>CM037589.1:99910097-102885378 GCA_021018995.1 Chloranthus sessilifolius
CCGGTGAGCTTCTGAAAGAAAAAGGGTTAAGGTAAGGGTCTTAACTAGCTAAGGCTTGGAGGCTTGGAGCTTGAGAGTGATGATGGAAATGATGGTTTAAGTTGGGCTAAGGCTCTAAGTTTTTAGACAAATGAGAAGACAAATGGGTAGAGTTTCTTCTCTTGAAAATTTCAAAGATGGTTTAAACAAGGGGGGGTGGCTCTCTATTCATAGAGGGAGGGGTGATTAGGGAAATACTTAAGTGCTAATGGGTTTAGCAATTAGCCAATATGAAATCTAAGGTTTTCTAGGTTTTCGATGGCTTAGAAAGGTGGGAAATGGGTTTAATGGTAGATGATTGGGTGGTGGGTTAGATGGCATAAGGGTTATAAATTAAACTAATGAGGGCATTAGGGTCCTAAAGAAATAAACTTCAAACAATGGGATGGTCCACAAGTCAAAGCCCAATTTCAAAATTTGTCATTTTTTGGAAAAAGTGTAATTTTAAGTTATGCGTACATTGGTTGTACGCATAGCTTAGGAACAATACTTTTGACAGAGCAGAGAAATTCAAAGTCCGTGCTTTTTCTGATGCAAACAACCAAATTTTGGCTATGCGTACATTGGTTGTACGCATAGCCAAATTCTGGTAAAAAATGCCTATGGTACATCTAATGTACGCATGAGTAAAATCCTCTATTTCTGCGCATTCTTCCAATCACCATAAATTTTTATGTACGACTCAAAATCAGGTGATTCTTGGTTTTTTGGAAAGTTGGGAACATATATTTTCCAATGGTATAGGTCTCAGCCTCAGCATATGTCCATGTAAATTTTGGTACACCTCCTTCCTTCCACTATTCAGGAGGGTTCGAATCGGGCCTAGGAAGGGTTCTAATGGGTTTGAGAAGGGTAGGATTGATTCCTGAGGGTTTGGGTAGGGTTTTAAAGGTTTGGGTTAAGTTCTAAGGGCTCGGGAGGTGCTTTCAGAAGTTTGGGAGTACACCCTTCTCGAAGTACTGGTCAACCTAACCTTGGGCAAAATTTGAGTGTCTACAGATGCCCCTTTTGGTATTCGATCACTAATGATCACATACCAAAGAAAGAGACAACTGAAGTAGCCCAAGGTAAACGCTATCGGGTTCGCTTTATTGAAAATGAACCTCAAACATCAAAATAGGAAAAAACATGGAGAGTGACGTAAGCCCATCTCATTGGAAAAATATCTGTCACTAGTAATGAAAAGTAGCGGAAGCCCATATCATTGGGAAAAAACATCTATTTCTCACAACTATCAGTCCCCAAGTCCTTAGCGACATTACTGGACATAACCGAGATGGTGTGATTAATGATGTATGATGTTCGATTTTCATTTTGAACAAAATAGCCCCGCGAGCGGGAGGGTGATTGGCCCATGCTTAAAGACTGGTGTAAAACAATAACGCGAAGATCCAATGGTTGCGCATAATCTTTATGAGGCATTGATTGCCCTGCTTCAATCTGCACTGGTGCCCCTACGCGGGGTAGGGTTCGAGGTTTTTTTAGCGAACTCAATAACCCCAAAGTTAATTTGGCATAACTACCCGAGCGAAGCGAATATTGATGTCGCAACACTTTTTGAGAGTGTGTGCCACTTTTATTTATCTTTTTCCCTTTTTTTTAGTTTTTGTTTTTACATACATTGAATATGCGCATGGGCAAAAAATTGGATTTTTTGTTCATGCGTACATCGGATGTACGCATGGCTTAAATTTGGGGCTTTTTGTACGCGTGGCTTAAATATACAACAGCGGTTGTTAAAGCCCGAGAATTGGTATTTTTCTCTTTATTTTCACTTGGGTATTATTTTTTTTGCTCCAATTTTCTCTCTCCTTTTTTCGAGGGTGGGCCCATCGTTTTACATTGATTTGTGATCCCTAGGGACGGCTGTGTATGATAATGAACCCACTTCAAAACCCTACTTTTTCGGGGGGTTTTGGGACTTTCATACTTCCCTCTTTGGGTATCAAACCCAGTTTCCCTAAGCAGTGGTATAGCAGCTTAAATGAAAGTGAGCTCGCGAGCCTGGATCAGCTGGGGCTCGCCTGTATCCCCTCTTTCCTTGATGTGCCACCTTTTTTAGACCTTGTTCACACGGCGGTTTCTCATTGAGATGTAGAAGCCCATGCCTTCCATTTTAGTACTCGTGAGCTGACCTCGACACTTGAAGAGTTATCTATTTTATCGGGTCTGAGGCTTCATCGCGGCCTTGCTAAGGTGGTGTCTAGGCTAGGTTATGCCAAGGTCGTCTTTGCGATGTTGGGCGTAAAAAAGAATGAGTATGAGAAAAGCTTAGCTAGTGGACCTACCAGGTGTTCGATGAAATTCCTGAGAGAGATTTTTGGCAATGTAAGTTTGTGTAAATTGTTGACCTAGAATTTTTTCAATGTTAATGCTTTTGCCCTCAGCCTGATATCGGAGATCCTTTTTTATATAGGGGGAGAGAGCTTCTCTCTCGCGCTTTGTGACGTATTGGTGGAACTTGAGAAGGGTCGCTCTATTGCTCATTTGTCTTAATCGAACTATACCAAGGACTTGATGCCTTTGCTTCAGGGAAGGTGGAAAGCTTCCGAGGTTGCCTGATTCTCCTTCAGATCTGGTTGGGTGAGCATCTTGCTATCTTGGGGTTCATGCCCCGCTTTTATGTGATACTAGGTGAGGCGGCTCGCTACTTTTTGGTCCGATGTTCTAGGCTTCCTCAGAAGAATACACACGAGATGCGTATTTGGTTGACTGAGGCTGAGCTCATATGGAGACTTCCATGGTCTGACGGGACCTTCCTAATAGTGCGATCCCGAGATCATGAGGGTATTACCCTCCTCGGGCTGACTGGTAGTACCCATTACTTTTCTTCCCAAGTTTTGCATCAGTTTGGTTATACTCAGCAAGTGCCTTGTGTGACAAGACCTCCCTTATGTGGTTTGATTTTCTCTCAGGGGTCTTCTGGGATTTGGAGAGGATAGTTGCTCTTTAAGAAATGCGTCAATCGACGAATGTGTGATCTGAAGCCAAAGAATTTCCTTTTGACTTCTTCAGAGTATGAGGCTTGGTTACTATCTGAGAGGCCTTTTGTGCGTTGACTGGATCAGGTAGAGAGCAATGATTCAGAGGGTCCCTGGCTGAAGAAGGAGACGGCGTTGCGGACCCAGATTGAGTAGCTTGTAGATGAGAAGCGGGTTCTGCAGGAACGCTTGGAGAAAGAACAGGTGAGAGCTAACGTTGTTGAATGTGAGGTCCTCTGTCTGGAGGGATCCTTGAGTGATCCTCTCAGTGTTGCTGATGCTTCTCGGAAGCGGTACAAGATCCTCCATGACCGGTGGATGAGTGATAAAAATATTCGTGGGGATGCCTTGCTGGAGGAGATTCGCAATTTGAAGCATGAGTTGGGTCGATGACCTGGTCATGCACATATCAAATACCACAAAAAAGGGGTGTAAAGACCCCTAACAGATATATATTTTGGTTTTGTATTTTTTGATGTTTTTTGTTTCTTTTCTTCTGTCTTTGTTGAAATTGTAAAGGTAAAGTTGGGTGCCACTCCGATTATCTTTTTGAAATGTGGTGCACGTCAAGTATATATATACAAAAAAAAAGACTCTTTTTGGGAGACTCTCTTATTGGGGAATATGTATTTTTCTTTTCTAATTTTTTGTTTGATGCCTTAACAATGAGATATCATCATGGGTCCTATTTTGAGCGTAGTCGAATCAGTTCGTGTGATCGGACCTGGGTAAGGTTCAGAATTTTACAAGGGTCAGACCTCCCATCCCTTAGGATTGAATCAACCCCCTTTATCCTAACCTCAGGTCATGCGTTTGACGGTGAGGTTGTGAATATATACCTGATCAGGACCCGATTTGAACTAACATAAGCGGCTCAAATGAAGCCCCGATAAGTCAAAAGGGGTAACCGAAGGTGTAACCAATTTTTCTTTCTTTTTCTCTCTTTTTTAACTTTTTTATTCACGGCGTTCAAGATGGGTTTTTGTCATACCCATTTTTGCCCTCTTTATTTTCATAGAGCCCTTTCAGGTTTTCACCACGTCCATGGGTATGCATTTTTACCCCAAGCGCCTTTTCAGGTTTCACTTCGTCCACACAAGCTTGATCTCTTTACCCGTAGCGCCCTTTCGGGTTTTCACCACGTCCATTTTGCTTTGAGTTTATATATTTTCTTTTCTTTTTCTTTTCATTTCAAAATCAAAGGCCACAACATGGACGTCGATTCCGTCATAGTCGGCTGGATGGAGTTTTGTGTTGGCTCTCAGCTTGGTTTGTGCTGACTTAATGGATACTGTGACTGCTTGCAGACCCTAAAGAGGGCTTTCTTTAAGGATGTATCATGGTCATAGGTTAGAAGGGATAGGTTAGGAATTTTAAAGGTATTCTTGGGTTTCTTTAGGGACGTATCATGGTCATGGGTTAGAAGGGATAGGTTAGAAATTTTGAAGGTATTCTTGGGTTTAAATGTTTTTCTTGATTGAGTTCTAGTTTCCGTAATACACTTTTTCCTTGGGGGATTTTTCCTATACATGTCTCATGATTTTTCTATCTCTTTCCTTTTCTATTTTTTGTTCTTTTTATTTTATTTTTCAGACATCGTCTTTTTGGGATTTTACTTTTCTAATTTTTTATTTTTATTTTTTTGATTTTGATGGTAACTCTTTTTCTCTTTTTTTTTTGTTTGGTATATGATCCTGTATTTGAAGTGCTTGGATGGTAGAATACAAATAATCGTTTCAAATTTTCTCATTCTTTCGAGCTTAATTGCAATAATGATTCTACAGAAGGTTAGTTGGCAATAAATTAGACGTCAACTAGAATAAATATAGAGCGTTGTACGATTTATTATGGGTGATGATATCGAAGAGTACATATGATGGGTAATAATTATTTTCATGTGGTGGTAGAATGCTTATCTAGTATTGTATGTATACATGAAAGACTGGAAAATAAATTTGAGCATAACTACTTATTTTTATGTTTTTAGCTTTATATGATTTTTATTTTAGAAAATAAGGAAAGAAATAAATCTGAGTTTCTAAATTTCGTGGCCGACAAAAGTTGAAATTTTTTGATTCGCTGCTCCGAATAAACCTACAAAAGATTAAGAAGTGATCAAAGAAAGATGAAAATATAAAGAAATATAAAAAGAGAAAAATAAATATTGGTTTCTAAAAGAATAAAAATATTGGATAAAATAGAAATAAAGATAAATTCCGCTTCCCCCGCAGCGGCGCCAAAAACTTGATCGTTGCTTATTATGTATATTATTATTATATTAAATTTAAGTCTTAACCTATTGCAAGTGCACAGTAGAAATTATAGTACTAGCATAGGATCGTTCGCACGAGAAAGTTTATTTATCTAATTACTTGTTATTTATATCTTCTACTTAAATCCTTCTCTTAAAAACTTTTATTTATCTTTAAGATCTAATCTGCTAGAGAAATATGAATAAAATAATGATTTAGTAATCTAAAATGCATAAAATAAATCTAAATCCTCCTTCTTCTGATTGAGGTCATCAATACCAATCTTCCGCTATCAAATATTTACGAATTTAAATAATATCGTTACACTATATCTCTAGTTTCTTATCATTGGTCGTCAATCAAGTCTAAGATCTTATCAATGCAGATTTAATCTAATCAACAATTTCGTAAAATCTGGGCATCAATCAAACCTTAGAGGACTGAAGATGGAAAAATAAAAATCGTGACACTAATCTGCAAATTCTAACCTGAGTCGTCAATTCAAATTAAAACTTGGAGATGTTTATAATGTTATAAATAAAAGAAAATAAAATCTAATCTAGAAAGCAAAAAAATATATCTTTCACCCCTCAATCGCAATTGTCAATTGCTTTGAGAAACTAGGATATCTACACTAATCTTCAGCACCCAATTACAATCAGCAATTGCTCTTGAGAAACCTATGATATCTAATCTAGTCTAACTATCTTACACTACTTTGATCAAAAGAAAATCTAACCTCAGGCGTCAAGTGATGCTAAAATTCTTCGAGGCTTATTCTTACATCAAGCTCTCTTATTTATAGATCATAAGGAGTCGGTTTTCAAAGACTTCTAATTCTAATAAAAGAAGCTACTAAAAATAAAAGATTCCTAATATAACTTTAATTCCTAATTTTATCTTTCCTTGCTTTAGGCGGTAGATGTGCTTCTGGATTGCTCTCTTTTATTTCAGTAACAGAGTCTTTCGGAGTAGATCTTCATCAATCTTCTCAGATCCGTGATTCACCAGACTTCTAGAGATCTTCTAATTTGATTCATGGCGGTGATAATCTTCACTCACGTGATCAGCAGCAGCAGTGAATTAAGCTTTCTGTAAAATCGTTGATACTGATTCTCCGTCTCTCTTCTTTGGTAGAAAATCGTAAATTACAACTCTCTGCTTTCAGTATGGTTCATAGAGGAAAAATCGTAAAAGATAATTCTTCAGTTTTGTCGTTTTACTATAAAATCGTAAATGAAGATTTTATATCTTCATCTGCTCACTCTTATGACTTAGCAAACTTGACGGACGAATCTCTGAAAATACGATTATTTACTGTTCTCCTTTGAGTAGCTTCTTTTAGAGAATTGTAAATGATTCTTTGGCTTTTATAGTCTTTCACTCTTGGAAAATCGTAAAATAGCGATTTTTCATTCTGTTCAATATGCAGAGTTTTGTCTTTCGGTTCTGTTATCATTCTTTTCTTTTTTTTGAGTTCCTTTTGATGAATATTAACACTTAGGCTATATTTTACTGTTTATCTCTAATATCTACACATCAGTAAGTTATTAGTAACAAACTAGAACCTAGCATTATTAAGTTAAGGATGATAAAATGGTAAATTATGTGACTGATCAGTATGTACACTTTTTCTTTCTTCTTTTCTTGGGGAGGGGTTTATGAAAGAAAGGCTAATGACACAACGGGTGTAACAACGGGGGTATAAGCATTCAGGGATACTTTTTGACTACTTGGCTTTGAAATGACAACCTCTTTTAAGGGGTCCTTAAGCAGTCACGTATCCATCTTATCAATACTTGCCTTGCTACGAGAGACTAGGAGTAAAATCGTCGCACATATCCAGCATTGATAGACTCAGAAAAGTAATCTCCGCC
This sequence comes from Chloranthus sessilifolius, assembly GCA_021018995.1. Taxonomy (NCBI): domain Eukaryota; kingdom Viridiplantae; phylum Streptophyta; class Magnoliopsida; order Chloranthales; family Chloranthaceae; genus Chloranthus; species Chloranthus sessilifolius. Next base: position 99,917,247 of record CM037589.1, read on the forward strand.
CATGGTGGTAAGGCGAAATGCGTATCTAGGGAGTACTTCTCGAATGACATAGAGCCCTTCCCAGTTGGGCTTAAATTTTCCTCTCGGATCAGCATGGAGAGAAGGGAAGATCTTCTTGAGTATCGTGTCACCCACTTTTAAATCTCTAACATGAGCACACTTATTGTAAGCACGTGTGATCCTCCTCTGATAGGCCTGGGTGTGACACAAGGCTAGGAGCCTTTTCTCATCCATTAGGTTCAACTACTCAAATCAGGACCTCTCTCTTTTGGCTTCCGATAGATCGGATTCAATGAGGATGTGGAGTGAAGGTACTTCAACCTCAACTAGTAGCACGACCTCGATTCCATACACAAGGGAAAATGGTGTTGCCCCTGTAGCGATACAGATTGACGTTCGATAGGCCCATAGTGCGAAAGACAACTTTTCACTCTAATTTTGATAAGTGACAACCATCTTCTCAAGGATGCGGATAACTATTTTATTGGCGGCTTCGACAGATCCGTTGGTTTGTAGCCGATATGGTGACGAGCGGTAATGTTTGATCTTGTACTACTTGCATAAGGCTCTAATGTGCTTGTTTGCAAAGTTGGTATCATTGTCTATGATGATGTCCTTGGGCATGCCGAATCGACATACGATATTATTCTTTATAAATTTATCGACATGACTGGCCATAATGCTACTGTACGACGCTGCCTCTACCCATTTGGTGAAGTACTCGATGGCGACAAGGATGAACTGATGTCCATTAGATGCTTTCGGATTGACCTTTCCGACGATGTCGAGGCCCCATGTGGTAATGGGTATAGAGTGGTCATTCTATGCAGATCTATAGCAGGAGCATGTATCAGACTGGAGTGTTCTTGATATTTGTAGTACTTCTGAACATACTTACAATAGTCAGTTTCTATGGTAGTCTAGATTTACCCTTATCGTAGGATCTTTTTGGCAAGCATGTGCCCATTGACGTGGGCCTCGCATACTTCCTCTTGTATCTCCTTTACAACATTGGCTGCCTCGCTCTCGGTTAGACACCTGAGCAAGATGTTATTATACGATTGCTTGTAGAGGCACTTATAGCAAATGACGTAGTTTGCCGCTAAACGTTAGATGGTCCGCTTGTCCATCTTGGATGTATCTTCGGAGAATGCCTGATTTTTGAGAAAGTTCTTGATATCTAAGAACCAAGGTGGCTTATCATCTGTATCCGTGAATCCCTCGATCTGGAGGCAAAAGGCTGGCTCGTTTCTTTGCTCAATCATGATAGGCTTCATGTTGATGCCATATGGAATTTCGACCATTGGTGCCAAGGTTGCAAGTGCGTCAGCAAACTGATTTCTTGTTCGCGAGACATAGGAGAATGTAATGTTGTTGAAGCTAGCAATCGGATCCTCAAGATGTTCATGGTATGGGATCAACTTCTCATCTTTTGTCTTCCAATCTCCATTGGTCTGGCATATGATTAACTGTGAGTCGCCAAACACCCTAAGGTGAGTTACATTTAGGTCGAGAGTTTCTTGCAGGCTAGCTGCGCAAGCTTCATACTCGGTCATATTGTTGGTACAAGAGAAATTGAGTTTGATGGAGACTCGTATATGAGACCCTCTTAGAGAGATTAGAACAGTGCCTACTCCTGGCCTTCAGCATTTGATGCTCCGTCGAAGTGCGTTACCTAAGACTCCTCTGTTTCCTCTGTGTCATCCTTTGTCATGAACAAGATGTCCTTATCAGGGAATTTGGTTCTCAAAGGTTCGTAATCAGGTAAAGGATTCCCGATAAGATGGTCAGCGAGTGCTTTTCCCTTGATTGACTTTTGGGTGGCATACGTGATGTCAAACTCTAATAAGAGAAGCTGCCAGCGTGTAGTTCGGTCAGTGAGAGCCGACTTTTCGAATAGGTATTTCAACGGATCCATTCGTGCCAGAAGGACAGCCTGAGACAATAAGTAATGGCGAAGCCTCTGTGTAGCCCATACCAGAGTCAGGCATACTTTCTCCAGATGAGAATATCGTGTCGCGTAATCGGTGAACTTCTTGCTCGGGTAGTAGATAGTCTACTCTCGTCTTCCAATTTCGTCATGTTGTCCTAGGACACATCCCATAAAAAATTTCATTGTGGAGAGGTACATTAGGAGTGGCCTCCCGGGTACTGGTGGTACCAAAATTGGAGGATTGAGGAGATAGCTTTTGATCTTATCAAATGCTGCTTGACAATCATCGTTTCATTCAACGGGCAAATCTTTTTTTAGTAGCTTAAAGATCGGTGTGCAGATAGGAATTAATTGTGCAATAAACCGACTGATGTACTGTATTCTATATCCAAGAAGCCTCTAACCTCTTCCTCGATAGACGGTGGTGGCATTTCAACAATAGCTTTTACCTTCACCGGATCGACCTCGATGCCTCTTCTATTGATGATGAAGCCCAATAATTTTTCTGACATGGTGCCAAATGCACATTTCTAAGGGCTCAGGAGCAACCTGTATTTTCTCTGCCTCTCAAACAGTTTCTGGAGGTTTATCAGATGGTCACCTCTCTCTGGTGACTTGGCGATCATGTTGTCGACATACACCTCAATTTCTTGGTGTATCATGTCGTGGAAGAGTGTTGTCATCTCCCTTTGGTACGACGCTCCTGTATTTTTCAACCTGAACAATATGACTCGATAGTAAAAAGTTTCCCGTGGAGTAATAAAGGTTATCCTTTCTCGGTATTTTGATTTAATTGTAATCGGAGAATCCGCCCATGAATGAGAGCATCTCATGCCTAGCAGTGTTATCAACCAAGATTTCGATGTGTGGCAAAGGAAATTCATCTTTTGGGCTCGCCTTATTAAGATTTCTAAAGTCGATGTATATGCAAACCTTTTCATATTTCTTCAGCAGTGACACGATGTTGACTAACCACTGCGGGTATTTCGAGACCATGAGAAAGTCGGCATTGTACTATTTGATGATCTCATCCTTTACTTTTTAACATCCATTCTGACCTGAATCGCCTTAATTTCTGCTTAACTGGCTTAACATCTGGATATAATGACAACTCATGCTCGACTAAATCGGTATCCAAACCAGGGATGTCCTTGTATCATCATGCGAAGACATCTTGGTATGACTGAAGGAAATCAATCATGCTTTTTCATTCATCGGGAGACAAGGGCATTCCGATCTTAGTGATTCTAGGAACCTCTTCGGGGCCCAGATTGATATCTTCAGTCTCTTCAATGATTGGGGTAGGGTCATGCTTAAACTCGGCATACCGTTCAAGGAGCTCATTGGGGAGCTCTTTGATTAAGTCCTTGCCATCCAAATTCGTGACTCCTACTTCTCCTTGTATCTTTACAGGAAAGAGGTCAACTTCACGTCGAATGGGCCTTTCAACTAAGGCATCATTTTATTTGCTTTTTTCAGGAATTTTAAAAGACAATATTTTTGGAGTTTTTTTGTATTTTTTTGGTTTTCCTTTTCTTTAGAGATGGACCCTTGGCAAGGCAGGTTTCTATATGCACATGGTACTGCTTACCAAGGGTTAATCTCAAATTTTCTAGGTTTTTTTTTTTTGGGAAGCGGGTGCCAAATTTCAGGTCATCCGAAGCTTCCAGAGTTAGGGGCATTGACGCCCAATTCCTTACCTGAGATGTCGCACCTTTACTTGGTTGAGTGAAGGAGGTTGATTGAGATGACTTTTGAGGGCCAGCCTCCATCATATTTATCATTGGTTTGTTTGGGACCCGGTCCTCAAACGTTAACATGGGTTTGTGGTAGTTCGTGACAAGGGTCTGCTTTGGAGAGGGCATCTCTTCTTCAAAGAGGGATAGGAATGCTAGGTCTATTTCAATATCGGGGGGATGATCTGGGGATTGGTTAGGTGGATAGCAGCTACCAGTTTGCATGGGGTTAGCTATGTTGCCCCATTTTGGTCTATCTTGATTACCCCCGCACTTACGGAAGTGCTTCTGATGTGAGGTCATGATCGAGGTTCATCCTCCAAGTCTATTTTGACTTGTCTGTTTAGTGTGTATTATAATTATATTAAATTTAAGTCTTAACCTATTGCAAGCACACAATGGAAATTATAGTACTAGCATAGGATCGTTCTCACGAGGAAATTCATTATCTTATTAATTCATATTTATATCTTTTATCTAAATCCTTATCTTAAAAACTTCTATTTATCTTTAAAATTTCCTGATCTACTGGAGAAATATGAATAAAAGAATGGTTTTCTAAACCAAAGTGCATAAAAAATAAATCCTAATCCTCCTTCTTCAGATTAAGGTTGTCAATTTCAATCTTCAGCTTTCGAATATTTATTAAAATAAACAATACCGTTACACCATATTTCTAGTCTCCTAGCATTGGTCGTCAATCAAGTCTAAGATCCTATCAACATAGATTTAATCTGAACAACAATTAACCAGAAATTTGGGCGTCAATCAAACTCTAGCAAACTGAAGATGTGACAGCCCGGATTTCTGCACCCTGAAACTCGTGCCATCAGCACGATCCTCTAGACCGTGCCCCAAAACTATGTACGAAACATTGGTATAACAAGCAAAAACTAATCGAGTAAGGTGTATGAACTGAAAGAAAATATGCATTAATAATATATTATTCTCTAAACAAAAGAGCTCAAAAGCAGTTCTCATTCCATGCCAATGTATGGACACAAGAACAGGCCCGAACCATCGGTGATAAAACCAGGTCACCCCAGATGGTTCGCCAAAAAGAATATCGAAGTATAATTACATTGTTTATCAAAACAAAGGCTTGACATACCAAGACGTACAATCTGCTCACAAAACTGACTCTCTATCAAAGTACACAGCAGAGTCCCCTAGAAGAAGTCCTCAGGAGGAGGCTCCAACTCGTCCCCAGACACGTAATCTGAATCACCCGGATCTACGTCTCCCGAAGCCTCGATGGCTGCTAATAATAAACCGGCGACGTATAGTCTAAAGGGTGAGCTGCATCCTAGCTCAATAGGGAACAACACAATGAACATATAAGTCAAAATCTCACATATATTTCATGATATTCTAAACATGATGTGTCTATGTATTTGCTGGAAACAGTTTAAAAGATGGTAATTTGCATTCAAATTACTAGTAGTTTGCATGTTTTATTTTACTGTTAATTTATCATGAATGACACTGAACAGGCCTAAAGCAAAACTTAAATCTTCAACTTAAGTAATCCCTGAGCAATATAGCATCGAGCCCCGATGGGATACCCTCCATCGTCGTCTAAATAGACAGTTGTTAAAAATGTATTCCCTGAGAATACGACCCAAGCCCCTTTCTCAATAGGCGGCGGGGTTAAATCTAATCTCAACATCCTCGATGTGCTTATCAGATACTGGATAGACCTCCGTGACCGGTATACGAATTGGGTCAGTCATCACGGATATCCTACCGAGTCGGGTCAGGTATCCGCCACGTGGGGGTATCCTAATCAAATCTCAAATAACAAAAATAACATATGCTTTACATATAGTTGTTCACCGTGTAAATGTGCTATCTTATATCAGTTAGGCCTTAACAGTAGTTATTCAATCTTACTTTCTCATCACACTGATGCCTTTATCACTTTCTCATCCCCTGGGGATGCCTCATTTTCATTAACTTACTTGGTCTTAGTTATTCGTATCACACTGATGCCTTTATCACTTTCTTGGTGTCACACACACACACCCATTTTTCCCAACATTTATATAGTTAAAATATTTTCAATTTGATCTTTATATCACTACATACATGCTCTTACAATTAAAGTACATTTCCCTACCTCAAGTCTCTGAAGGTCCAAGCATCAAGGTCTCACGCGGCTTGTTATGCTTGCTCTCATATATACCACCTATGGTACATCATAACACATGCAACTCATCACTAAGGATGCAATAGAGAAGATCCTAGACCCTCCATGAACCTCAAGGTCAAATTAAAAAGTCAAGTGAAACTGCCAAAATCGATTAATCGATTCCCAAAATCGATTAATTGAAATCCAAAATCGATTAATCGATCCCAAATCGATTAATAGAAATCCCCAAAATGGTAAAGTCGATTCTCAAATCGAGTAGTCGAAAGTCTGAAATCGATTAGTCGATCCCAAATCGATTAATCGAAATCAAAAATCAATTAATCGATTTCCCAAATCGATTAGTCGATTTCCCCAAGTCTTTTCTCTCCAGCCACTGGAGGTACCCAATCGATTAGTCGATTTTCAAATCGATTAATCAAACTTCAAAATCGATTAATCGATTTCCAGATCGATTAATCGAAATCGGGCATCCTAGCCTTTTCAACTTCTAGACCAAAATCGATTAATCGATTCTCGATTTTGATTAATCGATTTGGCTAGACTCAGCCCCCTTTTGAGCTGTTCTTCTCAAATTCATTTCTTTTCTATTTTCTTCCTTTTTCTAAGTCTTTAATCTATCATTTAACTATATTTGACTAATTTTAATCATCTGCAATCTATATATTTACTTTAATTAAAAACTCACCTCCAATCAATCTCAAATTGATCAAATATCTAGGTTGGAATGGCTAGGGCTCTAGCTTTGTTCCAACGATCCCAAATCACGTTGAATCCAGCAATCAATGCTCAATCTTTCTTCCAATCCAACCACAATAACTCCTTGGTATTAATTACCTTCTCTCTCTCTCTCTCTCTCTTCAATAATCAAACAAAGAATTCTAGGGTTATTAAACCCTTATATCCTTTCTCCGGTTTTGGTGTTAAGTGCATACACCAGAAATAGGTGTATGTGGCTCTAAACTAATACCATACACTATACTTAGGTCACATTAATCTCACATTAGCACATAACTTCATGAGTTCACTGTTTGACCATCACTTGGTCAAACCTACGACCAGTTGGGCAAGGATCTCGAGGTCACTGCTTAACGCTCAAAATTGTGGGATATTACATTCTCCCCACCTTGGGAATTTTCGTCCTCGAAAATAAACCCAAAGGTGTGTTGGTTGGAAACCCCACGCACTGGGGTGTCGCGTACCCGATCACGACTACATCACAACGTGCATAGTCTTGTTTGCCAACTGGAGGCCAAGTTGCAGTGAAAAGCAAGAACATTGGTAAATAAAATGAAACTGTTTTTTATTCATTTTCTATAAATTTACAATTTTCCTTTACTGTTCTCGATAATTACAATTGAGAATTTAAATACAATAGTACCAAAACATCCAAAAAGTGATCACAAAATAACTCCATCGTCAGGCGCTCACGTCGTTCCCTTCTAGGCTGATCTGGTGCTGGAGCGGGCTGCTCTATCTGGGCTGGCGGTGGCTGACTCGTCTCAGCAGGTTGCTCTGGTTGCTAGGGCGCCAAGCCAAATGCATCAGTAGCAGAGGTACTCACGTGAAAAGCTGCACCTGAGTGAAAAGCGGTCTGACCTGCAGTTCACACCTCCTCCTGCGCAAGGCGCTGCTGGTAATCCAATGGATAGATGTACTGCATGGTGTGGTACATCAAGAAGTCCATCCGCCGGTTCATCATCTAGTTGTTGGCCTCCATCCGGGCCAACACGTCCTCTATGGTAGGCACCGGGCGAGCCGCTCGCCGACGGTATGAAGAAGTGGGTGTCGCTGATTGCGACAGCAGCGTAGGTGATGCGGTGGTGTGCGAAGGTGCCTCCTCAGCTGGTGGAATAATGGGGTGTGCTCCCCCCACAAGTGGGTCCTGATGTGGTGGTGGGGGTGGTGGTGGTTCTACTGGTGCTGCTGTTGCTTGTGCTGGGCCCTGAGCTGGTAGGGTCCTCTTTAGCTACCTTTAACTACGACCCCATGAAGCGATGGAGTAGTGCTTCACGCGGTTCGTAGCCCTCTCCTCATGGGGTGAGACAGTGTATCCTAGAGCGTCAGAATAACACTCCAACATGCTCGAAATAAGATGAGCATACGACATCTTATCCTTGGGCCGTAGATGACCCTTCATTAATTTCCCCTTTATATAGACCATCCCCTCCAGGATGATCTTGGTAGCGTCAAACCAACGGCCGCAAAATTCCGCGTACAGGGCATGTTGGACTAACTCCACCCGCTCAGTATCGTGGTGCATCGGGTAGAGATTGCACTTGATTATAGAATCAAGCATCCACATATAATGGGGTAGATCAACCCCCCTAATGGACGATCCTGACCCTTTCTTCCCATTGGTCATCTCGGTCATCATCTCTTCAAATCTTACCTCTTTCGCAAATGGAGGGAAGAGGGTGGTCTCGGGCACGAAGTCCAAATAACACTCTAGGGCTTCGTGAATGTGGCGACGGGTGAAGGTGTAGTCACGACCATCAATCTTAGTCGTAACAATGTCGTCGGTCAGACCCTCCACCAAGCCTTGGTAAAATAGGCAGACCAGTCTAGGATAGTAACACTCGTGGAACGACTTTAACAGGTTGCCGAGGCCCGCCTTCATCAAGTAATTTCGAGCCCATTGGGTCTCACCCTCAACGTCGGAGTTGGTAAATAATTCCATATCGAAGATATGTTCATCTTCGAACTTCTTCGCCGCCCACCACTCATTTGGTTGGGACATGTCGGCGAGTGGTGGTGGTATGGTCAGTGTAGATTCGCGCGACGAAGCGCTCGTCTAACCGGATGTGGTATCTGATGACGACGGGGATGAGGTTCTTACGGGTGACGGTGTAGGTGGTGGCGGTGCAGCGTTCTTATGCTGGACCGGGAGCTTCGAAGTCGCTTTCTTCGAGGTTAAGCGAGTTCGAGGCGGCATCGTGGTGAAAAATCAACAAAAACTAGGGTTTAATGGTTTGAAACGAAAAGAAAGTTAAAATCTAGGGTTTTACCTTAGGTTTCGATCCAATGTCAAGCAATTTCGATCCAAAATCGACGCAAAACCCCCAAAACCCTAGCATGCACAGTCGTTCGAAGAGGAAGAGGGAAAGGCGCGCAAGAGAAAAATATCAAACTGATTTCGAATGGGGAGAAATCCCCCTCATTTTATATATATAGGCCCGATTCGATTAATCGATTTCTAAAATCGATTAATCGAGTTTTTAAAAACTTACTCCTGCCACGCGAAATCAATTAATCGATTTCCAAAATCGATTAATCGAAACTCAAAATCGATTAATCTAATCCATTTCGATTAATCGAAATCGTGGTCACTTAAAAATTTCCAACTTTTCCAGTTCACTGGCGTGTGCCAGTCAATTAATCGATTTACTAAATCGATTAATCGATTTCCAAAATCGATCAGTCGAATTTCATTTCGATTAATCGAAATCGTAAAATCCTTAAAAAAATTTTAAAATTCTCAAGTCACTCAATTAATCGAATTTCTAAAATCGATTAATCGAAATTCAAAATCGATTAATCGAAACCCGAATCGATTAATCGAAATTTCATTTTGTTAATTTCCTGAATCTCCATTAAATCTCCACTCACTGGTGTATGCCAATCAACTAATCAACCAAAATCGATTAATCAAATTTCCAAATCAATTAATCGATTTGAAAATCGATTAATCGGTTTTGTTCAGATTTTCAAAATTTTCTTAATTTTGTCTCTTTTGGTTTCTTGGTAAAACATGACCAATCGGTCACTGGTTTTGCGAAGCATGATTTTCACAGCCATTTCGTGGCTATGATGGATCTCGACTACGCATTCAACATCGCTTTAGGAACGCTATGCGGATTGAAACTATTTCTATTGAATAAATTGATCAAAAGATCGACATTGGATTACAACATATGGTTTAAATTTGCAAACATGCTTGCGGTGATACAATTTTGACTCTCAAGTTGTTGCAAACAAGTCCAGATACTGTTCTTTCACGTCGGCCTCTCGTTCCCACGTAACTTCTTTGACCGGATGATTGTTCCATCGAACAAGCACTAACGGAATCACTTTTATCCGCAACACTTGTTCCTTTCGATCTAAAATCTCCGTCGGCTCTTCGATCATGGTCATATCCTCATGCATCTCAAATGATTGGCCACTCAACACGTGATCAAGGCCATTAAGATATTTCCTGAGCATCGATACGTGGAACATATTGTGTACCCGATCAAATAACGGCGGCAATCCAATGCGATAAGCAACTTCCCCTACTCGACCCAAAACCTCAAATGGTCCAAGATAGCGGGGACTCAACTTCCCTCTCTTTCCAAATCTCATCACCCCCTTTATAGGTGACACTTTCACAAACACATGTTCACCCACCTTAAGGTCTACACTCGTCCGCTTGATATCAGCATAGCTTTTTTGCCTGCTTTGAGCCGCTTTGAGTTTAGCCCTTATCATTCGAACATAGGTGGCATTATCTTCAAGTATCTCGGGTCCCAAAATGAATTTCTCACCCATTTCCTCCCAATTGATGGGCGATCTACATCGTCGTCCATAAAGAGCTTCATATGGAGCCATCCCAATGCTCGTATGAAAATTGTTGTTATATGCAAACTCAATCAACGGTAGGTGTTGATCCCATGATCCTTGTAGCTCTAACATACACGCCCTAAGCATGTCCTCGATGATCTGATTGACCCTCTCTGTCTGACCATTGGTTTGTGGAAGGGATGCTGAACTGAAATCTAGTCGCGTTCCCATTCCTTCTTGAAATTTCTTCCAAAACTTTGATGTATATAATGGGTCACAGTCAGAAATAATGCTACTTGGAATCCCATGCAAACGGATGATCTCCTTCATGTATAGGTCTGCAAGTCTTCCCATCATGTACATCGTGTTGTATGGCAAGAAGTGCGCTGACTTTGTTAATCGATTGACTACTACCCAAATAGCATTGTACCTTTTTGCAGTATGCGGTAGCCCAACGATGAAGTCCATAGAGATCAATTCTCACTTCCACTCCGGTATAGGTAGAGGCTGCAATAACCCTGCGGGGTGTCTATGATCGATATTCACTTGCTGCCACGTCAAATATCGTGACACGTACTCTGCCACGTCTTATTTTAAACCTCTCCACCAATAATTCTTTTTTAAATCTTGATACATCTTCGTGCTTCCCGGGTGGATAGCATAGCTTGACTTGTGTGTCTCATCAAGGATAGTTTGTCGTAGGTTGGCATTGTCCGGAATGCAAAGACGACCCTTGAACAATAAGGAACCATCCTCCTTGACTGAGAACTCAGATCGGATGCGTTCAGTTACATCTTGACAAATTTTGGTTAGCGTCAGGTCTTTCATCTGTAGCTCGTGGATATGCTCAAATATCACCGGTCTCATGGATATATTTGCCAAGAAGGTTCCTGTAGCTTGCGACTCGATGTTCGCATCATATAGTACCAGATCTTCAAACAACATCCATCTGTGTATACCCAAAATAAAATTAGCCAACTGAACTGAACCCTTCCTACTCAAGGCATCGGCTACCACATTAGCCTTGCCTGGATGGTACTGTATGAAACAGCCATAGTCCTTGAGAAACTCCATCCATCTGTGTTACCTTATATTTAGTTCCTTATGTGTAAACAGATATCTGAGGCTCTTGTGGTCGGTGAAAATCTTGAAAGTCTCACCGTACAAGTAATGTCGCTAAATCTTTAGCGCAAATATGACCGCTGCTAGTTCCAGGTCATCTGTCGGGTAATTCTTTTCATGCTCTTTCAACTGTCTTGACCCGTAAGCTATCACCTTTTTGTGTTGGTTGAGTACGCAACCCAAACCATTGTACGAAGCATCACTATATACCGCGAACCCTCCACTGCCTGAAGGAATCGCTAGTACTGGAGCTGAAGTGAGTCTCTTCTTGAGTTCTTGAAAACTCTTCTCGCATGCCTCACTCCACTCGAATCTTGAATCCTTCCGTGTAAGCCTCGTAAGAGGTCCCGAAAGTTTGAAAATCCCTCTACAAAGCGGCGGTAATAACCCGCTAATCCAAGAAAACTATAAACGTCGGTCACGATCTTTGGTTGCTCTCAATTGACCACTGCTTCAATTTTTGTTGAATCTACAGTGACACCATGCTTTGATATGACGTGTCCCAAAAAGCTAACCTCCTCTAACCAAAACTCGCACTTGCTGAGCTTGGCATATAGTTGGTGTTCATGCAAAGTTTGTAGAGCAATCCTCAAGTGTTCTTCGTGTTCCGCCTTTGACTTGGAGTATATCAGGATATCGTCAACGAACACCACGACGCAGGAGTCCAGGTGTGGTTTAAACACCCGATTAATTAAATTCATAAACGACGCCGGTGCGTTACCCAAACGGCATCACTAAGAACTCATAGTGTCTGTACCGTGTCCTGAAAGCAGTCTTCTGAATATCCTCTGCCTTGACTCTCAACTGATGGTATCCAGATCTCATATCGATCTTGGAAAAGTACCTCGCTCCTTACAGTTGATCAAACAGGTCATCTATCCTAGGCAAAGGGCATCGATTCTTAATGGTAAGTTTGTTCAATTGCCGATAGTCAATGCACAGACACATTGAGCCATCTTTCTTCTTTACAAACAAGATCGGTGCTCCCCATGGAGACACGCTCGGTCTAACAAATCCCTTATCCATGAGCTCTTATAACTGCTCCTTTAACTCCTTCAACTCAGCAGGAGCCATTCTATATGGTGCTTTAGAAATGGGTTCCGTTCCTGGTGCTAAGTCGATGGCGAATTCCACTTCTCTCTCTAAAGGCAATCCTGGTAATTCTTCCGAAAATACATCTTCAAACTCTCGCACCACGGCTGTCTCGGAGATAATATTCTTCTCTTCTTTATCCTCCTTTAAGAATGTCAAGAAACCGCTGCACCCTTTTCTAATCAAGCGCTCGGCCCTAACTGCCGAGATAAGTGGCATATGCGTCGACCTCTCTCCTCGAATCCGAAATGATCTCCTCGTATTGGGTCTGAAGATGACGACCTTGTTCTTGCAATCTACCGTCGCACAGTAAGTTGACAACCAATCCATGCTAAGGATCATGTCGAATCCTTGCATGTCTAACAGAATTAGGTTCGCAAGTAGTTCAAAGTCGTCTGCATCCATGATTTTCACGATTACAGAGTTGCAAACTTTCTCAGTCTCAACTAATTTTCCAGTCGGAATGGTCACGATTAACACAAAGTCTAACTCCTCCGGGTCAACTTTCATCTTCTTTGTGAAGCGAGAGGTAATAAATGAGTGGGTAGACCCCGAGTCTATCAACACTCGAGCTTCATATGTGACATCGCTTCCTTTCTTATAAATTTGTAATGCACCTAATCATACATACATATATATATATATATAATTTTACTAGAAATTTTTACATGCAAGTTCTTTTTTGTTTTCTATATGGATGCACCTTCTCTATCTAAAAATTTTCAAGAATTGAAATTCTTTATTCAAAAGAAAATCTCACCATGGATCACATCATTCGTATTTTGAGCCTCTTGAGCTGTGACTGCGTAGGCTCTCCCTTGGACGATCAGTTTCCTTGCTTGTATAGGTCGTGGCATAGGAGCTGAAGTCGTCTTCCCTTTGTTCGCCTCGGGACAATCTTTGATTAGGTGGCCCACCTTGCCACATCAAAAATAATCTCAAGTTCTCTGCCTACAGTCAGCTGTTCTATGAGACTTGCCACACTTTGCACAAGTCTCCCGTGGCGTGAAAGAAGCTGCTCGCGATAAACCCTGTGTAACTGTAGCTCCGGTAGTGATAGCAGGGCTCTCATATCTCATCGGCCTCCCCGACGTAAGCAATGGAAATTTCTGCTAGTTGGTCTGCTACGCCGGTCTCCCATAACCTCCTTGGAACGGTGGTTTCTGATTGCCTGCTACGAATCTTAGCTTTTTGTTCACCGGCTCGTAGTTCCCCATTCTGTTCTAGTCCACATTCCACCTTCCTTGTTGTTCCCTCTGGCGGTATTTATTATTATTTTCTTCCTCTACCACCAAGGCCTTGCTCATGACCTCACCATAGGTCCTCATCTGGAATAGTGCTACTCATCCCCTCACGTCTGGTCTCAACCCCTGCTGAAACCTCTTCGCTCTCATCATGTCCGTGACAACATAATCGGGCGCGAAGCGAGCAAGTCGCATGAACTCCACTCCATATTCTCTAACAGTCATCTTCCCTTGTACAAGCTGTAAAAATTGAATCTCCATTTGGTTCCTCACTACCTCCGGGAAGTACTATTTATTGAATTCCTCAACGAATTCATCTCAAGTCCATGACAAATCTAGAGTCTCCTGAGCCCTAGTCCGTGAAACAGACTTCCACCAAGGCCCAGCCTCTCCATCCAACATATAGGCTGCCCAACGGACGCTCTCGTTCTCCGTACACATGAACACGCTGAATACTTTTTCCATCTCACTCAGCCAATGCTCCGCCACCATGGGCTCTCCCTGTCCAAAAAATCTAGGAGGTCTCATCCTCCTAAACTCAGTAAACGCTGAAGCCACTGGAGGTGTAGGCCCCACTGGAGGCGTAGGTGGCTGACTCTGCTCATGGGCAGTGTGAGCTGCCAAGGATGCTGCCCGTTGTGCCATGGCAGCCGCCATGGTCTCCATGGTATGCATCATCCTCTGACGCTCCTCTCTCTCCTCATTCTTTTCTCTAACCCTTGTCTGCTCCCTTTGATCTTGATCCTGACGATCTCGATCTTGGTTCTCTCCCTGTCCGTGACCCTCTTGACTGCCACTACCCGAAGCACCTCCATGTCCCAAAGGTACTCTATTGGTATCCGAGATGAGATCATCTCGACTACGCAAATTTCTATGATGATCGCCCCTGGGTCGGCCCCTTCCTCTAGGAAACATAACGGTCTGCACATGAAAATAAAGTTTTCTTTAGCAGAAGTCCCTATACTCTAACAAAAAGAATGATTGTCAGAATTTCTAAAAGAAAATACTTTGATATCAACTGTGACAGCCCGGATTTCGACACCTCGAAACTCGTGCCATCAGCACGATCCTCTAGACCGTGCCCCAAAACTATGTACGAAATATTGGTATAACAAGCCAAAACCAATCAAGTAAGGTGTATGAACTGAAAGAAAACATGCATTAATAATATGTTATTCTCTAAACGAAAGAACTCAAAAGCAGTTCTCATTCCATGCCAATGTATGGATACAAGAACAGGCCCGAACCATCGGTGATAAAACCAGGTCACCCCAGATAGTTCGCCAAAAAGAATATCAAAGTATAATTACATTGTTTATCAAAACAAAGGCTTGACAACCAAGCCATACAATCTGCTCTCAAAATTGACTCTCTATCAAAGTACACAGCAGAGTCCCTTAGAAGATGTCCTCAGGAGGAGGCTCCAACTCGTCCCCAGGCACGTAATCCGAATCACCCGGATCTACGTCTCCCGAAGCCTCGACCGCTGCTAATAATAGACCTGCGATGTATAATCTAAAGGGTGAGCTACATCCTAGCTCAATAGGGAACAACACAATGAACATATAAGTCAAAATCTCACATATATTCTATGATATTCTAAGCATGATGTGTCTACGCATTTGCTGGAAACAGTTTAAAAGATGGCAATTTGCATTCAAATTTATTGGTAGTTTGCATGTTCATTTTACTGTTAATTTATCATGAATGACACTGAACAGGCCTAAAGCAAAACTTAAATCTTCAACTTAAGTAATCCCCAAGCAATATAGCATCGAGCCCTGATGGGATACCCTCCATCGTCGTCTAAATAGATAGTTGTTAAAAATATATTCCCTGGAAATACGACCCAAGCCCCTTTCTCAATAGGCGACGGGGTTAAATCTCATCTCAACATCTCTGGGATGTGCTTACTGTGTATGGATAGACCTCCGCACTGGTATACAGATTGGCCGCCGTACCGGTCACGGATATCTTACCGAGTCAGTCGTGGGTATCCCGCCACGTCGGTGAGGTATCCTAATCAAACCTCAAATAACAAAAATAACATGTGCTTTACATATAATTGTTCACCGTGTAAATGTGTTATCTTATATCAGTTAGGCCTTAACAGTAGTTATTCAATCTTACTTACATCCCTGGGATGTCTAAATTACTCGCATCACACTGATGCCTTTATCACTTTCTCATCCCCAGGGGATGCCTCATTTTCATTAACTTACTTGGTCTTAGTTATTTGTATCACACTGATGCCTTTATCACTTTCTTGGTGTCACACTCACACCCATTTTTACAAAGATTTACATAGTTAAAACATTTTCAATTTGATATCTATATCACTACATACATGCTCTTGCAATTAAAGTACATATTCAAGGTGTTCCCTACCTCAAGTCTCTAAAGGTCCAAGCATCAAGGCCCCACACGGCTCCTTATGCTTACTCTCACACGTACCACCTATGATACATCATAACACATGCAACTCATCACTAAGGATGCAATAGAGAAGGCCCTAGACCCTCCATGAACCTCAAGGTCAAATTAGAAAGTCAAGTAAAACTGCCAAAATTGATTAATCGATTCCCAAAATCGATTAATTGAAATCCAAAATCGATTAATCGATCCCAAATCGATTAATCGAAATCCCCAAAATGGTAAAGTCGATTCTCAAATCGAGTAGTCGAAAGTCCGAAATTGATTAGTCGATGGGCCAAATCGATTAATCGAAATCCAAAATCGATTAGTCGATTTCCCCAAGTCTTTTCTCTCCAGCCACTGGAGGTACCCAGTCGATTAGTCGATTTCCAAATTGATTAATCGAACTTCAAAATCAATTAATCGATTTCCAGATTGATTAATCGAAATCGGGCATCCCAGCCTTTTCAACTTCTAGACCAAAATCGATTAATCGATTCTCGATTTCGATTAATCGATTTGGCCAGACTCAGCCCCCTTTTGAGCTGGTCTTCCCAAATCCATTTCTTTTCTATTTTCTTCCTTTTTCTAAGTCTTTAATCTATCATTTAACTATATTTGACTAATTTTAATCATCTACAATCTATACATTTACTTCAATTAGAAACTCACCTCCAATCAATCTCAAATTGATCAAATATCTAGGTTGGAATGGCTAGGGCTCTAGCTTTGTTCCAACGATCCCAAATCGCGTTGAATCCGACAATCAATGCTCAATCTTCCTTCCAATCCAACCACAATAACTCCTTGGTATTAATTACCTTCTCTCTCTCTCTTCTTAACTCTCTCTTCAATAACCAAACAAAGAATTCTAGGGTTATTAAACCCTTTTATCCTTTCTCCGATTTCGGTGTTAAGCGCATACACCAGAAATAGGTGTATGTGGCTCTAAACTAATATCATACACTACACTTAGGTCACATTAATCTCACATTAGCACATAACTTTATGAGTCCATTGTTTGACCATCACTTGGTCAAACCTACGACCAGTCGGACACGGATCCCGAGGTCACTGCTTAACGCTCAAAATTTTGGGATATTACAGAAGATGGAAAAGTAAAAACCGTTACACTAGTCTATTAATTCTAACCTGAGTCATCAATTCAAATTAAAACTTAGAGATATTTACAAAGCAAAGAAAATCTAATCTAAAAAGCAAAGTAAAATATATCCTTCACCCCTCAGCCGCAGTCGCCAATTGCTCCTAAGAAATTATAGATATCTACACTAATCTTCAGCACTCAATTGCAGTCGTCAATTGCTTTTGAGAAACCTCTAATATCTAATCTACTCTAACTAGTATACACAGCTTAGGAACAATACTTTTGACAGAGCAGAGAAGTTAAGAGTCCGTGCTTTTTCTGAAGCAAACAACCAAATTTTGGCTATGTGTACATTGGTTGTATGCATGAGTAAAAGTTTCTCAAAATTTCCTATACGTACAATGGTTGTACACATAGCCAAATTCTGGTAAAAAAAGTGCCTATGCGTACATCTAATGTACGCACGAGTAAAATCCTCCATTTCTGCGCATTCTTCGAATTGCCATAACTTTTTATGTACAACTCGAAATCAGATGATTCTTGGCTCGTTGGAAATTTGGGAACCTCTATATTCAAATGATATAGGTTTCAGCCTTAGCAAATGTCCATGTAAATTTTGGCACTCTTCCCTTCATCCATAGTTCAGGAGGGTTTGAATCGGGCATGGTAAGAGTTCTAATGGGTCTGGGAAGGCTAGGGTTGATTCCTGAGAGTTTAGAAGGGTTTTAAAGGTTTGGATTAAGTTCTAGAGGCTCGAGAGGTACTTTTAGAAGTTTAGGAGTGCACCCTTCTCAAAGTACCGATCAATCTAACCTTGGGTCAAATTTGGGTGTCTACAGGGGAGAAGTTCGTCGTATCAATGGACCATTAAAGTTTAAAGTATTTGTTTACGCAGAAGGATCTAAACATGAGGCAGAGGAGGTGGATGGAGACTCTGATAGACTTTAACCATGAGATTAGGTACCACCCAATGTTTCAGAGAAGATACTTAGACCAAGGGCTTTGTAATCCTACATCGACATTAAGCCGGTACTATTGGATCAAATTAGAGGGAAATAGTTAGAAGATCTAGTTTTTGATTCATTTGAAGGAGGGCAAGAATGCATAAGTAACATTTAGAGAGGATGAAATAATGTTATTCAAGGAAAGATATTGCGTACCAGATGATGCAAAAATGAAACAACAACTTCTCTATGATGCTCAGAGATCAAAATTCGTGATACACCATAGAAGTATAAAGATGTATCAAGATATAAAGAGAAATTATTGGTGGCCAGATATGAAGAGGGAGATAGCGGATTATGTGTCAAGATGCCTAACTTGTCAGCAAGTGAATGATGAGCACAAGAAACCACTAGGATTATTACTACCGTTACCTGTACCAAGATAAAAATTGGAGAGCATTGGTATGGATTTTATCACGGGACTATCAGGACGAAGAGAAGGAACGATTTAGTTTGGGTTGTAGTAGACCGACTGACAAAATCAACACACTTTATTTCAATCAGGACTACTTTTTCGTCTACACAATTGGTAGATATCTACATAAGGAAAATTGTGCGTCTACATGGTATGTCAGCTAGTATTATTTCCGATAGAGATTCCAGATTTACCTGACGTATGTGAAAGAGTTTACAAGTTGGTATGGGATCAAAATTAGAGTATAGTTCAACTTTTCACCCTCAAACAGATGGTCAGACTGTGAGGTTGAATCAAATTCTAGAGGATATGTTTAGAGCATGCACGCTAGATTTTAAGGGAAGTTGAGATGATTACTTATCATTAGCTGAGTTCGTACAACAGTTATCAAGCAACGACTCAAATGTCACCATATGAAGCACTTTACAGAAGGAGCTGCAGAATACTGTTATGTTGGGATAAGGTTAGAGTAAGAAACCTACTTGGATCACAGATTGTTGAAGACAAAGCAGCACAAGTGCAGCTAATCAGAGAAGTATGAAGACGGCTCAACGCAGGCAGAAAAGTTACGCAAATAAAGAAAGGAGAGATGCAAAATTTGCTAACGGAGATCTAGTTTTTGTTAAAATCTCACCTATTAAGGGTGTGATGAGATTTGTAAAGAGAGAAAAACTAATTTTGAGATATATTGGACCTTTTGAAATATTGAAGAGGATTGGAGAGACATTTTATCGAATTCAGTTATCACCAAAGTTAGTCGGGATGCACAATATTTTTTACATATTAATGTTGAAGAAATATTTCAAAGACCCTTTACATGTGATTGATTTGGAGCCATTAGAAATTGAGGAAGACATGATCGTCACTGAGGAACCAATTTTAATTCTAAAAAGAGAAGAGAGGACGCTACGAAATAAAAAGATTTCATTACTTTTGGTTAATTGGAAGTATCACTCACGAGAAGAAGCTACTTGAGAGCGTGAGGACGATGTGAGGAAGGAATATCCACACCTTTTTACTTCAGGTACGATCTAATTTTGATAACAAAATTTTCAATAAGGAGGGAAGAATATAATGACCGAGATTTTTCACTTATTTAGTCCTTAATTATTTGCTAGATTTATAATTATGATTAGTTTAATTGATTTGATGCATGTGATTAGTTGTCGTGCATGAATATAATGTTTACTTTATTTAATAATGATCTATGCTAATTAATTAATCTAATTAATAGACTTTAAAAGCCTTTAAATATGTATTAGTAACAATTGGGATGTGTTTAGCAATGTTTAATGGACCTTTTAAATATATTAGTAAATTAACTAAAGACTGATAGAATCACTTAACACCCGTGTAGGAAATTCTATATAGAGTTAGATCTTAAATAGAAAACCTTAAAGTATTATAAATAGAGTTAGATATTAAATAGAAAACCTTAAAGTATTCTAAATAGAATTAAATCTTAAATAGGAAATCATAAAGTATTATAGATCTAGAGAATAGGTTTAATTTACAGAATTTACATAACTCTTATAACCTAATAACCTTATAGAGAAAGAGAGAAAATTCTAGAGAAAAATAATAATTAGAAGATGAATCCTAGAGTTTTCGGTTTGAAGTCTTAGAAGAACGCGAGAGGAGCTTACTGATCAGTCACAGAATTTACCATTTTATCACTCTTAACTTAGTGATGCTAGGATTTAGTTTGCTACTAATAAGTTAACGATGTGCAGATATTAAGGAAAAACAGTAAAAGAGAGCCAAAGTGTTAATATTCATCAAAATGAACTTAAAAAATAGTACAAAGATGATTGAGTGAAAAGAGATGATTCGCCGTTGCTGAAAATTAAGAAATCGTAATTTACGATTGTGCGCCAAAGCTGAAGACGAAAAAAGAAAGAAAAAGTTAAGAAATTGTAATTTACGATTCTTCAAAAGACGATTCTTCATAAAGCGACATAGGAATAAAAAGCGATAAAAGAAATCGATTGTTCGTTATAGAAAATCATTCAGTAAGAAAGCAGTGTGAAAATGTGAAATCGTGATTTACGATTCTTCGTTATAGAAGAAAACCTTTCTCTCTGCTTTATTTGATATTGCTGATCACGTGAGTGAAGACTACCACCACCATGCATCGAATTAAAAAATTTATGAAAATAGAAGTTTGGTGAATCATGAATCTGAGAAGATTGATGAAGATAAGCTCTTAGAAAATCTCAGTTGCTGAAATAAAGGAGAACAATCTAGAAGCACATCAACCGTTTGAAAGCAAGGAAGAATAAAATTAGGAATTAGAGTTATATTAGGAATCTTTTATTTTTAGTAGTTTCTTTTATTAGAATTAGAAGTCTTTGTAAACAGACTCCTTATGATTTATAAATAAGAAAGCCCAGTATAGGAATAAAGGATTGAAGAATTTCAGCATCAATTGACGACTAAGGTTGAATTTTCTTCCGATCAATAGTATAAAATAGTTAGAGTAGATTAGATATCAAAGGTTTCTCAAGAGCAGTTGACGACTGCTATTGGGTGCTGAAGATTAGTGTAGATATCTTAATTTCTCAGAAGCAATTAATGACTGCGGTTGAGGGGTGAAAGATATATTTATTTTGCTTTCTAGTTTATATTTTATTTGTTTTATTTACTGCTTTGTAAATATCTTCAAGTTTTAATTTGACTTGACGACTCAAGTTGAAATTCGCAGATTAGTGTAATGGTTTTTACTTTTTCATCTTCAATTTTCTCGAATTTGATTGACGCCTAGATTTTAGGAGATTGTTGATTAGATTAAATCTGTGTTAAGAAATTTTAGTTTTTGATTGACGTTCAAATTCTAGAAGACTGCAATACAGTATAACAGTGCTGTTTATTTTTATAAATATTCGATGGCTGGAGATTGGGATTGACGACCTCAATCTGAAGGAGGATTAGGATTTATTTTATGCACTTTATATTAAGAACCCATTCTTTATTCATATTTCTCAAGTAGTTTAGAATCTTAAAAGATAAATATAAATTTTGAAATAGAAATATAGATAAGATAACACTTCCTCATGGGAATGATCCTATAATAGCTTTACAATTTCTATTGTGCACTTGCAATAGGTTAAGACTTAATTAGATACACACATAAGTAGGCCAATCAAGTTTCTAGCACCATTGTCGGGGAAGTAATTTATCATTTTGTTTATATTTTTGTTTTAAAATAAATATTTATCTTTCTCTTTTTATATTTTTTTATATTTTCAACTTTCTTTGATCATTTCATAAGCTTTTGCAGGTTTATTCGAAACAGCAAATCAAGTTTCAACACTTCTGCTGGTCACAGAGACTAGAGGCTCAGATTTGTCTCTCTCTGCCTTCTAAAAAATATATAAAAAATAAAAAAATAAAATAATATTGTTAAATTTTTTTTTGTTATAGTCATGCAAGGCCACGACAATTTAGTTTGGCCAACTTACAAACCTATGCCCCGGTGGAATACCCAGTTACCCCTTACTATCCATCCATGGCAGAAACCGAACAAGTTTTTGCTTCTCATTGGAGTAACTACAGGAGTACCTACAACCCTCAGTGGGGAAACTATTATGACTTCTCAAGGGCAAACAACAAGACGCTCAGGGTTTTCAACAACCCTATGTTGAAAACCAATATTTTGACCAACAGTCCTTTAGAAATGACGATGCTATTATTGTTCAGATCCTTCATGACTTGCAACAATAAGCACATCGACGATCTAAGGAACTATCTCAACTTACCCAAATTTCTTAAGATCTACAGTCCTGCTCTCAATCCATTGCAACTTTAGGGACCAAAGTTGAACAAATAGTCATGCAATGGAAGAGATCAGGAGACAACCAAAGTTGTTTTCCAACAGAGACCAATTTGAGAGGATAATCAAGTAAAGGATTTACACCAACTCCTACACCTCACGTTCAGGCTATTCAAACTCTACGAAGTGAGAAAACTGTTGACAATAAAGTAGAGATGCCTACACCATTAATCGCCCCTGAAGCCCATACCAAAGAGAAGGAAACCCTAGAAGAGGTCCCCTTGCCAGAAAAATAAAAAAAAGTAGAAAAAGAAAATTAAAAAAAATAGCAATGAGGAGGGTACACCAAAATCTGTGGCTGAAGTATCTTATGTACCGAAGTTACCTTTTTCAAATGCCTTTGGTGCACCATCACCTTCTAATAAAAATTCAAAAAAAAAGAAGAAATTACTGAAATCTTCAAGAAAGTGAAGATTAAGTTGCCTCTCTTAGAAGCAATTAAACAGGTCCCAGCCTATGCACGATTCCTGAAGGAGATGTGCATGCAGAAATAGAAAAGGCGAAACAATATCTCGCAAAAAGTTTTCTTGACAGAGCAAGTCAGCTTAGTCTTACAAGCCAGAACCCCACCTAAACTTAAAGACCTTGGAGTGCTTACAATTCCCTGTATCATGGGCAATCATGCTTTAAATAAAGCACTTCTTGATCTGGGAGCTAGTGTCAATCTACTACCATACTTCGTCTACGAAAAGTTAGGACTAGGAGATATGAGACCTACTTCGGTAACTCTTTAGTTAGCCGATAGATCAGAAAGAAGGCCAATAGGAATCATTGAAGATGTTATGGTTGGGGTCAAAAAATTTGTTTTCCCTGTCGACTTCTTAGTACTAGACATGGAACCCAGTTCGAAATCTCTGACACAAATTCTCGTTATACTCGGTAGACCATTTTTGGCCATGGCCAACGTATGTATCAACTATAAAATCGGAGTAATGAAAGTTTCTTTTGGAGATATGCGAATCCAATTAAATATTTTCTCGACAGCCAGCCAAATGGCTTCAATGGACGATGAGGAATGTTTCAGCATAAATGAAATTGAAGAATTGGTGGAAGAAGCATTACCTTTAGTATTATCTAAGGATGTACTTCAAACCGCATTATGGTATATGGACTCCGGAAGAATCAGACTACCAAGACTTCTGTGTTGGACACTTCTGTCTGCGAACTCGAGTCCAAAACATGGAAGTCGTGGATAGAACCTTTGCTCACTACCTCTAATGAGCCATTACAACCTTCCACCGAAAACGCACCATCCTTAGACTTGAAACCACTTCCCAACACTCTTAAGTACACTTTTCTTGGGCCTAATGACACTCTCCCAGTGATCATTTCATATGCTCTTAACAAGGAACAGGAGAGCAAGTTGTTGGCCATACTTATAAAGTATAAATGTGCAATAGGGTAATCTGTCACCGATCTTAAATGGCTTGATCCGTCAATCTGTATGCATCAAATTCATCTAAAGGATAATGCCAAAACTTCATGTGAAAGTCAGCGACAGTTGAATCGAGGGAAGTAGTTCAGAAGGAAATTGTGAAAATATTAGACGCAGGTATTATTTACCCAATTTCCGACAGTGAATGGGTAATCCCTATTCAATTAGTCCCAAAGAAGTCTGGGATTATAGTGAAAAAGAATGCATCCCGTGAGCTAGTGCCATTACACGAAACCACAGGATGGCGTGTATGCATTGACTACCGGAAGTTTAAATCCATGACACACAAGGATAATTTCTCAGTACCTTTCATTGACTAAATTTTGGAAAAACTTGCTGGTCAGGAATATTTTTGTTTTCTAGACGGTTACTCAGGGTATAACCAGGTTCCAATTTATCCATGTCCCCTTGGAACCTTTGCCTATCGCCGCATGTCCTTTGGGCTATGCAATGCGCCCGCAACCTTCCAGAGATGCATGATGGTCATCTTTTCTGATATGATAGATAGGTTTCTAGAAGTATTCATGAACGGTTTTTTGGTATTCGATCGAACCTTCGAATCCTATCTTGATCATCTGGCCCTCGTTCTAGAAAGATGTGAGGAAACGAACTTGGTACTAAGTTGGGAGAAGAGTCATTTTATGGTTCAAGAAGGCATAGTCTTAGGGCACATTGTCTCCAAAAGAGGAATAGAAGTTGACATGGCTAAAATTGGCATAATATTAAATCTGCCACCATCAACTTTGGTACGACAGATTCGATCTTTCCTTAGCCATGCCGGCTTTTATCGTCGCTTTATTAAGGATTTTTTTAAATTCTCTAGACCACTTTGCCACTTATTAGCTAACGATGTACCTTTTAACTTCGACGATGCCTGCTTTGACGCATTTAATAAACTTAAATCCCTTCTCTCATCCGCACCAATCATTTAATCACCTGACTACTTCTTGCCTTTTAAAGTAATGTGCGATGCTTCTGATTATGTAATAGGTGCCATCCTCAGATAGCGAAAAAATAAGATTCCTTACGTAATTTATTATGCGAACCGTACCTTGGTCGAAGCTCAAGTTAACTACACTACCACTGAGAAAGAGCTTCTTGCTGTCGTGTTTGCATTGGATAAATTTTGATAGTACCTATTGGGATCAAAGACCGTCATTTTTTCGGATCATTCTGTACTAAAATATTTATTGTCTAAAAAGGATGCCAAGCCAAGACTAATCCTGTGGATCCTACTTTTGCAGGAATTCAATTTCGAAATCAAGGACAAGAAGGGCATTGAAAATATGGTAGCTGATCACTTGTTTAGAATCGAACTGCCTGGAACCATCAGTAGAGAGTCTTTACACGATACCTTTCCAGATGAGTAACTTTTTGCCATCCAAGCGATAGTACCATGGTTTGCCAACATCGTGAATTATTTGGCAACAGGTAAGATTCCCCCTACCTGGTCTAATCAGGATAGGTACATTTTCTTTGCTAATATCAAATATTATATTTAGGAGGATTCTTACCTATTTAAAATATTCTCGGACCAAATAATTCGAAAATGTGTGCCCAATAGTGACACCCATAATATTTTATAATTTTGCCACACATATGCTTGTGGGGGCCACTTCGGAGGCAGAAAAATAGCTGCCAAAGTACTGCAATTAGGTGTTTATTGGCCATCATTATTTAAGGATACCCATAATTTTTATCAGGACTACGATTGATGCCAGAAGTTAGGAGCCATGTCCCGAAGGAACATGATGCCCCTCCAACCAATTTTAGTCGCAACGCCCTTTGACGTCTAGGGCATAGACTCCATGGGCCCCTTCCCACCTTTGTTCGAATTTATGTATATACTTGTAGCCGTTGACTACGTATCAAAATGGGTAGAAGCAACAACTACAAGAACGAATGACCATAAGGTGGTAGTCTCTTTTATCAAGGAAAACATATTTTCGCTGTTTGAAACCTCACGCACCATTATAAGTGATGGAGGAAGCCATTTTTGCAATAGGCATTTCGAGAGTATACTTGTGACAGCCCGAATTTCGGCATCCTGAAATCCGTGCCATCAGCACGACCTTCAAGGCCGTGCCCGGGGTCCTTTATAACACAATGATATATACAAGCCAAAACTGAAATTGAAGCACACGTAGCTACCCTAAATCGAAATCTCAAAATAATATATTTGGTCTCGCAAGGCTGTCCTTGTCCCATGCCAATTCATGGACATAAGGACATACCCAAAAGTTAAATGATAATTATTCATCCTAGATGTTTAATCAAGAGACAGAAATTAAAGCATTCGAAATAAAGAGGCTCGATATACCAAGCCATACATAATACTCTCTCAACTCACTCTCAGAGTATGCAGCGGGTTTCCTAGAAGAATTCCTCGGGAGGAGGTTCCGACTCTTCCGTGGCCACGAACACCGAGGCCCTTGGATTAACTTCTCCCGAAGTCTTTGCTGCCGCTAGTCCTAGACCTGCGACGTATAGTCTAAGGGGTGAGCTACATCCTAGCTCCGTAGGGAAAACAAAAGAACATATAGATCATCCTTCACACATATGTCAAGAATCTAACCAAAGATAGAATTTTCAAGAAATCACTTATGTACAACATTTTGAGTAACAGGAATAACCCAATGGTTCCGACCAATACTTAGCATATTTGTTTATTCTCCTTATAAGTTTGGTTGTGAATTTGGCCTAATCACTTAAATCTTAACTTAAGTAGTCCTCGAGCAATATAGCATCGAGCCCCGATGGAATACCCGCCATCGTCGTCTAACTAGACAGTTGTTGTGTGTATTCCTCGAATCTTGCCAGCCCCTTTCTCATAGGCTACGGGTCTATTCTCAATCTACATCCACAGGATGTGTTATAAATGTACGGATTGGCCGCCGTACCGGTCACGGATATCCTGCCGAGTCAGTCGTGGGTATCCCGCCACGTCGGTGGGGTATTCTAATCAACCTTAAATAATAAAAATATCAATGTGCTTTACATATAGTTATTCACCGTGATTGTGCTAAATATATTACATTAGGCCTTATCACGTTACCTTTGTTTCTCTGTTTGTTTTCTTACGCATCCCTGGGATGCCACTTGCTTCTATTTTATTTCTCGTCCCCTGGGGACCTCAGGGTTTTCCACATTGTAACACACACACACACCCTTATCATGAGGGTTTATGGAATATATACTATTTACATAGACTATACTACGCATATGAGTTCACAGAATAATGCACATGTTTCGAGAATATTCCCTACCTCGACGAATCTCAAGGCACGCCTGCTCGTGGAGGGTTATAATGCATCAACCTACATAAAAAAATAGTTTTAGAACGATCTAAGGTCATTGGGGTGTATGACTCCCAAGTTTCTTATATTAGAAAACCAAGATCTGAGTAGTCACTGCACTCGCCAAGGCGTCAATTATCCTCGCCGAGCGGGTCATTTTGACTTCGCCGAGCGGTCTCGACCTCGCCGAGCGGGTTAAATCGAGGTCGCCGAGCGGTTAAATCGAGCCAAATATGATCAGGACCTCGCCGAGCGAGCCCCTTTAGTTTCTGTGGACCGCCGAGCGAGCCTGTGAGTCATGCTTATATCTGCTCATCCTCGCCGAGCGAGCCTTTTAGACCGCCGAGCGAGGAACAACGATTTGTCCCTCGATCAAGATCGAGAATATGCTTCCACTCATCATTTACCCTTTATCTTATACAAGGAAACATTTAGCCAACCTCTTTCCTACTATTTAAAACATTCCTAGGCATCTATCATGTCCTTAACGTACCTCTGACGATGAAACCGCACCGGTCTGATTTATGATTTGAATATCTACTCGGTTATCCGACCTCCCTGGTTCGTCCTCCCGTCATTTCCTCTGATCTCCTTTGCCGACCTAAGTCTCAACGAACCCTAGTTCTCTACCAGGCTCTTTTCTTCTTTCTCTCTATATTCTCCTTCTCTCTATTTAGGTTAGAATAGATTTACGTAAGGGCTCCTCTCTCTCTTCTTCACTTTTATATCTAAAATTTTTGGGATATACTAGTGTGTTTCCCACGTACACACTTAAAGTATTTGGGTCGTTTTGGTCTCCTTGTGAAACACATATACCTATGTGTGTATGCGTGCCGTGCACAAATCAGTGAAAAATCTGGGTTGTGACAATCACCCCAACTTATAAGATTTTCGCCCTCGAAAATCGATATTATTTTCTTAACCAGGTACCACTTCTGTCATACGACTCGCATATCAAATCAGAAATTTACATAAATTGCCGCATTTTGCAGCAACCAGTGTTGGTCATGCCCACAATTTTCCATACAATAAAACAAAACAATTAACCAAAATATTATCGATATCTCATCCCATAAATATTTATCATCTACCCCAAACAAAACCTTGTGACATTCATGTCACGATAGTTTGAAGAAAATTTTAACCTACATATCAAAAGTTTTCAAAATATTACATGCCAAGTGTTCAAATGTGTGTTACTATCTAATCCTCATCCTCTTCATAGTCGTCGTCGTCGTCGTAGTCCTCGCCATCGTCGTCCTCGCCATCATCATCGCCATCGTCCACCGTGGCATCGGTGGTACCATTGTGGCGCCCTCGTAGTCGGGCCGGAGGTAGATGCTCCAAAATAGCGCCCCTCATGGCACGCTACGCATGTAAGATCGCGGTATGCGGCCCATGAGGTCTATGAGTAGCGCCTCGAACCTCCGATGCAACTGATCTCCCGCCCTTGTCGGAGGATCTCCCGCATTATGCCCGTGTCAGGTGGGTATAGGCTGGCCCGAGGTAGAGGGGTAGTCGGTCTGCCGGTGCTTGATGGTGGTGATCGGAGACTGTCGGTCTCTCTTCTTGTCGAGGTTTGAGGCTCTTAAGGTTTCGCCCGCTTGGGCGGTATGGGACGACGTTGTCGGTGAGGAATAACTCGTCCCTCCCGGATCCTAAATCCTCCTTCCCATTTCGTGAGTCTAAAAGTGGGAAATCAACCGTGCATACGATGTCGGTTGATTGGTGGAGGGACAGCACCCCTTACATTTCTTTTGTAGGCATGTGCCATGCCTTTTATGACAACCATAGGTGCGTTGATCCACCTATTGTGAAATGCGGTATGTAGTGCTCGCAAAAACGCATCTCGGCGTTCTTGGTCATGGCCGGTTGGGTGCAAATTCTTTTTAAAGATAATGTCTAAAAGCCACATGCGCGGCGGTAGTTGTGACCGGGTGATAGATTGTCCCGAGGAGGACCTACCGCCAAAGGATGTGAGATGATCGTTGGGAAATCTACGCCCTAAAAAAAGGTGGTAGGATGAGTGGGCTAGGAGTGTAAATGTGGGACACTTCATGATTGAGGAAATGTCGGCACATCTGAAAATTAACTCATTACCATCGATGGTAACAAGTATGGCGCCCCTCATCGATGCTCATGTTTAAGGTGCGGTAGAACAGCTTTCACTAGCCTCGGGTAGTATCGATCCCGAACGGGCGTAAGGTGGTCTTGAGCTGATTGTTGGTGATAAAGTCCGGGTGGGTGGACGGATCTCAAAACAAGAGGATGTATTTCCATTCGGCTTCAAAATTTTGCTCCCACCAATCATCCATGGATTGGAGCGGAGGTTTGATGATGGTTGCGAGGTTTGTGGCGCTTTGTTGCACGCCGACGGCGACCGAATCGCCATCCGTTTCTTAGGTTGTGGGTTTGGGCTTGAAGCCATTTGGTATTTAAAGGGTTTAAAGAGACAAGAAAAATTTTAGGGATGGGTAGATTTTACCTAAAAGAGTAGTCTTAACGGATCAGATGGTCGAAATCCGGCTGGAAACGGATTGAAAAGATTGAAAATCGCTTGCCCTAACCCCTTGTTCGTCTCTTCTTCCTTTCGCTTGAAGATGAACAGGCGCCATTGCCTCTGCCATATTTATAGTTCCGCCTCGCTCGAGCGGTCATCTGTTCTCGCTCGAGCGAGAACAGAACTAGTTTTTATCATATACTATATCCTCGCTCGAGCGGTTCAAAGACCTCGCTCGAGCGGTCACTAGACCTCGCTCAAGCGAGAAGAAAATTTGAATTTTTATGTAGTTCGCTCGAGCGAACACAAGTGGTCGCTCGAGCGAGACCAGAGACGTTTCTGGGTACCTTCTTGCTCGTTTAGGTTTCCATACATCCCTAGTTTCATCAATTAAGAGTTCAGCGAAAAGTTGCTCAAATATTGTTTGAAATCCAAAAATCTTAAAAAGAAAACATACATAGCCTTCATAGTACCCGTAATTACATATTCTCAAACGAATGAAAACATTTAGTTGGCAATTTCGAACAATTTGGGATGTTGTTCTTTAACATCCGCCTCACGTTCCCACGTTGCCTCTTCGGCCGGATGGTTCTTCCATCGGACAAGCACTAAGGGAATCACTTTTGTTCGCAACACCTGTTCCTTCCGATCTAAAATTTCTACGAGTTCTTCAATCATGGTCATATCTTCATGCATTTCGAATGATTGGCCGCTCAGCATGTGATCAGGGTCATTGAGATATTTTCTAAGCATAGATACGTGGAACACGTTGTGTACCTGATCAAACAATGGTGGCAAACCAATGCGGTAGGCTACTTCTCCCACTCGACCCAAAACTTCAAACGGTCCAAGATAGCGGGGACTTAGTTTCCCTCTCTTCCCAAATCTCATCACTCCCTTCATCGGTGATACTTTCACGAACACAAGTTCACCCACTCCAAAGTCTACGCTAGTCCGCTTGATATCAGCATAACTTTTCTGTCTGCTCTGAGCCGCTTTTAGTCTTTCTCTGATCATGCGGACAATAGCAGCGTTATCTTCAAGTAGCTCGGGTCCCAAAACGAATTTCTCGCCAATTTCCTCCCAGTTGATTGGCGACTTACATCGTCTTCCGTACAAGGCTTCATACGGTGCCATCCCGATGCTCATCTGAAAACTATTATTATAAGCGAACTCAATCAATGGTAGATGTTGATCCCATGATCCTTGCAACTCTAACATACATGCCCTAAGCATGTCCTCAATTACTTCGACCCTCCGACCGCGCTGCTTGTGGGTGAAATGCCGTACTAAAATCCAACCTAGTTCTCATTCCTTCTTGGAATTTCCTCCAAAACTTTGATGTGTATAATGGGTCTCGGTCTGAAACAATGCTACTTGGAATCCCATGTAGCCGGACGATCTCCTTCATATAAAGTTCTGCTAGTCTTCCCGCTGTGTACATCGTTGTATGCGGCAAGAAGAAATGTACCGACTTTGTCAATCGATCAACTACTACCCAAATGGCGTTATGCCTCCTTGCAGTTCGCGGTAAACCGACTATGAAATCCATTGAGATAGACTCCCATTTCCATTCTGGTATGGGCAAGGGCTGTAATAGACCTGAGGGGTGTCTATGATCGATTTTCACTTGTTGGCATGTCAAACATCGTGACACGTACTCTGCCACATCTTGTTTCAAACTTCTCCACCAGTAGTTCTTCTTCAGATCCTGATACATCTTCGTGCTTCCCGGGTGGATCGCATAGCTTGACCTGTGAGATTCATCAAGAATCGTTCGCCGTAATTCGGCATTGTCTGGAATGCAAAGTCACCCCTTGAACATTAAGGAACCGTCTTCCTTGACTGAAAATTCCGAGGTAGTACCTTCAGTTACATTTTGATGTATCCTTGTTAAAATCGGGTCTTTCATCTGTAGTTCTCGTATGTGTTCGAATATCACTGGCTTCACTGATATGTTGGCTAAGAAGGCTCCTGTGGCTTGCGGTTGTATGTCTGCGCCACATAACGCTAGATCCTCCAACAACTTCCATCGATGTATACCCGAAATTTGACTAGCGAACTCTTCCGACTCAAGGCCGGCCACCACGTTAGCTTTGCGGATGGTATCAGAGTAGAAACGATGTAATCTTTGAGGAATTCCATCCACCTCCGTTGCCTCATATTCAGTTACTTCTGTGTAAACAGCTATCTGAGGCTTTTATGGTCAGTGAAAATTTCAAATGTTTCTCCGTATAGATAATGTCGCCATATCTTTAATTAATATGATGCCGCTAGCTCTAGATCGTGTGTTGGGTAGCTCCTTTCGGTTCTTTCAACCGCTCGAGCCGTAAGCTATTACTTTTTTATATTGATTTAGTACACAACCCAACCCATTATACGAAGCATCACTATAAACTGCGAATCCTCCACTGCCTGATGGAATGGCTAACACTGGAGCTGAGGTGAGTCTCTTCTTGAGTTCTTGAAAACTCTTCTCACACGCCTCACTCCACTCAAATCTTGAGTCCTTTCTTGTAAGTCTCGTAAGAGGTCCTGATATCTTTGAAAACCCCTC
Source organism: Chloranthus sessilifolius (assembly GCA_021018995.1). Lineage (NCBI taxonomy): Eukaryota > Viridiplantae > Streptophyta > Magnoliopsida > Chloranthales > Chloranthaceae > Chloranthus > Chloranthus sessilifolius. The sequence goes on from CM037589.1 coordinate 99,949,621, forward strand.
TACGAAACATCGATAATAACCTGCCAGTCCGAGGAAACTTCGGATGTCTGTCACGGTTTTTGGTTGTTCCCAGTTCACTACTGCCTCGATCTTGGCGGGATCTACAGTGACACCATGCTTGGAGACGACATGTCCCAGAAAGCTAACCTTTTCTAGCCAAAACTCACATTTGCTGAGCTTGGCGTACAGCTGGTGTTCACGTAAGGTTCGTAGAGCGACGCGTAAGTGTTCTTCATGCTCCGTTTTCGATTTTGAGTAGATCAGGATGTCATCAACAAATACTACCACGCAGGAGTCTAGGTGTGGTTTAAACACTCGATTCATCAGGTCCATAAACGACGCTGGCGCATTTGTCAGTCCGAACGGCATCACTAAAAATTCATAGTGTCCATACCGTGTTCTGAAAGCCGTTTTCTGAATGTCCTCGGCCCTGACTCTTAACTGATGGTAACCAGATCTTAGGTCGATCTTGGAAAAATGTTTTGCACCCTGCAATTGGTCGAATAAGTCATCTATTCTTGGCAACGGATATTGATTCTTCACCGTGACTTTGTTCAATTGGCGGTAGTCGATGCACAACCGCATTGACCCATGTTTCTTTTTCACAAACAACACTGGTGCTCCCCACAGGGACACGCTTGGTCGTATGAATCCCTTGTCCATGAGCTCTTGCAGTTGTTCTTTCAACTCTTTCAACTCTGCAGGGGCCATTCTATAAGGTGCCTTTGAAACAGGTTCCGTTCCTGGTGCTAAGTCAATCGCAAATTCTACGTCTCTTTCTGGAGGTAATCCTGGCAGTTCTTCTGGGAATACATCTGGGAATTCTCGCACCACTGCTATCTCAGAGATAATATTCTTTTCTTCTTTATCTTCTTTCAAAAATGCCAAATAACCACTACACCCCTTTGGGATTAAACGCTCGCTCGACCGCAGAGATATGATCATTCTGAGTTGACCTCTCCCTTGAAATCAAACGATCTCCTCGTGTTAGACGGAAAACCACCACTTTATCCTGCTGCGCAATGGTGGGACAGCCAATCCATGCCAAGGATTACATCGAATCCTTGCATGTCCAACCATATTAAATTTGCGTCTAATTCGTGGACAGCGTGATCCCGAATGCTCACTACTACCGATTTGCAGACTAACTCCGTGTCCACTAATTCTCCTGTTGGGATGGACACTGATAACACAAAGTCCAGCGTTTCCGGAATAATCTTCATCCTTTTTGCAAATCTAGGGGTAATGAAAGAGTGGGTAGACCCTGGGTCTATCAGCACTCGCGCGTCATGTGCTACATAACACCCTTTCTCATAAATCTGTAACGTACCTACAATGCATGCATATACGTACATAACATATACTTAATACAAAATTTTCACTCTTAAGTTTAATAACAGTTATATGGATATTTATCCTAATGGAAAATTCATTCTTTATCTAGAGTTGTATTGCAAACGAAATTCTTCATTTTAAAGGAGACCTCACCTTGGATAATGTCCCCTCGCTCGGGCAGAATCACAGAGGCTCTCCTCTAATAATGTGCTTTAGATTGAATAGGTTGTGGCATGGAAGTTGGAGCCGTCTTTTCTTTGACTGTCTCAGGGCAATCTCTAATCATGTGGCCTATCTTGCCACACTTGAAACAGCCTCGCATTCCCTGCCTACAGTCGGTTGTTTTGTGGGACTTGCCACATTTTGCACAAGTTTCTCTTGGTGAAGTAGCGACTCTAAAACCTTGTGGAGTTGTAGCCCTGTTGGAAAAAGTAGGACCTTGATACCTCATCGGTCTCCCTGATGCCAGCAACGGATAATTTTGATGAGTAGGTTGTTGTGCAGCTTTCCCATACCCTGTCTAGAATGACTGTTTCTGATTTGGTGCTACAAACCTCAGTTTCTTATATACCGATTCATAACTCCCCGTCCTGCTCGGATCAATGCTTTCTCTACCTTGATGTTCCCTCTGACGGTATCGGTTATTGTTTTCTTCCTCAACTACCAATGCCTTACTCATTACTTCTCCATAAGTTTTCAGCTGGAAGGGCGCAACCCCTCCTCGGATGTCCGACCTTAAGCCCAGTTGGAACCTCTTCGCTTTCATCACGTCTGAGATTACGTAGTCTGGGGCGAAGCGAGCCAGTCTCATGAATTCCACTCCATACTCTCTGACGGTCATTCTTCCCTGTGCTAGTTGTAAAAATTGGGTCTCCATCTGATTTCTCACAACTTCAGGCAAATATTGTTTATTGAATTCTTCTACAAATTCGTCCCAAGTCCACGGTACATCTGGAGTTTCTTGTGCTCTCGTTCGCGAAACTGATTTCCACCACGGTCCAGCTTCTCCACCTAACATATATGCTGCCCAACGGACGCTCTCATCCTCCGTGCATGTCAGTACGCTGAACACCTTCTCCATTTCTCCCAACCAGCGGCCATCGTTTCACGACCAAAAGTTGGGAGGTCTCATTCTTCCGAACTCGGTGAATGTCAAGCCACCGAAGGTGTAAGTCCCATCGGAGGGGTAGGTGTTCCAGATCTTATTTGCCAAGGACGCTTTGTTGTGCCATGGCAGCTTGCCATGGTCTCCATTGTGTGCATCATTCTCCGACGCTTCTTCTCTTTCTTCATTTCGTTCTCTCACCCTATCTTGTTCTCTCCGATCTCTATCCTGCTCATCTAGATCTTGCTCCTCCGCTTGATTTTGGTTTCTCTCGCCATCGCTCTCGGAATCTCCTGCTTCCCAACGACACTCTGTTTGCAGGTGAGACGAACCCATCTCCACTGGGCAAATTCCTATCATGGCCACTCCTGGGTCGGCCTCTCGCTCTAGGAAACATAACGGTCTGCATGAGAATTCATAATCTCGTTAGCAGAAGTCCCTATATTCGATTTATATGATAGTCGAACTCAAAAGAAAGGCTCGATACTAATCAGGATAAATTTCAATTTCGCATCCCAAATGGTGCATCAAGACGACCTTCAAGGCCGTGCCCTGGGTCCTTTACAACACAATGATATATACAAGCCAAAATTGAAATTGAAGCACACGTAGCTACCCTAAATCGAAATCTCAAAATAATATATTTGGTCTCGCAAGGTTGTCCTTGTCCCATGCCAATTCATGGACATAAGGACATACCCAAAAGTTAAATGATAATTATTCATCCTAGATGTTTAATCAAGAGAAATTAAAGCATTCGAAATAAAGAGGCTCGATATACCAAGCCATACATAATACTCTCTCAACTCACTCTCAGAGTATGCAGCGGGTTTCCTAGAAGAATTCCTCGGGAGGAGGTTCCGACTCTTCCGTGGCAAACACCGAGGCCCTTGGATTAACTTCTCCGAAGTCTTTGCTTAGCTAGTCCTGGACTGCGACGATAGTCTGAGGGGTGGGCTACATCCTAGCTCCGTAGGGCAAATAAAAGAACATATAGATCATCCTTCACACATATGTCAGTAACCTAACCAGCATAGAATTTTCAAGAAATCACTTATGTACAACATTTTGAGTAACAGGAATAACCCAATGGTTCCGACCAATACTTAGCATATTTGTTTATTCTCCTTATAAGTTTGGTTGTGAATTTGGCCTAATCACTTAAATCTTAACTTAAGTAGTCCTCGAGCAATATAGCATCGAGCCCCGATGGAATACCCGCCATCGTCGTCTAACTAGACATTGTTGTGTGTATTCTCGAATACGCCGAGCCCCTTTCTCATAGGCGGGTCTATTCTCAATCTACATCCTCGGATGTGTTATAAATATACGGATTGGGTGCAGTCACGGATATCTGATATCCTCGCCAGTTGTGGGTATCCCGCCACGTCGGTGGGGTATTCTAATCAACCTTAAATAATAAAAATATCAATGTGCTTTACATATAGTTATTCACCGTGATTGTGCTAAATATATTACATTAGGCCTTATCACGTTACCTTTGTTTCTCTGTTTGTTTTCTTACGCATCACAGGATGCCACTTGCTTCTATTTTATTTCTCGTCCCCTGGGGACCTCAGGATTTTCCACATTGTAACACACACACACACCCTTATCATGAGGGTTTATGGAATATACACTATTTACATAGACTATACTACGCATATGAGTTCACAGAATAATGCACATGTTTCGAGAATATTTCCTACCTCGACGAATCTCAAGGCGCGCCTGCTCGTGGAGGGTTATAATGCATCAACCTACATAAAAAAATAGTTTTAGAACGATCTAAGGTCATTGGGGTGTATGACTCCCAAGTTTCTTATATTAGAAAACCAAGATCTGAGTGGTCACCAGACCTCGCTCGCGCGGTCAATTATCCTCGCTCGAGCGGTCACTTGACTTCGCTCGAGCGGTCTCTTGACCTCGCTCGAGCGGTTAAATCGAGCTTTCGAAATATGATGTGGACCTCGCCGAGCGAGCTCCCTTTAGTTTCGTGGACCGCCGAGCGAGCCCGGAGTCATGCTTATATCTGTTCATCCTCGCTCGAGTGAGCCTTTTTAGACCGCTCGAGCGAGGAACAACGATTTGTCCCTCGATCAAGATCGAGAATATGCTTCCACTCATCATTTACCCTTTATCTTATACAAGGAAACATTTAGCCAACCTCTTTCCTACTATTTAAAACATTCCTAGGCATCTATCATGTCCTTAACGCATTCTCCGACGATGAAACCACACTTCCGATTTATGATTTGAATATCTACTCGGTTATCCGGCCTCCCTGGTTCGTCCTCCCGTCGTTTCCTCTGATCTCCTTTGCCGACCTAAGTCTCAACGAACCCTAGTTCTCTACCAGGCTCTTTTCTTCTTTCTCTCTATATTCTCCTTCTCTCTATTTAGGTTAGAATAGATTTACGTAAGGGCTCCTCTCTCTCTTCTTCACTTTTATATCTAAAATTTTTGGGATATACTAGTGTGTTTCCCACGTACACACTTAAAGTATTTGGGTCGTTTTGGTCTCCTTGTGAAACACATATACCTATGTGTGTATGCGTGCCGTGCACAAATCAGTGAAAAATCTGGGTTGTGACAATACTCAAGAAATATGGTGTCACTTATAAATTCGTAAACCCCCTAACACCCGCAAACAAGTGGGCAAGTTGAGGTTTCCAACCGAGAAATAAAGAAAATATTAGAAAGAAACTATTCGCCCTGACAGAAAAGACTGGTCCTTGAGACTAAATGATGCCTTATGGGTGTACAAAACGACCTATAAAACACTTATTGGTATGTCTCCTTTCCGACTGGTGTACAGTAAGGTTTGCCATCTACCTGTGGAATTAGAGCATAGAGCCCTATGGGTTATCAAAGCATTGAATTTTGAACTAGACACATCTGGAGAATAAAGAAAGCTTGAGCTTAATGAACTAGAAGAAATTCACAATGATGCCTATCAAAATGCTCGAATTTACAAGGTTAAAACTAAAGCATTCCATGATAAATATATATTGAGGAAGAGTTTTGAGTCAGGCCAATAAGTTTGACTATACAATTCAAGGTTAAAACTGTTCCCAGGGAAACTACGAAGTCGTTGAGACGGTCCTTACAATGTGGTCGAACATTCTCTCACGGAGCTATCACTATTCAGGATCCCAAGGATAATCGTACATTCAAGGTTAATGGGCAGAGACTTAAACCTATAATATCTTTACAAGAGAAAGGGACAGTGACCACTATGTCATTAAAGGACTCGGAGTATATCTGATATGCTCTTGGGCAACTGTTGCACTACCGACTCACCCATAGTACTTTTTATGTAAATTATTTTCCAAATTTTAGATATACAATATTAGGTGTCATTATATAAACTCCGCTAGTATGAGATAGCGTAGTGATTATGATTCCTTTTAGCATACGGGTTCTCCCCTGTACAATCGTAGACCCTACGATTGCTGGGAATACGATTTATCCAGACTATATACGCTGCTATCAGAAGGGCATGACTTCTGGTATCAAAGACGTCGCCTCATTTCACACTGCGCAGACACGTCTCTCAGCATTAATAGAATGGTTTACATTCTTCAACGCCAGCCATAACCCCCATTTATGACAACCCTTCGTATTCCCTGTCTTAGATTGCTTATAAATAAGCATTCTTACCATCCGTCACTGCATTTCATTCCTTTTGCTTTTATCTTCACTACCAATATCCTCACCATGGTGAATCCATCAAATTGGTCTGAAATCTCCGAAGCTTTTAACCGCCTCCTCTAATGCCATGAGGAGGAGCTCACCGCGATCTTAGAAGAAAGGAGGCAGATAATAAGTGAAATCGTCGCTCTCTTCTCCTCCCTCCCTTTTCCAAATCAAATGGTGGAAACACCACCTCCATCCCCTATACTTCATCTTCACCTAGTCCACCTCATTCCCCACCGCCACCTCCTTCATCCTCTTAAACTGCCCTTTTCTCTTTTCTATTGGACGCACCCACCACCGAACAGTGACCACTTTTTTATATGGGCGACAACAAAAGCTGAGGGCCGATCTTTATTGAAGACAAACTTCGTTCTTAGACGTTGCTGATGATGTATTAGTTTAGCGTGTGTCTATATTTTTCTTAGGTTTCTCTTTTAATGTAAGTAGTTTTCTTTCCAAGTTCCTGTATATATTTCGTTTATATATACAAAGTTCTTTCATTTTATTCATTTTTTTTAGCACTTGTAGTTTCCATATTACTGGAAGTACTTTCTCCTACGTTTGGGGGAGGATTTTTGAATATTTTTGCAGATCATAGACCCAGTAACTAAACAACACCATTAAGGTATAAAAAAAAATTTGTCCCTTGTTTTGGTACAATGAGGACATTGTCCTATTTAAGTTTAGAGGGGATATGAAAATTTATATATATTAGTAGGTAACAGTTTTTATTTAAAATTTTTTTTAAAAATAATAATAATAATTTTAATTTCTCTATTTTTAGTTAGAAAAATAACAATTTTAGTCTAGAGTTAATCATTATATACAAATTATGATAGAAAAATTTCTCTTGAAAACTTTACAATCCATCATAACAAAAGTTCAATAATCAAAATAAAACAGTTGCAATTCATGTATAGCACCTTTGAAAACTGTATCTGATGAATGTTTGAAACTATATGATTAATTTAAACTGTAATATTTAGATTTTAGTTTTACAATTATAAACCAGTGAGATCTGGAGCTAATATATCCTCTTTATATTCTAAGAGAGACTGCTTTATTCAAGCATAATTTTTTTTTTGAACTTCTTTACTACTGAGAAATTTCATGTTGCTGAACTTAGAATCAAGATAGTCTGTGATTATGATAATTTATTTCTTTTAAAAATTATCTGTTAAATATATCAAAACAAGAAGATATCCATATTAGTAAATCGTAAAAATGATCAAAGGTCATCTTTAGATTAAACCAAAGCCAAAAAGTCAATCCCAGAAAATTTTTTATCCTTTGAACCCATATTAGAAGCTTAAAATCAAACTTCTTTGTACCAAAATTTTATAACCCTTTAACCATATGTACTACCCAAAGCTTTCTACCTTTAACCCTTATAATTTCTAAGAGTTTAGAATGAAAAAGAAGGGAAGAAGAGGGAGTGGAAAGAGTATACGCTTAACAGATAAGGGATTTGCTGAAAGGGTACAATTGAGAAGAAATGGAATTGTATGAAAAAAAAATATGAGAAAAGAAAAGAAAAATCATAAAAGACAATTTCATGAAAAGAAAAGTGAAAAGCGAAAAGGTTCTAACTGAAGAAAAAAAAAGGATTTACACAAAAAAACAGAAAAAAATATATGAGAAGAAGTCATCCAACTTTTTGGATACTTACTAAAATAGAAAAGGAAAGAAGAATAGGAGAAGGAAACACTAAGTTTTCAGAAAACTTTGAATCTTTTTACCTTTCTTTGAAACCTGTTTAACCCAAAGCCCCATTACAAGCCGAAGGAAAGATCTTTGTGATTTACGATTTGTAAAAGTATGAATCTAATAGAGATGTATGAAATAGATACTATGAATGAACAAAAAGTCATATGATCAGAATTGATTATCTATTCCATGAGATTTATCTCCTTAGTTGATTGTCTTTTAAAATTTATCATACATATCATAATGAGAGAATAAAAAATTTTGATATCTTTTTAGAGTATGCCAATTGTAACAACTCCAGATTTTTGGGAAACATGCATGTCATGCACCATACACATGTATATGTGTTTCACAAGGAAACCAAAATGAACCCATAGACACTATGTGTGTATGTGGGAAACACACTAGTATTCCCAAACTTATAAGTATATAAGTGAAAGAGAGAGGAGAGAAGAGCCCTTACGTAACTCAATTCTAACCTAAATAGAGAGAAAGAAAAGAAGAGCCTAGTAAAGAACTAGGGTTTTGCTGGGACTTAAATCGGTGGAAGATCAGGAGCAAAGGCTGGAGGAGGAACCTTAGAGATCTTTTAGTCTAGTAGAATTTTGAAGCGTGGATCGAACTTGCGCGAGACTTATCGCTGGAGGTATGATTAAAGGCATGATAAATGCTTGGGCATGTTTTAAATAATAGGTAGAATATTGGTTGAATGTTCATTTTTTATATTAAGGGCTGAATGGGGGGAGAAATAGCTTTCTCGAGCAGATCGAGGTGTTAAAGTATATCGCTCCTCGCTCGAGCGGCCAAAAAGGACTCACTCGCGCGAGGAGAAAATATAAAACTATAATTCTGGGCTTGCTCGAGCGGTCCCCAAAATGAAAGGGAAGCTCGCTCGAGCGAGGTCTCCAGAAAAGTTTCAGCAGCTCGATTTAACTGCTCGAGTGACCTCGATTTAATCGCTCGAGCGAGGTCAAGTGACCGCTCGAGCGAGGATTGGTTCTCGCTCGCGCGAGGCACCACTCAACTCTTGAAATTATTGGTGCAGAAACATGGAAGCTATGCACTCCAATTATTCTTGTAACCTTTCTAACCATATTCTAAATACATGAAATGTAGGTTTGACGTAGGATCGTGAAGTGTAAACCTCTACGAGAAAGCGTGCTTTGAAATTCGTTGAGGTAGGGAATATTCTTGAAACATGTATTTTATTTCGTCAACTCATATATGCAATGTAATTCTATAAAAAGGTTGAGTACTGTATGATCTTTCAAAAAGGGGTGTGAGCGTAAGTTTCAAGATGAAACCATAAAGTCCCCAGGGGATAAAATATTGTAATGAGGGCATCTAAATGATGTATTAAACCAGTAATATCCCAGGGATACAGATGAAAACAAATCGTGAAACTAAAGCATAATGATAAGGCCTAATGTACTAAAAATTAGCACAAGTCACGGTGAATAACTATAAGTAATGCACATCGATATTTTGTTATTTGAGGTTTGATTAGAATATCCCACCGACGTGGCGGGATATCGACGACTGACGCAGCAGGATATCCGTGACCGGTACGGCGGTCAATCCGTCTACTTATAGCACATCCCAGGGATGTAGATTTAATAATAGACTCCGCCACCTATGAGAAGGGGCTTGGGCAGTATTCCCAGGGAATACACGTAACAATTGTCTAGTAGACAACGATGGTGGGTATTCCATCGGGGCTCGATGCTATATTGCTCGGGGATTAGTTAAGTTAAAGGTTTAAGTGATTAGGCCGAATTCATAACTAAACCAATAAGATAAGAACAAACAACACCAGGAAAGGAAATCGGCTGTATCCATTTTAGTTATTCCAGTTATATCAATTGTTCTGTTTAAAAGTGATATCTAGTAAATTATGCTTTTAAAACTGCTAGCATATATGTAAGATTTAATCTATATGTTCACTTTGTTTTCCTATTGAGCTAGGATGTAGCTCACCCCTTAGACTATACGTCGCATGTTCAGGACTGGCGGCAACAAGGACTTCTAGAGACGTTGATCCAGGAGATTCAGACTACGTACCCATTGAGGAGTCAGAGCCTCCTCTCGAAGATTTCTTCTAGGAGACCCATTGTGCACTTTGAGAGTGAGTTGAGAATTTTAGGCACGGCTTGGTATATCAAGCCTCTTTATAGAATGTAATTAAATATGATACGCTTTTGATAAAACATTTGGAGTGAACATTTATCTAACGGCTTGGGTAGGTTCTTATGCCCATGAATTGGCATGGGACAAGGACTGTCTTTTTGGGGGCCCTAAACTATTTTAGGCATGAGAATTCGTTTAGAGTAAAATTTTGGCTTGTATATACTAAATATATTGTAAAGGTTCTTGGGCACGGCCTCGAGGGTCGTGCTAATGGCACGGTTTTCAGAGCGCCAAAAATCGGGCTGTCACAGTCAATAGTGAGAATCTGGATGAAAATATTTTTTAAATCTGCAGTTTAGAAAAATCTATGATGAATAAACTTTTCACTGATATGCACACACTCCACGTTGTATAGAATTGAAATTGTTGAGTTCTGATCAAGGATCATTTCTGTGATGGAAGGTCATACCAAACATATGATTAATTTAACTAGTAGTATAGATTTTATTTCTTCATGAAAAATATTTTGAAAATTCAAAAAATATTTGAAGTTTGTAGGTAACTTCACTGAAAACCTTCAAGAGACTACAACTCCTCTACTAGGGATCACCTAGGGGTTTAAGGCTTTTACATATGCTAAATGCAATCGTGCTCTCTATGAAAGTGACATTTAATTCATAGTTTTAGAGATTTTATGTTTCCTTGTTTGCTAGGGACTAGCAAAACTTAAGTTTGGGGGTGTGATCAGTCACAGAATTTATCATTTTATCACTCTTAACTTAGTGATGCTAGGACTTAGTTTGCTACTAATAAATTAACGATATGCAGATATTAAGGAAAAACAGTAAAAGAGAGTCAAAGTATTAATATTCATCAAAATGAACTCAAAAAATAACAAAAAGATGATTTGCCGCTGCTGAAAATTAAGAAATCGTAATTTACGATTGTGTGCTAAAGATAAAGACAAAAAAAGAAAGAAAAAGTTAAGAAATCATAATTTACGATTATTTAAAAGATGATTCTTTAGAAAGCGACAAAGGAATAAAAAGCGATAAAAGAAAGCGATCGTTCGTTATAGAAAATCGTTCAGCGAGAAAGCTGTGTGAAAACGTGAAATCGTGATTTTCGATTCTCTAGAAAAAGAAGAACAATCGTAATTTATGATTATATAGAAGAAAAGGTCTCTCTGCTATATTTGCTGCTGCTGATCATGTGAGTGAAGACTATCACCGCCATGCATCGAATTAGAAGATTTCTGAAAATAGAAGTTTGGTGAATCACGACTTTGAGAAGATGGATGAAGATAAGCTCTTAGGAAATCTTGATTGTTAAAATAAAGGAGAACAATCCAGAAGCACATCATCCGTTTGAAAGCAAGGAAAAATAAAATTAGAAATTAGAGTTATATTAGGAATATTTTATTTTTAGTAGTTTCTTTTGTTAGAATTAGAAGTCTTTGTAAACCAACTCCTTATGATTTATAAATAAAAGAGTCCGGTAAAGGAATAAAGGATCGAAGAATTTCAGCATTAATTGACGACTGAGGTTGGATTTACTTCCGATCAGTAGTATAAAATAGTTAGAGTAGATTAGATATCAGAGGTTTCTCAAGAGCAATTGACGACTGCTATTTGATGCTGAAGATTAGTGTAGATATCGTAATTTCTCAGAAGTAATTAACGATTGCTGCTGAAGGGTGAAAGATATATTTATTTTGCTTTCTAGTTTAGATTTTATTTACTTTATTCACTGCTTTGTAAACATCTTCAAGTTTTAATTTGAATTGACGACTCAGGTTGAAATTTACAGATTAGTGTAATGGTTTTTACTTTTTCATCTTCAATTTTTTCGAATTTAATTGATGTCCAAAATTTAGGAGATTGCTGATTAGATTAAATTTGTGTTAAGAAATTTTAGTTTTTGATTGACGCCCAAATTCTAAAAGACTGCAAGATGGTGTAACGGTATTGTTTATTTTTATAAATATCCGAAGGCTGAAGATTGAGATTGACGATCTCAATCTGAAGAAGGAGGATTAAGATTTATTTTATATATTTTAGATTAAGAACCCATTCTTTATTCATATTTCTCAAATAGTTTAGAACCTTAAAAGATAAATATAAATTTTGAAATAGAAATATAGATAAGATAACACTTCCTTGTGGAAACGATCATATACTAGCTCTACAATTTTCATTGTGCACTTGCAATAAGTTAAGACTTGATTAGATACACACTTGCAATAAGTTAAGATGTGTAAATCAAACATCTTAGACTTGATTGGATTTTTAATGGTACATGGGGTGTCATGATTGATCAATAAATTTTGTGCAAAATCCAAAATTTGTCTAGAATCCAGAAACTGTCTAAAATCCAGAATCTGTTTAAAATCCATAATTTGTCCAAAATCTAAAATCTGTTAGGAATTTTAGAATTTGTCCAAGATGCAAGCAATGAATTTCTATTCAAATATTTCCTATATTTAATCATCATGCTTAAGTATTTATTTATGTTCATCCTTGTTTTATTGCTTAAAATCCATGCAAACTAAGATGTTTGATTTACACAATATGAAACAACCAGGATTCGATAGAGATTATGTGTTTCTGATATATTAAGCTTAAACAAGTGAAAGAGCTATTGCATGATTGATTAATTTCCAGTTTTTCTATGCATGTATATTCATGACATCCATAAAAGTGAAAGATATGACACATGAAAGTAAAATATTTTTATGATTACGATAAAATTCCTATGTACTTATGGTAGAGGAATTAATATGAATAAGAATGACAAGTAATAAAAGTTATTCATTCATGCATTGATAATAAGACTGAAGAGATAGGGGGAGGTCTTTAATTTTAAGCTTACTACTTAACTGAAGAGAAGTTATGTAAAGGTTAACGTAGATACTAATCGAAGGATAAGAAAGAATTAGGATAATGATTAAGAAAGAGATAACATGCCGATTCATAAGCATTAAATGCACAATTAAAAATAATCACATATGAAATTAGGGTAGAGACCCAAGTCATAATGTTTATTTAAATTTAATGCTATGTTTCAGTTTTATTTTATTGCTTTACTCATTATTTATGTCACATATTGTATCTCTATTATTGCTTGATTTTATAAGCTGGTTTGAGTTATGAACATTTTCAATTAGCCTCATTATGTCTGATCCATACTGGTTTTTTTGATAAACTGACTCATTGTTTGAAATTTCAGAAAATATAGCTATACATAAAGTGGATGAAGTAGATGCGTCAATGATTGATGGAAATCCAGATTTGAACGAAGAAGGATATGAAACTTTAGTTTATTAGTTTTTTTTTAATGCATTAGGAAGAATTTTAAAACATTAATTTCAGATTTATTTTATGAACAAGTTGATGTTAATGATGGATTATGCTTGATTTATGTTTTTATTTAATTTAAAGAATAAGCATAAAATTTGGTATAATAGGTTGTTATCTCATATTTTAGTATTGTTCTCATGATGATGAAATTTTTTTTTATGTGTGTGCTTTTAATTAGTTGTTATTTTTCCATTGCATTTATATGCGAATCTTCATGGATTAATTGATTTAATTGTGATCATAGATATGCGATATATTGTGATGTCTCCAAGTTAGCGCATTGATCCAGTGCGTGAATTTGGGGATGTCACACCTTGATTTATTTAGATCATCATTATAAAGAAAAAAATTTGAGTACTCATTTCCACCATATGTTTTTGACTCTTAAATCTGAACTTTCCTAAGCCTGGCATTGGCTCATGGCAGATTTATGTTTTCAAGCTGTAGCCCGGGTCACAAGAAACTTTCAAACCCAAGCTTGGCCGGCTTGTTTATTCATAAATGAGCCAAATGAAATGAGATTATGAGAGGAGAGATACGAGGCTTATTTAGTCCTTTGCCTTTCAATATCTTTCTTTATGTATATATAATATCTTGAAAATTTACTTCATTGGAATGATATCATTTTTTATTGAAAATATAATTTCTTATTAAAAATTTGAGATTATAATAATTAAACTAGGTGTTAGGGAGAGAGAGCCGCATGATCTCCTCTTCTTTAGGATAAGGTGAGCTACATTGGTGATGGATGAGGCTATCAAATATCAAAGCCCGGCAAACTTAAGGGCTTAAAAAGCTAGTCCAAACAATTAACTAAGAAAGCTTTAAAACATGGCGGGCCTAATGGGCCGGGCACGCTACCCAGCCCATTGCCACCCCCTAAGGTCCACACAGGAGAGAGAGCGGGTTGGCCACCTAATCCCAGCTCTCAAGCAATTCAATGAAGTCAAAGGAACCATTTTTCAGGGGCCCTGAAATCTGTTTAGTCACCTTTTACCAAGCGAAAAGCGTATTCATAAGATATTCATAATCTCATGATGGCGGTGATAATCGCCCATAAAATAAAAATAAATCTCTTCAGCAATTGGCAAACGGTTCTCTCCTTCGTTGCGAAGAAACAGAACTTCTCTCTCTCTCTACCCTCAGAAATCTCGCAGCGATGCACGAATCCGAGTTGCACGATCTCTCTGATGATGCCGACTACGCCGACTCACTGCAACAGGTGATCCCCCATCTCCCTCTTTCCCTGTCTTTCTCGTTCTCTCATCAATTTATTGAAATTAATGAAATAGCTCGAGTTTTGCAATAATTCGTTAATAAGTTTTCTTGAATTGATTCTTGGTTTGTGGAATTTAAAGATCATAGGGAAAATTAGTTGTATTCCTGTGGAATTAGGGAGTTTTTTCAATTGGTTTTCGTAAGAGGTCAATAGACTGTTTTTTGATCAACAGAGGTCAATAGACTGTTGGTAAGATGGAATTTGAAGTGCTGTCATTAACGGCTCTCTGGTAATTATAAGCCTTCGCAAGTAATCTTTGTTACATTTGGCAGTGGCCTGAGTTTAGTATGATTTGTGATGCATTTGTCAAGGACGCCTAGGCGTTAATTGAGCAGAAAATTAAGTCTTTATTACTTTGAGGTCGTAACACACCGCCATGCTCCCCGGGGGATGTTGGCGCGAACCGACTCTGTGTTGGCTTTCGCTTTAGTACTAATTTTGTGGGCCCCCAAGTAGTCCTTCCCACCTTTTGCGACTCGTACACGGAGGCCCACTATATAGCAAGTTTCTCCAGGTCGCCCTTTCTAGGATTTGAATTCGATATGTGTGCTGGATTTGATACCATTTGTTAAGACTTATAAAAAACAACAAAAATGCCTAGGCGTTAATGCAGTGGAAAGTTAAACCTTTATTACTTTGTTTGAGGTTCTAACACACCACCAAGCTCCACAACTGACGTCCTTGGTGGGCTACTTTGTACCCACTTTCACTCTTCCCAAGTAGCTTCTTCTGTAGGTCTCCCCTTCCGAGACTCATCCACGACAGCCCAATCTATGGCAGCTTTCTGGTAACCCCCTTTGGTACCCCTAGGTAGCCCTTCCCCTATGTCTCTCCTTTGGGGGCTTGAACCAATACACCAAAAATGCCGAGGCGTTATTGCAATAAAGTTAAGCCCTTATTACTTTGGGGTCATAATACACCACCACGCTCCACAACCGATGTTTACAACGGCCTACTCTGTGCCAACTTTCACTTTAGTACCCTTTTTCGTAGGCCCTCAGGTAGCCATTTCCCCATTTCGCTCCTTTCTTGATTTGCCCACTGTTGCCCACTTTGTAGCTACTTTCACTCCCGTACCTTCCTTCCCCGCCCCCAAGCAACTCTTTTCCTAGGTCAATCCTTCCAGGACTAGAACCAAGATGTGGTGTTGGCTCCAATACCATTTGTTAATGACCTAAACGATACTCCAAAATTTCCTAGGCATTAATGGAGTGAGAAGTTAAGCCCTTATTACTTTAGGGTTGTAACACAACACCACACTCCACAACCGACTCATGCGGTGGCCCACTCTGTGCTGGCTCACTTTGGTTCTTGTTTTTGTGGGCTCTTAGGTTTCCCTTTCCCCAGGTCGCTCCTTTTGGGACTCGTCCATGGTGGCCCACCCTGCTGCGGCATTCACGCCAGTACCCTCTTTGGGGCCCCCAAATTACCCTTTTGGGACTTGAACTCAAGGCATAGTGTTGGCTTTGATACCATTTGTTAAGGATCTTACTAACACACCAAAAATGTGTAGGCGTTAATGGAGCTAAAAGTTAAGCCTTTATTACTTTGGAGTCGTAACAGTATGCATGTTTATTTGCGCATGAAAGATGTGGTTAGACCACCATTTTCGTTGAAATGAATCAACATTAGCAATCCTACCAATGCGTAATGTTTGTCTAGTATTTCTAATTCCTTTCTTTGATGCTTTCTTGTTGAAATTTCTTAACTCTCTGTATGAAGAAATTATTTTGCCCCCCCTCTAATCCTAGTGCTAATGTTGAGTTTTATTTTTTTAGCTCTTGTAAATCAACAATTAGTTTCAGGTGGTTGACAGTGCATCATTTATTTTTTTTCTTCCTTGAAGGGGCCAAGAAACAGTTCGCAAAGGGATTCAAGCAAAAGAAGTGGGCTCAATGAACCCAATGATTCTGAAATAGTTTATTTTAAGGATAATGTTACCATTCATCCAACCCAATATGCATCCGAAAGGATAAGTGGACGACTACGACTCATTAAACAAGGCTTTTCTTTGTTCATGGTAATATGTTATTATGTTCTTCTTCTTTATTTTTTATGCAACTAACGAAGTGTCAACTTTCAAACTACTTGGTTAATTATGAATTATTCTATGGCTATGATCAAATTATATTGCATCAGTTTTGATTATTTCGTTACATATTCAACTTATTCTGGCAGACATGGATACCTTATAAACCCATCGCGAATGGGGCTGATTCTATGGGGCCGAGCTCAAATATCAGGTTATCTGAGAGAGGTTAGGCTGCACTGTGCAAAATTTTCTATAATCTGGATTCATGTGATGTCGATGGTCTGCTGTTGCTTTGATAATTATATATTTTGTCGTGTCATACAGATAGGAACCTCTACACTATTAGGGCCCTGCCTTTAACTGATGTACGATCTATCCGTCGACATACACCTACTCTTGGTTGGCAATACATAATAGTTGTCCTGTCATCCGGTAAGCTTACTTATTTTGATTTTTTGGTTGCAAGATTCTTTCCGTAACATTTGATAAATGGTAGTTGGTTTATTAGCTAATCCATGATATTGTTGATAATTTATGTGTCTTGTAATTCTTTGATGATAAATTGAATATTAGAGGGATCACCATTATCCCATGCATGTCTCTGTTTTTTTTTTTTTTTTGTGGTTCGCCATTGCAACTAGTTCAGATGGCTCTTTTTGGTACTGTCGTTCTGTATATGCCTGACATTGTTACCAAATGTTTCAAATAATATTTTGAAGTGGTACCTGAAGTGGTGCCTGAATTGGTAGCTTGACCCTAGTCGACTAGTACAATCCTCCTTGTGTGTGGAGTCGAAGGCAATAACCTAAAGATTGTTGCTTACCTCTGGTTGGTTCAAGGTTTCGTTACTAACCGGCTTATCTGGACAGCATCATTCATCTGACCAACAGGAATTGCTAGAAATAAGAAAGATCAGATTTAGTAGATCTGACTGGATTTTTTTTTTTTTTTTGCAATCCTGGAAATTTAGGTAGCTAAAGGTTTACAGGAGAGCCCCTACTTTAGGGGGTTTATGCAGAAAAACCTTATACTTTACCTATTTTCATTATAAGCTGGCAGTTCTAAGTGTTCAGGCAAAACGAGGCATGATCCCCCTATCTGTTATATATGAGTTTTTCATTTAACAATTGGTGCCCACTATAAAATTTGGCAGCTAAGGCAAGCTAGGTTAAAATCCCAAAAAATAACCTAGCAGCTAAGCACACGCTAGGTTAACAAGGCTTTGTCTCCCAACAATGCTTCATCCCCATTGTCTGTTAAGTGTGGGTTTTTCATTTTGACTATTGGTGACCAGTGGCCACCATAAAATATAGAAGCTATGCTTGTGCTAGGTTAAAAACACAAAAAAATGCTTCTGGTTTATTTTACCAGTTTACCTGTCTTTCTCCAACAACATGGATTTCCAATATTCGTTGCTTCCTCTGGTGACAATGACCAGAAACCCTATTAAAAACACAGAAAAAACTGGAAGAAATGCTTTTGAGATTTTTTATTTTAACTAATTGATGAGTGCATTGTTACAGATATAGTTGTTGGAACCCACTCATTTTACGTTAAAAAAACCAAGAGATGTTTCTTTTTGAAGACTGTTGTAGCTTGACAGTATTTTTATTGTGGCTAGAGAATAGAATCACATCTGGCCGCTGTAAAAAGAGCGGCTAGCTGAATTGCTGATCAGAAAAAATTATCTAGCCACTATGGCATATAGCTGCTAATTTGGCCATTGAAAAAAGCCTCAATGCCAGAGGGGGTGGGGGAAGTTGGAGAGCTGAATCTCAAAGTCTGTAGGAGAACCCTTTGCATTTCTGCGGATATATCTAATCGTTACAGGTGAAGCACTTTAATCCTTTGGCTCATTTGTATTTGTTGTCAATTGAAGTTAGATCACTAGTTCCTGTGCACCCTTCTAGTAGATTTACTTGCCCGGCAGTAGATCTGAGATTCTGGGATTTTTCTTTCTGCTTTAGATTTGCCTAGTTCAAAGAGCTTCCATGTCATTTGAGGGAGTTACGTATAGAACTATAGGTATGACTACTTACACATCTCACATGTTTTTATTTTCAAGTGGCAGCTTGCATGGTATCCTTTTGCTGATTTTTTAGATAATTAAATGCCAAAACTGAAAAACAAAGCGGCTTTTTTTTCTCAGCATTTTGATTATATAATATTTTTTGAAGTGTTTAGTTTGCGGTGTGAGTCTGACTTTAGTTTATTGCTCTCTCTGGTGGTTTATGGAATTTTTTGGATTTAATATCCTTAACTATTTCTTCAACCACTGCTATCACAGCAAAGCTTCATAAATATTGCCACTTTTATCTTTATGCTGATATTTCCCACTCATGCGGCCACTGGGAGTGTTGCATCCCTCAGCCAACCATTATATTTATGTTCACACGTGGTTGTTTAATATTCTGTAATTTGAGCTTAATAGGAAACATGTATATATTCCTTGTTTAATTGGGCCCTTATTCAGGGCTGGCATTTCCTCCTCTTTACTTCTACAATGGAGGTGTCCGTGAGTTCTTGGCAACACTAAAACAGCATGTTTATCTTGTCAGGTTGGTTCTATCTCTCTCTCTCTCTCTTAAATGTTTTTTTTTCCTTCTGTTGACTTCTTGAACATGCTAATTATGCATGAATTGCTGGGATTTTGAAATTAGTCTATATTTTATATACTAGGATGGAATTTTGCACCAGAAGTGTCAAGCGTCTTTCTTAGGCTAACTTGTTTTCTTTCCTAGCTAAAATTTTCCTATTTATAGCATAAATTCCTTTAAATTTTCCTCAAATTGCCGTATATCTTATTAGTATTTCTAGAGCCTTTCTTTCCTCAGACGACACCTTTAAATCCCCTTCCAATATCTTCTCTCTCATTATTCAAAGATCCTTCTTAATTAGTTGCTCCCTATTCTCGAATTAGCTAAATTCTTTCCTTATTTAATAAGACTAACCATTTTCTTAGTTAAATGTTCCTTAGCACTCGCTTTGTAAACACTACAATCCCCTCTCTCTCTCTCTTTGACTTCTAATAATCTCTTTTTTTTAGTAGGTCTCCTTGTTAGTAGCTTAAAGCTTAAAAGTACAATTCAGAATGCGTAACACAAGTTACACAACCAAAAGTGTTCCTAAGGACAAGGCTTAGACTCAAAAAACCAAAAACCAAAAATACATATTCATGTTAGACGCCAACAGGATAATTCTTGTAGTGAAATGGCATCATCCACCACTTCTTGACCCTGAAGTTCCGTTCCCTATGAATTTAGAGATGCAACTACACCTTTGAGAAAAATGAACAATCTTTATAAGCTTGATGGTGTGCATCCACAGTGGGATGGACTCCTGCCTCAACTAACAAATCATTTCAAATAAGTCATTCTTGATCCAAAGCTTAGAGGGTTTAATGTGATAAAAAGTTTGAATACCCGTCCAAGATGCGTCTTGCTGTAATTTGGACCCATTCAAAGCTTAGTCACAAAGTTGGCTACAACAATAACTCAGCAAGGGGTCAATTCAGCAAAATGAGATAAACTCAGGGAAAAATGAAAAATAAATAAAAACATATCATTATATATTTCAAGTTAGAAATAATATTGTTGATAAACAAAATAAGCTATAAGGTGTTCGATGAAAAACACATTTATAATTTCGTATTCCATGTAACTAAATAAATGCATATGCATAATTCATCTCAGTTAAATTAGGTAAAACTTGATAAAAAATAATAAAAATTATTGATTGATCGGCATCTCGCCAAATCAGCCAATTAATCCATGATTTATTCGCCATACCTTTAATTCAGAGATTTTAGCCTTTTTTGAAAGCTGAGTTCTGTGACTGTTGGAAAGAATCTAACGATAGAATATCCAACCGCAGATCCTAGCACCTACAACCATAGTCGCGAACCAAAACAAAAATTACTAGCTGGGCCAAGGGACACAAAGCCTTTCCTAATTTCACAAGTGAAGATATGCACAAAAATTGGTTGAGGGTTTCCAATAGAGGAAAAAGATAAGTATACCCCACCCAACAAAAAAATAAATTTACAAATCAAATTTAGAATGTTACTTTGGTGGAGGATCCCTCAAAGGCTCTACAGGCGACACATTTGACTCTTATTTAGAACCCCTGGGGATATGCTCCAGCAATGCTCAAGGCCGTAGAAATTTGAATTTTAAGCTATCCCTCAAAAATCTGGATAACCTGATCATTGAAGGGGACTTGAAGGTTGTCATTTACTGGTAAACAACCATTCGGAGGTGCCTTGGAAACTTCTTAGACTCTTAAGACAACATAGAAAACACTTTCAAAGTCACTTTTAACATTCTTGCTTACATTGAGATCCGGAAGCCAAGAGGCCAATGCTCTTGCCAAAGAAAAAGCACTTCTCAACAATGCCAGGGAAAAATTGAACATTAGCAACATCCTTTCCTTCCTACCTATAATTTTGATTTACATTTTGATTTTGCTTTTTTTTGTTTTGTCTTTCCCTTTTGAGCATCTCCTCATTTTGCACTCATTTCATGTTACTGAAAGCCACATCCTTTATAAAAGAAAGGTAGCCACATCCTTTATAAAAGAAAGGTTGCCATCTGTTATATTTCCGTATCTAGAGTCTACTATACAACCAAACAGTGGTTTGAGGAAGATATCTCAAACATGAATGATGAAGGGTGATGAAGTGGAGAGATGAGTGGTATTTTGTCCGATCAGCGAGTTGATGTAGGAAAATCGCACGCTAACCTTAAAATAGTGTAAATCCCACACTATAGGGGTTAGGGTTCTCGCTCTTTAATTAAAACAAAAAATAAAAGGGAAAATAGGGGTATAAGAAGATCCAAGGAATCGCTCCAAGGAAGAAAGTTGGTCTCACACCAAACTGCAAGCGGGAGAAGAATCACTCTTCTATCGAAAACTCATCTCAAGTTTTCTAGAATTCGCACAAAGCAAAACTCATAATTTTTTTCATTCATTATCAATACTAATTCTCATAAGAGATTACAATGTGTATTTATAAAGAAAAAATCCTAGGAAATCTACTTAAAATAAAACTCCTAATCAACCATTAAAACTTTATAATCTAACGGTTACAATTACTTTCACCATTAATCCCGTTTTTTTATTACGTGACCACTTTTGAAAGGGCAAACGATACCCGATTGATGTGAAATTGGTCTTGTTTGAAAGCTTATCGTAGTAGCTTTTCAACAAGACAAGAATAACACAATTCTGATACATATTGGTAGACTTATGACCCCTTTTTCGATGGTTGTGTAGAAGGTGACGGGATTAACAGTCACATATCACATATATGTGTCTGATCCTTAAATAATTCAAATAAGGAAACTATTCTCACAACAAACCACTTATTAAAAGAATCCTAATAAGAAAGGAAACTAGACCTAGATAAAGTATTACCAAAAATAATATGCACACGGGTCTTTAACGGACTTTTTTTAAAAACTCATTCGTAGATCCACTTTCTCTTTTGACGTTTCATCTTTATCCGACCATAATTCAAACATGCGGATCTAAAGTTTGCATGAATCCCCTCTACTTTGAAAAAGTTTGACCTCGAACATTGATTGACATGAATTTTCATGGTCGCGATTACAGAGAATATATAGGGAACCTCGATCAGAAGCGGCTTGAACAAGTAAATAGGATTCCACTCGGGCTCGATTTGTTTGATCTTCGATTCACCAACCGGAATGGACGTAAACATGCAACCAACACGATCTTGGGACCTATGGGTCGTGCGATAGTTTTCATTTCGAATAATTGTTCTTCAACATTCTCGGGCTCGGGAGGACTGATTGCGGCAACTTGCTCTTCAACGGTCTCGGGCTCTTCAACGATGTCATGATTAGTACAGATATTGATCGGAAGAGGGTTCTCATCAACCAGTATCGACTCTTTGACCGATTTTCACGGGTTCAGGTAGAGGATCGATAACAATTTTAGGTGAGGTGAGGTCGGCTAGGGTAACGACAGTGACGGGTTTGATTTCTTGAACGGGCTTTGGGTTGTAAGTTGTTACAGGGGCTGCAACCGACATAGATTTTACACCGTTAATAGATTCTGTAATGGGTGTAGGTTTCACAACAGTTATGGGATGAGCAATTGTTATGGGATTACAACGGATGGTTGGTGATGCGGTTGGGTTAACGGACACGGGATTTGAAGGCTTAAATATCAAAGCTTCATGTCTCACCGATATGATTTCCTCTTGTAGTTTGAGAAGAAAGTCCTCAAGAAATTCTTGAACGAGACCCTTGTTTAATGCCTCCACTATCTGACGTGTATTTGTTAACTCACGTCTAATATCAACAGTAAACGCTCGATCATATAAAGCTGACCAATACTGAGGTGTTGAATTCAAATACCTCAGATTCCGCGATCTAGTTTTCACTACCTCCCATGCTTGTCTAATCTTACCAATCGTCTAATATAAATTAAGGAGCTTTCGCCGATCCACGAAGGATCCCATTTTAGCTATCATGAATCCATTCAACTCGTGTAAGGCTTCGATAAATTGTTCTTTACTTTTTTTTTTTTTTTTTGATCAGTAAAAATTCATATATTGAAACACAGCAAGGCGCTGAGAACCCAATACAAGAGGAAAAAAAAACTGACAAAAGAGACCCGCAAAATGGTCGAAATACATAAAGAGGAGAAAAGAAAGAAAAATATAAAAAGCAGCAAAATGGTGCAACCACAACAAGCATGAGACCTCCACTCAGCCTGGATCGGACAAAGTAAAAGCTTGTCCACTCCCCCTCGCACCATCCCCTCCCCAAAAGCCGACAAGGTCCATGATGGATTTGACAATGAGACCCATAGGTCTGCTAGTAGACTCAAAAATTCGCTTTCGCCCACCAGATGCACCAAAACTGCCAAGGCAAAGACATCTAGTCTGGCAATGATGTTCCGATACCCGCCATGGGGCCCAATAAGGAGGTGCTGGAAAGGGGTCGCCGCCATAACCCAACTC
Organism: Chloranthus sessilifolius; assembly: GCA_021018995.1. NCBI lineage: Eukaryota > Viridiplantae > Streptophyta > Magnoliopsida > Chloranthales > Chloranthaceae > Chloranthus > Chloranthus sessilifolius. The sequence continues at coordinate 99,973,255 of CM037589.1, forward strand.
AGGCCCAAGAATTTGAGTACAGCATTCCAGATCGATCTGGCCATACTACAGTGGAGGAAAAGGTGCGCCGTAGTCTCCTCCCCCGTACTGCACATGACACAGTTCGTCGCAACATCTTTCCCCCTCAACAGATGATCCCGCCTGAGAACTCTATCCTTACATAGGGTCCACACGAAAAATCTGACCTTGTAGGGGATATGAACTTTCCACAGCCATCTGTGACGGGGCCAATACTCGAGCTTGCAGCATGGTGCGTGTGGCATGACATGTGGTGCCAGGAGGGCACGCGACATGGGGCCAAGTGGGCCTGGCGACGTGGTCGCGCTGCGAGGACGCGACACGGTCGCGACACGGACGCGACATAGCCAAGGTGGGCTAGCGACGCAGGAGGCGTTGCGGTATGTCAAACCAAGGGGTTTGAGGTTCTCCTGCCATTCTGGCTGAATGACTGTTTTACCCTTATATAGGGGGACATGAGTTGGGGTCCCCCGACCCTACACGTACACTAGCCTCGTGGGCTTATGTGCGTGCATCCGGGCTACGCTTAGGGCGTGCTCGTCCTAGCTACGTCGTGTACTAGGGCCATCGCGTTGGTGGTTCCCAACCACCTTCGAGGTGCGGGTTCTAGCCCAAAGGGGGCTTGATGTATGCTCGTCGCTGCCTATCGCTATATCTATCGTCGTTGCATGTTGCCTTACGTTCATCGTTGCCTATTGCCTTGACAATCGTCGTTGCCGGCTCTAACCTGCTGCGTTTCTTCGCAGGGCGAAGTCCGAACATAGAGGTTGAGGTGAAGCTTGAGTAGGACAAGCCTTCCACCCTTCGTAGCATCTGAGAATTCGCATTGCGTGCCTCATTTGAGAGAAATAGGCTGACTTAGCGCAACAGGCGTTAAGTGCCGCACGGGTTGACACTGCTAGAAGAGTGACCCCGTGACATTTTGGTATCAGAGCCAAGTTCGATCCAGAAGCGATGATGCTATTGAGCAATTGGTGCGAAGGCACGCGATGTGGTGTCAAGAGGGCACGCGATATCCTTGAACAATTGGTGCGGAGGCACGCGATGTGGTGTCAAGAGGGCACACGACATCCCTGAGCTAGTTAACAGGTGAGGGCATTGTGACAGCAGAACCAAGTTGACCTGACCGGGGTGACAGTGGGGAGCTAGTGGGAAGGTGCGGACCTAAGAACTAGAAATGAGATGCGAACAAGCTGGGAGGAGTTGGCGGGGTCAGTTCATTATGATCATACGTCAACGAGGACGTTGACATTTTATGGGGTGGTGGAGGATGTGACCGAGCCAATACTCGAGCTTACAGCATGGTGCGTGTGGCACGACATGTGGTGCTAGGAGGGCACGCGACATGGGGCCAAGTGGGCTTGGCGACGTGGTCGCGCTGCGAGGACGCGACACGGTCGCATGAGGGTAGGACGCGGAGCGTCACGGTCGCGACACGGACGCGACATAGCCAAGGTGGGCTAGAGACGCAGGAGGCGTTGCGGTATGTCAAACCAAGGGGTTTGAGGTTCTCCTGCCATTCTGGCTGAATGACTGTTTTACCGTTATATAGGGGAAGGAAGCTTGAGAGCTATTCCCCCGCACATGGGGCCTTGCGTTGCCAGAGGGGGCGCAAGTGTCTCCTAGGCCTGAAAGGGTGGGCCTAGGACGTCGACGCAGCGATGCCGTGTGGCACCCAAGGGAGGTTGATGTATGGCCCTGCTCGTCATGGGTGCATACGGTGGGCAACCTCAAGGTGAGAACACCAAGGCGGCGTGGGACTCCGATTGAGTACCAAAGATGCGGGCTAAGGATGAACGGTGCTAGTAATTCGGAACGCACATGAAGGCCAGCTGCGTGGGACTCGGTTGAGCATGCGAGCGTGAGGCACAAGGCTGTGGGCTTGGTTCGGTATGCGGGCGAGACATGGTGGCATGAGGAGCTGCATGCCAAGACTGTTGCGAAGCGAGGTACTAGTGCAGTGCACAGGGTGAAGCTTGAGCAGGCCAAGTTAGCATAGCGGTGCAAGTGGCGTGTCGTAAGGGGCACGATAAGCTGGATGGTAGGCCGTGAAATAGAGGTAACCATATTGGGGGAGTTCCCGTCCTCTAAGTGTGGTATCGTGCGATGGGTTGGCTGCACGCTGAGAAGCAATCCGCTACGGGTTGAAAGCGCTGTCAAGGACGCCCCCGCGACAATTGGTATCGTAGGTCGACCTAAGAAGCGCGGCGTTAGGTGCCGACGGATCGAGGTTGTGGAAGTGCGACCCTGTGACACATCGCCCCTCGAAGAGCACCAGCGGACGACGAGTCTCGAGACTGTAAAGGCTTTTCACCATAAATTTACCATCTCGACTTGGATCCACCCCATTCTTTGGCATACAAATGAAGAAGGCTGGCGAATTCCACCGTCTCACGCTCATTCAGAGACCTACGTGTGTTGATATTCCAGACCACAACCCCATCATCAGTCGTTACAAATTGGTGAATCATCCCCCCTTGGTTGGCTGAAACAGCATAGATAGCCGGGAACGTGGATCTCAGATTGTAGGGTGTTAACCATACGTCTTCCCAAAACCGAATTCTGGTACCACATCCCCAGTTGAATGCCAGTCCTCTACCAAAATTGGGCCAGATCCGGCACAGCCCTTTCCACCAAGCCGATGCGCCACTTCGGGCAATCGGACATATACCCCAGTCACCGAGGGCATGACCATATTTCTCGACCAACACCCTCCTCCACAGCCCGTCTCTGTCCTCATCCGTACCTGCTCTCCAAAACCATTTCCCAAGAAGCGCATTGTTGGTCCGCCTGAGGCAGCGAATACCCAACCCCCCACATGCGACTGACAACTGACAGACCTCCCATCTAACGAGATGAAACTTCCGGTCCAATCCCGACCCCTCCCACAAAAAGGAGCGCTGGATTCTCTCAAGTTTGTGTATTACCGTCGCCGGGCAGTGAAACATCGACATATAGAAAATGGGTAATGAAGATAAAACCGCCTTGATGAGAACCAGCCTGCCAGCACTGCTCAGAAGTTTACCTCTCCAGGTGGACAGTCGCTGCTCAAAGCGATGGACGACCGGTTGCCAATCACGAACCGAAAGCTTTCTGATACCCAAAGGGAGGAGCCCGAGATAGGTAATAGGCATGTCTGTGATTGGACACCCGACAGAGTTAGCCAACTCCTCCAACTCATCTTGACCCACTCCAATTCCAGTAATGGAGGACTTAAGAAGGTTAGTGCGCTGGCCCGAGATAGCCTCATATACTGATAAAACATCCTGCGCTGGAACTCGCCCGTTAGCCTTCCCAAACAAAGATCGTGTCATCCAGCATCGCGGTGTGTAATACACTGGCGCTCCACCGGATCCGGAAATCAGTTGCCACTCCCTAGCCTGGTCGAGCAAGCGGGATAGCATCTCACTCACCACAGTGAAGAGAAGGGGGGATAGAGGATCCCCCTGGCGTATGCCCCTAGAACTTTTGAAATACCCAGCCGGAACCCCATTGATCATAATCGAAAACCACGCGGAGGAGTAACATCCCCGCATCCATTTTCTCGAAAACCACGCAGTTCAACACTTCACGTGCCGAGTGTTGAACTGGGCTCTGATACCAATTTGATGCAGGAAATTCGCACGCTAATCCTAAAATAACGTAAATCCTGCATGATAGGGTTAGGGTCTCGCTCTTCAATTAAAATAAAATATAAAAGGGAAAATACGGTAGAAGAAGATCCAAGGAATCGCTCCAAGGAAGAAAGTTGGCCTCACAACAAACCACAAGCGGGAGAAGAATCACTCTTCTATCAAAAACTTATCTCAAGTTCTCTAGAATTCGCACAAAGAAAAACTTATAATTTTTTTATTCATCATTAATACTAATTCTCATAAGAGATTACAATGTGTATTTATAAAGAAAAAACCCTAGGAATACTACTTAAAATAAAACTCCTAATCAACCGTTAAAACTTTCTAATCTAATGGTCACAATTACTTTCACCATTAATCCCCTTTTTTTATTACGCGACCACTTTTGCAGGTCAAACGATATCCGATTGACGTGAAATTGGTCTTGTTTGAAAGCTTAACGAAGTAACTTTCCAACAAGACACAAATCACACAATTTTGACACATATTGGTAGACTTATGACCATTTTTTCGATGGTTGCGCAGAAGGTGACGAGATTAACAGTCACATATCACATATATGTGTCTGACTCGTAAATAATTCAAATAAGGAAACTAATCTTAAAGCAAACCATTTATTAAAAGAATCCTAATAAGAAAGGAAACTAAACCTAGATAAAATATTACCTTAAATAATGTGCACATTGGTCTTTAACGGACATTTTTTAAAAACTCATTCGTGGGTTCACTTTCTCTTTTGACGTTTTCTCTTTATCCGGCCACGATTCAAACATGCGGATCTAAAGTTCGCATCACTAGTGTGATGGGGACATCCAACAAAACAAGATAGATGAAAGTATAAAGAGGAAATCAAAAGAGAAAGCAGAAAGTAAGGCATAACAGCACGTTGTCCCATAACGCGCTGTGAAGAGTACAACAGCACGCTGTCTCACAGCGCGCTGTGATTAGTGCAACAGCACGTTGTCCCACAACGCGCTGTGAACAGTCCCACATCGCGTCGTGGACGACTTCGCCCCGCGACCGACTTGCGAGAAGTTCTAGTTTTGTTACGAAAATTGTCATTTTTAGTTTTTTATTATTTTATGACTCTTTTATTGCGAGTTTTATATTGTTTAGGGTTTTCTTAGCCTATATAAAGGCATTGTAAACACTTTATTAATTAGTTGATTAATTATTGAATGAAAAGGGAGTTACTTTTATGCAAACCCTAGAGAGCTTGTGAAGCGTTTTCAATCGAGGGAGTGAATCCTTCAAACCTTGAGGAGTTGCGGGTTTACATACAGCCGTGGTGTGAAGCTTCGAAAAAACCTTGGTGTGAAGCCTTGGAATCTATCCCTTTATTTTGTCTTTTCTCTAGTTGTTGTCAGGTATTACCTTTCTTTAATTCCGTTGATAAAAATCAAAATCCCAAATTGTTTCCTTTTACTGAATTATTTTAAGCCTTATTTCATTTAAAATCTTCGAGGAGTTGAGAGATGATATTGCGATTGTCGATTGATGCCCTAAACTAGAACGGAACTCGAGTTCCTTCATCGGAGTCGTTTTTCTAGATCGGGAAATTCTCACGCATGCGAACGCTAAAATGGATTAATCTAATTGTTTTATTAATTTCATTGAATTAATTTTATGTGTTGTATGATTTTGAATATTTCCGCTATTCAATTCATTCTAAAAGTTAATCCCGAATTCGCATATTAGTGTTTTACCGTGTCGTCCCGCGTCATAGTGCTTCTTTGATTAAAGAGGATTTTTGTAAGGCGATGATTGGACACCTCATTACTGTATGATGCAGAGCGTTAAACTACGAAGGAGTGAGGAGGCAGTTCATTTGTGGCTGAGATGCGTATGCTAAGATGGAGGTGTTGAGTATCAAGCAAGGATAGAACTATGATTGTGTATGGAGGAAGATTAGGGGTAGCCTTGATAAAAGAGGAAATTAAGGAACATCATTTAGATGGTTTGTGAATGCCCATCAGAGACCTAAACAGCCTTTGTACAAAGGAGTGCTAACTGCTACCGTACGAGCTTAAGGAATTAAAAGGGAAGACTATAAGAACCTGGAGGGAAGTAGTGAGAGGTGACATGAAGGACTATGGAGTGACAGAATTTAGCAATACACAAAAATAATTGGAGACTTTGGGCTCGCAATGCTGACTCCAAATAAATGGGACACAACAATGATGTTGATTATATATGCAGCAAGATGCTGGATACTTAAGTGTACAAAATTCACTGTATACATAAATCTCACACCATCAACCAACTCTTTTGTTGACTGGTTGAGTACAATTGTTCGCCATTTTGGTTAAACTTGAGTACAGTTGCACCACATAGGCTTTTTTATCACATTAAGTCCATACTTTCATTATAGGAAAGAAAACTACAGTGGATCAACCATAGATAAATGATCTAAACGGTTGATTGATGGTATCAAATATATAAAATGCATATTGTATGGACTATTTGGCAAGTTTTTTTTTTTTCCACATCAGATTCTTTAATATGTATTAGACTCAAAAAATAATGTTCAATGTCGCATGAGAAGCACCATCTCCCTTATCTTATCGTACTGCTTCATTCATACTCATTCATTTGTATGTTTTTTATTCTATGAATGAAAAAAGAGTTCTTTGCCTTATAATTGTTTTTCAATGAATCCCTTTTTATTTTCATTTTTCTTCTTGTGCATCACCTGAGATCATTGCCATAATATTTAATAAGAGGAAGAAAACTACTTATTTCATGGTTTTAAAACACGAAAATCGACTCAACTCAGAAATCACCTGAGTAGAGTCAACTCGGAAACTCGGTTCGACTCGATTCATTCCAACTCAGGTTATTCAATATATATATATACACACACACACACACACACACACATCAGTTTCTGTAGAATATTGGACCCAAAAAAAATCTCCATCGTCCAATTCAAAGCAATCAGCGGGTATTCAGCTATACTCTTCATAGGGGATATTCTGCAATTGATGGAGGGTTGGTAGCAGCTCCCTTTAAGAAAAAATGGGAGTGAACCAAACCAAAAATAATGCCCTTGGGCTTGAGCACCAAAACAAAAACACACAGTGAAATACCAGGAATCGTGAACCACAGTGATTCATGGTGATTTCTAACCGTGAATCAAAAGAAAAAGGAGAGGTTTAGGGTTTTTAACCCAAACCCTGATATTTTAAGCCAAATAAGAAAAAAAAAATTGACTTGCCACTATATGGTTTCTTCCTTTCCTTCTTTTTTCTTCTTCTTTCTTTCTTTCTTTCTTTCTTTCTTCTTCTTCGCAAGGGCCTGCTTCTTTCTTTCCTTCTTTTTTCTTCTTCTTCGTAAGGGCCTCACAAGGGTTTTTCGCACCGAGAAGTTAGGGTCTCGACTCGAGAGGTTAGTGGTCGATAGAGTAAGGTGGTCGAGAGGGTTAATATTTATAGTCGACTGGCCGAGCCGACAAACTAGGTAGAGTTTCTGTGTTGACTCGGCATGTCAATCGAGTGTTAGTGTTTTGAGTGTATCGATGAGTTGGCTTGAAACATGCTCAAGCCGAGTCGACTCGCCCGAGTTCCAAGTCAACGCGTTGAGTTTTAATACACTGATTTATTTTACTTTGAACGCATGTTTTTCATGATATTGCTTATAATAGATAATGATATTTGTAGGTCTGCAGATGATGCTAATGTCTTTCTTGTAAATGATCTTCAAGATCCTCTTCAGGTGCACACTTCTCCTGATCTACTTTTTTGTTTCATATTTTAGAATTTAATTCTTAGCTTAGTCAATGACGTTGCATCACGTGAATCAAGTTTATGAAATATTTCATTGGATGAACTTATTCTTTGTTGTACAAGCTTATTTACATTCGTCATAAAAAATTCTTTCATCTAAAAATTTCCTACATATTATATTTTTATAAACCGAGGACATGTCCATGGGGTCTGAAGAAATTTCTTTTTCATATTGGGGTTGCTTTTGATTTTGATAGATTCTGTTCTTCGTCAAATTAGTTTATGCTGTAGTGTATAGTAGGTTTATTAAAAATTATAGGCGTTTATCCTATTTTGTGTCTTTATTAATTTGGCAGTTGACTTGAAGGAGTACATTTTGTTCTGTATAATGCTGCAAGAAGTTTTAGGGAAGTTTATTTTTATTTTTTATTAGATGACGTAGAGAAGAATCCTTCTTGTGTTATTAGATCATCAAAATAAGAAACCTTCTTGTGAACTTGAGCAACTTTTTTTCTTTCTCAAACACTATTGTGGTTTGATATGTGCAGTTATTATGTCCTTAGGATTTAGTTATGCAGAACCTTCACTTTTTCTAGAAAAAATAAAAATGCACATCTAAACAATGTAGAAGGTTTCTATTCTTGTTACAAAGGCATAACTTTTACTGATATGCTGAACTAGTATGAAGCGGTACAAAGCAACCGGTCCGAAGCGAACTGGTTCTCTCCAGTTCGTCACTAGTGGATGAACCGGCCAGTCACTCAAAGTAGTGGATGCAAAAACGCCTTCAGCATGGTTTGATCCCTGTTCAACCAAACTTCATGCAAGACCTCAACCCGACCGTCCATCCTTAGATTTCATGTCTAACAAATGTGCAATATTTTATATAAAATAATATGAAATTTATAATTTATATAAACCTTATTAAATTTTTTTGTTAAAATTTTATTTTATTTTATTAAAAACTCATCCTACCACTAGCGAATCGGGTTCGCTTGGATCTAGCGAATCACGAATTACGAACCTGTATTCGTACTGAACAAATTAGCGAATCAGGTAACATTGTGCTGAACCATTCTGTGAACCTACTTCTTTAGTGTGGGCATGATATTATATTGTTTGTATGTTCTCTACCTCGGCTTTCCTCTGAATATATTAATCTTGTGTGTATGTTTATCTCAGAGAAGCCTCTCATCTTTGGAGCTGCCTAGGGCTGTTTCTGTTGCAAATGTGGCATCTTCAAGCATCTCTGTAACTTCAATCTCTTCAATTGAAAATTCTGAGAGGATCAATGGCGATACCTATGCTGGAAGTTCTAGCACATCTGAACATAGTGAGCGGCGTAGGCAAAAGGCTCATGATCCTGCTCGTGATCTCTCAATTCAAGTTCTGGAGAAATTTTCACTTGTTACCAAGTTTGCTCGTGAAACAACGTCACATCTATTTCGCGAAAGCCATAATGATGACCTTGCAGCTTATCATAAGAAAGATGACCTCAGTGCTTATCAGGGAAAGCACCAAATCCAGTCTGATCCAGTTTGCACAGTTGGTAACGGATCCAATGACTCACAAAAAGTTTCAGATGAAATTCCTGCAACGTCAGATCCTGTGGAGGTATCTCTTTTGGTTCATTCATTATTTTATTAGAATGTAATCCTTTTAAAATTTCATACCTGAATGGGATGTGTTGAGCGGTTCTCAAGGCATCTCAGATTTTTCAATTGTCAAAAATCAAAACACGTACGATAGCATATCATATGCTAGACTAGTTTTTCTGGTCATGATTTACCTTAGTGGTCATTAGACCTTTAGGCTTTAAATCTCTTGAAAAATAGTAGCCCAACCCGAAAATGAAACTGAGTTATATTAGGTATTTAATTTATTTACTAGTTACTTCCAGGTCTTGTCTCTTTCAGCCATGGTATCAAAACTCGGCCGATACCGATACTTGTCGGGATACGTATCGGTTTCGTCGAGAACCGATATTGATACTATCCCGATCCAGGTGTCGGAATGTTGTTACTATCAGTATCGGACCGATACGGGTCAGTATCGGCCGATCTGTCTCGTTATTGGCCGATGCTGACTGATGCAAATATATTTGTTTCTATTTATTTTCTTTTTTAAAAAATAAAATAAATATATATTGGCCGATACGATATCAGCGATACCATATCGGCCGATCCCTATCGATCCAAGATGGTGTGGCCGATCCCTTGATACACCGATGCCGAGTTTGATACCTTGCTTTCAGCATTACTGCAGTTTTCTTGTGGCTGGTGTGGCCTTGGTTGCCCATCTAGTAGTGTTGTACTCTTATTTTTTACTTAAAATTTATGTTCATTTTTCAGCATTGCGATTTCAAAAAGGTTATTCAGCTACTAAGAGGAAGTGGATGCCTAAGTGTTTGAATTTTTTGTTAACTTCTATAATCAGTAACATAAAAACACATTTGTACAGCATGTGCAGTAACGTCATTGTTCATTCATTAAATGGAAAAGCATTTCCCGTCTATCAGCTAAAAGTACTAATGGATTTGCATAATAGCCATATGCTGATAGAAGGAGTGGTTCACCTGTGAGTGAACAATATGATTATGTCTCTCATGTTAAACACTGGACTTCTTAGGACATTCTTTTGCTAAACCTGTCAATAAGATATTACGTAATTGCTTCTTTTTTTTTCAGTTACGGTCTGTACAAGATACAGTCACCATTTATCCAGGATATGAATACAAATATGGATATCTGTGTTATATCAATATTGTATTGGAGAAGTTATGTAAATATTATAGTATATAGTTTGTACCAAGGTATCAGTATCAGGTATTGGTCTATCTTGGACCGATACGTATCGGCCGATGCAGATACAGTATCGCCGATACCGAATCGGTCTTCTTTTATTTTTGAAAAAATAATATATATATATTTTTTTCTATCGGTTAGTATCGGCCGACACTGTTACCACCCTATACCTGTATTGGTCTGGTACCGGTATCGGTTCTCAATGAAACCGATATGTACGGTATCGGCAGAGTTTTGATACCATCGTATATACTATATAGTTTTACAGTCTTTGTAATATGCTTCTTTATCAAATGTAATTTATTCTTTGATGAAAAAAGCAACAAATTGATTAGGACTTTGGAAAATAATGAAGCTGATACAGTGAGATATGGTTAAATTGTATCGTTATCAAGTGCTAGCAGTATCTTATATCTTATCAAAGCTGTGTTGCTATTCATATACAAGTATCTGGGTTCCTAGGTTAAATGTACTGGTGGGTATATTAATGATTTAAAATTTATATTTGGCCATTTAACTGAAGATCTATATACTTTGGGTGTGCTAAGAAAACTCCTTGGTGAACATCCCCTAACTGAGTTATTATGTTCCACCATTGTGAGGTTACGGTCTTGGTCTTTAAACAGCCCAATATTGAAGTATCGGGAATATGAACTAGCAAGATGGTCCCTTGGTGAGATTTCTTTGATGGAAGAACTTCTGTGAGAATCAATCCACTTGTTGCCGGAGGTGGATAACCCAAAACTCTTTCCAGTAGAAGTACAGTGTCGGTAAAATGATTGGAAGAGTTGGAGATTTTCCACCTTTGTCTGCTAACTGAGATGAATTTATTTATGCCTGACTGTGGCCTCAAAGGCATCTAGCTGGTCGGAAAGCTCTCTCTCTCTTTACAGACAGTGAATGAGGAGGTATCTGCATTTATTGAGACAAACCGATCTGTTAGATCTGGTTTGTCTGCAAGTTCAGCTAGTTTTATCGATGACCAAGGGGAATGACGGCATGTCCAACTTGTACATGGATTTTTATTTCGAAAAGACTATGGTTATGATGAGACCAATAATGCACCCTCGTAGTTTGGGCCGGACCAATAAGCTGTATGATTTAACCATTAGAAATGGTGTATAGGGGCCCATTGTCCTAAGATTCCTACTCTGTTGGATCATCGGGGTGCCCCCTCTCATGGGAATTCTTTCTTTAGTAGACTAGACAGATATCCTCTTAATACTAAATCTGAATGAAAAAAGGTCTTGGGAGCTATAGGAGCGACTTCTCTATGGTGAAGGTCTCCCATCCTTGAATGTCGATGCCTCCTGTTTGGAGATTGGAGGTGGAAATGGTCAACTAATCTCCTTTTCTATTTTGAATGAGGATCCATTTTTACCCCATTATTCTTGAATGGAACTAAACGGGCAAACACTCAGGGATGGCCTTTCCAACAGGAACTTTGCCTTTTGTTGTGTTATCTGTCTTTCCATTTGATGTTATATTAGAGGAAGAAAATCAATAGGAAAGGAAAAAATAAGGACATAGTGAAAATACCTTTAATTTTCCAGCAATATCCAACTTCAAAAAGAGAGCAGCAGCTTGAAAGGGGGGTTTGTAAACCTAGGGGAAACTATTGGTTTCTGTCAACAAATATTTTATTCAATCATCAAATAAAATAAAATCTTGGGTACTGCAGTTTTCTTATCTCTAGAAATCTCAGCCTGCAGGTCACGTGAAAACTTAAGTTGTCATGTGACGCACTTAAGTTTTCATGCGAATTCTATTAGTCAGATGTTGGTGCTATTTTAACAGCCCACTAACTGTCCCAGTCCTCATTAAAAGGCCTGTTACCAGTCATTAGCCTTGTTCTCTCTCTCTCTCTCTCTCTGTATGCAGCAGTTTCTCTCTGAGTCGATAGGGATGAAAATAGCTCCATTCCTGTTGCCCTTTATTTGTGACCTGCTACTTGCTTTTATAGGGTTCTGAAGCAGTCTCTCAACAGCTCCATAAATGACTCCTTGCAGCAACAATGAACCCTCTATAATCCCTTCTTCCAACCCCTTCTACTGTTGACTTTAAAGGGTCTGATTTGATCCAGTTTGGAGCTGTTAAGCTGTGTGTGATTAATTCCTTTTCTACGCTGTTACTGTTTAGATCCATTTACCAGTCTAGAAATGGTGTTTCTAACAGCCACAACTATCAATTGACTTTAAAGGGTCCTCTGGTCCTGTTTTGAGCTGTTAAGCTGTGTGATTAAGGTCTTTTCTACGCTGTGTAGATCCATTTACCAGTCTATCAATGGTGTTTCTAAAAGCCAATCAGGTCAATTTTCCCCCCCTTTTCTTCTCTTTGATCTCGATTCACATCCTCGCCCTTCTATCCCAAAGTTGCATCTTATGACCGGATTGTGAAGGCTATCAGAATCGAATATCCAATGCATCTTATTCACATCGAAGTGGTGCCACTTCTAACTTATTCCTTCAACCACGTTGGGTGTAGGTAAATATGACTTTTCTTCCTCCATTGCATTAAGGACGTACTGCACTTGATGCAGTTGTGCAATCCTATCTTCATGAGAAAGATTTGGTTTATAGTTGGGCTTACTCTTTGCGTTTTCCAATTAATAATGAGCTAAGAGTGTTTCAAGGAAAAATAACCTAAATTTTTTAGTTGATTTGCAAAATCGTTCATGTTTGTGGAGGTGGAGTATTTTGGTAATGGTGGCATTTATTCTTTTCATGTTAAGCCAATATGGCTACAATTATTTTTGTGCTGTCATTTTAAATTTTTTGGCATTATTGATCAATGGTGAGGTAGCTTGCAACCATTGTTTCAAAAGTTGGCTGAGATCGATGCGATCAGCAATAATATCACTGATCATACAGATTTCTGGCCAAGCTGATATTGATGCACATGTATATTGATATCCTTTGGTATCGGCTAACACCTACTAATACGTATAGATATAAATGTTTTATTTTATTACTTTTGTCCTTTTGCATTTTTGAAAGTAATAAGAAAAGCATTAATATCATTTCAGATTTAAGGATGCTAACTTAAATAGGGTTTTATGTTGATTGTAAAATGAAGATTTTGGAAACTATGGGCTCTTTGGCAGGAACTTAAACAATTTTAGAGTTCTCAGGCATATTAGTTAGTATTGAGATTTTGAAGATTATGGGCTCTTAGGCAGAACATTGAACATTCTTAGAATTTCTCGCATATTAGTTAGTACACGTTCATACTCCTTTTTTGGTCCATGTATTTGTTTTCGTAAATTTATTGATTCTAAGGTTGATCAGATAAGGAATTGATAAGCAAAACACAAGTTACGAAATGAAAAACTTGTAGCCTTGCAGTTGTAAATGTGTAATATGTCATTGTATATTTTATACTAGCAGATGTAATATATCAATCTTGAATGATGAATACTTTGTTATGTAAATGTAATATCAATATGCGTTATGTAATAAAAATTACTCAATTTAGCGAACTATAATGAAGTTAACATAAAAATATCTTATTTATATTTAGGAATCTTTTTTTTGTTTTTCAAACATAAAAAGAAAAATAAAAAACGAAATTTTTTGTTCTACCTGTTAACTCTAGTGTTGCCACAATCATACAAACCAGGTTATCACTCCAGATGTGTGTCGCTAAGTGTTAATGAAGATCAAGTCAAGATGTTTCAGATTTTAATGGTAAGTGATTGCCGACAGTGGTCCACTACAATTCAGAGCATTCGGGCTTAAACTGCTCGTAACTAATGGTGAGAGATTACTCATGGTGATCCTTATCTTTGAGGGGCTTAAAACAGTTTTTAACAGTCTCAAGCAGTCCCAATAGCTTGCCCATTTTATAGATCTCCTCGAGTAGATAGAAATTGACTAGTCATTTGTCAAATCAGATCTATATCGAGTCTGAAATCGCAAAAACAAAAAAATTAAACTTCTCGTAAAAAGTCAATGGTCGACTGTGACCAAGATGACGGTACACCGTGAACTTGTTGATGATTGATCATGAGCTATTTTCTGAATTTAAAACACTTTTCTACAAATACTCGTTTTCGGATCTTTTAGGGTTACAGGTTCCAAAAGAAAAACTTCTTAAAATCCATTTTAAAGCGAAGAAATCCTAAGCCCTACTACCCTTTTTGATCTTCAAGATCTGCACTTTAAATTTTCAGATAAAAAGGGGATTTTTCATTTCTTTATTCCTTCCTATTGCTCTTGGATTCGAGTCTTTTGCTCGTGGATTCGAGCGTGCTTGTTGGATAACAAGCAGATTGTTGTGGGTTTATCAACAATTGTAGGGCAGCAAATCAGAAAACCGTGAAGGAGGAATTGCGGAGGTTCGTTATTGCTAGCTGGAGGATTTGATAGGACTGCTGTCACCGGGATGCCAGCATATAGGTATGCATATCATTTGGTTCTTTTTTAAGCCTTATTTTTTGTTCATAATGGATCTGTTTGTCTGGACTTGGTCTTGTGGATGTTTCGTTGTTTAGGGTTTTACCATGCATGTTCTTAAAATCGTCAGGCGGTTAGGGGGATGTTCGGGCGAAAATCGTTGGGCGGTGCTCGGGCTGGCGCCCCAAGATCTGGGCGGCCGCTATATATATATATATATATATATATATATATATATTATTTGCACCCCTTCTTCTTGTGAAATTATTTGCACCATACAACTTAGGGTGGGTTATTTGCGTTATTTGCACCCAATTTATAACTTAGGGTTGTGTTAATTGCACCCAAGAAGGGTTCTTTGCTTATTTACCCCCAATTTCTAACTTAGGGTGGCGTTAATTGTACCCAAGAACACCCACAAGATCTATTATGTGGAATATCGGGGTGAAACACGACCTCCGTCATCTATTCTGATGCCATCAATGGTCTTCACATATCCCTAAAATACCAAGTCTCTCTTTAAAGTCGGTGCAAGGGCCAACTTTCCGAGTGCAAGGGCCCTTTCAAGATCTACCAAGTAATGACTCCCGAGAAAAAAAAATTAATTTTTTTAAAATAAAATAAAATAAAATAAAATTTGGGGATTGGGGCTGGGCGGGCATAGGGCGGGTGCCCCAAATCCGGTCCGCCCTGGTTTAAATCGGGGCGCCCGGACTCCCGAACCACCTGGGCGGCCGCCTCAAGCGACTTTCAGAACAGTGTTACCACGTAAAAAATTGTTGGGTCTTTGTAATTGTTTTTTATTTACTTTTTCTTTGCTTATTATTATTTGTTGTGCACAATCTATCACACTCTCTCTAGGCTATTCTATTTCGCTGAAATCCTGCAAGATCGATCCATGATTTTTATTGCCAGTACTATCTACTACCAATACTGGTACCTAAGAAATGATCAACACAGTCTCACCAATGCAGAATTTGAAACCCTGCTCGCAACAGACCAAAGAAGTATGAACTACTAACTAATATTCATCAAAACTCACCTTCAATTACATCGATTAAAACACAAGTTAGAAAACGAATAATTGGAGTCGTAGAGTTGTAATATTTTATACTAGTATGTAATATATCATTCTTGGATGATGAATTCATAACTCTATGTGCTTTGATATGTAATACTATCTATATGCATTATGTAATAAGAATACTTAATTTATTAATTTATTCACTTATTTACTAGTGAGCATTTGAATAAACCTCATATATTGATTATTAATGAATAAAATGTACCAAATTATATGAAACTTAGCGTTAAAATATCTTATCTATATTTGGGAATATATGCTATTTCAAAATTTTCAAAAAAAGAAAAAAGTTCTGTCATCGATTATATTTATCACCAATACTGGTACCCAAGAAATAGTCAACACTGTCATAGATGCTGAGTTTTGAAAACTTTCTTGCAACATATGGCTTGGGGTTGTAATCGAGGTAATGAAAGGTGTCGCTAGGCTCTAAGGTGCTAGGCCTTTATGCTACCCAATGAACTAAACATAAAAGAAAACACCCCAGAAGTTAAGGAGATAAAAGAAGCAAAACTGTTAACCAGCCCCTGTATTGGGGAATAAAACCCTTACTCAAAGTCTCATGTGATAACTGGCAAAGGGAGCCCCATCTGTGTTGTCTCGCTTCTAGTCCCTCCTTTTTAATCTCTGTTTGTTTGAAAGATGTGGTATGCAGCAATTTGGATCCAAGAGCAACTCTTTCTAGGGCCGTTCAAGATGAAGTCAACAGGTTGGATCAACAAAATAGAAGAAACAATGCAAAACTATATAAACACATGGATAGAGGGAAATGAGGACTGAAGATGATGCAAATGGGGAAGGAATTAATCAAAGTCTTCAGTGCCTTTCATCAAGGGGCTTTTGTGGAAGAGATGGTCAAAGTTTTGTAGAAGAGGAAGAAGTAGATGGCTGGCAAGAAGTTCACCCATAAACAAATAATAATGATAATATTAATAAGAATAGAAAATAAAATGTCTTCAAAAGAAAACATCTACATGCCTAGGCACCGTAAAAAGATGATTATTAGGATCGTAGCACCAACTTCGTTTTTTACTCTAAAAAAAGCAGCTCTTGTAGACAACTCTTCAGTTATCGTGTTCATTTTAAACGAGCATGATTAAGCATTTTTATCCAATTTCATAAAGATAAAATGATCAGGTTTCATATTCGAACTAATTAATTAGAGGATAAACATCATTCCGGTTGTTCAGGTTTCATATTAAAAATTCACAAATACAAAAATGCTCAGATTTCATATGAAAAAATTTGGCATCTTAGGATCAATGGGTAAAGTATTTGCAGTTTCCACTGTACGCTATATGTTTCTTCTTCTAATGGCTCCATTTTATTGAGTAGTGGAGAACAAGTTATATGAGGAAAATTTTCTTCGTCGAAAAAATCTTGAAATTATTGAGATGTATGTACGTCCTTTGAAATTGAACACAGGACGTAGTCGTCTTCTCTAAAACTTATTTCTACAATTTTACAGAGCTTTTAAATACAAATGAGACACAATTTTAAACAAATAAGTAAAACCCAAATGTAATGGGAGTTACAATCAGTGAACGTGGTATGATTTAAGGAACTCCCCTTTGGGAAAATCTGGGTGGAACCCATGACAAACTTTCCATGTCTTGGTAGTTTCAAAATTGAACTCTGGTGCTGTCTACCTCTCTCCCTGTTAAAGAAAGTTCTCTTAAGAAAGGAAGTTCTCTCTTTCGAGCTTGTTGTTTGTAACACATAGAATGCGTTGTTTTGAAAATTTTAAAATTCAATTCGAGGACTGTCTGATGCAGACCTCTCTCCCTGTTTCAGAAAGTTTCTTGTAAAAAAGAAAATTGCGTTAAAGAAGTTTCCACCAGTGTGGGAAGTTTTGAGCTTGTTGATTCTAAGGAGGTACAAAAGCAGCCATTGGTTACATGGTTCTGACCTACATGGTTTTGTTTCCCTTGTCCTCCGTTGGTTAGTTTATTATTGTTTCTTTGTATGTTATAAGTAGCCTGTCATTTCACTCATTGGCTGCAGTTTTCTTGACCCTCCAGTAGTATATTGGCGACATATGGTGTTCTAGAGTTCCAAACCTGAATAATCCATTTTTAGAAAGAGCCTTCTTTAAATCAGTGTACTGTTTTATCTTCAAGTGCATCCTCCAATCTTTCCAAAGTTCACATAGTGCTAAAAGTCTGTCTGTCACTCACATTTCTATAATCACTGTCCTAGTGCATATCCTATTTTATGTTTTATATATATATATATATATATATATATATATATATATATATGACATTTTCTATGCCATCAACAAATCTGAGACATTTCTTTAGCTGGCATCTTATCCTTATTGTCTCCTTAGGAAATCTAGTTTACATCTCATTGAATTCTCTGGGTATTCTGGCACTTGGAAAACCAGCTAAGAAACCATCTTCATTTGGTAGATTGGCGTAGTTGGAATAGAACGTATGTTCTACATTGAATGTACTGCTTGATCTTTTATTGACCGGCTTATAGACGTTCATAATTTTTTGTTATAATGTTGGGATAAATGAGCACTTGTCGATGGGGAAGGGTGCCTTATTCTTTTATCTTGTAAACCAGATTATAAAGCTATGCAGTTCTGTTAATGCTTCCATGTCACCTGATATGTCTAGAAGACATGGAAATTGTCGTACATGTCATTGCTGGTTTGTCAAGGGGTAGATGTAGAACAAAATTCTCAAGGATCTGGTTGTTATTCGATTTTGAGCATATGTACTATTTCCGTTGTTAACATATATGTAATTGTATATGATTATTCTTTCTATTTTACGTCAGACCTGATGCTCATCATTGTGATGAATGTGTATGGTATTTTGTTTTAAAAGTGGTGCAAAATATTTAAACTATGTCATAGGCCGCCTAATTGATCAATGCATAAGGAGTCCTTATGTACATAGGATTGATTTCTTCAATTTGGCAACTATGAAATCATTAAACAAATTTCTAAAGGGAGTGACTGTTGACTCGAAAATTTTGGAATTGAGAACTCTTTTTTTTTCTTCCACTTAGCCTTAAAAATCAGATAGAATAAATTAATAGAAGGAATTAGGGAAAGAGACTATTTATAGTTTTTTTTAACAAATCTTAATCTAAATAGGATTTAAAGTCCTAAGCTATGCTTAGCTACTAGAAAAATATACGTAGCCACCTAGGTGGCTAGGAAAATATATTTAGTCACCTAGCTGGCTAGAAAAAATACTTATTCACCTAGGTGGATAGAAAATATATCTAGCCACCTAGTTGACTAAAAAAATATTTATCCACCTAGGTCGATAGAAAAATACTTATTCATCTAGGTGAATAGAAAATATACCTAGCCACCTAGCTGGCTAGAAAAAAAATACTTATCCACCTAGGTGAATAGAAAATTTATCCACTTAGGTGGCTAGAAAATATACGTAGTCACCTAGGTGGCTAGAAAAATACTTATTCACCCTAGGTGGATAGAAAAATACTTATGCACATAGGTGGATAGAAAAATACTTATCCACCTAGGTGACTAGAAAATATACGTAGTCACCTAGGTGGCTAGAAAAATACTCATCCACCTAGGTGGATAGAAATATACTCATCCATCCTAGGTGGATAGAAAAAATACTTATCCACCCTAGGTGGATAGAAATATACTTATTCACCTAGGTGGATAGAAAAATACTTATCCACCCTAGGTGGATAGAAATATACTTAGCCACCTAGGTGGCTAGAAAATATACGTAGTCACCTAGGTGGCTAGAAAAATACTTATCCACCCTAGGTGGATAGAAATATACTTATCTACCCTAGGTGGATAGAAAAAATACTTATCCACCCTAGGTGGATAGGAAAATACTTATCCACTTAGGTGGCTAGAAAATATACGTAGTCACCTAGGTGGCTAAAAAAATACTTATCCACCTAGGTGGATAGAAAAATACTTATCCACTCTAGATAGATAGAAATATACTTATCCACTTAGGTAGATAGAAAAATACTTATCCACCCTAGGTGGATAGAAAAATACTTATCTACCTAGGTGGATAGAAAAATACTTAAATATGCTTATCCACCCTAGGTGGATAGAAAAATACTTATCCACCCTAGGTGGATAGAAAAAATACTTATCCAACCTAGGTGGATAGAAATATACTTATCCACGTAGGTGAATAGAAAAATACTTATCCACCCTAGGTGGATAGAAATATACTTATCCGCTTAGGTGGCTAGAAAATATACGTAGTCACCTAGGTGACTAGAAAAATACTTATCCACCCTAGGTGGATAGAAAAATACTTATCCACCTAGGTGGCTAGAAAATATACGTAGTCACGTAGGTGGCTAGAAAAATACTTATTCATCCTAGGTGGATAGAAATATATTTATCCACCCTAGGTGGATAGAAATATACTTATTCACCCTAGGTGAATAGAAAAATACTTATCCACCCTAGGTGGATAGAAAAATATTTATCCACCCTAGGTGAATAGAAAATATACTTATCCACCTAGGTGGATAGAAAAATATTTATCCACCTAGGCGGTTATGAGAAAAGAATGACGTACGTGAGAAGAATCTTCTCAATCCACGTGAAGATGAAAACTTACGCAGCTAGGTGGATAGAAAAATACTTATCCACCCTAGGTGGATAGAAATATACTTATCCACCTAGGTGGATAGAAAATACTTATCCACCCTAGGTGGATAGAAAATACTTAACCACCTAGGTGGATAGAAAATATACTTATCCACCTAGGTGGATAGAAAAATATTTATCCACCTAGGCGGTTATGAGAAAAGAATGACGTACGTGAGAAGAATCTTCTCAATCCACGTGAAGACGAAAACTTACGCAGCTAGGTGGATAGAAAAATACTTATCCACCCTAGGTGGATAGAAAAATATTTATCCACTTAGGTGGATAGAAAATATACTTATCCACCTAGGCGGTTATGAGAAAAGAATGACGTACGTGAGAAGAATCTTCTAAATCCGCGTGAAGACGAAAACTTACGCAGCTCTCTCAACCGTTCATTTCATGAAAACTTTACGGAACCGTAAGATCATAACTTCTATAACCGCTACCACAAATCTATAAATAGCAGACTCGTCCTCATTGCAAGGGATCCAAAAATTCTGACACGAGAGCTCTGTCGAAAATATCTCCGACTCTTCTAAAAAGACTTTAGGGTGATCTCCGAGATTCTGACTATTCTTTTCTTCTTCTTTTTTATTTTCTTTTAAAGTGGACGGGAGGAGTAAGTTAGGATTAAGACTTTTAGGATAAGGGCTACGGCCCTTACCTAAAGGAGATGCGCTTAGGATAAGAGCTACAACTCCTAAGTGGGATTTATGGTTACAATTTGGGATTACGCGTTACGACTCGTACCCAATCTCTTGCGTACTTAGAAATAGTTAAGCCACGTGGGTACGACCCTGGGCATACCTCCTAGTACACTCGGATTGCAACCACAAATTCAATGCTCATACGGGTTGCAATCACGAACCCGAAGAATGATTTCGGACTATAATACCCAAAATATTCACCTATGATAATTAGAGTTTCTCTTGCGGTTCGGATCATCACTCTCTCAAATGAGGGTTTGGACCTTTACCTCGAGATCGGAAATTCTTTTACAGTGGACTCGTTGACTTTTAGTCAAATGATCATAATGTGAGATCGTAATGAGATCCAACGGTGGATTTATTACATTTTGACTAGATCTTATGAATTTGGTCAAATCCAACGATGAAATTATTGACTTTTAGTCAAGCGATCATAATGAGATCCAACGGTAGATTTATTGTATATTGACCAGATCTTGTGATTATGGTCAAATCTAACGGTGGAATCATTGACTTTTAGTCAAACGATCATAATGTGAGATCGTAATGAGATCCAATGGTGGAATTGTTACATATTGATCAGATCTTGTGATTTTGATCAAATCAAATGGTGGATTCATTGACTTTTAGTCAAATGATCATAATGTGAGATCGTAATGAGATCCAACGGTGGATTTATTGCATTTTGACTAGATCTTATGATTTTGATCAAATCCAATGGTGGATTCATTGACTTTTAGTCAAATGATCATAATGTGAGATCGTAACGAGATCCAACGGTGGATTTACTATGCATTGACCAAATCTTAAGATATTAAAATCATCTATGATCATCAAATTTTAAGGAATTTGACGATATCTAACCCATGATTAGACACTCTATCACTGAAAGTGATAATTCTTCTGATAATCAGTTGCCCAAAAAATGGATTTGGTATTCGAAGTCATCTTTGAAACCAGAGAACAAGAATTCGTTTTAAGACTCATCCACGAGTTTCTTGCTCCAGTAATGACTCGTGCTTTTCGATCAAATGGACCCGGATTTTGGAGGAGGGGTTCTCCCATCCGTCGTCCCCTATTTCATATTTCTCAAATCTCCGATGAAGATAGTCTACTATCCATCTATCTCATGACGGATTGAAGATGTCGATGAAGCCTTAGAATTAGAATCTTAGTTTTGTTTATTTCAGAGATGTAATTACATTATTTTTTTTATTTAGTAGCTTTTAATCAGAGGTATTCAATTTTGATGTAATTAATGGGGAATCGACTGCGATACCCGGAAGTGTAAGGTCTGCCATTTTAATAAAACCCTCTCCTAGTGAGGGAAAATTTGTTATGATTGATTTGTATTAGATTTATATCCTACGCGAATTTTTTGTTTACAAATTTCTGGCACGCCCGGTGGGACCCACTTCTCTCATCTTTAAGCTACAAAATGAAACGAATTCTCTGAAAATGAGTTGAATATGATGAATGATTAATCGTTGGTTATTCCATGTAGTAGATTTATTCAACTTATCAATCAACTCAATGAGTTATAGAAAGAGCATTGCATCCTCTTCCACTAACAATCAACATGTGGAGAGGGCATGCCCTCAAACTGAGGAGGCAGCACTCCGATACTCAACCAGCTGCATGGCTTACGCCACATTAGTAGAAGAATGTTCTCATATGAAGGAACCAGTGTCTCCTAACTTGTTCACTTCGACTGAGAACCTACTATATGGATATTTCGATTCCCTCTTCTCAAAGGATGAATCTCCTGAAACTCTATTAGCAAAATCACCCCGATCAAACTCGGTGAACCCTATAGGAATACTAAGAATTATTAGTGCACTTGCTTTTCCTCATCTGGAGGCAATTGATGACTCATCGTCATTTAACTCACCTCGTTCAGAGGCAAACAAGATGATCGTTTCATCTTATATTGGGACTTCACCTCATCCGAAGGCAATCAATGACTCATCGTCATTCAACTTGTCTCATCTGGAGGTAAACAAGATGATCGTTTCATCTGATATTGGGACTTCGCCTCATCCGGAGGCAATCAATGACTCATCGTCACTCAACTTGTCTCGTCTGGAGGCAAACAAGATGATCGTTTCGTCTCATTTGGAGGCAATTGATGACTCATCATCATTCAACTCACCTTGTCTGGAGGCAAACAAGATGATCATTTCATCTTTGAAACTTGATGATAAGTCTTCTTCAAACAAAGCTCGTTCTTCAAACTCCTTTCACCATGAAACTCGTTACATCTCAGCAGAAGCTACGATAACACCTCCTACTGTCATGTCAGTCATGATGGTTTCTAGTGAAGACAATGTATCTCTTTTAGAGCAAGCGCTATCGATTGGGACATTGAAATAGCTGCACTTCTCGAGAGAGAAAAGCAAAGGAAAGAAATGAATGATATCTTATCAATGGATCAAGTTCAACATATGATAACCGAAAATCTTAAAGACTTTGAAAGGACTTCTATGTCTTACAGAAAGCCTTACCCACCAGAAATCGACGATGTTCCATTTCTGACCGACTATCAACAACCAAAATTCACCCGTTTCAATGGAAGTGGTTCCGCTCAAGAGCATCTGGCACATTTCGTCGCAGCATGCGGCGACACCTCCAAGAATAGTTCGTTGTTGCTAAGGCAATTCGTACAAACCTTGGAAGGACCAGCTTTCACCTGGTATACGAAGTTATTACCCAATTCGATAACGAGTTGGGATCAAATGCAGAAACAGTTCCTACAAAGATTTTTCAGTATTCAGAGATTTGTAGGGATCGCAGAGTTATCACAAATGGAGCAGCAACCACGCTAAAGGGTTGCCGATTATATCGCGAGATGGAGAGATGCTAGTCTTCTTTGTTCATCAAAGATTTCGGAATCGGAGGCAGTTCAAATGTGCCTCAGTGGTTTGAAGAAGGATATAAGTATACCTCTTCATGGAAAGGCTCTGAAAACACTTGAAGAATTATCTTCACAAGCTACGGATATTGAAGGGTTTCTTATCTAATGTAGTCATCAACTAAAGTTTCCAACGGACCACGAGGCAAAGGATAATATGGCACTATGATCCTCAAAATCACTTATTGAGCGTAATACAAAAAGTGTGGAGGCATATCTAATTCAAATATCGTAGGTCTTCAAAATGAAAGTTACACATTGATCGTTCAAGAACGATCTTGTCTTCATTGTTTAACACCCTATGATCGTCACTCAAAAACGCCCAAGAGCTCAAACTCTAGTGGAAAAGACTATATGTGCATTCCATTCAAATGGTTCACATCTATAGAAGAAAATGAGTTACCACTTATCAAAGGTTGCTTCGTTCAGAAACATACATTTTCTCCCCCTCGTATGAGAATAAACTACGTGAGAGCATATGTAGGTATGTTATATGTAACCTCCTACTCGCATGAGGCTAAACTGCATAAGATATGTACATAGGTACATCATCACCATCATCATCGTCATGTAATCTCCTATTCGCATGAGTCTAAACTGTGTAAGGTAATGTACATACGTACATTTTATTATATTTAACCTCCTACTCGCATGAGGCTAAACTGCATAAGATATGTACATAGGTACATCATCACCATCATCGTCATGTAATCTCCTATTCGCATGAGTCTAAACTGCGTAAGGTAATGTACATACGTACATTTTATTATATTTAACCTCCTACTCGCATGAGGATAAACTGCGTAAAGCTTGTACTTAGGTGCATTGTTAATGTAAACAACGTAAGTACGTTTATATGCTACCTCCTACTCGCATGAGGCTAAACTGCATAAGATATATACATTGGTACATCATCACCATCATCACCATCATGTAATCTCCTACCCGCATGAGGATAAACTGCGTAAGGTTTGTACTTAGGTACATTGGTAATGTAAACAATATAGGTATGTTTATATGTTATCTCCTACTCGCATGAGGATAAAGTGCGTAAGGTTTGTACTTAGGTACATTGTTAACGAAAACAACATAGGTATGCTTATATATTATCTCCTACTCGCATGAGGATAAACTGCATAAGGTTTGTACTTAGGTACATTGTTAATATAAACAACATAGGTATGTTTATATGTTATCTCCTACTTGCATGAGGATAAACTGCGTAAGGTTTGTACTTAGGTACATTGTTAATGTAAACAGCATAGGTATGTTTATATATTATCTCGTACTCGCATGAGGATAAACTGCATAAGGTTTTCACTTAGGTACATTGTTAAAGTAGATCTTTCGGATATAATTTTGACCATTCGATCAACATTGAGATCGATGGTCAATATAAAATCAACCTTATAGTTTTTGTTGATTTTTAGAAAATATTTTTAGGAACGTTTCGATCTCTGTAAACACCCTGAAATCAGTCAGATCTGCTCGGGTTGCTCAAGTAGATCTTTCGGACTTAATTTTGACCATCCGATCTGCATTGAGATCGATGGTCAATATAAAATCAACAATGACTTAAATTATTGTTTGTGTAGAAGAATTATACACCATGTAAGCTCAATGTCTCTCTCTCTCTCTCTCGCTCTATATATATATATATAGAGAGAGAGAGAGAGAGATCGCAAAATTGTACCTGCTATTAACGCCGGCTCATCTGTCAGTCGCGTCGGGTCTGCCACTCAGTTGGGAGCTATGAAACAAGTCCGTGATAGTTCAAAACTGGAATTGGCACAATATCGCAATGAGGGAGGGAGGGAGGGCTCACTGACGTTCCAAAAAAAAATGTGTTTACACTGTTGATTTTATGGTCAAAGGTACCCATATCTTTGACCCGTGAAATGTGCAACCCACTGAGTTACACGACTGCATAACTCAGCCCATGTGCAAATATAATTTTTTAGATGACGGCATGGACTATGATGCCGATGAGAATACTGAGGTCCCGGATGGCATATGTGGGTGAGAACGTAGATGATTAGTTAGACGATGGCATCGACGCTGGAGACTTTTATGGGCATTGAGGGCTCATGATGGCTAGACTCTATTTCTTTTTATCTCGATGAGATACTCTTTTAGTATTCATTTGTTATCATACTTTTTAGTGGTTAACATATGAGACGGTTTTACCCTACGTTAGACCTCTATCCTTTTAAATGTCATAGATACGTGGTTAGGCTCAGACTATTCTTTGCGTAATTTTCTTTCATGTTCATGTTTTTTATATCTTGACGGTTTCCCATAGTTATTTTATGTGGTTTTAATGCAATTAATTTAAATGATGGATTGTGAGTAACTCACGAGATTTAAGGGTCTCGAGATTTGGTGAAATATGCATGTTATGGAAGGTCCGCCCAATGTTGTAACAAGTGTGCAGCTTCATAACACGAATTATAGGCCCTCAAGATTATGTAGAATTCCAGATCGTGACACTGTTGATTGTGTGGTCAAAGGTACCCATATCTTTGACCTGTGAAATGAAGGGAAAAAAAGTCCGTGTTTTTTTCTAAAACCCTGGAGGGATTGGTGAAGGATGTTGTGCAAGTCGTGATCGCGTGGCACATGATCTAGCATCCGTTTGCAGCATTTGGGCTGCACATGGATGTATTTTCCTAGTTCCCATATATATATATATGTGTGTGTGTGTGTGTGTGTGTGTGTGTGTGTGTGTATTATGATGTACTTAACTTAAAAGAAATAGCCTTAATTAACGGCTATAAAATCTCTCTTATAAAAATTATAATAAAATATGCTTACCTTCTCAAATCAAAATATATGATGCCTTTAATGTCATTCTTCCTATTGAATAAAACTTTTTGCTTATTCTTCCAAAAAAAAAAAAAAACTGTAGTTTAAGGGAGAGAAGCATGTGGTAGAATATCAAACTATGAGTGTACAAAACTGCTTTGTACGCCCACAGTTCTATATAAAACCACTCGTTAACATATAAATCTCTTCTCTCTCACATTCATTAGATTGTCCATGGGGATGATGAGATTGACACTTGCCAGTGACAACCAAGGCAATGAAATCGACAAATGGCGAGGGCCATGGCAATGTCAACAGCAAAAGCGACTTCTTCTCCTGTGCCTTATCTTTTTTCTCCTCCTCTTATGTTTTTTTCTACACCCCACATAAGTAGGGAGACAGCTTTCTATGTTTCCTGTAATTTACACCATTAGGTTGTACCGTCTCTACCACAGCTCAAGTTGGTTACACTCTCAATCGTCCTTTGGCACCCTTCTTCGACATCTCAGCACTCAACAGTCAACATCCATCCTATCATCTATAGTTTTTGGTTTCATTCGTTAGTTTTTTTAAGTATGAACATTTTCATTATTGGATTGATTTTTTTTTTTTCATTTTTAATTCAAAAATCAATTTTCTATATTTTCAATTTCATTGCAAGGTAGTGTTTTCATTTGGTTTTAAGAGCATGGGTGATTTCAATATTATTGTATGTACTGTATATCTAATATTCTGGTTTGGGTCAATCCTTTACTTTTTCCATTTTTTTGTGCGTGTATATCCCGTTTTCGCCTTTTAATGAGCCTTAATGAGCACCATTATTGAATGACTTGTCCAATGCACCATTATTTTTGGGTTCTGCATAAGAAATGAGAACTCAGTGACAGTTTGGGCCGTGCTCAGGTTAGGAAATTTGGATGTCGAGTCAAGATCTGGCCAACCCTTTTCGACCCATCACAGATTGGGCTGAGCTCAGGCCATCCAGAAGCGCTATCTGGCTGGGTTCAGGTTGACCCTGGTCCGGTCCGTTGCTACCCCCTAGATGGTTATGATGATGCCTAGAAGAGTGAAGGAGCAGTTTGTACCGTGATACGAACATTATCAACTCAGGGGGAGTTGATGATAAAATATGATCTTTTTATGTATTTGTGGGCAAGTTGGACAGCAATGTCATGGATGGTCCAACTTGAGGGGAACCGTAGGAGATAATATAGTTTATATGTGTCAATTTCTGTTTAGTCAACTAAAGGTAGGCGAGTCTAGTTATGCCGTGGGTATATGTTTAGTCCCACATTGAATGGAAATGGGTTTTGCATGCAAGTAGCCCTCTATATATGTGGCCATCTCATGTAATTTATTATCTCAATTAGTAGCAATGTAGTTCTTTGTGTGTCACTTCTCTTTCTCCTCTCTCCCTCTTCTTCTCCCTCCCTTTCTCGCTCATAAAACCTAATTAGGGAATTCTTCTCTTTTGTCAATTTATTATTACGTTAGATTCTCAGTTTTACCACAAATTCAATCACACGAGCACCAGCAGTCCAGAAAGCCTTGAAATGGCTGCACACAATAGATTCTTTCGTATCTCTAGAAAATCAGAAAGTTGTACAAGAAACAAATAACCCACATGATAATCCAATTCATTTTCTATAGAAAAATTGGATTTCTAGGTCAAAATTTTGACCTTGCCGATGCAGCATGATGTCATGCTGATGGCAGAAACATCATCAATGATGTCGGCAGAAAAACGTCGATGATGTCAACAGCTCTGATGAGATCGATGGTCTGATACCAAGTTAAAATTTTAATGTGAGTTAGGGATAGGGTTACGAAGGAGAAGAAGAGGAAAGAGAGGAAGGAGGATTAGAGAAATAGGGTTGTGAGTGGGATACCCTTGTTGGTGTGCATGTAGAACTCCCGTTCCACTTGGTCGAATCTCCAAGATCGTCCCTCTCTCAGCAGATTTGATCGATTTTTATGTAACGGCGACTAGATGGGGATGTTTCCGGCTGCCAGGCTCGAATGTCTACCAAGGGCGACTTTTGACCATCGCCCGGTGCTGCTAACTTGTGAGGCTAGGGGGCACAGACCGAGCCCTTTCAGGTTTGAGAATATGTGGTTGCTGGATGATCGCTTTCGTGCTGCGGTTCCTGTTTGGTGGAGAGAAACCAATCCAAGTGGCACGGTTGCCTACCGATTTATATCGAAATTAAATTGGGTTAAACAAAGAGCCATTGAATGGAATAAAGTGGAGTTTGGGAATTTGCATACCAACAAAGAGACCCTTCTCTCGCGGCTGACGGAACTCGGTGACTGGGAAGAAAATAGGGAACTCACTATCAGTGAGCGTGAAGAACGGGACAAGAGAAAACAGGCTTTCAACTCATTATCTAGAGCGGAGGAGGTAGCTTGGAAGCAAAAGGCGAAGGTCCGGTGGCTGAAAGATGGCGACCAAAACACTAAATTCTTTCACGCTGTCGCAAATGCCAGGAATAAAAAGAACTATTTGGGCTCAGTGTCTGTTGAGGGGGAGTCGTTTGTAGGTTACGATCAGATTTGTGAACATGTGGTCCGGTTTTACACGAAGATGTATGCGGATGAAGGCTTCTTACGGCCTGAACTGGATGGCGTCCCTTTAAACTCGATTGTGGCTGATGAAAGGGTTTTGATCGAGACCCTGTTTCAAGTTGAGGAGGTTTGGATTGCTATCAAGAAGGGGGGGAAGAACAAATCGCCGGGGCCTGATGGCTTCACCTTGGAGTTCTTTCGGGCATTCTTGTCAGTGCTCAATGAGGATCTGATGGAAGTGTTCCACGAATTCCACAATAACGCCTTCATTGGTCGTAGCCTCAACTCCACGTTCATCACTCTCATCCCTAAAAAGGATGGGACCTAGGACCTCACTGATTTCCGTCCGATTTGCCTCATCAATTGTCTATACAAGATCTTAGCTAAGGTGCTTGCCAATAGATTTCGGCTATTACTGGGGAAGCTGATCTCTGATTCGCAAGGGGCCTTTGTCAAGGCAAGACAACTGGTGGATCAGGTGGCAGTGGCTCACGAGATCATTCATTCGGCTCACTCTGATAGGGTTCCAGCAACTCTTTGGAAGGTTGGTATGGAAAAGGCATACGACCGCATCAGTTGGTACGTCCTGGACTATATGCTTCATAAGTTCGGGTTTGGAGTTAAGTGGAGGAGTTGGATGCGAGGGTGTTACTCTACCCCATGGTTCTCCGTGCTTATTAATGGTTCACCGGCAGGTTATTTCAAAAGCTCGCGTGGTTTACATCAGGGAGACCCTTTATTCCCTCTTCCTCTACAACCTGATGGGTGAAGCGCTTGCGGCTCTCATCTCTCGTGCTGGTCAGCTCAATCTTATTTTCGGAATCAGAGTTGGAACTTTCGATCGTTCTATCGCCATTCTCCAATTTGCTGATGACACTCTTCTCTTTGGTAAGGCCAATGTCGAAGAGTTCAGAAATTTGGCGGGGATTCTTGGCGTGTTTGAGGCGGTTTCGAGGCAACGCATTAATTCCCACAAATCCAAGGTAACAGGCATTCGGATCGATAATTCCATTGTTCAACAGTTGGCCTCTACGGTGGACTGCGACAGTCAAGAGCTGCCAATCAAATATCTGAGATTGCCTTTAGGCTTGCGGAAACTGACTGCTAGTTCTTGGGAGCCGGTGATTGAACGCTTTCAAATGCGGTTATCTACATGGAAAGGGAAATTTCTCAATAGTGGTGGAAGGCTGATCCTGCTTAAGTCTGTTTTGTCAAGCCTACCTATCTTCTATATGTCTATGTATAAGTGCCCGTCTGGGGTCCTCCGCAGGATTGATCAAATCCAACGTAACTTCCTGTGGCAAGGGTCGGGTTTGGAAAAAAAGTATCATCTTGTCAATTGGGACACTTGTCTTCTTCCGCAGTCTGGTGGGGGATTGGGAATCCGCAGCATGAAATGGACAAATATTGCCCTGCTAGGGAAATGGTTTTGGCGTGCTGGTAATACGGATGAAGCGGACAGCTTATGGTGGAAGATGCTGATTGAGAAATGTGGTCTGGCTAATTTTAATTGGGGTGTTAATACTTCTGTTGTTAGAGACTCTTCTACTTGGCGGAAAGTCATTTGTAGTACCTGGAAGCAGTTTTCTAAAGGGATCCGCTTCAGCTAGGGGCGTGGCACTCGGATTCAGTTATGGGACGACGTTTAGACACAGGAGGGGAAACTTAGTGAGCTGTTTCAGGGGGTGTATTCCATATCTCGGAATTCTACAGGTCGGATTATTGATTATGTGTCCGAGGTTAGTGGGGCCAGAGTGTGGGAGGTGGTTACATGTCGTTATCTGCGTACGGAGGAAAAAGATGAATTCACAAGACTGATGCAGAAACTTTATGAGATGAAGCCGAATTCTCAGCACCAAGACAGGCGAATTTGGGGACCGAGTAAAAATGGTATGTTCAGTGGCAAATCGTACTATCGGTTGTTGACACGTAGACCGCTTATCAAGTTCCAAGGAGCATCGTTGTGGAAGATTAATATTTTGCTTAAGATCAAATTCTTCGCCTGGTGCTTATTCAAAGAGAAATTGGTGACGATGGATTTTCTCGTCCGGCGGGGTAAGAATATCACTAATTGCTGTGTTATGTGCTCTATGGAGGAGGAGTCGACAACTCATCTTTTCTTTGCGGATTTTTGAGCAAAAAAAGAAACTGGTGGGGTTCATTGTTAAGCCAGCCAAAGACCTTGTTTCTCTATGGTTATCTGCTGGCTCTGAGTTGTCTTACGATCCTTGGGATCCTGGTTAACCCTTTATGGAACTGGTGTGTTAGCTGTGAGGGGGGTGTGTGTTTTCTTTTTCTGTGTTGCTTCCTTTGGTTGGTTTGGTGGCCTTTTTTTAGGCTGTTGTTATATTGCTTCCTCCAGCATCTTGCTGGTTTTTCAATATAATTCCTTTTTACCGATAAAAAAAAAAAGAATTCCTATTAAGTTGGTGTGTATAAATCACTATATGCAAGTGGTTGTTGATTGTGTTAGTGGGTGTGTCAATACTATTTTTTAAGTGATATAATTACTAATTATAAGGGGGATAAGTAATCTAATTTGCGACCCTAATTTTTCACCAATCTCTCTCTCCTCTTCCTCTTAGCCCTAATCCTGATTCCTCTCATACTGTTTAACTACTCTCATACTGTTTAACTACCCTCATACGCTATTTTGTTAGTAGATATACCCCTTTAGAGTATTATACTCTCACAACCACTATTACTAATGTACCACACTACACACACCAACTAATAATGAATGCTATGGACATACCAACAAGGTTTTGTGGTTTAGGTCATGGTTTTAGACACTAGGTATGAAAATGTTAAGAATGGTGGTGGCTGCCACTTTATTGGAGTTAGAGTTGTTGGTAGGAATGTTGATCTGGTCATCAAGAGAAAATGAACTTCAAAAATTTTAGTCTCGACTGGACACTCCTTCAATGGATTATGATTATGAATATTACTCATAGCACCTTGGTCTTATTGTCACTTCTTTACCAAACACGAGGGACATAGTAACTGTGATGATCCTTTAGAGCCTTGTCATTCTTATGTGGATTACAGATGCTATACCAGTTGCCCAGGTACCGGATGTGATAAGTCTAATGGGTGAACAAGAGCGGATAACATCTTTTGCAAACTGACTAATGAAAGGCACCTTAGTTGACCATTGGGAGTCCCAAGGTTCAATCATTCAACAGGTAAAGAAGTAGGAGGCTCTTTTTTCCCAGCTATTAGTAGCTTGGCTGGCCAGCTGAAAAAGGCGAGGGAAGAAAGAGAAAGCAGTATATTTTTAATTGCGCACATTCTTACTATAGTTGTAGCTTGACATGTTTGCTTAATGCGTAACTTGGTAGACACTCACATGGTGGTTGTATTTGTTACGATAAGTCGCATTACTTGACATGATTCACACATTTTTTTAAAATTTTATTTTACTTGTTGACGGTTACTAGATGACAAATTTTTGATAAATTTTTTTTACCATACTTGGCAACCAGTATGTATACATACATATTGTACTTCTCTTATAGACCATATTGATTACATAATTATTTAAGAAAATTGATTAATTATTATAGAAATGTTTTGAGTACATTCGTCTCAAATTAATTATTTTTTGTTTTGGCAGTTTGATAAACTAACTCTAGTTTGGGGAAAGCCAAGACAACCTCCTATGGGATTTGAAGAGGTATGATTTTTTTCTCATAGGATTAATTTCCAGTATAGACTTTGAAACTTTTCTGTTCAGTTGTAAATGTCTAACCTCACGGTTAAATACCATTAAAAAAACAAGTTGGGTTTTGACTATTCTAGTGGGGAACATATATGTGCATCTTATTGTGTTGTTTTACATTGTTGTAAGTATGCACTGGGTGGAACTCACAATCATGTGCCACATGGCACATGATCTAGCATTTGAATGCACGCTCACCACTGTGGGTTCGAATGCATATTCCCATCTCTCTCTCTCTCTCTCTCTATATATATATATATATATATATATATATGTGCATCTTATTGTGTTGTTTTACATTGTTGTAAGTATGCACTGGGTGGAACTCACAATCATGTGCCACATGGCACATGATCTAGCATTTGAATGCACGCTCACCACTGTGGGTTCGAATGCATATTCCCATCTCTCTCTCTCTCTCTCTCTCTCTCTCTCTATATATATATATATATATATATACTAGTGGACCCTGCACATGTGGGCCATTTAGTTACAATTCTCTTGAAGAGTTGTTTGCACCAGTCCTAGTAAGAGACAAATTTAGGCATAAAATTGAGGCACGCATTCTAACAACCAAGCTCCTAAGAGACAAATTTAGAAAAACAGAATATGACCTATAAAACATGTATAAGGCAGCTGGGGGAAAAGTGGCTAGTTTCTGCTTGTAAACCACAGTTTAAAAGCATTGGAGCACCATCTATGTGGCATCGCGATCATAGTTGCATTGCATTTGATGCCACAAGATCCTTCTCTCTAATGTCGTGCGTACCAAACCTTATTTTACCTTATTATAAGACTTGTCAAAGTCACCAGAAATCTTGTGGCCACTATCTCAAATTCGCAACAATTCTAACATTTCAAGTTGGGAAATTAGTGGGCATCACGAAAGGAAATTAGGAAAATGTAACACATTTTCAAGAAAATTTCTTCACAATACTGTTGCCTCTCCAGTTCTAGAAATAACTTGCCAAATTTCAAATTATAAGCTATGAACCAATGAAAATTAAGAAAATAAAGTTGATATAAGCTGACCCATATAGAGGGGACAAGGGGATGATATATATGATGATGAAATTACAAAATTTCTCCTAGAAACACATGATGATAAGCACATGAAAAATAACAAATATAAAATAGTTTGGTAATCAAATTCATCTGGTACAGATTTTTGAATTGAGGGTAAATTGAGAAATTAGGGTCATATTGTGAGATAGGATTGATAGAAAATATAAAGACATTGTCATTAACAGCTTCAAGATTATATGCTTTCACATTGAATGCGAGAAAGGCGCTAGAGTATGCACCACGGTAATATCGTTTGTCTAATTGATTTTCTTGACAAATTGTTGATTTGATAACAAAATTCCTAATTTGTACCTACCAGTCCTATACTTGTGTAAAATATACAGGTATAAGTTTTTGACAAGTTTGCAGCTTTAAATTCTCAAGGCCAATGCTAAAATTTTTATCACTTAACAATAAAAAGATGGTAAAGCTTGTCACAAAATGTATTAGTGTGATTAAAAGTAGTCGCATATAAATGGAGAACTCAAATGAAAGCTCTTGTGAACCAAAAAAAAGAAGAAGAAATATCCTCAAAACAACTCCTCGTAAAGATCCTAAACACGAATACTAAAAAATTAACGAGCACTGCAACTTCCTATAATTAGATCATAGAGCTCACGAATACCCATTAAATACTATCAATGACTTACTAACAAAAGAAGAGGCTAAAAAAAGCTAACAAACTGTACAAAGGCAAAATCAACCCATTAAATACTATCAATGACTTCCTAACAAAAGAAGAGGCTAAAAAAACCTAACAAACTGTACAAAGGAAAAATCAAAGTTGGCACCCCTAAAAATAACCCAAGAAAAAAAATAAGTTTAATTATTAAAAACCCTAGAAAAGTAATATGTTTTTCAAAGTAATGCTAGAAAAGAAAAACCCTAACAAAAGTAATCAAAAACTACAACATATAAAGCATAATAAGGTTTAGGATTTGAAAAAAATGAAACCATATAAGCTCCAAATTTGGGTGTCAAGGGAAAAAATGAAAATTTTAAGCAAAAAAAAATGAAAACCCTAATAAAATAAAACGTAGTTCTATGAAAGATAACCCTTGCCAAAAACAATCAAAGCTACGAAAACATAAACCATACAAGAAATAGGGTTTAAGAATTCAAGAGAAGAAACTGAAAACCTCGTAAAATAAGTTACAAATTTTTGTTTCAAAGAAAAAAAAAATGTTAAGCAATAAAAAAAATGAAAATCCTAACCAAACTCATTCTAAATGAGTAAATGTGAGGGCCCAAAAACTTTAACAAAACTCTTACCAAATAAAAGCCAAAAAACAAAACCCTAGGAAAGGGCATACAAAATAGAATTAATAAAAGAATAAAAAATGTAAGTAACAGAAAACCCTAATCAAATAAAAAGTAATTCTAGAAAAGAAAATCCCCACACCAAAAACCATAAAAAACTACGAAAATATAAACCATACAAGCAATAGGGTTTAGGGTCTCAAGAGAAAAAATGAAAACCTAACCAAATAAACTCCAAACTTGGGGTTTAGAAGAAAATATGAATGAAAACCAACCAAACAAAAACCAAACTCTTTCTAAACGTGAGGACCCAAAAAATGTCAACAAATCTAACCAAATAAAAGGCGAAAATAAAACCCCTAAAAAAGGTAATTTATCTCTAATTAAAAGGAATGTCTAAAGATGGGATGGAAAATTTTAAAAAATAAGTCAAATAATAAACACGATCAAGAAACTTTACTCGCTTGATGGTTGCGAGGAAGATGGGGAGGAAAATAAGAACCGATCAACTAATGCATGCGCCGAATATTTTGGAAGATGGATGCTGGAAGAGTAAATGCATTAGTATTTCCATTTTTTGTTTTGGGGACCTTCTCTCTTTGGGAAACCTTTAAACGGAAGAGGCTTTAATAGAAGCTTTGCTAACTTGCACATGTTACAGAGTTTTGCTAACTTGCACACGTTACAGAGTATTGCTAACTCGCACGCTATTCTTTTCTCATGTGATAGAACGAAAGAATGTTCTCAAAATAGAAGGAATCAAACCTATATGAAATATATCCTTTTCCTTTCTCTTTTTATATAAAAGTGTGTGTATATATATGGAGATAGGAGGATTGTAGGGTATTTAAGGAATTTTGAGATAAAAAAAAATTCAAAAACTAGTCACATGGCAGTTAAATTTTGATTGGGCTTCAACGTCATATTTTCAAACAGTGAAATTCACACAGTGGAGATCCATTCTTAAATTTTTTTTAAAGATGATTGGTGTAGTGCAAGCGCAATCCACGTGGCCCCCCAAAGGGAGGCTATGTCCATAGACTACTAATCTACAGAACCATAATATATATATATATATATATAGAGAGAGAGAGAGAGAGAGAGAGAGAGAGGGGGCCGGTTTCATCCTCCATGGGAGGACGCTCAAACGTCCTCCAAGATGTCGGGGAGCTCGAGGTGGCACCCAAAACATTGTTTGGGTGCCACGTGGAGCACGGGGGGATGGGTTAGATCAATATTTAAATAATAAATTATTTTTTTGGCTTCTGACAAAGTTTGACTAATTTCAGCCGTTCAAATTTGAAAGCTCAATAAATACATGACAGAGATGAGTTTTTGAAAAAAATTAAAAAAATATGAACTAAGCAATGCACCCGTGCTCTGTGTGTTGTCATCAATTTGGTGTCCCACTGCCAATTGGTGGTTTTCTCAATCTTGGAGAATGCTTGAGCGTCCTGCAATGGAGGACGGAAGCCTCTTCATATATATATATATATATATATATATATATATATATATAAGCACAATGTATCTAGGCGGGTCTAGAGTAGAAACCTAGTCCAGTGCAATTTCACAT
The DNA here is from genome assembly GCA_021018995.1 of Chloranthus sessilifolius. Taxonomy (NCBI): domain Eukaryota; kingdom Viridiplantae; phylum Streptophyta; class Magnoliopsida; order Chloranthales; family Chloranthaceae; genus Chloranthus; species Chloranthus sessilifolius. The sequence goes on from CM037589.1 coordinate 100,010,152, forward strand.
CCATGTGGCACCCAAACACAGGTTTGGGTGCTGCGTGAACATGCGCAAGGTCGATCTATCACTAATGAAAAATAAACATAAAAAGGTATTTAATCACTGTGATCAAATGATTTTTCATTTCACCGTCTCGCTTCTGGCTTCATGCAAGTTGCAACCAAATTTGAGTGTCGGATAATATATTGAAGCTGAATAATAATAGAAGAGACAAAAAGTTTTTTGGGAAAATTAAGGTGTTACTATTCCATTTTCCCAATTATCTCACCTCAACATGAATTATCCTACTCACAATGATGCCATTTTACTAGACGACTAATATATAGTAAAAAGTTCAAATATTGAGTGAAATATAGCTCATTTTGTAACTGTCCTTGATGACTCTCCAATTTACCTGACAACAGTCATAGATATTGGTCATGCTTCACTTGTTGGACGTGCCCTTTAATTTGTGCCTTCCAAAACCGTCATTAAACAAAATTATCTTTGAACCTAGGAAATGGATATCTAGTTTATGTTGAAGACCTTATTCTTCATAAAGTGACGGTCTATATCCATATGTTTACTCCTTCCATTGAACCTTGGAAGCCAAATTTGTTAGTTATGGTCTGCTCTTGGTCTATGAATCTTTTTTAGAAAAAGATTTGTGGACATAAAGAGCAGACCCATAACTAACAAACTTGGTCCATGAATCCGTATATGCCAACCTTGATCCCAGCTTAAAATTTAGTGTTCCTTCGGGATGCTCGTACTCCTTCCATGTGAAGCTGAAATTTGGATGAGATGGGGATGGCTGCTTGATTATCACAAAGTGAGTTTGTTTGATTTGGAGCATACTGAAGGTTACTTTAAGATGGACATGCTTGGATAAATTCAAGATGAGGTTCAATGGCATATGTTGCTTACTGGTGATGTGGTGCCAATTGTCAGACAAGGAAACAAGTAAATGAAACAAGTGATTATATAAGCCAAAGTAAATGACAGAATTGAACTCTAGAGAAAATTCCTCAAATTCAGGGATTTGAATATGAAGACAGAAAATAGAGCTTGGTGGATGATTTGGTAAAATAGAAAATCATTGAGTGTTGGCACCATACAATTGATTATGTGCTTGAGGAGGAAATCTCAGCACAAGATTCATGTATGGTGAGCATAGTAAAGACAGATGAGTTGATGCATTTTTTTATCAATGAGTGCCACTTTGAATGAATGGACCCTTTTTTTTTTAAATGATGCAAAACCCACCAACCCCACTTATTCATCAGAAAAAATACTATACGCTGCATAAGTGTATAGTATACAATGAATGGATAAGAAGATAGAGTTCATGTTGCTTAGTTGCCTACAATGATGTGAATGACTGGAGTAACAAGAAATGACAAAATTAAATACAAGTAAATTAGAGGAAGTTCAGGGGTGGCCTTATTGAAAGAGAAAATTAAATAATATACTTGGACATGATTTATCCATGTCCATCGAAAACCTAAAATAGCCACTGTACGAGTACAATGGATGGAATCGATAAGGGGGGGAAGAAGAAGAGCGGTAAAGACTTGTAGAGAAGTAACACAAAATGACACGAAGGATTGAGGAATAACAGAATTTTTAGCTCTGAATGGAAATAAATGGATAAATATGACTCACAAAGCCAACCCTAGATAGGATACGGAAAACAGGACCCGGAATGTTCACAAGGAGCAATGACTAATTCTGATGATGACAGGAGAGACGATTCTTTGTGATGACAGTTGGTTTTACAGACAATGTTAGAACCGACGCATGAGGTTTCAAATTTCCTGTAACAAGGTCAGATGTTCTAGGAGAAATGTGGAATGGATTGTAATTATTCATCATAATCACAGCCTTATCCTAAGTATTTGCGGTCGGCTTTACGAGTACTGTATCTCCACCCATTTTTTATCAATGCTAAACTCTCCGTGACTTCGCAATCCTTCATGTCTCTTCTCACTATTTCCACAAGGTCTTCCTCATCTCCTACTTCCTTGCAGCATCTCAGCCCTTCATACAAGGTCTGCTTCTGGCCTCCGATGGACATGTCCAAACCACCTCAAGCAACATTCCATGATTTTTTTCTTTTATATGCAGCTCTCAAGTTTCCTCTTATGTACTAGTTTTGAATTTTATGCTTTCTTGTTACTCCACACATCCGCCTCAATGTATGCATCTCAGCCACATGTATCTTCTTGTCGCTTTATTTTATTGTAGGCAAACATTTCGCACCATATAATATGACAGGTCTAATCACCGTCATATAGAAACGTGCAAATCCATGTGTAACTTACCTGCAGTTATCCTATTTGAGACGTCCTCTTTAAATCCACCATATGTGGAAGGGATTGTAATCAAGGGGGAATTTGATGGTGGTGGTCTTCCCAAACTGGAACAGACTGTGATGTTCCAGCTCTCTCTAACCTCTTCCCTGGCCCTCAAAACAGTCCCGAGCCTGCCCCTTTTCATGCTTTACATCATGAAGGCTTTATCCTGCCAGACATACAGCTTATCATGATCAACATGTCATCGAAGTCCAAGCGACTGTGCACTCCGTGTGGTCTATGGAACAGTTCATTTTGCAAATGTTTATTGAGTTAGAGATTACTGTTTTTTAAGATACATTGAGAGATGTCATGTAAATCTGAGTGTTCAATATGCTATCAGGTTAGGAAAGATATTCGATATGAACTTAAGTAGCCATGAGAAATATTTGTTTGATGAATTTGACAAACTGGAAAACAGAGATGTGTCACCTGCTAGTGCTAGTATGGCTGTTAGCCAATCTCAGGAACAGGATATGTAGAAAAGAAAGGGACTGTGGCAGACAAAAAAGTCTTACACATGACAAGAGATGAAACAATGTAAAGGAGTACATTTCATATCAGGGAGCGGAGATGAGAGTTCCAGACTTGGTAATCAATGAGGATGGTAAGTTGGAGTGAGGGGAATATGGATTACTGAGAGAAGATCCATTATCAAAGAATTCTCTCAATCTACAAAGGTTAATTCTGTCTTATAGATCTTAGATCGTATTGTATGCTCACAATTTGATTCGAGGAGAGTATCGGGTCTGTTAACTTTATGGGATAAGAGAGGATATTGTATGGTTTCTGTAATTTAAGGGAAAGATTATATTTCCGCAATATTAAAGAGATTCACTGACAATTAGGAATTGTTGGCGACAGATGTGTTTGGACCTAATAGGTAGGAAAATAGGCTGGAATTTTAGGAAGAGTTGACAAGGGTGAGAAGCTTCAATGGAAACACATTTACACCCTGGTGTCTGGGAGGCAATTTTAACGTGGTTAGGTTCTCCTATGGAAAAAAAGATGGGAGCATCAATTTTAGTTGGGTTGAGGTTTTTTTTTTTTTTTTTTTTTTTTTTTTTTCCTGATTTGTTGCTGAACATGAACTAATAGATGTTCCCATGGGAGGAGGTGCCTTCATGTGGTAAAATTTGCTGGATCAACCTACTTTGGTGAAGCTGGACAGAGTCCTCACCATTGTTGATTTTGAGGACATTTGGGCAGGTTACATGGTGATAGTTTTACCGAGGCTCAATTCCAATAATGCTCTGATCTTGCTGGCAGCTGAGCGACCCAGTGTGAAGGCACCATTTAGATTTCTTAATTTTTAGCTGGATATCAAATGGATAGAACAAAAGGTGGTGGAATGGTGGAAGTCCTTCAAAGTTATTGGAGAGCCTTCGATAAGATTAATGACAAAATTGAGACTGGTCAAAGTTTAGTTACAAGAAAATAATAACAATGAAGCTGGTAATATTCTTGAAGCTACAGCAGAGATACTAATGTGTGTGTGTGTGTGTGTGTGTGTATATCAAAGACGAAATTGGGGACCTACTATGGCCGATAAATCACTAGGGAGATTTTAAAAAAGAATATAGCACCAAAATTAAATAATAAGAATCTTGTTGGTAGCTAAGCTCCATTGCAAAATGGATAAAGGGGGCTGACAGTAATTCCAAATATTTTCACACCATGGTCAGCTGCAGAAAAGGGTTATATGAAATAAGCACCAAGGTTGTGGAAGGTAACATGTTGTTTATTGACCAGGAATTTGGAGAGATGTTCGTTGACTACTTTGAGAATTTTTTTAAGGCTGATGAGATACCGTGGCCGTATTTGGATAGAGTAGAATTGTCAAGGTTCTCCTTTGATGACAGCTTCCAAATTGAAGACGTAACAAAGGAGGAAGTGAAAAAGGCATTGTTTGATCTTAATGGTGATAAGGCTTTTGTTAAATACATATTTATGCTCAGGCCATTTTCCGTCTCATATTAGACTTTTCATACAATAGTTGTTTACCCTTATTGTGGACAGCTATATATAGCTCTCATTTGTTTAATACAAATTTATGAATGTGTGGCCATTCAACAGTATTTTTAACATATACTTGTATGTCCATGGATCTAGATTCAATGAATATCTCTTCTATTTTCACTATTGCATGTGTTCTTTTTCACTAATGCTGTGAAACTGCATATGTTTCTTTCTGTGTTGTATTTGATAAGAGAAATTTTTTTTACATGTTTAAAGCAAGAACTGGAATCTCTCAATTACTTGATTCATGTTCGGAACTTGTACTTGGAAATTGGAATAACATCGAACATGATTGGAAAACTATGACATTTTCTGCACCTTTTAATGGATGGAACATAATTCTAATTTTTTTCTAAAGCATCTCTACATCAGATTCACACACATAGTATGTTTAATGCTACTTCATTGTGAGTTGAGTTATTAAATTATAGTCTTTGTAAGTTTCAACGGGCATAACTGGCAGAGGTGCTTTTGGCTCCCAGTCCCAGATATTCAGCTGACCAGTTCATTCCTTGTAACATTCTCATTTTTTATATTTCTGTACATGATATGTCAACATTTTGACATTCACCATGTCATTTTAGAAAGTGAGTAAACCACAATGATCTTGATAAGGGATGCAGTTCATAACTGATTGTATTGATCCTTTTGAGACTACCAAATGAATTTAACAGTTCCTTTGTGCAATTGTATGCTATATCTTCTGATTTCTGAACTGAAATCTGTCTCATGTGAACTACATAGGCAATTCAATTTGCAATGAAAAAATTTCTGCACTGTTTCAAGTGAACTACAAGAGTTTCTGTGCTCATGGAAATGTTTGTCAGTCTAATCTCTTTGTTCTTTCCGTAGTGGGCTACCTTTTTGGATGCTGAAGGAAGAATTATGGATTCAAAAGGTTTGAGGAAAAGAATATTTTATGGGGGAGTTGAGCACAGCCTGCGTAAAGAAGTTGGTATCTTGTAATATGTGTGTATGCTTGTCAATTTGATATTGCTGTTGTTCTGAGGACTCTCTATAATTGTTTCAGGTCTGGAAACTTTTATTGGGGTGCTACGAATTTGATTCAACGTATGCTGAAAGGGAATATCTTGCTGCAACTAAAAAAACGGAGTATGAAACCATTAAATGCCAGTGGCAGGTTCGCAATTATTCTAGTTGTGTTGCTTCATACAGAAATTATATACTTTCTCATAATGTCTAATTTAGAACATGACTTTGCCATATGCATTTTACTTATTCTTGCTTTGGATGTGCTCCTTTTGATATGTAATATGCAATCTAGTTTTTCTTCTGACCTACATGCAGTTTTTGCATGTGCTAATACACTCAATTTTTCTTGATGTTCTTACATGGAGTTGTCATGTATGCATTGCAGCAGTGACCAGTGCTCTTTGATTTATTTGCATCATATGAATGTAGTCTTGCAAGCCTAAGGCTGTTGTCTACATCAATTGGTTCACATTTGTCTCTAGCTTAGCACAGCCAAGTGTCACTACTTTAAAATAACAAACCTGCTTCCAGTTGCAGACCTTTCTTTCTCTTCCCGTATCTATCATTTTCATATTTGAGCAAGACTCTGATTCTACAGTTTGCCTCATCATGTGTTTATAATGTTCTAATTGAGGATATTTTGAGTGATACATATACAGATCTGGTTAATAAGTGATAATTTTTAGTTCTTATATATATATATATATATATATATATATATATATAGGGAAATCAGAAAATACATCCATGTGCAGTTCAAAAAAGTTGTACATGGATGTTACATCACATGACACGTGGCCATGATTGTGAGTTGCACCATTTCCTCTTAAGGTTTAACCAGTCTCTCTTGGGTTTTAGGGAAAATAGTATTTGGACTTTTTTGTCCTTTACACGTGTCATAGTTGTCATAAGCGATCACTTAAGCGGTTTTATGCCATCAAATCGCATAAGCCACCTTTACACGCGTCATAGTTGTCATAAGCGATCGCTTAAGCGGTTTTATGCCATCAAATCGCATAAGCCATGGCTTATGCGATTTGTCCATTATGCGATCGCATACTTAGTATGCGATGGCATAATACTCCAAGAACTTAATTTATTACTATTATTATTATTTTTTTGCTTTTTGAGGTCCCATTGCCTCTATAAAATGGTGGGTTGGGTCCTCTACTCCTTACACAACTATTTTGGCTTTAACTTTCTCTCTAATCTCCATTCTTTACTCCCAATCTCTTCCCATCTTTCCTATCTAAGTTTTTTTTATTATTTATTTTATGCTTTCTAATCCCTTTTTTAGTGAATTAAATTGTTATAAACTTAGTTACATTAAATTGTCATAAACAACATCTTGCTTATGGAGCCGGATCAAATGCTAGGGTTTGTAGAAATATTCCGGATATTCCGGAAATTGTCATAAACAACATCTTGCTTATGGACAAGCGTTCTAGGAAAAACCATGATCAAGATGTTTTAGAAGGCTATATGGAAGATGATTATGAAGATGATAGATCTACACCATCAACGGCCAAAAGTAGACGATACTAGTACTCAGTATCAAAACTAAAGTTATAATTTTGAATATTAGTGTGTAAAACTTCTTTTTTAAATGCAAAAATGTCTATTTTTCCCTTCTAGAGACTTGAATACTTATTGTTAATTTATTTTTTTTGAAAAAAAAAAAAAGAAGTATGACATGGCTTAAGCGATTAAGCGATTCACTTAAGCGAAATGGAGCCAAATCGCTTAGCATCGCTTAAACCATTTGACAACAATGCGCGTCAATGATATGGGTATTTCATCCAATAATTTTTCCATGGAAAATTTTCACCTTTGACCACAAACCAATAGTATAAAAATATTTTTTTGTCTTTTTGGACATTCAGTGATCGACCTTGTTTATGTGCATGTGGAACCTAACTGGCATGGAATATGTGCACCTGTATGCATATTCCATGCCCCACTCCTTCATGGTAGGTCAAATATCTTTACTTTCCTTCCTATGAGTCAAGTTTCGAAGGCCCTAACTTTTGAGATAAGGAAGAGCGTCTTGATATGATGATAAGTCCCACAAAAGGTTATGTAGCTAAGGTGATGGGGACATCCAAAGTTGCCCATTCGACTTCTAATTCGCCCAAGAAAATTTCAAGTCAATACTTTAGATAGGTTGCATTTTTATTAATTTGCTTTAGGTATGGTTTCCTTATTTAAACTATTTAGGGGCTAAGCACATATATGTGATAGTTGATCATTAATTTCTTTACTCTTAGTGCAGCCATTGGAAAAGTGGTCATAAGTTTTTCAATACATGTCTGAATTATGTGATTCTTGTCTTGTTGGAAAGCTATTTCGATAAGCTTTCAAACAAAATTAATTTCGCATCAATCAGATATCATTTGACCATTCAAAAGTGGTCGCATAACAAAAAATGGGGATTAGTGGTGAAATTAATTATGAGCATTAGATTAGAATTATGAGCTTTATTTTTTTAGGGTTTCTTAGCCTATATAAAGGCATGTAAAGACTTTATTTTGATTAATGAAATTGAGAGCTTGCTTTTGTGCAAACCCTAGAGAACTTGTGAAGAGTTTTCAACCGAAAGAGTGAATCTTTCAAAACTTAAGGAGTGAATCTTCGTTTTATCGTGCACTTGGTGCGAAGCTAACGTACATCCTTGGTATAAAGCCTCAAAATACTTGGTGTGAAGCCTTGGAACCCTACCTTTTCCTTTTACTTTCTTAATTATTGTCAGGTGAATGATTTCCTTTTTATTTCTTTGATAAAAATCTAAAATACCAAAATTCTTATTTGTTTTGTTGTTGGGATCTTTTCTCACACCTTATTATTGCGACATTCTTTGATTTCTCCTTGAATTAATTAAACCTGTCGGGGTCTTTAATTTCTTCAAACCCTAGAGGATTCAAGAGACGATTTCGCAATTGTCACCTGGTGCCCTAGACTAGATCGAAACTCGTGTTCCCTCATCGGAACCGTTTTTCTAGATCGGGAAACTTAATGCATGTGAGCGCTAAAATTGATTTACACCAATTTCGTTAGTTAAATTTCTTAAATTATTTTATGTGGTTGGGTAATTTGAATGCTTCAGCCATTCAATTAAATCTGAAATTAATCCCCAAATTTGCATAAATAGGGTTTTAGTGTTTGCCCTGCATTGTAAGGCCTCATTACAACAAGTGAATGGTGCTTGTCGCCCAGTGTGCGATGTTGAGTCTTAGAGCTTTGAGGCTAGATTACACCTTGAGTTCTCTTCTTCACCGCCTTCTTGACTCCGCTCCCACGGCTATTCTCTTCTACAAGTGATATCCTGGATGACACCTGACAATGGATTGCATAAGACTGGAACAAGGAAGATATGAAGCACTGCTATTTCATCCCTTGGCTAATAAAATAGCAGTCCCAAGCAAGGAAATATAGGATAGAACGTGGAAAACTCTTGGCTTTGTTTCATAGAAAAAGAACTCGGGAAATTTTGTTTCCATAGTGGTGCTATTGTAGGAATTTCAAACATGGAATATCACGCACTACGATAAACAAAGAGAAAAGAAATCGAACTAGACCAAGATTTACGCGGGAAACCCCCAAGGGGGAGAAAACCCACAACAGCCACACACAGAACTATTAGCTCAAAAGGCAAAAGCAAAATTAGGGTTACATCAGCTCACTCTCTCACAACTCAATACAGCTTAACTATGAATTTATAGTGAAAACCTAAACCTGGAGCACGTACTGGATAAAAGGCCAGAAGAGTGACGTTTGAGCTAAGTATTAATTCTTTTTCCTGTATATTATTTTCAGCTTACAAAACATTCAAATATATATGGCATTAGATGCGTCGTCGCTTTTGCGCCCATGCGACGACGCTTTGTATGTGAATCGGTTTTCTCATCTGCTCATAGTTGATGGATCTCACTTATTTATAGGGTGGAGATCAAAAAATTATAAGCATTTGAAAATATATAAATTATAAGCGCACGCTTTTCATTTGAAGCGACAGGAAGCGACGATGCTACGAGTTAGAAGCGCCGTCGCTTCCATATTGAAGTGCTGACGTTTGGTATGGCCGCGTCATCGCTTCTAACTCGAATCTGTTGATTTATTTTGTCTAATGCAGGGCCGGTAATGTAAGTGGTGTTGATTTAAATCTCACCCTCGAAACGGTTTCTTTAGAAGGAGTTTCACTTTGTTGTGATAGGGATATCGAAATGTTGGATTCTTGTGGAGGTGCCGAGAATATGAACGAGGAATGAAAGCTACATATGGGCTTGAAATTCCAATATGAAGACGAGGCCTATTACTTTTGTAATTTATACACGAAGAAAGTTAGTTTCAGCATTAGGAAAAGCAACACTTACAAATCCGCAAAGGGGGAGATTATAAAGAAAAAATATGTATGTTTGTTTGAAGGGTTCAAGCAGCCTGATAAGCGCAAATTACACGCTGATATAAAGTGTTCAAGAGATAACAGATGCAGATGTGGGGCGAGGTTGAAGATTATGATCGACAACCAAAAGTTGTGGAGGTTATGGAATTTAAAGAGTCTTATAATCATCAGTTGTATACACCTACGAAGGTGAAGGAACTACGATCACATAATAAGATGAATGGGGCAAGTAAAATTGTTGATAGGAGCATTTGATGGCATAATTCCTCCTTCGAAGATTTCTGCTGTTTTGTCGAGTTTGGATGGAGAGGCTTGCGTGATGGTAAACCCTCAACAAACTCGGGATTATGATCAAGACCTTCATTGATAAGCAGAATAAAGGAGATGGTTTCTTCTTTGAAGCCGAACTAGACGAAGAATGTCGTATGCGTAGTATATTTTGGGTTGATCATAGGTCTTGGACTGCGTATCAACAGTTCGGTGATGTGGTGGTATTCGACACCACTTACAAAGCAAATAAATTGTTGCTACCATTCGCCCCATTCACGGGGATCAACCATCATTGGCAGATGGTGCTTTTTGGATGTGCGTTGCTTGCGGATGAGACGGAGGAGACATTCATTTGGTTGTTTAACACGTTGCTGAAGTGCATGGATCATAAGAAACCTAATGCAATTATCACCGATCAATGCAATGAGATGAGCAAGGCCATCTCCGAAGTTCTTCCGGGGACCATACATCGCCTCTGCTAATGGCACATAGGGAGGAATGAATTGAACCATCTCTCTCAGCTGAAGGTAAAGTTTGAGAATTTCGAGAGAAAGTACAATCAGTGCAAGTTCAGTCAAACGGTTGATGATTTCAAAAGATGGGTAGAACTTGTCGAGGAGTTTTAATTGCAAGACAATGCATAGTTGAAACAATTGTACGCTCTTAGAAGGAAATGGATTCTATGCTACTTGAGCGATACCTTTTGGGCCAGCATGACCACTACGCAATGCGGAGAAAGTATAAATTTTTTCTTCGATACTTATGTCAATGCCTAGACGAGTTTGATAGAATTTGTCAAGCAATACGATCTTGTAGTCCAATCTCGTTGCGATAAAGAAAATAGGGAGGATCTCGTCTCAATGTTTACGACTCCGGACCTCTTATTCGAAAATTCAATCGAGAAGCATGCCGCTGTTGTATATACGAGAACCATGTTCAATAGATTCCACTCTGAGTTTCGAAAGTTTGCCTCTTTTAAGGCCCAAAAGGTGCTCGAAGAGGGAGCCGGGGCGGTTATTATATACCAAGTTTGTAGAAGTAGTGGGGATGGCACAGAGGATAGCGGTCGAACATTCAAATTTCGTTTTGAAAGTGGAGATGTCACGACCACTTGTGATTGCAAGCACTTCAAGATAGAGGGTTTGTTATGTTCTCACATCTTCAAAGTTTACTTCAAGGAAGAGATAGACTAAATTCCTTCTAAGTATATTTTACGGCGATGAATGAACGATGCTAGATACAGTAATGTAAGTTTGGGGGTGAGTGACATAGAATTCCAATTCTATATCTACGATGAAAATATGGAAGGTGAGAGAAGCTGGACTGAAGTTAATTCAGTGGGGAATAGAATTGAATCGCTTGGTGGATTACACGTTGGAAGGGATGATGAAACTATTACAAGGCGTAGAGGCGATTAGAACGGAAGAGGATAATGAAAGAGTGACTAGCATCGCGTCCTGCCCGAGCGGCTCCTCCCAGCTTATCGAAGGAATTTCATTGCAAGATCATGCTAACATTACAGTGCGAGATTCAATACGATGTGCCACCAAAGGTAGGCCAAGCAACAATGACAGAATGAAGTCTGGAATGGAGGTTGGTTTTGAACAGTCATAAAAGAAGAGACGCCACTGTAAGGGCTGTGGTCAGTTGGGTCATAAAATCACAACTTGCTTACTTCTGAAGGTCAGGATGATGGCTGATAGCGCTGGACAGAGCCAAACAGAACAGGGGGCAAGGGAATGTGCGGTCTCACCAAGTCACACTGATTCAATTTCTTGAAAAGCACAATCGCTTGGCCTAGTTGCGCTTCTTTTTCAATGCACGGACGCTTTGATACATTGCATTTGCGCCTATCTAACCAGAGTTGTATTTGTTATCATGTGGTTAGCCTATGGTAATTTGTTCATATGTTAAATTTTATTTTTTATGCGTTCATTCTCAATGATTTAAGGATTGATTTCTACGTTTCGTGACCATCATTCAGAGGCGACGACGCCTCTTACGAGAAGCGACGACGCTCAGTTTTTGAAGCATGGGAGCCTCGTCATTGATGCGTCGGCACTGACGCTCCTTTTTAGCCCCATGCGCCTATTGGATCCTAGGTGAGTGAAGCGCCTGCGACTCAACCTGAAACCATTGACAATGTTAATTTTTCGTGAACGCACTCCGTGGATTGACATTTTCATATACTAATGGAGGTTCGTTTTTATTACTCAGAACTATTTTTGAAGACAAGATTTACTAATCAGGATACAAAAGATTTCATTCATAAATCAAAACTATTTCTTTACATCGTCTTTCTTTACACTGTCTTCCTGTACATCATCTTTCTTTACACCGTCGTTCTTTATCGTAAATTGGTCTTGTTGTCGAAGCGTCATCGCTTCCGCATTGAAGCGTCATCGCATCTTAGTTGAAGCGCCATCGCTTCTAAGTTGATGCGACGTCGCTTCCCATTTTTTTGACGTTGATTCCCATTTACACTCTCTTTCTTTACACTGTTTTCCTATACACTACATTTCGTGACCATCATTTAGAGGCGGCGACGCCTCATACGAGAACCGACGGCGCATTGTGAAGGAAGCGACGATGCTCAGTTTTTGAAGCGTGGGAGCTTCGTCATTGATGCATAGATGCTTCTTTTTAATCCCGTGCGCCTAATCAGGATACAAAAGATTTCATTCATAAATCAAAACTATTTCTTTTCATCATCTTTCCTTACACTATCTCTGTGCATTGTGTTTCGTACACCATCATCGCTTCTAATTAGAAGCGTCGTCGCGTTCTAGTTGAAGCATCATCGCGTCTTAGTTGAAGCGCCATCATTTCTTATTTGATGTGATGTCGCTTACCATTGCTATCGAGAAAATACCACAAAAGATATGCCTCGGAAGAAGGAAAGAGAATGACGGGAGGAGCTTTCTTTAGAGATATGGTGGATGAGTGGATATGGTGATGGCGGTGGTTGGTTGGGGGAGGATGCCACATATTTTGGAAATGTTGGGGGTGGTGGCGGGGGATGGGTCGCAGGTCGACGAGGTCGTGGCAGTGAGGAAGGTGGTGGTGGAGGAGGTAGCGGTGGAGGTAGAGGTGGAAATGTATGCTGATGTGGGGAGTTTGTTATGTTGGCGATGGTGGATGAGGAAGTTGAGTTGGAGATGGCGACGGTGGTGGTGGTTGTGGCTGGGGTGGAAGAGGAAGAAGTGGAGGCGGAAGAAGAAGAATTGGCTATGGAGCAGGGAGAAGGGGCTCTGGGTCTCCCATCACCGGCAGCATAATGTGAAGGTCGTCACCGTCCGAAATGATGAAACTTCTTCATAGGGAGGGGGAACCACATGCTCGTTGTCAGGGACAACCAGCTCGTTGTCGTCGGGGATGTCGATAACCGTACCATCGTAAGAACTGATAAAATGCTTACGCGCTAGACGGTGGCTCTTTCTCAAACCGTTACGACGCATTTCGGTTTGGGCTGAGGACGATGAAACTGTTAAATCGAAGGCGCAACAAAAGATGAAAAATTTTGGGCGCTATGATGCCTTTAAATAGCAATTTGTCATTCAATTTCATTAAATAGACTGTTGTTGTCATTATGGTGCACTGCCACCACAGAGGGATTTCCTAAATCTTTGCGCTTCTTATTTATTTCATCGGCCGTGCGTATTCCACCAACTCCTCTCGAATTACGATAAGAAGCTCGCCGATGTTTGATGTTACCCATGAGGCTTATTGCGTCAGCGCTTGAATAAGAGATTTGTCGAAGCGTCATCGCTTCTAAATTGAAGCGTCGACGCTTCCGAATCGAAGCGCGTCAGCGCTTCTAAAGTGAAGCGTCAATGCTAATGAATCAAAGCATTATCGCTTCTAAATTGATGCGTCGTTTCGTTTATTACGAATTTTGAGGAGTTTGAAATTGTGGAGTCTGTTCTCTTTTCCAACATTTTTTATTACAGCGGCTTTTCGGGGCCCAATATAAATGCCTTTTAGCCTTCAGTCAGTTTAATCTTCACTCCATATCATGTCTTTTATCTTTCGTCTCCAAACCAAACCCCCTTTACCATGGCGAAAGAACCCAACTCCGAGCTTATCCAAGCCATCAGAACTTTCGATCGTATGATTCATAGGGAGAAGAGGGCAGAGGTTCTGGAGCAACAGCTCGCGCTTATGGCACAGACGAAGGCACGGTTTGAAAGGGTGATGCACGAGATTGAAGCAAATGTGGCCGCGATTGAAGATATTTTTGCCAAGTGTGAGTGACGGCTGCGCAAACTACGACGCTGTCCGAAGGAGTCATCTACCCTAAAATGATGGCTCTCTGTAGATTTTTCCTAGGTTTTATTTTCTGGGTCTTGTACAGTGCGTTGTTTTTGTAATATATGAAATACAATATCTTTCTTTCGTTGGATTTCATGAAGAGTGAGAACGTCGAACAGCTTCTGGCCTTTACATTAATTCAATCTCTGCTTTTCTCGTTCTGGTCGGAGACGCATATCGGTTATTGCTAGAAGCGTCATCACCTCAGCTTTCCCTAATAATCATGCCTCTAGGTCGAAGCGCTAGCCCTAATTTCCAAGGCGTTGTCGCTTCATCATGCGGCGCATTTCGCTAATTGTTAGGAGCGGTAGCCCCTCAGATGGCCATAATATTCAGGGCGCGATGTTTGTATTCCATCATTACACTCAGATTGTAGAACTTCTGTCCTCACTGAATGGGAACGTCGTTTTAAGAATAACATCAAATAACCAAATGACATCAAATAATTAGGGCGTTTTAGTAATAATAAGTTATTTCCAATTAAATGCGTTGCCTTGTCGACCGTAACAAATCCAATGACTAATATTCAGGGTCCTGCCCCTAAGATTATGGGCACATGTTTTCTAAGTTGAAGCGTCAGTGCCTCAGCAAGCCAGTGTATGCAGCTCGCTTCAATAAGACGGGTCGTCCCTTCTAAGTTGAAGCGTCATTGCGACAAAATTGAAACGTAATCGCTACAAACTCGAAGCGGCAGCGCCTCAGCTAGCCCTAATATTCATGCCGCTTGGACGAAGCACTAGCCATAATATTCAGGGCGTTGTCACTTCATTTACTATGGAGCTATATTTGTATTACTCAAAACAAAAACAAACCACGGGATACCACAATTTATCATAGTGTCGAGTGCACCGGGCATAAGAAAATAATATGCACAAAAAGAAAATTTCTATTAATATTGAAAGAAATATTTACAGAGATTAACCAATAAACTGATTACATTAAAGATAAATCCGTTGGACCACCAAAAGAAAGTTGAGATTAGAGACTTTGGAGGCTCTGAAGACGAGCTCGACCTTTTGAAGTTTTTGTTGTAGAGAGCAAAGATTTTGAAAATAATGGTTATCTTCACTTCTAAATCCGGGTGGAACGATTCACAGAAGCAAACGTTCGTTAGAAATTTAATGGCATTCCCAAGAGCTTCTTCATGTATTACAATATCCTTCAAGCAATAATTGCGATGGAGATTTGTGTCAGAACCTTTTCCAGTTTTTTGCTCCGTGAAGAGAGATGGCTCCCTCATTCAGCTATTGATGAGGTGATCACAAGGATCCGTAGGAGCAACGATTACCCTATCGACAAAATACCACGAAAGATACGCCGAGACAGTGGAGACAAGAAGGCTGAAGCGGAAGAAGTGAATGAAGGGAGAGGCAGTCATGAAGGAGAAGGGAGCGCAGGGAGAGGCGAAAGAAGTGAATGAAGGAATAAGGCAAGTGAATGAAGGGAGGAGGAGCGAGGAAGGGGAGTTTGCGATGGAGATCGGTCTTGGGGTCTTCACATTTTTTGCTTTGTCAAGGGAGATGGCTCACTCTTGGATCTAATTCCCAACCCACCATCCTCGTAGAGGAACTCGCACTGAGGTGGGAATTTGACGGTGAGATGGTGAAGAAGTGGGGAAGGTGAGAAGTAGAAAAAAAATGGTCATTTTGGGACGAGGTTTATGGCAACTGGGGGTCTCGGTAGACGATTCAGTGTCTGGAATGGGTCGTTGGTGCTTCACCCTTTCTATTATCTTTATTGCAGCCAAAAGTTCAGCCCTTTGCGTTTCAAGGATTCGATCAAGCCTTCTACTTAGCTCGTCATGGTTTGGTTCTTCCGCCATGGGGTTATAGTTAGGGTTAGTAGTTGGAGAAAGACGATGGGTTTGGAATGGGCAGGGTTTGTGACGGGACGGGACGGGACGTGACTTTATAGGGAAAAGGCTACGGTTTGAAACGTAACTTCGAAATAAATATCGAGGGGTCGATGGCACCATGGCAGGTAGCGTATTCCACGAAGTTCTCTCGAATTACGATAAGAAGCGCAGCGCTGTTTGAAGTTACCTATGATGCTGGTTCTTCGAAGCTTCAGCGCTTTAATAAGCCGATTGTAGAAGCGTCAACGCTTCTAATTTGAAGTGTCATCGCCTCTAATTTGAAGCGTTATCACTTCAATTACGGGCGGGGACTCTTCTTGACGTAAACGACGTTCCTTTGTTACGATTTGATAGGACTTTGATATTATGGACTGTGTTGTTTTTTCGCGCAGTCTTTTCCAACATTATTTATTGCAACGACTTTTCGTATACCAATATAAGCGCCTTTTAGCCTTTCGTCACTTTCATCTTCACTATGTAATTCTTTCATGCGTTGAAGCACGCAGCAGTTTGATCTTCCCCATGGCACCTATTGTTAGAAGCGTCACCGCTTCTTCCCCATGGAGATCGTTCAACCTCCCAATCTTTCACACAATGGATCTTGAGATCATGGGCCTACTATCAGACGGTTAGTGTTTTTCCTAGGTTTTATTTTCGTTTGATTTCGTGCCGACCCTAACCAATCCTTAAATAAGACGCGTCGTTGCTTCAGAATCGAAGCGTCATCACTCTGAAATGGCTTCTAAATCGAAGCGCCGTCGCTTGAAACTCGGAGCATCGTTAGAAGCGGCAAAGCCTCAACTATCCCTTATATTCAATTCGGTAGTCGAAGCGTCACCGCTTCTTAAACGTACAAGTGTAAGTTGACACTAGCACCTTTTTATGCGAAGCGACGACCGACCTTCATTTACTAACATTGTCAGAGTATTAACAATAGCATGTTTTTTATGCGATATGACACATTGTACCTTTTCAGTGCGAAGCGACAACCGATCTTACTTCATTTATTACCATCGTCAAAGTATTAACACGTAGTACCTATTTTGTGCGATATGACATGTAGCACCTTTCTGTGCGAAGCGGCGGTTCGTATCCCAATAAAAACACCTTTTATGTCTCTCCAGATTGAGTACCTTTAAATCCACCCACCAAATCTTTGAGTTCACCCACGATGAAACACATTGACTTGGTAGAATCAGATGATAGAGATCGTTTATCCTTCCAATCTTTCACGCGATGGATCTTCAAATCATGGGCCTACCATTAGACAGTTAGTGTTTTTCCTAGGTTCAATTTTCATCGGGGATTTCGTGTCGACTGCAACAAATCCTTAAGTAAGACGCATCGTCGCTTCCAAATCGAAGCGTTATCGCTACGAAATCGCTTCTAAATCGAGGCATCGTCGCTTGAAACTCTGAGCGTCGTTAGAAGCAGCAGCGCCTAAGCTAGCCTTAATATTCATCCCACTTGGTCAAAGCGCTGACACTAATATTCAGGGCGTTGTCGCTTCATTGATTATGAAGCTATGTTTGTATTACTCAGAACAAAAACAAACCAGGGGATAGCCCAAAATTTATCATAGTGCCGAGTGCACCGGACATAAGAAAATAATGCAGAAAAGAAAATAATATACTCAAAAAGAAAATATCTATTAATATTGAAAGAAATAATTACAGAGAGTAACCCTTAGTTGCACGAAGCGAGAGCGGGTGCGGAAGCGGATTCAGGAGCGGGAGCGACGAAGCGGCAATTTTTTAAAATCTAGGAAGTAGGAGCGCCTATATATATATATATATATTATATTTTATTTTATTTTTGAAAAAATTTCAAAATGTTCAATTAGCCTCTTGCAAAAGTTGTATCTTCATATTTAATTAGATGATAGTCCCATTAGAATAAAGAAGTATATATTCACTCACAATATTTGTAAGAGACATCCACTTTTAACAAGCGGATGGTTTAAATCTGGTTTAAAACACTATTTTTAGGCCTGTTGCATTTAAATCTATGATCTATCCCTTTCACTGCTTTGATCACTCAATCTTAAACCATTGATGGTGTAAGATCATTTAAACACCATTTAAACGATTTCCGTGTATACACAAAAAATTATTCATGTGAACCATCCGATTGACGAATTTTAATATCAGCCATCAAAATTAAAAAAACAACGGTTGATATAGTAGTCAACAAGCGGATGGTTTAAATCTGGTTTAAAACACTATTCTTGGGCCTGTTGCACTTAAATCTATGATTTATCCCTTTGATTGCTCTAATCACTCACATCTTAAACCATTGATGGTGTAAGGTCATTTGGGTCACACCATTTAAATGACGGTTAGGAGAGTTGGTCCCTTTCTATTTTCGTGTATACATGGTAATTAAGGCAGAAAATAATTCATGTGAACGATCCGATTGACGAACTTTAATATCAGCCATCAAAATTAAAAAAACAACGGTTGATATAATAGTTAACAAGCGGATGGTTTAAAAACATATTTAAAACACTATTTTCAGGCCTGTTGCACTTAAATCTATGATTTATCCCTTTGACTGCTTTGATCACTCAATTTTAAACCATTGATGGTGTAAGATCATTTAAACACCATTTAAACGATTTTCGTGTATACACGGTAATTAGGGCAGAAAATGATTCATGTGAACCATCCGATTGACGAACTTTAATATCAGCCATCAAAATTTAAAAAACGACGGCTGAAATAATAGTCAACAAGTGAATGGTTTAAATCTGGTTTAAAACACTATTTTTGGGCCTGTTGCACTTAAAATCTATGATCTATCCCTTTGACTGCTCTGATCACTCACATCTTAAACCATTGATGGTGTAAGATCATTTGGGTCGCACCATTTAAATGACGGTCAGGAGAGTTGGTCCCTTTCTATTTTCGTGTATACACGGTAATTAGGGCAGAAAATGATTCATGTGAACCATCCGATTGAAGAACTTTAATATCAGCCATCAAAATTAAAAAATCAACAGTTGATATAATAGTCGACAAGCGGATGGTTTAAATCTCCATTAAAACATTATTTTTAGGCATGTTGAAAGTTATGATCTCGAGATCTACCATGTGGAAGATTGAAAGGCCATGATCTTGAAATCTATATGTGGAAGGTTGATAGGCAAAACAATCTCGATCGTCAGATTCAAGGCAGTCTAACTGTCTAACATATCACACGGTGAAAAATCTGGTTGCACTTAAAGAATCATCGGTTGCAAATATTGGTATTAAAGCAATAAATACCTCAATAAAGCCGGAGGGGAGGCTTTATGGGTTTTGAAACATAAGCCCCCAACTTTTATAAGGTATTAAAGTATAAAATCTCATTTATAGGGTTTTGATACATAAGCCCCCAACTTTAACATATTAAAAGTCCATTTAATATTCTGAAAAGTCTTAATTTTAAAAACCCAACTTAAGGGTTTTTAAATTATACCCTTACACTTTTACTAAGAGAAAGGAGATAGAGACCATCGTTCTCAGCTACAGAGAGACAGAGAAAGAGAGAGAGAAAGAGAGGTTTCTGAGAGAAAAAGAGAGACGTTGAGAGAGGAGAAAGAAGAAGAAAGAAAGAAGGCAATGCCGAAGAAGACGAAGAATAAATTCCTACAAAAACAAATTCTATTTCAAGAAGATGGAATAAATTCCTGCAAAAAAATTATATTTCAAGAAGAAGATGAAGAAAATAAAGGTATGTTTTAGGGTTTTTAATTTCTTTAATTTTTTTCGAAGTTTTTCAATTTCTGATCTCTTTAGTATCTGGTTTTTTCTAACATTTTCATTTTTCTTACATAAGTATCTGTTTTGTATAATAAAACACCACATATTACCTTTTTTTTTTTTTTTAAACATACGGATCGTATGAACCGCGGTTCCTAATGTTTAGGAACCGCGGTTCTAGGTGAGTCCATTTCAGAAACGGGGATCCGCGATTCCCCTAAGAAACGTGGATGTTTAGGGACGTTTCCTGCTACTAGGGAGTAACCAATAAACTGATTACATTAAAGATAAATCCGTTGGACCACCAAAAGAAAGTTGAAATTAGAGACTTTGGAGGCTCTGAAGACGAGCTCGACCTTTTGAAGTTTTTTTTGCAGAGAGCAAAGATTTTGGAAAGAATGGTTATCTTCACTTTTAAACTTGAGCATAACGTTCTTAGAAATTTAATGACATTCCCAAGAGTTTCTTCATGTATTACAATATCCCTCTTGCTAGGATATTTAGCAATTGAGGAGGGTAGCATGGTCCGAGTCCCAACTAACCGTCCTCGTATAAGAACTCGCATTGAGGTGGGAATTTGATGGTGATATTGTTAAAAAGTGGGGGAAGGTGAGAAGTTGGACAAAAGGGTCGGTTTGGGACGAGATATATGGCAACGGGGGGTCTCGATAGACGATTCAGCATCTGGAATGGGTCGATGGCGCTTCAGCCTTTCTAACCTCTTTATTGCAGCCAGAATTCCAGCCCTTTGCTTTTCAAGGATTCGTTCGAGCCTTCTGCTTAGCTCATCATGGTCTGGTTCTTCCGCCATGGAGTTGGGGTTAGGGTTAGGGTTAGGAGGCAAGAAAGACAGTGGGGTTGGAATGGGAAGGGTTTGTGACGGGATGTGGCTTTATAGGGAAAAGGCTAAGGTCTAAATCATCACTTCGAAATAAATTTCGAGGGTCGATGGTAAGTAACGTATTCCACGAAGTTCTCTCGATTTACGATTAGAAGCGCGTCGTTGTTTGAAGTTACCTATGGTGCTTGTTCTTCGTAGAGTCAACACTTCAGTAAGACGATTGTCAAAGCTTCTTCGCTTCTTATTTGAAGCGTCATCACCTCTAATTTGAAGCGTCATCACTTCAATTGCTGGCAGGGACGCTTCTTGATGTAAGCAGTGTTTCCTTTATTACGATTTGACAGGACTTTGATATTGTTGACTGTGTTGTCTTTTCGCGCAGTCTTATCCAACATTATTTATTGCAGCGGTTGTTCGTATCCCAGTGAAAAGATTCTCGATGAACTTGAAATTGTGGATTGTATTGCATTTTAGCCCAATCTTATCCAACATTAATTATTCCAGCGACTGTTCGTATCCCAATAAACATATAAGTGTAAGTTGACACTTACACCTTTTTGTGGGAAACAACGACCGTCCTTACATTATTTACTAGCTTCGTCAGAGTAATAACACGTAGCACCTTTTTTGTGCGAAGCGGCTGTTCGTATCCCAATGTGAACTCCTTTTTTACTCAAATAAACAAGGGAGCATGTGAAAACGCAATCTGGGCCATTTGATTTAAAGTTTATGATCTATAGATCCTTAGTGGATAAGATTGACACGAAATATAATCTTCATCATGTGATTAAATATAGTCAAATGCTATTATTTGATTCTACGGTTGACAACAATAGATCATATGATAAATATCGTGTTTTGCTCTAATCTTATCCACTAAGGATCTATAGATCATGAACGTTAAATCAGACGGCCTAGATTGTGTTTTCACATGTCACATGTCCCTAAAATACAAAGTCTTTCTTTAACCTCGGTCTATCTCGAAGCGTCATCGTTCGACTTCAAAGCGATATCTCTTCTATCACGAAGCGTTATCGCTTCAATCTCGAAGCGTTATCGCTTTGATCATGTCATCGTTTGGATCTCGAAGCGTCGTCGTTTCAAATTTGTAACTTTTTGGCTAACTTTGGTTTATATGCAGAACTATACAAAAGGTGTGTACCCCCCAAACTTAAATAGGACAATATGGTGCACAAAACAGGGGATACCAAAAAATTTACCATAGTGCCAAGTGCAAAGAAAGTCGAGAAGAAAAATCAGCACCAAGAAGACGGCTAGGGTTTGTGACGGGACATGGCTTTATAGGGAAAACGGCTAGGGTTTGAAATGTCACTTCGAAATAAATTTCGAGGGCCGGTGCAGGAACATCTCTCGAATACCGGGCCGCTGTTTGATGTTACCTATGGCGCTTGTTCATAGCAGCGTCAGCGCTTCAGTCAGACGATTGTCGAAGCGTCATTGCTTCTAATTCGAAGCGTTCACGCTTCAATCACGTGCGGTGACGCTTCTTGACCTAAGCGGGGTTTTGTTTATTAGGAATTTCGAGGACTTTGAAATTATAGACTGCGTGATCTTTTTGCGCATTCTATTCCAACATTATTTATTACAGCGGCTGTTCGTATCCCAGTAAATACACTTCTTTTCGCGCAGTCTTTTCGAACAATACGGAAGAAGCAGCTTTTCGTATTCCAATCAAATAAAAAAGTGGTTTTGCAGTACGGCCATTTATTCATAGTCACCATATCCTTTCTTTTGCCTCCGTCTCCGAAACCCCTTTCTCTAATCCCTAAACCCCAAAACATTTCGGAACAACCCAGCTGGTCCGAGATAAATGAAATCCTTGATCGTCTTATTGAAAGGGAAAAGTACGAGATAGACGTACTTTTTTCGAAGGAGAGGCTGATTAAAAGGCAGAAGGCCGCACTTGAAGCGATTTTGACCAAGAAGGAGAGGCAATTTCACCAACAACGACGCATTCTTGACAACGCTGAGTCGTCTACCACATCCCCCCCTCGCCCTACACCCCATCCTAACTCTCCACCCTCTTCCCCATCTTCACCTACCCTTACCCTCCCAAAGACAAGTAGATAACATCCCGTTGTCAGGAGGAGTCGCTCTTTTTGGCGGGATAAATTTTGAATACAACACAACTTTTTTCATTTGTCTAACTAGGTTTATCCTACATTTTCTTTTCCTTGTACAGTTTATTTTTGTAATTAGTCACAGTTTATATGAATATAAACTCTTTCGTTTAATTTCACCAAGAGGATAATATGTCTGTTGAAGTAAAATGTAAATTGCAAATGCATTAAGAAAATGGAGGCGCTGACGCTCCATTTGTGGAGCGCTGACACCTCATTGCCAAAGCACTGACGCCCCATTGTGAAAGCGTTGTCGCCTCAACGTCAAGCCAGTGTGAAAAAATCCTGTGAATTAAGAAATTCCCGTGTAAAAAGAATCATTGTACATTTATGTATAACAAAAAATTTATACAAGCGATTCCACATCGTCAATGGCATCCCAATTATCTTCCTTGTGCGTAACGTTAGCATGCCCAATCTCCGCCTTGAAAGTTTTGATGTCTTCCTGCTTGAAATCTAGCTGGAGTTCCCTACGTAAACGTATTTCATCACAAAAACCCCATCGATGATTGTTTTTTGGCTCACATCGTAGATAAAGACATCGACTCCAAGGCCATTCTGAAGTAGGGATGGGAGGTTTTGCGTCTGTCAATAAAGAAAAAGTAAAATATTAGTTACACATGAATTTAGAAAATAGAAGGGAGCGATGACACGCTAATGTCAAAGCGCTGACGCCCCATTTCAAAGTGCTGACGCACCATTGTCAAATCGCTGATGCCCCATTTTTGAAGCGCTGACTCCCCATTGTCAAAGCGCTTCCACTAAGAGCAATAAGCGATTCTGGCATTACGTTTGAGAGTATTCTAACGTAGCTTACCAGTGTCCTTATCTTCTCGCCAAATTTGGTTTTCGCAAGAAGATTTGGGAGGGGGTCAAGGACATCGATTTTATGAGCTGAGGGGGTCATCACAGCAAGCGCCCAGTGTGGTGGCTTCGGGATGTGAATCCAAATAAAAAAAATTTTACACTCAATCGCATTCAAGCCACGATTTTATTTATGAAGAAACATTGCAACGACTTCATGTTCTGCTGGGCGAAAAAAGACTCGGCGTACTTTCTGCTACGTCCCAAAATGTCGGGGGGCCCGTGTTCACCACTTTCTCTAAAGTATTTCTCAAAATCTCTAAAATCCGTGGTCATGCAGTTGAGTCCAACAGCGGCCATCCAGAAAGTCTTCCAAAATGTAAATATCAATATGGAATCAGGGAAGCGACAATTTTGAATAGGGACTAATACTTACTAGGTCTTCTATTTCCTGTTTGAATACCAGGCAGCGCATCAACCCGACGGTAATACGCCGGGACCCAACGATCAAGATGACAGTCCTACGTTCAAATGAAAACATAAGTGGATTAGTCTCTAGTGCTTCGAAGTAGACGCGTAAGCGCTTACTTTACAAAGCGATGATGCTCTGACCTAAAGGCGACTACCCGTTGACGCTTCGAAAGGCATGTTAAAAGTTGTATGGAGGGAATATACTTACTCGTTCTCTTTATTGGGCATTGCCTAAATAGTATTCATATAGTCGCTAGGTGGTGCATCAGCGGTGGTAGATCCACCCTTTTGGCCTTCTTTTTGCGAGTTTGGGAGACCAACTCTCCCTTTCTTTTAGAGTGAGTTGCGAGGGAGGAATCGTGAGGCCTTTAGCTCGGGTCCTCTCACTTCTCCTGTAGGAGATGGGGACCTCGTCCTCTGCTTCTTCTTCGTCATATGACGCAGTAGACGGTGGTGGTGGTGGTGGTTGTGGTTGGGGATTGGGTTTCTCCTTTGTAGGAGGTTGGGTTTTGGACTTCGGTTGGGTAAGGGCTTCGGGCTTGATTGGGGCTGGGGCTTGGTCTGTGGTTGTGGATGCGATTGGGGCTTGAGCTGGGGCTAGTCTTGGGCTGGGACTGGGGCTTGGGCTTGTCCTTAGGCTTGAGCTGGGTCGTGGGCTTGGGCTTGGGCTTGGGCTTGGGTTTGGGTTGTGGTTGTAGGTGGGGTTGGGGTTGGGGTTGGGGTTGGGGTTGTGGGTGGGGTTAGGGATGGGGCTGTGATTGTGATTGTAGGTGGGGTTCAGGCGGAGGCAAACCTTGGGCGTTGGGGGAAATGTATCTGATTATCCCCAATGAGGCCCAGCGGACTTCCCACCACACTTCGGACCTGCACTATAATAAGAACATCAGTCGTTGTTTAAAAAATAGTTAACATGTAGAAGCGTTCGCGCTTCATATACGATGCATCAACGCATCATAGAGAAGCGTCACCACCTCTTGTAAAAGCGCTAGCGCTAGATATGGAGGCGTAGGCGCTTCATAGTCAAAGTGTTGACGCATCGTAGAGAAGCATCTATGCTTTGTCGTTGGATTTCCTCAAGCTCAGCATTTATCCCGTATAGTTTAGAAGCATACCTCAGATAGGCACGCTTGTTGATTTCGGAAGAGGGCGAATTGATTCTTAATATTCGCCTATTCCTCCCAGATAAGGGCGTTCTGACCCTTCAGTTTCTCATTCTCCTGTTCGAGCTGAAGCACCTTTACCTTCAGTTGGTGGTTTTCCTTTTCCAGCTGAAGAACCTTTACATGGAGGCCGTCGAAGCCTTTGCTCCGCTCCATCATTGACCTCTCAGTCTACAATTCTTGAATCGGCAGATTGCTTCCATCGTTCATCAATTCGCTGTTTCGCGGACTGACGAGATTTGGGTTCTTCTTCCTCTTCTTCTTATTCCTCGTCTGCCTCTTCCTCATCCAAGACGTTAATAACGCCAATGTCCATTTTCTTCCTCCGCGTAGTAATGGGAGGGACCAGTTGTCCTTCACCCGATTTCGCTGGTCTCTGCCATGTTCTCAATGCGGCTTCTACCACAGGCAGGGGACCTTTCGTCGGGTGTTGCCTCCAGTTGTCGGATGCGAGTGCCTACAAGATGATAGATATTCCACATTATTTTCAACTGATTACGATTTTGGGAATACGCGATCGCTTCCTTAAGAAGCCATTGCGCTCGTTATAGAGGCGTCATCGCTTCATTTTGTAGCGATTGCGCTAGTGTTAGGAGCACCATCGCCTCATTTCGTAGCGATTGCGCTCGTGTTAGAGGCGTCATCGCCTCATTTGGAAGCGAATCTTGTCTTTTAGAGGCGTCATCGCTTCATTTTGAAGCGTTGGCGCTTCTAAATTGTACCGATAGCGCTTGTATTTGGATGTGATATCGCCTCGTGTCGAATTTACCTTGTGCTGGAAGTCTGCGATGTACGGTTTCCTCGTTTTGTCGTTTGCTTCCCATTTCAGCAATCTTGGGAAGTTGACGATGCTGACAACCTTGCCTGGGGTGCATCTGCCGTTAATCTCGTATGCCCAGATCTGAGAAAAATAAAATAAATATTTGATGACTTTCGTAATCGTCATCACTTCGTAGGAAATAAAATAGGACATTCTAGGAGACGATATTACCTGCAGGGCAATAGTGCAGCCGTAAATATTGTAACCACGCTTTTTGTGATCTTTCTCAGTTATATCCCTCATCTACTTCGCTTTGTTCACGCATACTAGAAGTTGTTTGTATGCGTGATGGCCCCATGGATATACATTGAATTGGGGAGATCCTCAACGAGGTTGAGGTGGGGTTCTCGAGGGTGTATTTTGTGTTTGGGAAGAGGACAGTGGCGAGGACGAACAACAAAGTTTCAGAAAGTCATCGTCAGTATCTTGCTTGAGATTGTCAAGCGCTTGTTCGATGTGTGCCCTATTGACATTTTTGAGGCCCCTGAAAAACCTATATCTAATGGTCCGTTCTTCAGGAATCTCTACCTTCTGAGGGTAACCGGCGGGGTCGGTCATTTCAAGACCAGCTATCAAGGCAAAATCAAGGGATCGAAATCTGAGAGCGCCAAACTTGTCAGTCCCAAAATTCCAAACGTTGCTATGATTTCAGAATTTGATCATTGCGTCCAAGAGGGTGTTGATGCTTTTCACGCCTTTTGGAGCCACAAAGAATGCACCGAAGACCGAATCCTTAAGGAGATTTTTCCTCCCCTCAGATGTCGCGTCATAAATGACCCGACACTTTCCGATGGTGCACTTAGCCGTTGGGGTCATGAGAACCATCTTCAAAATATGTGACACAGAAAAGTGAGTAGTTTAGAGAAGAAAGTACTAATTATAGGAGAGGCGTCGCTTCCATGTACAGGCGCAAGCGCCTCAAATGTTGGAGCGCCGACACTCCAAGCGATGAGGCACCCCCGCCCGTGTATGAGGCACAAGCGCCTCAAATGTTGGAGCGCCGACGTTCCAAGCGGTGAGGCGCCCCTGCCCATATATGAGGCGCAAACGCTTCATCTATGGAAGGGATAGCGCTTCTATTTGCCATTTTTAAAATGAGACGGAAATAAAATGGCACTCACCTTGTTACTAGATGTAAAAATAGGGTTTTACCGCTTTAATGTTTCTTACTGTGCTCTGAGAAGATGAAGATTGAGAGGACGAAGGTGAAAAGTAATTTGTGAATTTGTAATTCACAAAATTCCTGCCTTAAATATTTTTCTTTAACGGGAATGATGACCATTGCACAACACGATGTCAGGCGTCGTAATCTCGTCCGCCTCCCCCCGCTCCTCATTTAATGTTCTGACAATGTTAATAAATGAAATACGTTCGGGCGTTGCTTCGCACAAAATGGTGTCACGTATCAAAATTTGGGACACTTCGTATCATGCTACGGAGCGCTAATGCTTCCTTCTTGTCGTGGTAGCGCTAATAGAAGATAGCGCTAGCGCTTCTTAGGGGGAGCGAAGTTTCCTTTGACAAAAGCGCCATTAATGTTCAACATTTGAGCAATAAATGCTAAACATTCCACCAATTAATGGACTTCCTGAAGGGGTCTCTCAAACAGTCAGTTCAAATGGTAATGATTACCATTGAGAACCCCGAAGTCATGCCCCACTTTTAATTAATGATATTACATCAAACATCGCAATACGCGTCGTATAGGAAGCGCAATCGCCTCCTTTATAGAAGCATAAGCGCTTCGAATCAGGTGGTCTTCTCGTATGTCTTTTCAAATATAATCATGACAAAATCACGATGTCAGGCGCGGACTCCCAACGCCTCTCCACGATTTTCCTTTCTGAGTCTATCAGTGTCAGTGGTAACCATGGTTAAAGCGCGGTGAAATTAGGAAAAAGAGGGACTGTCGCATCAACGACAGTGGCGCTACGTGTCGAACTCTTATCAATATGCGCAGAGATATCTCTACACCCGAGCGCATATCCCGGGCCTATATATATATATATATATATATATATAGAGAGAGAGAGAGAGAGGATTGCTAATCTCACCCTCTTCATTGTCAGATAAGCATCATCCCCATACCAAAATCCCCTCATGGGGTGGCATTTTAGTAAAAAAATGAAGGGCAAAATTGGCCTTTTTACTTATTCCATGGCAAATTTGTAATTATAAAAATAAATTATAAGTTTTCCATGAGAAAAGGACGATTTTGCCCTTATATATTTACCATATATATATATATATATATATATAGAGAGAGAGAGAGAGAGAGAGAGGTAAGCGAGTTTTCATTAATAAAATCCTGAAGAAAATTACAAGTATTGAATAAAAGAGATGACTTGAGTAGCTTTTCCCACCCTCGAAGCTTCGGCATTGCCATCACCTGAAGAGATGAGAAAAGCCTACTAAACTATCTATTGATGTCTAAAATATACTAAACCCAACTGATCTCTAATTTTTAATTTGACTATGTAAGGCAGATCGTCTACGTTCCTGTACAAACCAGCTATATTTGATTCAAGTCCATGGTTTGCTAGAGCATCCGCCACAGAGTTTCCTTCTTGTAAGACATGATTGATTTCCCTGTTGTGCTTGCTCAAATTGTTTTGCACTCTTTCGTGATTCCCTCTATATTCCAAAGGCCTGGGTTCCCTTCCATAACATTCACCAGTAGGGCGCTCTCTGATTCATGTTTAGTTAAAGAATTGTAAGATTTATAAATAGCTTTCGTCATGTTGCCATTGCTATCTCTGAAAATACTGCCACCTGAAGCTGGGCCAGAATTTCCTTTAGCTGCTCCATCACAATTGAGTTTGATCTCATTGATCCCTGGTGGATTTCATTAATCGAACTGATTGGTTTCACTCTGCCGATAGCCACCTTAATTCCTAAAGCTTTTAGTTTGCTTTTTTCCTTTTCTGTAGAAGGTTTCTTTGGTTTAAGGCTGTCTGCAGTTTCACGTAGACTGTCACTCACTGTATCTATGATACCCTTGGAGCACATACTAACTTCATTATTCTGCACCTTATTTTTCTGGGGGAGCTACAGCTTGCACACGAGATTTGTACCATGGCACATGGTTAATAAGAAAGACTGTTATTTTTGGGATCTCTGCCACTTGTAAAACCATCTTCCATCTATGCCGTCTGATTTATAGGCCATGACGAAAAGATCTTTGAGGCGAAAGATTGGCACTAGCACTATCAACTGATTCGATACAGTCAAAGGCCATCAAATAATTTGATGGTTGACTCTGATAAACCAGATGATAGAGCGTTTGGACTCGGGGATCATCCCTGCGTCTACACCAGGTGGGGTTCATGTGGATCGTGGTTGGATAAGATCGATCAAGTGTGACCCAAAATATTTGGGCACGATCCGATATATATCCACTTTTGAAAAAGTGGTCAAAGGGGCCCAAATTCAGTGCACCATGTTTGTGGGGCATTAGGGTTTAGCTTCATTTATATATATATATATAGGGGAATGCTAACCTCACCCTCTTCATTGTCAATAAATGAGAACATCTCATTTGTTGCAACTACATGCACCTCATTTATTATTTAGGTCAACTTTTTTAAATTGTCCCTCATAATTTTACAAAAATGCCCTTCAGCAAGGGTATTATTGTCCGGGGATGATGCTAACCTCACAATGAAGAGGGTGAGGTTAGCATTCCCTATATATATGTGTGTGTGTGTGTGTGTGTGTGAAGCTGGGAAGGTAGTCCAATGTCCACATGGAGCTCGACATGGCACCCAAAACATGTTTTGGGTGCCATATAGAGCAAGGTAGCATTGTTTATTAAAAAAATCCAAAACATCCCTACCATATATTTTTTCAGCTTAACAACTGGGCCATTGAATCACAATCAAACTTCAACGTCAATTTTAAAATGAGGTTTTTTTTTATTTAAATTAATCTATACATCCTGCTGGAGCTCCATGTGGCAGGCTGTCATCAAAACACTGTTTTTGGCGCCACGTCGAGCTCCACATGTGTTTGGTGTACCTATCTTGCATACTGCATTAGAGTACGCTATATATATATATATATATTGGTGATGATCTCCCACTCTAGTCCGAGGACATATTCCCCATGACTCGAGCTACTGTTGACTGCATGTCAGATGAGGTTGACTTTTTAAGTCACCTGATGTGACACACGGCCAATACGAGCTTGAGTCATAGGCTTATGTCTCATGACTCGAGTCATTTGATCAATTCTACACACACACACACACGCACACACACACACACACACACGCGCGCGCGCGCACACACAGAGATATATATATATATATATATATATATATATATATATATATATATATATATATATATATATATATATAAAATGTTTGGTTCAAAGCCTTCGGCGTTGGATAGGAGATCCTCCTTTTCGTTGATTTTTCTCCACGGGGATTGAAATTGAATATTTAAATCCTCCTTTATAAACAATCCAATGATTGTGTTCCTCATTCATTTACGGTTGATAGCCTGTCTTTGCAGCCGCCTTTCTTGAGCGAACACATTCCCCCTCCTCCTTTCCTATCTATGGAAGAATAGAACATCTTCGCTCATTACCAATATATTTGGAGATGCAGCTTAACTTTGATGCATGTAAATTCATATTTGTTCACTTCATACAGTTTCAGCTATGGGTTCTTTGGTATTAATGTCTCTGGTGACTGACCATATTTGTGCCTGTATTCTTCAATCCAACTACCCTAGAAGACTCCTCCAGTCTCTATGAAGAATTTACTGGTGTGGGGCCCAAACAAGATCAGTGGCTGTTAGAGTGGCATCGCTTGTTGCCTGCATCAGGTTCACAGCTCAAGCCTTGAAGATAATAGTTGGTTAGCCAAAGGCCTCATGCCCTATTATGCCCTTCCATATTTTGTTCCAGGGTTTTCGAGAAACGTTGAATTCAGTGTATACTTTTAGTAATTTAACTTCTCAACTAGGAATCCACTTCCAGATCTAAATGTATCAGTGGATATCTATCTTCAAGTTACTGTTCTACATCATGGATTTAAAATATGACTGGTAGTTGATGATTTATAAAATTTACTCTGATGAGTTTATTTTTAGCTTTAAATTGATGTTTGATACTGTAATTGATGCTGATTGAGGAATTGTGAAGTGTACGTTTCTCTATCTTATCTTATTTGATTAATTCTAAGCATCAAGATTTGATAGTAAAATCAGCTAATGATGATTGTTGAATGTTTTCCATGTACAACCTTTTTATTTTCCTAGCTTTAGTTCATAATTTTTTATTCATCATTTTCATCATCATCACAGCCTTATCCCATATTTCCCTACATGCGTTACACAAATTTTTTGGGGTCTTGTTTTACATTACAAAACAGTTATATTTACTTCTAGATTTCTAAAAAGGCCAACCAATATTTTGAGGAAAGCTTGGAATTCTTTGTTCGTTATCAATGCCAAATTCTTGTTTCATTTCTCTTTGCAGAGCATCTCTCTGGAACAGGCAAAACGGTTTACAAAGTTCAGGGAGCGGAAAGGCCTTATTGAGAAGGATGTGGTATTGATGAATTTAACCATCGTCATTTGAACTTATTTTCCGGTTTATATGAATAATTGAAAAACACTATTCCGTCGTCATTTGAACTTATTTTCCTGTTTATCAAGGTACGAACAGACCGATCTGTTTCCTTCTATGATGGAGATGACAATCCAAACGTGGCACTTTTACGTGACATTTTGTTGAGTTACTCATTCTACAATTTTGATCTTGGCTACTGCCAGGTAACATTATATCACTGTCGTTCACTGTCGGGGAATTACGTAACATTATATCACTGTCGTTCACTGTCGGGGAATTACATAACATTATATCACTGTCGTTCACTTTCAGGGAATTACTTGTAGAGAACTTTGAGAGATTAAAAACCTGATTCTTTTTCCTTAATTACTGGCTTTGTTATACTTTTAATTTTGTTCTGTTTCGGAGGTGCCTCTTGCCCTCCTGGTTTCTTTAATGTTTTAGCTTCACCATAGTAGTTGGAGTGATGAATGCTAATAGTATGGCTGTGGCATATAGTGAAATTTCTTAGGTATCAAGATGCTATTTTAATTTAATTTGTGTTTCATGCTGAGGAGTTGAGTGCAGCCACCGTGTTGAACTTATATATATACACACACTACTATAAGCCGGATGGTAGTCTAGGTTTGGTTCTTCTATTTATTGAAATGGACACAAAAAGTCTCATTGTTAAAATAACTTTTATTAGCTTAGAGCATTTATTGTTGGAAAATCTGAAAATTAAAAGGTCATTTCTGAGAAAATTCATAATCTTATTGTTCTTGAGGGTCTTTCATAGTTTTTTCACGGACGATATTTTAATTAACTTTGGATGGTGTTTAGGTTTGGTTGTTCGTACAAGAGATGTGTTTGGTTTTTTTGTGGTAGTTTGGTACTTCCCCCAACAGGCCCCTCCAGAGTGTGGTGTCTACCATAAATTTTTTCAGGGACAGTCAATTGGTACTCAAAAACATTTAGAGCTATTGATGCAGGACCAAAAACTGAAACCCTAAGTGTTAATAACTTTGGGAAATCAATTCAACACTTTTTGAATGAGGTGGTCGTCATTTAATTGTTTGATAGATTAAATAATCATAAAATCACACGTAAGGACAAAAATCGGATTTTGAATCCCAAGTTGATATCTGAACAATTTCTAAAGAACCCAAGTGAGTATTCAAGATTCAGAGGTATTTCCCTCATGATTTCACTCTTTGTTGAATGAAAACATCCAATTAAAATTCCTAAAAACCATGAGATTATAATATTTTTCATAGCAAACGAAATATATACATAAACTTTATCAATGTTGATACCGAGAGTTCCATTACGGTGCTCCATCGAACATGTGCAAATACACATGCTCATATGTGGGTGTGGAGTACCTATAAGTGACTTGTCCTGACTCACCTCCAGCTATAGACCTCTAAGATTTACTTTGAATCGGTAAGACAGTTCACCCTTATGAACAAAGTTACAGCACCTGAATCCCTACAATTTTCTTAGGGGCACATCTTTTCAAAAAGAAGAAACCATAATACCCCAATAAGTCAATAAAGTTACATCTAAGATCCAAGGTAAATTTGGTTGAGATCCTTTTGTTGTACTTATCAAAATAAAGATGTATCTAGAATCCAAGATAATAATCATATATTACCAATAATTTACAGTTGCTTCATGACTAAGGGTTTCTATTTTTTATTTAATAGCTTGAATAACCTGTATTCTTCTAAATTTTTGCATCTATACTTACATTGGCAATGCTATTTGGCCTATAATCTTATATGTTGCTAACCTTAACAGATTTTCCATGCAGGGTATGAGTGATCTATTGTCACCTATATTGTTTGTAATGAACGATGAGTCAGAGTCATTTTGGTGTTTCGTTGCACTTATGGAACGACTTGGACCAAATTTTAACCGTGATCAAAATGGCATGCATTCCCAACTTTTCGCATTGTCAAAGGTATGTATACATACAAATAGATACATACACACATACATAAATACATGTTTACATTTTTGAAACCATTTTCTAGTATTGTGTTTCTCAAGTATTTTTATGTGGTTCCTGTATTGTCTGAGAATTTAATTTAGTCATACAAGTTAATCTTCATATAATGGTGAAATTATGAACATTAAAACTCCAAGTGGATTGGCATTTGCCTTATAGTCATGTACATGCAGTCCTATCATATAATGTTTCTAATTTTCTTACTAAAATTTTGATATGTAAAGTCATATTTACTAGGAAACCTATTTCCATAAAAAATACTTTGGATTCCGGTTACAGCATTTGTTTCATACATTGGGGTATTTGCTATCGTATATGTTTTAAGAGGAGAAGCTTCTTACTTTTGTTTCTCGCATTATTTCTCGGATATGTTTTTGTCTCACAACTCTGAGACAAATTGTTTGATTGTCCTTAAAATATCATTTTTATGGTGTTTCTTGTTTTATTTAGCAACTCGTAAAAGCACAACATCATCAACGTAATTATCATCACAATCATCATAACCTAAACCCATCTATTTGGGTCGGCTTTGCAAATCCTATTTCGTCACCAAGAATCTTAGGTTGCACAATACTCCCCTTGCTTTCCTCCATTTCATCTGAACTGCATTAATTCTATTTTAGATACCCTCTTCAAATTGGCCATCTGATTGTAAATTAGAGCTTAAATAGTGCCCATGACAATGTGGTAGTAAATATTTTTTATTTTAACGTTTGAGGTTATGCCTTGAATTCTGTTGGTGGTACTAATCAATAGGTTGTGCCTCGAATTCCAGAAGAAGAAAACTCAATTTCGAATTGAGGGAGGTGAGGTTTGAGAGATTTGTAACCCTAGTTTTCACAGATTTAGTGAAAGAAATTCAGCATCACCCGTGGACGTAGGCAAATTGCCGAACCACGTAAATCTTGTGTGTGCGGTTGCTTGTTTTTTTTTTTTTTGTCATATTTCTACATTAACTAAATGCTCCTCTAGACTATCATGTTTTCTAAATTTTGACTTCATATATTCCATCTTTATTCTACTATTTTTCAAATCTCTTGACCCCAAGCCTTTTCTCCATGAGTCCAACTTATCATTTACTTCCTTATTCGGTAGTATTAACACGCCCACACATGACATTCATCATGGAAATCTCTCCTCTTCAGTGCTAAGCTTTCCGTAACTTCGCGGCCCTTCACTGTCAATTTCAATTCCTTGCTTGTAAGTTTATGCCTTAATTGCCGTAGTTATCTTGCTAACACGTGACAGGGTTGCTTTTGTGTCACTTATTCGCTGTTTCTGTCTTTTCTTCTAATATTTAGTTATTTTTATTTACTGAAATCGTTCTTTTCAAGAGATCTCTTTGGCTTTCTCTCACCTCTTAGAGTATCAATTTTGTTAGATAATGTATCTCAACAGCCTTAGTTTGCTCATAGTCGCGCAAACACCATGTTTTTGTTCATTTGTTTATTGGGTCATTGACCATAACATTTTCTTGTTTTCCGAACATTTGATTTCATCAAAGTAACTCCATGGTTGGCAATAGGCCCAGCTTAGAGTGTAAGCAGCCTATTGTTGGGTTCCAAGAAGCACAATAACCTTCTAAGGATACCTATTTGCAAACATACCATGAGCTACATCTATAGCGTCATTAAGGACCTAGGGATTAGTATGTGTGCATTCTAGGTTACAGAAATATAATTTGGTACATTAGTTAAGATTCCATAATTAACGTTTTGAGCAGCTGAGATCATAAACTATTCCAGTTGCATCTGGCAAGTATTTTGGCAACAGCTCCTTGCTATCTAAAGCAGGCAACTGTTGCACTGTCGCGAGAAATAAGGTTGTACACTAATATCAGGTGAGGGATTCACTGTTCCCCCTTGTCACCCAGTCACCAGTTTCATGTGTGAGTTGTTTACTAGGGTTATTTTTAATACAGTGAAGCAGTCTTTATCTTTTCACTCTTGAAACAGAGACTACACACGTTGCATTTGATATTTGAGTTCCACAGCCCTTCCCCAGCGCAACCTCTTGCCCCCATTGAAAACTGCCAATGTCAATTAGTTGATACCTTTTCTGTTAGGTAAGCTGAGATTTAACCTGCAACCTCAAGGTTGTATCATCGTACACCTTCCAGTTGAGCTAAGAATTTGTTGATTCTTTGAGGGATAGATGGTAACGTCAATGTACAATTACTATTAAACGATGTTCATGTACATCGATGAAATTAGAGAGTTGTATTGTTTCAAGCATAGTTGTCAAGGCAACGCTATAGCCTTACCATGGCAAATGGCGATGGGAAACGCCATATACAACCAAATAGCGACACCATAGTGTTGCCATGGCGGAATAGCACTATGGCGTCGCTATGCACGCTATTTGATTTTTTTTAGACAACAACGTATAGTACTTATAAAATAGATTAATTATAAGTATGACATTATTATAATTTATAATAAGTTATAACACTTTTATAATATATAAGTTACAAAAGTTAACTTACAAGTTACAAAACCCCAACAAAATCCTCGACTCTCTATCTCTGGCTCATCACAATAACTACCAACACCAACGTCAACGATACTACAGTATGTATACTTGATATTTAGATATTTTTTAATATTCTATATTTGTTGATATTTCATATATATTTTATTTATACTTATCATGTTGCAAATTTGTTGATGTTCCATAATTGATTTGTATTTATTGATCTTTGTTTATGCCTAGTACATGAAATCCTTAATATTAGAATCAAAGTATGATGTTTCAATAGTCGAATTTTTTGTTTCCTACATATATATATATATATATATATATATATATATATACACGAAATATAAACAAATAAATAGTAAAAAAAGAATATTACTAATTAATAGATAAAATAAAATATTAATAAATTAATAAATAGTCTCGCAATGGCTTCGCTATGGCCACACCATAGTGTAGCCAGCCTCTTCGCCATGACCTCGCCATACCGCCTTAACTACCTTGGTTTCAAGTCAATGAAGTTAGGAGATATATCAGTACCAGAGATCTTGTTAATCCAAGGTGGGTGGCTACACATGGTGGGTGAAACCCCATACATGTACTTACACTCCAGCCTTTTTAAATGAGGAACATGAGTACTACTAATTTTATTATTATATTCTCTTACTAGAGTCATTTTGAGTACACTCAATGCTGAATATAAATATATTTAATAAAATTAAACACAATACTTTAAGGTGAAATAAAAATATACAATCATGGAAAATACTAAATCCAATTCCTTTGTATTATCATATGATTCCTGTTATCTGCATTTATTATATTTAACTGGTTAGGGCATGAGTATGCTGTGGGTATATTTGAAGTGCTGAATGCAGGTACAATACATATTTTAGAGTGTCTAGATAACATAACAAAAGACTGTAGGGAAGACCTATGAGTTAATGGTGAGAAAAAGGTGCATCATGTTGTTAGAGCAGAACCTACTAATAAAATGTTGATACCCTTGTCAACAGTTAGCAGCTTACACTGCTGAAAAATAACCCGCAGATTATTTGGCTATGGGGATTTACTATCATACTGTGTTCTTTGAATGGATTAATGTTCAGAGAACTCTCGGTATATCATTTATGTTAATAGTTCTCCATACTATCACTTTTGCATTAATTCTTTGAAACTATCGGTTCTATCACTTTTGGCATAATTATTGTTAATACTTCTCCTTACTATCATTTATGTTATCCTGTATTTTTGAATTCATGTTTACCAGCTTCAGCTGTATATAGCTTATTATAAATTCATATAATATAAATATTTCCCTTTCAGCCTTTAGATTTTTCTGTATATATGAAATTATATTGTGTATATGACAGTTGGTGGAGTTATTAGACGTCCCATTGCACAATTATTTGAAGCAGGCTGATTGCTTGAACTACTTTTTTTGCTTCCGATGGATTCTTATACAATTCAAAAGGCAAGTTTGCTTATTATACATATGGCAAGAACCGTGGTTTACAATATTTCCAGTACCTGCTAATATTTAGAATTTCTAAATAACCATTTTCTTATAACTTTTTGTGTTCCCTAAGGGAGGGAAGAATATGATTTTAACCATGCCCTAGTGTTACGATGTACTATGTTATTCTAACATTAACTTTTCTTTTTCTTCTCTATTGTCGAATTTGAATTCCAATCTTTCTTATGTTATGCAGGGAATTTGAGTATGAAAAGACGATGTATTTGTGGGAGGTATTGTGGACACATTATTTGTCAGAGCATTTTCACTTGTACATATGTATAGCTATTCTGAAAAGGTACCGCAAGAAAATAATGGATGAGGAAATGGACTTCGACACCCTCTTGAAGTTCATTAATGAGCTCAGTGGACGGATTGATCTTGATGCAGCTCTAAGGGATGCAGAAGCTCTATGCATTTGTGCAGGTGAAAATGGTGCTGCTTGCATCCCACCTGGAACCCCGCCATCTTTACCTGTGGAGACTGTATTACTCTGTTCTTACCAAGATGACACGACAATGTAACTCTGGAGCCTAATTTTGACTCATATATATTTAACATTGGTGTAATCCATCAATTTGTAAGTTGACTGTTATCAGCATCCACTACTCGATGCTCATTCTATCAAAATTAATTATTTTACTTATGTGCCTTCTTGCGGTTGACTGTCTGAATCTTTAAGCAAGGAACGGAATTTGAGGAATAATCTGTCCCTTTCATTCTTATTCAACTTCACGGTTACCTTCTCTGTTATAATAATCGATGAGAGGACGATGAACATTCTTAATAATGAAATAAAGATTAGACTGTGTTTAATATGTATTTTCGTATTTAAGGTTCTCTGTTTTGTATGTATTTTTGCAAGTTGTTTAGTACCTATTTATTTGTTTTTCTTCTTATTACTTCCTGTTATAACACCATTTTATTTGACTTATTCATGTCGCAATACCTTGCACCTAGTCACACCATGCACGCATCATGTTAGGCTTGTATTGTATTAATATTAATATATAGTGCAAGTACATTTGTTTGATAAATCATCTTTTTTCAAGAACAGTATAATATTACCATCGGAAGATTTTTAAAGAAGAGATAACTTGACAGTTGTCTTTCCACCAACGGATCAGTCATGCCATTGGGAGTATGCAAACTGGAATGGATATGTTTCAGCAAGCTCTAATAGCTATTGTGGAAGACGGGGTTGTGGTATTCGTAGATTATGTGAAATGTATAAAGCTATCCTTGGGAAGTGGTAGTGGAGGATAGGGAATGAGAGTGGTGTCTAATGGGTCCAAGTTTTGGCCTCCGAGTGTCGAGAATGTATTAGTAGTTTGAACATTAACAGTGGAAATGTAGGGCTTCTGCATGATGGAAAAGGATGTGCTCTGTAAAGATTGACTTCTATTAATATATTAGAATTGCTTGGGGTGTATGTGACAGAATCTGCTTGTAGGAAAATATTTGGACTGGGGATGTGGCCCTTAAAGCAAGGTTCTTAGACATGGGTGCGTTGAGTGCCGATATGTAGAGCAGTGAGGGCACTAACATCATATTCAAATGAGGAGAAATTTTAGGGACAACGAGTTTCTCATTTGGGGGAAGTTTTGTACCTCAGTGAGTGATGTAGACCTAACCAAATGGGTGTGGATGGGAGGGTGTGGAAGTTAGAGAGCAGGGGAATTTTCTTGGTTCAGTCTTTTTATACCTTGTTAATCAAACACTGATGCTTCATAATTGGCAGAGGTTGACAGTCTGAAAAGGTTGCGCGCCTCCTCGAGTTCTTTTCTTTGGTTGGACTTCAGCTTGGCGCAGATCCTAACAGTTGGCCAATTATTGTAAAGCAGACTGACTGAAATAGGTGCATTATGTCTCTGCTTGAAGATGAAACAGCCGATCTCATCTTCATGCACTGCTAGTTTGCTAGAGAGTTTTGGGTTATTGATAGGATTTTGGGGGTAAATTGTGTGTTTCCGAGATTGTCCGGGGAGCTTCTTCCTGTGCTTAGGAATGTGGCCTGTACGGAGGTATTAAAAATTGGAGGGCTACTTTATTTGTAGTTTTATGAGCAATTTCGTTGGAGAGAATGGTGCATGAGATGTGGAAGCCTATGGCCTTTGTAAAATTATGAATGCAAGGGAGTGGGTCTTGAGCTTGGTGAGAGTACAGTGGCGGATCACACTTACACACAGTTATACTTTGTTTTTTTCTTTCTTTATTCATGTAAGCAAAAGCACGTGCAAGTCTGCAACTACTCTCTTGTCTTTATTTTTTATAAAAAACTAAAAAGTCTCCATTTGTCCCTTTCTCTAGAAATAAAAAGCCTTAAACTTTCTCTCCCTTATCAGTCATCCCTCTTAGTTTTTACTTAAATAGCTCCAAGCCTCCAACGGAATGGATGCCTAACGGCGACGGGCGATGGTCGACTGTTAAAGCGCAACACGCGAAGGGCAATCGGTGATGGCAAGTAAACAGTGAATCCTATTTATGTTTGAATCTTATCTATCTCCTCCTTTCTATCTCTCTTCTTCTTTTTTTAAAGGATTTTTTAGTTTCTTTAAAGCCTATTTCAATCCTTAAAATATCCTATTTCAATAATCCTGTATTGAATTTCTAGTTCTAGCCTATTTATTTAGGGTCAACCTTATATTCTTCTTAGGAATATCCAATTAAGTATTAATAGTATTTTAGAAACTCTCTTTAAACCCCATTTTAATTCATAAAAAACTCAATTTCAATTCTTAAAAAACCCTATTTCAATAATTCTCATTTCAATTGCCCATTTTAATTCATAAAAAACCCAATTTCAATAAACCTCATTTCAATTTTTTAAAAATCATATTTGAATCAAACCCATAAGGTAAGAATATCCAATTAAAAACTAATTTCTTGAAGGTAGCAACTAGGATTGATGCTAGGATTTTTCTTATTATTATATTTCCCTTTGTTCTATTTTATTTTATTTTTATTTATTTTTTTAGCTTGCATTTATTGTGCTATTGCTTATAGAATTTTTCTAGCATTGTTATTTATTTATTTGTGAATTAATGTGATAATTACTTGTTAAGGTGTGATAAGAGAATAACTCATTTCAAACTAAGCTTTTTTTTTGTTTGAAGAAAAGACTTATTCCAAACCATTAGAAAAACTGGTAGGAGTCATATGTAAGATTTGATTTTGGTGGTTACAAAAAAAATTACAATAAAATTATAAGAAACCACTGCTTTAGTTGAATTTTTTTTGTAGTTTAAATATTTTGTGCTATACAAAGATTTGCTTTTTGTTAAGCTATAAAACATAGATCGAATTTAAATAGTTGATTTTCTAGTGCAGGAAAATCACACGCTAACCCTTAAATAGCATAAATCTCACACGATAGGGGTTAGGGTTCTCAATCTTCAATTAAAAAATTAAAAAAATAAAAGATAAATAAGATAAAAGATCTTCGAAATCGCTCCAAAGAGATTTGTCGGCCTCGTACCAACAATAATTTTGAAGAATCACTTCTTAAAGGCGAAAACTCATCTCAAGTTTTCTAAATGAAAGAATCACTCTTTCACAAGATGCACAAACGCAACTTTTTTTTTTTTTATTCATCATTCCATCATAAAATTTGTTCTTGCATGTCATTAAATAAGCTACAACAATAATAACTAACTAAATTCAAAATAAGAAACTAACTAAAATCGCCAATAGTCAATT
The DNA here is from genome assembly GCA_021018995.1 of Chloranthus sessilifolius. Lineage (NCBI taxonomy): Eukaryota > Viridiplantae > Streptophyta > Magnoliopsida > Chloranthales > Chloranthaceae > Chloranthus > Chloranthus sessilifolius. Next base: position 100,051,569 of record CM037589.1, read on the forward strand.
GAAATCGCCAATAACTAACTGAAATCGCCAATAACAATCAACTTGCGGACGTTCGTTTTGTAATCACGGATGTCCGTTTTGAAGCCACAGGCGTCCGTCATATATTGACGAAGTTTGCTTCATGGATCGTTTGAAAACTCATTTATGAGTCTACTTCATTGTTGACTTTCTTCTTTTGACCCGGCCATGACCCAAATATACGGATTTAAATTCCGCATCAGTTTCTTAATATAGATTTGCTAGGGTGGGTTTTAGTCTCTCGAATCAAGTGATATAGATGAAATTAATAGTGTTTCAAATTTTATACCTTCACTTATTATACCACGTTGCTTTTAAATTCAAGCACCTCTTAAATTTTAAATTATGAAATTTTAAATTTTTTCCTTTATTGTTTTCCTTTTCTTTGAAGCAGTTATGGATAAGTTTTTGAAAAGAAAGTCTAACCTACCTGAACCAGTTTGGACAATGATAATCGTGATCAAGGTCAACCTAATGTTGATCATAATCAACTTTAATCGAATGATGATCATGATCAACTTCAACCTAGTGATGATTGTGATCAATTTCAACCTAGCACAAAGCAAAATTACGTGGCAAAAGTTAACTTGATATATCTCCCAGCATACCTCGAATTGCGAATGTAAATTTTCGATTACCATGCTAATGATCGAGACATTGTTCTAAGAGCATATTTACAAAGGGGTCTTTGTCAACCTTCTAATCACACTTTTCCCTATACTAAATTTGGAGATGCATCCTGACATTTTAATCCTCGTTAGTTTGAAAAGTATGGATAGTTAGAGTAGCATTTCAAAGGATGCAACCTTTTGCTTGTATTACTTAAAAAAAATTATGGAGACCAAAGGGCTAGTGACACTTTTGTGGCTTAAGGATTTAAAAATTTGAAGAGGAAAGATAAACTTACCGAACATGTTGGGAAGTCCAATAGGACCCACAATGACAATTATATGAAGCGCTAAAATTTATTGAATCAAAAGCAACACATTGAAACGTGTATATCCAAGCATTCTGACCAAGCAAAAATTGATTACAAAACTTGTTTGATTGCATCAAGTGTGTTCGGTGACTTTTAAACCAAGAACTAGCTTTTCGTGGCGACGATAAATCGAAAAGTTCGAAGAATCGCAGAAACTTCCTTCAACTTCTACAATTTCTTGTTGAAAATAATGAAGATGTTGAAAGTGTTGTGTTACAAAATGCATCTGAAAATCTCAGGTTGGTTGCTTTAAAAATTCTGAAAGAAATTATCCGTGCCTGTGCGAATGAAATATAAATGTTATCATCAAAGGTGTAGGAAATTCTTTATTTTCTATTTTGGTTGATGAATCTCGTGATGTATTCACATAACATAATGCAACAAATAATTGTTACATTATGTTATGTGGATAAATGAGGTTGTGTGATGGAGGGTATTATAGGTTTCGTATATATTAGGAATACTACGGCTCTCTCACTTAAGGAGCACATTGACAAGTTATTTATCAAACATAAGTTGACTATAAAAAGTTTGTGCGGTCAAGGATATGATGGGGCTAATAATATGCAAGGCAAATTTAATGGTCTTAAAGCGCTCATCTTGAGAGCGAATGAATATACATTTTATGTTCATTGCTTTGCTCATCAACTTCAGTTGACGCTTGTAGTGGTTGTTTCAAATCATAAACCAATTGCCTTATTTTTGGAGTTGGTCTCTAATATAGTAAATGTGGTTGGAGCTTCATGCAAATACAATGATATTCTTCGAGAGCAAAAAATGAAAGAAATTACTGAAACACTTGAGAATGGTGACCTATCAACTGGGCAGGGCCTTAATTAAGAAACTAGCCTTAAAAGGCCTCGTGACACATGTTGGGGCTTGCATTAGGGTACGGTGCTAAGTCTAATTAATATGTTCTATTATGTTATCAAAGTATTTGGGATTATCAATAAAGATGGCTCATGTCGGATACAAAGAGCCAAAGCAAGTTCCTTATCGGATATTATGCATTCTTTTGATTTCGTATTCAAAGTACATTTAATGGAAGAGATCTTGGGGATCACCGATGATCTAGTGAAAGCATTACAACGAAATGATCAAGATATTGTAAATCCCATAACTTTGGTTAAATTATCCAAGTGAAGATTAAAAGAAATGAGAGACAATGAATGGGATTCTCTTTAGTGAAGTTTCTTCATTTTGTAGCAAGCATAATATCATTGTTCCAAATATGAGTGATAAGTTTGTACAACAAGGACGATTACGTCGTGGAACTGAAGAAATCACAAATCTACATCACTACCGTGTTGAACTGTTTTATATTGTCATTGATATGCAACTTTAAGAGTTTGATACTCGTTTTACTGAAACGAGTAGTAAATTGCTTCTTTATATGGCTTGCCTAAGTCTCAAAGATTCATCTTGGGATAGGCAAAAATTGCTTTGGCTGGCTCAATATTTTCCAGCTGAATTTTCTAAAAGAGATATCTGCACTCGAACAATGAGTTTTCAAAATTGACGAGGATCAGTTGTCTTGCTCATAAGATGGTTGAAACGAAAAAGAACATTTTGTATCAATTAGTTTATTTTCCTGTAACGTTGGCATTAATCCTATAATTTGCCACCGCTATTGTTAAGAGAGCATTTTCTGCAATGCATATTGTGAAGACTAGACATCGTAATCAAATGGGAGATGAGTGGATAAATGATTGTTTAATCGCTTACATTGAGAGAGACATTTTTAATAGCATTGATAATTATACGATCATCAATCACTTCCAAAACATGAGGAAGCATTGAGGACAATTGCCTTAAAGAAGTATCCATTAGAATTTTTTTGTAATTTGAACAATATATCATTGTAAAGGTCAATTTAATGAGTTACTTTTTGTAAGTAAATTGTTTTTAGATGCCAATGATTTAATAAGACACATCTTTGTGTAAGCGGATTCGAAATATATTTTATATTTTTATATTTTTAATTTTTAATTTTTAATATTAATTAATGTTATTTCCCCGGGAAAATCCTGGGTCCACCACTACTGCACAGAGATGCTTTGGGTATAATGCTTCGACTGACATTTGTAAATAGCATGAGAGTGCTGTGGTTTATTTTTGTTGGGGTTAGGTGTTATTTGCTTTTGTTTTTTTTTTTTTTTTTTCTTCTGGGTTTTGCTTTCTTGGCATGTGCTTTAGTCTCTCTTTTCGCACAGGTTTCTACACTTTTTCTCTTTTGCTGCACTTTAAAATGCTTCTTATTACGGATTAGAAAAAAATAAATAAATAAGGAAAAAAAGAAAGCAAGTTCTAATATCAAGAAGCATCGGCGATACAGTTGCTAACCGTCTGCAAATGATCGTTCCTGCAGTGCCATTGATCAGTAACGGGAGACTCAATACTGTACCAATCACCAAGTATAAATCTGGCCCTTATTTGGTTTAACCAATTGCCTGAAACGAAACATCTTCATTGAACCGGTTCGTGATTTGAGAACCCAACCATATTTTGGGCAAGACAAACCTACTTGGCTTAAAATTGCCACCTATCTCACCCAAAAACGGGCTTTTCTTGATCGAATATTGATTGAACAGTTTCAAATCTGAACTATAAAGAGATGATATCTTGGATACTCACAAGAGAGAAGCGTGCTCGACTACAACTCAAAGAATGGTGAGTACGTATCCTTAGGCGAGAATGCGAGAGGTTCAATTGTTGACTTCATACTGTCTTGAAATGACTCGAGTAAATCAATGGATTGGAGGGATATCAAAAAGGGATCGTCGTAGCAGGGTGACTCGCCACCAGGCTTCCAAGACATTGTCTCATGGCTGACGAGCACGATGTCATCGATCAACTGGTATGCTTCATTTCGAGGATGATCTTCATCTCCTTTTACGAGCTCTTCTTGGATTTCTTCTACCTTCATGGACATCTTCGATCGCTTTTTGCTGGTGTTCTCACTGTAACTGGTACTAGCGCTCGGCCCGCTTTGTCCTCCATGTTGCTGCTCCTACTCCTTTGTCAACTACAATCTTCTTGATCAAGTGAGTGTTCTAATAATTCTTCACCGCGTTATCAGTTCGACCAGGGAGCCGTCCGGCTATCAAGGACCACCTTCACCCAAAAAGATCAAAAATAAAAACTGAAACATAACTGACCTGATAGCTAGAATTAGCTTCCTTTTGTTTACTTATTTATTTTAGGGACTAGGTAGACTAGATCTCGATTGAACTTGAATTGAGTGGAGTAAAATTGAATGAATGAAACAACTGACCTATTGCCTATAAGTTTATGCATTCTGATGATGAGATCTTCTTCCTCCTTTGACATTTCCCCCTGCTTGAGGTTTGGTCTTAGGTAGTTCTTCCATCTCAGTCTGCAGCTCTTTCCTCCCCTCAATACCCCTACTCAAGGCACAAAGAGAAGGTAACAAAAAGGAATATAGTAGAAACCGCAGAATGTAATTAGCCTGACACTACTCTTTTTTATCTGTAAAGGGCCAAGAAAAATAGTAAAAAGAACAAAACAAGGAAAAACAAAAAGAGGCAAAACCATAAAAAGTGAAACCTTCCAGCAAGGAGCTAAAGAAGGAAGACAAAAAGGGAAAGAATCCCCACTCAGAACTCACCAGAGGATTCCATTGCATGGAAATAAGGTAACAACATAGTCAAAATTTGACATCAAAAAATTTGCTGAGTCTAATTAGTATGTTCTATTCTGTTATCAAAAGATTACCTGATCTCTTGGAAACTGTTTAACCAGTTGCCTTCTCCATAGGTCTCTATATATTTGGTTAGAAGCAAGTCTTCTTCAGCCTTCCAATTGCCCTTCTTAAGGCCTTGCTTAGACCCATTTCTCTCCATTATCCTTTGCTATTTTTTTGTGTAGGTGGCTGGCGGAGAGAGCACTTATGCATGGTAGTTATATAGTCTCTCTCTCTGAGGGTCCACCCTTGTTGGATGGATGACACTGTGGACTGATTGAAAGGACCCACGTCCCTTTAGCTTTCTCAGCCAACAAATCATGAATCTTCACTACCGAGTTGTACTACTAACACTGCATAAACCAGTAGTTGATGACATGCAAAAGAGAGAGAGAGAGAGAGAGAGAGAGAGATTTGTCTTCCGCCCGTAGTCACCGAGTGTGTTGTGTCAAAAATGGTGAAAAACTCAACCATTCCATATGTTTAATAATATTAAAGATGCATCAAAATAACCACAATTGCAGTTATAAAAGTGAGATGGCTCCCACTCAAGTCGTAAAGTTTAAAGACTTTACCAATTTCATAGGTGACAATAAATAAATAAATCTCAATGTGTTGCGCCAAAAATAGATCCTCTCTCTATGCGAGCAAGCATTATATCTGAGTTGTCTATGTTGTATGGTATCCTGAAAATATAAACATAATAAATTAATTAATGAAGTGAGCATTATGTGATTGCACTCATTTAAAACAAAACAAAAATGTTGCAATCATATTTTGTTGATCGTCGATTGTTTTCTTCTTCTTGATCACAAGTTAAGTGAAGTCTTTCTTTTCGACTGTTTTCTCTTTTTCTGTTGGTCTCTTTGTTTTACATGGTCTCATCATTTCTCACACTTTCAAGAGAAAGAACGACCCAAAACAAAGGAAAAAAGGAACATCTTAGAACTTGCACGTCTTTTAATCTCTTAGAATAAAATGGGGTGGAAGTACTTGCACCATTTTTGTAACTTGTTCCTTTTTTTTTTTTTTTTAATGTGCAATGGCTTATATTGGAGTGCAAGGTGATAAAATCATGATCATATGGCCATTTTTTGGAAAGAAAAAAAAAAGAACCAAAAAGGTGGTGGCGGTTTTAAATTTAGATAATAATTTATTTGAGCATTAGAAAAAAATAAAGAGTACCTTTAGATCCACCCACCAAATTTTTAAGTTTGCCTACACTGAAAACATTGATTATATTGAATCGGAGATTATTTAAATACCCAATCTTTCCCACGATCAATCTTGAGAACATGGTCGCACTATTAGACGGTTTGTTTTTTATTTCATGTGGTACACACTCACAAAAGTGACCTTAAAATTAATTTTGAGTGTGCACGTGATGTTATGTCAATGTCACTTTTCTAATATGTGTGCCACGAGAAATAAAACATTGGTCGTCTGATGATAGGCTCATAATCTTGAGATCCATCATGTGAAAGATTGGGAGGATAAACGAGTTCCAATATCAGATTCTACCAAGTCAATGTGCTTCAGGGTGTATAAACTCAAAGACTTGGTGGGTGGATTCAAAGGTACTCAAACATAAAATAAAATAAAATAAAATCTAAGAGTGTTATTTTAGGAAAAAGAGAAAAGGCAAAGAACAAAAAAGGAGGATCCTTGGGACGATCATATCTGGTTCGGGCAATGTAAGCTGATTTTTTAGAAGTTTCGGTATCAAGTGTTGTGAGGCTTTGATCATCTATAATATACACATAGTATTAATGGTCATCAATAGAAGATGTCCACAATCCACATCGGTAGTCAACGTGCAGATGAAATTGGCAGGCCATAGATCTCTCTGATTAGAGGAATTTTAACCACACGATTGAAGCACTTTTCGTCGGACCTTTTTTATCCATTGCATTTGCAATACAAATTCTCGATCATATGATTAGGACTTTCTAATTCACTAAAACATGATTTTACAGTCAGTTTTTGGGATGTGTGCCAAGTAGAATAAAAATTAATCGTATAATTGTATGTCCACGATCTCAAGCTTCATTGTGTGGAAGATTAAGATGAAAAACAATCTCCATTGTTTGATTCAAATCAGTCAAATGGTGAGATTATTCTCTATTGAGGTGATATGGCATTTCACATGATGCAAATAATGATACCATAGAAAATAATAGTCATGATCACACCATTTTTTTAACGAAGAAAAACTATTGACTGATTTAAATCACACGATAAAAATTATTTTTTGCTTTAATCATTATCGCGATAGATCTTAAGATCATGATACGCCTATCAGACAATCAGATATTGATTCCACATGACACACATCTCTAAAGTGTAAGCCTTTTGCTCATGATCTAGGTCACTTTTAGAGATGTATATAATTCACATCATCAAAGTGATAGATCATACATCAAACAAAGTATCCTAAAACTGACTATTCTTCTTAATTTTTAATGGCTGATATTAAAATTTTCCAATTGCACGGTTCACATCGACTTATAAGCATGATTATTTGGCTGACAATTGTCACTTGAACATTTAGATTGATTTTAGAAGATTGCGATGTGGTAGCCGGTATAGTAATAAATCACACTTTAAATGGTATAACTTTAATGGTATAAGATCAAAACTCAAGTTTACTGGTGTAAGATAATTTAAACAACATTTTAGTGATTATTACTTTAGCTTCGAGTTTCTTAAAAGTCAAACATTTATGGTATTCTGTGGCTGAAAGGTAAACACTGTTAAGGATAAACTGAACAAGCTACCCTGCTTTTCTGCATATATAGAGTTGCTATTAGGTGAATAACCCGAACAATGAGTGAACCCTATGCGACTTAATTTTCTCACTCACTAAGCAAACTTAGTTGAGTACATATAGTTAGATTCGGTTAGATTCAGCATGACCAGTGAAACGATTTGTTAATGCAAAATATTAGGTTTTTAAATAATAATAATAACAATAAAAAGGGTTACTACTAACCCACACTGCATACTAAAAACAATAAAACCTCGATAAATGACTATTCGGTAAATTAATAATCTCGTTTAAACAATAAAATCTTTCAATCCCAACTCAGTCCAGTGTACTAAATTAATAGCTTCACTAAATGCATATGATAATAATTAAAAAAAATTAAACCCATTAAGACCTAACGAATTTATAAATTAATAATTAATTAAATACATTAAAAAAAATAGCATATAAAACGGCTTCAAACGCTAAAGGCTTTATGTAAGAGCAAAACTAATGACTATTTATAAAGATCATGGTTTATAAACATGAAATGTTTTATCTTGTAGGGCATTAAATTTTGAAGCCACATCAATTGTATGTGGTACTTACTCTATTAACTTTTATGTATGTACATAAATATTAACTTTTGAGCTTCTATGCATGCACTTATTAACCTTTGAGCACATTCATTGTTTTTTTATTTATAAGTAACACATATATCTTGGTCAAAAAAATAATACATGTACAAATATTAAAAATATAACTCTTTTTAAATTAATAAACTATTCATTTATTGATATATAAATAATCACTCTAAAATAATAATTTTTCTTAATCTTAAAAGTATTATTTTACAAGGGTACTATATTCCACGTTAAGTTATGCAGAAAATCATCGAGTGCTTTGAATAGGATGATGGGGATCAATATTTTTCTAATCTTCTGCATAAGTGATCTTGAGATCATAGGCATACCATTAGATGGTCAACTTTTGATTCCATGTGACACACATCCCCAAGAACTCTATGGGACACTGAACGCTCACAGGTCACCTGTTGAGATGTGTGCCAGGTGGAATGAAAAATTGACAGTCTGATAATATGTTCGTGATCTCAAGATCTATTGTGTGAAAGATTGAAACAAAAAACGATCTCCATCATCTGATTCAAAGTAGGCAACGATTTTTAGCTGTTCTCAATGATTTGCAATCTTAGTAGTGAACCTTGTGGTAGTCTTTTGTACAAAGCTAGTAATATGAATGCAGACATGTTAGAAGATCTTCTAGATGCAAATTCCTGTGAGGATTAGAATTTCACGGAAACCAGAGGTTCTGTAAAGAATTTTCCCGGCCATTAGATCTTTGAAAGTCCTTTTTCTAAGAATTTTCTCCATTCCTGAAATGGATTGAGAGAGAATGGAAAGTCGGTCCCATTAAACAAAAGACGGTATTCTTGTGACCTCCAAGCCGTCTAATTTGAAGGTCATTATGTAAAGATCTTTGACACCAAACACTGACATGAAAGATAATTTCTATCATCTTACTCAAAATAATCAAATTTCAGTATCTGATTTAGTGGTTTATTGTATTGAATCGGATGATAAAGATCGTGTTATAAACTTATGTGCCAATCTTTGGCACCAAAAATCTTTATATTATGGCTTTTAAATCAGACGGCTTAGATGTGTTTCCACATGGCACAGGTCTAAAAAAACCATCTTTCTGTTATATTAGATGCACCATCACATTTTGTCCATGCAAGTATGTCACTCTTTCTTTTATTTTTATTTTTTTGTAAATACCCCTTCGGAGATGTAAACCTTAAGGGCTGGTTCGAGAGCCTAGAAACCCCAGATTCTGAGTTTGCACTCAGATTTTAGGCAAAATCAGAGGTTTTCCCCAAGAGTCATCCATTCGCGAGATGGTGTGAGGCCCGCCTAGAATCTAAGCTTTTCCGACCGAAAGCGACAAGCCTTTGTTCGAGCTTTTTGGTCTGAAAAGCTCAGAATATGAGTTCATGCTTTATAGTCTCCCTACAACCGCACATGCCTATCAATCCTTTGGTAGACATCTCCATCTTGCTTTAAGCTTATAACTATCTTTCGACACTGTTGACTGCCTTGAATTAAGTCATGGGGATTGTTTTTTATCCCAATCTTTAGCAAAATGGATATTGAGATCATGATTCACATATCAGACAGCCATGTGTTGATTCCACATGCCACTTGCCGTGATCATGGGCATTATATAAGTAGAGTTATCGGTTCATTTTTGGGATGTATTCCATGCGGAATCAACATCTGGTCATTTGATAGGTGGGCCATGTTTTGAATACCAATTTGCCAAAGATTGCGATGAAAAACGATCTCCATCATTTGTTTCAAGGTAGTTAATGGTATTAGTGGTTAAACCATTGGTTCAGGAGACTGAAGCTTTGGTTGCAAATACTAGTACCAAATGTTTGAGATTATAAAGTGAGAAAATAGGAAATTATTTTTCTCAATTACCCATAATAGAGGATTCCTTAGTTGCAACCATCATCATTTTGATAGAATTAGGATTGCAATAATGATATCCAATTACCTATAATTTAAGCCCTTTTTTCTTGGACTTATTTTCGGAGAGATTTCTCTCACAAGAGGCTCCACTATGGTGTAGAGCTATACACTCACATACAATGTATAGGCTCTAGTATGATTAATTAAGAATAAATAATATTGCAGGAAGAATGTTTGAACCTAGAAGCTCTACATAGCTTTAAGTCAACCACTAGAGCAATTCAGTAAGATATAAAACAATTTAATACATATATAACATATTCAAATTGTAATAATGCATGTGTTCTACAAAAGGCATCAAAATTATTAAATAAAACAAATGTCGAGTCTTCTCCTTTATCATCGGGATATGTTCGACAACTTCGATGATGCCATGGGCTCCCCGCAATATGCTGTCACATCCTCCTACTCTTAAGAGGATGACGACGAGGATGATGCTACCTTGTAGTCATTCATCAAGGGATTTTTTAATTAGGCCAATTTTGTTGTTACATACGATTAACAATGTGTTAGTCATTAAATCATAATCGGAAAAATACTCTGTCAAATATGTCCAGTCTCGCATCAATTGGTTGGCCGTCAAATTTGAGTCAAAGCGGAGTACGACACATAAACTAATGATTAGATATCATTTTTATAGTCGTTGGTCGTTACACAACCATCCATTGAATCGTTTCTGAGCTTTTCCGTGAGGAACTTAAGAACCAAGGAGTATGACCTTTTATGGGAAAGCCATGAATCTAACTTAACTTAAGAACGCATATGAGAGAAGCCAAGATTCTGAGCTTTCAATAATATATGCTTTTCTGAGAAAAGCCAGAAAACACCCAAACGAGCCCTAGGGGTATACATGTGACATGGGCGTTGGGTGCCATGTGGCACCTAAAAGGGACTCGGTTCTAGCATTTGGATACTGCTCTCGAGTCCAAGAAGTAGAATCGTTCCCATTGGGAAATAGCAAGTGCTAAGCTAAGCAAGCTCGAGCCCTCGTCGCAAATTAGATTTTATTTAATTAAAATATGGAAGTAATAAGTGGGGTGGGGTTGAACCCATAACCTTTTATGTTTGCGTCCAAGCTAACTTTGTGTTCGTGTTTTTTGGGACGTTTAAGTTTAAACTTGCCTTACAAAGTATGCAACATCTCTATTAAGTAAACTTTAATATTTATATTATATTTCTTATAGTTGCTTGCCAAAATAAAAAACAAAAAATAAATATTAAAAACTCATCTTAACTCAAGTGAAATGGATTCTCATGAAAGTATTCAATTAAGAATTACAAACTCCAATTCGAATCTAGCGAATTGTGAATTAAGGAATATACAAGAGAATTTAAGAAAGAGTTGGTCTACAATGGATTTCCACCTATCATGAGTGGATACGAGCTATACGGCAGTCCAACATTTGAATGACTACATGACATTTAGGGACTTCTAATGCATTGAAGTCTGTCCCAATAAACAATTAGGGGGGCTTTTAAAACATTCCTCTCATGTGGTTGAGGTTCAAAATTCCAGTCAAAGAGTACTATGTCATGAGAGGATCTTTTAAATCAATAAACCTTGTCCTCCGTCTCCTCCCTACCTTTTCAGTGCGAATCCATTAGCTTATTTTTCAGTGGACGACTGTCAAAGGGTCAGGCTTCAGCCGAGCCTGGCCCGGTTTGGGGGAAACATTCGGGACAAATGTGGCCCAATTTTGTATTCGAGACCGCTTCAGGCCTAATTTTTAGGATAAAAAATAGCACTGTTTTCAAAGCCTGACCCGAGCTCAGCTAGCTTTAGCCCTATTAGATTAAGGGAAAAGATCGTGATTATGTTGGCCGGAATCTAATTTCAGTCAGATTTGGGCTTAAATAAAAAAAATCCGAGCCTGAAAGCACTTGTGCACCCACGCTGGATAACAAATAATCAGGCGGCTGACCCAAGCTCGGCCAACTTTACCCCTATTATATTAAGGGAAAAGCTTGGCCTGATAGAAAAAGAAAATTAAAAATTAAAAGGTTTTTTAGTGGTTAAAACTGCGGTCAAAATTTGGGTACCACCCCACATATTTTGGTGCATTGAATTTTTTCCAGTTTGACCACATTTTGGATGATGGATATGCATTGGGTCATAACTAAATATTTTGAGTGATCTCTGATCAGTTTTTGTCCCACCCCTCTTGATAGCTTCCACATGGACCATGGACAAGTTTTTGTCCCACCACTCTTGATAGCTTCCACATGGACCCCACCCGATTGGAATGCATGGATCCACCATATATATATATATATAAGGCAAATGGAACAATGAGTTTGAACCCATACTAAGGATGGTTGGTAAGAATCCTATATCACATGATACATGACACGTGACTCCAAATCAACACTCGTTTTCAAGTCATGTGTCACATAAACTTAAAATAAAATTAAAAAGTATTTTTGGCGGTCAAAAGTGTGTATACCGCCCACATATCCTAATGCATTGAATTTTCCTCCCTTTGAGCACATTTTGGACAGTTAATATGGATCAGACCATGCCCAATTTTATTTTATTGTCCCTGACGTTCTTAGGCAAGTTGTTGTAGAAGCCAATCCCTCGAGTGGATGCCAGATAGACCCCACCTGATTCTAACCCATAGCCCAAGCCTCTCTCTCTCTCTCTCTCTCTCTCTCTCTCTCTCTCTCTATATATATATATATATATATATATATATATATATGCAAATTTTTTTGAAAGTTAAGTGTAGAGGTGCCTACACTCCCCCCACCTGGCTACGTCCTGAACAGAGATCGTTTTCATTCTAATCTTTGACAATGGATCTTGAGATCATCATCATATAGTCATTCTTTATTTCACGTGACACATGAAAATCACATGACACATCACGCTCAAATGTGATTTTCAAATCATTTTTTGGAATGTGTGTCACATGAAATCAAAAACTGATTATCTAATAGTACGTCGATTGTCTCAAGATAAATTTTGTGATAGATTGGGACAAAAAATGATCTCCATCGTTGATTCAAAGCAATCAATGGTTCTTAGTGTAGGTGTCCTCAATAAGTAAGTAGGTATAAATACAGCTACACTTATAATAGTTTAGGGGAAGATTATAAAAATCCTTGTGTTTAACATAAAGACCAACTCTGCTGACCGAAATTTACATAGGTAGGGGCCATGACATGCCAGATTTGTTTCATAGATAGACCTTATGACATGCTGGATTTTTTCCAGCATTGCTCACATCTTTGATAAATCAAGGGGCACATCTCAACCATCTAATCTAATCTATCTACTTCAATATGGAACCTTAAGAATATGCTACAGCCGTTCATATTAGCATGTGCAAACTGAACGGGTTAAATCTTCCAAGTCAGTGTGATTTTTGGGCCAAAAATAGCTCCCAATTGAACCTATAGAATTGGGTACACGGCACAATCTATGAATTGTCAGTCACAAATCATTTATCCTTTGAAGTAATGGTTGATAGACTATCGCCACACCCCCCTTATATCGAACTCTAGTCGGCCCAAAAAGTAAGCCGTTTGGATAATTTGATTTATCCTATCTATGCACTATAATATAGTAATATAGTAAGCACCTTGGGTAATTTGAATCATCCAATTTATGCCCTATAATACGGACTGTGATTACTAATTTTTATGCACTATAATATGGATTGTTATTCCTAATTTTTTCAATAGTCAATACCGAAGTGAACCGTGCAGATGATTATTTTCAATCCTCTTGTAGGTGTGAATCTTCGCAAGAGGCATATTCCAACCCCTCCTCTTGTACACAGGCACATAGCAGTACCTGTGCACAAGCTCGGTTATAGGCAGGCCCGGTGTCAAAAGTCCTTTAAATAAGAAAAACTCTGTATTCAAACTGGCCACTGCGACTTAGAATATTGCACCGACAATCAAGGGCATAGCCAGAATTTTCTAGTGGGTGTGACCAATGGTCGATAGATGTTTTATCGTAGGTTTAAGGGGCTTGTACACCACAGATTTGAGGGGCATATAAATAAAAGAAGGCTACATAAGAAGTATATCTTACACGTTTTCAAGAGTCCAATGGGGGCTTCAGCCTCCACACTCTGCTATGTGGCTCAACCCCTGCCGACAATCATGTTCAAGAAATTGATGATAGAGCAGTCCTCGAAATCATTAACCATACACCTTCAACTCTACAAATTTGAAATCAAGCCTAGTTCGTCCATATCGACGCTTCAAAATTGGCACTAGTTCACCGATTCCCACAGAGACATTTTAGAATGTCCGGTCCATTGAATTTTTCCCAAAACTTAATAGATTCATTTAAAACTCACCCTATAGGTTTGATTAAGAGCGGCAAATAGTGATCTTAAATTCGAACCTAGCAGTCCACGATCCAAATTACAGACCAACACCCTAGAATAGTTGAACTCATGGTTTCTGTGTCAGAATCCCTTGTAATTAAAAGGGTTTTCAAGCCACAGCCCTCAAGTTTTAACCTTCAACAATGGATTCTGTGTATATTTGAAATGCTACTAATAGTCCACAAATAAACTCAATATAGCTAATTCACACACTAGTATTTTTTTTTATGCAAGCCTTGAAGGGATTCTGTTTGCAACGGTATAATGGAGCAATAAGGTTCTCCCTGTCCAAATCAAGTCAATCGATTGATGAGGCAAGACAATGCTCCCCTTCTAAAGTGGTCCTTTACTATCAGCACAGATATAATTAAGTGGCTTGTCATCAACAAAGTGGGGTTGTTTTGTTGGTGTTGTCATGATTCAATCCACTAACGAAGGCATGCAACAGATTAGACTAACGAAACTCTCGTCCGTTTTAAATATTGAATAAATGATCATGGATCGCGATCAATATGATCGGATTCATCATAAATGACGAAAACAGCTTTTTGGTGACACATGGCATGATGGATCCAGACAAATACAAGATGGACGCGTGTGTGTGACTAACAAAGGCACACAACAGATTAGATTAACGGATGTTCTCGTCAATTTTAAATATTGACTAAATGAATCTGGATAATGATTACCTTCGATAGTGGATGGCTAATGCATGAACAAAGAAAACTAACCATCCAAAGGATGGATCTTAGACCACGTGTAAATCACAACAAATTCAAAAGTCCCAACTCTTCCATCAAGGAATTTTTTTCAACATAACATATATTTCCTATCGTTTGCCAAAATCAGGCAAAAGGCAATCTTTGGAGCAAAAACTGCATGAATACATGTATATTTGATAACGCATGCATGGAAGTATTAATGCCATGAATTTATGGTTTGCAAATCTAAATTCCATGAACAAGTCAAATGATAAGATAAGAAAGAGACTTACCGCCAGAGGAATATGATCTTACGCCATTATTCGAGCCGACCTCACGTAGAGGCTATCGACAACTTTGCCTACATTGGAAATGGTGTCAAGCGTTGCTGGGAAGATCGCATCCCGCTTTGGATCGTCGAAGATAATGAGGCAGCCAGCTCCCTGATCCAAAGTCCCGGCAAACTTCTTATCTAGAATCATCTGAGAGAGCTTATTCTCCACGTGATCAGATGGCAGTCCAATCAACTCAACAACATGAGAAATCTCCACCCTTGAGAAAGGCTCAATCAACCTGCAGAGGTTCTGCTCCAAGAGGGTATCATATAATGACGAGAGGTGCCTGTGGACGATCGGGTCTTCCTCTAGTTGAGCTTTGTAGTCTCGTAATGCGGTCTCAAATAGTTTTAAAGAGCGTTTCGAGTGGGCGTCAGCAATAGCTTTCATGGCATCCAATTCCGGGCCAACGTAGAGCAAACCTGCCTTGGAAGATATTATTCCGGCAACGTCGTCAGCCTGGCTCACCATTATCTTGCACAACAGCATGTATTTGAGACTGAAAACTGCCCGAGGATCCTCAAGTGCATTGAACGCTTCGAATGCTTCGAAGAAATAGCTATACCCAGTCTTATAATCCTTCTCTTCAGCATGCAGAATCCCACTCTGCAAATCAATGGTTCCCTGTTGAGCCGGAGGCACGTAAATGGCATTTGCAGCTGTTCTCGCTGCAGTTAGTGCAGCTTTCGCCTTCGGAAGATTTCTCAGAGAAAAATGGAGCTTACTTTCTAAGAGATCGATGTCAACCAGAAGAAGCTTATCATCCAATCTCCTGACCTCCTTGACCAGGGTTGAAAGAAGGGTCAGAGCTTCTGAATATTCTTTGCTTTCCATCAAAAGAGCGGCAAGTCTTGCCTCAACTCGCTGTCTGAGAAACGTACGTTTCTCAGCACGGGTCCATTCCACCATTTCTTTGCAGAGAGATATCTGCAGATCAGACGTTCCAGGAATCTTAGAAACCGCATCGATTATTCCTCTCACGATTTTTGCAGTTTTCGCCTTGGGTATCAAGGAAAAGAAGGGCCTCAACTGCGTAAGAAGACTCCTCAGATCCTCGGCTCTTTTTTCTTGCCTGAGAAGATCCGAGAGATTTGAGATGGCTTGTTCTTTGATGCGTAAGGCTTCCGGAGAAGCTGAAGGATTTTCTAGTATACGGTAAAGGATGGAAATAGACTCAGATGGGTCTTTAGCTTCTAAAGCCTGTGCAAGGGAATCAGTGTTTGCTGGGAGATGTGCTGAAGACATGGCTACCGACTCAAAAATCCAAACCCTGAAAATGATAACTAAAGAATCAAAGTGAAAAAATATATATAGATATTAGAAATCATTCAAGGAAAAAAAAAACAACTCAATTCGAAATTGTCACAACTATTTTAATTGTCAAAACTTGTTTAATTGTACATTAGCAATAGACCATACGTTAATCATACAAAATTAAGTTAATTGATAATGTTGATCTAGAGATTCTTTTCCAGCAGAATCCAAAGAAATGTGGGTGGAAACATGGCATTTTTATTACTATGTTGGACAAAATTAAGCAGGGCACTCAGAGCACTTTAGACTATTAACCTTTCTTAACCTCACAACTGTGTCATGAAGTGGGGAATTGCGCAAAGAACCCAAAAATGCTACCTTCCAATCTGAAGAATTGGAACTTGGGAATCAATTCATATTTTTCTTTAGCATTCGAACCATTTCTAGTATAAGGCAAAAGATGGTACCACTAGAGAATTAGATACATAAACCATGGAATTTGTCTTCCATATTACAAGAGAAAACATATATGCTTGTGTTGAGGGATTCATGGTGGAAAAAATGTACATGCATGCTTGACAAGTTACAAGAAAGAAACAGACATTTTATCCGTATACTGGCCCACTTAAAATGTCACTTTAAAGGGAAAGGTGCCATTCAGCTCAATCTTTTTTCTGTTGGAACGCATGGATTTCTGCTCATGGTTGAAATGAGACCGCAAGAATCCCTTTCTAGAATACCATGCAGTTAAAGTTGAACTACCGATTCTCAATTATTCCAGGTCATATAACATTACAGGAACTGCAAAAACAATCTATGATCAAACATCTATAGGATGTTTATCCGAACATAACTTTTCATTAATTCCACAAAGATAAAAGAAAGAGTTAAAAGAGATTGATAAGGATTCCCTGCATTTCTGAGGTTGCAGAAAACCCAGTTAGGTTATAAACTGCAACAAATTTGAAAGAGTGGAAAGTGCAAGGGTGATCTTTAATTAAACATCCATTGGATGTTTCTAAGAGAGATCACAATGACTCCTAGGAATCCTGTGATTGTCAGAAAACCCACAAAGACCGTAAGCCGAAGCACGCCAAAAGAGTGAATATTGCATAGATAATCTTCAATCAACCTTCCATGGGACAATTATCAGAACATAACTTTCCATTAGGCTGCATTTGGGTTAGATCTTTTAAGAGCAGCAGCATCTCTCTGCATACTCTCTGTCAGAACAGATTTTATCTGCTTTGGCAGAGAGCAGTCTTATCACTTAAAATAGTTCCCTGCCAGAGCAAATGGGGTGAGGAGCTGTGTTACCAAATGTAGAAACAGTTTCCCTCTGGAGCCAAAGAGTGAAAGAGTCAATCTTTGGCCAGAAAGAGCTAACCCAAACACAGCCTTAGAACGATAAATTCCGAGGTTGTCAGAAAACCCAATCAAGGTAGTTAAGGCGTTGTGGCGAGGTCATGGCGAAGAGGCTCGCCATGCCATGGCGAGGCCATTTACAATTTTTTTTTTTAATATTAATAATTTTTTTTTTATTTATTAATCATTAATATTTATTTTTTTTTAGTTTTTTACCATTTTTAATTCGTATATTTTTTCTAGAGGAAGAAAAAAATTTAACTAATTAATCGGGCATAGACAAATATCAATAAATAGAGAGCAAATATTAATTATGAAATATGAAACCTCACTAAATTCGCAAATCACAATACTGCTATGTGGTCAGTTTTGACTCCATGTGGCACACATGCTCACAGATTAATTTTTGGGACGAAAAACTAACCATCTGATGAATGATAATATTGTAATGATCTCAAGATCAATTGTGGGAAAGATTGGAGCAACAAATGATCTCTGGTGCCCCCTCAAAGCAGTCAACGGGTTCAGTTGCACTTAGTTTCAACAATCAAGCCCCGACAAAAAAAAAAAAAATTTAAGCAGGCAATAAAATAGGAAAAAAAATAATATAAAAACATAAATATATATATAGGGAGAGAGAGAGACTAAATTATGAAAAAACAAACAGAAAAACACAGAAAACATACAAACACAAAAAAAAACAGAAGCCGAGAGAGAAAGAGACGAGAGAGAGACAGAGAGAGAGAAAGGGGAGAGAAAGGGAGGTGAAAGAGAAAAAGACGAGACTGGGAGAAAAAAAAAATTGCGAGCCTGTGAGAGAAGAAAGGGAGGCGAGAGAGAGAGAGAGAAAAACGGTATCATATATGTATTGTTCGATACTGTAGTCATGTAAATAATTTTGTATAAAAAGGCCTTACACAGTGTTGGTCCTGCATATATGGTTCCAGATGGGGTAGACGGGACACAAACCTAACCTCTGCCTTTTTTATATGTTTCTACAATCATAAATAATTTTATATGTTTTTTTATAAATTTTAATATTTTATATAGAATTTTTTTAAAAATTAAATTGTCAAAAAAAAAATTATGCTTTTTAAAGAATTTTTGGTAACAAAATCCATATCATCTAATACTGATACGGATTGGTCCCTCGAGGACTGAGACCAGGGATTGATACCGAGTTTGATACCTTGTTGTCACACTTTATTGGTTGGTGTGAAAGATGTTAAAATCCCTTCTGAGGGTTCTAAAACTGGTTGAGTACCATACAAGAATCAACCGGTTAGACTTGGCCATTGCCTACAACTTCACCAACAGCTCTTAAAAGATACTTTGAGCAAAATGCTAGTGGGTCAATGACCCAACGAAAATTGTGCCAATACCATGACAAAAGAAGTCAAGGAATTTTATACCCAACTCCCAATCAAGTTGAAATGTTGAAGTAACAACAGGAGCAAATACTTCCAAATGGGTGAAGAAAAAGGCGAGAAAAGTTTGGAAATTTTGCTTTTCTTCATCAATGTCAACTTAAACACTAATGTCTATCAAATTTGTTAATAAATTAACATTAAGGGCATGTTTGTATTTCCTCCTCGAAAAAAGGAAAATGCATCGTCTTTTCTTAGGAAAGGAAAATAAAAAAGTGATTTTTTTACTAGAAAATACCTAGATGATGTTTGGTAACAATAATCTAGGAAATAATAACTTATGTAAAAATCCGAAATTTAATCCGGACGGCTTGTTTGTAGGTCTGAATCAAATACTCTGAACTTCGACTAATCTTCAAAATGTAATCAATGGTAATCTGCCATACTTGCTAGCTAACAAGCAACAAGATTTGTCATCAACTAAGATAATCCATTATGATGGACCTTACGCTCGATTGTGGTGGTGGAAGTCATGGTGGTCTTTCGTGGTGGTGATGGTAGTGCTCGGTGTTGGTGGTTGAGGTAGTGATGATGGTGGTGGTGGTTGTGGGATGATGGCACAGGCGGTGGAGCCTAGGCTTAGTAGTTTTTATTTTACTTACTATCAATCTATAATGATCTGTAGAGGATATATAAAAAACAATAAATATGTGAGTCTAACAAATAATGAGATTATGATAAGATTCTAATGGAAGGGGAGCAATTGAGACCACCTTAGATCATGGGTCAAAAAATCTCGGATTTCCGAAACGTATTGTCCAGCCTCCAGGACGAAACGTATCAGCATATCGGCCGTTACATTCAATGTATCGTCCTAGTAAAAAAAAAAAGAAAAAATTTAATCCCAAAAAATACCCTAAAATTCTGGGAAAATATATTTAATGGTTTTCTATATTTTTTTACCACAAAAACCCACAAATTTGGGGCTAAAAATATAGATCTACCATATTTATGCATAGATCTATATTTTTCCACCAAAAAATAGAAACAAATGGACAAAAACACACAAAATTATAGGTCTCCGATGAATACCTTCTGTATGGTCTCCGATGAGTCGGCGGCCTTCCCGTACGATTCCGGTTGGTGGAGAACGTAAATCCGGTGCTTAGAGGGAAGAGAGGAGGATAGAGGAGAAAAGAGGAAAAAAATAAAGTAAAAAAGGGAAACCCGAACTTAAAAGGGTTTCCCTTCGTCACTTGAAGCTGGGGCCCCACTGGACGATAATTTCAAATTATCATCCAATAAGGACGACAAATTGGACGATAGAGGCGATAAATTGACCAATAATTTGACTATTTTTAAGGGGCCCCGAGAAATACCCAATTTACCGTATCGTCCAGGTCCACAACCGATAGTATCGGATGATACGAATCGGCATCGGACGATATTTTGATCCATGCCTTAGATGCCTTTTTATCTACTTTCTGCCTTTTGTTTGGTTTTGGCAGCTTGTATATTTTGTTTTTGTTTTGTTTTCCTCGCTTAGCATCTTGCCAAGCCTCTTGATCTGTAGTATTTCTTTTTTTCTTTTAATGGAGATATAGTTATAATTTGATAAAAATTAAATAAACAAATAATGATAAGCAAGTGATCATTTACTCATTGAGTATCAATGGTCATGTAAAATTGCAAGTTGGAAGAACTAACAACTAGTGAGCAATAATTAGCGAATTAAATAGACAAAAAATGATAAATAGATCTTTTATTTTGAAAATATATAGTTTTAGAATCTTTGGATTTAAAAGGCATCTTCTAAGCAATAGTTGGAAATTTAGAATAATATTCTAAATAGATGCTTGCTCCAATTTCGTTTTAATTGATCTACACAAGATTGGAAAGCTTGGGTTCTTAAGGGATTAGGCATTGGCTCAAGTGGTGATGCTAGCAAGCATGTAGTTTGAGATCAGGGATCTAAATCTCTACCCATATAATATTTGACAAGAGTTATGATTAAAAATAAGAATAATAAAGAATGAACCATTTGCACAGCTTGGTTGCAGTGTTTATCATCTGACTTAATACCATACACCGGTCCTTAGCAGTTAGTAGACCCGCCTAAATGCCCGTTTAGGTGTCTAGTGTGTCCCCTTATGACGCCCAAGGCGGGCAAGGTATAAGAGGGCTATGCCTTGGCGGTCACCCTCCGTAAGGGCCTAAGTGCAGCTTTAGACGACTGAGGGTAGAGGAGAGGTGGTAATGATGGTGGTGGAGGTGGTGGTGGTGGTGGTGGTGGTGAACGTCGTTGCAGCGATCATGGAAGTAAATATAAGGTTACGACAGGTTTTAAGACAACAGAAGTTTGCATGGGTAGGTTAGGTTGTGCACAGGTAACTAGGCAATAGAAATTTGAATAGATTGTTTTACTTTAAAGCTTTGACCTTTTTAAAAACAACTTATTTTTTACCCAAGTGTTTTCTTGGCTATGGCGAAGGAAAACACTTTCGCTCATCTTCCCAACAAAAACACTGACTTTCTTGGTTAGGCTCCACATGGTAGCCAAACAACTTTTTCCAAAAGTAAATGTGAGCCCCACGTATTCTACTGGAAAATGAGCATTTTCTGCCTCACACAACGAACCCTAAAAGACTCCATCTAATTTCTGTCTGACTATGGATGATCAGAGGACCAAAACAAATCACATCAAAACAAGAAATCTAAGATTGGGAGAAAAAAACTGAAAAGGTACAGGCCAGCATTTGGGGAGGCATCACACTATTTAAAGCATGGAAGATTTATTTCTTGTTAATCAATAACAAGCATGAAAATTTTCACTATATACTCCAGCACTTGACAGTTGCCACTTATCCATCATCCTTAAGCTATTGCATAAGATTCTTAATTGTGAAATCCAATCCTCTAAAACAATTTTAAATATATATAATTCAAATAGAGGAACATACTGCCTCCTCTTTCTGAAAAGAAATCAAAGCCCTACTGGGATTAACCACTGTATTATAGGTCAAGGATGGATGCAGAGGCAACAAAAGAAGTTTTGCATGAATGACATCAAACAGGAAGTCAAGGCAAATGCAGAGACGTTTACTGTGCATGCAAGCGTGAAGTTTCATTGAACCCTTCGGCAGATTTTGTTGACATCCATTAGAAATTGTCGAGTTAAAACATACTTCGTCGTAGTAGTCAAGAACAAACTAGTGCAAATTGTGGCTTGCTTGAAGAAAAAATGACGAGGACATCCGATTCAAGCAGCCGCCCGGTAACGTATCGAAGGCGAAAGAAGAGCGTGAAACTGATCAGGAAGGAAAACTGCCCAAATTCGAAGAACTGAAGGACTACTTAATCGATCGATTGAAGACGGAGAGGCTGTTAGGTTAGCGATTTTATATTCTCTCAGTCGATCGATCGACCCTGATTTTCAATCGATTAATTTTGGACAAAGTCTTCGGGTAAATTATATATTCATAAATCAATCGATCGACTCTAGGATTGATCGATCGATCAATCACGCGAGTTTTGACGGGATTTTGTTTATTTCAGTTAAAATTTTTGTTTAGTGTTTTATTGTTTTAGGACTTTTCTAATTTCGTATTAGGATTTGCTTAGCCTATTTAAAGGCTTGTAAAAACAACATTATAATTAATTATTGGTGAATGAAAATTGCTTTTGCAAACTTTGAGAGTTTTGAACTTTCATAAGAGGGTGATTCTCTCAAACCGAAGAACGATTCTTCGCCCCGCGTGCGGTTTGGTGTAAGGCCAACTTTTCCTCCTCTTCTATCTTCATATAATCTACGAGTTGCATAAGTAGCATAACCCTAATCTACCTATTTCACTATTAAATCCAGATTTAATCTATCCCTACACCATTAAAATCAGTAATTGTTTATTTTCCACAATTAAAATCATTATCCGCCTTTATTTTCGTACGATATCGAAAGAACCTACTTACGAGTTCATTCAACGCCCTAAAACTGTCGAAGATCTAGCCGTTCGCTAAGAACCCCAGTCTTCTAGATCCGATAGGGAACATACGCGAAAAGTAACACTGTTTTGGGCCGAAATTAAATCTCCTGATATTTTCTTTGATAATTTGTTAAGTAATATTGTTATTTTAATTGTTCAAATTAATTTTAATTTTAATCTCAGCCCTAGCATTGCATGTGTTAGCTTCCGCATCAGATTTGGTATCAAAGCTTAGTCAATTTAGGGTTGTCGGTGTTCATATAGGTTCTAGGGTTCATTTCTTTTATATTATTTTATCTTGCATCATTTAGTTTTGTGTTGCATCGTCATGGATCCCAATAAGATAGAAGCCTTAATTAGAGATCTTACATCTAAGTTGACCGCGAGTCAAGTTGCCCTTCAAGCCTATATGGCCGAACACCACGATCAATTGGAACAACAGTTGTGTGATCAACAAGCACGGCATTAAGCTTTAGAAGCCCGTGTTGAAAAGATAAATGAGTTCATCATTGAAAATCACAATAGAGACAATACCAATGACCGTAGGAGAGAAGGTCCTCACCGACGTGAAGTCCAAACCGACCAGGACGACAAAGTCGTGAAGTCCGAGAAAATAGACGCTCATACTTTTCACAGGAAAAGACAACCTGAAGTCTATCTCGAGTGGCTCGCCAGCATGGAAAACTACTTCGAATGGTATGTCATGTCTGAGGAACGTAAAGTCCGGTTTGCCAAGGTCAAGCTTATGGGTCAAGCTAGACTTTACTGGATGGGATTAAAGAGTCGTAGACAGTCCCAGGATCTTCGTCTCATTTCCACTTTGGATGAAATGAAGACTCAACTGAATGAGAAATATGTTCCTCTTTCCTATGGTGAACGTATTCTTGATCAATGGCAATCGTTGCGCCAAAGGAATTCTCTGATCACGGAGTACATCAATAAATTTGAAGACCTGATGTTCCAGGACAATGTGGATGAGCCGGAAAGAGTTACAATATCCCGATTTCAAATGGGCCTTCACCCAAAACTACAAAGGGAACTCATTCCATACTCTGTTACCAATCTAGATGAATGTTTCTCTAGAGTCGAGGAGTTTGAACGGTATCTCAAGACCCCTCAAACCAAACGTTTCGACACTAGTAGGTCTAGTTATAGGTCTAACTTTCCTGAGTCAAAGCCTAACATTAATACCCCGTCTGCTAGATCCAGCCCAGTTGCTACACCTGTAACTAGAGTCGATAAGGGTAAAGGCCCAATACTTAAAGGGGCCAAGGGTGGTGGTCAAAACAAGTGTTATAAGTGTCATGACATCGGACATTTTGTAGCACAATGTTCATCCCGACACCTGTTTATAGTCGAGGACACTGAGAATGAGCACAATGAGGTTTAGGGTTTAGGGTTTAGGGTACAGTAGAAGTTTACGAGCCTGAGTCGTTCCCTAGTGATGAAGAAGATTTTGTAGGGGAACGAACAATGGCTTGTCTTAGGGAGATCTCTTACCCCGTTGAGGAGAATACCTCGCGAGCTCTTGTGATTAGATGTGCTTTAGCCCAATTGAAGGAGAGTAACAATTGGCGGAGGGATAACATCTTTTATACCGTAGCCAGGTGTGGTGAGAAAGCCTGTTGAGTCATAGTCGATAGTGGAAGATGTACCAATGTTTTCGAGAGTACAGTTTCTCACTTGGGGCTTGCACCAGTAGCTCACCCACGACTCTATAAAATTGTTTGAGTTAATTCATCATCCATCCCAGTTTTACGAAGGTGTCAGGTTCCTATACAATTTGGCTCATATAATGACACCTTGTGGTGCGATGTTGTGCCTATGGATGTGGGGCATCTCATCCTAGGGAGGTCATGGTTGTATGACATAGGCGTTACACTATTCGGGAGATCGAATGTGCGTTCTTTCACTCATAACGGAAATAAAATAAAGATCAATCATTTACCTCTTAGAGCACCCACAGTGAAAACAACCAAGTCAAGTGATAAAGGCCTGATAGAGAGAGAGAGAGAGAGAGAAAAGACATCTAAGGTCGCTCACATCGTTAGCCCTTTATAGTTTGAACAAGGTGCTAAGACAGAGGGCATTGTCTATGTCCTTGTTACAGTTGAAACACCGAAAGAGTAGGGAGTTGAGATTCCAAAAGAGGTTGAACCGATAATGAGTGAATTTCGGGATGTCTTTCCCAAAGACCTTCCGGATGAGTTACCACCTCTACAAGACATCCAACATGCCATTGATCTAGTCCCCGGATCTACTTTACCTAACTTGCCCCACTATCGTATGAATCTATCCGATCACTTGGAATTAAAAAGGCAAGTTGATGAACTTCTCCAGAAGAGGTTCATAAAGGAAAGTATGAGTCCATGTGTCGTGTCAGTGCTGCTCACACCCAAGAAAGATGGAACTTGGAGGATGTGTGTTGATAGTCGCACTATTAATATGATCATGGTCAAGTATCGGTTCTCTATACCGAGACTGGACGATATGTTGGACACGATGGTCGGTGCCACGATATTTTCGAAGATTTGATTTGAAGAGTGGATACCATCAAATCCGAGTTCGTCCTGGGGACGAATGGAAAATTGCCTTTCGGGCTCTCAAATGCCCCCAGCACATTTATGCGAATCATGGCACAGGTGTTGAGGCCTTTCATAGGCGAGTTCCTTGTGGTTTATTTCGATGACATTCTTATCTATAACCACAACAAGGAACGCTTAAGCCACTTAAGGCAAGTTTGCATGACTCACAGGGGAGAGAAGTTATATGTAAACTTGAAGAAGTGCACTTTCATGTCACAGAGCGTTGTCGTCTTAGGGTTTGTTGTGACCTCTAAAGGAATGATTGTGAACCCGGAAAAGGTCAAAAAGCTATCGTGGAATGGTCTGAGTCTCGAAACATTCACAAAGTTAGTAGCTTCCATGGGTTAGCCACTTTTTACAAGCGGTTCATCCGTAACTTCAGTACGGCAACTTCTCCTATCACTGATTGCATCAAGAAGGGAAAGTTTAAATGGACACCTATTGCGGCAAAAGCCTTTAAAGAGAATAAGTCCCGAATGACTGAAGTTTCTGTCATGCGCTTTTCAGACTTTTCTAAGGTATTTGAGGTAGCATGTGACACGTCCGACATAGATATTGGAGGAGTGTTGAGCCAAGAGGGTCATCTGATAGCTTACTTCAGTGAAAAGCTAAATGAGGTCAGGCAGAAGTACTCTACCTACGACAAAGAATTCCATGTGGTAGTGCAATCTCTTAAATATTGGAAACATTATTTGATACCACATGAATTTGACTTGTTCTCTGATCATGAAGCCCTTAGATTTTTAAGTTTCCAAAAAAAGTTAAATCCGCGACATGCAAAATGGGTTAAGCAACTTCAAGGGTTCACATGTGTTGAAACATAGGGCTGGTGTAGAGAATCGAGCTACTGACACGCTTAGTCGTAGAGTGGCAACCTTGCACTCATTAAGTGTTGAGGTGACCGAATTTGATCATCTCGTGGATGATTATCCCACATGTCCGGATTTTGGTGAAGACTACACCCCACTTCTGAGTGGACAGTCAGTCAGAGAGAATAAGCATACCCTACAGGATAGATACTTGTTTCTAAAATACTGATTGTGTATTCCCCGCACTTCTTTACTAGACTTTCTTGTTTGAGAATTACACGCTGGAGGGGTTGTTAGACACTTTGGTCACAACAAAACCGTTGATTTGGTTGAGGATCAACTTTATTGGCCCAATCTCACCCGAGATGTAGCCAAAATCATCAACCAGTGTCGTGTTTGTCAACTAGCAAAACAAAAGAGGCAAAACACCGGATTATACACACCTTTACCGGTGCCACACACTCCGTGGCAAGACTTGTCTATGGACTTTTTGTTAGGCCTCCCCAAGACCCTCTGAAAGCATGACTCGGTGCTCGTCGTCGTGGACCGTTTCTCGAAAATGGCTCACTTCATCGCGTGTTCGAAAACCTCTGATGCAAGTAACATTGCTACACTTGTCTTTAACGAGGTTGTTCGTCTACACGGTTTATCTAAAACTATAGTGTGTGATCGTGATGTCAAGTTTGTCAGTTATTTTTGGAAGACACTATGGCACAAAATGGGGAGTAGGCTGCAGTTTTCATTTGCATATCACCTCCAAACGGATGGGCAAACTGAGGTTGTAAATAGGAGACTAGAGAACTTGTTACGGTGTCTAGTAGGTGAGCACATTAGGAGTTGGGATTCCATTTTACCTATAGCGGAGTTTGCAAAACAATAATTCGGTTAATAGGACCACAGGTATGAGTCCATTTCAAATTGTGCATGGGTATAAACCTAGGACACCCGTAGACCTATCCCAACGTCAGCACATCAAAGGTCATCAAAGTCTGCATCTACATTTGCACATCGCATTCATGAATTGCATAGTGAGATTAAAAGAAGAATTAATGTGAACAATGAAAAATACAAGATTTTTGCAAATTATCATAGAAGATTCAAAGAGTTTCAAGAGGATGATTTGGTGATGGTACGGAATAGGCCTGAGCGATTCCCTCAAGGAATTGCAAAGTTACAAGCTCGTGGTGTTGAATCCTATAGGATTTTGAAGCGTGTCAGTTCTAACGCTTACATCCTAGACCTACCGCCAAAATTGGGGATTAGCACGACTTTCAATGTGGAGGATCTCGTTCTGTTCCATGGCCATTCAACCATAAAAGCCAACCCATTTGAGTTCTACATCCTATGCCACCAATATTCCCCTACCCATGCCCTTACCTCCACCTACACCTTAATCTCGTGAGATCATTAAAGATGTTTTAGAGGATCAGCTTGTGTCCACCAACCAAGGGAGACTTCAGGAGTACTTGGCCAAGTGGAAGAACACAGTCGATTCAAAGAATATGAGGATAACAAGGGAAGAGTTTCAACAGATTTATCCGGATATCCTCGATCTCTATCACAACCAGTATTCATCGGGGATGAATCCTTCTAAGCAGGGGAGAATTGATGGGGTCATCTGATTCAAGCAGCCGTTGTAACGTATCGAAGGCGAAAGAAGAACGTGAAACTAATCAGGAAGAAAAGCTGCCCAAATTCGAAGGACTGAAGAATTACTCAGCCGATCGATCGACCCCAGCCTTCGATCGATCGATTGAAGACAGAGAGGTTCTTAGGTTAGCGATTTTATATTCTCTCAGTCGATTGATCGACCCAAATTTTCGATCGATCAATTTTGGACAGTCTTCGGACAAATTATATATTCATAAATCGATCGATCGACCCTAGGATTGATCGATCGATTAATCGCGCAAGTTTTGATGGGATTTTGTTTATTTCAGTCAAAAATTTTGTTTTAGTGTTTTATTGTTTTAGGACTTTCTAATTTCATATTAGGGTTTGCTTAGCCTATTTAAAGGCTTGTAAAAACAACATTATAATTAATTATTGGTGAATGAAAATTGCTTTTGCAAACTTTGAGAGTTTTGAACTTTCGTGAGGGTGTGATTCTCTCAAACCGAAGAGCGATTTTTCTTCCCGCATGCAATTTGATGTGAGGCCAACAGTTGCGTAACCCTAATCTATCTATTTCACTACTAAATCCAGATTTAATCTATCCCTACACCATTAAAATCAGTAATTGTTTATTTTCTACCATTAAAATCATTATTCGCCTTTATTTTCATACGGTATCCAAAGAGCCCACTTGCGAGTTTGTTCGACGCTCCAAAACTGTCGGAGATCTAACCGTTCACTAAGAACCCTAGTCTTCTAAATCCGATAGGGAACGTACGCGAAAAGTAACACTATTTTGGGCCAGAATTAAATAATTTAATTGAATCTCGTGATATGTTCTTTGATAATTTGTTAAGAAATATTGTTATTTTAATTATTCATATTAATTTTAATTTTAATCTCAGCCATAGCATTGCATGTGTTAGTTTCCGCATCAAAAAACTATACAATTAGTAGAAGTAAGAAAGATAAATAACTCAACGAGAACAGTGTGTGAATAGGAACTATTTCTCTAAACAAATAGTCTGAAAGTCGTTAAAATAATAACACAGGATCACCACCAACCCCCTCCCTCTGCCCATCTATATAAATGTCAATCTCTGAAAAGGAAATTTATTTATCACTTAAACTAATTCTTCTAATCAGACCTACTCATTCTAAAAAATGTAAGAAACTTAGTAAAACCACCACATTTTGATGCACCATGTGCCAAAATGTAGAGGCCAAAAACAGCAGATATCACGGAGCTCGAATTTACTTTTGGGCCTGTTGTGTAAGCCAGGTAGGATTGGCCTAACTGATGTGCCTGATTTTCAGACTGTAATTGGGCTTAATGGACCAGCCGTGAAGTCATCGATGATTTTTTATTTTATGTGATTAACTTCGAGTCTTTATTCTATTAGAACAACTATTTTTAATTGAGTTCATGTGGTAAGAACTCTTAAACCACATGGAATGGACACTCTACGAATAAACATATAGGGGACCCCAGCTGCTCTGAGACATAGATTGGGGACCCGGCTTGATGTTCCAAAGAACATAGATTTATGATCGATAGATATGGATAACGTTTTTAAGCACAAATTGTAAAATATAAATTTTGATTTTGAGAACAAATTGCCTATGATGACAATATTGCATCCCAGCTTACCTAAAGAATAAAATAAGTAAATATATAAATTTGCAGTTTCTCAAAGACCAATTGGTCTCCAAAGAGTGAAATGGTCTCCTCCGAGACTGTATCAGCCTTTCGATCTATTGAAGACCGATACGGTCTTTGAGAGACGAAACAGTCTCTGGTAGACCAATTCATTCTTTAAGAGACCATTCCGCCTCTTGGATCCTTAAATAGTCCCTTATAGGGTTGTGTTTGCCAAATGTGTTGCATCTACTGAACAAAACATAAAAAAGAAAATTTATGTACGCAATTGAGTCGTTACATTTATCAAATTACGGGGCGGTCGGTGGTGCATCCTCTGCCAGTGGAGGTGGAGCATTATGACACTTTCTTCGATTGGGCATATCCTTGACATCTGCCACATTTATGTTGTGTATTTTCACTAGCTAGAGGAAATCTATTTTTTCAAGGTCAACCTAGTGAGTATTGCATGTGGAGCATGGGTCAAAATCTCGGATTTCCGAGACGTATCGTCCAACCTCCAGGATGATACGTATTGGCATATCGGCCGATACATTCAATGTATCAACGATACATTGAATGTATCGTCCTGGTACATATTTTTAATCCCCAAAATACCCTAAAATTCTAGGAAAATATATTTAATGGTTTTCTATTTTTTTCAAATTTTTTTACCACAAAACCCACATATTTGGGGCTAAAAAATATAGATCTACCATATTTATGGGTAAATCTATATTTTTCCACCAAAAAATAGAAGCAAATGGACAAAAAACACACAAAATTATAGGGAAAATACCTTTTGTGTGGTCTCCGACGAGTCGGCGGCATTCCCGTACAAGTCCAGGTGGTGGAGATCGTAGATCCGGTGCTTAGAGGGAAGAGGAGAAGAGAATAGAGGAGAAAAAATAAAGAAAAAAAGGGGAAACCCAAGCTTTTCCCTTCGTCCCTTGAAGCTGGGGGCCCCACTGGACGATAATTTCAAATTATCATCCGATACAGATGATAAATTGGATGATACAAATGGTACAAACGATAATTTGACTGATTTTAAGGGGCCCTGAGAAATAGCCAATGTGCCGTATCGTCCGATACCAATACGGATGATAAGTATCGGTATCGGACAATATTTTGATCCATGGTGTGGAGGCTTCCCAAATATATCATCCTGATGGCTCCTCCACTGGCTTACGCCAATGGTTAGGCAGAAATTTCGAATAGATCAGTTGACAAGTTTCAGTCTTAAAACAATCTTCAACAAACTGATCAGGGTTGCGCCCGTGATGAGTCGTGGCCGCTATAGCATGTGAGCAAGGCAAACCATCAATTTGCCAATGTCTACAAGGGCTCTCCTTTCTTGGATTAACTTGATGAATCCGTTCACGTCCTACCCGCCATACTTAAGGTTGCCATAACTTGAACCTCTTTTTTACAAGCCCACTCAGAAATCTTCTGCATCTCTTTGTTCCTCTTAGGGTTAGAAACGCCGTTATTTTGTAGGCATCTATATAACTGTTGTAATGATACTCAGCCATCTTCCGACGTAGTGTTTCAATCATCTTAATTATCGCCATTCCTCTTGTAGTCTTCAAAACATCATTCACACTTTCAGCCAAGTTAGTAAGCAGGTCGTACCTTTTGCCTGGAAAATATGCTCTGGTCCAGTACTTGGGATCAACTAGGCTAATGTAGTCTAAATTTTCTGGGTAGGTAGTGTCAAAAATCTTCTTTACAATTTTGTCAAACTTTTCCATGTATGACCGTGCCAAACCCAAAATTTCTAGCTTTGCTACTCTTATGTGGCATACAGTTTTTGTGTTAAATGTCTAACACAATAGCTGATGCACATTTGGACATATTATTGGGACTGAATGCTACAAACCTTGATGCCTATCTGAGATTAGGACAAACTCATAATTGCGTCCAACAATACAGTTTCCTAATATGCATAAAAACTACTTCCAACTTTCATTATTCTCTGATCTGACTATTTCAAAGGCAATGGGTAACAAATGGTCATCGCCATCATAAGCTGTAGCCAGTGGCGGACACAGGATTTTCTTGAAGGGGGGATTCCCGGTATCGGTAGTCCGTAATCAATATATGCTAATAATTTTTTTTCCCTCCCTTACCCAAAGGAGGAAAAATAATTACAAAAAAAACTCCAAAAATCACTTTTTTTTCCTCCCTGACCATATAATTTAGATGAACTTACATCATTGTAGTTATACTTTTTATCTCACACCATTGAAGTGTGATTTATCATCATGCCATGTGACGCACATTTGTGACCATTCTAAATTGTCCAAGTGAATCGATTATTGGAACATGTCCCAGCTCAAAGAAACATGCCTATAAGTGGATGTGAACCATCTGATTGATGAACTTTAATATCAGCCGTTAAAAGTAAACACAATGGTTGATATTATTATCAACAAATCGGATAATATAAATCTCCCAAAAAACACCACTTGGGAGTTCTTGCACTACAATCTATGATCAGTCACATTGACGGTAGAGATTACCCCCGTCGTAAACCATTGACGGTGTAACATCATTTAAACACCATTTTGGTTTTTAAGACAAATGATGGTCTGGAGAGTCGAGTCCAAACAATAAACACCGCCATCAACAATATAACCAAACTCCTCATAAAAAAAATATCGATTGTAAAAGGTTTGGGAAATGGGTTTAAAATTTAGGAAATTAGAGTTTAGGAAATGAATTTAGGGTTTAAGAAATTAGGGAGTTAGGGTTTACTGTTTAGGAAGATAGATAGAGAGAGAGAGAGAGAGAGAGAGACTTGCTGAGTGGGTGGAGCTTGCAGGAGCACCGGTGCTGCAGTGGAGACCAGACAGTGGGTGGAGGGCCTGGAGGATTAACTGCTGGAGCTGCGTGAAGTAGTACGGAGAGACTGAGGGAGGAGAGAGCAGAGAGAGAGAGATAGATGGCATGCGTCTTTATTTAACTCAAAGTAAGTTCGGGCATTTCCAACCAAAGAAGATTCAATCTCTGCAGCCGATGGTTTCCACAGTTAACACCATGGACTGCCTTGACTCAAGACGATGGAGATCATTTTTTGTCCCCATCTTTCATGCAATAGATCTTGAGATCATGGTGGACAAAGATTTGGCCCATCATTACTCCAAACTATTCCCTGGTGCAGTAGCATGGACGACAGAAGAGTTTGGACTACAAATCAGAATACGAGGTTCTCCGTTAAGTCCTTCTATAGGCGCCTTATGCAGAGACACTCATCGTTCAACAGTGGACAAAGATTTGGCACATCAAGGGTCCACCTTGCACACTCTTCTTTTCATGGTGTGCTGTTAAAACCATCGACGCGGGCCTGATTATTCCCAACAGATGCATTTTAGGCAATAGTGACAATGAATCTGCAGACCATTTGCTTCTCGTCTGTTTGGTCTCCATAGCAATCTTGAATTCCTTTAGGGTTTCTTTTGGGCTGGTGGGCTGCTTCCCCAAGGGTGTGCAAGGAGGTGCTGGTTGAAGATCCCTTTAAGGTTTCAGTTCAGGGTTCTGCCGAGTTCCTGAAGGTGCTGCCTACTTTTGGGTTACCTGGGAGGTAGAGGAATTGCAGGATATTTGAAAAGAAGTACATAGGAGAGATTTAGAGTTTAAAGATAGTAGAAGTAGGAATTAGGATTAGGGTTAGAGAAGGTGTGATTGAGAGAGAGAGAGAGAGAGAGAGAGAGAGAGAGATTGGAGAATAGCATAGTTAGACATTGTGTCTCACTAGCTTCTATATTAAGTACAATAATGCGCACACACCCAAATATACCCCCTACACACCCATAAGGAAAACTGCCCAAATACACACATTCCAACAATTTAAAGAATCAAAGTCGCAAAATCCAGGAGCTGATCATAGAGATTGTTAGATGCACTAAGTCGTGGGAAGAGACTGCAGTGTGTGTCAAGGATCTCTGGTCTAGGGCCTGTTTTGGTACCACCAGGGCTTCTTTTTTTGTGGGCTGGTCTGCTGGTGTTGGCCTTGGTGGGGTGCCTTTGGTTTTCTTTCTTTTTCCTTTCCTTTGGGTCCCATGAGTACCTCCTGTGCTGCTTAGGTTTGATCTTTAACGTACTTTTTATCTTTTATAAAACGTCATGTTAACCGATCAAACAAATGAGGGGCAATACCTATAGATCACCCATTAAATTTCCCCTCGTAAAAACATCTATGGATGAGATTTGGTGTAATGTGGTGCCCATGGATGTGTCTCACATACTACTTGGAGGACCATGGTAATTTGACAGTGAAACCAAACACCAAAGTGCCAAGATTTTCTAACATTTCATGAAAAATATTATTATGGTACAGTATCTTCCTCAAAAGGAAGGGATATATAACCCTCCAAAGTGCAGGATGTCCATGATTCAACAATCTTTTTAAGTAAGGCTCAATTCCAAGCAGAATGCCAGGAATGAAATATTCAAGAAGAATGCCAGTAAGGAAGTCGGTATTGTATGTGGTCTAGTGGCTAAAGAGCAAAGTATGTCTTCATTTGAAAGAAGTCAAACTTTATTGTTGGAATTTTCAGATATCACCTCAGGAGAGTTTCCCAATGGACTCCCGTCCCTTGGAAGCAGGAACCATGCATAAGGCTCCCCACTTCTTGTGGGAAGCGCGGTCCGCATTTTGGAATCCGCCTCACATAGGGATCGTGGTTCCTACAGTTTAAAAAACGCAGTTCCTCCTTTAAATATCAGCACCTAGCATGGAAATATAGTGTGCCAATAAAAAAGAAAGACAAAAAACCTTTTTAAGTTATTTTTATTTGATTTAAACAATCACATTTAGGGACAAAGAGGTCGCCTTGAATCATAGAGGACATTAACAAAAGAGAAGACTCGGGCAGATATCTCCGGCAGAAAGAGGTGACAAAGAGGATTTGAAAAACCTCTACAACACTAAAGTAGCCGAAGAAGAAGTAATGTTGAAGCAGCGGGCCTACGTTAAATGGTTCAAGGAGGGGGGTATCATAGCACGAGGTATTTCATGCTATCACTAACTCTAGAGGCAGAATTAACTCGATTAATTCTATGACGGGGGGCGTTCAAAGGTATTCAGAATGCAATTTATTAAAGAGAAGATCGTTGAGCACTTTCATAGTCTTTATCAAGAAGAAGGCAGAATCACCCCGTCCTTGATGGCTTGTATTTGCGAGAGTCTAAAGTGGAAAGGAGGCTTTGGAGGCTCCCTTGAAGAGGAGATCAAGAGGGTGATTTTCGAGGGTACAGGCGATAAGGCGCCCGGCTTGAACGGGTTCGTGTTGAAGGTTATCAACATTTTGGTTGGTTATTAAAAAGGATTAATGGTCGTTTTCAAGGAATTCCATAGAAAGTGCACCTATGTAAAGGGCAGGAGTGACTCTCATTGTCTTCATTCCTAAGATTTCGGGGGCCGATGGGCTAAATGACTACAGACCCATTAGCTTGGTGGGTAGCATTTACAAAGTTGTGGCTAAAGTGTTACCAAATAGGCTTGTCCCAATCATGGCAAAGTTGATCGGTCCTACCCAAGGGGCATTGACAGATCTTGAATGGGTTTGTTTTGCTATGTTTTCCATCCTTGTCAATAGCAAGGTAGTTAAGGAGGTGTAGCGAGGTCATGGCGAAGTGGCGAGGCCATGGCGTGGCCATGGTTAGGCCATATATTAATTTATTTTAATATTTTTTATTATTTATTAATCATTAATATATATTTTAATTTTCTACTATTTTTTAATTTTTATAATTTTTATAGAGGACGAAAAAAATTTAACCAATTAATCAGGTAGATCGGCTGTGGGGAAAGATTGGAATGAACATCTGATGATATTTTCATGATTTCAAGATCAGTTGTGGGGAAGATTTGAACGAAAAACGATCTCTATCAGTCCGATTCAAAGCAGCAATGGTCAATTGTATCTTATGAGAAATATTCAGCATATGGTGGGGGGTTAGTACAGCCCCCCAAAATATACAAACCCACGTTGAGAGAGAGAGAGAGATGCGAGAGCAAGAGAGAGTGACTGCGATAAAGACTAGAGGATTTCACTTAAACCCCTAAATATCATGGATATAACCTATCAAGCATAAGTTATATAAAAATATAACTTATAACTTGTAAGTTTTATAATTTATAAAGTTATAAGTGATAACTTATAGGTTATAAGTTACAAAAGAAAATTCAAAATAGCGGTCATGGCAACGCTATTGCGCCATTCTGCCATGGCGTTGCCATATATTCATTCTTGCCATATAAGTTCATATGGCAATTTGCCTAGCCATTCGTTATGGCGACGCCATGGCCTCGCCTTGACAACCATGGTCAACGGCTTACCAAATGTTTCTCCACAGCCTCGAGAGGCTTGAGGCAAGGGGACCATTCCCTCTCCTTTTCCACGGTGTCAAAGAAGCTTTAAACAAATTGCTCACTAGAGGTGTTGACATTGGACACATTGGAGACATTGAGGGATTCCTAATCTCCAACGCAGTTACCCTATCACCCACCTGCAATTTTTTGATGACTCCCTCCTCTTTTACAATACAAACAAGCCGAATTTGTGTAATGTGAGGCTCATCTTAAGATGCTTGCAAGTGACAACTGGGCAAAAGGCCAATCTAATCAAACATCCCTCATTGGAATCCACATTGAGGATCCTACTCTTTCTGATCTTGCAGCTTATTTTAGTTGTGGTATGGGGCCTTCGCCCACCGCTTATCGCGGCCTCCCTCTGTGCTTGGGTAGTCAGAAGATATCCTTGTGGGACCCGGTCGTTAAAAGAATGGACAAAGAACTTATAATATGGAAAGGTAAGCTTCTTTCGTTGGTGGTAAGGTAACCCCCATCAACAATGCTCTCGCATGCCTATCGATATTAAAATTCCCTATAGGGGTGATCAATAATATTAAAAGCTGAATGAGGCAATTCCTATGGTGTGGGGGTGAAGGAAGGGACAAAATACATTTTGCCAATTGGAGTATTGTGTGTCTTGATAATAGGGAAGGTGGGTTGGGTATAAGAAGCATCCAAATGATGAACAAAACTCTTTTGGGTAAGTGGTAGTGGAAGTTAGACTCTAATCAGGACACCCAAAGGGCCAGGGCGAGTTCTTGCAAATACAAAGTTTATCGAAAGGAACCCAAAGGCCTCTGATTGGTGGAGGGGTATCCTCTCCATCCTCCCTCCTTTAATGCCAGCATTGGCTTCAAGGCGGGCAGTGGGAATGAAATTAAATTCAGTATGGTCATTGGATGGGCGAGCCAAGATTGCAGCTCAGCGTCCCCAATATATACAAGCTGAGCACATTGAAAGAAGGTGTCATTTATGCATTCTGATCCTATGATACTGGCAAGGCCATGTGGAATGTTCAAATCAGAAGGCCCTTGAAAGATCATGAAAATGATGAGTTTTGTGCGCTTATGCAATTGCGTCATGGCCAACAGTCTAGGAGGGACTACACGGATAGAAGAATATGGAAGGGGCACCCCAAAAGGAGTTATCTCAGTCAGCACCTACTATTCTCAAATCACTAGAAGACTTTTGATGAGACAAGCATGGACAGGCATTTAGAAAGTGAAGGCACCACCAGGGGTGTTATTTTTTTCCTGGTGGGCAACCTGGGACCGTATAAAAACTATTGACACGCTTTATAAAAGACGGCTGGCCATTCCCATCAGATGTGTGTTGCATTTATCTTGCAGTGAAACAGCAGATCACATATTCACTACCCAACTACACGGGTCATATGGAATTTCTTCCATCGATTCCTAAACCTTGTGGAAAGTATTCAAGGAATTTGCAAGATATCGTTGCAGATCTGTTTATTCACACCACAAATCCTAAAGTTATGGTGGTCCTCAAGATTTTGGTTATTGCTATCTGTTGGGTGATGTGGAAGAAAAGAAACAACCGCGTATAACCCGGTCATATTAATGACATGCACAGCATCACTGCGATATCATTTCCACCTTGTTCCAGTGGGTGTCCTTTGCCAAAGAATTCGTGGCACCTCTGCGGATAAGATTAAGGAGTTCTAGGCCTCTTCAGAGAGGGAATTTGTGAGCGGGCATTCGGTGGACACCTTTTGTTGAGGACTGTTTTTCTTTATAGTTCTCGCATTTTTCTGTTTCTTTTGTTTTTCCTCATCTGGAATTTCCGAGTGCTGCTAAGCGCGTCCTTTAGCCCCTGATCCGGATATATATTTGTATTTTTAATAGTAGTAATTACATCTTTACTGACAAAAAATAATAATAATAAATATAAATAAAAACTACGATGGAAATAAATTGAACTAAACCAAATGTCTTCTAAGCATTTAATCGAACAGTTGTTGTCCAAAATTGACTAATCCAA
The DNA here is from genome assembly GCA_021018995.1 of Chloranthus sessilifolius. NCBI lineage: Eukaryota > Viridiplantae > Streptophyta > Magnoliopsida > Chloranthales > Chloranthaceae > Chloranthus > Chloranthus sessilifolius. The sequence goes on from CM037589.1 coordinate 100,089,924, forward strand.
GTAACAACATGCAGGTAACGTAAGAAATGATAAGAATTTCTACATCAAAAAGGTATCACATGGTAGCATCAAAGATCAACTCTTTCAAACATCGAATCCACCATTTTCATTAATGAATTAAAACCCTACTTGCATTTGGATCAAGCTAATGGAAATCATAAGAAGAAGAAGAAAAAGACAGAGAAGAAGAAGAAGAAGAAGAAGAAGAGGAAGAAGAAGACTGAAAATAAACAAACTAAATTACCTGGGTGGTTACCGCCTACCGCCAGTCAATTGCTTATGCCTCCTCCTGCCCACGTTTTCTCTGTATGCACCAAGGAAGAACAACGAAAACCTAGAGAAGAAGCAAAGTAGATTTGCTGACGGGGCTACTATAATTTGACCTGCCGGGCCTGTGTGGGCATTTCTAATTGCAGCCCGTTCAACTCGTGGGCCTAGGCTAGGCTATGCAGGGCCTATTGCGGCCCGCCCAGACCTAGCTTTTATAAATACTAGTAAACATGCAGGTGCTTTGCACGTGATGTTCTATAAAATCATAAAAATAATAAATTTATAAAATGAAAAAGGATATGTGAGTTCCAATATATGGATGAACCAATGCATTCAAACTCCCATGTATGGATCAAAATCTCCACCGAAATTTCAAAATTTCGGCGGAGATGACTCGGATTCGGCCCCCTTCGAGACGAAAATTTGGTAATTTTCGGATGGTGGCCGAAAAATTGCAATTATCGCCCAAATTATCGGCCGAGAATGCAACTGTGCATTTTTTTTAAAAAATTCTCCCTTTAAAAACTCAGATTTGGTTTTTAAAATAGAAAAAATAGAAAAAAAAAAATTATGGCTTCAAAAACCGAGAAGAAGAAGAAGAAAAAAAAAAAGAAGTGGTACCTGGCATTGTTGGCTTGGAGCCGCTTGGCCGGCTTCCTCCTCTCCCGTTTCCCTTTTATTTCTTCTTTTTCTTTTTATTTTTTACTTTTATATACAAGAGAGTATGGGACCGACTCTCTTGCCAATCACTTACATGCCAAGAATGGTGTTTAAATGATCTTAGACCATAAGGGCTTAAAATGTAGGTGATCCGAATCGTTAAAATTATTTTTTAGAAATATTTAAATTATCTTAACTGTGGACTATAATATCAACCATTATTTTTTATTTAAGGGCTGATATTAAAGTTCATCAATCGGATGGTTCACATTGCCGCCCAACCTTCAATCAATAATCGATTAGACGGTATTTAAATGATCTCACACCATTAAAATATCACATTTTATATCACGCCATTAAAGTGTGATTTATCATTATACCATGTGGCACACAGCTGTCTTACGACATAAAAACTCACTTTTTATTTACACCATTAAAGTGTGATTTATCATCATTATGATTGTTTTCATCAGATGATGGAGATCTTGTTTCACCCCAATCTTCCACACAATTGATCTTGAGATCATGTCGTGATATGGTTAGTTGTTTATTTCAAATGTTATATATCCTCCAAAAATGACCCTAAAATCACGTTTAAGCGTGATGTATGTCATAGGATTCAAGGGAAATTTTTTGGCGATCTGTGTCACGTGGAATAAAAAATTGACCGTGATAGGTGCATCATGATCTCAAGATCTATTGTGTGGAAGATTAATGTGAAACACAATCTCCATCATCTGTTCTGAAGTAATCAATGGGTTTAAAGGGATTGCACATATGGGATGTTTCAAAGAATCAAAATATTGAATCAAAATCCGACTCTCTGATGATACGAACATGATTTCAAGATCTATTGTGTCAAAGATTGGGATGAAAAACGATCTTCGTTGTCTTGTTTAAAAGAGTCAACGATTTAAGCATAGAAAACTCATGTTGACAACGAAAAATTTGTACTTATAATAGACATATAAGTACTTTAAACGGACGAAAATTAACCTCAGTAGTATATATATGTGTTCTAATAATATTAAAGAGCTTTAAATAAACTAATAAAATAAAGTTCAATAAAGTTCGGAGCATATTTTCAAAAAAAATATGAAATTTACCGAAATTTTGATCGAAATCACTGAAATTTTGACCAATTTACGGTTCGGGTCAAGATCAAAACCGAGATTTTGATCCATGCTCCCATGTGGCACTTGATTTCAAAACAAAACCTTTTTTCGGATCATGTGCAATGTGGCATGTGATCTATTAAGAAAATTTAAAAAAAAAAAAAATTGGTGGTCAAAACTTCAATCAAAGTTTGATGTACTGCCTCACACATCATAGTGAAAATTGAGGTTGTAATATTGTCAACCTTCCATTGTACAGGCCCAAGCCTTCCTAGTCTAATTATTTGTTTACCAAAAGAGTGATCAATGTCTATGTCGGCTTCTTTGAAGTTAGCAATGCTTAAGACCTAGAGTATTTGTTTAAATGATGGTTTTTTTTATTAATGGCACTTCCTAATATAAGTCCCTATTTAGACATAGACATTGTAGCAAAACATCAGATTGCAAATATAGACTTCTGATCTTTACAACCATCCGATTTGAGAACATATCATCGAGACGGCGAAGAATATATAGCCATCCGATCGACTGTCAATTGGTACATGAAAAACTGCATTAACGGAATCATATAGGGAGCCATTACTTGCACACGCTTTTTAAGTGATTGCACCGAGGTTAACGAAAGACTTTGAATTTTAGGGACATGTGACATGTGAAAACGTAATTTAGGCCGTCTGATTTAAAGTTCATGATCTATAGATTCTTAGTAGATAAGATTGGAGCAAAACACGATATTTATCATATGATCTATTATTGTCAATTGTTGAATCAAATAATAGCCTTTGACTATATTTAATCATATGATAAAGATTATATTTCATGCCAATCTTATCCACTAAGGATCTATAGATCATGAACTTTAAATCGGACGACCCATATTGCATTTTCACATGTCACATGTCCCTAAAATACGAAGTCTTTTTTTAACCTCAATGCAATCACTCGCTTAAAAAGCGAGTGCAGATAGATTGATGCACTCATGTGATTGGTCTTAGATTAACCTCCCAATACCATGCCATTAGTACGAACAACACCAAATTTTGGCATTAGAACCCATATACCTAATCTTATTTCTCCTTCTCTTCTTGATCATCTCTTATTCAAATCAACTGGCGGATGCAGATAGGGGTAGTAAACATAGCGAAGGGTTAGATATGCAAAGGCCTAATGCAATTGAAAGGGCTATTGGCATAACAACCCCTAGAAAAGACCATGGATTACCCTTAAATCTTGGTTAAGTATAGCTTGGTTGAATCTAAGACCTCCAACTTTAGAATAAGTTACATGATTTTTTGGTAATGTCTGAAATTATTTTATTAAATTTTTTTAATTATTTTTCACCAAAACGTCTATATTTGAAGTAACTTACATGATTCTTTTTTTTATTTTTTATTTTAAAAATTATTTTTCCATATGATTTCTCAATGCCCATATATTTTATTCGACTTTTTTTAAATTATTTTTTCACCAAGTTAGCCCTTCACATATTTTGAAGAAAGATATAGTATTTTGGGAGTAAACACACCATCTAAGGCAAGACGTCTAATTTGAATAACCAAACATAATATTTTATCATATGAGTCAAAGGCCATTATCATATAAGGATACATAAGGAAGAACATGAGGTTAGATGGGAGATAGAGTAGCTTAGGGGTATTTTGTTCCTAAAATATGAAAACACTAAAATTGATAGAAATAGGGGATATTCGTACTTTTATATAGTAGTAAGGATATATCTATGATCTAACACCAAAGTGTTGTTCACTACCGTACCACGTGGTGGACATCTGCACCGTCCAAATGGCAATCACCGGCTACCATTGGCATATCTAAAGTCCAGCGCAGACCCAACTATTATATATAGGACAATGTTACATGGAGGACAAATTTTATGGAATCGAAGTGTAGGTGGCCGATGTGGCGCGATGTAAGTGACTGCAAGTGCGGTGAGGCTCAATTAATGCAGGTCAGCCACTCACATCGCGCTACATCAACTGCTGCTCTCCTCAACAGATTTGTCCTCCCTTTATAACTTTCCTTATATATACTAGTAGAAATGCATGATACTAAATAAATTTTAGCAATAAAAACCTAAGGATACATCTATTAGCACCCACGCAATCTCAGAGAGTGCCCACATCGGAAACCTCTTCAAAATCATTAATTGTTTTAAATCATATGATAGAGATCTCCCACACAATGGATCTTGAGATCATGCCGCACCTATCATACGATCGATTTTTTATTTCACATGTCACATAACCCCAAAAAATGTCCTAAAATCACGTTTCAGTGTGATGTGTGCCATAGGATTTAAGGGTCATTTTGGGGGATCTGAGACATGTAGAATAAAAAACTAACCATCTAATAGGTGCGACATGATCTCAAGATCCATTGTGTGGAAGATCAGAGTGAAACACGTTCTCCATCATCTAATCTGAAGCAATCAATGGTCTTAAAGGGGTGCACACGTGGACGATTTCATAAATTGTGTGGGCACTAATAGAGGTATTGATCGATGCCGAAATGTGACTATATTTCGCACCTTAATCCCTACATTTAGCTGTTCGATGAAAGCATCTGATGGTTGTGGTGAGTTTTTGATGTTTACAGGTGTTTCCGACCATTGGATCGTTAAAGAGCATAAAAGAAAGAAATTAAAGGCTACACACGAGCTATGGACAAAAAGGTCAAATCAAGCATCGAAATCCGTGAAGAAAATCAACATCTATCAAGAGAAAGAAGACTTTACCCTGAAAAGTCAATCGATTGAGGTCAAAGTGTCAATCGATTGACAAATGGAGAAAAGACTTTACCCTTGAATGTCAATCGATTGACACATGAAGGCAGGAGTGCCCTAAATTAGCTCGAACTAAAAGTCAATCGATTGAGACCTCTGCCTCAATCGATTGAGGGTATTAGGGTTAGGTTTGCTCGACCACTATAAAAAAAAAGCTATGGGTTTGTAAAAGGGGGGATTGATTTTTCTCTTCATTCTTCAAGGTTCTTCTTTCTCCTTCTTCTAGGGTTCCATCTGGGTAGATTGTACCTAGGATTTGCATTACTTTTCCTTTACGTTCATGAAAGCATAGATTGTATTTAGGAAAAGGCATTATAAACAAAGATCCTTTAGAAATAAATGAAAAGGGGAATGACTTTGAATGAACAAAAAGATCGTACACAAAAGATGAGAGGCTAAATCAGTTGATCGAGGAAGATGCGATCACCAGACAAGTAGCAATTTTTTATGATTAATACCGCAGTCTATTTATTATCATCATGGAATCGTTTTGCTAAAAGTTTGTGTTATTAAAAATATATTGAATGCTTGTTATGACCGTTGATTGCGCGTATTAACGGCTATAATCGCTAGATCTGGACCTGCAGGCTGATCTAGGCTGCAGAGTGATTATATAGTTATTGTTGTGGTCTAAACATCATGAGATACATTATGCTTCTTACATGACTCATACCATAATGATAGGCTGAGTCATTGTTTTTAGATAGGGTATGCCGGATTGATAATCATATTTTATTACGAATCATTTCTATAGACGAATGATGGTGTGAATGATGCTTTAATGAAACTGTGGGTTTTAATGATAGAAAAGGGGTACTAATCTGGGGTAACATATTCCTTGATCTTATTTAAATATTGTTCTTAGATTCATCAGTAATTAGTTATTTAGATTAATTTATTTTTCTTGCATTTAAGAAAAGTGTGATAGATTTTTGGTAAAATTGAATCTGCCCCTTGGTACTTTCTTGGGGACGTTTTAAATCTCTGAACGAATTAATTAAAATTCACATTTTCCTGTGAGTTTGACACCCTTGTTCTTGTCATACTGCAATAGATCTTGTGCACTTGCAAGGGTTACACTCAAAATCGATCAAGTTTTTAGCGCCGCTACTGAAAAAATTGGCGAAATTTTGATTAATTCAGATAGGGATTTGTGTGTTTTGTTGTGAGTAAAAAATAAAAAAAAAATCTTTAATTCTGAAATTTTGAAAGTTTGTGGGTTGTGAAATCTGAAATTTGGAGCTCAAAGGTTGATTTTTGATTTTCGAACTTAAATTTTTGCAATTAGAATTTTTGAAATTTAATTTCTAAATTAAATTTTGATTTTCTTGTGTGAATTTTGACTTTTGAATTTTAAAAATTAATATTTGGATTTTTGATTTGCAAAACCTTCTTTCCCTTATTTTTCTCTCTTAGGTAAGTTTTTGTGAAATTCTTTTAGGAAGTTTAGATTTTTAGGACTTCTTATTTTAGACTTTGTAGGAGTTTCTTTTTCCTTATCTTCCTCTTTTAGAAAATATCTTATAGGATTTTTTTTTTTTTAAATTCTAGTTATTAATTTTGGTAGGACTACTTGCTTTAGGCTTTGTAGGAATCTTTCTATTCTCTCCCTTCTTTTTCTCTTTTAGGTAAGATTTTATAGGATTTTGTAGGATTGCCTTTAGGTTTTAAGATTTAAATTTTAAATTAATATTTTTGAATTTAATTTTTATTTTTGAAATTCGAATTTAAAAAAAAAAAATTTATTATTATTATTATTTTAAATTCAAATTTTAATATAAAAAAATATATATATATATTGGTTTTGCTTTCCTTTTCTTCTTATTTTGGCCACTGTTCATATTAAAACTCAATCGATTGAAGCTTCTTTGTCAATCGATTGAGACTGAAATACTTTCTGCTGTGATTTGTGAACTTGTTTCAATCAATTGACATTCCTCTGTCAATTGATTGATAAAAATTCTGTGCTTGCCATTTTAGCTGAAAAATCTGTGCTAACTTGCTTTGACTCTTTGAAACTCAATCGATTGAGAACAATTCTTCAATCGATTGACTGATAAAGTCATTTGTTTGAGAATTTGTGTGCGCTTGTGTCAATCGATTGAAAATCTTTGCTCCAATCGATTGAAGCTGAATAGTTTGGGTTTGTTGTGGATTCATCAATCCTTGTTGTGAGTGTTGGTGCATGAGCTTTACTCGATCTCATTACCCGCATCTGCAACCATTTAATCTTGAGATCGAAAGATCTTGTAGAGAGAATCGTAGAATTCAGAGGAATCAGTACCATCATACTGACACCATGGCAGATCAAAGGAATGGAAATAATCAGAACAATAATACTGGGAATAATGGGAACAATAATCGTGATGAGGGCCCGAGAACATTGGAGTATTATAATGATCCTGATTTTTACGAGGATCAGGAATGTATCATGCATGCTCCCATTCAGGGAAACCATTATGAATTCAAATCAGCAATGATCCAAATGCTACCAATTTTCCATGGATTAGCAAATGAAAATCCGCACGTTCATCTAAATGAATTCACTGGGGTATGCAAAATGTTCAGAGTCCACAATGTCACTGATGAGATAGCTAAGCTCCGACTCTTTCCTTTCTCTTTAAGGGATAAGGCAAAAACGTGGTTCTATTCCTTATAACCGCAATCTATTCAAAGTTGGACAGAGCTACACCGTCAGTTTCTTAAAAAATATTTTCTCATGACCAAAACCATTGAGTTACGTCAGAAGATCCAGTTCTTTTCCCAACAACCTACAGAAACATTTCATGAATGTTGGGAAAGCTTTAAGGAATTGATTAAGAGTTGTCCAAATCATCAAGTTCCAAGGTGGCAACAAGTACAAAGTTTTTACAATGGACTGATCCCAGAAGAGAGACGCATGGTTGATGCATCTTGCGGAGGATCGTGTGCCACGAAAGAGGCTAATGAGCTGTGGGCATTGTTTGAGAAGTTATATCAAACTTCAATCCAAAATGCGACAATGGAGTGAACTAATTTGGATGTGGCAACAAAATCACATGTGTTGACCAGAAATGGATTATTTGATGTCAATAACAACACGTCAGATCTGTCAACAAAGGTTGATATGTTATTCAAGCAAATGAACATGTTGTTAGCTGCAACTAAGCAAGCTAAGAGTCCCATCAATCCCGCTGCTTGTTCAATTTGTGACCACCTTGGTCACATGGCTAACGAGTGCCCTACTATCTTGTCATTTCTTCCTGATGAACCTACTCCTCAAGAGCAGGTGAACCTGACTCAATCATATCAGCGATAAGGTAGGAACATGTACTCAAACACATACAATCCGGAATGGAAAAATCACCCCAACTTAGGATGGGGAGGATCAAACCAAACTGGACAGGTGAATCAGCAGTTTAGATCTAATCCAATGAGTGGACAACAAAATTTTTAGCAGAATTTTCGTCCACAATAGAATTCTAATTTCCAGCATAACCCTCCTTATTACCATCCGAATTCTGATTACCGAAAAAACCAGAATTTTAATCAATCTTAGGCCATCGTTTCAAAAGATTCTGATTTGGAGGAAAAGGTGATGCGAAGCATGCAATCTTTTCAGCAGATGATAATGGACCAAGTCAGTCAATTGGCCAATCAACTGAGTCAACGAGAGGAAGGTAGGCTTCCCAGCCAGCCTATTAACAATCCTCAAGGTCAAGCACCACCAGATGAAGGACCATCAAATAGCCAATAGTTAAAAGTTGTTACAGTGCTGAGAAGTAGACGAGAGGTTGATAATCAAGTGGAAATGCCTGTGGAAGCTGATGAAGAAAGAGAAGCAACGAAAGAGAAAGAATCAGAGAAAAGAAAAAGGAAAAGAAAAAGAAATAGAGGAAGTGTCACTTCCAACTGTCCAACAAGGACGTGAAAAAGAATCGAAACTTGAATCTGCACCTTATGTCCCAAAGGCACCATTCCCTGAATGCCTAACTCCTCCATCTAGAATGGGAAAGGGACCGGCAAAAATGGAAGAAATCTTTGAAGCATTCAAGCAAGTAAAGATAAATCTTCCATTACTTGAGACAATTAAACAAGTTCCTGAGTATGCCAAGTTTTTCAAAGATTTATGCACTCGTAAGAGAAAGGCGTGTACTCATGTTTCAAACAAAGTGTTCCTGACTAACCAAGTCAGTTCAATATTGTAATTGGAAACCCCACAGAAACTGAAAGACCCTGGAGTCCCAACTGTTCCATGTGTCATTGGTGGACAACCAATTGGAAAAGCGTTATTGGATTTGGGAGCAAGTGTTAATCTAATCCCATACTCAATGTACGAGAAACTCAGATTGGGTGAATTGAAACCCACGACGGTCACACTCCAACTGGCTGATAGGTCAGAAAGAAGACCTAGGGGTATTATCGAGGATGTTTTGGTTGGAATAGACAAGTTTGTCTTTCCAATGGACTTTGTCGTTTTAGATATGGAACCACCTGTTAAATCAATTAATCAAGTCCCCATCATCCTTGGACGTCCGTTTCTCGCCACTGCCAACGCTTGCATTAATAGTCGAACGGGAGTCATGGACGTTTCTTTTGGGAACATGAAGGTCAGATTGAACATATTTCATGCGATGAACATGAGGTCGAATATTTTTACATCGATCAGATGGACGAAGTGGTGGATGACGCATTACCATCAATGCTCACCAAAGAAGAATTTGAAATTGCTTTGTTAGCCATCTATGAAGAAAAAGGTTCTGAAAGGAAATAGTCAGAAGAGACGAAGTCGAGTTTATCGCGTTCAGATGATAACTTATGTGAAAATGTGACTAAGGTAAAACCATTACCTATTAAGGTAAAGGATGTGTTGACTCCATCAATTGAGCAGCCACCAACTGTCAAATTAAAACAGTTACCTGAGTCGCTCAAGTACGCTTTCTGGGACCTCATGAAACTCTTTCGGTAATAATTTCATCTACATTGTCGGAAGAACAAAAGAATGATTTGCTGAAAGTACTTAAAGAGCACAAGGAGGCCATCGGATGGACTCTAGCTTATTTTAAAGGGATTGACCTATCAGTATGTATGCACAAAATACATTTGGAAGATGATAGTATACCATCGAGAGAACCGCAGAGGCGACTTAATCCGAACATGCAAGAAGTCGTTTTAAAGGAAATCATTAAATTACTCGATGTTGGAATCATCTATCCGATCTCTGATAGTGAATGGGTAAGTCCAGTCCAAATTGTTCCAAAAAAGTCTGAAATCATTGTGAAAGAAACTACTGAAGGAGAATTGGTTCCTACTCGCGAAACTACTGGGTGGCGTGTCTGCATTGATTATAGAAAATTAAACACAGCTACCAGAAAGGATCATTTTCCCCTTTCGTTCATTGATCAAATCCTTGAGAAGTTAGCAGGACAAGAGTTTTATTGCTTTCCTGATGGTTATTCGGGATACAATCAAGTGCCCATTTTTCCACTTGATCAAGAGAAAATGACATTCATGTGTCCTTACGGTACTTTTGCATATCGCAGAATGTCGTTCGGCTTATGTAATGCACCTGCTACTTTCCAACGATGCGTGTTGGCCATATTTTCGGATATGATTGACAAGTTCATCGAGGTATTCATGGACGATTTCTCTGTTTTTAGGAAGACATTTGGTTCATGTTTGAATCACCTTGCACAAGTGTTGCAACGTTGTGTGGACTCCAAACTTGTTCTTAGCTGGGAAAAGAGTCATTTCATGGTTCAACAAGGAATTGTTCTCGGGCATATTGTTTCCAAGAAAGGAATCGAAGTTGATAAGGCCAAAGTTGACCTAATTGCTAATTTGCCCCCACCGAAGAGTGTTCGACAAATTCGATCAGTTTTGGGGAATGCTGGTTTTTATAGGCGATTCATTAAGGATTTTAGTAAGGTGGCTAAACCATTGTGCCACCTGCTTGGAAAAGATGTTCCTTTTGACTTAGATGAGAATTGCATGAAAGCATTTCTAAAATTGTGCGAGCTTTTATCAAATGCACCGATAATCCAACCACCGGATTATTCTTTACCATTCGAACTCAAGTGCGATGCATCTGATTACGCGATTGGAGCTGTCTTAGGGCAAAGGGTGAACAAATTACCTCACATAATTTACTATGCTAGCAAGACATTGATTGATGCCCAACTTAATTACACCACCACCGACAAAGAATTATTAGCTGTGGTGTATGCTTTGGATAAGTTCCGCTCTTATCTGCTTGGCTCGAAAATAGTGGTCTTTTCAGACCACTCTGCATTGAAATATTTGTTGGCAAAGAAGGACACCAAACCAAGATTGATCCGCTGGATCTTACTCCTTCAAGAGTTCAATTTCGAAATCAAAGATAAAAAGGGAGTAGAGAATGTTGTGGCTGATCACTTGTCTCGCATTTTGCCTGAAGAATCTTCTGCACTTGAACCTATCCGGGACACTTTTCCGGACGAGAAATTGATGACAATTGATGCGACCGCTACGAAAGCTCCTTGGTTTGCCAATATCGTGAATTATCTGGTCACTGGCAGAATCCCTACTGAATGGGGTAAGAATGATAAGCATCTCTTTTTCTCCCAAATAAAATAATATTTTTGGGATGAACCACAATTGTTCAAAATCTGTTCAGATCAAATCATCAGGAGATGCGTGCCTGAAGAGGAGAAACTAAGCGTCATCAATTTCTGCCATGCCGGAGCCTGTGGAGGCCATTTCGAAGGACAGAAGACCGCACAGAAAATCCTTCAAAGCGGATTCTATTGGCCTCCATCTTTCGTGACGCCGCTCGATTTTGTAAAAAATGCCAAAGATGTCAACAGCTGGGAAATAATTCACGACGAAATATGATGCCCCTTAATCTGATTTTAATTGTTGAAATTTTTTATGTTTGGGGGATTGACTTCATGGGTCCTTTTCCCCCATCTTTCGGGTATTCATACATCCTTGTGGCTGTTGATTATGTCTCCAAATGGATAGAAGTTGTGGCAACCCGATCGAATGGTCACAAGGTCGTTGTCAAATTGCTGAGAGAAAATGTGTTTAACCGATTTGGGATCCCGAGAGCAATCATTAGAGATGGCAGTTCACATTTCTGCAACAGCTATTTTGCCACTCTAATGAAGAAATACGGCGTTACCCACAAGGTGGCAACGCCATATCACCCGCAAACTAGTGGTCAAGTGGAAGTGTCGAACCGGGAGATCAAAAGAATTTTAGAAAAGACGGTGCGACTGGATAGAAGAGATTGGTCTAACCGGCTATCTGATGCTCTTTGGGCCTATCGAACTGCCTTCAAGACACCGATCGGAATGTCTCCGTTCAGAATTGTCTACGGGAAAGCATGCCATCTTCCTATTGAATTGGAGCATAAGGCATTTGGGCTATCAAAAGATTCAATTTTGACATGCAAGCGGCAGGATCAAATCGAAGGCTACAATTGAATAAATTGGAAGAGTTACGCTACGATGCGTATGAAAACTCCAAAATGTACAAAGAAAGGTACAAGAAGATGCATAATGAGTCAATTACTCGGAAAGAGTTCCACATTGGACAAAAAGTTTGGTTGTTCAACTCCAGACTTAAGCTCCACCAGAGAAAATTGAAATCTAGATGGGAAGGCCCATTTCAGGTTGTTTCTATTAGTGTGCATGGTCCGATTGAGATCCGCAGTCTCAAGGACAATCGAGTTTTCAAAGTCAATGGGCAACGTCTCAAACCAATGATTGAGCCCATAACCCAGTTCAAGATTGAGGCGATGCACCTCAGTGACCCAGGTATTTGATCAATGAAGTGGTCGAGCTATCGACAATTAAACTCAGCGCTTCCTGAGAGGCAACCCAGTGCGTTTTATTTTCGTTTTCATCCTTATTTTTGTCTTCATTTTTGTTTGTGTTAGAATTGAGTGTTTCTCAATCGATTGACTGTCACATAGTCAATCGATTGACCTATGTCTCTCAATCGATTGACATTTCCCTGTCAATCGATTGAGAAATCATGCATGTCATCATTTTCTTCTTTCTGTGTCAATCGATCGAGAATCTTGTGTCGATCGATTGACATAACAAAGGGTTTTGAGCAGTTTTGGAACTTGAAGCGCCACCCGACACATCTTGTCGTGGCGGCTAACTTTCAGGACATGATTTGTGTCAATCGATTGAGCCTAACCCCTCAATCGATTGACTTGATTGGGTATTAACTGCACCTGTTTCCAAGGCACCTAACCGGTGCAGCTTTTCGAAAAAGTGTGTCCTCAATCGATTGACATCACAATGTCAATCGATTGACATTGAAAGAGGAGAAGGGAATTGTGCCACGTTTCATGCACATGCCCGATGACTTTCCAACTTCGCGCGACGTGGGCAAACGAACCATTCTCAATCGATTGAGGATTCATCCTCAATCGATTGAGGTCTGCATTATATAAGTGGTGCCACAACCCGTGGCGCCCTCAATCCAACTACTCTCAAATCCAATCCGCATCAGGCTTCTAAATTCTCCTCGTACGTGATCGAATGGCGGCGCCTGGCCCACCAATATTCCGTCCACCACGTCCCGCCAACGACTCGATGCGCGTCCCTAATGAGATCTATATTGATCTCCAGTTCCAAACAGAAAACTTCTTTGATCTTGCCAAATACCGTCGCATCGCGGAATGTGCCCGTTCAATCGAATTCATCGAGGCTTTACGATTGGAAATGTTGCTGGCCCCGCCGCCCATCGATGTCTCTCCGCGCATCATTCGCATGTTTTATCAGAAAATGGTATGGGTACCGGAAACACTCTCGCCAACGGGAATGCTCTTCATCACCATCAAGATTGACAATTGGCAATATAATCTGCATGCTGTCGATCTCGCGCGTGCCTTCAACTTTTACGTTGTTCGACCTGTGAACCACCACATTAATCTGGCTGTTGATCGTAGTCAGGAGGACATGATCAATATCATGTGTGGAGGACGTCGCGAGACCGGTCAATCCACTAAACGAGCCGTTCTTCCAATGGGCATTCTCTTTTGAGATATCGTCATGGTGAATAACCTCCTACCACATGGCACGAAAACCAAGAGGACAAAGAATAGGGTAATTGCACTTTATGCGGCGCACACAAACACTTGGTTTGATGCACCCGGTCTGATGCTTGAGGAGACGTATCGGTGTCACCAGGATTTCGCCACTACCACCGTACCGGCGAAGCGTGCAGCCATTCTCCTCCATTTCCCGCACTATGTGATGCACCTTTTGGATCACCTTGGCTGCCCCATTTATGATGATGAGGAGTTGGGCGACATGCAATTTTATCAGTATGGCATCAATGTATGGGATAAGAGCATCAAAGCAATTCTTCGTGTGCAGCCACCCCAGATTGACGTCGACGATGTACCTCCTCCTCCCTGTCCAAACCCCGCACAACGCCAACGTGGCGGTGTTAGACGACCTCGTCCCGAAGAGGTCCCAGATTTTGATGTCGAGGCAGCTGTTGCTTGCCTCGAGGCGCGGATGGATGGGCTGAATGCGAGGCTTGGTGGTGTGGATCGCAGATCTAGGTTTCAGACCTCTCTTCTCATGCGGATGGCCCGGGAATCATACCCTGGGCGTGCCGAAGAATTCATCATAGGAGCGCGAGCGGCGATGAATGAGGAGAGGGACCCTGAATTTGATGATGATGATGATGATGATGATGTTTAGTGTTGTTTAGTGTTTTTCCTTGGTGTTTGTTTATATTTGTTGGGTGTTTAGTGTTTTAATTTGTTTAGGGTGTTTTTTAATTTTTGTTTTTCGTTAAAATCTAGTAGTGGTGTAGGGATCGATGGTGTAATCAATCAAGACAAATCAATGGAATCAGCGTCTTTTTGGTGTTTATTTTTATGGTCCTTCTCGGATATGTGCCCAAGTGCATCAGTCAATCGATTGAGGCTTCACTCTCAATCGATTGAGCACTCTACTTTTGAAATTCTGGAATGCAATTCCTCTGAGTCAATCGATTGAGACACTGTTATCAATCGATTGATTCCTGCATCCGAAAAGATAAATTTTTTTGCATAATAGGATATTTCAGTCAATCGATTGACCCTACAATGTCAATCGATTGACTGGTGCATGGTTAAACTGTCAACATTAGTCAGAAACAGAAAGTTTCTAAAAGATACGGTGATCTGGGGTTGAATTCTGGCCGTGCGCCATCTGCCTTTGTTGACATCTTGAGTCAATTGATTGACACTAAACTGTCAATCGATTGACTGATGCTGCATTCCTGAAGATTACACCGACCCATCCGAAAATAGAATTTTTTTTACTTGGTTAGAGTCCATTTTGTAGAAGTTTTTCTTTAGAGTCCATCTTTTAAGAAGTTTTTCTCTATTTAAGGGTCTTATTAGTGTCCCTTTAGTCAAACTTTTCCTCCTCCTTCCCAAAAGTTTCAGCCATGTCTTCCATCCGGTATCGTACCCGATCTACCGTGAAAAAGCTGATGGAGCCCGTGCAAAAACGTGCACGCTACTACACTCCGCAGCCATCACTCGACTTGTCGCATCATGACGTCATCAACCTTGATGACGCATCCCCTCTAGCAGTCAACTCAATTTTCACGCGCTCTGTTGAGGCCGTCCACGACCCCATTCCTCCAACACCTACTACCCCACCATTATCACCTCCCCGTGCACTAGTTCCGCGGCCTGGCGAGGTTGGAATCACCGAGGAGATGTGGAACTACGTGTTTCCAAAACTGAAGGAAGGCAGTTCTCCCATGGAAGACTAAAAGGATTAGAATTGTCAGTCTAGTTTTAGGAGTCTTTCTTTATATTAGTATTTTTTCTGTTTTAGTTTCGGTTTGTTTTAGATTAATTTTGCATAGGATTTTCATTTTGCCCTAATTATAATAGTTTCCCTCTATTTAATAAAATTTAGTTCGTTAAATAATTGTGTTTTTCTTTGACCACTTTCTCTTTCACTTGATCTAGTTCTTTTGTTACTCGAGTGTATCATAACAGGTTCGGGGGGGTTTTCCCTCCTCTTTCAACATCATCACCAATGAGGACATTGGACAGTTAAGGTTTGGGGGGGTTTTCCCTCCTCTTTCAACATCATCACCAATGAGGACATTGGACAGTTAAGGTTTGGGGGGGGGGGGGGGTAATTTCGGAAATTTTCATGAATTTTTGGTTTAATATTGCTATAAAAAAGGACTGTTTTCGGACCTTGAAAGCATATCAGTCAATCGATTGAGACTTTGGTTTCAATCGATCGACTGATAACCATTAAATAGCCAATTGAAAATTGTCAACAGTCAATCGATTGAGACACTGGTCTCAATCAATCGACTGATGACAGGAAGGCTAATGAAATTCGAATTTTTATTCATTTTCGTAAAATGTGAATGACCTGAATTTTTTAAAAATTTGTCATCATACCATGATTATTTTTATGAATGCTCATAAAGTTCAAGATTAAAATAGCAATATTCAGGATTTATGCCTGAAAAATTTGTGCACCATCACTTTGCTTCAATTCCAAGTTTGAGAATTAAGTTAGGACTTGAAATTTTCAGATCGCAGGAAAGGCTTAAACCCAGTGAGTTTTGAAACTTTATCTTCGTCCTTGATGAGTGTGGAAATAAATTCGGAGTATCTTTGAATTCCTGCTTCAATTGTTAACATCTCATTTAGTTTACTTTGATTTGTTGATTATATGTGTGTTGTACCATTACACTAGAAATCAATGTGTATTAACTCAAAGCAAATAGGCATATTTTACCGTAATGAAAAGAAATGATCTAAGGCCATCTTTGGCTCGTTTGGGCTTAAAATGACCCACCTCATAGATGTATCATTCTACTACCCCTTTGAGCCTATTGAAAAATTTACCTTTATACATTCTTTGATAAGCCACATTAACCTCTAACCCTTCACCATTTCTGAAAAGTCAGCTTTACCCTTCTTATTTATGAGAAATTAGGAACGAGGGATGAAAATGAGCGAAAAGAGAGTAAGTGGAGAGATACTGAGTTGTGGTGTTTAGTGAGAGTGTATGGCAAAAATATAAAAGAAAAAGTGTGACAGCCCGAATTTCGGCACCCCGAAACCCGTGCCATCAGCACGATCATCTTGACCGTGCCCCTTAGCTAAGCACGAAACACTGGTATATCAAGCATGCAATAGAATAATAAACGAAATTTCAGAATTTAAATCTATACTAAGCAACTCCCCAAAAGATAGTTCTACCCTCATGCCTCTGCATGAATGGAGAACCGATCCGAACCATCAATGATAGCAATCATCACGGATGGTTCGTCCCAAAAGAATAATCCCAACTCCTTATATACATGTTTTAAACAAAATCAAAGCTTGACATACCAAGCCGTACAAAACTCTCTCAAAAAGCCCTCAAAGTGGCACAACGGAGTCCTCTAGAAGAAGTCCTCAGGAGGTGGCTCCAACTCTTCACCGGGTCAGCTCCTCAAGCCTCGGAAATGCTAGTAGTGGACCTGCGACGTATAGTCTATAGGGTGAGCTACATCCTAGCTCAATAGGGAACAAACACAGTTGAACATATAAATTATTACTCACATATATTCCATGATATGCCACGCATGATGTGTCTATGCAGTTATTGATGAAAACAGTTAAAAAGCATTTCTTTACTATTGATTACTTATGTTTTTATTTACTCATGAATGATGCTGAAAAGGCCTAAAGCAAAACTTAAACTTTCAACTTAAGTAATCCCCGAGCAATATAGCATCGAGCCCCGATGAGATACCCTTCATCGTCATCTATATAGACACTTTTAATGTCTTCCCTGGGAATACAAATATAGTACCCAAGCCCCTTTCCCCTGGGGATTGGTGGCGGGGTTTCACTTATCTCAATTCAACACCCCTGGGGTGTGCTTACTGTGTACGGATAAGCCTCTGCACTGGCCTACGGTTTCGCCGCCGTATCGGTCACAGATATCTTGCCGTGTCAGTCGTGGATATCCCGCCACGTCGGTGGGGTACCCTATCAAACCTCAAATAACAAAAATATCGGTGCCTTACATATAGTTATTCACCGTGTAAGTGTGCTATCTTATATCAGTTAGGCCATATCAATCATGATTCAATCTTGGATACATCGCTGGGATGTATCCATTCACTTGCATCACACCTGATGCTCTCATCTCTTTACTTCTTCATCCCCTGGGGATGGCTCATTATAATTACTCTTATGGATGTCACACGCTCACACACTTTTCACAATTCTTAAGCAATAAAATATTTGAATTGAATTCTATATCACTACATACATGCTCTTGTAAAATAATGTACATGTTCAAGGTGTTCCCTACCTCAAGTCTTCATTTGATCATTGCACCAAGGTCCCACGTGGCTCCTTGTGCATTAGTTCGCATGTACCACCTATGGTACCACATAACAGGTGAAACACATCACAAAGGATGCAATAAAGAAGGTCTAAGACCCTCCAAGAATCTTAAAGTCAAACTCAAAGGTCAACATAAATTATCTCAGTCGATTAATCGAACTCCAAAATCGATTAATCGAATCTGATTCGATTAATCGATTTCCAAAATCGATTAATCGAAAGTCAATATCGATTAATCGATTCTCAAATCGATTAATCGAGATTCTCATTCGATTAATCGAAATTCTCTGTTCAGCCAAGTCGATTCTCAATTCGAGTAATCGAGTTCCTAAAATCGATTAATCGATCCCAAATCGATTAATCGAAAATTGAAATCGATTAATCGAAATCCCATTTCGATTAGTCGATTTTCCCAAATCATTTCCTCCAGCTCCCTTGGGTCCACTGGAGGTTCCCAGTCGATTAATCGATACCCAAATCGATTAATCGAAATCCAAAGTCGATTAATCGAACTCTAATTCGATTAATCGAAGTCGGGGTCCTCTGACTTTTCAACTTCCTGGCCAATTTCGATTAATCGAAACCCAATTTCGATTAATCGAAATTGTCAGATTCAGCCCATTTCGAGCTGTTCTTCCCAATCTTTTTCCACACTTTTTCCTCTATTTTTCTAAACCATCATCCTATGATTTAAACCATTTTCAACTACAATTTAGCCTCTACGATCTATGCATTCTATTCACAAAAATTTACCTTGAATAAATCTCAAATTGATTTCAAATCGAGCGGTTGGAAGGCTAGGGTTCCAGCTTTGCTTCTAGCGGATCCCTCGCGTCGAATCCGACGTTTCTTGCTCGAATCTCCCTTCTTCAACTAGCATTTACTCCTTGTATAAATCACTCTCTTTACTCTTCTCTCTCTCTTCTTTACTTCTCTCTCAACCACCAAACTCTTGATTTTAGGGCTATTAAACCCTTTTATCTCCCCCCCTAGCTTGTGTGTTGAGCACATGCACCTCAGTAGGTGTATGTGACTTTAGATTTTCAACACACACCACATGGCTACACAACCCATCACATCACATTCACTCATCACACTCTACACTAACTATCGAACTCCTAATTGGTCAAACCTGTGACCGATCGGGCACAGATCCCGAGGTCATAGTTTAGCGTGATTTTTCAGGCTGTTACATCCTCCCCACCTTGGGAATTTTCGTCCTCGAAAATAACCCAAGGTTTGTCTGGCTGGTTCTCTTCCCCCCCCCCCCCACACTCTCAGGTGAGGTGGTCCAGTTGACTCAGACGTACTTAAGCATTCACAACACAAGCATGGAATTCAAATTTTTTTGACGAAAGCAAACAATTAACACAAAAATTTAGATTTTCTATTAATATCAGAAAATTTTTACAAAACGCCAATAAGTTGGCATACAAAAATATACATGTACAAAATCATGACTGATACAAAATAATGATACGACTCAGTCGTCAGCCGGCTGTGCTACAGAGCCGGTGTGTCTGCTAGAGCCGACTGTGGTCATGTGGTGACCGGTGGCTGGCCGGGTGGTCGGTCAGGTCGTGCCCCTCGGTCGTGAGCGGAGGTAGATGTGGAAGGAGCCGCGTCTGCAGTGGTGGGATGGAAGACGGGTCCTCTATGGAAGGCTGTGCGTCCGGCGGTCCACTCCTCCTCCTGGGCGAGGTAGCGGCGGTAGTCGGTAGGATAGATGTGGCAGAGGGTGTGAAAGAGGAGGAATTTCATCCTCCGGTTCATCCTTTCGTTGTTGGCCTCCATACGGGCCAACACCTCCTCGATGGTCGGCCCAGATGTGGCGCGCATGGTAGGATGAGGTGGGTGTCGCGGGCGTGAGTGGGCGTGTGGCGCCAGGAGGCTACTTGCAGTGAGAGGAACCCTCCACGGATGGCTCGGGATAGGTGTGCCCCACCCACGGATGGGTCCTGAGGTGGTGGGGGGTGGCATGGTGCTCACGCCGTGCCATCGGAGCGGGACCCGAGCCTAGGGTCCGCTTTTAATAAATTGTAGCTACGGGTCCATGAAGACTTCAAAACGCCTTCACGCGATCCATAGCCCTCACCTCGTGAGGCGAGATGTCAGAGGAGGGATCATTGAGTAACACTCCAACATGCTCGAGATGAGCCGAGCATATGGCATCTTCTCCTTGGGCGCGTGTTGCCCTTCATCGCCTTTCCTTTGATGTACCTCATCCCTTCTAGGATGACCATGGTAGCATCAAACCATCGCCAAACCAGAAGGCGCATAAAGTGTTGCACTTTGTCTACGCTCCCGTATCATGGCGCGCCGGGTATAAGTTACACTTGATTATTGAATCAAGCATCCACATGTAGTGGGAAGGTCAACCCTCTTGATGGAGGAGCAGGCCCCTTCTTGCCATTGGTCATGCGGGTCATGACCTCCTCAAATCGAGGGTCCTCCTCGAAGGGTGGGAATAGGGTGGTCTCTGGGGTGAAATCAAGGTAACACTCGAGTACCTTGTGTATGTGGCGACGGGTGATTATGTACTCCCGACCCTCTATGGTGGTCTTAATCACGTCGTCGGTAGGGCCGTCCACAAGCCCTTGGTAAAATAATCTAACCAACCTAGGGTAGTAGGAACCCCGGATTGGTTTGAGAAGGTTGCCGAGACCGGCGTTGTTGAGGTAGTTTCGAGCCCATTGGGTCTCACCCGGCAAATCGGGATTTGTGAATAGGGTAGGGTCGATAATATATTCGACCTCAAAGGTCTTGGCCGCCCACCATTCATTTGGTTGCACCACGTTAGTGGGTGGTGGGGGCATTGGGGTCGATTCGCTGGAAGACTCGCGTGAGGATGCGCTCGTCGAACCGGAGGTGGTCTCCGATGCCGACGGTGTTGGAGTCCTCACCGGCGATGGGGTAGGTGGTGGTGGCGCGACGTTCTTACGCCTAACCGGGAGCTTAGAGGTTGCCTTCTTCGAAGACAACCGAGTTTTGGGCCGCATGGTGGTGAAATAAGCTTAAACTAGGGTTTCTCTAACTCAAATTGAAGGGAAAAATACAAATTTAGGGTTTACCGTGGTTTTGGATGTGATTGCGGAAGCGAATCGACGGCAAAACCCAACCCTAGAGCGCCGGATGGTCGGAGAAGAAGAAGAAGAAGAAGAAGGTGAAGCGCCCAAAATCCCAAGCAAAAATGATTTCGATTGGGAAATGAAATCCCCAATTTTATATATATAGGCCTCGGCTCGATTAATCAAAATTCTGATTCGATTAATCGAAATTCAAAACTAGGTTAAGCCGCGCAAAATCGATTAATCGATTTCTCAAATCAATCAATCGAAAGTTAAATTCGATTAATCGAAAACATTTCGATTAATCGAAATCGTATCCGTTTAAAAATTTAAGTTTTTGAGCTCATCGGGCGAGCTACCGACATCAAATCCATTTCGATTAATCGAATTCCAAAATCGATTAATCAATTTCACTTCGATTAATCGACTTGCAGTTCGATTACTCGAATTCTCAATTCGATTAATCGAATTCCCAAAATCGATTAATCGATCCCAAATCGATTAATCGAAATTATAACTCGATCAATCGAAATTGCATTCTATGTATATTCTAACTCTCATTTCCATTTCCAGTCACTGGCACATGCCAGTCGACTAATCGAACAAAATCGATTAGTCGAAATTCCAAATCGATTAATCGATTTGAAATTCGATTAATCGGTTTTGTCCAATTTCTGCAGATTTTCTATTTCTTTGGTTCTTTGATTTCTTTTGGTAGTTTATGACCTCAAGTGGTTCATAGTTCCATAGAGTTGCATACACTTGATCATGTACATATAAATCTGTTCCTTAAATCAGATTGGATCAAAATTTCCATTGAATTACAAGTATAGTGGAGATTCCACAAACACGTTTGTGGTTTACATTGAATTCTCACGTCGTTGGAAACAAGGCTGGATATTGTTCTTTCACATCGGCCTCTCGTTCCCAAGTAGCCTCTTCTTTTGGATGATTGTTCCACCGAACAAGCATTAAGGGAATCACTTTAGTGCGCAGTACTTGTTCCTTTCGATCCAAGATTTCCACTGGTTCCTCTATCATGCTCATGTCCTCACACATCTCTATAGGTTGCTTTCCTAATACATGAGACGGATCATTCACGTACTTTCTGAGAATCGATATGTGGAACACGTTATGTACTCGATCAAATAGCGGTGGTAAACCAATGCGATATGCAACTTCACCTACGCGTCCCAAAATTTCGAATGGTCCAACATAACGTGGACTTAACTTCCTCTTTACCAAATCTCATTACACCTTTCATAGGTGACACTTTCACAAACACGTGCTCACCCACTTTATAGTCGACACTAGTCCGCTTCATGTCGGCGTAACTTTTTCTCGTCTACTCAGGCCGATTTCAAATTTTCTCTCGATTATTCAACGACCAGAGCGTTATCTTCAAGTAGTTTTGGTCCTAACACAAATTTCTCACCGTTTCCTCCCAATTGAGGGTGACTTGCATCGTCATTCATACGTAGCTTCATACGGTGCCATGCCAATGCTCGTTTGAAACCGTTGTTGTATGCTAACTCGAGCATCGGTAGATACTCATCCCAAAGATCCTTGCATATCAAGCATGCACGCCTGAGCATGTCTTCTATTACTTGGTTCACTCGCCCGTCTCGCCCATCGCTTTGAGGATGGAAAGTCGAACTAAAGTCTAGTCGTGTTCCCATTCCTTCTTGAAATTTCTTCCAAAACTTGGACGATATAGTGGATCACGATCAAACTATGTGCTTGAATCCCATGTAATCTTACAATCTCCTTCATGTATAAGTCCGCTATCTTCCCGCAGATAATGTAGTATTGTACGCAAAAAAGTGCTACCGATTTGGTCAATCGGTCTATGACGACCCAAATGGCATTGTGTCTCTTAGCAGTACGGGGCAATCCAACAATGAAGTCCATCGAGATTGATTCCCATTTCCATTCTGGGATTGGTAAAGGTTGCAATAGTCCAGCAGGATGTCTGTGATCAACCTTCACCTGCTGACAAGTCAAACACTCGCCACGCCTTTGCTTCACCCTTCCACCAGAGTTCTTTTCAAATCTTGGTACATTTTGGTGCTAGGTGGATAGCATAACTTGACTTATGGGCCTCATCAAGAATCGTTCGTCTTAGATCGGCATTGTCCGGAATGCAGAGACGGCCTTTAAACAACAAAGAACCATCTTCTTTTACTGAGAAGTCCGACCTGATGCCTTCACTCACGTCTTGATGAATCTTTATTAATGCCGGATCTTTCATCTGTAGATCGTGGATATGCTCAAATATCACTGGCTTTACTGATATGTTAGCCAAAAAGGATCCGGTGACTTTTGACTCAATGTTCACATCGTAGAATGCCAGGTCTTCCAATAATTTCCATCGGTGCATACCCAAAATCAAACAAGCTAACTGAGCTGAACCTTTCCGACTCAATGCGTCGGCTACTACATTCGCCTTGCCTGGATGGTATTGTATGGAGCAATCATAATCCTTGAGGAATTCCATCCACCTGCGCTGTCTCATGTTGAGCTCTTTCTGTGTAAAGAGATATCGGAGGCTCTTATGATCGGTGAAAATTTCAAAAGTCTCACCATACAAGTAATGTCTCCAAATCTTCAGCGCAAAAATGACTGCTGCTAGTTCCAAGTCATGAGTCGGGTAATTTTTCTCGTGTTCTTTCAGCTGTCTTGATCCGTAAGCTATCACCTTCTTGTGTTGGTTGAGTACACAACCAAGGCCATTGTATGACGCTGTCATCAGACACCTGCCAGATCCTCCATCGCCTCAACTAGCACTGGAGCTGAAGTGAGTTTCGTTTTGAGCTCTTGAAAACTCTTCTCGCATGCCTCACTCCACTCAAACCTTGAATCTTTTTGTGTCAGCTTTGTGAGAGGTCCCGATATCTTTGAAAACCCCTCGACGAAACGTCGATAATAGCCTGCTAAGCCCGTAAAACTTGGACATCGGTCCAACATCTTTGGTTGCTCCCATTTAACTCTCGCTTCTATCTTTCTTTGGATCTACTGTGACACCATGCTTTGAGACAACATGTCCCAAAAAGCTAACCTCTTCCAACCAAAACTCACACTTGCCGAAGTTTGGCGACAATTGGTGTTCACGTGGCGTCTCCAGAGAGCAATCCTCAAATGTTCTTCGTGTTCGCATCTTGGATTTGGAGTATATCAAGATATCATCAACAAACACTACGACGCAGAGTCCAAGTGTGGTTTAAACACTCGGTTCATCGATCCATAAACGACGGAGCATTCACAATCCAAACGGCATCACAAGGAATTCATAGTGTCCATATCGTGTCCTAAAGTCGTCTTCCAATGTCCTCAACTTTGACTCAAGAATCGATGATACCCGGATCTCGTGTCGATGTTGGAAAAATACCTTGCTCCTTGCAATTGGTCGAATAGATCGTCAATTCTAGGCGTAGGTAGTAGTTCTTCACGGTGAGTTTGTTCAATTGTCGATAGTCAATGCATAGCCGCATTGACCCATCCTTTTCTTGACAAACAAGACCGGTGCTCCCCATGGAGACACGCTCTAACAAACCCCTTGTTCATAAGTTCTTGTAGTTGTTCCTTCAATTCCTTTAACTCAGCGGGAGCCATTCTATAAGGTGCTTTCGAAATAGGCTCCGTTCTTGGTGCTAAGTCAATGGCGAATTCTACTTCTCTTTCTGGAGGTAATCCAGTAATTCTTCGAAACACGTCGAAGTCTCGCTCGCTATCTCGTAAATGACGTTCTTTTCTTCCTTGTCCTCTCTTTAAGAAAGCTAAGTATCCATCGCAACCCTTTCTCGATCATTTTCTACCTTCATCACGAGATCAAGGGCAGATGACGACCTCACTCCTTGAAACCGAAATGATCTTCTTGTGTTGGGTCTGAAAATGACTACCTTGTTCTTGCAATCGACGGTTGCACAATGCTACGCCAACCAGTCCATGCCAAGGATCACATCAAACCCTTGCATGTCTAACAGTATCAACTTTGCTTCTAATTCATGCACCTCTAAGTCTCGAACTGCTACAATGATGGATTTGCAAGCTAGCTCCGTGTCTACTAACTCTCCAGTCGGAATAGACACAGATAGGACGAAATCCAACGTCTCTAGAACAATCTTCATCTTCTTGGCGAAACGTGGAGTGACGAATGAGTGGGTAGACCCTGGGTCTATCAACACTCGAGCGTCATATCCACCAAAGCATCCTTTTTCATATATATTTAAAGTACCTATAGCATACATACATACATACAATAATTTACACATCAATTTACACCCTTAATTCACATACAGCTTTTGTATAAAAAAAAAAATCTATACAATTTCTAATGCATGCTCCTTCTCTATCTAAAATTTTAATGAAATGAAAATTCTCTTTAATTTTTAACGAGTCTAACCTTGGATGACGTCATGCACGTTCCCTGCTTCCTGAGCAGTGACTGCATAGGCTCTCCCTTGAACGATCGGCTTCCTTGCTTGAATGGGTCGTGGCACTGCAACTGAAGCCGTCTTTCTTTTATCCGCCTCGGGGCAATCCTTGATCAAGTGGCACACCTTGCCACATTGAAAATAACCCCTAGTTCCCAATCTACAATCCACCGTCCTATGAGGCTTGCCACACTTTGCGCAAGTCTCCCGAGGTGCGGAAGAAACAGTACGAGAACCCTGTGTGACAGTGGCGCCAGTAGACATGGCAGGGCTCTCATAGCGAAAAGGTCTCCCCGACGCAAGTAATGGAAACCTCTGTTGGTGTTGTTGTTGCGCCGGTCTTTCGAAACCCCCTTGGAACTGTGGTCTCTGATTTTGGGCTACGAACCTCGGCTTTTTGTTCACCGGTTCGTAGTGCCCCGATCTTCCTTGTTCATTTCCTCCTCTCTGTTGCTCTCTCTGTCTATATCTATTTGTATTTTCTTCTTCCACAACCAATGCCTTACTCATGACCTCTTCATAGGTCCTTAGCTGAAATGGAGCTACGCCTCCCCTAACTTCAGGCTTCAAACCTTGCTGAAACCTCTTGGACTTCATCACTTGATGCGACGTGTCCGAGACAAAAGCGGGCAAGTCGTAGAAACTCCACCCCATATTCTCTCTCACATCCTCCTTGCACTAATCTGTAGAAATTGTATCTCAAGTGGTTCCTCACCACTTAGGAAAATATTGTTTGTTGAACTCCTCAACAAACTCCTCCCAAGTCCAAGGCAACTCTGGGGTCTCTTGAGCCCGAGTCCGTATCACGGACTTCCACCAAGGCCCAGCCTCCCCATCCAACATATAAGCTGCCCATCTCACACTCTCATCTTCCGTGCAAGTTAGCACGCTAAAGACTTTCTCCATCTCCATCAGCCAGTTCTCAGCGGCCATTGTGTCTGCCTGCCCAGAAAATGAAGGAGGTCTCATCCTCCTAAATTCTGTAAAAGATGAGGGCACAGGCAACGCAGTCCTCAGTGGTGTAGGTGGTCGCTGTTTTCGACGCATGAGCTGCAAAGGATGCGGCTTGTTGTGCCATGGCAGCTGCCATAGTCTCCATAGTGTGCATCATCCTTTGTCGCTCCTCTCTATCTTCTTGTCTTTCTCTCACTCTCTCTTGTTCTCTTAGATCTTGATCCTGCCGATCTCGATCCTCTTCATTATGCTGTCTACTACTACTGCCCCCTGGGGCCTCAGTACCTCCTAAAGGCACTCTATTTGTAGGAGAGATGTAATCATCTCCACTACGTAGACTCCTCTGTTGGCCTCCCCTTGGTCGGCCTCTTCCTCTAGATGACATTTCTTGTGCATTTGAAACTAGAGTTTCAAGTAGCGGCCCTATGTTCTGACCAAAAAGGACGATTGTCAGAATTGCTAAAAGAAAATGCTCTGATACCAACTGTGACAGCCCGGATTTCGGCACCTCGAAACCCGTGCCATCAGCACGATCATCTTGACCGTGCCCCTTAGCTAGGCATGGAACACTGGTATATCAAGCATGCAATAGAATAATAAACGAAATTTCGGAATTTAAATCTATACTAAGCAACTCCCCAAAAGACAGTTCTACCCTCATGCCTCTGCATGAATGGAGAACCGATCCGAACCATCGATGATAGCAATCATCACGGATGGTTCGTCCCAAAAGAATAATCCCAACTCCTTATATACATGTTTTAAACAAAATCAAAGCTTGACATACCAAGCCGTACAAAACTCTCTAAAAAAGCCCTCAAAGTGGCACAACGGAGTCCTCTAGAAGAAGTCCTCAGGAGGTGGCTCCAACTCTTCACCGGCCGCAAGGTCCGACTCACCGGGGTTAGCGTCTCCTGAAGCCTCGGCAGCTGCTAGTAGTGGACCTGCGACGTATAGTCTATAGGGTGAGCTACATCCTAGCTCAATAGGGAATAAACATAGTTGAACATATAAATTATTACTCACATATATTCCATGATATGCCATGCATGATGTGTCTATGCAGTTATTGATGAAAACAGTTAAAAAGCATTTCTTTACTGTTGATTACTTATGTTTTCATTTACTCATGAATGATGCTGAAAAGGCCTAAAGCAAAACTTAAACTTTCAACTTAAGTAATCCCCGAGCAATATAGCATCGAGCCCCGATGAGATACCATTCATCATCATCTATATAGACACTTTTAACGTATTCCCTGGGAATACAAATATAGTACCCAAGCCCCTTTCCCCTGGGGATTGGTGGCGGGGTTTCACTTATCTCAATTCAACACCCCTGGGGTGTGCTATCATGTACGGATAAGCCTCAGACTGCCTACGGTTTCATTGCAGATTTGGTCACGGATATCCTGCCGTGTCAGTCGTGGATATCCCGCCACGTCGGTGGGATACCCTATCAAACCTCAAATAATAAAAATATCGGTGCCTTACATATAGTTATTCACCGTGTAAGTGTGCTATCTTATATCAGTTAGGCCCTATCAATCATGATTTAATCTTGGATACATCCTTGGGATGTATCCATTCACTTGCATCACACCTGATGCTCTCATCTCTTTACTTCTTCATCCCCTGGGGATGGCTCATTATAATTACTCTTATGGATGTCACACGCACACACACTTTTCACAATTCTTAAGCAATAAAACATTTGAATTGAATTCTATATCACTACATACATGCTCTTGTAAAATAAAGTACATGTTCAAGGTGTTCCCTACCTCAAGTTTTCATTTGATCATTGCACCAAGGTCCCACGTGGCTCCTTGTGCATTAGTTCGCACGTACCACCTATGGTACCACATAACAGGTGAAACACTTCACAAAGGATGCAATAAAGAAGGTCTAAGACCCTCCAAGAATCTTAAAGTCAAACTCAAAGGTCAACATAAATTATCTCAGTCGATTAATCGAACTCCAAAATCGATTAATCGAATCTGATTCGATTAATCGATTTCCAAAATCGATTAATCGAAAGTCAATATCGATTAATCGATTCTCAAATCGATTAATCGAGATTCTCATTCGATTAATCGAATTCTAATTCGATTAATCGAAATTCTCTGTTCAGCCAAGTCGATTCTCAATTCGAGTAATCGAGTTCCTAAAATTGATTAATCGATCCCAAATCGATTAATCGAAAATTGAAATCGATTAATCGAAATCCCATTTCAATTAGTCGATTTTCCCAAATCATTTCCTCCAGCCCCCCTTGGGTCCACTGGAGGTTCCCGATCGATACCCAAATCGATTAATCGAATCCAAAGTCGATTAATCGAACTCCAATTCGATTAATCAAAATCGAGTCCTCGACTTTTCAACTTCACGGCCAATTTCGATTAATCAAACCCAATTTCGATTAATCGAATTGTCGATTCATTTCATTCGTGTTCTTCCCAATCTTTTTCCATACTTTTTCCTCTATTTTTCTAAACCATCATCCTATGATTTAAACCATTTTCAACTACAATTTAGCCTCTACGATCTATGCATTCTATTCACAAAAATTTACCTTAAATAAATCTCAAATTGATTTCAAATCGAGCGGTTGGAAGGCTAGGGTTCCAGCTTTGCTTCTAGCGGATCCCTCGCGTTGAATCCGACGTTTCTTGCTCGAATCTCCCTTCTTCAACTAGCATTTACTCCTTGTATAAATCACTCTCTTTACTCTTCTCTCTCTCTTCTTTACTTCTCTCTCAACCACCAAACTCTTGATTTTAGGGCTATTAAACCCTTTTATCTCCCCCCCTAGCTTGTGTGTTGAGCACATGCACCTCAGTAGGTGTATGTGACTTTAGATTTTCAACACGCACAACATGGCTACATAACCCATCACATCACATTCACTCATCACACTCTACACTAACTATCGAACTCCTAATTGGTCAAACCTGTGACCGATCGGGCACGGATCTCGAGGTCATAGTTTAGCGTGATTTTTCGGGCTATTACAAAAAGGGGGAGAAAAAGAAAAAGAAAATTATGAAAAATAATAAAAAATATGAGGTGCTTTAAGAAAAGGAAATTCAAAAGAAATAGAAAGTTGAGAAAAATAGGGAGAGATTAGAAAAGAAAAAGAAGAGAAATAGAAAAATCAGAAGTTTGTTTCTTTTCCAATTTCTCAGAAATTTTGAATCCCAACTTCTAATTCTCTCGTAACCTTTACCCGAGCCCCATTACAACCTTAGAAAAGACCTTTTTGATCCAATCATGAGTGGTAAATGCCTTGTGGAGATTGACTGCACAATGCCTATGATGCTTGGTACATGCATGTTTGAAATATAAATATCTTTCTTAAAATGCGATTTCTTTCTAAAATTCTGTGATGCACCGTCTTTCTTATAACTTGTGAGATTTTTCTAAATTATGTTATAATTCTATCTCACATGTGAGTGAAATATAAAACCATTCATCAGGAGTAATTTCGTTCTGAGTGTATACCCATGGTAATGATTGAAGCCTAAACAGGTGATCTAAAGGTTCCTAGTTTAAGCTTCTTCTCAGATAAAAGAATTTGAGTAGTGATGATTGCATAACATTCTAAGGCATAAATCATGAGCAATGAAAGATAACGAATTGAATTGAATGAGCACTAATAAAATGAACATGGTCAAATGCAGTTAAAAGATTTTCCAGGGTCATCTAATCACTTGAAGGGCATGACTGAAAATTCTAAAATTCATAAGTTCTGAAGTTTGTAGGTATCTTTACTGGAAACCTTCAGGAGACAAAGCTCCTCCACTAGGGATCACCTAGGGGTTTAAAGGCTTATTACATGAGCTAAATGCAATCGTGTTCCCTACGAAAGTGGCATTAAAAATTCTTAGGATAATTAGTTTTATTTGCTTTACATATTTATCATTCTCTTTGCTCGAGGACTAGCAAAGTGTAGGTTTGGGGGTGTGATCGATGCCGAAATGTGACTATATTTTGCACCTTAATCCCTACATTTAGCTATTCGATGAAAGCATCTGATGGTTGTGGTGAGTTTTTGATGTTTACAGGTGTTTCCGACCATTGGATCGTTAAAGAGCATAAAAAAAAGAAAATTAAAGCCTACACAAGAGCTATGGACAAAAAGGTCAAATCAAGCATCGAAATCCGTGAAGAAAATCAACATCTATCAAGAGAAAGAAGACTTTACCCTGAAAAGTGAATCGATTGAGGTCAAAGTATCAATCGATTGACAAATGGAGAAAAGACTTTACCCTTGAATGTCAATCGATTGAGAACTGAATGTCAATCGATTGACACATGAAGGCAGGAGTGCCCTAAATTAGCTCGAACTAAAAGTCAATCGATTGAGACCTCTGCCTCAATCGATTGAGGGTATTAGGGTTAGGTTTGCTCGGCCACTATAAAAAAAAGCTATGGGTTTGTAAAAGGGGGGATTGATGTTTCTCTTCATTCTTCAAGGTTCTTCTTTCTCCTTCTTCTAGGGTTCCATCTGGGTAGATTGTACCTAGGATTTGCATTATTTTTCCTTTACGTTCATGAAAGCATAGATTGTATTTAGGAAAAGGCATTATAAACAAAGATCCTTTAGAAAGAAATGAAAAGGGGAATGACTTTGAATGAACAAAAAGATCGTACACAAAAGATGAGAGGCTAAATCAGTTGATCGAGGAAGATGCGATCACCAGACAAGTAGCAATTTTTTATGATTAATACCGCAGTCTATTTATTATCATCATGGAATCGTTTTGCTAAAAGTTTGTGTTATTAAAAATATATTGAATGCTTGTTATGACCGTTGATTGCGCGTATTAACGGCTATAATCGCTAGATCTGGACCTGCAGGCTGATCTAGGCTGCAGAGTGATTATATAGTTATTGTTGTGGTCTAAACATTATGAGATACACTATGCTTCTTACATGACTCATACCATAATGATAGGCTGAGTCATTGTTTTTAGATAGGGTATGCCGGATTGATGATCATATTTTATTACGAATCATTTCTATAGATAAATGATGGTGTGAATGATGCTTTAATGAAACTGTGGGTTTTAATGATAGAAAAGGGGTACTAATCTGGGGTAACATATTCCTTGATCTTATTTAAATATTGTTCTTAGATTCATCAATAATTAGTTGTTTCGATTAATTTATTTTTCTTGCATTTAGGAAAAGTGTGATAGATTTTTGGTAAAATTGAATCTGTCCCTTGGTACTTCCTTGGGGACGTTTTAAATCTCTGAATGAATTAATTAAAATTCACGTTTCCCTGTGGGTTCGACACCCTTGTTCTTGCCATACTGCAATAGATCTTGTGCACTTGCAAGGGTTACACTCAAAATCGATTAGGTACCCAAAAAATAATCTAGATTCTAGAGGTTAATTTAGGGAGTCCATATTTTCACTCCAAAATATAAGTCATTGCACCACTTAAAAAGAAACGGTGCAAGCAATTACTTGCACTCCATTGAAAATCATTCTAAAAGATTAAAAGAGGGTGCAAGTTATGAGTCGCTCATTTTTCCCTGTTTTGAGTCCATTTTTTTTTCATTTTAACCAATGCGGTAGGGATGTATGCCTTAGCCAACCCTAAGACCAAATTGACCCACCCATAACCTTGAAACCTAACCAAACATGGTCCGACCAAGATTCCATTATTTCTTTTATTTTATATATCAAATATTGGGTGGGAGATGGTCAGACTGAAGGGTGTAAATTCGGTTATCAAACCAAACTTTGATTTCATTGTCGGTTCACCTAAAATTGAAAACTTCAGTTTCGGTTTTTGATTTTAGTTAATCGAGCTTCTCAGTCCCCTAAATCCAAACTCAACCTAATTGAACCCATTTTTATTTTGATCGGTTTGGTTTGGTCCTGTATTCTATTTTCTTTAGTAGCTCCCACTTTTTTTCTAAGTGGGGCAATCACATAATGCTCATATTAGTACAATGAGATCTTCTTCACCTATAACGTTCGCCTGATTTTTATTCTTCAAAAATTCTCGACAATCACATTTGAAGTAGTTAGGTTTCTTGCAATAAAAGCAAGTATCCTTTTTCGCATTTTCCTTATATTTTCCTTTTTTGAAATCCTTCTCGTTTGGCTTCAGTTTAAAGTCCTTCCATTTTTCTTCTTCTTCGATAAATTAGATGCATCGTCAACGATGTGAGCTTTGGAGACGAGTTCAGATTTCTCCTCCTCCTTGTCACGTAGATGAGCATCTTCTTCGATGCAAAAATAAGTCAAGAGTTCCTTCATAGTTTGATCTTCTTTTCTATGCTTCAAACTCTTACGATAATTTTTTCATCCCAATCATAATTTTATAATAATCGCAGAGACTTGAAAACCTTCGACTATCGTGCTTCCTTCCGTTACGAGATTGTTGAAGATAATTTGCATCCTGTGCACTTGCTCAGCAAATAAGTTTAGAATCATGCATCTTGAAATTAAATAACTCACTAAATATGTACACATGACGGCTTTCTCTACTTTGTATTTTCGCTCAAGAGTCTCCCATATCTCCCTTGTTGTCTTGTAGGATTGATAAACATCAAAGAGAGAATCGGCCAGAGAATTGGGGATATGACCTTTGCATGTGTAATTGTTGCCTTTCATTTTTACGAATTCTACCCTCTTCAATAGTTTCATTTTCATGTTTCGATGGTGGTGTGTCTATAGCAAGAACGTAAGCAACTTTTAAATTTGAGTAGAAAGTGTACTTTTAATTACCATCGTTTAAAATTGGTGTCATTAAAGAACTCAAATTTATTGATGTTATATTTGGAGAAATCCATCACTTTCTCTGTCATGATAATATTGTCTTAAAATTGTTTGTGGGTTACATAGAAAATGATGAAAATAGACTAAAAATGGACTTTAAGGGGCGATTAAAGGGATGCCTTTAAGATAACATTTGTCCCCACTATGCAACGGAATAGAGACAAATTTGCCTCCAGGATACAATAAAGTCTCAGTGATGCACCGATCTATCACACACTACGTTGCACTATAATACCCAGCGAAATAAACGCACATAATCACTCTAGTAGGCATTCAAATTTCAAAGACACGGAGATGAGTTTCGAGATTTTCAAGTACCAAAATCCCTCCCTTTGGCCTCTTATTTATAGTTTTCTATGCGCCCTTTCAGGGCCAGTTGTGTCTGTTGGTTCCTTAAAAGGCCCTAATTGATGCAATCAACGGTTACAACAATCCAATGATATACAATAGACAGTTGAAACAAATCTTTTTGAAAAAAAAAACCTTAAAACTCCCTAGTTTACCATTAATGGAGGTTCAACAAAAACTAGATTTGGGTTTAAAACCCCTCACGTCCACTATTATTGAGAGACATGAACGTCCACCTTTGTCCTTCCTCTCTCATGTCTGCAACTTTTCCATATTATGGCTGATTAAGAGCTTTTAAGAAGGAGATGGATTTTTTAAAAATCATTTTCATAAATCATCTGTGCTTCTAGAATTGCTACCGTTCGATTGATTTACCCTTTAATTTGTGCACGTCAATCTATGTCATCGCTAATCTCATCTTCGATCAAAATAAGATTGAGCTTATTTGCATCAAACGTTGCTAACGGAGCTAAGTCTTCGATTTTTTCTGTTTCCACCGGAGAAGATATATAAACAAAAGGGCTACTCGTTCTTCGAGTTATTCATTGGAGGAAAAAACAGCCGCTCCGGCGATAGTTTGATACGGAAGACGAAGAATTTTAAGGAGTTTGCCCAATTGTGTCTCTTAAATGAAAGGGTAACGTTGACATTTCACTTTTACAAGAAAACTTACATGTGTTAATTTTGTTTAAAATTTCAAATGCCAAAAGCCTCAAAACCTGAATCCTGATTTCCCAAAACTTTTTAAAAGAATATAATAGCCCAAAACAAACTTTTGTCCTTCGTGTTTTGCGAAAGTGCCTACCAATTCCTCATTCGGTTTCAATTTTTGATTAAAAACTTGCATCCGAGAGGAAGTGAACAACCATATGAACAACGAAGTTGGCATAAGCTGACTCACCAGTTCATTTTTTGGGATGTGTGGCACGTGGAGTCACCATTTGTGCCGTTTGATGGTATACCCATGATCTAACGATCTATAGTGCGGAAAAAACATGGCTAATGTATGATTCAAAGTAGCATAGTACCCTTTAAATAAAGGGATAAAATGATTTTAGAGATTTGCATGATTGACTTTCATTTTCTAGAATTTTGGTTGCTTGAATCACATTATAGGAATGCTATTAGGTTTCAATCTTTTGTATTATAGACTTTTAAATAATGGGCATACCCTCAAACGACACAAGTCATGAAAAAAATTGATCAATGAACATGTAGCTGTAGATAGGGCTCTCAATGGGCCGGATTACCTTAATCTATCCGGGCCGGGCTACTCAATTTTTCCAGCCCGGCCTTAATCTTCCAACTATTTTTTTTTAAAATAAAATTTGGTTAGGCTATTTTTTTGGGTTGTTTTTTCTAATAAAATTGGGTTGGGTTGTTTTTTTTTAAAATAAAAGTTTGAAGAAGGTTTAAATTTTAATTAAATAATTATATTACCATTATAGAGGCTCAGTATATGATTTTAATCAAATATTTTATTTTAATTTGTTGCATAATGGTTATAACGGACAACGGTTGATTGAAAATTTATTAACAAGTTATCCAAGTTGTGTAGCTAAAAAGCTTTTATATAATATCCAGGCCGAATGCGGCCCGCATGTTGCTACATTCAACTCAAGCCCGGCCCAGATTTATCCGGGTTGTAACATGCTTAGCCCGATCCGGATATCGGGCCGGGTTTGCTTAATAAAAAATACCACTTTTTCATAGCCGAGTGAGGGTCAAAATCCGGGCTGGCCCTACCCATTGAGAGCCCTAGTTGTAGAATTAAAAGTTTTTTTAATGAATTGATCAATAAACTGGTGGTTGTAGAATTGAAGTTTTTTTTCCCAATGAATAAGCATAATCTTTACTATATACATACATATATATATATCTTACTACTATATAAAAGCATGAATGTCCATATCCTATTTCTATCAATTTTGATGTTTTCGTATCTTTTAAGAACAAAATATCCCTATATCACCGTATATACCTCTAACTATCATCATATCTACCCTTTCCTATGTTTTCTCCTATTTTTTCCTCTTCATAAACAAGTCGATCTCTTGTAAATATATGAAAGCCTATAGATGTCCTAATCCAAACCAACCTCCTCAAAATAAAACTCCTACTATACCGAAAATACCCAAAAGGTATCTTATCTGCAAATAGATATTCTTTAACTAGAACCTGGATTTTCACCACTGTGAATTGTTGACTTTCTTGAATGAAGCGGTGGAGTTAGTTATACGTCCCTAACTTTTAGATAATAGATTTTGAGATCGTGAAACCCCTATCATATGGTCAAGCGTTAATTCTACATGGCATACAACCCCAAAAGTGATCAGGGGTTGTCAAATCACTTTGAGACTGTGAGCCATATGGAATTAACCTTTATTTCGTGCCTAAATTGTATTGCTTTACGTCACACAATCAATGGCGGAATCAAGATTTTCATCTAGTCGGGGCGCAAGTCATAGAGACAAATTCGGACAAAATTCTCTAAAATTTTCTAAAACAGAGGTCGAACGAAATTTCGGCGATTTCTCCGAAATTACAACAATCTCATTAATTTTGACAAATGTAACAAATTTCCGCTAAATTAATGAATTTTTTTAATTTGAGACCACAATCTCAAGATCTACAGTGTCAAAAATTGGGGTGAAAAATAATTTTCTTTATTTGATTAAAAAAGTCAATTATGACAGCCTGGATTTTGGTACCCTGAAACCCGTGCCATCAGCACGATTCTCCAGACCGTGCCCCTAAAACTATGCACGAAATATTGGTATAACAAGCAATTATAAAGAGATAAAGCAATTAATTTCATAAAGCAGAAAAGTAACATGCCCATCTGGCATAAACAAAAGATAGTTCTACATTCATACCACTGCATGAGCAAAGAACCGATCCAAACCATCGGTGATAAACAGATCACCCCAGATGGTTCGCCAAAAGAAATAAATCAATTTAATTACATTGTTTTAACAAAATAAAGGCTTGACCTACCAAGCCGTACAAATATGCTCTCAAAACTACTCTCTGTCAAAGTACTTAGCAGAGTCTCCTAGAAGAAGTCCTCGGGAGGAGGCTTCAACTCGTCTCCAAGCACGTAATCCGAACCACCCGGATCTACGTCTCCTGAAGCCTCGGCTGCTACCAACAAAGGACCTGCGACGTATAGTCTAAAGGGTGAGCTACATCTTAGCTCGATAGGGAACAAACACAATGAACATATAAATTAAAATCTCACATATATTCCATGATATTCCAAGCATAATGTGTCTATGCATTTGCTAGAAAAATAGTTTAAAAGCTGATGATTTGCATTCAAGTTTATTGGTAATTAGCATGTCTTTCTTTACTGTTGATTTATCATGAATGACACTGAACAGGCCTAAAGTAAAACTTAAATCTTCAACTTAAGTAATCCCCGAGCAATATAGCATCGAACCCCGATGAGATACCCTTCATCGTCGTCTAAATAGACAGTTGTTAAAATATATTCCCTAGGAATACGACCTAAGCCCCTTTCTCAATAGGCGGCGAGGTTAAAACCCATCTCAACATTCCTGGGATGTGCTTACTGTGTACGAATAGACCTCCGCACTGGTGTACGGATTGGCCACCGTACCGGTCACGGATAACTTGCTGCGTCAGTCGTGGGTATCCCGCCACGTCGGTGGGGTATCCTAAACAAACCTCAAATAACAAAAATAGCATGTGCTTTACATATAGTTGTTCACCATGTAAATTACTATCTTATATCAGTTATACCTCAACAGTAATTATTCAATCACATATACATCCCTGGGATATATAACTTACTCGCATCCACTGATGCCTTTATTACTTTCTCATCCCCTGGGGATGTCTCATTCTCATTAGATTACTTGATCTTAGTTACTCACATCACACAGATGCCTTTATCACATTGTTGGTGTCACACACATACCTATTTTCACAAAGCTTTTCATAGTTAAAATATTTTCAATTCTGATAAATATATCACTACATACATGCTCTTGCAATTAAAGTACATGTTCAAGGTGTTCCCTACCTCAATTCTCTGAAGGTCCAAGCATCAAGATCCCACGCGGCTCCTTGTACTCGCTTTCACACGTACCACCTATGGTACATCACAACACATGCAATACATCACTAAAGATGTAATAAAGAAGGTCCTAGACCCTCCCTCAATCTTAAAGTAAAATTTAAAAGTCAACTGAGTCTGCCAAAATCGATTAATCAATCCCAAATCGATTAATCGAAATCCCTGGCATAGCAAAGTCGATTATCAAATCGAGTAGTCAAAGTCCGAAATCGATTAGTCGATTCCAAATCAATTAATTGAAATCTAAAGTCAATTAATCGATTTCTCAACTCGATTAGTCGATTTCCCCAGGTCTTGATTCTTCAGTCACTGGAGGTACCCAATCGATTGGTCGATTTCCAAATCGATTAATCGAACATCCAAATCGATTAATCGAAACCCAATTCGATTAATCGAAATCGGGCACATTTGACTTTTCAACTTCCAGACCAAAATTGATTAATCGAATCCCAATTTCGATTAATCGATTTGGTCTGATTCGGCCCCCTTTCTGGCTGTTCTTCCAAAACTCATTTCTTTTCTTTTCTAAGCCTTTAATCTATCCTTTAAACCCTTCTTGACTGAATTTAATGATCTACAATCTATGCATTAACCTTAATTTAAAACTCACCTTCAATCAATCTCAAATTGATTAAGATCTAGGTTTGAATGGCTAGGGCTCCAGCTTTTGCTTCAACGGCTCCAAACGCGTTGAATCCGGCAATCAATGCTCCACTTTCCCTCAATCCAACCACAATAACTCCTTAGCAATTAGTTACCTTCTCTCTCTCTCTCTCTCTCTCTCTCTCTCTCTCTCTCTTCTTAAGTCTTCAATAACCAAACAAAAGGATTCTAGGGTTATTAAAACCTTATATCCTCTTTTCGGTTTCGACGTTAAACGCATATACCAGAGATAGGTGTATGTGACTGTAACTTAACACAATACTCTACACTTAGGTCACATTCGCACCACTTCAGTTCATCACTCCATGAGTGCATTGTTTGACCATCACTTGATCAACCCTATGACTAATCGGGCACGGTTCCCGAGGTCAAAGTTAAATGCTCAATTTTTTCGGGATATTACATCAATAGTCTTGGCATTTAAATGCATGTGTGAAGAGATCTACTTTTGGAGATGAGAGATGGGTACCTCTATTCTGTGCCCACACATTCTTTGAAAGTGAGCACGTCTCAGACCGCTTGAAAACCATTGATTTGTTTGGATTAGATGATGGAGATCATTTTTCACCCCGATCTTCCATACAGTAGATCTTGAGATTATGTCTCTCTTCTCAGACGATCAGTTTTTTATTCCATATGTTATAGTTCCAAAAAAAATGACTAATTTATGTTTGAGTGTGATGCGTGCCATATGATTCAAGGGTTTTTTGGGGATCCGTGACATATAGAATGAACACAGACCGCCTGATATGTGAGATATGATCTCAAGATCTATTTTGTTGAAGATCGGGTAAAAAATGATCTCCATCATCTGATCCAAAACAATCAAAGACTTTCAAGGGATCCGAGACGTGGACACTTTTAGAGAATGCATGAGCACAAATGGAGGTACTCATGAGAGATTTAAGGAGAAAAATAGGTGTAGGGGCATACTTAGTTGAGGAATGATATACTTTATTATTTGCAATTATAAATTTACTCAAATAGGTGTAGATAATGATTCCTTTACTAATTTTTAAAATTATGTAAATTCACGCAAGAATTAAAAAAAAAAATCTTTTAGAAATTCAGTGGTTCGGCCACTGCACACAATGGAGATGTTTTTGCTCCATTCTTTCACCCAATGGATCCTGAGATGACAAGCTTATCCTAAGATGGTCAAAGTTTTATTCCGCAAAGTCTTATCCAAAGGCATATTTATAAGAACAAAAAATTAATAATAATATATTGTCAAACTTTCTAAATAATTAAAAAATGTCCTCAAATTACTCAATTTTTTAAGATTAAATTATTATTATTATTATTATTATTATTATTATTATTATTATTATTATTGTTTACCATTTATTATAAATTATTATATTTCTCTTGAGAACAAAAAATTGATTGACTGATCAGTCTAAAAACTATATGTCGATATCTTATCAGAAGAATATATACCAATTTTGATATCTCCAACTATCATTAAAGTACTATAATTCTTCATAGGGGCCGACTCTCTTGTGATTTAAACACAAAAATGATGTTTAAATGATCTTACACTCTCAATGGATTAAGATGTGGGTGATTTGAAATGGTAGCTTGAATCAGGCTCCCATAAATCGTGTCAGGGACAAGGCCCAATTGGCCGACGCGGTCTTGAGAAGCCCAATGAATGAATAAGCTATAGGAGGCTGACTCGAGCACTGAATTTGTCATGAGAAGTCCGCATAGTGCACTTAATCAATCTTAAAATACTCGATTCGGGCTCAAAAAGTTTGAATCGAGCATCGTAAGACCGATTTGAAATTTTTTTGTTCGCACTAACCTTTTTTTGAGCCAATGAATTTCAAAGTACACACATTAACAATTCAATTATCAAATTATATGAAAATATTATTAGTCTATATTCATTTATCTCTTATTCATCATGAGCTATATATTTCTCTTACTACAACACCAACAACCGTATTCCAAATCAATCAAAGCATACCAGAAGTTGAAGATATAAAAAAATAGTAAGATAATATCACAAGTTTTTTTTTATTAAATTTATTTATTAGAGTTTTAATAATTCTTATATTACAAACAAAACAGGCACAATATAGGTCTCAATCTTAAAACAAAAAGTTCATTTAAATTAAACTCAAATAATACTTTCATGAATGTAGAGCAAGCTCCATTTAACGAAATAGTCAACTGCAAACTCTCTTCACCATCTGAGGTATTAATCTTAACTAAAAGTAATAAATTTTTTCTTTCAAATGATTATTTTATTTGTTATTTTATTTTTAAATAATATTTATTGTTATATATATATATAGATTTCGTATTATTATTGCAAAGCTTCAATTACAAGCATGCATCAAGATAAAGATCCTTCGTACCCCGCATACAATACATGCAAAATAAGAGTTATTTTAAAAGAAAAAAAAGCTGATTGCAAAAAGTACAAAAATCAGAATGTAGAATATACATTACGGTAATAACTTTAATATAAATAAACTTCTCAATTCTTTTTTAGTCTATAACTAATTATCAATATATATACATTGTTGCTATGCACTTCGCATACAAATTTGTAATGAGAGTGGAGAAACATCGCTCACATTATTTCAAAATGAAGCAAAGATTCATATTGATTTTTTCCCGAAATATCTTGTGCTTTTAAAAATAAAGGTAATATATTTTATTTTACAATATTTTCTTATCAAAAAATTTATGACTAATTATGCTTTATTATATGCAAGATGGAGATAAAATTTTTCAAATTCGCATGAAAAATATCTTGAAAAAGAGTATTTTTTTCAAGTCAAAGTACAAGATATAATTTATCAAAATATTCTTACACGGTCGTGTCAAAGCATTAAAATCCTCAAGAAAGTTAAACTCGAGAAGGAATAAATACCTATTTTTTATTTAATTAAATTATCAATATTATACTTATTTGTTAAATTTTAATTATTTTCTTCATGTTTTATAGTTGACTCTCTCTCTCTCTCTCTCTCTCTCTCTCTCTATATATATATATATATATATATATATATATATATATATATATTAGTGAATTTTTTATAATTTTAAATTATCCATAATGAAGACATATGAAACATAGTAATAAATCATAAAACATAATAATGAAAACTTCAAATACTATATTTTTTTTTATGTTCAAGTCACCCAATAGAAGTCTAAAACTTAAGTTTAATCATTTAAAAGTCCTAATGTCCACGTGCATTTGCACATCGCTTTTTACTAATACTATATAAAAGCACGAATAATTCTCTACTTTTTGTCAATTTTGTGTTTCCATAATTTTGGAACAAAATACCCCTCATAAACCTAATCTACCCCTAAAATGACTCCTTATATACTCTTATAGTTTA
This sequence comes from Chloranthus sessilifolius, assembly GCA_021018995.1. NCBI lineage: Eukaryota > Viridiplantae > Streptophyta > Magnoliopsida > Chloranthales > Chloranthaceae > Chloranthus > Chloranthus sessilifolius. The sequence goes on from CM037589.1 coordinate 100,131,862, forward strand.
ATAAAGAAAATAGAATCTTAATTCCATTATGAGACTTTTCCTTTATTTCATAAATATCTCCTAAAATCACTCCATGGTTTTATTTAATATCACTTGAGATTTATCTTGCTTAAAATTAGACGTTTAAGTGAAAAAAAAAATTAGCTTAAGAATCCGAAATCATAAATATCTCTTAAAATCACTCCACCGTTTTATTAATGGAGCCATTACTTGCACACGATGTTTAAGTGATTGCACCAAAGTTAAAGGAAGACTTTGAATTTTAGGGACATGTGACATGTCAAAATGCAATCTATGCCGTCTAATTTAAAGTTCATGATCTATAGATCCTTAGTGGATAAGATTGGAGCAAAACACGATATTTATCATATGATCTATTGTTGTCAACCGTTGAATTAAATAATAGCCTTTGACTATATTTAATAACATGATGAAGATTATATTTCATGCCAATCTTATCCACTAAGGATCTATAGATCATGAACTTTAAATCAGACGGTCTAAATTGCGTTTTTACATGTCACATATCCCTAAATACAAAGTCTTTTTTAAGCTAGGTGCAATCACTTAAAAAGCGAGTGCAAGTAATGGCTCTTTTTATTTAATATCTCCTAAAACCTCTCTTACTTAAAAATAGACTTTAAATTTTACTTTTGGAACTTCCCATGATTTCATTTTAAAACCACTCCATGGAAAGTAAAATAAAAAAATTTACCCCAAGATTCCTACTGAATAGGGCCTTATCTAACCTCCATGCATTGATCGCTTTGAATCATAGGATGGAGATAATTTTTTATCCCAAACTTTCAAAAAGTTAATCTTGAAATCATAGGCATATCAGTAGACAATCATAATTTTATTTCACATGACACACTAATTTAAAATATGACTTTAAAATCACATGACCTATATCACACTCAAGCATAAGGGGTCTTGACATCATAGTCATACCATCAAAATCTGACATACTCATGCTAGCTCTTTCACATAGTTGAAAAGAAAAGCTTTATATTTTGGGAAACTGTGCCATGTGAAAATACAATATGAGTCATCTGATTTAAAGGTTATAATCTAATGATCGATCAAGTACTACACAAAAAATTGGGCAGATGATCGGATGCATAATCAACATCGAAAATTTCCTCAAAGGTACTCAAGATCAATGGACTAAATTGGTTTAGAGGTCACTTTATCTTTGATTTATCAAATGGAGGTCAAAAAAGTTAAAACTTTTTAAGTTATGTCTAGATTGATAAACTCAAAACGGGTGTTGTTTTGGATTGATTATGCTAGATGACATTTGATATGACATTCATATGCAACACTCTACGCCTTCATTCAGATGCATCTTCCCATTTCTCTTTTTAAATTTATATGAGAGGAGGATTTTTATTCATCCAAATCTTTAACATAATATATCTTACATCATGAGCCTACCATCAGACGGTCATATTTTGATTTCACGTGGTGCACATCCTAACATGAGAACATGATCATGAGGCTCATAAAATATAGCTCACGTATCACTTTTCGAGAGGTTTGTTATGTGGAATCCAAATCTTACCGTTTGATGGTGGGGCCATGATCTCAAGATTTATTTTTATCTAAGATTGAGACGAAAATAGATCTCTATCATCTCATTCACCACACGATAGAGATCATTTTCATCCAAATATTCAACATAATAAATCTTGAGATCATCAATGTATCATCAAACGATCAAATTTTGATTCCACGTGACACATATTCCCAAAAAGGAAAATGATTATGGGCGTACATCAAATGTTATGCTTGAACCACTTTTCGGGAGGTCTAGCACATGGAATTAAATAATATTGTCTAATGGCGAACCATGATCTCAAAATCTATTGTGTTGAAGTTTGAGACAAAAAATGATCTCCACCACCTATTCAAAGCCGTCAACAATGTATAAGTTCATGCATTTGAACCGTGGTTGAGACTACTTGATGGAGATCATTTCATCCAAATTTTTGACATAATAGATTAAGATCATGAGCCTACAATCAAATGATCATACTTTGATTTCATGTGACACACATCTCAAAAATTCACATGATCATGAATGTATTATCAAGCGTGATTCTTTGAATCACTTTTCGGGAGGTTTATCACATGGAATCTAAATCTTACCGTATGATGATAGGACCATGATCCCAAGATCTATTGTGTCAAAGATTCAAAAGAAAAACGATGTCCATAACAATATCAAAAACATGTTTATTTTTTTAATAATTTTATGGATCAACATGTGCAACGCACGTGCACTTTCACTAGTTCATTAAAAAGGGGGAAAGACTCATGAGCGAGGAGCTCAAAACAGAACACACCCGAAGAGATTACAAGTAGCTAATAACTAGCTGACTGACAGGCTCTAAATCATCCCCAGCCTTTGCCTGTTAGTGGGTTACACAGAAAATGATGAAAATAGATCAGAAATTGACTTTAAGGCGCAATTAGAATGTTATCTTTAAGATAATACTTGCCTCCACTATACAACGGGATAGCAACAAATCTGCCTCTGGGATACAATGTAGCCTCGGTGATGCACCGATTTGCTACACACTACGTTGCATTATAGTGTGTGTGATCCAACGAGATGAATGCACATAATTGCTCTAGTAGGCACACGAATTTGAAGGATACAGATATGGGTTTCGAGATTTTCAATTCCCCTCTAGCCTCTTATTTATAATGTTCTATGCACCCTTTTAGGGGCAGTTGTGTTTGTTAGTTCTTTGAAATAGAGGACCCTGATCGATCCGATCAACGATTACATGGATCTAACGGTATACAATAGACAGTTGCATCTTTTGGTTACTCAACTGTTACCAACGGCTATGTCTGAACTGTTTCCATGAACAGTTGGATCTTAACGCATGCTGCGCACACATGTGAGGCCAATCCGTGAACGGTCAACTAGTCAACCAAACATACTATCTTAGATCAAATAAGAAAGGTGCAATGTGCACCTTAAAAGCGCAAATTGCGCTGTTCGCACACTTACGCAACATCAAGCCGCCGCTATATGCATTGCTTCCACCTTCAAGCCAAACAGTATAGAAGGTAGAAACTTTCTAGTAAACAACTGAGGTGGTACTAACTTTTTACAACACTTCAAAGTTTCAGGTGGATCAATCTCCCTCCAGTAAATTGGTCAATTTTTATATGATTTATTTATGTGTGTGCAATTAGTGAAAGTAGGCTCTTCACCTTCAAACTTCAAATAGACTGACCTCAACCCCCAACATTGGTCACTGTCATGGTAGCACACTGCACACACCTAACAGTTTTGGTTTAGCTATCTTGTTTGAGCCACCTCGAGCCAATCTCTCTTCAGGACCTCATTCTCCTTCCTTAGTTTCATAATCTTCTGCTTCAGTGCTTCGATTTGACGATTTAGATTCGGCTCCTGTTGCTGTTATGCCTGCCTTGCTTTGTTCATTACCACTGCAAAGGTTCCAAACCTTCAGTATTAAAATGAGCAACTTCCAGCATTACTAATAAGATAGTTCCCAAAGAAAGATATTTTTACTTAATTGACCATTATGGCAATGTCAAAAATCTCAGCTAGACAAACATAATAATATTATGCCAAGCCAGCATTTTCCCGACTTGAGCGAATTATATTTCAAAACTGATTAGTTACTCCAAGTAATACCCTTTTTTTTTGCTGATAATGGGGTATCCAGGCCTCTTAGAGCGCCCCACTATGTCCCCGGACACATGCAACACCCACACATCACACGTACCAGGTAAGTAGGGATAAATCCCTTCGGGTGGCCAACAGGAGGTGGGATTTGAACATAGGATCTCCGCTTCTGGAGGCATGGTCCTGGCCATTGTGCCAACCCCCTGTTGTTTAGAGGAATTCCTTTTTCCTTTTCATGGGTAAGCATGGGATTGAACCACATTACTAATGTTACACACATTTGCGGCCATTACCACTGAGCAAGGGCTTACAATTTCATTTCAAGCCACTTCTACAAGCTTGAACTAATTTTGAAGCCAACAACAACCATGAAACTACAACTTTGATCAACCAGATGAATCACGAGTTTCTTCATATGGAAATAAAGTTGAAGCTTGAATTGATGAAATCGATTTGAATCAGTTAGGTACGAAAATAAAACGGTAAAATTTTAACAATATTGCTAGACGTGGCTGGTGAATTTCCCCTTACATTCTTTTTCCATATTCTGAATTGTGCAACTCATATTTCTGTTCCTGCTCAACTTGAAGGGAATCCTTCAAATCCTTGATCATCTGAAGATCTGTCGGAAAGATTTAACAGCCTTATTTGTGTTATAATTCTCACAACTCCAACAAAAAATATGATTCTAGTAGAGGTTCATCGATTCTCACATTTTAATTCCACATCAGAAGTAACATTTTCCAAGCCAGTCATTAGGATATTTATATGGGTCTTATGCGCAGTCGAGTGTTGTTGTAAATGGTTTATTGTAGCTTCGTATTCTGCTTGTTGAAGCACATAGCCTCTGATATGCATACCACACAAAAAGGTAAAAATTTTGCGTGAAAGAAGTGGAAATGAGTAATCTTTTAGGTAATTGACAAACCTAACTTGCTTTTCTAGATCTTCAATCTCCATTTCATGTTCTTGCTTAAGCATTTCCGCTATTTTCATATTTTCCTGTTGGGATAAACAGCTTACTCTCTGGGCATGATATTTATATAATGGGTACCTCTTCGCGCCAACCAGAGTACTGGTGGGCACCCATGCTGAAAACGGTTGGCTGTGTTGAATCAGACGATGGTAATCTCTTTTCATTTTCCAATCTTCTATACAAAGGATCTCGAGACCATAGAAGTACCATCAGACAGTCAATTTGTGAGTCCACGTGGCACAAACCCCCAAAAAAGGGCTCTAAAATCATGCGGCACACATCACACTCAAACATGATTTTAGGGGGGGATTTTGGGATCTGTGCCACGTGGGATAAAAAAGCTCACCGTCTGATGATACACCCATGGTCTGAAGATTCATTATGTGGAAGATTCTGATGAAAAACAATCTCCATTGTCTGATTCAACGCAGTCAATGGTTTTAAACATAGGCGCTCACCAGTAATCGGTGGCGCAAACAGCCGTACCCTTATGTTATTTTCGTTTGATTAACCAAAGAAGGGTTGAGTGACTTACAGATTCTTTACTGAGATGTGTTTTCTGAGTTCCTCTATAATGTTTCCGCACTTGGTATGGCATTTGAGCTGTCAAGTCAACAAAACAGTAAGCCAAGCAAAGAGATTAAATTAGATCATGAGATAGCCCTTCCTGTTGATTTGAAATTTTAAAAAAATATACGGAAAGGATACCTGATTTGTGCATTTAGTCAAGGATTCTGTGTAGGCCTTTGTCAGCCGTTCATTATCTGCATCCCAACACTGTTCGTAAAGTAATTAACAAGAGGAGTTCTGAAAAGTCATATGATAGTGTATTATGTTTTCCAGAACCGTGCTTTGCTAGATCATAATATTCTAACCAGATGAGTTGTGGGTAAATGAAATGATAATATGCTACAGCTGCTGGAACTATGCTCGCTATAACATAATATGCTCAAATCAAAGGTAAAATGGTGGGAATGGAAGAGATTGTCTAAGCATCCTTCAATATCAGAAGCTACTTGTTATGCTCTCGTAATTTATCAAATAATTTGCAGATTTTACTGATGTATCATTGTGGTTTCTAACATGCTTATCCAAGCTCTTCAGATGTTTTTTTTTTATAAAGGTAAGATGGGCATGAACCTGTGACCTTGAGGTTGCAATATTGTCAATGCTTTTATTGTGCTACAGGCCCAAGCCCTAGGTTCATTAGATCCATAACCTAAATATTGGCCAATATACTTGAAAACAGAACACTTACTCATATTCTTGAGTTCAGAACGGCTAATCTTGAGAAGCTATCTCATGCATATGTTTATTTATGAGATAATTTACATGTTTATTGTAAGCATGTGCATAAGCGAAGATATTTATTAATTCAAGGGAGAATCATGAGTTATATGTAACTTCTCAATAATTGTGAATCGTAACACCAATTATTGTGCTGATGTTCAAATTATTGTCATAATCAAACAATGGTGCAAAAGTTTAGAAAGTTTTTTGTTTATCACCCTCTAAATTCATGCATAATAATGTTTGAAATTATTTACAATCACAAATCCTATGCCATTCTTTTCTCTGGAATCAACTTTTACCAAATCGTAGGTATCATAGCATATCATGTCTAGTCCATCAACGGTATATCCCAAATACAAGTACATAAATCCATATAGGATTACTGGGATCTCACTATCCCCAAACCTATCTTAAGACTGTTACAACTGATTTCAAGAGCTTCACGCCTCTTGGCTTCAGCATTACAGCTTGACTTCAAGCACTGGATCTCTGCAATCGCTTCTTCATATCCCTGGTGGCCATTTATCAGCAGAGAAATAGGATAAGAATGACGAAAGGGTTATATAAGTAGGTTCAAAAACTCAATCAACACACTTTTTTGGGATCCAAATTATTTTCTGAATGGAACAAAAAAATTTCTTAGTGGTGCTCATAGTGGTCATTAAAATTTATAAAGAGGCTTATGGATAGAATTCCAGCCCTTTCTTTCCATACAAGGCATTTGTGTGTGTAAAAGGCCTAGTCGCTAGCAGTAAGTATTTGATATATCTCATGTGTCTTCCAGCTAAATCTTCTTTTTCCTAATCCTTTACCCCTGAGACACCTCATATTCATCAAATAAAATTCTCATGAGAGAAAACTTCTCTAAGAAGCAAATCGATGATAAAGATTTATGCAACCAACTACCCATACTTACACCATTAAATAACCTGTCACCAATTACCTATCATAATCCCAAATATAACAATATATTCCTGATCTGCGTCTAAAACCAGTCATTTAATGGACTAGAGGGTTCAAGCTGTTTCAACCAGAACCTTTCAGCACTCTGGTTTGATATTGGAAATTTTTTTTACAGTTTTCCTATATGAAGAAAAAAACCAGTTGGTTTTCCTGAAAATTGGCTGGTTGATCCTGCTAATAAGGAACAGGAAAATTCATGAAAAAGGTTTGTATCCCTCACTTTAGAGATGGCAAAAAGAAGTGATTTTAGTTTTATCTTATTTTTTAGATACCTGTTACAGTTGAGCTAGGCTCTAACAACATCAATAATGAAACACGTCTTTTTCATAAGATAGGTTGCAATGGACTCTGACCTGGGTCATTCACTTTTGCACATCCAATCTGGACCATTTTACATATACCTATTCAATCCACAAGACATCATGGATTGTAGACAATTCAGATCTATGACCATATTGCCATGTGTGCACCATTAATGGCCCTGATCACTATCAAAACTGAGCACGATATACTCATCCATATAATACTAAGTTAGTGGTTGATAATTTGATGAATACTGAGTTAGAACCATGTTTAAGATCATATTATCTCATGAATGACTACTACATCAATGTACCACTTTTTTTATGAACTGAACCAGTCTGCCAACAAGTACTCTTTGCTCCCATAACAATTGAGTATCAAGATTTACCTTCTAGTAGGTGCAAACTGGTCGGGTCAACTTGGAATTTTTTTCAGACCAGACCTGCTATAGGTTAGGCTTGGGTTTTAAAAAACTCAACCTGTTGGGTCAGGTCGAGTCAAAAATCTCGATCTGTTACACAAACAGGTTGGGTTCAGGTTAAGACCCAAACTTGACCTGTTATGTGTTTCGTATAAGACATACATATATGGTATTATTTTAACAGGACCAGTCAGTTCTGAAAGTGATTAACAGGTCCGGTCCAAATCTGATTATGCAATTAAATTAGAATAGCAGGTTAGCTTCAGGTTGGCTGCAGGTCCAGGCCTAACTAGCAGGTCGGTTTCAGGTCAGTGCATTTTTAACAAGTTGGGTTTGGGTTCAGGTCAGGGGTTAGAGATTAACACAGGTCATGTCAGGTTCAAGTCAAGGGTAGTGACTAACAGTTCAGGTTCAGGTTGACCCTAACCACGTCCCAAGTCCGACCCATTTGCATCCTTCTAGACCTTCTTAGTATAGGACTAACCTATTAATAATTTTTGGACCGACTCTCCTGACTGGCACTTAAACACCAAAATGGTGTTTAAATGATCTTAAACCTTTAATAGTTTAAGATGTGGGTAATCCACACCGTCAAAGTGATGATCATAAATTGAACGGCAATCGGCCCAAAAATCACATTTTTTGGGAGATTTGTGCACTCTAATGCCAACCATTGCTCTTAGTTTTAATGGCTGATATTAAGTTCGTCAATCAGATGGTTCACATCAACTTATGGGCATGATTCTTTGGCTAAAACATGTTCCAATGATGGATTGCCAGTTGGACAACTTAGATTAATCACAAATGTGCGTCACATGTCATAATAAAAAACCGCACTTCAATGATGGAAGATAAAAAGTCTAATTTAATGGTGTAAGATCCTTTAAACACCAAAATGGTGTTTAAATGTTGGTCAGGAGCCATTATCCCATAATGTTTACATCTTTTACTTAGATAACATTTCCCCCTCTGATGGAATGCCGAAGAACTTGGGATGGTGGATAAAGTGAAGGAGGATCTCTTGCATAAAATTCAGGTGCTTGACAATATTGAAGCAACCAGGGTTCTTAAGGATTCTGAAAGGGAAGTCAGATTGGGTCTCAAGATCCAACTCAATGATAAGCTTCGTAGGGACGAGATCATCTGGAAACAGAAATCTAAAGTGCATTGGCTGATGATGATCAAAATACCAAATTCGTTCAGTTGATGGCCAAAGCTAGAAGTAAGAACAAGAAGATGGGGAGTATTATGGTGGATGGTATCATATATGAAGATTGAAATCTGATTGCAGAACAGGTTGTTAACTTCTATGAAAATTTGTACTATGATGAAGGGTGGAATAGACCTACTTTAGATGGTCTTGAGTTTAAGAAAATATCATAATAGGAGCAGCAAGGGCTGGAAATAAAGTATGATGAAGAGGAAGTTAAAAGAGCCATCCTGAAGAGTGACAAAAATAAGGCACCTGGACCTGACGGGTTTACCCTCGAGTTTTTCAGAACCTAATGGGATCTGCTGAAAGGGGATATTATGGAATTTTTGCACGAATTTCATGATCGATGCTATGTGGGCAGGAGCCTGAATTTTCAAGCCTAAACCTATCGGTCTAATGGCACGATTAGCCGTAGAACCATCCTATTCGCCAATATCTCAATTTTTGTCCTATTTCGATAAAATCTCGATCTAGCCTCTTAGGGTCCTCTGATCAAAACAATTTTTCATGTCAAAACAGTTGGAATCATTCATTCCAGAGAGTACAAAATTTCTAAAACAATTTATTTGCGATCATAGGATTACTAACTTTGCAAGTTAAGTACCAATGTCCTAAGATCTAGTTTTAACACTATACTAAAGTTCTAGCAAGCTCATAGATCTAACACCATTTGATATTCCATCACATCAAGACAGTTTCAAGCTAATTACAGAGCAATGATAATCCTGGAGAACAGAATCATGTGATCATCAATTATTCAAACTATTTAATATGGAAGCATGCATGATATAGGAGTCCAAAGACTCCTATTTAAGCACATGCAATCTATCACCAGTGAATTTTTATGATCAAAACAGTGATAAAAATATAAAAATCTGGAATTCTAAATCAAGAAATTAGTCAATCACATCCATCCAATATGATTATTGCTATCATACAATATCTATTAAGCATGGTATAGTCTATGCTATTCTAAGCCCATCAATCTAACACATGCAATCTACACCATTGATTTTATATAACTAAAACAGTGATCAAATATTTGAAATCTGAGATTCTAAATCAAGAAATCAGTCAATCATATCCATCCAATATTATACACATGTCCTAATCTCTTCAAATAAAATGGTCAATTGTTTTCAAAAGCTTGATTCATGAAAAATGGCCAAGGCAAATCAATTCGATCTAAAACCACACGATTTTTCGATCGGATGCCATAACAAATTGCAGAAGTTGCGCGTGGAGCAAGGATCAAAATATCGGGTAATATTTCGGTTTCGGGCATGAGCGAACTGAAAATTTGGACCGAACTTTTGGCCGAAATTTTGATTCCCATACAAAATATAACCGAAATTTCGGTCCAAATTACCGTTTCGGTGAGGACCGAAACCGATAATTTGAACCAAAATTTTGATCCTTGGCGTGGAAGGGAACCCTCTGGTGTCGCCGTTGGAGATGGTAATGGAGCAGAGTTTGCAAGTTGTGAAGGAGTACTTATGAGAGAATATTAATTGGGATGTCATGACAAAGAAGAAGGGTCATTGTTGGGTAAGGTAGTGAAGTGGGGGACTTTCAATGGGCACATAATGACGACCATGATGATGAATGAGAAGGAAGAGAGACACCGATGTTTTAGTATGTTCGATTATTGGTCAATGGATGGGTTGGCTTCGCCTAGGTATATGGGGATGTTTTCTCCTCGACACGACGACGCCTCCTCTTCCCAAGACACAGCAGGTAGGTGTTTCAATTTCAGCTGTTATGCATCGTGAGGTTGTTCCTACTTTTGTTCTTTTTTTCTTTGGTTGAATTATATTTGGATGTGGATATGTAAGATGGGATGGTTTTGAAGCTTGTAATTATACAGTGGAGTAGGACCTGTGCTTCTTGCTCTCTCCCTGCTGGGCAAGTAGAGCTTGTTGGGGTCCTCACCCCTTGATTAATCAGTAATAGAAAGATCTATAATTTAGTACACAAATGACCCAATTTACCATTAGTGGCATGGTATCAAAACTCGGCCGATACCGCCTCTTATCAGCAATATGTATCAGTTTCGTCGAGAAGAGATATCGGAATCTATATTGGACTGATACTAACCGACATAGCTAGTTATATATATATATATATATATATATATATATATCAATCGACCGATACGATATTGGCGATACCGTATCTGTATTGGCCAATATGTCAATCAAAGATGGATCAATACCTGATACAGATATCGATACTGACACTTTGATTACCGGTTAGTCGTTAAATGACTCCCAGGCTGCCATTGGACAACGCCTGTTTTGGACAACGCCTCCCAAGCTTCCATTGGAGTTAAATGACTGATCCATCCATGTTGATTTTGAAAACCCCAACATCAAGATTTATCTGCGAGCATTATTTAGGATTGATAGCGATTCCCTTAAGTGTTATTCCCCAATGTTGATAATATCCACAGCCATCACATCATATGGACACTACGGTGCTTCTTGGTTGCACCCTGGTACATCAGACATTATCGTCTTAAGAACAGCCTTCTTATGGTTATTTGCGTAAAAAAATTTCAGGCATTTCTCTCTCTCTCTCTAGATGTGCCACACAGCCGCAGCCATTGGAACTTCGAAAATTCAGCCTGCTATATGATTATTTGTAGGATCTCTGCATCTATTTTACTTAAATACAAGTGGACCAAAATTTGGTCGCCAATCGATTGAGCGTTATGTAACGGGGGCACAACCCGACACCAGCTGTCACTCTTGTGTAGCGCCTCACTGCCACAACAACGAGGCCAACCTAACCCTCCATCAACTCTGATACCACCCGCCTAGAGGACGAGAACTCCCATACGTGGTTACCTTCTCAACTAAGGCCTACCACATCAATGCATCATGCCCCTTACGACATGCATGCCGCCACCTTAGTGCCTCGCTTGGCCTGCTCAAGCTTCACCCTGTGCTATGCATTAGTACCTCGTCCACGACAATAGCATGCAGCTCCCCATGTTGTCCCATTCCAACATGCTCACTGTCTTACGGAACCAAGCCCACCATCGTGTGTGGTTCTGGCAACCAGCACACAACAAGCATCCGAACCTCAACCAACGTGCACCACAGTGTCCCACGTAGCCCACGAGTGCTTCCCTCATAGCCAACCTATGTGCACCGCAACGCATATCTCGAGCACATAGCAACCTCTCTTTGGGTGACACACGGCATTGCCGAAGCAACGTCCTAAGCCCACCCTTACAGACCCAGGAGACCACAGTGCACCCTCTAGTGCCACAAGGTCCCATGTGTACGAGAGTAGCTCCACAGCTCCCCTCCCTTATATATAGTTTAAATACCACCTCAAGCCAAATAGCAGGAATACCTCAAACGTATTGGTTTGACATACAGCCCATGGCACACGAACCATGCAACACCAACACATGCAAGTCAGCTATTCACGTCCACGCGCATCTAGTAGCCACACTAGCATGCCACCTAGTTTGAGTAGCCATCTTCACCAAACATATAGGGAGCACGCAGGCAACGCAAGGTCAGCACGCCTCCGCGCTAGCACGTCACACACCAAGCTCCAAGGCCCACATGCCTTCCTACTAGCCAACCAACCAACTTCAAGGCCCACACGCCTTCCTGCTGGAACCCAGAGTATTGGCACCGTCGCTGTTTGCTGAGTTGGTATCCCCCCCTCTTTGTGGGAGATGAGGTCGTGTGTTCTAGACGACATGTTTGCTTCCTCTCTTTGTATCAACAAAGGTGGGTGATTTGTTGTGTGGGATTTATTCCCCAACATTATCCTCCCAGTGCGTTGCGCCACAGATGGATCTTATCTGCGTGCAAGTTGCACAGGCACTACATCTGGGTTGTTCTATGCCATATGGCATTATCAAAAAAAGAAAGAAAAAAAGACCGCCATGTCCAATTTGTATGAGAGCACTGCCAAAACAAGTGGGATGCCATCCCATAATCAGATCAACATCGTATGCAACTAGGCGTGGTGATGATTTTCATCTAGTGAATTATCAAAAGTCATAAGTTTCTCATTAATTCCCAACCAAAGAAAATAAGTGCTTGGGGATTATACTAAATTCCAAAAAGAAGGAATCCCAGTGAACGTTCAGATGGTTCATTCAAATTTCTTCGCCAGCCAATCCGAGGGAGAAAACGCCATTAGATTCCGGAGCCTAGTGAAAAATTTATTCAATCCGAGTAAAGGAGATTTTGTAGCACTGTATGTCACCTCCCAAAGTAGTACCATTCACCTAGTAGATGCAAATGGAAAGGCCCATTTTCCATCTTGTATGAGTTTAGCCACTCTACTATCCTCACCCAGCCCAGGCACATGGACCATTTACTTCCATACACTTGTATTATATATAGGTCCACAAGGCAGGTGCTTCCAAAATAATGTCTTTTCCATCTTCAATAATTAAATGAATGGATTTTTGCCATCTTATATATAGGTCCACAAGGCAGGTGCTTCCAACAGTGCCCTTTTAAGTTGCGTCACTGATTAACAGTTCAATTCATAGAGTTCAATTTTGCTTACGGACATCATGCAATATTTGGTTGCGCATACATGTAATTTAGCACCAGCAGTTAGAGGTACCACTCATCATTTGGTCAATGTTGATAAGCAAACAGCATCTTTTATTCACCTCAAGATTATTGAAGGGGCATCACAAAAAATATTAACTCAATGCTCCAATGCATTTTAAGTGTGGTGTTGCACTTCTAGGAAGCAAAAGAATGCACAAATCAGTTTAAATTACATCAATAATTATGTCACAGGAAATGTTGATTTGTAACTTTGAAAGAGTAATCACTCATTTTCTACGCCCTATCGAGAACAACGTTGTGTGATGTAAAGTCAGTTTTTACCAGAAAGATAACTCATAAGGCTTCAATCTATATCCTTGATCGCCCAGAGCATCAAAGACGCTTCTCCCAATAGAAGATCTTCAAATGCAATAGATGTAAGCCTACCACTGGTGTTAAGTAAATGAACGGAGAACATAATAAGGTCAACAATGCTACATTAGCTTGCATCTAGAAACATGATGTCAAGTTTGATGTAATGAAACCAATGACTTGGTTCCTCCAAGCTAGAAGAGGAGAAAACCCTTGTAGAAGGATTGAAATGATACAAGCATACAGAAGTAGAAGGGGAAGACCAATAAAGGCTAGTGGTAAGTAGTGAAAAGTGACATGAAGAATTGAAGCGTAAGAGAATCTAGCTCTAAACAGAAATGACTGGAGAAATAGGCATCACAAAACCAATCACAAAGAGACGAGACAAGTGATGATGGTGATGGTGACGGTGAATGTGATGGTGATGGTGATGGTGACGGTGATGGTGATGGTAATGGGGATGAGACGTGTGTGCGCATGATGTTCACACATTTTTGGTAGCATATCCACAGGTTCGTTGTAGATAGGATTTTTCTTCGCTTCTTTTCTTTCATTTAGAAATTATCACAGGTATCAATTGCCTCATCGATTGGATCATTGGAGGTATCGTGTCATTAGCCTAGGGTTTACCTTTTTAACTATAGGCATTCTTTCGAGAGCGGTATGGGCTACTGAGGCATGGGGGCCTTATTGGAATTGGGACTTCAGCCATCTCCATAGGGTATATAGTCGTGTGGAACCGGATACAGCAACAACTTCACAACAGTCTCAAAGACATCAATACAATATCCCGCCACGTGGTTGGGGCCACTGTCGTTCACCACAAAGTCCTTGTAGCTTACTCGGTTAGGAACTCTGATTCTGAGAGGCTTTGCATTGTTTGGGAATACCCACCCACGTGGCATCATTGGGGGTTCACCAGGCCACATGACGCTACGAAGCGGTTACTACTGGTGGAAGTGTTAGGTGGCTTTCCATATAAGGTTCCAGGAGCAACGATTGAGAAACCTGAATAATATTTATGTAACAAACCCAGATTTGTTTCACTCACAGTCTGACCCTCTGAGATGCAAAGGCTCTACACACTGATCTGTTGCCCCAATACATGACCAACTCATGTGGGTATCTAAAATATCATAATAATCTTTAAGAAAGTTATTGACAATGAGACTACCAAGGACGGCAATGAATTTAAAATGTCAACAGATGAGTTGTAGCAAAAAATATCACAGGTTAAAGAAAATACAAAAATAATACTATCCATCCAATTAAGTTATGTTGATCAGTTAGTCTCTTTATGATGATGCATCACACAAGCCTTTCCTTATTCCAAATACCTGGTGTAAACATATAAACAAGGATAACATATACATGTGTTATCCATTGATGAAGAGATACAATTGCAAACAAATAAAAATAAATAAATAAGATCTCTCAAAATGTCGTAAAAAGGTTACAGAAATATAATATGCAAAAAGAAATAGCGAAAAACCAATTACCATTTAAGTTGCATAAACTTTTTTCTTCATGGCAAGGCTCTTCGTCCTTATTCGTGTGACTCTTTTTCCGGCGTGGGCTCTTTCAGAGATAGCGTGGGCGCTAATAGAGGTACCCTATTATTTAATGGAAACCTCTCTTCGCGCCTATGTTGGAAACCCACTGGAACCCGTGGACAGCTTGGACTCAGATGATGGAGGTTGTTTTTCACCCCAATCTTTTACACGATGAATCTTATGACCATAAGTGTATCATCAGACGGTCAATTTTTTATTCGATGCAACATAAATCCCAAAACTTGCCCTTGGCACACATCATGCTCAACCGAGATTTTAGGGCCATTTCTTGGGATGTGTGTATGCAGAATAAAAAATGTACCACCTGATGGAAAGCTCATGGTCTCAAGATCCATCATGTGGAAGATTAGGGTGAGAAATGATCTCCATCGTCTGCTTGCAAGCATTTAACGGGGTTCAGTGGGTTTCAATTGTAGGCGCCCTTAGAAATCATGTAGGCTCAAATAGAGGTACCCTCATTTAATTTATGAAGAGCTGTTTACATCAACAATCTCGTAAAAATCCTACTTCCAGTGTCATGCCCTTGAAACTATGTAAAAGTAATCCTTAGACAGTTTTAAGGTTTAAGGTTAGGTACCACAAAAAAAATTGGTAACTAAATATCATGTGAAATCATCTTAAAACTTAATAAAGCAACGCCCATCACTTCACAAAAAGGCGTTATGTGTCATGCCCATCTCAATAGGCGCAGGGATATCTCTACACCTGGGCGCATTCTCCCGGGCCTCTATATATATATGTGTGTGTGTGTGTGTGTGGAAGACAAGTAATCACGCCCTAGGGAGTCATTTTTCATATAAGCAGTTACAAGGCTACTCAATTGCTTGATAATCTATTGATATAGGTGAAGAGAGAAGTTGGTATAATTAATTGGTGGACAGGCTTGTGCTAACTATAGAGATGGCGCAAGCACCATCTACCATAGTGGTGGTAATTCTATCTACAATATAGATGCTCAAAGCATGTATTAGTGCACCATGTACATCTGATCACTTGAGACCTTGAGACGTTGCGATAAGCTTAAACTATCCGAATTGTACAACAAGAACTCTACCAAGAGAATAGAGATGAAGAGATTCTAATGCGTTTGGCTTAGCTCTCTTAGGCCAGAGAGCAGCTCGTTGAATCCGGGAGGGAGCTGTTTTAAGCTTATCATAGTTTTTTTCTTTCCGCACACCCAAAAAGAAATCAAAGTGGTGTGCAGATAGAAAAAGTTTGTCTGCGCCTAGAAAAACTTTATTTTACTTATCTGAAAGACATGCAAAATTAGAAAAGTTTGTGTACCTAAAAGCTGCTATGAACACACTTTTTGATAAGTGTTACATGTTTTGGATCTTTAGTAGCAACAGTAAAGCAAAATTTATTATCAATATTTTTCGCTCAGTAATTGTTGTGCAAGTAGAAAAGGTTGGTGTGCAAGTAGAAGTGGTGTGCATAAATGCGCATAGCAGCCTGTTATATGATTCTTTGCAAGCTCTCTGCATCTATTTTACTTAAATATACAAGTGGACCAAAATTTGATCGCCAACCGATTGAGCGTTATATCACGGGGGCACAACCCGACACCGGCTGTCACTCCCGTGCGGTGCCTCGCTGCCACAACAATGAGGTCAGTTGAACCCTCCATCAACTCTGATGTCACCCGCCTAGAGGACGGAAACTCTCGTACGTTGTTACCTTCTCAACTAAGGCCTACCACATCAATGCATCATGTCCCTTACGACACGCATGTCGGCACCTCAGTGCCTCACTTGGCCTGCTCAAGCTCCACCCTGTGCCATGCACTAGTGCCTCACCTGCGACAGTAGCATGCAGCTCCTCATGCTGTCCCATTTCAATATGTCTCGTTGTCTTACTGAACCAAGCACACCATCGTGTGTGGCTCTGGCAACCAGAACACATCAAGCATCCGGCCCTCAGCCAACGTGCACCATAGTGTCCCACGAGTGCCTCCCTCATAGCCAACCTATGTACACCGCGACGCATATCTCGGGCACATAGCAACCTTGCTTTGGGTGACATACGGCATTGCCGAAGCAACGTCCTAGGCCCACCCTTACAGACCTAGGAGACCACTATGCACCCTCTAGTGCCACAAGGCCCCATGTATATGGGAGTAGGTCCACAGCTCCCGTCTCATATATATGGTTTAAATACCACCTCAAGCCAAATAGCAGGAATACATCAAATGTATTGGTTTGACATACTACCCATGGCACACGAACCTTTTTATGGCACACGGCCCATGCAACACCAACACATACAAGTCAGCTATCCACGCCCACGCGCGTCTAGTCGTCAAACTAGCACACCACCTACCTCTAGTAGCTATCTTCGTCATACATATAGGGAGCATACACGCAACGCAAGGCCTGCACCCGTCCGCGCTCGCACATCACACACCAAGCTCCAAGCCCCACATGCCTTCCTGCTAACCAACCAACCAACTTCAAGGCCCACACGCCTTCCTGCTGGAACCTAGAGTATTGGCACCGTCGCAGTTAGCTTGGTTGGTATCCCCCCTCTTTGTGGGAGATGAGGTCGTGTGTTCTAGATGCCATGTTTGCTTCCTCTCTTTGTATCAACAAAGGTGAGTGATTTGTTGTGGGGGATTTATTCCCCAACATTATCATCCCAGTGTGTTGCGCCACAGACGGATCCTATCTACATGCAGGTTGCACATGCACTACATCTGGGTTGTTCTATGCCATATGGCATTATCAAAAAAAGAAAGAGAAAAAGACTGTCATGTCCAATTTGTATGAGAGCACTACCAAAACAAGTGGGATGCCATCCCATAATCAGATCAACATCGTATGCAACTAGGCGTGGTGATGATTTTCACCGAGTGAATTATCAAAAGACATAGGTTTCTCATTAATTCCCAGCCAAAGAAAATAAGTGCTTGGGGATTATACTACCTTCCAAAAAGAAGGAAGCCCAATGAACGTTCGAATGGTTCATTCAAATTTCTTCGCAAGCCAATCCGAGGGAGAAAATGCCATTAGATTCCGGAGCCCAGTGAAAAAATTCTTCAATCAGAGTAAAGAGGATTTCGTAGCACTGTATGTCACCTCCCAAAGTAGTACCATTCACCTAGTAGATGCAAGTGGAAAGGCCCATTTTCCATCTTGTATGACTTTAGCCACTCTACTATCCCCATCCAGCCCAGGCACATGGACCATTTACTTCCATACACTTGTATTATATATAGGTCCACAAGGCAGGTGCTTCCAAAATAATGTCTTTTCCATCTTCAATGATTAAATGAAAGGATTTTTGCCATCCATCTGGTTTCTCATAATGCCTTTCCAACAGTGCCCTTTTAAGTTGCGTCACTGATTAATATTGCAAATCATAGGGTCCAATTTCACTTACGGACATCATGCAATATTTGGTTGCGCATACATGTAATTTAGCACCTGCAGTTAGAGGTACCACTCATCATTTGGTCAATGTTGATAAGCAAACAGCATCTTTTATTCACCTCAAGATTATTGAAGGGGCATCACAAAAAATATTAATTCAATGCTCCAATGCATTTTAAGCGTGGTGTTGCACTTCTAGGAAGCAAAAGAATGCACAAATCAGTTGATATTACATCAATAATTATGTCACAGGAAATGTTGATTTGTAACTTTGAAAAGAGTAATCACTCATTTTCTACGCCCTATCGAGCACAACGTTGTGTGATGTAAAGTCAGTTTTCACCACAAAGATAATTCATAAGGCTTCAATCTATATCCTTGATCGCCCAGAGCATCAAAGACGCTTCTCCCAATAGAAGATCTTCAAATGAACAGAGAACATAATAAGGTCAACAATGCTACATTAGCTTGCATCTAGAAACATGATATCAAGGTTGATGTAATGAAACCAATGAATTGGTTCCTCCGCTAGAAGAGGAGAAAACCCTTGTAGAAGGATTGAAATGATACAAGCATACAGAAGTAGAAGGGGAAAACCAATAAAGGCTAGCAGTTAGTAGTGAAAAGTGACATGAAGAATTGAAGAGGAAGAGAATCTAGCTCTAAACAGAAATGACTGGAGAAATAGGCATCACAAAACCAATCACAAAGAGACAAGACAAGTGATGATGGTGATGGTGATGGTGACGGTGAATGTGATGGTGATGGTGATGGTAATGGTGATGAGACGTGTGCGCGCATGATGTTCACACATTTTGGGTAACATATCCACAAGTTCATTGTAGATAGGATTTTTCTTCGCTTCTTTTCTTTCATTTAGAAATTATCACAGGTATCAATTGCCTCATGATTGGATCATTGGAGTTATCGTGTCATTAGCCTAGGGTTTACCTTTTTAGCCATAGGCATTCTTTCGGTAGCAGTATGGGCTAATGAGGCATGGGGGTCTTATTGGAATTGGGACGCCAGCCATCTCCATAGGGTATATAGTCGTGTGGAACCGGATACAACAAGAAGTTCACAGCAGTCTCAAAGACATCGATACAATATCCCGCCACGTGGTTGGGGCCACTATTGTTCACCACAAAGTTCTTATATCTTACTCCGTTAGGAACTCCGATTATGAGTGGCTTTCCATTGTTTGCGAATACCCACCCACGAGGCATCGTTGGGGATTCACCAGGCCATATGACGCCACGAAGCGGTTGGCTACTGGTGGAAGTGTTAGGTGGCTTTCCATATAAGGTTTCAGAAGCAAAGATTGATAAACCTGAATAATATCTATGCAACAAACCCAGATTTGTTTCACTCACAGTCTGACCCTCTGAGATGCAAAGACTCACTCACTGATTTGTTGCCCCAATAAATGACCAACCTTTGTGGGTATCTAAAATATCATAATAATCTTTAAGAAAGTTATTGACAATGAGACTACCAAGGACGGCAATGAACTTAAAATGTCAATAGATGAGTTGTAGCAAAAAATCACAGGTTAAAGAAAATATAAAAATAATACTATCCATCCAATTAAGTTAAGTTGATCAGTTAGTCTCTTCATGATGATGCATCACACAAGCCCTTCCTTATTCCAAATACATGGTGTAAACATATACATGTGTTACCATTGATGAAGAGATACAATTGCAAACAAATAAAAATAAATAAAAAAGATCTCCCAAAATGTCTTTAAAAGGTTACAGAAAGATAATATGCAAAAAGAAATAGCGAGAAACCAATTACCATTTAGGCTGTATAAACTTTCTTCTTCGTGGCAAGGCTTTTCTTCCTTATTCGTGTGACTCTTTTTCTTTTGGTAATTCTTACCGGAGTGACTCTCTTGAAATCCTCTACATTCACTATTTCCACCACCTTTGTCGGCTTAAACACTTGTGTCTTTGATCGATCCAACAAGTCGATTGAACAACATATTTTGATGCCATTCTTAACTGCCTCAACCCAAAGATATCTTCCCTTATCAAACTCTCCTCCCGTACAAAGCTTCCGTATCAACATATCATAGACAGGTCCATAATCCCCCACACAACACTTCTTCATTCGATCAAACATCTTAAGAGCATGACCAACCTTCTCAATTCCGCAAAGAACGCCAATCAAACGATGGAAAAATCTCAGTTCTGGCACCACCACCCCCTCTTCGATCATCTGATCGACCACTGTATTCCCTTTACCAAACCTTCCTGTCAAATACAAAACCCTCACAACCAGATAATAGCTGAACCAGTCGGGAAAGCAACCCATTCTTCGCATCGAATAAAGGACCCGATAAGCTTCCTTAACTCTTCTCGTCCTACACAAACAAGAGAGCAGAATGTTGAAGCTACTTGTTGTCGGAGAAACACCAGACGACCTCATCTCCATCATCAAATCGGTAGCTTCGGAAACCAGTGCAGAGGGATTGAATTTGAGGTTTCGATTACAAACACAAATGAGCAATGTGTTATACGAAGACAGACCTAGCGAAATTCCTAATGATTTCATCTCGTTCACGATTGCTCGAGCTTCCTTGACATTTCCATGGACACACCACCCATGAAGAAGGCTCCTGTAAATGCACGGTTCTATGGGGAGCTTGTCCTTATGATGCCAAATTACACCTTGCGCTTTTCTAGCGTGCCCACAGGCACAGAGGGCATGGACAATAACATTTAAGCTAGTTCTATCTTTAGTGCATTTGAATTTCTCCAACTTCTTAAAAATCCCTACAGCATCATCTTCCCTACCTAGTTTCACAAGGGTCTCAGCAACACAGCTGAACGTTTCGATTTCCATCTTATAATCGTGTTTCCGGCGATCCAAGATCAAAATATCAATTGCAGTTAGATCACGCATTTCAGCAAACACCCGAAGTGCGTGATTGAAAGTCGCATCGCCGAGGTTCGAATTCAGGTTTCTCTGAGACCAGGAGAAGAATCTGAGAAGCCTTCTGTTGGGTGCTTCGATTTTGCAGGAATCTATGACCTGGGTCACTAGAGTTGGGGTGATTTTGATAGCAGATTGGTCAAGCCTTGCTTCTAATTCGTCAAGATTGCCTACATCTGATACTATTTTGCAAAGATTTTGCAATTCTGTTGAAGTGGGGTGAATTGAGTCGTGAAAGAAGAAGAGATGGTGGAATTGTGTGGAATAGATTCGTGGAGGTAGAAAATTACCAAATTTCAATTTCAGCATCTCGATTGTTTGATGGGCATTAATGGATTTGAAATTATATTAAGAGATTCAAATGAAGAACATGTATTTTCGATCCATTGAAACTGTTCTGGGGAGAAATGAATGAGAAATAGAGAAACGAAAAATGTAAAATAAAATAGTCAAAAAGGGCTGAAGTTACAACGATCAAGAAATATTTACGAGGTAATTGCTCCTCACCCACATTTAAACACCATTATATTTAAACGAGAAATGGTGTTTAAATGAGCTTATACCATTCAACTATGTATAACATGGCGGACATGGCGGATAGATTTTATGCAAACAAAGTACAGGCAGATGATGTAGTGCGAAGTAATTGGCTGCAAGTACCGTAGAGCTTAATTTATGCATGTTGGTACAACCCGTCATATCACACCACATCAGTCGCCTGCACTTTGTCCTCAATAAATTTATCCTCCGTATATAATTTTTCTTATTAAAATGTCACTTTTTATTTTATACCATTGAAGTGTGATTTATCATTGTTTTATGTAGCACACATTTATAATCAATTTAAATTGTCCAAGTGACAATCTATCATTGGAACATGTCTCGATCAAAGAATCATGCTTATAAGTAGATGTTAACCATCCGATCAGTGAACTCTAATATCAATCATCAAAATACAGAAAAACATGCAGTAAAGATTGTAATATAGTGTAAAATTATTTAAAAAAAAAAAAAAAAATCACTCAAATAGGGTGAAGTGAATGCACCGATGTAGGAAAGCGATCCGAAACACAAGAAATATCGCTTTCTTAAATTCAATATTATCGCCCAACCAAAATGTAAGATTGATCTAAGACATCGTATTCATATGAAGGATTTGGTGAATTGGTCCATACTTCTCACGACACCAAAATCTCTTTAAGAGAACTCTAATAAAAACCTTTAATTATTACACCTCTTTAATATTACACGATTAGAGATCTATAATCATTCGCACAACGATAATAATAAGTGCGAACATAAATATATTCATATAATATATGTCTAATAAAATTTTGAATTAAGGCACAATGGTAAAATTCGAACTATCAAAAGTCAAATCAAATCAAAATTTAATATAATTTTGCTGGTAACTTCGGGTAGGATGAAACTTATGCTATAAATGAGTCCCTTCCATTCGATATGACGCGTTTTAAAATCAAGGAGCCTAGCGTAAACAAACCAAATAATATCATACTAAGCCAGGTTTGATCGTCAAATTCTTTGAGAGTCTCGGTATATTCTTGTTGGGCCACGGTTCAGGACCGAAGGGCTTTGTTGTGTCTTAATTGCACCGTTTTTTTGCGATGATACAACTATTAGGGACATTTTCAATATTAACAAATACAATAAAAGTCCTGAGAGACCGATTGATCCCGTAAATGACCAAATTTCTCTAAGGCTGCATTTGGGAACAAGCATTTTCATTTGGGAATTTTAAATCCAAGCATTTCAAATCTACGTGTTTCGAATTCAGAATTTGAAATATTTGGATTTGCAAATCTCTTATTTGGATGTTTAAGCATTGCATTAGAATTTGGCCCAAGGATTCATAGATACTTCATTTGGTTATTTTTTTTTTATAAAAATAATTTATATTTCATCGGCTTCCTTCATTCTATGTAGGGGTGGAAGTTCGACGAGCTGAACCAAAATCGAAACTAAAAATTTCGATTTCGGTGTCAGTTCACCTAAAATCGAACCATAACCGAAATGTATTGAGTTCGGTTAACCGAACTCCCCACCCCCTGAACCGAAACAGAACCAATCTATTTTCGAATTTTTTCGAATATATATATATATATATATATATATATATATATATATATATATATATAATTATTTTATTTTATTTTATTTTCTTTTCGATTTTTCAGCTTAGGATTGATTTTCCTTTTATTAGAAATTGATTTCTCTTGTTTGATAACATGGAAGTGTAATTATATAGGTGGAATAAAAATTGTTATAAAATCAAAGTTTGACCAAATATCAAACTTTGATCACAGATAAAAAAATTTCACTATCAAAATACAAATAATATAATAATAAGCATTATCTACTATCAAGATACACTTATCAAATTGTGACTAAAAGTCAAACTTTGACTAATAAATATGAGACAATGTATTTTAAAGTTATAAATTAAACAATGATAGATATTTTTAATTATAGTATTCCACTAATTATAATTTATAACTTTTTATAAAAAATCGAACTTTAAAAAAAGTCAAACTTTGACCCCCAAAAAATTGCACTAATACAATATAAATTTATATAGTAGTAGACTCTATCTATAAGTAGGTTTCAAGTTTGATTAAAAATAAATTTTGTGTAAAAGTCAAAGTTTGACTTTTTATTCAAACTTTGACCAATAAAAATAAGATAATATATTTTAAAGTTAAAAATTAAACAATAATAGATATTTTTAATTATATTATTCCACTAATTAAAATTTATAACTTTTTCTAAAAAACCAAACTTTGACCAAGGAAAAACTACACTGATACGATATAAATTTATGTAGTAGTAGACTCTATCTATAAGCAGGTTTCGAGTTTGACTAAAAATAAATTTTGTGTAAAAGTCAAAGTTTGATCAAAAGTCAAAGTTTGACTAAAAGTCAAAATTTGACCACTGAAAATAAGGCAATGTATTTTAAAGTTACAAATTAAACAATGAGAGATATTTTTAATTATAGTAATCTACTAATTAAAATTTATAACTTTTTATAAAATATCGAGCTTTGATAAGAAGTCAAACTTTGACTAAGGAAAAATTGCACTGATACGATATAAATTTATGTAATAGTAGACTCTATTTAAAAGCAAGTTTCTAGTTTGACTAAAAATAAATTTTGTGTAAAAGTCAAAGTTTGACCAAAAATGACCAAAAGTTAAAGTTTGACTAAAGGTTAAACTATTGACTAATAAAATTGAGATTTTAATATCACATTATAGATCGACATAGATTTTTTTGCTATCAAATTGTAGGAGTCAATTTAATAAAAGGTAAAATTTTAATTAAAAATCAAAGTTTAACCTTGAAGTCAACCTTTGACCCTTGGTTGGGATGCCTTATGCTCAACCTAACCAGATCGGTCAAGTTTAAAAATACTTGGCTCATGCGGGTCGAGTATCAAGTCGAACCGTACCTATGATAGCATTGAATAATAACTTTTTATTCACAAAACTTACTCAATTATATGATGGTGTAAGATTTGGAGTTTCAAATAACGCCTGGGAGGTGTTATTTACAAATCCACTTTTTTACATACAGACATGGATTTCTAAATTCCCATAGATTTGCCAAATCCAAATCCAAACACAAAAATATGAAACCAAATAGTGAATTTAAATTTAGGACATCAAAATCCAAATTCCCAAATCTAAATCCACGCTCCCAAACGCAACCTAAGAGATCGATTTCGTTTCTAATATAGATAGACATAGCCAAGTCTCTAAGACAGACGCCAAAAGAAATTGACAAGTAGAACAATAGGTGTAGCCCCCCATATAATTTAGAAAAACATACACAATATACTTCCTATGAAACCTTCCTCCATATGTAAGCCCTCAAGGCCCCAAACCGAAAATTTTCTTCTATTTTATGTATCTCTATTACATGGTGGCAAATTTCGTTTTCAGCAACATTTCGGTAGGGGATCATTTCAGATAAATTTCAAGAAAATTTTGAAAAGTTTAGAAAAAAATTTGGGGAGTATAAAAAATATTAAATATAAATTATATTTAAACTTCATAAAAAAAATATTTATTATTTAAAAAATGACAAAAATTAGAAAAGATTTATTAATTACTGTGAAATTTCGTTAATTTCGCCAAAAATAATGAAATTTCAGCGATTTTGGAGAAATCGCCGAAAGTTTCGCCCGACCCCTGTTTCGGTAAATTTCGAAGAAATTTGTCACTATGCTCCATTATTGATAAAGAAGACGGTAAAACAATTATTATATCTGTCGACCATCGCTAGCCCCACCATAAGAAAATTTTAGCTCCGCCCATGCCTCTAAGAGATCGATTTGGCTTCTCATATAAGTATTTTTGACTGGAAAATTTGAGACAAACATCTTGAAACAAATTGCGGATTATTTTACCATTTTACACATTACTGAAAGAAGTCGCAGAGCCAGGATTTTTCTGATGGGGGGTCCTGATAGTCGTCGCATGGTAATATTTTTGTCGCAATTGCTTTTATCAACCACACTATACCTAAAAAATATTATACTATAAGTAATAAATTAGAGCTTTTATTTTTTTATTAAAATAAATAATAATAATAATACTATACCTTTGAATTTGGCACAAAAATCGACGGCATTCTAAGCTCTTGGAGTTGGAGATCGAAGAGAATGTTGGGAGAATGAATGAGATTATGAGAGAGAAAGAGATGCCTGAGATTTGAGAGAGAGAGTGTTATAACCCAGGTTTTGAATATCAGTTTGTGTGGTCATAGATGGGGAGGAGCACCAACCATAGTAATCGTGCTTCACACCCTAACATTGCAATTGCTAAAATTTGAGTCCTAATAGGACTCTTTGTTTCACAACCACCGAGTCGATCCCTTATATCTCTCTCTCGGGATCTCATTCTCTCGCATCTATCTCTCCTCCCGAACTCTCTTTCTCTCGCATCTCATTCCTCCTGATTTATATCTCTCTCACGGGCTCTCTTCTTCTCGCTTCCAATCTCGCACCACATTGATCCACCACCGAAGCCGATCATGGGGTGCCACCACTTTGATTCACCGTCAAAGCCAAATCGCCATGCTAACGCAGAGGCCCAAAACTCATCGATTTGAGTCACCCCGAACCCACGTGCACGCTCAAACAGGTGGGTGCCCCTCAATTGATCTTAAAATATTCAATTTTTTTTTAAATAAAAGAAAAAATTATATTTTATTTCTTGCTTCATTAATGATTGTTTAGCTATGAAGAACAAGAAGATAATTATGTATATAAGTATATATAAATTTATTTCTTTATAATATATATACAATATAAATATATATATGTGAGTTATACCGAAACTCAACCACTCTTGGTCGTCTTCTTCCCCAACCTCCCAATCTTCTTCTTCTCTACTGGTTCACCTGCAAAACAGAGGTGTGTGTGTGTGTGTGTGTGTATATATATATATATATATATATATATACATTAAGATGAGTGTGCGTTTGACACACAATGTAACCCTCACCCGTGACTTGTTCTTCTTCCCCATTTTATGTCCCTGCAATAGAAAACATAAGAGAGAGATTGATTGTGGAGAGAGGAGTGTTTAGAGAGAGAGGGAGAGAGCTGATCGAGAGCCAAGTCCCAACCTTCTCTCAAACTTCCTCTCACTATCTTACTCTCCCATAGTCCCACGTCTCAGAATTTCTAGCAAGACGTTGTAGAGAGAGAAGTTTAAAGAGGGAGAGACAGTGAGACAGGCCCAACCTTAAACACAGAATTTAGAGAGTGAGACAGACCCAACCTTAGAAGAGATGGAGAGAAATTTAAAGAGAGGCAAGAGAGAAGACTCGTGATTTTTAGCAGAGAGAAGACCCAACAGAAAAAGAGAGAGAGAGAGAGAGAGAGAAGACCTAAGAGAAATTTAGAGAGAGAGAATAGAAGGAGAGATTAAAGAGAGAAGCTCACAAGAGCCCCTCCTCTGTTTGGTGTTAATATATATATATATATATATATATATATTTATATGATTTCTTCGGGCGGGTATAAATTGATTACCGCAGATCGGCTTGACCAAACGCCGTCATTACCGATAATAACTTGCTTGTAATGACCACTATAGTCAGGGGCATTGGAGTACATCTATGGAACTAGTGTATTGCACCAATAGTTTGGTGCAACCACCCCCTTAGCATCCTTGATTCAAAACAAAATAGATTCAAAATTGGACCTTGTGGGCCTGACCCAAGAAATGGTACAAAGAGGGATTGTCCCTTCAAACTTTAATTCTCAAGACATCTAACAGTTCAGAATCCGAGATAGGATATTCGTCGACAGACTGGG
This sequence comes from Chloranthus sessilifolius, assembly GCA_021018995.1. Taxonomy (NCBI): domain Eukaryota; kingdom Viridiplantae; phylum Streptophyta; class Magnoliopsida; order Chloranthales; family Chloranthaceae; genus Chloranthus; species Chloranthus sessilifolius. The sequence goes on from CM037589.1 coordinate 100,159,836, forward strand.
CCTTGTAGGGTAGTTTTAGTTGGTTACGTGCAATGATGCCTTGATGTTTAAATTTATCTAATTCATATACGAAACGATAGAGCTTATAGCCTAGAGCAGGGGTACCTGGGATTCATCATAAAAAAGAAATAGGATTTATTATTTACGAGTTTGAGATCCAAGAGAGATCTCAGACTACCTTCTCCTCTCTTATTTTAAAACTATTATAGGTTTTCTTTTTATTTTAGATTAATTTAGGAAATTTAATTATATAAATTATTTTATAATAGGACAGAGGTTAAACTAGAAAAACGACAAGTCTTGAGAAAATCCACTAGGATTAAACTAAACAGAATTAAACATTTACAGTCGCGCGTTCTTGATTATTCTCGAAATCTCAAACATGCAATCGTACCATAAGACGAAATTCAAAACAGTATAAAAAATATAAATTTATTATATACTTATATGAAATTTACAAGAGATCCTTGCCTGAAACTTTTAGCCTCGCATCGATTGAAGGTTCTTCATCATTGCTGAATCGGTCTTCTCTCGATGATTACAATCAATCTCACTCTATTTCAGAGCAGGAAACTAACCTAAACCTTTGAACTCTTACGCCAAAACTTTCTATAAAGTTCTATCATGAGAGATCCTCTAAAACCTAACCTAGGGTCCTTATTTATAGATGTATAACGCCCTAGCAATAATTATACATGGAAAGTAACCTAGGAGATCCCAAGAAATCAGGTGGAGAAGAAGAATCGAAGAAGATCTCGGGAGCTAGAAGAAATCCAGCTAGAGCACCTTGTTTCTCGCGTGAAAACACCATCTCAATCGACCGACCTTATGATTGCTGTAGGTTGCACCTCGTTCCTTGTATGGCTTAAGAATTCAAATTTGACCGGTTGAACTTAGGTTTCGATTGGCCGAGATTATATTTATATAATCTCTTCTATTGTCCTGCTCCATCTTGACTGGTCGAATTGAACTCGACCGGTCCATTCTATGTTTTCTGAAGCTTTGGACACTCGATTGGTTGAAATAGCCATTTCGATCGATCCAACTGGGCTCTTCTCTCTTCTCTCTTCTCTCTTTTCTCTCTTGGGGAGCTTTCTGCTGAGCGATCTCAATAAGAGGAGATTGCAGCCTCGACCAGTCGAAATGACCTTTCTATGCATTTCTTTAGCTGGCTTCCCTTGGATTACTTGCTAATGCTTTGGGTTTCTCTTAACTTCACTCTTTTAGCTCATTTTACATTAATCCGGCCTTTGAACCAGTGCAACACAACAACAACTAAAAGCACCTATTAGTAGTTAAGTGAGGACTAATAAGACCTAGTTTTGGGTATATTTTATATCATTTTGGAGACCGACCATCTAGGTGTGATTATTTTCATTGAGAGACAGTTTTCTTTATCTGATGATTTTATTTTTCTTGCACATCTTATGGTTTATGTATGGGATGGTTTTACCCTACATAAAACCTTAGTTTATTTTTTCTCTTAGATACATGGTTAGGAGATTACTGTAAATGTAATAGCCCGAAAAAAAAAATCACATTGAACTATGACCTCGGGATCCGTGCCCGATTGGTCTTAGGTTTGACCATGAGATAGTTCATTGATGAACTTAAGGAGATGAGCAGAAGTGATGTATGAATCAGTGTAGAAGAGTGGAGAGATAGAGGAGTTGTAGAGTTACATACACTGATGAGTGTGTATGTGCTCCACGCCGAGAAAAAGAGATAAGATAAAAAGGGTTGAAAACCCTAACTTTCATGTTTTGGTGGTTGAGAGAAGTAAAGAAGAGAGAGAAAGAGAGAGGAGTAAGAGAGGAGTTATTGCAACTGTTTGGAAGAGGGAGTCAAGCATTAAAGAGGCCGGATTCGACGCAAGGGATCCGTTAGAACCAAAGCTAGAAACCCTAGCCTTCCAACTATTGATAGAAATCAACTTGAGGTCTATCCAAGGTAAATTTTTTGTAAATAAGATGCATAGATTATAGGGGTTAAGTTGCAGTGAAATGTGGGTTAAATCATAGGATAATGGCTTAGAAAGATAGAAGAAAAAGTATGGAAAAAGATTGGGAAGAACAAACAAGGATCGAATCGACAATTTCGATTAATCGAAATTGGGTTTCGATTAATCGAAATTGGCCAGGAAGTTGAAGAGTCAGAGGACCCCGATTTCGATTAATCGAATTGAATTTTGATTAATCGACTGAGAACCTCCAGTGGACCCCAGGGGTTGGAGGAAATAACTAAAGGAAAAATCGACTAATCGAAATGGGAGTTCGATTAATCGATTTTGGTTTCGATTAATCGATTTGGAATCGATTAATCAACTTGTGAAAATCGACTATTCGAACTAAGGGTCTGCTTTGCGAAAAGAAGGATTTCGATTAATCGAAATTGGATTCGATTAATCGAATGAAAACTCGAATCGCTCAACAAGAAATTTACTTATGAAAGAAGAATTTCGATTAATCGAAATTGGATTCGATTAATCGAATGACAATTCGACTGTTCGAACTGAGAATGGACTTTGCGAAAAGGAGAATTTCGATTAATCAAAATTGCTTCGATTAATCGATATTGACTTTCGATTAATCGATTTTGGAAATCGATTAATCGAATCAGATTCGATTAATCGATTTTGGAGTTCGATTAATCGACTGTAGTAAACTATGTTGACTTTTGGTTTGACTTTAAGATTCTTGGGGGATCTTATACCTTCTCTATAGCATCCTTTGTGATGTGTTTCACATGTTATATGGTACCATAGGTGGTACGTGAGAACGAGTGCACAAGGAGCCACGCGGGACCTTGATGCATTGATCAGCTAAAGACTTGAGGTAGGGAACACCCTGAACATGTACTTTATTTTACAAGAGCATGTATGTAGTGATATCAATTCAATTCAAATGTTTTACTACTCAATGATTATGAAAAGTGTGTGTGTGACATTCATAAGAGAACTTAAATGGACCATCCCCAGGGGATGATGAAGTGAAGTAAAGGCATCGTGTGATGTAAGTGAATGGATACATCCTGTGGATGTATCCATGATTGAATCATGCTTGATGAGGCCTAACCGATATAAGATAGCACAATTACGGTGAATAACTATATGTAAGGCAATCGATATTTTTGTTATTTGAGGTTTGATAGGTTACCCACCGACGATGGATAACCACGATCGACGCGCAGATATCCGTGACCGATACGGCGTTAATCCAGAGGCCAAGACGGAGGCTTATCCAGACAGTAAGCACACCTGTGGGTGTTAATGAGATGTGAAACTCGCCACCAATCCCTGGGAAAGGGCTTGGTACTATTAGTATTCCCGTGAATACATTTAAACTGCCTATATAGATGACGATGAAGGGTATCTCGTGGGGCTCGATGCTATATTGCTCGGGGATTACTTAAGTTGAAGTTTAAGTTTTGCTTTAGGCCTTCTCAAAGATCATTCATGATTAACTAAAAGACATGAGAAATTTACCAAGAATTGAAGCGTTTTTTAAGCTTTTTCATCAATAAATGCATAGACACATCATGCATGCATATCATAGAATACATGTGAGTTATATTTTATATGTTCAACTGTGTTCGTTTCCTATTGAGCTAGGATGTAGCTCACCCTATAGACTATCGTCGTCAGGTCCAATACTAGCATGCCGAGGCTTCAGGAGACGCCGACCGGTGAGTCGGACCTTGCGGCCTAGGAGTTAGAGCCACCTCAGAGGACTTCTTCTAGAGGACTCCCAGGCAACTTTGAGGAGTTTTAGTTGGAGATTATGCGGCTTGGTATGTCAAGCCCGGTTTTGATTAAACCTTGTGTATGTGGATATCGGTATTCTTTTGGCGAACCATCCATGATGATGGTTATCATCGATGGTTGGATCGGTTCTCCTTCATGCAGAGGCATGAGGGTAGAACCGCTCTTTGAGAAGTGTTTTATGTAGATTTAAATTCGAAGTTGTTCTTATTTATTTTATGCTTGATATACCAGTGTTCCGTGCATAGTTGAGGGGTACGGTCAAGATGATCGTGCTGATGGCGCGGGTTTCGGGGTGCCGAAATCCGGGCTGTCACAGTTGGTATCAAAGCATTTTCTTTTAGCAATTCTGACAAGGGTTCTTTCGTCAGAACATAGGGGCTTCTGCTAACGAAACTTTAGTTTCAAATGCTGCCGCAATGTCAGCTAGAGGGAGAGGCCGACCAAGGGGAGGCCATCAAAGGAGTTTGCGTAGTGGAGATGATTTCATCTCTCCTACCAATAGAGTGCCTTTAGGAGGTAACGAGGCCCCAGGGGGCAGTAGTAGTAGACAGCAAGGGGAAGAGGATCGAGATCGTCAGGATCAAGATCAAAGAGAACAAGAAAGAATGAGAGAGAGACAAGAGGATAGAGAAGAGAGACAGAGGATGATGCACACGATGGAGACCATGGCATGCTTATGCAAAGTCGCATCCCTTGCGCCTCAAGCATCAAGAGAGCGACCACCTACACCACTGTGAGGACTCAGATTGCCTGTGCCCTCATCATTCACAGAGTTTAGAAGGATGAGACCCCATTCATTTTCTGGGCAGGCAGACACAATGGCCGCTGAGAATTGGCTGATGGAGATGGAGAAAGTCTTTAGCGTGCTAACTTGCACGGAAGACGAGAGTGTAAGATGGGCAGCTTACATGTTGGATGGGGAGGCTGGGCCTTGGTGGAAGTCCGTGATAAGGACTCGGGCTCAGGAGACCCCAGAGTTGCCTTGGACTTGGGAGGAATTCGTTGAGGAATTCAACAAACAATATTTTTCGGAAGTAGTGAGGAACCAGCTTGAGATTGCCTCTACTAGTACAAGGGAGGATGACAATGAGAGTATGGGTAGAGTTTCTACGACTTGCTGTTTGCCGGACCACGCTGCCATCAAGTGATGAAGTCCAAGAGGTTTCGAAGGTTTGAAGCCTGAAGTTAGGGGAGGAGTAGCTCCATTCCGAGCCATGGACCTATGAAGAGGTCATGAGCAAGGCAATCGGTAGTGGAAGAAGAGAACACAACAGATATAGACAGAGAGAGCAAGCAGAGAGGACTTGACCACGGAAGGATGGGGAACTACGAACCGTGAATAAAAAGTCAAGTTCGTGGGTCGAGTCGAGACCACGCTGGAGAGGTTTTGGAAGGTCAACAAGAACACCAACAGAGGTTTCCATTACTTGCGTCGGGAGACCTTTTCGCTATGAGAGCCTGCCATGTTCATCGGCGCCATCTGCCACAGTGGTTCTCATGTATCTTCCGCACCTCGAGAGACGTCAGCGATGTGGCAAGCCGCATAGGACAGTAGACCGCAGAATCGAGCTAGAGGTTGTTTCCGATGTGGCAAGGTGGGCCACTTGATCAAGGATTGCCCAGATGCATAAGGGCAAGACGGCTTGATTCTGACACCACGACCCATTCAAGCAAGGAAGCCGATTGTTAGGGGGAGAGCCTATGCAGTCACTGCTCAGGAAGCAGGGAATGTGCACGACGTCATCCAAGGTGAGAAATTTTATTTTTATTAAAGAAAAAAATTCCGTTTCATAAAGAATTTTAGATGGAAAGGGTGCATGCATTAGGAATAGTGTAGATTCTTTTAATATAAACTGAGAGTGCATTTTGATGTGTAAATTTCTGTATGTATGTGTATATATATTATAGGTACTTTAACTATGTATGAGAAGGGAAGTGTATTTAGACATGACGCTCGAGTGTTGATAGACCCCGGGTCTACCCACTCATTCGTCACTCCACGTTTTGCTAAGAAGATGAAGATCGTTCCAGAGACGTTGGATTTCGTCCTATCTGTGTCTATTCCGACTGGAGAGTTAGTAGACACGGAGTTAGCTTGCAAATCCATCGTCAGAAAGGGTTCAAGACTTAGAAGTGCATGAATTGGAAGCAAAGTTGGTATTAGACATGCAAGGGTTTGATGTGATCCTTGGCATGGACCGTTGGCGCAAAGATTGTGCGACCATTGATTGCAAGAACAAGGTAGTCATTTCGGACCCAACACAAGAAGATCATTTCGGTTTCAAGGAGTGAGGTCATTATATATGTGCCCGATCTCAAAGAGAAGGGCCGAGAAAATGATCGAGAAAGGGATGCAAGGATACTTAGCTTTCTTAAAGGAGGACAAGGAGGAAAAGAACGTCATTTCTGAGATAGCAATTGTGCGAGACTTCGCTGACGTGTTTCCAGAAGAATTGCCTGGATTACCTCCAGAAAGAGAAGTAGAATTCGCCATTGACTTAGCACCAGGAACGGAGCCTATTTCAAAAGCACCTTATAGAATGGTTCCCGCTGAGTTAAAGGAGTTGAAGGAACAACTACAAGAACTAATGGACAAGGGGTTTGTTAGACCGAGCGTGTCTCCATGGGGAGCACCGGTCTTATTTGTCAAGAAGAAAGATGGGTCAATGCGACTATGCATTGACTATCGACAATTGAACAAACTTACTGTGAAGAACCGCTACCCTTTGCCTAGAATTGACGATCTATTCACCAACGCAAGGAGCAAGGTATTTTTCCAAGATCGACCTAAGATCCGGGTATCACTGGCCAAGTAGTCAAGGCAGAGGACATACAAGACATTTTCCTGGACACGGTATGGACACTATGAATTCCTTGTGATGCCGTTTGGACTAACAATGCACTAGCGTCATTTATGGATCTGATGAACCGAGTGTTTAAACCACACTTGGACTCCTGCGTGGTAGTGTTCGTTGATGATATACTAATATACTCCAAATCCAAGACAGAACACGAAGAACACTTGAGGATTGCTCTACAAACGCTACGTGAACACCAATTGTACGCCAAACTTCGAAGTGTGAGTTTTGGTTGGAAGAAGTTAGCTTTTGGGACATGTCGTCTCGCTACGGTGTCACCAGGTAGATCCAAAGAAAGATAGAAGCAGAGTTAAATGGGAGCACCAAAGACAAAGGATGATGTCCAAGTTTTCTGAAAGTGCTATTATCGACGTTGCGTTGAGGGGTTTTCAAAGATATCGGGACCTCTCACAAAGCTGACCCGTAAAGATTCAAGGTTTGAGTGGAGTGAGGCATGCGAGAAGAGTTTTAAAGAACCCAAACGAGACCCACTTAGGCTCCAGTGTTGACAATTCCTTCAGGCAGAGGAGGATACGCAGTGTACAGCGACGCGTCATACAATGGCCTTGGTTGTGTGCACAACCAACACAAGAAGGTGATAGCTTACGGATCAAGTCAGTTGGAAGAACACGAGAAACATTACCCGACTCAGGACTTGAACTGGCAGCATTTTTTTTTGAAAATTTGGAGACACTACTTGTATGGTGAGTCATTTGAAATTTCCATGGATCATAAGAGCCTCCGATATCTGTTTACACAGAATGAGCTCAATATGCGACAGCTCAGATGTATGCTCTCCCTCAAGAACTACCATTGCTCTACACAATACCATCCAGGCAAGGCGAATGTAGTAGCCAATGCATTGAGTCGAAAAGGTTCAGCTCAATTAGCTTCTTTGATTTTGGGTATGCACCGATGGAAATTATTGGAAGACCTGGCAACCTATGATGCGAACATTGAGTCAAAGGACACTGGATCCTTTTTGGCTAACATATCAGTAAAGCCAGTGATATTTGAGCATATCCACGATCTACAGATGAAGGATCCGACATTAACAAAGATTCATCAAGACGTGAATGAAGGCATCAGGTCGGACTTCTCAGAAAAAGAAGATGGTTCTTTGTTGTTTAAAGACCGTCTATGCATCCCGGACAATGCCGATCTAAGACGAACGATTCTTGATGAGGCCCATAAGTCAAATTATGCTATCCACCCTGGTAGCACCAAAATGTACCAAGATTTGAAAAAGAATTACTGGTGGAGAGGACTGAAACAAGACGTGGCCGAGTATGTGTCACGATGTTTGACTTGTCAGCAAGTGAAGGTTGATCATAGACATCTGGGGACTATTGCAACCTTTACCAATACCGTAATGGAAGTGGAATCGATCTCAATGGATTTCATTGTTGGATTACCGCATCGCCAAGAGACACAATGCCATTTGGGTCGTCAGAGACCGATTGACCAAATCAACGACTTTTGCCGATAATACTACATATCTGCGGGAAGATCGGATTATACATGAAGGAGATTGTAAGATTACACGGGATTCCAAGCAGCATCGTTTCAGATCGTGTCCCACTATATACGTCCAAGTTTTGAGAGAAATTTCAAGAAGGAATGGGAACACGACTAGACATTAGTTCAGCTTTCCATCCTCAAACCGATGGGCGCAGAGGGTGAATCAAGTGATAGAAGACATGCTCGAGCGTGCATGCTTGATATGCAAGGATACTGGGATGAGTATCTACCGATGCTCGAAGTTAGATATAACAACAGTTTTCAAACGAGCATTGGCATGGCACCGTATGAAGCTCGTATGGACGACGATGCAAGTCACTCGAATTGGGAGGAAACAGTGAGAAATTTGTATTAGGACCGAATCGCTTGAAGACAACGCCACCGTTGTCCTAATTATCGAGAAAGGTTGAAGACAAAGACAGTAGTAGATGAAAAGTTACGCGATGTGAAGCGGACTAGTGTTGATTTCAAGGTGGGAGCATGTGTTTGTGAAGGTGCCACCTATGAAGGTGTAATGAGATTTGGCAAGAGAGGGAGTTATGTCCACGATATGTTGGGCCATTTGAAATTTTGGGAAGAGTAGGTGAAGTTGCATATCGCATTAGTTTACCACCGCTATTTGATCGAGTACATAATGTCTTCCACATATCGATGCTCAGAAAGTACGTGAATGATCCGTCTCATGTGTTAGGAAAGCAACCTATAGAGATGTGTGAGGACATGAGCATGATAGAGGAACCAGGGGAGATTCTGGATCGAAAAGAGCAAGTATCGCGACTAAAGTGATTCCTTAGTGCTTGTTCTGGAACAATCATCCAAAAGAAGAGGCTACTTGGGAAACGAGAGGCCGATGTGAAAGAACAATATCCGCCTTGTTTCCAACAACGTGAGAATTGTAAACCGAACCACGCTTTGTGAAATTTCCACTATGCTTGAAATTCAATGGAAATTTTGATCCAATCTGTCATAAATTGTCAAAAAAAAAGTAAAAGAAAGAAAAAGATTGAAATTTTGTAAAAATAGGGCAAAACCGATTAATCGAATTTCAAATCGATTAATCGATTTGGAATTTCGATTAATCGATTTTGTTCGATTAGTCGACTGGCATGTGCCAGTGACAGGAAATGAAAATTTTGAGTTAGAATATACATAGAATGGAGTTTCGATTGATCGAAATAGAATTTCGATTAATCGATTTTGTAATTCGATTAATCGAATTGGATTTTCGATTAATCGAGTTACTTAGAGGACTTGAGAGATGTTAGAGTCAAATGGACAATTTCGATTAATCGAACTAAGTTCGATTAATCGATTTTTGAATTTCGATTAATCGAAATGGATTTCGATTAATCGAATACTTAAGAAAGTTTAGAAAAAGTTGAAGTTGTAGCCCGATTTCGATTAATCGAAACTAAATTCGATTAATCGATTTTGGAATTTCGATTAATCGAAATGGATTTCGATTAATCGACTGGCAAGCGCCAGTGAGCTTAAAAATTTGAAATTTTAGACAGACACGATTTCGATTAATCGAAATATTTTCGATTAATCGAATTTGACTTTCGATTAATCGATTTGGGAAATCGATTAATCGATTTTACGCGGCTTAACCTAGTTTTAATTTCGATTAATCAAATAGAATTTCATTAATCGAGCCGAGGCCTATATATATAAGTTTGGGGATTTCATTCCCCATTCTAATCATTTGAGCTTCCTGACTTTGGGCTTCGACTTCCTTCTTCTTCTCCAACTATCCACCGGTCTAGGGTTCGATTTTTCACGATTCGCACCCGCAATCTACCGATTCGCCTTTGAAAACCACGGTAAACCCTAGAATCAAACTTTTTCTTTCGCTTTGAAGTAGATAAACTCTAGTTTAGTGAAAATGTCAAAACACGCTTTGTCTTCAAGAAGGCAACCTCCGTTACTACGGTTAGGCGTAAGAACGCCGCACCACCATCACCTACCCCATCGCCGGTGAGGACTCCATCACCGTCGGAATCGGAGACCACCTCCGGTTCGACGAGCACATCTACGCGCGAGTCTTCCCGCGAATCCACCCCCATGCCACCACCACCCACCAACGTGGAGCAACCAAACGAGTGGTGGGCTGCCAAGACCTTTGAGGTCGAATACACCATCGACCCTACCCTATTCACAAATCCCGATTTACCGGGCGAGACCCAATGGGCTCAGAACTACCTAACCAAAGGTGGGACTCAAGAACCTTCTCAAACCAATCCGGGGTTCCTATTACCCTAGATTGGTGAGGTTGTTCTACCAAGGGCTAACCAATGGCCCTACGATTGTATTATAACCAAGATCGAGGGTCGTCTCTATACGATCACTCGTCGACACATACATGAGGTGCTTGAATGCTACCTCGACTTTACTCCCGAAACTACCCTATTCCCACCCTTTGAAAAGGAACCCCGTTTTGAAGAGGTCATGACTCGCATGACCAACGGGAAGAAGGGGTCGGGCACGTCCATCAAGAGGGTCGACCTTCCACCCTACATGTGGATGCTCGACTCCATAATAAAATGCAACCTTTATTCGATGCGCACGACACGGGCGCGTGGATAAAGTGCAACATGCACTTTACGCCTTCGTGGCCGATGGTTTGATGCTACCATGGTCATCCTTGAGGGATGCGGTACATCAAGAGTAAGTCGATGAAGGGCAACATGCGCCCAAGGAGAAGATGCCGTATGCTACTCATCTCGAGCATGTTGGAGTGCTACTGACGAGCCCTCCACACTATTTCACCTCACGAGGTGAGGGCTACGGATCGCTGAAGACGCTCACAAAGTCTTCATGGACCCAGTAGCTACAATCTTGAAGCGGACCCTACCAGCCCGGGTCCCGCTCCCACCCCAAAGAAATTTCAAAGAAGAAGCAGAGCAGCAGAGCACCGCCACCACCCCCACCACCTCAGAGACCCACTTGAGGGTGGGGCACACCGCATGAGAGCCATCTGTGGAGAGGGTTCCCTCCCACACCACACACGCCGACACCACTGCACACTCGCGCCTGCGACACCCACCTCATCCTATCACAAGGCCGCCTCCATCCGGCCCTACCATAGAGGACGGTTGGCTTAATGGAAGCGAATAACGAGAGGATGAACAGGAGGATTGATTTCCTCATGTTTCACACCTCCAGATTCATCTACCCCACACCTACATGGATATGTCGCCCATGAAGAAGAATGGACTACGGACGACCGCTTCCATAGAGGACCCGCCTTCCATCCCACCACGGACGCGTTCCTCCACACCAGCCACTCCAGCAGACCGCCACCGGCCTTAATCGCCACCTCAGATGGAGCCTGCCCAAAGACCAGATCGGCTGGCGAGGAGACTGTTTGAGTCGTCTATGTATTTTGCATTTTGATTTATACCTGTACTTTTTATTGTACGCCAACTTATTGGCATTGTAACAAAATATTCAATCCTTAATACAAATTAAACTTTTTATATAAATTGTTCAATTTTGTTAGATTTTACTTCCATGTTTGTGTTGTGTGAATGTGTGGAGACTTAAATACGTATGAGTCAAATGAACCACCTCACCTCCAAGTGTGCGGGGGGGGGGGGAGAGAGTGTACACCACCACACCTTTGGGTGATTTTCGAGGACGAAAATTCCCAAGGTGGGGAGGATGTAATAGCCCGAAAAAAAAATCACATTGAACTATGACCTCGGGATCCGTGCCCGATTGGTCTTAGGTTTGACCATGAGATAGTTCATTGATGAACTTAAAGAGATGAGCAGAAGTGATGTATGAATCAGTGTAGAAGAGTGGAGAGATAGAGGAGTTGTAGAGTTACATACACTGATGAGTGTGTATGTGCTCCACGCCGAGAAAAAGAGATAAGATAAAAAGGGTTGAAAACCCTAACTTTCATGTTTTGGTGGTTGAGAGAAGTAAAGAAGAGAGAGAAAGAGAGAGGAGTAAGAGAGGAGTTATTGCAACTGTTTGGAAGAGGGAGTCAAGCATTAAAGAGGCCGGATTCGACGCAAGGGATCCGTTAGAACCAAAGCTAGAAACCCTAGCCTTCCAACTATTGATAGAAATCAACTTGAGGTCTATCCAAGGTAAATTTTTTGTAAATAAGATGCATAGATTATAGGGGTTAAGTTGCAGTGAAATGTGGGTTAAATCATAGGATAATGGCTTAGAAAGATAGAAGAAAAAGTATGGAAAAGATGAAGGATCGAATCTGACAATTTCGATTAATCGAAATTGGGTTTCGATTAATCGAAATTGGCCAGGAAGTTGAAGAGTCAGAGGACCCCGATTTCGATTAATCGAATTGAATTTCGATTAATCGACTTTGGATTTCGATTAATCGATTTGAGAATCGATTAATCGACTGAGAACCTCCAGTGGACCCCAGGGGTTGGAGGAAATAACTAAAGGAAAAATCGACTAATCGAAATGGGAGTTCGATTAATCGATTTTGGTTTCGATTAATCGATTTGGAATCGATTAATCAACTTGTGAAAATCGACTATTCGAACTAAGGGTCTGCTTTGCGAAAAGAAGGATTTCGATTAATCGAAATTGGATTCGATTAATCGAATGAAAACTCACCGCTCAACGAAAATTTACTTTGCATGAAAAGAAGAATTTCGATTAATCGAAATTGGATTCGATTAATCGAATGACAATTCAATCGCTCGAATCGAGAATGGACTTTATGGAGAATTTCGATTAATCGAAATTGCTTCGATTAATCGATATTGACTTCGATTAATCGATTTTGGAAATCGATTAATCGAATCGATTCGATTAATGGATTTTGGAGTCCGATTAATCGACTGTAGTAAACTATGTTGACTTTTGGTTTGACTTTAAGATTCTTGGGGGATCTTATACCTTCTCTATAGCATCCTTTGTGATGTGTTTCACATGTTATATGGTACCATAGGTGGTACGTGAGGACGAGAGCACAAGGAGCCACGCGACCTTGATGCATTGATCACCTAAAGACTTGAGGTAGGGAACACCTAACATGTACTTTATTTTACAAGAGCATGTATGTAGTGATATCAATTCAATTCAAATGTTTTACTACTCAATGATTATGAAAAGTGTGTGTGTGACATTCATAAGAGAACTTAAATGGACCATCCCTGTGGGATGATGAAGTGAAGAAGTAAAGGCATCGGTGTGATGCAAGTGAATGGATACATCCTGGATGTATCCATGATTGAATCATGCTTGATGAGGCCTAACTGATATAAGATAGCACAATTACACGGTGAATAACTATATGTAAGGCACCGATATTTTTGTTATTTGAGGTTTGATAGGTTACCCCACCGACGTGGCGGGATAACCACGACTGACGCGGCAGGATATCCGTGACCGATACTGGCTAATCCAGAGGCCAAGACGAGGCTTATCCGACAGAGTAAGCACACCCTGGGTGTTAATGAGATGTGAAACCCGCCACCAATCCCTGTGGAAAGGGCTTGGTACTATTAGTATTCCTGTGGAATACATTTAAACCGCTATCTATATAGATGACGATGAAGGGTATCTCGTCGGGGCTCGATGCTATATTGCTCGGGGATTACTTAAGTTGAAGTTTAAGTTTTGCTTTAGGCCTTCTCAGCATCATTCATGATTAACTAAAAGACATGAGAAATTTACCAGTAATTGAAGCGTTTTTAACTGTTTTTCATCAATAAATGCATAGACACATCATGCATGCATATCATAGAATACATGTGAGTTATATTTTATATGTTCAACTGTGTTCTGTTCCCTATTGAGCTAGGATGTAGCTCACCCTATAGACTATACGTCGCAGGTCCAATACTAGCAGCTGCCGAGGCTTCAGGAGACGCTGACCCCGGTGAGTCGGACCTTGCGGCCGGCGAGGAGTTAGAGCCACCTCCAGAGGACTTCTTCTAGAGGACTCTGCTGTGCAACTTTGAGGAGTTTTAGTTGGAGATTGTACGGCTTGGTATGTCAAGCCTGGTTTTTGATTAAACCTTGTGTATGTGGATATCAGAGTATTCTTTTGGGCGAACCATCCATGATGATGGTTATCATCGATGGTTCGGATCGGTTCTCCCTTCATGCAGAGGCATGAGGGTAGAACTGTCTTTTGAGAAGTGTTTTTATGTAGATTTAAATTCTGCAAGTTGTTCTTATTTATTTTATGCTTGATATACCAGTGTTCCGTGCATAGTTGAGGGGTACGGTCAAGATGATCGTGCTGATGGCGCGAGTTTCGGGGTGCCGAAATCCGGGCTGTCACAGTAAATTTGATAATTTCATATTTAGTTTTACTTTTGGAGTTAATTATAAAAAGTGGTTCAGTTAAAATTTCCGTTCTTAATTTCTAGGCCCTTTAGATTGACTAGGTTTTTGGGTTGTGATAGAGAGAGACATGGGAGTGGGGCCGTGGGGGAGAGAGAGACTACTGACTCCTGAGAGAGAGAGAGAGAAAGGGAGCCTAAGAGAAAGAACCAGAGAGGGTTGTCCAACTGGGAGAGAGAGAGAGAGAGACGTTGGGCTGGAGATCTGGGAGTAGAATTGTGAGAGAGCGGGAAAAAGAGAAGTTTTCGGTCCCGAGGAAGTGGAATTACAAGCGAGAGAGAGAGAGAGAGAGAGACAAAGAGAGTGAAAAAGATGGCTAAAAGAGAGAAGTTTGGGGAATTTTGGAGTCTCATTAAGAGATCTTGCGGACAATTGGGAGTTTGGGGGGGTCCTCTTTAAGAGCGTTAAAAGATCTTGCGGCCTAAAAGGTAGCACCTTAAAAGAACTAACAAAAAAATTACCCATTGGATCATGGATCAAAAAATTGGTTTTCCGATACATATCGTCCAACCTCTAGGACGATACATATCGGCGTATCGTCTGATACATTCAATGTATCGACAATACATTGAATGTATCGTCCTAATACATTTTTTTTTTCAAAAAATTCCAAAAAATACTCTAAAATTTTGAAAAATTATATTTAATGATTTTCTATTTATTTCAAATTTTTTTTTAATTATTTAAGGCTTATTTAATGCATATTTCAGAATTTTATCAACTCAAAACCTAAATTACATTATACATGAATCATGAATGCTTTAAAAGTTACATTGTACATAAAAAACTTACTTTAAAGCCACATTGAATTTCATGGTGGTTTTTCGCCCTCGTGATTATTATCATCAGTGCGTGAGCTTTCCATATAGTGTTGGCCATATTGATACCCATGATCTTAAGACCCCCCTTGAAATTGAAGCATTAATAATAAATATGGCTCAGTGAAATAGGTAAATATAGGTCCTCCAAAATTTGACCAACGAAGTCAGCCCGGGATAGGTTGGTTGAGGGATTGAGTATGGGTTACTAATTGCTGAATCTTCGGTGTTTTACAAACTAAAACCCCCGAAGCTAGATATAGTATAACTTAAATCATCTTGTGGTGGTGGTGGTCTTTGGTAAGATTTTGAAGCTCCTCTTCCTTCAATCCCTCCACCTCTAAATGTAAGAGTATTAAACATTGTTACCGGTTCATCATCTCATGCGGCAATACCTCCATAAGAATAAGAGGGACTAACATCATCCCCTCCACTACTAGTGCCAACGTGAGTTTCATCGCCTCCACCATCACCCCCAGCACCCCCATCATTATCATCGTCGTCATCCCTTTTATCAATATCGGGCTGCGTTTCGTCATCAGCTCCAATCATTGAATGGTGATGCAATCTTCTTTTTCGCCTAGGTTGTTAGGAAGTCTGCACCCCTGCTATTCTTTCTGCATTGTCTAGTCATGCAGTGCTCTCACTATCCAATACTGGCGCTTCTTTCTCTTCGATCTATTGATTCAAATGGTCATCCTCCGTGAATATATAATCCAACTCGATAGGATTAAAATATTCACTATCTGTAAGATAGAATATGATAGATGAATTAGTATATGCCTCGTCAATTACATCAAAGAAAATTTGTATGAACTAAGACATTAAATAATTATTTACTACGGTTGGTCATCTGCATATTTCAGACCCTTAATCGCATGTTGTAATAGTAGTAGACTAACTTTTCCAGTCGACTCATAGTTAGTCTATTCCTTGTCTCCGTGTGAATGAGAGAGAAGGTACTCCAATTCCACTCATAGTTGGATGAGGAATATGTTTGCGATAAAACGCACATGAAAATCTGCCTCAATATTAGACCATCATGTTCATAGTGCATCCACCAATCTGCTGATTTATCGTGTTGAATTTGGGATTGCGCTAACCTCGTTCCAAATGACCTATGTTTATTACGGAACATACCAATCTACAAAGATGGAATATAATAACCCACATATCAATAAACAGATCATATGGCATTTGACTTATGAGTTATGATTACTCATGTCTCTTATGGCTTGACCTTGGTCCGCTAACTCCGGCTCCATTCCTTGGATAACATTGATCAAACCATTATACAATTTATCGGCCTCACTCAACTTGAAGCGTCGCATATACTGAAAGGCCGAATTTAAGTAGTGTGCTATATATAAAATATGAGCAATCTCATCAGTATATAAAAATAGTGAATAATATGAAAAATAATAAATAAATACGAATCACTGCATAAACAGTTTAGCTTGTTTTACTTGCCGCATGCAAGTACTGGTGGAATTGTTTATCCCACCTTTTGTCAAAAATCGTCCAATATCGTTTATATTTTGTATGACATTTGGTTTTGATAACTAATTTTGTCTTGTCCATTGACTCATAAATATATTCCATCGTTGATTTTTCATCACCATCTATCAACCTCAACACTTGCACCAACGGGTTAGTGACAGCGATCAGGTGGTCAACATCTATCCAAAACTGCGTGTTGTAGATCAAGTTAGCAACTTAAATGCAAGCAGGTCTCTTTGATCGTGGCAGTTATGATTCAAATATTTCCCATTCTTCGGACGACACCATGCTTTCAGCTGACGCCTATATCTAGCCAAGCTCTGTAGGGTTAAAAATTATGTCGCAAACTATATAATTCTAAGCCGGAGCAGCTCGTTTTTAGTGAACCCCCTCATTAAATTGACCAATTTGTCATTGTTGTATAAAAAAGAAGTCATCATTCTTCTCTTCTGAATAGTTGCCTGTGCCTTAATTTTCTTTCCCAAATCCTCAAGAAAGAAGTCCACGCAATGAGCGGCACACAGAGTCTAGTACAAGTGCGGTCTTTTTAACATTAATTTTGCACCAGCTGCTTTATAATTGGTGGCATTGTTTATTACCACCTGTACAACCAGCTTCTCTCCAACCTCTTCAACTACCTTATCCATTAGTTGAAAGAGGTAATCAACTATCTTCATGTGTTTAGAAGCATTAACTGATTTCAAAAATAATGTCCCGACATCGCTGTAGGCCAAAAAAGTTTAACAAACTCTTTCTTGTGGGACCGATCTATCCATCACACGTCATTATACAACCTCTCTCATCCCATACTTCCTCAAAGCTCTGGACATAAGCTCCTATCTTCGCGTACTCATCATCTAGTAGGAGCCTAGATAGCTGACATGCATAAGGTTTTTTAACTCCTGGACCAGCTTCTGTACTAGTATCAATCATACTTTTGAAGTATGACGACTCCACAACATGACTCGGAATGTGGTTGAATACCACGAACTTTGTAATGGCTTTTCTGAGCCTCTTCCCCCATATTTTCAGTGAGGTTGCACTCAATTTATTTTGTTTCGTACTTTCTGTCTAATACATAAACAGATCCATGGGACCTGTAGTACGACCTATAGTAGGCATCTTGGACTCCCTCGCGAAACCTGATTTACGCAACCCCTAGGTCTCCTCGATGTCCTCACCATCATCGAGATCATATAGCCTCTGACTAGACCCACCAACAAGCATAGGTGGACTCTTCAAGCTGGACTGAAACCAATAATTGACTTCTTCCTAATCTCATCGTCGTCGTGCTTCTCTAGCACTCTCCCTCACGACTCTCGTTGTCACCTCATCCTCATCATCCTTAGGTCCAGGTGCAGGAAACTCTGGATCTTCCTCCTTATTCTCTCATACATGTCCCGATCTTAGTCGGCTTTTGCTTTTTTTTTTTTTTTCCCTTAGCTGTCTGCAAGCTGGCTCTGAGAGCTTCTCTGACCTCTCTCGGTACATGCTGATATCTTTTTATCTCTCCTTTAATGTGAGCAAAATGCTTCTTCAATCGTATTGTACCTCCTCCTTGCAATTTCTTCTCACAGAGCTTACATTCGATTCGGAGCTTATCACTATCTATTATTGTGCTGTATTGTTAGGCTGAATCTTGCCCACGTACCATATTTATTTATTTTACCTGCATGAATGAACAAACGATTGAATTAAATTATATGTGACACATCATCGCATATTGATTAATAATATGTGATGATGCATGTGTCACATGTAATCATCATGTGACACATGTTGATTACATGTGAATTAAATACATCCCGTGATGATGTGTCATCATAATGTGATGATGCATATGTCACAACATCATGTGATAATGATGTGACACATGTTGGTTACATATGTCACATCATCATGTGATGATGTATGTCAAACATTGTCACATGATATATTTCATATTATTCTAATTTTTTAAAATATTATATTATATTTAAAATATTAGTTTATATTAATATATTTTATATTATTCAAATTTTTTTTATATTATTAATATTTAAAAGAGCAATTAATAATTTAATATATGATTTTTCTAAATATATAATATTATAAATTCATAACAAAAAAAAATATAATTTAGGTCATTTGACACATGTCATTTGATGATGTGTGTCACATGCCATTAATTACATGTGACACACATCATATCCCATGACATGCGTCACATGTGACACATCACATGTAATTAATGACATGCGACACATGTCATTTGATGATATGTCACATACCTCATGACATTTGTCACATGTCATGGGTATATGACACATCATCAAATGACATGTGACACATCAATTACATGTGTCACATATAATTGATTTGTCACATGTGTCATAGGGTATGTATCACATGTAATTGATGCGTTACATGTGTCATATGTGTCACATGTAATTGATGTGCCACATGTGTTATGGGGTATGTGACATATGTATAATTGATGTGTCACATGTGTCACGTACACCAAGACACATGTAACACATCAATTACATGTATTACTAACATATATTAATTATTAAGTTTTTATAAATAATTTTATATAATAAATAAATTAAAATTTAAAATTAATTTACAAACATATATTAAATTTTCTTTTAAAATAGGTGTCTAACTAATAAATCATAATATATTAAAATAATTTATATATTAATTTCGTAATATAAAAATATATATTAATTATTCTTTAATATATAAAATAATCAAAGAGTTTTTAGGATACATATAAAAATAAATCATAAGAGATTTTATAGTTCATATAAAAAATAAATCACAAACCCTAAAAGTAAACCCCCAAATTTGACCCATTAGAGGCATTATGTGCTTAAATTATGGGGGTTTAATATAAAATCCTCCAAATTTGAGTTTAAAATTTCAAGATCTACCATATTTAAGGAAAATTTTTAAATAAATAAACCCCTAAAATATAAGAAATTGGGAGAAAATAACCTAAAACAGTATAATACGTTCATTCTCTACAATCTTCGGTGATGAAAGAGGTGGAAGAAGAGATAAGAACAAAAAAGAAAACAATGGAAAGAAATAGGGAAAAGAGGGTTTAAAAATTCGATTCTCATGCTTTAGCTCAGGAGGGGACCCACAGAAATCCACAAAATTATCGGACGATAATTTGATTGTTTTAGGGGTCCACAGAAATCCACCAAATTATCATCCAATACGGGCGATAATTTGTCTGTATCAAACGATAATTTGGTTGTTTTAGGGGTACCCGATAAAAACTTTTTTTATCATATCGGGTATCCTCCAAAACGATACGTACCAGTATCGTCCAATATTTTGATCCATGCATTGGATAGCGTGGCTCCGCCACTGAGTCAAAGTTAATGACATTATTTTGATTGATGCTTTAGGAGCCGATTCTGTCCTCCATGGGAGGACGGTCACCGTCCTCCAAGGTCCACGTGGAAGTACACATGGCATTCAAAACACTCTTTGGCTGCCACATGGAGCACGGGTGATGACTTAGATCAAATTTAAAAAAAATAAAAATTGGAAAGAAGTTTTTTAAAAGCATAAGTCAATGTTTAACTAATTTCAATTATCTATATTTCACGGCTCAAAAAGCACACAGTGAAAATGAGTTTTCAAAATTATATTTTTTTTAAAGTGATCTAAGTAATGCACCAAACGTCTATGTGACATTGAAATAATGTTTTGGATGCCAACTTTGGAGGACGATGACCGTTCTCCCATGGAAGACGAACAAATTCACTTATTTTGTCAAAACATTATGAGACCAAATTTGCCCTCTTTACCCATGCCCAACCCGTTGACAGCCCTAACTTATTCACAAGCTTTGACTTATTGTGTATGTTAGGAGGGACAGGCTTTAGGAAGGACAGATTTTATGAAGACAAAGTATATGCAGCTGATGTGGTATGATGCAATTAATTACATGTAGTAGGACTTAATTGATGTCAGTCACCACAACCAGTCACATCAAGCCATGTCAGCAGGCTACACTTTGTCTTACAACAAATCTGTCCTTCGTGTGTAATTTTCGGAATAAGAATATAACAAACTACCTCTCCGAATCCCCAGCCAAACCCAGCGGGAAAGCAAAATCCAACCCCCAACTAAAAACTCCTCCTTCCTCAATCCCCAAAAGGACCAAAACAGAACAAAAATAAAAATAAAAGTGAACTCTTGAATTCAAAGCAATGCATCTGCGTCTCCAGTTTTCCACCACCATAAAAAAATGATAAAAACCCTAGAAATCGCAGAGCCTTCTAGCCCTCGCCGTCGTGTCTTCCGATTATGATGAAGCAGGAGATGCGTAGCCATTTCTCTCCCTTCGAAGATGCTCTCCGCCTTCGCCTTCGCCTTCGCCGTGATAGCTGCTATTACAAGCTCCCGCAGCAGCGATTCAAACTCTCTGTTCTTAAATTGGATGGTTCTTGTTTCGGTACTCTTTGTTTTTTGTTTTGTTAATGGAAGTTGATTCGATATATAGATATATGTTATGTATTTGAATTGTATATATTTTCCGGTGCTGTGTGCAGAGGTGCAGATTTCGAAGGCTGCTTCGGTTTGCGAGCTGAGGCAGGCCATCGAAGAGGTTTTCAGTCAGTCTCCTAAGGAGGGAGATGGAAAGATATCTTGGTATGAAGATTCAATTTCGAATTATTCAAATTTTTTGTCTCTTCTGTAGGAAATTAATGTAGGATTTCATGAATTTTGCAATCGTAGTGAGTATATTGGAGTTAAGGAATAAGTTGATAGGGGGAAACTAGAAAAGATCAACAAACTTGGTAAAAAAATTGGGGGAAAAATTAAAAATATATTAACTTTTGAAGGAAAATGGGGATAATTTGTGATTTAAATGCAAACTTCGCTATCCACTCAAAAAGTCATTACCTTTTTGAAAAATACAATTGAATCACATTTAAGTTGTAGACCTTATGATTGCAATTGAAAAAGTTGTAGACCTTATTATTCATTATTTAACCGAAAAGTTGACAATTTTTGTCACTATGATTGCAATTTGTTTTGTTAATGTTGCTTTGATTTTGTAAATGGCAGGGGATTGTTAAATACTTGAGCTGATTTCTTTTTAAGTGTTTGTATTAGGTAGGGGTAGATAGGGTGACTCCAAAATCATTCTGATCAAAATATTCGTACCTTCTGATTGAGCATATTTTTCATTTTTATTGTTGTTAGTGTTATTTTTCACTAGTTTGGATGATTGCCGATACACTCTGACCATCTGTTCGTAAGCTATTGATTAGATGGTCAAGATAGTCCAAACGTGTTATTTTGGTTGGAGTTCTATCAATGAGATCGCCTGCCACATGGACATCTTGGATTGATGACTTATGTTTTCCACATGTACAATATAGATGTCCCGAGAACCTTTTTCCAACTCTTAAACTAAGAGATTGGTTCTCCTTACTGGCATTGTTAGGTTATTAAGCTTATGAAGTGCCTTTTACCCCATCCGAACTTTCCAAAGGCGTTAACAGAAGAGAGCACACCATTGTAAGGGCCCTAAAAATTTGTGCAGCTTTTGAGAGGATTTAGTGGCTGAAAGGTGCTTCATAAACTTCATAACCTTATGATTCTGGTGACATCCCATTAATCTTAAACTAATAAGCCCGTGTTTGGGATTTGTGTTGTTAAAGTTGGGATTTCTTTTCTTTTACCTTGGTTTAATCTGTTACGGAATGATTAAGTGGACCAATTTTGTGCGAGCAGGTCACATGTGTGGGGCCATTTTTGCTTATGTTATCAAGGTCAGAAACTTCTTAATGACAAGGCACCTCTCCGTTCCTTTGGAATCAATGACGGTGATCAGGTATGTCAGAATATTTTAAT
Source organism: Chloranthus sessilifolius (assembly GCA_021018995.1). Taxonomy (NCBI): domain Eukaryota; kingdom Viridiplantae; phylum Streptophyta; class Magnoliopsida; order Chloranthales; family Chloranthaceae; genus Chloranthus; species Chloranthus sessilifolius. The sequence goes on from CM037589.1 coordinate 100,182,503, forward strand.
GCAAGTGATTTTTGTTTAAAGATGGTTTCTGATCCTATTGTTCCTGTTGAATGGCTTCTAATATCCCATCACTTATTGTTAGAGCATTCGCTGGCTAGATATTAAGATCCTATATAGATATTCCATTCGTATATTTGTTTTGCAACGTTTTTTGTACTAAATACATCCAGCTGGGTTGAACCTGCAGACATAGATATTTTTGTAGCCTCTCATTTTGGGATTAATCTTGAGTGTTAGTCTTTCTTGGATATGCAAATTCAGTTGATTTATCTTCCAAATATAATAATTTTTTACTGCTTTCTTTTTTGTGATAACTTTTCAAATTCCCTTGAGAAGGTTACAATGACATTTTGGAAGTTGTGCATTCTGGCTTCTGAAAGCAGCTAATTTTTACGTTATCCCTTTGTCGAATTTGTGAATATTCAGTCTCCAGCTTTTGGCGAGCTTATTTTTAACCTTACAACTTTCTTAACTTACTCTTTTGGCGAATTTGTGAATTTTTCATACACTTCATACTTAGTCTTACTCAAAACTTTCTTAGCTTCTCTTTTAGCGAGCTTCTATTTTTCATGATCATTTGTAGTTCTTGTTCTTTGTCATTCATTCAAACACTTCTTCTTCTCAACAAGTGACATTTGAATGTCTACATTCCACCATGTCTTTTTGTACACATTTTCTTCCTTTGGATTCATCAAGTACTTGTTTAAGACATAAAGCCATTTGTTCTCGCATCTCATTTGGGCCCCCTTCACCCCATCATACTTCTCGTTCACTCATTTATCCTTTAAAAAATTATTTTTTTTTTCCTTTTAATTCCCCCTACTTTATTTTGGGCTATCCTTTATCATCCTTTTATTCACTTGGCTCTTGATAAGAACATCCAACATTTTGTATCATAAGGCGCTCTCCTAGGATGACTTTGCAATCCTTATAGTCAGCCCACACTCTTTGCCTTAATAAAAGTAATCTGTTTGAGTTCTATTTCCGCCACTCTTAAAAGTTATAAGATGTTTGTCTTTAAAGAAAGTATCCGCTATTGTGAGGTCAAAAGCTACAACAAAATCAAGGATATTTTCCCCTATCTCGTTCCTTTCACTAAAACCATATCCTCCATGTATTCCTTTAAAATTGTTTCCTATCCTCCTTACGTGTCCATTAAAATCACCTCCATTCACTATGCTGTTACTATTGGGTATGCCTTGTAGTAGTTTATCTATCGATTGCCAAAATTCTCGTTTCACGCTTCACAGAGTCCTACTTGAGATGCATAGACACTAATAACATTTAGTACATCTTTATCTAAAATGATATTAATCATCATAATCGATCATTCTTTTCCTCAACCACCACAATCTTATCCTTCAACTCTCTATCTACTACAATGCCTACCGCCATTATGCGAGTTATTTCTAGGTCCTTAGCCTTCTCCTTTTTCCACTGTCTCTTGCAAGCACTTTGGATTAATCTTCCGTCTCTTCATAGCTTCTTCTATCAACTTAACACTCTTTCCAATTAATGTACCTACATTCTAAGAAGCCATACATATCTTCTAGACCTTCTTTGCCTCCACACATCTATGTTGTGGGAGCCTTAACTTACTATTTGCAATAATTTGACATCCTTGCTAATCATTGCTAACATGGAGTACCCTAACCAACCTTTGCCTACTTCTCACTATAAGTCTATAACCGGGTTCCATCATAGCTTGTCGCTTATAGGGAACGCCCTAGGCAATCCTTACCTACTTCTCACCACAATGAGATTTTGTTGTAGTGCGTCGCTTACAGGGAACGGCCCTAACCAACCCTTACTTATATCTAAGTACAATTGAGATCCGTTATGGCTCGTCACTTAAAACAGGGGACACCCAATTCAACCCTTGCCTACTTCTCACTGCAGGTATGGTCCATTGAAACTCCTCGCTACTAGAGGACGCCACAAAACATCTGTTTGTAATTGGTCTTGCCATATGGATTTAATGGGGTTCTTTACAACTGGCTGTCAACCTAACGCTAAACCTCCTTTCTCATCTAGGGTGGTGAATGGGTGCCAAACTAGTGACTTGTAGAAAACATGCTTTCACCTATTTACACACTCATATATATATATATATATATATATATATATATATATATATATATATATATATATATATATATATATATATATGTTCTTATGGTGCACGGGTTGGGCATGTAATGTCACATGAGATTTTTCTGTCTTTATGTCACATGCCTTTAATGGGTCATAGATGCCTTTGTTCCTCATCTTCGCATGCATACCAAACGGCTTTAACAATTTACTCGAGATGTAGTATATATTTGTGTTTGTATCAAATAGGAGCTTCCTTGATTGTCCAACTCTCATTTTTTCTCTTTTTCATTCCCGTACAATGAAAGCTAGTGCTAAGACTCTGCCATAATACCATTACAAAACAAGTTCTTCATTTTCTTGTTTTGTGCAGCTTCATTTCGTTAGGCATCTGACTATTAACCATAATCCAACGAAGAAACGTCCACCAAGACATCAAAGTACTACTTGTAAACAGCTCACTATGTAAGGTCTCGATTCATTTATAATTCTTTGTATTGGTTGGCTATATATATATGCACGTCTATATGGATGTGTAGGTTTACAGGAATGATTTTTTAGGCTTAGATCATCATCTTCATCACATCGTTATCCCCTCTCTTTGGGGCTGGCTTAATAGGTCTCATTGTAGGGAATTGGCAGCATTTTTTTACAGCTGACTGCCTACGTAACACTAAATCTCCTTTCTCATCTGGGCTTGGAACTAAAAGTAAAAAAAGTTGGTATAGGGTAACTAACCAGATCCCTACCTAGATTGGATATGGTCACTGATTGGGTACATGGGGGACTATTTTTGTTCCCAAACTAGATTGGATGGTCATTAATAGGGTCTATGCTGCACTATTTTTCATCAAAGAGTGCCAGTTGATGTGACTGACATGATGTATAGATCTAATAGGTCAAAGATCACATCGAAAAGACATTTCCATTGTTTGATCCAAAGCAGTAAGCACCATCAAAACGAATGTCTACCATGTAATTCTCTGAACCTGTTTTAGCTGTCCACTTTTCAAAGGAGTTTGACTGCTTTGAGTTAAACGATGGAGATGTGTTTTCATGAAGCAATCGTTGACCCACTAGATCTCTACATCCGTGATTCACATCAAGTGGCATGCTTGATGAAAAATAGGGCCACATTTACCCTGTCACTGACCTGTTCAAATCTAGATTAGGAACATACTAGCTAAAAAAAAAGCATGCCTAGATTGATTGAATGTTGTTTAACGTGGAACTAATTCATTGGTCTAAAGGTCATCAACAGGTTCAGATGTCCATGAAAATGAAGAGAATGGTGAGTGTCATGGTGATATTAATCGCAAGGACGAACTCCATCGTAATGAAAGTGATCAGGATGAAGATACTATTGGGCATGCAGAGTTCAAATTGGCCCATTTCTTGAAGGGGTGGCTGTCATACTCGAAATTATGGAGTGTGAGAAGAGAAGGCAGGATTTGTCCTTCTAGGTTTGGAGCAAATTATTTGAGAGTTGGAACAAAGGTCACACGGTTCTAAACATAGTGAAGCATGAAATTGAGCAATACTCAAAAGGTCATCATCTCTCTTTACACGTTGGTAAACAAAACACGCACTCTACAAGAAAATCCAAGCCACACTTGTTTAGGTTGTCATATTTTTGTGCCCATACCTGTCGACATGTTTCCAATCTGAGACTAGTTGTATTTTTCTCTCTTTTCCTACTTGGTCAGGAACTTGAGGTTTTTGGCAAAATGAATATTTTTCAGATATATGTGATGGTTATGCCGACAAACTGTGATGAGTAACAAAAGACGTGGGTGAATTTTTCATGGATTTGTCCAACTGGCATCCTCTGTTTTTGGACTTTTAGAACAATCACCATCTCATATATCTATCTAAAAATATATGCATTTTGCAATACCTTTGCGCTCATATGGAAATGTTCTGAACACACTTTGTAGTTGGGAGATGGATCCTCGACGGTGATGTACCTGGACTACTTTGTTCAACCGCTCCAGCCAGAGGCAACCGAGAAGTGCAGCGTAAATAATGTTTGGTAACTCACCATCTCTTTGATAGATTCACGTTTTGGGAATGATAATACATGTAGTCAAATTTGTTGGATTTGGAAGCAGCAAGAGAAAAGTGAAATGCTTATGGCATATATTTCAATAGAGCTAGTTTTCAGTCTGATGATGAAATCGATTGTCCAGTTATTTATCTGTGATCATAATTTGATGATCATTCCCTCGTGGTTTTATTTACTTATAAATTTTTGTGTTCATGCTTGTGTGGCTATAATTATCGATTTCTTTTGGATATAACTTGTGATCGATCGACAAAACGGTAGAATTTGAGCATTGAGAAATTTTTCGTCATTTCTTAAAGTTTCGTTCGGCAATTTCAGAGCTTTTATGAGATAAGCTCAGAAAGTTGGTAGTCAAAATCTGAGCAAAATCCTTAACAACTCAGATACTCAATTTCCCTGTATGTGTTCGTGAGCTGTTCAAATTCCTTACCTTTTCTAAGCTTTTCCAAGAGAAACTCAGATTCCTATATTCTTCAGTTTCACTTTCCGACTTTAGAGGTGTTTTTTTGCCTTCAACTTTTCGAACTTAGAATTTGAGCATTTATGAGTATTTTTTTCGGATATCAATATATTGCTATCACTAAGAAAAGCTGAAAAAACATATTTCCCGAATAAACTCTCAAACAAGGGAAAAGCTCATAAAATAGTCCGAAAGCCCATATTGTGAAGAAAATGATCAGATTATGAACTTTGCTCAATATAAACTATGAAAATTGAGGACCTATTTGGATATCAATGTAAATAAAGAAAAGGGTAGCCCTATTGGCTCCTACCAAAATACTCAATGCCCATACACCGGAAGACCATTGAATACCTTGAATTAGACAATGGAGATCGTTTTTACCCCAATCTTCCACAATGGATCTTTAGATCGTGGTTGTACCATCAAACAATCATTTTTTATTCCACAATACACCTCATGGTGGGCGGAGAGGGATCTCCAAATTCAAGCGTAGGAGCAATGGAAAAAGAGACAATTATGTGCCACAAAGGTGGCAGTTCAAATTTATTATTATTTCCTAAGGGAAAATTTTAATGAGCGGACCTGAAACAACAGATTGCTTACGTGGCGCGATGCAAGTGGCGGGCCATACTTGCATTGCTAGAACCCACTGTGCTCGCATGCCACATAAGCGGTCCATTGAATGGTCTGCTGTTTATAATCTGTCATATATTAATGCCCTTTCACAAGAGATCAAGACGTCGTGAGTAAGCAATTTATCCGTATTCCCCTAGTGGCACGTCTTTTGAAGAATCTAATTTATCGAAGTGGTAGTTCCAATTGGGACCTTGGATTAAAAATCACACTAACGAGAGGATTTGAAACATTCAATCTATATACTTAATTGTTGAGGTTGTGCCTTGAATTCTATTGGTGGTACTGATCAACAGGTTGGACTCTATTGATCTAAGGTTACTAAGGGTATTTTAGTCATTTTCATATGGAGTGGTTACACTTTGTATTAGATATAAAGTTTAATTTTGGGTTAGGGTTTGGGAACTCAATTTTGAATCAAGGGAGGTGAGGCTTGAGAGATTTGTAACCCTATTTTTCATAGATTTTGTGAAAGAAGCTCAGCATCACCCGTAGATTTAGTTAAATTGTGGAACCACGTAAATTTTGTGTTTGTAATTGCTTGTTTTTATTTATTTTAATTATCATAATTTTACACTAATATTGAAAGTTGTCGCATATTTTTTTAATAATTAATGACTATTTTCTAATTGTGAAGGGTCATGTTTTAGGTCTTTGAAGGAAATCACCCGAACTTATTGTGGTGAGTCCAAATTGTCCAAAGAACTAAAATCATTTCAAGATCACCCAGCTAAAAAAACATGGCATCAAAAGGTTAAAACTATCTAATGTTCGATTTCTATTGAAGTGCTTTGATTGGATGGTATAACTCTTCCAATCAGCATATTATTTGAGAATATTTAAGATTTAATGAAATTAGATAACATTAAATTAGATTAATTTGGATAATATTAATAAGTAGAATAGCTTGGAAGTAGTTTAATTCAGTTAAAATTCTCCTTGTAATCTCGCCTCTCCTATGGGCAATCAACAATGGTCAGGTCCAATCGGGTTTAATCGGACTTTGAGTTCAACCATATCTCCAACCCTTGGAAGTAGGAGAATCTTGACTGCATGCCATCCTATAAAAAGTAAAAACTACGAAAGCCATATTAATTCTTGGTAATGTTAGATCCTGTTTGTCACGTTTTATAACAAAATTTGTGTAGACCTCCCTTAGGATATGTGTGTGCCAAGATGGATGGGTTCTACCTTGATCAATCAAGATTATCAGTCATACATCCTATGACCATGTTTTGTAAACCATCAAAAGATTTTAAAATAATTCTTTTATATATATATCCTGAAGTGACAATGCGCTGTGGTGGTCTCCACAGCATGCTGTTGCTGCAGAATCCTTTCGTGTTCACTGCGTGCTGTGATGTTTCTCATAGCGTGCTGTAAGGTCCTCTGGACAGAACTTCACTTTTGGGGGAAAAGGGTCTTTTAGACTTTTCTGATTTTTTTGGTCTTTTGAGGATTTTAGGTTTTGATAAAAGCCTTTTAATAATAGGAGGGAAGGCTAAGTGAGCTAAGTGAGCTTCTTCCTCCTTAAGCCAAAACCCTAGAACTCCATCATCTTCAACCTTTGAAATCTTTTTTGATTTGCAAAATAGTTTTCATTCAAGGGTTTTTCCTCCCCTCTTTCACCTTCATCTTACATTGTTTACTCAAGTGAGTCGAGTGCTTTGCTTAAGTGAGTTGAGTGTTTTGAGCTGTAGAGATTATGTTGTGATCGATAGTATTGTGGATCTCAAGGCGGATCGTTGTGCGTTCATCAATGGTAAAGGAGAGCATCCAAATCGGAGAGGTATAGAGGTGACCGGTGAGGGGGAGTTGGTTTGCATGGCGGTTTGAAAGAGTATATTCATTGTCGGTTTATCATTTGAAACTCTTTGCAATCATTTATTTCATAGTGGATTTGGTTTGTGGACTTCGGTCCCGTGATTTTTCCCAGTGATTGGGTTTCCACATATATCTGGTGTTGTGATGATTGTTGGCGTTATTGTGTAATCCCTAGATTAATTAGAATTAATCGAATATTCGATCAATTCCGTACATTGAAGGAATTTCAATTGGTATCAAAGCCAAGTTTGCTCGCATTTGATTCTTTTTGAATCGGGCGTCTATGGCCTATTCAGAAAATTTTGATTTACCAAGAGAGGGCATTTCCACAATACGACCTCCTTTATTCGATTATCACAATTACCCTTATTGGAAGGGTAGGATGAGGGCTTTTTTTAGATCCATGGATATCATGGTTTAGTCTGCGGTTGAGACTGGTTGGTCACCACCTCAAGAAATGTTCCAGTTAGATGGATTTGAGAAAATCACTGTTAAACTTGCTAACCATTACAGTAGTGAAAAAAACAGGCTACCAATGATAACTCTAAAGCAGTGTATGCCATTTTTGGAGCTGTAACTAGGGCTGCAACAGAGCCGAGCCAGCTCGACAACTCGGCTCGGCTCGACCCGAAAAATAAGAGCTTTTCTCTTTAGAGATCGGCTCGAGAGCCGAGCTGAGCTGGGCAGTTTGTAGCTCAAATGAACAGAGCCGAGCTAGAGCTAAGGCTGGCTTGGCCCGACTCGGCTCTATGGCTCGATATATATATATATATATATATATATATATATATATATATATATATATATATATATATATATATATAAGTAATTAACTTTGAGGGGTCTATTTTACCCTTCAAAGTAACCGTTTAAGTTTATCTAATTGTTACTTTGAAGGGTAAATAGGAATTGCGCTCCACTTGCCCTAGTTTATCTAACGATTAATTTATTTCATATGTTGCGTGATTGTGTTTAATCATGTATTTAAATCTTTTGTAGAATGGATATTTAATTGAGTAGAAGTTTTAAAAACGTATTAGGAGAAATTTTTTTATAATAGAACATACTTGGCTCGAAGCTCGGCCTGAGCTCAGCTTGAGCTCGGAGAGCCGAGCTAGAGCTTGAAATTTTCGAGCTCGAAGAGCCTAGAGCCGACCTCTAGCTCGGCTCATATAAGGTAGAGCCGAGTTAGAGCTGACCCAAGCTCGGGCTCGGCCCCGCTCGGTTGTAACCCTAGCTGTAACGGCCTCTGAGTTTAAGAGGATCTGTAATTGTGAGGTAGCTAGAGAAGCCTGGAGGATCTGAGAGACCATTTTTGAAGGGACCTCATAAGTAAAGATTAACAAACTATAAATGTTAACAACACAATTTGAAAGTCTTCGGATGAACGATGATGAGAAGTTTACGAACTTCTATACTAAGCTGAATGATATAGTCAATAGCTCCTTTTATCTTGGAGAGGAGATACCACTTAATAAAATTGTCAGGAAGGTTCTAAGATCTTTGCCTGAAAGGTTTAGACCAAAGGTGATGGCCATCTCAGAAAGTAAGGATATTGATCAAATCAACATTGATGAACTAGTGGGATCTCTTCAAACGTATGAATCTGAGATTCAGGGTAGTCAAAAGTAGAAAGGTGTTGCTTTTCGATTCTCTAAAAAAAAGGAAGAAAATGAGGATTGTGATAGTGATGGTGATGAGGACTTTTCCCTGTTTGTCAAAAAATTTAATAAAATTTTCAAAAATAAAGAGAGTGTTGGCAGGTCCTATGAGAAATCTAATGTTCTCACCAAAAAATCCCATAAGGAATCATTGGAGAAAATCCAATGCTTTAAGTGTCGTGTTATGGACATTTTGCTTCCCAACAAGAAGAAAAGTGTTGATAAATCTAAAGCCATGGCTGCCGCTAAAGAAGATGACACTAGTGAGGAGAGTTCCTCCGATGAGTCGAATGGGTCCCAACATGGGTTTCGACCTTCTGTTGTTTCCATTAATGAAGAGACACAATTGTTTCCTCGTGCTACTCCTGTTATTTCGGATGAAGAGGAGGATGATGTGGATATATTTGATGTCTATGATGAATTCTATCTTGTAAGCGTTCAATTGAATAAAAAGTAGATGAAGTTGATCAAAGATGTGTCATCTCTCACATCCTTTGTGTGTTGAAAAAAATGTTGAGTATAATTTGATGTGTGAAAATGTTGAAATTTTGGAACATGATGTAAAAAGTTTGAGGGGGAAAATCAAATTTTTAGAATTTGAAGGAGATGAGTATTGCTCCAAATACAACCGTCTCTGCATTGAGAATGAAAGGGCTTAAGAAGGAGCTTTCAAATGAAAAAGTCACCCTAGGAAAATTGCAAAATGCTAGGGTGGACACTTAAAAAACTTGGGATGCCTCCAGAGGTTGGAATGATAAAATTGGGTTGGGTTTTAAGGAAGTAATTCACCCTGCTTCTGGGAATAAAGGAAAAGAAAAATTGAAATATGTTCCTAAACTCCCAAGAAATATAAACAGTGAACCTTCATCCAGTTTACCTCCTCTTTTGCCTACCCCCTCACATCTCAAAATGGCTAATGGTAATAAAGGCCCCGATTGTTTTTACTGTAGTAGAAAAGGACACATAATCTCACGTGTTTTGTTAGAAAAGTGGACCTTTTAAGCCAAAAGCATGACAAGATAGTTATCTATCGATTGAGGGCTCTTGGAAATTTTTTAGAGTGAAAATGGGTGAGGAAAGATACTGTTAGGAATGTGCATCGTTGAGTAGAGTCTGTATACTTCGTTTTGTTTTTTTTTGTAGATCCTTCTTTTGTGATTATTTCATGTTTTTCTATTCATGTTTTCTGTACATCTATATTTTTTTTATTGTTGCTCTTTCAAGTCTTCCATTTTGTTTGAACTTCTTTAGTGATATTGTTGGTTGATATGATGCATCTAGTCTGTTATCCTTCGTGAATTGGGCTTGTTCAATCATTGTCATCTTGTGGCTATTGATGTGCTTGATCTACCTTGCGTCCTTGATTTTCAGCACTGTCCTATAATTTGTCTCATGGAAATTTTGGTCTCTCATTTTCTATCTTTGTTCAATTCATCGTTTGTTGTATACTAAGAGTGACTACCAGACCTTATTGTATCTCATGTGGTTATGTGAAGCTCTCCTTACTACGATAGTGGTCACAATACGCACCTAATTAATATAAGTTGGGGTATCACTCCATAGGATATGTGAGATAGCTTTTATTGGTGCCAATTGTGTGTCTTTTCTCTGTGCTTAAATTTTTTAGAAATTTGGGAAAAAAATTCTTGTTGTAAAGACAAAAGGAGGGGTACAATTATGAGTATTTTGTCATTACATTGTGAGAGCTACCCACTGCAAGTCACTTGAATGGCCTTGCCGAGCGTCTCACCCACGTACATATTATGCCTACAAGCATGTTAAAATCGCAGGAGAGACAATGACAACATGTCTGTCATTAATGAAATGCGTCCTTAACTTACCTCTGAGAAATGCTCCAGATTGTGTTGTCACCTCTTAGTGTCTATGTATACTGGTTGAACTTGCAATGTGAAGATGGGACTTCTTTTTTTTCCTTTCATGAGGAATGCGTCTTTGTGTTGCTGAAATTTTGAACACCTTTGCAGGTCTGTCACTAACAAGGCTCCTCTCTGATTGTATGATTGAATTAACCATATTCATGATGGCTAGTTTGTATTTGTGTGCATCGTATCATCCCGAGGTGTCGCTACTGTGTCTCAAATTATGTATTTTAGTGAGCATTCTCTGTTGTTAAAAAAATAAAAATAATAATTCCAGTTTGCTGTGATCATACCACAGCGTGTTGTGGCTGGGGAGGTTGTTTCTGACGAGCTCTGAAGGTATTTTATGTTTATGTTGGCAGCTTGTTGTCTGATATGATAGCACACTGTAATTTACCTCACAATGCGTTGTGCTAGTCTGACAGCGTGTTGTTCTTATCTCAACAACGCGCTGTGGATGGAGCTCACGGTTTGTATACCGTTTTGTCTTCCTGTTTGTGGGGTCAACAACGCACTATGGAAATCAAATAGCGCGTTGTGTATATATATTTTTTTGCTCTTCTGTTTGTGAGGGTGACAGCGAGCTGTGGATGTAGCCAAAATCTGTATCTTTGTTCACAGCGTGCTATGCTTTATGTGACAACGCGTTGTGATCTAAAATGACAACTGATTGTCAGGTGCATCTTTTCGAGGTAGCATGCATTTGCCAACATGACAGCGCGCTGCACCCCATGGTTTCAATTTTCAAAGCATTTTGTAACATCTTTTCAGCGGGAACCGCTCCCATGCTATAATAACAGCGCACTGTGGTCCTTACTACAGCATGCTGTCACACATGTTTGTTTTTAATCATAAAAGGGGAGCGACATTTTTTTTTCGTTCTTTTATTTTTTTTTGCTGGTGGACCAGTTTGATCAGGGAAGTATTTCTCTTTACTTTTGGCACTTTGAAATTTTTTTCTCATTTGGATGATGGGTGTTTATGTGTAATTTGATGATACTTTGTTTTAAGTGTATGGTGGTAAACTTATGTTGGATATTTCTACTGTAGAGGATTGATTGTTCTTATTTTCCTGATTGGTGCGATTCAATTAAATAGTTGATGATTTGTTTTCTTCTCTCTGTGATCATGTTTAACATCCGATAGTGGTTCAAATCATCATGGTTACTTTCCTTATGTTGGATTTGTATGATGAATTTTTGTGGTAATTGGTGGTTGACTCCCTTTGTCAATTCTAACAAAAAGGGGGAGAATTGTTTACAACAGCTGAGATTATGTACAGATGATGGGTGCCTTATATTTTATCATGATATCACTATGGTATTGGATGGTCTCTTGCTTATATATTTTGCAGGTGATGGATCAAGACCCATCTTGACTTAGGATATGCATAACTTTAGGGGGAGATCATGAGTCCATGTATCTTTATCCTTATTGTTTTCTCATATAGATCAATGTATAGGATGAGTGGGGCTACTTGATGTAATATGTATGAAGTGATGTAAACATTATTTTTTATCGTAGAATGTGACAAAGGGGGAGATCATAAGTCTCTGTACCTTTATCCTTATTATTTTCTCATATAGATCAATGTATAGGATTAGTGGGGCTACTTGATGTAATATGTATGAATTGATCTAAATATTATTTTTTGTCACGTTTTACGATAAAATCTATGTAGATCTTCCTTAGGATATGTGTGTGCCAAGATGGATGAGTTATAGGGTGTTTTGGACTTTTCTGATTTTTTTGGTCTTTTGGGGGTTTTGATAAAAGCCTTTTAATAATAGGAGGGAAGGTTAAGTAAGCTAAGTGAGCTTCTTCCTCCTTAAGCCAAAACCCTAGAACTCCATCATCTTCAACCTTTGAAACTTTTTTGGATTTGCAAAATAGTTTTCATTCAAAGGTTTTTCCTCCCCTCTTTCATCTTCATCTTACATTGTTTACTCAAGTGAGTTGAGTGTTTTGAGCCCTAGAGATTAGGGTGTGATTGATAGCTTTGTGGAACTCAAGGCGAATCATTGTATGCTCATCAACGGTAAAGGAGAGCAACCAAATCGGAGAGCTATAGAGGCGACCCGTGAGTGGAAGTTGGTTTGCATGGGGGTTTAATAGGGCATGTGCATTGTCGGTATATCATTCGAAACTCTTTGTAATTATTCATTTCATAGTGAATTTGGTTTGTGGACTTCGGTCCTGTGATATTTTCCAGTGATTGGGTTTTCACATATATTTGGTGTTGTGGTGATTGTTGGCGTTATTTTGTAATCCCTAAATTAATTAGAATTAATCGAATACCCGATCAATTTCTTACATTGACGAAATTTTAGGTAATTCATTAATGAAGTCACATTGAATTACCAAGATGTAGCCTTGTGGTTCTCTCTCTCTTCATCTTTTTTTCTTTAAAATTTTATACCTAATTTTTAGGCTATACAAAGGTAGTAAGATATTTTGCCACTTAAAAAACTTAGAGCAACAAAAATGTGTGCTAGGCGGCACCATATGGCCTAAAAGTGAGAAGGTGGTAGTTTTCTCTTATGACCTAGGTTGAGGAGACTCAAACCATAAGAGGTTACTTTGTTTGAAGCAAAAGTAAAGAGATGGGTTTCTTATAGCACTCAAGCCCATGCTAAGCTAAAATGCTCGAACCTAACGGGCTTGAGCTTGAACTGCATTTAATGTTGTAAGTTTATGATATGCAGTCACATCTATTTTAACCTAGAGTAATTCTCTCATTGAGTATCTAGGGTGTGTGCCAAGTTGTTTGTGTGGGTTTAATGTCTAAGATTGGATGTTTTAGATTAAATTATGTAGCCAATTTTAGACCCTTTTCGAAACTACTTCAAATATGGTAACATAAAGGTCACGGACGATCATGAACTTGTTCACAAATGACAGTGAACTCGTTAGGCAAGTTGGTAAGGTACTTGCTTCCAAAGGCAAGAGACCTGAGTTCGAATCTTCTCCCCCCCTTGAGGCCATCTTAAGGATTTATATTATGTATTGACCTGATATGTGCTAATTTGGGGTGCGCACATGCCCCTGAGATTAGGCGGGTGCTCTAAGAGGCCCGAATACCCAAGTATCCAAAAAAATAAAAAAATAATAACTCCTTCACGGATCAGAGTCCTGTTTATATTTGCCATATTGGTTAACTCCAAAGCTAACCTTCTTTTAGAACTTTTTAGCGTTACTCTCTCTCACGCTAGGTTTTTATATCCTTTGAGAGAAAATATCCTAGCCTATTGAGTTGCTTATTGAGTGCTCTCATCTTCCATCTCAAAAGGAGTTTAGGTGTTTGAGGATTCAAACATGTCCTCAATTCGTTAATTGAAAGCAATAACGGAAACTATGAAGGACGCGTTGAGGATTCAGGTAGGGCCTGATAGAACAAGGGTCTACACTACATAATAGTCGTTGAACTTTCGTAAAGTCTTTCGTTTATTTTCGTAGTAATGACGAGTCGTCTCATGGATGTTTCCCTTAATGGGTTTTAGCATGTAAAAGATATCGTGTGCACGTGTGTGATTGCTTGTGATTTATATTTATTATCTACATATATTACATGTAAAATTCCAACTGTCTTTATTAATTGGAAATATATATTGAAAACCTCTCTCATTATAGGGCGGGGCGAATTGAAATGTATGAAACTGGCCAAAGCCTGCAAATTCCTCTTTGAATACAGAAATTTGGGCCCGAGCCTTGAGCTAGACTTCGGACCTCAAATTCTGGCCTGGGTCTAGCCCTTCAAGCTTTGGTTTGATATATGCTGGGCCTTAAAGACTCTTGTATGGGACTTGCCCGGACCGCTTGCACGCCAAGCTACATGCTTCGCACACTTTTTTGTTTATAGGTAAGCTACGACCAAACCTATGGGCATATTTAATTGCAAGTAATGCATGTAACTGCATTACATGTAACTGGTCAAAAGAGATGACTTATAAAGTAACGGTATCGACCAATTACATATAATACATGCATTACATATAATGCTCAAAAGAGAAGACTTCTAAAGAAGTATTTGATTGTCCCTTACTTGAAACCGTAATCCTTATTATTACTATATAAAAGTTAAAATAGTTTCTGTCTTATTTTGTAATACCTAAAATACCTTTAAATTGTTTAGCATAGAATCCTAACTCTAAATATCTCTATCAAGTTAGGGTCTCTACCAGAAACTCGAGGGATAGCCAATAAGATACAAATCTCACTCCTTGATTATAGGAGCTTCAAACCTCCCCGATCAGAACCATATTCTATCTCCTAAATAAATTTAAATTCCTAAATTTATGATAAGATCAAAAGATTTGTAGTTTAAGTCATTACACTAACACCATTAGATTGGGACGGAGAGAATTCAAGGGAGCTAAAAAAAGGGGTTAAATTCATTGGGTACCTCTGTGCGCGCACTATGACTGAAAGTGCTTACATCCCAAGCCCACTAAAAGCAATTGACTGCTTGAAATTATAAGATCATTTTTCTTCCCACTCTACCACAAAAGGGATCTTGAGACCACAAGTGTATCATCACATGAGCCATTTATGATTTCACATGACACAAAACCCAAAATATTGGCATGGCCTTAAATCAAATTTGAGTGTGATGTCCGCAGTCCGCCATGTGATTTTAGTGCCACTTTTTTGGGATCTGTATCGCTTGGAATAAAAAAACTTCGCGTCTCATGGTACATTCACACTCTTAAGATCCCTTGGGTGGAAGAATGGGGTGAAAACCCCGATTTTTAGTAATATGCATCTTAAAAAATGATCAAATGGTAGCGATCGTTTTCCGCACCAATCTTTCACATATATGATCTTGAGATCATGGCATACTATCAGACCAACAGTTTTTTATTATACGCTGCACAACCCAAAAAGTAACTAAATCAGATGGCACGCATCAAACTCCTACATGATTTTAAGTATACTTTTTGAGATGTGTGCCATGTGGAATAAAACGTCTGATTGTATTCATGATTTCAAGATCATTTTTCTGAAATAATGAGGCCAAAAACAATCTCCATCATTTGATTCAAAGCCTTCATTGCATGCCCACCGGAGGAGATGGGTGTGGTCACTACTAAAAATGCCCTTTTTAGCAAAAAAATTATATTTAATAGTTTTTATTATTAAAAAAAAAAAGTTTAAATATTGGCATGGAACTAACTGATATACTGATATGTCACGACCCGAAATTCTACCCCATCCCGAGGGCCTAAAATTTCGAGTTGCGACCCGCACATATCCCGGATATGCTAAGCGGACATACACCTAATCAGAGTTCTCGCGCAATAATGGATCCACGGAATCCGTGAAATCCAACAAATAGGGTGGAATATAAATGCAATAATAAATACTGAATAAGTGTGATAAAACCACAAATCTACTAATAAAATATAAATCCAGTTGGAGACAAATCCAATAAAATAAACTATAAAGTCCGCAATACTAGTATCAATAGAACTCAATACCAAGTCCACAATGATAGAATCGACACTCGAATCGGGATCGATGCCGTAGTCCTCCCCGATAACCGCGATAAGCCGCTTCTTCAAAGGCTCCTGATACTCAACGCCTGCGGGATCAATGAAATCAGTATCGACGAGATCTAGATGGCTTGCATCTACTCCACCAGCATAATCACCTGCAACTGTTAGATTATCGTGGGATGAGTTTACTCAGTCACGTAAACTCAGTGGATACACCACCAATCCACCCCATACTACTCAGGTGCATTGTGGGTGCATCTTGTTAGTGATAAATATGGTATCTCAAAGTAGATAGCAAAAGAAAGGCAAAATCACATGCATATCGTAAAACTCATATCATATCATAAATACAAGACCATGATCTAGACACTTATATCCTAATGTGCCTTACAATATCTTATAACATATCATACTATGTCTTATTATCATTCTCGCACATACGTCTGTACATCGCATGAGCGTAACTAACCACTAGTGAAATCCTAAATGACCTGTACCAGAGTCGCTGCTCGAGCTACTATGGGAGGGTCAACATAGTATCATACCATCATATTATAACGCCCTCGTGTCATACTCATACTCCACCATCCAGCCAATGGGGAGACATAATGGCTAAACTCACTCATAACACACTCATACTCATAATCTCTCCCAGAGATCCGCCTTGGCTGAAAGACGTTGTTGCCCTTACGGTAGCTATACAAGGAACGACACGTACAGAGACTTAAGTTCTTTATCTTTTGCTGGCCTACACAGCGATGACTTATTATCGTACTCGTATCATAACTTATCTTATCTCATACTCATATCTTATCATACTCTTATACTTAATCTTATGACAAACTATAGTGAGACAACTTTCCTAATTCACGCTTCCTAAAAAAAAGGTTCCGTAGTAATCTGGATGTACTTCGTGTGGTAGTTTATACTGCCATAGAGGTGTTGCATCCGTACATGAACGCCAATATTCTGAGTTTCACGTGACCGTAAAAGAAGCATCACCACAGCTAAGGCCCAAAGCCCGATTCTCGTATTATGTCTCATATTTTATCCTCTCGTATTAAAACTCGGGGTGATAGGATCACTGTATATGCCACCGTATACGAAGTTACATTGAATTCACACTCACCCGACTCGTCATGGGTCCCATTCCACTATGAGTTGTAAGACATGTTAATACGGTGTATTCCTCGCTTCGATACCATCTCAGTGAGTCACCACGCCCAAGCGTAGGCATGATCTCATATACTCTCGTACATATGTCATAACTTACTCATAACTCATATAATGTAATTCAGATGGAAATACAGAAAGTCAGACGTACAAAAAAATTTATATTAGATTATCTTATATTTATATATATATACATTTATTTACACACATTCCAATACAACATAAAATAGGATAATTATAAGTGTATTTTTGATAATGAGAAAGTCAGGGTTCGATGTTTACGAGGTATCGAATTCTTAACACTTTGTGTTATCGAAGAGGTCGCGTTGAAGCGATAAATTGATATATATATATATATAACAATTAGATAATTAAATTAAATGGTATTTATAATTATTAAGTTATAATTTATCATAACCATCGATCGAAAGACCTTACGATATAATATACACAAGAACTTTGGTCATGAGAAGTAAAAAATAATACTAAATTTGAATAGCCTTGAGTCATTCAAAATTGAACCCAACTTGTTACTCTATTTTGACCTCTAAAATGTCAGATTCGTGAAATGGCTATTTCACACAAAGTTGTAAAGATCGTTGTCTTCTTTCTAATGCCTTAAAAATCGTATTAATCCGAGGTCGGAGTAAAAAGATATGACTAAAATACCAGGACAGGTGCATCAATAGTCGCGAGGTCGGGTTCGTGGACGCGAATTTGAGTTTGCAGTCATGAGTTCGGACCCGAAACTTCAAGATGGTACAATTTATTATTCTTTTAATTAAAATAAAAATATAGTTTAATTTTTGGGCTTAATTAATTTTAAATAAATAATAATATAAACTTGCAACAATAATATATATTATTATAGTCTTAGTAGAATGATAGATTTCTAATTATATTGATTTGGAAATAAATAATATCAATATGATATTATGTGGATTAAGTCAATCTATCAAATTTATAAATATTATAATTTAATTAATTTTACAAACATAAAAGAGGAAGTAAACATATTAAATATGCAAACCTAATATAAGGTAAAATATTAATAGCTCAAACAAAAAGAATTCTTAAAAAGAAAGGAGAAATAACATATAAACTCAATTTACAGTTCATGCAATTTTAATAGAAAAATAAAATACTAAACATGCAGATTTATCATACTTAAAAATATTCATGTTTAATTAGTATGTAGATTTAAAAGGAAGTAGACATATTAAATATATAGACCAAATAGAGGGTAAAATATTAATGGCCCAAACAAAAGGATTCTTGAAAGGAAAAGAGAAATAATATATAAACCCAATTTACAAAATATACAACTTTCAAGGGAAAACATATATTAAACATATAGATCTATTAATTTATGAGATATTTGAGTTTAAATAAAAATTTTAAACCCGTCGATCCGCGATCGAACGCATCCTACGCGACGGGATCTGAGAAGAACAAGATAGATTGATGGGTACCACCTCTTGAAGCGTGAACGAAAGATTAACAGTGATTCGGGTTGAAAAGGTCGATTCCCAAGGCATCGGCTCGTCTAAGTCTTGAGAGAGAATAATTTCTTATTATAGAGAGAAGAGAGCTTTTAAAGTTTTATTTATAATGGTATAAAATTTTAGGTCAACTTTAATTAACACTTTTCGGAGGAGATTTAATAGAATAGGAGATTTTTACATGGAATAAAAATTCATACGTAACTTGGATAGCTTGAGAAAATGTTTCGTTCTAGTGCTTTGCATAAGCACCAAAGCAATTGGTGTTTCTCTCCCGAAATTATAGTTATACCCTTAGACTTGTTTGATCACTTAAAATGGGCATAACTTTTTATATTCTTGTCAGAAGTTGTCAAATTATATATCGTTGGAATCGTATCGATAAGCACTTCGCAATGAGTCTAATTCTGATATGAGAAAAATTAAAAATTTTCTATTTTAAAGGGTGAGTTTCGATTTCGATGTGAAGCGTTAGCACAGTACATAGTGTGGTGCATCATCTAACACCGTTAAAATAAAATCTAAAAATCCGGGTTGTTACATATATGACCCACTATGATTCGATATTTGACCTATTTGACTCAATATTTGACCAAATATAAAATCAGGGTATATATTTATATTAGATGTGGCCAAACCCAACACATATTGGCCGATAGAGATTGTTTTGGCCACAATAATTTTCGTCCTAATATTCTACACAATCAATCTTGACATAATGGCACTACAAAAATAAGGTATTTTAGCGGCACTTGTTATTAAGGCAATTTTTGGTAGTGGCAAATTTAGGTGGACAGCGGACTAATAATGACAACTTTTATTAAAAAAGCTGACTAATAGTCTTATTTATTGTAGTGTGGGTTTACCACCAGATGATCCAATGTTGATTCCACTTCGCACGCATCCCAAAAAGTGAATGTGAACCATGTTTGATGGTATGTTGTGATCACGATCACTTTTGGGGATGTGTCCCACATTGAATCTACATCTGACTGTCTGATGATAGGCCTGTGATCTCAAGATCTATTATGTAGAAGGCTAGGACGAAAACAATCTCTACCGTCTATTTCAAAACAGACTACGGGTTTTTCCTTTGCTTAAGTGAGGTAGTTGTAGCATAAATTGGTGTGGTAGTAACACCAACCCAAAGATAATAGGGTACCTGTATTTGTGCCAGCAAGTACATTGAAAGCGCCAATGTCTGAAGCCCCTTGAAACACATTGACTGCTTGGAAGCATACCATTAAATTGTTTTTAACCCTGATCTTCCACACAACGGATCTTGAGACCATGACTGGTGGGCGAGAATAGGGGTACCCAAAATAATATGGACACCTATATTCCCATTGATTGCTTTAATTTCGATGGTGGAGATTGTTTTTCACCCCAATCTTTCACACGATGGATCTTGATACCATGGGTGTACTATGAGACGAGCAATTTTTTATTCCACGTGGCACATATACCAAAAAAAAGTGGTGCTAAAGTGGCGTTTGAGTGTGATGTATGCCACATCATTTTAGGGCCACGTTTTGGGGATATGTGTCATGTGGAATAAAGTGACCATTTGATGGATGCCTATGGCCTCAAGATCCATCATTCAACGATTGGGATAAGAACGATCTTTGACATCATATTTAATGCAATGGTATTTAGGGCACCTCTTATTGGTACCACAAGATTATTGAGAAACCGCCTAAGTCCGAAACCAAAAAATGGACCTAAAATTATGTTTGAGCGTGATTTGTGTTATGGGATTTTAGAGCCAATATTTTTGTTAAATTTGTCCCACAAGAATAAAAAATTGATCGTCCGATGCTAAGATCATATTCTCAAGATCTATTGCGCGCGTGAAATATTAGGGTGAAAAATGATCCCCATCATCTACTTCCAACCAATCAATAGGTTTTGGAAATAGGTGCTTTGACTAATCTTAAAGCTCGAAGAATGATACTCTAATCCTTACTACTATATAAAAATAAAAATAGTTTCTCTCAAATTTTCAGCCCAAAATGCCCGTAACTTATATCCAATATAGTGGCAAGCCCCCAAAACAAACTAGACTTCTATTTGCAAAGGCTGACTTCTTCTATAACTAGGAATCTTCTACTGACTCTAAATATGCAGAAGTCTTATTAGATACTCACACCTGCACTAAAGACTATACATGCGTCAACTTGCATATGCCAAAATATTCAAAACAACTGGTAGTGCATATGAGTACAAAAATCACTTAAAGAAATATTCTCCATCACCTAATTCCAAGCAATCATGGATTTGAATTGGTTGAATCACAATTTTATTATTTTAAGTTACTTTTTCAGTTTTCTCATCCTACCTAATAAATTCTCGGTTTCCCCCCCTAAGAACCAAAACGGATTCAGAATAGATTCAGTATCGGTTTTCCGGTCTGTTTAGACCAGTTCGATTCCCCCATTTTCAGATCGGGTTTGGGTTTCGGGTCAAAACTTGGACCCCTATGTATGGATGAACATTACTATTCATCTTTTTAATAACAATTAATAAATACGTAGGGTATGAAAATTCGAAGCCTATTGATTTAGTTACATTAGTTATTATAAAATTAAAGTAAAAATTAACAATTAAGAAAATTTTATTAAACAAATATAATTAGTATATTACCGAATTAATTGAACGAGATAGGATAGAAACCGAATAATTAATTTTGATAATTTAATTGGATATGAGATTGGATTTGTTACTTCGCCAACCCAATTTTTTATTTATTTTATTATCTTCATCGACCAAAACTAATATTCTAACATGTGTATCATTGAGTAAGACGAATTTTAATTAAATTTTAGATATTATGAAAGAATAAGTTCTACAAAACACTCGAATGAATATAATATTTAATAATAATTGTTATTAGTTTTTTAGTGATTGAATGATAATATGCGGGTTAGGGAGCAAATGTTTTGTAGATTCCTTTGGAAAGGTCCTTCTATGGTCCAATCTCTCCATCCAATCAGTTGGAACCGTATTTGTAGGCCGAACAATGAAGGGGGGCTTGGTTTGCGTAGAATCATTGATTGGAATAATGCTGGCCTTTCGAAGCTTTTCTGGAATCTTGTTGCAAAAAAATCCTTTAGGGCCAACTGGTGTACGACGAAATATATTCTTCCATCCGATGTCTAGAGCTGCTCTCTCCCACATAGCTGTTCTTGGGCTTGGAAAGGTATAATGAGAATTCGAGATACCATTAAATCTCAATTCCGGGTCATCATTGGCAATGGTACTACCACAAAATTTTGGAGCGATCCTTGGCTTGAGAGTGGTCCACTCATTCACAATTATGGTCGTAGGGCTGTGGTACAATCTGGTATCAATGAGGATGCCCTTGTTGTGGATCTCTTTGAGAATGGGATCTGGACTCTCCCTAACCCGCATACTAGAAGATTGGAATTAGCTTGGAAGGAAGTTACAGATCATCCTATCCTATGGCCAACATCAAAGATAAACTCATATGAAAATCTACTCCATCTGGTAACTTCTCCCTCAAAGCTGCATGACACTGCTTCAAACCAGAACCAACTATTGTCCCTTGGAATTCCTTTATTTGGCACAAAAAGAAAATTTCGAAACATGCATTTTGTGCTTGGCTTGCCATCCAGGGAAAACTTCTTATTATTGATAATCTCATCAAAAGAGGCCTTATTCCTTCGCGATGTGTCCTTTGTTGGTCACATTCTGAGGATCACAATCATCTCTTCTTTGATTGTTCTTTCTCAAAGTGAATTTGGCTTTCTATTCTTCAGAGACTTCTTATAGGAAAAAGATCAATCAGAAATTTAACTTAGGAAGTTAATTATTGCATGGATAAATGTAAAGGTAATGAAAACCATGGATCGTTGATTAGGATTGCCTTCGCTGCAACTATTTGGCATTATGGAAGGAAAGAAATAATCACATTTTTGAGGGCTTAATTACTCATAAATGTATCATCTTGCAAAGAATTGTCGAGGATGCCTCAGTTAAAAGTCACAATACTAATATCCTTGACTCTTACACCACTGCCCATTGGAGGTGTGCGCCAATTCCTCCTATTGTTCCTATTCTCTGCAAGTGGACTACTCCATCGATGGGATTTTTAAAATTAAACACTGATGCCTCGAAGGTAGATGATAGATATAGCATTGGTGGCATTCTAAGGGATCATAACGGTAATCACATTGCCAGTTTTCATGGCCCTACTATAGCTCATGATATTACCCATGCTGAAATTAATGCTATCCATCAAGGACTTGTTCTTGCTAATTCGCTTCACCATAAAAATTTCATTGTGGAATCGGATTCTCCCCTCACAATTCGCTGCATTACCAATCTGTGCACAATTCCGTGGAAATATACCTTCTCGGTTCGTTCGGTGATTTCCCTCTCCCACAGCTTCCAAAGTTGCTGATTCAATCACATCTGGAGGGAGATGAATTATAGTGTTGATATTCTGGCTCGATTAGGGATGAGTGTAGATGCTGTTATTAGATGGTTTGGTTTTGATATTTCTTTCATTCTTAACTCTTGCTTGAGAGAAGATTTGATTTGTATTCAATATCGCATGTAATCTTCTCTTTCTTAATAAATAGGGTGGGGACCCTCCAACCCCTTTACCTATCAAAAAAGAAAAAGATAATATGCGATTATAATTTTATACGATCAATCAATTTTAACTCATAATTAAAATCATCTTTAATCAAAATATTTCATTTTACGGTGTCCATGTGCAATGCACGTGCACTTCTCAAATGTGTTTGAACCGCATTTAGAGTTCAACCAGTTAGACCTAGTCAAACCATAGCAACTCTGCATCCCAATTAAGACCCTACCTTCAAACTATTTTTAAATACTCCAACTGAATCTTTGAGAGTGCCCATGTTACAACCCATTGACTGCTTTGAATTGGATGATAATATCGTTTTTCGTTCCAATCTTTCACACTCTTGATAACATCAAATGACTATATATCGATTTGACGTGCACAAATTCCAAAAATACCTTAAAATAAAATTTAAACGAGATGAATGGCATGTTGCTTGATAGGTGTGCCTTGATGTAAAGATCTTGAGTGCAAAGGATTGAAATGAAAAATAATCTTTTAGTAAGAGTCTTCCATCAAAATAATTAGTGATGGAGGGCTCTCCTGAAAATAATTAGCGATGGAGAGATTTTTCTATCTGAAAGACCAAATTACCCTTATACTGGATGACTGTTTAAAATATTGAGTGGAAGTCAAATACTGGATGATTGTCTGATAAACTGGACGATCGTCTAATATACTGAGTGGAAGTCAAATATTGGACGACCGTTTTATAAACTGGACAGCCGTCTGATATACTTGAGAACCCTAAACTGGGCGTTCGTGTGAAATGTCTTAAGGGTATTTTCACCATTTTGGTAAATTTAGGAGAGAGAGAACTCTCTATCGCTAATTATTTTCAGGAGGCCCTTCATCACTAATTAGCTTGATGGAATACTCTTACTCACTAAAGACTCTAGTGAAAGTTGTCTACAATTAACACAGTACCATGTAAACCTAACTTACCGTTAATTCAGATGGCATTTGATTACTATGAAGTAGAAGATAGAGATATTTTTTTGACCCAATCTTTCCTACAATAGATCTTGAGATCACGAGCATCAAATTACATGGAGCACATGTTGGTTCTTTGCAAATGACACACATCCCAAGTATTAGGTTGAGTACCTTATACGAATTCATACAAGCATGGTTTCAAATAGTCGCCGATACCGATCCCGATCACCCGATTTGGATCGATTTTGGCCCAACGATACCAATTCTATAGGTCATATTGTTTGTACATAGGTATTGGCCGAGGATCGGTTGGATCGGTCAGGATCGGCCCAATCCCAAGCGATATTTAAATTGGACGGCCGATCGGCCCAATCCCAAGTGATATTTAAATTGGATGTTCGATCTATCGATACAGATAGTTTGTATACATAAACACAGTTTTAATGTTTTACATCGAATATAAATTTAAATAAAAAACAGAAAAAAAAAGAAAAAAAGAAGTAACTCAAATCTTTGAAACCCCACACATGAATATGTGGTGCCGAAGTCGATTCCAATTGCTGGACATCACCTTTTCGAGCCTTATCATCGCTGTAAATCGATAAAAATCCTAATAAAGAAGGAATAATTTGTAAAGAGAAAGTTGCGTTCGACCTGAAATAGCAAGCATTCATTAGATGTTATCTTACATATAATGTCTGAGCCGAGGCTAAATGAATTTACATAAAGTATAATTTATCTAGAAAATCTATGTTCAAGCATAGTGAACATAGATTTATATAATTTATATAATTTCATGAAAATCGTCGATATGGGATCAAACAAAAATTTCGAAGAAATTTAAGTACTTTTCAAAATTTTTGATAATTTTAATTTTTTTTGGCAAAATTTCATAAATTTCGGTAAATTTCAGAAATTTCAGATTTTTTATTATTATTTATTTAATTATTTATTTTTTTAACGTTACTAATTTAGTAGTAAATGGCAATAGCAAGTTTGCTCTTTGCATACCAAAGAGGCATTAGCCCTGCTGGTACACTCATACTATTGTGAAGTAGTAGGTCGTAGGTTCGATACTCGTCCTCCACGCTATTTCCCGCCCTTGTCTTTACAAGGTGTGGGTTAAGTTCTGTTAATTAATCCTTACCACTGTAGTTGGTGCTCTCTCACGCTGCTTCGCAACTGTCATATGTGTATGCATGCTTGCTCCTCGGTTTTCGAGGCTGTCTCGGCCGAATGACTGTATCAAAAAGAAAAAAAAAAAAAAGAGTTTGCTTTGTGCACACCACACGGCTGTATGGATTGCTTAGGTGAACATTTGAAAGTAGAACCTATTATATAGGAAAATTTGTATTTTCAGCCCTACAAGTTTGCTTATTTATAAAAACGGCCATATAATTTGAAATTGTGCAGAATAGGCCAGCTCCAAGTCAAACCGTTTATTTTTTCCACTTCAGCATCCACTTATTTTTTCATTATATATATGTTTATTTTTTTATTTTTTTTATTGTCAATTTTTTCAGTTCCGATTACAGTAGCCCTCGCTCTCTTATAATTGTGGGTCGTGGCATCCGATATTTTAAGATGGTAGGCGCTATTTTAGGATAGCGGATGATATTATATGATAGCGCTCTTTAACATATGATAGATTTTAGGGTACGAAGAAAAAAGAGAGATTACTGTGTTTATTAGTTAGTGATCTGCCAAAAATATAAGAACGTAAGACATAAGTAACAAAAAAAAAAAAAAAAAACTTGTTAACATATTGTTATTTAAAGATAGAGACCGTCATCTTAAGATGGATAGCGTTCGCTATCTTAAAATGGTAGTTTTGGATATAAAGAAAAAGATAGTTTACTGTGTTATCCAATATAAGCTTTATTAGTTAGTGATCTGCAAAAAATATAAGAACGAAAGACACAAATAATAACATAAATTTTTTTTTAAAAATTCGCTAAAATACCGTTATCTTAAGATAGCGATCGCTAATATACCGCTATCTTAAGATGGCGGTCGCTATTTATTTATTTATTTACTATTTTTTAAGATAGTGGTATGTTAGCGGAGTTTTTTTTTTTTTTAAGATAGCGGTATATTAGCAGTATGTTAGTGATCGCTATCTTAAGGTAACGATATGTTAGTGGGTTTTTTTTTTTTTTTTTTTACAGTAGCAATCGCCAACTTAAGATAACGGTATGTTAGCATTTTTCTTTTTAATAGTGATTTCATACAGTGTACACAATTAAAATAGATTATCATCTAAAGTCGTCTCGACTTTAGATAGTAACCGTTAACTTTAAAAAAGGGACGACAAAAAAATAGGTTTATGCTGACATGAAAACGGCTTGGCTTGGTGTTGACCTATTTTGCACAGTTTCAAATTATAGGACTGTTTTTGTAAATAAGCAAACTTGTAGGGCCAAAAATACAAATTTTCCTATTATATAGGTAGTTGGAGTGTCCATATTTATGGCCTCACTGATGTGGTACTAAAGCTAATTAAAAAATAATATGCACTTTGTCTATTTCCCTTCTTATAATTCTATGCTTGGTCACTTGAAACAATTGTTTAAATATATACTTTTAATCCCCGAAACTTTTTCAAATTTTTTTCGAAAGGTATCGAAATTAATTCAAAATGTATCGAAAGCACCCCCCCACCGAAAAATTACTGAAAACAAAATTTGTCACTGTATTCAAGGGAGCTTTTATCTTAACAATAACTATATATCTCTATAAAATGGAGAAGAGAGTACTATAGTCAAATACTTGAACCAACTTAAACCCTCTGTCACAAAATTCTCCGAATTAATCAAGTTTTCGTAAAAAAAATTTTAGAGTAACTGGTCTGCCAAACTTTTTGCCCGACATTTGCTCATACTGATTAATAGTCCATTTTTTTTTTTTTTATCATCGTAATACAAGCATATATCGGATCGTAAATTGTTAATGCATGAAGCCTACGCATGTAGAGTTTGTAGTAATTTATAATCCTTGAATCTTAATTTTTATCATTTGAAAATTTTCCGAATGTTTCTCGAAGTAATCCGAATTATTGATACTCTACCCAATGATCGCTGAATCAGAGCTTAGTTACTATGCCGAAACTAAGTTGGTCTGCCACTACACACATACATATCGTCCTTGCCTCTCTAACTTCCTTTAAATAGGGCATTAGGTGCCCCGACTCCTGCCATATAATGCCCTCCATGCATCACATTGACTTCGAGAAACTAATCAATGTCAAGAGCACAGAGTTCTGTGTACGTCTAAGTCGGCTTATACCAACTCTTTTTGTTTTTTGTGATGGACGCCTTATGCCGACTCTTTAACAGAACATGCACCAAAAATATAAATTAGAGAAAAAAGCATAACATTTTATTGAATTGTTTAATGACATAAATATGGCATTAAACATTAGTTAATTATTAGCAAATAAATACATGGAATTAATTAATTCAAAGCTTTTTCATGGCGGAGAGGCCGAAGATGGTGGCAGAAGTGACACCAGGGATGTAAAAGTCGTCGGAGATGGCTCTAGGGAAGAAGACTTGCTTAGCAAGAACAGCCGTAACGGGTATGCCGAAGATGAACATGAAGATCTCCGCCGTCGCCTTTAAAAACGAAAATTCCGCTACTTCTCTAAATATCTTCATAAACTCTGCCTTTGTTACCTCGGTTGTGGATTCTAGGGACACATAACGCTTCTGCAAGAATAGTAGTAGTTATATTTGAAGGTCCAGCACTACGGATGCATGCTCTGAACCCAACACCGAAAACCGACACGAACCGAACTGAACCCCAATTCGGTTCGGGTTTCAATTTGGGTGGCTCAAAACTAAAAATCGAGGGGTAGGTTGAGTAAACCGAAAAATTCAGAAAAAAATATCCTAAACAAATAAAAAAAGTAGGTATTTTACCTACACTGAACCGAACCGAACCGAACCGAATCGGTTTCAGTTTCAAAAAAAAATGAACGGAACCGAACCGAATGGGTTTGGGTTTCGGTTCAATTTTGGTTTGGCGTGTACCGAACCAAACACCGAAAAATTCAGATTCAGTTCGGTACACCGAACTTGCATCCCTAAAGAGTAGCTAGGGCTATGCATTTTTTGGGCCGAACCGACCAAACCAGACTGAATCGCTGGTTTTGGTCCGGTTTGGACGGGTACCGGTTTGGGTTTGGTTTGGCAGTTCGATTTGGTTTCGGTTTCGAGCCTTCCCAAGCAGAAATCAACCGAACCGAACTGATTGTAACTAATTTTTTTAGGTTTGGGTTTGGTTTGGCAGAAAGAAAAATAGAAATGTTCGGTTTGGTTTCGGTTCCAGGCCTTCCCAAGCAGAAATCGACCGAACCGAACCGATTGTAACTAAAATTTTTTAATATATATATAGTCAACTTGAGTCAAGCAAACGATTAGGCCTCCGATTTTCGGTTCAAAATTTGGGCCCAAATTTAGTGTTTCACAACAATACCTAAGGCTCAAATCTTACAAGACCCTAAATTAGGAAGTAAAGACTTAGAGTTCTAATTTTTAAAAGTTCAATCGATAAAAGCATATTTGAGCAAAAGTAAAACGTCTCCGGAAAAATGAAAATAATAAAAGTGTAAAACAGGTTTGAGAAATCGGAAAATTTTTAATGTGCAAGTAGAACTTATAAGAAAATCGAAACCGACGAAACCAAAACCGAATTGAATCGAGTTGGTTTGATTCAACAATTGGACAGTTTGATTTGATTTGGTTTGAACATTTAGAAAACGATTATAACCAATTTGGTTTGTGATTTCAGTCTAAACTCGATTAAACCGAACCGAATACACCCCTAATAAGGAGCACCAATACTTAGGAAAGAGTACAATGTTTGAAGGAGAATTATTAACAAAACGAAATTTTTTTTTAGGTGTAGGCAGCTTATGTTGTACGAGCTGATTGGCTGCATTACTTAGGCCCCATGTGCAGTTAGTCACGTTGCGCCATATAAGCTGCTTGCAAAATTGTCTATCAAAAATTGCGTTTGGCATAACTCCGTCCATAGGTAAGTCATGTTGCGCCACATAAGCTGTCAGCAAAATGGTAGGAAACTGTCTTTTTTCGTATAACACTGTCCATATTGAAATGCACTTTAACATGAGTTTAAGAGCCATGGCAGAAGATTTAACTATTTTGGGTAAAAGAAGAAATTGGAAAAGATGGGAAAATATATATATATATATATATATATATATATATATATATATATATATATATATATATATAATGGGTAATGATTTCAAACACTATGTAATCTATGCAATTAATACTAGATCGCATGCCACGTAGCACGCTATCATGCATGAGTTACATCTATTTACTAAGGATTCATTTTTTTCATTATTTTTATTTTTTATATTTTAAAATATATTTTTGAACAATTTTGCCTTGCCCTTCAAAATCTAAGTTAAAGTTTCCAACCTCTAGCTTAACCAGGTGCACCGAAATTTTACAACTTTGAATAACATTTGGATGGTGGAGATATATATATATATATATATATATAATTTTTTGGATGGGCCTGATTACTCATTTATATATATAAAATTTTGGATGGGCCTAATTGCCCATGAGTAAATAGTCTTGGCACCCGATTAATGGACCATGCGTTTGAACGCATTATCTAGAGCTCCAAGAAAGAAGAAAAAATTGAAAGCACTCTGCCACGGTTAGGGCTGTCAACAGGCCAGGCTTCGGAACGAATGGACCGAGTTCGGGTCCATTTTTTTGTATTTCAGCTAAACAAGTCGGGCCGGGCCAAGCCCGAATAAGAACCAGGCCGGGCTCGGGCTGTAAAGTGTCCGCCCCGAACTCAGCCTGGCCCGTTTAGCTTGATTTTCTTAAAATGCCCTTTAAAAAACTAGAAGCCTGGCCCGGCCCGAATAGCTAACCAGGCCGGATTCGAGCTATGAATTACATAAACGGGCTCAGACCGGCCCTGCCCGGACCAATTAGTTAATCGGGCCGATCCGGGCCTAATTTTTTTGGATTTTCTAAACGGGCCGGATGAAAATCCGGCCCATTGACATCCCTAGCCGCGGTACATATATGGTGTGGAAGTTTTAGCTCCCTGCAAAATAGAAATGACTTCCAAGTAGGGGTCCTAATGGGCCAGGCTGGTACCCTGTCAGGCCTAACCCAGGCCACTATGTATTGGAAAAAGTACGTAAGCTCGAGA
The DNA here is from genome assembly GCA_021018995.1 of Chloranthus sessilifolius. NCBI lineage: Eukaryota > Viridiplantae > Streptophyta > Magnoliopsida > Chloranthales > Chloranthaceae > Chloranthus > Chloranthus sessilifolius. The sequence continues at coordinate 100,213,051 of CM037589.1, forward strand.
TTTAAGTGGGCTGGCCTGGTGGGATGAGCTGGGTATGGCTAAGGTACTGGGTACGTAAGCCCGAGATATAAATGGGTCGGCCAAGCCTGCTGAGCCGGGCATAGGCTAAGGTCGCTAAGCCCGTATATAAATGGGCTGGCCTAGCCTGCTGAGCCTGATAGGGCTAAGGCAAGTAAGCCTAACACAGAGGTTTAAAACCTTGGTTGGATCAACAATCTTTCTAGAAGTGGTAGTAGTAGTGGTGGAGTCTCACTTTAAATTCTCCTTCAAGCCTAGAACGCTCTGGTATTTTAATGACCTGTGTGCCTCCCGTTGCCTCGTTCAATTCTCTGTACGCCAAAAAATTTAATCAGTATCTTCAATTCTCTGTAAACCGAAAATTGGTGTGCTCATGGCAACTTTCTAGTATTATAATAATTAATATTTTTAGACCAACTCTAATGGAAAGTATTCAAAAATATCATTTGGGAATTATGTATTTGATTCCAAATTTCAAATTTTGAGAGATTCGTGCCAAAAATAGCTGTTTGGCTTCAAGTTATCGTATTAAATGTGCAAATCGTCACATTTTCAAAATAATATAATTATATATATATATATATATATATATATATATATATATGACATTGGAATTCGTAGTTAATTTTGCTGTCCTTAGAGACAGTACCCTATTCCACACGGAATAGAGTACCGAGTTGGTGAGGGTGTCAAAAGAGTCCTTTAGCTTTGTTGAGTTGGATTTGGTGTCCCCGAGTTGCTCTTAAACACGGACTCCCATCATTATATATATATATATATATATATATATATATATATATATATGACATTGGAATTCGTAGTTAATTTTGAGTACCGAATTAGAGTTGGTGAGGGTGTCAAAAAAGTTGTTTAGTTTTGTTGAGTTGGATTTGGTGTCCCCGAGTTGCTCTTAAACACCGACTCCTATCATTATATATATATAACATTGGAATTTGTAGTTAATTTTGCTGTCCTTAGAGACAGTACCCTATTCCACATGGAATAGAGTACCGAATTAGAGTTGGTGAGGGTGTCAAAAAGAGTCGTTTAACTTTGTTGAGTTGGATTTGGTGTCCCCGAGTTGCTCTTGAACACCGACTCCCATCACCAATTCCACCTCATTAAATTAGACTATTACATGCCAAAAGCTTAGCGGGACAGAGAGGTTCAGGGTTCACTGCTCCTGAAAGCTTTGAGGGCTGTTAATGGGTTGGTCATGTCCAAAATCTTGATTGCCAGATAGAAAAATGGCATATCCGACCTTAATTAACCAAAGCGCTTGCCAGATGCCTAATGCCCTACCAAGCCCGACCAATTAAGTTTATGTGCCCGACCCTATAAAAAATCCGAGCCGGATATCAAGTCGACCCAACCTGTTTACAACCCTATGTACATGTTAGCTTTTGGTAACGGGACATCGACTTCATAGCTCAGTAACCCTAATAATAAAGGTAAAGGTCGCCTGGTATTATGGACCAAATAACTTATCTAGTCAAACACTAATTTGTAGCCACGTGACGCCAATCACATAATTGGATGCCATGAAAGCGGTCAAAAGAGTCAATTGCGCGTAAAAGGAATGATAAAATTACATTTTATTTTACCATTTATTTCTCACTACCGTCGGTATCATTGACTGTGAAATTTTAGATATATATATATATATATATATATATATATATATATATATATTCATAAAATAATTATAATGATCGAGTCACTCTTATTCATGACACTCGAGATTGGGTGCCACCTGGCTAGCTAGCTACAGATCAGTGTGGGAGCAAGTAAGTTAACTGATGCTCCCATCATTTACCCTAATAATGAAAGCAACATCAACACATTACTGGATGGTTTCACAGATTGCATGGTAGATGTCATTCAGTTTTCCATCTTTGGCGGCGGCTTGATATTTTTTGTAGCCACTATCGATTGCCTCATTCCTCTTAGTTTCAAAGTCTTCTTGTCCTGTCAAATCAACACCATTGAAATTCATTTGTTTCTTTCTTTCCTATAATTGTGGTCCTTGGTACCATTAAGAACTAATTATATATATATATATATATATATATATAATCACACATAAACAATAAAATCTAAACAAATTTAAAGTTAGTTTACGAGTATTCTCACCCCAGAAGACTTTCTCCCTATCCTCACGGAGACATGTATTGACCGATTTTCAATCAAATGATAGGAGAATTTTTTTATTCCAATCTCTCCTACGTTATGAGATTACCATTAGAAGGTCAATTTTTTATTTTACATGTGACACATCTCAAAAAGTATCCTAAAATTATGCATGAGCTTAGTGTGTGTCACATGATTTTATTATCACTTTTTTAGAATGTGTGCTATGTATAATAAAAAATTAATCGTTTGATGATAGGCCTACAATTTATAGATTCATTGTGTGAAAGATGATGACAGAAAACGATCTCAATCATCTGATTCAAAAGTGATCAATGCAAGCTGACTGGAGGAGATGGGTGAGAAAACAGTCTTTTGATGTGAGAATAATTGCACCCTTTAAACACTAATTCTCTATTGATCATGTGATTCAACTGGTTGGACTTTATTTTATTAGTGATTGGATACGAGAGAATCTTGACTATATGTCATCTAATAAAAGGAAACTAGTGAAAGTCAAGATTCTTTGCTATCCAATGGCTATAAATCGAGTTTAATATAAAATCAAGTTCAGCTGGTTGGACCCCGCCATTCCCCAATTTAGTACTTAATTAATTCTTATTAATTTATAAAATATTTTGCTTTTAGGAACATGCATTTGGTATTGTTATAAAAAAAAAAAACATGTATTTGGTACGTTGGGTTTGGATTTGGCCATCCCAAATCTAATTTTAGCATTTTGAAAAACTTATTTAGAGGGTTAGATTTGCATTTGGCAAAATCCGTGTCATTTGAAAATACAATCTTTTAGTATAAGTATTTAGATTTAGAAATAACAGCCAAAAAGGAGTTATTTCAAATGCTTAGATTTTAAGTAATTTTTACAAATCCAAATGGCTACCTCTATTCGCGCCAACCAAGGTATTAAAATGGGTATAGGTCTTGAATATCGATTTGTCTAAAACCGATACGACTCGGCTATCAACCGATACCAATACATATCGACCTTCCTTTTTTTTTTTTTTAGTCTACGTCTTGGCTGAAACTGAGGTGTATCGGCCGATACAATATCGGATACTCAAGTTGGGATACCGATACGTATTGGTTTGCTGAGAAACCGAAACGTATCGGTATCGGCCGATTTTTGATACCTTGGCGCCAACATGATTTCTGAAAGGAACCCCTGAGGCCTTGTCCGTCATTTAAATGCTAAATGGTTTTTAAACAATCTTACACTACTATTGGCTTATGATCGTGGAAATTCTTACAGTTAATGATATATTATCAATTGAAGGACTATGAGTTAAAAAATCACACATTTTGAGGGATTCGAACCATTCAATTTGTGCACTTTAATACCACCGATTGTTCTTAATTTTGATGGCTGATATTAAAGTTCACCGATCGGATGGTTTGCATCCACTTATTAGTGTGATCCTTTGGCGGAGACATTTTGAAGCAAGGATTGCCACTTGGGCAATTGAGATCGATCATAAATGTGTGCCATATGGCATAATGATAGACCACATTTCAATGGTGTGATATAAAAAGTGAGATTTTAATGGTGTAAAATGTAAGTTAGGTGCCATTATCCCTTTCTGAAAATGCCAACATCCAAAATCCCTTGAAACCCAACAAATCCTTCGAATCAGATGATGCAGACTCATCTTCCACATAACGGATAAGTCTCAAGATCCAATGATAAGATCAAGGTCTCAATATTCACTGTGATAGGGGTGAAAAACGAACTCCATCATCTAATTTCAAGCAGTCAATAGGTTCCGACGGGTTACACTCAGCTAGCGCTTTCAAAATTTGTGTCGGTGCTAATAGAGGAACCCCAAAATTTGTGTCAAGTACACATTCCCATTAGATAGGATGTATTTGGTAAGGAGTTATATTAGTTGCACACACAAAGTTGCCCTTGCAGACAATTTCAATAAAATACCATCTAGGGTACCTCTATTTGTGCCACAAAAAATGTTGGAGATCGGTTATGACCCCGATCTTCCACACAATAGATCTTGAGATCATGACGCACCTATTAGACAATCGGTTTTGGATTCCATGTGTCACAGATCCCCCCAAAAATGGCCCTAATTTCACATTTGAGCGGGATGTGCGAAATGTGATTCAAGGGCCATTTTTTTTAGGATCAGTGACACAAGGAATAAAAACTTGACTATATGATAGGTGCGGCATGTCCTCAAGATCTATTGTATGGAAGAACGGGGTGAAAAACCATCTCCACCATCTGATTTGATGCAATCATTGGTTTTCAAGGGTTTTGGGACGTGGGCACTTTCAGAGATTGTGTGGGCGCAAATAGAGGTACCGTACCATCTACAGTAGCTCTATTCGTGCCTACCGATTTAGTGAGTGCACCTATGCTGAAAACTATTGACTACTTTGACGATGGAGATTTGTTTTTCGTTCCAGTCTTTCACACAATGGATCTCGAGAGCATGATTATCAGATCATTTTCTGGGGTGTGTGCCAGATGGAATGAAAACTAGTCTGATGGTACCCATGTAGTCTCAGTATACATTGATTCATAGCAGTCAATGGTTTTTAGCGAAGTTGCCCTCAATAATCAAGTACAAGCACTTAGTAGAGCTACTATGCAATCTTCGATGTTTGATTTAAAAGCCATCATCTAAAGATCTATAGTCCAAAAGATTGACGCCAAACATGATCTCTATCAAATGTAGGTCTATTACTCGGTCCAGTTGACACAAAGTTTTGACCTGGCCCAACGTGACGGTGTATCTTGACCTGACCCGGCCCATCGGGTATAGGATATGTGCTTGACCCGAACTCCCCCCTTCCCCCACAACCCAAAAACCTGACCTGGTTCAAGACGCAATCCTTCACTGATTATATATATATATAATGGACAGTCTTAAACGGGGGACAAATTTTATGCAGATAAAGCACATGCAACTGATGTTGTGGCACGATGCAATTAGCTGCATGGGCGGTGGGCTCAATTAATGCAATCGGTGCAGCCAGTTATATCGGGTCACATCAGCCGCTTGCACTTTGTCTGCATCACATCTGTCTTTTATTTATAATTGCTGTTTTGATTGCAACTACAACCCCTACGGGACGCTGGTGGCATATCTGTATGAACACCAAAATATAAATAAAATCTTCTTTGTTCTATTTCGGCCCAAAGTGGAACTAATTTGGAAATTTTAGACATATTTTTTCTTTCTGTTATTTAATCTCATTTTCTTGACCCGTTTGACCCAGATTTTTCACTAATTAAGTCGGATAAATAAACTTGACCCATCAGGTCGGGTTGGACATGAGAAATCCGATCCGATCTTCAGGTCGGGACTGGTCGACCTACAAAATAATTTATATAGTAAAAAATATGGAAAATATGCAATTTTAACGGGTCGGGTGCAGCATCAAGTGGGGTTGGGCATATGCCATTTCGCATTGGCAGCCAAAATTTTGGCCCGACCTGACCCATTGACAGCCCTCGACAAAAGGGATTGCGAATTGGCATACCTTTTGTTGCTTTTTGCCCCATTGATCCTCCTTAGTGTAAGTGTTGATGTTGAAGAAGATTGGAGGCTTTGGCTCAGGAATTGAACCAATTCAATTTATACATATAGAGAGATGCTGGTTTCATAGCTACGAGGCGTGCTGAAGAGGGAGAAGAACATGGCATTCCTCTCTAGAGAAGCATTGTTTGACGCCATATATGAGCAAAGCACATTTTCAGATTATATGTTAGTATAAGGTACCCAATTCAAGGACAACTACCTTGATTAAGGGAGTACTTTTGTTTTTTTTAAGGTAAATGGATCACTTTTTATTATCTACAACACCTCCTTTCATCATGTGTGTTGTGTTACTTGAAAGCATATACATATATCGAGAGAGCCGGGGATATGCATCTGGGTGTAGAGATGTCTCTATGCTAATTGATATGATCGCAACAAAAAATGTCTCTATGCTAATTGATATGATCGCAACACGTAGCGCCTTTTCTGTAAAGTGATAAGTAGTATGGGGCCCACTTTACTAACTAGGGATATACTTTTAAAATATTTTGAAAAGTTAATACCCTTCTAGCCGTCATGCTTAATTTTTTTAAAGTCTCTTTCTTCTCTCCATTTTCCCAAGAAAGTGTCGGACTTACTTTTTCTAATATATTATACTCAAAAAATGTGGCTGCTTGATAGCGAAGCGCTAGTACATGGCAGCGAAGCACCGACACCCCAAAAATAGGCGTCGGCACCCCGATAGCGAGGCATTGGCACCCCGGTAGCAAAGCACTTGCATCTCGGTACCTCGCTAATATTTTTTTTTATCGAAGCGCCAACACCTTGATATAAAGGCACCGACGCTCCTGACACGAGGCGCCGATGCTCTTTTTTTTTTTTATTGAAGCGTGCTCGCACATAGGACAAAGTGTCAGCGTCTTGCTATCGGAGTGTCAACGCTTCGCTGCTGAGGTGCTAGCACTTCGTTACCGAGTGCTCACATTTTTTGAGTAAAATATATCTAAGAAAATAAGTCTGACACTTTCTTAAAAAAAAAGAAAAGAGAGAGAAAAGAATGAGAATTTAAAAAGACTTCTAAAAAAGTCAAGAATGACGATTGAAAATGAATATAATTTTTAAAATATTTTAAAAGTTTGACCCTAATGGGCCACATGCCACCCATCACTTTACAAAAAAAGTGCTACGTGCCACGCCCATATCAATTGGCATAGAGATATCTCTATGCCTGATAGGATTTTTCCCTTTTTCATATATATATATATATATATATATATATATATATATATATATATATATATATATATATATGAGTGAGACGACAAAAATATTTCTATTATGTGGTTTAAAGCAGGTAATGAGTTATAATGATATACAATGTTGGAGACATAGAAGGTAAAGGTAAAAAACTATAAGCAAAAGGGCCATATAAAATTAATGAAATGTATGTATAAAAAATAAAAAAAAAACTAATGAAATGTGTTTTTTTGAAATTGCCTAGTACCCACTCTCCTCTCCGCTGTGAGAGTTTTTTCCTCTTCTAGGTAAGAGTCATTCCCCCCTACCGTGTAAGAGTCATTCTTAAAACCTCTTCCTTTTTTCGTCTTACTCTTTCTACTGCGATCTCCCTTGGTTTTGTCCTCATGGGGGATTCTATTAATATTGTCATGAAAAAATTAGACACAAAACTTACACTTACTTCAGCAGAACAAGAGGAATTAGTGGCTAGTCTGGATGATATTACAGATTCCTCTAGTTCATGCCTTCTTGGAAAAATCCTCAGTCTTAGAAGAATCAATTTAGAGGCCTTTAAGTCTACAATTGGAAGTATGTGGAACATCAAAATGGGTCTCAGAATTAAGGAAATGAAAGAAAATACTTTTCTTTTCCATTTCCTTGACGAAGCAAATCTTTGTCGTGTTAGGAGGTTGGGTCCTTGGATTTTCGATAATAATATTCTAATATTGATAGATTTCTCTACATATAAATCAATTGAAGAGTTTGTCTTTTCCCATGCCACTTTCTAGGTCAGAAATCAAGGATTGTCGCTCGGTGCAATGAATAAACATGTCGGCGAGAGAATAGCAAATACTATTGGCCTTGTTGAAAAAAATGACACAGGCGAGTATGGAACTAGCTGGGGTTCATCTTTATGGGTCAGAACGAGCATCGATATTACAAAACCAATTCGTCAGGGTATGTGTTTTAAACTGGGTAACACACCTACAAAATGGATTTGATTCCAATACGAACGTCTTTCGGTGTTATGCTATTTTTGTGGTATCATTGGCCATACACACAAGGTGTAATATCTCGAAAATTTGAGCGTTAAGCAGTGACCTCGTGATCCGTGTCGACTGGTCGTAGGTTTGACCAAGTGATGGTCAAACTATGGACTCATGAAGTAACGAACTAATGTGATATCAATGTGACATAAGTGTAGTGTATAGTGTGAGTTAGTGGTTACGTACACCTATCTCTAGTGTATGCGCTTAGCACCGAAATCGAAGAAAGGATATAAGGGTTTAATAACCCTAGAATTCTTTTATTTGGGTTGGTGAAGAGAGAGTTAAGAAGAGAGAGAGAGAGAGAGAGAGTAAAGAGGAGTTATTGAGCCAAGAATTAATGCAAACCAAGAGGGGATCAAGCATTGATTGTTGGATTCAACGCGATTGAAATCGTTGGAACAAAGCTGGAACCCTAGCCATTCCAACCTAGATAACTGATCAAATTGAGATTTGATTGGAGGTGAGTTTCTAATTGAAGTAAATGCATAGATTGCTGGATTCAACGCGATTGATTGTTGGATTCAACGCAATTGAAATCGTTGGAATAAAACATGAACCCTAGCCATTCCAACCTAGATACTTGATCAAATTGAGATTTGATTGGAGGTGAGTTTCTAATTGAAGTAAATGCATAGATTGTAGATGATTAAAATTAGTTAAATATAGTTAAAGGATAAATTAAAAGGCATAGAAAAATGGAGGAATTGATGAGGAAAAGATTTGAAAGAACAGCCCGAGAAGGGGTTGAGTCCGGCCAAATCGATTAATCGGTTTTGAGAATCGATTAATCGATTTTGGTCTAGAAGTTGAAAAAGCCAAGATGCCCGATTTCGATTAATCGATCTGAAAATCGACTAATCGATTTTGAAATTCGATTAATCGATTTGGAAATCGACTAATCAACTGGGTACCTCCAGTGACTGGAGAGAAAAAACTTGGGGAAATCGACTAATCAATTAATCGATTTTGGATTTCGATTAATCGATCTCGGACTTTCGACTACTCGATTTGAGAATCGACTTTGCCATGTTGGGGATTTTGATTAATCGATTTGGGATCGATTAATCGATTTTGGATTTCGATTAATCGATTTTGGATTTCGATTGATCGATTTTGGGAATCGATTAATCGATTTAAGGTTCGATTAATCAATTTTGGGAATCGATTAATCGATTTTGGCAGTTTCACTTGACTTTTTAATTGGACCTTGAGGTTCATGGAGGGTCTAGGACCTTCTCTATTGCATCTTTAGTGATGTGTTGCATGTGTTATGATGTACCATAGGTGGCACGTATGAAAGTAAGTATAAGGAGCCGCGTGGGACCTTGATGCTTGGACCTTCAGAGACTTGAGGTAGGAAACACCTTGAACATGTACTTTAATTGTAAGAGCATGCATGTAGTGATATAGAGGTCAAATTGAAAATATTTTAACTGTGTAAATCTTTATAAAAATAGGTGTGTGTGTGTGACACCAAGAAAGTGATAAAGGCATCAGTGTGATGCGAATAACTGAGACCAAGTAAGTTAATGAAAATGAGGCATCCCCAGGAGATGATAAAATGATAAAGGCATCAGTGTGATGCGAGTAATTTAGACATCCCAGGAATATAAGTAAGATTGAATAACTACTGTTAAGGCCTAACTGATATAAGATAGTACATTTACACGGTGAATAATTATATGTAAAGCACATATTATTTTTGTTATTTGAGGTTTGTTTAGGATACCCCACCGACGTGGAGGGATACCCACGACTGACTCGGCAGGATATCTGTGACCGATACAGTGGCCAATCCGTACATCGGTACGGAGGTTTATCCATACACATTAAGCGCATCCCAAGGATGTTGAGATGAGATTTAACCCCACCGCCTATTGAAAAAGGGGCTTAGGTCATATTCCCAGGGAATATATTTTAACAACTGTCTATTTAGACGATGATGGAGGGTATCCCATCAGGGATTACTTAAGTTGAAGATTTAAGTTTTGCTTTAGGCCTGTTCAGTGTCATTCATGATAAATTAACAGTAAAGTGAAACATGCAAACTACCAGTAAAATTGAATGCAAATTGTCATCTTTTAAACTGTTTTTCCAGCAAGTGCATAGATACATCATGCTTAGAATATCATAGAATATATGTGAGATTTTGATTTATATGTTCATTGTGTTGTTCTTTATTGAGCTAGGATGTAGCTCACCCTTTAGACTATACGTCATAGGTCCATTATTAGCATCGGTCGGGGCTTCGGGAGACGTGGATCCAGGTCATTCGGATTACGTGCCTGGGGACAAGTTGGAGCCCCCTCCTGAGGACTTATTCTAGGAGACTCCACAGTGTACTTTGATAGAGAGTTAGTTTTGAGAGCAAATTGTACGGCTTGGTATGTCAAGTCTTTATTTTGATAAACAATATAATTAGATAGATATAATTCTTTTGGGCGAATCATCTGGGGTGATTTTTTTATCACCGATGGTTCGAATCAGTTCTCGGTTCATGCAGTAGCATGAAGGTAAAACTGTCTTTTGTTTATGCCAGATGGGCATATTGACTTTTTCGCTCTTTATGCAGTTATTGCTTTATCTCTTTATTATTGCTTGTTATACCAATGTTCCGTACATATCCATGGGGCACGGTCTGGAGGATCGTGCTGATGGCATGGGTTTCGGGTGCCAAAATTCGGGCTGTCACACAAGGAGTGCCTTTCTCATCATTTTGAAGGTGAAGAAGATATAGAATCAAACTTCCAGTATGGTCTGTGGTTGAGATTCCCATATTCGCAACATAATCGAAATAATGATGGCCATCCCATCAAAACTCTCCTGAAAAGGTTACGGATAAGGTCATTTCCCTATTCCTAGGTCGTCCTCTCATGTAGAGTCATTGCTTGCGACGAAGGAGGCGGAGAAGCTAGAATATCCATGAAATATATTGGGAAGATGGAATCTGCTCGTACAAAGGAAGCCTTAGAAATCCGTGACGTTCACAATATGGAGCCATCGGAACCGGATTTGACAAAAAGCACGCTGAACTTACTAAACAAATGCCAATCCGTTGAAATGGAATCCACACGATCTACCCCAATTCCCTTGCCTCACATGTCACCAACCCATCCAATAGAGCCTTCGCTTTTAATAACTCCCTCAGAAGATTGGGGCAATAAACATGGTGAAATTAGAGAGATGGTTACAGTGGTCTCTCTTAATGCGGCTAAAAATAATACCTCTATTAAGACCAAGCCCAACATCAACCCACCGACCCTGACCAATCCACATTCAAAATTTATTAAAAAACCCAACCTTGTATCCCATCCAGACCAGACCAATTGTGAAGTAAACTTGCCTAACTTGTGTGATCCAACCCAACCAAAGAACACCTAAACCAAACTATTCGGTTCAAATTTTCCATCCAAACCCGATCATAACCCATCCTACCCGATTGTGGATAACCGAAAGATCATACTTGGTGAATCAAAATCTACATCCACTGATGTTCATAGAATTCGTTTTTCTAAACTTGATGTAGAAAAAGAAGTTCAAAAGATTTCAAAGAAAAGTAGTAGAAGTTCATATGTTTCTCTAGTTGAAGATGATGATGTTCTTATATCGGCGATGATTGCTTCACAATCTCACCAGAAACAATGAAAATTCTAAGTTGGACCTGTCAAGGGCTTGGGAACCCTTAGACAGTTCGTGCGCTCTGGCTTACACAACGGAACGAAGATCTTGAATTCATCTTTCTGATAGAGATAAAGTTAAGTACTAAATAGATGGAATTGGTAAAACAAAAAATTGGATTTCAAAACGGTGTTTTTGTGGATTCGGTGGGTAGATCACAGGTGGCTTGGCATTTTTATAGAATGAGAGTTACAGTATAGAACTTCAAAGTTTATCTAAAAACCACATCGATGTTATTGTTAGGGAGGACCAAGACAGACCCGAGTGGAGAATTCTGGGCTTATGGTGCCCCGAAAAGCCACTATCGTGCGAAGACATAGGATCTTCTTGACACAATCGGAAGACAAAATGATCTCCCCTGGGTGTGTTTGGGTGATTTCAATGAAGTTCTCTTCCAGCATAAAAAAAGAGGAGGTAATCCTAAATCTTAAGCTAATCTAAATTCCTTTCGTAATGTGGTGAACCAAAGCGGATTGCAAGATCTTGGATTCTTGGGCTATAAATATAGTTGGTTAAGCAAATATCAATTGGTTGCAGCTCTGTCCTATGGCTATTGTTTCATATCTTGTCTCCTCAAGATCAGATCATTTACCCATAGTGGTAACTGATATGGGAATGAATGTGAAGTGGAAAAAAGGTCCGGAAAGATTCCGTTTTGAAGCTATGTGCGCTCGAGCCGAGGAATGTGAAAGTGTTATCTGAAACAATTGGAATAATCCCATTGCATCTCTCTCAAATGGGAACCTATGTGATAAAATATCAACGGTGGCAAAGGATTTATTCATATGGAGCATAAATACATTTGGGCACATTCATGCGAGAATCAAAAAGTTACAACAACAAATTAGATTCGAAATGAGTGGGGACCAGCGGATGCAAATCATTAGAACCTAAAGAGAGAAATAGATGACCTATTGCTCAAGGAAGAAACGATGTAGAAGAAAAGATCAATGGACCTTTGGCTAAAAGAAGAAGATAAAAACACCAAGTTCTTTCACTCGGTTGCATCTCAAAGGAGGAAAACAAATCGAATAGTGGGTCTATTTAATGAAAACGACTATTGGCAAACCGCAAGGGCTGATATCAAGAAGATTGTATACACATATTTCTCAATCTTGTTCAAGTTGTCGAACCCGACACATTGATGAGGCCATTCATAATCTTGGCGAAAGAGTGAGTGCTGAACGAAATCGGGGGCTTAGTCGTGACTTCTCGGTAAAGGAAGATCGTGATACTGTCTTCCAAATGAAACCCCTCAAATCTCCAGGCCCTGATGGTATGCCCCCTCTCTTGTACCAAAATTACTGGGATATTGTTGGCCCATCAATTACAAAATTTGCACTCAATTATTTAAATGGTAGCATGGATTTATCTTTAGTCAACTCTACCCATGTTGTTTTGATACCCAAAATTAAAAATCTTTCCCAATTTCAGCCAATTAGTTTGTGCAATGTTATTTATAAAATTATTGTCAAAGCACTTGCTAACCGTTTAAAAGTGATCCTCCCAAATTGTATTTCAGAAAATCAAAGCGCTTTTGTCCCTAGTTGATTAATTACTAATAATACCCTTTTGGCCTATGAAATTGCTCATTTTTTAAAGAACTGAAGGAGGGGTAAGAAGGGATGGTGCTCTTTAAAATTGGACGTGAGTAAGTTGTTATTATAGGTTTACCCCAACACAGGTCGCTAGAGTGATTTTGGTTTTCGCTTGAGCCACCGAAGCATGACTCAAAGGAAAAACTTTCGAGTGTAACTTGCTCGAGCGACCCGCGACGTCGAAGTAACGTGCATGCAGAGTCCATTTTTTTAGAAGTTTCTCTTGGAATAGAAGTAGGATACGGGACTTCTATATAAAAGAAAAGTTCATGGATGAATTGTGTGCTTGGAGAGAGTTTGTGAGAGTTTTTCAAGAGAGAAAAACTTGGTGAATACTTTGGAGAGGCAAGGTATTGAAGAATTGCTTGGGAATTGAAGATCCGATTGAAGTCATTCTTTTATCGGAATCGTTACTACATTCTGACATATCTCTTCTCTATTATTTTGAAGGAATGCGTCCTTGATTTAATAACGGGTTATTTGTTGAAGATCGTGTTTGATCTTATTTGAGAGTGCACTAGAGAGAAGAGAGTGTATGTGTTATAAATGTTCATAAACAATGCATATACTCCCGTTGATGTAGCCCTCAATTAGGTGAACAACGTAAATCTTTGTGTTGTGTGTAATTATTCTTTTCATCTTCTTATTTTTACGCATTCATCGCGATAAGAGAGTTGATAAAGTGGGTTGAATTCCTAACAAGTGGTATCAAAGTCAAATTCAAGTTTAACGCTATAATGGCGATGAAGGTCTCGAATGCACGATTCGAGGTGGAGATGTTTTCAGGAAAGAATAATTTTACTTTGTTACAAGTCAAGATCACAAATCTCCTTGTCTAACAAGACATTAATGATGCTCTACTTGGGAAGGAGATGGGGAAGAATGCAGAGATGTCCGATAAAGAGTGAAACTCTATTGATAAGAGAGCTGTAAGCACTATCAGATTGTATTTCTCCGATGAAATTCTGTACCACATTCTTTGCGGGAAGACGACCGTGGATCTATGAAAGAAGCTGAAATCTCTCTATATGACAAAGTCTCTGTCCAATAGACTCTTCATGAAGAAGCAACTCTACACCCTTCGTATGAAGGCTGATACACATATTCATGACTATTTGAATTCATTTAATAAAATAGTTAGTGAACTATTGAGCATTGAGGTGAAACTTGAAGAAGAAGATCTTGCACTTCTCTTTCTCACCTCACTGCTACCATCTTATTAGCACCTTATTACCATATTAATTTATGGCAAAGATACTATTATCGTCGAAAAAGTGATTACTGCACTTTGATGTGCAGTGAAATATGATAATATTTCACCCCTAAAAATCTACATTTAACCATCCGATGAAAGCTATCTAACATGATTTATCAAATTTTCTAAGTTTCAGGACAAAGTGGTCTTCAAATACATTAAGAAGCGCAAAATGGTGTAAAAAGCTGAAAGGAATTGGAGGAATGAAGCAAAACAGAGGAGATTGACCATTTGACTAGGTCGATCGATCGACCCTCTTTGGTCGATGGATCGACACAGTCCGTAGAATTCAAATTTAAAAACTAAAAATTTAACTTGATCGATCGATCGACCACTTAAGTCGATCAATCGACCAAGTTCGAATTTGAATTTGAATTTGAATTTGAATATCGGATTTGGATGCTATTTAAAGAAAAATCTGAGGATTCGGAAGGAGTTGTTTTCACTAGCATTTTTCCTATATTCTGTTCTTCCTTTTGAAGTTTTCAAGGGCATTCAGTCCAATGACTTGAGAAATCTCAGTATTTTATATCCTAGTTTTAGATCTTAGATTAGTTTAATTTCTGCATTCAAGAAAGGATTGTACGCGTTGGATTAAAGCTTTCGTAGATTTTTGTAGATCATTCGTTACGATATTTTAATGTCATTTTTAATTTCTATCTTTATTTTGTTATTTATTTCAATTATGTGTGGCTAGTTTCATTAAGGATGAGGATCTAATGAACCCCATCCGAGGGAGTCATTTATATTAATACAGATTTGTGATTGAGATGTCAGATGCTTTTAAAGGCCCTAATATTATTATTGAAAATTGTGAAATTTGATTTCAATCTGAGATCTAAGAGCTAATCATGTCCTATGATTTCAGATCTGTAATAATGATTTTATCCTAATTATTATCCATCTCGGGGTGAAATTTTACTGCCATATAAGGTGTGAGTGTTAATCACACACTCATGGGATGTTAATCATACATCTCCTTGATCTCGAATTGATAGTATGACTTTATTCCAGTGGTGAGTTCCAATCACTATCTGAGGTGTGGGTGTTAATCACACACTCATGGGGTGTTAATCATACATCTCCTTGATCTTAGATCGTACTTTGGAAATCACCTAGAGATTGAGTTCTGAGTATTGTCTGAGGTGTGAGTGTTAATTATATACTCATGAGATGTTAATTATACATCTCCGTGATCTCAGATCTATATTTTAGAACTCACGTGTGTTTGGGGCGGTACTTCTTTTTAGATATATGTTAAAGATCTCACATTTCAATCCACAAATTTGTATTACACATGATAAACCTACGATGGGAGGATTTAGTATCCCAATCTTTATCTTTTATAATCTGTTAAATTTCAATTAGTGGTTAGTATTTATTTCATCCTTCAAATTCTTACGTTTTTAATTTAGAAGATACTGTGATAGATCTGTGGTAATTTTTTTGGTTAATTGCTATTTCTGATTTTAAATTTTCTAACCAATCCTCGTGGGAACAATCTCATACTCTGCACCCACTGACTATATCACGATTCGTGCACTTGCGAGTACAGTAAAATTATCACAACACACTTCTTTTCGACGAATTGAGAAAACAACCCGAATCTAACTCTGAAAGGAATAGTCACTTAAGAGAAAGGGGTCAGAACTATGATCGCAAAATAGACAAGTCTAGATGTGACAGCCCAGATTTCCTAATTGCGAAATCTGGACCGTCGGATCAACACTAAGTCCAATCCCTAAACAAAATATTTGGCACATCCACACATGAAGTGGAAACAAAGTAGGAAATGTAGCTATGCAGATAGATTCATTATAGGCAAAAAGGAAATCTCCATTTCTATATCTCAAAAGACAAAATGACGATTCTAATCCCATGTAAAAATTCATGGGCAGAAGAATAAAAAAGAACCACCGGTGCTGGCCAACCATCACCAAAACATAGTTCACAAAAGAATAATATAATCATAATCCAAAAGTTTATATTCCGTACATCACAAGAACCATACTATTACCCATCAATCCAAAGTCGGACCTACACGTGCTTTGCGCAGATAAAACAATTTTCAGGATAAGGCTCTGAGTCCTCCTCCCCAGGAGAGAAATTAGGATCCTCCACCCTTGCGAGATCCTCTAAGTCAACCTCAACTCTTGTACCTATGACGTATAGTCGAGGGATGAGCTAACAACATAACCCTAGTAGGGAAATACTAATAGCATGCAGATTCTTAACATCACACATATATCTTATGACATAAACGAAATATGACTTTTCACATACGAAGGTTCACAATTTAAATGTATTTAGTTTTAAATAAAACTAATATCAAATATAATTTTCTAAAGTTTAAACACATAATTTCCAAAACTTATTCTCATAACCAAAGAAAACTTAAACTAATAACTTAAATAGTCCCTTGAGCATATACCATTGAGCCCCCGATGGAATACCCACCATCGTCATTCATATGAACCATTTTCACATGGTGCCCAAGGTCCCAAAAATGATGGACACTTGTGTCGAACACAATTACCATTTGTCAGTAGAATTCAAAAGATCAAACAAAGGGTTGTACGAATATCCCACAGTACCGGTCATGCATATCCCGCCGTGTCGGTCACAGTTATACCGCCGCGTCGGTCGGGTATTCATACATTTAATCTTAAATCATAGAGTATACATATAGTTTATCGCCGTATAATGTGATAATTATATCTTAAATAAAAAGTTACAAATACCTTCTTTCACACACATTTATCGAAAGGAATCTTGAAAGATTCTCACATCATAAACATGATTTTTAAAACATGCACACATGCTTACACATTCACATTTTCAAAAGGCTTATGCAAAACTCAATGATAATTGATGACAAATCACATCATATCATAATTCACATGCTAGTCGTATCAAATGCACATGGTATAAAGATTTTCCTACCTCACACGAAGTCACACTTAATCTTCTTAGTTCACGTTAGCACTTCTAGCCTCAAGGCTCAAGCTCACACCTAAAATACATGAATTTATAACAAACGTAAAAAATGACGTAAAACAGGAAGATACAATGTCTCCCAAAAGTTTCCACTTCAAACAGAAACAAAACTCTGAAGCAGCCAAAAATGACCGATTGATTCCCAATTCGACCGGTCGATTTTCCAAATCGACCGGTTGAATTAATTTCGACCGATCGATTTTTCTTAAGAAAATCATACCTTTTTCTTTCACACGAAAATTGATTAGTCGATTTCTCAAATCGACCGATCGGTTTCCAAAATCGATCGGTCGATCCAAAATTGACTGGTTGATTTCCCTAGAACTAATTTCTTATTTTATCTATTTTGTGTAAATTGATCGGTCGATTTCCTTTTGATCGCTCAATTTTCAAAGTCGACCGGTCGGTTTCCATTCGACCAGTCGGTTTCATTCAGAAACCCACAAACTCATCAATCTCGACAAAATCGATTGGTCGATTCGAAATCGACTGGTCGGTTTTGTCAGTTTTCACCCAACTCTGGTTTAACTTTTTCAACTCATTTTTCCTCTAATTCTTATCCTTTCTTCTTTGATTTTTCCATTTATATACATAACCAATTCACTCATTTATTTCTTACAAAATTTATGTAAAATCTTACCTCTTAATCGATCGATTCCTTGATCCACGCTCATACACAACTCAGGCATCGTAGCTCGAAGCTTTGAATTCCACACGATCCAAATCTCACAATTAATACACCGCTTTAACTCTTCATACGTACCCTCACATCACCGTATTGATTTCTTCTCACTCTTCTCTCTCTCTCTCCCTTAATAACTCTCTCAACAACTAATTCATAAGAGAAATAAATTATCTTAAGGTTTACATCCTTATATCTAACCTTAGGGTCAGGTGTTAAACACATACACTATGATTAGGTGTATACAACTCATCCAAGGATTCATATACAACCTCAAGCATTCTTATTTCACTTAATACATAACCTAACATAACTTTACCAAATTATTTTCTTCACCAGGTCAGGCACGTGACCCATCGGGCACACATACCGAGACGTATTATTCAAAGGTCAAAATTTTTCAGGATGTACACCAGAGGAGATAATAAATCAACGAAAAGAAATAGCAGGTCCAAATTTATGAGTGACAGAAAGAATGTTATCTATTACTTAGGTAAGAAATCTGGACATATTCGCAATATCTCCTCTGGTGTACATCCTGATGAATAAAGATAAAGGTGATTAAGGAATTTTGTAATAAGCCAGTGTTGCTAAGTTAGATTTTGGCATAGACCTATTGTGTGTATTGTCAAGCTCTAGACAGCTTGATGGTAGATGGATCCTAGATTCAGGAGTATCGTATCACATATGCTCGTACATGGATTGGTTTGACCAATATAAGGAAGCCAATGGTGGGACGATAATGATGGGGAATGACAGTTTATGTGAAGCAGTGGGTAGCGGCTTTATCAGAATCAAGATGTTTGATGGTTGTGTTCGCACTCTTACTGAGGTTAGACATGTACATAATCTGAAGAAAAATCTAATCTCGTTGAGGGCATTGGGTGGGATAGGATGTCGAATCATCCTAGAATTCGATAAACTAAAGGTTGTACGTGGTGCTATGACCTTAATGAAAGGTAAAAAGATGAAGAATCTGTATACTTTAGTATGTAATACAATCAGCAGCAGTGGTTGCGGTTACAAAAGATTCTCAGGATCTCTTTGATTTATGGCACAAGAGGCTTGGTCACAAGAGTGAACGTGGGCTGACCGAACTCATAAAGAATAAGGTAATTTCTTATATTCAAACTTATAAGCTAACTTTTTGTGAAGATTGCATCTTCAGGAAGCAGAAGAAAGTCAGTTTCTCAACAGGAAAATATATTTCGAAGGGGTTGATTGATTATATGCATTCTGATGTATGGGGACCGGCTAAAGTCACGTCGGTGGGTGCAGCCAACTACTTTGTGTCATTCATAGATGACTACTCCAGAAAAGTTTAGGTGTATTCGATTAAAAATAAGTTGAAAGTCTTTCAGAAATTCAGGCAGTGGCAGAGTATGGTTGAAAAGCAGACAGACAGGAAAGTGAAGATTCTCAGATCAGATAATGGTAGGGAATACATGTCATCAGAGTTCAAGGTTTACTGTAAAAATCAAAGGATTGTTAGGCACTTAACAGTTCCTGAAAATCCTCAGCAAAATGATGTAGCAGAGAGGATGAACATGTACATACCCCATTTTCTCCCTCTCGGAATATACAAATCTATTCAACCAACCTTTGACCTTGCCCATGACTTTCGGAAAGGAACGCACTCTTTCCGAAAGCCCTAAAACCCCAAACACAGAGACCATGCATTGAAACGATAGTACATGGTTGAATCCTAGGCTAAAACATCAGCTCATAGACTCGCACCCAACTAAGGCCCGGAAGGATCCTCCATTACATGCCCGACCCAACGCGCGCAATGTATTGCATGCTCCACTTGAAGCGCACAATCGACTTAAACAGGACCGAGGCGCACCTTCTGTGCACCGTAGACCGCCTTTAGGACCCGATTCCGCGCTTGTACCACGACGCATATTCAATTACATCCATCCCTGGAGGCGCTCAATTAGTCCCGAGTTGGACCTGGTCTCTAAATCCTATGGCCTCTAAAATATCCTGATTTAGCACACTGATTAGTGCGCTCAATTGGATTACACGCACTCCCACCAATGCGCAATTAGTCCCAAGCGAGTTCGAACTAGGACATCGAGGCTGAGCCAGTCAGCCGGTCACCCACTGAGTCAGTGACCGACTCAAAGTGGATTAAGCGCTCCTGAAAGGACGCATAATCCAATTACACGTCCGGGAACAGGCGCATAATTGGAACCGACCCACCAATTACGCACTTGCATCAGGATGCATAATTACCCAATTCCTATAAAAAGACCCCCTTACTCCCAACTTTTTCACATACCAACTCTCTATTTTTCTCTCCTCTCTCAAGCTTAGCTCTCTTTAGAAATTTCGAGGTTCTCTATGAGGTTCTCAAAGAAAGAGGTCGAGCTGCCTTTCTAGACATCTAGAAGTGCAAACTCTTCTCTATGAGCCCCAAGTAGTCAGGCTAGTGCTACTGGCTAGCTAACCCTGACTCTCGAAGGAGTATAGGAGGAATAAGCACCCTTAGCCTTAAATCCCTTAGGAAACCCCTGCCCAAATTCTTAGCCTAGAGCCAATTAGGTCTCTAACCTCTCCCAGTTTTTAAACCCTAGCCACCCGATTTACCCAAGGGAGCTTACGGAGGGTACCTGAGAACAGGATCGATCCTCCTTAGCGTAAAGGTCCACCACCCCCCTTTTAGATAGGTTTAGATAGATTAGGAAACCATACTAGCTAGACTTTTAGGCGACCCAAAACTGCTGAAGTTGACAGGCCGATGTTCAGCAAATGTGTCAACCCGCATCTCCGCGCGTGATCAGTGACGTGTTGCAGCATCGATAAACATCTGCAGCTGGCAATCTCATCAACCCAGGTAATCTATATTTAGAATTTTCCTTTTTATTTCAAAATTTAATATTTCCTAGTTTATTATCCACCGTTTTCTGCTAGAGTCCAAGTGGACCACATTGGGCTACTTCTTCTGGGGATTGAAAGGAACCTAGATAAAGCGCATACCAACAAACTGGTGATCATGATGAGACTTCTTGTCGCTAAAGTCGCCTCTATTTAGTTAGTTTTCTTTTATTGCACATATATATTATTCTTTTTTCACTCTTCGCACACACTCACACTCTCGAGAATTCTCCGAGAGTGCATGCATATTTTCCAAAGATTAGAGATGTTCAGAATACTTAGAATAAACCTTACTAGTAGCGGTGACCCACCATTATGGGGTACCATGACAATCCCGTGTATGACGATGAGCCGTCTTACCACTAGGTCCACTGTCATCAAGAAATTAACATGGCTGGTAGTGAAAGAAACCCCTTCACTCCCCCGAGCACCAGTAATAACAACAACAGAAGAGAAAGCGGCATTGGGCAGAACTTTATAGCCCGACAACTCGTGGAATTCAGCATCCAAAAACTAGAAAGGGGAGGAGGCGAAGCTGAAGAGCTACTTCAAGGCATGGCCACCGCATACGTGACCATCAAGGAACAATGAGACGCGAAAGAGCAAGAGCAACAAAAAGAAGAGAAACCACCGTCTACCCCGAGTAGGACGTCACCTCACATATCTCCGCCGAGGCAGATGTCTCGTACCTTCTTTAGCAATAATCGTCAAGATAGGGTTCACCCTCAAACCATCAAGAAAGACGCCACCGTAAGAGTAGAGGATCTCCCCAAGATTCTCGACGAATACATGGCTAAGAGAGAGTGTCCCGGATTCTCATTCGAATTCGACAAGTTTTGCCGAAACCTCGAATTTAACTTACCTGCAGGATTCAAGCCTCCCAAGATCAGCAAGTACAACGGCACGGGGAATCCAAATCACCATTTAGCGTTGTTCTGCAACGATTGCCGCCTATACGCGACAATCAAGAACTTCTCATCTACTACTTCCAGAGATCGTTAGAAGGACAGACTCTCGATTGGTTCGCCGGACTACCACTGCACAAGATTGACACGTTCGACGACTTGGCAAGTTAATTCCTCGATTAATACAAACATCTAACCTAGGAGACAGTCAGCCTCAACGATCTGATGGCCACAAAGCAAGAACCCAACGAGGAATTCACAGACTTCATAGGACGAAGTGAGGTGGATACTAATGGAAGGATTGTTGATTCACTGCACAATCTATAGACATCTAATCCATAGATTGTTGATCCACTATATGGTCGAGATCACTTAGCACATATATACATTGGTGGATACTAATGGAAGGAACTATAATCATTGATGATTATAAGTATTAAGCTATGCTATATAAAAAGGTACCCGTATTGGCGTGAACACGATTTCTGAAAGCGCAAAGGTGTGCAACCCCTTGTAATTCATTGACTAGCTGAAAATCTGATGATAGAGATTGTTTTTTATCTTGAGCGACAAAATGAATCTTTAGACCATTATCTTATCATTAGATTGTAAGTTTTTTCATTTAAATGTGTCACAAATCCCAAAACAATGGACCTAAAATCACGTTTGAAGTTGATGTGTGGTATATGATTTTAGGGCTACATTTTGAGTATCCGTACCAAGTGGAATAAAAAATTAACTGTCTTGATCGTACGCTTTTGGTCTCAATATCCATTGTGTTGAAGATTACACTACAAAAAATAAGATTATTAGCGGTAATTTTTTCAACAAAAAACTGCAGCTATTAATCCTGTGGCTATAAAAAACTGCCGCTAGTAGTCCTGTCGCTATTAAAAACTACCTTAACGGCAAGTGCCGTTGAAAGACCTCATATTTATAATGTTAGAAAAAAAAACAATTTCCATGATTTAATTTGAAGCAATCAATGAATTTCAAGGGTTTCGGAGGTTGAACTTCAGAAATCCTTATGGGGCGAATAGAGGTACCATATAAAAAAGCCTATACAATACAGATTG
Source organism: Chloranthus sessilifolius (assembly GCA_021018995.1). Classification (NCBI taxonomy): domain Eukaryota; kingdom Viridiplantae; phylum Streptophyta; class Magnoliopsida; order Chloranthales; family Chloranthaceae; genus Chloranthus; species Chloranthus sessilifolius. The sequence goes on from CM037589.1 coordinate 100,236,076, forward strand.
AAAACAAACCCAGCAAATCCAAATCTGATGGGGAAGCCAAATTCAACTGTTTCTCTCTCTACACGTCTCTGTCTATTAATCTAATGGGGAAGCCTAATGTAACTTTCTCTCTTTACACGTCTTTATCTATTTGTCTGGAAATAATAAAGGAGTGGCCACAGAACTCTTTAATTATAGATCCCTCCTTTCCACTTACGTTTTTGCTGCGTCCGACCCTTTTTGCTTTTCGGGTATCTTTGCCTTTTAGTGGGAAGCTTTCTCAAGAGCCTACGGCTCATTGTGGACACTGAGCTGATGTTTTGATAGCTTTCAGAGCCAAATAGATTTAGGGAAATGCACTGATTTCTATGTCCTAGAAGTCTGTGAATGATTCAAGTTCTACTTACTAGACAGCTGATGAGACACTATATGCAATGATTGGCCGGTTCAGAAATAGCTGTCCATAGGTCGGTCTCCCTCTACTAAGGATCAAAATTTCGGCCGAAATGACTGAAATTTCGGCTGAAATTATGAGTTTCGGCCCCTACCGAAAAGATAATTTGGACCGAAATTTCGGTCATTTCTGTTTTCGGCGGAAATTTCGGTTTCGGTCCCCTCCAAAACCGAAATGATACCCAAAATTTTGATCCTTGCCCTCGGACGATAACAAAGCTAGGGTCAAACAACAACTTCTAGGTTGTGTTTGGGTTAGCTCTTTTGGCCAAAGAGCGACTCTTCATTTTATGCTTGGTGACACAACTTGCCCCATTTACTCTAGAAGGAGCTGTTTTAAGTGATAAAACTGACCTTAGAAGAGTCAAACACAACCTTAACTAATAATAAAAGTTGAAGGACACAAATCCTTCCGATTGGATATGTTAATGGGTGATTCGAGGCATGATGAAGAAAAAATAGTTGAACTCAAACACAACACGGGTGAACCTAAATAATGAAAGCTAAATTATAGAAATAAAGAATACATAAGAGAGATCAGAGTACACTCTTGTATTGATTTCAGAAAATGAGCAAAAAACCAATTACTAATCTCTAAACTAAATAAAAACCCCTAAAAATAAACTTAATCTTGATTGTTCATTAGAACAATAAGAACGAGTAGAAAGCAACAGAAAAACCTATTATAAGAAGTTAATAACCCTAAAATGAAAATTTCACAAAATGCACTCATATCATCATTAGAGCCTTATCCTACCTATTTAGGGTCGACTTTGTGAGTGCTATTTCTCCACTCATTTTTTATTAATGTTAAGCTCTTTGTAACTTTGCAATTCTTCTTATCCATTATCATGGCTTCCCTACAGGTATTCATTGATCTTCCTCTTCTCCTACTTGTGCTTGGGTTTGTTTCATGCCTTTGACCAGTATGTTCAAACATCTCAAGTGATATTCTGTGATATTTTTTCTTTTATAGGTTTGACTCTCAAAAAATTTCTTATATAGTCAATCTGAATTTTATCCTTTCTTGTTGCTCTACACATCATCTCAACATACACGTCTCGACTATATATACCTTGTCTTCTTATCGCTTTGTCGTGGCCCAACATTCTGTATCATATATATGGAAAGTTAGCAGACGTATTATAAAAATGCCCTTACAAATCTAGTGTGACTCTTGGGTTTCACAATACTCTACTCACTTGCATTAATCCTATTTGAGATATCATCTTCAAATCTAAAATGTGGTTGTAAAATAAAACCTAAATAGCAAAATGTATGGCAACTTGACATTAAATCATTTTCTATTTTAACTAAATTCTCCTCTAGGCTATCATGTCCATTAAATTTTCACTCCATATATTTATCTTTATTTTGCTAATTTCAAATTCCATGGCTCCAAAAACCCTAATGGCTAGTTCGGGTGTTTCCTTGGTTTTCTCAAAAAAGCCTAGATTCAAGAAAACTCAGATTCTTAGCAGTCTCAAATTCCTGGCTTTTCCAGATGCGTTCTTAAGTTACTCAGATTCCTGACTTTTCACAAAAAAATATCATAATCCTATGTTTTTGAGTTCTTCTCAGAAGAGCTCAGAATCGGTTCAATGGATAGTTGTGCTGCAGTCGCAAAAATTTATAATCATCGGTTTATATATCATACTCAGATTTGACAGAAATTTTACGTGTTGTCAATCCATGCGAGGTTTAACATATTTGATGAATTTTTTTCTCAAATATGATTTCATGAAAGGTAATTATTAAAACTTTATATATACATAATACAAAATCGATAGATTGCCACTTTGAAATTTTAGATTGGTCACAGATGTGCGCCATATGACATGTTTCTTTGGGCTGAGAGCCTGATATACGTTCCAATGATGGATTAAGTAAATATCTGACTTTTTTTATTTAATAATATATTTTGATGCCTTTTGTAGAATACATATATATTGTTTTAATTTATATATATATATATATATATATATATATATGTTAAATATTTTATTTCTTTCATATACAAGTAAATTTCTCTAGTGGTTGACTTATTATTGTGTCACACTTAGGTTTTAGGTTTCAACCTTCTTATGTGACAAGAATTAGCTCCTTAATAATCCCTAAATATTAAGGGGAAATAGACGAGATTAACTTTTAAATTTTTTAAGTTGGAATTAAGTACCCAACCTATGGCACAAAGAAACATGCACGAGTCAATCTGTTTACACTCAAATTATAAAAGTTTCATAGATAGTTATTGTCATATAAATTAGTAAAGTCCCTTTTTAACCTTTTACTAAATATATGCTCAAAATATTAGTGAAACTCTCAAGATTGGTGGCGGGAGATTGACAGTGCACAACCGTCGGTGTATGAGTTTAGCAACTCATACAAATTTTAAACTAATTTGTATGAACTCCTGAATGAGAGAAAAAAACTACTAGATTTTAACAAGATCTACTTCTGTGTATAAGATGAGGGAAGGACTCATAATCTAAGTCTTTGCGAGTACAAAACTCGGACGAAAAGATGTCGTTATCCCTTAGAAAGTGGGGGCCCCACTGCAACTTGCGGACGAGAGAAAACCTCATATTTGCTCAAATTTTGGCTACTTTTTGTGTTTGAACTCAGATTATGAACTCTCGAACGAGCCCTAAGTTTCTTAAAATTCATTAAATGGATTTGATGTGATGGAGCGACTAAGAGATGAATAGATTATTTTAATTTAATCAAAATTTTCATTGTACCATAAAAGTATATCTCTCAACAGTCACATAGATGCCCTAGTAAACAAGTATAACCTTTAGAAGTTTAAATGTGGTGCTATACTACTAAATCGATATTTTAACATTGGCAAATCTTTTTCTTTATTTTTTCATCTTTTATTTTTTCTTTTTCGATAATTAACCTAGGCTCCAACTCATGATCTTGAGTTCGCAAGATAGTCAATCATCCATTGTGCTATAGGTCCAAACCCTAACTTTGTTCACATATTGTGTAGACCTATCATCCTAAAGTATCAAGGTCATAAAAAATAAGTAATAGTTTTGGACAAAGTTATTATGGCCTTATTTGGTGAAACCCTTTTCGAATAACACTTTTTAAGGGAAAATATTGGGTGAAAAGAACTTTTGATCCAAGGATCTGGCCACTTCTGGCTAAAATAGTATTGTTTTGAGAAGCATCCTCATGCTCCTTCTCGAATATGCATTTGTATTGGTATAAGAACAATACCGGATTGAGCACTTTACAAATATGTTGTGTCTCAAATATTTGTAAAGGGACAAATGGTGTTGTGAAAAGTGGCATGTGGAACGAGTTGGGACATGGTTGCCTTTTCCATAAAGTACTTTTTATCACATATTAATAAGTAACATGTGATAAAAGGTCTATCTAGCTTGCTTGCTAAAAATATGTGTGAGAAGTAATATGAGAGACAACTTCTCAATAAAACACCATTTTAAGCTAGAGATGGTCATGTCCTTGGATGAAATATGCTTTTCATTTCACATTTTTTCCTCAAAAGGTGTGTTTTTTAGAAAAGGGTTATAACCATGGATCAAAATTTCGTCCGATACATTCAATGTACCACATCGTTCATTCCCATATATTATACCGAACGATACAATGAATGTATCGTTCGGTATCGTCCGGTACCAATACGTATCGTCCGATATGTATCGGTTTTGAGCTCGGACGATACGTATTGGGAAACCAAAATTTTGATCGTTGGTTATAACTTTTGAAAACATATTGGGAATGTTATCTTGGGGCAGTTTCCCTTCCGAACTTTTCCAAAAATATTAGAAATTACAATGGCACAACCAAGAAGAGCCTTCATGGTAGTTGCCTTCTGAACTTTTGAAAACAAAACTAGTAAGCTTATTAGGCTTACTCAAATTATGATTTACGAGTAACTTAGCTAAAGACAACTACCCTTCTTTTTATCTACGGTTGTCCCTGTTCAGTTTTTAGCTAGTGTTAGGTATGTCACCCAACCACCGTTGCTCTTATTGTTCGGGCTACTTTTTTAGATTTGTGTCATGTGGAACCATCATGTTTTTTGTGGGATTTGACACTTATAATCTCAAAATTTATTCTTTAAAGATCGGAATAAAGTGATCTCCATCATCTAAATTAATGCAATCAAACGTCATTTAAAATTGACAATATGTTGGATTTCCATTACAGTCACTAATTTTAGATCATGTTTAATAGTTTTACATTAAATGATCGAAATTATTTTCATCCTCTTCTTTTCCGGTGAAGATCTATAAATCATGGTGCACCTCTCAAATGATATGCATGTTAATTTCACATGGGACACATCCTAGAAAGTGACCCAAGGATAGTTGCATTACACTCGGGGGAACTTACCTAACCCTAATACATAATACTAGCTCACTTTCTCTAATCATAACCTCCCCCTTCAAGGAGAATCCTAGCTTAGCATAGAAAAGAGGTTGGTGCTAGATATGTGTTTTAAAACTGTCAAACACATTTGCTTGTATATTTATTAGACAATTGATAACTCATGATATGACACAGTTGTGAGTTAGACTTTAGAGTTTAGACTACTATGTCTCTCAACTTTGCTTCTTTTTTTTTGTGGTACCAATATTTATTGTTATATATAATAGTGTAGTAATATATATTTTAGTGTTTCAAAATTAAATTTATAATTATCATTATATATGTTGATAATAATTCAACAACAAACTTGTAACTGTTATCCCTCCAAATAAGTGTCTTTTCAAATTTGGATTTATCTCTTCACCGTAAATCTGAAAAGACACAAGTGAAATCGATTTATCTTTTTACTGTTAGCTGAAAAAATAAAACTCTTTGAAAAGACATAAGTGAAATCAATTTATCTTTTTACCGTTATTGAAAAGAGACAACTCTCTAAAAAGATACAAGAAAAGACACAATAGTTTAAAATTTTCTCAATAAATAGAGATAAGATCTCTCTTAGAAAGACACAAGACAGATAAGACATAAAAGAAATAATCTCTTTCTCCTTCTCTTACATTTTTTTATTATTTAAGAATATTTTGTGTATCAGAAAATCTTCGTGGCAAGTTCTTTCTCTAGAAAGTGCAATGTAGAAAAAAAAATACGATTCTTGGAAGATCAGACTCTGTTATATTCTGAAGGCAGATTCGCTAGGAACCCTATTGCATATTCGTTTATCTGATGAAGCGGTGGCGTTTATTATCTTTAAGAAAGCGTAGTGAACTACGTGCCTCAGAGCCATTTTCATTACCATTTTTTTTTAAAAAAATTTAAGACAATAGATCATTCTAATGGATCAGAGCATAAAGTTTATGAATCAAGATCTTATAAAACTTGACCGATTTTGCAGGTCAAATTTCAAAAGTTGACAGAAAAATGTGTAATTTATTTTTGCGACAATTCAAGATTGTTTACGTTCTCACTACACCATATCTACCAATTTCTGTGGTAGAAATAATGGAAAGTACGACTAGTGAAAGATCGGATGCTCGACTCAAATGACTGAAAGATGATCAGATTGTCAGGACCACATCCTCAATGCACTAAAATAGGTTATTCAACACATTCTGTAAGTACAGTACCACTAAAGATTTTGAGATTCATTAGCAAAGAAGTATTTAATTGAAGATGCAGGTACAAAGAGTTTTTTTTTACTCTCTAAATATTTTGATTTCAAGATGGCTGAGGATAAATCGATTCTTGAACGAATTCAAGAATTATAGTTTATCATCATTGAGATAAAAACCTTATATAATTAATTATCTAGATCCGATATAACATTTATAGTAGGAATGTTGAGTAGATTTACTAGCAACCCAGGATCGGAACATTGAGAAGAAGCTATTCGTACGGTATTGAGATATTTGAAGGGAACTATAGATTATAATTTAAAATATAGTGACAGACCTAAACTCTTAGAGGGGTTTATTGATGCTACTTGAATTTCTGACTCCTCTGATTCAAAATTCACAAGCGGGTGAATTTTTACTTGGGCAGGAGGAGCAGTATCATGGGGTCTAGAAACGAGCATGTCTTTCTAATTAAAGTATAGAATCAGAGTATCTAGCATTGTTTGCGGGAGCAAAAGATATAGAGTGGCTTTGAAGCTTACAAAAATACTACCCAGAGATACAGTGTTGAAAACATCGAGGGGGGTGGAGATCTTTAAAGGCAAAGTAGTTGAACCTCAACTTAGTAGAGTTGAAGATCCCAAATCCTAAGTTCAATTAGATAAGAAACTACTCCGTGACCCTTGAAAGTGCACAAAGGTATGCTACCTATTGGTCATCCCAATGGTATTAAATTTTGTGCGCATCTCTTGTAACGTGAGATGATGAGTTTAACTTTTAATGATTTCGTAGGCATTCATTTGTTGGGGTGATAAAGTATTTACAAGAACACCCATGACAAATTCACCTATAGGAGTGTGGAAGTGAAGCCACTTCAATAAAGATTCAGTCCTCTCTCTGAGATACTCATGAAATCAGGATTTTATTGATTGTAAAGTGCAAGCCTTATGTCACTAATGATAGAAAGTGTATGTAATTTCGGTTTGTTAGACAAGTTTTATATTCAACGTTATAACCTACATAAAGTCCTTATAAATTTTGAATTGTATGTACTAGTCAAATGTTCAAACCGATTGACACTTCTGATGATGCTTAGTATAATCACTCTAATATAGAATTTTTATTATTATTTTGAAACAAGTGAGGAAAAATTATATATATATATATATATACATTAGTGTCGTAATATATATTTTAGTGTTTCAAAATTAAGTTTATAATTATCGTTATATATGTTGATAATAATTCAATGGCAAACTCATAAATACTATCTCTCCAAAAAAGTGTCTTTTCGTATTTTGATTTATTTCTTCATCGTAAATCTGCAAAGACACAAGTAAAATCGATTTATCTTTCTACTATTATTTGAAATGACAACTCTTTGAAAAGACACGTGAAATCGATTTATTTTTTAATATGAAAAGACACAAGTGAAATCGATTTATCTTTCTACTGTTATCTGAAATGACAACTCTTTAAAAAGATACAAGTGATGCGACAGCCCAAATTTTGACACCCCAAAACCCGTGCCATTAGCACGATCCTCTAGACCATGCCTCATAGATCTGTGTGGAATATTGGTATAGCAAGCAACAACTAAATAAGATAAGACAAATAACTGAACAATGCGAAAATAAATATGCTAATCTAGGCATAAACTCAAAAAACAGTTCTACTTTCATGCCGACGCATGAACAGAGAACCGATCTGAACCATCGATGATAAACAGATCACCTCAGATGATTCGCCAAAAAAACTATATCATTTAAATATATTATTTCTAAAAATAAAGGCTTGACATACCAAGCCGCACAAAATGCTCTCAAAACTCTTCCTATCAAAGCACTCAGCAAAGTCTCCTAGAAGAAGTCATGGGAGGAAGCTCTAACTCTTCCTTGGACACGTAATCCGAATCACCCGGATCCGCATCTCTCGAAACCTCAGCAGCTGCAAGCAAAAGACCTGCGACGTATAGTCTAAAAGGGTGAGCTACATCCTAACTCAATAGGGAACAACACAATAAACATATAAGTCAAACCCTCACATATATTCCATGATATTCTTAGCATGATGTATTTATGAATTTGCTGAAAAATAGTTTAAATTATTACAATACGCATTAAAGTTTACTGGTGGTTTACATGTTTCATTTATTCTCAAACTGTTCATGAATGACACTGATTCGGCCTAAAGAAACTTAAATCTTCAACTTAAGTAATCCCCGAGTAATATAGCATCGAGCTCCAATGGAATACCCACCATCTTCGTCTAAATAGATAGTTGTTATCTATATTTCACACTTGAAATACTATCCAGGTCCCTTTCTCATATGCGACGGGGTCTAGTCTCATCTCAACATCCCTAGGATGTGCTCTGTGTCTGGATTGCCGTGCAGGTATGTATTAGCTTAATCGCCGTGCAGTCACGGATATTCTGCCGAGTTAGTCGTGGGTATCCGGCCACATTGATGGGATATTATGTTCAAATTTTAAATAACAAAAATATCATATGCTTTATATATAGTTATTCACCATGTAAATATACTACTTTATATCGATTAGGCCTTGTCAGTCTTTGTTCAATCTTACTTTACAATTTCACTTACATCCCTGGGATGTCTAAATTACTCGCATCGCACTGATGCCTTTATCACTTTCTCATCTCCTGAAGATGTCTCATTTTCATATGCTTACTTGGTGTCACACACACACACATACTGAGAGGATTATATGATTAAAGTATTTTCATTTTATTGGTGTATCACACACACACACACACACATGGAGATTATATGATTCATTTTATTTCTATATCACTACATACATGCTCTGGTAATCAAAGTGCATGTTCAAAGTGTTCCCTACCTCAAGTGTCTAGTTGTCCAAGCATCAAGGTCCCATACAACTCCTCATGCTTGCCTTAGCTCGTACCACCTATGGTACATCATAATATATGCACAATATCAATAAGGATGCAATAGAGAATGTCAAAGACCCTCTATGAATCTCATGATTCAATTAAGAAGCTAACTAAAACTGTCAAAATCGATTAATCGAAACTCTAAATCGATTAATCGAAATTCAAAATCGATTAATCGATCCCAAATTGATTAATCGAAAGTCCACAATTGATTAATCGATATTGATTCCCAAATCGATTAATCGAAATCCAAAATCGATTAATCGATTCTCAAATCGATTAATCGGTTTTCCCAAGCCTTATTTCTTCAGCCACTGGAGGTACTCAGTCGATTAGTCAATTTCCAAATCGATTAATCGAATTTAAAATCGATTAATCGATTTCGGGCTTTTATGCCTTTTCAACTTTCAGACCAAAATCGATTAATCGATTTGGCCATAACTCAGCCCCTTTTCGAGCTGTTCTTTCAAATCTTTTTCTTCCTATTTTTCTTTCTTTTCTATGTCTTCAATTCATCATTTTCACTATACTTGACTGAATTTAATCATCAAAACTTTTTGCATTTAAATCTAACAAAACTCACCTCAAGGTTGGTTTAATGGCTAGGGTTCCAGCTCTTGCTTCAACGGTCCTTCACGCGTCGAATCCGGCATTCAATGCTCAAACCCTTCCTTCAATCAAGCCACATTAACTTTTCCTTGCCATTAACTCCCCTTTACTCTCTCTCTCTCTCCTTTTAACTTCTCTCACCAACCAAACAAGAGAATAGCTTCTCTTAAGTTATTAAAATCCTTATAACCCTCTTCAGCTTTGGTGTTAAGCACATACACCAGAGATAGGTGTATGTGACCTTTAACTAACACCATACACTATGCTTAGGGTCATACTACATCACATAACACTTTTCTTCTCAAGTCTACTGTTTGACCATCACTTGGTTAACCTACGACCAATCGGACACGTATCTCGAGATCACTATTCATCGCTCAATTTTCGAAAATATTATAAGTGAAATCAATTAATTTTTTTTACCATTGCTGAAAAGACACAAGAAAAGACACGATGGTTCGAAATTCTCTCTATAACTAGAGATAAGATCTCCGTTAGAAAGACACAAGACAGATAAGACACAAAAGAAATAATATCTCTCTCCTTCTCTTACATTTTTTTATTATTCAAGAATCTTTTGTGTATCAGAAAATATGTGCGGTAGGTTCTCTCTAGAAAGTGCAATCTAGAAAAAAATGGCTCTGTTGTATCCTGAAGGCAGATTCGCTGGGAACCCTGTTACATATTTTTTTATCTGATGAATTGGAGCATCTATTGTCTTTAAGACAATGTAGTGAATTACGTGCCTCGGAGCCATTTTCATTACTATTTTTTTTTTCAAAATTTACAGTTGGAGATTCTACCTAAAAATAGGGGTTTGCCTTTTAAGAAGGTTGACTATTTTGAATCAGATGATAGAGATCATTTTTCATTCCAAATTTCACACAAGAGATCTTGAGATCATGACTCACCTATCAGCGAGTCAAATGTTGATTTCACATGGTACATATCCTCAAAAGAGACTTACCATGGGTGTACCATAAGAAGAGTTCTCAGGTCACTTTTGGTAGTGTGTTCCATGTGGAATCAACATTTGACAGTCTGTTAGGTGCGCCATGATCTCAATATCAATTTTATGGATGATTAGACTGAAAATCGAGCTCCATCATCTGAGTCAAGGCAGTCAATAATTTTAAAGGACGAAGTGAATATAGAATCTAGCGCTCTCAATACCGCTACCATTCCCAAAATTTTAGAATCTTTCACTCTCAATATCACTACCATTCCCAAAATTTGGACATGAGTTGCTTAATCCTTACTACTATCTAAAAGTAAAAATAGTTTCTGTCAATATTTGAATGCCTAAATTGCCCTTCCTCTAAATTTGCTACAAATAAAACCCACAGGTCCATGACGTCCTAATCCAAATAAAACTCTAACTATGTAGGATAAATAAGCAGGATTTACTATTTTTGCAATTTTATTCATCAAAGAAGATCTCAAGATATCAACAAAGCAAGAAGAAATCCTTATCAGTTCTCTGAACGTATGCTCTTTGGTATGATCTTTGGCCTCCGGCAAGACTTCCGATTGGAACAGTCGACGCTACACCATGGTTCTCGCTGCAATGACCTTCCTGATCGGTGCACTTTTGATGGGTCTCGCTCCATCATTTCCCTACTTGATGGCCGGAAGAGTGGTCTCAGCATTGGGGTTGGGTACTCACTGATGATTGTACTGGTGTACACGGCCGAGTGATGAGTAGTGAAATATGATGATATTTCACCCCTAGATACCTATATTTAGCTATCCGATGAAGGCTATCTGATAAGAATTATTAGATTTGAAGTGTTTCAGGTAAATACAAGCCAAGTGCAGAAAACAGCCCAAGAATTCTGAAAATAATGTCAAAACACTGCAACTTTGGGTCATCGAGAACTTAGTGCAACGTACAGATCAATTTGGACCTTCAAGATGGCCGAATTATAAAATTATTAAAACACAAACGTTGTAGAGCTTTCTGTCAGCTTTCCAACGGCGTAAGAATCGCCTCAATCCGAGTTCGGGACAGAAAGTTATGGCCAAAATACTGAAGCAGTGTCTGATGTAAAGTTCGGCGGGAATTCACGAAAATCTGGGAGGTCGATGCATCGACCCTATTGGGTCAATTAATCGACCCTAAATTTTCGAGTTGGAACACCTTTGTGGCTGGGAAACTTCGGCTCTATTTAAAGCGGATCAAACACTTCGAAAGAGATAGGAATTAAAGAAAGGAAATTAGAGCAAGAATTAGAGATAGGAATTAGAGGGAGGAATTAGAGAGATAATTAGAGAGTTAGTTTTAGTTTTTCTTTTTTTTAGAGTTTTTGAAGAGAATTTTTGAGAGGATTATTTATTCATTATTATTTTTGGTTTTAGACTCCTTTGTGCTTCTTTTTAAAAGTTCTTCTTTTCTTCTTCTTCTAGGGATTGATTTGGGTAGATTGTACTTAGGATTTGCACTGTCTTTCTTTTACATTCATAGATTGTATTTAGGAAAAGACATTGTAACCAAAGATTTTTGGAAGAAATAAAAAGAGGAATGACTTTGAATGAACAAGGAGATCATACACCAAAGATGAGCGGCTAAATCAGTAGATCGGGAAAGATGCGATCCCCAGATAAGTACCTATATTTATGATTAATACCATAGTCTAATGTTTTTATTGTTTTGATCTACACATCACGAGATACGCTATGCTTCTTACATGACTCATACCGCAATGATAGGCTGAGTCATAGTTTTTAGATAGGGTATGCCGGATTGATGATCATACTTTATTTCAAATCATTTTTATGAATGAATGATGGTGATGGTGTGAATGATTCTTTAATGAAAGGGGGGTACAAATCTGGGGTAGCATATTTCTTGATCTTATTTAAATATTATTCTTAGATTCATCAGTAATTAATTGTTTAGATTAATTTATTTTTCTTGCATTTAGAAAAAGTGATAAATTTTTGGTTAAATTGAATCTGCCCTTTGATACTTCCTTGGGGACGTTTTAAATCTCTGAAAGAATTAATTAAAATTCAAGATTTCCCTGTGGGTTCGACACCTTTGTTCTTGCCATACTGCAATAGATCTTGTGCACTTGCAAGGGTTACACTTAAAATACACCACCGAGCTCTCACCTGCAGCCACCCGAGGATTCCTAATATCTCTTCTCGAAGTGTTCATCAATGTCGGGATCTTATTGGGTTACATCTTCAATTACGCGTTTTCGGGTCTCCCGGAGAATCGAGAATGGAGATTAATGGTGGGAGTTGTTGGATTACACCAACTCGGATTGGAAGAAGATAGCACTCTAAAGAGAAGAAAGTTGTTCTCTTGTATAAAAAATACCAAAAATGAAGACTAAAGTAATATACTACTTAGAACCTTTCAAATTTCATTCATATGACTTTTTAAAATGAAGATACATAAGTAATATATAACCCCAAAATATAACTTTGAGAATAAATAAGCATACACTTCTAAAGTAACAACCTAGCCTAGAAAAAGATAGAAAATTACATTCTCAAAGTATATTCCATATTTTTAAGACAGCACATTAATTACACCAATTTCCTATGACAAAAAAAATTCCAAGATTGACGAATATAACTGCAATGACCCAAAAAAAATAAAATAAGCCAGATGGGTCGGTCTAGCTTATAATTCTAACCGGAGTTGTTGGTGCTCCTGCAATTGTCCTCGCTTTAGATGTAATTGCAATGCCGGAGTCACGGAGGTGGTTGGTTATCCAAGGCCGTGACGAGGAAGCTAGACGGGTTTTGATCAAAACATCAAAGGATGTTGAAGAAGCCGAAAAAAGACATGGGAATGGGGTGTGGAGGGAGTTGTATTGGAGGTCTTCACACGTTGTACCTCATATTTTGATCACTGCAATCAGTATAAATTTCTTCATGCAGGCATCGGGCAATGATGCAGTCGTGTACTACTGCCCCGTGGTGTTCAAGAGCGTCGAGATCGTTAAGAAGAAGAATCTTGTGTGTCACCATCATAATGGGCTCAGCGAAGACACTTTGAGTATTGATTTCAGCCGGGTTCTTAGATTCGGGAGGAGGCCGATGTTGCTTTTGAGCTCTTTGGAAATGGCCGTGTCCTTGGGGTTGCTTGGTTACGGCTCCATGTATCTTCATAATTCACATAAGAAACCAAATTGGGCAATAATTTTGTGTGTGGTGGCTGTGTGTGCTGAAGTATCCTTCTTTTCAATCGGATTGGGGCCGATCACTTGGGTGTATTCAACTGAGATTTTCCCTCTTAGATTGAGAACTCAGGGGTCCAACATTTCCATATCGGTTAACCGCCTAGAATTCTCTCTCCCCGCTCTCCCCTCTGTCTCTCTCTCTCTCTCAGTGTACACTATTCTCTCTCTCTCTCTCTCTCTCTCTCTCTCTCTTGCTCGTGTCCTAATTTTTTATTTATCAGCTTCCATCATCGAATCAGGCACAAAGGAATAGTAGCTCGAAATCGTCCACCAATCGTGAGTTCTTCATCTTTATCACTTATTTTATATTTGATTTTCCTTTTTTCTGCCTCTATTTTTAGATATCCAATTGAATTTGGTAGCGATTTTAGTTGGTTCGAGTGCACATCTAACACCACCACGTTTAGCAACCTCTTTGTTAGAGATTCTAGTATACTCTAGCAATCAAATAACACAAAGGACATGCAGTTAGAGAGAGAGAGAGAGAGAGAGAGAGAACCAGGAGATTGTTGTTAGAGAGGTCTAACTTGCTTATCAACGTTACAATGTTACATTAAGAGAAGGGTTTGGGAGAGAATCTAAAGACAACCCACTTAAATCAACCTTCCCCAGCTTTTCTTCTTCTATCTTACTCACCCGATCGCCCTTCTTCACCTCCATCTCATTTCTTCATGTATGACAACAAAATAAATGGTGCCAAATAAAAGAAATCATTTAGAGAGAGAGAGAGAGAGGTGTTATATTGTTGAATCGTTTGTTGTGATTCCGGTTGCAAAGGGGATAATGGCTCCTTGCCAACGTTTAAATACCACATGGTGTTTAAATAATCTTACACTACTAAAATTTCACTGCTGTGTTATCTCACACCATTGAAGTGTGATTTATCATTGTGCCATGTGGTACACATCTATGATCAATCTAAAATTCTCAAATAACAATCCATCATTGGAACATGTCCCAGCCAAAGGATCAGGCTTCTACCATCCCATTGGTGAACTTAATATCAGCCATCAAAATTAAGAACTAGCGTTGGCATTAGAGTGCACTGATCGGATGGTTTGAATCTCCCAAAAAGTGTGATTTTTGGACCCATAGCCCTTCAATTTATGATATTCACTTTGACAATATGGATTTTCAAAATCATAAGCCAATAAATGGTGTAAGATCGTTTAAACACCATTTGGTGTTTAAATAAGGCGTCAGGAGAGTCGATCCCTTTGCAAAGAGTAGCCACAACCTATGATACTTGTGGTGCTTTGTAGATTATACTCCCTTTGTTAGTTTTTATATTTTTTCTTTATGTTCTATAGTTGACAATATAAGTTATATATATTTTTTATTTTTTATTAAATTTTTTATAATTTTAAATTATACATAATGAAGACATATAAAGTATAGTAATAAGTATTTTTTTTCTCTTTAATCCTTACTACTATTATAAAAGCATGAATAAATCTCTTATTTATGTCAATTTTGAATGCTTTCACACTTTAGGAACCAAATACCCCTAAATTACTCTATCTACCCTCATGTTCTTCTTTATGTATCTCTATATTACCTATATTTTATAACTTTCTATAACTAGGCTTTTACTTAGACTAGGAGTGTTCAAGTTAAACAAATAAGAGAACTTCTAATAACTTCTCCTATTTTCTAGGAACCTTAAAAGCTAACATAAATAAAAAAAGAAATTTTGCCACTAAGACTCCTTCGTTTTTAGGACTCTAAAGGGTAGCATTATTTACACCCATTAAACCTGTGAAGGACATACGTATTATTTATAAAAAACAATTGACTGCCTTGAATTAGACGATGGAGATCATTTTTCTTCCCAAACTTTTAGATCTTGATATCATGTTATCTTGTAAAAGAACGTGTGCTCTTCACAAAAAAAAAGGGTACAAATAATGCCACGCGTTATCGTATAGGGTGGCACTATTTGCTACAATTTTTCCTGTGAAGAACACACACATTTCCACCATAAAAATCGTTGATTGTCTTGAATCAGATGATGAAGAACATCTTTCGTCCCAATCTTTGATACAATAGATATTAAGATCATGGCTCACCTATCAGACTGTCAAATCTTGATTCCACGTGGCACACATCTCCAAAAGTGATACTTGAGAACCCTTTCTCATGGTACACCCATGATCACAGTCACTTTTCGAGATTTGTATCTCATGGAATCAACATCTAACTTTCTGATAGGTGCACAATATTTTCAATTACGATTAATAAATATGACAGTTATATGATTCAGATGACATGATGTCTATCTTTTTAAGAAGAATGGTGTGTACAATGATCTTATATTATTAAAGTTCAATTACGATCGTACACCATTATTGTACACTGTATCTTCATCTGTGAAAAATCTAATAGTCAAATCAGCCAAGAAATTATGCATATAGGCATATATGAATCATCTCATTCCAGGTGCCAAATTACTCGGAACGATGGTATCAAAACTTGGCCGATATCGAGACGTATCGGCGATACATATCGATTTCATTGATAATCGATACTGATATAGGTCTGTATTGGATGATACTGTCTCGGTATCGGTTGATATTGGCCTACACATGTATTTATTTCTATTTTTACAATATTTTTCAAAAAGAAACATATTCACCGATACAATATCGGCTGATACGTATCGATTAAAGATGGACCGATACCAAGTTTAATATCTTGACCCCATTAATAAATTTTAATATAAACCATTAAAAATAAGATCGATTTATATTAAAGTGCACATATCAGGGAATTCAAACCATTAGATCCGGGTACTTAAACACACATCATTTTTTATATTAAATGCATGGTTGATAATAAATTGCTTGAATTGGATAGTGTATTCGTCATATATTTAGGGTGATTTTAGTGTGAATGATACATGACCATTTAGATGATATAAGTTTGTATAAGTAGCACAAATATGTATAAGTAGCACAAATATAGCCAAAGAATTGTTTTTTTATTCATTTTCTATTTTTTACAACTCTATATTATTTTATTCAACCATCTTTAACAAATATATATATATATATATATTTGGATGAGCATAAGTTTTCAATTAGCCTGATAATGTTTTGGTTAGTGTTATCGGCACATCACTTTATGTTATAGCCATCGCATTCAATTAATAAAAAATTGTTGAAAAAGAATGGACATCTACAGTCCAAAATGTGGTCAAACGATAAAAAAATCAATGTGCTATGATGTGTGAGGCAATACCCAAACTTTGGCTGAAGTTTAGACCACAAGAAAAATTAATTTTTTTTAATAGATAACATATGACATTGCACAAAAAAGATACTATCTTGGAAGCAGGTGTCACGTGACATAAGATCTAAGGTTTAAATGTATAAGTTCATTTATACATTAGAACTCATAGACTTTTTTTTATTTTATAAATTTATTATTATTTTATAATTTTATAGAGCAACATATAATATATAAACACTTGAAATACTAATTTTTTTTATGTTCAAATCACCCAATAGATGTCTAAAAATCAAACTCAATTATTAAAGGTGCTAATATCCAAGTACATCTGTACGTGCTTTTTTACTACTATTAAAAAAATTCATTACTAAAGTCATTATGACATATCCATTAGAGAAGAGGACCACTTTAGCTTTCCAATGATATGAGTACACTTCGCACAATTACGTTGCATAGTATCTCTATACTTTTGCATTAATTAGTGTGCACATGCAGGATCGGCCCCAAGGGTGTCCAGTGGGCCCCCCAACCTACATGTAAGTTTAAAACAAAAAACAATAAAATTATATTATCAATAAAATTATCTGAGTTGGTCAAAAAAAATAAAATTACATTATCAATAAAATTATCTAAGATTTGACCATCTGATAAATGTATCATTATCTAAAAACCTATTGTGTGAAAGATTATGATAAAAAGTAATCTCCATCGTTTTGTAGAGTGTATAGGCTCTAATAAAAATAATTAAAAGAAAAACCTTATATAAAAAAAGGTTTAAACTTAAAATTAATGAGTCACAAACTACTAATTCAACCACTTGAGCGGCTTACGAAATTTTGTATAGAAATAAAAAATTTAATTAATATATTAACTTAAAAAATTAAACTAATATCATACATTCTAAAAAAAAACGTTATTAGCATCCATTTTTCTTATGAAGAACACACATTTTTACTATAAAAAATCGTTGATTGTCTTGAGTTAAATGATAGAGATCGTTTTTCATCCCAATCTTCCACATAATAGATTTTGAGATTATGGTATACCTATCAGACAGTCCAATCTTAATTAAGGTGTCATCCTTAATTAACCAATAGAAGGGTGGCTAAAGACCACGCCTCAAGAAGTGGTTCTTCTTAAATAACAAACGAGGGGTGGCTAAGATCATGCCTCATGTTCTTAGTTCAAATTCAAGCTCTTGTTGGCTACTCGCAGAGATCCCCTTTTATTAGTGCGTGTGATGTGCGAGTGTTGCACATAAGGTAATAAAATTGGTATCGGTATTAGATATCGGTCGTTGGAGTACCGATATGAATTGGCCGATACTGATATGTATCGGCCTATTTTTTTTTTTTTTTTTAAATATATATATATAGGTATCGGCCGATATCGGATACGTATCGGCCGATGTGATGCTGATACCGAGTTAGATACCAATACGTATTAGCGTCGATATGTATCAATTTGTCGGCAAGCCAATACGTATCGGTATTGGCCGACATTTGATACCTTGGTTGCACATATATACTTGGGGACTTGGTCAAGTGCTTTAAGAGTAGGGATGCAAGTTTTGACCCGAATCCGAAACCTGAACCGAAAATCGAGTGAACCGAACTGATCCGAAAATCAACTTAGACTGACCAAACCGATTCCATGTCGGTTCAATTTCAGTTTAGGGTGGCAAAAATCGAAACTCGACGGGGTATGATGAGAAAAACGAAAAAAACCCGATCAAAAATCGAAAAAATCAAAAAATCGAGAAAATATAAAAAATAGTAAAAATACCAAAACCGAATCGAAAAACTCGAAATATATTGGTTTTGGTTTAAAAAAAATTAAAAATTACTATATATATATATATATATATATATATATATATATATATATATATTACTTAACTTTTAATGGCATGATAACACTTGAGAGATTTTTTTAATTATTTAGAGAAAAATATTATATAACTTTTTTTTTTTTGGTTTTTTTGATAAAAAAAAATATTATATAACTCATATTATGTGCAAACTCATTAGGGAAGAAATATAATTTCATTGGTTGACGCTGTTTATCAAATGGTCAAGCTTTATGAAGTGGCTACTTATGGACATGCAAATTAAGTGACAGTAAAATTCTAACCTTAATTTGGCTACTGAAGACCAACTTAATTGCTAAATGCCCCAAAAAAACAAAAGAGAAGAACGAGATAGACGACTTTTATCAAAAAATTATGTTGTTGCATATTTAAAGTATGCAAAAACACGTCCAAGTTATCTCCATTGAAGGCGATGATGTACAGTTTGTTGCTAAAGATTGACACCGAAGATGATACTTTCCTATGGGGCAGTAGTCAGGTTCAATCAGGGTGAATCCAATTTTGATTTCGACTACATCTCCGGCCCTTGAAAATAGGAGAATCTTGAATGCGCATCATCTTATAAAAACTAAAAATCATGAAAGCCAGAGATTTTATATCCAAGGGTTGTAGATGTGATTAAACTCGAAATCCGATTCAACTTGATTAGACTTGACGATTGCCCCTATCCTATGATTTTACACATTCAACCATTGAATGAAAGACTTGATTGTCTTTATTAATATGATAAGTGATTGTATTTTGCTTCAATGTTTGGCATCAAAGATCTTTACGCCTTCAAATAAGAAAACAAATCATGTACAACAGTATAATTTTCGATGCAAGTAGTTCCTCCCCCCAAAAAAATAGGGTATCTCTGTTCAGGCCTACCCAATTATTGAGGGCACCTACTGTCATGACCCAAAATTCTTACCCGATCTCGAGGGCCTAGAATTCCGTGTTATGACACCGCACGCTTGTTAAGGCGATAAACGGACATACACATAATTCTTAAATCGATTTAGCATAAGGATCAAAGCATTTAATAGTATCATTTAAAAATAAATGGCTCAAGAAATCAACAGCGGAAAACGTAGATGACATTAATTAAGTGATAAATCCTAACCATGCATCTATAATCGAAAACAAACAGAGGTTTTACGTAGGATAAAACAGTCCCAACGCAAACTCAAAAGTGGCACTGAAAAATAAAAGTAACTAAAAACAAGTCTCCCATGAAAATAAAAAAAACTATAACTAAAGAATCTCTCAATACTCAAAGTAGTCCGCCGGATCTATTCCCTCGTCCAAATGGTAGCCGACGTCCTCACTCT
Organism: Chloranthus sessilifolius; assembly: GCA_021018995.1. NCBI lineage: Eukaryota > Viridiplantae > Streptophyta > Magnoliopsida > Chloranthales > Chloranthaceae > Chloranthus > Chloranthus sessilifolius. Next base: position 100,256,225 of record CM037589.1, read on the forward strand.
CATGAGCCGCATCATGAACAGCAGCATCCCCACCCTCAGTGATGAAAAAATCAGAGTTCTCACCTGCAACTGTTAGTTTTGGAGGGGGGGGAGGGGTGAGTTTACTCAGTCACGTAAACTCAGTAGGTTGCACAATCGATCCACCATAAAATACCCAGGTGATCGTGTGTGCAATCGCTTGAGTTACGCTACATTTTGAAATAAACCGAACAGCTATAAATAATTACAAAAATATCTAAGATCTTATATCTATCATATCGAACTGAAAAATATAGCATAAAAGAAAAGACATAATATAAAATAAAAAGACCTGACATAAAATGAAATGAAAATGATGCATCAAGTACTGATATCTTTTTGTGTCTGCTTTGTCGCCTTATTCTATGTGGTATATCTTAAAACTTATTATTGCTCCATACGCCTACACCACGTATTTCGCATCTTACTTAATTTACGTATACGACCTGTGTCAGGGCCGCTGCTCGAGCCTATCACGCGAGGTCCACGTGTAGATAACCACCTAACCTCCATATCATTTCGTATACCACCATCCAGCCCGATGAGGTTGCATGCATTTAAATCAGTGTCCCTTTACGTTCGGGACACTGTGTAGCGTTTTGTCCTTAAGACCTGTCTTGGCTGCAAACGTTGGATCTTGCGGTGACACGCAAGACATGGCACGTGTAGAAACTTAATTTGTATTTTGCTGGCCTTCACAACCTAACTTATCCGTATTTGTAGCTTACCTTATCTTACATATCATTCCTTATTGTTTGCTTAAAGCTTAATTTGAAGTGAGCCACGGTGCGATAAGATTCACAAAATCACGCTTTCCAAGGGACGGGTTCCGTAGTAACCTGGATGTACTTCGTGTGGCAGCTCATACTCCCATAGAGGTGTTGCATCCGTACATGAATGCCTACATTCCAAGTTCCACGTGACCGTGACGGGAACCCCACCATGACGAAGGCTTAAAAGTCGTGTGATATAGCTTATTCCTTTTTAATTATGCGTATGTCCTATCGTGATTTTTTTATATGGTACATGCCATATGATGAAAGGACTAACTTGGCCAAAAGAAACTATTTCATACATCTTACATACTTGTGAATATAAAATAATAATTAAAATTTGAAATGAACAGATATTTCAAACAAGAATTTTGGAGAAACCTTCACGGGCCGTTAGATTTTATTGCGTCATTATCGAGATCGTTTTGAAGTTGATCCTATGGGCCAGTTGCATCTTGATTCTCAAAAATTAAGGGTCAAAGGGAGCTCATGGCGTTATTCCATGTGGCACCTGAGGCTAAAATAAGAAGACATGAACTTAGAGTCATCTATCATATAATCAGAATCATTTGATGGTTAGACAATAAAATTTTACATAAGGTTGGTTCTTTTGTCCCGATCCTGATTCGACCTCTAGTACACTAGATCCTTCAGTCAACCTTTCACAAAATCTAGGAGTCACATGCACACTTAGTGTACCTACCATGTGGCGATCAGATTGAACGGATCTAAACCATCAGATACCTAAGAAGAAAAATTTTAAGGTGTTAGGTCTTTGGGCCCAAGTTATTTCCGCTTCTAAGGCCTCATATCTAACGGTCAATCCTTACATGATTGCTAGTGTCCAAAAGGAGGTCAAATTTCTTGATTTGTGTGTTGATTTCTCGAGTTCTGAATCGTTAGATGTCTCGAGAATTTTATTTTGCGGAGATGGTCCATCTCGGCTCTATTTCTTGGGTTGGGCCCACAAGGTCCAACTTGAACGTATTTTATTTAAATCTAATGGTGCCAAGGGGGTGGTTGCACTAAATTAATCATATCAGTTAAAATTCTTCAAAGCGTCCAACTACAATAATTGGCACGGCAAGCTATCACCGGCATTGTCGGCGTTTGGTTGGGCCGATCCCCGAAATTTATTTTATCCCAGCCCGAAGTATCATATTTACCTATATATATATTTATACATAGCCCCAACAGATGGATCCACCAATCACCACCTTGTTTCCTTCCATACCTGAGATACTCCAACAACATAGCCATCTACATAGCACCAAACGACTACCAATTTCAGCCCAAAAGGAAAAATCAGCAATCACCCTAACTACAAAACCAATTTCCAGCAATCTCACAACATCATTAGACAATAAACCATGTTGAACCTGCCGTCAATGACCAATAACAACAGCCCGTACATCACAAACTATTGTATACATAACATTGCCCCACCACCTTCAGCAGTAGTGCTGATTATAAACAACTCCTCTATTTCCAGCAAAGTGTCAAGCTAATACATGTATATATGTATATAAAGGAATAAATAAATAAATTTTAAAACCAGTTGTGAAGACAAGTCTCCACACTGCCGACCATCTGTTAGAAAAGTTTTCTCCCTCTCAGTAGAATAGTGGACTATAATCAATGGGTGGTTTGTAATATTTATAGTAAATTGACCTATCAATTTTATTATATAAACAAATGGTGTCAAGAGGGGAAGGGAGTGGTTTTGGTTTATGAACCAGCGGAAGTCTCCCTTAGAGACGTGTAGAGAGGATAGAAGGGGGGGGGGGGCTTGATCTAGTGTAGTATATGTATATATATGCTATATATATTTATAAATGATAAAGATCAAAAAAATATAGAGTACTTTTATATCATAAATAGGGATTTATTTATTTTACTTTTATTTTTCATCTTCTTCTTCGAAGTTAAAATAGCCATTATTGGAACAAGGAAAATAAACTATATTTTCTTCTATATTCAAAAGAGAACTGAATATTTTATGATCGATCGAGGGACACCCACCTGTTGGAGCGTACACGGGTTAATTCCAATCGATTCGACGACACGACAGCCTACGCGTCGATTCGGCGATGCGGGCGACGCGGCAGCCTATCGCTTTAGTGATGCGTTTTCGATCTAGGCTGGTTGGATGCGAGAAGAAGATGCTCCGCGTGAGCGATCTAAACCGGGAGGAGCAAGGTGCGAGGTAGGGAGAGTTCAAAAGGAAGATAGTCGTGAGAGAAGGAGGTCCCGAGATGAGAGATTTAAGCATTAGGGTGAGATCCTTAGAGAGGGATAAAAGGGATCAGTGGAGGCATCATTGGGAAAGTTTCTATTTTTTTGTTTCCTATTATGTGAAAAACTTTTATTTCCTAATGTAGTAAATTGCTTGCTGGTAACCGGGTTGGATTATAACATTGTAAAGTTTCCTTTAATTGATTGGGCTGGGGTAGTGTGTGGGTATGCGCATAGAGTTTGGTGCTCCATTGCATCTCATGGCATCGGATGACCTTCCTAGGGTCCGGTTCATAACACCTACACTATAAACCCGCTGACTGCGTTAAATCAAATGACGGAGATCGATTTTCATCCCAATCTTTTACATAATTGAACTTGACACTATAGCCATTCCATTAAACCGTCGGTTTTGTATTCCATGTGACGTCCCAAAAAGTGATCCTAAACTTAGGTTTGAGAGTGATGTGTCCCACATGATTTTTGAGTTGCCTTTTGGGATCTATTGATAGATCTATTGATCAGACCATCTAAATATTTGTCCTAGGATCTAAGTGTATGATCAATCAAAACAATAAATTAACAATCCATAAATTTAAATATATGTGCACACCATGAATGTGAGCCATGAAAGATGAATCGTCGCTTCTTTAACGATCTCATCGCTCTCAATGCCTCTTAGCATAAAGGGGATGTTTTTGCTAATAAGGAGGGTTAAAGTGTGTCGAGCAATCGTTGGGACCAAGCATCCCTTATATTTATAACCAATGAGTCCTTTCCCATTAAGGACTTAAATTACTAATTATATTGTGATTGAAAATCACAATCATACCCTAACTAAAAGACTTAATTGTCAGGTGCTTATTCTCTTCAAATTTACCGAATTAGCAACTATTACATCTCAAGATTGATTTTACACCATTCACCGGTCAACGGATTGACCATAGTGACAGCCACCAGAATAGAAACTCGGTCAACGGATTGACCATAGTGACAACCACCAGAATAGAAACTTCTAACACCTATGTCATAGGAAATAAAAAACTTGTGGTTAATGGTATGACCCATAGTGCTAAGATCAATCGTGTGGAAGATTGGGAAGGAATCGATCTCCATTGTCTGATTCAACACATTTAATGGAACTACAATGTAAAGCTACTAAAAAAATAAAAATATACTTTAATGAATTTATATACATCAAAATATTTGTGCATCTCTCTAGCTTTGACCAATTTGTTGCAAGGAAACTTTTGCTCCATAGGAAATGCATCAGTCTCCCTTTCCCAAAAGGGTTAAACCTCATAATATGTATAGAAATTATGACACAAATATTAGAAAGAGTAATATATTTTTGGGTACCTTATTCACACCCCACCACACTGCTTTCTTACCCTAATTTATACGTGTTTAAGTAATTTGATTTTTTTTGTCGAGATACGACTCAAACAAGTTATGCATCCTTTTTTTCCTATAGGTGGATAGCTATCGAAACGTTTTATTACCTATCGATAGGCTCTTACTGAGACTCGTTAAAGGAAATTTTTTTAAGTTTGGTAATGACTCACCGAAAATCATTCGGTAATGACTCATCAAGAATACCCACAAAAGGAAAAAAAAATTAGTATCTGGGGGTTGATAGTTATACTGTCTTGAACGTTATCGGTAGACATCTATCAAGAAATTGTAATACATCTCGATGAGTTCTCATCGAGACACTTTACAACAATTTGGTAAGAAATCACTATGATATCATATGCAGCAATTAACTGGAAAAGAGGAAAACGAAAGGTCATTCGAAGGTTTTTGTAGCTTCGTCAATTATGGTTGAATGGAGAAGAGTAGTAGCCATCAGATGGTGTTTTCCGTAGTCTCTTGACTTAGAGTTGGCTAAGAAGTGGGAAACAAAGTGTTAAGAAGGTTTCCGACGGTAGTTGTGACGACCAAGTGGTGTTTTTGTGGCCTCAACTTGTACGGGTGACCCAAGAAAGAGAAGATGATGTGCCTATGGTGTTTTGTAGCCTCAGTGTGTATGGGTGGGTGGAGAAGATTAAAACGATATCCGTGTGGGGCCTCCATAACCTGTGGGGTGCGAATGCTTCAAACCCTAAATAAAAAACATGGAATAAATTTTGAGTTTTTTGCATTTACCCCCCTGAGTTATTCCGAAATTGCACTCTGCCCCTCGGGTTATACCTATTTGTATTCCGCCCTTCGAATACTGTTTCATGTGCAATATAACCCTTACCGTGACAAATCATTAATAAATACATGATGTTGTTAACGTTAGTCACTTAAGTGGCATTCTTTTTTTACAAATACCATCTATACCCTTCCTCTCTATCTCTGACGACAAAGTCATATCACCTCTCCAATTGCATTATCGAACAAGCAGAGAAGAGGGTTTTCATTCCCGTTAAAGAGAAGAGAAGACAAATAGGCTTAATGGCTTAGGAAGGTAAGATAAAGGGTTTTCTTTATCCATTTTATGATTTTTTTTAATGATATTTGTCTATTATTTCACTAAAAATCTCTCTATGTGCATGCATGAATGCATCCAATTGCCTTGAAGAATAGAGTTTTTGGAAAACGAATAGAGTTTCTTCTCTGTCTAACTCCTTGCTTCTAAAACTCAAACATATCTTCCCTTCAAGGTAAGAAAATAGCTTCCTCTTTGTTTTTTCAATTTACAAATCTAGTTTTGGTTGTTTTCTTTTCAAACGAGATATAAAAGCCCTATTTTAGTTATTTTTCGGCTTAAACCCTAGTTTCAGAAGAATAAAACCCTAGTTTCAGAGGGATAACCTGATTTTAGAGGGATAAAACCCTAGTTTTTTTTTTGGATAAAACCCTAATTTGAGATGATAAAACCCTAGTTTTTGAGATGCCCTTCAATATACCCTGATTCATAGTTACACAAATTTATCCTATTTTATAATTATATCATATAGTTACTATAGTAGGTGCATTTTAAAACCATGGTTAGTTATTTTATATGTCTAGATGAATACATAGGTGCATTGTATAACTTTGCTTCTTAGTAGTTGTTTACTATATACCTGTATATAGTGGTTGTCTTGTGTGTAACTATATAAGGTTGTTTACTATGTAATGGCGCAATAGTTTATAGTGTATTTGTATAGGTAGGACGGTGAATCGACAAAATTTATTCGAAGAATACATAAAATTAAGGGTTCATTGGGAAGGGTCATTCATCAAATACAATGGTAGCAATAGATACGTAAGGGGCAAATTCAATGAATGTTATGTAAATATAGATCGAACATTATACCTTATGTTGGTAAATGATGTCATTGAAATCTGCAACATTCCTCCAACTCATGCACCGATTATCGAGTAGAGGCACTTGAGTGTAGGAGGGTGAGATGAAGTGGTCTCTATCCTAAGTGACTCCGATTTGATGACGATGTTTGAGAGACATCGTCGTGATAGTACAACTCCAAAAGGTATTACATCCCATAACAGTGGTAAATAAATCGACAATAAAAAACTGTCGTTAATTGTGTTATAACCGTCTTTTTGTAACGGGTAATTTTATAATTTTTAGAAGGGCAAACTTTCCCTTTCAACAAAACCTATGATATAACACTTAAAATCTAATTTGAGACCTATATCTTCTCTTTCATTTTTTTTCTTCCCCTAATACCAAGCTGTGGCTCTTCCCGTCCAGATCCTTGCTGTATAGAGAAGGAAAGCAGAAGAAGAAGACGGTGACAAGGAATTTTCTCGCAAGGGTTAGAAACCGTTCGCTACTCGTTCATTGCATTTGATGGATCTCACTAACAATCTCTTGCTTTCAACGAAAAGGAATCGCTATCTAATCAACGAAGAGCTCACGTCCTCACCATTGTCGCTCATGGAGTTTCATTCAATGTAAACTTAAGCTCTCAAATGTCATCTTCCTGAACGAGTAGCAGCACCAGATTCCCAATTTCATCATCGTAACCAAGGTTTGTTTTTTTTCTTTTTCATGGAATCCTTTTTTCGATTTATCATTTTGGGTTAAAGGGTTTTTCATGAAGTTTTTTTTAATGAACTGTTTTATGGTTTTGTAGCATGGATCACTTGGTTTAAGTTTTCCTGACATAATAGAGGTTTTTGTTAGATTTACCAGGTTGGGATTAGGGTTTCATGCTATATATAGGATTTATCGAATTACTAATTTTGTTTGGGTTTCCTGAGCAGCAATGCCGCCTCCACCATTTTCATCTTCCTTGTTGCAAAGATATTTATTTGTTGTGAATATGCCTTGGTTGAAGAAATGGGGTTTCCCTTAATTTCTTTGATCTATTTTTGTCATTGATAAGAATTTATATTGTGTTGGCAATTTTTTAGATTCCCGTGAAGTCGATAACATGTATAGTGATGATGTTATGATATTTGATTGCAATAATGATGACTTTAAGGTTGTGCGATAAACTGTTTGATGGAGTACTTGAGAGAAGCATGGATAAGTAAAAATAACTAGCACTAAAAGGGGGCCCTTCTTTGGCTCAGCATTATATATATATATATATATATATATATATATATATATATATATATATATATATATATATATATATATATATATATATATATATCTTCAATTTTTTTCCTTCGAGAAATCACTTTTTAGAAATTATCAACAAGTCTCCCACCCTTCAGGGGAACCGGATAAGTTTTCTAGAAGCTGGCCTCTGCTGACGAATTTTATGATTCTCTTGCGATGAGTGTTCTTGCTACCCTGCAGATTTCAAAACTCTCTGACCATTATGGTCAACCAGAGTTGCGCGATCATGTCCTCCCTCCCAATGGAATTTACTCCTGTGCATTCTGCATAAGCTCAAACCACTACAAGGGAAAATATAAAAGGAATGTGCAGGTTACTGTAGTTAGCATTTCTACTTTTTTTTTATTATCAATAAGATTGTAATTCCATTAAAGAAAATGAAAATTACAACAAAGATCAAGGCTGCCGGAGGAGCTCAGAGAGAAGCAAAAGAAGTAACTTTTTTAATTTTGTCCATAATATCTAAATAAATATGCTATCAAGTTTGATATAGAATATTTAATTTTGTCCCTAATATTTTAAAAAATATTCTATATCAAGCTGCATTATATCTCAACATTATTAAATATATATATTCTGCCCTTTTATAACTGCACAAGGATGAAATAAATATTCTACTAACGTTCTTAAGATCAGCAAGAAGTCTCAAATCTGAATTCCAGTAGTAATTAATAACCCATCAGTAGCAAGCAATTAGAGAGTAGCAGCAGTGATAATTGAGGAGAAGATAAGATGGAGCAATAGGTCCAGAATTTCCACACCACAAACAAATAAAACAGGGTCTTAAAGGACCATCTGTTATGGATACAAAATTAGTCTCAAAAGACTGATATTCAACAGGCAGGAGAGGATCAAAATCCTCCAGACTTCGGCACAGGTAGGGGCTCAAAGGCCTCGATTTCAGTGTGATTAAGAACTCTTGAAATAAAAATTTTGATTTCAAGAAGTCTCATTAAACTATAATCTTCAATCTCTACTATTTTTCTCGATAAGCTTGTTCACACATATAAAGAAAAGAGAAAAAATCCAGTTACGTGTTTACAAGAGGCTAAATCTGCAAATCATTTGTTTGCTCACTATTGTGTGGCGAGAGATATATAATGTATATGGTGCTTAAAACCATTGTGATATGTTGGGTGTTCCCTCGTACTTGGCGGAGTTAATGGCTATGTGGGATTCTAGAATTTTGTCTGGCTTGAAGGGCGCTTTTTGGAGAACATCTTTAATGGAGTGATTTGGGCTATTTGGCTAGAAAGAAATGATAGAACTTCCATAAGATGAGAAAGCTGCTGGTGATGATCATGAGAAATGCTCGGCATTGGGTGCTCAGTTGGGCGATTTAGGACAAGGATGGGGCTGCAGGAGGTACGTTAGAGCTTCATGAGGTTTGGGATGTGGTCTCCGAATCTCTTGGTTGATGGTGGTTTTCCTGTCGGGCTTGGATTGCCCCAGTTGGGGGGGTTGTTTCTTCGATTCTTACGTTTGGTGTCTTTAGGTGCTTCTTTTTTTGTGTTCTTTTGCTATTTTGCTTGCGTTAGCCTCTCCTTAAGGCTTTCTCGTTGACTCTTATTTTGTTAATATATTGTTGCATTTTCGATATTAAAAAGAAATTTACTTCTTCTTTTTCTTATCATTTTACATTTATTTTGGGTAGGGAATCCTTGCAGAATCTCTAGAAGCATTATGTGATGACCATGTCTTTACCATTGTGGATGACATGGCTGATGCAAACAGGAATGATGTTAACAGTGGGAGCTTTTAGTGGCTGATGGTGAAGGGGAGAGATCTGTAGCCTCTGTTGAGGAATAACTACTCATAGAAATGACTGTATATGAGCTTTGAACTCTGCTAGTTACTCAACTTGATATGTACATTTGTGCTAATTGTTTACTGTGACAGCCCGGATTTCAACACCCCGAAACCCGTGCCATCAGCACGATCATCTTGACTGTGCCCCTTAGCTATGCATGGAACATTGGTATATCAAGCAACGAATTGAATTGAAATAGTAAATGAAGCTGCGAAATTAAATTACTATATAAACATTTCTCAAAATATAGTTCTACCCTCATGCCTCTACATGAACGGAGAACCGATCCGAACCATCGATGATAGCTAATCGTCACAGATGGTTCGCCCAAAAGAATTATCCCAAATCTATATATATATACATTGTTTAATCAAAACAAGGCTTGACATACCAAGCCGTACAAAAATCTCTCAAAACTCTCAAAGCTGCACAATGGAGTCCTCTAGAAGAAGTCCTCAAGAGGTGGCTCCAACTCGTCTCCAGGTGCAAGGTCCGACTCACCGGGGTCAACGTCTTCTGAAGCCTCGGCAGCTGCTAGTAGTGGACCTGCGACGTATAGTCTAAAGGGTGAGCTACATCCTAGCTCAATAGGGAACAGAACACGGTTGAACATATAAATTACCACTCACATATATTCCATGATATGCCATGCATGATGTGGCTATGTAGTTACTGATGAAAAACAGTTGAAAAGAATCACATTTTACTGGTAGTTTACTGATGTCTTTTACTTATTCATGGATGATGCTGAAAAGGCCTAAAGCAAACTTAAACTTTCAACTTAAGTAATCCCCGAGCAATATACAATCGAGCCCCGATGAGATACCCATCATCGTCATCTATATAGATAGTTTTAAAAGTATTCCCTGGGAATACAAATAGTACCCAAGCCCCTTTCCCTTGGGGATTAGTGACAGGGTTTCACTTGTCTCAACTCAACACCCCTGGGGTGTGCTTACTGCGTACGGATAAGCCTCTGCATTGGCCTACGGTTTCGCCACAGTATCGGTCACGGATATCCTGCCGTGTAAATCGTGGATATCCCGCCACGTCGGTGGGGTACCCTATCAAACCTCAAATAACAAAAGTATCAGGTGCTTTACATGTAGTTATTCACCGTGTAAGTGTGCTATCTTATATCAGTTAGGCCCTATCAAACATGATTCAATCTTGGATATATCCCTGGGATGTATCCATTCACTTGCATCACACCTGATTCTCTTATCTCTTTACTTCCTCATCCCCTGGGGATAGCTCATTATAATTACTCTTATTGATGTCACACACACACACTTTTCACAAACTCTTAAGCAATAAAATATTTTGAATTGAATTCTATATCACTACATACATGCTCTTGCAAAATAAAGTACATGTTCAAGGTGTTCCCTACCTCAAGTCTCTGTTTGATCATGCATCAAGGTCCCACGTGGCTCCTTGTGCCCAAGCTCACACGTACCACCTATGGTACCACATAACATATGAAACACATCACTAAAGATGTAATAAAGAAGGTCCAAGACCCTCTAAGAATCTTAAAGTCAAACTCAAAAGTCAACATAAACTGGCACAGTCGATTAATCGAACTCCAAAATCGATTTATCGAAATTCAATACTGATTAATCGATTCTCAAATCGATTAATCGAGACTCCCATTCGATTAGTCGAATTTCTCTATTCTATCCAGTTGATTCTCAATTCGAGTAATCGAGTTTCCAAAATCGATTAATCGATCCCAAATCGATTAATCGAAATTCTAAATCGATTAATCGAACTCTCATTTCGATTAGTCGATTTCTCCAAGCTCCTTTCTTTTCTCCACTGGAGTTCACTGTAGGTTCCCAGTCGATTAATCAATACCCAATTCGATTAATCGAAATTCAAGGTCGATTAATCGAAACTCAATTTGATTAATTGAGATCGGGGTCCTCTGACTTTTCAACTTCTTGGCCAAAATTGATTAATCGAAACTCAATTTCGATTAATCGAAATGGCCAGATTCAGCCCCCTTTTGGCTGTTCTTCCCAATCTTTTTCTCTTTCTTTTTTCTGCATTTTTCTAAGCCTTTATCCTATGTTTTCACACATTTCTAACTACAATCTAACTCTTCAATGTATGCATTTAATCTACAATAATTTTACCTTCAATTAATCTCAAATTGATTTAAATCAAGTGGTTGGAAAGGCTAGGGTTCCAGCTTTGGCTTGAACGGATCCTTCGCGTCGAATCGGTCTCTTTAATGCTTGAATCCCCCTTCCAATCACTGACAATAACTCCTTGTTCAACCCTCTTTACTCCTCTCTCTCTCTCTTCTTTACTTCTCTCTCAACAACCTAAAATACAGATTTTAGGGTTATTAAACCCTTTTATCTCTCCTCTCACTTGTGTGTTAAGCACGTGCACCGCGATAGGTGTATGTGACTTCACATTTACATCACACACCACACAGTTCATCAATTTATCACATCTCATCCGTTCATCACACTCTATGCTTACTATTGAACTCCTAATCGGTCAAACCCGTGACCAATCGGGCGCGGATCCCGAAGTCACTGTTTAACGTGATTTTTCGGGATATTACATTTACATTCTTGGAAAAGCACATTTCCTCTTATAGATTAATCATTCCATTCACTCTCAAGTGTGAAGGGGTCAATCTCCTAAGAATAAAATGATCAAACCTTGGAAAGAGCACTACTTGTATGAGCATGCAAGTCAGTGAAAGTGCAGGTTTGACATTATAGTGCAAGGAGATTGACCCATTAACACTCGAGAGTCAGTTACCCATACCAACTCTTTTAGTCAACTCATTGAAGCTCTATCCAATTCGTATTTTATTATTATATCTAAGTATCCAATTTGTATTTATTTTTATCTCCGTGTGCACTTTTTATCTGCATATTCTTCTTTATACCCATATAAGTATCTCTGGATCCATATTCCATATCTTAACATCACAGTTTACTGTTTAGGCTTCCCAGCTAGGTGTAACAAAAAAAAATGAATAGACCTTAGATATCATAGGGTATTAGTGAAATTTTCTTGCTTGTTGAATTACACCAGCTGCCTTATGATTTGTATCAACAAATGGACTATCCCATGTTATTTGAGACTTTTTATGATGCATATGTTGCCCTAACTAATATTTGGCCGCTTGCAGAAATTCATTGTGGGAATGCTAACTAATTTTGGTAGCATGGCACTGGAGCGAATTCATAATATGCTGAAGGTAAGGAATTTAATGGAGTCTTATTAGTATCAGGCAGAAAACGTTGACTAACACGAATAGATTATGGTTAAGTGTTTTGTGGATGATTCTTGTTTCATTTTCTATTGCAGATGTTTTGTGTAGCAGAACCTCCTTATGACAAGTCACTCCAGCAGCAACAAAGCTTCTTGGCAGGTCTTATATCGGAAGAGAAGTTGGAACTGGGAGATGGGATGCACTTCCTGAAGAAATAGAAAACAGATAAGCATATGTTCCTAAGTTTAAAACGAATGCTTATGAGGTTAGTTAGTTTTCTATGCCTTTCTCGTACGAGGTTCAGCTTTTGTCTCCCTTATGTTTGTTCATCATTGCTTTGTCCCGTCTATTTGGGGTCCGACTTTGCGAGACTAATTTCTCTGTTCATTTCTCTTTAGGATTTAACTTTCTCGTTCTACAATCTGTCATGCATTTCTCACTGCTTCCTATGTTCTATTGGTCTTCCCTTGTACTTTGGCAATCTTTCTTACAGGGGCTGTTTTGGGTCTCTGATGGGCAATGCCCAAACTATCTCAAATTGCATTTATTGATTTTCACTATATCAGGCGAATTTAAACTTCCTCTTGCATATCCATTCATGATTCTATTCTTTCATGTTACTTTGCCCATCTATCTTAGCACATTTATGAAAGCTTTGATGATTTTTTTTTCTTTCTAAAAGGGGTAAAATATGAACCATTTGTAAAGGTTTTTTTTCTTTTTGATAACAAATCAAAATGTGCTAATTCAAATCAAAATGAACCATTTGTAAAGCTTGGTTACAGTAGTCTTACTTAAACCATTTGTAAAGCTTGGTTACAGTAGTCTTACTTAAACCATTTGTAAAGCTTGGTTACAGTAGTCTCACTTAATATCATTGATGGCCATGCCATTCTAGAAATCTGGCATGGCTCTATATGGTGCCCAAGGTGGGCTAGGCTTAGGCGGTCACCTTCTCTAAGCGTGGCCTAGGCTCAACTTTTGACAACAGAGTTATGAATAAAACATTTTGGCACAGGGAAGGTATGAGATTATGAAGAACTACAAACATGCCAAAAGTGGACTCTTTAGGACTTGATATGATGTTCCACACATGTACTGTTCAGGTGAGCCTTTATTATCTAGACATGTTCTAGCTTTGTTTGTTGAAGTTTGAGTATATATTTTATGAAAGTCGATATTTCATTTATGAGAAAGTATGCATTCACATTCAAAATGATTCTACTCTTGGAGAGATTGGAAATACTATAATTTATTAGTTGAAAATTAAAGCATATTGATTTTTTTGGAGGCAGGTTAATCTTGACAGTTCTGAATCAGATATGATTCGAAAATTCTGAGTTGGTCTTGCTTTGCAGCCGGTAAGATTTTACATTCATTAGTATTTTCTATGTAGAAGATCTTCCATTTGTTTATCTTTTATAATTAAGTGGTTTATCTAAAATAGATTGCAACAACACTATTTGCAAATTCACCTTTCACCGAAGGAAAGCCGAATGGTTATCTCAGCATGAGAAGGCCATTGTAACACAGCATTATTGGTTATCCTCTATTTACTTTGCTACCTTGTAACACAGCTTGGCTGCTTTGGGGTTATATCTAATTCTTCATTACCCATGCAGCCATATTTGGACTGATACAGATAGCAACCATGCAGGCATGCTTCCTTTTTCGATTACTCTTTTGGGTAAATATTTCTCTCTATTCCGAAATTCAGAAATATTGTTTCTTCCTCTATGTCTGCATACTATTCAATTAAATGCTCCATGAAATGCTTGCAAGTTGCAACTTCTTGCATTATGGAAGAAGTATATTATAGTATCATAGATCTTATACTATAATACACTGCCACATCAATCATGATTCATGATTAAGACACATAAATTAACTTTCATACTTAAGAAACAGAGATAAATTTATATTTCCCTTGCTTATGTGGCATTCGGACTTCAGATTTTTTTGCTTGCATTGATAGACGTGATTTGGATCCCTAATATGGTCTCCAGAGGGGTTATCGCGTTTATTTGTGTTAAATTTGAAGCTGGCAAGTTTTATGGTAATGATTGCTCTTTTTTCTATTCATGTTTTTTTGGGTGAATGGCCGAGTTTATTCGATAAAGAACAGAGTGACTTGAAGGTTCCAGTAGCTGAAGGTGTCCTTGAGAGATTGGGATGCAAACTAGAAATCAGAGCCTATGCTTCACCAGAGTCCCCATTAAAAGGCCAAGGAAGAGAAATAGAGAAGCAAGCCGAGGGGGAAAGACGAAAAGGGATAACAGACAAGAGACTCATGGATGAGCAAACCTATATAATGGGTGTCAATTAAAAGGCTCAACAGGGCTAAAAGAAGGCACATGCTCAACTTTAAGTGATGGCATGAAACCATGACTTTATAAGGCACGTGATGCCTTATGAACATAGGGGGTGCTTAACAAATTCTTTCATGTATTATGTTCTTTACCATCACCTATTTTGTTGGAATTTTTTGGCTGTTAAGTTGATTATTTGTGGTTAATATTAGTTTGGTGTTCACCTAGTTGGTAGGGGTCTTTATTTTAAGGATTCTATATACAGTGGGACAAAGATTGTCAAAGGCACTAGGGTAGGTCCCAAGTGGCGGATCCCCAGCCTAAGTGCATGGTGGCTTAAGTGGTACTGGCGGAAGCCTAGTAATGTCTAGCTTTTTTATTTGAGTACCTTTAAATCCACTCACGAAATCTTTGAGTTCACCCACGCTGAAACACATTGACTGCTTTGAATCAAACGATGGAGATCATTTATCCTCCCGATCTTTCACACGATGGATCTTGAGATCATGGGTGTAACATCAGACGATCAATATTTTATTTCCCATGGCACACATCTCAGAAAAGTGATCTTAACATCACGTGTACGTTTAAAATTGACTTTAAGGTTACTTTTTTGGGTGTGTACCACATGAAATTACAGACCGACCGTCTGATGGTACGCCCATGATCTCAAGATCCATCGTGTGAAAGATTAGGATAATAAACAATCTCCATCGTCTAATTCAATGCATTCAATGTGTTTCAGCATGGGTGAACTCAAAGATTTGGTGGGTGAATTAAAGGTACTCTTTTTATTTATTAGTAGACAATGGGGATCTATAATAAACGATAAATATGAAAATGGGTTCAAAGTTATGTTGTAGGTTGAACTAGATTTCGATTTAGATATCAAGGAGGGAGTTCAAGAAGAAAGTTCCAATTTTGGTCCAGTGAAGCATATCTATGCTGACAAGTGAGTATCTGTAGATTGGGCTCTGCTTTATACAACTGATATGTTGATAGTTGACCATCGTAACTACAGTCCTTGTCGTTATTTTGTTCTTGCACTTATCTTGTTTCCTTTATTTAGATTTAGATAACTCATTGTTTTCATAAGGTTGTACCGTCATGTTACAAAGGCAAAAGAGAAGAGTGGAGCTAGGAATGTTCCATTCGATGCCACCCATTAGCTGGGTCAACATTCCGTACTACCTTCATCAGGTGAATTCACTGTTCTATACAAGCTCACACCAAAGCTTTTGAGTTTTTCCTTGGTATCTTGTATATGAGTAAACAACTAACAACAGTATTATCATATTCCATTTGCAAATAGATTCTTCATTTGATTCAAAAGTAGAAGAATGACCATTTTCTTGCTCTTCATCTATGATATGAGATGGACATGTTGGCTTTTTTTGGCTGTACTCATGGTCGTAGTGATGATGAGGAGGAATTAATAAAAATGAGGTATGTTATTAGTAGTAGTTTGTGATAATTGCTTTGCAAATATAATTAATAATTTCAATGCTCAATTCTAATTCGGTCACTTTGAGTAACTTTGTTTGTTTAATTTCCAGGTATGCATACCCATGGTGGAACTGAAAAATCGGTATTACAGCAACAGAACAGAACTATCAGTTTGAAATTAGGTTAACCTAGTATTTTTTATTATATTTTCTTTTTCTTTCCAGTGATTTGATTCCTAGAGTCGAAGTATCAGATATTTCTACTTTAGAAGTTAAAAATAGGTTTCTTTCTCCATCCTCTGTAGACTGATCTGTAAACGATAATTTTACAACGATATTTCAGTTATGAAACTTTATTTATCGCTTAAAAGAGGATCAATCTTGTTTCTTTTTGTGTTTTTATTGCTTGTGTACTAGTTACTAGGCCTCCTTTGGATGTTTATTCAGATATTGAAATCCAATCATTGATCGGAAGCATAAATTCTTTATATGTAGGTGAAAGATTCTGTGCTAATTTTGTTATGAAATTAACTTATATTATTATTATTTTTTAAATTAATGCATTATTTTTTTTTGAAAAAATATATATATAAATGACAGTCGAAAACCGTCGTTCTTCTTCTCATTTATGATCGTCGTTATATGAGAGATAAACGACAGTCATAAAGGGTTGTAAAAAATAATGATGCGAGTTTTTTAAAAAAAAAACTACGTGTAAAAACGACAGCTCAAAACAGTTGTTGGTGGTAGATAGTCAAAGACAGTTGTTTTGTTATGAAATAAACAACGGTCTAAATATGTCGTTGAAAAATACTACTACCTTTTCTAGGATAGCTCCCTCGACGGTTTAAAACTGTCGTTTTTTGGGAAAACGACAGTTATGGGCTGTTATTTTTTTTGCATTTTCACGTAGATAAAGGCATTTGATATATATATGTGGAGGTTGAATTGAACCCAATGCCTTTAAACATTAAAGTAGATCCTCCTTGCATAGCACCAAACCATGAAAAAAGGGGGAGAGATGCAAGTTATGAGGAAGACGACAGTGACAATTCTTTTTATGTGAATTTTGAGGAAATAGATTCAATGGGTGAATGTTCTGATGAGGATAAGGGAATTCTCAAATGACGTAAGAGGGGAGACTAAAGAGCAACAAGATAACGTAAAAGGGAAGATTAAAGAGCAGCCGAAAAAAATAATTTCAACCATTTATCCGATTATGAAGATCCAGATGGTTACGAATCATTTGGTAGTTCGGATAGTAGAGATGAAATTTCGGATGATGAGGTTGAAATAGGGTTCTAGCATGAGTTTTTGAACAAAAAGGATAAGCCTATTTTTATCGCAAGGATGATGTATGAGTTTATCTATGACTTTAGAGATGCATTGTTGCATTTCACAATTCTTCATGATTTCATTTGTTATATGTAAAGAATAAGAAGACGATGATGACAGTAAAGTGTGCACAAATCAAATGTCTATGGCGCATTTATGTATCGGCATATGAGGACAATACCATGTTTCATACCAAAACCTATAACGAAAAACATACATGTTCAAGGTGTAATCGAGATGAAAATAAAATGGCCACTGCCAGATGGATTTTTAGACGCGTTGAGGAATACATTACAATTGTCCGTGAAATTGCAATTAAGAAGTTAGCGAGGATATTATTGAAGGAGTATGGTGATTCCATACCATCACGTATGGAGAGGTAAATAATCAACATTGGGTTGTGGTCATGTTTATGGATCTTTCAAAGAATCATACAAGCTTGTGCCTTCGTTTTGTTTATCGATGTTACGAACTAATCCAGGTAGCATCGTGAAGCATAAGTTTGAAGAGGATGGAGCTTTTCAAAGATTGTTCACATGTTTAGCAACACGTCGTATGAATTTTTTTACAGATTGTCGATCATTCTTAAGCCTTGATGGATGTCACCTGAAAGGAAAATACAAATGTAACCTTCTTGCTGCCACGACGTTGGATGAGAACTGGGGGTTATTTCCTCTGGCATATGCAGTGACAGAGCAAGAAAATGAAGAGAATTGGACTTGGTTTGTTGAGTAGTTGTAGCTAGTCATAGGGTATCTAAACAATATAGTCTTCATGTCAGACAAACAAAAGGCCTAGTAAATGTTGTGTGCAAGATATATCCCACAGCCGAACATAAGTAATTATTGTTTTTCATTCCTGTGTAATTATAGAAAGCCAAATATTTTTAGTGATACCTACTATCATTGAGTGGTAATTGATATCAATGTATAGTTATAATTCATATAGGTAATTGATATCAGTTTCCTACATGGTTGTGCTCAAGATATATCCCACAGCCGAACATAGGTAATTACTGTTTTTCATTCCTGTATAATTATAGAAAGCCAAATGTTTTCAGTGATACCTACTATCACTGAGTGGTAATTGGTTGTAATTCAAATGATTTAGTAATTCGGTGAAGCATTGTAATCTAAATGACTGGTAACTGATATTAGTGTATGGTTGTAATTCATATGATATCAATGATTCAGTGTATGGTATTCATATAGGTAACTGATATCAGTGCATGATTGTATCATAGATTTTAGTGTATGTTGCTACAACTAAAAGAATCACAATGTCTTCACATGAACAAGTTTTGTGTTTGTCATCTTTACAAGAATTTCAAGGGTCTATTCAAGGGGAAAGCATATGAGAGGCTATTTCAAAGGGGGGGGGGGGGGAGGCAGCCCATGCATTTGTTAAACATGAACTCGATAAAGTTTTAGATGATAATAAGGAAAAATCCACTAAGGCACGTCAATGGATCTATGAAGTTGATGGAAAGTGGACTAGATCAGAATTTGATAAGGGGTCAAAATGTGAGGTGATTACAAACAACCTTTCCGAATCCTTCAACAATGGGGTGTTTGAGATTTGATTTATGTCAATAATTGACATAGTCGATAGCATCAGATCAGTGATTATGACTCATATGCAACAAAGGCGATTGGAGGCAGCAAAATAGACATCGGTTGTTATGCCATATGCTGTCACGAAACTTGAAAAGTTATGGGAAATGACAAAAATTGTTGGGTACATGATGCGGATAACTACGAATATGAGGTGAATCACATAAATGCCCAACATACAGTACACATTGATAGAAGGACTTGCACTTGTCGCGAATGGTAATTATCGGGATTGCTCTATCTTCATGCTATGACATGTATTTTCCATGAACGCTTAAACCGAGAAGAGTTTTGTTCTCACTATTACTGAGTTGATGTATACCCATGTATGTGTAAAGATGTGTGTCACTTGATGCCCACTAAGAGTTTCTGGCCAGCCACTAAAATTAAATGCAATCCGTCGCATGCTCGTCGGCCTCCAGGACGTCCTAAGAAAAATAGTGTGCAGACAGACGACGAATGCCCGCCTCATTCTCAAGTGAGTGTGGACTGTTCAAAGAGATGTGACAATTATAGTAAGTATGGACATAACCGACATAGTTGTAAAGACCCAAAATCTACGAGAGAAGTTGCTACACCTAGGCCCCGCGTACCTGTTGCTAGTGCATCACTTGTTGCATCAATAAGTGGACGTGAGATTGCATCAACAAGTGGACGCAAGTCTCCATCAACAAGTGGACATAAGAGATGTAGAGCTCCAAGGAGAAGGGGACGCTAGTCTGCATAAACAATGAAGCATTTCATTTTCTTGGGCTTCTTTAAACATGGATTAAAGAGTTTGTTACAGGGAGCAAACAATATTTTTTGGGCGGGGTAAAAAGGAATCAGTGATATGGCTCTTTTGGAAATCTGGTGAATGGCCCGATTGGGCCTAATATGACGTTGAACAATATTTATAGTCCTTTATGGGTTGTATGAACTGTGATACCTACAACCTATGTGTTTATATATTTATATATCGATTTTTTGTAGTTACTTCTTTGTTTATAATCTATGAGCATATATTTTAGCTATTTTTGCATTTATATATGTTGTTTCGCTACTGCTTTTAATTGTGTGATTACTAATGATTATATGTTTGTGTCATTGTAATTGCATATAAAACTTCTTGTTGCACTGCTTAAAGAGTTTCTTGTTGTAATTGCTTTTATAGCATTATGGACTTTTGCTTCGGATGTAAACAATCGAGTCATTGGGTAAGGACTGTCTGAATCAGAAGATGGCTGAATTTGATCCACCTTGTCATTGTGGTAAGCCATTCAGAATTTTCACTTCTCAGACGGTAAAAAACCCACGTAGAAAATATTTTAGATGTTATATGTGTGACTTCTTTAGATGGATCGATACTAGAGTGAAAGACGTAAAAAATATAGCGGATGTCAACACAGGTGCAACAAAAGGCACAGACAACATATCTGTGAAGGTTGCTATTGATTCAAGAGAATTTAGGTTGAAAGTTACTGTCGAAGTCAAAGAGCTTTCTAAGAAACTGGAGGTGACTGCAACACTCGGTAAAGGTGAAGGAAAATAGGTGTTACGATGCTTGCCTTGAATGCCTTTAATTAATGTTGAATATTGATTGTCTGTTTAGTTAATAACTATTTTACTTTGATGACTAGCTGGGTTGTTGTCTTAATGATAAAAAATATGGGATGTTATAGCATGATGACCCAATTGTAAATATGGGCTGCTATAGCCGGATGACATGATTGTAAATATGAGATGTTATAGTCTGATGACACGTTTGTAAATATGGATTGTTTTAGCCTGATGACACGATTGTAAATAGCCCATAATTTAGTTAATAACTCATAAGTTGTGTTGTTATCTTGATGACAACAGTTGTAAATATAGCTATTATAGCCTGATGGCACGATTGTAAATATGAGTTGCTACGATTGTAAATATGAGATGTTATAGCTTAAATATTAGATGTTGTAGCTTGATGGCAACCCCTATAAATATGTAATGCTATCAAGGTTAAGGATATAATAATTTTGGCGCCAACAAACGTCTCACTGAGGGTTGATTAGTTATTGTACTACGTCGATGGTAATACTCTCTACATTTCTTGGGTTATGCATGAGTACAAGGTCA
Organism: Chloranthus sessilifolius; assembly: GCA_021018995.1. Taxonomy (NCBI): domain Eukaryota; kingdom Viridiplantae; phylum Streptophyta; class Magnoliopsida; order Chloranthales; family Chloranthaceae; genus Chloranthus; species Chloranthus sessilifolius. Next base: position 100,277,674 of record CM037589.1, read on the forward strand.
TTATGCCTCCCATTAGCCTCCACCTCACAAAAAGTGCAAGTCAGCGACGACTGACTAATCCTAATATTTTACACACGAAATAGTATTTGAAGGGGCAGAATACAAATAGGTATAACTCGGGGCGTGGAGTGTAATTTCGGAATAACTAGGGAGTAAATACAAAAACCCCATAAATTTTGGAGCGATATTCAAAAAATCCCCATTGAGTGAGGTATATTGATTACTAGGGTAAGAAAACATATCGGTAGGGTGTCAATAATGATACTTCTTTTGTTTTTGTCTTTTTTTTTAATTTCACCTTATTTTTTTGGCGTTCAAAAATATTTGCTTTTTCTAAATTTCACCTTACTTATTTGGCGTCCAAAAATATTTGCCAATCCCCTACCCTTGAAGAGTGAGACTACTTGAATGGTTAATGGGAAGTTGGACAAAAATATAGAAAAGTGTTATTGCCATACACATTATTGTTATAAGTTACAATGACATCACTTAAATGAAGAAAAATCCTTGACTGCTTTCAATCGAATAATGAAGGTCATTTTTCATCTTAAATCTTTTACATGATAGATCTCGAGATCATGAACATATCATCAGATGATTAGATATTAATTTTACTAGACAGACATCCTTAAAAGTGAATATAAATCACCTTTAATGATATGCCATTATCTCAAGATCTATTGTGTGATTCGGGAGGAAACTTGATCTCAATTGCCTGATTTAAAGCAGCAACAATTTTGATTCACTTTAATTGATGTGTCCTTCTTAACATAAATGGTTAAGGGACGTGGCAAACGTAGACTCGCAATCATTGCGAAACGAAGTGCAAATGTTCAAGTCCTTCTTAGAAAATATAATGCGTTGCTCACTAACAAAGGAATTTAGTCTTATTATATCTTATATCATACAAAACAGAAAAAAATCTAAAAGAAACTCGTTGGGGTCAACTTTTTAGTAAAATCGTCTTCGAAACATAACATTGACAGCGAGCCATTAGCTTCTTTTTAATTTCTATCATAAAAACCAAATACACAATTTATAATTTCGTAGCACAGTACCTAATACATACTCCTCTGATTAGAGAAGGGCATTTTCGTCCTAAAAGTTAACTAGAAAGCCAAAGGGCGAATATGCAATGATCGCAATACAATCTTATATTCAAAAAGAAAAGCAGAGAAAGACATAATATTCTCTGAGCTAATAAAAATCACTCTCTCTGGAATCTGGATCCCTTTCTCTCCGGCGATGTCTTCGACACCGTCGGATTCTCCGACGATCCGACCGTCGCTTAACCGGCTTAGACCCCCTCTTCGGCGTTCGATTTCTCCGCATCTCGCTCACCAACGAAGAATCCAACGGCCGATCGTTCTCCGGTGGTCCGAGCATTCAAGTAAAAAAACTCCATGGATCGCTGACAAATCACTGAACAGAGGGGCGTTACAATTACTCCGATCCCGATACGAAGCTGGAGAGTGTCGGAGAAAGCTCGTAACGGTTCGCTTCAGTGCTTTGGGAGAGACTAGGGTGGGAGGTTTAGAGGCGAAGATCCACGGCGGAAACTATACTAAGAAAGCAGATGTGATCGTCGCCGCTGCGATTACTGTGGTTTTGGGCGTCGCAAATAGGGTTCTATATAAGCTCGCTCTGGTTCCCCTGAAGCACTACCCTTTCTTCTTAGCTCAGCTCGCCACTTTCGGGTACGTTTTTCGGTTTTTGTTGTACTTAAGATCCTTTGCTGTGGAAAGATGCAAAGGTTGACTCGATAGATATATGCATTTCACATGTGATCCTTTGCTGTGGAAAGATGCAAAGGTTGCAAATGCAGTCGGTGATTATAGTCACATTTCTGGTTTCATTGTGCTTGAGATTCGTGATGATATTGTATGTATCTGTTATTAGATATATGCGTTCGACAAGTGATACTTTGCTGTTTGCTTCGCCGGCGTCTGGTCTTAGCAAGTGTGGCGGACAGAGATTGCAAAACTAGCAAATGAGGTGGGCCCCACCGTCCATACGCGTTTAGCAACACGAATCGTGTACTAGGCGCGCGTGGTCACACAGTTTTTCAGGGTCTCAATATCTGTGATAGCGTCCCAAAGTCAGCGTTTCTGATGGCGTGCGTGGGAGCAGCTCTTTGGGCCCGCATCCGTTTATCCGTTGTCTTATTTTGACTAGTATTATTCGGGTGATGCGTGACGCCATTGGCCTTTATGTGGGGCTCACCTATGATTAATAATGGCAAACGATCAGGTGAGCCCAACACGCATCGGGTGGGTCCCACCACTGGCTGACAAAACCCAGGCGGGGTTCCACTAGAAATGGTTGTCTATATCACGGTCGGCGCGCCCGGTCAACACTTGTGGTGCACAGCTCTGCACACGCGGCTTGCATATTGTTTAGTGCACGACCGTGTACGTGCGCAGGGAGTCCACGCTCTTAGGACTAATGAATATTTTTAGAGCCTCAAAGTCCGTGTTGCACAGAATATATGGCCACGTTATAGATGGGAATTAGGCCAAAAATGCACCATATGTTTACCATCTGATCAAGAGCCTGCAAACGGACGGCTTAGGGGTGTCACATCTAGATGAATGCTGGCTAACTTGACATCTCACATTGATAAATATGTTTGCCGTCACGTTTACCATATTTGTACGTGATATGCGACAGGTGTTTAGTAACAAACAACACGTTTAGAACGGAAAGAGAAGAATCCCTTTCGAAACGATTCTTTATAACTATATGATTAATTGAGCTCAATTTACCGATAATATATATATGGGGCCGCATCAGTCGTCCATTAGTCCACGTGGAGGTTCATGTGGAACCCCAAACACTGTTTGGGTACCACGTGGAGAACAGATGTATGGTTTAGATCAAATATTACAAAAAGAAATTTTGAAAGAATTTTTTTTAAAGTACAAGTAGAAGTTTGACGGGCTTCAATAGGCAACATTTCAAGGTTCAAAAACACACGATGAAGATGAGTTTTCAATTTATTTTTTTAAAAGATTATCTAAGCAGTCCACCCGAGCTTCACATGACATCGAAACAGTATTTCGGGTGCCACGTGGAACCTTGGAGGACAATGACTGTCCTCCCATATTGGACGGACATCTTTTTCATATATATATATATAAAGATGGTGACTGTCTTCCAAGATACATGTGGAGCTCCACGTGGCATTAAAAGCACGTGGTGGCTGCCACATGGAATATGGGTGCATCTTTAGATCAATTTTCAAAAAGTAGTTTCAAAAAAATATTTTTAAAACACAAGTCAAACTTGTACTAGTTTCAACGGTCCCAATTTTATTGCTAAAGAAATACATGGTAAAGATGAGTTTTCAAAATTAATTTTTTTCAGAAATGATCTAAGCAATGCACCTTTGCTACATGTGGCATCAAAATAGTGTTATGAGTGCCACATGAAGCTCCATGTAGGATATTGGAGGATGCTCACCGTCGAGGATTATATATATAGAGGTCGGGATATGCGCCCGGGCATAGAAATATCTCTACGCTGTTTGATATGAACGCGACACGTAGCGCCCTTTTTGTGAAGTGATGGGTAGCATGGGGCCCACTATTCTAACTAGGGTTACACTTTTAAAATTTAAATACCCTTTCAGTCTTCATTCTTGACTTTTTTAAAGTATCTTTCTTTTCTCTATTTTTCCAAGAAGTTGTCATGCTTACTTTTTCATGCATATTTTATTCAAAAAATGTGACGCCCAGTAGCGAAGCGCTATCACCTTGAGAGAGAAGCGCCAACACCCCGAAACGAAGCATCGACGCCCCTAAAACGAAGCGCCGATGCCCCCTTAAAACGAAGTGTCGACAATTCGTTTAGGGGCGCCGATGCTTCTATAAAAAAAATATATTTTTTTTAATCAAAGCGCTGACGCCCCTAAACGAAGCGTCGATGCTTCGTTTTAGGGGCGCTAGTGCTTCGGCACCCCTAAAACAAGGCGCCGACACTTCTCTGCAGAGGTGCTAGCACTTCGTTGCCAGACGCTCATATTTTTTAAGTAAACTATACCTGAAAAAGTAAATCTGACACTTTCTTAGAAAAAGAGAGAGAAGAGAGGGAAAAGAAAGAGACTTTAAAAAGACTTCTAAAAAAGTCAAGAATGACGGCTGAAAAAGAATATAACTTTTAAAATATTTTAAAAGTTTAACTCTAGTTAGTAAAGTGGGCCCCATGCCACCCATCACTTCACAAAAGAGGCGCTACATGTTACTACCATATCAATTGGCGCAGAGATATCTCTACTCCTGGGCGCGTTTTCCCCTTTGCCATATATATATATATATATATATATGTTGGGTAAATGGCATATGACTCGAGTCACACTTGAAATTTTGGTGAAGCCTTAGAAATGTGATGTAAGTGTAACCCACGAATCATGATCACATGCCACATGGCAAGTGATCTGGGGTTCGAATGCACAGTTCACGCCATGAGTTCGAATCCATTATCCAATTTTCCTCTTAATATATGTGTGAGTGTGTATGTGTTGTCTTATGTTTCAATTGATAATTAAAAAAAAATCAAGGGAGAGTGAACTCCACTTAGTCCCACATCGGTTGGGAATAGGATTTATCCCATTCTTTTATTAGTCACAAAAATCACTGAATTTTCGAAAAACTTGGCAAAAATCGCTTAATTGTTGATTCCCAGAACAATTCTGCGAATAATCGCAAAATTCGCCCAAGTTCTTAAAATTCATTGAATTTTGTGATGAAGGAAATTCGAGGGTTTTTGTGAGGAAAAAATTTCGGGGGTTTTTGTGATGCAAGTCAATTTTTTTCCAAATTTCGAAAAAATTCTTCTTCTGTCTTTCTTGTTCTCCTTTTTCTTTTTCTTCCTTCCTTCTTCTTATATATTTATATTTTTGTAATTTTTAAATTGTCTCGAATTTGAAATTTTTTTGACAAATTATGCCATTTTTTCCCGACTTATACCCTTGCCAATGTATTGTCGAATCTTGAATTTGTAACTATGGTCACACTTTGGCTAAAGGATTGAGGCCTTTAGGGGGCATTCAAATTTGTTGGTTGACCCCCCTTATGCATGTTGACCTAATGCCCCATTCCACACACATGCACGTGCGCCAGGCCTAGCCATTACATAACACACATGCGCGTCGTGCCGAGTCTGGTTCAGGTCCGATTTTGAAATCAATTTTGGTCAAAATTTCCTTTTACTTTTTTACTTAACCAGTAATTAACTTAAGTCCAATTTTTAAGAGATTTTATTTCCGTTGTGCGCATTGTCACGGGGTCGCTCCTCAGCAACGTTAGCCTGTGCGGCACATAACGCCCGATGCGCTAAGTCAGCCATCACTGATACCAACTGTCGCGGGGGCGTCCTTCGACGTGCCTTCAACCCGCGCGGTGCTTACCGCATGCAACGAAGCCAACCGATCTTCTCATCAGCTCTGATACCACCCACCTAGAGGACGGGAACTCCCCCTCGTGGTTACCTCTGTTTCCCGACCTACCACCCAATGTATTGTGCCCCTTACGACACGCTCGCTTGCACCACTGTTCCATACTTGGCCTGCTCAAGCTTCACCCTGTGCACTGCACTAGTACCTCGCTTCGCAACAGTATTGACATGCAACTCCCCATGCCATCATGTCTTGCACACATACCAAACCAAGCCCACAGTCGCGTGCCTACTCATGCTGCCATGCTCAACGGAGTCCCACACAACCCTCATGTTGTTGTGCTCTACTGAGTAACACACAACGCTCAAGTGTTCTCGCGAGGTTGCCTAGCTGTATGCACCACGACGCGTAGTTCAGGGCCATACTTCAACCTCACCTCGGGTGCCATACGGCATTGCTGCGTCGGCGTCCTAGGCCCACCCTTTCAGGCCTAGGAGACACTTGCGCCCCCTCTGGCAACGCAAGGCCCTGTGTGGGTGGAAGACAACTCTCCAGCTCCTCTTCCACATAGAAGGGTAAAACAGTCATTCAACCAGAATGGTAGGAGAACCTCAAACCCCTTGGTTTGACATACTGCAATGCTTTCGCATCGCTAGCCCAGTTTGGCCATGTCGCGATCGTGTCACTTCCGCATCTTACCCCCCATGCGACCGTGCCACGCCCTCACAGCGCGACCACGTCGCCAGGCCCTCTTGGCCCCATGTCGCGTGCCCTCCTGGCACCACATGCCGTGCCGTCCAGGCACCAAGATGTCGTGTGCCCTCCTGGCACCACATCGCTTACCCCAGGCACCATGCTGCAAGCTCGAGTGTTGACCTCGTCACATCCTCCACCCTTCCATAATGTCAACGTCCTCGTTGACGCATTATCACAGTGAATTGACCCCGCCAACTCCTCCCAGCTTGTTAGCATCTCATATCTAGTTCTTCGGTCCACACCTTCCCACTAGCTCCCCAATGTTACCCCTGTCGGGTCAACCTGGTTCCGCCGTCACAAGGCCCTCACCTGTTAACTAGCTCGGGGATGTCGCGTGCCCTCTTGGCAATACATTACGTGCCCCTGCTGGCACCAATTAGCTCAATAGTATCATCCATTCTGGATCGAACTTGGCTCTGATACCAAATGGCACGGGGTCGCTCTTCAGCAACGTCAGCTTGTGCGGCACCTAACGCCTGATGCGCTAAGTCAGCCATTACTGATACCAACTGTCGCGGGGGCGTCCTTCGATGCGCCTTCAACCCTCGCAGTGCTTCGCTACCGCATGCAACGAAGCCAACCAATCTTTTCATCATCTCTGATAACACCCGCCTAGAGGACGGGAGCTCCCCCTCGTGGTTACCTCTGTTTCGCGGCCTACCACCCACTGTATCGTGCCCCTTACGACAAGTTCGCTTGCACCATTGTTCCATACTTAGCCTACTCAAGCTTCACCCTATGCACTGCACTAGTATCTCGCTTCGCAACAGTATTGGCATGCAGCTCCCCATGCCATCATGTCTTGCCCACATACCGAACCAAGCCCACAGTCGCGTGCCTACTCATGCTGCCGTGCTCAACGGAGTCCCACGCAACCCTTATGTTGTCGTGCTTTACTGAGTCCCACACAGCGCTCAAGTGTTCTCGCGAGGTTGCCCAGCCGTATGCACCGCGACGCGTAGTCCGGGGCCATACTTCAACCTCACCTTAAGTGCCACACAACATCGCTGCGTCGATGTCCTAGGCCCACCCTTTCAGGCCTAGGAGACACTTGCGCCCCCTCTGGCAACGCAAGGCCCCGTGTGGGTGGAAGACAACTCTCCAGCTCCTCTCCCACATAGAAGGGTAAAGCAGTCATTCAGCCAGAATGACAGGAGAACCTCAAACCCCTTGGTTTGACATACCGCAACGCCTTCGCATTGCTAGCCCAGCTCCCGCATCATACCGCGTCCGTGTCGCGACCATGTCACTCCCGCATCTTACCCTCGCATGCGACCGTGTCGTGTCCTCACAAGGCGACCACGTCGCTAGGCCCTCTTGGCCCCATGTCGCTTGCCCTCCTGGCACCACATGCCGTGCCGTCCAGGCACCAAGATGTCGCGTGCCCTCCTGGCACCACATCGCGTGCCCCAGGCACTATGCTTCAAGCTCGAGTGTTGACCCCGTCAGGCCGTCACAACACGATTTGTGCACATGTTGTTTACTGTTTCCCTATCTTATTAAAACTTTTTTCACAAAAGAGAAAACCTCTACACATATTTCTCTCGAGCCTTCTATTATGCAAAAAACACAGTGTACGATCTTGATTAGTGCGCGATCAAGGATCAGATTGATTTACGTTATTTGTGAGCTGTTGTATCTTGGGTGCGATCCATCGGGAATCCCAATGCACCATCGGCTTGATCGATAGTAGGGGTGCGAATCGTCTTAAAGAGAGCGACCTAGTCCGCGGCTCATCTCACGGAGAATAGACAGACACCACTTCCATAGCTTTGTCTTTCCTCTTATAAAATCCTAGGCCCCTTCACTCATTCCCGATTGGTTTTGAGACGGTCCCTAATTTATAATGGTATCAGAATAGGCCTTTCTCCACTCTATGTCACCCAGTTCAATTATTCATGTGATTTGGCTCAGTCCGGCCAACACTTGTGGGGGCATGCTGAAGTTTAGTCTTACATCAGATATTCTTAGCCTTGTCTCTCCTCTTATAAGATCTTAGGCCCCTTCACTCATTGTTATTTGGTTTTGAGATGGATACCCTATATATATTTATCTATATATGGAGAGAGAGAGAGAGAGAGAGAGAGAGAGAGAGAGAGAGGAACTCATTCAAATGCATGGCTGAGCCGTGCATTCGAAACAGCTGGGCACCACTTGGCACCCAACCCAAGGATCAGGTGCAACAGCAACTTGCCCAAAGTTGATCAGCTACAATCTAAAAAAAATAAATTAAAAAGGTGATTTTCTACCATTGAATTTTGGATCAAAGGTGAAATTTTCAATGCATAATGTTTGAGAGGCGAACCAAGAAGTTTCACCTGTGATTTGAGGACAAAAAAATCCAAAAATGAATTTGTTTCTCTAAATCCCCTCTAAGATGGGCTGAACCCTTAAAGGATGTAAGCCTTTCGCAATCACGTGCCACGTGTTGTGATCTAGCACTCGAAAGCATATCACACACGACATGTGATCTAGCACTCGATTCCATTTTAGTTCCTGGAATGCTTTTTCAAAGAAATAGATGAGATGGACCAATGTAGAATCTGGTCAACCCCATCCCATCATCTAACAAATAGTATACTATTGGTATCCTATCACAGTGAATCTATTTAACATGTTCGCCTATAGCATACATGCTGAATTCCTGATAATTTTCTGAATAATAAGGCATGTTGAATTCATTCCATTTTGTTGTTTGGTCCATTAGTTTAGAAGTTGTCCTGTGTTGTGTGGAAGCCATTAATCTTCTCCTGTAATTGTAGAGAAATATTTAAAGTAAAAATCAATATCATTGACCTTATTACATTTTTTTTTTGTTATTATCATTGTCATTTTCAAGTAGCACTTATGTCGTGCCATGAATACCGAAGCAGCAGAAACATTTGGATGACCAATGAACTATGTGTTAAGATTGGTACTCTATGCGCATTCTGATTGTAGCATCTACCATTATCTTTCTTTTCTATAGCCATACCATCGTCAGTGTGTTGTCACAACTACTGGGGATTGGCAGCATTCTTTTCTAGAACAAACTATTATTCATTAGGGCTCACTTGGGTATTTTTTTTCCAGATATGTTGCGGTATACTTCTCAATACTGTATTTCCGCTATCATGCTGGCATTGTAACAGATGAGATGCTCACCTTACCAAAGTCTCGGTATCTCGTTGTTGGTCTTTTAGAGGCTCTTGGTGCAGCTTCAGGGATGGCAGCTGGAGGTACAATATATATATATATATATATATATATATATATATATATATATATATATATATTTGACATCTTCATTTCCTTTCTTAAAGAGGATTATATATCTCGAGATGCTTATATACATTTTCTCTCTAATTTATCTTGTTGTTCAGCTATAACTCTGTTGTAATTTAACATCAGTAGCTATAATCAGAAATTTATGTCTCTGTTGGAAACTGAAGTATCAAGTTGCTAAATTTCATTGCACATGCATTTCAATTTCAGTATAATAATACAGGGGAATTTTGCAACTCTTGCTATTAAAAGTGGAAGTTGGGTAGCAATTTAGACTTTAGAGTACACTGGATATCTCTGAAAAGAAACTTGTACCATGAGCATGTACAATAAGGTTATGAACCTTTGTTAAAAAATGTATATATGTGCAGTGCAGCATGCTTATTATACCGTTTGCCAGTTACTTTCCAAATTTTAATGATGAATAACCCATTCATGTGTGGATCATTCTCACTGTTTTAGTTCCTATTAGGGTAGAAAACTGATTGAAGAATAGATCATATGAATAATCTGCAAATCTTTATGAAGGCCGGTGGTGATTCATCAGAGTCAACTTTTACTTAAAGTTATGGTAGCTTTACCTTCTTTGTGATATGCAACGTTGGCAAATTTTTTGTCTTCAAAGAATTACCCCAACTTCCTTGTTCCTCTCTTCCAATGCAGGGCAAATGCTAAAACCCTATTTATGCGAATTTGGAGATTAATTTCATATTTAATTGAATAGCAGAAATATTCAAATAACCCAACAACATAAAATAATTTAAGAAATTTAATTAAGGCAATTGGTGTAAATCAATTTTAGCACTCCCATGCATTAAGTTTCCCGATCTAGAAAAATGGCTCCGATGAGGGAACACGAGTTTCGATCTAGTCTAGGGCACCAAGCTTCAATTGTGGAATCGTCTCTCGAGTCCTCTAGGGTTTGAAGAAATTAAAGTCCCAACGAGTTTAATTAATTCAAGGAGAAATCAAAGAAAAGAGCAATAATAAGGTGAGACAAGGTCCCAGCAACTAAACAAACAATAATTTTGGTATTTTAAATTTTTATCTAAGAAATAAAGAGGAAATCATTCACTTGACAATAATTAAAAAAGTAAAAGGAAAAGATAAGGTTCCAAGGCTTCACACCAACGATTCCGAGGATTCACACCGAGGATGTACGTCGGCTTCGTACCAAGCGCACGATAAAATGAAGATTCGCTCTCCGAGTTTTGAAAGATTCACTCTTTCGGTTGAAAAACTCTTTACAAGTTCTCTGTGGTTTGCACAAAAGCAAGCTCTCAATTTCATTAATTAATAAACTAAATTAAATAAAGTCTTTACATGCCTTTATATAGGATAAGAAACCCCTAAAAAATAAAACTCCTAATTACCCATTAAAATTTTCTAATCTAACAATCATAATTATTTTCACCACTAATCTCGTTTTTCTGTTATGCGACCACTTTTAAATTGTCAAATGATGTCCGATTGACGTAAAATTAGTCTTGTTTGAAAGCTTATTGAAATATCTTTCCAACAAGACAAGAATCGCGCTATTCCTACATGTATTGAAAGAATTATGACCACTTTTCCAATGGCTGCACTGAAAGTCAAATGTCACATATATTTTCTTGAACCTTAAATAGTTTAAATAAAGAAACTATACCTAAAACAAATTAATAAAAATGCAACCTAACTAAAATATCGACTTGAAATTCTCTTGGGCGAATTAGAAGTTGCTTGGGCGACTTTGGATGTCCCCATTAATTCTCCCTTGGTGGGAGAAACTCATCCCTAATGAGTTGGTCAACCGACCCCTCTCCAATGTAGAATGCCCTTTCTTCGGCTTACCCTTCCACCACACATGATAGTCATAGTGCTTGCCATTGTTGGTAGTGAAGTGTGGAAAGTCTTTAACCTTCTCATTCAACCTTTTCTCATATTGCGCAGGTAGGGTACTAGGCATGAATTGGTTAATTGGGTTTGGTTCGGTTGTTTGGGCAACAAGGAATGGATCAAAGGATATAGTTGTTGGATCTAGAATAGGTGTAAGATTCTCCACCGCAACTATCGAATGATTAGCCATGCCTAGAGAAAAATTTAGACCTTCATCATTGCCTTTTTCAAAGATCGGAAAAGATTCCACATGCTCGGGAGTCGGGACTATCTTGAATTAACACAAAATTGCTACTATTAAATTCATTAAACGCATTTAATGTGTTAGTAAAATTCGTTGTATTTTCACTGCTCCAGAAAATCTTATTATTAGACCTATGCAAGTTGGAATGATGACATGTTCCTACCGACTCTAACTACTCATGCGGTATCACACTATCAACATTTTTCTCGAGAATGGAAACCTTTCTAATACAACCTATTGGTTTTTACGGGAGTTTCATCTTCTTCATCACTTGGGATCCTGATAGGTTCATAAACTTGCACTTTTAATTTATTATCCTCTTTCTCGAGATCTTCCTGAATAATCAAGGTTTGTGATTTACTGGGGCATTGAGATGCGAAGTTGTCAAAGGCTTGACACTTATAACATTGTTGTGGTGCACGTTTAAGACTCTCGGTTAATTTTCCTTTACCCTTATCATTATGGGCATTCACAGACATAGAAGATTGACTGTGAGAATTGCTCATCTTCTCAGTAGGGGTTAGCTTAAATTCTAAGTTGTAAGAGATGTGTCGCCCATTGGTTGGCATCTCAATATATTTTTCCAACTCTTGCACCATGACATAACAATCCTCTAACATATCAACGCTGTGTGGAATTAACTCTTTCTGTAGCCCGGGACGAAAACCTATCCTAAACCTAGAGAGTGTAACTTGACTCGGTTCAGACACATTAGCTCTCATTACAAACTCCTCAAATTTGGTAACATAGTCTGTGACAAACATGTTGCTTTGGCAAAGGTTTTGCCATTGATCTAGGAGATGTCGTGTGTACGATGCATGGACACATTTCTTATAGAGCTTGTCTTTCATGTCCACCAACACCTCGATGGGTTTACGGTTAAGGACTTCTCGACGACGCTCTAAATTTGTCCAGAAAAGTTGCGCTTGTCCCACTAATTTCACCTTGGCGAACCTCACTTTCATTTCTTTTGTCATATCATACCAGTCAAAATAGTGTTCCACATTTGACAATCAATCAATCACTTTGGGATCCATCCTCCCATCATAAGTTGGAGCCTCGATTAGAATGATTTTGAGGAACTTCTCATCCGGATCAACCAATGGTCCATGGTGGTTAAACTCCCTCCGAGGTGGTGTCGTACTAATTTCTCTCCTAGGATCATCCATGTTAACCCATTTTTCCGTAGATCGCCTAGGTGGTGTTCGATTGTATACCTCATTCTGGACATCTTGGAATTTTCCCATACGAGTTTCCATACGGTTAGATATTGTTTCGTTATGTACTTATATATTTGCAATGATAGTGGTAAGGTTGTGGATCGCGGTAGCAAGATCATCGTCAGCAATAGGGAATCACACTCTCTATGAAACCCTAAGGTCCATCTAGAATACAAAAGAAAATATATAAAAAATTTCTAATGCAATACCCTAAACTCACACTAAGGATGTACGTCGGCTTCGTACCAAGCGCACGATAAACGAAGATTCGCTCCTCGAGTTTTGAAAAATTCACTCATTCAGTTTAAAACTCTTCACAAGTTCTCTAGGGTTTGCATAAAAGTAAACTCTTAATTTCATTAATTAATCAACTAAAATAACTAAAGTCTTTACATGCCTTGGCTAAGAAACCCTAAAAAATAAAACTCCTAATTAACCATTAAAACTTTCTAATCTTAATGCTCATAATTAATTTCAGCACTAACCCCTTTTTTATGTTATGCGACCACATTTGAATGGTAACAATGTCCGATTGATGTAAAATAAGTCTTGTTTGAAAGCTTATCGAAGTATCTTTCCAACAAGACAAGAATCACACAATTCTGACATGTATTGAAATAGTTATGGCCACTTTTCCAATGACTGCACTGAAAGTGACGAAATTAATGATCCAATGTCACTTATATGTGTTTGACTTCTAAATAGTTTAAATAAGGAAACTATACCTAAAACAAATTAATAAAAACACAACCTAACGAAAGTATCGACTTGAAATCCGCTTGGGCAAATTAGAAGTCGCTTGGGTGGCTTTTGATGTCCCCATCATCTTCCTAATGATATATGCTCCTCTTCCTTATTTCCACACAGTTTTGTTTTCCTCCCTTCGGTGTATCCTCTCTATTATATAGTCCTCAAACTTGATCCTAACTATGTCGTAGAGGAGGTCTGAAAGTTAGGCTGGAAAAGATTTCAGTTAAATGCCACATTTAAAGCCAGTTCTTGGTGAAACTTTGTAGAACCTAAGAAAATTCTAGAAAAAGCTTTAGAAGAGGATATTTTCTGATGTTGCATCAATTAGAGATGACATTATAATAATTTCGTCACTCGTCATTCTATCTCGACACCTCACAAAAAGACTGAAAACTGAAGATAGGAAAGTTGGCTAACAACAAATGATTACCGTTCTGCTTGTGCTTCTCTTGGGAGAATTATTTTTCTCGACTTGAACTGGCAAAAGGTGTACAAATGGTCTTTCATGAATGAGTAGTAAGTTTGAGAAGGAAGGATTTCAATCTTGCTTTTAGTCATAAGGTTGATCTTATCATGGCGCTTAGCTGTACACGTAAAAGAAGTATTACATAGAAAAACACATTGTATCTAATTTCCCCTTGCTAGGAGAGTTTTATTAATTTGATGGACTTTACTTTCGGGTATCTCGCTCAGATGCCTCATCAATTACATCAACGCTAAAAGTGAAGATAACCTCTCTCTCTCTCTCTCTCTCTCTCTATATATATATATATATATATATATATATCACCATTACATTGAAACATAAACATTTATGGGTTGTTTGCCTAGCTATGATTGCTTCAATATATATTATGGTCTTTACTTGGTAGCGTGAAAATTGTATTGCATATGAAGTTTAAAGTGTGTGGAACAATTTGGCTGTGAGAGGGTTATGGTATATGGATCTTGAGAGGCTTTGCGTATGTGGGCCTCATAAGGTTTTGATGATATGGGCCATGAGAGGCTTTGAGGAATTAGGCAATGAGAAGCTTTGAGAATATGGGCCATGAGGGTCTTTAAAGATATGGGCTATGAGAGACTTTGAGAATATGAGCCTTGGGAGGCTTTGAGAATATTGGCCATGATAGGCTTTAAAGATATCGGCTATGAGAGGCTTTAGATATTTCGAATTGCAATTATGTTGGATTAGGAGCTCATTTGAAACATATTTGTGGTTCAGTTGGACCTAGAGGGTATTTTGATCATGCTGAAATTATTCATGATTCAGTTCTCCATGGAGGGTATTTTGGTCATTTCAAACGTATTTGGGGTTACATTTTATTTGTAGGGTATTTTGGTCACTTTGAAATTGTTTGTGGTTCAATTGGACCCGGAGGGTATTTTGATCCTTTCAAGCATATTTGGGGTTTAGTTGGACTATTGGGTATTTTGGTTATTCAAACTTACTTGTGATTCGGTTGGACCTAGAGGTTATTTTGGTCATTTGAAATATGGATCCTATGGGTTGGGCATTCAGTTGGACCCCTATACGTTAATTATAGTCCATGTAGATTGGACCCCAATGGGTTAATCATCTCTTATTGATTGAACCCTTATGGGTTAACGACGTAGGTTGGACCCCTATGGATTAGCCATAATCTATATGGGTTAACCCCTTTAGATTAACTATGGTTCATAGGTTTGACCCATTGGTTGATTTTGTTCCTGTGGGTTGAAGCACTTGGGTTCACTATACGTCATGTAGGTTGATCCTCTACTGGTTAACAGTACTTCATATAAGTTGAACCCCATGGATTAACTACTAGGTTGGATCCCTAATGGGTTAATCATGTAGGTTGGACCTTTATGGGTTAACTATGCCCCTTTGGGTTTGCTCTTGTTGGTTAGTCATAGTTTATATAGGTCGAATCGCTATGGGTTAACCATATAGATTTGACCCCTATGAGTTAATCATCTTCATATGGGTTAAACATAGTTCATCTAGGTTGAACCCCTATGAGTTAAGCAGGAAGGTAAAGACCCTTGTGTTAACCATACTTCATATAGGTTGCAACCCTATAGGCTGACCATATAGGTTTGATCCCTATGGGTTAGGGATTTTTAGTGATTTTGCAATGTTACTACCATTTTTTTTTATTGGAAAAGGGATCAAATACTGAAAATAAACATTTCAGGATTTGTGGTTCCATATCACCTAACGCTAAAGTAAAACGATTAAATTTTCCTTAAAAAATAGAAGAAATCCCTTATAAAGACAAGAAGTTGCTTTTCTAACATTTTCAACTCCAAAATGTTTTAGCTGTTCATTTTCGTTGCGTTTGACTGCTTATCTCATGATAGGGCTGCTTTTTCGATGAAAGTTTTGGCACAATTGATCTAATCTTTGTCTACTTTGCAGCCACCAGTCCATTTGAGGAAAACCATAGTGCCACGTATAGAAAATGGCATTTGTACTTTATCTAGATATGATATCGTAGGCGGTAGATGTGTTATCGTAGCTATTTTATGAGTTTAGGATTTAGGGTTTTACAGCTTTATGGGCGTAGGTTCATGGTTAAAATTTGTCTACAATGACGAGATGGCTCATCTCAAGAAATGAGTTGCATGGGTCAAAATACCGGAAAACTGGCACGTAGCGTCCTGACCTCCAGGACGATACGTATTGGGTATCGTCCGATACATTCAATGTATCGGCAATACATTGAATGTATCGGTTTGATACATTGAATTTTTATTTTTTTTTCAACAAAATCCTGAAAAATACTAAAAAAATCAGAAAAATTAAATTTAATGATTTTCTATTTATTTTAACTTTTTTAAATTTTGTTTTAGGCTTATTTGATGCATATTTCATAATTTCATCAACGCAGAACCTAAATTACATTGTACATGACCCATTATCAAAATTAAAAGATATATTGTACATGAAAAACTTACTTTAAAGTCACATTGAATTTTGTGGTGGTTCTTCCCCCTCGTAATCATCATCATCGGTGCGTGAGTTTTCCCTGTAATATTGGTCATATTGATACCCATGATCATATGTGCCCCCTTGAAACTGAGGCATTAGAGACCGATATGGCTCAGTGTAATAAGTAAAGGTCGGTCCTCCAAAAATTTGACCAATGAAGTCATATGGCCCGGGATAGATTGGTTGAGGCTGGTAGTATGGTTTACTGGTTGCTGAATCTTCGGTGTTTTGCAAACTAATTCCCCCGAAACTAGAAGTCATATAACTCACATCACCTTGTGGACCTTGTGGTGGTGGTGGTGGTGTTTGGTAAGATTCTGACGCTCCTCTTCCTTCAACCCCTCCACCTCTAAATATAGGTGTGTCATACATTGTTATCGGCTCATCATCCCATGAGGCAATACCTCCATAAGAATAAGAGGGATCAATATCATCTCCTCCACCACTAGTGCTAACGTGGGTTTCATCGTCATTATCACTATCAGGATGCGTTTCGTCATCGGATCCAACCACTGAATGACGGTTCAATCTTCTTTTCCTCCTCGGTGGTTGGAAAGCCTGCTCCTCTGCTACTCTTTCAACATTATCTAGCCATGCAGTGCCCTCAGTATCTAACACTAGCTCTTCTCTCTCTTCGATCCACTGATTCAAAGGGTCATCCTCCGTGAATATATAATCCAACTGGATGAGATCAAAATATTCACTATCTGTAAGGTAGAATATGATAGATAAATTAGTATATGTCTCATCAATTACATCAAATAAAAATTATATGAACTAAAACTTCATATAATTGCTTACCATGATTGATCATCTTCATATTCCTGACGCTTAATCGCATGTTGTAGTGGCAGTAGACTAACTCTTCTAATCATTCCATAATTAGCCTATTCCTTGTCTTCGTGTGAATGAGGGAGAAAGTGCTCCAATTTCGCGAATGAGAGAGAAAGTGCTCCAATTCCGCTCACGGTTAGACGAGGAACATGTTTGCGATTAAACCCTCATTGCAACCCACCTCAGTATCGGACCATCACCTCCATAGTGCATCCACCAATCAACGACTTTATCATGCTTGATTTGGGATTGCGCTAAGGGGGTCTCAAATGACCCATGTCAATCTACAAAGATGGAATACAATAACCCACATATCAATATAATGTTCAAATGACATTTAACTTATTAGTCATAGGTATGATTACTCACATCTCTAATAGCTCGACCTTGGTCGGCCAACTCAGGGAGCATTCGTTGGATCACATTAAGCAAATCGCTATACACTTCATCAGCCTCATTCAACTCGAAGCGTCGCGTATACTAGAAGGCCGGATTCAAGTAGTGTGCTATACATCAAATATGAGCAATCTCATCAGTATATGGAAACAGTGAGTAATATGAAAAATAATAAATAAATAAAAATCACTATATAAGCAGTTTAACATGTTATACCTGCGACATACTAGTACTGGTGGAATTGTGCATCTCACCTCTTGTAAATAATCGCCTAATATCGTTTATATTTTGTAGGGCATTTGGTTTTAATAGCCAATTTTGTCTTATCCATTGACTTGTAAACATATCCCATCGTTGGTTTCTCATCACCATCTACCAACCTCAACACTTGCACCAACGAGGTAGTGACGACGATCAGGTGGTCAACATCTGCCCAAAACTGGGGGCTGTAGATCAGGCCACCAACTTCATTCAGAGCAGGTCTTTTTGATCGTGGGAGCTTTAACTCATATTTTCTCCATTCTTCGGAGTTGACCACGTTGTTCAGCTCACGACTATATCTAACCAAGCTCTGTAGGGCTAGAAATTGTGTCGCAAATCATGGAATTGCAGGCCGGAGCAGCTTGTTCTTAGTGAAGTCTGTCATTAGATTTACCAACTTGCCACTATTGTACAGGTAGGAAGTAATCATTCTTCCCTTCTGAATTGTTGCCTGTGCCTTGCTTCTCTTTCTCAAATCCTCAAGAATGAGGTCTACGCAATGAGCGACACATGGAGTCCAGTACAAGTGACGTTGTGACAGCCCGGATTTCGGCACCCCGAAACCCGTGCCATCAACACGATCATTTTGACCGTGCCCTTTAGCTAAGCACGGAACACTGGTATATCAAGCATAAAAAAGTATAACAAACGAAATTGCGGAATTTAAATCTATATTAATTAACTATCCAAAAGACAGTTCTAACCTCATGCCTCTACATGAGTGGAGAACCGATCCGAATCATCGATGATAGCAATCATCACGGATGGTTCGTCCCAAAAGAATGATCCCAACTCTATATATATACATGGTTTAAACAGAATTAAGGCTTGACATACCAAGCCGTACAAAACTCTCTCTAAAATCTCTCAAAGTGGCACAACGGAGTCCTCTAGAAGAAGTCCTCTGGAGGTGGCTCCAACTCTTCGCCGGCCGCAAGGTCCGACTCACCGGGGTCAGCGTCTCCTGAAGCCTCGGCAGCTGCTAGTAGTGGACCTGCGACGTATAGTCTATAGGGTGAGCTACATCCTAGCTCAATAGGGAACAAATACAGTTGAACATATAAATTATGACTCACATATATTCCATGATATGCTATGCATGATGTGTCTATGCAATTATTGATGAAACAGTTAAAAAGCATTTCGTTTTACTGTTGATTACTTATGTTTTCATTTAGTCATGAATGATGCTGAAAAGGCCTAAAGCAAAACTTAAACTTTCAACTTAAGTAATCCCCGAGCAATATAGCATCGAGCCCCGATGAGATACCCATCATCGTCATCTATATAGACAGTTTTAACCGTATTCCCTGGGAATACAAATAGTACCCAAGCCCCTTTCCCCTGGGGATTGGTGGCGGGATTTCACTTGTCTCAATCAACACCCCTGGGGTGTGCTTACTATGTACGGATAAGCCTCCGCACTGGCCTACGGTTTCGCCGCCGTATCGGTCACGGATATCCTGCCGTGTCAGTCGTGGATATCCCGCCATGCCGGTGGGGTACCCTATCAAACCTCAAATAACAAAAATATCGGTGCCTTACATATAGTTATTCACCGTGTAAATGTGCTATCTTATATCAGTTAGGCCCTATCAAACATGATTCAGTCCTTGGATACATCCCTGGGATGTATCCATTTACTTGCATCACACCTGATGCTCTTATCTCTTTACTTCTTCATCCCCTGGGGATGGCTCATTATGATTACTCTTATGGATGTCACACACACACACTTTTCACAAATTCTTAAGAAATAAACATTTGAATTGAATTCTATATCACTACATACATGCTCTTGTAAAATAAAGTACATGTTCAAGGTGTTCCCTACCTCAAGTCTTCATTTGATCAATGCATCAAGGTCCCACGTGGCTCCTTGTACACTAGTCCACACGTACCACCTATGGTACCCCATAACAGGTGAAACACATCACAAAGGATGCAATAAAGAAGGTATAAGACTCTCCAAGAATCTTAAAGTCAAACCCAAAAGTCAACATAATTTATCTCAGTCGATTAATCGAATTCCAAAATCGATTAATCGAATCTAATTCGATTAATCGATTTCCAAAATCGATTAATCGAAGGTCAATATCGATTAATCGAAATTCTCTGTTTCGCAAAGTCGATTCTCAGTTCGAACAGTCGAGCTTTCATTCGATTAATCGAATCCAATTTCGATTAATCGAAATTCTCCTTTTCGCAAAGTTGATTCTTAGTTCGAACAGTCGAGTTTTCATTCGATTAATCGAATCCAATTTCGATTAATCGAAATTCTCCTTTTCGCAAACTTGATTCTTAGTTCGAACAGTCGAGTTTCACAAATTGATTAATCGATCCCAAATCGATTAATCGAAAACTAAAATCGATTAATCGATATCCCATTTCGATTAGTCGATTTTTCCTCAAGCCATTTCCTCCAACCCCTGGGGTCCACTGGAGGTTCTCAGTCGATTAATCGATCCCCAAATCGATTAATCGAAATCCAAAGTCGATTAATCGAAATCAAATTCGATTAATCGAAATCGGGGTCTTCTGACTTTTCAACTTCCTGGCCAATTTCGATTAATCGAAACCCAATTTCGATTAATCGAAATTGTCGACAAATTTTCTCTTCTTCCATACTCTTTCCTCTACTTTTCTAAGCCATTATTCTATGATTTATCCCACATTCAACCATAAGTTAACCCCTATAATCTATGCATTTTATTTACAAAAATTTTACCTTGAATAGATCTCAAGTTGATTTCAATCCAGTGGTTGGAAGGCTAGGGTTTCCAGCTTTGGCTCTAACAGATCCAAATCGGGTTGAATCCGGCTTTTATTGCTTGAATCCCCCCTCCAATCAGTTGCAATAACTCCTCTCTTACTTCTCTCTCTCTCTCTCTCTCTCTCTTCTTTACTCTCTTTCAACAACCAAACTCTTGATTTTAGGGCTATTAAACCCTTTTATCCTCTTTCTCACTTGTGTGTTGAGCACATACACCGCGGTAGGTGTATGCGACTACACCTTCACAACACACACCACATAGGCATTCTATTTATCACATCTCGTCCGTTCATTACACCACATACTAACTGTTTGACTTCCATTTGGTCAATCCTATGACCGATCGGGCACGGATCCCGAGGTCATAGTTTAGTGTGATTTTTTCGGGCTATTACAGACGTATCTTCAACATTAACTGTCTTCCTGCGGCTTTATAATTGGCGGCATTGTCTATTACCACTTGCACAACTTGCTTCTCCAACCTCTTCACCTACCTCATCCATTAGTTGGAAGAGGTAATCAGTCGTCTTTGCGTGTTTGGAAGCATTAACTGATTTTAGAAATACTGTCCCGACATCGATGTAGACCAAAAAGTTAATCAAACTCTTGTGGGACCGTCCATCCATCGCACATAATTGTGCAACCTCTCATCCCATACTTCGTGGAAGCTGTCCACATAAGCTCCCATCTCCTTATACTCATCATCTAATAAGGGCCCAAATATCTCGTATGTAGAAGACTTTTTAGCTCCTGGACTAGCTTCTGTACTTGTATCAATCATACTTTTGAAGTACCGCGACTCCACAAGTTGACTCGGAATGTGATTGTATATCACGAACTTTGTAGTCAAATTTTCAAGCCTCTTCCCCCATTTTTTCAGTGATATTGTACTCAATTTAGTTTGCTTGGAGCTTTCTGTCCGATACATGAACGGATCCATGAGACCTGTAGTACGATCTGTAGTAGACGGCCTGGTCTCCCTCACTGATGCTGACATACCCAACTTGGCAGTCTTATGAATATCCTCATCATCATCAACATGTGACCTATGACTAGATCCACCAGCAGCAGCAGGCATGGATGGGCCCTTCAATCTGGATCGAAATCAATAATCAGCTTCTTGATCTCGTCGTTGTCTTGCTTCTCTAGCACTCTCCCTCATAATTCTCGCTGTCTGCTCATCTTCATCTTTATCATCCTCAGGTCCTGATGCAGGAAACTCTGGATCTCCCATTCTTATTCTCTCATACATTTCTCTATCTCGGCCAGGTTTTGTTTTTTCCTTTCCCTTTGCCGCTTGTAAATTGGCTCTGACAACTTCTCTCACCTCTCAGGGTACATTGGGACATCGTTTTGTCTCTCCCTTAATATGACCCAAATGCTCCTTCAACCGTGTGATATCTTCTGGCAACAATTTTTTTTGATAAAGCTTGCATTCTATTCGGAGTCGATCATTATATATTGTTATGTCGTATTGCCAGGCTGGATCTTGTCCACGTATCATATTTATTTATTTCACCTGTATGAATGAGCAAACGATTGGATCAAATTAAAACATTTAGATTACACTTGAAAATAAAATTTATTTGATATTCTAATTTTTAAAATTTTAAGATTACATTTAAAAATTTATTTGATATTATTCTTATTTTTAAAATATTAGATTATATTTTACTAAATTTATTTGATATTAGATTATATTTTACCAAATTTATTTGATATTATTCTAATTTTTAAAATTTTATTTGATATTATTCTTATTTTTAAAATATTAGATTATATTTTATCAAATTTATTTGATATTATTCTTATTTTTAAATATTAGATTCTATTGTACCATATTTATTTCATATTATTATAAAAATATTGAAAATTTTAAAAAATTTAGATTACATTTGAAAATAGTATTTAGTTGATATTATTCTAATTTTGAAAATATTGCTATATTAGAAAATCATATTATTCTAATTTTTAAAATATTTGAAAATCATATTTATTTGAAACTGATATGTCACATGCAAAATGGGGTATGTGTGACATGTGTAATTAATGTGTCACATACCACATGATACATGCGGCACATATGTAATTGATGTGTCATGGGGTATGTGTCATATGTGTGACACATGTGACACATCAATTACATGTGTCGCGACACTTGTGTTACATACCCCATGCCACATGCGACACATGTGTAATTGATGTGTCATGGGGTATGTGTCACATGTGTGACATATGTGACACATCAATTACATGTGTCGCGACACTTGTGTCACATGTGTTATGGGATATGTGTCACATGTGTCGCGACACATCAATTACATGTGTTATGGGGTATGTGTCACATGTGTGACACATGTGACACATCAATTACATGTGTCATGGGGTATGGGAGACATGTGTAATTGATGTGTCACATACCCTATGACACATGTATTACTAACATATATTATTTATTAAGTATTTATAAATAACTTTATAAAATAAATAAATTAAATTTTTATATTTTAAATAGCTTAGGTTTATAATAAATAAATTAATTTTAAAGGTTAATTAAATTTTTATATAATACAAAAATACTTAATTTATTTTTAAAACTTAAATTACTAGCATAATTTATTTTTAAGTATTATATAAAAACTTAATTTACTAACACAAAAAAAAAAAGTTTTAAAAACAAATTAAACCCCCAAAAATAAACCCCCAAATATGATAATATAGGCTAAAAAAGGGCGGGTTCAACACAAAATCCTCAAATTTAGACCTAAAATTTTAAGATCTACCATATTTTTGGGTAGATCTAGTGAAAAAACTTTAAAAATACAATCAAATAGAGATAAAATAAGTTATATGATGGAAAATAATACATTTTCTTAAATATCCGGCGAAAACGTGACAATCCCGAGCTTTCCGGGTGATCGGTAGCTAAAGTTTCGGTCTCTGGTGGCTAAGAAAGAAGAAGAAAAATTGAAGAAAAAAGTTGGCTAAGAGAGAAGAAGAAAACTGCTGAGAAAGAAAAAGAAAAAGGGAACAGAAAGAAGGGACTTAAATCGTGGGTGAAAAGAAACATGGGCCCTAGTCCGATAATTTGAAATTATCGGACGATACGGTTTGGAAATTGTAAGTGTACACCCTTAAAACATCAAATTATCGCAGGATACATTGAAATTATCGTCTGATACGGGCGATACAGGCGATAATTTACCCGTATTTGACGATAAATTGACTGTTTTAAGGGTATACGATACAAGGCCTTTTTATTGTATCGTTCATGTCCAAAACCAAATACATATCGGTATCGGATGATATTTTGACCCACGATGAGTTGACAACTTTTCAGGCATATCATAGAGGTAGACTTTGAGGTGTGTGAAGACTTTAAAAGTACGGAGATCCGTGCACATGTAAAAGTCCATGAGGCTTGCAGATGACACTCCATCAGCTTGTTCTCTGCAATGAGCCGTCTCCTCACAACTCGTTGTACAAAAATTCTTACGGCTAAGGGTTTAGGGTTAAATGTATGTATCAATCTTCCACTCTAATTGAGAGTTAAATATATTATGTTGGTAAGGTGGTAAAAATGAGCACTAATAAAATAGAGTGGAAGATTGATACATTCATTTAAACCTAAATCCAAACCTTAATCCAAAATTATAAACCCCTAAATCCTAAACCCAAAGTAGAAAAGATATCGTTGCTATGATAATGATTCAATCGCTATGATATTGCATTTATCACTATGATATCTTGTCTACTATTACCATCATAACTAGCGCTATGATGTCATATCTAGCGTTATGATCATGGACCAAAATATCGTCTGATACTTATATGTATCGGTTTTGGACATGAACAATACGATAAAAAGACTTTATATCGTATACCCTTAAAAACAGTCAATTTATCGTCCGATACGGGCAAATTATCTCATGTATCACCCGTGTCGGACGATAAATTTCAATTATCGTCCGATAATTTGATGTTTTTAGGGTGGACACTTAAAACTTCCAAATTATCGGATGATACGGGCAAATTATCGCTCGTATATAATTTCAAATTATCGTTCGATAATTTCAAATTATCGAACTGGGGCCCATGTTTCTTTTCACCCGCGATTTAAGCCCTTTTTTCTTCTTTCTTTCCCATTTTTCTTTTTCTTTCCCGGCAATTTTCTTCTTCTATCTCAGCCAACCTTCTTCCTCAACTTTTCTTCTACTTTCTTAGTCACCTGAGACCGAAATTTTAGCTACTAACCACTCGAAAAGTTCGGGATTGTCATGTTTTCACCAGATATTTAAGAAAAGACATTATTTTCCATCATATAACTTATTTTATCTCTATTTGCTTACATTTTAAATGTTTTTTTCACTAGATCTACCATATTTATGGGTAGATCTACCCAAAAATATGGTAGATCTTAAAATTTTAAGTCTAAATTTGAGGGTTTTGTGTTAAACCCGCCCTTTTTGAGCCTATATTATCATATTTGGGGGTTTAATTTGTTTTTAAAACTTAATTTTTTTTACTTGTTAGTAAATAAAGTTTTTATATAATACTTAAAAATAAATTATGTTAGTAAATAAAGTTTTTATATAATACTGAAAAATAAATTATGTTAGTAATTTAAGTTTTTAAAATAAATTCAGTGTTTTTGTATTATATAAAAACTTAATTACCCTTTAAAATTAATTAATTAATTTAAAATATAAAAACTTAATTTATTTATTTTATAAAGTTATTTATAAATACTTAATAAATAATATATGCTAATAATACATGTGTCATGGGGTATGTGACACATCAATTACACGTCTCCCATACCCCATGACACATGTAATTGATGTGTCACATGTGTGACACATGTGACACACGTGACACGTGACACGTGTCATGTGTGATGTGTCGCGACACATGTGACACATATCCCATAACACATGTGACACAGGTGTCATGACACATGTAATTGGTGTGACATCCCATGACACATCAATTACACATGTGTCACATGTATCGCATGTGACATGGGGTATGTGACACAGGTGTCGCGACACATGTAAATGATGTGTCACATGTGTCACACATGTGACACATACCCCATGACACATCAATTACACATGAGTCACATGTGTCGCATGTGTCATGGGGTATGTGACTCATATGACACATCAATTACACATGTCACACATATCTCATGATGCATGTGACACATCAATTTCAAATAACTATGATTTTCAAATATTTTAAAAATTAGAATAATATGATTTTCTAATATAACAATAATTTCAAAATTAGAATAATATCAACTAAATACTATTTTCAACTGTAATATAAATTTTTTAAAATTTTCAATATTTTTAGAATAGTATGAAATAAATATGGTAAAATATAATCTAATATTTTAAAAATAAGAATAATATCAAATAAATTTGGTAAAATATAATCTAATGTCAAATAAATTTTCAAAAATTAGAATAATATCAAATAAATTTGATAAAATATAATATAATATCAAATAAAATTTTAAAAATTAGAATAATATCAAATAAATTTGGTAAAATATAATCTAATATTTTAAAAATAAGAATAATATCAAATAAAATTTCAAATGTAATCTAAATTTTTTAAAAATTAGAATAATATCAAATAAATTTTATTTTCAAGTGTAATTTAAATGTTTTAATTTAATCCAATCGTTATTCATTCATGCAGGTGAAATAAATAAATATTGTACGTGGACAAGATCCAGCCTAGCAATACGGCACAACAATAGATCGGGATAGACTCCGAATAGAATATAAGATTTGTCAAAAAAATTGTTGGGAGGAGGTATCGCACGGTTGAAAGAGCATTTAGGTCATGTTAAGAGAGAGACAAAAGGATGTCCCAATGTACCCAGAGAGGTGAGAGAAGCTGTCAAAGCCAGTTTACAACCGACAAAAGGAAAGAAAAAAGCAGAAGCCGACCAAGATAGAGAAATGTATGAGAGAATAAGAAGGGGAGATCCAGACTTTCCTGCACCTAGACTTGAGGATGAGAATGAGGATGCGTAGACATCGAGAGTTATGAGGGAGAGTGATAGAGAAGCACGACAACGACGAGATCAGGAAGAAGCCGATTATCAGTTTCGGTCCAGGTTGAGGGGCCCATCCATGCTTGCTAGTGGTGGTGGATCTAGTCATAGGCCACATATTGTTGATGAGGATATTCATGAGACTGTTAGGTTGCGTAGGTCAGCATTAGTGAGGGAGACCAAGCCATGCACTACAGGTCCCATAGATCCGTTCATGTATCGGACAGAAAGCTCCATACAAACAAAATTGAGTATAATTTCACTGAAAAAATGGGGGAAGAGGCTTGAAAAATCAATTGCAAAGTTCGTGATATACAATCACATTCCAAGTCAACTTGTGGAGTGGTCGTACTTCAAAAGTATGATTGATACAAGTGCAGAAGCTGGTCTAGGGGTCAAAAAACTTTCTGCATACAAGGTATCTGGGCCCTTATTAGATGATGACTATAAGGAGATAGGAACTTATGTGAACAACTTCTATGAAGTATGGGATGAGAGGTTGCACAATTATGTGCGATGGATGGACCTGTCCCACAAGGAAGAGTTTGATCAACTTTTTGGTCTATAGTGATGTCGGGACAGTATTTCTAAAATCAGTTAATGCTTCTAAACGTGCGAAGACGGCTGATGACCTTTTCCAACTAATGGATAAGGTAGTTGAAGAGGTTGGAGAGAAGCGGGTTGTGCAGGTGGTAACAGACAATGCCGCCAATTACAAAGCCGCAAAAAGACAGTTAATGTTGAAGAGATATCACTTATACTGGGCTCCGTGTGCCGCTCATTGCGTGGACCTCATTCTTGAGGATTTGGGAAAGAGAAGCAAGGCACAGGCAACTATTCAGAAGGGAAGAACGATTACTTCCTATGTATACAACAGTGACAAGTTGGTGAATCTAATGAGAGACTTCACTAAGAACGAGTTGCTCCGTCCTGCGATTACACGATTTGTGATATAATTTCTAGCCCTGCAGAGCTTGGCTAGATATAGTCGTGAGCTAAAAAGCAAGGTCAACTCCGAAGAATAGAGAAAATATGAGTTAGAGCTCCCACGATCAAAGAGACCTGCTTTGAATGACGTTTGTGACCTGATCTACAGCCCCCAGTTCTGGGCAGATGTTGGCCACCTGATTGCCGTCACTATCCTGTTGGTGCAAGTGTTGAGGTTGGTAGATGGTGATGAGTAACCAACGATGAGGTATGTTTACGAGTCAATGGATAAGGCAAATTGGCTATTAAAACCAAATGCCCTATAAAATATAAACGATATTAGGCGATTATCAACAAGAGGTGGGATGCACAATTCCGCAGGTATAACATGTTAAACTGCTTATATAGTGATTTTTATTTATTTATTACTTTGTATATTACTCATTGTTTCCATATACTGATGAGATTGCTCATATTTGATGTATATCACACTACTTTAATCCGGCTTTCCAGTATACGCGACGCTTCGAGTTGAATGAGACTGATGAAGTGTACATCGGTTTGCTCAATGTGATCCAACAAATGCTCTTTGAGTTGGCCGACTAAGGTTAAACCATCAGAGATGTAAGTAATCATACCTTATGACTAATAAGTTAAATGTCATATGAACAATATATTGATATGTGGGTTATTGTATTCCATCTTTGTAGATTGACATGTTCCGTAAGAGACATGGGTCATTTGGGACCCCCTTGGCCAATCCCAAATCAAGTACGATAAACCCGCTGATTGGTGGATGCACTATGGAGGTAATGGTCCGATACTGAGGCAGGTTACAATGAGAGTTTTATCGCAAACATGTTCCTCGTCCAATAATGAGTAGAATTGGAACACCTTCTCTCTCATTCACACGAAGACAAAGAATAGGCTAACTATGGGACGATTAGAAAAGTTAGTCTACTGTCACTATAACATGCGATTAAGGGTTAAGAATATGCAGAGGATCAACCGTGGTAAGCAATTATATGAAGTCTTAATTCATATAATTTTTATTTGATGTAATTGATGAGGCATATACTAATTCATCTATTATATTCTACCTTACAGATAGTGAATATT
Organism: Chloranthus sessilifolius; assembly: GCA_021018995.1. Taxonomy (NCBI): domain Eukaryota; kingdom Viridiplantae; phylum Streptophyta; class Magnoliopsida; order Chloranthales; family Chloranthaceae; genus Chloranthus; species Chloranthus sessilifolius. Next base: position 100,306,535 of record CM037589.1, read on the forward strand.
TTGATCCCATCTAGTTGGATTATATATTCATAGAGGATGACCCTTTGAATCAGCGGATGGAAGAAAGAGAAGAGCCAGTGTTGGATACTGAGGGCACTGCATGGCTAGACAATGCTGAAAGAGTAGCAGAGGAGCATACTTTCTAACCACCGAGGCAGAAAAGAAGATTGAATTGTCATTCAGTGGTTGAATCTGATGACGAAATGTAGCCTGATAGTGATAATGACAATGATGAGAGTGCTGGGGGTGATGGTGGAGGCGATGAAACCCACGTTGGTACTAGTAGTGGAGGAGATGATGTTGATCCCTCTTATTCTTATGGAGGTATTGTCTCATGGGATGATGAGCCGGTAACAATGTATGACATTCCTACATTTAGAGGTGGAGGGGTTGAAGGAAAAGGAGCGTCAGAATTTTACCGAACACTACCACCACAAGGTCCACAGGATGATGTGGGTTATATGACTTCTAGCTTAGGGGCATTTAGTTTGCAAAACACGGAAGATTCAGCAACTAGTAACCCATACTACTGGCCTCAACCAACCTACCCCAGGCCATATGACTTCATTGGTCAAAATTTTTGGAGGACCGACCTTTATTTATTACACTAAGCCATATTCGTCTCTAATACCTCAGTTTCAAGGGAGGAGCACATATGATTATGAGTATCAATATGGTCAACATTATAGGGAAAGCTCACGCACCGATGATGATGATCCGATTTTTCGGTTTCGGTGTCAGTTTGCCCAAAACCAAACCCGAACCCAAATTTATCGGTTTTGGTTAACCAAAATCTGCAATGCCTGAAACCGAAACCTCTAGTGAACCTATTCGGTTCGATTTTAGGTTTTTTCTATATATATATATATATATATATATATATATATATATATATTTCTTTTTTTTCCGATTTTTTGAGTTTTCTCGACGGTTTTCTCTCCCTAATCAACCGATTTTCGGTTTTCGGCTCCCAAAACCGAAACTGAACCGATCTAAAACCTGTTTCGGTTTGGTTTTGGATTGGTTTTTTTCAGTTTAGGTTTATCAGTTTTTTGGGTTTTTTTTTTCCAACCATACTAGGATTACATATTTCATGTAGGAAAACCCAAAAGAATTTTCTTTGAGGGTGCTATCCCCAAGCCCCTGCCATGGGAAAATCCCCAGTAGCTTTCATAGCTGAGCTAGTGACGTGGGACAAACGCTAATCCTTAAATGGTGCGAACTTGGGATTAACCACATATTAAATTGAATAATGGAAATAGTCGAAATCACCCAAACACATAAAGCAACTTAATGAATTCAATTAAAACAATTAGTGTAATTCCGTTTTAGTGTTTGCATGCATTAAATTTCCTGATCTAGAAAAACGGATCCGATGAAGGATTCGAGTTTCGATCTAGCTTAGGGCACCAAGCGACAATTATGGTATCATCTCTTGACTCCTCTAGAGTTTGAATAAATAAGGTTCGAAGGATTAAGGCAAATAAAAGGGTAGGATCAAAGATAAAAATTAATAAAGATTTGGGATTTTTGGATGTTATCAAAGCAAATAGGGGAGATATTACCAGACAATAATAAGAGAGAAGATAGAACAGAAAGATAGATCCAAGGCTTCACACAAAGGGTTCCGAGGCTTCACACCAAGGTTGTACGTCGGCTTCGCACGAAGTCGCACAAGAAATGAAAATTCACTCTTCAGGTTTTGAAAGATTCACTCTTTCGAGTGAAAACTCTTCACAAGTTTTTTAGGGTTTGCACAAAGCAAGCTCTCAAATTTTCATTCAATAATCATCAATCATAATGTTGTTTTACAAGCCTTTAAATTGGCTAACCAAACCCTAATACGAAATTAGAAAAGTCCTAAAGCAACTAAAACACTATAAAGAAAATTTTGACCGAAATAAACAAAATCCCGTCAAAATTCGCTTGATTAGTCGATCGATCGATTCCGGAGTTTATCGATCGACTGGGAAAAAAATAAATTGCTCGAAGCCACTGACTAAAATCAATTGATCAACTGAGAAACATAATTGCGCTCAGAATAAGTGTCCTTTGTCCACCATCGATGCTGAGGGTTGATCGATCGACTCAAACATGTCTTCAGTCCTTCGATTTTGAGTATTCTTCTTTTGAGCATTCTGACGTTCTTCTTCCGCCTCCAATATGTTATGGGCGGCTGCTTGATTCGGTCGCCCCCATCAGCTGACATATATTAACCAACTCGTTCCCAAGCAAGATTGAGAGTGGGTCACTCTTTTTTACATGTGGCACTGTTTTTCAAAGAGTGTGTCATGCGTTGCAAAGACTACGATTGAAAGATTTGTACTGTCGAAAATTGCATCAAAAAAATCTCTATCATGTGATTCAAAGTGGTCAAACACCTTTTAAATGAACAACTAAATTGGTTTTGGAGATTTACATGATAGTCATTCATTTTAAAGGTGTTTGATAGCTTTAAACCACATGTTAGAGATATTTTTCGATGCAACCCTTGACTCACCAGATCTTTGCATTGTGTCCATTGCATCTGGTGGCACACTTCCCGAAAAATAGTGCCACGTGTCCAAACTCAGTGACCTGTTCTCAAATTTTCTTGGGAACGAGTCGGCTACTATTATACTAACAGATTTATTTTTTTATTTTTCTTTTTGAAGGGGGGAGGGGTATAGAAGGATTCAAATGTACAGCTTGATCAGGCTCCACAAATCTACTAATTAATATGAGTTTTTTCTTTTGAGAGAGCAACACGAAATGACGAAATGCAAAAGAAAAAAAAAATGTTCCCGAAAAAGGTCAAAAACTTGATAAAAGTAAGAACTGGTATATAGTAATCAGCTTGTGCATAATTTAAATATATTATCTTAGAAATATGATATAAACGAGCACTCATAAAATAAATTGGAAGATTCATGCATACATCTAACCTTAAATCCTGAAAACATAAAACCCGAAATCCTAAATCCATAAAATAGATATGATATTGTATAATTGTTATGATATCAGATATAAATAATGCGCAAATGCTATTTTTTCCATGTGGTCCAATGGGTTTCATCAAGTGGACCAGTGGATTCAAAGTATTCAATTGTTATACTAACCATGCTGAAGATTTCATTGAAAAAGCATCCCTATTGTGTGATTAAAAGCAATCAAACGCAAATGCTAAAACTTTTTAGAGTTGAAAATGTGAGAAAAGCAACTTTTTGTCTTTATAAGGTAATATATATATATATATGGGAGCCGGTTAGGTCCTCCAATGGAGGACGGTGACCGTCCTCCAAGATCCACGTGGACCCAAAACACTTTTTGGGTGCCACGTGGAGCACAGGTGGACAGTTTAGATCAATATTAAAAAAAAAAAATCGAATTTTTTTTTTTAAACTCATAAGTCAAAGTTTGATGATTTTCATTGGTCCACATTTCACGGTTCAAAATATACACGGTAGAGATGAGTTTTTTTTTTTTTTTTTTCAAAGATGATCTAAGCAATGCACCCAAGGTCCACGTGGCACCCAAAAAGTGTTTTGAGTGCCACGTGGAAAGTTGGAGGACGGTAACCCTCCTCCATGGGAGGACGGAGGCCTTTTCCTATATATATATATATATATATATATATATATATATATATAAAATTTTATTTTTAACTTTTAGGATGACATGGTGCCACTGAATCATGAAACACTTGGTTGAATCCTTTTCAAATAAGAAACAATAGGGATGTTGTCGAATCACTAAAAACATCTATGAGTTAACCATATTCATGTGGGTTAGCCCTTATGGTTTAACCGCAGGTCATATAGGTTGAAACCTATGGGTTAACCATTAAGTTGGATCCTTGTGGGTTAAATTCTTTAATTAGTTGCACATAGGTTAGACTCCTTATCCTTTGTGGCAAACTCCCCAAACCCTATGTTCATGTACTTGAGCCTTTAAAACAAGGGGGTCAAGGATCCAAAGTATGGGTGGGAGCTCTTTCATAGAAAGGGACCAATCTTGTGTTTTAGTTTTGAGACTTGCTACTCTAATTAAAAACCAGAGCGGGTCTATTTTTGGTTTTGGGACTCAAAATCTTGGTTTTTGTGCACAACAGATCTTCATAAAAGAAAATGATGATATTTTATATGTATAAAAGTATTGTGACGAATATCCCCTCGCTTGGAGAGGGTTTTATTTATTTGGTGGACTATGCACTTCTGGATATCGCTCTCGATGCCCAATGAGTTACGTCAATTATAAAATTGTAATGACAACAGCCGAGTAGAAGCTACTTATAGGCCTTTGTCTTTAATAATAGCTTCCTCTTTGGAATCCTCTGAAGCGTATATTTAGCACACTATGTCAATCTATAAATTCCGATTGGAGAGATGAGCATGTAGATGAACGGGTCTTATTGATAGAAAGGAAACTTTTAAGAGTAGGATCCTAATGTTATCAAACATGAGTCTATTGTATAAGTCGTAATGTCATTGCATGATGCTTCATTTCATATGTGATGTTTAGGGAATGGTCCATGGTTCAAAATTTTCAGCCGAAATGTATCGGTTTCGGTCCCCACCGAAACAAAAATTTGAACCGAAATTTCGGTCAAAATATGTATGGAGGGGAAATTTTCGGCCGAAGTTTCGGTTCAAATTTTCTGTTTCAGTCATGGCCGAAACTGAAAACGAAACCGATATTTTGATCCTTGGAATGGTCCGTCTTCTTCTAAAAGGAGCATCACTTTAGCCTTCGGAGGTTAAGATAACCAATTTAAACTTCTTAAAATTAAGGTTGACCTTAGTCAACATGAATTAGACCCTCTACGGGTTTGATTTGACCTTAGTCAATATAATTAAGACCCTTAAGGTTAAAGTTTGACCTTAGTCAACATGTTTGAGACCATTAGGGTTTAGGTTCGCCCTTGGTCAATGTGGATGGAACCTGTCTAGGGTTAGAGTTGACCTTAGTCAATACAGTTGAGACCCCTTAGGGATAAGATTGACTTTAGTCAATATGGATGAGGCTCGTTTAGGGTTAAGGTTGACCTTATCACCTGGAGATTTATATCTCTTGTAGTTTATTTTCTTTATTACATTGTTTTGACCATTGTTACTGCTATATTTTGATCCTTCTATTCATATATCAAAGAGAACTATATTTCTTGTTTTATTTGCGTTACTATTGAATTTCAATTTTTTGTTTTGATTTGAGGATTTAGAAATTTATTTTCAATTGATATTTACTACGCATCTTTTTAGGTGATAGCATGGGTTAAAATCTTGGAAAAACGATACGTAACGTCCAACCCCAAAACCGATACGTATTGGACGATACGTATCGGTTTCAGATGATACATTCTAATGTATCGTTCAAAATTTTAGGTTTTTGTATGGGAGGCACTGATACGGTACCTTGAATGTACCGTATCGGTGAGGTCCAAAACCGATACGTATCGGTATCGGACGATATTTTGACCCATGGGTGATAGCAGTTTAGGATGCATATTCATTAATTTTTTTACTCAAGGAGCTTCTGTTCTATTAGTTGGTAGAATATATGTAGGCCACCTCAATCTGAGATATTCTCTTTTTTCTTGATTGGAACAGCTATGCTTTCTGGAGCGTCAATTCCAATATTATCCCAGGTGATAATGTTGTACATTCATCTATTGTATTAATAATTATTGCAGTCTTGATGGCACATCTTTTAATATATATATGCATTTCTACATTTTAAAATCAAAATAACAGAAATGAGAGTATTAACTTTTTCTGTAATGGTTCTGTGCAGACCTTTCTGGTGTGGCAGCTTCTCTTGTCTGTTATTTTCCTTGGGAGAAGATATAGAGCCAATCAAGTTCTTGGATGCTTTTTTGTGGCGGCTGGTGTAATAATAACTGTTGCAAGGTAACTAATCCATATTAATGCTTTCGACATAATTTCACAACGAAGAAGAGTTCATGGGTATGTAAAGGTACCTTTACGCCCCTCTAATTTCCTCCAGTTGTAGATAATGATAGAATCCAAGAGTTTTTATTAGGTACACAGGCCATGTACTGCTGGCAGTACACGGACCAATCTCAGTCCTTCTGCATGAATAAACCTTGGGACGCACACATTTCTAACATCTGTGAAATTCTTGCAGGTTCACTTTTGATTCTACAGAGACTGAAATTGGTTCGTGTACAATCAGCGGTACATAAATTGTATACCTAATACAAAATTTTCAAGTAAAACCACCATCATTCCATAGTTAGATTATTGGTTTGGGGCCCAAATTTTTAGGTCCTCATGCTTGTGATTTACAAGGAACAAAGGTGGGTTTGATGCTGCAGGAGAAAGACAAGGAGCACCACATAAGCCCAATGTTCCAGATTTCTGAGGAACAAAGATCTGACCGGGCAGAAAGGTATCGATCCGCTCTGATACCATATAGAAGACTAGAAATCAAAATACAGTTGACTATCTAAGAGAAGAAATGACCATTTAGGGTTTATTGGAGAGAGATGGGGAAGGAGAAGAGAGAAGAGACACGTTAATGACTACATTGTTGCCATTCAATATGATGAGTTACAAGCGAGAAGCCCTTTATATAGAGAGCAACGTAGACACCTAATACATTTCTACTGAATCGGGGACTAAACCCATTATCCCTTTACATGCATACCCCACTTACATAAGTATCATGTGTTACAAACACACATCTTCATAAGCTACTTACATTTTATATCCAACACCAATTGTCTCATTGTATTTTGGAATATGTACAAAGGTGCCTCTAATATGTGCACTATCGTGTGCAAAGTTCACACTATGCAAGTGCTACACTATTACTACTGTGACAGATATATATAGACCAATTGGGAAGACCTGGACCGCCAGATTGCAGAACCACAATCTGATTACAGAACACTTGGTTCATCCACAAAGATGCGAAAATCAAAGCAAATAAAGCGTAACATATGACAAATCTAAAAATTTCATTTCTATATAGAGCATACGAACAGAGCCTAAATTACAACCACCGGTGATGGCCAACCATCACCTAAACAGTGGCATACACAATGCATAGCTGAATATAAATTATATGCTATGAAGTCTTGTGAATGTACCAAGCCTAAAAGTCCAAAATCACAACTACTAAATCCAAGTCATGCCAAGTCCAAAGTCAGCCATTCACAAGACCCTCTTTAAGCCTGATCCAGATCTACACCTGTGACTTATAGTCGGGGTGAGCTAATAGTCTAAGCTTAGTAGAGAAAATTCAATATCAGTTACATTTATCAATCCAATGAATAACTTCAATGACAGAAAATTCGAAGACATTTTTTGTATTTAAACAAAATTTCAAAAGATCTTAATTTCAAAACACATAAGTCGAAGTATAGTTCAAATAGTATGGGAAAGTACCATTCCTTAATTTTCACATACTTTCATTAACTTATTCATTCACTGTCCAAAGTGTACAGTACATGAGTTCAGATTCACTGTCCAAAGTGTAAAGTACCCATGAATTTGAATTCTGAATAAGTTCATGGGTTAGATTCAGAGTTCAAATTCATGGGTTAGATTCAAAGTTCAGATTCACAAATTCTAAAACATATCATATCAGAAGAGTCTTAAGCCGAAACAGAACGAATTAGATCAAACAGGACGAAACAGATACAACCGAGCGAATCAGATCAAACGTAGCGAATTGGGTCAAACATCATACCAGAACATCAGATTGAAACATCATATAACGGAAACGTATCAGAAAAGTCATGTCATAACATAATATCAAAGCATAAGATCAAAACATCCCATAGCGGGAAACATATCATATAACGGAGACAAAGCAGATAACAGAAACAAGGCATCAGAGAACAATTCATGTCATCAGATTTTAAAACATTAGGTCAAAGCATCCCGTAGCGAGAACATAACATTATGTAGCAGAAACAAGGTTTGAAAACCCCGGGGACTCTACCCCTCTCTTGGATCCTCCACTCCTCTTTGCAACTAATGTGAGATCAGAACATCCAGCAGAAGTATCATGCCAAAGCATCCTGTAATGGGAACATAGCATTCCGTAGTGGAAACTAGGTTTGAAAACCCCAGGGACTCCACCCCTCTCGTGGAGCCTCCACTCCTCTTTGCACATGAATTCAGAGTCAGACAATTCATAGATCAGGTTCAGAATTTGGGTTCAAGCTCAAATCAAGGTTCGGATGTATATCATTGTCAATATTCAAGTGAGGCTAAGCATCCCCTGAGCGGAAACAAGGTAAAAAACCTTGGGGCCTCTATCCCTCTCCGAAGCCTCTACTCCGCTTTCCCACTTGATGTCAGATTCATATTCGAATTCCATATTCCATTGGGGCTAAAGCATCCCATGAGCGGGAACAGAGCATTCCATGACGGAAACAAGGTAAAAACCTCAGGGCCTCTACCCCTCTCCGAAGCCTCTACTCCTCTTTCACCTCTGGATTGAGAGTTCAGAGCTTAAGTTTCAAAGTTCTTATTCAGAGATCAGAGGTCGAAGTTCAAAGTTCAATGATTCAGAGATTAGATTCAAAGTTCGATGACAGAAGATTCAATGGTTCAATGTTCAGTGTTTCAAAGTCAATTTCAAAGGTCAAAGTTCAGAGGTTCGGATTCAATTGCAGATTCAAGGTCGAAGATCATGTTCAAAGCTCACGAGGTTCGATATTTCAAAAAGTTAATATGCGAGTCGATGATTCAATGCAAGTCAATTCATAGTTCGGAGTTCATGTTCAAGTGTAAATTATGAAGTTCTAATTCAAGTTCAAAGTTGGTGTTCGAATTCGGAAGTCAAAACTCATTCATTTTTCAAATATCCAGATGCAAATCAAATTCTTAATAGTCAAAAGCATTTCAATCATTCAAATCAAATACATCATACAAATCTATGAATTGAAATCAAAATGCAATTGCGCCTTGAGTTTTCCCTATAAGGATTTCATAGTTCAGATTCAATTGCAGATTCAATTTCAAACACTCAAAGTTCAAAGCTTTCAATATTTCAAAGATTTCTAAAGCAAAACATTGTTTCAATACGTTCCAAGTTCTAAACACAGTTTTAGTCAATTATATCATAAAAGTCTATGAATCAGAGTCAATATGCAATTGAGTAGTGAATTTCTCCTACCTCGGGTTCGGAGTAGTACGAAAGCAACGCAAGGTCCTTATCAACGGTCTCCCGTTCCCAATCTACATCACATATACGATGATGTATTAAGGAGTGATCTTAATTACTAATGACTTCGACTCACTGAAGCGTTTTCTCAAAACTGAGGCGGAAAGGACAAGTTCGTCCTATCCTTAGATCATGTAGAATTTGTCCTAACTTCCCCCTCAATTTTGACCTTCAAAATATTTTATTCATGAAATTGTTATTTCATACAAGTTATAGAGCTCGTTGTCATCTTTCTAATGCCGCGAGAATCATGTCAATCCAAATTCGGAGTCAAAAGTTATGGTCAAAATACTAAGACCTCGCTCAAGCTATTTCCAAATTCGCTCGAGCGAGTTTTTCCAAAAAAAATTTGCCTGAAAAGTTCGCTCGAGCGAATTTTTCAGACAATTTTCCCTTTGTTTCTGAAGGGAAATCGCTCGAGCGATTTTGTAGATCCTGCATGGGATTGGGGCTCTTCTTCCCCGATTCGAACCGCCCAAAACCGTTCATCCACATCCTAACCACTCCTAATCAAACTTAAATCGAATTTCATAACTCAAATCTCAAATCTTACCTTTCTACGCTCTGCATGCGGAGTCCAAAATCGTCGGGATCGCGAGGGCTTGACGCCTAACTCCTCATCTCTACAGTGACCCGATTCCCCTTATCCGACCTCAATTCTCTCAAATTCTTGCACGAAATCCAAATGCACACACACACACACACACTAATTAAAATCTAAATCTCACGAATCGAAACCCACAACTACGATGCTTACCTTTGTAGTTTGTGCATGCGAAGCTTACGACTCTTCTTCGAGCTCAACAGTGTCGAAATCGAGGGATTCTCGCGGTACAAAATAGGGCAAAAGGATTCTTTGTGTGAAGGGAGGGATTTGAGATGGAGATCAAGGGTTGTGATCTCATCAAAAGGGGAAAAATGGGAAGGAGATGGTGGGTTCTCTCTTTCGGCCCTCTCCTCTCTTCTCAAACGAAAATTGCAAGGTGTGGTTTGAGGTACGTGGGTTTTGCCCTTTATATTAAGTGGAAATTGACTCGGTGTGGAGCCGGTATACGGAAACAAGTGTATAGGCCTTTCATCCAAAGGCCCAAAATAAGTTTAAAAGATCCATTCGACAAGATTCGATCCCTAGACCTCCTAATTGTAAACCTAGTTCCTGACCACTATGCCATCACATGACTTGTGCAACTATTTGCGAAATTATTTGTGTGAACCTTTTACACACGGTCACATATATTTATATTTATTGATTTGGGTTATTGGACTCGAGTTGAGTTCATGCCTAAGGTACACATGATCGCCCTTGATCACACACACACCGTCCTTTTTGTTTTAAATTATTCGTTAATCCTAACTAACTAAGCTCACAGGTCCTAATTATAGTGCCCGAAAAAGTGGGATCGAACTTGGTCCGATCTCAGGGTTCGAGTCGGGTGCAACACACACATCACACATGGGTTCGAGTTTCAAATTGATGCTCAAGTTAAGAATTGGTTTTCAGATTTGAGTTTGGGTGCACCCTCCCAGTTAAGATAGGTGGGTCAGAGACCGCATCTCAGGCATCAAAAGTTTGACCAAAGTCAAGTCGGTCTAAACAATCGTATCATCGTCAAAGGTCAACGATTCAATGTTAGCGAAAATCAGGGTTGTTACAACTACTAAGAAACTTTTTTCGTGGCCGTGCTATGAAACTCATGCATGGGACTAATACAAAACCAATTTATTACTTGGGAAACCTGTTTAACAGATGCTTATCTTTATAATTTTTGCTGGATATTAAATTTCTTTCAAGCCAATCGGCAGGCATGATATCAGTAGCTGCACCATTCATCTCTGTTCACTTGTGCAGTGGATCCACTGCCCGTCTATCTCTAAAAAGCGGTGGAATATTTTGGACACTTCTGATGATTACTTCATTTATGTTTCAAGCTGCTGATACAGTTTTAAAGGTTGTTATCATTATTACATTTTTCTTATCCTTCAGCCTATTGCAATTTAGTTTTCTTCTGATGAATTTGAATGTTACTGCCATTGGTAGGAAATAATTTTCTTAGATGCGGCCCATAAATTAAAGGTATGTCTGCAGTGATCATTTATTTGTCTAGTTTCAAAGAGTTTTTCTTTGCACGGCCACCCCAATAGTTTTAATAATTCATATGCCTGTTCAAATGCATGATTGTGTAGATGGATTATGTAAAAACTCACTTTACTTTTATATTCATTACACCGGAATCACTCTATTATGTTTCATCCTTCGCTGCAGGGAGGATCAGTTGATCTTTTTGTTGTGAACTCATATGGATCTGCTTTCCAAGTAAGCACTCCGTAGTGATTATGAATTTAAAAGTTTGGCTTGGAACTTTACATTGGACTTTCTGAAAGATTTTTCTCCTGAAAATTTCATGAGAAGCTGATAGTTCATTCATGTGCTCCTATTTTCTATCACACAGGCAATTTTTATATTCCTTCTGCTTCCGTTTTTGTCAAAGTTATGGGGTATTCCATTCACTCAATTGCCATCCTACCTTAAAGATGGAGCAGCCTGCTTTCTAAATATGGGATCTTTATCAAGTGGTATACTATTGTTAATTCTCTTCAAGTTCAGTTTGGAATTTATCTTATTAGAAAATGAAGCTCATGTTAATTCTCTTCAAGTTCAGCTTGTAATTTACCTTGTAGAAAATGAAGTTCATTGTTTCTCATTTTCACAGCTAAACTTGAGTGAAGAATTCTTCACTCTGCAGAACAACTACCTTATAAACCCTCTAGGTATCAGAATTCTAATAAGCCATACCTAATGTTTAACTTTTAGATTTCTATTAATTATTTGGTAATGTTCAGTAATCACTAGCCTCTTAAGTCGGTTCCTATCGAAAACTGTGGCTTGTCTATGCAATGAATAATAGTCAAATGTTAAATATGTATTAGCAAGCCACTCTTCATAACATTTGCTTCAAGCTGAGCAATTGTAATAAATCATTCTGAGCTTGCAATCATATTAATCAAACCCATCTCTTCCAAAGGCTTTGGTGGGCATATCAGCAATGTGGTTATCATTTGTATGGAGGGAGGTTCATTTTCCCTTCAATATTCATTTCCCAATAAAGTAACCACCACTTCAATGTACTTGGATCTTTAGTAAAACAATGATTTGCGGCAACGTAAATTGCTTTCTGATTTGGCTAAACATCTTCCTTAGTGGCCTCTTAGAGACTCGCATTATTTAATGAGGAACTTGGATCGTAGTATAAGGTCTGTAAAAGGTTTAGTTGATTAAGGTTTAAAGACATTAGGGTTACATGATGAATTAAAGAGAAGAAAGAGGAGGTTGAAAATTTTAGTGTTGTGAGAGAGGGATCCTCATGCCCACTTCATCATTATTATTGCTCCTTTACAATAGGATACCATGCACGTCTCTAATATCTATGTAGTATATAATGATGACTGTGTGCACACCTTATGGATACTTGTGGCACGCCAACACTCTCCCTCAAGTTTTTGTATAGACATCTATCATACCCAACTTGAAGATGGTGTCACACAATCTTTTCCTACCCACAAGTTTAATGGGGATATCAATTAACTGATATCCCGAGCTCACTTGGGATACAAAATGTGTATGAAGTGGCAGTACACCTCAATGTGCTCTGTTCTCTCATGGTATATTGAATTTTTAGCAATGTGACAAGTGGCTTCAGTATCACTAGAAAGTGTCATGGGAAGCTTTACATGAATCCCAAGATCTGCCAAGATAAATCTGGTCCACATCCCTTCACGTATACCTTGGGACATGGCTCTATCCTCACCTTATGCTTTGGAACTAGATACTACGTGTTCCTTCTTTACCTCTAAGGAAGGTGCAATAACCAAAGGTTGACCTATTATCACTTAAGGATCCAAGCCCAATCAACATCAGTAAGAACTTCGACATCAAAATAACCATGATCACAGTATAATAAATGATTGCCTGGATTGCCTTTCAGATATCTTAGGATTCTGATGCACAACATCCAAATGAATAGTCCAAGGTGAGTGCATGTGCTTTCTCACTACACAACATAGGCAATGTCAGGGCTTGTCACAATAAGATATACTAAGCCTTTAATACCATGGATCAAAATATCGTCCGATACCGATACGTATCGGACGATACGTATCGGTATTGGACTCGAACGATACATTGAATGTATCGTTCGATACATTCAAATGTATTGAATGTATCGAACGATACATTCAATGTATCGTCCGATACAGACCGGTACCGATACGTATCGTCCGATACGTATCGTTTTGGAGCTCGGACGATACGTATCGGTAACCCGATATTTTAACCCATGTTTAATACATGATAACATCTTTGAGATATTCACCATCTTCTGCATTAATTCTATGATTTTGATCCATGGGTGAGTCAACATCCCTGTTTCTTTTAGAACATTGAGAGTGTACTTTCTTTGTGATATACAAATTCTCGTCTTCGATCTAGCAACTTTAATTCCAAGAAAGTATTTTAGAGGACCCAAGTCCTTAATATCCAAGATTCGACTCATGTATTGTTTTAACTCTCATAACCTCTACTTCATCATCACAAGTGACAAACATGTCATCCACATAAACGATTATTGCATTGTTCGCCCCTTTTCACAAATAAGGTGCAATCATAATGCCTTCTCTGATAGCCCCACTTGACCATTGCATCTCTAAACATTTTGAATCATGCTCTTGGTGACTCCTTCAGCCCATATATTGCCTTTCTGGGATTGACGGTATCCGATAAAAACTCATTGAACAACATTAGGAGCCAACTTATCACGAATATGGGGGACTTGGGAAAAACACATACGTCCAAATATGTGAGGAACTGTTAACAGAGGAGATAAGGGAGCATATGAAAGGGAGATAGCACATGAGTGGAAATGCGATTGATCAGAAAACATGTAGTGAGAACAAGTTCATTGCATAACTATTTAGGCACATTCATTCTGATCAATTAAGTACAAGCAACATCAAGAAGATGATTGTTTTTTATTTCAGCCACTTCATTTGTTGAGGAGTATGTAGACACGTAGTTTTCCTCTCAATAAGACTAGAGGAACTGGGAAGAATTTTCCTTCAAATAAGATTGAGATGATCGAAATTAGGGTTGGGGTTTGGTGGAGGTGGAAGAGAAGAAGGGTGGATGAGGAAGAGAAGAAGAAGAGTGGAGGAAATTAGGGTTTGGTCAATGTAACCCAGACTCTCTTTTGTTATTAGTATTTATACTAAGCTATTATGATCTCATGTATATTGAGGCACACAAAATAAGAAACTAACATTATTGCAAACTCTAACATTCCCCCTCAAGTTTTCGCATAGATATCAATCATGCCCAACTTGGATGATATGTCTTTCATTCTAGCTCTTCCAACTACCATTGTTATAATTTGATCTTTAGAGGCAACATGCAGAGTGTTGAACTCTTGGGATTCAACCCTTTACCACATAAAGTGAAAATCGACCTCTATGTGCTTGGTTCTTTCATGAAACACCGGATCTCTGCTATATGGTTTCTTCATTGTCATCATACAAAGTCATTGGAAGCTTGATTTGGATGCCTAGATCATTCAAGATAAATTTCAGCCACATTCCCTCTCTAACACCTTGGGACATAGCTATATATTCGACACTAGAATTAGCAACAACTTGTTGCTTCTTACTCTTCCAAGTAACCAAGTTCCCTTCTATGAAGGTGATGTAGCCAGTAGTGGATCTTCTATCACTAGCTGACCTGTCATAATCGGCATCCGTGAACACTTCAACATGATTTAGGTACCCATAGTTGCAATATAGCATATCTCAAGATCCGATACACAACATCTAGATGAGGAGAGGAAGAGCATGCTTGTTCTGACAAACAACATTCACAACATAGGCAATGTCACGCCTAGTGATAGTAAGGTAAACAAGTTTACCCACTAACTTTTGATTTCATAATATCCTTGACTAGCTCACCTTCTTGTAAGTTGGTCCTATGGTTCAAATCTTTTGGAGTGTCGATGATGGGTTTGCAACCAAGCATGTTGGCTTGCTTCAAGACATCAACAGCATAATTTCTCTATGACTATTATTTCCTTGTTAGATTTTGCCACCTCAACCCAAGGAAATACCGTAGAGGCCCTACGTCTTTGATGTCAAAGACCTTGCAGAGATAGCACTTTTATTTAACAATTTCCTCACTGTTATTACCATTGTGACAATGATGTCATCAACATACTCAATGAGGGCAGTAATACATGCTCTTCGCTTCACAAACAGAGTGTGGTTATAATGACTCGTCTGGTACCCAAACTTTATACCAACATCTCTGAATTTCTTGACCCAAGCTCTTGGGGACTGTTTTAGGCCATAGATAGCCTTCTTTAACTTGCAACGTTTCTCTTCTTGAAGTTCTGAGAGGAAGAGCCATGTATACTTTCTCTTTGAGGTCACCATGAAAGAAGCGTTCTTGACATCAAGCTGATACAGTGGCCAATCCTTGTTGACCGTTGGAGATAAGACGACCCTGATGGAGTTGAGCTTAGCAACTGGAGCAAATGTCTCCTGAAAGTCAATGCCAGGGGTTTGGGTGACCCACTTGGCAACTAATCTGGCCTTGTACCTTTCATTGGACCCATATGGACAATACTTCACACTATACACCCATTTGCACCCTACAGCCTTCTTTCCAGCAGACAATTCAGTAATCTCCCATTCCTTATTCTGTTCAAGGGCTTTCATGTCTTATACCTTTGCGAAGAATAATTGGAAGGCCAAGATCAAAGGAAAGTGGACCTGCTTCAGGACAAGATCTTTGATCCATGTCGTGAGCAAGAGGGGTAGTAGTAACTTTCGGGTCTCCTTTTTTTCCCTCACATAGAACTTGCCTTCACCAATTTTCCCAAACTTATCCCAGTGTGAACATATCCCATTGTGGTGCCTTAAGATCAGTTCCACTTTCCATCTCTTCAATGGTTTACTCTAGGTCCTCCCCCATACATGGTATAAGAAGGGGATTCTTTATGCTCTCTTCACCACTTGGACACTGCCTCTGAAGAGGGCAGGGAGAGGAAGTGAAGAAGGGGGGGGATTCAAAGAAGGTAACATCCATAGTGACAATAGATGTTCCTGTAGATGGATCATGACACTTGTACCCTTTTTGAGTGGAAGGGTACCCCACAAAGGCACACTTGGTGGCTTTAGTTGAAAGTTTATCATGCTTATGTGAGGGGATATGAGCAAAACAAAGACAACCGGAAATCCTAGGGGGTACAAGAAAGAGCTTGCAATTGGGACATAAGGCCTGATAAGGAGACTTGAACAGGAAGAGGAGTGATTAGCACCATCGACAAATTAATTGATGGCTGCAGATATCTCTATAGAATTCATTACTGGTATGAAAAGATCCATGTTAATGAAGGTCTACTATAATAAGATTCTACTGTGTCAATGTAATGCTTATATGCAGGATTCTCTACTTCACGTCACTGAGGTCACTAAGTTGATACAATGGAAGTTTCTTGATAATATGGAAAGCAGTCAGTGGCTCGATGCTCTGATTAAGAGAATTCTGGCTACTCGATATTGATGAAGTCTGCAGTGAAACAAAACCTTCCAGACTTGTTAGGATGTGGACTTTAAAAATGCTCGTAACTAAGACTTTGTAAGGAATGAGCTGTCCTTTTAGCATGCTATACATGCAGAAGGGCTACACACAGTGATGATATCAAAATTTCGGGTGTAATCATCCCCGTGGAATTCATAGTTGCCAAATTTCCTGTATTTTCTACAAATTTTAGCTTACTAATTTGCGACTTTAGGCTGTTTCTCACTTGATTTCACTGAAAAATATACTGTACTCTAAGCCGTGTAATTCAAACTAACCACAAGCAGTTAGCTATAAACAAATTTTCAGTCAGAATAGTTAGGATATGTGCAGCGCTTTGAATTTACCATGCTCTTCTTTTCATGTGTACCCCCGAAGTGTAAATTGGATGGGAATTCTTCTGAAGTTACTATACATCAATTGTTTTTAGCTACTCTGTTGTGATAAGGTTAATTTAAAAATAATTGCTTACTTCTTATTAACTGCAGGGTGTGACGGGGCACCTTTGCTGCCACTTCTGTTTGTATTGGTGAACATGGCATTCAACATATCACTATTGCATCTCCTCAAGATCTCGTCGGCTGTTGTCTCTTGCCTTGCGTCCACTTTCTCAGGTATTCCCTTTACACAAACTATTTATATATCATATCCCCTTCAATGTCTCCCCATCATCTACCTAAGTCTGTTTCTGCAGCTTCAGATTGTCTTTATAAGTTAGAAAATTGCCTTTTTAGCATATTTGTCAATATTAAAGAAGGGTTAAGTGTAATGATGTAACCATGGTTACAAAATTATTGGCAAAATGGTCCCAATCCAAGCTCTGCAACTAGCAGAGCACGATGGAGCTCATCACCTGTTTATATGACTATTAAATCCCTTGTGTGCCTTCTTATTCAGCCACTTCAGTGAGCTGCTCATTATGACCTGACAAAGAAGATAAAGAAATAATTTTTTTAAATGCCTCATGCAGTCAAAATAAGGCTACAATGGGGTGATACGACATGGTGTATGCACATCTTATAACGTAAGCTTGACTGAAAAGTGTCCTTAAAGAAGCATTTTTTTATGGTCTAAGATTTGCAAATACTGTGCAGACTGAGTTTAACTCTTTTTGAAAGATTGTTTCTCTGTTCCTTTCCTGTCTTGACATTGGTTGATTTTGTCTTGCACTGGTTCAGAAACACTCATCAGAATAACATGAGTGTAACTAGAAAAAATCAATCTGAAAAACCTGTAGTAAAACGATGTTGCATTTTGTGAGTTCTGCCCCATCGCATTATTTTTATGATGGTTGATGAGATGTGCTCACAATGGAACGATCAAATGTTCGATGATAGATCGCTATTGTAAAGGACATAAGTGGAATAAAACTAAGTAGTCAAGGCAATCATCAAGGCTTTGTTTAGATGTGCCCTTAAACTGTATTCCAATTTGTTGGCAATTTGGGTCATGCCATGTGTGCCCAGTTCAAAATTGCCAATTAAGTAACCTGAATTTGGGAGACCTGAGGGCAGTAATATGTACATTTTCTTAGAGGTACTTCACTCGCCAATATGAATCATGTTCAAGGTGTGAGACCCCCCCCCCCCCCCCCCGCACACACACACACACGCTCACACCCACCCAGGTCTAGAGATATTTTGGATAGAGAATCGGAGAGAATAAATTTTCCCAAGCTGGCCATAGAAACCCTTTGGGTGAACACTGTAGGCAAGTTCAATTCATTAAACATTTTGCACCTTGCAATTGCATTCAGTTCCACAATGAAATAAACCATAACAATATTTTTGTACCTGTATGGTGTTTGTGTTTGCACAGTTCCCCTCGCCGTTTATGCATTTACCCTTCCCCTTCCATACATCGGCGTAGCGTCCTCTCTACCAGCAGGCTTTGTCATGGGGGTCATTGTTCTCGTTGTAGGGCTCCTCGTGTACTCGTGGACACCCCGTGCAGGGACTACCTCATTCAACCAAGGATAAAGTTTTTGTCCTCAATTTTTTTTTTATGTAAGTAGGATGGTTTTGTTTGTTTGCTTTTTTTCTTCAATAAACAGATGGGAAGTTGAGAAGTGGCAAGATTGCCTTGCCCAAGGATCAATAACCGCACAGGTGCGGACTCCCTCAACTTTGCCTCATCTGAATTCTGGAATCTGTCGACATAAACACAATAAATGGTGTTTCTCTTGTAAATTGTTAACAGTTTTTACTGAATTATTGAGATGTAAAAAAATTTCTTACCCAGAGCTCCTACAAGCTTTCTTGTAAAACCGGAATTTATGGTAGATATCCATACTTTTACCAGGGACAAATGGAAAAAATAATGTAAAAAAAAGTTGTGCTTTTAACTTGTTTATGTTTGTTTGCCCATCTTCATCCAATGGTTATGCTTCTGATGAGTCACAAAAATTCAGGGTGAATGATTCTAGACTTGGAACAGGTATTGTGATCACCTCCATCTGTACTGACTTTATAACATTTGCATTTTTCTTTCCAAAATATATTTATTCTTACAAATGATCATGTCATTATTAAAGCAAAACCTGCATTGATTAAAGGTTGACGGTACCAGTGTCTAAGGTGTCATGTGTTTGGCACAGAAAATTTCTGAAAATTCCAATACGGTGACACAATCATAAAGGAAATACAACTAATTTTTTTAAAATTAGCTATTTGCCAGCATTTTAGTAGGCGCAAAGTGTGGTAAAAGTTAACTAACTTTTTACTCCATTTTACACAAGGAAAAATACCACCACTCCCTCCCCCCCTCTTGTTTTGAAATAAAGTGAGGTGGTAAAATTGGGTTGCAACATTTCTGGGAAAATGTTATTTGCAGCCATTGAATCTTTGAGGGTACTCACACCTAAAATCATTGATTACTTTTAATTGGACGATAGAGATCGTTTTCTATCCCAATCTTCTACACGATGGATTTTGTGATCATTGTTGTACCATCAAATGGTCAAATTGTGGCTCCACGTGACACATCCATGCCACACATATTCCAAGTGACCTAAAAACCATAGATTGCTTGGAATTCGATGGTGGAGATCCTTTTAGTCTCAATCTTTCACACGATGGATCTTGAGATCATGACATACCATTGAACGGCCAACTTTTGGTTTCACATGAAGCACATCTTAAAAGGTGAAATAAAAAATCATGTGGCACATATTTCAAGTGTCCCGACTGCTTTGAATCGGACGGTGGAAATCACTTTTTGTCCCAATCTTTCACACGATGAATCTTAAAATCATGAACGTACCATCGAACAGTTCAATTTTGGTTCCACATGACACACATTCCAATCAAAATTTTGTGAGCACAATAAACGATTTTACAATGATGCATCAAATGCCAACTATTGTTGAGTATGAAAATGGTTATCCAAAAGGGTGATAAATGCAATAAAATCTAGGATCAAAATGACACTCAGGAAATTATTGAACTTTACCCCACTTTACTCCATTATACCAACTTTTATCCAAACAGACTTTTATTAAAATTTACGTAATTCTTTCCTCAAATGACAATTCATTTATCCCATGTCAAAATGAGGCATGCTTTGATGGAATCTTATGGTAATTTTTTTGGTACACCTCTCAAAGTGTGGCGTGTGTAAGGATCAAAATTTTGGTCATATTTTGTATGGGATTGATATTATCGGCCAAATTTTCAGCTGATATTTTGATCATCGGTCGTGTGTCAATAGTGTTCAACCATCAAGTGTCATATTGAGGAAAATTCCCAAAAATAGGACTGTCTATGAAACACAGTGTCAAACTTAGTTCTCAATACCATAGAAAAATCTGGTTTCCCTCTTAATCCGACAAAAACATAGAAAATGACTGGCCATATGTCAGTGACAGCAGCTATAATCAAACCATTGATTCCCTTATATTGCTGAACAAAAAATAAATATAAATATGATATTTATATTAGCCATGAATTTCAATTAGCTTGAAAAGCTTGGTTACACTATTATAGGCATTCTTCTAAGTTGAAAAAGAGCAACGAGCAGAGGCCTCCTTTGGCACTCCTTTCCCAAAAAAAAAAATACACTTACAACGTTTTGTTAGGTGGAAATTGAAAAGCACATTCAACTCGATGACTTTGACACCTCTAATTAAAAATACTTATGTATAAGTTATTTTAAATTGTTTTTCATACAACACTATTTTTATCAAGTGATAAATTTATAAGAAGTCGCACGTGACACATCTCTTTACGGCATTCGAAAGTGCTTTTCGTAAAATATGCATTCTCATTTCCCATTTTGGAGCATGGTCTAAAAATGCTGGAGGGGGATATTTTAGAAATGAGAGCATTTTACCAAAAGACAAAGGTAAGTTTCCCTTTCCAGGGCAAACAAAATCGGTATGAGGTTGGCTAAATAAATTGTGATAGGGTGGCGTTCTTTGCATATGTTAAACTTGTGAAGAACACACGTTTTTTCACTATTAAAAATTATTTATTGCCTTGGATCAAATGATGGAGATCATTTTTCATCCCAATCTTTCACACAAAAGATCTTGAGATCATGGCGCATATATCAGACGGTCACTTGTTGATTCCACGTAGCACACATTCCCAAAAGTGATCGTCTACTAGGTACGCCCATGATCATGATCACTTTTGGAGATGTGTGCCACATGGAATCAAGATCTGATTGTATGATGCTGCGCAATGATCTCAAGATCTATTGTGTGGAAGAATATGACGAAAAATGATCCATATCGTCTGATTCAAGGTAATCAACTTTTTTATTTATTGAGAAAGGGTATGTGATCTTCACAAGAATAACGGGTGTGAATCATAGTGACAAATTTCTCCGCTCTTTGAAATTTACTGAAACAGGGGTCAGGGGAAACTTTCGGCGAAATTTTGATGATTTCTCCGAAATCGCTGAAATTTCATTAATTTCAGCGAAATTAATGAAATTTCACCGAAATTAATAAAATTTGTCTAATTTTTATCATTTTTTAAATAATAAATTAATTTTTATGAAGTTTAAATATAATTTATATTTAATATTTTTTATACTTCCCCAAATTTTCACAAAATTTATCCAAAATAACCTCCTACCCAAATGTTGTTGAAAACAAAATTTATGACTATAGTGTGAATAACCCTTCCCATTGTGATAATATAGGGGCTAAATCATGGTTAAAAACTTGTCGAGTCAGCTGTGAAACTCACTGAGTTAGGCTCAGGATTTCCAAATCAAATAAATGGGTCAGATTGGCCGGTCTGATTTTCCGATCACTAGTGTACGAAAAAAACTGAGTTTCCATGTGCGGCCAACTAATTTCTCGGCCATAGTCTAATATTGCTATATAAAAGAAGTATATGAAAATTGAATTGTTTCCCATAAATATTTTGCATTTCCAAATTATCACACCGATGCACTTGCTTCTTTTTCAAAGTAGAAGCATTCCTACCGTTGACACTAATGGTTTGGAAAAATGGAAAATTATAATTAGTGGACAGTTTTTTATAGTCAATATTAGCTTATGCGGCGTACCGTGACTGACTGAAATATTTGGGGTCGAATATGTGTGCAGCCAATCACATCGCTCACATAACCATTTGATAAGGTGCTTAATCAGACTGTTAATCGGGCAGCTGAGACGACTCCTAGTAAAATTAGCACTGTCAAATGCCGGGGCTGGCCCGTAACTTGGCCAGGATCCAGCCCAGAAAAGTATGAAATTTAGCCCTATAAGCTTGACCCAGCCTTGAGCGGTCCATATTTAGTGGCCCAACTCGGCCGAACGTATACATTTGCTTAAGTTCTTTTATATCTATTTAAATGTTTGTTTAACATTTGCTACATTATAACGTATTTGTTTTCCGCGAGCTCATATAATTTTAACGTTAAAAAGCAAAGGCGAATGGTCGACACAAAGATGTCAGTATTTTTGTATAACCTAAGCATCTGGTCAACACAAAGATGTCAGTATTTTTGTATAACCTAAGCATCTGGTCAACACAAAGATGTCATCAGTTAATGGGTAATTTTTGTATAATCTAAGTATACAAACCTCTTAGAGGACCGCCTAATCCACCCCCAAGTTAACATATGCTGAAGTTATTAGTTAATACTTTTATTAATATCAATTTTTTTATAAGTTATTCTTAAATAGATTTTTTAACTTGCAACCTAGCGCTAGCTCGAGGCAACCCAGCCTAAGGCTTAACATAAGACAGACCGGGTCAGGCTGGGATTGACCTTGAGGTCCTTGACCTGCTCTAACCCAGCCCATTTTTTGTTAACCTTCCATTGTATTAAAAGCCCAAGCCCTCGACTACGCTAGTGCACCCACAACCACCAGCAAACATGCGGAGTCACATAAATTTAAGCACACATCCCAAACACTAGGCATCTAATGGCACGCACAAGAGCACAATGTGTTCGGCCCACCAAGGTAGGTGGCTTTATTTGCACTCCTCAATACTGCAGGCGCACCCTATTGCATTGAAAGGCGTGTAGCCTGCAAATACAAAATTAAATGTAACAAAGCGTTCAATTAGTTTATTTGCAATCCATAAACTTCATGCGCAACCCACCGATATTTGTTAATTGCATCTGTAAATAAAAAGGGCGGTATTTGTTTTTGGCGGGAATAAAGCCTTTCTCTCCTACAATAAAACCAACTGAATTTTTCGATCGATTGATCCTCTGTACTTCCCTCTAAATCAAAAAATGGTTTCTCTTGTTGGTCAAATACACCAAATAATGGAATCCCTGATTCTCAACGGCGACAGATCCGTCGCCTACACAGCCCTGCTCCAATGCCAAGAACAGTCTGCAAACGACTCCTCTGCAATCCAAACCCTAGCCCAACAATCTCCCCGTCTCCTCTCTCGCATTTTCTCCGATATCCGTGACACCGATGAGCAAATGTCAGCCTACCCGCCTTCGTAATTCTTCGTGTTTTTTTTCTCGCTTTGTGTTGTTGATATTAACTGCTTACTCTCTATGCAGTGCTGCTCAATCTTTGAAGTGTTTGGGATTTATGATCTATCACCCGGCTCTCGTCTCCGTTATTCCAGGTTCGTATGCTCGATAAACTCTCAATTTTTTTGTTATATGCATGCTTGAATTGTGTATTCGTGCGGTTTTCAGTGATTAATAGTATAATTTTTTCTGATGATTATGTTGAAAGAAGATTGGGTTCTTGAATTAACATTTGGTTGTTTGATGTCGTAGAAATCGATGCCTATATGGTTGTAGAATCTTTGGTGAAACTAATTACAACCACAAAAATGAAGGTGAGAATCGAAGATTTTGGTAGTCTATTCTAGTTAGGGGTTTCTCATGTTCTATGTAGGTTTAGGTTGTAATCAATACACTAAAAGCACCTAGGTGTTAACGGAATGAAAAGTTAATCCCTTACTACTTTTGGTTTGTAACACACTACCAAACTTCGGAGCTGACATCCTTAGTGGCCAACTTTGTGGCGGCTTTCATTTTGGTACCCTTTTTGTAGGCCCCTAGGTAACCCTCTCCATGGTCTCCCCTTCCGTGACTTGAACCGGAGATGTGGTGCCAGCTGTGATGCCATTTGTTAAGGTCTATTAAGGACTTAACCAATTCACCAAAAGTGCCTAGGCATTTATGAAACGGCAAGTTAAGCCCATATTACTATAGGGTCATAACACACCACTGTGCTTTGTAGTTGACATTTGTGGTGTCTTTCACTCTGGCACCCTTTTTGTAGGTAGGTCCCATTTGGGTATTGAACTCGAGATGTGGGATGGCTTTAATACAATTTGCTTAGAACTTAAGTAATACACCAAAATTACCTAGGCGTTAATGAAGCAAAAAGTTGACCCCTTGTTACTTAGGGGCGGTAACATTACACTTCTTTCTTGCAGGGTGTTTGTAATTTAGGTGTGTGGTGTATTTCTATTCAACAATTCAATGCTTCACTTTTAGCTTCCCGCTTTGGTTCTTTATTGATTGCGGTTGTTCATGCCCTCGACAATCCTTTTGGTTCACTTTCAACGACCTTTGAGGCAATTCAGGTACTATTGGAACTCATTGCTCGTGATTGTTCTCCTTCTAGTGATTTTGCTTTTAGTTTATGAATATTTTTTTGCTGAAATTTAGTTATGAATATAAAAGGCAAATATCATAAAATCCCCCTAATTAAGGAGGTGCCACATCAGGCTCCTTATCAGTTAGGAGGTTTTGTTTTGCCCTGTGTTAAACTTTTCTTTCAATTAACACCTTCAAGAACCTGTTTTTACTATTTTGCCCATCTAATTTTGAAAAACCTACTTTGAATCACAGCCACACTTTTTTTGTGGTTTGTAGTGAAAAATATTCTCTAGATCACACCCATACTATTTTTTTGCAACTGTGGTGAAAATAACAGCCTCAATCACAGGCACACTATTTTTTTGCTGCTGTCATTTAGAGCCCTTTTCGCAGTGTTACCTTGGCACTTCTACTTTTGGGATTTTTGCAGTGCCAACACTTGGTGGCACTTGACACGTGCCGACACTTGGTGGCACTTGACACACGTGCCAACACATGGTGGCACTTGGACACTCCTCAAATAGCACAAACCTTGGCATGCATGAAAATACCACATAATACCATCAACATGCTCATCGTTTTGACAACGATAATATGAACTTTGTTTACAAAAAATTGTGTAAAGTGCAGTAACTACTAAATAAAATGTTTGGGTCGTTGAAAACGATTTTTATAATATAGTAAATTTTTATTTAAGTTCATGACATCGACTGTGTATCTTTTCGTTACATATATCAATTGGCTCTATAAGATTTCCCTTCAATTTTTTTCTATATGTGTTTTATCTATTTATTCCCCCGTATTGGAATCTTTAGAAATTGGCGTGTCAAACATCTATCAGCACTTGACACTTGGCAACGTGCCACATGTCTAGGTAGCACTCCCCTTTTGGCTACTTAAGAGCAAAAGTGTAGAAGAGGAGCTAAGGGGTTTTAGTTGAAAGAAAAAGGTTTACCATCCAAGGTTAAAAGAAACCTCCTAAGTAATAAGGGTTTGATGAAGGCCCCTGTTAATGAGGAGGTTATATGATATATTCTCATACTTTAGCAAAGGTTGCTACTAATCATGGTTATCTTAATTTTATTTTGTTGTTTCCAATAGTCACTATAGTCGACTAGGGAACTGCACATCTGCTGCTTAATGTTTAATAAGGATACATTCAAGCTTTTGACCTTTTTGGCATGCTAAGTTGCTTACATTTATCAAAGTGCACTACCTTAATATGAATCCTCATATTATGTTTCACAATTTCTGGACTTTATCATTGGACTGAAACCAAGCATGTCTTTTATTCTTCTGCATGATATCATTACACTTAATAGCATTCAAAAGATTCAACATGAACATGCATAATTTCATGCTATACTTGTCACCAAACTTTGTTGACTTCTAAATAGTGTTTGCTGCAAATCCTTTAGCTTTACCTCCCGTTTAACTATTTCAACCCTATTATCATAGGCCATGATGAAGTTGGCAACTCAACTTAGTGAACAAATGAGAGGAACGCCAAATATATGGGCTCCTCCAATATATAGAAGGCTTCTTAGCTTTGATAAGAGGGAAAGAGATATGTCAGAACGATGTCTTCTCAAGATTCAGTCTATTTTATTACCTCCTCCTTTGATTATTTCTAAGGTATGCTATTCCAATTTGAAAATTTTCAAAGAAATAACTATTTCGTAGTTAAATCTGATTCATATGTTGCTACAATGATAGCTTATTTCGATATCTTGAAGATACATTTTAGATGACTATTAAGTCTAGATATAGGATGATGGTTGATGCAGGACGGAAAGACGCTAACCATAAAGTAGCTTAAATCCTGCACGCTAGGATTAGGGTATCGATATTGGGGATAAAATAAAAATAAAAATACAGAAATAAGAAAGAAGATATAGAAAATCACTAAAATTTCGCCAACGAAAATATTGGCTTCACACCAAACCCTAAACTCAGGGAAGACGAAAATTCTCAACAAACTCTCAAAGATAGCACAAAACAATCAGATTTTTAATAAATCATCATAAATTGTTTTCTCAAGAGATTACAGTGCAATTATAAAGATAAGAAACCCTAAGAATACTACTAAAAATAAAACTCCTAATTAACCATTAAAACTTTCTAATCTAACGGTCATAATTAATTTCACCACTAATTCCATGTTTTTGTTACACGACTACTTTTGAAGGGTCAAACGATGTCCGATTGACGTGAAATTAGTCTTGTTTGAAAGCTTATCAAAGTAATTTTTCAACAAGACAAGAACCACGTAATTCCGATATGTATTGAAGGGATTATGACTACTTTTTCGATGATTGTGCTGAAAGTGACGAAATAAGCAGTCACATATCACATACATGTGCTTGACCCCTAAATAATTTAAATAAGAAAACTAATCCTAAAATAAACTATTTATTAAAGAATCCTAATAAAAAAGAAACTAAACCAAGACAAAATTGTCTAAAATAACGTGCACACGGGTCTTTAACGGGCCTTTTAAAAACCCATTTGCGGGTCCACTTTCTCTTTCAATGTCTCCTCTTTATCCGGCCACAATCTCGGCGTATAGGCTTCCATTCCGCATCATTTCCTCCTTTTAAAAAGTTCGACCTCGAACTTTCATCGAAGTTAGCCTTCTGCGGAGAAGTCAATAGCAATACTGTGTGAATCATGATAGAATGCGGCTTGGACGAATAAACTGGATTTAACTCAGGCGAGATTAGACTCAACTTTATTACATTGATTTGAATTTGTGTCGACACACGAGCAATACGATCTTGGGACCTGTGGGTCATGGGATCAATAGGCTTTATCACGGATACTTGCTCTTCGACGATCTCGGGCTCAGTAGGACTTATTGTGGAAACTTGCTCTTCAATGATATTGACCGTAAGAGGGTTTTTATCAACCGGTATGGGATTTTTGCCCGGTTTTGGTGCTATCATGGATTCGGGTAGATGATCGATAACAACTTTGGGTGAGATGAGTTCGGCTACGATAACTACGGTTAAGGGCTACGACGGTTATGGGCTGAATGGGTATTGGTGTTACGACGGTTATGGGCTGAAAATAGATGGTTGGTGACGGAATTGGATTAATAGGCACAAAATTTGTAAGCTTAAATTTCAAAGCTTCAAGCCTCGCCGATATGATTTCTTCTTGTAATTTGTGAAGAAAATCCCTAAGAAATTGTCGAATTAAACTGTCGCTTAACGCATCCGCTATCGAACGTGAAATTTTTAACTCTCGTAGAATCTCAATATTAAACGTCTGATTCTACGAGAGTTAAAAATTGACCCATATTGATTTGTTAACTTCAAACGCCTCAGATTCATCGATCTAGCTTTCACTTCCTCCCAAACTTTTCCACCTCAATAACTTTCTGACGCAAATGAGGTCTCTTCCGCCAATCTACGAACGATCTCGTGCTAGCCATCTGATCATTCAACTAGCGAAATGCCTCGATAAACTGATCTTTACTCATGATGGAACTCCATGTGCCGAGTGCTGAACTTTGCTTTGATACCAAATTGATGCAGGGCAGAAAGGCGCTAACCCTAAAGTAGCGTAAATCCCGTATGATAGGATTAGGGATTCGTTATCTGGGATAAAATAAAAATAAAAATAGAGAAATAAGAAAGAAGATATAGAAAATCACTGAAATTTCGCTATAAAAAATATTGGCTTCACACTAAACCCTAAACTCTGGGAAGATGAAAAGTCGCAACGAACTCTCAAAGATAGCACAAAGCAATCAAATTTTCATTAAATCATCGTAAATTATTTTTTCAAAAGAGATTACAATGTACTTATAAAGCAAAGAAACCCTAAGAATAATACTGAAAATAAAACTCCTAATTAACCAGTAAAACTTTCTAATCTAACGGTCATAATTAATTTCACCACTAATTCTATTTTTTATTACGCGACCACTTTTGAAGGGTCAAATGATGTCCGATTGACGCAAAATTAGTCTTGTTTGAAAGCTTATCAAAGTAACTTTCCAACAAGACAAGAATCACGTAATTCCAACATGAATTGAAGGAATTATGATCACTTTTTCGATAGTTGTACTGAAAATGACGAAATTAATAGTCACATATTATATGTGCCTGACCGCTAAATAATTTAAATAAGGAAACTAATTCTAAAATAAACTACTTATTAAAAGAGTCTTAATGAAAAGGAAACTAAACCTAGACAAAATTGCCTAAAAAAATGTGCCACGGGTCTTTAACGGGCCTTTTAAAAACCCATTCACAGGTCCACTTTCTCTTTCGAAGTTTCCACTTTATCCTGCCACGATCTCGGCGTATAGTCTTTGATTCTGCTTCAGTGGTTCTATGAATGCATATTCTTAATTCTTTTGATACCGCTACTATAGAACAGAAAGTACTTCAGTTTTTAAATATCATACGTGTTAGGTTCTCATCACTTGGATTCTACAGGAGTGAAAATCAAAAGCGAGAAAGTTACTCCTAAATATAGAAGCCTAACTAACATGCAAATTCCACATTTTCATAATCATGTGGTCACATTGCTTGGATCCCACCGTAAGGAATCTAGCTGCTATCCAAGATTTGTGTTCCACATAATATTATATATCTCATGAGCCCATGCCACCAGTAGATGCCAGGAAACATTTATGTTAGTCAACTTTTTTTCTCTAAGAACTTGAGACGTCACCAGCTAACGATTATATAAATTTGTGGCCTTTGAAATGTCATTCCCAGTTTAAATTTTGTTTATTTGCTATTATGTAATGGACCTTACCGTGATTAAGGAAATAAATGATAGTCGTAGAGTCTTATAGGCTCGAGAGCTGAGGACAACTGCCATCATCCTCAACCAAAGAAGGAAATTGTAGCGGATTACTGCTTACTTGACCTCCAACACCAAGAGGTAATGGTGCTTGGTGAAGCCGAACCTAATCATAACATTGAAACATAAGGCCATATTTTGGAAATTGATTTAGTGGATTTGGCCATAACGTTTTTGGCATGCTTCAATGGAACGACCGGGGGATCCAATAGAACAAACCTCCACAGGAGTGTTTAGGTCCAACGCAACGGTATAGTACCATGACCCATAGGAGAGAATGGATTTCATCCAACTATGTAATAACCATTGATCATACCAAAATCATCTGATGAAGCTTGCTAGTAAATCCTCAGCTGTAGTTCGTGTACAACTTCATTTTGCTTGACATAGGTTCTCTCACAAGAAGAGAGTGCCTTTTTGACAAGGGGAAACTGCAACTCTATTAAGTATTTTTCGCATTTTGCATCTATAGTGGGCATGCGGTCTTGTTCATTCTATTGTTAACATTATAACAACAATACAACATTTGGTATGAGAATTTGACTGGGAATTCAAGATGTTACTTTGATTCGGTGCACTGGTTACGGCATTGTTATCAATGTGCAAACTCAGTGTGATGGCTAGTTTGGGATTACACTTGTAAGAATTAAGTTATGAGGTTAGGTCTTTACCTAAGTGTAATTCATAAAGTATGTTAGAGCTTGTGCGATCCTATCAGTGGTATTATATTCAACTTCTAATTTTAAATTATGCGGCCAGATATCTTACGGGGATCATCAACTTATGTTATCTGATGTCCTTAATGTAGAGCAATCCCTAGGTGAAATGCCTGGGTGCGGCAATTAGTGTTACCTGGGCACGTGGCACAGGTGCCAAGTGTCAACGTGTCATAGATGTTTGGCATGCCAATTTCTGAAGATTCAATACAGCGGCACGGCCTTTAGAAAAGGAAAATAAAAATAAAAATATAACACATGTTGAAAAAAAAATGAGGGAAATCTTAGAGAGCCAATTGAGATATGTAATGAAAGATACATATGTGTCATGTATGCATGAACCTAACTAAAAGTATACTATACTATACAAATCATTTTCAAGGACCCAAGCTTTTTATTTTATAAGTTACTAAACTTTACACATTTTTTTCAAAATGAGGTGGAATTGTGCATCCGGTAAAAACCGGCTTCAACTTAGGGTAGAAAGTGGTTATTTTTAAGCGTTACATTCACAATCTAGCTTTGCCCGATGATTATTATTCGGGAGCCATTACTTGCACTCACCTTTTAAGTGATTGCACCGAAGTGAAAAAAAGACTTTGCATTTTAGGGACTTGTGACATGTGAAAACGCAATTTGGGCCGTCTGATTTAAAGTTCATGATCTATATATCCTTAGTGGATAAGATTGGCACGAAATATAATCTTCATCATGTGATTAAATATAGTCAAAGGCCATTATTTGATTCAACGGTTGACAACAATAGATCATATGATAAATATCGTGTCTTGTTCCAATCTTATCCACTAAGGATCTATAGATCATGAACTTTAAATCAGATGGCCTAGATTGCGTTTTCACATGTCACATGTCCCTAAAATACAAAGTCTTTCTTTAACCTCGGTGCAATCACTTAAAAAGCATGTGCAAGTAATGGCTCCCTTATTATTATCTTTAAAAAAAGACTGCTGAAAATGTTATCTGAATTTTTCTGCAATATTATTAGTATTTAATTGTTAGCTACTCTTACTTTTTCTTGCAGCATGTTTTGATTTATTATTTAAAATTCTAAACATGCTTTCATCATGCTTGAACAGGCAGTTGCAGAAGACATTAAGAAAAGATTGCTCCCAAGGATGAAGGATATGATACAGGACCACGGGAAGAAAGTTTATACCATCCAAGCCTGGGGATGGTACATCCGCTTACTTGGATCTAATACCATGAAAAATAGACATTTGGTTAATGATATGCTGAGAATCCCTGAGAAGACGTTTTCTGATCCTGATCCCCAAGTCCAGATTGCGTCACTGGTACTCCAGCTAAACTCATGTGCATCTTATTGAATTATTATTCTTATTATTTTCTTAAGGAGCTGGTATATGGTAACTGATTCGTCACCATTCTAGATTGAGAATGGGTTACAGATAGGACATGTGGCATTTATTGTTCATGAAAAAGCATCTCCACCATGTGATTCAAAGTGGTCAAAGGCTGTTAAATGAACAGTTACCATGTAAATTTTGAAAATCAGCTTTAGCCATTCATTTTACAAGCTTTTGAATGTTTGGAATCGCATAATGGAGATGTTTTTTCGATGCAAACTTCGACCCACCAGATCTTCACATTCGGTCCTTTGCATCATGCTGCACAATTGATGACAAATAGTGCCATGTGTCCTGAATCAGAGTGACCCATCTAGATTGGGAATGTGTCGGTACCATACACCAGCTCTTTCTAAAGCTGCTACTTTTATTAGTTCCTTTCCCAGAAAATAATGATTATGGTCCTGAATCATGCAGGTTGCCTGGGAAGGTTTGGTTGATGCACTGATTCAGCCTTCAGTTCTAGCATGGCAGACAAATATTTCCCTAGGACATGGTACTCAGCAGATTCTTTCTGTACCATCTGATGAATCCACAGAAAATTGTGAAAACCAAGTAAATGGTCTTTCGAAAAGCCTAAAGCTGATAATGACACCTTTGGTAGGAGTTATGTCTAGCAAATGTGACATATCTGTTCGCTCATGTTGCCTGAACACTTGGCATTATCTGCTGCACAAACTTGGTCTCTCAGTTAACTTTTCTTCAGTTGTAAAGGCCGTCTTGGAGCCTATGTTTGAAGTAATTTTCAAAATGGGACCCGAGAATAAGAGCATCTGCTTGTGGAACTCGTGTGTAGATCTGCTTGAGGATATCACGTCTTCAAAAGTTAAGAAAGGAGATGGGGAGACTAATGACCAGTTAATTTCCTGTAATAGAACAACTAAAACGAACTCCCTTGAAATCCCCATGGGTGGTAAACGGTCATTGCAGGATTACCCTATTAAATGGTCGCCCTGGGATCATAACATGTTGGATTTCCATCTTAAGATGATTGATATGATCATCAATCAAGGGTGGATGATAACTATGACTCCTGAAAACAGAAATTTGGTTTTAAATGCTGGTTTGAGGATCTTTAGATCTGTTTTGAAGGGAGTTCAAGATGAGTTGAAGATCGTTTCCAATAATTACAGTGAGATGCTGTTGTGTATAAACAAAATTCTGAGCTTCATAAAGGCAGCATGTGAAAATGTGATTTCAAAACTCTCTGCTATCAGAACCTCTGACTTTCTATGTTCTGTCCTCCAATTCTTGGAGGCTGTCAGCGAGGAGTTAGAACCATCCATTCTAGCATCTCCTCTTTACAGAGTTTCTATAGATCTCAAATATATTGAAGACTTGCAATCTGCCAATGGTATTCAGCACCCAAAGATACCGGGCATCAGCCGTATCACTCATATGGATATGGTTTCTCCAGTGATTTACTTAACCATATTGTACCTCTGCACAGCTGGTCAGTCTATTTTATGCCTGCCAGAGTCAGAGACAGTTATATATGCAATGCAGAAGTATGTTAAGTCTATATTATCCATGAAAAACCCCTTGGAAAATATGCATGCCATTATTTGTTTATTGCACATGCATAGGCACAAACTCATGCACGGTGAATTCTGTTGGATGGAGATATGGAAACTTATTGTCAAGGGCTTGAAGGATAACATTGATGAGGTCAAGGATCTTGCATTTTTGAAGGCTGAGAGCGATGCTACTGGTTACGTAGTAGTTTATTGGCTCTTGTGCTACCCCTTTGTTACATGCTATTCTCAAGATAAGTTATTGACCTCAGTGAAGACTAGTAGTTGTTCAGAATTGTGTCTCATTTCCTTGCAGCGAGAACTTGATTTTGAACTCATAGTTGAAACATGGAAGTTACTGTATGATTCTGCAAATTGTGCCTCGGATTGTGAGAGTTCCACTATGAATAGTTTTTCTGAGGGCCTGTGCAAAATTTTAATCGGTGTGCTTGATGAAAGCGTTAGCTTGCTCCAGGGTAGTGAGGACTCCTGTTCGAAGGAGACAAGTCAGAGCGTTTTCTTCTTTTGCGTATATGGTGAAGTTGCAATTCATGTGTTGACAGAGATCCGGGTTTCAAATGATGCACCATTGAGATCAAGAGCAAGAAAAATTCAAGAAGACAATCAGAAACATGGCACTGAAGGCAGCAGGATTAAGAACAGCTTAGAGCTTGTTGCCAAGTAAGTGTGGAGATGGTTTGAGCAGGAATATGCCCTTTGGTTATTATTGTGCATAGGGCAGTTAATTTTCCAGGTCATTTCATATTTAACTTATGGATTAATGGCAAATGACCGCGTCTTTACAGAGTAGGGCATGACCAATTTTTGGCCAAGTCCTCTTAGAAATCCAATTCGTCGAAGTGATAGCTCATATTGGAAGCTACCATCCTATGTATGTGCTCTAATATTCATGGTTTGCATATTTTTTCAATGTTGAATGTTAAACTGCACTGATCGGATGGTTCCAAAGGTCTTATAGGCTTGATTCTTTAGCAGGGGCATGTTCCAATAATGGGCTGCTAGGTGATTATCTGGATTGACCAAAGATTTGTGCCACGTGGCCTAAAAGTTGGCTGTCATGAACCTAACCTGTGTACATGGAGTTAGCAGAGTCTATGTCTAACTTATATGGAGCTTCTATCCCATTGTTATAATTGTCTTTATTTGGTTCATGTAATTCTCTAAACAGCCTTTGCTCACACTCTGCTGTTCTGTCATGCAGATTCCTGAGGCTGTCACTAACAATTGTGCAAAACAGCCCACGAGTCAAGCTTCCTGTCATTTCAAAGTGATCTGCTAACCCTACCTCTGCCTATTCACAGATTTGTTATTAGACTTTCATGATTTTGTGCCCGTTCTTTTGTTTTTTAACCTTGCTTTTATATAACTAAGCAATTTTGTGCCTATTTGCGCTCATGTTATGCATAACAGTATATATGCACATGTTCATGCATGATCTTGGTGATTTTTCTATTTTAGTATTGATAGATTGGGGTTTCACAGCATTGATCTAAATAAGACAGCAAAAAGAGAAAGAAGGAAAATTTGAAAAAAATATGAGAAAGGAAATGGGCGTGAATTGGGGAGAGAAGACGAGAATCCAATGTCATTCCCACTCTCTCCAGTACAATAAATCCATTTTTTACTTAATTACACATCGCAAAAACTAAAGACCACATTCTATCCATATGCACTAATTTAAACTGGGTATGATAGCTCAACATTGTGCCCTGTAAATACAAAACTCCAGTCCTAACAACTAGCACGTATTGCTCTCAGGGTTTTTGCTGCTATGGCCTGCTTTGTAAATCGGCTTTGCTTGATACAAGATATTCTTCTACTTATGGAGGTTTATTTTCTGACTTATTCCCATTTCATCTCAGAGACCCGTTGTAGATACGTGACATATCATATTTCCATTTCATGCAGACAATTTCCGACCCACTGGTTCAATGGTTATCGTCATGCCCCATTTCATCCGGAGAAATGAAAGAAGGAAACATTGTTCGGCAACTTGAACTCTTATGGACCCATATGCTTGATTGCTTGCAGAAGATTCATCCACCTATCACCTTCGATTCTTTCTTCCTCGGCTTCCAAGCGCCTCTCCTACAAACAGCTCTAGATCACCCTCATGCTCCCATTTCAGAAGCTACGATTGCATTTTGGAAATCAACATATGGAAAACAAGTCACACTCCGCTATCCTGGATGCTTGCTCCAAGTCTTGGACAAATTGTCGAGGGAAGGAAGGATAAACCTCCCCAACGGAAGCCCACCATTTTTGGTAGAAGCCATAGTTGTACCACAGATATATAAGGTCACCGCAACACAGAAGAGGACCTCCAAGCGAGTAGAATTCATGGAGGATAGTGGGAACAATAATGAGTGTGTTGATGTAGCACCATTGGATTTGAAAAGGAAGAGGTTACATTTGACCGAGCATCAGAGGGAGGTAAGGAGAGCGCAGCAAGGGAAGGAGAGAGATTGCAATGGGCATGGCCCCGGGGTGAGAACATACACGAGCGCGGATTTTAGTCAAGGGAACGACGAGGAATCACAAGAGAGCCAAGAGCTTAGAAACCCAGAATCCATCTTAGAGATGTTGAGAAGAGCATAGTTCATCTGGTTGAGTTGACTTTGCTCGAAGATCCGGTAAGTCAACACCTTCAACCGAAACTACAGAGTTGAAAAAGGAAGAGACTCAGTTACTGGAAGCGGTAGAAAACATGTAGTAGGTACTAGGTAGGGAGCGGGAGCATCATCAAAAGTTTGAAATTAAGCTATTTTCTCATCAGAAGCAGGAGCGGCACAGTGAGTATGATATTCCTACTACTAAAAAGGTATTAACTTATGGGTTTACTCATTTCATTGGCTGGGCTTCAGGTATCGAACTTAGCAAGTTGGTGTTTGTTTATGAGCCTTTGAATTTGGTGGCCTATATCGTCGTCCATGCCGAATAACCTACCATTTAATAAAGCTGGTGTGAATAATTGTTACACATGCAGTTTTCTATAGGTTTTCTTTGTTGTGTATGTTGGCTTTGAAGCCTTTGTATATGTGTCCTGATGCTTTTGGAGGTGACTCCTAAAGTGCAATATAATTCATTTGGGTTTAGTGTTTATGAGTAAGCTTGGGCTATTACAGTTCCATGGTTTTCAAATTCATCAGATTCATACATTATAAATATGAAGTTGAATAGTTGGGCTCAACAACATTGACATTTCATACTGTACATATTTCAGCTGCGTTGTAGATTCATGGCGCCCTTGATCATGGTTCAGTACCATCCACGTGTGAGGCCGTCATGTTGATGGGACACGGCCTAAGAATCATAAATCAGACTATTACTAGCCCAATTAGTGGAATTTTCACAGTAAATGTGGACTTCATCCCATCCACATGATCTGCTAACAGATTTTTTTTCGGATATGTGATGATTTGTGCTATATTTATAATGAAACTGACTGCAGACCGAGACTGCACAAAAAGGGGCCATGATGGTCCAGATTTGTGCCAAGTGGTGCATAGCTTTGATCAATCCAAGTGGTGCAACTTCGGGCCCGTCATTGGCATGTATCAAGCAAATAATCACAAATATGAGAATATTGCAATCAATTAGTGTGCAGATATGGATTGCTACCAAAAAAAAACTGCTACAACAACCACTAATGCTACTATTTTAGGTCATAGGTAGCTCCCAATTTGAGCTATCACTTTGATGACTTGGATCCCTTAAAAGATTAGAATATTAGACTTCAGACTTCAGTTCTATTGTAGTAGGAAGCTTAAGAGATTTGCTTCTTGTTTAGAGTCTATTGTCCATGTTTGACCTCTTAATTAGCCTAATGCTACAAGAGTCTGAAAGTTGCCTCGTAGCAAGCTCAATGAGCTAAGGAAAAATTTTAGTCTTTAGTAAAATTTTCAAACTTACATTCATCTCTTGCGAGTTCCTCACTTGCACCCTTTAGGGCATGTTCAGTTCGTGGTAAAGCCTTCTCATGCAAAATTCACTATATAGGTGAAAAAGTATTGTTTGTTTTTTTTATAAGGTGAAAAAGTACATTTGTTACTCGTAAAAAGATACAACTTTGGTGTAAAATAATTGTTTGATTGAGTGTAAAATTTGGGTGTAAAATCCACTTTATTTGCATTTTACTTTACATTGAAAAGAACATGTGTAAAATCTACCTTTTAAGCTATTTTACTTTAGATTCATTCCCTATTTTGAAAATTTCCAACCCTTACCCATTTCGCTTGCATTTTTCTGTTTTACGAGGCTAGACCCACGTAAGTCAAAAAACACTGCACGTAAAATTATTGACACGAACCTCAAACGATTACGGTGAAAAGAACAACCCAAATGGTACTTTTTCTGTTTTCATCCCTTTTTTCAAGATTGCCCCCTTCTTATTTACTTATTAAGAAGTAAGGCTGTCAAGTGGGTCGGGGTGGGTGTGCTTTTACCTGACCCGCCCACCTAGCCTTGTGGCTAGGGTCGGCGGGTAGAATATTTTCAAGGTCCACCGAAATTGGTGCAATTATCGGGCTTGATAGGGTCAGTTTTAATGTTATCATCATCACACTGTTATTTCTTTCTTTTGCTAGTCTTGTTCGTCACTTGTTTCTGATTAGTGCACTTTTATCGCAACCTTCTTGACTCTAAAGCCTGAACAATTACCCGTCAATTTTACTTAATTCAATCTTTCACCCTACGAATTGTTAATTGAGTAGAGCGCACCCATTTCGGTGTTACAAGCGAAATGCTTAAGATTTTTATATTTCACTGCTAATCAACTGATCATTTGCATTGCATTTATGAAAGAATATAAACTTAAATTGTAAAATTAATAAATACTTTAAAACTCATCCCATCCCTAGCGAACCGTATTTACTTGATAGAAGCAGATTGTGAATTGCAAACTCGAATTTGTATCGAACGAATCAACGAACTAAGTAACTATTAGTCCTAACTATTGTCGTAATTCTACATTATTTAGCAAAAGCCCTCTATCTCGGCCCATGTTGCTGTCTCGGCCCATGTTGCTGCCTATAATGGTCTAGCCCGTCTAATTGATTGGCCACCCTTGGCTGAGCCATAGTCAAGAAATCTCATTGATTTGGCGTTTTTAACTAATTGTCCAATATACTTTATTTTTGTATACTATTACATAGAAATTAACAAGCGGTCAAAGAGAAGTAGTTGACAATCGGATGGTTAAGTCTGTATCTGGGTTTGCTCTTTGGAGGCAAAGAGCAGCTCACATAAATAAAATTGTTCTTTTAAAGAGACCCAAATTCAGTTCTATCGATCTCCGAAAGAGCTTTGAGCACTTACAATCAAACACAGTCTAATAATAAAGTGCTCTGCGCCATAACTGAGAGATGCTCTATGCCTCCAAAGAACAACCCCAAAACAGTGTGATATTTGGGTCGTCGGCCATCTTTATTATTATTATTATTATTGTTGTTGTTATTGTTAGAGGCCCAAGGATTTGCATTTGCGTCACTCGATTCACTCATACCAGTTGGGTACCACGTGACCTCTAATCGAAGGATAGTTGATCTTGATCACTGATCGTCCAAAGACAAATGACTTCTATACTGTTGATGTTGTTAAAGGCAAAACATTTCAATGGCAAATTTTGAGTAAAAAAATGGGTCGGATCAGGTTAAAATTTTGCCCAATGGAAAAACGGCACATGCCCAATTTGACCTGACCCAAAAATTTGACCCGACCCGTCTCGGTAAAAAAACTTATTTTCCTTTAGTGTGATATATACAAAATTGCATCTGGTTGGGTCAACCTGAACCGACCTTTTAGTCGACTCGACCCGGTAAAATGTCATGTGTTTCCTTTGATTTATATACAAAATATTTGGTTGGGCAACCCAATCCAATTTTTTAGGTCTGTCGGTTTTGAATGACACGATGGAGAGATCTTATTTTATTTTTAAATAAATATAATCTACTTGCCAGATCTTTGTAATAGGTCCTTTGAATCACATGTTACAATTGATGAAAGAATGTTTTGACCTGAGAGGGTCCCAACCTTTCACATATTTACTTGAAAAGAGCCCACGAACCTTCTATTACCTTAGTGACTCGGGACCATTAACTTTTTTCAAAAATAAAAAAGCCCATATGTGTTTTGTCCATTTACAGTGGCAAAAAATACTCTTTTGCTAAATTATATGTGCATTTATTTTTAAGTAAGGGCGATTGGTTTTATATGAGATCGTAACCAACCTGTTAGTCTTATACGAGATTGATCAATCGCGGTCTCATATAACACTTGGTTGATACTCACTTAGAAATGCGCACGTGCTTTTAGCTAAAGAGGATTTTCGTCATTAAAAATGGACCAAACGCACCAATCCTTGGAATCAGAAAGGTCAAAAATTGACATTGTGGTAACACTGATTGCATTGAAGCTTTCAAGCAGTAGTAGGTTAGGACTTGATCATTGGTTGGAGTTAATTATCATTCTCAATAAAAAAGAAATAAAAAAGTTTTTTTATTTTTTTTGAGAAAAAGATTCACCAAGTAACATTGAATAGTATCATTCATCAAATCAAATATGCAAAGGAAAGATTACTCTTATAAAAGTTCCAAAATCAAAATTTCATAAGAACATATGAGAGAAAATCCTCAAACTAAGATATTTTTGAAATAAAGGCTCCTTTAAATCATAGTTAAAATATGAATAGTATAAGTAAATTATCATTCTTTCATTTTGTTGCACATATACAATATATAATACTAAAGCCTTCTAAGGTTGTCAAGCTATCATAAGCTACTTCTGAAAATTGAATATTTCTTCAATTTCATCGGAAGAACCCATCTTCATTAAGCCCTTGGACTTCGGAGTTGGTAAAAATCTTAACCCTAAGAAGAGTTGATGATAATTCTTTCATTGATAACATTCCAACTAAAACTATAATATTTCTCAATCTGAAATCGCTTCTATCCAATCTTTCATATAGTCGGTCATGGTAAGAATTTTACAACATGATGCTACATTAATCCATAAACTTCTAAATAAGGTTAATCAGTACCTCTAGCTAATGAAGATCCCAAATCCTAAATCATTAAGTCATCAATACTCAGTTGATCATAATTAAGTATATCATATATACAACTGATTTAGGAATGTCTGGGCTCTGATACATACAATATTGTATTTAATATTTATCTTAAAATAGCCCTAATTTTTGTTTATTTATTTATTATATACATAAGAAGAGTTACATTCATCTATAATGATTGATATTCCTCCATGACGCTACTATAATAATTCTTTTCATAAATGAGCAACCATTAGTGTTACTATCTCAATAAGGAGTGAATTTGAAAATGCCATCAACTGTACACCTTCAATAATGCGAGTATATATCAAATGGACTTTCATCAAGTTTATAACATGAATCCAATAAAAATATGATGGGGACATTCGATTCAAGCAACTGCCCATAACATATTGGAGGCGAAAGAAAACTATCAGAATGATAGAGGGAAGAAAATCCAAAATTTATTGTCAAAAATCCTCTCATCAGAGGGTCTTCAGCTTTCAATCCTATCACTTTTATGTTTGGCCTATTTTGAAGTATCAATCAAAGTCAGATTGATGCGAAATTAGCCATATTTGAAATTTTATCGAAGTAACTTTCCAACGAGTCAAAAAATAAGCAATTCTGACAAGTATTGAAGAAGTTATGATTAATTTTCGGAAGCTGCACAGAAAGCAATGAATTTCAAGACCACTAATTGAATTAGGATTAGTCACTTTTATTATTTTATTTTAAAAAATAGGATTTATTTCTTTTATTAGAAATAAGATTAGTTTCATTATTGTTTTAAGGCTTTATTTTATTATTTTAGAAGAATTATAATATTTCTTTTATTTGAACTAGGAATTAGAGTTATACTAGGATTTATAGTTTCATACATTGTAAAAGCCTCTATAAAGGTCGTTAGTGCTAGAATTTAATTATTGGTGAATTAAAAATATATTTTTATAAATTTGATAATTCTAAACTTTCGTGAGGGTGTGATTCTTTCAAAATTGAGAACGATTTTTCGATCCCGCATGCGGTTTGGTACGAAACCAACTATTCTTCTATCACTATCTTCTTTAGATATATGATTTGCGATAGTGGCATAACCCTAGTTATTTATTTCTCAATTAAATCCCAGATCTCGCCTATTTATCTCATAAAATAAAATAAAAAATCAACCTACCTATCTTCATAAAATCATTGATTAGCCTTTTATTTTGTATGATATCGAGAGAACCAGCTTACGAGTTCGTTCGATGCCCTAAAACTATCGAAGATATAACTGTTAATAAGAACCCTAGTCTTTTAGATCTGATAAGGAATGTACACGAAAAGTAATGCTATTTTGGGTCGTATTAAATTATCTAATTTAATTTCTAGAATATTTCCGTGATAATTTGTTCAGAGAAGTTATTATTTGATTTGCTTGAATTAATTTTAATTTTAATCTCAACCTTAGCATTGTATTTAGTAAGTTCTCGCATCAAAATAAGTAGCAGTTAAAATCTAACATTGAAAGATGATCACTAATTCCTTGAAGTTAAGCTCCCAAGTAGTCGATCTTGAATTAAATGAGTAGATTTTGATCACCACTCTAGGCACCTCATTTTCAACCTTTTAAGAGTATATGTAACATCCAAACTATCATATATAACATCTCAATCCCAACAAATAACAATTAAAAATCAATTTGAGCCTGTGGAACTCTAATCCGGTAAACTCTAGACAGAACAGTACACCCAAAAAGGCAGCTCATCGAACTTTCAAATCAGCTGGTCCTAAAAGAAGAATAAATTTAGAATGTATTAACTGAAAAATGAACAAAATAAAGGATATTTAAGGAAGTGATAAGGACATACCCTACTGAAAAGTTAATTGCTCTTAAAGCCTCGAGCATCCTAAAAATAACACTAGCTTTAGGAGTCCCAAAATCCGTGATTTCTCAAAAGTGGGTCATTGATTCCCATTTTCGCATTTTCATTTCATCTTCACATTCGTCACAGTCTAAATGATCACACTTTTATAAATTTTTCATACTCTCGGGTAATTTATACGAATTTTTGTGAATATACTTTTTATCTTAGTGAACTTACCTTGATCTCTATGGATGCTCCATACTTTTGAGGGCTCATCTGATTTATTTTAAATCTTTGTGAGCCCTCAAAGATCTTCACAAATTGACTCAGGTCTACATTATATCACATGTTTTTTAGACTCGCCCTCGATCTATGAACTTTCTTATATCTTTTTAAATTCACCTCCAATTTTATGAATTTGAAAATATTCATTTAAATCCTTGTGAATATGTGAAAGATATTTGTAGTGTCACCTAGATCCCCATGAATCTAACATGATTTTGTAGATGCACTTGAGATTTTGAATAGGCTTGCATCGATTGTTATGAGCCCACCTTAATCTTTGTGAATTTGTTTAGGTATACATAAATTCGTCCAAATCTTTGTGAGTTTGCCTAAATTTAACGAACTTTTTGTCAATTCATATGGATCTTCACAAATGCATTCGATTTTCAATGAACTCACCTAATTTTGTAGAATCAACTCAATCTTTGTGAATCTTTTAAGACTTTGTTAATTTACACACATCTTCATTAATTCATCTAAATTATACAAATCTTAATAAGTTCACTTGAAATTTGTAAGCATAAATTAAACCAAATTGCAACGAATCACTGTGCTAACTTACTTCAATGAATTTTGGTTTATTATCAGGTGGTTCACACATGCACATTAATAAGTCTTGGACAAGAAAATCAATCAATTTCATTAATTAAATGTTTCAATCATAAAATCCAAAGGTGCTTACGTAAATCTAAACTAAAGTTGAAGAAGGAAAGTCAATATATAAATAAAACTAAGAAGCACAACATTCACACTTCTTTCTTCGAGTGGACGAGATCTTCTCTAAATACATCTCATACCACTAAGCATTGAATGCAAGAGCTGAAGCTACATCCAGAGAGTCACATGAGAAGATGATATGCTTCGCTGATTATTGTAAAGTCGACCGAAGAAAAATCTTATCTCTAAGAGAACCCACATGGCGAGATACAGGCCAATCGAGCTGCAAACTAAAAGGATACAAGATTACATCATTCATAGTTTGTCTCATGTATAAGTTATACAACTCAAATGCAAAAGCTCCAACCATTACCAAGGGTTCCTCTCTCGCGATACCCAACTTTTCAAACATTATCCAGACAAGGAACCAAGCAATGCAATAAAACAATTCTATTTAATCAAATACTAAATTGTAGTTGACAATCTATTTATCTTTGAAAATGTTGCTCAAATGTCGAGAAGCTATAAGGGATGTATCTCCATCATATCTCAAACTAAGAAAATCAACTAGAATTGTTTCTGAAGTCATGTCTATAACAAATTAGACTACACTCAAGAATTGTATAACTAGTAGTCACTCTCTTCCATTAGCAAATTAGACTACACTCAAGTATTATATAACTAGTAGTCACTCTCTTCCATAAGCATCGATATATGAAAGTCGACATTGCAACTAAAAAGAGTGTCTATTAAGGTTCTCAAATGTAGAAAATAAGC
The DNA here is from genome assembly GCA_021018995.1 of Chloranthus sessilifolius. NCBI lineage: Eukaryota > Viridiplantae > Streptophyta > Magnoliopsida > Chloranthales > Chloranthaceae > Chloranthus > Chloranthus sessilifolius. The sequence goes on from CM037589.1 coordinate 100,350,444, forward strand.
CCATATGATTAAAATTAAGAGTACTTTGATCTTCCGAAGAAAAGAGTTCATCGCATAAACAAGCAATGAAGTTAGGCAAACATTTTGAAGTACTGACATAGTCTAACAATATTGTAGAAGTTTTGAAGTTTGTTTTCTTATGCCTTTCAATAGTTTGGCTCACCCACAAGTTCACCAGTGAAGCACCTTATGATTTCAACAATCGTTCACTAAATATACTCCATGGATGCCCGAGATTTTCAACACAAATACCCATAAGTTGTATTGACCTTAGACAACACATGAGTGAGTTCCCCATAAAGGAAGAAGAAAATGTTTATCTCTAGAAACCGCCACTAACATGTTGCTTCAATTAAATCTCAATCAAGCTACTAAGTGCTTCATCTTGAGTGATTCTAGTAATTCATAACCCACCACAAACAAAGACACCAAACTTATCCTAGCTATTGTCCACCACTAGTAGCACCTTGCACCATCCTATGCTCCAACCAGTCTAGTAGTTGTGATGGTTTCTTTAGAGCGACAAATGTCACTCTATATCAATCAATCAAGAATGTGGCCTCGATAAATGAAGAGTACAACATGCTACTTTTCGACATTTCTGCAATTTCATTCAACGGGTTTGACGCATCGCTTCATGAAAGTGCTCCCATATACCACTTCACTCTCTGTCCTGCTCCTTGACTCGATGATTCAACTAACGACCAAGCTGCACAACACTAATTTGACATTGCGACGAATAGTGCTAGGCTCCAAGTGAGTGGCATTGTGTGCGCTGCTACATGATAGGGGACCACACATTGTTGTCTCTAACCACGGGCCTTTATGGTTGTGGTTGATTGGGGGTTGGGAATATGGTTGTGTGTTCTCAACTATCTCAGGCGAGTTGTCATCATCGCCATTGATGTTCGTGATACTACGCGAAGACTCCAGTTGATTGGTGTTGGACATAGGTAAAACTCCCCATGAGGTTCCCATGTGATGTCTCTGGACAGTGGACACTATCATCCCAAATATGATGCTTTGAGGTCGAGTTGCCTTTCTCTTTACATTTTGCAACATTTCGTTGTGAGCTATGATCCAAAACCATCACATTACAATTTGATCAGACTATGATGACCTCAAGCTTATAAACTGAAACATGTCCGTAACTATATTATAATTATATTGCCACTCTAAATTAAACAACTAAAATAAAATAAAATAAAAAATAAAAATAGACAATTAACATTTTGATTGATTGAAACATGCCACTATAAACATGTTTTTGCAATGGATAGTGATCCTCTCGAGTCATGAGACATACTTCTGTGACTCGAGCTCCTATTAATTGCATGATACAATAGGTACTTAAAAGTCAACCTGATATAGCATCTAACCAATAGGAGTTGACTCGTGAGTTATCTCTGATGACTATTATCATAGTGTTCTTCGCTTTTGCAATAAGTTGAAAAAAATGAGATTCATACACTCCAATGTAGAAAAGTGAAGTTTAAACAACAACCATAATTATAGATCATAACATTTTAGTAATTACGTTTACTTTAAAAACCATAAAGGAAAGAAAAGGGAGCCATTACTTCTTGCATAGAAGTTGGCCCTTGCACATAGTTTAAAAGAAAGACTTGGTATTATGGAGACCTCTGCCATGTGAAAACACTATCTAAGCCGTCTGATTTGAAGGACATAATCTAAAAATCTTAATGTGCAAATGATTGGCATGAAACACGATCTTATCATAGGATTTAATGAGTCATGAAACACGATCTTATCATAGGATTCAATGAGTCAAAGGCCATTATTTGATTCAATAGTTGACCGTAATCATATGATAGAGATATTGTTTTGTGCCAAACTTTTGTACCAAAGTTTTGTAGATCATGGCTTTCAAATCAGACAACTTGGATAATGTTTTCACATAGGATGAGCCTCAAAATACTAAGAGGGCGTTCACTTCAGCGAAATCATTCTCTTGTGAAGGGCTTTTGAAGGTAAAATTTTAAAAACATATTACACGTAATAAGCACCTTTACCTGCATAAAAATGTCTGTTTCACCGCAATAAGTTGTTCATAATACACTTTCCACCCACTTTTCCAGGTACACTGAATTGCACCTCACGTAATATGAGACTTGTGTAGTTGGTTGTAAAAGCTTTTTGAAAATTATAGCCGTTGTAAGTTCTCGTGTGATTTTTAAGCTTTACTAGGGGATAAACTTGTAAGTCAAAAAATTACATGAGTTGCCACATCAGAAATTACGGCTGAAATTATGGTGAGACAGATAATTGGAAACCATCAATTTCGTGTAAAATACTAACTTCTCACGTAAAATATCCACTTTGGGTCAAAACCAATAATCTTTCATTTAAACTATGTGCAAAGGCCAACTTCTCGTGTGCAAGCAATGACTCCCAAAGAAAATTAGGCACATAAAACTTGGCGCGTCTCTATAATTATAATATGGATAATGGTCAACTGACTGAAGTCAGCCATGACTAGAACATCCAATGGCTGCAGCTGTAGCATGCAACCGTTGGATGCTCAAGTGACACTGAGACTTGAGTCATATGATATTTTTCTATTAATATGTTTAGGGAAAATAGCATATGGGCTCAAATGCATGGAGATCACGTGCTATGTGATCCCATAAAACACCCGTTTTGGAAGCATGTGATTTATAAAAAAAATTTTGAATTTTTTTTTCTCATGTTCAAATTTGATACCATCTCACACATCCTGGTGCATTGAAGTTTTTCCCCTTTGACTATATTTTGGATTGTGGATATGCATCAAATTATGCCCAAAGTTTTTGGATGGTCGCTTATCGTCCTTGAGCAAATTGCCGTGGCATCCGATCATGCATTCAAACCCATATCTGCGGGCATTATTTATTGATATAAAGATGTAGTCCTCTAACTGAAAGTTTTTAATAAATATTCATGCTTGACTGCACCAACCTACATTAATTAAGCCCACCGCATTTGCTGTCAATTGCGTCGCCCTCATGGGCCACCTCCACCTCCACTTTCTCTCCATAAAATCTTTCCTCCTATGTCTCTTTGGTCCCTGAAATGATGCAATTAAGTTATTTAAGAGCCTTTAGAACTGATATTTACAGTTCTAGGAGCCCAAATATCTGGGCAATTCTAGTACGAAAATATGGATTGGGTATGCGACACTGACACTTAAAAGATTATTATGGAGAGCTATTAACCACATAAGCCATAGCAAAAGTTGACATCCACAATCTTGGGGGCCCTAAGATCCGTGAACGTCATCTACGAGAGGTCTGAGTGGGTGAAAAGTTAATTTTTCGGTGCACTGACATCTGTGAAAGTCAGCATCGATCAGGATTGGTGGGACTACTCTTTTTCATCAACTTCATAATCATCTGATGCCGGTGACGCGGCACTATCCTTAAAGGGCAAATCGACCTCTCTCTCTCTCTCCTCTCGAACCGCCCCCTTTCTCTCTCCTAATCGAATCTCTCTGTTTGAAACAAACATGGCCATTAAAACCCTAGCTTTCTCCAAACCTCATCTCTTCAGAAATGTAAGATTAAACCCCCCCAAAACCCCGCACAATTGAATCTGAATCTCGATCGAAGTCAATCGTGCGAACGAAAGTGATTCTCGTTTCTAGGGTTTTTGTCTTATTTGCACCAGTGGTGGCCGTTCGATCTGTGAATGGATTCTCGAGATTCGTCGTCTTCGGTGGCAGCGACATCAAGTAGAGAAGGCTCGTCGGCGGATGAAGACGGTCTTATATCTTTTACGGCCGGCCTTGCCAAAGAAGCCGCAATTTTGTTTCAGTCGCGGAGATTGACAGAATGCATCGATGTTTTGAAGCAGTTGTTACAGAAGAAAGAAGACGATCCAAAAGTATGATTTTTTTTTTTAGTTCTTTTATTCTGTTGCTCAATAAGTCAGTAATCTCTAAAAATGAATCTTTTTTAATTGTTTATATTGTTCAGAAGATCGATGGGATCTTGTTCTGATTGGATTTGTTTTGTCCCTCATTTCTTCAAAAAATTGGAACTTTAATTTGTCTTTCATTTACGTTGTCGCATCTTCACTGTTCAAATGTGGTTGAGGTATTCACGTTGTTGCTTTTGATGTGAGTCAACTTTGATTGGGAGTGGTTGTTCCTATGTACCTTGATTTCAGATTTGCTTCGTCATAAATTGGTTCCAATATTGATAAAAATCTGTTACTGAAGAATAATTACGGACTGACGATTTATACCTTTTCTAAATGGAGTACATTCTCGCCGATGGGATATAATTAGGAACCTCTGACTTAAACTTTGGTTAAGTTGTTTTTTGAATCTAAAATGTTCCTTTTAATGTAAACTAAACCCATCACCATTACAATATAGCTTTTAGTTTGAATGGTATGCTATCTATGAACGTATTCTTACGTGAAAAATGAGGTCCTCTATCTAGAAGTTTTAAGGAAGGAATTTGTGAGGAGAATCTTTAGACAAAATAAGTAAAACTAATCGTCATCATCATGGTTGTCAAGGCCACACTATAGCCTCGCCATGACGAACCGTGATGGGAAATGTCATATATAACTAAATAGCTATGATGACTAAAGAGCGACGCCATAACGTCACCATGATAGAATAGCATTTTGGTGTCGCTATGCACGCTATTTTATTTTTTGGATAATAGCGTATAAAACTTATAAGTTATGACATTTTTTATAATATAAGTTATAAAAGTTAACTTACAAGTCACAAAACTTTAACTTATATGTTACAAAATCCTCGACTCTCTCTCTCTCTCTCGTCACAGCATCTTCCAACACCAGCTTCGTTGAACCCTCAGCGTCGGCGACACTACCGTATGTGTACTTAATATTTCATATTTTTTAATATTCTATATTTGTTAATATTTCATATTTATTTATTTATACTTACCATGTTGCAAATTTGTTGATGTTTTGCATTTATTGATGTTTGTTTATTCTTAGAACATGAAATCTTCAATATTAGAATCAAAGTATGATGCTTGAGTAGTTGAATTTTTTTCTTCCTATATTTTTTTTCTTATATAAAAAAATATAAAAAAAGAATATTACTAATTAATAAATAAAAATAATTTCTTTTTAAAATTACAATAATAAATAACCTCGCTATGACTTCGCTATGGCCACGCCATGGCGTAGCGAGTCTCTTCGCCATGACCTCTCCACACCGCCTAAACTACCTTGATCATCATCATCAATATAGTCATCATTGCCTAGTACCACCTACTTGTTGGCTTTGTAAGTCTTTTTTTTTCCTTCTCATTTTTGTTTGGGGCTAAAATGTGTCACTCTAAATAAATAAAACTATTCATAAATACAAATGATTTGATTAAATGAGGGATCAAATGTTTACAAAATTTAATGGAAGAGACATTTAACTCTTATGTATATGGATCATTAGTGGGATTGTTTTGCTATAGGTTGTGGAAATGTACAGGAATAAGATCCCATTTACAAGCATTTCTTCATCATTTCAACAAGATGAAATAATATGGTGAAGAGGTTTTGGGTTTAGAGTCTTGTGATAGTTTTTTTTCACTTCAAGGGAAGCTCTCTAGCTAGTTGGTGTTGGCTGAATCATCTTCGTAAGTTCGTTTCTGTTCATTTCATGGACTTTGAATCCATTTGAACAATTACACGTTAAGCCTTTGGTTGTTAGACTTAGAGTCCATTCTTTTTGCAGTGGCAAGTTTGAGAGCAACTTAAATTCATCCTATGTAGAGTGTTTGGTACAATATAATCTGTGATATTAACAAATTTATTTGGTTTATGGAAATATATTTACTATCATAAGTAGTAAAGCGAAGAGAGTGACAAACTGCAAAAATTGCAAGGTCATCAAGGATAGAGCCTTACAACGCAACATGGATTGATAATCTTGGACAGTATAATCAAGAGTCAAACTACTAAAAAGATGACTAAGGATCCCCCAAAAATAAAATGGTGGGAATTAAAAGGAGACAAAATCATAACTTTTTATGGGAAAGTGAGTGACCGAGAGCTATGGTGGTGTGAACGGGATCAAATGATGTGGTAACAAATGGCACAAATGCCTTAAACAATTTTCTAAGGAGGTTCTCGGGAATCTAAAGGGAGAAAAGGTGCGCAAAAAGAGACATGGTGGTCGAATGCAGACATTCAAAATTCAATTGTTGAGAAGAAGTGCTTTAAATGGTAAAGAACAAGAACTATAGAAGATCTTGAAATGTGAGAACTCACCCAAGAGAAGCTAAGAAAGCCATAAGTAAAGTTCTGTATGAAGCGTACGTCAATTTTCATACACAATTGGGAATGAAAGGAGAGAAAGAAATTTATAAACTTGCTAAGATTAGAGAGAAGAAAACTAGAGATTTAGACCAAATGAGGTGCACTAAAGACAAAGATCAAAGTGTCTTGGTAAAAGAGGATGAGATGAAAAAATAGATGGTAAAAATATTTTAAAGATCTATTAAACATGCAATATGTGAAGGAATTAGATCAAGACGAGTAACCCAATAAAGGGATGATCAACGAAGTATCGGAAGCTGAATTTAAGCTGCCTTAGAAAAGATGAAGAAAAATAGCATTAGGACTAGATGAAATACTTATAGAAGTTGGATTGCAGTAGCAGAGAATGGATTGAATTGGTTGACTAATTATTCAAATAAAATACTTAAAATGAAGAAAATACTCGAGGAATGGAGGAAGAGAATTGTGGTTCATTTTTATAAGAATAAAAGAGACATCCAAAATTGTGCCAACTATTGAGGCACTAAACTAGTGAGCCAAGCTATGAAACTGTGGGAGAAAATAGTAGGACAACTATTAAGGCAAGAATCAAATGTATCAGAGCACTAGTTTGGATTTATGCCAGGAAGATCAATAACAAAAGTGAAGTTATTTTCCTATTGAGGCAACTTATGGAGAAGTTCAGAGAAAATCAATAACCAAAGTTATTTCGCTATTGGGGCAGGTTGTGGAGAAGTTCAGAGAGAGGAGTCTACTTGTGGTATTTGTTAACTTAGAGAAGGCTTATGATAGATTGCCGGGACAAATATTCTGGTGGACGCTGAGGAAGACCAAACTTATATATTGAGATTATTCAAAACATGTAGGAGAGGGCGGTAACTAATGTAAGAATGACGTGTGGAGAGACAACTGAGTTCCTTGTCGGAGTTGGATTGCATCAAGTATCTGCCTTGCATGATTGTCAAGGCCACGTTATAGCCTCACCATGGTGAATGACAAATGGCAATGGGAAACGCCATATATAACCAAATAGCCATGATGGCTAAATAGCGACGTTATAGCAGAATAGCATTATGGCGTCGCTATGCACGCTATTTAATTTTTTGGATAATAACGTATAATACATATAAGTTGTCATTTTTATAATATATAACAATGTTCTTAAAATTGTCTGAAAAATTGTATGGCATACTGGTAGCGCGCCACAAGATCATGACCACTATATATATTTAATTTAATCATATATATATATATATATTTAATATATACATTAATTTTAAAGACACAGTCACACACAGTCTCACATACATTTAATTTATATATATATATATACACTGTACCGTACAGGAAAGAAGAGAAAAAAAAAAGATGCAGTGCAACCAATCACTGAAGGATCAAAAGATGAGAAGAAGAAAAAGAAAAAAAAACTGATGCAAAAAAAAAAAGAAAAAAGAAGAGAAATCAGGAAAAAAAAAACTGCCGGAGGGTGCCCCTTCCTTGCTGGAGCTTTGAAGAAGAGGAAAAAGAAAAAATAGCAACTGGAAAAAAAATAGTACACAGAGGGCACTCAAGAAGAAGAAGAAAAATAAAAATAAAGTACCTACCGGTGTCGGAGCCTTGATGCGCGCTGGTGGGAGGATCACCGGATCCCTGTGCGTCAAAAAAGAAGAAGAACAGCAGATGACGGAAAAAAAATTAAAAGAATATATATATATATATATATATATATATATATATATATATATATATATATATATATATATAGAGGAAGGGGGAAAAAGAATTGGAAAAAAAAATTCTTACCGGAGGGTCGTGGGAGGTCGCCGGTGGTCAATGGTGGTCGCTGGTGGTCACCGGTGGTCGCTAGTGAGTGAAAGAGAGGAAGAGACCGTAGAGACGTCTGAAGCCCTAAACCCTCAAACCCTTCGATTGCAAATGAAAGCAAAAAAAAAAAACGATATAAATTCGATTTTAGACCCGCCCGAGTGGGCGCCCAAGCCCCGACCCGCCTCAGTAGGCGCCCCAAGCAAAACCGGATCGGCTGGGGGCCCGATCCGCCTGGGCGGCCGCCCCAGCCTATTTTTGAAACCTTGATAAGGTACAAAATCCTCGACTCTCTCTTTCTAACTCGTCACAGCAGCTACCAACACCAGTGTCGGTGACACTACTGTATGTGTACCTAATATTCTATTTTTAGTTGATATTTCATATTTATTGATTTATACTTATCATGTTGCAAATTTGTTGATTTTTGATATTTGATTTGTATTTATTGATATTTTTTTATTACTAGAACATGAAATCCTCAATATTAGAATCAAAGTATGATGCTTTAATAGTTGAATTATTTTCTTCCTATATATATATATATTTATATAAAAAATAAAAAAAAATGAATATTACTAATTAATAGATAAAATAAAATAAATTTTTTTTTATAATAATGAATAGCCTCGCCATGGCTTCGCTATGGCCGCACCATGGCGTAGCGAGCCTCTTCGCCATGACCTCACCACACCGCTTTAACTACCTTGCTGCCTTGAACCATTATTTATTTGCCTGCTTGGTCATGGATGCGCTAAGCATAGTTATACAAGAAAAGATTCCATGGTGCATGTTATTTGTAGATGACATCATATTAATTGCTCAAACAATGAAAGAAATAAATGATACATTGGAATTATCGGGAAAAACTTTGGAGTCAAGGGGTAGGAAAATTAGCAGAACATATCATTTAGTGCTACATTGCCATATGTTTTGCTATTTTTGGCTCTACATTACAATAAGATGCTGGATTTGAAGAGGATGTTTCAAATAGTATTAATGTAGGTTGGATGAAATGGAGGCAAGCAAGTGGAGTATTGTGCGACCCAAGAGTTCTACTTAGAACAAGGGTACCAAAAAGCGAAAAAGAGAAAAGAAGATAGAGTATAAGTGGCGTGATGTGTATGTTGAGATGAATTTGTGGAGTAACAAGAAAGAATAAAATTCAGAAGTAGTTAATGAGAGGAAAAGTGAGAGTGACGCCTAATTAGGATATAATTAGGGAGTCGCTTGAGGTGGTTTGGACATGTTCATCAAAGGTTAGAAGAAACCTTGCATGAAGGGTTGAGACATTGCAATCACAAGGGGCTAGGAGAGAGGAAGACCAAAAAAGACCTGGAGGGAAGACTTGAGAACGAACATGAAGGATTACGAAGTTACAAAGAGCTTAGCGTCGATCAGATACAAGTGTAGAAATGGGACTTGCAAAGTTGACCCCAAATAGATTGGTTAAGGCTGTGATGATGATGATGATGAGTACCTAGCAAATGAAATAGCAAGACTCATAGAATGATCACTTGATCTTGTTATGACCTATAATCTGCTAAAGTCTTCATTGAGCAGTAGTTCACTTGATACTCTATGTAAACCTTAATAGGATATGTTCATTACTAGTGCAAAGAAAATCTAGAGTCTAATGAAATCCACCAATAATTAGAAAGACCTAAAAGAGCTATTACCCATAAAGATTGCATTTCAATCCCATGTCTGTCTGCAAAAGAGCATTTAAATTCAATAATTATAAGCCTATAAATGTTCAATGCAATGATTTTTTAATTTATCCTTTAGCTCTCACCAATCAGATTCCATAGTCTATGAAGCCTAGTTGCTAAAATTATGTTCGTATAAAGAGCAGTACTTTGGCCCTAAGTAATGTAATAATGAAATATTTTTATTGCGATCAAACTTCTAATTCAGTACTTATTATTTAAGTAATCCAAACGTATCCCCATTCTCAATCAGTTAAACATTTGAAGATCGCTTCTATGTTAAAAACTGAAAAAATCCTCTGGTTCACGATCACACACTAAACCCATTCACTTCTCTGCATCGAGTAAACCTGTCCCCAACTATGTTTGTATTTCACAACTGTTGCAACCTGGTAGATTTCCTTTCCTTATCATAATTATGGACGCGATGTTTCATAGGCTCATGAAGCACATCCTCCAAGCATCATCTTCATGAGGTTGGGTTCATAAAAGCTTTAAACTTCTGCAGATCTCCCTAACATTGATCAACACATGCATGTCCCTGGTCTTGACTTCACTTCGAACATCATTGCATTAATGACTAGAGAAAACGTACGCATAGTTCATTATACTGTGATTGCACATCTCTAATCATCGAGGACAAGAAAATACAAAGGGAGAAACCAGTGTTTTAAATTGTGTTTGAGGTGTAAGCCTCGAGGTGCACGTCAAGGCATAGTGTAAGCCTTTTGCCTTGAGGCATGAATTCCCGTGAGGCGTAAGCCTCACACAAATTCTTATTTTTTTCACTACTTTACCCTATCCTTTTTCACAAGTTTACTTTTGTTATCACGGTTTCTCTTTTAAATGATTATTAAGGGATGAAATAGAGGAGGATGACCTCAATTAATATTTAAGACCTTAAAGTTGTTATCAATTATTGAGAATAGGAGGTTGTGACTTGTGACTTGTAACTTGTAACTTGAGACATTTATTACAAATATTTGCAATCTTGTGTGTGTTTTGATTTTTGTACACGTATATCACTCATTTATAACACTCTTCTTTTGTCATGTGTGCATTGAATATTAATTGGTTAGTGATTGAAAAACTATCTATAGTTTTTTCTTACATATTTTCTAATTTATTATTATTTTTTAAAATTTTATCTGTATCTTTAATTTTTATTATACTTCTATAATTAAAACATAGAAAATTCGCGAGGCTTATGCCTCACTCCTTGAGGCTTTCGCCTCGTGAAAGGGCTGAGCGTGACGCCTTCGCCTTTAAAAGCATTGATAGAAACAACTCAGCCACCTGTAATTTATATAATGGCTAAAGGAATGTCATGAATAAATTAAAATGAATGTGTAGTCTTTCCAACATTACTCCAATACATAAGATTATTTGTGGTATTTTATATTCTTTATGGCATGTAACTATATGATGAATGCATATTTCTATGCATTCTTAAGATGATTGATTGAATAGGTTAGGTCTGTGTTCTGTTCTTTTGCAGCTGCTAATATATGCTTTTTGTCTTATGGGTATGTTTTTTTCAGGTTCTTCATAACCTGGCTGTTGCAGAGTACTTCCGTGATGGTTGTTCCGACCCTAGGAAGCTACTTGAAGTGCTTAATAGGGTTAAGGTAATACTTACACTTCGAACTTCTGGTTCAGCTGGTATTGTTCTAGTGCTTGTATGTTGTTCTGGTATTAATATTTAGCCATATATGTTGTTTCTTTGGGTGCTCATGGATTTGGTAAAAGCCTACAAGATCTTGTTGAAGAATCATTTTTTTTCGTAGTGATATAGATCTGTTCTCTTGTAACTTGAATCTCTGATTTATTGATATCACCAGTTTTACAAAGAAAACAAAGAAGAATCAATTAAAAAATAGGAAAAAGAGAGGCAACATGGTCCTCACATGGGGGAGCACACCCCTAGGTCATGTTCCACTTTTAAGTGGACCCCTCTTTGTAGGACCCTTGAATGAGGGGAAAAAAAGCTCTCTATCTTTCTATATTTTAGACGAGTTTTCTCTGCCTAAATTATGGAAGATTCTTTTTTCTCGTTCTCTCTCGTGTTATCTTCTTTGGTAAGAAGAAATAGGAGAGAATTCTCTCCCCCAACATATTTTGGGGAAAAAGAAATTGCTAATTCTCTTTATTTCTCTCCAGAATAATAGGGGTGCATCGTAGGTCTAATCTTGCTAATTTTTAGGATTTTAAGGCTTCTATTCTTAGTTAATAATCCTTAGTTAATAGGAGGTAAAGTTAGTGTTGGCGGCCTGTCAAAGAAGTGCATTAAAAACTCTTTGTTTATCCTTAATTAGGTTACTTTTATTTACAATTTTTATTTACCACATGATGGGATAGACTCTAAGCTAAATTAGGACTTATATTTCTACGCTTTGATTATAAATTTAACAAGGGGGACGTCCCTCTATAGATGGGTTTTATTTTATATCTTTGAAATTTCTAGATTCAAGGAGTTTTATAATTCTTATTATTTTGTTCTCAATATTATTGCAGTTTGTGATGGCATTGAGGAACCCTTCCACTATCAATCAACAACTTGATTGATTTAAACAATCCATTAGAGAGATGAACCAAAGACTAGACTGGCTTATGCATGTGTATAGTGGGATCGAGGAACAAAGGTGATGATACTGTGAGATTTGTGAGGAGACTCGACAATTGTCTCATTCACTGACACTTGCATCCAGAGAAAATTCCATTCAAAGTGGATAACCTTTGAATCACAAGGTGTACAAAGCTAATTTGTATGCCCTTGAAATCCTTAGTTTCGTGGACTAGTTTAAGGAGGAAGACTCAATTCAATCATATCCAATCTATGATGAGGATACTGTCTAGAAGGTAAAGGGGATTCATCATCAGTTAACCATCCAAAGAAGATTTGGACAATGATTATGTTTCTGATCATTATCTAGTGGACTAATAATGATTCGATAAAGATGCGGACACTAAGAAAGTTTTAGATTGCTATCTATGCCTTTGATGGTAAAAAAGTTGTAGGCGGTTGAAAATCTTTGGTCTGATGAAAATTTCGACCGTCAAAAAGTTAAAGATCATTTTTCGATGATCAACGGTCTGAGAGCGATCTTGATGGTGGTTATCTTTTATATCAACTAATTGTTAATCATCAATAGTTAAATGTCAATTTGAACGATGGTAATGGAGAGTGGGACAAGAATTATATAGAGATCACTGATATCATATTGAATGCTCCATAATCATTAAGTCTAAGAAGACCCGCTAAGTTGCTGATTGATGGTACTTACTTTGATGGCAAGGCCAACTTGCAATGAGGAGCGCTAAGCGTGCACACACACACGTCCACCGAATTCCCTTATTCATCTTTTCTCCATTTTCTCTCTCTTCCATTTCTCTGTGCATCATTGTTCTTTCGTTCTTTCATTTCTCTTTCTTTTCCTTTCCTTTCTTCTGCCTCTTCCCTCAGTAACCCTATCAGAACCATGGGCTGTGGTTCTTGACTGTATCATTTTATTTATCACATGATAGTATAGAAGCTAAGCTAAATTAGGACTTTTATTTTTCAGGCTTTGAATTAAAGAAGGGGCATCCTTCATAGGCTGGTGGTGTTTATTCTGTGTTGGAAATTTTTAGAATTGAAATTTCTGATAATTCTCGTTAGTATTATTAGTTTTCTAGTTCTATTGGTGTTTCTGTTGTGTGTGTTGTTCATTTATCAAATATTATTGGAGCAACAGCATTTTGCATACAATTTCTTCACGTTAAGACATTGTCCAATCTAAAGACTGTCCATTTGGATAGAGAAATTGTAACTTCTGAGCCCTCCAGTTTGTAAATGTTGGGAATTGTTATTACTTTTTGTTGGAATGTCTTCCCGAAACAGCCATTGTGTGCTGTTTCCGGAGCCCTTAGTTTGATATAACGTGACAATTTTTACCTGTTTCAAAACTTTGAGGGGGATATGATTGTTTAGATATATTGTGATTGGTAGTGGAGTGGTTGAAAATATTATGACCATGGTTCAAACTCATGGACAAAATTGATTTGTATCATCCGATATGTATCGGTTTCGAAGGTCACCGGATCGATACATTCAACTATATTGATCCCCTCATTATCACCAATACATTTAAGGTATCGGTTGTATCGGTGCGTACTTCAAAATTATCAAAATTATCGGCCAATTATTTTGATAATTTAAAAATAAGTGCATAGTGTGGCACTATGTACTTATTTGTACTATGCAACTTTCTGGCCCATTTAACTAACCCCGAGCCATTTCTTTTTTACTTTCTCTCCCGCATATTTTTTACTCCCTTTCATTTCTCCATTCCCCCCCAGTTTATCAAATGGGTTTAGTGAAAATCATCCAGAATTTTCAATTTACACAGAATATATTTATGAAAAGTAGCAAATCTTATTAATTATAAATGATTATTAATCTACACCAATACATTCAAGTTGTTATACATTGGTTACTTCAATCTCCTCCAGTGGGAGAGAACTTGTTTTTGAGTTACGAGTCCCAAAATTACATGGTAATCATTAAACTTGACAACGTTGATGATACTTCATGCATGCTACACATTTTCTAAGTCTATTTTTTTCTTCCCCATATCCTAATTCTTTGTGTTTTGTACTATCTCATTTCTTCATATCAGGGCTGTGCTAGGTCATTGATGAGCATGCCCGAACCCTTAGCATACGCATCCCAACACATGTACTCTCTTCTTGTTGCTTCTTTGTAGTGTGACATTTTGGACCATTTAGTAATGTAGGTCTTACCACCACTCTATAAAAATGTTCTTTCAATTGAAGCGACAATCATTGAGTCCACGATAGACCCACCACAAAGTCCATAGAGACATCTTCCACGAAACACTTGACATGAGATTGGTGTATACAATCCGATTTTTTGTGACTATCCCAACATGATAACAATTATGACAACTCTCACATATCTGACAATCTCACGATATATGTGGCTAAATGTACTCTTCGGCTAATGAGAGTATCTTATTGCGTAGAAAATGCCCTGGAAGGCATCCACTGTATAGCTTGATGGTGATGTTCTTGTGCGAAGAACTATCCATATGTATACACGAGCATCATTAAAAAAATGAACCCACTTTGAATTAAACACTCCTATTGTTTATGCTGCAATCTAAACCATATTGGTTATATTAAGCTTGGTTTGGCCATTTGCTTACTTAAGGCTTTGTGGTGGAAATATGAATGTATTCATGTTTAATTGGGTAACAACAATACTTTACGGCTTGAATAATGTTGTAATGCTCGACGTTGTAGGCTGGATATCACCGGCTCGACCCACTTAATTTCTTTTTAATAATGTTAGTGGGCCAATCACTTGGTCCTTGGTTGTTGGTTTGCTAAGGAAATTTGGAGTATTGTTCTTAATTTTTTTTGGGGTGAGCTGGACTTTCCCATGGTCGTGTGGGAACCTTCTGGCATCTTGGGACTATGGGTCTTTCAATGGAATCAAGAGAGCATTTTGAAATGTTTCTTTGTTTGATGTTCGGCAGGAAATCTAGTTGGAAAGGAATGGTAGGGTGTTGGATGATGAGGAAGCCTGTGCCTTTGTCATGTGAGGGGCCAAATATTGGGTTCTTAGTTGGGTGTCATTAGATAGGGGTGCCATGCCTGTTGGTGGGATGGATTTGGTTGACTGCTGGGATGAATTGAGATCTAGATGTTTCTCTTGGCCTGGTGGGGTTTCGTAGGTGGCCAGGGGCCTGTTTCTCCGTTTTAGGCTTCTAGGTTTTGCTTTCTTGTTGCTTTAGTTTTCTGTTTATTTTGTATATTTTATTTTTGGTCATTTTGGTTCTGCTACTTTGTGTTAGTCTCTCACTATTGGCACAGGTATGTAATCTTTTGCTTCCCTTTTTAAATACTATTTGCATGTACTGACAAAAAAACATCTTACTAAAGAAAGCCATGCTTTTGCCCTGTTGGCTTAAATCCCAATCCCAATGTGTAACACACAATAGTCAACTTGAGAGAAGTTTTAAAAACACTGGAGGACAAGCATAGATGTTTTTAGCATTTTATTGATGTATTCAAATCTACATCCCATCTAAGGTCTTTCTCCCAAGTTCCGTCTTAGTACTTGTTTCCTTATCTGGCTAATAACACCACATCATCTGCAAACAACATACAATATGGAGCCTTATTTTGTATTTTTGTTGTGAATTCATCCATAACATGCAAATAGGGGCTCAAAGCAAACCTTTGATCCTACCAAACTCCCATAAGGAACTCAGTCGTCTCTTTGCATGTACTTCTTTCACTAGTTATTTACCGTTTAGACAGGTCTCGGTTTAGCTTGTTATATTTTTTCAAAATGCATCTCGTCTGTAACATCCACCAATTTATCTATCTTGTCAGCCTACCATTGGCCTTCTCTAAATCGATAGAAACCATATTTAAACTTTCCCTCATCTCTATAAAATTTTCATAAGTTGCCTTAACAAAAAAAAATCGAGTTATAATGTTTCTTGTTATAAAGCCAAACTGGTTTTCATGATTATTTGTTTCTTGGTTTAAACGCTACTTCAATATTCACTCCCAAAGTTTCTTAGTATGACTCATTAGTTCAATACCTCAATGGTTGGCACAATTTTTGTATCTTCTTTAATCTTATATAGAGGGATAATAATGTTCTTTCTCCATTCATATGATAGTTTTCTTGTTCGCAACATTTATCAAACAATGTGATCAATAAAAAAAGCAAGCTTCTTCTCTCCCATCGTACTCCAGACTTCTATAGGCTTCACATGTGGTCCTAATGTTTTCCTTTTCTTCATCTTTTTCTATTTTAGCTTTATTTTAAATGTTTTATTCATCATCCCTTGATTTGGTTCCCCTTCTTGCTTTACTTCCTTGCATTTTCGACATTCATTTAATTTTCAATTATTGTTTCCATCTATTCTTTATTTCCTCCTTTCGCCAAGAACTTCAAATTCATATCAATACACTTTAGTTGGTTACGAACTCTAAATTTTCTCTCTCCTGTCTTGCAAGATTTTAGATATCTTTCTTTTCATGTTTTTTCCCTAACCTACCATACAAATTGTCATATGCTTCATGCTTAACATTACTAACAACTTTCTTAGTTTTCCTTTTACCAATTTATATCTTTCTAGATCTACTGCTCTTTCCATTTTTTGGTCATTCTTTATAACATATCTTCTTTTCCGCGATAAACGTGTGTCTGCATTCTAATACTAAGTTTCCTTATGTGTAACTCTTTCTTTTGGGCTTCCCAAGCACTTCTTTAGCAACCTTTTCAATACAGCTTGTCATATGTTCCCATATCATTTGGATGTACATCCCAATTCTGTATTCCTTGGTTCATTAGTGGTGTTGTTATTATTATTGTTAGTATTATTGTGTTATTGTTATTATAAAATATTATCATTGACTTCTTGTGTCTTCTTTTAAGTTCCATAGAGGGAATGCTTTGTAGGAAAAAAATACAAAAGAGAAAACTATCCTTGGTTTTCTAGTAGCATTTGATTTTGCAACAACAAATACATACTTTAAGAAGAGAGAACAACATCTTGTAACTTTCCGTAGTGGATTGAATAGGACAAAAATAGATATCTAATCTGTTTGCTTTGTATTTGACTTAGTTCACTTAAATCACTTTTTTACCTTACTTTTCATTGTTGGCTAGTTAATTTGTTGTTTATTAGGGAGGCACATACATGATTACATCGAGTTTGTTTAGTTAGTAACTAGTTGTTTAAGGTTTTTTGGTATTTGTTTGCGTAAACTTATTTCGATAGTTCATTTCAACGAGTATTTACACTGCTAATGAAAACCTCTCAGTATTTATTAGGATTTTTGTATTTTTTTTTTTTTTGTTTATTTATTTTTAACTGTCTGTCAAAATTTTATTTTCTCTTATTTTTTATATTTTAAAATAACATTTTATATAATTTTTTCGTGGCTTAGGCCTTGGTATACCTTCAGGTCGATACTGTGCCTCAGTAGGCTTGGTCCTTTGCTGCATTAGGCTGTTTGGAATAATTTACAGAATCCTTGTATAGTAAAACCTCATTCCTTAGACTCATTAATCCTTATCCGTTAAATAAATTAATAAGTAACTTTATAATTATTAGAACTACTAAAATACTCCTCAATACATTGATTCTTGCCAGAACATTTCAACATGTTTGTATTTAGGAATTTTATGTTTGAAATGCATGATCTTGGCTCTTTCCGACCATACCAATTTTGTGACGCTTCAACATTGCTTATTAATTAAAAGAAACTGTAACAATGAGTAACAAGATTAGAGCACTAATTTATATCTCATGCATCACATGCATGTCTCCCCTAGTGCACATTCATAGTTCCATACAACCATGCTAGCTTCATTTTTATTCCTTTAAGGCTGAGCCGTATCTGATATTCAACTTTACACTCATGAAATTGAGATGAGAGCTGGTCATGTATGTGAGCTGTCTTTAGAGAATGTTGCCGCCCTTGTTGCATGCCTAAATTTGAACTACAAAAGAATTGTATATCTTCATGTATTGAGAACCATTGTCTCTGTCACCACCTTGCCTATATCACAGCCCGCTCCGATGTGACCGACACCGACCGTACTTTAACTTTATGTTGTACCTCTTTGAATTTCAATAGCCTCTTACACCAAAATTCCATTGAGTTCGTAGTTGTTATATTCTTCTTCATAGTTTACCATTGTATTAGAGCATACACTGCCATCTCTAAACTTTCATGGTACCAGAGCAACATACTCGGCTTTAATATCCATGACCAGAATGGGATCTCGCTTTCCTCTTCCTTGTCCTTTTCCTCTTGCTCTACTTTTTTTTTTTTTTTCAATTATACCTTTCCGAGATATGTCATCTCACATTAATTGATGTGCGAGATTTCGACATCTCTCCTTGAGACAAGTGAAGCAAAAGTTTTATTTTTAGGTGTTGTATCCCATACAAAATACATACACCTATATAATATATGTGTGTATATATACATTAATTATTAAACTATTTTCAATATATCTCAATATTTAAATATTGGTTGGACCGCAGTTGGACTGTTTTATATTGGATCTGCCACCTTTTGTGTTCACCCCTTATGGTTTTCAAAACATTGCCACCGCCATGATCCATTTAATCACTGTTTTAAACTCGCTGAGTCGACTCGGAACTCGGGCGAGTCGACTCAACCCAATTTCAGGTCGACTCGGCTATTGACTCGATTTGGGCTGAGACTCGGTCGACTCGCCCAGTCGACTCGAAAACTCGGCCGAGTTTTCGACTTGGTGAGTCATCTGTAGTGACCTAAAGAAGAAGAAGAAGAAGAAGAAGAAGACCAAGAAAGAAAGAAAGCAAAGAAAGAAAGAATCAAAGAAGGAAAGAAAGAAAGAAGAAGAAGAAAGTATATATATATATATATATATATATATATATATATATATATATTAAATAACCCGAGTCTGACCGATTTTCCGAGTTGCGAGTTTCCATGTTTTAAAACCATGCATTCAATCCTTTGACTTATCCACTGATGTAGGTTCTCACATCAACAAGTATGATAACAAATAATTTTCGTCATTTTCTTTCATAGTTTTCTCTAGTTCTTCTTCATTCCCATCATTTTTATTCTTTTATTCCTTTAGAGCAAATTATTCCCTCTTTCTATTGTCTTCATAGCAGGTTGTGCTTGTTAGCGAAACAGCTTGTTGCAAAACAGCCAATTCTAAATCAGCTTGGTTTCCTATTACTTTTATATGCTATACCTTGATACTCCTTTCTTTCCATTTTCTTGTCTTTCCATTTGAAACTCCATTTAAATCTCCAATCATCTCATCCTTGCTATATCTTTTCACTTACTCTCTTCTTCCATCTTATTAAGGTATAAGTTCTTACTACAATTTATGTTTCTCATATTTTTTCTATTTAATTTACATTAGGGAAAATTTCATATAAACCCCTGAACATTCACCTCAATGTTCGAGAGGCACCTGAACTTTAAGAAATGCAACATAACAACTCAATGAATACAAATGCCCAAATTCAGGCCCCTACCGTTACCTTTCGTTTGCTGTTTGGCGGAAAACATTGACTACGCGCGAAACGGCCATTTCGTTGTTGTGTGGACTCGTTGACGTGGAAAGCAAACGGTGACTCAGCCCCTTTTAAGCGTCAACGTGGCAAGCAAACGCTGAATCAGCTCCTCTAATAGATAAAATTTTGGTGCCATAACTCCTAGTCTTCTTTGCTCTTCCCTTCTTCTCTTGTTCTTCTTCTATGCTCTTTTCTTCTTCTTCTTTGCGCTTCTTCAGCTGCGACCCTCTCTCCGTCTCTGCCTTATAGAACCCCAACGACATCATCGTCCCAGAGCTGCAATGACTTGGGTCAAGCGTGATTCACGACACCCAACTCCTCACTACGATAATGGATTATCCTTGTTAGGGATTTTGATGCATTTTGAGTTTTCTTTATTTACTGGGTAGGGTTTATTGGATTAAGGATTAGGGTTCTAGTTGATTTCACACTGATGCATTCTAGGTTGCATTTTCTTATTACATTATAGGTTCTTTTTTATGGAATTTTGCATTCCACAAACCAATCAATAGCAGTTATTGGGTTGAGGATTATGGATGAGGTTACAGACTGCAGAATGCGTTGGATTAGGGAACTGATTTTGCATGGTATTTTGCATTCTATGTTGAAATCGCTTACCCTCAAATAGCAATGAAAATATGATTTCAAATCTCAATATCAGTTATCCTATATTAGTTACCCTAAAAAATTCTTGTATGCTTGATTCATCACCCAAAAGGCTTTTTTGTTATTACGACATCTCAAATCGGGCAGCTAACGAACCTCCTCTTGAGATTGTGCTTTTTCTATGATGTTTGCATTAGCCTCCGATTCCTGCAAGTGCGACACAACTTTTCCTCCAACAACCATAAGATCTCTATCATGCTTCGGATTGCGGATGATGAACTGTCACCGGCTGCCGACAACGATGCCGTTATAGGTCCGCTGGAGAAGAAGAAGAGGATGACTCGGCTGAAGGAGGGAAAAAGGAGACGAAGGAGTTTTGGCGCTAGAAAAATGAGCTTTATGAGAGAGAGGGACTCTTCCTGGCCCTTATAGGGGGATGAGTCAGTGTTTGCTTTCTATGCCAACGAGTCCACACAACAACAAAAGGGCCGTTTCGCGCTTAGTCAAGGTTTTCCGTCGAACAAGAGACGGAGGGTGACGGTAGGGGCCTGAATTTGGTTATTTGTATTCATTGGGGTGTTATGTTGCATTTCTTAAAGTTCAGGTGTCTCTCGAACATTGAGATGAAAATTCAGAGGTTTTTATGAAAATTTACCTTAATTGTGAGTGTTAATCCTTTATCGATGGATATTGGTCTACAAAATTTATGTAAATGCTGATTATGTAAATTCAGCTGCATATAGATTGCAATGGGTATTATGTAAAATGCTCATTCTTATTGGTTGTAATCCTTTATGGAAATATTATTCAAGTGAATACACCAGAGATTTGGCCAAGTGGATAAGTTTTCCATTAAATTTATAATTTGCATACAACTGATGATGATTGCTAAAAAATTTAATGGAAAACTTATCCCACTTGGCTGAATCTCTGGTGTATTTGTTGAGCCACTTGAATAATATTTCCATATAGGATTACAACCAATAAGAATGAACATTTGACATAATACCCATTGCAATCTTTATGCAGTTGAATTTATATAATCAGCATTAACATAAATTTTGTAGACCAATATCAATCAAAAGGATTAACACTCAATTAAACCCTATTTTTTCTGTCAACCTTTTTAAATCTTTGTACATTACAAATCAATCAATCCAAACAAATATGGACACAAATACAGAAAAATAAATACAAACTAATATCCAAAAATCGAACTTACCGTAGCGAGGCGTCTTACATGCGCCTTCTCTCTTACCCCAAACTATTTTAACCCTTTGAAAACATGGTATTTCAATGTATGCGTAATAGAATGTAGAATCCAGCTAGAAAATGAAGAAGATCCAAATTGGGTGAAGAAGAGGCTCTAAATCTCCAAGGCCCGCATGACATGGAACTCCATTGTTGTTGGGCTGGGGAAGACGAAGCAAACAGACGAAAACCGAACGGTTTATAAACCAAACGGTTTATAAACCAAACACTGGGTTTAGTATTGCCTTTGCATCACTTGCGAGTCATGTGCCACTTTTCCCTCCAAATCCAGCTCAACTTGCCATGTCGCCTGTCCACTTCAGTGCTTTTAAGGGTTTAGGGCTCCACGTCATCAGTTTCCGTTGAAAAGATAACGGAGTGTGACAGCAGGGGCTTGATTTTGGCACATTTGTATTCTTCAGGGGAGTTTAGTTGATGTTATGCAAAGTTCAAGTGCTCCTGGGGGACTTGCGAGTCATGTGCCACTTTTCCCTCCAAATCCAGCTCAACTTGCCACGTCACCTGTCCACTTCAGTGCTTTTAAGGGTTTAGGGCTCCACGTCATCAGTTTCCGTTGAAAAGATAACGGGGTGTGACGGCAAGGGCTTGATTTTGGCACATTTGTGTTCTTCAGGGGGGTTTAGTTGATGTTATGCAAAGTTCAAGTGCTCTTGGGGCATTGAGGTCAAAGTTCAGGGTTTTTTTTTTGAACTTTTTCCTTTACATTAATATCATTTTCCCTAAAAGTACCTGTTTTTTTAATCTTTTATTTTTTCTATAAACCACTTCTTTCTTTTCCTTTAAGCAACCACTTCTTCAATGAGAAGAAAGCCAAACAGAAAGAACTCCATCAACTCCTGACTTTCATCTCTTTGCTTAAGCAACTTCTCATCGTAAATCACCGGTTGATAAATTCAGTTATAGAGAGAACAAATAATTTCAACTGCACCGGGTCAAGGAATCATGAGTCATATTCTTGGTTTTCTACAAGATCCCCATTCTTCAGAAAGTATAGATGACTGAAGAAACCTGGAAGGTTAAAGAGATTGTGGAAGTTTGAGTTCTATGCCTGGGTCATCTGAGACCGACTCATCGTGAGGGTATTGAATTCAACTCTCCTCTCTTTAACAGTGTCTAGGGAGGTTGGGAGTGAGTTAAGGCAATGCATACAAATAGACAGACCAGGTTCATCCTTTGATTTTGAGGTCAGTGAAAGTTTTTCTATGATTAAGAGTCTAGGTGGTTCTTAAATTTCCGATCTGTCGATCTCTCATGCACTGTGGAAATGCCTACAGTACTCATATGCTTATCAGTTCAACGATATTCATGCACCTCCACCTTTAAGAGCACTGCAAAAACGAATTGACTATTCATTTGTACCTTAACAAATTGAAGAACATCTTGGGCTAGTTTTTTGCTACAAGAATGCCCCTCAATGATAAGGAAAAAGCACGGTAATCTTTTTCAGTTCAGAGATGATTATTGGATATTACTCACTTCCAACATTCAGAAATGCTTCTCTACTGGACTCAATTATTTGGGTGAACATGATATTCTCTACATACTATGACATCCCTTGGCTTGGCTGAAGGTTGAGGCAATCGGCAAGCTTTTCCCCGGCTGGCCGTTCCCTCCAGGCATTTTTGCTGAAAGAACCTGTGTTTTTTTTTTGTGTTTTCTTTTGCCTAAACCCAGCATTTGATCCCAAAAGCTTTTGAGTGATCGTTTTGTGTTTTCCCTCATGCGATGAGGTCTCACACTCCAGCAAAAGCATCGTATCTTCACTACTAAGTTAGCTACTCAATCACCCTCAGTTGGCCACTTCTTCACCCCCGTGATATCATTTTCAACTGGCTGTCTTGACATATTCTGATTGGAGGAGGGTTGGTTATGGGGGATACTGCTAACAATAACGTCTTAGATGAATTAGGTATTTTTTTTGTCCCTTAGGGCTATAAGAGGACAAGATAATAACTAGAAATGATACAGCTCTTTTAAATTCTCATATTGTTTTCCCTTTCTAAATCTACAAATTTCTTTTTATTTCTCATTTTGTTTTCCCTCTCTCCATTTACAATTCAGTTCCCAACCGTTTATATTCATGCCTTCTGTAATTGTAAAGGATTTACTCTTGGTAAACTCTAGCAGTCCAGCTAAAGGAATATGAGATGAGAATTACTATTCCTCGTTTGTGCAGAGGCTCTTACCCATTGCAGTATTATTAGGCCCCAACCTCCATCACCTTTGGCATCACCTAGCCCATGCAAACTTCTACTCTATCAATGACCTTATGCCCGTTTCTTGTTTACGATCTTTTTGCAAACATCTCGGGAAATAGTTCCTTTAGGTCATATATCCTTGAAACTGTTGCATTCGGATATATGAGATGTTCCACACATACCTCTTTCATTTTGGGTTTCATTTTTATCGTGATTTACAACACAAGTTTAGGACTTGATTTTTCTATTCTTCTTTACTCCCTTCAATTCTTCCTCATTAATTCCTATTGTATCAAAGTATATGTTCATGTTTTTAAACGTTCACTTATTTCTGATTGGGCAAAAGAAACATTCACCCATGTCTTCCAATTACTTGGCAGCAACATGCATCTTCGGTTCAGTGAAAAAGTTGTCTTTTGGAAATTCAAAATTTATTTCAGAACCCAAAAGTAAGTGATGCTTAAAGACTAAATTTGAAGAAGGATGCTGCATGCATACAATTCGAGGCTCATCCTCTGCCCCTGCAATGACTATCTGATTTATGTTGCTTACTCTATTCGTATGTCTTTCGTTTTTGCTTTCCATGACACGGCACAACTTCTCAGACACTTGAAGCAAGATAACCGTGCAACCCCTGTTCATACGTATACAATTTTTTTTCCAGCCGATGAATCTATGATTTCCATCGTTGCACATTGTTTATTTCATAGTGTACCTTATAATTATGAGAGTTTTGGATGTTGATTGGTCAGAATAAGCCATATGCAATGTTGCATTGCATCTTTAGTTTTTTCTCATACAGTCTCTTGGGTGATAGCAGTCTAAAATATTAAAAATTAAATAAAATTCAAATCATGTGTCTGTCATCTAAGTAACTGTTCATCCGTAGAAGATTTACAGGCATCCAACATAGAAAAATGTCAAAAGCAAGAGAAGTTGCAATGTGCATTTTTTTTGTGGATCTCATTTCTTTTCTTATTTTGTTTTTTATTTCTTTAATATATCTCAGTGAATGCACTATTCTATAATGGGTACCTCTATTTGCACCAACCAAATCTCTAAAATCACCCACCTACTATTTGCACCCACTTATTATTTGAGAAGTTATAAACGCACCCACTTATGTCTTATAGTTTGTTTTCATAAAATATGCATCCACTCAGTCGTTTACCCGAAGCACCCTCGTCTTCTTCCTCAACTCTAGCAAGTCACAACGACAATAACGAGATCATTGAAGGACCCTCTTCTTCTTCGACTCCGCCATGTTGCAACAATGACATCATTTCAAATGATGGCACCCCTTCTTGGACGACGACGACATGAACTCCGACAATGCTGAAGACAGGCAGCCATTAACCGCCATTAAGAGTGTTGAGGGTGGGTGCCCGTAGATATGGATATATCTTTCACAGTGGGTGCCCGCCATCAACTGTTTTGTTTTGACGATGGACAACCATATGGCGGCCGTGGTGGAAAAAAAGGGTGTGGTGGTTGTGGTTGGACACGTGGGGGGAAGGGGATGCCTTGGAGAATGTTTTGGATGTGGAGGAGGTGCCACAGAAGGTGGATACGAAAGAGTCGGGATCGTCGTATTCCCTTGGCCTTGGGACACATGGCAATGGTGTGATTGTTGCTTCCCTAGTGCCTGGGGCTATGGTCAATGTTCCATCGGTCATGAACACTCCAAAAGGACACGACACGAGCCCTTTCCTCCTTCCCAATAACTTCTTCTTATCCCTCTGTTAATATCCAACCGGACCCTAGGTTGACCCATAAACCTGTGGCCCAATCGATGTGCAACCCTTTAACCCAACCTCGTTTTGGACCTTTGACCTTATGGGCTGGATGGGTACTGTAACCCTATTTTAGCACCACTTCGTTGCTTCTCTAGGTTTACTCTAGGTGGGCTCCATGATCCGAGCCTCTTCTACCCCCATGTATCTACTGCCGGTAATTTGTATGGACAAGGCCCATATCCTTCTTCCTTTAGGTGCACAAATGGGATACCTGGGAGTTTTTGGAGGCGAGTACATAGAGTGGATGCAAGATCGGCCGAGGATCGTTAACCACTTTCCACTTTTACCTGATATCTTCAACAATCTTGTTACCGATAATTAGATTGGGGACGATAGGCGTTGATAAGACATATCATGGGTGTCATGTAATGATATCCGGATACATCAACAAGCTGGATCTAAGATGTAAATGGGGGAGTGACTGTGGGCAGAAACTCATCGCCTGAGAAAGTCACGGGCCTATGGATATTAGTGCACACCTATGACTCCCTCTCCCATTCATCGAATTGCAAAGGTTTTCGGCTTTCTAGGTCTCCTAGGCATGGTTACCTAGAAACCTGTTTTACCCTATCGTACTAGTCCCCATGTGTACCAGTACCGGGGACTAGTACGAAACGTTTCTGAAAGCATTTATAGAGTTACGTTTATGAAAACATTTATAGAAACATGTTTCTATGAGCAATAGAAATGGGTTTCATTTAAAATAGAAACGAGGTTTCTTTAAAAATAAAAACATGTTTCTTTAAAAATAGAAACGAGTTTCATTTAAAATAGATATCTTTGTTGAAACGTGTTTCAAAGAAACCAGTTTCCCCTTTAATCAGTACTTCAAATTCTTTGTTGAATCTCTCCCTTCATAATCTCCTTTGTAGATCAATTGGATTATTTCAAAAGCTAATGTTCACGAATTTTTAGGCACATTGAGGAAGGGGAAGGGGAATTGATTATGCCACAATGAATGACCCACAGGGAAAGATGATTCTTCGATCTTATGAGTTAGATAGTGAAGTTTCTTTTTGTTTTGGAAGGGATTGTTGCTTTTTTGTTTTGGACCCCCAAGATTTGAATTATGAATCTACTGTTTCCATTTTAATTGCAATTTTTTGTTTCTTATCTTTTTATTTTTGGAACTACATATGCGACTGGTTATGGATCTTTGAGACTTGTCGTAGAATTGATTAATCTTCTTTCATTTATTTTGTGAGCTTATTGAATGGAAGTATGGATGTAGTTAACTAGTTATGTTGGTGTTTAGTGCCTCTCTCATTAAGTTGGGAGTAACAGAGAAGTGTCTTAAAAAATATAAATATTAATCCATACATATAAATATAATTATCATATACAGTTACCAAAAAAGTACCAATGTTACACCAATATTACACATGGTCCAATATATTCATTTCTCGTGTCGCACCAATAACATTTCTATTACGAATCCATCTTGTATCTATATCGTACCAGTATTGTATCTATTTTGTACCTATAGCACGCCAATTTTGTTTCTATTTTTGTATATATTTCATTTCTATGGCGTTCCAACGTTGTACCAAAAACGTATCGATAAAAACATTCCTGAAACTTTTTTCACCTAAACGTACTAGTACCCGTATCCGTACCATTACCCTGTAGCAACTCCTGGCAACTATGCTCCTAGGTATGATTACATTTGGTCAGTATCTCTGTACTGCTGATAATCTACATGAGAGTGGTCTTTCCTTAAACCATGCCAAATGGAGCTATACCGGATGGTTGACCCCTCAATAGATTTTTTCGGATATCTATATAATCTTGAAACCGACCTCGAGGATATGTCTCATTGTGGACCATATTTTTAGAAAAATGGACAGCTGAAGGGGGATGGAGGGAGAGAACCTACTACAATTCGAAAAAGGGAGTGAGACTAGTAGAATTAGTCGAAAGATGTATAAAAGCCTGAGAGAAGAATATAGATGTTCATATTGGACCTTTAATAGTTCATGGAAAGGAGATTGCTTTTTGAATGTTGGCATGGCTAAACGAATGGGATAAGGAGGGAGATGAGGAACCTATGGAGATCAAACTGGCGATAGCATTCATAAATGTGGGAGAAAGAGCTGATTTGTCCTATGCCTAGAGGAAGGAGGACTTTCTTAGATCATTTCAATCCTTAGAAAGAAAGAGGGGGGATAGCGGAAAGAGGAACAAATCTCAGGGATGGAGAGGCCAAAGGGAATTGAAAAGCTTACAAACATCAGTAAATTACAGATGGAGGGGAAAACGGGGAAAAAGTAGTGGGCGATGCTAGATAGGAAAGAGAGATTAGATGGGTAGTGATATGAAGATTATTTCATGGAATATGAGATGTCTAGAGGAGGCAAAAAATAGGTGGAGAATTAAGAATCTCCCGAGGAATAAAAAATAGATATTTTGGCCTTCCAAGAAACTAAATGGGACAAATGTTTGAAAGCTAAGATGAGATCTATTATGGGTGGAAATAATTGGGAATGGAAGGCACTAGATGCTGTGGGATCCGCTTTGGGGGGGGGGTGTTAACTATATGGGATGATCACATATTTGAACTTGTAGATTGGAAGTGTGGTTGCTTCTTGTTGGACCTAAAATTTTACGATAAGGAAAAGGGTATGGTTTGAAGCTTCGCAAATGCATATGGACCAACCGACAAAAGGCAAAAGGATGATTTTTTGGGGGTAATTGGAAAAGATAAAGGAGGATCATGATATACCATGGTGTATTTGGGGTGATTTTAACACCATAATATTTCACCAAGAAAAGAGGGGGGGGGGGCTAACTATATGGGATGATCACATATTTGAACTTGTAGATTGGAAGTGTGGTTGCTTCTCGTTGGACCTAAAATTTAACGATAAGGAAAAGGGGATGGTTTGAAGCTTCACAAATGCATATGGACCACAAAAGGCAAAGGGATGATTTTTTGGTGGTAATTGGAAAAGATAAAGGAGGATCATGATATACCATGGTGTATTTGGGGTGATTTTAACCATGGATCAAAATATCGTCCGATACCGATACGTATCGGTTTTGGACCTCACCGATACGATACAATGGGTTTTTATTGCCCCCCTGAAAAAACAGTCAAATTATCATCCGATAATTTCAAATTATCGGTTTTGATGTTTTTTTTTTGTGTTTTTTTTTTTTGGGAAAAAATCGGAGAGTATAGTCCGAAACCGATATGTATTGTCCGATACGTATTGGTTTTGGGGCTGGACGATACGTATCGAAAAAACGAGATTTTGATCCTTGATTTTAACACCATAATATTTCACCGGGAAAAAAGGGGGATAGTAGATTGAATTTAAGCATGAGAAAATTTCAGCAATTTTTGATGGACTGTGAGTTGGTGGATATTCCGATGTCGGGAAAAAGTTCATATGCTTGAATGGGAAAGAGAACTCGGTGATATTGAGGCTTCATGATTTGTTTGTTGTGGGGAATGGGAGGAGTGCTATAACAATTTAGTGCTCATGACGTTGCCTAAACTTACGTAAGATCAACCAATCATGTTAAGTGCGGGTGAAGGAAAATAGGGCCCAACTCTCTTCAGTTTTGAAAATGTATAACTTCTAAATAAAGAGTTCGACACTTTAGTAAGAGGTCTGTAGGTGCCATGGAAAGTGGAAGGGGGAGTTCAACGACTATTCATGACCAAGTTAAAGTTACTCAAACAAGAAATAAAGAAATGGAATCAGGACGTCTTTGGTAATGTACAAAAGAGAATGAGTATATCCTTGCAAAATTTTTAGTCGATTGATAAAAAAGAGGAAGTTGATTCGCTCACTTCAAATGAGATGGAGAGAAGGAAAGTCTTAGCGGAGGAATGCGACCGCAGGGTGAAGGAGGTGGAAATAATGTGGAAACAAATGGCTAAAGTCAGATGGCTAAAAGAGGGGAAACATGAAATTCTTTCATGTTATGGCAAATGTGAGAAAAAGAAGTACTTCTAGGATCTTTTAAGAGGGGCAATTATGGAAATCTTTGGGAAGTGTTTGGAAAGGGTGAGATTTCAAAGTGTGTAAACAACACTTTCCTGACTACTATCAGGCCAATTAGTTTGCTAGGAAGTGTCTATAAAATCATTACCAAACTCCTTGCATATACTTTAAGACCATTGATGAGGAAACTAATTTCACCTAACCAATGTGCTTTTGTTGATGGTTGATAAATTTTGGATGGGGGTGGATGGTTCATGAATGCATTGACTCAAGGCATAAGGAAGGTATCCCTGGGGCAGTATGTAAGCTTGGTATGAGAAGGCATTTGATAAGGTAAATTGGAAATTCTTAGCCTACATGCCAAGGAGAATGGCTTTCGGTCAACATTGGAGGAATGGATTCGAAGGTGCCTTTGATTTCAATTATGAAACAAAGCTCCAAAAGGTTTCTTTGGAAGCTCCGGGGGGTTAGGGAGGTATTTCTTCAAATTCTAAGGTAGACAAGGGAGTAGGGCCTAATTATGGGTTTTGGGATGAGTCGGTTTGGATGGCCCATCATTACCCACCTTCAGTGCGCGGATCATACAATCATTTTTTTTGGAACAGAGGAATTAGAAAATTGAAATGTCAAGCTGTTAATTCAATGTTATGAGGCAGTTTCTGGTCAAGGGCTGAACATTGAGAGAGCGAAAAATGTTTGGTGTTAAACTTGAGCAAAGCGATATTATGAGGCTAGCCTTAGTTATGGGATGTGGATGATGTAAACGCCCAACAACCTATTTGGGGGTTCCACTATGTACGGGCAACACTTCAGTCTCTATGTGGGACTCGTTTGTGGAGTGCTTTGAAAAGAAATTAGTCGGGTGGAAAGGGGCTTTATTGCCAGAGGGTGGACATATAACATTGATACAATCAACGTTATCTAACTCACAAATATACTTTATGTCGATTTTCGATTGCCATAAGACTGTAGTTAGAAGGCCGAGGAGCATACAATGAACTTCCTGTGAAGTGGTGGGAAATTAGAGGAAAAATTTAATGTGGTCAATTGGGATGTGGCTAGATTACTGATAGGAGGCCTTGGAATCAAGTCGATTGAACATATAAACTTAGCTTTGCTCGGTAAATGACTATGATGGTGGGTGTGGGTGTGAAAGAGGAAGCTTGGTGGGCAAGTGTTATAGTGGCTAAATATGGAAACGATCATGGTAGTGGGGCAGTTAGAGGCCGTCTAGGGCTGGGATGGTGGAAAGGGGTTCACAAGGTTTGAAGGAGTTTTGATGATGGAATTGGATTCATTCCGGGGTTGGGTGACAAAGTGGCATTTTGGAAAGTCCGATGGTTGGGAGATCAAACTCTCAATTTTCAACCTTGCTTTAGACAAAATGCGAAAGTACGGGAGGTATGGGAAAGAAAACATAGTGAATCTTCTTCGATCATTCATCTTCACAGAAATCTAAAAGAGGAGGAAAGGGAGCTATTAGAATTACTTTGGGAGCTTCGTAATGTGAGTGCGGACTGTAATATTCTTATCAAGGTGTGGCGTTTGAGAAAGAAAGAAATGTTCCTTGTGAAATCCCTATATTTCTACCTGGCGAGAAAACGTCTTATCCACCTCCCATAGGTGTCTCTTTGGAAGTCTGAGGCCCCTTTAAAGGTTAAATTCTTCACATCGGAGGTGGCATGGGGATGAATCCTAACATGCATCCAGTTGTGTAAGAGGCGTAAAGTAGTTACAAGACTTGCATCTTTTGTGGTGATGAGGATGAACATGTTGAGAACCTATTCTTTTCCTGTCTGCTGCTAGAAAAATGTGGGACTTATTCCTAGTTGGTTTTGGGATTTCTACGTGCCTTGGGGATTTTGGCGCAGAAATACTTGGTTAGGGTTCCCATTTGAGGACAACATGGCCATTATGTGGAGATTGCCTTTTTTTACAATCTTCTGGGAACTAAAGAAAGAACTAAAGAAAGAACGAAGTCACTGATAAACTTGATGCTTGAGGACCTCTCTTAATGGTGCCTTACGTCACCTAAATGCTTTGCCTCATCGGTTGAAGAGATCCTTAAAGAATGGAGCAGCTTAGGCCTCCATTGGTTTCTCATGGTTGTAGTGGGGGAGTTTGTTTGTTTATGAGTCTTCGCCTTGGCTGCTGCTCCTCGATGGCTTTCTCTTCTTTTTTCTTACCCAGTATTTTTTTGTTCATTTTTTCTTTTTTGGTTTGGCATCTCGCTCAGCTCTCTTGATCCATTGTAATTTCATTTTCTTTAATGATATTATAGCTATTATCGATAAAAAAAAGGTGGGCTCTGACGTACAAGCCTATGAATGGCTTGAACCCATCTATCGCTCGTCCGAAAACCCAACTGCCGCTTGTTCATTTTCTTTTTTGATTGGTTTACTCGAAGCAACCTCTTCTTCTTCAACTCCGGCAAGTCGCAACTCCGTTAATGGTTCCCCCCCAAGCAATCAACAAGAACCATTTTTCATTAATTGCTCACATCAAGCAACCATTAAGAAACCATCTACCTCTCAAAACTCATCTTACCAAATAGATAAAAGCAACAATCTGCAGAGAGTTCCATTAATGGCGGGAGTAGGGCTCGTTCAAACGTACGAGAGGAGACGAGGAGGGTGAAAGCAATTGTGGGTGCCCTTGGAAAATCACTGCAGTGTGAAAATTTTCTCGCCTTGATATTAAAAAAAAGGTGCCTTTCCGATGGCACTTGGAAACGTGAGTGCTTTTAGAGATTTGATTGGTGCAAATAGAGGCACCCTTCTATAATTTGAGTTTTTTTTTACAATTTTCATATGGTATCGTTGCTTCTTGGTTGGAGTATGGTCCTTTATCTTTAGTTTATAATATTTTTTGTGCTTTTCATCTCCTGACCATTTCATTGTTTTTGCTTTAGAAAAGAAGCGAGGACCTTGCTTGTTCATCTGGGGATCAGGCAGAAGCTGCAAGCAACCATGGAGGTAGTGTTATTTCGGGAAATAAAGGGAGTAGTACTAGTGCTACCCCACATCAGTTCTCCAGTTCGAGCACTACCAGTATAGCCTATACAGATGAATTTGACACTTCTGTAGCAACACTAAACACAGTATGTCTTCTTGGATGCAAAAATAAGTTTATTATCTGGCAGAAATTTTGTACTGGTTTTCTATTTGTGGGAAACTTTTAGCTAATTTTTGTTTAGTAGTTCATGGTTTGACATATGTTTTTCAAAACTGTGCTATACAGGCCGTTATCTTGTTCCATCTACATGAATATGCCAATGCATTATCAGTTCTGGAGCCGTTATTTCAAAATATAGAACCCATAGATGAGGTGGTACACTTCTATTAATATATGTAATTTTTTTTTTGGAAATGCTTATGTTGCCTTACTTATGTATGAAATTTAATTGTATGCAGATCACAGCTCTTCATATTTGCCTTCTCTTACTTGATGTTGCACTAGCTTCCAATGAGGCATCGAAAGCTGCAGTAAGTTCATTTCAAAGCTGTTACTAATTATGGCTTCCATTTCAAATGCTTTATTGAAGAAAAATGGTTTTTGTTTTTTAAGAATTGATAAATTTGGGATCAAACAGTGGAGGCTTTTTATATCCTGTTGGAGATTTGATAAGACTTACGGACTTATTTTGTAAATCTGAACACTAAATTGTACAAGGCTACAAGCAATTTTTTCTTAATTATTTATTTATAAATATCGTACAAGCAATTGGTTGTGTACGCTAATCTGGATCAGTTATATATGGGCACAGACTGAGCATTAAGCAGGATTTCTGTTGATGATCCTCACTCTGCAGGCCAAGAAATCTAGTCTCCGTAGCTCATCCTTACAAAAAGAATTATTAAATTAAAAGCAAAGAATCATCATCATCATCATCATTGATCACCACAAATGCCAATCTATTTGGAGTTGGCTACACTAAAAACAAAGAATATTTTAAGAAAATGATAAATAAAGGTAGCTAAGGTCCCTACACAAAATGTAAAGCTTAGCATATTAGTTTTAGTACTACGATGCATTTAATGGTATTATAATGGTTAAATAATTGGTGGATGTTTACATCATCATCGTCTTTGTCGATGCCTTGTCCGTTTTATTTGAGGTCGACTTTGCCGGTCCTATCTCTCCAGTCATTTCTATTTAGGTACTAATTGAAGACATGCCTAGGTGCGCGCCTCAGCTCTCAGGCCCCAGACATGACACCCCTTGCTCCTGGGCCTGTTAGAATATATGTAATAGAGTAGTGGGTGTGTTTTAAATAATATTTGGGTGGGCGGGGAGGGGGGTCTCATGGAATATGGTACTAAGTATATAGGCTAACAATATGTGGGTGGGAGCTACTCAACTCACAACACCAATTTTCCTATTCCTTCTCTTTTCTCTCTTCCTCTTCTCCATCCTCACCCTAACCCTAATCCTTCTCTATAAATTTAACTTGGTATCAGAGTGGGATGCTACAGACCTAATTTCATTGCTGGCTGACGCCACCTTGATCAAATTCTTCAGATTTTGGATCGATTTTTTGGGGTGAGTATTTTTAAAATCACAAATTTTCTGATTTGAGATCCCTGTGTGGGAGTTTCGCAAGGATTTAGTTCTTCTCGGGGATTCACATTTTTTGGATCCTCGCACCTTGTCTGGTCGAAAAAGGGGATAGAAATGGTAAGGATTTGATCTGAAATCCTCCTAGAAGATTGATGGTTGTGGTGATTTGATTTGGTTCAGTATCAAGATAGATATCATGTTTTTTCTGGTTAAGGTTTCTTGACAGTTTCTCTTAAGTCTATATTCCCAAAATTTGGGCCTTGAATCTGCTATTGTGGGTCTGCACCGGTTTTGGATACCCTAACTATCAGATAAGATTTCATACAGTTTGGTTCTCGAGAAGAGCAGATTCGAGGGCTTTTATAGAAATTATGGGTCTCGGCTGTGCATTTCTTTGTTTGCTTGTCATATTGATGGTGGACCGTGGTCTAGAACACTGTGAAGTGGTTGAAATGAGCGGTTGAACAATTCCTTTCTGTGGGTGTTTTTGCTGCTAAATATCGCTTCATTGCTGGTGTTTTTTTTGGGGATGTTTAGACAGCTGATGTCGTTATCCTAGGCAGTATTACTGTTAGTAATTGGGGGATCTCAACGAGGGAATCCCAAGTGTGGGACAAGTGAACTCTGGTTTGGCTGCAATAGTGCAATGTGGTCGGTGTTTGTTCTTGGGCTGTGTAGGTTGGTTCTCTGACTGCAGCATTGCAGTGGATTGATACTGTAGTGCTGAAGTTTTTGGCATTGGTTGAGTGCAGAATATGGAGTTCTTTTGTAGTAGTGCAGTAGTGCAAATTCCTTTTTTGGAGTTTTGTTGATTGTGAAGACTTGGTGATAGGTGTATTTGGCGGTGATTGCAACCGTGGTGCAGTCTTGTTGATCTATTGCATTGGAAGTTGTCGTGGCTGTATAGCCAGGCTTCATTTGTGATTGTTATTGGGCAGTTGTTGTTGGTTTATTGAAGGATTGCTTGCACTGTGTGAACATCCATTGTTTGTTTATTTTTCAGTGTGGACTGCAGTTGTTTGGGGAAAGTATTTCATCAATGGACAAAGTGAGCAGTGTTGTATGCTTACCTAGAGTATCATGATCGTGTGCAGCATGCCTCGGGTACCCAGGCCTCATCTTATTTAGCCGAGTCAGGTGTTACTAGCTCTGCTCCTGCTTCATCTTCATCTTAGCCCCCTTGGATTATTGGTTTAGGAGTGGCTGACCATATGTTTGTTATGACCCGCCCTCTGGAAAATGTTTTGTTACATTGAACATCAGTTTCTTTGAGTCTAATCAGTTTATGCTCCTTAGTGCCCTCCCTCTTCAGGGGAGATATATACAAAAGAAGAAAGAGTGCACTGACATTCTATTGCCACTGTGATATGCCACTTAAAAATTGAAGTGGAGGTTGAAGAGCTCACAAGTGTAAGTAATCCTAAGGTGGTTAAGGACAACTTTGATATATTTGGAAAAGGAAAATTCTTTGAGCGAAAAAAGCATACAAAGGTTGTGACAGCACCTACCCCTCTTGCTCAAGACACGAATCAACTGTCAATCCCATAGGATGGCCCAATTACTTGATGAATCTCCTTAAGTTTCAAATTGGACTTCCAAGTTGCCCCGCACAAGGGGGTACAACACTACCAGTATTTTTTTTTTCCTTATCATGCTCTTTCTCCTTATTTCTAGTTTCATCTCTTTGTTGGATTTCATGTCTATACCTTGTACTGTCTCTGATTCCTTATCCGAACCAGAATGGAAAGAGTCCATGTTACAGGAGATGAAAGCCCTTGAGGAGAATCACACCTGGAAAATCACAAAACTTTCTGGTTATCCCATCCATTTAATAATTAGAAATTCATAAAACACCATCCATCTAAATATTCATTACATCTAAACAAAAGGTTAACTTTACATCATCAAATCTACCACATTCTAAAGATCAACCACATACTAAATTTTAATATTAAGTTCACTCTCCATCTCCCATTTCCTAATTTTGTTCCTCTCGCATTCATGTCGTCCAACCATGCCTCAGTATCTTCCTAGTCCTCATTTTCATAGATCCACTCATCAATCTCATTGTCAACAAAAATATTGTCGAGATTGACAGGATCATAAGTCGAGCCATGTCTCTTCAATGTTTTTCTCGAAGCCTCAAATTATAATGAATGTAGACTAAATCATTCAACGTCCGTTGCTTTAGGCGGTTCCTTTTTTTTTTTTTGTATAAATATGGTCGAAAGTACTCCAGTTTCTTTCACAACCAGATGGTGAACACTCTTGACTCAAGATGCGAGCCGCAATACGTTGGAGGTCTGGAGCACAACAACCATAAGATTGCCACCAAGCAATTGCAAGTATATTTAAAGAATTGTTATATAATTATATATATAAAAAATTCGACTTGGGGGGAACAAGATAGATGTGGAGGGGAAAAACTCTCTTACGAAATGACCCATGCTTTGGAGCTTAGAGCGGGGGACTGGATCTGTGTCTGTTGCCGCAATGTTAACTTCCGACGCATACCGGTTTGCCACCGATTCGGGTGCAAAGCCACCAGGTCCGAAGGATTCGTCGTCAAAAGCCATGAGGACCGCCGTCTTCGGATGGGAGATTTTTTTCAGCCGGTAATTAACAAGGCCCAGAAGCGTGATTTACAGCAGGGGTGGTCGATTTCTGGGAAAAGATACAACAAGGTGAATGCCGTTTCCCTAGCACCGGCTGCTCAGCGTAATGGAACGTCTTACACAGAGATAGCGGGGAGAAGGGGGTGGGATTCTTGTATTATTGGCTGCCTATCTGACACCTTCGAAGGGGGTGCTCCCCTCCAATAGGAATCGGGACCCACCACGGGACTGCTCCATTTTGATGGTGCTCAATTTCTCTCGCTCGATAGGAACTTATGTCGGTACTGGGTGGTGCTGTATACTATTAGAGATTCATTAACACTGTTTCATATTCATAGGTGGATACATAATACATGGGAATATTCTGAGAGGCCTACACTATCTATTATCACCAAAACAAAGTTTCTGCTACGATTCCGATCGGAGATGGTGGCTGCCGATTTCTGCCTCAAAAAATGTTTCATATCGATGACATTCTGGTGGAATGTGGGTCTTGGAGTCCTACTGCTGGAAATTTACAAATACAGCAGGAGAGGGGAGGGGTCTGGATTCAGGTTCTCGGTCTACTGCTCCATGCATGGTCCCCAGAGGGATCGGAGACCGCTGTGGTAGATTCATCCTGCTCGACCCATGTATCGACGATCTCTAGGAGACTAAGCCCGCTCGTATTCTTGTCCTCGTCGACTTGCTGGAGAGTATTCCTAGAAGCTGTGATGTCTGCGTTGGCAGACAAATATTCAGGGTCTTCATAGAAGTGGCATTGCTGGAGCGAGTGCTCGTTCCGCATCAATCGAGTAAAGAATTCGAGGGGTCCCGGCGCGCCAGTGTAGACGTACTTCGTTGTCCCTCTAAAAAAGTCGAGCTGGTCTCCGGCCCAGTCAGGGGCGGGGTAGTAAACGCCAGATTGAGTTACTTGGAGGGTTACCCGTACGAACCCTGTCATTCGAGGCCACGCGTGGGTGACCACGCCTGACGAGGCATCGGTTCCTCTGAGCTCTGGCGACTCATCTTTCTCTTGAGGATTCTGAGGAAGGGGGTATGGCTGAGCTTGAAGATGGAGAGATTATTGACGAGTTCTGTCGCCTGCAGCTTCTAGATGGAGAGAACGATGAATCCGGCGGTGGGGGAGACTACCGGCGGTACCAGCCATTCAACAGAGTCAAATGAGATGTTTGGCTTCTGATCTCTCACCCTCCAGTCTCTCTACAGCTGAGAATCCATCATACACCAATATCGACTGTCAGCCGACACCTGCAGTGGAGGAGGGGTAGACTTGGTTGCTTGTTGAGAAGAGAGA
The DNA here is from genome assembly GCA_021018995.1 of Chloranthus sessilifolius. NCBI lineage: Eukaryota > Viridiplantae > Streptophyta > Magnoliopsida > Chloranthales > Chloranthaceae > Chloranthus > Chloranthus sessilifolius. The sequence continues at coordinate 100,388,653 of CM037589.1, forward strand.
TGAGGAGCTGTGTCGGTGGGATCCAATGGAAACTGAGAGGTTGTTTCTCCTAAAGAGGAAGGCTGTGCCTGGGAGGAAAAAGCAGTTTTTGGTCTTTTATAGGAAGAGAGAAAAACGGGGGGGGGGGGGGGGGGGGAGGAGGAGTTCGTGGCGAAAGGAGATTGCAACATCTGGCTCTGTGGCGGTTTTAGAAAACCATTTGATGGTTTTCGGAAAACTCTGTACGGGTGCTCTGTCGAGTTTGGAATGTGGTGCCTCTTCCTTGACATGTGGCCAATCGTGCACCGTCCGTCTTTGCTCTTCTTGAAATCCTCTAGCGGTGACGTAGGGAAGCTCTGACAAGTGGCTAGTCTGCGCCAGGCGACCTGCCTTCCTCTCGTTTGTCCCTGTGCACCCTTGACCCAATGGTCTTCAATGATTACCGATGCCTCTCCGGGGACACGTGTCCATATTTTAGTTGGGAGACAGCTGGCAGAAGCTTTTAAGTGAACCTTAGATGGGTCGGTTACCAGGGGGTTCCGTGGTTGATTGGGAGAAGGACCCGAAACGACCCATGTTTTGGTATTATTGGGCCCGTCACGTATGAGCCCATGGATCCAAGACCTGTTTGGTACCGAACGACTTGATGACTTGGATTTGGGGGGAGACCCGACAGACCTGATCATCTCTAACCTTCAGCCGGTGGAGGAGCCTATTATTACGAGGGTTTCTGCTAATGTTGGCGGTTCCAGGGCTTGGGAGAGTGGCGAAAGTTTTTGCGTTCTTAATGAGGTCGACCGTCTAATCGGAGTGGGAGACGCTTTAGGGATGTCGTTCAAAGGTTCTTAGGAGTCTCTCAGGGATGTTTTCCGATCTATTCTTACTTGTAGGAATAACAGTAACAAGAAGAGACGTCATGAAATCCCTTGGGAGCTTGTGCAATTACTGTGGGGGATGTCGGGTGGAAAGGGCTGTGGGGGTGTATAATATCCCTCACTCTTCGACGGGCAGGCCTAACTTTGGTTTACGATGAAGATTATGTCATGGAATGTGTGAGGTATCAACGATCGATTCAAGCAGGACAGGGTCAAACAAGTCATATCGCTCTTCAACCCGGCGGTCGTTACCTTACAGGAAACTAAATGAGGAAGCTGCGATGCTGTTAAAGTCGCATCTATGCCCCGAGGAAATCAGTGGGATTGAATTTGAGTTGATTTAGTGGGGGCCTTAGGTGGTATTCTTGTAGCTTGGGTTCTGCACTTCTAGAGAAAATGGATGACGAGTTGGGTCATTTCTCGGCCTCGGTTGTGCTTCGGAGCAGGAATACTGGTAAAGTGTAGTCTTTTTCCGGTATTTATGGGCCTTCGAGTGATAGTCAGCGTGACGATTTCTGGTTTGAATTGGCGACCATTTCGGCTAGATGGGAGTACCCTCACTGCTTGGGGGGAGATTTCAATGCGATTAGATGGGCGTATGAGAAAAGCGGTGGGCCGCTCGATAGAGGGGTGATGAGAGATTTAACGCTTTTATTTCTGATTGGGAGTTGATGGACTGCCTCTCACGGGAGCGAACTTTACCTGGTCAAATCTTCAAGAAGTCTTTAAGCCGACTGGACTGCTTCCTTTGCACAACGGAATGGATGGATCTATTTCCAGCTACCAGGGTTGAAGGCCTTGCCAGGGTGTTGTCGGGCCAACGCCCTATTATGCAGTCACATGAGACTAGGGGGAAAGGTCCGGCTCCGTTTCGATTTGAGAATATGTGGTTGCTAGACGAACAATTCAAACAATTGGTCCTTTTGTGGTGGTGCGAGTAGGTGCTGACTGGGACTGCCTTATTTCGTTTCACCTCCAAACTTCAACTTCTAAAGGTACACATCAAGGTTTGGAATAAGGAAGGTTACGGCATGGTGCGGGTTGCGAAAGAGGCTTTACTCCTCTGGGTGAAAGAGATCGATAATCTCGAGGAGATGAGGGCCCTGTCAGAGGAGGAAAAAAGGGAACGGACACAAAAGAAGTAGGAGCTCGATGATAAATGTAGAGCTGAAGAGGTTCACTAGAGACAAAAATCCAAAGTGCGGTGGCTCAAGGAGGGGGGTCAAAATACTAGGTATTTTCATGCGGTAGCGAATGCTCGAAACAAAGCCAACTATATAAGCAGAATCGTGGTTGGTGGGGTCCTATATTCTGAGATGGAGCAGGTCAAACTTGAAGTGGTGAAGTATTACTCTACGTTATATATGGGCGACGGTATGGTCCGGCCGGAGTTGGATGGGCTTCCTTTTAATTCCATTTCTGAGGTAGAGTGTGCTGAGATGGAGAAACCGTGCAACGAAGAAGTATGAAGGCAATCAGGTTTGGAGGGAAAAATAAATCCCCGGGTCCGGACGGCTTCACGGTGGAATTCTATCGTGCTTTTTGGCCGATTCTAAAATCTGAAATGATGGATATTTTCGGTGAGTTCCATGCCAATGGCTATATTGGTCGGTGTTTGAATTCTGCATTCATCACATTGATTCCAAAAAAAATGGAGTTGAGGATATTTCGAACTTCAGGCCAATTAGCTTCCTCAATTGTTTGTATAAAATCATTTCTAAAGTTCTAGCCAATAGACTTAAACCGGTTATGGGAAAGATCATTTCAGATAACCAAGGGGCATTTGTTCAGGGAAGGCAATTTATCGATCTGGTCGCGGTTGCTCACGAGGTGATATATTCGGCCCTTCTATCGCGCCGTTCTATCACCTTATGGAAGGTGGATATGGAGAAAGCTTACGATCGAGTCAACTGGGACTGCCTTGACTATATGCTTAGCAGATTCAGGTTTGGGATGACCTGGAGGAGATGGATGCGCGCCTGTTTCTCTTCGGTTTGGTTTTTGATTCTATTAAATGACACTCCTGCTGGATACTTTAATAGCTATAGAGGCCTCCGTCAGGGAGACCCGCTGTCCCCTTTCTTATTCAACATGGTGGGCGAAGCCATAGCGGGCCTTATTGCGCGAGCAAAGCAGATTCAGCGTATCTCGGGAGTTTCGGTGGGACCTCAGGGTCGGGCTATCTCGCAACTGCAATATACCGATGACAATTCTGCTGATGTTGAAGAGTTCAGAAATCTGACTGACATCCTCGTTGTTTATGAGGCTGTTTCAGGGCAACGCGTCAACCTTCATAAATCTGCCATACCCGGAATTGGTACAAGGGACCAACGGATGGAGGAATTATCGGCTACCGTCAATTGTGATATTGAGATGTTTCCCATAAAGTATATGGGGATGCCTCTGGGCATCAAAAAATTATCAGCACGGGCGTGGGATTTGGTGGTTCAGCGGTTTGAATAGCGGCTGTCTTTATGGAAAGGTAAACTGTTAAGTAGTGGGGGTCGACTCCTATTGGTTAAATCTGTGTTGTCCAGCATTCCTATTTTCTTCATGTCTATGTTCCATTGCCCGGTTGGGGTGATCCATCACCTAGGGCAAATTCAACGTAACTTTCTTTGAGAAGGTTCGGGTCTTGGCAAACGCTACCACCTGGTGAACTGGGAGACCTGCTAGCTCTCTTTGTCGTGCGGAGGCTTGGGTATTCGGAGCTTGAAGGGATCCAACGTTGCTCTTCTTGGGAAATGATTTTGGCGCGCTAGTCTGGAGAGTGAAAGAGGAAGTCTATGGAGAGTTGTGTTGGCTGAGAAGTACGGGCTTTTAAGTGGGGATTGGGGAATCAATACCACCATACACAGAGGCTCTTCGGCTTGGTGGAAGGCTATCTGTGGAACGTAGCCTTTGTATGCTAAATGAATCAGGTTCAAGTGGGGTTGCGGCTCTCAGATAAGGTTTTGGGAGGATATTTGCGTCGAAGGGGTCCGTCTTAAAACTTTATTTCTGGATATCTATACCATTTCCACTAATCAGGGGGGGAGGACCAACGATTTTGTCATGGAAACTAGTGGGGGTAGGATATGGGAGGTCTCCACCCGCCAATCTCTAAGGTGCGAGGAGATAGTCTCCTTTTCCAGCCAACTGTCTTTGATTTACTCTACCCTCCCTAATGTGCAGTGTCAAGACTAGCGGATATGGGCTGCTAGCAAAGATGGCAGTTTCAGCGTGAAGACTTATTATCGGATGCTCACATGTCGTCCTCTTATCAAATTCCAAGGAGCTTTGTTGTGGAAAACGGGGATCGCTCCTAAGGTTAGATTCTTTGCTTGGCTTTTACTCAAAAGGGAAAGTCCTAACCACTGATCAGCTCATCCGTCGGGGAAAGGAGATGAACAATCTATGTGTAATGTGTCACCAACATGAAGAGTCTGCTGCACACCTGTTTCTCCACTATCAGATAGTCTACATGGTCTGGGGTGCGATTCTTAGGTTTTTCGGCATCGTCTGGGTTACCCCTCCAACTACTGCCCAACAACTCTTGGCTTGGACATAGGTCAGTTTTGAGGATCAACTTCGGGACTACTGGAAGGCAGCATTCTTTGCGGTCGTTTGGAATTTATAGCTTGAAAGGAATGAAAGAAACTTTGCTACTAAACCGCGTCCGGTGGGGATGGTCATCAAGTCTGTCAGGGACTGTATGTCTATGTGGGTTTCTAGCCGTCGGGACGCTGATGGGGAGCATTCTGCGCCTTGGGATCCGGGTTAGATTTTAGTTGTTCTATCCCTGGCCTAGAGGCTACGCTGAGGTTTTTGAAGTGCTTTGTTTTGTGTTTTTTAGTATTCCTGTTTGCTTTTTTGTGTCGGTGTAAGTTTATTCAACGTCTTGCTGGTTTTTAATACAATTACTATTACCGATAAAAAAAAATAAAAAATTCGACTTAAGAAATAATATAACTAACCAAAATCAAATCACAAATAATACTTATCAGGATATAATCTAGTCCTACCGATAATGCCTTTTTCCGTTCCAAATGTATGCACTGCGTCATTGTAATAGGTTATCTAAAAAAATGTAAACTTTAATATCACACATCGCATGATCAATGGTGTAAAATATGAAGTTCACTTATACAATATACTAATCTAATATACCTGCTCTGTTGCAGAATATCCAGCATCAAGATCCTGTTCAAGTAAATCAATTGCTTCTTGCAAGCCACGCCGGATCTCGGGATGTTTTGAAACATTAGGTTGAAAAAGAATTCGTGGATTGAGAAAATAACCTGCAACATGTAAAGGAGAGTGGAGAGTCGAATCCCATCTGTCATCAATAGCCTTCCAATATTTCTCATATTATGCCTTCATTGTGGTTGTGGGCTTCAGCAATTTGCATTTTGGTCTTGTCCATTCAATCATGTATCTCACCTATCGCCGATTCTTCACCATCCACATATTTTAAGACACTAATAAGATCTTATGGATCTTAATTAACTTTCTCCATAAGCTCACATAAGTTATTATAGGTCAACCTCCTTTCCATCGTTCAACTTTGCAAATTTAGAGGTGGCCTATTCTTAAAAAAAAAACATCTTCAGGGGAGTTCTCTAATGAATACAAAAAAATAAATAAAATACTTTTAAACATTGTAATATTATATTAACTTTATTTAAATTTAAATTTTAATAAAGGAAATTAAAATGCTAACTTTTTTTATCAGCTCGATGAGGCTATCAAGAAGGATGAAGTTTGTACCAAAACGAGTGAACCCTGGACACTCTTCCCTTGTTGTAAATAGACTTTGTTGCTCGTTTACACTTTTCTATAATTTATGATATCCAATCCATTTCACCAACTGCCTCAAGGATGAGATCAAGGCTATGAGCTGCACATGAACTCCAATACAAATGTTTTCTCTTCGCTATTAGTAACTTTCCAGCAATAACATAGTTCACTGCATTATCCGTTATCACTTGAATAATGTTTTCTTCCCCAACTTCTTGTACAATATTATCCAGTAAATTAAACAAATTCGTTGCATTTTGTTCAATTTCAGATGCATCAACCGATCTAATAAACATTGTACCACTCGGACAGGACATAAAAAAATTAAATATTTTTCGTCCCTTCCGATCTTTCCACTCATTTGACATAATCGAACAACTGCTCTCACTCCATGATGTTTTGAACTCATTTAGGTAAAGTTTGACCACTTCAACCTTCAACTCTAAAAGATGCCCAAATAATTCATATAGTGTTGGAGCCTTGAAACCTTGACCATACAAGGCTATCGCCTCACACACATTTGGAAAATAAAGAGTCAACTGCATGGAATGGAATATTAGCATGAAAAACTAACAAGCTGTCGTCTCACATATACGCATTCTGGATGCCTTATCCATACATGTCATCACCTTTGTTTGTGACATGCTAGCAACATCTTTACCTTTCTTTGATTTAGTTGAAATATTTCTCCATCATTGACTTTAGTGTCAGATCTACTTCCCTAAGTCACTGATATACTCTTTTCTCTTCTTACTTTCTTCCTTTTTTTTTTCCATAAAAAATTCTTTCATTAAAGCAGATACACGATTTGAAACTTTCCAACATGTCTTGGAATCTCCCTTGATTTTGGCCAAACCCCCCCCCCCCCAACACATACATACACATCGGTAGAACAATAATTACACGTTACTTGTCACCTTTTTTTTTGTCCGCGGTACCATGCAACCATCCTAGGTCAGATAAATGAGAGATGTCGATCTCTAATGGTACAGAAGGATTAGATGCTTCACTAGCAGTACCAGAATTTTTTTCCATCTCTATAATTGAATATTAATATACTACATGATAAAAAAATCAATAAACAGGTGGTTAATTTGTGTATTAAGGGGAAAAGTTTACAAATATTGGGCACTAATATGTGGCAACCATAGTGACAAATTTCGTTTTCGGCAATTTTTCGGTGGGGGATCCTTTCGCTACATTTCAGATTAATTTCGATAACTTCGAGAAAATTTCGGGGATTAAAAATATATATAAAAATATATTTTATATTTTTAAAAAATGACTAAAATATATACACAACATATTTAAAATTAAAAAAATACTTTTAAATATACAATGGATGTGTAAAATTGGAAAAATGCCCAATTTGATAAAAAATAGCTCAATTGAAAAAAAGGAAAAGTGTATATATATATATGTATATATATATATTAACATATCTGTGTGAGTTCGGAGGTCGCAGCTTCGTCCGACACTACCTCATTGAGAATTCCTAAAAAAAAATTAAAAACAAAACTTTGAGAAGAAGATGAATAATAGGGGTGGCAACATCTTTTCTACCCATGTGTTCGCCGGATCACTAGATGGGATGACGTCGCAAGATGGGGTTCGAATGGTTTAGGGTTTCTCAACAAAATCTCTCGCAGAAAAAATAGAAGAGGGTTTTTTTTTTTTTTTTAATTTTAGTCTTTAGTTTACTCTTTAATTCTTTTAAGGCTGTTGCAATTTAGGTTTTCTAGGCTGCATTTTGTAATTTACATTGTAGAATGCAGGGTGCAATTACTGAAATTCGACGAAAAATAACGAAATTACTGAAATTTAAAAAATTATCGAAATCTCGGCGAGAATTTTGATAGACCCCATTTCGCCAAAATTTGGCGAATTTTGTCACCATGGTGGCAACAGTGAACATAAATGGTGTACTAATATTTACCATTAAGTGACAATGATATATAATTTGAAGGCTATGTTGTACCGTGGCACATGTTTAAAGGGAAGACTTCTATGGCTGAGCAACTTGGAACACTATCAAGACCATTTGACTGGTTTCAATCAGATGATACTTCGTGCCAATATTTGGCCTTGAAGATCTTTTCATCATGGCCTTCAAATCATGTGGCTTAGATGGTGTTCTAGGTGGCACATATCCTGAAAAGACCGCCTTTATTTTGAACCAAACAAAAAAATCGCTCTAAAAAAATTTCCACGGTAAAAATCTCCACTAAAAAAAACCCATCTTCAAATCGTGCAAGTTTTTTACTGTGGGCTTAGGGTTGCTCCAACCAAAAAACCCATCTTCTTAGGGGCTTAGGGCTGCTCCACTAAAAAATAAATAAATTATAAAAGTGAAAAAAATACTTACAGGTTACAACTGAGGGACTGCGGTTCTTCTTCTTCTTCTTCTAGATTTTAGGGCATGAGAGAGGCTGAGGGCTGTGATTCTTCCTCTTCTTTGAGATTTTAGAGCACGAGAGGGTTTGAAAGCTGCGATTCTTCTTCTTCTTCTTCTTCTTCTTTGAGATTTAGGGTTGAGAGATGAGATTAGGGCTGTGAGATTAGAGCTGAGGGGGTCTGCGATTCTTTCTTTCTTCTTTTTCTCCCTTCTTCTTTTGTCTTCAAGACTTTAGGGCACGAGAGAGTTTCTGTAGAGATGGGAGTTGGGAGACGAGAGGCCTTTAAATATAAAGAGGGCAGAAATTATAAGTTTGCCCTTTTAGTTTATTAAAAACCCCTGTCAGTCCTTGGTTTAGAGTCAATAAATTCGACTCGCCGAATCTGCAAACTCGGTCGAGTTACCGAGTCGGATCTGTGAGTCTCTCGAGACCCAAGCCTGGTTGGCCCATTAGACGAGTCGACTCAGAACTTGGTCGAGCCAAGTCGACTTGCCCGAGTTCTGAGTCGACTCGTCGAGTTTTAAAACCATGGTCATAACGTTTGGGTACAAACGAAGTCATTAGGATCACACCCTCTTTGTGAAGAAGGATAGAAACTGACTTCTTAGTGTGTACGTGGATGATGTCATTTTCACAGGGGATGGCAGTGGAGATATTGAAGCTGAAGTACCATCTAAGCCAGATATTTGATATTAAAGATTTGGGTCCGCTTAGATATTTTTTGGGCGTTGAATTAGCGATATGTCAGAGAGGAATTGTCCTATGACAGAGAAAATAGACTCCAGATGTGCTGAAGCAAGTAGGAATGCTCGGGTGCAAATCTATAGATGGTCCTATGGATCAAAATCATAGGACCGATGCTGAAGGAGAATTGCTAATAGATGTTAGCAAATATTAAAGGTTGGCTGGGAAACTCATATACCTAACCCTAACACATTTAGACATTGCATATGCAGTCAGTGTTGTGAGCAAACATATGCATGCTCCTCGGACTTCTCACTTAGATGTTGTCTAGCTGTTGAAGTGTTTACAGATGTCGACTGGGCAAGATCAGTTAGTGACAGGAGATCTACTACAAGCCGTGCCATGTTTCTTGGAGGTACTCTTTGCCACTTGGAAGTGCAATAAACAAAGTGTGGTCTCAAATTCCAATTCCGAGGCAGAATACAGTGCTATGTATAGGAAGCTAGAGAAGGAATGTGGCTACGGTTAATACTTTCTGATCTTGGTATACCCGTTCGTCTACCTGTGAGCCTATGTGGAAATAATGAACCTGCCCTTCATATTGCATAAAATCCGGTTTTCCATGAAAGAACCAAACATATTGAGGTTGATTGTCAATTTTTCATTTCATTCGTGAGGAGGTAAAATCATAGGAATTCCGTATGCCTCAAGTTGCTTCCGAATACCAACTTGCCGATATTCTCACTAAGGCGGTTGGAAGAAATAGACCATGGGATATCACTTCCAAGTTGGGCATGACTGACATCTATGCACCAACTTGAGGGGGAGTGTTAGAATATATGTCATAGAGTAGTGGGTGCGTTATAAGTAATATTGGGGTTTCTAGGTGTAGGAATCAAGCTAGGCAAGTCGAGGCCCTAGCGACGAAAGCCAGGAGCAAGCCTACGTGTGCCTGCATCATAGTCCGTATAACCACAAGTGAGTCTTTCCCCACTTATGTGATACCTATTTTAGGCCCCTTTTTTGTTGTTTTTCACCCAGTCATCTTCATCATAGCCTTATTCCATCATTATGGGCGCGTAAATATTAGATAGACTTAAACTCCTACATCTTTTCTTTTTAGTTTCTCTCATCTTCTTTTCTAATCACTAGTAGGTGATCAAAGAGGCCTCATCAAATTGAATATTTTATTCATTTTATTTAATTTAAATTTGAACATTGCGATTTTGGCCTATAGGATTAGTAATTTTTTCAACTGTATACTTTATCCATATTTACTTGCTTGCTTGGTTACTTTTAGGTTTTACTTGGATATTACTTATTAGTTATGTTATTTAGTGTGTTCTTTTATGCTGTCTATTACATTTGGTATTTCCTTATCTTGTTACTATCATAACTTTTTCATTATTTGGTCTTCAGGATGTAATTCAATATCTGGAAAAAGCTTTTGGTGTTGGTTACATGATTGGTCAGACTGATAGTGGAAGCACTGCACAACATCAATCTGGGCACCAGGCATTAAAAGTTATTTCAGCACCAAGTAGTATGGTTGCTCCAGATCCTCCTAATTCAGATACTAATGTTAATGCAAATGCCTCAGAAACTGCTTTAGCAAGAACCTTATCAGATGAGGCACTTGACTATGAAACCCTACTGTCGACATTGGATATTGGGGGCCAGAACTTGCCAAGGCCCAGTCCCTTCTCAAATCCAAGTGAGCTCTCAAGGACATCAGCTGAGAGGCCTGCTCCTGCTGTTGATCTCAAACTCAAGCTTCATCTTTACAAGGTTCGACTTCTGCTTCTCACTAGGAATCTCAAGGCTACAAAGCGCGAAGTTAAGCTAGCTATGAACATTGCCCGTGGTAGAGATTCCTCTACAGCATTGCTTTTGAAGTCCCAGCTAGAGTATGCACGTGGTAATCATCGGAAAGCTATAAAGCTTTTGATGACATCCAATAATCGGACAGAATCAGGGATGCCGAGTATGTTTAACAACAATCTTGGGTGTATTTATCATCATCTCAGGAAACACCACACATCAACTGTATTCTTTTCTAGGGCACTGAAAAGCAGTTCCTCACTTCGATCTGAGAAGCCTCTAAATCTTTCCACTTTCTCACAGGATAAGTCCCTCCTCATCGTATATAACTGCGGGTTGCAGTATCTAGCCTGTGGGAAACCAATAGTTGCTGCTCGCTGTTTCCAAAAGGCAAGTTCAATTTTCTACAACCGACCGCTGCTATGGCTTCGGTTTGCTGAATGCTGTCTTTTGGCACTAGAAAAGGGACTTTTGAAATCTCCTAGGGCTTCTACTAGCGGTGAAGAAGTTAAAGTCCATGTTCTTGGTAAAGGAAAATGGCGACAACTGGTTGTTGAAGATTTGACCTTAAGAAATGGGCGTTTGGGTTCCATTGAGGAGGATAGTTTATTGTGCAGTAATCAATACAGGATCTCTATTCCCTTTGCTCGGCAATGTCTTCTCAATGCCTTGCATCTGTTGAACAGCCTCGAAGCGAAATCTTCAAAAGCTCAAGATTCTATTTCTGCCTCGGAAGAAGATGAATCAACCCAGGTGGTAGCTGTAGGGATTAAGAATTCAAGCCACAAGAATTCATCAGGTGGGGATTCAAAATCGTCTAATGCGACAGCAGCCTCGGCGCAGGCCAACTCAAATGGTGATTCCAAAGAACCCAAAGGAGGTGTGGGATCAAACCCTACCTTTCAGAGCTCAGTCTCTGCCTATGAGGAGATGCGCAGAAGAGAGAACCACATGATAAAGCAAGCGGTTCTAGCGGACCTAGCATATGTGGAATTGAGCTTGGAGAACCCTTTGAAAGCGCTATCCACTGCAAATGCACTCCTTGAACTTCAAGACACATCCAGAATCTATGTCTATTTGGGTCATATATATGCGGCGGAGGCCCTTTGTCGACTGAACAGGCCGAAAGAAGCTGCCGAGCATTTGTTGGTTTATGTGTTGGACGGGAAGAACAGTGTCGAATTGCCCTACAGTGATGAAGACAGAGACAGGTGGAGAGTTGATAAGAGTGGAGACGCCGAGGATATGAATGGTGGTTCTGTAGCTGCCAGAAGCACAGCTATGGAAGATTCTCAACCTATATTGTTCCTCAAGCCTGAGGAAGCACGTGGGACCCTTTACGTGAATCTTGCTGCCATGTTCGCCATCCAAGGTGATCTCGAGCAGGCTAACCGATTTGTTACAGAAGCTTTATCTTCGATACCCAACAGCCCCCGAGCAGTTCTTGCAGCAGTTTATGTGGATATTTTGCGAGGGAAAGCACAAGATGCCCTTATCAAATTGAAGCGATGCAGCCGTGTCAGCTTTCTTCCCTAATGTATAACATTGAACAGCTCTTGATTAGTTGTATTCGTGGCGCAGCTGGCGCCCCATTCACCTACCCCCCAGTGCGAGTAGCTAGATATAGGGATCTCTGAGTATCTGTAACATATTAACGATGCGTCGTAGAATAAGCTTTTTCATATTTAGGGTTTGGTGGCATGGCACGTTGTTTTGATTTGCAAATGTCCACCTTTCAAATTCAAGATGTAGTTTTCTCATTAAAATTTAGCAATCTTTTAGCGGCCAATCCAGTTCTAAACAAGAGATCAGCTCTCCTGAGATGGGGGAATTCTTTCATTCAGGAAAGTGAAATACAGAGTCTGTTTCCATTTGTGGCCTTGATCTTTTTCTTTTTTTGAAGTCTTTGATTAATGTTTCTTTGCAATGAGAAGTGAATGCCATTGAAGCATTTCTTTCGCTTCTGATGCTTTGTATCATATTGAATGAGTATCTCTCCTTTCTTTTCTATTTCCCATGTATGTAGTAAAACCAAAGATGCAAAATTAGCAATTGATTATTGATTCGTTTAATACTACTAGTATAAAGGCACGTGCATGAACGTGGATATTAGAACCTTAAATGATCGAATTTTAGTTTTAAACATCTATCGGGTGATTTGAAATTAAAAAAATATAGTATTTCAAGCGTTCGATTACTATGTTTTATGATTTAGTAAAGACAAAAAATAAAATTTATTATTATGTTTTTTATGTCTTTATTATGTATAATTTAAAATATAAAAAATTTAATAAAAAATAAAAAAATATAACTTATATTGTCAACTATAAAACATAAAGAAAAAAAATAAAAACTAATAAATAAGTATGATCTAGAAATTTCAATTACATCGAAAATGGGTATCTATTCTTTCTCGACTTTAACTTTCTTGAGGATTTTATTGTCTTCATTATCCGTAGTCTCGTATTTAATGTTTTGGGATATCTATGACTTTGGAAGATAATTTTGATAACTTGTATCTTGATTTGAAAGAAACTCATTTTCGAGATATTGACACTAAATTTGATTTTAAGGTCACTTTTTTTAAGATCTATATCACGTTAAATCAATGCCTGACCATTTGATGGTGCGCCCATTATCTCGAGATCAAGTGTGTGAAAAGTTGGAACAAAAAAATTCTCCATCATTTAGTTCAAAGTTGTCAATTAGTTTTAATATGGTGCCTTAATAGATTCGATGGACATAGTTAATTAAAGGTAAAATCATATGTTGATAAAATCACTTGTCATTCATCTCGTTTAAATTTGATTTTAAGGTCACTTTGAAATTTGTGCACTTCAAATCAATATCTGACCGTCTGATGGTACGCCCATAATCTTAAGATCAAGTGTGTGAAAGATTGAAACAAAAAACACTGTTATCATCAATTTCAAAGCAGTCAATGAGTTTTAACATGGGTGCTCTCAAAGATTCAGTTGGAATATTTAAAGGTATGTTTGGAGGTGGGATCTTAATTGGCATGCCCAATTACTATGGTTTGATCAGGTCTAATTGGCTGAACTTTAAATGCGGTTCAAACATATTTGAGAAGTGCACGTGCGTTGCACGTGGACACCGTAAAATGAATATTTTGATGAAAGATGATTTTAATTATGAGTTAAAATTGACTGATCGTATAAAATCATAATCGTATATTATCACTCAATCACTAAAAAACTAATAACAATTATTGTTAAATATTATATTGATTCGAGTATTTTGTAGAACTTACTATAGATACATGTTTCTATCCTATTACGTTCGATTAATTTGATTGTATACTAATTATATATGTTTAATAAAATTTTCTTAATTATTAATTTCTACTTTAATTTTATAATAACTAATGTAACTAAGGTTTCAAATTTTCATATCCTACGTATTTATTAATTATTATTAAAAATATGAATAATAATGTCCACCCATACATAGGGGTCCAAGTTTTGACTCAAAACTTAAACCTAGCCTGAAAATCGGCGAATCGAACTGGTCCAAACAGACCCGAAAATCGATAATGAACCTATTCCGAACTCGTTTCGATTTTTGGGGGGAAAAATAAAAAATTTATTAGGTAGTATGAGAAAACTGAGAAAGTAGTTTAAAATAATAAAATGGTGATTGCACCCATTCAAATCCATGATTGCTTGGAATTAGACAATGGAGATCGTTTTTCATCCTAATATTTTGTAAAATAGTTCTTGAGACTATGATCTTACTCTCGTATGGGTGTAAGTTTTGAACTGAAATTCGAACCCGCCCAAAAAACCTAACTAATTGAACAACTCCAATCGATCCAAAAATCGGTTCAAATCGAATCTGATTTCGATTTTAGGTGGGAAAAGTCGAAAACCGATTAGATAAGATGAGAAAATTTGATTAGGGGTATATTAATTGTGACTCAAAGGGTTTCAACATGCTAATAAATTATTATTTGGGTAACTTAACACCCATGAAATCTTAGAGGGCATCTATGCAAAAAGCCATCGACTCTTTGTATTAGTTGATGGAGATTATTTTTCTGCCCAATCTTTCACATAAGGGAATTTGATATCAAAGTAAGTCAAATATTTTATGGCAAAATTGTTAATTCTCTTAACTTTGTGAGTTTCTTTAAAGGTGTTAGAAAATATAACTTTTATGGCAAAGTTGATAATTTTCTTAACTTTGTAGGTTTCTTTGAAGGCGTTAGGAAAAAGAACTTTTATGGCAAAATTATTAATTCTCTTAAATTTGTAAGTTTCTTTGAAGGAGCTAAAAATAAGGAAGGAAAGAGAATTCATTTAAATACCATTATTTACGTATTCTTATTGAAAAGAAATTCTATGTTTTAATGAGGAGTTAAGGGTATTTTCGGTATTGCAAAATATGATAGAAACTATTTCTATTTTTATATAATAGTGATATTTTTGGTATTATAAAATACGATAGAAACTATTTTTACTTTTATATGAAAGTAAGGATATGTGTTTAATTAAATATCTATCTTGCTAGCATAGTACAAGGCCATTTTTTTCATCTAAATAAGTAGCGATGAACGATTCTTACGAATGGGATTTTCTCCTGTTGTCAAACTCTAAAATTTTTGTTGTATAATCTAAAAGTAGTTAAGGTAGTGGAATTGAATTGACGGGAGACTCACATGTGGAATTTAGTTGAAAAATAAAGCAACTTCCAAGTGGCAGTTTTGCCATTTTATTTTCAACGGACCCAATTCCACATGTCAGTAAATCTACTTCCTCGGTCCTCTTCGTCACTTTTTAATTGACCCTGATATGCGATACGTTTGTAAGATAAAATAATAAAATATCATGAACGATCTCGATTAAATCATATAAACTGCGATCAATTAGTAAAACCTAAATCTATTAATTTATCTAAATAAATGCTTAGTGATTTATGGAACGAATTGATGAAGGATGAACAATAATATTGATGTAAAATTCTTGGCATTACTATGAATGAGTGTAGAGAGGATCATATTCACGAACTAGAATGACTAGCCCTATTTTTAACGCCTCCATAAACATGGAGCCACAAAATCTCTAAAATTTCTCATCTCGCTTGGTAGACTTTGTGGTGGGACCTTAAGTACCAACTTAGGAAACTGATTAGCAAAATTTGATTAAAACATCTAAGCCTCTAGTAATTTTTTTAATTAATAACTAATCTCATTCTATTTTAATAATTGCAATTAGACCATTCCATCTCTCATATAATACATAAGCACCATATATGGTACTCAGTATCTACTTCGATGTTTATAGTTCCCATCTCCTTCCATTGATTTATATTCTAATGATTTGAGGGCATCTCCTATATGACTGGTGCTAGATTAGATCGGCGGAATAATCCAATGTCCTTTGATTAGCCTATATATAAAAGTTGATGGATTACCTTTTGAAATTAGTCGGGTACCTTTGGAGTTTGATGAGAAATCCAACCGACTCATATATCAGCCGATGCAATGATGTCAACAGTTGGTGAATCTAAGTTCCATAACCTACTCCTAGATATTCCTTGGTGATTTCTAAGGTCAACAAAGATATTAACAATAAAAGTGATAACCTGATGTAGCCTTTATAATAGTGAATTTTCGGAATACGTCAAATGATGTGAAGATTCAGACCCATGAGCTATAATATTGTCCGATTTTGAGCTTAGATTTTCACCCTGATTTTATTTTTGATATGGGCTTAAGTCCCCACCCAAAACGCGTCATAACATGTAGCGTCCGCAATCACATATAACTCAGGATCAGGACTTTTTCCTATCTGATGTGGGACTATTACAATGATTAAATTGTTATAAACTCGATCACACTTACCTTAAAATATGTGTATCGAATATGCGATGGTTTATAAGTAATTCAATCATACCGGAACTAAATCTCATCAGAATCACGTGAACGACTAGTCCGTTTTCATCAGGCAGATCTAATGAGAATAGTCTATCATGTTGTGACACACGCTATAGGGTCATGTATCGAATTACACGTGACCTCTTTGTTTCTCTCTCTCCTTTAGCGAAAAGTTGAGTGTATCTAGGAGACTCTAAACTACTTTCTTGCTTGGTTAAAATCTTAAGTCTCCATCTAATGTCACGAGTCAAAGTTTGACTTATACTATAACTTGTGTCTGACTTGAGATCAGTTCACTAACCACTCCTTATGATTGATTTGGCTGGTTGGATCATCATTGAAAATATTACGAGAAATATTAACTTCCTTATGGTTAGTTGCTTTCTTAATATATGCTTCATTTACATTGTGTGACATTCATCACTTAGATGATATGTTATGACATATATGTGGTAGGTTAAAAAGGAATAAGATACGACACACGACTTTTAAGCCTTTGTCACGATAGAATTTTTTTTACGGTCACGTGAAACTTGGAATGTTGGCGTCCATGTACGGATGCAACTCATCTATGATAGTATGAGATGTCACATGAAGTATATCTAGGTTGCTACGGAACCCTTCTTTTGGAAAGTGTGGTTAGTGAAATCTATCGCACCGTGACCCATTGAAACTAAGTTTAAGAAAAGATGGAATATGAATATGTTAAACTACGAGATGTTAAGAAAATGAGAACTTAAACCCACACAAATATGAAATCGGGGCAGGGATCTAAGCCCATAATTGAATAATGTTATGATATGTTAAGATATGCTGTGAAGGCCAGCTAAACATGAATTAAGTTTCTACACGTGCCATACCTTACGAGCTACCGTAAGAGTCTAATATTTGCAATCAAGACGGGTCTTAAGGATAATATGATGGTTTTGTCTCGAACTAAGGGGACATTGTGATTACTATGCGCGCAACTTCATCTGACTGGATGGTGATTTATGTTATGATATGGAAGTTAGATGATTATCTACACGTGGACCTCGCGTGATAGGCTTGACCAACGATTATGGCATAATAAATCGTTTAAACAAGATAAGTAAGATACGAAGTACGTTGTGTAGGCGTATGAAGTAATAATAAAACTTTCGATATGCCACATAAGTTAAGTTGACAAGACAAGTAAGAAAAGTATTTAACATCATATGTATTGAAATCTGTTATGTTCTTTCAATATTATAACTTTATAGATATGAAATACTTATGAAAACTTTTATTATGATGTTTATATAGAATTGTAAAAGATTCGCTTTCACTCATGAAATTGCACCCACGACCACTTGGGTAGATTGTAGTGGATCGGTTGTGCAACCCACTGAGTTTACGTGACTAATTAAGTAAACTCACCCCTATCCCAAAAACTAACAGGTGCATATGAAGATATGAACTACATTGCCGAGTGGACTTGATGCATTGGTAGATGATACAGTTTATGAGGGTGACGATATGGATGACCAACTTGACATTGTTAGGTATGTATAAATTGTTAGAAAGACTTTCCAGCAGTTGGTTGTACCTTAACTTATGGTCAATTTATATAATAGACCCAAAATTAAATGTAAGCCTAATGATAAAAAGTTTGAATGTGAGAGGAAATTTGATTCAGGACTTTTGAGAGCCCTATTTTATATAAGATTTAATAAAATATGTATGTCCGCTTATCGCCTTAACAAGCGTGCGATATCATAAAGCAGAATTCTAGGCCCTCGATATCGATTAGGATTCTGGATCGTGACAAATGATCCGTCCAATTTGCGAAAAGTGCCCACTCTTATGTTAGTGAGGAAACCAATAATGCCACGAAGTTAAATCACTTCATAATCTAAAGGTGATCCCAACGTTTTGGAAGTTTACATATCCTCGTATAATTGGCGAGGTAGGTTTACAAGAGATGAGCATAATAATATCTCCTACATTTATGATAATAGATCATAGAATCCCCTCATTTTCAGCACCCTTCATCAATTAACTAGTATTTCTCATTGGATGCAATCCGCCTTCGAAGAGGCTCAAACTCCTTCACATGGATATGACCGTCGTTCAAAAAATAGAAAAAAATCTGAATTGTTCGGAGAAAACAACTGCAAGAAATAGTAAAGCTATTTAGGAGATACTTATATGAAAATCTAGAGAGTAACCCTCTGATTTTGAGAAGATACGATGAAAGGTTGCTCTCAAATGCCATTTTATTTGGTGTCAAGCAAATAATTTGGGAGAAAACTCGAGAGCATTCTCTCACGGTGTAAAGATGAAAGAAAATTGAAAAAATAAGTTATTGGAGGCTTATATTTTGGCATCAAGCATCAAGGGATGCCATTTTTATTTTATTTTTTTTTAGAGGAAAGGGATGCCATTTAGTTTTGCTTCCAGCAACAATTTTTATTTTTATAATTACTAAAATATCCTACATTCTCTCATTATTTACATATACTTATTATAATTTATTTTTTAAAATAATTTTATCGAAGCGCCGATACCTCGATATAGAAGTGCTGACGCTCCTGAAATGAGGCGCTACCTCGATATAGAGGCGTTGGCGCCCCTAAAATGAGGCGCCCACACATTTTTTGAGTAAATTATGTCTGAAAAAGTAAGTCTACAATTTCTTCAAAAAATAGAGTAAAGAAAAAATAGAGACTTTAAAGTGGTCCCATGCCACCTATCACTTCACAAAAAGGGCGCTACGTGTCGCGCTCATATCAATTGGCGTAGAGATATCTCTATGCCCGAGCGCACATCCTTGACCCTCTATATATATATATATATATATATATATATATATATATATATATATATATAGCCTGATATAGTTATTGCCCTATCTTGACCCTAAAATTTTCAGGTTTTTAATTTAAAGATTCTAACCCTATTGTAAAGCCCTAAAAGTTTGGCCATAATCCTAACATTTATCACTGATGTGTTCCATGCATGGCTTTTATGGCCAACAACCCTTTTCAATCTCTACTTTTGAAGAGAAGTATATTGCCATCCTTTTATGCACAACCAAATCACTTAAGCAAAGTCAAAAAACATTGTTTGCTTTGAATAAGACGATAGAGATTGTTTTTCAATCCAATCTTCCACACAATAGATTATGAGATTATAAGCCTAGCTACCATCATATGGTCAAGTGTTGAATCCATGTGGCACACATCTCAAAAAGTGAATGTGAATAACGTTTGATGATACACCATAATTATGTTTACTTTTTAGAATGTAGGCCACGTGGAATAAAAATTTGACTTTTGGTCAAGTTTTGATTTTTTATCAAAATTTAATTTTTAATAAAACTTTGAATCATATAACCTAGCAATGGATATTGACTACTGCTATGTTAATTGATAACTTGGTGTTACATTACCAATTTTTTATTAGTCAAAATTGATTGTTAATAAAAAATTAATTTTCGTTCGTACTTTGACTATTATCTAACAATAGATGGTTGTTACTACTGTGTAACTTGTGACTTAGTTCTACAAATTTTTATTGGATAAAGTTTGGCTTTTGGTTGAAAGATTAATTTTTGTCAGAATTTGACTTTCTTAAACATTGACTAAGGTTTAGTGAATACCGGTTATTGTTGTGTTAATTTATAAATTAGCAGTATATTATCAATTCTTTTATTCATCCATGTTTAGTTTTTCAGTCATAGTTTAACTTCACATGAAATTTTACCTTTTAGATCAAACTTTGATTATTATAATATGATCGTGGTACAGGGATATTTTAGTTACTAAGTTAACTTTTTTCTTTCTTTTCTTATAATATTTTACCAAAGAAACTTATACTTTAGAAAACGTAGAAAGTAATTTAAATTGAGGGAAATTTACCTGACAGGCCCTGTCAGATACGCCTTTTACGTCAGAAGCCCTAAAGTTTCACTTTTACCCAGACAAACCAGCTGCGCGCCGAGCTGAGGCACGCCTGTAGGAAATACCCAAACTACCCCCACAGTAATAAATAGCCGCCCTCTTTTCAAATCATTTACTGTTTTGAATTTACTTTTTCGTTCGAAGTCGGTGGAGAGTCGTTTACGCTTCGTGGACGATCGCGTTCAAAACTACAACCTTCAAGCTACCAAATCTGTAAGTTAGAATTAAAATTAGCTTCCATCGCTATAGATTTTTTATTTCTCCTCTCTTTGTTGCATATTTTGACATAATTTTTTAGGTTTTCCCATATGTAATCGATATCGATTATATATGTAATCGATATCGATCCTATATATAATCGTTACCGATTACATATTTAGTCGCTATCGATTACATGATAGATTATCGATTACATTTAGAGTCGATAACGATTATATATGTAGTCGTAATCGACTATATAAAGCTATGGATGACGAATCTATAACAAATCGATATCGACTTTCTATGAATATAATTAATACCCATCATTTGAAATAATTTCCTATAGTTATTACCCTCGATGCCATAATAAATCATACGAGGTTTTATATTTATCTCAAATTGACGCGTTCAATTTATTGCCAACTACCCTTTTGTAAAACCATTATGGCAAGTTACGGTGGAAGAATGAGAAAATGTAATACAACGTTTCGTATTCCACAATCTAGGAGCTTTAAAAACAGTCTTAGTTCGTCCTTAGCAAACCACCTATCATCCCTACCATATATTTTTCCAATGTCTGACGACGAAGAAAAAACCTTCTATAACCCAATAAAGTTCGATCCTGTATGGGAGGACCCACCACCACCACCAGAACCAGATCCTCTGCAGTTCCTGTGGGACGAGTACGATGAAGTAATGGAGATTTTGGCGAAGGAAGAAAAGAAGAAGAGGAAGGAAGAAAAGAAAAAGAAGAAGGAAGAAAAGAAAAAGAAACTTAAGACGGAACCACCCGGCTCTCCACCCCATCCACCACCTGCTCTTCATCCTTCTTCCTAACTTTTCTTTTCTTTTTTAATTATAAGTGAAAAAATTTGAATGTAATTGAAATATTTTGCAAGTAAATGAAACAACTTTTTGATGCAATGGCGACTTCATGAAATTTTTTGAGTCCGTAAATTAAATATTTTCTATTTAAATAAGGGAAATTTACCTGACAGGTAAATTAAACATTTTGAGATCAATGTAGACTTATATTTAATTGATGGCGATTTCATAAGTAATCGAGATCGATTACATTGAGAGTCGGTAGCGATTACATATAGGAACGATATCGATTATATATGTAATCGATGTAGGTAAAGAAGAAGGAAGAAAAGAAATAGAACAAAAGAAAGAAAAAGAAACTTAAGAGTCAGTAAATTAAGTAATTTCTATATAAATAAACATTTTGAGGTCATTGCGAATTTATATTGAGTCGTTGGCGATTTCATCGGTAATCGATATCGATTACATATAGAGTCGTTAGCGCTTACATATGTAAT
The DNA here is from genome assembly GCA_021018995.1 of Chloranthus sessilifolius. NCBI lineage: Eukaryota > Viridiplantae > Streptophyta > Magnoliopsida > Chloranthales > Chloranthaceae > Chloranthus > Chloranthus sessilifolius. The sequence goes on from CM037589.1 coordinate 100,410,529, forward strand.
CGTTATCGATTATATGTAGACTTGAAATCGATTATATATGCAAGTAAATCAAATGGCGACTTCATGAAATCTTTTGAGTTAGTAAATTAAATATTTTCTATATAAATAAACATTTTGAGGTCATTACGACCTTATATTGTGTCGATGGCGATTTCATCTATAATCGATATCGATTACATCTAGACTCGATATCGATTACATATAGAATCGGTATCGATTACATCTAGAGTCGGTATCGATTACCTATGTAATCGATAACGACTCTATATGTAATCGATACAGGTTTTATATATACATTTCATCAACATTTTTAACTATCCTTGTTAGTATGGTGCTCAGTCCTTTCTTTTTTATTACAGTTCATTTCAAAAGACTGTCAAGATGGTTGTACACCGAGCTGTTGCCAAGTGTTCGCCCAGTGCCGTTTCGAATCTCTACGAAAGTGCTACCCCAGATCGGAAGAAGTTACTGAGAGATTCAGTTTTTGGTGGAATATTTCAAATGCCGAAGGGTGTGGGATTTCTTTCCGATGTGGTGGATGCGATGCTGACATTTTGGGTTGATAAAAACCACTTCCGAATTGGGAAGACTGATGTCTATCTTCGGAAGATAGACATTGCATTGATACTGGGCCTTGCCGTAGTTGGCCCAGAAAAGTATACCCCATCCGGTAAACCATCGGTAGAACAAACCATTAGATACAAATACTTTCGTGGAACGCCTCCCGGAAAAATTCTCCGGTCTCATATAGATGCTGCAATTTATAGAGCGAAAAGTGATGAGGACTTCTTAAAGTTGTCCCTTCTGTTTGTGTTGTGCATATTTCTCTTCCCCGGGTCCCACCATCAGATTTCGGAAGACCACATCGACCTCATCGATGATGTGGAGACCTTTAACCGAACTCCGTGGGGTCTGCTCGTCTACCAGGACTTGATGGAGTATATAATAAAGGGCGCGGCGAATAGAAAAACCGCCGAGATGGATAAAGCCCTGAAGACGTACAACACATATGGATGCATATGTGTACTTCAATGGTGGGCTTATGAGATCCTGCCCGATATATCGCCATCCCAGCTAGGCCTCAAGGACCCTTTCCCACGGCTGCTGAAATGGTCGGACAGGGCGCAGTCCAGGATCAAAGGTTACACTCGCGGGCAGATGTTAGACAGCAAGGTATGAGGTCTATTGCCTATTCAAAAAAAAGCAACTTACCAATTCATTCTAGAATCGATACCGATTCATTACAGAATCGCTACCGATTCATTTACGAATCGATAACGATTCCTTAACAATCGATAGCGATTACTTACAGAGTCGATAACGACTTAATAAGTAGTCGATAACGATTCATTACCTAATCGATAGTGATTTGTTAAGGAATCGATAACGATTTATTAAATAGTCGGTACCGATTCTTTACATAATCGAGAGTGATTTATTATATATATAACGATCATTTTATTCTGTTGTTTCATTTTCTTTCAAAAGGTTCGCGCTCCCCTCATGCCTCAGGGCTTTGAATTAGAGATACCCGTGGTAAGAGAATATCTACGGGTTCAAAAGGAGGTTGGGGGGAAGAGAAAAGAACCGGTCAAGAAAGCTGTGGAAGAGATTCTCAAGAAGAAAAGAAATTACATTCCGGACGAGAATATTGGAGAGGGAGAGGAAGAATGGGATGACGCATCGACGTCTGAAGAAGAACCCCTCTCGAAAAAGGGCCCCGTGCATGTGGGAGAGGGTCGGCCAAGAACTAGGGGGGCCGCCAAGGAGAGCCTGGCAGCGAAAGATAGCCCAGCTGAAGCATCCACCTCCAATGATTCTTTGTTGAGGAGGGTCGATCATTTGACGCTAGATAACTTGAAGCTCACCCAAAGAGTGAGCGATTTGGAGGGAGAGAATAAGGCCCTGGCTAAACGTTGCGCTTCTTTAGAGAAACTATGCAACTCCTTCAATGAGAGGCTGAATTCAAGGGATGCGGAGTGGCAGAAGTTAAATCACTACAACTATTTAGTCAGAAAGGGCCAGACTGATATAAAAGAACTCCTTGAAAATTTATTGGAGGCGAGACCTAAGGTATGTGTTGAAATCTAGTTTTAGATATTCAATTTTGTTAACATAAATCGATATCGATTATATATAGAGGCGATACCGATCATATATACAATCGTTATCGATTATATATGAAATCGATGTCGATTCTATTTACAATCGATCACGACTATCTATATAATCGATAACGATCATATATAAAATCGATAGCGACTATATATGTAATCGGTAACGATTGTATATATGATCGATTTGGACTTTTTAAAATGTGGACTAAAAATTAATTCTTATTTTGCATCATTATTACGATGTACAGGATGTGGCTATGGAGGAGCTGATATCGAAGGTGTGCGACACAGCCTTCGGTGAGGAACCATCAGCTCCTGCTCATCAGGTTCCTCCTCCTCCTCCCGTTGATGAGGTGAAGGCAGCTGCTGACAAGCAGCCTGAGACCCAAACTGATAAGGGTCCTGCTGGTGAAGAGGAAACCTCTTCCCAATTGTCTCACCAACAAGCTGAGCTTCGCTTAAGACCTAGGCAAGCGAAAGCCAGCAAAGTAGTTGCCATCAAACCTAAGGCCCAGCGAAGGGTAGCGGTTGAAAAGAAGCTCACATGAAGGAAGGCAACAAGGACCAATCACGAGCCTAGACCGGTGGCGATCATTACCTGGTCCCGGTCTCGATGAAGATGCTCTGTTGAGCTAATAATGAGCAAAAATATATGCTAGACATATGGAACAAGCCTCTGAAGGAGGACGAGTAAGTAGAATTACCCTGAATACTTAACTTTATTATTATATATTTATCGTGAAGATTAGTTAAGTTGGCCATTTTTTATGCAGAGAATATGTTAGCACTGTCGGCAAGTATAAGCTTGTGGTGCAATCCTTCAGATGTCTGGCGGGAACCCAGTACCTGGATAACTTTGTAAGTTTAACATACTGTAGGCAAAATCGTTATCGATGGCTTATGGAATCGGTATCGATGGCGTATGGAATCGGTATCGATGGCTTTTAGAGTCGCTAACGATGGCTTATGTAATCGTTAGCGACTCTGTACATCATCGATATCGATTCATTAGAGAGTCGATAACTATTTCGACGACTTAAATAATCGTTACCGACTCTAAAATGAATCGATATCGATGATGTACAGAGTCGCTAACGATTATGTATTTAACTCTAACTGCATATTTTAATCTAACTGCATTGGTTTCAGGTTATGGGCGCCTACCTGAGATCATCGATATCGATTCATTAGAGAGTCGATAACTATTTCGACGACTTAAATAATCGTTACCGACTCTAAAATGAATCGATATCGATGATGTACAGAGTCGCTAACGATTATGTATTTAACTCTAACTGCATATTTTAATCTAACTGCATTGGTTTCAGGTTATGGGCGCCTACCTGAGACATTTGGAAGTTATTGATGATAAAATTCATCCTGAGAAAGATGTCAAAAACTTCCTAATGGACCCTGCCACACTGACGTACATGGGCTATGAACTGAGAGATTTCAACAGGTTCCTGCTTGCTGAAAAATTGTACGACCAGTCGATCGAGGTTCAAGTTCATAGGTGGGCTGCCTCTAGACAAAGAGAGACCGGAGGGAAGAAGCTGATGGAAACTTTCTGTAATAACCCAGATTTTTTGAATTTTATTTAATGGTATTAGATGATGTACCACACAATGCGTGGTGCTAACGCTCCACACCGGAATATACCCACTTTAGAAATAGTCTAATTTTTTATATACATATCAATATTAGACTCATTGCGGAGTACTTGTCGATACGATTCCAACGATATATAATTTGTCGATTTTCGATAAGAATATAAAAAGTTATGCCCGTTTGAAGAGTGAAGCGGGTTAAAGGGCACAATTGTAAATTCGGGAGAGAATCACCATTTACCTTGGTGCTTACACAAAGCGCTGGAGCAAAACCTCTTCTCAAGCTTTTCAAGTCACGTATGAATTCTGCTTGCGTGTAAAAACTACTATTTTATTAAATCTTATACGGAAAATCTTAATTAGAGTTAACCTATACAGAGAATTAGATATATATTTTACTTTCTCTCATTGTCTTTCTTATTCCTCTTCTCGTAAAAGCTCGGCGGTCTATCTTTCATAATTCCTCGTCGGATCTCTATTGATTTTCGATCTTATCAGAGAATCTTACACCATCAAAGTTTCTCATCGCTGCGACCAATTTATCGTAAGAAAGGAATTCTCGCGAAAAGACTCGGGCATATCGTCTCTCGAATCCGATCTCCATCAACCCAAATCATCGTAGGATTCGAATCACGCTTCAACAGGTGGGTGCCTCTAAATCCATCTTAAATTATTCAGTTATTTCTTAAAAAGAAAACCCTAATTTTTCCTTAATTTTTGATAAATTTCGGGTCTTAAAAACATAGAAATTAGGCCCAAAATCGATAGGATCGTTTTTCCCAGATTTTCGTGAAATTCGGCCAAACTCTTCAACAGACACAGCCTCGGTATTTTGGCCATAACATTTTATCCCGAACTCCGATTAAGAAGATTCTTTTTGCGTTGGAAAGATAATAGAAAAATCTACAACGTTCATGTTTTGACCAACTCATGAATCAATCGTCTTGATGGTCAAAAATATATGAGAATGCTACGTCAAATTCTAGGATTGGCGCAACTTGCCTGTTTTGACTTGTTTTTGAGGAAACACTTAAATAGGTCTATATTATTAGTAATTAGAGTTAATCTTAATGCAGGAACGTATATTGTGATGTAGATTGAGGGCGAGAGGCCATCAATAGGACCTTGCTTGACTTCGCATTACTCCGAGTTTAGGTAGGAGAATCTCATCTTTACAGTATTTTATTTTAATTCGCATGGATATTTTGAATTAAAATCTTTGAACTTGCATATGCCATTGAAATCACATCTGTAAATTGAAATTGATATGAATGACTAAAAAAATCTAAATCTACCTGAATCCTGAAACCTGAATCTGCTTAAGCTCTGAAAATATGAAATCAAGAATCTGAACTATGTATAAGAGACTTACATCTGATTTATATTAGTATCTGCATTTGTTTTATGATTGACCTGAACGACCCCTCAAAAATTCCTGAATAATTTCCTGGCACAAGTTTCCCTCATTACGTAGGGGCTTGTTGCATCCTGAAAAAGGGTTCATGAACGACGATGGTAGGTAGGGGTTCCCATCGGCTATATTCCTGCTCTCGAGATATAGTTTACTCGGAAGGTATTTTAAGTTGAGGATTAAGTCATGAATTACTGAACTTTGCATATAGAAGTTAGAGAAACTAAGACATCAAACATCAAGACTGTTCTTGAAACTGTTTTCACACATTTAGAAATAAATCTTACATATGATTTTCGCACCTAAATTCAGTTTATTATCTGCTTATATGTTTGACAAGCTATATTCCAATATTTGTTTTGAAACCATGTTAGTTAAAGTAAAATGCCGTAGATGTCTTTCTTCTACTGAGCTTTGTTGGTTAGCTCACTCCGACTATACGTCACAGGTTCAGGTATTGACGTGGCTATTCAGGGTTGTGAGACTGATCCTGACTACGTGCCTGAGGAAGAGCTTGAGGTTCCTCCTGAGGAGTTTTTCCCAGTATAGAACTTACTGATTTTCTTATTTGTGGTGAGAGTTAGACTTGAATTTGTGGGCCCATTTTAGTTGGATACCATAGTTTTATATTTGACGTTAATTTCTGTTATGAGCCAAGTTTCGATGATGGTCGGCCATCATCGGTGGTTCTTCACTTTTAATTGCTTCCGCATTCATTTTAGCTATAGATATTTATTGCGCTTTACTCTGATATGTGCCCTGTTTGTCCGGCTTATCGTTTATTCGATAGGTTGGCGAACCGGCCTTTCCTATACCTGAGGGATTGGAAAAGTCGGGTCGTCACACTTTCTTCTTCAATGAGCTTCGAAATCTGTGGGCTCACGAATGCAACATAGTATGCTTTTATCCTCTTTATAATTATTCTTTTTAATTTTTTCTATCATACCCTTTGAGATTATATTACTTTTTTGTAGATATTTATGCCAATACATTCTGAACAACCATTACACTAGGCGCTTGCGATCGTAAAGATAGTCGAACGATCGATAATGATCGTCGACCCTATATTTAATAGGCCCTCTAAGGAAAGATATGTGTCCCAATTGCAGGCGCTGGTAAGATATTTTGCTTAGCATATCTTTTATCATTGTTAGCTTAACATATCTGACACTTCTCTCTATTATTTCGAAACAGACCCAATACCTTCCCGTGATCTTATATTCGTACGGTGACTCCGCTGCACTAATGAATAAGAACTATCCTTGGTCATTTACTGACTGCCGGATCAAAGCCGTCCCCCGACAGACCAACTCCTGTGATTGTGGAGTGTTTGTTGTGAAGTATGTCGAATACTTTATGATGGGAAAGAAATTTGACTTCGCGCAATCAGATATAGAGAGGATCAAGGCAGAAATTGGCCATATACTGGCTACATACACAGGCGATGGCGGAGTACTGGTGAAGGAAGATAAAAAGGAGGGGGAGCAGCAGTAGTGTGGTTGTATTTGAATATTTTTGTAATAGTGTGGTTGTATTTGAATATTTTTGTAATTGTAAATTAAATTATTTTGAATAGAATTGCACTATTTTTATATAGTTGTAGTTAAAAAGTAGAATAGCATCCATTAGCGACTACATATATAGTCGTCATCGACTATATAAATAATCGGTGACGACTCTGTATGTAATCGCTACCGACTATATACATAATCGTCGTCGATTGTATAAATAATCGATATCGACTATATATGTAGTCATCATTGACGATATTCATAATCGATGCCGATTCTTAAATGAATCGATATCGACGTTATACATAGTCGATGGCGACTCTATATAGAATCGATATCGATTAGTTATACAATCGATGACGACTCTATGATACATCAGTAAAGACTATATTACAGTGTAAAAAAACATGGATTCTGAATTTCTCATTTACATTCAATCTATCATTATTAAAAATATACACTGTTAGCCCATCGGTCCCACTGCCTTGCAGCTCCTGCGGTTGTGACCATATTCATTGCACCTGCTACACTGTAGTGCCCTAACCTCACCCTTAGACCTTATCCTTCTCTTCCTCGGACGGCCGGCTTGCTTTCGGCAATAATAGGGTGGTCTCACTTTCATATTTTCAGGGAGTTGCTCTGCTTGGAACTCCCATTGACTTTTATCGAGGGTGGGAACCCATTGCTCGTCATATGTTTGTCTAAAGCAAGCGGTGAAAAACCAGTTCTCACAAAATTTATGGTAGTCGTAACTTCTTCGATTGATGGCCGCCACGGCATGGGAGCAAGGCAAGCCATGAATGTGCCAACGGCGGCAACTACAGGTCTTGTGTTCCAAGTCGACGTGATGAATGTAATTTCCGGAATTGACTTGGAATTGATCGCGCCCGTATGGTTGAGCTCTCTTTCTACCGGCCCATTGCAACACCTTCTTCATGTGAGCATCTGCTTTCGGGCAGAGAAGGGTGATCCATTTATCAGATATCTCTCTGCATTTTTGAAAATGATCGGCGACTTTCTCTCTAGTAGTTCTGATTAAGTCAATAATTGGTCTCTCTCGAGTTATCTTTAGCACGCTGTTTAAACTTTCGGCAATATTCATAGTCAGGGACTCGTACTGCCTTCCTTCCATATGTGTGCATGCCCAATGCTTTGGATCTATTTTCAAAATATATTCTACGGCCTGAGAATCAGCAGGATCTTTCTTCATTTCGTTAATAAAATAATCAAATTTCTCTTTCGAATATGCAGCTGGGCACCACCATAGACCCTTCACATTGTTCACGGGATACTTGTCTGCAAATTTTGTGTCATATCATATGCATGCGATAGTTGTGATATGCGTTAGGGAAGATACGTTTCACCGCATTTATTAAACCCTTCGACCTGTCCGTGATAATTACGAGATCTTCGTTAAACCTACCGATCACGAACGCACCTACCCGTTCAAGAAACCACATCCACGTATCCTCTTCTTCTAACTCGACCACGGCAAATGCTAACGGTAATATATGACCATTACCGTCTTGCGCAGAGGCGATAAGTAGGATCCCTTCGAAACGTCCTCGTAGGTGTGTGCCGTCTACAAGCAATATGCGACGAAGTGTATTGCGGTAACTTCTGATGCATGGGCCAAAACTCTAAAAATCTTTGAAACTTACCGTCAAGAGTAAGTTGACATGATGTTTACATTAGGATCTACCCTCTCCATCTCCTTCACGTAGGCCGGTAGATCAACAAATTGTCCTTCCCAACTTCCTCTAATATCATTAAGGGCAAGCTCTTTTCCCCTCCAAGCTTTTGCATATGAGATTTGCACATTATAAGCTTTTGCAATATCAAACATTATCGACGCCGGTGTGTAGTCGAATCCTTCCATAAGTTTATCCCGTACATAATTCGCTACGAAGGAGATTGTTGCATTACGGTGACCGTGCGGTCCGATCTTAGCGGCTCCGCATGTGTGAGTACTATTGAATGTCTTGATTTGGAAAGAATCGAGCCCAGTCAATTTAGAAGCATGTATTCGCCACGAACAATCGGGTTCGTAGCATCCGGCTGTCACTCAATAACTAGCGGTCCTCAAAGGCCGAATTTGAAAGTTTTTCTCCACCGCGTGTTCTTTCAATGCTCTTTGAAATGTTTGTTTGTCTCGGAAGATCTCTCCAATTTTAAACGTCCAATTCCGATATTCAGTTTCCACCTCTTCATCGGAGGAATCGCCCGATGTCTCTGACATTTCGTAATCTCCGTCTACTAGGGGATTGTCAATATCTCTCACAAAAATTTTCGGGTCCTCTTTGATAAACCCATCTGGTTCGCCTTCATATTCTTCTTCTAAGGTATCTTCATTCATGGCGGTGTTCTCGGGTGGTTGACTAGATCCTTCATCGAAGGGGTTCTGATGTGATTGACCAGATCCTTCACAGAATGGATAATGACGTGGTTGGCTAGGCCCTTCACCGAAGGGGTGCTCATATGTATGGACATGGGGTTGAGTTACTCCGGTAATTCCCATCGATGGCATGGTAGAACATAAGTCTTGAGTAAACCAAGTTGTCCATCCACCGGGGAAGATATGACTGAAATCGTTGGTATCCACCACCCTTTCTGAAGTATAGTCTAACCATTGACTACATTGTTGTGACCCATGCATGTATTTCTTTGGGTCATCATACGATTCAATCAAGCATCGTTTAAATCAAATGTTGCTTTCCTCTCGCCATCGTTCGCCACAATATAAGTCATCGCTAACGGACGGTATCGTATATCTAATTTCATCCTCAAACTTACATGGTCTGAAATGAATGTGACACAAAATCATCCGAGATTTACTTGTTCACTTCAACGGGAAGGATGACGGTTCCTTAATGATGAATACTTTTATAACGTCCACTCGGATTTATAAAGCGTAAATAATGTAGCCAAATCATCGAGTCCAAAATGCCGGCAACCACGGTATTCACTATCTTCATATGAAACTTTGTGGAAGCTGTTTCATCATATAAAAGACAGCAGACATTCGCCTTATGAATTGTTCATAAGAAATTTCAATTGAAATGTTAATAAGCCTCCGGCGGCCACCTTCATACAAGCCATCATCGTTTACAAGAAGGCCATCATAGTGACAAAGAAGAGGAATCCTCACGTCCGTCATCGTCTGTTTAAGAATGAGAAGGAAGAGTCATAAGACTGATGAAACAAAAGAGAAAAGACGACTATAACTCTTAGTCGATTCCAATACAATCGATATCGACTCTATTGGAAATCGATATCGATTGTTTATACAATCGATATCAACTCTATATACAATCGTCATCGACTCTATTTGAAATCGATATCGATTGTATAAACAATCGATATCGATTTCAAATAGAGTCATAATCGGCTCTATACACAATCGATATCGATTGTATACACAATCATCATCGACTCTATTTGGAGTCGATGACGATTGTATGTGAAATCGATATCGGATGTGTATGGAGCCGATGACGAAATGCAGGGCCTTCTTCTTCTAAGAGATACTGCATCACTACATAACACTAATAAACTGAAAATGGGGTTAAGTATGATACCTCTAGTCGCAAGGACAAAGTTCAGGGTCTTTTTGCCACAATGAAGAAATGCAGGGCCTTCTTCTTCCAAGCCTCTGTTTTCTTCTTCGAAATAGCAGATCGGAGCAGATCAGAGCAGATCAGACTAAGTAAGGACACTCCGTCTAGGGTTTTACACCTCTAACTTTTTTGCAGGTTAAAATGAGGAAGAAGACGATGCTTTGTTGGTTAAAGAAGGTCTTAGAAGGGGGTAATTTGGACCTTTTACTCTCCTTAGGGTCGGCTAGGCTTGGAGCTGGTTTGTCTGGGTAAAAGTGAAACTATAGGGCTTCTGACGTAAAAGGCGTACCTGACAGGGCCGGTCAGGTAAATTTCCCTTAAATTGAAGGTTACTGTTTAAAAAGTACTTTTGATACTTGATACTTTCCTTTATACGATGAACACAACTACAGGAGCATGTGAAATTCTCTCCAATTCATAGTCAAAGGAGTTGGGTAGAATGTCATTGTCACCTCATTTTCTATGAGTGAGGTAGAAACTTGTCAGTTAACAGTATTAATTACAGGGCAAGATGTGGGGCAAGAACATCGAGATTTGTTTCTATTCAAAAGTTTGCCGATAATATTAAGTTAGAAGCTAAGGCCCTCAATTTGCCGACTAGGGTGAAACCCGGTTCGGCTTTGTCCTAGCCAAGTAAAATTTCAACTTGGTCCTAACACAGGCATAGATGTACTCAACTCAACATCTAATTAATGGTTGGCTATGTTGACTCCGATGATAGAAATTGCCTTCCGTGCCAATCTTTGGCACTAAAGATCTTTATATTATGACCATCAACTTAGACGGCTTAGATGTTGTTTTCCTATGCCCCATGTCCCAAAAATGTCAAATTTTTTACAGAATATATATATGGACAGCGGTTAGGTGCCCCAACGGGGCGTAGTGAGCATGCTCCAAAGGTCCACGCGGCATCTCAAACGCTCTTTTGGTGTTATATGGAGCAAAGTTGTTTGTTTAGATCATCTTAAAAAAAAAAAAATCAAAAACTCATCTACACTGTGTTTTCTTTTGAGCCTTGAAATTTAGATCATCAAATTCAATCAATTTCAAACTTTTTTCCTAAAAGATATTTTCATAATTTTACTTTTTCTTTGTATAGAATCAATCTAAACAACGCATCCGAGTTGTACATAACACCAAAACAGTGTTTTGAGTTTCATGTGAAACTCCACATAGAAAATTGGAGCACATACATCGTGCCCCATTGGGGCACGCAACCCTTTTCTTATATATATATATATATATATAGGAAAAGAGTTATGTCCTCCAACGGAAGCTGGTGAATGTCTTCCAAGACCCTATATGTAGCTTTATGTGACACTTATTACACTATTTTGATGCCACATAAACCGCATGTGCATGGCTTAGATCTTCTTTAAAAAAAAATAATTGAAACTCATATTTACTATGTATTTCTTTACAAATAAATATTGGATCGTTGAAACTAGTCATGTTTGACTTGTATTTTAAAAATATTATTTTTGAATTTTTTTTTTTAAATGATCTAAACAACGTACCCATACTCCACGTGACACCCAATATCACGTGGAACTCTACGTGTATCTTGGAGGACAATAACCGTCTTCCATTGGAGGACCTAACCGACTCCCATATATATATATATATATATATATATATATATATATATATATATATATATATATATATATATATATATATATATATATATAGTTAAGGGATCCCTACACTTAGTGTAGTGTTTGAATGCTACACAAGTTTTCAAATCTAATGCCAAATGACATATGATCCCCAAAACATTTGGTTTGGGATTATTAGTTATGAGGCATGTGATGTGAAAAAGAAATTTTCATTTTCACGTCTTTTTCGGCCTTCAAAAAGGTTTTATATATAGTTTGGGTTAGTTCTTGCGGTATCTTGGCCCTAAAATTTTAAGGCTTTTAATTTAAAGGTTCTGATCCTATTATAAGGCTCTAAAAGTTTAGCCCTAGCCCTAACAGAGTGGAACTAATCTTTGAGATTAGGCTTTTGATTTTAATTTGTTCTAATGAAAATATATTATTTAATTTTCTAAAAATGTAAATGTTTAGATAAAAATTAATTTTTTTAATCTTTTTCTAGTTTTGCATATGTAAAACCTTAATATTTAAGAGTTAGGCTTATGATTTTTATTTATTTGTAAAAAATTGTAAATTTTTTTATCAAGTCTTGGTCAGTTTATTATTACATGGCGATTTATTTGTATTGCATGCTTCCATTATAGATTAAGATTTTATTAGAGATCATGCTATTTTTAAGTCATGATCAATCTTTTATAAGACAGTAATGTCTATTTGTTAGCCCGTTATTTTTTTAAGACTTGATTAATTTTTTATAAGATTGTAATGTCCATTTGTTAGCTCATTATTTCTTTAAGATATCTCTTGTTCATCTTTCTTTTTCAGCCCGTTGTTTAACTTTAAGGCAGGCCGATGTAAGATGGTAAGTTTGTCTTACGATTACAAAAAAATTATATAAGTGTCATATTGGACTTATATCAGATTGCACAATTGTGATCTATAGAATAGAAGATTCATATCATACTTTTATCAGACTTATATCAGACTTTAGCATCTATTTTTTTATAGAAGACTCTTATGCGACAGTTATCCAAAATATCGATTGATTTCGTGTTTATTAATCACTCATCTTATTACTCTTGAAGTTGCTTTATACCTTTTACAGTCTGACCAAAAGCCACTATGCATTAGCATATATTGATACAGTAAAACACAAACTAGTTTTGCTAGAGCCATTGGCTTCTGTTGATTTGCTAATATAAAAATCATATTTATCTGGTCTAGTAAGGAATTAAAATGTATAAAACTTTATATTTGTTACATGACTTTTTCTTTTTGAGAAAGTTGCTACTGGTTTACATATTTTCTATTATCACTTTTCAGGGTTTATTGTTTGATTTCAGTCCTCTAATGTTCTTACAAGAGTTATTTAATGTTTTAGAAAATTTTACTCATGCCTGTGATAGTGTAGTTTAAAGCTAAATATGTATTTGATATCAGTCATGTACTATCTCACATCAGTACTTTATTGTCTGATATCAGTTCTCTAATGTTCTCACAACAATCATTTAATGTTTCAGATAACTTTACTCATGCCTGTGACAATGTAGTTTAAAGCTAAATATGAGTATGATATCAATCATTTACTGTCTCATATCAATATTTTATTGTCTAATATCAGTTCTCTAATATCCTCATATCAGTCCTTTAATGTATTATAATGTCTTATATCAATCTCATATTAGCCGTCTAATATTTTATAATCTTCTTATTTCAGGTATTCAGTTCACTTTTAAAGTAAAAAAAAAAATGACAAAACGATTAAAGAAAGGAAAATAGAAAGTCAATGAGGATGACCGATAAGTCATAGAGTCGTTTTTCGACTCTCATTGCTGGTTTAGGGTAGATTTGTATGATGAATTTGTGATTGACAGTGGTTTGTGAATTTATGAATTTATGGATGACAATGATTTGTGAATTTATGAATTTATATGATGAATTTATGAATTTATTAGTGGCAGTCGATTTTAGACTCCATTATATCTGTTATGAGTTGTTTTGTTAAAAACAGATATATTAATTTGATTAATACATGTATTTATGGATGAATATTGAATGATTTAGATATTTTTTTTGCCTCCATAATGTAAGTACTTATGATATTGATGCTACATATATTTTCAGACTCATGTGATAATGCAATTCAATAGGATCATTGGTAATTAATGAATTTGATCATGCAGGTAATTTCGGTGAATATTGAATATCTTAGATGTACTGACTATATATTGCAGGAATTGAATATTGTCGATGACATCACAGTCGTGTTAGATTGATAACAGTCACTCACATATGAGGTGTTTTCATGACTAGTCCACATATGAGTCATTTATTGACTCTTATAACTCCAAGTAAGACTCATGTGAGGCCTGTAGGCTCCAAATTTAATGGTCAATGAGATTAGTTATATTATAGTTTAATAACAATGGTGTACTAATATGTATTTTATATGACTGGGTCTCATATGAGTCATTTAATGACTCTTATAGGTCCAAGGAAGGCTCATGTGAGTCCTGTAGGTTCCAAAACTGAGACTCAGTCGCGGTAGTCATGTTATACTCACCAGAGCAATGACAAATGGGGATTTTTCATGATCGGGTCTCTTATGAGTCATTTAATGACTCTTATAAGTCTAAAGATGACTTATGTGAGTCCTGTAGGATCTAAATCTAATAGTTAGAGAAATCAGTCATGTTATACACTAATAATAGTGATGTATTAATAGAGATCTCGCATAACTAGGTCACATATGAGTCATTTACCGACTCTTATAAGTCCAAGGATGACTCATGTGAGTCCGGTAGGATCTAAATCTAATAGTCAATAACATCAGTCAAGTTATAGTATGATAAGAGTGATGTACCAATAAATATTTTTTATGACCGGGTCACATATGAGTTATTTACTGACTCTTATAAGTCTAAGAATGACTCATGTGAGTCCGGTAGGATCCAAATCTGATAGTCAATGAGACCAGTCATGTTATAGTTTGATAACAGTGACGTACTAATATGCATTTTGCATGACTAGGTCTCATATGAGTCATTTACTGACTCTTATAAGTTTAAGGAGGGCTCGTGCAAGTCATGTAGGCTCCAAAATTGATACTCAATCACAGTAAAGTCGTGCTATACTCACCAGAGCACTGATAAATGAGGATTTTTCATGACTGAATCTCTTATGAGTCATTTAATGGCTTTTATAAGCCCAAGGATGACTCTTGTAGGATCCAAATCTGATAGTTACTAAGATCAGTCATGTTATACACTGATAACAGTGATGTATCAATAGGGATCTCGCATGATTGGGTCACATATGAGTCATTACTGACCCTTATAAGTCCAGGGATGACTCATATGAGTCCGGTAGGATCCAAATCTGATAATTAATGACATCAGTCAAGTTATAGTCTGATAACAATTATGTACCAATAAATATTTTTCATTTTGGGTCACATATGAGTCATTTACTGACTCTTATAAGTCCAAGGGTGACTCATGTGAGCCTGGTAAGACCCAAATCTGATAGTCAATGAGATCAGTCATGTTATAGTCTTATAACAGTGATGTACTAATATGCATTTTGCATGACTGGATTTCATATGAGTCATTATTTGACTCTTATAAGTCCATGAAAGGCTCATGTGACTCCTGTAGGCTCTAAAACTGAGACTCAGACGCGGTAGAGTCATGCTATACTCACCAGAACACTGACAAATGAGGATTTTACATGAGTGAGTTTGATATGAGTCATTTAATGACTCTTATAAGTTTAAAGAAGACTCATGTGAGTCCTGTAGGCTCCAAAATTGATACTCAGTCGCGGTAGAGTCATGTTATACTCATCAGAGCACAGATAAACGGAAAATTTTCATGACTGAGTCTCCTTTGAGTCGTTTAATGACTCTTACAAGTTCAAGGATGACTCATGTGAGTTCTATAGGATCCAAATTTAATAGTCAATGAGATTAGTCATGTTATACACTGATAGCAATGATGTACCAATAGGGATATCGAATGACTAGGTCACATATGAGTCATTTACTGACTCTTATAAGTTCAAAGATGACTCATGTGAGTCTGGTAGGATCCAAATCTGATAGTCAATGAGATCAGTGATGCTATAATTGAATAACAGTGACGTACTAATATGCATTTTACATGACTGAGTCTCATAAGAGTCATCTACTGACTTTTAAAAGTCTCAGAAAGGCTCATGCGAGTCCTGTAGGATCAAAATCTGATAGTCAATGAGATCAGTCATGTTATAGTCTGATAACAGTGACGTATTAATATGTATTTTACATGACTGAGTTTGATATGAGTCATTTAATGACTCTTATAAGTCTAAGGAAGGCTAATGTGAGTTTTCTAAGCTCCAAATCTGATAGGCAATGAGATCAGTCATGTTATACATTGAAAACAGTGATGTACCAATTAGGAGATCGGTGAACTGAGTTACATATGAGTCATTTACTAACTCTTATAAGTCAAAGGGAGACTCATGTGAGTCATATAGACTCCAAATCTAATAGTCAATGATATCAGTCAAGTTATAGTCTGATAACAGTGATGTACCAAGAAACATTTTTTATGACTGAGTTACTTATGAGTCATTTACTGACTCTTATAAGTCCAAGTAAGATTTATGTGAGACTTGTAGGTTCTAAATCTGATAGTCAATGAGGTCAGTCATATTATAGTCTGATAATAGTGATGTACCAATAGGTATTTTGCATGACTGGGTCACATATGAGTCATTTACTGACTCTTATAAGTCTTAGAAAGACTCATGTGAGTCATGTAGGCTCCAAATCTAATAGTCAATTACATCAGTCAAGTTATAGTTTGATAAAAATAATGTACCAATAAGTATTTTTCATGATTGGATCACATATAAGTTATTTACTGACTCCTATAAGTCAAAGTAAGACTCATGTGAGACCTGTAGGCTCCAAATCTGATAGTCAATGATATAAGTAATGTTATAGTCTGATAATAGTGATATACCAATAGACATTTTGCATGATTGAGTCGCATATGAGTCATTTACCGACTCTTATAAGTCCTAGAAAGACTTATGTAAGACCTGTAAGTTCTAAATCTGATAGTCAATGAGATTCCAAATCTTATAGTCTGACAACAGTGATGTACCAATAGACATTTTGAATTATTGGGTCACATATGAGTCATTTATTGACTTTTGTAAGTCATGGAGAGACTCATGTGAGTCCAGTAAACCTTAGAGGAATTAATTATATATAACAAAATTGAAGGAACACTCACTGATTCATGCACACACACACACACACACACACACACACATATATATATATATATATATATATATATAAAATCTACAGTTTTGGAAGACTCATGTGAGTCTTGTAGGTTATATGCAACCCATGCGACGCGTTAAATACTAGGTGGACTGGTATAATCGCCACCAACACGGGTCCCTAGGTCAAAAATGTCGAAAGCTTTGTGAGGAAGGAAACCAAAAAATAGAAGGGAATAAAATGAAACACCGGCAGCAAGCTTTGTAGAGACGGCATTGGCAGTCTTTTCTGTTGCTTCATCGGTAGAGAAGAAAATGAAAGAGAGAAGTAAGATTTACAGAGACGGTTGTTAAGAGCAGCCTTCCCTGTTACTTCGTCTGCAGAGAAGAAGATGAAGAAGAGAAGTAAGATTTGTAGAGACGGTTGTTAAGAGAAGAAGATAAAAAAGAGAAGTGATAACGCATGATAAATAGTGATGGAAGGAGGGGCCGTGTTTTAATATATTTAGGTTAGAGTATTTTGATCCTCTAAAATTTAATTTAAAGTAACAAATATATATATATAAAATTTTGAGACCCTTGGAGGTAAATATTAAAAGAAAGTTTAGGGTCAAGACCTTCCTGAGCCATTTCATGAAGTTGGGACCCCGATGGATCCCGATGGATAGATTAGAAAGAGTTGGGACCCGACTAGATAATCTACCCTTATATAATAGCTATTAATTTTAGATGATATTTGAATGCATTGGCATGAATTATATCTTCCTTACCCAATTAAAATACCCTACTTTCCCTAATTTTGTATCTATAATATTTGGTCAGGTCATCCTTGCCACGACTCAATTTTTGTTGGGCCTACTCTGACCCGACACAATTAAAATCCTCCAATTTCCCCAAATTTTGTATATAAAATATACAGTTAGGTTGATCTGACTCGACCTGATTTTTACCTGACCCAAACCCGACCTTCATGCCTCATGCTCGGCCCGACCTGACCTGAACCGACGGGTCTAGTTTATGCGTTTGACCCTGCTAAAAATCAGGGACGGGCGGAGCAGGTATCCGACCTGTTGACAGCCTTACTTCAAATCTACACCTAAATTTAAAATGGGTACCATTATTTACATTCTATGAAACTGTGACCTCACCCCCATCTCTTTCAGCCGGCATGCATTGACCAAGAATGAATTTGACGATTGAGATAATTGTTCATCTCAATCTTGCACACAATGGATCTTCAGATCATCTTAATTCCATCGGACGGTCAGTTTTCTATTTCATTTGCAAACATCTCAAAATGCGACCCTAAAATTATGTGGCGCACATCACTTAAACATGATTTTAGTGTCATCTTTTGGGATGTGTGCCATGTAGAATAAAAACCTGACCGTCAATGGTACATGCACGATCAAATTATCCATGCTGTAGAAGATTGGTATGAAAAACGATCTGCATCATCGGATTCAAAGGTGTTCAATAGATGCTGGGCCGAAGATGGGGTGACGTCACAGTTTCATAGGTGTAAATAATGTTGCCCCATTTAAAATTCAAAATTGGGACTCAATTGAATTGACTCTGAATTCCACTCGCCCACGAGCCTTTCTGAGCCATTTCCTTTCATCTTCACTCTTCAAGCGTGTGGGGTCTCCAATTCATTTTCTATTTTCATAGAAAAAGACTCTGTATACACAAAGAAGATTAGACTTCCTCTTCCTCTTCTTGATTTTATATACCCATTTCATCTTCTACATAATACCAGCATCTCTGATTTGAAGAATCACTTCCTTACTACTTCTAAAGAGGCATGGCAGGATCATTCTTAGCCGGCATGGGAGGATTGGCAGGATCATTCATATCCGGCATAGCAGGATCTCTTATATCCGGTATTATCGATAGAGCCAAGGAGAAACTGTGTTCTCCAGTTTTCGAGGAGTTGGGATTGCTGTGGGGTGTTAAGGAAGACTGGGAAAAGCTGTCCAGTCAGTATTCAACGATTCAAAGTGTGCTTGAAGACGCCGAGAAGCAACAAGTAATGTCTGACCAGGTGAAAGATTGGCTGAGAAAGCTCAAAGACATCGCTTATGAAGCCGAGGACGTTCTGGACGAGTTTTCAACTGAAGCTTTACGATCGAAAGTGCAAAGCGGAACTCAAAGTAGAAAGCGGAAGTGGGTAAGTGACTCAGACTTCTCTTATTCAGTTGTATTTCAACGCGAGATGGCACTTAAGATAAAGGCACTACTTAAGAGATTAGATGAGATTGCAGAGGAACGACATAATCTCCATCTTCGTGAGAGAGATGTAGTCAGGCAACCTGAAATCCGATATCGAAGGCCTTCTACAATCTCCTTAATAGAAGAATCTGATGTTTTTGGTAGAGAAAAAGAAAAGCAGGAGTTAGTAAATATGTTGGTATCTGATGGGTCCAGCGGAACTGAAGTTTCTGTTATTCCTATAGTGGGCATGGGAGGCCTTGGGAAGACGACCCTTTCTCAGCTTGTTTACAACGATGAGATTGTAAAGAAGCAGTTCGAAATAAGAGCTTGGGTTTGTGTATCTGATGATTTTAATTTGATAAGGCTAACAAAAGAAATTATAGCGTCGGTTTGCAAAGAAACACCGAATTTTGATCAACTGAACTTACTCGTGGAACATCTTCAAACCAAATTGCATCAAAAGAAATTTCTACTTGTCTTAGATGATGTGTGGAGTGAAGATCCCGGGTATTGGGATGTCTTAAAAGCTCCCTTGAGATGTGGCGCAAAAGGAAGTAAAATTATAGTTACCACGCGGAGCCAGAAAGTTGCAGATATCATGGGCACAAATATTGCTTATCGCTTAGGCATTATGTCAGATGAACATGGGTTGGAACTGTTTAGAAAACGGGCGTTTGCAAACGATTTCCATGGCAATCATCAAAATCTGGATGCTATTGGTGAGAAAATTGTAAAGAAGTGCAAAGGTGTACCTTTAGCTGTAAAGACACTTGGGGGCATCTTACAAACTACGAGAGAAGCAAATGAATGGAATTATATCTTGGAATGTGGAATATGGGAATTACAACAAAAAGAAAATAATATTATACCTCTTCTAAGGTTGAGTTATGATTGTTTGCCATCTCATCTAAAACAATGTTTTTAGTATTGTGCCATATTCCCCAAGGATTATGTGTTTGAGAGGGAGAAATTGGTCAAAATGTGGATGGGGGCAGGTTTCATTAGATCTGACGAGCGAAAGGAAATGGAAGATATAGGTCGTGGGTATTTTAATGATCTGTTATGGAGGTCATTCTTCCAGTCTGGAGTAATTAAGTGGGAAAGAGAACCAAGATACAAAATGCACGACTTGATTCATGATGTAGCACAATTAGTTTCAAAAGAGGAATGCTTTAGACTAGAAGATGGGTCAACTTCTCATTTTCTTGAAAAAGCTCGATATTCATCATTGTTTTGTACAAACAATGATCAAACAATCTCTGAGAGCTTATATGAATGCAAAAGCCTACGCACCTTCATATTGCTACATACGTGGTCATACCAACCTTCCATTAGTTTGAACCCTGATAATATATTTCAACAATTGAGATGCATCCGAGTGCTAGACTTGAGTTGTACAAGAATAGTAGAGTTGCCCGATTCAATTGGCGAGTTGAAACATTTACGATACCTTGACCTCTCTTATACTCTTATACATAGATTGCCTGACTCAGCGAGTAGACTCTACAATTTGCAAACACTGAATCTCATCAACTGTTTCGAACTTTGTGAGCTACCCAAGGACACAAGAAACCTTATTAACCTAAGGCATCTTGCATTTGAAAGAGGTAACTTACTTTCAATGCCACTAGGGATTGGAATATTAACAAATCTCCAAACATTCCCATGGTTCATTGTAGGTAAGGAGAGTGGACGTGAGATAGAACAATTGAAGAAGTTGAACAACCTCAGAGGTAGCCTATGGATTTCGCAATTGCAAAATGTGGTCAATGCAAAGGAGGCAGAATTGAAGAATAAGCAATACATTTATAGTTTAATTTTAGAATGGAACCATGATGGTATGGAGGATATGAGAGATGAGGCAACTAGGGTTGAGGAGGAAGTACTTGAAAGCCTCCAACCTCATACCAACCTCATACATTTACAAACAATTGGATATTTTGGTGGAATCTTTCCAAGTTGGTTGCACGCCTTGTCCAATCTGAAAACTATTAGCTTCCGGAATTGTCCATCATGCAAAATCCTCCCTCCACTTGGACAGCTACCTTCTCTCGAGAAGCTCGTCATACAAGGAATGAAGGAAGTGAGATGCATAGGTCGAGAGTTTTGTGGTGTTGGGATGGTTAGGGCTTTTCCAATGTTGAAAGTCATAGAAATCGGGAATATGCCAAAATTAGAGGAATGGTGTGGTGTTGAGGAAGGTGCTTTTCCTTGTCTCCATAACCTTTGTGTAGGCAATTGCAAGAGTTTGACTGCGCTTCCAAGGAGGCTGTTGCCCTCTCTTGGTCAATTAAATGTGTATGGCTGGGACGATAAGATGATATTATCTTCTTTGCCTTACCTCACTTCTCTCTCCTCTTTGCATATCGGATTCATGTCAAAACTAGATGTGGCAATACCCAGTGGGTTGATCCAATCCCTAACCCAACTTAAAGACTTACACATATCTGAGTGTTCCAAACTCACGTTTTTACCAGAGTATGGTCTTCCCACAGCACCACTTAACCGTTTAACCTTCGTAAATTGTGATAGTATCACATCCCTTCCCAGTTGGCTTCAAAATCTAGAATACCTGGAGTTGCGCAGTTCTAAACTCACGTCCTCCTTGCCAGAGGGCTTGAAAAACCTCTCCTCCCTACAGTCTTTATATCTTGATGATTGTCCTAAGCTTGCAACCATTCCAGAGGAGGGATTGCCCACCACGCTTCAATCTCTGATGATTGAACGTTGTCCATTGTTAGAGGAACGGTGCCGAAAGCAATGCGGCCAAGATTGGTTCAAAATATCACACATCCCCAATATTGGAATTAATGGGGAATTGATTTCTGGAAATTGGACATCATATTGGGACTGTTGAAGAGCAAAAAGACATATATTTATTTACAGGTACTACCACTTAAACCCCATTCTTCTTTTCTTTTTAATTTTTAATTTTCCTTTTTCCCTTTTTATTGGGCTTATTGCTATGAATTTTGAGCAGCTTCTTTAAATTCCATATTCCTATGATGCTTTTGCATTCTTCTCTTTCTCTCACTCTCTTTCTTTTAACATATATTAATAGATTCTTCTCTTTATTCTTTGATTATTAGATGGATGGATATGATTTTTTTGCTCTATAACCAGAGAAAAACCATTCAATACCTGGTTTCAAATAAAAGCAATATATTAAACAACCCAATATTCCCAGAAAAAATAAAGAATAACCTTTTACTATCGATGATTTCATTTTTTTGTGACTAGCACAGATTCAGCTAAACAAATAATTACATAATATCATTGATTTAAACTGGGCCATAGCTTCTATCAAAGTCTTTACAAAAAGCCCAAAACCCTTAAAAAATGGCACCTTAAAATCACGACTTAGTTAATTGCCAGGTTTTTATTGGGAAGTTCTCTGACCTTGATCATAAAGATAACAAGGAGAAGAGATTCGTAATCTAACTTTCGATTGACATTAACTCACAATTATGAGTTTCACCAATCCAATCCCCTGCTGATTTAGTATTTTGTAAAACCAGTCCATAGAGCTTTGAATTCTGCCTCGGTGGAGAAGGTTGTCCCAATTTTAGAGGAAAATTATCTTCACATCCCCATAAACTCTTTTTAGGGAGAAGCCAAGCAAACAAGTCTGTTCTCAAGTGTTCCATGGTAAACTTTGACTTCATATCAGAGAGAAGCTTATGCACAATTTCTTAATTTTTTCAGGCCTAGAGAATCTTGGTCTGCTTTGCCTGCTGGATAAGTAAAGTTTAATTTTGATATTGGTTGCGCTTTCTCCTATCACTCCTGTGGCTACACTTTGACCTTTGCTGCTCCAATTGGGACAACCCTAGGGATTTATATCCCGTGCTGACCCGGTATGTGCTAGTTTGGGGTAGGCGGGTGCTCTAAGAGGTCCGGATACTCAGGTTATCAGAAAAAAACTAATAATAATGAAATGAATGGGCGGTTTAATCTATGATATGATAGGAATGAATCTGTTAAATAACAGCAGGGGGTAACTACTATAAGCTGATATAAAGATAAAATTAATTTACTGGGGACATTAATGATTGATGACACAATTCATACTTTAACAGTATAGATTCTTTGTGGCTTTCTCCATGGCTACAGCTGATTCTTTGTATATACACAAATTTGGGTGTTGTGTACATAAATATGCTTTTTCTTTTGGTAATATGCATGTCGGTGACCCATAATGCCAATTGTATTGAGAATAAAAAAAAGTGATAAATAGAGCCACACATATTCATTTGTTGGTTATATGCATTAGATAAATTTTCTTCATGTTAGCTCTCGTTATTAAAATTATTTCCCCCTGATAGTCTCTTTTTATTGTAGGTGCGGTTGAGTACAAGTTGTTTGTTGGTTCATCTTTTTGTGTGTTCCCTTGTTGATTCTTCCTTGAGTGTGTAGTTGATGTCTACATGCATATTTTGTAAGTTCACGTGTGAAATATTTAGCTCTTGGAATTCTTGGTCATTTAATTGATCGTTGTTTACTATGACAGATTTTTTCTTCCTGTGGGCGTGTTGAAGATGTCTAGAGATGAACAAAAATTGTTATCTTGTTCAAATTTTTGTTGGATCTATAATATTGGCTGGTCAAATCTTCTCATTTCTGAGATGTTTATTTAAACAAGACATGGAGACTCTGGATTTGTTAAATTTTTGCATAGAGGTATGGCATCTGCAACTGTAAATTTTTGCATAGAGGTCAAATCTGCAGCTTCTTTTCAAAGTCGGATAATGTAATGCTGCTTCTGTTATTTTGACGGTTGTCCTTTTGTCATCGTTTTTTTTTTCCTTGCTATTTAGGGATGCACTCAGCCTTTGACTCTTCAGTTTGCTGATCCTAAGAGGCTTGGGCCGAGAGAATAAAGGTTTCAGTTAGTGTTTTTTTTCTTTTCTTTTCTTTAAAAAAAATTACAAATAAAATTTATTACATATATTTTTATATTGGCATCAACCTATACCTTGGAATTTATTTTTTCCTTTCTCAGGGTTGGTTATGCATTTGAGGGTCCTGGTTTTATCCCTCGATCTCAAGCACCATTGGATGTCAGGTCTGTTATACATATCTTATTGTAGTTTTAATGCTTTAACCTTCTCATATCTTTTTTCCTTTTCTGCCTTTGGAGGATCCCACATTGAGAGGGTTTTTTTCTTGCAGGCCAACACCTAGTCTTGAGGACCCAATGGGAGGGGGTATGCCGCCTAACTCTTGCAATCCAAAGAGTCCAAAGTGTGTAGGGACCATCTTCCCAAGTTAATAGTTATGCTTTTGGAAGTCACTTCCTTCTAGGGGTGGTGGTTTATCAATGTCTTCTATCTTGGTAAGAATTAATTTCGAGAGAGATGCTATTATTTGCTTGTTAGTTTGTTTTAGAGCTTGCTCTTCTTTTTTGTGGAATATTTAGGTCAGTACTTTGGGAGCCCGGGATGGCCCTACAAATGGTTTCCTTCTGGGCCTTGCAACTGTACAATCTTCTACATTGCAAAAGGTAGCTACCAAATTAAATTTCATTTACCCTTCTGCTTATAAAATTCGTGACCAATTCATTCAGAAATTTGCATACCTATGGCTCAAATCCAACCATCCAGCAAGCATTCAACCAATATCGCTTGCCCTCATTCCTGCAGCTACAACAACAAACTTCTATATCTTATTCACAGCAAATGGTATTGCAACTTGATCAGCTCCACATCCATCATTCCATTGGCTAGTCCTTTCTCAGTCAAACACTGCCATTACAACAGTTTATTCAGTTCCTCAGCTTCAAATTCACTAAAGCATCTCTGCTGCTGCACAACAAAATCCCCTTTGAGCCTACAACAGGTAGGTGTCTTGCTTATGCAAACCAGCAACAATTGCTTGAGCCTATCCAGCAATTACCAACTCAGCTTCCTCAGGTGTTGTTGCCAACAACAGTCACAAGCTCAGCAATCAATCTTTCAGTTACCACAGGCTCAGCAATCAATCTTTCAATTACCACCACAAGCATTTTCTCAGCTGCAACAACAGTTCCATCTAATCCATAAGTCACCAACAAAACTCTCATGAATAGGAAACTACAGGCACTGAATTATGATAGGCTAGGCTAGTGCTTGAGAACTTTTAGGGGCCATTTCTTGGCGTGATGGTAAAACGTTTGGACTATTAAGCGTGAGGGTTCGAATCAGGAGAGCAGCCACTTTGTGCGTAAAAAGTGATGGTAAAAGGTTAGATCTGTATCCCGTCCACTCCTCCCAGCACTCCATACATACGGGACAAACACTGGGCAATGGCCTTTTTGCATATGCTTGACAATTTTTCTTGGGTGTGGACTGAGATTTTGACCAATTTTTAGACAATTGTATGATGGAATCTTATTATAAGTGAATTCATTACTAGAAGATTTCCTCCCTTATATTTGTGTTTTTTCAGTTTAAACTGTGTCTCGGCAGTTTTTCATTTTCTGTGTCTAGAATTTTATTTTCTGAATCATTTTTTTCGGTTGTTTTATTTATTTTTTGGTATTTTTTCTTATTTTTTATTGATAGGTATTAAAATAAATATTATTATAACGGGGTTCATGGATAAATTACAATTACTATAATTTTTTCAATGGCTTTATGTATCATACTTCATGAACTGTGTTCTACTGCAGGTCTCCATGGACTGGAATCGTGCCACAGACAGTTGCCAGCACTCCTGCTATTGTGCTTGCTGCAGTTGCACCTTCAACCACATCTGCTTTTCTCATGGTTCCTGCCATTACTCAGGTTGCAACTCCTCTAACTTGTAATTGGACTGAACACACCTCGCCAGAAGGATATGTGTACTATTATAACAGTGTAATTGCTGAGAGGTAGGCAAAAAATTTATCATTTAATTTTTTATTTTAGTTTATCAAGGCACTTTTGTATGAATAATTTACGATGGTTATCAAATTAATTTTCAGTAAGAGAAATCGAAGAGCTCACCATTTTTAACAACAGCTGCACCAACAGAAACAATTAGTTCAACATCTTCAAAGCCAGTTACAAGTCTAGTCTCACACAGAGATCCAGTCTAATCAAACCTTTAGGTAAGTGCTAAAGACAAAAAATGGGCTCCCCCTATCAATAGTAATTACTCAGGTTGTGAGTATCACCACCACCTAACTAGAGAGGTACACCCCACCCTCCCTTGGTTATCAGTTTAGGAAAGTCTGGTCCTTAAAAGATTAATCTGTTTTACTTCTGCGATAGATGAAGTACTGATGGTTAAACATCTTAAAAACAGGGGCATGAGCATGCTGAACAGATGCTTCATGTGGGCCTTGGTGATGAAGAGAGTTTGGAACATTGGATGATCCACTGCCCCATTGCATCTGCAACATGGACCCATTTTCTACTATTATTTGAACCGTATTAGGTCATGACAATATAACAGTTGACTTGTTTTTGGGCAGGTGGGATGTAGGCCTTTGCGTAAAAGAGGGCAACAGGCCCTTTAGCCATACTGTGGTCAATATGGAAGGAGCGTAATAAGAGGATATTTAAGGTCAAATCTGCCAGCATCTTGAGCATCATCAAGAAAATGACAAACCAGATTATTTGTTGGGTTAAGCCTCTCAAATCCTTCTGTAACATCTTGTTTGATGACCTGCAGTGAGGCTAGTTAAATGTGGTGCACAGCAGACCTTTTAAAGCATCTAAGGTGACAAGGTGGAAAGGTCGAACCCCGGGTGTTATTAAATTTCAACTGATGTTCATTAGGTGGCACATGACAAGCTGGCTGTGGGGGAGTTGCGCGGCATCATAATGGTTTAGTAATGACTGCATACTCAGTGCATATTATGGGACATGATATTAGGATAAAACTGGGTGCAAATTTAAGCAGAACCATGATATTAGGAGGCTCAAAAGAGTGTTTTGTCATGGATGAGATTATGGACTTGCTGCGATGCATTCAATATTCTACTGTAAACATTCCTACATCTGCCAATGAATTTTAAATTGTCTTACTAGTTTGCTTTTTAAATTTGCTTCAGTAATGATTAAAAATTCCAAGTATTAGAGTACCAAATACAGTGCAACTCTACCTTAAGCTGTTTGGATAAATTTTTGCTTTGCACTATATATATATATATATATATATATATTCAAATCAAGTTGTGATTCCCACCAATCAATAGTTATGATTTGTAGTAACTGATCAATCAAAATGAAAGAAGCTTCACTCCTTTGGATTGAAACTGAATCTTAGGATGCGGTAATCATTCTTAAATTAAGGGGTTTATCTGCAGCTATTTATATTTGAGTCAAATTCATAATTGTCCGAATTGTGTAATCTTCAAATATTGAGATTGGTAACCGACCCAAAGCAATTTGATTATAGTTCAATTTGTGGCTCGCTTCAGCGACCCCGGATCTACTTGGAGGATTGTCGTTGCGCTAACTCAGACCGCTATACTTAACTGAGAAGGGAGACGCGCGGTTGCTAGAGGAGCTTGACATGATTGATTTGGAGCTTGACATGTGCCCAGACCCAAGACCATCGGAGACCAAACAAAGGGTGGGAAGCTTGAGAGTAAAAGAGGTTAACTGTGCAGGTTGTCCCACCTGGTGTAATCATTGGCCTCTGTTGACTCTTTAGAGCTAGGAGGATCCAAGATAGAGTTAAATCTCTGGCAGCTTTCCTCATCATGTGAAGCGGCTTCCAGAACCCTCTAAAAATTATGTTATTCCGTTCATTCCAAATGACCCACATCACAGCTAAGGCCATGATCTTCCATAAATCCCCTTTGATCCTCTCAAAGGGGAGTTCTTGGATTAAGTTAGCAATCTGATCCATACCCTGTTGCAATCCTAACTGAAAAGTTCTTGGCACTCTTAATCCTAAAGGTTCATCCTGAGGTGTTTCACAAAGTGGAACTACAGGTCTCCGGTCATCAAAGTAAGGAATTTTACTTCTGAAAATTTAGCCGTGATTACCAAAATTACATATCATCCCTCTTTGAAGGTCTCCACTTCTAATTCCCAAGAATAGTGGATTGCTTTCTTTAAGCATCTTGCAGTCCAAACTTTCTTTTAAAGATGATATACATCGTTCCAGGATATTATCCATCACGAAAGAAAATTGGTCAGTTTTGTTGAGTAAATTGTAGAATCCTTCAAAACAAAGAAAATGTCTAAAATCCTCTTTAAACCCTTGGTTATGCATGTTTGGATCATGTAAATTGGTGTATGATAAACTAGATGTTTGGGAAGGTTATGATATTATTGTTGCTCTCTTTTCAGCAATGTATCTGATTCATCTTCTTATGCAATGTAGGTCAATTTGCTCTGCCCAAGTAATATGGGATTATTTTGTTTGGAAGGTACTTAGTAGCCATTTTATGAGAATTAAGATTTCTTAAATGATTTTTGATCTCACATTCATCCAACCACCATATTTGTGGTTCTAATGATTCTTGGTGCAGAATTTCAAGTGATTCTTGACTTGTCCTCTTCTCTAAAGTTCTTATTTGAAGGCTTATATTATCGCACATTCATCCCCCCCCCCCCCCCACAAGACCGCAAACAAGGAGGCCATCGAAAGAGCTCCCTTCATCCCTTCAAACAAGCCAAAATTCCATGCGGCAATAATCTCTCCACAAGACTCGAGAACAACCCACAACACCCCAAATTTTTCTGGTCACCCAACAGTGAATGAATAGATGATTAGCCGACTCTTGACCTTGTAGGCACATGACGCATCTGTTTCTCATAGATTTCCCTCTCTTAATCAATTAGTCCACTGTGAGAATCTAGCTCAAATTTTTTATATTAATATTTTAGTAGAGATGTATAATCAAGAGGCTTCTCAATGCGTTTTGTAGGCATAAATGAGGCAAAAAAGTTGTTTACTGAAATGCCTAAGAGATTCTGTTACATGGAACTAGATATTTTGGGACTATCAATCAAGACTCAAGATAAGTTTTATCTTGCAAATAATTGTCTAGAAATAGAAAAGGGATAAATATTTCACATGTTGCAAGGCTTTAGATAGCAAACTTCCCCTCCCCCCCCCCCAAAAAAAAAAAAAAGGAAAAGAAATACCATTTACTTCTGATGATTTCAATTTTTTGTGACTAACACTAGATTTAGCTAAACAGATAATTACATAACATCATTGATTTAAACTGAACCATAATTCCTATTAAAGTCTTTACAAAATGTCCAAAATCTTTAAAAAATGATCTCTTAAAATCACATGACTTGGTTAAGTGCGAGGTTTTTATTGGGCAGTTCTCTGACCTTGATCATAAAGATATCAAGGAGGCGTGGAGATTCATAATCTAACTACCGATTTCACCAATCTGATCCTCTGCTAATTTAGCATTTTGTAGAGCCAGTCCGTAGAGCTTTGAATTATGCATCGGTGGTGAGTCATAGGAGAAATCAAAGGTCAAAGTGTAGCCACAATAGTTTAGTCAATTGGAGCAGCAAAGGTCAATTGCCAATTGTCCCAATTGGAGCAGCAAACGTCAAACTGTAGCCACAAGAGCGATAGAAGAAAGTGTGACCTATATCAAAATTTAACTTTATTTATCTAGGAGGCAGAGAAGGCCAAGATTCTCTAGGCCTGGAAAAAATTAAAAAATTGTGCATAAGCTTAAAGTGGACCATGGAACCCTTGAGAACAGACTCGTTTGCTTGACTTTTTCCAACATTTCTATCAATAATATTACTTTGATTAGAACTCTAATCCGGTATGAGATGAAACTCCCTAAAAAGGGTTTATGGGAATGTGAAGATAATTTTCCTCTAGGAGAATGGGCGGTTTATCTAATATGTTTACTCTATGATATGATAGCAGGGGCGTAGCCAGGAATTTTTGTTAGTGGGGGCTACAAGTGATAAATGTAATGTTAGTAGTTATTTTAGCATTGATTTGGGGGCTTCTACATCATAGACTTGAGGGCTTATATACAAACAAAGGTTGTATAAGACACATACTTCATAGAAACTCTAGATTTAAATGGGGGCTTGAGCCCCCACAACCTTCTATGTGGCTACACCACTGTATGATAGGAATGAATTTGTGAAATAACAGCAGGGGATAACTATTGGACAATGCAATAAAGATGAAATTAATTTACTGGGGAAATTAATGATTAATCACATAATTCATACTTTAACAGTATAAATTCTTTGTGCCTTTCTCCAGGGCTATAGCTGATTCTTTGTATAAACACAAGTTTGTGTGTTGTGTATATAAATATGCTTTTTTCTTTTAGTAATATGCATGTATGTGACCCAAAAAGCCAATTACATTGAGAATAAAAAAGAGTGCATCTTTTGATAAGGGTAAGCTTCTTTGCGAAATTGAATAATGTAATGACGCTTTTTCTTGTTTCGAAGGCTATCGACTTATACTCTCTTTTTTGTTGCTATTTACGAATGCAGCCAACTCTTAACTCTTTAATTTTTATCCTAACAGGATTAGGCCTAAAAAATCTAGGTTTCAGTTAGATTTTGTTTTTTGATTTTATTATATATAGTTTTATATTTTCTTAAACTATACATTGGAATTTATTTATTCCTTCTCAGGATTCGTCATGCGTTTGGGGGATCCTGGTTTTGGCCCTTGATATAAAAAACCACTGGATGTCGGGTCTGTTATGCATATCTTATTGCAGTTTTAAAGCTTTAACCTTCTCACATATTTTTCCTCTTTCTGCCTTTGGAGGATCCCAAGTTGTGTTGATATTTCTTGTTGCAGGCCAACACCTAGTCTTGAGGACCCAATGGGAGGGCGTATGCTACCTTACTCTTGCAATCCAAAGAGTCCAATCTTCCCATGTTAGTAATTTTGGAAGTCACTTGGCTTCTAGGGGTGCTGGTGTATGATTGGGCACATGTGATTGTCAAAATAAACACGTTTTATCCTTTATACCGGTACCGTTGACCCTGAATCTTGTTTAAATTGTATTTCACAAAATGCATTTTACCGAGTTTTTATGTTACGCTTACGCGCTTTTGCATGCGAGGGTGCATTTTACCTATTTTTATGTTACGCTTACATGTTTTTGCATACGAGGGTGGGCCTCGTATGGTCTCTTTGTTACAGGGTTAAAACATGTCCCTCTCGTTACTTGCAGTCCAATGTGTCCAATGTTTGAAATAGAGATCTGGGGTAGGGCCTGTAGCTCAACTGGACGGTTGACTATATGTCCCTTGAATTTTCTTGTTAATTTGTTTGAGAGCTTGCCCTTCCTTTTTGTGGAAACCCTAGGTCAGTACTTTGGGAGCGCGCCTGGTGGCCCTACAAATAGTTTCCTTCTGGGCGTTTCAGCTGTACCCGCTGGAGACAAAAAAGCGAAAGAGCTAGATTTGTGGGACGATCAATCAAGACTCAAAATCATTTCTCTTTAGGGATAAAGATTTTCTAAGGTTTTAGCTCCCTAAGTTACCATCAACAAGAGGATATCTTGATACTCTTTTACCTAAGAATTCGTTAAATGGGTGTGTTGTATTTATAGAAGCATGGGTGACGATGTATCTTGTGATGCCAATGATTGGTTTCTGCCATTGACCAAGTAGGAAAATCTGCATGGTTTTCCTTTCCAAGCATTAGTTTGTGTAATATCTATCTATAATTTGGGCACTAATCAATCCACCCAAAGAATATATGTAGAAGAGTGATTTTTACCTTAGTAATGGATAGGCCAGCCCAAGGATTAAAATTTTAGCCGAGATGACCAAAATTTTGGTCTCTACTGAAATCGAAATTGAAATCTAAAATTTCAATATTTTTATATGGGATCTAAAATTTCGGCCAAAATTTTGGATTTCGGTTTCAGTCATGCCCAAAACTAGAATTTAACCTGAAATTTTAATCCTTGAGCCGGCCTACTCATTTATGATTTGGGAACTAATCAATACAGCAGATATATTGGAGGAAATGAACGACATTCTATTGGCAAAAGGCAAGTTGCAGGGGTTCAAAAATTTTGAACTAGAGTGTGAGATATTTATTGTCAAAATAATGACAAAAATCAGTAGTGCTCCTTAGAATTATAAGATTGCCAAGTAAAATTCAAATGACTAACGGTTTGTCATTTTTGGACCATGGATGTCCGTAATGCACTCATGGACGACCGTGGCCCGAAATCCTATAAATTCTAGACAGTTTAAAAACTGATCCGAAATCCTCCATTTTCAATATTCTGGTCTTAAATTCTATTTCTGAGATTACTTACATTTTGTTCATTTGAATCCTAAATCTCAAAGATGTGTGTGTTTTTTCTCTAATCCTTGTTTGAGAGTATACGGCTTGTGAGAGAACAGTGGACCTTCGTGAGAGACAACGATTGTTAGAATTGTTCACTGTGGATAGGATGATGGTGAGATGCTGTCATTGTTGGTAAGAGGAGTGATAGGGCATATCATTCCATAAAAGCACTGTAAGGTTATTTATTCATAGTGGATTTTTTCTTGGATCTGAGATAGATCTCGTGGTTTTTACCTGTGATGAGTTTTCCACGTTAAAAATGACTTGTGTTCATTTTATTGTTGTGTGGTGATTGTGAGTAGTAAAAATTTGATTAATTTTATAGACTATTATAAATTCCCAAATTTCAATTGTTATCAAAGCAAGGTCACTTTGTAAATTTTAACAAATTAAGTATAATGTCAAATTTGGGATATTACGATCTTCCTAGGGAAGGTGCGCCTACTGCTAGGCTCCCTCTGTTTGATGGCTCTAATTATCCTTACTGGAAGACAAGGATGAGAGCATTTTTAAGTTCAATGGATCCTCACATATGGTATTTTATTGACGATGGATGGTTACCACCAACTACGACCTCTGTTGTCGATAATGTACTACATACCACTATCAAACCTAGATCTTTATGGACGGATCAGAAATATGATAATCTTGGTTATAACTTCAAGGCCCTTAATGCCTTATTTGGAGTAGTTATTGCTTCCGAATTTTGTTGAATAAGTACTTGCACTATAGCTAAGGATGCATGAAAAATTCTCAAAACCACTTATGAAGGGACTCCTCAAGTGAAGATTTCCAAACTTCAAATGCTCGCATCTCAGTTTGAAAATCTTCGCATGGATGAGGATGAACAGTTCTCTGATTTTTATATTCGCTTAAATGATATTGTGAATGGCTCGTTTAATTTAAGAGAACCTGTTTCTAATACGAAAATTGTGCGAAAAATTCTAAGGTCTCTACCTAAACGGTTCAGATCTAAAGTTAATGCTATTGTTGAATCTAAAGATGTTGACAATCTAAACTTAGAAGAACTTGTCAGGTCTTTACAAACTTATGAATGTGAAATTTAAGACAATCATGTTACTAAAAGTGTTGCTTCAAATCATCTAAGGATGAGTCTGATTCAAGCAATGATTCTGATCAATCAGATGAACTTGCTTTGTTTGTTAAGAAATTTAAATTTTTTTATAAAAGTAAGAAACAACCTTTTCAAAAATTTGCATCTTTTGAGAAAAAACCTAAAAGGAATCTACTGACACAAATTAATGCTTTAGGTGTTATGGTTATGGGCATTATGCTAATAAATGTCGTAATAAGAAAAATGATAAGGAAAAATCTAAAGTCTTGACTGCCACTCATGAGGTTGATATATCACATGAGTCATCTTCTGATGAATCTGAACCTGTCTCATATGGGTTTAGAGCTTTTGTGGCCTCAATTATTGAATCTAATAATTCTCAATCTCAAACACCATCCCTTATTGAAATAGACTCTATTACATCACTATCTTCTGATACTAAAATTGATGGTAATGTAGTTTTATCAAGAGTCAATATATCTAACCAAAAAAAAAATTAAATTGACCAAGGAAGTGGCCGAGTTAAAAAACATTATTAGTAATCTTCAATCTCAAGTTAGAACACATGTTCAAGAAAATATTACTCTTCAAGAAAATGTAAATTGTTTCACTTCTAAATTTATGGAACAGTAAAATAAAGTAAATTCCCCCACTTTAATAAATGAAAATTAAAAAAGGGAACTTGGTTTCATTTATGTAAAATATTCAAATTTTACAAGGCTAATGAGAAAATGGAAAAATTACTAAATTCTGGTCAAAGAACTACAGACAAATTAGATATTGGATATCATCATTCAGTAAATAAAAATCCTAAACCTGAGATAATTCATGTCCCAAAATTTGTTAAAAAAATCAAATCACTTTCTACGAATTCTAAACCAACTTCAAGTAAATCCATATCTATCATTTCTAAATCCTTTAGTAGAAGAGTTCCAATCTGCTATACTTGTGGGTGGGACGGACATACTTATGTGTATTGTTCATTCGCCTTTGAATACTCTTCGTACTACGTCCCTAACCGTCGGACTTTGAAGAAAAATAAATTCATCTCGTTGAGTAGTTCAAATAAAAATGTCAATAAACATGTGATTCAAAATAAATCAAATCTTAAATACAAACGTGTTTGGATTCGAAAATCTGATTTGACTGCTCAGGTTGCTCATATTTCACTAAAAGCTAGTGAATCATCTAAGTGGTTCCTTGATAGTGGTTGTTCCAGACATATGACTGGTAAGAAATCATTTTTCTCTCACTTAAGTCTATGCTCGGAGGGAAATGTGACATTCGGAAATGGAAGTTCATGTAAACTTATTGGAAAAGGAACAATTGAAGCACTTGGATGTCCTAAATTAAATGAAATCATTTATGTTGAAGGACTTAAGGCTAATCTCATTAGTATTAGCCATTTATGTGATGATGAGATGTATATTAGTTTTATGAGAAATTTGTGCTCTGTAGTTGATTCTAATGGTCAAATTATTTTTGAAGGGATTAAATCTTCTGATAACTGTTTCACCTTTAGTGATCCTCTAAAAAATAATTGTCTTATCACTAAACTAAATGAGATCAATATCTGGTATAAGAGGATTGGCCACATGAATAAGAATGATCTTTACAAATTAGCCTCTGATCAACTTGTTAAAGGTTTACCGAAATTAAGTAAACCAGATGGATCTATCTATAGTGCATGCCAAATGGGTAAACAGACCCGTGTTCCCCACAAGAAAGTTAATGTTCCTACTTCTAGGATACTTGAATTAATACATTTTGATCTTGTAGGTCTCATGAGAACAAGTAGTTTAGGAGGTAAGAAATATGTGCTTATATTAGTTGAAGATTTTTCTAGGTATACTCGGATTGCTTTTCTTAGAGATAAATATCAAGCTTTTGATGAATTTATTATAATTTCCAAAATAACTCAAATTGAAAAAAATCTTTCTATTGTTAGAATTCGTAATGATCATGGTAAAGAATTTAAAAATTTATCTTTTGCTAAATATTGTGCCTCAAATGGAATAAAGCATGAATTTTTTGCTTCTCATACACCTCAACAAAATGGTGTGGTTGAGAGGAAAAATAGGGTACTTCAAGAAATAGCTAGGGTTATGTTAAATGCTAACAATGTGGCTAAAAATCTGTGGGCTGAGGCCATTAGTACTGCTTGTTACATATCAAATTGTGTGTACCTTAGACCCAACAATACTAAAACTTCATATAAAATATGGAATGATAAAAAACCTCAAGTTCGTTATTTTCGTGTCTTTGGTAGTGCTTGTCACATTTTAAGGGATCGTGAATCTCTTAGTAAATTTGATGCTAAAATTGACAATATAATTTTTCTTGGTTACTCTTTGAACAGTAGAGCTTATAGGATTTTTAACTTAAGAACTCTTACTGTCATTGAATCAGTGAATGTTGTTGTAGAAGATAAAAAATTAGATACTTCTACTGTTTTAAATAGAGATATTGATGATAAAATTCTTATTGTTCCTATTAATCATAAAAAAAATAGGCTTGATAACACTAATTTTTCATCTAACAATGAAAATTCTACACACACTACAACCAATATCACTGAAGATATGGTTGTAGAAAATATACACAACAATATCTCTGAAAATGAGTTTCAACATAGACCCTCCTATGCTCGTGATATGCGAAGTCACCCTCCAAGTACAATCATTGGTGATGTCTTCACCAAACTGATGACTAGGAGAAAATTTAAAAATCTTTCAAATCTTCTATGTCATGTATGTTACACATCAAATCTTGAACAAAAAAATATTAAAGAAGCTCTTCTTGATGAGCATTGGATTATTGTCATGCAAGAAGAGTTTACTCAATTTAAAAGAAATGATGTGTGAGAATTTATTTCTGGACCTCAAAACATTAAAATCATTGGTACGAAATGGATTTTTAAAAATAAAACTAATAAAGAAGGTAAAATTATTAAAAATAAAGCAAGATTGATGGCTTAAAGCTACACACAGGTTGAAGGCATTGACTTTCATGAAATATTTGCACCTGTGGTTAGACTTGAGTCCATTTATATAATTTTGGCAATAACATGTCATTTAAAGTTTAAATTATACCAAATGGATGTAAAGAGTGCCTTTTTGAATGATTTTCTAACTGAGAAAGTGTATGTGAAAAAACGTAAAGGATTTGAAGATCCACATTATCCTCTTGATATTTTTTTACTTAAAAAAGCATTATATGGTTTGAAACAAGCATCTCGTGCTTGGTATAATAGACTTACAAAATATTTAATCAATAATGGTTTTAAACGTGGTAGTGTGGATAAAACTTTATTTTTAAACGAAGAATCATCTCATTTAACTGTTACTCAAATTTACGTTGATGATATTATTTTTGAATCCACACTTGACTTAAATGCGCATAAGTTTCAAACTCCAATGAGCAATGAATTTGAAATGAGTTTATTTTGTGAATTAAACTATTTTTTAGGTCTTCAAATTAAACAGTGTTCCTCTGACATTTTCATTACTCAATCCAAATATGCAAAACAACTTGTAAAAAAATTTAATTTAGAATCAAGTAAACCAGCCCGCACTCCAATGAGTACATCTGTAAAATTGTCAAAAGATGTAAATGGTAAATCTGTTGTAGAAACTCTATATAGAAGTATGATAGGTAGTCTTCTCTATCTAACTGCTAGTTGACCAAATATTGCTTATAATGTTGGTATGTGCGTTAGATTTCAGGCAGCCCCTAAGAAATCTCATCTAACTGTTCTTAAACGTGTCATCCGTTATGTTAACGGAACATTAGAGGTAGGTCTTTGGTATCCCTTTGATACCACGTCTCATATCATAGGTTTTTCTGGCTCTGATTGGACCGGAAATTCTGATGAATCGTAAAAGCACTAGTGGTGGTTGCTTTTATATCGGTAATTGTCTTGTGTCTTGGCTCAACAAGAAACAAGCTTCGATTTCTTTGTCCACTGCTGAAGCAGAATATATTTCTGCTGGAAATTGATGTATTCAACTCTTATGAATGAAGCAAATATTGTTTGACTATGAGATTTCTCAAGATATAATGACCTTGTTTTGTGATAAAACCAGTGCTATTTATATATTTGAAAATCATGTATAACACTCTAAAAGGACTAAATGCATTGATATCCGACACCACTTCATAAGTGATTTGGTGGAAGATAAAATTATTCTCCTTGAGCACATAGACACTCAATTACAATTGGCTGATATTTTTACAAAACCCTTAGATTTTATTCGGTTTGAATTTCTTCGAAAATCTATTGGTTTATCCTTCATCGATTAATTTTGTCATCAAAACTTTATATATATGTTATTTGTAAATATTTTTTTTAATGCTTTTTGATCAAGAAATTATTGTTTTCTTGAAAATTTCAGGATTTACTTTGACACAGAGTTTGGCTAGATATAGGCGTGACTTGAAAAACATGGTGTCATTAGAAGAATGAAATCAACATGAAATAGGACTCCCACGAGCGAAGAGACTAGCTTGCACTGAAGTTGCTGACCTGATCTACAGCACGCAGTTTTGGGCAGATGTCGACCACCTGATCGCCGTCACTACCCCGTTGGTGCAAGTGTTGAGATTGGTTGATGGTGATGACAAACCAATGATGGGGTACGTTTATGAGTCAATGGATAAGACAAAATTGGCTATAAAAATCAAATACCCTACAAAATATAAACGATACTGGACGATTATCGACAAGAGGTGGGATGCACAATTTCACCAGTACTTACATGCAGCAGGTATAACATGTTGCACAATTATGTAGTGATTTTTATTTATTTATTCATTATTTTCATATACTGATGAAATTGCTCATATTTGATGTGTAGCACACTACTTGAATCCAACCTTCCGATATCTGTGACGCTTGAAATTTGAGTGACCGATGAAGTGTATACCGGTTTGCTCAATGTAATCCAAAGAATGCTCCCTGAGTTGGCAGACCAAGGCCAAGCCATAAGATATGTGAGTGATCATAGTATCATACCTTATAAGTAATAAGTCAAATGTCATGTGATATTATCATCTATTTATTGATATGTGCCTTACTGTGTTTCATCTTTATAAATTGACATGTTTCGCAAGAGACATGGGTCATTTGGGACCCCGTTGGCGCAATCCCAAATTAAACACGACAAACCCGCTGATTGGTGGATGCATTATGGAGGTGATGGTCCGATATTGAGGCGGGTAGCAATGAGGGTATTGTCGCAAACGTGTTTCTCGTCCAACTGCGAGCGGAATTAGAGCACTTTCTCTCTCATTTATACTAAGATAATGAATAGACTAACTATGGACCGATTGGAAAAGTTAGTCTACTGCCACTACAACATGCGATTAAGGGTTAGGAATATACAGAGGACCAACCGTGGTAAGCAATTACATGAAGTCTTACATCCTCAATTATATGAAGTCTTACTTACATATTATACTAATTCATCTATCATATTCTACCTTGCAGACGATGATTATTTTGATCCCATCCAGTTGGATTATATATTCGAGGAGGATGACCCTTTGAATGAATGGATCGAAGAGAGAGAAGAGCCAGTCTTGGATAGTGAGAGCACTGAATGGCTGGACAATGCTGAAAGAGTAGCGGAGCAGCAGGCTTCCCAACCACCGAGGCGGAAAAGAAGATTGAATCGTCATTCAGTGGTTGGATCCATGCGATGAAACCTTGACGGTAATGATGATGGGAGTGGTGAGGATGATGGTGGAGGGGACGTTGGCACTAGTGGTGGAGGGGAGGATGCTGGTACCTCTGATCCTTATAGAGATATGGCGGCATGGGACGATGACTCGACGCCGTTAACACAGTTCGACACTCCTACATTTAGAATGGGAGGGGTTGAAGGAAGAGGAGCGTCGGGATCATATCAAACACCACCACCACCACCACAAAATGATACGGATATGGGTTATATGACTTCTAGCTTCGGGGGATTCAGTTTGCAAAATACCGAAGATTCAGCAACTAGTAACCCATACTACCAGCCACAACAAACTTACCCGGTGCCATATGACTTCGTTGGTCAGATTTTTGGAGGACCAACTTTACGCATTCTACATCGAGCCATATTCGTTACTTTCTGACCTCGGTTTCAATATAATCATGGGTATCAATATGGGCAACATTATAGGCAAAGGCCGGAAAGCTCGCGCACCGATGATGACGATGATCATGAGGGCCAAGAACCACCACAAAATTCAATGTGGCTCTAAAGTAAGTTTTTCATGTACAATTAAATTTATTTTTATCAACATAGCTATTATTTTTGACAATATATAATTTATTTTTGTCAATATACATTGTAATTTAGTTTATGCGTGACTGCGTGTCTGCGTCAATCAAATTATGAATATGTTAATAAAATAGGCATGTGATCAGCTGGTCGAACATAATGTTAGAAGATCTATTACATTAAGTCAAAAATGTGATCTTAAGTCAAAAATAAGTTACAAAATAGGCATGTGACTTGGGTTAAGTTACAAAATAGGCATCTTACTTATATATTCATCTAAATAATGCATCAAATAAGTAAAAAATAAAAGCAAAAATAGTTGAAATAAATACAAATAAATAAATATAATTTTTCATATTTTTTGGGATTTTTTTTCAAAATACTGGTTTTTTGAATGTATCAAACCGATACATTCAATGTATCGCCGATACATTGAATGTATCAGACGATACCCGGTACGTATCGTCCTGGAGGTCAGGACGATACGTACCGGATTTCCGGTATTTTGACCCATGATTTGGACTGCATGAAATCAATGTGGTATTAGGCATACCATCCAACATGGTCGTACATATACAGCGTATCAGTTTAGCGACAAAGCCTTATGATACAAGCTCTGATAAAAAAGAAGCCATGCTCCGAGGCATGGACGAGAGAGGAACCTAACCTATCTTTTTACTGACAAAACGGCTGCTCTTGGACTTGAACCCATAACATCAGGCTTCACAGTCCAAGCCTTTTACCATTGTACCAAGTAACCCCTAGTATAAAACAAGGTCAGTACCCAATGCTAGTCCCCTATGTAAGAAGTCATCGGATGGGTGGACTGGATCCAGACCGCACCTCTAGCTTTTTACGCACGAAGTGGTTTAAAACCTTATATACTGGGCCATTTACAAGTAGGGGTCTCAACGGACAGGGCTTGAGTATGGGCTGAGGTATGTAAGCCCGAATAAAAAATAGGCCCGGCCTGATTAGTATATGGGTCAATTATGGGCTAGTTCCAAAACCTTGATTAAAAATTGGCTCGTTTAAGTCGAGTCTGACTAAGTCATTTGAGATAGTTTCTACATAAATTGTAGAGAAACTGTCGGCGTCCGGTGGTTTGAACAAAAAAGTAGTCCCGTCCCGGCCCCCTGTTTACAAAAAAGATGTGGCAAAACCCAACAGTCCAATTGGTCAGTGGCCATTGAGAGACACCATAAAAGACACTGAAAGGGCCAAATGCCCTGAGGTACCCAATTCAATGCAAATAGGCAATGAAAACTAGACAAATCAGAGGTCACCACACAAACTATAAAGCTTCTTCTCTCAACCCGCAAATATCCAAACCAAGCTCAAGTGCCACCACATAAACACCCTTTAAAGGCAAACTTCCTCATCAACAACAGAGTCAGCCATGGCTAACTACAAGGCAGCTGTAACATTGTGCTTCTGCCTTGCATTCTTTGCACCGCTGGCTAGTGCCTGCGAACCATGCCTCCCCAAATACCCACCGAATCAATCACAGCGGAACCCGATCTGTCCGCGGGACACGTTGAAGCTCGGAGTCTGTTGGGATGTGCTCACCGGCTTAGTTAAAATTGTGGTTGGCACCAAGACCGAGTGCTGCACACTTCTCGAAGGTCTCGACGATCTCGATGTTGCCGCTTGCCTGTGCACAGTCATCAAGGCCAATGTACTGGGTACCAAACTTCAAGTGCCTGTTGCACTTAGCCTGTTGGCTAATTCATGTGGGAAGAAGATCCCTTCTGCCTTCAAATGTGTCTAGAACATTCAGTCTCTATGGTTTTTCTTGTTGGTGACTATTTTTACTTCTTGTAAGTTGTAAGTTTCTCGTTTCCTTTACTTGTTTTTATTTTTACAATTGTCATTTCCTTTTTTTTTTTTTTTTTAAGATTAATGATGTATCAACCTGTTGTTTTGGAGAAAATTGTTTCTTACACATGGATCACAGTCACAAAATTCAGGTTTATTGAAGAAAAAACAGTAAAAGAGAATCTCTGAATTAGGGGTATGCCGAATTTTTCAGTATTTAAGTAAACTTAACTAAGATAAATCATATATATATATATATATATATATATATATATATATATATATATATATATGAATAACCAAATTCATACGAAGGGAGGAGCCTTCCATGGAGCGAGAGGCTCTAAAGAAGGAAACTCGAAAATACAAGAAGCATCACTTAGCCGATGCCAGACGGACCAAGAGAAGCCCCATATTTGGCCAACTTATCCGCAATTACATTACCAGATCTAAGAATATGATTAAAAGAAACTGATTTGCCGCGAAGATCATTGCGGATCCGAGCAAAAATGTGATTGTACTTCCACGGAGGGTTACAAGAGCCCTTCAACCAGCCAATGATGCAGGAAGAGTCACCTTCCATAATAAGCTCAGAAGTGTCACTGGCCAACTGATGGATCCCATATTCCACAGCTCTGAGTTCTGCTTCATTGTTCGTACAAACGTCCAAGAAGATGCTAAAAGCGTCAAGAATTTACCCCTCATGATCAGAAATAAAACCCCCTCCACCTGCCCTCTCGGGATTACCAAGAGAGCAACTGTCGATGTTCATCTTAACGCTGCCCAAAGGCGGAGGAGACCATTTGTGGGTTATGGTTGGAATTAGAGGAACACTGAAGCATATGCTATTCCAATTATGAAGAAAGAAATTCATGGGGATCCCTTTAAACTTAGGTAGAAAAGATGCCCAACCAATAACCATCATCGAACTCAGGTAGAAAAGACGCCCAACCAATAACCATCATCGTAATGTGGGACACCAGCTGAGGGATGGAAGAGGCCTTGTCCTAAAAAATGGGGCTATATTGCGCTCTTTCCAAATGATCCAAACAAAGGCAAATAAAAGAGATCTTCAGAGGATTCTACCTCTCTTAGAAAAAGGAGATTGGGTCCACCTACCAACCAAATTAGCAACAGAAGACAGAAGCACCCATTGGACACCGAAGAGATCCCATACTTGCGTCCAAAGAGAATAAGCGAATCTGCAGTGAAGGAAAAGGTGGCTAGAATTCTCTTCAGCTATACCACACATAATGCATCTGTTTGCAAAGGCAAAACCTCTACTTTGAAGATTGTCGACAATAGGAATCTTGTCAATATAGAGAAACCATAGGAACACCTGAATACGAGCATGCGCAGGGACCTTTGCCCTCCACAACCAAGTCCATGGCAAGTGGGGGGTGACAACTCTAGTTAAGGCTCGATAGGCTCTCTTGACTCTAAAGAGACCGTTGACAACATTAAACTAGATCAGCCTATCCTCAGTGCCCTCATAGTAGAAACCGCCAGAGTGAAGTAACTGGAGCAGGTCAGATAGCTCTGCGATCTCAAAGTCATATAACCTCCTCCTAGTATCAATATTCCACCCAACAGAGCCATCAGGATTTCTGCAGGCCATTTGTTGCACCGTATTACCAGGGGATTGAGCTAGAAGGTAAACAGACTGGAACCTCTCTCTAAGAGGGTAGCCACCAATCCAGTTGTCACTCCAAAAGCTGGTGTTGGAGCCATCCCCCACCAGGACACAAGCGGATCGATGGAATTTGAAAGCAAATGTAGATAAGGATCGCCAGAATCCCAAAGCCGACTGCTGAGACTCACGTTTAATAAACCAAAGCGACTGATCAATGCCATATTTAAAAGCAAGAACTTGCCTCCACAACGCCTCCTTCTCGTGACCAATTCTCCAAAACCACTTCAATAGAAGAGCCACACTATATTCTTTGAGACTGGTAATGCCCGCTCCCCTAAGATCTTTAGCTCTACACACAAGCGACCAACTAACCAAATGGATCCTAGAAGATTCATCATCTCTGGCCCAAAGAAAGTCACGATGAATTTGTTCCAGTTTAAGCCTGACCCAAATCGGGCAAGTAAATAAGGACATGAAATAAGGAGGGAGAGCTGAGAGCACCAACTTAATGAGCGAAAGCCTTCCAGCATAGGACAAAAGTTTTCCTTAATGACGGGCATCCAAAACAGCTTCTTAGGGACCCCATGGCCCATAGGCAAACCAAGGTAGGTGAACGGGATCGAAGAAGCTTGGTAGCCGAACAATGAAGTAACAAGGCCAAGGTGGGAGTTCAAGGTAGCAACTCCAATCACCTTCGACTTAAGAAGATTTATACTAAGGCCTGAAACCCCTTCAAAGCATCGAAGGTGATTGGAGTTGCTACCTTGAACTCCAATCACCTTCGATGCTTTGAAGGAGTTGATATATATATATATAAGCACTATGTGGTGCAAAATAATATTGTGCAATGGGGAATAACACAAAAAGATAATCATTGCAACGAGTGTATAAGAGGAAACTTTAGAGTAACTATAAAGAAAAAATAATAGAATGACACTTTAGATGGTCTGGGCATACAAGAGAAACTACAAGACAAGTAAGAGAAGAATAAAACCATTAAAGAGTAAAGACCTAGAGGGAAGCAACGAGGAGCAATGTGAAATATTGTGAAGTAATAAAGAGCGAAAAAGGAGTGGAGAAATAAAACTTGCAAAGCCAATACCAAATAGTTGGCACAACAAAAAAACGAATTATTAGCAGCAGTTTTTTAGAGCAAAAAA
Organism: Chloranthus sessilifolius; assembly: GCA_021018995.1. Lineage (NCBI taxonomy): Eukaryota > Viridiplantae > Streptophyta > Magnoliopsida > Chloranthales > Chloranthaceae > Chloranthus > Chloranthus sessilifolius. Next base: position 100,455,084 of record CM037589.1, read on the forward strand.
CTGCCGCTATTAATAAAAAAACTATTAAAGACTATTAGCGGCAATGATATTAGCAGCAGTTTTTTGTTAATAGCGGCAGTTTTTGGTTGCCACTAATAGTCTTGTTTTTTGTAGTGTGATGGGGTTCTAATGACGATGATGGTGATAGAGTGGAGATATAAGGATATATAAAGTAATTTGAGAATAGATAATTTAGGCTCACTATAAAAATAAGACTATTATAGCGGCAATCAAAAACTGCTGCTATTAGTCCTTTCGCTATCAAAAGTTGCCGCTATTAATCATGGCACTACCAAAAATTGTCTTAACAACAAGTGCGGCTGAAACACCTTATTTTTACAGTGACTTGAAAGCATGTTAAAACCAAAATTGTTTGAAATAATTCCCTTTTTAACTTTTACTTATTTATGAAAGATTAGACAATATCATTAAGAATAATTCGAAACAATTATATCATATATCATAGATCATAGAAGGAGCATCCTCCATCCCGATTGACTTTTTAAGTCACCCGATGTGATACACAACCAATGATTGCAAGAGTAATGACACTATGTTTCATGACTTAGGTGAGAGGATCATTACCCATATATATATATATATGGAAAAGGCTTTCATCCTCCATGGGAGGACGGTCACCGTCCTCCAACATTCCGCGTGGAGCTTCACGTAGCAGTCAAAACACTTTTTGGGTGCCACGTGGACCTTGGGTGCATTGCTTAAATCATCTTAGGAAAAAAAATAAATTAAAAACTTATCTCCACCGTGTTTATTTTGAACCGTGAAATATGGACCAATGAAAATTGTCAAACTTTGACTTGTGAGTTTAAAATTTATTTTTCAATTTTTTTTTTTAATATTGATCTAAATTGTCCACCTGTGCTCCACGTGGCACCCAAAAAGTGTTTTGGGTTTCATGTGGAGCTCCATGTAGATCTTGGAGGACGGTGACCGTCCTCCATTGAAGGACCTAACCAGCGCCATATATATATATATATATATATATATATATATATATATATATATATATATATATATAGTCCGAAACTATGATAAGGTCGATTAAATGCCTCACAAAAAGTTTCGCCACAATCCAATTTATATCCATAGTTAAAAATATGGTCAAAGTTCAATAAAATCAATATACCAAAATTTTGGGGCGTTACCATGTTTTGGACCCATGAAGTGGAGGTAAAAAAACTCAAAAAAGAGTGCTTTAGATTGATCATGCCATATAGCATGTGAAAATGAGACCGATTGTACGGGTCATCCTGTGCAACCGGCCATACTCCCTATTGCCTATATATTTATATGATTACACTATAAAAAATAAGATTCTTAGCGGTAGCCAAAACTGCCACTATTAATTAAAAAATTGCCGCTAATATTCTTATCGCTAATAGTCTTAATAGCCTTTAATAGTTTTTTTGTTAATAGCGGCAATATTTAGTAGCCACTAATAATCTTATTTTTTATAGTGTTATATGAATTATTATATAGTTATGGATGTGGCTTTCATCGAACACGTTAGAGCTTATTTTATATATATATATATATATATATATATATATATATATATATATATATATATATATATATATATATATGTTTCTTGAATTTTACTAACCCTACTAGTGAGGCTATATAGTGGTCAGGTAATAGCAGTTCCCCCTTTTAATTTTGAATTAGGATTATGTACTTTACTGGAGCGATCTGGTGCTTTTGGTACTACCCTAATTACTTTTGTGATGTATGTCATATGGAACCATCATATATTTCATGTGATTTGACCCTCATGATCAAATTTATTTTATAAAAGATTAGAATGAAAACGATCTACATTGTTTGATTCATTGCAGTCGAATGCTATCATCTAAAACTAACAGTATGTTGGATTTACATGACATTCGTTAATTTTAGATGGAATTTGATGGCTTTAAATAAAATGATGGAAATCATTTTTCGTCCCATTCTTTTACATCAAAGATCTTTAGAGTATGACCCAACTACTCTTGCTTTAGTATTCCAAAAGCAAGAGTAGTTGGCACTCATCTTGCTTTTGGAATACTAAATCATACCTTAAATTAACTCTTTTTCTATGCGATCATTACCCCCTCCCCAATACAATCGTGGCTCCACCTAGCTTTGTCTATCTATTTGTTGCTCCTAAGAACAGCGCTGTCTTTTCTCAAAAAAAAAAAAAGAAATGAAAAAGAGCAGCACTGTCAACGGGGCAGGCTACCCTAAAACGTAGCCTATAACTTAGGCAGGCTTTGATATGTCTAACCGAAGCTCTAACAAAGGCGGGTCTGAGCAAGCTTGGCATGCTTTGAGATTTTTTATTTATTGTAACAACTTATTTAGATTCTTGTAAAAAAAAATTTCGGTTGAACATGAAGAGATATTTCAAATAAGAGAAACCTTAAGACCTCTCCTTACAAATATTCAAATTATCAAAGTATCCTTAGAACTATGCATTCGATGAATGTAACCATAATATTGAGTGGTACTTTAGCAATTTGATTACAAACATATAGATCATATATATTTATGTTCATATTTTTAATACACATAATTAAAAGAGATGCACAGGCCAGACCTGACTTTTGGGCCTCAACTTGTTACGCCCTCACCTGATCCGAACCATGACTGACTTTTGATTTTGATTTTTGAGGCCCTAGACTAGCCTTGTAGTCCTAGCCCTAAGTTTTTCGGGCCAGGTTAGGCAGGCTAACAGGCCAGCCGCGCCCTATAGACAGCCTTAGCTAAGAGGGTGGATGCGTGCATGTGAAATAAATGTATCCTTATCCTCTTCGAGACTAGAAACGAGCCTAAAAATGAAAATGCAGCAACATGTTGTCACATATAGGGATGTAACGGGAAATTATAGGAGGATAGATTTGTTGAGGACAAAGTGCAACATGGCGCGACATGACGGCCTGCACTAACTTATATTAATTTAGTTACATCGCACTTGCAGCTAATTGTATGATGCCACATCAGTCAATTTGTCTACAAAAATTTGTCCTCTACATAGCACTCTCCAACCCAAAACGTGAACAAAATTATATAAGATTATAAGGTTGCCTTTGGGTTATAGCTCTTTTGGGACAAAGAGCAGCTCTTTCACTTTTTTGCTGTGAGAGATAATTACTTTTACATTTGGTAATACAGCTTTTTCCATCATTTGCTCTGGAGGGGAGCTGTTTGAAGTGACAAAATTACTCTATGCCTTCTCTATTTCGAAGCAAATAAAATCTGCTCTGACAAAGAAGCAGCTATTATCTGCTTTGACAAAGAGCAGGCAAATAGTTGCTTCTTTTAATTCTGCTCTTATAAGAGCTAACCCAAACACAACCTAAGTCTCAGATGGGGGTAACAAAGTCAGGTTAAGGGTATATGCTTGACCAGACATGGAAACCCAACTCGACCCGGTTCAGAAACAACTTTTTTTATAGCGGTACAAATGGGCCGGGTTGGGTCTAGGTCGAAGGCCTGCTCCTACCCATTTGGAATCAAGTCGGGTCCAAGTAGGTCCAAACCAGGAAAATCTTAAACCCATTCGGGTCTGAATCTAGGTCAAGCTAAATTCAAACCCAAATCATCGAAGAACGGGTCAGGTTCGAGTGGGGTCTAGGTCAGGTTTGGATCCAAGTTCAGGTATAATTTATAAGTTTGTCTTACCATCAAATTCAATATTATAGGTAGATATATTTTTCTAATGAAATTAATATAAAATAACAAAAACCATTTGATTAGTTTACTAATTGGATGAATAATTATACCAATTAAATGAGTGATTTCCCAATTGGTATCCTCCCCCTTTGTGGGGATAAGGTGGTGGGTTCTACACTTCACTTGTTTTTATGCTGTAAGGCATTATCAAAACTAAAAATTAAAAAATTTGGATGAATAATCTATTATTGTACCTCTCTTGCACCCACACGTTCTTTGAAAATGCCCACATCCCAAACCCCGTAAAAAATAATTAATTTGGATTAGATGATGGATATTATTTTTCGCCCCAATCTTCTACGCAATAGATCTTGAGATCATGCCGCACCTATCGTATGGCCAATTTTTTATTCCATTTGTCACAGATCCCTAAAAAATGGCCTTAAAGTCATGTTTGAGCGTAGTGTGTACCATTTGATTCAAGGGCTACCTTTTGGGGATCTATGACATACAAAATCAAAAAATGACCGTATGATAGGTGCGCCATGATCTCAAGATCTATTTTGTACAATATCGGGGTGAAAAATAATCTACATCATTAGATCTGAAGCAATCAATGGTTTTCAAGGGGTTTGAGACATGAGAACTTTCAAAGAACGCGTGGGCGGTGACAGAGGTGCCCTAATTATTATATTATTACAACTATATAAAAGCACTAATAAATCTCCACTTTTAATCAATTTTGTGTTTCCATAATTTTGGAACAAAATACCCCTCATTAACCTAATCTACCCCAAAAATAACTCCTTATATACCCCTATAGTTTAATAAAGAAAACAGAATCTTAATTCTATTGCAAAACTTTTTCCTTTATTTTATAAATATCTATTAAAATCACTCCACCGTTTTATTTAATATCTCATGAGATTTATCTTGCTTAAAATTAGACGTTTAAGTGAGAAAAAAAAAAATAGCCTAAGAATCTGAAATCATAAAGATCTCCTAAAGTCACTCCACCGTTTTATTTATGGAGCCATTACTTGCTCACGATGTTTAAGTGATTGCACCGAAGTTAAAGGAAGACTTTGTATTTTAGGGACATGTGACATGTGAAAATGCAATTTAGGCTGTCTGATTTAAAGTTCATGATCTATAGATCCTTAATGGATAAGATTGGAGCAAAACACAATATTTATCATATGATCTATTGTTGTCAACCGTTGAATCAAATAATAGCCTTTGATTATATTTAATCACATGATGAAGATTATATTTCATGCCAATCTTATCCACTACGGATCTATAGATCATGAACTTTAAATCAAATAGCCCAGATTGCGTTTTCACATGTCACATGTCCCTAAATACAAAGTCGTTTTTTAACCTCGGTGCAATCACTTAAAAAGCGAGTGCAAGTAATGACTCTCTTTATTTAATATCTCCTAAAATCTCTCTTGCTTAAAACTAGGCTTTAAATTTTACTTTTGAAACTTCTCATGATTTCCTTTTAAAATCACCCCATGAAAAGTAAAATAAAAAAACTTACCCCAAAATTTCTATCGAACATGGGCATATCTCACCTCCATGCATTGATGGCTTTGAATCATAGGATAGAGACAATTTTTTATCCCAATCTTTTAAAGCGTTGATCTTGAAATCATGGGCATATCAGCAGACGATCATAATTTTATTCCACATGGCATACTAATTTAAATATGACTTTAAAATCACATGACTTATATCACACTCAAGCATAAGGGATCTTGACATCATGGGCATACCATCAACAGAAATGTCTCTACGAACCCTATGGGAGAGAGAGAGAGAGAGAGAGAGAGAGAGAGAGAGAGAGCCGTGGTCTAAGATGGAGTCATTACTTGCACCATAGTAATTAGCACTTATACATAGTTTAAAAGAAAGGTTTGATAGTTTCTGATTTTTTGTATGTCATCCAAACAACGGGAATCTCTATAATTTATTTGCCACATATGAGTTCCCCTTATTTCCCTTGAAACCAAACAAGCTTAAGTACCAACTCATCTTCATGTGTCCAATGAGTTCTAACCCAACAATTTAGAATACTACAAAAATCTCTCAATGTATCCTTATTTTAGTAAAATTCTCACGAGTTCTAAATTCTAATAACAGTTTATCACAACACAGTTTTTAACTAAAAATCTTATGAAATTACATAGGATTTAAACTAATCTTGAAAAAAAGGATATCTCATATATCATAAGGAGCTATTATTTAACACATACAAGCCATACGAGCAAAAATGGTTACTTCTATTTGCACCCACTTAATGTTTAAGTGCACCTTAGCCAAACCTCAATTGACCGCTTTGAATTACACGAAGGAAATCTTTTTATCCTTGTATTAGCGGATTTTGATATTACGAGTATATCATATTTAGGTAGCAATTTTTGCAACGAAAGATTCTTACAATAACTAATTTCTCTGCCGTTTAATTGTTGACTGCTTTGAATCAGATAGAATCTAATTTTCGCCTTATTCTTTCATACGCTAGATCTTGAAGATAAATATATTTTTCAATCAAATATTCGACATAATAGATCTTGAGATCACATGCCTACAATTAGCTGATATAGGACTTGATTGATATCAGCAGATCAAATGAGTTCCTCATTTATTGAATCATAAATCACTACAAGTGAAGGAGATACACGATTTAAATGACGGAAGATCAAATATTTTAAAAATGTATCTAGAAAGACTGGAAAAGTGGAAACAAAACTGGATATAATTTGATCGTCATGAGTATATCCAAAAATTTTGTAGATTGAACCAATCATTAGTTCCCAACCATGTAGTGCGTGAAATTCGATACATAAATCGGTGAATAAAGGAATAAAAAAGCTTTTATTGTGTCGCTTAAGTTATAGAGGAATTCCTGAACTCAAGAATTCAGAATAAAAAGGTCTTCATTACCCAGAATGGAATAACCACTTAGAATAGTGAAAGAGATTATATTTGTCGAGAGACAAAAAATGATATGATTATGATTTTCATTGTGAATTTTGACCAATTGTATCGTTTCTTTGTGGATTCTTATCCAAAGCCTTTGTATATGTGTGTCCGGGTAGTACTCCTTTATTATTTTGTCCAACAGGAATAGTTCTTCTAATTCTATGAATCTTTCTAGAGTGCCCTTCTCTTGAATATCATTCAAAAAAAATTTTGATTGTCTGGTATTACACCAATGAGTAACCCAGGGTTCGAAACATTTCTTAAATGAAAGAGAAATCTATCAGGAATAATTGAGGGGATATTTCTGAAAAATATTGATGATGAAATCCGAAATGGGTAGCAAAGCGTAGAATCACTTATCAAGACGTCTGTCAGGTACGATCAAGATCTTATTTAAGACCATGATCTCAATGTCTATTGTCTCAAAGATTGTAACGAAAATTGATTTTCAGTTAGATTCAAAGCAGTCAATTGTTTAACCCCATGAAACCCAAGTTGAGACTGCTTTAAATGAGACGAGGGGGATTTTTATTCATCCAAATCTTCAACATAATATATCATACATCATGGGCCTACCATCAGACGGTCATATTTTGATTTCATGTGGTGCATATCCCAACATAGGAACATGATCATGAGGCTAATAAAATATGGTTCATGGATCACTTTTCGAGAGGTTTGTCATATGGAATCTAAATCTTACTATTTGATGGTAGGGCCATGAAGATTTATTTTTATCTAAGATTGAGAAAAAAAAAGGTGTACCGTCTCATTCAACACAAGATAGAGATAATTTCATCTACATATTCAACATAATAGATCTTGAAATCATCAATGTATCATCAAACGATCAAATTGTGATTCCACAGGGCACATATTCCCAAAAAAGAATATGATTATGGGCGTACATCAAATGTTATGCTTGAACCATTTTTCGGGAGGTCTAGCACAGGAAATTAAATAATACTGTTTGATGGTGAACCATGATCTCAAAATCTTGTGTTGAAGTTTGAGACAAAAGATGATCTCCACCACTTATTCAAAGCGGTTAATAGTGTATAAGTTTATGCATTTGAACCGTCAATAGTGCATAAGTTTATGCATTCAAAGCCGTCAATACTACTTGATGGAGATCATTTCTTCCAAAATTTCGCCATAATAGATTTTGAGATCACGAGCCTATAAGCAAATGATCATACTTTGATTTCATGTGACACACATCTCAAAAATTCATATGATCATGGATGTATTATCAAGCGTGGCTCTTTGAATCACTTTTCGGAAGGTCTATCACAAGGAATCTAAATCATACCATATGATGATAGGATCATGATCCCAAGATCTATTGTGTCAAACATTGAAAAGAAAAACGATCTTCATAAAAATATCAAAAACATATTTATTTTTTAAATAATTTTATAGATCAACACGTGCAATGTACCTGCACTTTTACTAGTATTATAAATATAGGCTATGGGCCAATGATTCATGTGACAGTGAATGCCTCCTATACATATTACTGTTAAAATTATAAAATACAAAAGAAAATAAGAGATTCACGATATATCTCCCAAACTCTGTCGTAGCCGGTGGCTAGATCAAGTTTGTCATAATTATCTCTCCCGGCCAACTACGAATCATATGACAAGTCTCTTTAAAGAGATTTTGAAAAAATAAAGAGTCAAAGAAAATGTGGGCAAAGACATCCACATAGATACAGAAGGCCAGAGAAAATGAGGGAAATAACATCCACATAGAATATAGAATGCTAGAGAAGATATAAGAAAAGACATCCACATAAAATATAGAAGGCAAAAATTTTATTCTTTAAGCCAAGATGCTATTAAATCCTTTAACCTCAAATAAAATAAATACTTAAAGTCTTTCCAATTCTTGTATATAAAGAAAATAAAATCAATAGAGATAAAAATATATTTTAATTATATATAAAGGTCAGGTTTGAATCGGGTCCTGGTCGGGTTGGGTTGGATCCGAGTCTAAAATCTAAACAAACCGATCCAACTCGAACGTAACTCAAGCTGGGTTCGGGACCAATCGAGTCTATTCTAAATAGTAGCAGACTCATACCCAATTTTTAATCAGGTTATTTAGTCAAGTTTATTTAAATTAAATATCGGGTCGTGTCCTAGTTGACCTGACCCATTTGTACCCTTACTTCTTTTTCTTGATTGTATATAAAGTATCGGATCAGGTTGACCCGCCCTGACCTGATTTTTGCCTTGCCGACCTGCCTACCCGACAAGTCAAGTTTATGTGCCCAATACTTATAAAGCTGGGTCGGGTATCGGATCGACGTGACCCATTCACAGCCCTAATCACAGCTCTAGGTTAGGCTACGCCCCACATTAATGTCCAACAATCATGTGCACACCCCTAAGCATCCTCAAGCCCTCAAGCCCTTGTGTACCGTCGTTGTTATATGGAGGAGAGATATTATGCAGACAAAGTGCAAGCGGTTGATGTGGCGCGATATAATTAGCTGCAAGTGCATGAGAGTCAATTAATGCAGGCCGGTGCAACCAATCATGTCGTACTCAAATATTTTATCAGCTGGGGCGCTTAATCATGACCCGATGGGTCAACATCGGGCATTAGGCATTCGACCTTCCCTTCAGCTCGGGCTAGCCCGACCCAATATTTTACATATAAAATAAGGAAAATAGGGGGTTTTAAAGGAGTTGGGTCAGTGTTCAAGTTGGATCGGACATATGCCAATCCAATTTCTCATCGACAGCCAAAATTATGCCCGACTCGACCAAGCCCGAGCCGTTGACAGCCCTACTGAGTTGTGCGGTTGTGCCTTAGCATCCATCCCACTCAGCCATATCTCTCCTCTTATAAGATCTCGGGCTCTTTTGAAGTTGTATTGATAGCCATATCTCTCCTCTTATAAGGTCTTGGGCTCCACTCATTTTCATTAGACATACTTACAGCCAATGCTCTCTTTCACATGTGGCAACCAAGTTCCAATTTGGTGTAATTCGGATATTTACATTTAAGATTTTCAATGGGTCGGGCCAGGTTTAAGCTTGGCCTTAAACGGACTGACTATAAATGGGCCTATTGGAGCTAGCCCATACTCGAGCTGGGCCTCGAGGTGGCCTGACAATATCTATATAAAAGAACTAATTTGATTGATTCGGGCCGGGCTTAAATAGATCAAATGTTAATCGGGTTTTTTGAACTAACCCATTCTGGCACGACTTACTAATTGGACCGGGCCGGGTCAGCCCAGTTATATCTTGGGCTGATCTCCTTAGCATATACCTGGCCGATTGTGCGCTGAGCTGATCTCAAGCTCGGGCCATGAGAATATCAGTACGTCTGTTGGCACCTATGACATTACTGAAAGTGCCTACATCCGAAACCCCTGAAGCCCATTGATTGCTTGGAATCAAACAATATAGATTGTTTTTCACCCCAATCTTCTAAACAATAAATCTTGAGACCATGATAGTACCATCAGCCGATCACTTTTTAAGTCCATGTGGCATAGGTCCCCAAAAAGTGGTACTAAATCACATGGCACACATCAAACTGAAACATGATCATTTTAGGGCCATTTTTGGGGATATGTGTAATGTGGAATAAAAAACTGTTCATATGATGTTAAGATCATGGTCTCAAGATCCCTTGTCTGGAAGATTGGAGTGAAAAGCGATCTCTATAGTCTCATTTTAAGGAATCAATGGGTTTCAAGGGGTTTCCAACTTAGGCACCTTCAGCAACAGAGGATACCCGGTCACAACCATAAAAGACTAGAAGAATCAAAGGGAGAAACTACTTGCATAAGAAATTTGTGTCGTTGCACATAAAATAAATGAAAGACTTGCTATTTTTGGGATCTATGCCACATGGGACATCATATAAGCTGATTGATTTGAAAAGAATAATGTAAAGATCACGTACATGATGCCAAAGATTGGCACGAAATACGATCTCTATCATCTTAGTCAAAACAATCAAAACTCATCATCTGATTCAATGATTGAGTTCATTGAATCAGACGATTGTGATTCATGCCAATCTTTAGCACCAAAGATCCTTACACATCATGGCTATCAAATCAGATGGGGTGTGTGTGTGTGTGTGAGAGAGAGAGAGAGAGAGAGAGAGAGAGAGAGAGAGAGAGAGAGAGTCTAAAGGTACTGCAGCTTGCTTGTTGAGAGCGGGCTTGAGAACTGTTGAGAGAGAAGACTACACAACTTCTTGAGTTTCAGATCTGTCATTTAGACACCTATGAAATGACAATGAATAATGAAAAGTGTTGTGTGGAATGTGGAGTGACAAATAGTGAAAAGTGTAATTACAGCTTTTTAATTTACAGTAAAAGTATGCGTATATTATTTTTAACATATAAAATTACATGTATATTTAATTACAGCTTTCTCTGTTCACGTGCACTCAAGTACGGAGGAACTTACTATGCCCCCTCGGGGTCTCTTAGGCCATGTTCAAATAGATTTCCTGAGAGAGGAAATCAAGCACAGCTCGGAAAGTAGGTGTTTTTTTGCAGATTTGGAAGCTTTCTTGCGTTCGGCAATGGCGGTGGGCCCCATCAGGAACCGATCATTTTCTGAGTTTGCTGTAGCTTTGCATTTCCGACCAAAAAACTCCGAAAAGGTCAGAAACTGAGGACTTGGGAGTATACTTCCCTCTGAAATATGTACCAAAGCACTTCTCTTCTCCTCTGCTCTGCAACGGCTACTTTGAAGAGCCTTTGCAACTACTACTTTGAAGAGGGCTTCATTCAAAGCCAATTAAAGTTGCTTAAACGCATATGTATGCAGATTAGATGTTTAGTCTTCGTTCCTATCCAATTTCTGCCAACTCTGCTTTGGTTCTTGGCTTCATCTTGGCTGAAGCGGCTTCTTCTTGGCTAAGCTACTCTCCATTACCAAAATGAACAACAGAGCTGCAATTCGTGGTTGGCTTCTCCCCAGCGACTGTGGGTTGGATTGACTTCTTGGCTTCTCCTCATCTGATGTCACCACAGTTGGTGAAGAGACAACACAGGCACTCCAAGAAATCAGAGCCTCCTCACATGCTGAATAGTGGATGGAACCTCATCTCAATGTGTATACTAGTCCAAGACAAATATAGGACTGCCAAAACATAGATAGCTATTGTAGTTATCTTTACCGGAACAGGGATACAATTGCTATTTAAAGAGCCTTCTATGGAGCATGAAAGTTTACCATCCAGCAACCCAAGCATTCAGGTTAAGAGCTTCATTTTAGAATTCCTATTTATGTCCAGTAATAAAAAAAAATTCACATGTCTTTTATTGAATTTGTTTTGCCAATTTTTTTTTTTTTTCCATAACTAGTATATACTTGAGAAGTTAGTAGAATTTATATTGAATTCCTATTTATGTCATTTTCCATAACTAGTCTTCATGTGTTTGATCCTCACATGAGGGAGATGGAGAAGAAGATGGGAGGTTTATAGCCATCTGATCTATGTGATCAACTTCTCTTAACCATAGTTTGTCAACCATAGCATCTCTAGGATATGCCTTAGCAGAAAATTTTCTGGGTTCATGTAAAATCACCACTTCATGTAATTTGATTCCCACTCCTCTAGCCCTTTTGGTTGTTAGTTCTCTGTCTAGATGATGTAAGTTATGATTATCGTCTTATTTTCTTATTTAGATTCTCTCAGGCTATTGTTATTTGAAGTGGTTAGAATTATGTAATTGAAGGCCTTCGATTCTGTTTAGGAAATGCCAGTTTGCTTCAAACTGTTATAAACGAGTTGAATCCGGTTTTGATCATGGGGTTTCGATAACTTCACAATTTCGGTCCGTAGGTCTTCGCAATTTTTATTTTTGCTTCAATTAGAAAACCCAGAAAAATTAAGTACGTTGTGTTAGTCCAGAAAATGGTAGTAATGGTTGACACTTATTGTTCATGCATTATAAAGGATGGTCCTCATTCAATAAGTTTAAATCCAATATTAGGCGTGAGTGTGTATGTATTACTTCATGAATGTAATTTATTCTCTGCTAGAGAAAGGAAAATATCTTTAGTAGCTTTTATAATCTTGAGGGGTTGAACCAGTAGCTCAATTAGAAGGTCCATGATGATGCAACCTTAAGGTCACAGGTTCTATTCATATTCTTGGGCTTCTCTTTCGAGTTATGGTCTTGGCAGTTTAGGAAATTTAAAAGGCAATGGGAAGTATGCAGCCAGTTGCACATGAAAACCCATGCAACCGGTCACATTTTCACATGCCACATGGCATGATCAACCCAAAACAACTCCCGTTTTGAGTTGATTAGTCATGAGACATGTGGTTTAAAAAAAAAAATCATACATTTTTTACCTCCATTTTCATGGGTCAAAGATATCTCGTAAATCCCCAAAAATTTGGTGCATTGGTTTTATTGAGCTTTGCCACATTTTTTAATGGTGGTTTTATTGAACTTTTTCACATTTATAGATCATGCCCAATTTTTTTTTTGTGGCACTTAATCGATCTTATTCAAGTAGCCAAGTCACCCGACCCTTATGATGGATGTTACATGATGCCCAGGCTGACGTGGTAGTAGAGGTTTCTCTACACCGGATGCATAGTCCCGGGCCTCAATTTAAAATTGCTACAAGTTGAGAAAATTGCATGCTTCAGCTGAGCCCTTTGATTCTAAACAATTAAGATTCAGTGTTTGATTAGAAACTGAAATGGAGGTTGAAATTGTAGAATACAGAATGAGACCAATCCTACAATGGAAATATCCTTCAGAGGGAACGCTCATATTAAATTTTGGTGGTTTTTGTGGTAACATGTTGCTGCCAAAACAAACAATCTTATTCTCCGGAAGGCATTAAGAAGTGTTTAAGCAATGGTATTTCAACAGCACCAACTGGGCCCATGGTGCCTCATCTCAAAACATGAATGACAATTACTCTGGGTAAGGCTTAGGTTTATTTTACATCTCAAAGTGTAACTAGCAAAAGTCAGCATTTTAGTCTATCCGCATCTACTATTCACATGAACATTTCTACCATAGCATACAGATCTATAGTTCTGTCATTTCATCATTTATTTTTGAGCTATTAGATTGAGGCGTAATTTTATTTTGTTTTATTTTTTTAAAACCCTTAGGGCTGGGGATGCGAGCAAAGTGACCTTGGGGTATCACCTAATTTCAGATTTTATTAAGTGTTAAGTACGATCTATTTGCTTATTGCATGCACTAGTACGTGGTGTTAGTCCAGAAAATGGTGGTAATGGTTGACACTTATTGTTCATGCATTATAAAAGATACCCCAAGGTATCTTTTATAATCCAATATTAGGCGTGAATGTGTATGTACCCCTCCACAAAATCCTCACCACTACTCTTAAATAAAATGTAGAAATTTAACCCATGTAGATTTTTTAATAATATATATGAAGAAATATGAGATCAAGAGTTGTGTGTGATAGCAGTTCACAAATCTGGCTCATAGTTTGCATATTGGATGCCCATATGGTCTGTGGTTGTGGGCACTTGTATGGCTTCACATGGGCTGCACTCTCCACACTTGTAATCACAGCTTGGTGGTCTAGACCCTAGTGTACTCCTGTATTTAACCCCTCCATTCTTCAACACCTTCATCCTCCATTTTGCAAAGGTAGCGTGGATGATGGGTCATTAAAAAAAGAACACAAATCTTGTTTCATTCTGGTCTACTCTAGTTTGTAAAAGCAGATAAGCTTTTTGAAACTATGAAGTGGGTAGTTGGTACTAAGCAAACAAAGGGTCTATTGGTGCATAATGTCCAAGACAAATCTCAACCACCAAACTAGTCAAATTTTAGCATGCATGCAGAGGCTTAGAAGTTAGAAGCATGAAATAATCCAAAATTTAGCCTTTTGGGCATGATGGAATTGACCTACATAGTGCATGGTTATGCACCACTTGGGTTCCAGGGATCACGATTTTATACACATGAAATACTCTTTAAGTGGAGCTAAAAGGGTTTTCATGGAGATGGGAAATGAGAACTATTAGCCAGTTGGATCCACAGTTTCCATAGTGATTTCAATGAAATATTGACAAACTAGATCTCTTGCGAGGGGCCAACAAAACCAACTGATTTCACTGAAATATCGACAAACTGGATCCCTTGTGAGGGACCAACAGAACCAACTTCACGAGAGAAAATGCAGACATGTAGAATTGATTTCATAAATTATGTAACTCAATATTATCAGTGGTCCTAGCGTATACTTACAACAGATATTTTGCTTCAGTGCAGAGGCACGCTATTTGGCCATGGCTCTAGCCAAGAGGTGTATGCCTCCCTCACCTTTTAGAACACTGCTTTAAACTGATTCGACCCCCTATCTTCTACATATTATGGTGCGAATTTCGAGCACTTTTTATGTTTTCTAACATGCTTTTTCTGTTGATATTAATGCATATTTGATTGCATTCATATCATATATTGGTCTAAGCAACTTCCATCGCCATCTCCAACTTTACGTAGATATTTCTATACGCGTAGGGTATTGCCTCCAACATTATGAGACTGTTTAACTATATCCTACTGTAGTACTTGTGTTATTCTGAGACCCCTAATGATGTTCTTTATTTTTTGTTGTCACATAAAATATAAAGGGCATTCTAATGAATCACCATGTTTATAGTTTAGTGTAACTACTATGATATATATGATATAATATATATGATTACAGCACAATACCTTATATAATATATATTATATATCATATCTCCCCCTCCTAATATCCACATCTGTACCTGGGTATCACACTAGATCTCATTCTACACATACCATACAATCTAGAATCACAATGAAAGAAAAATTGACTCAGGGGAATGGATTGACATGGTTTCAACATCCACTGAGAGGGAATACGAATGAGGCTACGTGTATGAGAATAAGATGGATTAGAATAGGCTGAACCTTTTGTGAGTTTAGGCCAGATGGGTTCTTCTCAGTTCTTACTATATTATTAAAATGTTGGGGACCTGTACGTCATTAAAATAAGTGGCCATTTGGGATAGCAGTATACATGCTACACATTATAGGAAGGAAGTTTTGGGATGGCGTGAACAGCTAAGGTGCTTAGTGAAGTTACGGAGAGCTTAGTGCTGATCAGAAAAGAGTGAAGATGACCCCAAATAGAGTGATAAGGCTGTGATGATTATGATGATAATGAACAACCAATGTACTTTGGCGACTTCTATTGTGATTACTTTTCATTGTTGGAAACAAACTTGTCGAAAAAAGAAAAGAGAAGACAATGTTACTTCTGAAACATCAAAGTCTTGGGGCTTCTCAAACAACATTTTTCCTTTGAAAAGTTTTTTTTTTTGGAAAGTGATGCAAACAGGGCCTTAGCAGTCCATCTAGAAAAAGGAGCAATTTGATCATATTGTTAAATCTCTATACGCCTTTGATACCAATAGTTATGACAATATTTGTTTCTTTCTAATGTATCATGTCAATGCAACTATTGAAGTTGAAGGCTCTATTTTGGAATGCTGTAGAAAAATACCCACTTCCTGCAATAGAAAAATTCAAAAGCCTATTTTGCTACTTTCAAATGATGCATTTTTTAAAAGGCAGGAAGCATCACTAAAGCGAGAAGGTAGACCAAAAGTTGAGAGTAATTGGAACTGAAACAAACCCTTTTTTTAGATTTTTCTCCCCTGCCACCATATTATTTAGCAACCACAAGTTGTTCAGAATTTTTATGGTCTACTTAGCTCAATATCCAAATAGCTTGCTGCCATTTTTTTACTTGAGCAGCTGTGTGCACTTGCAGTTTTTTAGTCAGATTATAGCTATTGATTGATGTATAAATTTATATAGTACCATATTTTTTTGGCAAACTACATGATTTCATTTCATTTATTAGCTAATTAATGTGTATATACTATTTGTAATTGGTTATAGTTGATCTCTGGTGCAGCTTACAAAGTGGTTTTCGGAAAATAAAGCTCAATTCCCTTTATTTTAGCAGGTGGGTTACAAGACACATATAAGGGCTCCCTTTATTTACCTATGTCATATTTTGTAATATGCAATGTAGACCTATAAACTTAGGACTGTTTGTGTGAACACTGTACATAGGAAATTTGGGGTACTTAAACATCTCATTAGGTTGGTAAAGCGTGAACTATTTTCGCAGTTGAAGAAAATAGCCCATGCTTTGAGTCTCAATCGAACATGGGATCATGAGACACCCACATGACCAATTTTAAATATAAATGACTTTCTAGTATCATTCCTACTGTCGAGGAACAACCCAATGGGATCGCTATTGACTTGTAGTACATGTTTTCTAACAGTAATGAGTAGTCGCAAGGCTAAGGGAAAAAGTGTAGCTGCTTCTGAAGATAAAGGAAAAAATTTCATATGGGATGAAAATATAGACACTACATATATAAATGAACTTGTGGACCAATTTCAAATGGGCCGCAAAATGGCAAATCGCACTTGGTGTAAAAATGTCTAGCCGGAAATGGCCTTGAAGTTGAGGTGTCACTTGTGTTTTGAGGATAAACTCGAAGAACTAACGAAGGACAAGTGTTACAACCACCTAAGGACTGTGAGGAACCGATATAATCAAATGCACACGCTCATAACCACTAGTGGCTTTGGGTGGGACGAAGATGTTATGATGATCGTCGCAGAAGACGATATATGGAGAAATTTTATGAGTCGACCGATGAGATGCATAAAAGTCACAGTTTTTACATACTTCTTAAATTTTAAAATGAGATAAATTTAACATACCTAATTATTTGAGTAATTATATATTCTCAGGGCATCAATTGGGCTAGTAATTATAAAAATAGGAAGGTGCAAGACTATGGTCTCCTACGCCTCCTTTATAACAATACGATCTACACTGGGGCATGAGAATTCCACCCGTAAGACCCCCATCATGAAGAGCCCGTCGTTGAATTGGGAGACTCTAACGATGATGGCTCGTACCATCCCCAATTCGAGGACCCCGAAGCAGAGTTGCCCCACAATGCTAACTCTCCATTCACAGCTGAAAGTGGTTTGAGCCTGACCGTACGGCCACCGTCAAGTTGGGAACGTTCTATTGGACCGGGTACGAAACAAAAGGCAAACGGAAGTGAAGATGGGTTTTTGGATGAGCTAAGAGGGTTTCGTTTTTCAATTGACGGTCTTATAAATCAACGTGCAATCACAACAAACCCAATGGACTCATTCATGAAGGTTTTGGAAGAGATGAAGGAAATGAACTTAATAGACGATAATATCTTTTTTAATGTAACTGTTAGAGTTACTGAAAGTTCGTCTCGCATCGCTGAGACATTATTGGCGATGCGGCTTGAACACCGCCAACGGTATTTGTTCACGTTGACTGGGAGACAGTGGCCTCCGTACCAATAGTCTTGTAATCGTAAATCACCACCAAGTTATTAATAGTACTCATTTCCTATCAGTTGCATGCAAGTTACTTAATATATTAATAGTACTCCATCATTGTATGTAGGAATGACTCCCCCCTTGTCCGATGATGCAATCATAGGAATGCTTGTAATTTGTGCGCTTCTGGCAGCGACAGTTTATTACAAGAGGATACGTAAGGCAGAGATGTCATACCTCTATCCTCACTGGTCCCTTGTATATCGAAGAAACCCTGAACAGGCATCCTGATATTACCTATGAGCTATTCCGCATGCCCAAGGACGCATTCCTAAGTTTGTGCAATGCCCTCAGAGTTAGGGGATTGTTACATGATTCACGAAGAATGATGATCGAGGAACATGTAGCAATATTTTTGTATAGTGTCGCCCAAAATCAGAAAAATCGTGTAGTACAAGATAGATTCCAACGTTCAGGATCAACCATAAATTTCTACTTCAATGTTGTGCTTGATGTAATTTTGAAGTTATATCCTGAGTTGGTTAAGCAAGCAACAAGTACCACCCCCCTTGAGATATTGAACAAGCCATGGGTCTATCTGTGGTTTAAGGACGCGGTAGGTGCCCTTGATGGTACACATGTAGATGTAACTGTTCCGATGATAGACTCACAGAGATATCACAATCGCCACTAATATATATCACAAAATGTGTTGTATGTAGTGAGCTTCGACATGCTATTCCAGTATGTACTGTCAGGATGGGAGGGCTCTTCACCAGACTCGAAAGTGCTCGGAAGTGCGCTATCAAGAGGACAAAACAGGTTGCATGTTCCGATGGGAAAGTACTATCTTGTCGATGGGGGATATTCGAGCATGTGCGTTTCTCAGTCCTTATCGTGGTGTGCAATACCATCTTAAAGAACTTAACTCCTCAAACCCTCCAATGACTCCCCGAGAACTATTTAATAAATGACACGTGTCACTACGAAATGTCGTAGAACGGACATTTGGGGTACTCAAACAACGCTTCCCAATTCTCAAAGTCCAAATGAGGTTTCCTATAGAAACGCAAAGTAAGATAGTTGTTGCATATTGTGTCCTACACAATTACATAAGGACTTATGATCGCGAGGATCCATTCTTTTACGAATGGCCAGAAGATCGAATCGTACCACCTAGTGATACGTCGGTGGAAGTAGAAGACCCAGACATTCATAGCACTCAAACTCCTGCGAATCGTCAGTGGATGAACGCTTTTCGCGATGATATAGCAAAGAGAATGTGGGACGCACAATCTCATTGACTTCATATAATAAAATAATGTTCAATGGTATCATTTAACTGATGTCTCTTTTACTGACCAACTGTTCTTCAATGTATAAATTTATGCTAACTATTTCATGCTGACACTAAACATGGGTAAATATATGTTCTCAGATGTAATGGGTAAATACTATGTTGCTTTTATTAGTAGACGACCAGGTGTTTATCGAACATGGGAGGATTGCTCGTAAGAAGTAATCGGATTCTCAGGGGCCTATCATCGCTCATTCAGAATGTATGATGAAGCGATTAACGCGTTTCTAATGTTTACAAACACTGCCTCAGCTAATCATCCTACCAACCAACATCATCATATAGTAGGAGACTCTATTGTGATATCCCAACCCCCAGTTATGACACATGGAGAAGCACCCAACTTTCCCCAGGAATCGATCATTTCTCAGGTAGTATTTAGAAGTCAGGCTGAGAGTATCTATGTACAATGTGTGCGTGGGTTTTTTTCACAACTTACTATTCTCTTGATTGTAGCTCTTTTGATTGTCTATGTATTTCAAAGGATGTAATGAATGTATGAATTGAATATTAAATGAGATGCTTATACATTATTTAAATTTTTAATTTTTTTTTATATTACAACAGTTGAAGATTTTAAATAACATAATAACAATGTTATAAATTTTTGGCAGCCATATCTGGAACTCCGGGCTCATCTCACTCACGCACTGGGTCTTCATCATCACGGCATGCTCCTCCAACTAGGTGAAGGATCGAAGTAATAGACCTAAATCTTCCATATCGGGGGATACAAACACATCCACAATCACAACATCATGCAGTTCCACTTGCGCCTCCTGAACATCGTCATCGAGTAAGGGCACCAGAAATTCGACGCCCTTTCCAAAACCCATCCAACCTGCGCCCCGCCCAACTAGCCCGATCGCCTTATCGGGCACCACATATGCGGCCCATGCCTCTGAATATTTGATCACTAGGCATTGCAAATAACCTAGTGCTTCTAAGTTCAGACTCAGAGGGCGATATTGTGGAGCAGTTGATGGAGTCGGAGGATGAGGACGACTCCAATTGGATACCTCCCATGTAGCATCATCACGATGATAGCTCGGACGACGGGAGTAGCTCCCACATTCATACAGTCACTACCTCCTACTCTTCCGACCAAGGAGGTGGCGACGATGCAACCTCATAGTCATATTTGGGGTTATATGTTGGTTTCCTGTGCACTTGTATTTATTTTAATTTTATAATTGGATCTCCAATTAACCCGATAGTCATATTTGGATCTCTAATTTCGTAGTCATATTTGTGACTTGCTTTTGCTTAGGCTCGTTTTTCATTATATTGGGTGTAACATGTGTTTGTAGAAAACTAGTACACTCTGAGATTGGATCTCACATGTCTACATGGTGCTATATCTTGAATCACATTAAATGATACGTCAGTATGCTTTTGTTTGTTTTGGCCCATTTAGTCCTATATCATAAATTTATAGAATTCTACTCACGCTTATGTCCATAATGGAGTTGGGGTTCTCTTAGTTTAGCATTTGAAGGCATCGAGTCAATGTGATGTTTAGGTGAAGGATGTACAAGCAAATTTACCTGTTTTACATAGATTTCAATTTACTATGTACTCAATTTAAACTATTATATCATCTTCTTAAGTTGATTCCCAATATCTCTGTTCCAATGTTAGATGGTAACACTTATTTATTTACCATAGACTTTGTGCTTTGGTTCTGATTTTCTGATAAATGTGATTGGGGTGATTCGAACTCAGTTCCCACTTCCTGAGGTGGGTACCTGGCCATCACACTTCTCTGTTCCTTTCAGCAACTTACCCAAAAAAATCTCAAACAAGATGCTACAGCTTAAGTAATCATAATGGATATTTAACCCTTGTCTATTGACTAAAACAAATAGAAACTATAAGTATTTTAAGTTTTTAACATATAATCAAGCTAATTAAGTAAACAAAAAATGCAAGAAGAATTTGGAAAATCTTAAAGAATGATGTAAGAATTCATGACTTCTATTTTTCCTCTTTACAGAAGTTAATGATTCTTTCCTTTTGTGAGTTATATACTTAATGCCTACAATGTGACCTATGAGTATTCTTTGTATTTTGATGAATTGTCTATTTCTTATGCCACTCTAAAGTAGTGATTTTATGCTATAGAGATCTTTGAATCATTTAAATTTTTTATTTAGATGTTTTATTCAAAGCTAAATTATTTGAATCCTAACTCCAACAACTTGGATGGTCTTATGTGTAGATCCAGTCAAACGGGCTATGTTGGATTGGGAAAGACGTTACAAAATAGTCGAAGGAATTGCTCGAGGGCTTCTTTATCTTCACGTAGATTCTAGATTTCGGATTATACATCGGGATCTCAAAGCAAGCAACATTTTGTTAGATAAGGAGATGAATGCAAAAATTTCAGATTTCGGCATGGCAAGGCTTTTTGGAGTGGACCAAACACATGAAAATGCAAGCAGAATTGTTGGGACATAGTGAGTGCTTCTTTGCTCATTTTAGTGGGTGTTTAGATGGTTTCCGTAGGAGTAATGATATGATAGGAAAATTATCTTATTCGTGAATTGGGTCCCAAGAAGTGCGTATCTGGTGAAAAAAAATGCTAGTGCACCAACCCATTCCCCACTACTTCAACGCAGAAAATGCAAAACTTTCTAGCTAAAAATATAAGAAGTTTTCGAAATCACTATAAAATCTGTTATAAAAATGTACAGATTTAGCATTGTCAGCTACTTTGCTACACGCGTTAGGAATGATGCTGGAGAAGCTGATCGATCAAAATAGACATTCAAACAAGTTCTTTACTGAAGCTCCCATTTTTCAATCCATTGTAGGCCTTCTCTGTTTTGTGGTCTTTTCTATTTTTAATTGAAAGGGTGAGGACCCTACATCCTCTTTAGCAATTGATCAAAAAGAAATAGAAAAAACCTAGCTCTTTGTTGAAGATAAAATAAGTGGTTACTTTTATGAAAAGTTATATATGGTGAAAAACTATTAATGGGTTTATAATTTTGATTCAAAGTAAGCCTAATTTGTTCTGATGGTAATTCACTGCAGCGGATATATGTCTTCGGAGTATGCTATGCATGGAAAATTTTTAGTTAAATTAGATGTGTTTAGCTTCGGTGCTCTACTTCTAGAGATTGTTAGCTGTCAGAACAACAACAGTTTCTGTTGATCAGATGAAGGCATGGGCCAACTTAATCAGATGAAGGCATAGGCTATTAGAACCACTAATAGCTTGTGCATTTCCAAGGTTTCACAGTAATTTAGGCTTGATTCATTTGTTCACCAACTTGTTGTGCCTATAGTGGTTT
Organism: Chloranthus sessilifolius; assembly: GCA_021018995.1. Lineage (NCBI taxonomy): Eukaryota > Viridiplantae > Streptophyta > Magnoliopsida > Chloranthales > Chloranthaceae > Chloranthus > Chloranthus sessilifolius. The sequence continues at coordinate 100,477,786 of CM037589.1, forward strand.
GAGCAATATTCGGAGTTACTTAACAATCCATTTTATATTGCCGGGGAGTCTTAGGCTGGAGTCTATATGCCAACTCTTGCATCTGAAGTTGCCAAAGGAATTATCCATTTTATGGATTTTTGAGTTTCTTTATCTTTTAATTGAAACTTAGTGCATAATTTAGTCTCTCCTGCAGGAATCAAAGCTGGTTTGAAGCCTATTCTCAACTTCAAGGTCAAACCTCCAATTTAGATTTCTATTCGACACTAATAATCGCTAATGTCATATATATATATATATATATATATATATATATATATATATATGTGTGTGTGTGTGTGTGTGTGTGTGTGTGTGTGAAATTTTTTGGCTTTGTTCAAGTATGATCAGGATGATTTCCAATTTTAATTTGGTCATAGTTTATTCTACTAAATTCCGTTGTAGGTAAATTTCCTGGTTAATTGAAGTGTAAGAAGAAAATGGATGAAGAAACTGAATATCTCTCTTGCCCACCACCTGCTCCTCAATTAGGACCTTGGCTGGTCTTCACGCACAAGAAAGACGACAGAGAAATCTGAACATTCTTCAACATATCACAAGGAAAAAGTTACGACTGCGACATACCCTTGCTATGGGAGTCGAATTATCGATGTTATGCATCCTCTCATGGCTGGCTGGTGTTATGGGAAGATGAGTTTAAAAGTACCATTTTATGGAATCCTGCTTCTATGGAGACAAAAGAGCTACCACCATTGAAGGAAGAGGAATTCCCATCCGTGTGCATCCTCTCATCACAACCCACTGATCCTGACTCTCTGATTTTATTAGTTAGAGATGATTTCTTTATATTTTGTCTGCCTGGAGATGATATATGGACCGAAAAAAAAATTCAAGTTGGTGATAAGGATGTTATAGTAGATATCACCATCTGTGGAGGAAAGTTTTATGCTCTTACTTCACTGGGATATCTCTGTCATTGACACTGACACCTCACCATTTCTAACTCCAAGACTGTTGGAAGTTAGGGCCAATGAAAATCGGGCAGCAATTTGGAATACCAGATTAGTAGAATCATGTGGCGAGTTATATACTGTTACCCAGTTGGTTGCAGGATTCAAGCATATACACAGAGAATCTCTCCCTATCCGTACTTTAAAGGTTTTAAAGATGGAATTTTCGACAATGAAATGGGTAGAAGCAAAGAGTCTTGGCAGTAACCTTGCATTTTTCTTGGGTCATAATTGTTCGGTATCGTGTGTTGCTTCGGAGATGTGTATCAAAGCAAACAGTATCTATTATAACAATTATGATAAATATTTGCATGAGTTCGATGTAGAGGAACAAATCATCAGAATTACGATGCCTTGTAAAAATTTGGGTGACGATTGCCACACATATGGTTCAGTGATGCCAATGATCTAAACACATCTAATTTACTTTTCCTTATTATTATTATTATTAAATACAGCTCTATTAAATCTCTTTCGCTTTTGAAGTTTGCTTTTTACTCGAGTGGCATAAGTACTTGATAATTTTTATACAATTAATATTGTTATTAGATTTGTATGATGTTTTCAGCATTCTTCATGTGTGAGTACAATTAGATATATAGGAATATTTCATTGATTTTGGTGCCTACAAATATGTAAGAATCTCCCAAGCTTTGACCAGTTTGCTTGAGGGAGGTTATCCGTACCCTTCAATACTTTGATGCACCTCAATTACTAGTGTTTGGTATATACGTTACAACTTGGTCAGTACTCCTTGTCCTAATATGATCAAACATGTACTTCGATTGCTTTATAAATTAGTGAAAGTAGAAGTTTGACTAAATTAGCATAAGGATATTGACCCGTTAGCACACTAGAGAGGACTCCTCATTGCCCCTCTTTTTGGCCCACATTGGGAGGGATCAAAACATATTAAGCTGTTTTGTTGCTTGGATAACTTGGATAAGTACAATTATTGTACCATGCGGCTCCCTATAAACTATGACCAAATTAGAGTGATGGCATGGGAGCACCAACATGACTGTCCATGGCCTCCTGTGCACCTAATACCACTTCAAAAATTCTATATTATATCCAATGGTCAAATATCGAGTGGCTAAGTCTAACATCCTCTTTTATCAAAGAGATAATGAATTCACCTCTTTACATAACCTGGTTAGCTTACTACAGGCACTGCATAAACATGTGAATCTTACAGGTGTTATTTGGGATGACACACTAGAATATTATATGAAATAATAATTATTAAGGTTTGGATTGCAAGGCACAATAAAATAAACAAACATAAGAAATGGGACATTGTCTCAGTAGTAAATTAGGGTCTTATTCACCGACGAAAGTATCGCCGACGCCTGGAAGCCGTTGGCGTAGAGTTTCCAGCCGTCGGCAATTCCTTTTATCAATGGCTAGTGTACTCTACGCCGCTGGTAAAGATACTAATATTTAGTGGCGATTACTTCGTAACAACCACTAAAAGTTTCTCCGATGGGTCCAAGCATGGCGGTTTAGAACCGCCACTCAAATCGACATATTTTGTAGTGGGAGGATTCCAATTGGATACTTTCCATGCAACATCATCCTGATGATAGCTTGGACGATGGGAGTAGCTCTCACATTCATATGGTCACTACCTCCTACTCTTTCGACCAGAGGGTGGTAACGACGCAACCTCGTAGTCATATTTGGGGTTATATGTTGCTTTTTCTGCGCACTTGTATTTGTTTTAATTTTGTAATTTGATCTCCAATTAGCCCGCTTTTGAATGTAATGGCCTAATGTACTATGTATTTTCATGAATCGTATAAGCGACTAATATAGTGTTATTATGATAGGCGATTAGGTAGTACAGTTGTAGAAATCTATTTTGCTCAATTGCACCGACGAAAGTGTTCAACTTCTCATGGATCGTGCATCTCCCAAAAATGACCTCCAAATATATACGGCACGGTATCGGATGCTCTACCGTTATTCCTACGGTCATACGATATCCCTAAAGTAGACCGATTCTCTGATTTTCTAGATTAATTAAAAGAACACAGGAATCTGAGTTTGTCAGGAATTAGAGCTTTTCTGAGGCTTAAAAGAACACACTTGGGAAAAGCCAGGAATCTGAGTTTGCCAGAAATCTGTAGGAAACAGAGTTGTCAAGAATCTGACCTTTTCTGAGATAATTGGGGAAATACCCGAGGATGGCCTTAGAAATTCGTGAAAGAAGAAAAGAGTCCAATTCATTTACATGAGAGAAGAATATAAATAGAAGCCCCACATTAAAATTCATTTAAGCCCTTGTGTGGCAACCCTTTTCTACAAGCACTTTTTAGGTGTGTCTTTTCATGTTGTTTTTCAAATGTTATTTCCCAAAAAGGTCTATTACATGCTGAAATGGAGCTCTGTGATAATGTAGCATGAGACAACTTCTCAAGATAACACTATTGTTAGTTGGAGATGGCCAAGTTCTTAGGTAAAATGTGCTCTTCTTCCAATATTTTTTTTTTCATTGAGAAGTACTTTTTAGAAATGGGTTGCAAACATGGCCTTACAAATCCCAAAAAAGAAATTCTTTTACTCAAAATACAAAATATCTCTCTCATATTCTCTCTCTCTCTAATAACCCGAAAATTATAAGGCCTTAATTCACTTCTTTGGTGTATGCGCTTAACATGGTATACGCCAATACACCGTTTGAGCGTACACACTTAACACCGAACAAACCCCGAAGTGTAAAACCAGGAAACTTTTTCAAAAAAGCCTAATTTAAGACTTTTTTTGGAAATTGCTCATGCGACCCTGAGACTCGCTCGCGCGACCTTCGTGCTATAAAAGGCTGCACACCCTTTTCTTCTTATTTTCTTGCGAATACTCTTCCTTCTTCTCTTTTCCGGCGAAAAATCTTGATTTTCTCCCAGATTTCTTTTGAAACAACCCTTGATATGAGGTTTTAGTTCCGCCTTTTGTCGTTTGACCGCCGATCTTTAGCGCGATTGTGACTCATGAGCATGTGAAAAAGAAAACCCTTTTCTCCCAAACCCTCTTTCGTTTTGAAACCCCTCTTTTTTTGAAACCCTGGACCCCATCAGATCTCTCTTTTTGTTTCATGGATTATTCATGGAATCATCATAGAGCCTTGATTTTGATGCCATTACGATCAAGAATAGATGATATTGAAGCGTCAAATCTATGTAAGGTGTAAAGCGCCGATTTTGAACCAGATTGTCGAAAATGTCTTGTGTCTGATCTAGGAGGTAAATCGTGCATTTTAAATCCTTAGATTTATACTTTAGGATGCTTAAATGTGTGTGCTTTTGATTTTGAGTTTTTAATATGGAAGAAATTGTGGGAACATCGTGAGAGAAAGAGAGAGATTTCTGATTTTCCCGAAATCTACATTTTCTCTGGTTCTCGAGCGCTCGAGGTTTCTTCTTGCGTGCGTGAGCAACCTTCATAAAGGCTTCTGAGAGTCTCGCGTGCCCATGGAATAGCAGAGGAGAAAGAGGCTCCAGTGAGCCTCTGTGCCTCGCGCGCCCGAGATAGATGGGTGCCATTGGATACGCGCGCCCGACCTAAATCTCGCGCGCACGAGATTTAGAGTTTGGGCAGTTTTGAGTATTTTCTTAAGAAATTTCAGAAAACTTCGACCATTAAGCATCCTTATGTATTTCTAAAGGGTCTTTGGATGCATTGTAACGCAGGTTATAACTTGAATGTGTGCGTGTGGATCTTCGCCTCGTCTTGAGTAATATGCGTGGTTTCATGAGCTGTGAGGTAGGGGAAATTCAAAATTTAATTTCATCCTTGTCTTTGATATATAGACTCTCATGATATGATTTGAGTGCATTAAAACATGTGATTTGACATTGATTCGTAGGTGTCATGATATGATAAATGAGATGTAATGAGTTTGATTGTCATTGAATTAGAAATGGAACTATTTGAAATTGTGAACTTTGAATCTGTATACGCTGATTAGACATTGATTGCACACTGCATATTGCATACTAGGCCGGTACGGCGGGTTATCCGTACATACAATATACTGTATATTATTGCATATTGGACTGGTACAATGGGTTAATCAGTACATATTGCATACTAGACTGATACGACGACTTAATCCATACACACTACATACTGCATATTGGACCGGTACGGCAGGTTATCCGTACATACTGCATACTATATACTGCATATTGCATACTAGACACTAATTGGACCATTGTAACTAAAAATTTAGAACATTGTGAGCTATGAACTGGAAATTTAGAATACTGTGAGTTATGAACTGAAAATTTAAAACACTGTGAGTATGAACTGAAAATTTGAATATTGTAAGTCTCAGATTAAGTAAGTCTCGAAATCCAAATTGAAATTCTAAATCTGAATTCGAATTTGAATTTGGAAAATGAGAATGAATCATTGAAATTTGTGTGAAAAGACGAGTTATTGATTTTGATTTCAATTTAAGGATATATGCAAATTGTGTTTTGATAGTAAAATGTGCTTTGGAACTCTGTCATGAATATCTACATTGATATGATGAGATGTGAAATTGATATTAAAATTTTTTCTACTAAGCTTAGACTGTTAGCTCACCTCGACTATACGTCACAGGTGTAGATATTGATTGGGATCTTGATTTTGAGAAAGATCCAGACTATGTACCGGAAGAAGAGGAGCTTCTGCCTGAGGATTTGTACCCCTAGTTTTGGGATCGTAGATTTAGTACATTATGGATGTTGGTAAGTTGTGGCTTGGTATATTCCTGCTATTATACACATTTTGTACACCATTGTTAGGTGCTGGTTGGCCATCATTGGTGGTTGTTTAGTTACTGTTCGTGTTGGATATTGAAACTGGAGAATTTAAATTATGTCATGTGTATTGTCTGCTTTGATTTTCACATGTATGTGGATGTACTAAGTATTTTGTATCAAATTGTGATCTACGATCTAGCGGTAAGAGTTTTTCCATTTGATTTTGGTATAAAGTTAAAGAAAAAAAAAATATTTCTCAGAAATTTAGGTTGAGAAAATTCGGGTTGTCACACACACACACACACACACTCTCTCTCTTTCTCTCTCTCTCTCTCTCTCTCTCTCTCTCTCTCTCCCCCCCCCTCCTCAGGCTCACAAGGGTTGTACAATCAATTCAGGGACACAACAGTCCCCTCTCACTAGTACCACCCGAAGGGGTCTCGAATCTCAAACCTAATTCTGATACCAATTGTAAGATCTTATACCTCATAGCCATTCTGACCAAAACCGAATGGTGATGGAAGAGACATAACATAATATTATTTTAAGGGGTTGGGAGTGCGTTTGGAGCCAACGAGGGTCATACAAGGATCCAACACCAATCATGGCAATTATGAGTGTCATACAACATCATAGTAGCAATAAGTACATGAACTTTCCAGGTCTCACAATTAAGGTTTTATAGTCGATGCATATCCAGCGTTAAGGTTTTAAAATTGATACATATCAGGCATATCAGTCAAGGCTTAGGGTGACTGATAAATACACAAATATGGTTTATAATAAGCCTCAAATCATATACTTTGTTAGGAAAAGTAATTTGGGGGTTAATATTTATATTCAAGTGTTTGAGGAAAATTAAGAATAAAAAGTATATTTAGCAGGGCTTAAATCCAGAAGATTCATGCACAAGAATCTCCTTTCACGAGCAAGATTTAGAATTCGGAATGAATTCGGACTAAACTTGTGTACGAGGAAATTGGAGTTCGTGCGTGCAAAAATGGCCAGCGAGGATAATTTACACAGAATTTAGTTCACACATGCTAACTATGAATCTCGCGCGCGCGAAAATGCCCAAACTTGGGGGGTATAATATAAGTTATGTAAAACCCTAAGAACGTTTTTCCTAGCTTTTGAAGAGATAATGACTAGAGATTAGAGAAGAAGCTTCAAATATTGATTCTAAAGAAACCTTGGCGATTTCCATCAACATGATTGTTCTATTCTCAACCATTCATGACTGACTCCTAGGTTTAAGGTTTCGCTGAAACCCTAATTTTTATATTATCACTTCCTTATTTTGATTCATTTTATTATAATTATGGATGGTGATTGCATGATGCTAGTAGATTTGATTTTCAATTAATTCATTTAATTACATGAGTTTTTGGATTAGTCTTGTAGATGATTTGATTTCTTATGTGATTAATTTTCTCTTCGGACGTAAGACTTGTAGTTTAGGAACGTTGTTCATGCAATGGTATTTATTGGTGCGTTATCTTATGATTAGGTTTGTCATACTAAGATAGATTGAACTATCGTAGTTAATTTAGTGTAGAAGATTTGATCTTTGTCGAAGATGGTTTACACTATGATATGATTCCGCTTATCTTTCTATTGATGAATCGTGGGCTTGTGGCGGCGATTGATCCTAATCGTTCATAAATATAATAATTAGAATTAAGATAGAGAATTGATCACAAAACTTGTGGTGGATTCTAAAACCTTAGACACCTATCTCATTGATATTTTCTTTCGTCTTTTTAATTATTACAATTTAATTAGTTTAAATCTAAACTCATTTTTTCGTATTAATTAGAATAATTACATAAATTTAGGTATTTAATTCAATCAATCCGTGTAGTTCGATACCCCTAGTATTAACCCTAATTTACAAGCTTGTGCTCTTGCAAGGGTTCATATTTTAATCCATCAAGTTTTTGGCGCCATTGGCGGGGATCACTACAAAAAAGAAGACTATCAGCGGCAGCCATAAACTGTCGCTAATAGTTTTATTTTTTGTAGTGGATTGACAATTAAGTACCAAAAGGTTATGCTATTTTTCTTTTTAATTTTTTCTTTATTGTTTATTTAGTTTAGATTCATAATTATTTTTATTTTTATTTCGTAGGTTGAAAAGGAATTTCGAAAACTTCTCAATTGCGTGAATTAAAATCAAGTCAATCAAAGACCCTAGGTTTGATTTCAATTTACAATTTTTACTTTTGCTTATTTAATTGTTAAGTAATTGCTTTTTATAGTAGGAAAATATAAAATAAAATAATAATAATATAATAAATATATTTAAATTTTGATTTTAGCTTGATTTCTATTTCCTACTTATTTATTGTCTTTTATTTTTCTATAAATAAATATATAAAAAAGTGATTAAGTGCATTGTATGCTCGGTACGAAGGCCCGAAAACCTGATTTGGAATCTTTAAATAACGAACTAGAACGTACTTTAAAGAAGTACCGAATCCGAACTTTGTTAAAGAATACTAATTTGAACTCTATAACTAGAAACATGGCTGAAGAATTTGAACCTCCTAAAATCATGAGGCAATATTTTACACCAACTGTTTATACATCCCATCATGTATTACTTTGCCAACACTAGCTAATGGGCAACACTTTGAAATTAAACCCACCATAATTAACATGCTACCATCATTTTATGAGAATTCTAAAGAAAACCCATATAATCATTTTAATAATTTCTAAGAGATGTTTAAATTAATGAAGATGCCATTAATGTAAGAATTTTTCCCATTTCATTAAAGGATAAAGCCAAAGAATGGCTCATTATGTCTTTACCTTCCAGTTCAATTATTATTTGGGCAAAATTACAAACTGAATTTCTAAAGAAATATTTCTCAATTAATAAAATAAATCAAATGAGAAAAGTCATAACCTATTTTTTATAACTTAATTGTGACAGCCCGGATTTCCTAACACCGAAACCCGAACAGCCAGATCGCCGCTAAGGACAATCCCTGAATGAAATACTTGGTACATCTACACACAAAGCGGAAATAAAACAAACATCTCTAATAAAACAGATAGAGTCATCATAAAGAATTTAAATCTACAATTCTATATATGATCATATTTATGATCATGCCAAAATGACGGTTCTAATTCCATGTGAAGGCGCATGGACAAAGAACCGAAACAAACCACCAGTGATGGCCGACCGTCACAGAAACATGGTTCACAAAAGAATATTTAAGGTAATTACATGAATCTGAATTCTAAATATACAAGAATCTCTTTTCACACAAGAGCATGATGCAGAATTCAAAATGAAATCGGACTAATCTCGCGCAAGCGAAAATTGAAATTCTTGCACGCGCAAATGACCAGCGAGGATAATTTATCCAGAACATAGTTCTCGTGAGCGAAAATACCTGAACTTGCCTATTTTGAGTCATTTAACGATTTTAATTCTCGGGGTTATAAATATAAGTTATGCAAAACTCTAAGAACGTTTATCCTATCTTTTGAAGAGAGGACTAGAGATTGGACAAGAAGTTTCAAAGGTTGATTCTAAAGCAACCATGGCGATTTCCATTAACATGATTGTTCTATTCTCAACTATGCGCGACTAATTCCTAAATTTAGAGTTTTGATGAAACCCTAATTTTTGTAATGTATCTTCCTTATTTTGATTCATTATATTATAATTATGGACGGTGATCGCATGATGTGAGCATACTTGATTTTCAATTAATTTATTTAATTACATGAGTTTTTGGATTAGTTTGTAGATGATTTGATTTCTTATGTAATTAATATTATCTTCGGACCTAGGACTTGTAGTTTATGAAGGTTATTCATGCAATGGTATTTATTGGTGTGTTATCTTACGATTAGATATGCCATAGTAAGATAGATTGAACCATCGTAATTAATTTAGTGTTGAAGGTTTGATCTTTATCGAAGATTATTTATACTATGATATGATTCCGCTTATCTTTCTACTGATCAATTGTGGGCTTTGAGCGACAATTGATCCTAACTATTCATAAATATAATCATTAGAATTAAGATAGGGAGTTATGAAACTTGTCTGGATTCTAAAACCCTAGACGCTTATCTCATTGATTTTTTTTTTCATCTTTTTAATTATATCAATTTAATTAGTTTAAATCCAAATTGAACTCTTTTTTATTAATTAGAATAATTACATAAATTTAGATATTTAATTCAATCAATCTTGTGGTTTGACACCCCTAGTATTAACCCTAGTTTACAAACTTGTGCACTTGCAAGGGTTCATATTTTATCCCATCACCAATATACATATCGAGTAACTAAAAAAAAGGGGCTTTAGGGGTGTTTGTAAAATGCTACAAAAGGTACAAAAAAACATCAGGAAAACATTTAGCAGCATTTTGACTAATGGATCACTCTCCTAACCATGATCTTACATTATCAATAGCTTAAGATGTAGATAATCATTAGAAGTCTTAAACAACCATCCACTATGTAGGCTATAATATCAATTATTGCTTGTAGTTTTAATGGCTGATATTAAAGTTCATCAATCAAATGGTTCACATCCACTTACAGGCATGTTTCTTTGGGCTAAGACATGTTCCAATGTTAGATTGCCACTTGGACAGTTTAGAATCATCATAGATGTATGCCACATGACATAATAATAAATCACAGTTTAATGGTGTAAGATAGAAAGTCAAATTTTAATGGTGGAGGATCATTTAAACACTATTTGGGTGTTGAAATGTTGGGATTTAGGAGCCATTATCCTTTTGACCAAGCCTCATTAATGCTTGCGAGGCAAAAGCCTTTGGCGACATTTTTTTACAGCGATTTTCTATGAATGCTACTAAAAGTTTTCTTTAGCTACGTTTCTAAATCATCGGCAGAACATTTAAAAGACGCCGAAAAAATTCATGCATGAATTTTTATAGTGGCGAATTTTATGAACACCGCTAAAAAGCTTTTAGCGGTGTTTGTAGAAAACACAACTAAAACTTTTATCTTTTAGACAAACATTTTAGCCGCGTTTGTAAAAAATGTCATTAAAAGTTTTAAGTCATTTGAAATATACTTTCATGACTCTGTAATATTCATTGGCTGCATGTCACATCAAATTGACTTTTTAAGTCATTTGATTAGGGGCGGAGCCAGGATTTTTCATAGGGTGATCATCTAATCAATTAATATTGGAAAATTGTATAATTTTTTTTTCTAAGAAAACTCTAAGAAAATATATATAAAGTACACCATTTTGATCCATGGTTCTTGATAATTAGGGCTTTAGTATAGGGTTCCCAAATATTTAAAAAGAATTAGATGAGTTGAGGGAATGAGGGTTTAGATTTATTAGTGATTAGAGTTTTAACTAAAATTAATATATATATATATATATATATATATATATATATATATATATATATATATATATATATATATTAGATATAGTTAGAGTTTTGACATTAGGGTAATAAAGTTTTAGTATTAGAATTTTAAATTGGTTAGAGTTTTAATATTAACCTAATATTAAAACCTTAGTCAATTTAAAACCCTAATAGAATAATACCCCGTAGAGTGTCATATCAATAGATATTAAGTTATTAAGGATCCAAAGAAAATTTAAAACCTGACATGTCATAAAACATCTAGTTAATAACGAGTTAAAAAAATTGCCTTGGATATGGTGGCGTCTCACAGGAAGCAAGCAACGACTTAGAGAGATATAATGTTGGGATGAGAGAGAGAGAGAGAGCGAGATCGTCCTGGAGAGAGATGAAAAATGAGAGATAACATGTGGAGAGAGAAAGAGAGGGAAGGTGGGCCGAGAGAGAGAGATTGAGAAACAAAGTGTGAGTCTAGGAGAGAGAGAATCCTGAGAGGAATTAGAGATAAAGAGAATCCCAAAGGGAATTAGAGATTTAGTTAAAAAAATCAAAAAAGAAATATTTATTATGAAAACAAATGCAATAAAAAAGTTTGTTTGAAGATTTACAATAGTTTTGGATGGATGAGAATCCCCTAATATAAATTAGGACCCCTAAAGCTTAGTAACAAAATTTTAGAAAGTTAGGGTGGTCAATTGACTACCCAAGTCATAACATGGCTCCGCCTCTGATTTAATGCGACATACAACCAATAGGAACTCGAGTCAAGGGCTTATATCCCATAAATTGAGTTGTATGATCATTTCCTATATATATATATATATATATATATATATATATATATATATATATATATATATTGCAACAACCCTGAATTTCACTAACGTTGAATCGTTGACCTTTAAACCATGATACAATTATTTAGACTGGTTTGACTTTGATTAAATTTTTGATGCCTAAGACGCGACCTCTGACCCACCTGTCTTAACTGGGAAGATGGACCCAAACTCAAATCTGAAAACCAATTCTTAACTTGAACATCAATTTGAAACTCGAACCCATGTGTGACGTGTGTGTTGCACACCCGACTTGAACCCCAAGATCGAACCAAGTTCGATCCCACTTTTTCGGGCACTATAAGTAGGACCTGTGAGCTTAGTTAGTTAGGATTAATGAATAATTTAAGATGAGAAGGACAGCGTGTGCGTGATCAAGGGCGATCATGTGTATCTTAGGCACGAACCCAACCTGAGCCCCATAGCTCAAATCAATAAATATAAATATATGTGGCCGTGTGTAAAAGGTTCACACAAATAATTTCACAAATAGTTGCACAAGCCACGTGATGGCGTAGTGGTCAAGAACTGGGTTCACAATTAGGAGGTCTAGGGACGAATCATGTTGAATGGATGTTTTAAATTTATTTTGGGCCTTTGGATGAAAGGCCTATACACTTGCTTCCATATACCGTCTCCACACCGAGTTAATTTCCACTTAATATAAAGGGCAAAACCCACGTAGCTCAAACCACTCCTTGCAATTTTCATTTGAGAAGAGAGGAGAGGGCCGAAAGAGAGAACCCACCATCTCCTTCCAATTTTTCCCCTTTTGATGAGATCACTACCCTTGATCTCCATCTCAAATCCTTCCCTTCACACAAAGAACCCTTTTGCCATGTTTTGTACCGCAAGAATCCCTTGATTTCGACACCGTTGAGCTCGAAGAAGAAGAGTCGTAAGCTTCGCATGCACAAACTACAAAGGTAAGCATCGTAGCTTAATTATGTGAGTGTCGATTCGTGAGATTTAGATTTTAATTAGTGTGTGTGCATTTGGATTTCGTGCAAGGAGTCAAGAGAATCAAGCTCGAATAAGGGGAATCGGGTCGATGTAGAGACGAGGGGTTAGGCGCCAAGCCCTCACGATCCCGACGATTTTGGACTTCGCATGCGAAGCGTAGAAAGGTAAGATTTGAAATTTTAGTTATGAAATTCGATTTAAGTTTGATTATGAATTGTTAGGATGTGGATGAGCGATTTTGGGTGATTCAGATTGGGGAAGAAGAGCCCCAATACTGTGCAAGATCTGACAAAATTGCTTGAGCGAATTGGAAGTCGCTCGATTGAGTTCCCTTCAGAGACAAAGGGAAAATTGTCTGGAAATTTCGCTCAAGTGAAATTTCCAAGTAATTTTTTTTTGGAAAAACTCGCTCGAGCGAGGTTTCAGTATTTTGGCCATAACTTTTAACTCCGAACTCGAATTGATGCGATTCTTATAACGTTGGAAAGAGGACAACGAGATCTATAATATGTATGAAATAATAATTTTATAAATCAAATATTTTAAAGGTCAAAATTGAGGGAGAAGTTATGACAAGTTCTACGTGATCCAAGGTTATCACGAACTTGTCCTTTCCGCCTCAATTTTGAGTAACCACTTAAGTGCGTAAAAGTCATTAGTAATTAAGATCACTCCTTAATACATCATCGAATATGTAATGTAGATTGGAAATGGGAGGTCATCGATAAGGACCTTGTGTTGCTTTCGTACGACTCCAAACCCGAGGTAGGAGAAATTCACTACTCAATTGCATTTTGAATCTGATTCATAGACTCTTATGATATAATTGACTTAAACTGTCTTTAGATCTTGGAATGTATTGTAACAATGTTTTTCTTTAGAAATCTTTGAAATATTGAAAGCTTTGAACTTTGAGTAATTGAAATTGAATCTGCAATTGACTCTGAACTATGAAATCCTTGTAGGGAAAACTCAAGGCGCAATTGCATTTCGATTTCGATTCATAGATTTGTATGATGTATTTGATTTGAATGTTTGAAATGCCTTTGACTTTTAAGAATTTGATTTGCATTTGGATATTTGAAAATTGAATATGAGTTTTGACACCCGAATTCGAACACGAACTTTGAACTTGAATTAGAAACTCAAAATTTACACTTGAACATGAACTCCAAACTATGAATTGACTCGCATTGAATCATCAACTCGCATTTAAACGTTTTGAAATATCGAACCTCGTGAGCTTTGGACATGATCTTTGAATTTGAATCCGCAATTGAATCTGAACTTTGACCTTTGAAATTGAATTTGAAACACTGAACATTGAACCATTGAATCTTCTATCATCGAACTTTGAATATTGAGCTCTGAACTTTGAATCTAATTTCTGAATCATTGAACTTTGAATATTGAACTCCAAACTTTTATTCTAATCTCTTAATCATTGAACTTTTAACTTCAACCTCTGATCTCTGAATAAGAACTTTGAAACTTGAGCTCTAAACTCTGAATCCAGAGGGTAAAGAGGAGTAGAGGTGCCGGAGAAGGATAGGGGCCCCGGGGTTTTCAAACCATGTTTCCACTACGGAATGCTCTATTCTAGCAACGGGATGCTTTGGCATGATACTTCTGCTGGATATTTTGACCTCACATTAGTTGCAAAGAGGAGTAGAGGCTCCAAGAGAGGGGTGGAGTCCCCGGAGTTTTCAAACCTTATTTCCGCTACGGAATGCTCTGCTCCCGCTACGGGATGCCTTGATCTAATATTTTAAGTTCTAATGAGATGAATTGTCCTCTGAAATACATGTTCTCTGATATAATTGTTCTCTGATGTCTTGTTTCTGTTATCTGCTTTGTTCCGTTATCTACTTTGTCATCGTTATATGATATGTTCCCGTTATGGAATGCTTTGATCTGATGCTTTGATATGATGTTATGACATGACTTTTTCGATACGTTTATGTTATCTGATGTTTGATCTAATTCGTTCTATTTGATCTTATTTGTATGTTTGACCTGATTCGCCACGTTTGATCTGATTCGTTCGGTTGGATCTATTTCGTCCTGTTTGATCTGAGTCGTTCTATTCCGGCTAAGACTCTTTTGATATGACTTTTTGATATGACATGTTTTAGAATTTATGAATCTGAACTCTGAATCAGACCCATGAATCTGAACTCTGTACTATACATTTTGGACAATGAATCTTTGAACTTTGATTATTGAACGAATAAGTTAATGAAAGTATGTGAAAAATTAAGGAAGGATACTTTCCCATACTATTTGAACTAAACTTCGACTTATGTGTTTTGAATTAAGATCTTTTGAAATTCTATTTAAATACGAAAAATGTCTTTGAGTTTTCCGTCATTGAAGCTATGCATTGGTTTGAGAAATGTAACTGATATTGAATTTTCTCAACTGAGCTTAGACTGTTAGCTCAGTAGATCTGGATCAGGCTGTCTAATGGGATCCATGTGGCACCCATCTATGGGATCGGGTGTCAAGACAACTTGCTCAAGGATGATCAGGTCTATCCAAAAAAATATTGAAAATGGTGTTTTGCCCATGGTATCAAAAATCGGTTGATACCGATACATATCGGTATTTTGGCAAACCAACACATATCGGTATCTCAACTCAGTATCGACTGATACGGGCCCGTATCGGCCTATACCTATATTTTCTTTTTATTTAATTTTTTTATTTTTATTTTTTAAAGGCTGATACGTGTCAGCCGAGTCGTATCCGTCCTCCCAAGGCCGATACCCGATGCCAAAACTGATTTGGTTACCTTTGTTTTGCCATTATCCAAAATATGTTCAAAGGTCCAAATTTTTAATGCATCAGGTTAGCCAGGCGTTAGGAAAACTTTGACTATAGTTTTGAAGGGAAAAAAAGGTTCCTTTAAAACAAAAAAAAATTTAAATCAAAAGATGAGCCACATACAGCTAAAACGAGTGTTGTTTGGGATCAGTTGCTACGTGGCACATGATGATCTTGTTGTGCAAAAACTCCTAGAAAGTCTTTGCGCTTCCAATCTTGTTAATGGCTTTCACGTGTGAAGAAGACAATTAATAAACCAAATAATAAGTATCACAAGAAGGTAGAAAGAGAAAGAGATCACACCACTAACAAGAACAAGATTTATGTGGTTTGGCTTAAGCCTACGTCCATGGGGCAGTCAAACAAAGTGTTTCTACTATCAAGAAAAAGATGCACAGACGCTACAAACAATGGTGATTGTATTCTCCAATCTTACCCAACATAAGAGAATCACAAAGATCCAAGCACAAATGCAAAACCTCAAAGTTCAAAACAAACACCAAGGTTCTCCCAAGCAAATACCCAAGTAAAGCGTCACACAACCAAAATAAATCTCAAGTTCTCTCCATAAGAGACCCAAAAAACCTTCGATAGGTTTTTGAAAGGGTTTACAAATCTAAAACCAAAAGTCCTTTCTCCAAAACCCTCATTTTCAAATCCAAGATTCAAGATCTCTCTCAATCTGAACAAGTTTTCTCTCACACTAAATTACCCAAAGAGAACTCACGTTCCAAAAATACTCACACTTTCCAGTTTGGTTTGGACTCTTATTCCCTATCTTTCAGATCATATTTAATAGGATCCTATATTAGAGAATAATAGAAGTTTCCAAAATAGGCGACTTTCCTCAAACAACAGCAAACTAATATGGCATCCTTTGGCAATCAACCAAACCAAGTTCCAATAGGTAACTCTAGTTGCAATCGTAAATCTAGTCAAAACCTAATAATCTCTACCTTGGTGAGATTTGCAAACCAACAATAAATTTCTACCTTGATATGAAATCTCATGTCATTCAAATATAGAAAACAAAACCAACCATTTTCAATTTCAACTTTAAAATTGCCTTCAAATGTGCTACCGACTCCAATGCACCCCGAAATTGCCAAACTGCCAATGCACTTGAAAGTGCCAAACTGCCGATACAAATGCACCAAAAAGGACCAAATTGTCAATGCACCCAAAAGTGCTAAACTGCCGATGCACCCGAAAGTACGTGTCAAACTGTCAATGTACCTAAAAGTGCCAAACTACTAATGCTAATACATTCGAAAGTGCTAAAATTGCTAATGCATACGAAAGTGTCAACTGCCAATACATCCGAAAGTGCTAAAACTAATAATGCTAATACACTTGAAAGTGTCAAAACTGCTAATGCACATAAAACTATCAAATTGTCAATGCACTCAAAAGTGCCAAACTACTAATGCACCCGAAAATGCGTGTCAAATTGTAAATACCAATACACCCGAAAGTGTCAAATGTACCCGTAGGCTCCACCGCACTCGAAAGTATCAAATTTCAAATGTCTGCAAAGTTATTTACAGTACCAATTTTTATATCAATAACGGTGGTTGCTTCACCTAACACAGTGCCTCTTTTCCACTAGTGCCCTTCATCACGAACTATTTCTGATCTTTTGCAAAACACAATCGATTTGTGTCATAAGTTTGCCGATTAATCTTGTCTCAATCTCTCTCCATCACATCTAAACTTTCATACAGCCAATCATAAAAGCCACCAACAACAAGCGAAAATTTCTCGCGGAAGCAAAACGATGCCCGAGTCGAAACCTAGTCTGTGATACCAATTATTGTGCAAAAATCCCTAGAAATCCTTCTACAAAAATTGCTGCTATTAACAAAAAAACTGCCGCTAATAGTCTTAATAGCCTTTAGTAGTTTTTTTGTTAATAGCAACAGTTTTTTGCATTTTTTTGTTAATAGCGTCAATTTTTTGCAACAAAAAACTGCTGCTAATCGTCTTATTTTTTGTAGTGCTTCCAATCTCGTTAATGACTTTCATGTGCGAAGAAGACAATCAATAAATCAAATAATAATTATCACAATAAGGTAGAGAGAGAAAGAGATCACATCACAAACAAGAATAAGATTAACGTGATTCGGCCTAAGTCTACGTCCACGGGGTAGTCAAATAATGTGTTTCTACTATCAAGAAAAAGAAGCACAAAAGCTACAAACCATAGAGATTGTATTCTCCAATCTTATCGAACAGAAGAGAACCACAAAAATCTAAGCACAAATACAAAACTCCAAAATTCAAAACAAACACTAAGATTCTCCCAAACAAATACCCAAGTGTTCTCTCATTAAAACCCAACAAAAGAGCTACACAATCAAAACCAATTCCAAGTTCTCTCCATAAGAGGACCCAATAGATGAGTTTTCCAAAGGGTTTACAAAACCAATACCAAAAGCCCTTTCTCTAGACCCTCATTTTCAAGTCCAAGATTTAAGCTCTTTCTCAATTTGAACAAGTTTCTCTCACACTAAATTGCCCAAAGAAAACCAACATACCAAAAATACTCACACTTTCTAGTTTGGTTTGGACTCCTTTTCCCTGTCTTCCATATCATATTTAATAGATCATATATTAGAGAATAATAAAAGTTTTTTAAATTGGTGACTTTCCTTAAATAAAAGTAAACTAATATGAGATCAAATTGCAACCGTAAAGCGAGCCAAAACCCAATAGATTTGGGGTTCCAACGCTTTGGTTGATCCAGGCGTTTGAACCCACCAGCTCTTTTCCCATATATAATATCTATTGTTTAGAAATTGTTAAAAGAAGTCATGTGCAAATTAATAATAACCAATAGAGAGATCTTAAACCACCCAATCTAGTTATTATGTGATCATGCCCATATTCCGTACTTTAGATGGCGTGAGCTTGCATCACGGCCTCAACGAGTATAGTTATCACCAGAGGATGCCGAAGGTAGTTCTGACTTCTGGGCATATAAAAAGTGATTTAGAGTCCCAACCGTAGAACACACCTCTCATATCAACAGTCAAGCATGGGAGCTGAGTTTCTTGAGAGGATCATGTTGTCTTTACATATAATGCACTTTTATTGGCAAATTTGTTCTAAGGGTGTAAGTTTTGTCCCGAAACCTGTACCTCACCCAAAATCGAGCAAACCGAAACGGTCCAAACTGGCCCAAACATCATTTTGGACAAAACTGAACTGAACTGATTCTGGTTCGGTTTGGTTTTGGTTTTCGGTGGCAATAACCGAAAACCTATAAGGTAGGATTAGAGAACCGATAATATTCAAAAAATTGAAAAATAACTTACAAGTACAAAACACAATTAACAAAACCATCAACTGAACAAAAAAAAGAACCGAAGTTTTCGGGTTTTGGTTTCAAAAAGAAAAAAAACTGAACCGATTCACTTCATTTTGGCTTTGGTTCCTGCTGAACTGAACGAAAAGCCAAATTTTCGATTTCGATTTTGGGTCGGGCACCCCACGTTCTAACTTTCACCATATAAGAAAACACTGCCCGGTGAACTCAAGTTTAGCAAGTCCTGAGGTAGCGGATTCAGTGCAGCACAATGAGAGGAGACAGAGCAGACGTAAGATTAGAAGCCGTGGCCTTTTGTTTCCAGGAAGAGGGTCCCGATCTTAAGCGAGGATATTTTATTTTAATTTATTTTTGATGCATAGGACACTTGCACTAATCCCTGCAGAGTGCCCATGCCACAAGAATTTCTTGGACTACACCCAGTTAATGGCGGGTGTTTTTTATACATATTAGCCGATATGGGATCTATCGGCCAGTATTAGTTTATATGGTATGTCATACCATATTTTACCTTCATATCAACTTAAGTATTGCCGAAGCTTATACTTATCGGCCAATATTAGTATCAGCCGATATTTAAAAGCATGATCTCAAGGATGAATAATTTGTTAATCCAAACAAATATGGGATCTAGTGACACAAATATGGGATCTAGTGAAAAATGGACCATCCAAATATGAGTTCTGGTGAATAATTTTTTAAGCTAATTAGCCGCTATGGTATAAATAACGGCCCATATAAGCTGATATATTGTATATAACATCCCATATCTGCCCTTCATAGCAACTCGGATGAGGCCAAAGTCGATACATGTCAGCCAGTATGCATCCCTAGCGGCTGATATTTAAAAAATAAGGGAGCTACAACTTGCATACAAGATTTGTATAGTGACACATTTCTTGAAAGGAAGACTCTATAGTTGGAGATCTATGACATATATATGACACGTCATCTAAACCTTTTGATTTGAAGGCTGTGATGTAAAGATTTTTACTGCCAAAGATTGCCACATAACATTATCTCAACCATCTGATTTTTCTCGATCAACTAATAAATAATTTGATGATGATCATTGACTCTATTGAATCAGATGATAAAGATCACATTTGCTGCTATTCTTTGGCAGCAAAGATACTTACATCTTCGAGATGGCACATACAAATTCGTGTGTCACTTGTAGCTCCCTTAAAACAATGATCTCAAGGATTTATAATTTTTTTTATGACAACATGGGATCTTGTGAAAAATGGACCACAAATTCAAAAATTCACATGTCTTGGATTTAAAATCTGTGGGATCCTATTGGCACCTTATCTCATTAGAAAGGCACGTGCCTTGGGAACTAAACTCTCACAACCCATTAGCTCATCACAGCAAGGATAAAAAATTCGGGTTAAATTTTGATTTCAGGCATGGTTGAATCCGAAATTTTGGCTGAAATTTCAGCCAAAATTTTGAACCCCATTCAAAAATGACCGAAATTTTGTATTTTGGTTTCATTTCGGTGGGGACCGAAACCGAAATTTTGGACAAAAATTTTGGTCATTTCGGCTGAAATTTTAATCCTTGCATCAGAGGATAGGGTGGGAAAAAAAATCAAAACATCGAAAATCGACAGAACCTAACAAATAAAACTGACTGGATATCAAACGGAACCGATCCAAAAACCGAAAAACCAAAACTGGTTTTAGATTCGTTCCGTGTCGGTTTTGAATGCCGAAAGCCGATTTAGTAGGAAGAGAAAACAGATAAAAAAAACTTGGAAAACCGATAAAAAAACGAAAATCCCTTAAAAATAGAACAAAAAAACAAAAAATCGAAAACCAAACTGAACCAAACCTACTGAAACCAATACTGGATTGGTTCTATTCGGTATCAGTTTAGCAAAACCAATAAGTTGCGGTTGGGTATCAGTTTTGGCCAAACCGATACAGAAACTGAATAATTATTTGCTGTTAAATTTACCGAATTTCCACCTCTACCTGAGGATATTCCAAACAATAATATGGTTTATCCTGGTAAGAGAAATTGCTAGAGAGAGAAAGAGAGCCGACCAATCACATCAAAGTGAGGGTGAAAGGAATCACGGATCCACAAAGCTCCAAGGATCCAGCCTAAGAGGGTTGATGGACAAAAGGAACCCGTCACGGAGGAGCAGGACCCTGGACAACTTTTGGACATCGGCCACTTTATTTCTGTTCTCTGCACATGGCTCCTACCTGGACTCTCTTCTCCTCTCTCAATCATATGCCCAACCCTCTCTTCCTCTCTTTTTCCAAGTGCCTTTTCCAACAATCCATCCATATAAAAAAAAAAAAAAAAAAACACACAATCCATATCTCTAGCCTATGCCGCTTAATTCGTGGATTGAATACAACCAATCAAATTCGACATATCAAGCGAATCGTCGACTTAATTCGGAGTCTTTTACTTGTAATAAAGTGTTGAAAGCATAAAAAGTGATTTAAATCTAAAATCTTATGTACTTAATAAATATTAGTATAACTCATTCTACCCCAGCGAATTAAATTCATTTGAAAATAGTGAATTGTGAACCCAAATTTGAATCTAGCGAATCAGCGAACTAAAGACTAAGGATGCATATGGCATAGCTCTTTGTTACCCTCCCGCCACAGCGGAGCGGAGTTCACCTCCTTTAGTTGGTTCCCATTTTCTTTTCTAACTCCCTGCGAAGAAGGATTTACCTGCTCAAGCAGCAACTTCACTACTCTCTACTAACTCCCTACTAGAGCAAATAAAATCTGCTCTGATAAGGAGTGAGTTATAGATGAGGGTAGAATTGCTGAACTAGTAAATCTTACATAAAATCTTACTATGCAAGAAGTTATTAAGGAGAAAGGGTACCTGCTAAAGCAGGTAGCATGATTTTAGCAAAGAGGATGGGAACCTGCTAAAACAGATGAACTCTGCTATGGCTGGAGCTAGCAGAGAGCTATGCCGTACACAGCCTAAGTCTCTAGCTGCTTCACCCTTTCACATTTCAATAGATTTGTTGATAAATCACCCTTATTGTGCCCACAAATCTTTTATGGGTACCTCTAATTCACATCTAACAGATTATTGGTGAGCGCCTAGAGTGAAAATGTATGACTGCATTGAATCAGATGATAGTGATCTTTTTTCATTCTAATTTTCAACATGAGGGATTTTGAAGCCCTAGACATGCTATCAAGGGGTCAGTTTTTTATTCCATATGATATGGATTTCAAAAAATGACTCTTAAGTCTTAAATCACATGGCAC
Source organism: Chloranthus sessilifolius (assembly GCA_021018995.1). NCBI lineage: Eukaryota > Viridiplantae > Streptophyta > Magnoliopsida > Chloranthales > Chloranthaceae > Chloranthus > Chloranthus sessilifolius. Next base: position 100,500,129 of record CM037589.1, read on the forward strand.
ACATCAACTTGACTTTAAGGCCCTTTTTTGGTGTCATATGTAATAAAGAATTTTACCGTATTAGACACGCCCATTATCTCAAGATCCTTTGCGTAGAAGATTGGAATGAAAAATGATCACCCTAGTCTAATTCAACGCAACCATTGATTTTGAGTGTAGGCACCTACTAGTAATGTGATAGGCAGTATCATTGGATCAGACTCTCTTGGTACTCTATCCAATATCATTGGATCCAATCATATTCAATGAAAGCATAGTTATTGAGTAAATTCGAGATATGAGTCGTAAGTTTTACTCCATCAAGTTCTCTCGCATTTAGAGGAAAACAAATCAAACTGCCGATTACCACACCAAGCAAGGATTAAATGAATTATCTGTAGCCCGATGGAATGCAAGCAACGCTGATGTGACTCATTCTCAATTGTTCTCTAACTTACGAGAAGATATTATTAAATGAATTATCTGTACCCCTCTTTTATTTATGTGCAAATAATTTTCATCTAATTAGCAATCCTTTGACTGGTGAATTAGTCCATATAGATTAAACTACTTTACTACAATTATAATCTATCGTTCAACAATTTCAAAGGGTGGCTTCTATAATAAGATCTATGTGTACCATACCTATAATACTAAATCTATATATTTTTTTAACTAGACTAGTTGCCCACGCGTGCTTAGAAAGCTATTGGATACCTCTAAAGGTGCCCACGCGTGCTCTCAAAGTGCTCATGCCCTAGACCCCTTGAAAAACATTAGTTCCTTCGAATTAAATGGTGGAGATAGTTTTTCACCCCGATCTTTCACATAATACATCCTAAGATCATGGAACACTTATGGGATGATCAATTTTTTATTCCATGTGTCGCATATCAGCAAAAATTTGCCTTTGAATTATATGGCACATATCACGCTCAAATACGATTTTAGGGTCATTTTTTGGGATCAGTAACACGCAGAATCACAAACTAACAGTCTGGGAGGTGCGCCATAATCTCAATATCATTTTTGTGGAATAAGAGTGAAAAACGATCTCCATCCTCTACTTCAAAGTACTCAATGGTTTTCAAGGTGTCTGGGACATGGGCACTTTTAGAGAACGGACGGGTGGGCGCTGTTTGAAAGACACCAGTATTTAGAGCTGAAGATTCTTCTATCGCAACCATAGTTCCCACACGTTCAAACAATGTACCCTCAGAAGGGTTTATGTGAATTTTCAGGATGTATGGCAACAGAAATCAACCTAGTCCGGGATAGATGGTTTATAGGGTACCTCTATTCGTGCCTACAAGTTCATTGAAAAGTGCCTACCTCAAAACCCACTGCTGCTTCAAATCATATAGTTGAGATGATTTTTTACACCAATCTTTCAAATAAGATCTTGAGACCATGAGTGTAGGTACCATCATATGATCAATTTTTTCTTCCACATGGCACAAACCCCCAAAATGTGGCCCTAAAATTATATGGCACACATCACACTCAAATGTGATTTTAGGACCATTTGTAGGATTCTGTGCCGCATTAAATAAAAAAGGACCGGAATGACAAATGGCTTGTGAGAAGGTAAGATCATGGTCTCCAAATTTATTGTGGGAAAGATTGGTATGAAAAATGACCTCAATGGTTTGATTCCAAGCAATTAGTGGGTTTGAGTGAAATCTGGACGTAGGCGCTTTCAAACAATCAACGGGTTTGAGTGGGTTTCAGACGCAGGAGTACAATCAGACTATTAGTTTTCGATTCCACGTGGATAAATCCTCAAAACGTGGCCCTAAAATCAAATGACACACACATCACGCTCAAACATGTTTTTCAAGCCCTTTCTGGGATCTATGCCACGTGGAATAAAAAAAGGGCAATTAGATGGTAAGATCATAGTTTCAAGAACCAATTTAGGAAAGATTGGTATGAGAAACAACCTTAGTTGTCCGATTCCAAGCAAGCAATGGGTTTGAGTGTGTTTCAGATATCGGCACGCCATCAAACTATCAATTTTCAATATCACATGGCATAAATTCCCAAATCGTGGCCTTTAAATCATATGGCACGCATCACGCTCAAATGTGATTTTAGGGCCACTTTTAAGATCTATGCCACATGAAATAAAAAATGGTCCGTCGAATGATAAAGATTATGATCCCACTTTCCATTTTTCGAAAGATTATTGTGAGAGATCATCTCAATGGTATGATTCTAAGCGATCAATGAGCGTGAGTGAGTTTTGGATAAAAGGGCTTCCAATAAAACCGTACGCGTGAAATCAGGTACCCGCGACTATACGTCGATATATCACGAGGAATCGTGGACAGGCAAACTTGAGACTTGTACAACTCATCCAAGTTGAAGACATGAGTTGTCAAAAAAAGTCGATTCGGCAGTAATCTAAAAAGCAGGGACAAATTTAAAAACCAAAATAGTAGTGTAGAACATGAAAACGTGGCTCTTTGAAGAATAGGGTATAGAAAAAATAGTAATATAGAATAGGCAAACGGTGCTCTCATATAAATAGGATCATAGATAAGTGTATTAGACCAGTCACATGAAAACCGAACCGAAACCGCAAGTTCAAGTCGTTTGGTCCGGTAAATCCCGCGGTTGAGTAGGAAAATAGCTTCAAACCGTAGAATCGGCTAGTTAAACTGCAAATTGTGTGGACCGGCCGGTTTCTGGGGAACCGTGAGGCTGTCAGATGACCGGGGTCAAACCTTGCGGTTGGACCAGTTTGACTGATCCAAACCGCAGTTATATGAACCGCTAGTCCACTATATTTATATTTTCTAAGAATATGAAAAAAATATTATAAATTATAAACTTTAAAACATATATATTATATAATTTTATAACCATAATAATAAAATATATTAAAATTCGGTTCCGACCACAAGAATTGCAGTCGAACAGGTCAAACCGTGAACCGCGTAAAAAACGGTACGTATTACGATTCTCACATCGTTGCCTGGAAATAAACCGTTGGCAACCAAGGATCAAAATCTCGGTTTCGGTTTCGGTCAGGACCCGAACCGTAAATTGGTCAAAATTTCGGAAATTTCGGTCAAAATTTCGGTAAATTTCAGATTTTTTTAAAAATATGCTCCGAACTTTATCGAACTTTGCCGAACTTTATTTTCTTAGTTTTTTTAAGCTATTTAACATTATTAGAACAGATATATATATTGGTGAGACTAATTTTCGTCCGTTTAAAACAGTTATATGTCTATTCAAAGCCACATAGAGTTTTTTATTTTAAAATATAAAACATAAAATAAACAAAAAATGACTTCATTACCTGAACTCGAGCAGCCACCTACTCAAAGCCACATAGAGTTCCTGGGTGGTTCTTCTTCATCAGTATCATTTTGTTGTCGTGGCCTATAATATTGTCCGTATTGATAGCCATATGCCCCGTGCTGAGATGTTTCTGGTGGTTGATTATATTGGGGGTAGTATGAAGCATACGATCCACCAAATATTTGAGAAACGAAACCCTCAATTCCCAGGTTGCTTGGTTGAGGATATTGTGGGTTGTAAGATTGGTTGGTAGGTTGAAACCCAAACCCACTAAAACTACTAATTGTAGAGTTAATGGCGTCGAGCGAATCTTGTGGAGTTTGGTAGGACTCTGATGACCCTCTTCCTTCCAACCATCCGTGTCTAAATGTGGGAGTATCGTACATAGTCATGTCATCATCAGTCCATTGTCGAACACCGCTTGAAGACTGCCCATGTAAAGTACCATAATCACCACTGTAAGTTTCACCCCCCCCACTGTGTGCCCTCTCTACCACCCCCAGTACCATCGTCGTCATCATCATCACCGCCACCACCACCATCGTCATCACCACTACCACCTCTCTCATCGTTATCTCTAAGAGGTGTTCCTTGGCGAACAAGCATTCGTTTTCTACAAGATTGTGAGGGTTCGCCTTCAGCAGCTCTTTCAGCTTCATCTAACCATTCTGTGCTCTCACTATCTAAAACTGGAGTTTCTCTCTCCTCAATCCACTCTCTCAAAGGATCATCTTCCGAGAAAATATAATCCAATTTGATCGGATTAAAATATTCCTCATCTACATAAGAAGAATACAAAATTAATTAATACATTTTATAAACATTGTAATTTAAATATATGAATTACTTTGAAAGTAAACTTTATTTTATTAGATATTCTTACCACGGCTCGCTCTTTTAATATTTCTGACCCTCAACCTCATATTGTAATGGACATAGACCATACTTTCCAATCTCTCCATAGTTAGTCTATTCCTTGATTTGGTATGGATAAGAGAGAAGGTGCTCCAATTTCGTTCGCAATTTGAGGAGAATGTAGTTTGACTTAGCACTCGAATTGCTATCCTTTTTAAATTAGGGGCCTTCTTCACATCACCGAAGTTTATCCACCATTCAGCTGCATTGAATAATATAGATACATCAAATTTAATGGACTATAAACTTTCATAAGTAAAATAAAATCTAATTTACCTGGCTTCTGATTATGGATCTCAGATAATGCTAGTGGTGTTCCAAAAGAGTCAATTTTATTTCGAAAGAATTCAATCTGCACAATATTGTCAAACAAGGAAGATCAATGTTACAAATATCGGTAACAATAATCTTAACAATTATATGGGAAAATTAATTATTTTTTACCTCTCTCATTGCCTTCTCTTGAATGTTGATGTCTGACTCCATCTTTTGGATCACGCTTAATAAGCCACTGTAGACCTCATCATTTATACTAATATTTCTACTGTATTGGTAGACGGGGTTCAAGAAATACCCTGTTGAAATATCTCAATTAATTAAAACTATAAAGATAAATGTAACGAAAGTATGATTCTCAATTAATTAAAGTAATAAATTACCTGCTGCATGTAGATTTTGGTGGAACTGCTCATTCCACCTTCTATCGATCACCTTCCAAAATTTCTTGTGATTTTTGGGGAACTTACCTCTAATGGCCAACTTTGCTTTGTTCATGGCCTCATAGACATACCTCATTGTGGGTTTGTCATCCCCATCTACCAATCTTAGTACGCGCACTAGCGGTTCAATAATATTCACAACGTACTCGACGCTGTTCCAGAATGCAGAGCTGAAGATAGTATCAGCTACATTGTTGGCCAATAGTTGTTTCGTGTTTGGAATTTTGGTTTCGTAACTTACCCATTCTGGAGATCCAGCCAGACTCTTCAAGGCTGCCCTATACTTATATAAGCTTTGAAGGGCAACGAAGTGGGTGACAAACCGAGTTATTGCAGGCCTTATAATGTCCCTTTGGTGCAGAAGGTTCTCGAAATTGATTAGGCTTGCACTTTGGTAGATGAAACTGGTTATCATCTTACAGTTCTTTATGACAGTATGCACAGTTTCCATCTTTCCGAGGTCAGTGAGAATCAGATCAATACAATGGGATGCACAAGGAGTCCAGAAGATGTGACTGTATGTGGACGAAAGTTTGTTGTCAGCTGCCTTGTAGTTTGATGTGTTATCAGTGATGATTTGTATAACTCTCTGCGGCCCAACTGATCTTACAACCTCATCCATCAATCCAAACAGATAGTTGTCATCCTTTGTTGTTTTTGAAGCATCAACAGACTTCTTGAAGATTGTCCTCTGATCACTGTATACTAAGAAGTTGATTAAGGTCTTCTTAGTAACACTCATCCAACTATCGCACATAATTGTGCAGCCTCTCTCGTCCCATATTTTCTCGAAGCTCGTTACATAGTCTGTTATCTCAGTCACTTCATCGTCTAAATATGGGCCAGCTATCTCATAAGCTGTTGGGATTTTTACCCCAGGTCCTGCCTCGGCACTAGTCTCTAACATGGTCTTAAAGTACGGCGATTCGACCACTTGAGTTGGAATATGATTGTACAGAACGAATTTGGCTACTGATTTACCTAATCTTTTACCCCAACTCTTCAAAAACGTTGTACTCAACTTGGACTGTTTGGAGCTCTCTGTTTTATATAAGAAAGGATCTATAGGTCCCACTGGACATCTAACACTACCAGAATCAGAAGGTCTAGAACCACCCTCCCGTATAGTAGATGACCTACGTAAACCTATGTCTCCATGGCCCTGGCTATGACCTGACCCTCCCCCAGTTGCTGCTGTAGATGGTCCATGCAAACTAGACCGGAATCTATGAGAAGCGTATTGTTCATCCTCTCGTCTTCTCCTTTCATTTAAACTGTCCCTCATTACCCTCCTAAGTTAACTCTCTTCATCATCTTCATCATCATCATCATCCAAGTCTACTGGAATTGAAGTACGGTGAGGTTGCGATATGGTTTCCATTAATTCTTGATTCATTCTCTCAGGCTCTGCTCTCTTTCCTTTGGTGATCTGTAATTGTTATTTTATTTGCTGCCTAATTTCCTTGGGCACGCTAGTACATGGCTGCACGTCACCCTGTTTGCCAGCCAAGTGTTCCTTAAGTCTGCTGATACCGCCACTCTTTAGTTCTTTATTACAGAAATGACATTTTGAATTAAGCCTCTTAGGTCCCAAAGGAGTGCCATACTGCCATGCAGGATCAAGATTGCGAACCATTTTTATATATCAAATAATAGAATCTGTAGAAAAAATATCATTCTAATTAAAAAATCATTAAATTCAAATTAACCCCATAGATAAAGTGGAGATAAAAGTTTTAAATTATAGATCATTTAGCTATTTAAAAAATAATATACCAAGATTTTAGTGATAAAAGTTAGTTATAGGGATATTCAAAAAATTATTCCTAAATATAATAACATAATTGAAACTTTAAAAGTAGCAACCCAGTGAAATCTAACCAAAACCAAATTATTCATATATATATATATATATATGGTTAAAAATAGAGACTTTGTTATCATTTGGATATGTGCCACATGGAATACCCATCTAAGCCACATGGGCAAAATATTAGCACGAAAATAATCTCTATCATCTAATTTCTCACAGACAACCATTGAATCAAATAATGTCCTTTGACTTTATTCCATCGGATGATAGAGATCACGTTTCGTGCCACTCTTTTGTATAGCAATCTTGATCATTCTTTGGTGTTCACATATAATTAATATATATATATATATATATTAATTATAACATGATCTTAAAATATAGTTAATATAATGATTAATATTTGTATAATAAATTTATAATTAATTGTAAATATAGTTATAATTATTATGTTTTATTATTGGTGTTATTAAGTATTATTTCAAAATTTTCACATTGATAGTTTTATTGTGAAAATATTAAATTTATTTAATTATTTATAGTATTGTAGATAAGTGTAATAATATTGTAATAAGTATATTATTACAATATTAATATGTAATGTAAATATAGTAGTTGTTAATTTTTATATTTTAATAATATCATTATATCGTTATAAATATTAATTATATATATTATGAATAATAGTTTTAAATAGTAATATATTTATGATTTTTATTAATAATTAATTTATTGTTATTGGTTTATATTTAATATTAAGTTATATTATGATGATTAAAGTTATATTAGTGTTTTTAATATATAAAAATATAAAATATATAGTATTATGTAAATATGTATGATAAATATTTGTGATAATGTAGAGTTTATACAAATTTAATATATAAATTAAATGAATTGGATAGTTGTTTTTAAAAGAGAATTGTATTATTTTTAAGTATATCAAAAAATGGTAAATGATAATAATAAATTTGTAAATGTTAAGTATTTTTATATAATTTTTTTATATAAATTTTTATTTATGACACCATCAATTATATAATATAATATATTATTATATTTATTATTGTTAGTATGATAATTTATTTTAAATTATATATCTTTATAAATTATTTTATAAAAATATTCTTAAATATAATTATAGTATAAATATTGTTAAATATAAGATATTGTATATAAAAAGAGTTATTAAATGAGGGAATATTATAAGCCGATTCAATATCTTAAATATACAATATAAGATATTGTATATTATAGGCCGATTCAATGCCAAATATATATATATATATATATATATATATATATATATATATATCTATATATAATATTATTCCATGTGGCACCATCAATTATATAATATAATATATTATATTATATAATTAAATTCACACATGCTGGAACACTTTGATTATATTGAATCGAACGATGGAGATTGTTTATCGTCCCAATCTTTCACACGATGGATCTTGAGAACATGATTGTACCATCCGACGGTAGGATTTTTATTTCATGTGGTGCACACCCAAAAAAGTGACATTAAAAGCAATTTTGAGCTTGCACGTGATGTTAAGGTCATTTTTCTGAGATGTGTGCCACGAGAAATTAAACACTAATCGTCTGATGGTAGGCTCATGATCTCAAGATACATCTTGTGAAAGATTGAGAGGATAAACAATCATCATCATCTAATTCTACCAAGTCAATGTGTTTCAGTGTGGGTGAACTCAAAGATTTGATGGGTGGATTTAAAATAAATTAGTGGCCTTCAGATATTAGCTAAAGATTTTATCTTTAAAAACGATTAAGAAAGTAGAGCCCACATTATTGCTAAATAGAAATCTTTTATTCTATAAGAAAAGCAAAAGGGGTACTTTGTTTGTGCCCACATCTTAGACCCCTTGATAACCATTGATTAAGTCGGATAAAATGATGGAGGTCATGTTTCATCCCGATATTCCACACAAGTGATCTTGAGTTCATGACGCATCTATCAGACGGTCGGTTTTTATTCCAAGTGTCACAAATTCCAAAAAATGGTCTTTGAATCATATGTCAAACATTATGCCCAAATGCCAATTTAGGGCCATTTTTTGGGATCAGTCACATATAGAATAAAAAATTTATCGTCTGATAGGTGCGCCATGACCCCAAGATCTATTATGTGGAATATTGGGCTGAAACACGATCTCCATCGTTAATCTAAAGCAATCAATGGTCTTCAAAGAGTCTAAGATGTGGGCGCTTTCAGAGATGACATGGGTGCGAACATAGATACCCAACGCAAAATGGAGGAGATTTTTTTTTACTGGCTCTTCTTAGATAAACAAACCATTTTTATTTTTTTTTGCCCTTTTAAAATTCAATGCGAGCGGGCACCCGCACTCGCCCTTACATGCGTCCGCCATTGTATATATATATATATATATATATATATATATATATATATATATATATATATATATATATATATATATATATATATATATATATATATATATATATAATTAAAATATTATTCCATGTGGCTCCATCAATGCAATTATCTCTAAACATAAAAAAATAATAATATAATTAAAATATATATATATATTATTATATATTTTTCAAGACCCGAGTAGGGACGGCGAACTCACGTAATTTTTTAGAGAGATTTGGGTAAATTCCGACGAGATCCGGCGAGATTTGGTCACTTTCCTGCAATATTTTTCGAGACCTGAGTAGAGACGGCGAATCGAGCTGAGATTTGAGAACTCCCGTAATTTTTGAAAGCGAAATCCGGCGAGTTTGGGCGAAATCCGGCGAGAATCCGCCTAGATCCGACAAGATTTGGGCGAAATCGAACGAGATTTGGGTGAAATCCGAGTCCAAACGGCGAACCACACGTACATTCGGCAACTTATGATATTTTTTGGGTGAAATCCGGTGAATCCCGACGAAATCCGGCGACCAAAAATGTTAGATCTAGAGAAATCCGACGAAAGTTGGCGAAAACCGACTTCACATGGCGAATCACGCAAAAATTCGGCACCTATATTAATTTTTTGAAGAAAATCCGGCGAGTACCGACGAAATCCGGCGACGAGTTGGCTGGGCTGCGGATGAGGAAGCTTAAATGGATTTATATGTACTTGGGTTGGCATTAACGAATCGGTTGCAATTAAAAAAGTTTAAATGGGTTGCTAATATAAAATTAGCTTTTAAACCGTTCATTAATGGGGTGCAATTACGAAAATGGGTATGATACCCATTCAAATTTGCTAAAGAACCCTAAAGAGCCGTCCACGCAAATTACCGGCCGAATTTTCAAATTATCGGCCGATAATTTGAATTTTCAAAAGGGGGGGCAATTTTTTAATATTTTGGGTTTCGGTCTTGACTGATACCGAGACGACTCGGCCGAAAATTTAAATTTTCGGCCGAGATTTTGATCCTTGTTGGCAACCCACAGTTTGGAAGCCAGTTCAGTTTCAGTATAGATAGATATCATAATCATTGTACTTTCCTCAATTGCATGATGTGGCTGCCGTGTACTCTTTTTTTCTTTGATTAGTATAGCATGTACTCTTTTATATTTAGATGACTATGTGTCACAGCCCGAAATTTTACTCCATCCTGAGAGCCGAAAATTTTGAGTTATGACTCGCACACATTTCAGATATATTAAGCGGATATACACATAATCAAAGTTTTCATACAAAAATGGTTCCACAAAATTCGTAAAAGCTAACAATTAAGAGTGAAAAATAAATGCAATAATAAATAGTCAAATGAATATATTTAAAATCCAAATAAAAGTCGAAGGCAAATCCAATATATGAAACTATAGAGTAAACAATAAAGCATCAAATGAAACTCAATATCGAGTTTACAACTGTCAATAATCGGTGCTCGAATCAAATCAGCATCAAAATCCTCCTGGTAACTAGCAACGTCGCCCTCCCAAGGCTCCTGGTACTCAGCGTCCACGGGGTCAACGATATCAGCACCAATAGGATCAGAATGGTCGACGTCTACTCCGCCAATATAATCATCTGCAGTTGTTAGTTTTTCGTGAGATGATTTTACTCAGTCACGTAACTCAATGGATACACTACCAATCCACTTCATTCTATTCAGGTGCATTATGGGTGCATCACGTAAGTGATAATAATAATATATCAATGGAATCAGAAAGAGAAAATGACAATCATGTGCATATCGTAGAGCTCATATCGTAACATAAATGCAGGACCATGATCTAGACACTCATATCCCAACGTACCTTACCATATTTCATAACATACCATATCTTATGATTCTGGTACATTCGTTTGTAGATTGCATGGATATATCTAACATACTCATAAATCCTAAACGACATGTGTCAGAGTCGCTACTCGAGCCTATCATACAAGGGTCACCATAATAGTTTACCACCATATCATAACGTCTTTCATATCATACTCATATCATACACTCAATCCAGTCACAGGGGCGACCGACAAATGTAACTCATATCAATTTGTCTCTCAAAAACCCGTCTTAACTGAATACATTGTTGCCCTTATGGTGGCTACGCAGGAAACGGTAAGTACAGACTTAAGTTCTTAATCTTATGCTGGCCTATACAACAAGGTCTTATTATTGTATTTGTAACTTATCTTATCATAACATACTCATATCTTATCATATCATATGAGCTATAGTAGAATAATTTCACTAAATTACGTTTTTCACTAAATTACGTTTTTCAAGGAAAAGGTTCTTAATTCTATAATGAGCTATAGTAGAATAATTTCACTAAATTACGTTTTTCAAGGAAAAGGTTCTGTAGTAACTTGGATGTACTTCGTGTGAGAGTAAAGAGACTTTTCTATCATAGAGGTTCCATACTACCATAGAGGGGTTGCATCCGTACATATCCGCCTACATTTCGAGTTTCACGTAACCGTAAAGAGATCTCACCACAACTAAGGCTTAAGGGTTAAATGTCATATCTTAACTCACATCTTATCATATCATATTAAAATTCGGGGTGATAACGTCACCGCATGTGCCACCATATATGCGATTACACTGAATTCACACCCTCCCTACTCGTCATGATGTATCATACCACCATAAGTTATACGGCGTGTGAATACGATGTATTCCTCACTTCTATAATATCTTAGCAAATCACCACACCCAAGTGCAAGCATGATCTTATACACTCGCTTACATATGACCTGACATATCCATAATTCGTATACTATGATTAACATGGAAGCATAGAACCGTCATACGAACAGAAAAGTTTTACATCCAGATTTCGTTATGTTTATACATATATTCATTTATATATTACTTTAATACAATTATAGAATAGGGTAGTGACTAGTGTGTAATTTCGAGAACGTGAAGGTCAGAGTTCAATTTTCATGAGGGCATCGAATTTCTAACTTTTCACGTTATCGAAGTGGTTGAGTTGAAGTGATAGAACTGATATATATATATATATATATATATATATATATTACTATAATTTAATCCTCAAAATTTAAAGACATTACAATTTAAAGTTAGGCACATTACGATCATCGATCGAAACATTCAAGTGAGTAACATATATTAAGTTTTGGTCATGGTAATGTCAAGTTATAAGAAAGAAAGAAACATATAATAATAATAACAATTGATGTTTGTTTGAATGAGAATCGATCGATCGATTTTAGAATCGATTGATCTGAATTAAAAAATATATATCATTCAATTCGGGTCATAATCGATCGATTGATATTAAAATATAAAGATAATCAGTTCTACCCAAATTCAATTGGTCGAACAAAAGAAATCGATCGATTGGAATTAAAGAGTCAGACGTAATTTGATTAATTCAAAATCAATTGATCGGAAACTTGAAATTGATCGATCGAATATGAAAAGGATATATATATATATATATATATAATAGTCTCAGTCTCGAATCGATCGATCGGCATGGATAGTTGATCGATCAAATAAATAAGATAAAATAAGCACAGTCAACTCTATCCAGAATCGATCGATCGAACATAATAAATCGATCGATTGAACATAAAACAATATTATACAGATGGGTCTCGGTCCTAAATTGATCAATCGGGACACTGAATCGATTAATCGATTTCGAAAATTTATGAAAGAATTAGGATTTTCAAAATAGATCTAAAAGAACTCACATGAAAAAAAAAAAAATATATATATATATATATATATATATACCAAAGAGAAATGAAAAATAATAGCGATAGAATTTATAGCTAGGGGTTTAGCCATCTCATTCTCCTTTATTAGCAATTTTATAATAATCATTAAAATAAGGTTAATTTACTTAGTCTATCGATACACAATCGAACGTACCCTACGCGACGGGATTTGAGAAGAATAAAACGGATTTACGAGTACCGACTTCTTGAAGCGTGAACGGTAGATCTACGGCGATTATAGTAAACTGATCGGCATCCCACACGGTGGCCTATCCAAGATTTCTCCTTCTCCTTCCTTTTCGATCTTTATAGTAGAAATAAATCACGGTGGTTCTTGTGGAAGAAAACACAAAAGAGTTTAGCGAAAAGATTAGGGAGTTTGAGAAAAGATGGATTGAAGAACAAATGTTGTAACGGCTAGGATTTCTTAAGAAGAAGAAAAGAAAAGAAAAAAAGAGACGGCTAGGGTTTCTTAAGAAGATTAGAATAAGAAAAGAGAATATAGTTACGTAGATAAATACAGTTTTTCAAAATATGGTAGGTTTCGGTGTAGAGCGCTACCACTAAGTATAGTGCAAAATACATCTAATACCATTAAAAAAAGTTTTACGAAAAGTCGGATCGTTATTCACTATGCCACACACGTTTTGATCAATCCTAGCAACTCATGACAAGATCCCACATTTGTAGTCTCGAGGTTGAAACCACCCTTATCTAACATTCTCAAGCATCACATGCATTCGTTGTTATTTCTATGCTAAAAATTTGTTTTTTTATGTGGGAGGTACAACCTCTCACATATTTATTTGACAGTGCCCATTGCACATTTCCCATTTCTCTCTTATTACCCGAGAAGGCCAGGACCTTTAATTTTTTTCAAATAAAATATGCATATGTATTTTGTTCACTTTAACTAAAAGAGTGTGTGAAGATGTCCTTAATTTTAATTAAAAGGGCCTGTGCATTTGTTGTTTAGTGTAAATCTTATGGTCACGGTCTTGTACGAAACTTATTGGTCGCATATAAGACCTAAGCGATCTTATATATATATATATATATATATGAGAATTCACGACGATATGCCGTTGTAGTCTCGTATCAGACCGATTAGTCGCAGTCTCTAAGACGGATCAATCTCACTCTAAAAAAATGTGTACATGTTTTTAATTAAAATATATTTTGACATGACCAAACACAGCCTCATTATCTTTGAAAAACTTTATGGTCCCGACCCTCTCATGTAATAAAAAATAGATTAGATACTCTCAGATAAAAAGTAAGAGCATCTCTTATTGGTAGTCTACCTTAGAGTCCTCAATTAGGAAGTTCATTAGCTAGTATTTAGCTTACACTATGATAAGCATATGCAATACACATGTCGAGCGAGAGAAAGAATGAGAGTGTTAGAAAAAAATTAAGGATACTCTTTTATGGAGGACATAGTTAATGCAGACAAAGTATATGTGACTGATGCGGCAGGACGCAATTGGCTGGAAGTATGGTGGGGTTCAATTAATACAGGTTAATACAGCCAATCACGTCACGCCATGTCAGCTGCCTACACTTTGTCCTTAATAAATCTATCCTACATTTATAATTTTCTAAAACTTTATTTTAGAAAGGGGACTAGTAAGGTTCAACTAGTTGAATAAATCTATCCTATGTTTATAATTTTCCAAAAATTAATTTTAGAAAGGGGAGTTGGTAAGGTTCAACTAGTTGAATCTGATACAGTTTTCAACTGTTTTCAAATCAATTGAACCCCCAAGGGTTCAACCAATTAGACCAGATCAAAACCATTTACAACGTTTGGACATAAGAGACTTTTTGATGCAGGGGGATCCGAGTCAGATGATGCTGAGTTGTCAAATAGCACGTTGTTGGCGCTTAGATAGCTTGAGTTAGCATATTAGCATAAAGATGGCAGGAAATCGTAATCTTTTTCTAAATAGGGCAGTTTTGGGTGTGTCGGTATTTTGGTCATAACTTTGACTACGGGTATCAGAATCGCACAAATGACCCCAATTCCGAAAGCTCTTCGCGATGCGCATGTCGTAGCCACCTTTGGTAGGATTTTTCAAGGTCAAAATTCACTGTTTTCCCTTTTGAATCCCTATTTTTTAGTTATTTTTTTCCTTTTATGATAATATTTCCTTTAACATTTAGGAGATGATTCATAACCCGATTTGGGCCAGATTTTTGACAGATTACTTCTTTTATTATTTATTTTTATTTTGTCATATTTATTGAGATTTACTATTTTTGACAAAATTTTGATAATGAAAATTTTTAGCTATAAAGCCCGGTTTGTGGATTTTAGTCATTCCTTAATTGTATAATTTTGAATTGAAAATTTGAAGCATTTCTCTATTTTTTTTTAGCAATTCTCTTGTGTTCTTTCCTGTGAATTACCGGTTGAAACTAGCCTACAGAATAATCTATATTATGTCCGGCGTCACTTTTGAAGCCAAAATCCTTTAGAAAGTTTGGATATAAGGAACTCTTGATGCCTCTACAATTTTATTTTATTATTTTATTTTTTTTAAACGACGTGCAATCAACATTCTCCTCTATCAAAGGGTTGTAAAATCGGTTGAACACAATCTCAAGTTCAACCAATTGGAAATATTATAGGGTAGAGAGATTAGATGATGAAATATATTTATTTTCGAATCAATCCAAAAGACTAATGCCTTCTCTAGTAAAAGATCTAACAAACCTTTTGAATGTTTTTCTTTTAAATCTTAAAACTAAATGTTGGGCATTTTAAACATTTTCAAAATTTAAAATTCAGGCAAAACAAATGAAACTAACCATAATTGTAATTTGGGAAATTTACTTGATCGACCCTGTCAGAGACCCTATATTTTCACCTTTACCCAAACCGACCAGCTCCAAGCCTAGCCGACCCTAAGGAGATTAAAAAGTCCAAATTATCCCCTTCTATGACTTTCTTTAACCCACAAAAGCATCCTCTTCTTTCTCATTTTAATCTGCTAAATAGTTAGAGGAGGGTCAAGTGACGACGTCTTCTTCCTTAGTCTAATCTGTTTCGATATGCTATTTTAAAGAAGAAAACAGAGGCTTGGGAGAAGAAGCCCTGCATTTCTCCATTGTGAAAAAAGATCCTGCAGTTTGCCGTTGTAACGGGAGGTATCATACTTAAACCTCATTTTCAGTTTGTTAGTTTGTTAGGGTCTCTTAATGGTGCAGTATAAGAAATAATTTAAGTTTATTGATCCCCATTTTCAATTTGTTAGAGTCTCTTAATGGTGCAGTATAAGAAAGATTTTATTTCCTTAGTCAATTTTTTAAACAATTGATATCGATTGTAAATATAATCGTTATCGACTCTATATACAGTCGATATCGATTGTAAATATAATCATTATCGACTCTATATATAGTCGATATCGATTGTATAAATAGTCAATATCAATTGTAAATATAATCGTTATCGACTCTATATACAGTCGATAACAATTATATTTACAATCAATATTGATTGTATAAACAATCGATATATGTTAACAATCGTCTTCTCTTTTTTGTGTCATTAGTCTTATGATCCCTTCCTTCTCATTCTTAAATAGGCAATGACGGAGGTAAGAATTCGTCTTCTCTGCCACTATGATAGCCTTCTTGTAAGCGATGATGGCTTGTATGAAGGTGGTTGGCGGAGGATTATTAACATTTTGACTGGTATTTCTTATGAATAATTCATAAGGTGAATGTCTGCTATCAGTTTTGTGAGGGCAGATGAAACAGTTTTCATAAAGTTCAATATGAAGATAGTGAATACCCCTGTGGTTACTGATATTTTGGACTCTGATGATTTGGCCACTTTATTTACGTTTTATAAATCCGGGGTGGACGCCATAAAGGTATTCATCACTAAGGAACCATCTTCCTTTCGAGTCAAAGATGAACAAGTAGTTCTTGGCGGGACTGATTTTATGAGTAATCGTTCATTTCAGCCATGTAAGTATGAGGAGGATGAAATTACATATGATACCGTCCCGTTAGGCGATGACAACGATATTACAGCGAGCATGTCAGTCAGGAAAGCAACTATTGATTTAAACGATGCTCTAGTTGAATCGTATGATGACCCACTAAAATATATGCATGGTTCACAACAATGTAGTCAAGGGGTAGACTACACTTCAGAAAGGATGGTGGATATCGATGATTTCAGCCATATCTTCCCCGGTGGATGGATAGATTGGTTGGCTCACGAATTATGTTCTGTCATGCCATCGATGGAGATTACCGAAGAAGCTCAACCCCATGTACATACACATGAGTACCCCTTCGGGGAAGGGCCTAGTCAACCATGCCAGAACCACTTCGGTAAAGGATCTAGTCAATCACATCAGAACCCCTTCAGTGAAGGATCTAGTCAACCACCTGAGAACGCTGTTAGTGAATGGAGTAGTCATCCTCAATCCACTAATGAAGATACCTTAGAAGAAGATTATGAAAGTAAACTGGATGGGTTTATAAAAGAGGATCTAAAAATTTATGAGAGACACTGATAATCATCTAGTAGACGGAGATTACGAAGTGTCAGAGATATCGGGCGACTCCTCTGATGAAGAGGTGAAAACTGAATACCGAAATTTGACGTTTAAAGTTGAAGACATCTTCAGAGACAAATAAATATTTCAAAGAGCATTAAAAGAGTACGCGGTGGAGAAAAACTTCTAAATTCAGCCTTTGAAAATCGCCAGTTATCGAGTGACAATCGGATGCTATGAATCTAGCTGTTCATGGCGAATACATGAGTCTAAATCAAGACATTTAATAGTACCCACACATGCGGGGCCACTAATATTGGACCGCATAGTCACCGTAATGCAATAATCTCCTTCGTGGCCAACTATGTACGGGAGAAACTTATAAAAGAATTCGACTATACACCAGCGTCGATAATATTTGATATTGCAAAAGCTTATAATGTGTAAATCTCATATGCTAAGGCTTGGAGGGGGAAAAAGCTTACCCTTAATGATATTAGAGACAGTTGATAAGGATAATTTATAGATTTACGGGCCTACGTGAAAGAGATGGAGATGGTAGATCCTAATGTACAAACATCCTTTCAACTTATGTTTGACGGTACGTTTCAAACATCCTTTCAACTTACGCTTAACGGTATGTTTCAAAGATTTTTTCAGAATTTTGGCCCATGCATTTGAAGCTATCGCAATACACTTCATTGCATATTGTTTGTAGATGGCACACACCTACGGGAACGTTTCGAAGGGACGCTACTTATCGCCTTAGTGCAAGACGATAATAGCCATAAATTATCGTTAACATTTGTCGTCATCGAATTAGAAGAAGAGAATACATGGATGTGGTTTTTTGAACGGGTAGGTGCGTTTGTGATCGGTGAGTTTACCGAAGATTTCGTTATTATTACGGATAGGTCGAAGGGTTTAATAAAGGCGATGAAACATATATTTCCTAACGCATACCACAACTACTGCATGCGACATATGACATAAAATTTGGCACACAAGTATTCCAGGAATAATGTGAAGGGTCTATGGTGGAGCGCTACGCCTGCATATTCAGTGGAGAGATTTGATTATTTTATTAACAAAATGAAGAAAGATGTTGCTGATCCTCGAGCCGTAGATTATATTTTAAAAATAGACCCGAAGCATTGAGCGCACGCATATATGAAAGGAAGGCAGTTCGATTCCCTGACTACAAATAATGCTGAAAGCTTGAACAACGTACTAAAGATAGCTCGAGAGAGACCAATTATCGACTTAATCAGAACTACTAGAGAGAAAGTCACCGATCATTTTCAAAAGCGCCAACAGATATCTGAGAAATTGACCACCCTCCTCTGCTCGAAAGCAGATGAGCACATGAAGAAGGTGCTGTAATGGGCTGGTAGAAAGAGATCTCAACCATACGGGAGCGATCAATTCCAAATTAATTTCAGAAATTTCATTCATCACGTCGACTTAGAAGACAAGACGCGTACTTGGCGCCGTTAGTACATTCATGGCTTGCCTTGCTCACATGCCGTAGCGGCCATCAATCGAAGAAGTTACGATTACCATAACTTCTGTGAGAAGTAATTTTTCACCGCTTGCTTTAGACAAACATACGACCAAAATTGGCTTCCCACCCTCGATAAAAGCTAATGGGAATTCCAAACTGAGCAACTACTTGAAAATATGAAAGTGAGACCACCTATAATGATCTACAGCAAGTCGACCGTCCAAAAAAGAAAAAGGTACGATCTAAGGGTGAGGTTAGGGCCCTACAGTGTGACAGGTGTATTGAGTATGGTCATAATCGCAGGAGTTGCATTGCAATAAGACCGATGGATTGATAGTGTATATTTTTAATAGTGATAGATGAAATGTAAACGAGACAATATATATTTGCTCAGAAACTTAGAATCCTGATATTTTTATTTCATAATAGTTGCAATTTTAGAGTGTACACTTACTCAGAAACATAGATCACGGAATGTATAGATGAGCCGTTAGCAACTATATATAGAGTCGTTGACGATTGGATAGACAGTCGATGACGATTGTATGTAAAGTCGATAGCGACTATATATAAAGTCAATGGCGACTATATATAAAGTCGACAACGACTATTTATATAGTCGATGGCGACTCTATATAAAGTCAATAGCGACTCTATATAAAGTCGACAGTGACTATTTATATAGTCGATGGCGACTGTATATATAGTCGATGACAACTTCAATGAAAACTTAACTTAGTTATGGTTAAATAATTAACAGTAACAACTGAAATTTGAATGTATACAACTGAAATTTGAATGTACACAACTGAAATTCGAATATACAGAATATAATATATTAAAAATATTTCATTTACATTACACTTTTGAGGACGGAACCACTGGTACTTCTTCACCAGGGTCCTGCTCCAATTTCCCTCCATTGCCGGTGTATTTAACCAGGGCATGATCAATTTCTACTCCGAACCTACTCATATCTGATTACGCAAAGTCAAATTTCTTTTTCGACATAAAGTACTCTACATACTTTAGCACAAACACCCCACAATCACTCGAATTGGTCTGTCGAAGAAGGCCTTTTTACCGACAGTCACTAGATGACCAAGGATAGGTCTTCACGTTCAGTGCAGTGGAGTCACCGTATGAATACAAAATTATTGGAAGATATTGTGTTTGTTTCGAAATAAAGGAATGTCAGATATGCTAAGCTAACAATGATGAAAGATATATAAAATATTATACCAGTATTTTTAATTGGTCCGCATATCTTTTCTTAGAGGGCCTATTAAAAATAGGGTTGACGACCAATATCGATCGTTTGAGTACCTACATGATCGCAAGCGCCCAGTGTAATAGTTATTGTGAATAAATTGGGACAAATATCTACAAAAAACCAATATAATCTCAAAGGATATGATTGAAAAAATTATAAAGAAAAATTATAAAAATATTATAAGCATAATGTGCTGCAATCGTGAGCTCACAAATTTCAAAACTGATTGAAGAAGAAATTTTGTAGCATCTTCTTGCCTTGATTTTCTTCGAGTTTATGGGTAGCTCACCGTTCGATTTGTATCTCGAACAATTCCTCATATAATTTTTCAATGAGAAGGAACTTGTTGAAATCGTTTAGTTCAAAGCCCATGTAGGTCAGAACGGTAGGGCACCTGAGGAAGCATTTGTCCTTTCGATCAAAATGAATAGCGTCATCAATTACTTTCAAGTGTCTAAAGTAGGCGCCCATTATCTAAAACCAATGCAGTTACAGTTAAAGAAATAAGCAACATTCAAAAGAGTCGTCACCGGTCCTTCAATGTATATGATCGTTGACGACTCGAAATAGAGTCGTTATTAACTATTTAAGTAATCGTCATCAACTCAGTACACAATCGATGACAATTCCATAGGAAATCAATATCGATTCATTGTAGAGTCGATAAAGACTGTATAACAAATCGATGAGATTACTTATAAAATCGATATCGACTTAAATACAATCAATATCGATTCGTTATAGAGTCGATACCGACTCTATATAGACTCATCGACGAATTTATACAGTCTATTTGATGCTTATAGTAGTAATAATGAAATAACTAAATTCTATAAGTTGTAAGGTTACTTTATTTATAATATTATCCAAGTACTGCGTGCCTGCCAAATATCTGAAAGACTGCACCACGAACGTATAATCACCGATGGTGCTTACATAGGTGCTGCATAAATAACGACCAACATAACTAATTTTCGTAAAAAAATAATAAATTAGGGTATACTAACTAATTGTCATTCCTGGGAAGAATGACTTACTCGTCATCAGATTCAGGCTTGTTCCACAAGTCCATCATGTATTTCTACTCCACTGTTAGCTCAGCGGTAGCATTAGCCATAGGTCCAGGCTCAACAGTAACATCAGCTACCTGTCCTTCAATGGCCTTTTCTGTTACAGGCTTTTTAGCCAGCGTGCCACTTCGATGTGTCCTAGGTTTGACGGCAGTTGATTTCACAGGTTTTCCTTGCCTAGGTCTTAAGAGAGCGTCAATTTATTGTTGCGACAATTAGGAAGAGGTTTGCTCTTCACCAGCTGGACCCTTATCGGCTTGAGACTCAGGCTACTTGTCAGCAGCTGTCGTCACCTCATCCGTGGGAGGTCCTCATGCATGAGAGGAGATGGTCCCTTATTAAAGGCTGTGCCACACACCTTCGATATCAGCTTCAAAATAGCGGCATCTTAAACATCGAACATAACATTATTAGAATTATAAACCTAACTGTAATTATATTTACTTTTACAAACTATGTTACAACACATATCTTAGGTGTCGCCTCTAAAATATTTTCAAAATGTTCTTTCAGATTCTCCTGGCCCTTTCTGACCAATATGTTGTAGTGAATCATCTTCTGCAACTCTACATCCCTTGAATTAAGCCGCTCATTTAAGGAGTTGCATAGTTTCTATATGGAGGCAAAACGTGTTGCGAGAACCACATTCTCTCCCTCCAAATAGCTCATTCTTTGGGTGAGCTTCAAGTTCTCTATCACCAGACCATCGATCCTCCTCAACAATGACTCATTGGAGGAGGTTGGTGTAGCTGGGCTCTCCTTCATGGCCCCCCTAGTTCTCGGCCGCTCTACATAGACGGGGCGCTCTTCCGAGGACGATTCTTCGTCTAACGTCGATTGGACGCCAATTTCTTCCTCGTCAATATTCTCGATCGGAATGTAATTTCTCTTATTCTTCGGTTGCACAACTCTCTTGACCGGTTCATGAACCTCTTTTCTCTTCACCCCAATGATCTTTTTACCCCGTAGATATTCTTTTAGGACGAGCATCTCTAACTCAAAGTCAATAGGTACGAGGGGAGCTCAAACCTTTTGAAAGAAACGAAAACACCCAAAATAACAAGCTAAATTGATAATATATTCAAAATGCAAGGTATCGACTATTTAATAAGTCGTTTTCGACTAGTTATGAAGTCATTATCGATTATTTACGAAGTCGTTATCGGCTATTTAAGAAGTCGGTATTGACTCTATAATAGATCATTGGCGGCGACTCTGTAATAGATCGTCATCAACTCTATATTGAATTAGTATCGATGCTATAATGAATCGGTATCGATGCTAGATGAAATCGTTATCGACTCGTTAAGCAGTCGGTACCTTTATTCAATTGGTATCGAATCTCTCTACTCCATAACTTTATAAATTTAAATTATTTTATAGATATCATACCTTGTTATTCAACATCTATCCGTGAGTGTAGCTTTTGATTATTGATTGCGCCTTGTCCAACCATTTCACCAATCGTGGGAAAGGGTCCTTAAGGGTTGTCCATACAGGTGAGATATTTGGCAGCATCTCATAAGCCAACAATTGAAGTACATATATGCATCCATATGTGTTGTACATCTTAAGGGTTTTATCCATCTCGGCAGTCTTTCTATTCGCCGCACCCCCCTTCATTATATACTCGATCAAGTTATGGTACACGTAGAAACCCCATGGAGTTCAGTTGAAGTTCTCAACATCATCGATGAGGTCGATGTGGTCTTTCGCCAGTTGATGGTGGGACTTAGGAAAAAGAAATATACACAACATATATAGAAGAGGCAACTTTACGAAGTTGTCATCACTTTTCGCTCTTCAAATTACATTATTTATATGAGACCAGAGAATTTTCCCATGAAGCGTTCCACGAAAATATTTGTATCGAATGGTTTGTTCTTCCGGTGGTTTAACGGACGGGGTATACTTTTTGGGGCCAACTACGGGAAGGCCTAGTATCAATATAATATCCAACTTCCGAAGATAGACATCAGTCTTCCCGATTCGGAAGTGATTTTTTTCAACTCAAAAAGTCAACATCGCATCGACCATATCTCTAAGAAATCCAATACTCATAGGCATTTGAAATATTCCATCGAAGACTGATGCTCTCAGCAATTCCTTTCGAGTTGGGCTAGCGGTATCGTAGAGATTTGAAATGGCATTGAGAGAACATTTGACAACAACCCGGTGTACGACCATCTTGATAGTTTGTTGAAATGAACTGTAATAAAAAAGAAATGACTGAGTCCCATACTAATACAGATTGTTTAAATGTTAAATGAACTATTATATATAAAATCGATATCGACCGTATATAAAATCGATATTGACTATAAATACAATCAATGTCGACCGTATATATAATCAATATTAACTATAAATACAGATATAGACCGTATATATAATCGATATTTACTTTATATACAGTCGATAACGATTTTATATATGGTCAATATCGATTGTATTTAGAATAATCTTAAAAAATTATATCAAAATGTACACCGACGAAAGAAGAAGAAAAAACTCTACAGCAATGAAAGATAATTTTATATCTAACTTACAAATTTGGTAACTTGAAGATTGAAAAACGGAACGCCAGCGACTATGAATCGGCACCGCCTCTCCACCGACTTCGAACGAAAAAGTAAAAAGTAAAAAAGGTAAACAGTAAAGAGTTGAATAAAGGACGACTATTTATTACATTGGGGGTAATTTCGGCACTTCCTAAAGGCGAGCGACGGCTTAGCGCGCAGCGGGTCGGTTTGGGTAAAAGTAAAAATATAGGGTCTCTGACATAAAAGGTGTATCTGACTGGGTTGATCAGGTAAATTTCCCTTGTAAATTTTACGATAAAAGAAGCGTATGGGGCGAGACAAGTTTAGGGCATGGGCATGTTTTCACATCAGATCAACTCTCCTATAGGGCACCTAAGAGCATCTCCAATGAGTAGTCAAAATTAGCCGTTGGAGGATGATATGGCAAATTTGACTTCTTAATTTTAGGCATCAAAAGGAATCAAATTTTGGGAGCTCCAATAGAAGACGCCAAAAAATTTCATTTCAAAATATTTTATTGATTGAAGGGTTGTAAACAAGGATCAAAATTTCGGGTTTCGTTTCGGTTTCGGAGGGACCGAAACCGAAATTTTGGACCAAAATTTTAGTCGAAAATTTGAATTTCGACCGAAAATTTCAACCCCATACAAAAATGACCGAAATTTTGATCCTTGGTTGTAAATGTATTTCATAGGGATAATTAGAGAAACATGCCTCAAAAACAAACTTTTTAGCAAAAAAGACCCGACCTCAAAAATGGTGCTTTCACGGATTTTGGAATTTCAGAAAATCGTGAAAGCACCATTTTTATTTTTTTATTTTTTAAAATAGTGCTTTAACGTTTGAGGTCGGATCTTTTTTGCTAAAAAGTGTGTTTGAGGCATTGTTTTCTAAAGTGCCGTATCTCATATTATATTTTTAATATATTTAAATCTAATAAAATATAATATTTTAAATTTGAAGCCTCAAGTGTCCAGTAGCGAATATTGACGACCAAATGATTTGTACCATATTACATGTAGAATAGGTTATTTCATTGGAGAGAAATCCGGCTTCAAACCTATCCATTGAAGGGTGTACTGAACTATTTTTTGACGCCTCCATTGGAGATGCTCTAAGGTTTGTGTTTTCATTACTCCTCAACATGATCCTTACTTTGACGAGATTAAGGCTGTCAATGGGTCTGGTTGGTCCGTTATCAACTCATAGTGGCAGTTTTTTATTAAAAAAAACTGCTGCTATTAGCCTTATTTTTTATAGTGTCATCTAGCCTTACTCGTCGAATGGTGTTGGTCATGCCACATTCGATCAATATGATACTTTATATATAATATAAAGGGATTCGGGAGGTTTAGAGATTTTGAACCAGATCGGGCCAATTTTTCTGACCGGGTCAGGCATATAACCTTGACCTGTCGAGTCAGATCAAGGTGCACGGTGGTGGTCAAGTTGAGTCGGGCTCATACCCTCCTACCCTTGACCCATCGAAAAACCAAAATTTTGGCTGTACCAAACGCTACTCGTCCCTACCTGATCAGTTGCCAGGCCTAAACATGATTAGTGGCTAAAAGGCACTTTGCAATCTTAAGATGCCTCTTTATTACCTTTGATTGATCATCATACTCTTACGCCTGTTTGGCAACCTATATCTATTATCACTCTTGGAGGAAAAAAATAGTAGGTAAAAAGCACTTTGTCTTTCACAGACCTTATTACCTTTAGTCAAAAATGTGCTATGGTGGTGTAATGCTCCATGCAATTAATTATTTCTCAAAAGTAAATAATTATTGATGATGATGTTACTAACTATTGTTAAAATATGGATAAAGGTAGCCTGGTATTAAGGATCAAGTAACTCACCGTGCCAATCACATGATTATGCGTCATGTGAAGAAGCGGCTCGATGATCAACATTATAAAAGATAATAATAATAAATATATAAAAATTAATGCATGATTAATGGTGTCAACTATATAAAAAATGAACGGTGTGAAACCAAGTATGGTTTTACTGTTTATGTTTTACATGCAGTTGAGCCTGCTGATTGAACAATTTTGTAAGGCTAATTTAAAAAAAATTCACAATATTGCTATGATCATCGAGCCGCTTATTTATGTGGCATCCAATCCTGTAGTTGGATCCCAGGTGGCAGCAAACTAATGTTAAATTAGGAAAGTTATTTGGTACTTTTAATAAAGTAAGTTATCTTCCCATGGAATTGACCTTAATCCTGGGCCCTGGCTCTTGAAAAAAAATTGTATACATTTGTAATTTCCCCATTGATTTAATAGAAACGGTGAGGTCCCGTTAACCTCCCAAGGGCCTGGATTACAATCATCATGGTCTCAGCTTGCTTATTAAAAAGAAAAGTTATCTTCCTTAGTACCAGGCTACCTTGACCTTAAAACTGTTTTATTTTTTCATAGGTAAGCTTACCTTGACCTTAAAACTGTAATTTTTTTTTTTTTTGAGGTAAGCTGGACTCAAACTCCAGACCTTGAGGTTACAATATTATTAACCTTTCATTGTACAACAAGTCTAAGCCCAACCCTAAATCAACTATTGACTGCTAGTGTGATGTGGAATGCACATTTATAAAGAGACTCAGAGAGTAAGGGAAAGAAATTAGGGCTGCGTATGACATAACTCTCTGCTAGCCGCTATCATAACAGAGTTTACCTGCTTTAACAGGTTCCTATCCTCTTTGCTAACATCATGCTACCTATTTTAGTAGGTACCCCTTCTCCTTGATGACTCCTTGTATAATAAGATTTACCTATTCAACAATCTCCTACCTACTCATTCATTGTCAAAGCAGATTTTATTTGCTCTAGTAGGCAATTAGTAAAGAGCATAAAGGTTACTGCTAGAGCAGGTAAATTATCATTTGTAAGGAGTTATAAAAGAGAATGGAAACCAATTAAAACAGGTAAACTCTAATGTGAGAGAGATTAGCAGAAAGTTATACCATACATAGCCTAAGTTTAGAGATTGGGTGAAGAGAGGCAAGGCTCACATGAGAGAGAGACTGAAAATTTGTAGTAAGCTTTTAGGAGTTAAAAGGTTTAGGGGCTTTTTTTTTTTTTTTTTTAAATTAATATAATATTGTTGTTTTTGTAACTACTCCTCGCGTTACGGAGAAAAATCGAGAAAATTAGTAAAACATGCCTACTTCACAAAAACTTTAGGAAAATGTATCCCTTTTTTTAATTTTAGGGAATCAATGCTTATGAACTTTTAGAAATGATTTATTGTCTGCACGCATCTAGGATCAGATGCTACAGTAACTTACCCAACGATGATGATCTACTGCTCAAAAAATTTGGGTATTATCCCATGCATATTTATTGTTGAAAAAGTATGCTCAAATTTCATGCATCAGATTGATTCGATGGTGACCCTAATTTTGACCCTTCAAAAAAGGGACCAAAAAGTCTTTAAAAGTTGATTTTTTATTTATATGTTTTTTTTGAGATCACGTTTTGGGTAGTTGTCCATTGTCTCTAAATCCGTGCTTGTCTGAAGGTCAATGCGGTGCACAGCTCGCACGCAGTGTACTAGGGATCAGGTTGGTCACTCTATATACCAGCTCATGAAAGCAAGATCTAGTGTCACGTGACGACTCATTCCAACAAATATTGCATGCAACCCATACGATGCATGGACCTTGAGACGTGCACAGGATTTAAGAGCATGGAGATGCACAAATCTCAAAGCCTCCACGAAACACGACTCACATGCTGCATCTGTTAGACCGAATCGTTCGCCTAATCCCATCTTATATTTTAATTTGTGAAGTAATTTATGTTGGGACTAAAGAAGCAACTCAAACAAACCATACTTAAGTAGTCCTCTTACCTTCAATCGCCCTGAGATTTTAGAGGCCCAAGACGAGATCTTAAAATGGGGGCCCTCTTACATATTAATTTAAAAAAAAAAATTGTCACAAATTTTTTTTTTGACAAATAAAATAATATTCAATGCTTTTAGATTACAAATATCTCAATTTTTCATTCTATTATTTATAATTTGAAAATGCGACTAACAAATTAACGAAATTATATATTAAAGAAAATACAATACCAAAATGAGAAAAGAAAAATGGTAGAACGTACCCGACGATTCGAGTAACCCAACCATTAACATTTTAATAATTTTTATCATTTTAACTACTATTAAATTTTTCACTGTCATTTTTTAGCATTTTAACAATCTCAAAAAGTTTTTAAAATAGGTTCATTGGATAAGTCTCGTCAAATAGATCAAAATTGATAGGTCATTTGCAAAAAATGAAACTCTAACGAACCTGAAATCACTATTTTAAGTTATGATCATTTAATAATAAAATTGTGTGTGTGTGTATGTGTGTGTGTGTGTGTGTATATATATATATATATATATATATATATATATATATATATATATATATGGGAGTCGATTTCGTCCTCCATGGAAGACGCTCAAGCGTCCTCCAAGATCTCGTGGAGATCAATGTGGCTTCCAAAACACTATTTGGGTGCGATAGGGAGCATAAGGGAACGGCTTAAATCAAATCATTGAATCCTTCTAATTATATGATGGAGATCGTTTTTCACCCATATCTTTCACTCAATAGATCTTGAGATCATTATGCACCAATCAAACTGTCAGTTTGTGATTCAACCTGTCATAGATCCCAAAAAATGGCCACAAAATGACATTTGAGCGTGAAGTGTGTCAAATGATTCAAGGGCATTTTTTGGAGATTTGTGACACGTGAAATAAAAAATTGACTATTTGATAGGTGGGTCATGACCTGAATATCTATTTTGTGAGAGATAGGTATGAAAAATTATTTCCATCATCTAAAATGAATCAATGGTTTTCAAAGGGTTTGTGAGGTGAGCACTTTTGGAGAACGCATAGTGCGTTTAGAGGTTCCCTATATATAAAAGATTTGGTCAAACAAATCTGATTCGGTCAAAATTAGATCAGAGAATCTACTGGGCCAATACATATGGTCGGCCTACCCTAATGAGGTCATTGACCTGACCAATGACCTGCACCGACCCGGCCGAGACCCGGTCAATGACTAATTAAAAAAAATGTAAATATGGTACCTGAGAAGAGTTGAACCCACAACCCACTCGAACACGATTATATGAATATAATGTTATTGTACATTAAAAATTATAACTTATATTAAGCAATTGTACCCAATTTGGGACCCGAGAGGTAGCCGCCTCTTGGGCCTTGGCCCAGGGGCCCTGATTACAGAAATATATTTAAAAATAGATACAATTATATAAAAATATAAAAATATGTTATTAACTATGGATGTGGGCCGGTGTATGTCCAACAAGGTAACCCACCCCATCAACTTCTTCTCAAATCTCACGTCTCTGAAAGAGGCATAGAAAGAAATAACTAAATAAAAGAATTACAGTGAGAGAGATAGATAAAACTGAGAGTCATTGAGGAGTTGGATAGTGGAGCTGTGGAGAGAGAGAGAGAGAGAGTGTTAGATAAAGCAGAGAACAGAAATCCGAAAATGATGAAAAGGGCAAGAGAATTGAATTCGAGGCACGTAATCGTTGTCTTTAAAACGCTATTCGCTCCCTACTCGAGTAAATCTTCGAGTTTGCAAAAGGGTTCCAGCGAGACGTTTCCAGGATACAATGAGCCCAATCTCTTGGATGCGATCCGTTACTTTGCAACAATAGAGGATCGCCCCAGAAAATTCAATCCGATGGAGTACCACCAAAAGAAGATAGCAAGAGGAATTCTCAAGTTTTATGCAAGGATTCCGATGGATTTCAGAGTCCGTCAATCTGTGTCCTAAGGCCTCCTTATATAGAAATTTCAATATGACTGTTGGACCAACAGTCATATTTTGGACGGCTCAGATCTTTCAAAGATCTCAACCGCAACATCCAACGGCTGCGCGAAGTGCAAAGTGCGTGCGCGCCTAAAGCGCCAATGCACCTAAACGCCAATCGCCACGCACACGCGCGTGCGCGAACGCGGCGGCTCGCCGCTAGGCACACTCTTCTCTTATTATTGTTAAACAATAATAGAAGGTGAAAGGTTCTATATATAGCCTAGGCACTTTTTATTTTTACCAATGTGGGACTATTCATTTGCATATAAAACTTGAGAATAACTATTGCCTAAAAACCAAACCCAAAACTAAGAAATCAAATAAAGTTTTATTTTCTTTAAATTATTAAAATATTTATTATATTAATAGTAAATATAACAGAGAGAACGGGGGGGGTAAGGTAACCAAATTGGGGGCCTTTAGCTTTATAGATTTTTTTTTTTTTTTTTTTTAAACCCTATTCTTAATGGACAAATAGCATTTGGGGGTCCCTAAATATAGGGGGCCCAAGGCTCTCGCTTTGCTGGCCTTGGTCCAAGGCTGGCCCTGCCTTCAATCATAGTATCAAAAATAGGCCAAGATCGATATGTATCGGGTATCGGTCGATACGTATCCGGTATCTGCTGATACCTATATATATGGTAAAGGGGAATATGCGTTGGGGCATAAAGATATCTCTGGACCAATTGCTATGTGCATGACACATAGCGCCTTTTTTGTGAAGTGATATGTGGCGTGGGGCCCACTTTACTAACTAGAGTTAAACTTTTAAAATATTTTAAAAATTATATTTCCTTTCAATAGTCATTCTTCACTTTTTTAGAAGTCTTTTAAAAGTCTTTTTCTTTTCTCTCTTCTCTCTCTTTTTCTAAGAAAGTGTCAGACTTATTTTTTCAGATATATTTTACTCAAAAAATATGAGCGATAGGTAGCGAAGCGCTAACACCTCAACTGCGAAGCGTCGGCACCCCGATAGCGAGGCGTTGACACCCTGACGCCAAGGTGCCAGCACAGGCACCTGTATCACCTGGGTGCCTCTATATCGAGGTATCGATACTTCGTTAAAAAAAGAAAAAAAAAAATCGAGGCGTCAGCGCCTTGTTTCAGGGGCGCCAGCGCCTCTATATCAAGATGTCGGTGCTTCAATAAAAAAATAAAAAAATAAAAAGAGTAGTGAAGTGTCGGCACCTCAATATGGACGCCCCTAAAACGAGGTATCGGCATTTCGATAAAAAAAAATAATAAATAAATAAATTTCTTTTTTTAGCAAAGCATCGGCACATCAATATGGAAGCGCCGACACCCCTAAAACGAGGCACCGACACCCCCTTTTTACTATTTTTATTTTATTTTTATTTTTTTAAATCGAAGTGCCAACACCTCGATATAGAGGCTCTATTTTTTTTTTAGCGAAGCGCTGACACTTCGATATAAAGGTGCCGGCACTCCTAAAATGAGGCGTCAACACCCTAGCGCCTGGGTGCCAACGTTTTGCCACTGGGGTGTCAACGCCTCACTATCGGGATGTCGGGGCCTCGTTTTTAGGGTGTCGACGCTTCTCTGTCGAGGTACTAGCACTACAAAAAATAAGACTATTAGCGGCAGCTTTTTATAGCCAAAAGTACCGCTATTAACAAAAAAACTAATGAAACTATTAGCAGCAGTTTTTTTGTTAATAGCGGCAGTTTATGGCTGCCCCTAATAGTCGTTTTTTTTTGTAGTGAACGCTTCGTTATTAGGTGGCCACATTTTTGAGTAAAATGCACGTGAAAAAGTCAGGGTGACACTTTCTTGAAAAAATGAAGAGAAGAAAGAGACTTTAAAAAAGTTAAGAATGACAGCAGTAAGTTTATTTAACTTTAAAAATATTTTACAAGTATAACCCTAATTAATAAAGTGAGCCCCATGTCACCCATCACTTCACAAAAAGACGCTACGTGTCGCTCCCATATTAATAGGCGCAGAGATATCTCTACGCTTGGGTGCATATCCCTGACCCTATATGTATATACTACAAAAAATAAAATCATTAGCGGCAATTTTTTGCAACAAAATACTACCGCTATTAACAAAAAAACTATTAAGACTATTAGCGGTAAAGGTATCAGCAGCAATTTTTTATTAATAGTGTCAGTTTTTGGCTGTCGCTAATAGTCTTATTTTTTTGTAGTAATATATATATATATATATATATATATATATATATATATATATATATATATATATAATAGGCCAATACGTATCGGTATCGACCGAGTCATATCGGTCCTCTAAGGACCGATATCCAAGTCCGATATCGATTTTGTTTTCTTGCCTTCAATATAGAGAGCTGCTACTAGCACCACACTTTTTGTTCCCGCACACTATTTCTAGTTGCACACTAATTTTTGCTAATTGCACACTAATTAACGATAATAATAACAGTACAATTATTTACACCCTTCGAATCTTTAAGGATCCCTACACCAAAAACATTAACTGCTCTAAATGACTGAATCACACGATGGAAATTGTTTTTCGTCTCAATCTTCCACATAATGGATCTTGAGATCTCACATACTGTCAGATGATAATTTTTCAGTCCATGTGACACACATCCCAAAAAGTGACATGAAAATCAGGTTAGACTGTGAGGTGTGTCACATAGTTTCAATATAATTTTTCCTAATTTTGTGTAGGGTACATCTAAACCAGACCATGTATTTTCTAAAACAGCCAACCCATTGATTGCTTCGAATGATATGATGAAGATCACTTTTTACCCTGATCTTCCACACAATGGATCTTGAGATTCTGGAGCACCTATCATACGGTCAATTTGTAACACCACGTGCCATGGATCCTAAAAAAAATGGACCTGAAATCACATTTGAGCATGATGTGTGCCATATAATTCAAGGGTCATTTTTTTGGGATCCATGACACATGGAATCACCAACTAACTGTCTGATAAGTGCGCCATGATCTCAAGATCCATTGTGCGGAAGATTGGGGTGAAGAATGATCTCCATCATCTAATCTAAAGTAATCAACAGTTTTCAATGGGTTTGAGATGTTCGCACTTATCGAAAATGCTAGGGCGAGTTTAGAGGTACCCTTTTCTGTTCTTTCAATTAAATAAACTATTTTTCTAGGCGCACAACAACTTTTGCTTTGTACACACTTTGCTTTCGTGTTTGATGTGCAGGAAGAAAAAATTGGTGTGCTCTTACCGGTTATCTTAATATAAAATGATAATTGCATATACATTTTATTTTATTGGATATTTTGGGAGCCATTACTTGCACACGAGAAGTTGGCACTTGCACATAGTTTATAAGAAAGACTTAAACTGCGTTTGGCATATATAGCTCTTTGTTAGCTCCTTGTTAGAGCCAAATATACTTGCTTTAGCAGGCCTCCGTTCTCTTTGTTAACTCCCTGCATAGCATGATTTTCCTACTCTAGAAGCTATCTCTTTGCTCTCTGCTAACTCCCTGCTAGAGCAAATAAAATCTGCTTTGATAAGGAGTGAACAGAGAGCAGGGATAATTGCTGGAGCAGGTAAATCTTGCTCTATATGGAATTATCAAAGAGAAGAGGAACCTGCTAAAGCATGTAAACCCTGCTCTAGTTGGGAGTTAGCAAAGAGCTATTCAAACATAGCCTTAGTATTTTGGGGTGTCATGTGAAAACACCATCTAAGCCGTCTAATTTGAAGGCTATGATCTAAAGATATGTTTTGTGCAAAAGATTAGCACAAAATACGATCTCTATCATATTATTCAATGTTGTCAATTGTTGAATCATATAATGGCCTTCGACTGCATCGTTTGATAAAGTTCGTGTTTTGCGTCAATCTTTTGCACTGAAAAGAGGGAGCCATTACTTGCACATGAGGGAGAAGTTCACCCTTAAATGTTTAAAAGAAAGACTTGAGATTTTGGGGACCTTAGCCATGTGAAAGTACCATCTAAGGCAAGGATCAAAATTTCGGCCGAAATGACTGAAATTTCGGCCGAAGTTATCGGTTTCAGTCCTTACCGAAACGATAATATGGGACCGAATTAAATTTCGGTCATTGTTTGTATTGGAAATTCAAATTTTTAGCCGAAATTTCGGTTCAAATTTTCGGTTTCAGTCCCCTCCGAAACCGAAATGAAACTTGAAATTTTGATCCTTGATCTAAGCCATCGAATTGAAGGCCATATTTTGAAGATGCAAATGATTGGACAAAGCACAATCTTTATCGTTATCTGATTCAACAGTTGAGTGCATAGAGATCATGTTTTGTATCTATCTTTGCACCAAAAATCTTTAGATTATAGCCTTCAAATCAAATGACTTAATTAGATGGTATTTTCATATGGCACAAGTCCCAAAATCTCAAGTGATTCTTTGAAACTATGCCCAAAGGCCAACTTTTATGCATGTAATGGCCCCCCTTTTCAGTGCAAAAGATGGCACCGAACACAATATTTATCATGATTCAATACAATCAAAGACCATTATCTCATTCAAAAATCGACTACATTGGATCCTCTGACCCATGCATGGCGGGTCACCACAGATGGTGCACGGACCAATGAACCTAATACTAACTCTTTATGACAAAAGTGCTGTTCTATTCTTTTTTTAGTTATAGATGCCGTTTTTAGAACACTGAGCGCACGACTAAGTCTCCTTGGTTACATGCGACGCTCGCATGTAACATGTACCGGTTAGTAAGGATAGATCCCTGCAAGACCAACAAGGGTAGGATTTGAAATCAAACCCTCCACTTCTTGAGCCGTGGTCCTCACCGCTCCGCCAACCCCCGTTGGTTTCTACTTAATTAGAGATTTATGGCTCGATTACTACAAAAAATAAGACTATTAGTAGTAATTTTTTGCAGGAAAAAAAATACTGTTATTAATAAAAAAATTATTAATTAAGACTATTAGCGACAAGGATATTAGCGACAGTATTTTCATTAATAACGACAATTTATGGTTGCCGCTAATAAGTTTTTATTTTTTTTTATTTTTTATAGTGGCTGATGGATTGAGTAGCAATTATCATTTCTATATGTTGGTTTCTAATTAGAGATTCATGGCTGATGGATTGAGTAGCAATTATCATTTCTATGATGTTTTCCCAAGTTCTTCTACAGTGAATCATTGCCAATTAAGCTCACTATCTTTTTTGGATATTCATTGGCAGTAGTTTTTATGGAAAAGATTATTAAATAAAATAAAAGATACTTTTTAACTATCTTTACGCGCTGATGTGACTGTGACTATAATTTTAAATTTTATATACTTTTATTTAAAACTTTTTTTTTCCTGAACAGCTGAAATTTAATAGGATGGCTATTTTTTTCAAAATAAAAGATATATAATATTAAACACCCATACCATTTGGATAGGGAACACTGAAATAGAACCAAAAATCGAGGGACCCGAATAGGATCAAATCACACTGAAATCCGACACAAACTGAATCGAATTGAACCCCAATTCGGTTCGGTTTTGGTTTGGACGGCTTGAAACCAAAAACTAAGAGAGTAGATTGAGGAAATCGAAAACAATGGGAAAAACATGAAAAATAACTCAAAAAAAAATGAAAAAATACCTTAAAAATAGATATTTTGCCTAAACTGAACCAATCCGAATCGGTTTCAAGAAAAAAAACACACGAATCAAACCGAACCAAATGGGTTTCGGCTCGATTTCGGTTTGGGGTGTACCGGACCGAACACCAAAAAAATCGGATTTAGTTTGGTTCAGTTTGGTGCACCGAACCTGCATCCCTACGTTGGGATCATATTATAAATACCATTATGTCGAGTCAATTTAAATTTATCTCAATTTCTAACAGACATTATTGATCAAGCATTTTATTGGAATAAGTTGGAGACAAATTCAAATAATCGATGAAAAAGGAAAAAAGAAAAACAATAAACATAAGAAAATTGTACGTTTACAGTTAATATATTAAATAATTAAATTATTTTTCATAGTAAAGTAATTTTTATATTCTTAATCATCTTCATAAAGATAACCATAGCTACATTTCATGAACTTAATAATATTTTATATTAAATCTATTACAAAGAATTTTCTATTAAATATATTTATAAAAGTCAGTGGTCAGGACCAGCCTCAAGAAGCATATTTTTTGAATTCATATCCCACCCCTTGTTCGCCGCTCGTGGGGATTTATCCCCTACATACTGACCGGTACATGTGATGTAAAGATGTTGCACTTAAAAGTTGAGGATTAAATTGGGCGCTCTAAGGCAGGATAACCATAATAAAAAACAAAAGACAGTAAGTGTTAGTAATGTTAAGAAAAGTTTTACCTCTAATCATATTAAATGAACATAACATTTAATATCATTTGTATATGTTACCAACTTATGTTTTGACTCCTAACTAAGCTTCGAAAAGTTTGATCCCTATTAATCATCTTGATAAATATGATTAGAGCTACCACTTACGAACTAAATACATGACATAAAAATTATAACAAGAACATTTTTATTTATAGATATCACGATAAAAGTCATTTTTAATAATAGATTACCTTTAAATTCACTATCTAAATCCGAGTTCACCCACATAGAAACTCATTGACTGCTTTGAATCAGATGATAGAGATCATTTTTCATCCCATCTTTCACATGATGAATATTAAGATCATGGCATACCATCAGACAGTCAATATTTATATTTCATGTGGCACGCATCCTAAAAAATCTTATAATTTGGTTTAAGCATGATGAGTTCCACGTGATGTTAAGGTCACTTTTATGGGTGCGTGCCACTTGAAATAAGAAATTTGTCGTCAAATGGGATGCCCATAATCTCAAGATCTACAAAGATTGCGACAAAAATGATCTCATCGTCTGATTCAAAGCAATCAATGAGTTTTCAACGTGGAGGATGAATTTAAAGGTACCCTTAATAATACCATATGTCGGTTTAACACATTTAGACATATCCATTCAAGAGCTAAAAGAAACTCTGTGGGAAGAATTGAGTCTTAAGGAATAGCAGAACGGGAAGGCGAGTGAAGTCCAAAGAGAAAAATATTGAGCAGTTATATGACTGACTATGGAGTTACAAAAGGCTTAGCATTTTAGAAAAACACGTAAAAAAAGTAAGACTCACAAAGCTGACCCAGATAAATGAGATAAAACTATAATGAAGATAAAGCTATAATAAAGATGATGATGACAAATGAATGTAACATTCTTACAAGAATAATATTTACTACCGGTTAATAATTAACAAAAAGATAATCATGATTCCAAGTATGGTGACAAATTTCTCCGAAATTCACCAAAACAGGGGTTAGACAAAACTTTCGATGAGTTCTCCAAAATAACTGAAATTTTATTAATTTTGACGAAATGTACGAAATTTCACTGAAAGTAATGAATATTTTTTTACTTCTTAGCCATTTTTAAATAATAAATAAGATTTTTATGAATATTAAATATAATTTATATATAAGTTTTTTTCCACCTTGAAATTTTCTCAAAACTTTTTCAAATTTTTCCGAAAATTTATCCTAAATGACCCTCTACAGAAATACTGTCAAAAACGATATTTGTCACTATGATTTCGAGTAATAAGAGACTACCCTATTTATTCTACATCGGTCTTTGTCAAGATTTACCTTTTAAAAAGTCAGCAAAGTCAAAGAATGGTTGTTCTAGCAACCAATCGTAGCTCCAGACCTCCAGTAATGGGGCGAGGGAATCATTGTACTAACAAAGATACTTTGTTATACTTCTAACCAATGTTACTTAGTCATTGATTTAACGAATTGTGAATTGCATACAACAAACTAGTTCACGATTCAATTCAGTCCGTTTCGGCATGATGAGTGAATTTAATTGTTAATGCTAATTATTTTATTTTAAAACAAATTTTAACATAGAGAGAGATCTGAACCTAAGAACTTATGATTTTTAATTTTTATATCTAATTAATGGTCATTTTCATTTCTTTTATTAAAGAGTGCAAACTTATATTATAAAAGTAACAATAACTTTTAAAGCGAATCAGGTTTGATTGATAATGGTGAATTGCAAATTGGGAATCCGAATTCGAACATAGGGAACTAAGTAACTTTTCTTCTAACCATTGGCTAGGGTAGAAATGCTTATTAATAATAAAAAGTAAGATAATATTAATAATAAATAATAATAACATCCATCATTTTTTTCTAAAATATTGCCAACTAGCAAGTTTGGCAGATTCCTTGCTAGCCTAGCTATGTTCACGTGATCTGTTTTAGGGTTTCCTTCACCATCCTCACTCTTCTATAAAACACCCATCACTCTACTCAAACTTATCAACAGTGGTGTAGTAGGTGTTGGTGGTGTAGAGAGAGCCATGGAGTCTCCTAAGCTCTCAGCTCTCTTCCTCATTCTTTTGCTCTTTATTTCTTCATCCCCACCAATTCTAGCATGTCGCTCCTGTTCTAGTCCTCCCAAATTTACGCCACCCAAGGGCAGTTCTCCGGGCATTCTCCCTCCGATCATCGGGAAACCGCCGATAACTCTCCCTCCAGTAACACTCCCTCCAGTCATCGGAAACCCACCCAAGGGCAGTTCTCCCGGCATTCTCCCTCCGATCATCGGGAAACCGCCGATCACTCTCCCTCCAGTAACACTCCCTCCAGTCATTGGAAAACCACCCAAGGGCAGTTCTCCCGGCATTCTCCCTCCGATAATCGGAAAACCGCCAATAACACTTCCCCCAGTCGGAGTTCTACCGCCTGTTGGAATTCTACCGCCTGTCGGAGTTCTACCGCCTGTACTGACTCCCCCCTCTACAGGTACTCCCACAAAGGGTTGCCCCCCGCCTCCGGCAACGACGACCTGTCCGATTGACACGCTTAAGCTCGGAGCGTGTGTCGATCTGCTGGGAGGGTTGGTGCACATTGGCCTTGGAGATCCTGTGGTTAACGAATGCTGCCCGGTGCTCTCAGGGCTCGTAGAACTCGAAGCCGCGGTTTGCTTGTGCACTACTATTAAGCTAAAGGTTCTTAACCTCAACATCTACGTGCCGCTCGCACTTCAAGTTCTCATTACCTGCGGAAAAACTCCGCCCTCGGGTTATACTTGTGCCTAAGTAAGATCTAGTTAAGTATTTTTACTGCATTAAGTTAAGCCCTTTCGAGATCTTTAATTACCATTCATCTTCAGTATATATTACTTGAAAATTTTCAATCTTAAGTTTACTTAATGGACTAATGAAGCTTATGTAGATCCTTTTACTTTGAATTCTACAAACTTCAAGGCATATATTTTCTTATATTCAGTGCTTCAAAAAGAGACCCAGCACATATTTTTGTTCAGATTTTGTATGGAAAAAGAATTTGTACGGATCTCAAGGTTGAACACTTTATTCTTTTAAAGAATAATTTATCCATTCAGCCTTCGGATCCGCTAAAGTCATTTATTCATGGTATTCTGCGCTTAAAAAGCGTGGATCCCTTTTATACAAAGATAAGAAGTCCCAAATTGCATGTCCCATTTTGATCTTGTAGAGGGATTCCACAATGGAAATGAATATGGCATCTCAATCTCAAGAAATCAAATTTATCAAGCATACCTCCCAAAAGCTGCGTTTTGCAACTGTCTGGGGTCCTGAAAATATGTGAAATTCAGTTTTTGACACTATTTGGTTGTTAAAATTTAAAATGACTATTCATAAGCTTGGTAATCTTATGATGTTCTTAAGGTTGAGTCTCAATACATTTTTCAGTTGGGTACTAGTATTTGCAACCGAAGATTCAGGCTCTGCAACTAGGGGTTTTGAACGTGAAAACTATTGACTGCCTTGAACAAGACGACGAAGATCATTTTTCAGCCCAATCTTTCAGAGAACTGATCTTTAGATCATGGATCACTTATCAAACGGTCAGACGATGATTTTGACATGGGAAACATCCCAAAAATGACATGAGAATTTCTCATTGTACCACCATGATCACAGTCAATTTTGTGGATGTGTGCCACTTCGAATCAACATCTGATCATCTGATAGGTGAGCCATGATCTAAATATCTGTTGTGGTAGAAGATTGGACCTCGAAACAATCTCCCGCATCTGAATTAGGCAGTCAACGGCTCACGGGTTAAAACCCTAGTTGCGGAGACCGAATCTGCATTTGCATATACCAGCAACCTTTTCACTTACGTTACTATTACAGAGAAATATATCTTCTCAGCCTTGAAATCCATAGAAGTCCAATTTTAACATTGACTCTCAAGTTCACTTTTCAACTTTTTTTTTTTTTAACTTTTTTTTATTTTTTGGCTAACAAGGAAATCTTGTGGTTGTGAGTGCAGGTGCACAGATTTAGGGGTTTGGAAGGGTGTGGGTGGGTTGATGGGTTGATGGGTTGATGACAAAGACATGAAAGGATGTCAAGTCTCGGTAGTTTTTGCTATAATTTGTGTACATTTGTTTTCTATTCCATTTGTTTGCAAGTGTGTTTTGTATCGTGAGCTCGTGAGCATCGTGTATTGTCAGCTCCTGAGCATCCAAAGCTTTTTCTTGTTCCTTCACCGTTGACCAACTTAGTAGCACTAGCAAAAGTGGAGGACATAAAATTGGTTTTTGTGGAGATCTCATTTTATTTCTTCTAATAAAATTGCGTCTCGCGTCGTATCGACAATGGGCACAGCAAATTTCGTGATATATGTTATTAATCTATTATATATATATATATATATATATGATAATGATCCTCTCTTTAGTCATGAAACATAATTCTATGACTCTCTCATAGACTTATATTTCATGACTGAGTCATATGATCATTTCCTATTTATATATATGTGTGTGTGTGTGATATGTCGAGTCATAAGTTTATATCTTCTGACTCTGAGTCATATAATTATTTCCTATATATATGACATGGAAAATAGAATTAAAATTTGAAAAGATCTTTTAATGTTTAAACCTCATTGTCTTGAATGTTGGTAGTCTAGTAGTATGATACGCGATAATGTGGTCTTAAGTAGGGATTGACCTATGTGTGGTCGAGCAAGGGGCACGAGTCCCTCCTAAGTTTTGAAAGAAAAAAAGTGCGTGTTGGTTTGAGCAGGGCCAGCTCACCCCATAGGCAAGTTAGGCGAGTGCCTAGGGCCTCCAAAATTCTAACCATTATCTATCTATTATCCTTACTACTATATAAAAGTACAAATAATATCTGTCAATTTTAATGTTTTCATATT
The DNA here is from genome assembly GCA_021018995.1 of Chloranthus sessilifolius. NCBI lineage: Eukaryota > Viridiplantae > Streptophyta > Magnoliopsida > Chloranthales > Chloranthaceae > Chloranthus > Chloranthus sessilifolius. Next base: position 100,541,064 of record CM037589.1, read on the forward strand.
TTTAGTAACAAAATACCCCTAAGTTACTCCATATACCCTCATCTTTTTCCTTATGTATTCCTATCCTTATTACTATATGAAAGCTAAAATAGTTTCTCTCAATCTTTGTTTCCATACTTGCCCCTATATGCACTCCTAAGCCGTGACAATAAAATTAAAATGGGTATCATTATTTACCATCCAAAAAATTGTAACTTCAGCTCACCTCTTTCAATCTGAATATATTGATCGCTTTGAATCATACGATGGAGATTATTTTTCGTCTCAATCTTCTATATAGTTGATCTTGACATACTGTTTGTATCATCAGGCAGTAAAATTTTTATTTCACTTGACGCACAATCGAAAAAGTGACTTTAAAATCAAATGACTTACATTACTCTCAAACATGATTTTAATATCATTTTTAAAAACACCGACGGTCTAATAATACTCTCATGATACCAAAATCATTTAGGTAAAAGATAGGGATAAAAAATTATCTCCATCTTCTAATTCAAAGCGGTCATTTCATACCTATTAGAGAATATTGACGAGGTCACAATTTTAAGAATTGCAAATAATGATACCCAAATAGAATTTCTTTTCCACTAGGAATACGTAAATAATAGTATCCAAATAAGTTCTCTTTCTTTCCTTATTTTTAGCACCTTCAAAGAAACCCATAAAGTTAAGAGAATTAACAATTTTGCTATAAAAGTTATCTTTCCTTCCTTATTTTTAGTACTTTCAAAGAAATCCACAAAGTTAAGAAAATTAACAATTTTACCATAAAATATTTAACTTGCTTTGAATTATGTGGCATAGATCACATAAAAATAGCACAAAAATTAAATTTGAGCATGATATATGTGATGTAAATTTATGATCATATTTTGGAATCTGCACCTTATGAAATAAAAAATGATCGTCTAATGGTAAGCCAATGATATCAAGATCCCTTATGTCAAAGAATGAGCCGAAAAATGATTTCCATCAACTAATACAAAGAGTCAATGGTTTTTTGCATAAGTGTCCTCTAAGATTTCGCGGGTGTTAATAAAGCTACCAAAATAATAATTTACTGGAAAGTTGAAACCCTCTGAGCCACGATTAATGTACCCCTGATCAAATTTTGTCATCTTACCTAATCGGATTCGAATTTCGGCCTAAAACTTGTACTCATACGTATGTTGGTCATAAGACTTAGAGGAGCACTTAACTTTATACTTAGACAAACATATGATACTTCTACGTAGGGCTCTCAACATATCGGGTAGACTTGATACTCGACTTTCTCGAGGTGACTTTTTTATTGGGCTAGGTACTAAACTTGGGTTATTCGGCTAAGTAAGGCATGAAGTGTCAGATACAATCTATAAGTATGGTTGGGTTGGGTTAAGGAAAAATTTGGTCGACTAAGCTCGAGTTACAAGATTTTATATAATAATTAATAATAATAATAATAATAATAATAATAAAGTAGAGTGTTTTCAATCAGGTCAAGTCAGGTGTCAGGTCCGGTTGGGCGTATACACTCGACCCTTCAGGTTAAGGTCGGGATAGGTGTCAAGTCGGGTTTGGTCGACTAAGCTCGAGTTATAAGATTTTATATAATAATTAATAATAGCAGTAGTAGTAGTAGTAATAATAATAATAATAATAATAAAATAGAGTGTTTTCAATAAGGTCAAATCAGGTGTCAGGTCGGGTTGGGCATATACACTCGACTCTTCAGGTTAAGGTCGGGATAGGTGTCAGGTCGGGTTGGGCATATACCCTTGACCCTTCGAGTATTAGGTCGAATCAGGGTGCACCATTAGGCCAGGTCAGGTCAGCATATGCCATTTACCAATCAGACAGTCAAACCTTTAACGCGATCCATTGGCAACCCTACTTTTAAGTTCTAAATTATATTTTTATTTTTATTTTTTAATGTTATTTTAACATAAATATGATTTATATGATGATCATGTGGCTTTAAAATGATGGCATGCATATAAAATTAAGGTTAGCGATTTTATATATGAGACACCATTTTGACACCATGCACTGATACGTGGTGCAAGTGATTATTATGTATCTTCTATCACATTTTTCAGTTAAAATTTTTATTTTGGCACCATGTGTAATGCACATGCATTTTTATGAGATTTATAGTTAATGATTCTAAGTTTCTATATAACCAATAAATCGATTGAATGTCAAATGACATGAGGTGGTCTGCCAATTGCATGAACCAAATTCTTGTACATGTTCCAAAAATTAGTAAGCTACATGACTCTTTGCCCTTTTGATGGTATGCCCATGATCATGTTTTCGTATGTCACATGGTTTCCAATTATTTTTTGGGATGAAAGATTAAAACGAAAATCGAACCGTTCTATTTACAATGACCGAATTTTTAATGGTACTATAACCGATAACCATTAACTATTGTGAATCAGAAGATGGAGATCGTTTGTCGCACAATCTTTCCCATAATGTATGAGATCATGGGTGTACCGACAATCAACTTTTTATTTCAGGTGTTGCACGTTTCAAAACGTGATCGAAAATCATGTTTGAGCATGATGTTTGCCACATGATTTTCAGTTAGTGTTTTGGGATGTGTGTCACACAGATTAAAAATTGATCGTCTAATGGTACACCATTTACCTCAGGATCATCATATAGAAGATCGAATTGAAAATCAATTTTGAATGATATCATAGCCGAATACCATTGACTGTTTTGAATTAGAGAATAACGGTTGTTTTCATCCAAATCGTATATCTTGAGATAATGAGTGTACTGACAGTTAATTTTTTATTGCATTTGGTACAAATAAAACATCCTAAAAAGTAATCGAAAAATACGTTTAAGTATGATGCGTGCCCCATAATTTTCAATCATTTTTTTGGGATGCATGCAATAGAAACCATGAATTGACCGTCTGATGGTACACATTGATCTCGAGCTCCATTATGTGAAAGATTGAAAAGAAAATCGATCTCTATCATCTAGTTCACATCAGTTAATGATTTTTTGAATGTAGTGCATTTAGAAATCTAATTGGTACAATTAGAGTTATCCTTTAAAGGAAAGACTTGGTATTTGAAGGACTTATGCCAAGTGGAAACTTCATCTTAGCCATCGGATTTGAAGGTCATGTTCTAAATATGTTTAATGCAAAAGATTGGTATAAAATAAAATCTCTATTATATAATTCAAAGCAGTCAAATATGGATGGGATGATGACCATTTATTATGTTGAGTCATATGATAGAGATCGAAGATCTTTAGAATATGACATTTAAATTAGAGAAATTCAATGATGTCTTCACATTTATATTAACATGTGCAACACACGTGCACTTTTACTAGTCTATTATAAAAGAGCTAAGAGAGGAAGTATCCTATCCTACTCTTAGGTCAGTTTAGTTTCCTATCATATGGGTAAGTTATTTGCAATTGAACATTTGGTCTTTGTAACATATGGTTCGAGTGTTGACTGCCTTAAATCAGAGGATGGAGATTGCCTTTAGTCCGAATATTTTACATAATAGATCTTCATATCATGACCCACCTATCAAACGGTCAAATATTGAGATCACATTTCATGGTGATCTTTCGCATAAAAGATCTTTGTGACGTCATGGCCATCAAATCAAAGGGCTTAGATGGTGTTCCACATGGCACATATCTCAAAACTATCTAAGTTTTTCTTCGTAGATGATGTGCCACAAAACAAATCTCGTGTGCCGCTTGTAGCTCCCATTTTAAAGATTGTTTTTACACAATGGATCCTGAGACCATGAGTGTACCATTAGTAGGTCATTTTTTTTCCAAATCAGCATGTAACATATCCTAAAAGGTGATCACTAAAACATGTTTGAAAGTGTAGGTTCATTAGGTGCATTTAGACTTTAAAAAAATTAATAAAAGATGAATACGAAAAAACCTAATCGTTGATTTCGACAAAATCGTTGGTGGGGCATTAGGTGCACTAGATGCATTTAGATTGAAATAGGTTTTACATATAATATTTATTTAGCACAAGCAAAAAAATTGTTATAAAACTTAACAAGAGTCTTATTGGAGACTTTTGCATAGGGCCTCAATCCATGTTGAGCGGGCCCTAAGTTGGAGTTCTGGCTTCAGTCCTTCCCTATCCATTTTATTGATATATAGTTATAGTTCAAAAAAAGTGCTTTGATTGAATGAATATAAGAGGCTTAAGCATTTTAATATAAATTTATTTTTTGCCTCCCTTAAAAGAAAATCCTGGGTCGGCCACTAATCTCAACATGTTTGGATTATGTGTAATGTGTGGATCATCTACAATGTACTCTTAACAAAAATAAATTTATAGATAATTAAGTTGAGTTTAAACTTATGACCATGAGGTTACAATTTAATTTGTCAACCCAACCATCCTCGAATGCACTTTATTAAAATGTGAATATGGAGAACTAGTTTTCTCAGGTTCAAAGATGCAAATAAATGAGAAATAACTGTTTGACTCGTATTTTGCGGGTCATCCAACCAATGGGTTACTGTGCTTGCAGCATATAAATATAATAGATTAAAGGGTCATCACTAGTGGCACACAAGTCTAGCACACCCACACGAGCTTTCCTGCTGCTAGGCTTTTATCTTACAATAAAACCGTGGAAGAAAGATGATTTGAATTGTTCAATTCGATAAGTTGGAAGAAAGATTACTAGCTTTTATAGTTTAATGGCCTACTCCTTTTTCTTCTTTTTTTTATTTTTTTGTAATGGGGTATCCAGCTTTTAGAACAACCAAGTGTCAGGTACATGCAACACCATACATCATACATACCAATCAGTAGGGATAAATTTATCTGAGTGATGAACAAGGAGTGGGAATCGAACTGATCAGGACCTCTTAAGGCATGATCCTGGCCATTGCGCCAACCCCTGCTGGTTAATGCCCTACTCATTCTAGTACTATAATATGAGAGAGAGAGAGAGGGGTGAGTGTACGTTGGTAAAGGAAGAGAGAGAGAGAGAGAGAGAGAGAGAGGAGTGAGTGTACGTTGGTAAAGGAATCTTTTAATTTTGGTCCAGCCCCATATGTGCTTATCATGCCTTTTGGCTTATGCATTATTTCGAAAAAGTTCATGAGAAAGGATATCCACCATGGTAAAATGCTTGGACTGCCATAAACGGGCTGCTTAGGCCCGAGGAAGCCTTCTCATAAAGTGGGGTTGGACCAAATGGAAAATCACAATATCATAGGACTAAAACCGGCCAATTGACGCCCTATAATAGTAAAAACATTTGCTCTTATCACAAATATAGTACCCTCCATAGACTATGGATGTTGATCCCAAGCCTATATGAAAAAGAGAACGATTAGCATTTGCATCGCTGCCTAATAGAATAATTGTTGAATCACATCTATAATGCCCGTTCCATGTTTGGACGGTTGGACCTAAAAATTACATCAAATCTATAAAATGAGTAATATTACGGTTTCATGAAAGCAACTCACGAAGATTTTTTTTTTTTGAAAGTTGTTTTATTTTATTAAAATGTATAAAAGCTACCCTAGTGCCTTGGAGGGTCCAAGTAATACACTAAGGAAGCACCCAAGCATATATTGCTATCTAGAAAATCGTATTTCCCGGAGAAAATCAGAATAGGTACTTGAGTGGCATAGGAAACCTGAGAAAATTGGGAAAAAACCTACACCCAGAGAAAATCGGAAAGTCCGAAAAAAAACCTCCAAAAACCATCACTCCTAAAGTAGAGAGACTCCCCTATAAAGAGTGAAAAATAGATAACAGATGTTCCGCTTCGAAGCTTATAATGCTAAATAGAGAAGTCGTTATTGCCATTGGCAATCACCCAATTGCAAACGTTGATGATACTATCTTGAATAAACCTCTTAGCATTGAACGAAGAGTTGATCCATTTAATGTAGTTCTGAGATATCCAAATGTGCCAAAGAGTAGAAATATGGAGATGGTCTCATATCCATTTCTTAATACCTATAGCATCGCATTGATCCCGGCCAGAAAGAAATATAACAATATCCTTGTGAATGCAAGATGAAACACCGAGGGCTTTGAAGAAGACCCCCCATATAGGCCAAATTTTCTCACAGGTAAGGAGAAGGTGCTCGATGCCTTTTTTTGTGTGACCACAAAAGAAACACTTTTGATCGATTTGCATGCCTCTTCTAATAAGATTGGAGATAGTAGGAAGTTTATTTTAGCATGCCGTTCACGAGAAGAAACTTATTTTGGTCGGGATATGGTAATCCCAAATGAAGGCCTAATCCACGCTTTAGTGATGTGGTTGTAAAGATTTGAACACGAATTTAATAGAAAAGCTTCTTTGGTTGCTGCAGTTCCAAACTATGAGATCGTCGCCATTTAGGTCTACCTTGACATTATCCATGATGTTAGATAGTACAGAGTACTCAGCTATATCAACATCGATAAGTCTTCGTCTGAAGCTGATACGCAACTGGGTGGGATTATCCAAACTAAAAGTGTCACTTAGTTTAATTTTGGGGTCAACGGCAATACTAAATAAGTTTGAAAACTTTGATTGCAACTTCAGTTCTCCTCCAAGCTATCTATCGGACCATAAGTGAACGTTGTCTCCCTTACTACAAATAAAAAGAATATTTTTTAGGAAATCTTCTCTCACCGATAAAACACTTTTCCACCACCAGAAAGAGGTTCTATAATTTTATTTGCTAATTTCTCAACCCTTTTGACACATGCGATATTTGTTGATGATAATTTCTTTTCACTAATAGTCAGAATCATCACCCAATTGCCACCACCATTTCATAAGAAGGGCTTTATTCATATCCTCAATCGGATGGATACCAAGGCCTCCTGAGCATTTGAGTTTCAAGACCATATCCCAACTTATTAAATAGAGCTGATTTTTTCCTCCGAGGTTTTCCCAAAGGAATTTCCTTTCAAGCCTCTCAATTTCATGACAAACTGTGGCGGGGCACTTGTAAATGGAGAGAAACTCAGTTGGGATAACACTTAGAACCGATTGAATCAGAGTCATTCTCCCTCCTTTGAAAATTAGTTTACTTTTCCATCCACTCAACCTGTTCTTAACCTTAAAGATTACCGGGTCCCAATCGGAGGTACATAACTTGCCAATACCATTAGGAATGCCCAAGTATTTAAAAGGGAATTTAGCCTTTGACAAATTTGCTTCCGCTGCCCAGAAACTTAAGATGATATTATCAACATTTTGCCCATAAATGTTAGATTTATCGAAATTTACACATTGACTAGAAACATTCTCGTAAATTTTAAGAGGATTGCAAACTTGAAGTATCTTACTAGGATCTCCATTGCACATGATAAGAGAGTCATCAACATATTGGAGAAGATTTATTCAGATTTCGCTCCTCATATTAGAGAAACCCCGTAACTAACCCTTCAATATCGACTTGCTGAAATAAAAGGGAAAGTCCTTCGCTCGCAATGTCAAAGAGGTATGGAGATAGTGAACATCCTTGTCTAAGGCCCCTTGAAGCTTTAAAAATTTGCACGCTTTCCCGTTATTAATGACGAAAAAATGGGCACTAGTTAGGCAGTCGTGGATCCAGGACCGCCATTTGTCACCGAAACCCATTTGTTTCATCATCCAAAGGAGATAATCCCAACTGACCCTATCATATACTTTCTCCATATCCACTTTGACTAGAGCGCCTTTCTATTTAGAGATGTTATTGGAATGGACACAGTCTTGAGCGACTATTGCAAGATTGAGATCTATTTGCTTTCAATAAAGCACCTTGAATCTTGGAGATGACGGAGCTAATCACCTTTTTAATTATGTTGGTTAAGATTTTTGCAATGATTTTATATAGGATAGTCACTAATGATATAGGTCTAATTTTTTTTATTTCCGCAGCTCCTTTCTGCTTCGGGATAAGAGTGATGAAAGTAGCATTTATGGACCTGTGGATATACCCATCTTCCCAAAACTTGTTGACCATATCAATAATTTCATATTTAATGGCATGCCAGAATTTGTGGTAGAAGCCAAAGGTGAAACCATCAGGTCTAGGTGCACGATCGGCCTTACTCCCCTTTATAACATTGTGAATTTCATCTTCAGAGAATGGGACTTCAAGGTGATCTACTTTAGAAGCTTTTAGCTTTTTCGGATAGACATTACGGAGTCTGGGCCTATTAAAAAATTTTCTTTGAACATATTTGAATAGAACTCAATGGCGATATGAGTAATCTCCTCATTTTTTGAAAAGAGCACACCATCTTTGCGGATCGAAGATATAGAATTAATCCTTCTTCTATTGTTAGCAAAAGCGTGAAAAACTTGGTATTACGATCACCTTCTTTGAGCCACCACACACAAGCTTTTTGTCTCTATTCCTTCTCATTAGTGAAACTGATATTTTCAAAATCAGCTTTAAATTTACCCCTATTGATGATCTCTTCAGAAGTTAAGGCTCTCGTTTCTTCCATCCTATCAATAGCTTCGATTTTGGCAAGGAGATTCAATTCGGTTGCCTTATCTTTGGAGATTCGAATTTTATTCCAATTAGAGATGTAGAATTTTACTTTGCGAAGAGTGGCTATTGATAGAAGCTTCGAACTACCAGTTGGGTACATGATTGACAAAGTCAATATTTTTCAAGCCCATGGTTGAAAAATCGGAACAGAAGAGGTCCCCAAACCACTCCTTTTAAAATAAATAATATGGGAGAATGATCAGAAGTGACAAGGGTGATGGCTTTGCAATCTTTTGTGGGGTATAGGGCATCAAACTCGGAGTTAATTAAAAACCGATCCAACCGGCAAAGCGTCGGGTGGCTTCTTCCATTAGTCCAAGTAAATTGGGCCCCCGCCATTAGGACATCGATAAGTTCGGAGGTATTGATGAATTGCTCAAAGTTCCTCATAGACGGAGAGGATTTAAAGTTGTTGGATCTTTCGCTGGGATGGGCTATGGCATTGAAATCGCTACAAACTAGCCATGGCCCCTTGTTTAGGATTTTCCACCGGTATAAATCTTCCCATAGCTCAATATTCGCACCTCAAACACAAGAACCATAAACAGTCGTAAGTAGAAACGTATAATTTTTTCTTTTATCAAATAATGAAACAGTAACATTAAACAACCCAATCCACTGACCTGTGCAATCAAACAACGATTTATCCCACATGACAATGATGCCCCCCTTTGGAGTCATTGGAGTCTTTATGTGCCCACTCCCAATCCATGTTAGGAGCAACGGAGCGCATTTTATCAACGATGACCTCCTTCTATCTGGATTCCTGCAATGTAACGATATTGGTTGTGTCTGCAAATGGTGTTTTTTACCGCAGCGCATTTGCTGGCCCTTCTGAGTCCTCTGATGTTCCAAGATATAATCGTTATGAAGAAAATATGAAGCCAAAAAGAAGCTAATCTATTTGAGTGTCCATTTTAGTCTCTTGAGCTCCACCATCTTTTTGTTGAGTAGATCAGATTTGGCAATGGCAATTGATGATACTTCGTTCGATTCATTATTTGTGAGAAACCGTTCGCCCATGCAAGAGGGATTTTGGGCACCAATATTTACATCTGGTTCCGAGAAAGAGAGTACAGAGGGGCTATTTTTCGGTTGATCACTTGGTGCCTTTGGCAAATTGAAGCGACCATCGCCAGACGATAAATCAATGTCTATGTCATCTTGTAATTCATCCTTCCAACTATGCCCTCCATCATTGCTTTTATCGGTATCTTCATCAGTTTCTAGGTTTGTGGTCGTTTGCCAAGCATGTTCACTTTTATCACGGAAATTGAGATCGATATTTCTTTGAAATCCCAGCGGTGGATCGGTAGCTTCAACCTAGTAGATAATCATAGATGGAGGAGATCGGATGGCCTCTGAAAGGAGAGCCGGATAGTAGAGGTCAATGGGTTGTTCGAAGCTGGAGAGTGCGTCATTAGCTGGAGAGTCTGGCTTGCAGTTACTGATTTTTGCAATATGGGAGCCAGGCGTTGAAGATGAAGTTGGGTCATGGTTTGGGCCCGAAGTGAATGTCTGTTGAATTGGGACCTGATTTGAACGTGTTGACATAGATATTCCCTCCGTCAAATTCGGATACGCTGGAAGTTGAGCAGCTATTGCAAACATTGGAGAATGCATGTCTAGCTATTTTGGAGAGAAACCAAAACATAAATTTAGAGAGAAATCAGCACACAAATCATTAACTTTGGCACTCGTTGGAGGAATCTTTACTAGATTTATTAGGGGGATCGTTCTGTCGACAGTTTTCTCCGCGAGGGATTGCTGTGCAACTGGTTTTTTAGTCGGTGGAGATCCCAACACATTAGCAGTGTGGGATTTCGGCTTGACACCTTCGCAAATCAGTGGAGCTGATATCATTAGGGGGAGAAGTTCCCCATCCGATTGATTGTTGGTAAGGGGATCTTCTTTCTCTTTCGTTCTCTCCATGATCATCTTGGTGGCGATGGAAAAAGAAGCAGCGCCCTTTCCTTCGAGTTTGATCTCGATGGCTAAGAGAATCAACTCATCTTTGAGTTTCAACTCTACTACTCTAGGAATCTGTCACCATAAAGCAGTAGCAACCTTGATTCTAACATACTCGGCTCTAGTGAAGTTAATGGAGTTGGGATCTGCCTCAAGAAATCTCCCACATCTGGCGCCAATTTCGCAAAACTGAAAGGAGTTCCAATAGTGAATAGGGAGTCCTCTCACTCTAATCCATAGGGATCCGCCAGGGGGTGGAGCGATCATATTGCAAGTGGGGGACCATCTTGTGAAAGCTACCTTGTGCCTTAATATCTCGTCCTATCTAGATTGGATGAGATTAGAAGCAGAGGAACGATTGTAGAAATAAATCAAAAAGTTGAATCTACTTATCTTCCATAGGCCAACAACTTCTTCAGGTTTCCAATAGGAGGAACTCCAGGCCTTCATCTTGGATAAAGATATCTTACCAGTGGGATTAGCGATAATCACACCTCTGTTGGACAGCGTGGCTTCCCAATGAGCGGCCTCAGGATCAAGTCCACCTCTAATAGACTTTACTGAAAAAATTAGGAAAGAAACTATTTTTCCCTTTACTCTTTATTGAGAAACCTTTTTGAAGATCATGGATATTCTCAACAGTAAGAGGGGGGGTCTGATGGCTTGGGAAATCTTGGGCCATTCTTATACCAAGGGAAACAAACTCCAAAGATGGAAGAGACTCTACAGCTACATTGGTTGCATCTACTTTTCGATTTCAAATTGTGATGACCACAATCCACACAATGCCAATCGTCGTCCCTCCACTCGAAATCATGCATAGCATTCTTGGAGCCTGGATCTAGGTTCCCATTCCCTTGATATCTATGAATCTTCCATGTGTCATGCCTTACCGCACCCAAGGCTGTATGTCGGCTTCACCCTAAGTCGCACGAGGAATGAATAAACACTCCTTAGAAAGATTCTCTCCTTCGATCGAAAACTCTTCCCAATTTCTCTAGGGTTGTCCGTGTCATATAGGTTTTAGGATTTAATTCTATTTTAGGTTTCCTTTGCATTGGTGTTAGTGTTTTCCTTTTTGTGTGTTGCGATGAATTTGGAGCAATTAGCAGCATTCAAGGAAAGCTTTAACACCCAGATGGCTGCCATACAAACCCAATTACACAATCAACAAACCCAGCAGACTGATTTAGCGGCACAACTCCAAGAGCTGTCTAGATCGACCCATGGTGAACATCATATGGTTAATCTTGATAAGAGAATGAAGGATTATCCTATGCATGAAAATCGTCTCAACCCAGATGAGAGGGTCACAAAGTCGGTTAAGGTTGAAGCTCCCACTTTCGAAGGAAAGATGGACTCCAAAATCTACATAGATTGGGCAGCCGTCATGGACCATTATTTTGAATGGTATGAATGTCGGATGAGCACAAAGTGCGGTTTGCCAAGATGAAATATGTAGGGTAAGCCAAACTTTATTGGACAAGTGTAGAACAACATTGAGAAGCCCTCGATCGTAAACCCATCGCCACATGGGCAGACATGAAGGAGAAACTTCATGATAAATATGTTCCCTTATCCTACAACCAACGACTCATAGATCAATGACATGGTTTGAAATAGGAAAGCACGTCGGTTGATGATTACATCAATAAGTTTGACAAATACTTATATTGGGCTAACTCATATGAGAGTCCACAAGTCACCTTATCTAGGTTTCACACTGGCCTGCATCCGGAGTTACGAAAAGAACTCATCCCGCACCCTATTAAAGATCTAGAAGAGTGTTGCGCTAGAGTGCAAGAACTAGAGAGGAATCTCGACGCCCCAGTTAATGATCGACCTAAATCCTCTAACCCCAGTTTTCGATCTAGTCCCACTGAAAAGACGAACAATGTCTATGGTCAATCCTCTAAACCTGTGAGTCCTCAGATTGACAAGGGTAAAGGGCCACTGATCGATATTTCTCGACGCACACCACAGCAGTGATACAAATGTCAAGGTTTTGGTCACTTCGCATCTCAGTGTCCCAGTAAATCACAAACCTTGATTATTCAGCAGGATAATGAGAAGGAAGACGAAGAGTTAGGGGTAGAAGTTAATGAACCTACTAGAATGCCAAGTGACAAGGAGGATGAGACTCCCGTGAGAATCGTAGGTTTGGTTAGGAGGGTTCCTATTATCGAAGAAAGTGTTGGTAGCGTGTCCGTACCACATGAGTCATTAGAGTCGGTAGGAACATATCATCATTCTAATTTACATGGGATTAACAATCAAATTTTATAGAATAATGGATATATGCATAATTGCACTAACACATTGAATATGGTTACTGAATTTAATAATGACAATTTTGTGTTGATTCACGATAGTCCTAAGCATGTGGAACCTTTTCCAATTTTGAAAAGAGGAAATGATGAAGGCCTAGATCTTCCTCTAGACAAGGACAACCATCTGATAGTTACAGTACCGAATCTTACACCTATACCAAGCCCTGAGACTATACCTTTGGATCCATTCCTTGTTACCCGACCAAACGAGCCAAATCTATTAAACCAATTTATAACCCGTATCTCACTCAAGACGTATGAGAAAATGTTGAATGAGAAGGGTCTTGAGTATCCAAATGTCACCACCAACGTGGGTAAGAATCAAGCATACCTCACCACATGGAAGGGAAAGTAGGGAGACAAGCATCCAAAGTGCACCATATGTGGGTTCTATAACTACTCGGGGATGAGTTCTCTCATCCGGGGAGAATTGATGGGGACATCAAGATCAAGGGCATTAGATTCGAGCCGAAAAATTATCCAACAGCAGAAGAAGTGGAAAAGGAATCAGAACGGAAGAACCAAAAAGAAAAAGAAGAACGAAAAAGTAGTTAAAGAGAACAAACTTTAAGGGTTGAAGAGGCACTCACTCGATCGATCGAACCCAGCTATCGATTAATCAATTATGGACAGGAGTAATTTTAATTCGGAAGAGACTCTGGACCGCTTATATAGTTATATAGTCAATGGATCGACCCCAAGCCTCGATGGAGCGACCATCGACGCGAATTTTGATGAAAATTGATTTTAAGGTCAAACTTGTTTTTTTTTTTTTTTTTTAGGGTTTTCTTTTATTTTGTGACCTATTATATAAGGTCTTTATAACTTTGTAATAAGGGGGATTATTGAATGAAAATTGTGAACTTGTTTTGTGCAAACCCTAGAGAACTTGTGAAGAGTTTGCAATCAAAGGAGCGAATCTTTTGAAACCTAAGGAGTGTTTATTCATTTCTCGTGCGACTTAGTGTGAGGCCTCAGAAATCTTTGGTGTGAAGCCTTGGACCTCTATCCTCTTGTTCTCTCTTTTCTCTAATATTTATCGAGTAATATCCATTCTATTCGTTTCTTTATAAAATCCCAAAACCCTAAAATATTATTAGTTTAAATCTTTTGATCCAGTCTTTTGATTACTTTAATCCTTTGCGCCTTCATTTTTCCAAATCTTTGAGGATTTAAGAGACGACACCATAATTGTCGCTTGCACTACGTCAAAAACATCTAAAAAGGACTTAAAATAAGATTGTTTTTTTTTCGTCTTTAAATAAGACAGTCTGTACCTGTCTTAAATTTAGAAATAGGACGGACACACATTAACCAAAGACACACAATTTAAGGACGGTTAATAAGACTTTACAAATCGTCTTATTTTCACGTGGTTATCTTAAATCATCTAAAATAAACATAAGTAAATTGTCTCTTCCTATCTCCTCTCTCTCATCCCGTCTCTCCCTCTCCCTCTCCCTCTCCGTCTCTCAAAAAAACAAAAAAACCCTAACTCCAAACTAAGTCGTCTCTTCCTATCTCCCCCTCTCAAAAAAACAAAAAAACCCTAACTCCAAACTAAGCCGTCTCTTCCTGTCTCCCTCTCTCTCATATCTCTAAAAAAAAAAACCCTAGGGGCTCGTTCGTTTGGGAAGAAAGCCTAGGAATCACCGTTCTCTCTCAGAAAGCAACCAAAATCGGAGTGATTCTGAGCATTTCCGTTGTTCGTGAGTTTCGATGGGGTCCACACAAAATCCGCCACTTTTCGAGCGAAAGCGATGTATCCATTGAGGAGCTTTTTGCCCAGTGAGCCGTTGGTTGTATACTTCGCCTGCGTGTATACACCAGAGCAGGACCCTTTTCAATGGCTATGAAGGTATGAAAGATTCCAGCTGAGCTACGTTTGTACTAGTTTTTGAAGGTTTTTGTTAGAAACCCTAAAGTCTATAGGGTTTATGGATTATCATCTGATTTGATTCTTTTCTCCATATTTAGTTTTATAGAAGAGCTTGGTGAAGTTATGGGTTTTGATTCTTCTTCTTCTGATTTGTTATGGTGAAGTTATTGATTTTGTGTTGGATATTATTTAACTGTGGATTTTTCTTCATATATATGTTTGGTTGGTGTTTGTTGAAATGCTAAAGAGATTGGTTCTTTTTGTTATGGTTTGAGGTTTTTGGTTTTGTGCTGGATTGCAGTACACTTTAAATTTTTTTGATTGATTTGATCCGTTTGGCTTTGGTTTAGACACCATTAATGTTGGCTACAATGCATGGGAAGATTGCTTGTGTGGAAAAGCTTCTCCAAGCTGGAGCAAATGTTAGTAAAGTTACCATCTTGCTTTTTTTATAGTTATTATTTATTTTTGATTGTTGGGTCTACGATGGAGTAATTTGATTGGGTTTTCTCTAATTCATATCATGTTTTTATGTTAGAATTTTTAAAAATTTCCCATTTTTTCACAAAATTATCAAAATCTATCAATTTTTTCGTATAACTGCAAAGCCGTTCGATTTCTATACCCAGACTTAGATCACTGATTATAGCCCATCCACAAGCATACTGAAACATCATTATCTTCAATGGTTCCAGCTTTGTAGGTGCCACCCTCCTAAGGAGTTACTTATACAGTCAGTCTATTGATTGGTGGTGGACAACTAGAACTAGTTTTTTATTTGACTGATTCTTAATAATTATATTAATAATTTAAAAAAGACCTGCCTCTTCCGATCAAAAGTGGATAGTTAGGGTCGTAACATCCCTCGATTTCAACCATATATTGCACACCTTTTAGCACCCAAGTTATTAATTTGGAGCACTTCATTAGCACGTCTTAAAGAATCTTGCGTATGAGATGACTGTAACTATATGACCTCTGCCCTTTCTAATCCGAACTATCAACCCATTTTATATGATTTCATATTCTTTAATCAAGGGGAAGAAAAAAAAAACTAAGAGACTGACTGCTGCTCCCTGCATATACACAGATTTAGGTCATGACAACCCATTTCTACACCATGTGACACAAACTGTTGGTCAATCCAAGCTGTCCAACTAGCAGCCTGTCATTAACACATATCTAGCAAAAAAATCAAAAGCTTACAAGAGCCTTGGAGCCATTTAATATCAACAATTGAAAAAATATGCACAACCATCCCCTATCAAATAGAATGTATGTATAGAATGGTTCAAATCCTAGAATGAATGTGATCATTTGGTCTATGATATGTTCCAGTATGAGTTACCCATTTGATGAATTGGATTCCTAAAATTATATTCCATTTAGCCCAAATGTGGGACTCTCAACCCCAAATCTGTAAAGAGGTGGTCATTTTCCATTTGCCATTTGCCTACTTAATATAGTTCTTGGTGTTCATGTTAAATATGTTCTTATAACAAGCATTTGCATGTACCTGCTTTTCGTGTTAGCTTTCTAATTTTTCATATTTCATTGGAGTCAGTTGAGTTTTCTAGACTTTAATCTTAAATTTTGGGTATATCACCCTTACAGCTAAGTAAGGACCACATTAGGGAGGTGACTTGTTTGGGTTGGGTGCAACTATTAGGTGCTAGGGTCATCGAACCAATATGCATAGGACACATTTTCAGTAATCTTAACTGTCCAGCAAAGTTTTCAATCAAATATCTATGGGAAGATAAATTTCCTTTTGTGCTATTACTCTCTTGAGATGTTACTTGCAAGTTGTATGTGTGCCCCAAGAAACCAATAACAGTTTATAATCTTACAGGAGGCTTCATTTTTCAAAAGCGTATACACGCTATTAAGATAAAACCTTGAACTATTTTTTCATTTATTCCACAGAATCATATCTCTACAAACTATATAGCTCTAATGTGTTCCTATTTATTTGAACATACTTTTATATATTTCATACATGCATGGACTACCATTTGTATAGGGGAATTCTTGTATTTCTCACCAATATTATATAATTTAGTAGACATGTCAGTGTTGCTGCTCACTAAGAGTATCATATCTGACATCTAGTGTTCGGGACGGACTCACCGCCAACGAAAGAGCTCTTGAGGATTGATTTGAAAATTTGTACTGCAGTCATGTTTAACTGGTAATTATAAAAGTTATATTTTTTCTAACATCCGGTATCTGCCATGGACTCCCAGACAATGAAAGAGGTATTGATGAATGATATTAATAAACTGGTTGAACTTTCCTAATTTTATGTCAGCCAAATATTCAACCCATTTAAGCCTAGCTCAGCCCAAACCATTGACACACCTCTGAGATCTTCTAGTTGCCAACTCTTAAGCCGCAGGAGGAAAGCATCTTATCAGCTGAGTGGGACATATTGAGAAGCCTTATAAACTGATTAAGGAAACTCTTTAATTTCAGTAGGTTTTTCTTTAGTGAAGTTGTTTTATTGCTCCTCAAAGTATACAATAAATGCTAATGACCCAATATTGGATGGTGACACAACTTTAGGGAAAATGGGCAGGAGAAAATGCTACTGAGCCGACGGTGGGTCTATATGCTAGTACTTTCTCATGATAAAAAAGCAACTAAGAGGTAAGATGGGCTATTATTGGACAGTGTGGGGGTTGGACCTATCATGACACATCACCTGATTTGTAAATAAGCTGATTAAGGCTGATAATGGGTCAGGTTGGGTCAGGTCAGGTTGACCAAGAAGTCTGGTCGACCCAGACCCGACTCGATATTTTTATATGGTATAAGTTTTAGAACCAATGCCTAGTATACTAGCTGGTCCAAACCAAGCAAATCTGTCAGCTGAATCGACTTAGTGTGAATTGAGATTGCCTCTACATATTGCCCCTACATATTGCCCCTTATATATATTATGCATGCACAAAGCCACAAACTACTCTAGTTTGCTCTAACTTACTACCAAATTGTTTTCATTTTATTGGCCAACTTATTGCTTATAAATATGAAATTTCACTGATGAATTATGACTTGTTATGCTGAAATACTTTACTTTTCATTGTAAAGTTTCTTAATTGGGCCTTTTACTGATATATGGTGGTTTTAGCTTACAGATTGTGCCCATCTTGAGAGCTGGTCTTGCTTTAGTAGAGCATGCCTAATCAATCTTGCCAACAACAAAAGCTTACCATCTAGGTAAGTGAAGACTCATGCAGTGCGGCCAAAAAGTATTAGTAGATATGGTTGTCAAGAAAAATATTGACCATGAATATTATCCAACATAGTGGGATGGTAAAGAGCTGAGTGTCGTTATAAATTTGTTTTCGGTCATCATTTAATCTAGGATTATGGAGTAGTTTGTTTGTGTACCAATGTGTTATCTATATCTCTAGGTGACATGCCATCCAAAGATTCCTTTCAATTGTTTATTGTTCTGTGTTGGGGGTCTGGTTTTTTTTTTGTATATATATATATATATATATATATTTGAACAAGTAAGACTTTTCTTCCCTAGCTCTGTTTGCCCTTTTTATATGACAATTTCAGTAGATTTTTGTATATGCCCTTTTCACATAATGATCTACAACTTTGATATTACCAAGAATGTGATTTTTTTTTTCGATAACTGGAAAAAAAATTTTAAGAAAAAGAAAATCAGGTATCTTTACAAGAAACTAGGCAGCGAGCAGTTGCAAAAAAATAAAAAACCCCAAAACTAAGCTTACCAAAAAGAATTAAAGCAAAAAAAGAACTAAACAACACTCCCCAAAATTTTGGCTGCCTGGTGGGTCAAGGCTCCTGACCTGTCCCGAAAAACCTGTTTGGGTCGGATCGGCAGACGTTTTTTTTTTTCTAAAGTCCCCTAAACGCCCATAACCCTTTATTTTTACGAATAAAATATCGACTCAGGTCAGGTCAGGCAGATTTTTGCTTGACCCGACGCCGAACGCCTAGGCAACAAAACATCTAGTGCTACTATGTATGTTGAAAATTAGACTACTATTTTAAGAAATATCTATTTACTATTCATGATAACCAAAAAATTCAAATATAAATATCTCACCCATTTCTGATAAATGACAGAAATGTCTAAAACTTTTCATATAGAGTAAATTTTTTCTTTTTTTGTAGGTATGCTGGAATTCAAATAGAATTATAGAGTTAGTTATGTTGAATATTTAGTGAGAGCTAGCTGAATCCATTTGCATCTGTACTATCTTATTCAAGCTCGCTCTTAAGTAGTTGGACATTTCAGTTTGAAGATTGATACAAGATACTGAAACTATTAATGGTAACTATAAACTGAAACTTTTGAAGGATTAAAATGGGTTTGATAGTTTATCTGATCTTATCAACAAACATTTTGACTTAATTTTGTTCTGATTCATTGGGGAAATGTATCTGCAACACTAAGCTCTGCTATATCTGTTTCGACCAGGCTAGCGACACCGAGCTCTGCTACATCTGTTTCGACCAGGTCTGCACTATCGAGGTACAAGGATGTGGTCATCAGATGTGTGCACACTGCACCTTAGCTCTATGCTGCCACAACAAAGCCAGAGGAAGTCCAGAAACTCATGAATTATATACAGAAACATGGGCATGGGTGTTGGCGAACACTGCCTAAGAACGCCGGTGAGATATGCAAAAAAAGTTTGAATTTTTCTGATATGGGTTTTTGTGTTCTTTGAAGTTTTTAAAGTTTTTAAAGTGTAGACTGTTGATGGACTTATAATAGGTGCGGGAAGAGTTGTCGGCTTCGATAGGCTAATTATCTGAGACCTGGTATTAAGAGTGGGAGGTTCTCATTTGAAGAAGAAGAGACGATAATCAAGTTACATAGTATTTTGGGAAGGCTTAATTTATATCCATAATTTGTATAGGAGAAACTTTGTGGAAGGAAGATTCAATTTATACCCATAATTTGAAATTTTATAGGGAAAAAGCAAGGTAAATTTATGGTTTTAGTTCAAAATATTTATTATACTAATTTGTGATTTTTTGTTGGTTAAGCAAGGTAAATTTTTATTGGATAAGCATGGTAAATTTATTATTTTACTATGAAGTAATTTTTTTATATCCATTTGTAATTTTTTTATGGAAGAGCAGAGTTTTCTGGAGTAGAGGCCCTTCCCTGGAATTAAAAATATTTTTTTTATTACCATTTTTAAAAAAATGATTGCCTAAGACGGTCTTATTTAAAAAAAAAAAATTCCAAAATTTAAAAAATACGACAGTTCTAGACCGTCCTATTTGAGTCGTTAGGAGGGTTCATAAAATATAATAAATAAGACGGCTCATGACCGTCTCTAAATAAAGGATGGCTTATTAGAGACGGTCATGAGCTGTCTTATTAAATGGTCGATGACCGTCTTTAGTGGTTAATATGAGACGGCTTCAGACCGTCTTATATTAGGACTGTCGAAAACAGTCATATTGGACCATCTTATTTACGGAATATAAGACGGTTTAGAACCGTCTTATAAATTTAAGACGTCCGAAAAAAGAACGGCCGTGGGGACGGTCTTAGGCCGTCTTATTTTTAAAATAAGACGGCTTTGGACAGTCTTATTTCGTCTATTTTGACGTAGTGATGCCTAAACTAAATCGAAACTCGAATCATTCATCAGACCCGTTTTTCTAGATCGGGAATATCGATGCATATGAGCGGTAAATTGAATTAACCTAGTTGTTTTATTGAATTCATTAAATTTATTTTATGTGTTTGGGTGATTCGATTATTTTCATTATTCAATTAAATATGAGGTTAATCCCAAACTTGCATAATTAGGGTTTTAGCGTTTGTCCCTCACCAGATTTGGCGTTTGTCTTCCTCTTTCTTTTACCTCTCTTCTCGGTGAAGATTTGTATACTACTTTTAATCTTCATTGCTTTAATATAATGTGAGGCCCATCAACCTCAAAGTACTTATCGAACGAAAGAAAAGGGAGAAAAAACGTCGTAAGTGAGACTGTAATACACTTGTGTATGTGTGTGTGTGTTTGTGTGTGTATATATGTATACAGATAACATATATACAGGTAACATATATAGGGTATATCCCAAAATACTTTGCGCTTGGATTAATCCCTATCATCTGTAGCGCCCTCCCCTCTCTTCGTGACACTTTTTTGCAGCGGGGGGTCATCTCAAACCTGGGATATTGGGGAGAAAACCCAAGTCGCCAAACCATTGCAATATCTGTTATATATGGGACAATAGGATTGACATGAACCACTTTAGCCACATTCATCTATGGGTAGCAATTTTTTGCAATTAAAGATTCTTGCGTCGCAACTCATGGTTCCACAGTTCACACCATTGACTGCCTTGAATCAGATGATAGAGGTAATTTCTCATCCCAACCTCTCACAAATTAGATCTTGAGATCATTGGCCATATATCAGACAACAAATGTTGATGTGTGCTACGTCAAATCAATATTTGACCATCTGATATATGGGACATGATCTCATGATGTAATTTACAAATGTTTGGGACGAGGAATGAGCTCTATCATCTTATTCAAGGCTGCCAATTGTGTGAACAGTGGCACTAGTGATTGCGATACAAGCATCTTCAGTTGCAAAGACCGCTACCCTTCACAGGAAAAATATAATAGTGAACATAGAATGGTCATATTCTGTGGTAACACTTTTTCTTTTCTTTTCTTTCCCTCAAAGCGCAGGCCTCCACGAAGCTGGCTACTCATTTTTTAAGTGTGGGAAGGAATACTTGCACAAGAGAATTGTTTTCGGGGGACACGACTTATAAAAATAGTTCGGGTACCTCTACCCACGCCATCTCAAAGCGCCTATCTTCTAAATCCCCTAATTTGTTGACTACTTCGAATCAGATGATAGAGATCATTTTTCACCCCAATCTTCCACACGATAGATTTTGAGATCAAGAATGTACCATCAGGCGGTCTGTTTTTTTATTCCACATGGTATAGATCCCCCAAAACAAGAAAGAAACTACTTACACACAAGATGAGATTTCACATGGCACATCTCATGGTCAAACGAGATTATTTGGAGATCCGTACCATGTGGAGTAAAAAAATACACCTTTTGATGGTACGCTCATGGTCTCAAGATCCATCTTGCGGAAGATTAGGGTGAAAAATTGTAATAGTCTCACATTGGATAGAGAATAGTCCCGGCTCTGGGCTATATGTGATTGCGGGAACTACATGTCATGACGCGTTCTAGGTGGGGACTTAAGCTCATACCAGGAACAAAATTGGGGGAGGGGACTTAAGCCCAGAATCGGACAATATCTTTCGTTGTGCGCTCCAAGACACAGATGACGCATTTTGGGTGGGGACTTAAGCCCATGCTAGAAACAAAACTAGGGCAGGGAACTAAGCCTAGAACCGGACAATATTGTGGCATGTGGGTCTGGGTCATCACAAAATGGTATCAAAGTTGAGGACAACTCTTCTATAAGGTGGGAGGGTGTAATAGTCCCACATTGGATAGAGACTACATGTCATGATGCGTTCTGGGTGGGGACTTAAGCCCACATTGGATAGAGACTACATGTCATGATGCGTTCTGGGTGGGGACTTAAGCCCATGCCAGAAACAAAATCGGGGCGGGGAACTAAGCCCAGAACCAGACAATATTGTGGCATGTGGGTTTGGGTCATCACAAAAATGATCTCCATCATCTAATCTGAAGCAGTCAACCGTGGGCGGGAACAGAGGTACCCATAAAAAAAAAATCTTCTTTTTCTTCATGGAACACGATAAGAGAAAATGTTTTCTTCTTTCTTTATTCCCCAATTAGGGTTGGGTCTTTATGAAATAAAAATGTAGGAGAGAGAGAGAGAGAGAGAGAGAAAAAGATCACAAAAAAGCATTGATAAATTGGATTAGCGCCACAAATCGAAAGCGCTCAGAACATGTACCCACTCCATACCTATTGGTGATATCACAATCCGTGGAATCAAAATTGATTTCCTTCTCTTAAATGCCCTTTCACCTTCTTGAAGGACAAGATCTCAAAGCTTACCCCCATCGTGTTCGAACAAATCTCATGAAATTTGAGGCTTAATCTTTAGTTTTTTTTGTAAATTTGGGTATCTATCTCAAAACCAATTGGCTATGAGTACCTGTCGACGATATCACGATCTGTGAAATCAAAATTGCTTCCCTTCTCTTAAATGCCCTTTCAACTTGTTGAAGGACGAGATCCACAAGCTTACCCCCCACCGTGTTCGAACAAACGCATGAAATTTGAGGCTTAATTTTTTTTAATAATTTGGGTATCCAACTCAAAACCAAATGGATATGAGTGGAGGGTCAGGATATTACAAGCGGTGAGACAAGCCTATAATTTACCCAATGAGGGAATGCGGACAAATCACATGGACAATTGAACTGCGCGACGTGGAGTGGAGAAAGGTATGTTCTGATACCATGACTGTAGACACCCCAAATTTTCCCTCTCATAGTATACAAACCTATTCGGTCAACCTTTGACCTTGCCCAATCTTCAAAGAAGGACTGACCTTCTCTGAAAACTTTAAAACCCTGATACGGGGACCATACATTGAAATAATAGTACATGGTTGAGACCCAAGCTGAAACAATAGCTTTGTGGCTTAGACCCGACTCAAACCCAGGAAGATCCCGAATTACACGCCCTATCTAGCGTGCGCAATTTGATCGCACGCCCCATAGGCGGCCTGCAATTAGTCCATATTGGACGAGGTGTCTACTTCCTGTGGGCCGCCTTAAGACACAATTGCGCGCCTAACCAGCGCGCGCAATTGATTACCCGCCCTACCACCTGGTCTTAATGTGCTTAAACAGGGGCGCTTAATTGATTGCGCGTGCTATATAGGGCACGTAATTAGTTCTATTTTACTAGAACTAGGATTCTCGGCTAAGCCAGCCAACCGGTCACTCACTGAGTCAGTCACCAACTCAAAATGATTAAGCACCCGGGACAGGGAGCGTAATCCAATTAAACGCGTTGTACAGGGCGCGTAATTAAATTTGACCGATTAATTATGCACCTCCCACAGGTCGCGTAATTACCCATATACCTATAAATAGATCCCCTACCTCGACCAACAACACACAATTTTCATACAGATCTCTTTTCTCTCGAGCTTAGGCCTCTCTCAGGGAGCTCGAGTCCATCTCTACGGCGCTTAGCTTTAGGTAATTTCTTAGTTCTAGTTCTTAATTTTTATTTATAAGTTCTAGCCTTTAGTTCTTAATTTCTAGTTCTAGATCTTAGGTTTTTTTTTACTCTTAGTTCTAAATTCTTAGTTTTTTAATCTTAAGTTCTTAGTTTTTTTTTTGGTTCTAGTTTTTAGTTTCTAGAACCCAGTTCTTAACTTTTAGTCCTTAAGTTCCTTAGTTCTTGTTCTAAATTTTTAGTTCTAGATCTTAGTTTTTTTTAGTTCTTAGTTTTAAATTCCTAATTTTTAATCTTGAATTCTTAATTTTTTTTATTTTTCTAGTTCTAGTTCTTAGTTCCTTTAACCAATCCTTAATTTTAGTCCTTAAATTTCAACTCTAGTCCTTAAATTTTGATTCTAGACCTTAGGTTCTTGTTCTTAATTCCCCAAATTTCAGTTCTAGTTCTCAATTTCTAGATTTTAGATTTTTAATTCTTAAATTTCAAGTTTTAGTTCTTAATTTTAGATCTTAGTTTTTAATTATCTAGTCATTAGTTTTTGTTTTTAATTTAATTCTAATTTTTAGTTCTAAAATTAACTTTTAAACTCAATTTTTAATCCCTAAATCCTCAACTTTTAAACTCAAAATCAATTTTTCAAGTCACAATATTTACAAAATAATCCTTAACCGCCTGATTTGCCCAAGGGAGCTTACGGAGGGTACCCACGAACGAGGTCAATCCTCCTTAGCATAACGGGCCACAACTCCCTTTTTTTAATTAGACTCCTAGTAGAATTAGGAGACTAGTTTAACTAAACTCCTAGTAGAATTAGGAGACTTTTTTTTAAATTAGACTCCTAGTAGAATTAGGAGACCCCTTTTTAAATTAGACTCCTAGTAGAATTAGGAGACTAGTTTAACTAAACTCCTAATAGAATTAGGAGACCTTTTTTTAAATTAGACTCCTAGTAGAATTAGGAGACCCCTTTTTAAATTAGACTCCTAGTAGAATTAGGAGACCTTTTTTTTTAATTAAACTCCTAGTAGAATTAGGAGACCCTTTTTTAATTAGACTTCTAGTAAAATTAGGAGATTAGAGCAATTAGACTTAGAGCAGGATTAGGAAACCAAACTAGCTAAACCCCAAGGCAACTCAGAGCTGCTGATGTTGGTCGGCCAATGATTCAGTAAAGGAGTTCAACTTGCAAGCCCCCTGTGACGTGGTCACGACCCTGGTGTATAACGATTCACATCGATCCACTGGCAGGCAAGGTGAGAGGTCCTTGTAGCTAGGCTGAGCCGTAGGCAAAGCGTGTTAGGCGAACTCTTAGGTGAAGACACACAGTATCGAGGTACTAGAACGAGCTACGATCACTAATGCTTAGTACATGCATAGTGATAGACTGCGTGGGTGCGAAGCCACGCGAAGCGGCATAGTGATGGATTGCGTTGGTGCGGAGCCACGCGAAGGACCAAGGGGGATCCTTATCCGTAGGCACGAATGAAATCAAGATGAGCTAGCGAGGAGGTATTAAACCTTGGGGCTAGGTACTTGTGTGATCTTGCATGGGGTGAAGACTGAAGTGGAGGAACTGGTGTAGGTCTTAGTGTCAGTAAGACAGCACGATCGCCTCTGAACTAGGCGTATGGCTAGCAGGTAGGTGGGCGAACCTAGTAGCTAGCTATGTAGTGCGTGTGTGCAGAGGCACGTGGCCCTGCGATGCGTGCATGTGTCCCTTATGCATGATGCAACAGTGACCCAAACTAAGTTGCGATCTAGCATGGTGACTAGACGCGTGAAGGGCTTGGAATGCAGTGCTCCACGTAGGTGCACGCGACGTCCTGGTGCCATAAGGCACGTAGTGCGGTGCTTTGCGTAGGGGCACACGACGTGGTGCCAAGAGGGCATGTGACGTCCGGATGCTACAAGGCACGTGAGGCGGTGCTATGACAGCACGCGATGTGGTGCCAAGAGGGCACGCGACATCTAGCTTGTATGGAAAGCGATGCGGTGCTAAGAGGGCACGTGATGCGGTGCCAAGAGGGCACGTGGCATCTAGGTGCAATGACGGACCCGATATGGTGTCAAGTGGGCACGAGACACTGTCATGACTCAAATGTGATGCGGTGCCACGAGGGTACGTCGCGTGGTGCCATGACAGTACGCGACATGAGGCCATGAGGGCCTTGCAACATGGTCGCGACACAGTGCTATGTGGGCATGAGGCCATGAGGGCCTTGCGACGTGGTCACGATGCGGACGCGACACGGTCGCAAGTGATGCTGATGCGTGACCTCACAAGACGTGTGGGCTTGGAGGATGGCACTGTGTGCCACAGACAGAGGTTCGTGTGCCATAATTAATGGCAAGACACCACCTTTGCAGGTGTGTGTCACGAGCAGGAGGCCGTGTGCCATGGTGGTATGTCAAACCAAGGGGTTTGAGGTTCTTCTGCTGGTTAGCTCAAGTTGGTGTTTAGACCATACTTGGGGGAAGGGAGCTGTGGAGCTATTCTCCCACACATGGGGCCCTGCGTTGCGGGACGAGCGCATGGATGCGGATGTGTGCTGATCGCGCGGGCCACACACGATGCTCGGGTTGGATAGCATGAAGAGCTACATGCTACTCCAAGTGTATTGGTCGCATGGGCCACACACGATGGTTGGCTTGAATGGCATGAAGTGATGCATGCCACTGTCGCAAGCGAGGAACTAGTGCGTTGCACACAGTGAAGCTAGGCAGGCCAAGTGGCACTGAGGTGCTGGCATGTGTGTCGCAGGTAGACACGATGCATTGAGAGGGTTTACCTCGGGTGAAGGCAACCAGGATGCGGGAGTTCCCGTCCTCTAGGCGGGTGGTATCAGAGTGATGGTTGGATAAGTTGGTCTCACTATACGCTGTAATGAGACATTGTACGAGTGAGATAACCAGTGTTAGGTTGTGCCTCATGAAAAATTGGTATGAGTTAGGCTGGCCTCGCTGTAGCGGCAGCGAGGCGCCGCACGGGCGTCGAAAAAGTTATTCCGTGACACCCCGCTCTTTTTAAAGCGTGATCAGTGACATGCTGCAGCGTCTATAAATATCTGCAGCTGGTGATCGCATCATCCAGGTATTCTCCATTTAATATTTGCCTTTTACTTTCAGCAATTTAATATTTCCTAATTTATCACTCCATCTCCCTTAGCCAGAGTCCACTTGAACCGAATTGGGCCACTCTTTCCGGAGACCGAAAGGAACCCAGAAAAAGAGCGTACCAACAAGGACAAATTTGGGTATCCATCTCAAAACCAATTGGCTATGAGTGGAGGGGCCCAGGATATTATAAGGGGGGAGACAAGGCTATAATTTACCCAATGTGAGATTAAACTTCAACACTTTTAACCTTGACAAAGAGAAATTTTGAATTTGAGATGAATTCGGGGATGCATTTTGTGGAATGGGTGAGGTGCATTTAGTGTTTTTAAAATAAGGTTGGCCATGAACACCATTAATGAAAGGACTCGAGCTTTTTTTACAACTTGGTTTTGAAAGGGCAACGAAGGGTACTTACAGAATAACACCCAAAAGATTTCTTTGTTCACTCCCAGTCTTAGTCTTAAGTTTGAAGATTTCTTTGAATCCTTGCCCTGGTTCTACAGTTTTCTCTTGAGTCAGAAAGGTCCAGAGTCATAAGGTTGGCCATTTTTTTAGTAGAGAAGAATTAAAAGGATTGGACATCAATTTCTTTTGTAATATGCTCATAAAATATATAGAGTTGGAGCAGCCTCACAATGCGATACTAGGAATGAGGTTGGCTTCTCTTTTTCTTTCTTTTTCTATTGAGAAGAAGATAAACTTTTACCTCGATTAAAAGAACTTAAATTTGAGGTATGTGCATTTTCTTGTACAATTTCTTTTGTATTCAAAAATTAATGTGTAAATTTTCTTTCTTTTTTCTATCTATTTGCACAAAGAATAAGTCATATGCCCCAGAAAAAATCTAGGGTGCAAGTATTCGCACCCGAGAAGTATAGGAGAGGTACATTTTGTTTTTTATAAATAGTAAAAGAGCCCTTACTTGCACACACAAAGTAACTCCTTACATGAAATTTAAAAGGTTACCTCTGTTTGTACCCACCGTTTTACTAAAAGCGCCCATATAAGTCAATTGGGGAAATTCAATTAATAGGCTTTTAGTCAAAACAAAGCACCCAAGCAAATTTACTGTGTGGGCGCCCTCATATATAAGGCTTTTTTTTTAGTATCGTCATTTCAATGAGTTTACCGCACGCTCCAACGAAATCCACTTTCCTCTCCTAACGCCCTCTCCTCTCCAATGAAATGATCCATGCTCCTAAGACAAAATCGAAATGGATTTTGAGGAGCCTTTCGACCATTTTACGAGTGATGCAATTGGCACTGGAGAATTGCAAGCTAAAAGCGCATCAATGGAGTTTGTACCTTGTTCACTCCAGGAAACGCAAGCTTCAACATTGGAGCTATTTTTCCGATCATAATCGGTTAGGCTTCATCATTAGAGTTTTTCAACACATTTAGGGTTTATCTTAACACATTTAGGGTTTATATTTAATGCATTTGGGGTTTATATTTACCCATTTAGGGTTCATATCAATGCATTTAGGGTTGAGGTTTTCGTATTTAGGGGTTGATATGTAACGCATTTAGAGATTTATATTATTGGAATGTGTATCGGCTAATGACCATGCTATTGGAATCTTTTTCATCCATCAATTTCAAAGTCTCTTTAGTATAATTAATACATTGATTTTCTGATCGCAGAGAAACCCACCAATTGGACCACAAAATACTGACCTCACTGAAGCATTAACAACAACTCAAGTATGATTAGTTTTATCTATTTAGCGGGTAAGTTTTTGCGAAAAGAAAATGTTTTACTGATTTTCCTCTCGCTCTTTGAAGGCGTTTGGAACTTGCGACGAAATGGTCGAATGAGCAAAGAACATTGGTATGAAATGTTCTTTGTGGCAGGGAGGCCTTTATGGCAGGGACGGTAATTATGATACAGAAGTCTGATAAAGGTCAGGGAGGCCTTTGTGGCAGGATTACACTTGGGTGTGAGAGAGGGGGTGAATTTAGGATAGCGAAGCCTGGGGTAACCAAAGGTACTCAAAAAAGGATGGGGTGGTCAACTAAATGATGCGGATCCCCTTTGAGTTAAGGGGAAATGAATTTGTTGAAGGGGGAAGTAAGAGATGGAAACTTATGGTTGATTGTAGCTATCAAAACCATCCTCCTGGTCAGTTTGGAGACGGACACGCGTATGCAGGTGTAGACACCCAAATTCGGCCCAAGGCCCGATCAGTCTGTACTCCGAGAGAGATGTACCCCTGTGCTTCCGATGGCACAGGGGTACATCTCCCCTGAACCCTTTAGAACACTTTAAGAACCACCCTGAACCCTTTAGAACCATCGCCCAAACCTTTAGGAACCACCCTGAACCCTTTAGAACCATTTCCCCAATCCTTAGAGATCACCCCTAAACCCTAGGATCCCTTCCTAGACTCAACTTGAACCCTTCTGAGCAATTGATGGGAGGAGAGCTACAAAATTTTATACAGACCATTACTAAGGAGGAGCCACATACCATTGGAAGGAGGACTTCTCCAGCTTTCCAGCAAGCCAAAGATCACCCAATTTAGAGTTATGGTTCGAAAGTTATGGCCGATTGAAGTTTCACATAAAATCATAACTTTTGCTCAGGCGTATGTATTAGATACGCCCAGCAAATTTGACCCCATTTTGGTCAGGCGTATATATTATCTACGCCTGGAATTTTTGGACCAAATTTGGCCGAGCGTACATAATACATACGCCCAGCATTGGTAGGGCCCACCGCGGACACCCACCTTCTCAGATCTCCTCTGGTTTTCATGAAAATCACTGTACATAAACTGGGCGTATGTAATATATACGCCCAGCTTAGCTACAGTAACTATCATCAGATGCTCAAAATTCCTCCATCAGGTTTGACCTTTTGACTATCTCCTTGGTTGAGGTGGGTGTCTTAAGGTTGGTTGCACCCCCTTTGAGCTTATATGCAACCCTTAAGTCACCTATGGTCTCACCCCATCATCTGCCATTGAAACCAATTCCCCAAACCCCTAGGACTCTAAAAACCTAGAAAATCTTAGATGGAGGATTACCTAATTGCTAAACCAATTAGCTCTTAAGTAACCCTCTAACCCACCTCTTCTCTATAAATAGAGAGGCCCCCCCTCTTCCCAAAGGGTTGAAAAATTAAGGTTGAAAATTGAGCTTAAGAGAGAGAGCCCTAGTGAGAGAAAAGTCCATTTTATTTTGCATTCTTCAACCAGAA
The DNA here is from genome assembly GCA_021018995.1 of Chloranthus sessilifolius. NCBI lineage: Eukaryota > Viridiplantae > Streptophyta > Magnoliopsida > Chloranthales > Chloranthaceae > Chloranthus > Chloranthus sessilifolius. The sequence continues at coordinate 100,571,253 of CM037589.1, forward strand.
TTCCAGCATGCTTAGTTCACCCCTTTCAACCCATATCAACCATTAGATCACCCCTTTTTAGTCAAGTTTAGTCCCTAGCTTCATCCTACACTTTCCATCTACCGAATCCTAGCATTAGAATCTATTCTCCCACCGTTTAAGCCATTTAAAGCCATCGGAAGCACGCTGAAGCGAAGGTCTTCCACAGTGCAACAAGGGCCCGTGAGCTCTGGCTCACCCCTCTCTTCCTCTACCTTCTTGGTGTTTCCTCCGTCCAAGGATTCAAGCCGTTACGCCACCGAAATTTTGGTTTAGCTCAAAGCTTGATAGGACCGTATTGCCTTCGGGCAAGGAGAAGCTCCGCCCATTTATTTTTCAATTTGGCCATAGATAGAGGCTGCTACATGCGGGTTGATCGGGTGCCTAAACCCTTCCTGATCGATAACCGAAGCCCCTACCATAGAGTCGTTGGCAAAAGCCGGTAAATCAGAGTCATATTTAGCACTTCGGTGCTCAAAATATTGATTTAAAGGTTTCCCAGGTCATCAAAAGCTCCGGGTGGCGACTCTACATTTATTCCATCGTGAGCGCATCGCCGTGACGGGTTCTAGAGAATCCATGATCGCACAAATGACGACTCTGCTGAGGATATCACCCTAGCACTTCCCGTCTTGTTGGCCCTTTTTTTTTAATCTTTACTAACCATTGCTGTTTTTTTCTAATTCTCTGCTATTTTTTCTTCATTTTTGTTGTTTTTACAAGCATACTCACTCCCTACGATTCGGTCCTTTAAGTGCCTTAGCCGATTGGCGGGCCTACTTGCGCCTTTAAATTTCAGTTTTTACGATTTTGTCATTTAAGCCGCCTTAGCCGTTTGGCGAGCCTGCTCGCATCTACTTTTCACGTCATTTAAATTTCAATCATTTACTAGCCTTGGCCGTTTGGCAGGCCTACGTGCACTCTTAATTTCAGTCATCATATCTCACCGTTGAACGCCGGCCCGTTGAGGCAGCACGGGCTTGTCATCCCCAACCCAAACTTGGACTTAAATTCACTCCCCTTTAAAAATCTGCAATTAAAAGTGAACCAATAGTGCGGGGACATAATCAATTTTGTTTCTACACATTTTGGGTAGTTTTTGGGGGGTTTAGGCACAGATATAACTTACCCGGTTCCCAGTAAGGCGGAAGCCCTAGTGGTGATGATCCTGAAAAGAACCACCCCTTCCAGTACCTGAGAAGGCGCTCGCGCCGGAGGTATATCGGTTGGGATGCCACTTCCGATCAAGCCGTAAAACCCGCAATGGTGAGAGCATAGACAGCTCGAATTCAGCCGTGTATCCCTAGGAAGCGGAAATGAGTGACCCGATAACATACACAGCAGTCCCCGGGAGCATCCCTCCCAGAAAACTAGTTCAAAAGACTCATTGTGGGCTTGTTGTTCACTGTCAAACCAAGTTGGAAGAACAATTTTTGCCAGGTGTCTATATTAAATACGCCCAGCAACAAATCCCCAAAAATACTCAAGCGTGTATAATATATATGCCCAGCTAAAATCCCCATATTTAAGCCAGGCGTATATAATATATACGCCCAGCCAAATCTGCTTAATTTTGGTTAGGCGTATATAATACATACGCCCAGTGTAAATTGGGGTCAGGCAGCCCAATTTGAGGCCCCATCCACCACCCAAGTTCCCCGATTAGCGGTATTAGTGCCCACAGTAGCCTCCCGCATTCTGTAACGCCCATTATGCCCGGGCACAGTCAAAAGAAGGCGACTTCTCATTGATTTGCTCCAGAGGATCGGGTCATTTGCGTGGATTCCTTCACCTTCAATAGAACGAAAGGGCTCCCTTTCGCTTCTTCCGAAGTGTGTCGAATCCCGCTGTGGGACCTACTAAAGGTACATATATCACCCGAGACGGAAATTTTTCTAAGGCACCAGATCATCATTCATTTAAATAGGGGAATTAATTTTCATTTGAAAAATCCAAAAAATATATATAAAGAAAAATTTTAAAAAAAATCAAAACAAAAATATACTTTTGGTGTGACCGTCACTACGGAGACCTCAAACCCAACCCGTAGAAAGAGAACTCGGAAGGTATTCGGCCCTTACCCAAGGCATCGATACAACACTTGTCAACGAATCATGTCGAGCATCCATACATCCCCACCATCATCCCCATCCCATTCCCATATAGGAGAAGACCCGATCTCCGACACCTTCACCCAAACCCGGTTCGATGTCACGGGTCCGTTTGGGGCACCCGTCTTCGCATCCACCTCATCCCCTACGGAAACCCCTCATTTCCCAACTAACCCATACATCCCCATCTCCCATCCATACACCCTTACCGCACCCCCCTACTCCCGACGACCCCATCGGGAGCCCCATCCCCCGCCTACCTCCCACATCCCATCCACCTCATTATCCATGCCCCCTACATCCTATATCCCATCCACCTCATCTCACATGTCATCCACATCACATGGCCCATCCACATCCCAACATACCACCCCATTTACCCAAGTCATGCCCAACTTTTCTCAGGGTATGGCCAGTAACCCACCATCTTCCATAGCCATACATCCATACCCTCAAAGCACAATCATCCATACCCCCCATACCCGGGTCATGCCCAATTTCACCCGACCCCCTCCATCCTTGAATGGGCCATCACCCTCCAATCTCACACCTGAATCGATGCCGTCAATGGAGGACATGAGAATGATATATGCCCTGTGGACTGCCTCTCAGAGCCCTACATTCCAAACCCCACATCTAGGTCTCTAAAACCTCCATACCCCATTCCCTCATGACCATGCCCAACCACCCATCATCCATACCATCCAAAATCCCCCACCTCAATTCCAGGCCTAAACCCAGGCCCACTCATCTCAGGCCCAAACCCACACAAATCCATGGGCCTAAGCCCAAATGTCTTTAGAACCATGGGCCCAAGCCCACTCCCAAACCCAAGCTCAGGCCCAGGCCCAAGCCCACCAAACCCATCAGACCCAGGCCCAAGCCTAAAATCCTCAAGGTCTATGGGCTCAAGCCCAAACCCATCAGACTCAGGCCTAAAACCCTCAAGGCCCATGGGTTCAGGTCCAAACCCATCAGACCCAGGCCCAAAACCCTCAAGGCCCATGGGCCCAAACCCACCAGACACAGGCCTAATTCCAAGACCCCCAGGGCCCTTGGACCCAAACCTATCAAACCCAGGCCCAAGGTCCATCACCTCGTACCCAATATCCACATGGCCCATTAGCCCAAACCCAGTAGGGCCCATTAGCCCAAAATCATACCAACCCCCACACCCAGGCCCAAGGCCCATCAACCCAAGCCTTCCAAAGCCATCAAGCCCAAATCCATCAAACCCAAGGCCCGTCCACCCACACTCATCAAGGCCCGTTCACGAACCCCTTACCCCTTCACCAGTACCCTTCATTCACCTATACCCCTTACACCCCCATCCCGCCTCCAACAGAAAATCTGATCCACCCCATTCCTCAAAACCACACCTACAGCATCCCGCCACGTCAACCACACCCCCATCACCCCCAGAATGTGCACCCAGCTCAGCACATCATTCATCCACAAACTACTCATCCATTCACTCCTTCCCATCCCCTACAAGCCTTTTGGCCCCACCAGGTCTTCCAACCCATCACCCCCCAGTCCAAATAGCGGACCTCGCCCCTCACCAGTACAATGACCAACAAAGATGCGAGGAGGGCGAGATCCATAGCGATGGAGGCTGCCCGGCTTGGCCCCAGGCCCACCATCGTCACACCAGGGCGAACAAAATCGGGGAAGCGGTCCACTCTGACCTCAAAAGAATTAGAGTCTTGAAAGAACAGATAGGCGAGAATCTGAAGCGGTGGCGAAGATGGGAGGCGTAGAACTGCATTCGACAGACTTTTCAAACTTATGTCTGTTCTCGGATGTCCCCCTACCACAAAAATTTAAGATGTCATCATTCGATAAATATAATGGCACTGGCAACCCCAGCACGACGGAGATGAACGACTCCTCATCAAAGTGTTCCAAAAGAGTCTAACGGGCCCAGCACTAAGATGGTTCACATCCCTAGAACCATCCATGACAAAAACTTGGAAAGATCTGACACACTTATTCCAAGAAAGTATGACTATAACATGGACATAGAGCCAAGGAAGTCGGATCTGGCCCGTTTGAAGCAAAGACATGATGAAACTTTCAGTGCCTACTTAGGAAGGTGGAGGGCATTAGCCGCCCAGGTGACCCACCGGATTCCCGATGATGAGTAGATTGAATTGATAACCAAGGGAGCTCTGCCAGTCATCGCGGATTTTTTGGTGTATCAGCAACAATCCAGTTTTCTTTGATTTGAGTCAAAATGTCAATCGTTCTTGGGCGCCGTTAAGAGGCGAGGTTGGGAAAGGCGTGGCGGGCCAATTGAAAGAAGACGAGGCAGGTCTGAACATCGTTTACCTCCAGGCCAATACCAATGCCCCTCCGATACACCTCCAGACTGCACAACCACCCCCAGCCGATTTTGAGCAAGCGCCAAGGCCAAACAACGGACCGAGAGCCCCATTTACCTAGGAATAGATGAGAGCACGATTCGAACGGGTGTTCACGCCGTTGGGGCAATCTTTAAGTGTCTTATTGCCAGTGTTACTACAAAAGGGTCTAGTCAATTTACTCCAGCCTTGCACACCACCCAATCCAATCCCGAGAAACTATGACCCGAACCTGTATTATAACTTCCACCAGGGACCGGGTCACCCTACGGACCGGTGCTTCCTACTAAAGCACGCGATCCAAGATTTAATAGAGGCGGGAAAAATTATTTCCCTGCTGCTTCCTCAAGGACAGAACTAGAACATCCATCAAGCCCCTCTACCACCTTACCCAAGAGGCCCCAGGCCTAACATCCACTAGGTAGAAGAGGAAGAAGAAGAGTTTAACCCCTTGGATTACATCAGTAATCAAGAGGAGTTCTCATTTCCCACGTTGAATAAGGACGAACCATTTGTGGGGGTGATCAAGCCGTTATATTTAGCCAATTACTTCCTCATCCCGGCATACCAAGAGGAGCCCTTAGATTTAGGACAGTATTTTTCCACTTCCATTCCTACCTATCAAATCCAAACGGGCGCAGCCCCGCCGCAATCATACACGTATCCGCCCCACTCCCAATTTACCCCATATACTTCTCCGTCACACCCAAATCACCCCACGCCATACATAACTCCACCATCCCCATACTACCCTACCCCATACACACCCCTAAATCTCTCCACCCACTACACCACTCCGCCATCCCCAAATTATCCCATCCCGTACACACCTCCAAATCTCACCACCCAGTATACCATCCCGCCATCCCCAAATCATCATGCCCAATACACAACTCCACCATCCCCAAATCACCCCGCCCCATGCACAACTCCATCATCCCCAATTTATCCTGTTTCATCCACGAACCCATCATCGCCCCACCATGCCACCCCATATACAAACCCTTCATATCCATACCCCCCTGCTCCATCCGCTATCCCGTCATATCTCAATCACCCCGCTCCATACACAACTCCATCATCCCCAATTTATCCCGTTTCATCCACGAACCCATCATCGCCCCACCATGTCACCCCATATACAAACCCTTCATATCCCTATCACCCCGCTCCACCCGCACCTCCGACGTCTCCCAGTCACTCCATCCCAGTCACACTCCCACCATCCCTTCACCATTTTGCCCCCAATCCAACTCCACCCCCACCCAAACAAACAACCCCTCACCCACTCCCCTTATCACCCGCTCCCAATCACCACTGGTCTTACCACGCCTAGGTAATGCCTGTACAAGCCCCCTCCGCACCCACAAATCTAATCTCGCCAATTCCCGCCACTACCATTTCACCCCCTATTGGAGTCAACCTAGTTAGACCCATGAATCTTACATACCCAGCCCAATCCTCCACAGAACCACCATGCACTCCCTTCCTCATCTCGAAACTTGCCTATGACCCGCATCAAGTGCCATTAAGCTATGAACAGACGGACATGAATATTGGTTGCAACCGAGAGGAGACTGTTGAATTTATTACCTGATCTGGCAGGATTTCTACACAGTCAAAAGCATCGGGGGCCGTCAGAGGAGAAGAGAAGAAGAAAGAGCAGGCCGCAGGGAACCCCTTTGAGAAAATGGCTAGAGAGCAAGTGTTGGAGATGTAGCTCAAGAGAACACCCGCACATATTACTGTGTGGGATTTATTAATCACATCTCCGCTCCACTTTCAAGCCTTAATGGGAGCACTCAAAGACGCACATGTTTCCGCCCACGTAACCCCAGATGAAGTGGGAGAAATAATCGAGCAAGTATTAGCCCCAAATGCCATCTCATTCACTGATGTGGATCTGTCGCTCGAGGGGAACAACCACTCTAAGCCCCTGAATATAACAGTGAAAATAGAAAACCTGGTGGTGCCGTTGGTCTTAATAGACAACGGGTCGGCACTGAACGTATGCCCTCTAAGGACGGTAATCAAAATTGGTGCGAACCCCAACACCTTTCGACCATCCATAACAAGTTCCAGGGGATTCGACAACACCAGGAGAGAAATCATAGGAGAAGTAGACCTTGACCTGATCATCGGGCCGCAAACCTTCACCGTCCCCTTTCAGGTGATGGACATCAAGTCTACGTTCAATCTACTATTGGGCCGGCCGTGGCTACATGAGATCGGGGCAATACCATCAACTCTATACCAAAAACCCTGATTCATCTCGGAGGGAAGAATCGTCACCATCGTGGTGCGGCGGAAGACAGAGGAGAGAGCGCTACTCATATTGAGAATTCGAAAGTGCTTAACATGCCGCACACAGCATATGACACCGATCTCCATCGATTTGAGTATGACTTCTCAGTCGTTACCCTCGGGTCGACTGAAAAAACTCCTGCCAAAATTAGAATAGGAATTGATGCAGCTGTGTTCATGCTCCACAAATGGGGCCACCAAAAAGGGAAAGGGCTGGGCCCGCGCCTTCAAGGAAGAAGAGATCCCGTCAGGGCCAAAGGGCAGCAAACCAAATTCGGCCTGGGCTACAGGCCCATTGAAGAAGAAGTCAGAGAGGCCAAGGAAAAGATAAGAGCCGCAGCAGTCGCCAGGGTTAGAGAAATCAACCTAGAAGAAGAAACCCCCGCCCGACCCCACATCCGTCAAACCTTTGTGAGCGCCGAGGTGGTAAAGATTGATCTGAATGGGGAGACAAGGGTAACCCCACACAAGCCTGCTTTCGCCCACCCCACCAATCCTTATATCATCCCCCCAGACCTCAAGGTGGACTCAGTAGCCCTCTCCCTATTAGAGGAAAGAGTCCCCCGGTCCACCCATCACTCTAGCACCAGCCACTTTGGGCCCATCCTAACCATAGAGGACAGGGTCCCAGAGGATCCCTCCGTAAACATTCTGAGGGAGGAACTGCAAAAGCCTACTGATGCCGCTTCCAACCAAAGAGGTAAAGGTCAAGCCTCGCAGGTAAGTAACTGGGCATCTTTGTCCCAACTCCTGGGAGCCGCCAAATGTCGTGAATACGATACCGGCTCTCCAAAAAAAAAAACAACCTGCAAAAAGTGATGTTAGCCTCTGGGACACTCTACCCTGTATATATAGAGATCCACCTCGCCAGGGGCTAACCTCTGAAAAAATGCAAAAAACCATAAAAATAGAAAAAATACAAATTCTAAAAATATTTTCCTTTAAAATTCCTAATAAAATTTAAAATAATGTCGTGATACCCGTCCCGCGTGAAGTCGGCCCCTTTCCTCTAGAAATATAAGAAGAGGTAGGAGTCACAAGCTTGGACGAGGAAGGTCAAATCGATGAGCTCCCCAATGAGCTCCTCAAATAATTTGTCGATTTTGAGCATGGCCCGACCCCAATCGTCGAAGAGACGGAGGACGTCAATTTGGGCACCAAAGAGGCCCCTAGAATCACCAAAATCGGAACATCGCTATCCCCTGCGGAGAGAGAAGGTATGATAGACTTCCTTCGGTCATACCAAGATGTCTTCGCATGATCGTATGAAGACATGCCTAGTTTGGATACCGATCTGATTGAGCATGAGCTGCCACTCTACCCTGATATTAAGCCGATTAAACAGAAGATGATACGCCTCTGACCTGAATGGATGTTGAAGGTGAAGGACAAGCTCATTAAGCAGTATGATGCAGGTTTTCTCATGGTATCCAAGTACCCGCAGTGGCTGGCCAATATCGTCCCCGTACCAAAGAAGGATGGGAAGGTTCGAATATGCATTGATTTTCGAAATCTCAACAAAGCAAGCCCTAAGGATGACTTTCCATTGTCACACATCGATATCTTTGTCGATAACACTGCTAAGCATGGAATGCTCTCATTCATGGATGGATTCTTGGGCTACAATCAGGTTAAGATAGCAGAGGCCAACCGAGAAAAGATTGCGTTCATCACCCCCTGGGTTACCTTCTGTTACAAGGTGATGCCATTTGGGCTCAAGAACGCCGGGGTATCCTACCAGAAAGCAATGACGGCCCTGTTCCATGACATGATGCACCGAGAGATCGAAGTGTCTGTCAATGGCATGATTGCCAAATCGCCAGAAAGGGATGACCACTTGGTAAACCTTCAGAAGCTGTTTGAGATGTTGAGAAAGTACAGGTTGCGGTTGAATCCCCAAAAGTGCGCATTCGACGCTATGTCAGGAAAATTGTTAGGCTTTATTGTCAGTAGGAGAGGGATTGAGGTTGATCCAACCAAGATCAACGCCATTACTGAAATGCCGCCACCGTCTACAGAGAAGGAGGTTAGAGGCTTTTTAGGCAGAATCCAGTACATCAGTCAGTTCATTACACAGTTAACTCTGATATGCGTACTGATCTTCAAGCTACTAAGAAAGGATTCACCAATTGAGTGGAATGATGACTGCCAAGCTGCGTTTGATAAGATCATGGGCTACCTCCTAAATCCTCCAGTATTGGTATTACCTGTACCTAATAGACCCCTGATAATGTACCTGTTCACGATAGAGTTTTCCATGGGTTGTGTGTTAGGGCAGCATGATGAGGCAGGAAGAAGAGAGCAGGCAATCTACTACTCGAGCAAGAAGTTCACTGATTATGAGACGCGCTAACATCTGGAGAAGGCATGTTTAGCGCTCATTTGGGCTACGCAAAGACTTCTACACTACTTGTTATCCCAAGCCGTTCTACTTCTAGCACGGATGGATCCATTGAAGTACCTGTTCAAGAAACCTGCTCTCACTGGCCGAACTACACGATGACAACTACTTCTCTCCAAATTTGACATTACTTATGTCACCTAGAAGTCGATCAAGGGGCAAGCACTCACTGATCATCTTGCTAAGAACCCTCTGCCGGACTATGAGCCTCTAAAGACTGAATTCCCCGATGAGGACATCCTGTTCATGACTGAAGAGGATACGGAGGAAACAAAGGAGTCCTGGGTAATGCACTTTGATGGGGCATCGCATGTTGAAGGCCAAGGAGTTGGCGCCATTTTTATCTCGCCATGAGGATCGCATGTACCCATCTCAATCAAGTTGAACTTCCCATGCACCAACAATATGGCCGAGTATGAAGCCTGTACAGCTGGTTTGCAGGCGGCTCTTGATCTGAATATAACTCACCTCAGGGTCTTTGGGATTCACAATTAATCATATGTCAGACCAACGGAAATTGGAAGACCAAGGATGAGAAGTTGATCCCGTACCATGAACATCTTGAGGATCTGATAACCCGCTTTGAGGAAGTCACCTTCTCCTATGTGTCGCGAGCAAGAAATCGGTTTGCCGATGCCCTGGCTACCCTGGCCTCTATGGTTGAGATTCCGTACGGAGTTGAGATGAAGCCGATCGTGATAGAGCAGAGGGACGAACCAGCATTCTGTCACTTGATTGAAGGATCTACCGAGTTAGATGATGAGCCACCCTGGTTCTCAGACATCAAGAATTTCCTCGAAACTCGAATTGTCCCAAAAGAAACATCGAAGGTAGACAGACGCACCATCCAGCGATTGGCAATGAACTACGTCATCTACGACGATCTCCTATACATACGGTCTCACGACAATGTTCTACTCTGATGCCTAACCGAGAGAGAAGTGGTCGAGATCATGAAGGAGTCTGCGGGGCACACGTCAGTGGACACATGCTCGCTAAGAAAATCCTAAGGTAAGGATACTTTTGGACCACTTTAGAGACTGATTACTGTAAACATGTTCAGAAGTGCTACAAGTGCCAAGAACACTCTAGTCTAATACATGCTCCGGTCATTGATTTACACAGCATGACCACTCCTTGACCATTCGCCACCTAGGGTCTCGACGTCATCGGCAAGATCAATCCTAAGGCTTCCAACGGACATCAGTTCATCCTCGTCGTAGTGGAGTACTTCATGAAGTGGGGTAGAGGCGGCCTCCTATACGAGCATTAAGGCCAGTCATGTCAAGAAGTTTATCAAGAACAACATCATTTGCAGATTCAGTATACCCAAGGATATCATCACTGACAATGGCACTAATTTCGCTAATAGGCGCATCCAGGCCTTGTGTGAGGGATTCCAAATCAAGCATCATCGATCATCCCCATATAGGCCTCAGACGAACGGAGCTGTAGAAGCGGCCAATAAAACTCTTATCCACATTCTGGAGAAGATGGTAGTCACTTACAGAGATTGGAGTGAGCAATTACCCTTCACACTTTGGGCCTATAGAACGTCTATCCATACCGCTATGGGGGTAACACCATTCTCCCTTATGTATGAAACCGAGGTCGTGCTACCCGTCGAGGTCGAAGTACCGTCACTCCATATCCTTTTGGAATCCCATCTGCCCGAAGCTGAGAAAGAAAGATCCTATTTTGAGCAGTTAGATTTGTTTGACGAGAAGAGACTCCTAGCTTTGTGTCACACCCAGGTCTATCAAAGGAGAATTGCACGTGCTTACAATAAATGTGTCTGTGAACGAGATCTAAAGGTAGGAGACACTGTGCTGAAGAAGATCTTCCCTTCCCTCCATGTCGATCCAAGAGGGAAGTTTAAGCCAAATTGGGAAGGACCCTACGTCATCGGAGAAGTGTTACCGGGATACACCATTCACCTCGCCACCATGGACGGAGACCACTTTCCTGAGCCCATCAACGCTGGATACCTCCGTAGGTTCTACCCATAGGTCTTGCGCAAGGCAAGTGTTGATAAAGGTAGATGCGTGACCGCTTAAGGACCCCATAGAAGAGGTCATTATTTCAAAGACAAGTAGCCCAAAAACTATATATATATATATATATATATATATATATATATATATATATATATATATATATATATATATATTCCCTGAATACCTTTACCCTTTTTGCTACACACGTCGGGCCAATAACCATTTATTTCATATACCCCTCCCAAAAACATCAAAATAAAAGAGAGGAAAAATCCCAACCAAAAAAAATATATACATAAAAAAAAAAAAAGCAAAACCCCAAAAGCGGGGATCAAGAATGAAAAAAAAAAATGAGTGGGGCACATACCGTAAAAAGCCCTTGGAAAGGAAGAGGAATCACCAAATCTAGAATTCACTCAAAGCTCAAATCCAAAATCCCAGAAAAACCCAACCTGTTTGAGACCCGACCACATTACAACTCGGAAGAAAGTCCTCTTTAAGGTCCATAAGCAGTCATAGCATCTGTTGCATCAACACAAGCTGAGTTAACGGACCACACAGAACTTCATCCAGCCGGCTATGATGGAATCAATGTCCATGTCGTGGCTTCCTGGTTCTTGAAAAAAAAAAAGAGAAAAATAAAGTTAATTTGAGTTCAAAGCAAGATGGACGTGGTGAAAACTCGCAAGGGCACCGCGAATAAAAAAAGCGAACTCACGCGAACAAGGTGAAAATCTGAAAAGGCACCTGGGGTAAGAGAGCGAACCCATGGACGTAGTGAAAACCCGAAAGGGCGCTACGGGTAAAAACAGGGATGACAGGCATAGCGAAAACCCGTCTTGGGCGCTGTGAGCAAAAATGTCAAGAAAAGAGAGATTAGGAGAGGAACTGTTCTAGCCCGCCTATTTTAGTTTGGAACCCTTGAGCCTCTTCTCCCCTTTGCTGGGCCGCTCAGGTTAAAATTGGATCGGATCCTGATCAAGTATGTCGTCTCTACCGCGTCGTCTGACACATGACCAAAGGTAAAGGCAGAAGACTAATCAATCTCGGGGAAGCTGACCTTTCCATGTTTAAAAGAAAAACCGGAGCCTCATAAACAGGGTTCGACCATGCTCAAAAAAGGGCCCACCAGTTGGCCTCGTAAATACCGACCTCACAAAAAGAAGAAAAGGAAAAGGAGAAATTTTCAAAAAATAATAATAATAGATTTTCCTTTTCCATAAAGAGCCCCACACTGCGTAGGAGAAAATTTTAAAAAAGATAATAGATTTTCCTTTTCCATAAAAAGCCTTACGTTGCGAGACGTGTGGAAGAAAATTCGAACACCAAAAAATATATATATATAGCAGATTTCATTTCTTTTCTTACAGCGTTACGTATGAAGTGTCACGTCCCAAAAAGATAACAACATGAGACACTTTCTATTTTCTGCCTTCTTTACAAGTATTAAAAAAAAAAATAGAAATAACCCAAAAAGAAAAAAAAAGATCTCTGTAAAGGGGCATCGGCCCCCCCTCTGTGTATATGATCTATGGTATGTGCAGGAACGGGTCAGTGGCAGGGACCACGCTTCAAAGCACTGATCTCTGCAAGAAGAGAGTCCTCAAGGGCATTCCAATCAGACAACCACCTACCATGAAGACTCTTCTGCCACCTCCGTGAAGCGTCAGCTGCACTGTGAGACTCAGTCAAAAGCCCAGTCAGCCGAAGAACCTCACTCTCGGCCGTAGCAGCTCTCACCTCCGCAATCTCAGCCCTGGTCCTTTCTTTCTCCAGAGCCTCAATCAAAGCCAGCCTCTCTACAGAAAGAGACTCAAACCTACTCCGGAGTATCGTTTCCTTGTATGGCCAGGGTCCCGTCTCTATCACATCTACCGAAACTGGGTTAGGGGCAGGTAAGCCCTCGGATGCCATCCAAACCTTGTAATCAGAAGAGAGAACACCCCCCTGAACTAAGCTGCACATGTGCGCCGATTGGCGAGTCTCCCAGAGGGTTGCTATGCGGTCTAGGTCACTGAGAGAACCCCGAGAGAATATCAAAGAGCACAAGGGCGGCCTCACAGTGCACGACACGTGTTGGGTATATCCGAATTGACGAAGCACCCGAGATGGGAAATAGTAGGTACTACCAGTCAACCCCAAAAGCGTGATACCCTCACAATCTCGAGAGCGGACAATTAGAAAGGCGCCGTCCAGCCAGGGAAGTTGCCAGATCAACTCCGCGTCAGATAGCCACAGGCTCAATTCCTCGATGCTCCCATGGAGCAGTCTCGAGCACCGGGTCAGAAAGCCCCGAGCCACATCCCATCTTACCAAGCAAAATCTCGGCACAGGCCCCATGATAGCCAAATGCTCTCCTAGCCAAATCTGAATGAGGAGTGGACTCCTGCTAAGAATCCCGACCTGGCCCGAGGCCGAGGCATCCAGGCCCCGATACATCTCGGCCAGGACCAGGTGTACTAGTGAATGACCTCCCTCCAATTCGGTCAAGACATCGCATAACCCAAGGGAAAATGTCTCGCCCCCAGTAAAGAAGAGAACTTCCGACAACAAATAAAGGGCAAAGGCCTTTACGTTGAAAGGATCTCGGATAGGCAACTTTCAGAGACTCGAGTCACCGAAAAGTTCTCTTAGGAATTTCACCGAGCACCTGGTGGGCCCCCCGACGAAGCCCTTCTCATACCAACCCTTTTTCAAACCGAGAACCGCGTGGACCGCCATTGCATACCCCAGTTTGGGCACCACTTTGGCAAGTCCCTGATGCATCCTCAAGCCAATAATAGAGGCTAGCTCCTCCAAGGTTGGGGTGAGCTCCCTGGACCCGAATCTGAAGAAATAGGCCCTATGGTCCCACGATGCCAAAGCCGCTTGCAGGAGGTTGGGCAACAGAGGAATAGCAAGGAGAGAGGAAAGGCGGGATAACTCGAGGCAATCTAAAACAGCGAGCTCGCCCTCAACCAAGCTATCGCACCATTTTTCCAAAAAATTGGGCCCCGGGTCCAAACAGGGAATATACTAGCCCCAGCCCCCGTATGAGAACTTAGATTATTTTTAGGAAGCGGGTCCATGGACGTACAAAGATGTTCTTTATAAAAATCAGTCAATGTAGGGCGATGGATCCGCTTGAAAAAAAAAAAAAAAAAAAGAGGGGCAAAAAGGCCAAGTCTGGATGAAAGGAGAGGCAAAGAGGGCCAGGTTCAGGTTATAAAGAACCTGTCGAGCCCAGCTATATGAGGCATATATATTATATACGCCAAGGCAAAATTTTAAATATTTTGCCATGCGTATATAATATATATGCCCAGTTATGTGAGGCGTATATATTATATACGCCAAGGCAAGGCAAAATTTTAAATATTTTGCCAGGCGTATATAATATATACGCCTAGTTAAAAATGCAGGGAAGAGTGGCTCCCCTCGCATTGGTCCATTTTTCTTGCTTCCCCCAAGAGAGGGACGGGTTTCACAAGCCTACTTTTTTACCCCGGGGCAGCCCACAGGCGGGCACGCTCATGCACCCATGGGAAATCCTCGGATGACGCGGTATCCGGGGTCATATACGGAGAATCATATGTGGGCCCAACCCCATCATTGGAGGGGCTCTGGCCCGCTTCATGTCAAAGAAAAGGAAATCATAAAAGCAGAGAGATAACCAAACAGAGCATTTATATAGACCATAAAAGTCATAAAACCATTTTCAAAAAAAAATGTTGTTTAAAAAATTACATATTCCCCCAATAAAAAGTCTAAACTATTTCAATGTTTCAAATTTTCAGGAAATAAACTAATCTTGGGCAGCCTCGTTCGACTTCTTTCGGCATCGGGTCTCGCTTTGAAATGTACGAGTCTCTCCCACCCGGGTCCACGCCTGAGAGATGCGGCCGAGCAGAGAGCGCGACTCCATTTCACGAGCATGCTGCAGGAGCACACCAGACGCCATCAGGTAGGAAAACAAGCAAAAGATAAATAAGAAAATGATTAGGTTTGGTTAGTATTCACTCACCACCTCAGCCTCTCTAAGCCCAACGATGTTGCGGTAATATTCGGCTTGGTTCACGGCCGACTCATAATCTAGCACAGCAAGAAAAAGAGGTGTCAATCACACAGATCATCAGCATAGTTCAAGGAAAAAAGAGAGAGCAAAGCAACAAGGGAGAGATTACCCCAGGGATCAGCTCAGGAGGTGGGATCCGAATAGCTTCAATGGATATGCATGCCTTCTCAGCCACATCGGCACACATACGCGACAGGAAAGCATCATCCAAGCGCTTAAAGGTCCCCTGGACCTCGACGGACAAACTGCCAAAAGCACCAGCACCGGAAGGGTCAAAAGGTCCAGCACCTATAGCCTCATCAGGAGCAGCCACATCATCCCCCTCATCTGAGTCGCCACCCTGCCCAAACTGTAGAGAGAAACGGTTTTTGTTCAAATAGCAGGACAATCAAGGCAATCACAGGAAGGCTGCTAATTAGAAAGAGGAAAGAACATTACCTGAGATCGTAGACCACCAAAGGCCAAAAAGTTGGCACCAGGCACTAACCGGGGCAGCAGAAAACGATAGGGCAGAGACTCATACCACATCTGATATCCCCTCGGAAAAAGAAGGTCGTCAATGGGGACCCCATGATGGAGAAAGCGAGTGGTAAGCACTTTGGTGGAACCTTCAGGAGCCAACACATCTGCTGGAGGAGCTTGGGGCACAGTGAAAAGAGGACGGTACTGATGAACCACCCTCTCTCCTAGGTAATAGGCCCTAGTCCAGGCCCATAGAGAAAAATGATGCGCCGGTCTAACAAAAAACAAGAAGGACCCACTACAGCCAGGTTCCAGAAGGGAGATCCGACATAGGGATCAAGGATGACCTGCTCAAAAAAATAATATAAAATAAAAATAGAGGAGGGATGTATACATTTGAACCCACAGCACGAAAGAACTATCATATTTGTAAAGAGAGAAATTGTTATACTTGCTCAGGGATCAACAGATCAAACTGGGAGCGCAGCCCTAACTCCAAGTGCTTCATGCCTATGTCCCGACGGCAGTTCGCATGCCAATTGCTCATAAGGGGGAACGTAGGAACTTCGGAGAGAAGCAGAGGATGACCAAGTTGGAAATGCAGTTACCCCCAAACCTGAGAAAGTAAGTAGATAAAAACATATATGCCATAAAAAGGGAAAAAGTTGGACAAACTTAGACCAGAGGATAAAATGCCTCAAGTGCGGGCCAAAAGCCCACAACGGAGCTGGACTCCCCAAGTACGGCTTGTGCCAGGCTAGACATGAGCACCGCATAGCCAGCACCGCCCCAATCAAACCGATGCACGTTGTCCCAGTTCACCATAAGACTAAGAAGGGACAATGAGACCCGCCCTTCGCTGGTATTTGAAAGGAGAGTCTTACCCAAGAGGAACAACAGAGAAATACGGGCCAGCATCAGTGCACGCTCTGGCTCGAGATAAATGGCCGCATCGGGCTGGCCCAGATCCATCAACTCATGAGGCTCGAACAAACTAACCAGCCAGGATAACTTGACTTTGGAACCGCGAACGTTCCCTGAGGATGGGTAGGCCCCTATCAGCCGAGTCACCTCATCCCTATCAGGTGTGCGGGTAGGCATCACTGGCGCCCCTCCAATGCGAACCCCAGTAATCATGAATCAGTCCACGGGTGTAAGGGTCATCTCTGCCATGGCCATATGAAACGTCATGGTCTCAGGGCGAAAGCGCTCTATCAGGGCCTTCACATAGGCCGTGTCGGCCCTCACAGTGGGGCACAAGATAAAATCCCCAAAACCGGCTTGTGCAAGCAGGTCCTTCACCACTGGGGGAAGATAGAGCACGAGGCGCTAGAGATCGAACCAGCCACCCCGGAACATGACATGAGGTAAAGGCTGCAAACAAAAGGAATCTATCAAATAGGAGCGAAGTGGTATTGCAAAAGCATCAAAGGAAAAGAAAACGGCTCATCGGTTTACCTGGCAAGCAATCCCGAAGTTGGAGATATGGGTGTGCTGACAATGGAGGAGGCCGATACGAGTGGCTTCACCTTGCATTTCATACCAGGGTTGAGAAGAGCACTGAGAAACGATAAACTACTCCCCATGAGGACCATAGGCCATCTTTGGCCCCTCCTGTTGATCTTGCCCTTCGTCGTCAGACATCCTGAAAATGTGGAACACATCGGTATAAGAAAAGGTTGCTAAAAAAAAACAAAAAAAACAAAAAAAGAAAAAGAAAAGAGAAAAAATGAAATGATGAATGATGAATGATGATGATATAATAATAATAAAAAAAATTGATGATGAATGATGAATGATGATGATATAATAATAAAAAAAAAAAAGAAATGATGATGAATGATGATGATATAATAAAAAAAAATGATGATGAATAAAAAAAGAGGAGCATAGGCATAAGGAATCACATATACTTGAAAAAATGCATTAATCTTTCACAACAAAAAGGAAGAACATCAAGCATTTCAAACGAAAAAAAAAATATTATCAAAATTCAAAGGAAAGATGAAAGAGGGGATGGTGATTACCTTCAATAGGAGAGGAAATAGATCTAAAAATCGGCGGAGAATGAATGTTTTTAATCGGCACGAGCGACTCCCAGTGGTAGAACTCAAGCAAAATCAAACACAAAAACCCTAGGGGGCTGTCCCGGACTTGAGAAGGAAGGGGGGAAGAAAACAGAATTTGAAAGGAGGGCCCCTTTTGTGCTCGGGCTCGGGCAGTTTTTAAAACTGCTAGATTTTGGTCAAGCGTATATAATATATACGCCCGGCCATTTTCGCTGTAGATTTTCCAAGCGTATATAGTCTATACGCCCAGCCAATTTTTGGCTTTGATGGCCCGACAGGCCCTTTGTATGCCCCAGATCTAGGCCCGGCCCCTCGTAGAAGCCCACATATCACCAAGCAATGGTGCACGCATCCCCAAATGGCCCTTCGAGCTCCCATCGATTGGCCCAAAGGGACCGTGCTACAATAAGCGGATCTAGATCTGTAAGCGCCCTCCGAGTGCTCCCATAAAATCATAAATAAAAAAAATTTGCACAAAACCAAAAAAAATTCACATAAAATAACAAAAAAGAGAAAAAGAAAAAACGCTAAAACACAACACTAGTTCTCAAAAGAGCGTCGCAACGTCTGTTTGCCCCACTTCGAGAGCCGTGTTAAATCAATTCAGAATGATCGGGTTCACTCGAAAATTCTCAAACCCTGTTTTACACAGGGACACCTCATGCCTGATCCGGCAGACAAAATATTGGTCATGTTTATCCCCGGACATTAGGAACCCACTTCCGAAGCCACTTTCCTAAATAAGATAGTTGGGTCTAATTTATTTAAGGACCAAGACCACGCATCCCCAGGAGTCATTACCTGATCCGACAGGCAGATAATTTTACCCATCCCCGGTCGTTGTTCCCTAAACATGCCCCAGGAGTCATCTAACACCGGTCGCTCCTGGTAACATACACCTAGCCCAAACTCTTCCCCAGCAGAAGGCGAGACCTGATCCAGAAGGCAAACCAAGGACCTATCACCGGAATGCGCACGTCCTTAAGGTGCATCAACGTGGCAAGTTGATCTGCCTAAGGATACATGCAAAAAAAAAAATGGTTTGAGCATGCTCAAAGTCTCGAACTGTCATGTGCAAAAAGTGAGAAGAAGAAAAAAGAAAAAGAAAAAAAGAGAGAAAAAAGAAGGGGAAGGTTCAGGATAATAACCTTTTGTTATGTAGTTAAAATCCTGTGTAGGTTGACCCCACCTTCCAAGCATTGGCTCTGATCATCCACCTTCGGATCTATGTTGACAAAGAGTGCACCAAACTTCAGACCATTCGAAAAGTCTATTGTCAATTGAAACTGACCAGTCAAAAATAAAATTACAACCAACCAAACTATGTGCAAACATACAAACTGAAGGGCTCATTCCCTTTTATTTCCTTTTACACAGGCTTAAAACCTATATAGGCACGGTGTCCCTGTTAAATGTACGCACTTGCGTCTGGGTATCCGCAGGATGGTCGTTTGTTCTTGTAAATTGTACCTTAGGGTCGAGGCTTCCATTCGCGCCTATTTGGTGCTTATCGCCCCTGATGGGTGTCTGTCTGTGCATAGTTAGTAAGATGTGATTTTATTGGGGATGGAGGCTAGAATTGACCATCTCTTTCGATGGATGTTTGGTCCTGGCCCGATCTTTTTTAGCTTTGTCTCGAGTTAAGGCACTCTGGTTCATGTGAATCAGGAGCACCTCACCACCGAAATGTGCACATCCCCAAGGTGTACCAATCCCCGGCAGAGCGCACGCGCTCTTAAAGCGTATCAACTGGCATTTGATCCACTTAAAGAGTAGTGCAAGAATAAAATTGCCAGAGGTCCTTGAGCTTTGCTTAGAGGCCTCAAATCAAAAGAAATTTCGAAAAATAACGCAAAAAAGTTCACTCTGAAAATGGGCATGCATTCCCAAGAAGTGTTGCGACATCAATATCTGCTTCACTCGGGTAAATCATGCTAAAGCAACCTCGAGGTTGATGGGTTCGCCCAGAGACTCCGAGCCTTACCAAGGTAAGGGCACCCGTGGCCAATCCAATGGAGCTATCGATACCCCATAGGATTGGATACAATTTTTAGGCCTTCGCTTTGTGTACTTCGCGTCGATTTTGAAGCATAGATCGATCACCCCGTCATGGAGCTGTCTGGTTCAGATTAATACTCAACATCACAAATTTATAATTTCCCTCAGGAAGTGGACGATATCCTGGCTAGCGGGCTTACACTTTTTGTGATCATCGCAGTTATGTCCAATAATGTCGCAATGCGCTTGGGGACTGTTAGCATTGAGGTGCGGACGATATCCTAAAATGAGAGGGCTTACGTACACTCACCATCACCATGGATGTTTGAGAATTGAGTTGAACCAGGCAGACCCATCAAATGTGCCTTGGACCTCTTCGGATGTCTCTTATCTTTGGCATCCGATCATTAGTGATCGAATACCAAAGAGGGGCATCTGTAGACACCCAAATTCGGCCCAGCCTGATCAGTTTGTACTCCGAGAGATATGTACCCATGTGCTTCCAATGGCACCCCTGAACCCTTAGGAACCACCCTAAACCCTTTAGAACCATCACCCCAGACCTTTAGGAATCACCCTAAACCTTTTAGAACCATCCCCCCAATCCTTAGAGATCACCCCTAAACCCTAGGATCCCTTCCCAGACTCAACTTTAACCCTTCTGAGCAATTGATGGGAGGAGAGCTACAAAATTTTATACAGACTATTGTTGAGGAGGAACCCCATATCATTGGAAGGAGGACTTCTCCAGCTTTCCAGCAGGCCAAAGATCACCCAATTTAGAGTTATGGTTCGAAAGTTATGGCCGATTGAAGTTTCACATAAAATCATAACTTTTGCTCAGGCATATGTATTAGATATGCCCAGCAAATTTGGTCCCATTTTGGTCAGGCGTATATATTATATACACCTGGCATTTTTGGGCCAAATTTGGCCGAGCGTATATAATACATACGCCCAGCATAGGTAGGGCCCACCGCGGACACCCACCTTCTCAGATCTGCTCTGATTTTCATGAAAATCACTGTACATAAACTGGGCGTATGTAATATATATGCCCAGCTTAGCTACAGTGACTGTCATCAGATGCTCAAAATTCCTCCATCAGGTTTGACCTTTTGACCATCCCCTTGGTTGAGGTGGGTGTCTTAAGGTTGGTTGCACCCCCTTTGAGCTTATATGCAACCCTTAAGTCACCTATGGTCTCACCCCATCATCTGCCATTGAAACCAATTCCCTAAACCTCTAAGACTCTAAAAACCTAGAAAACCTTAGATGGAGGATTACCTAATTGCTAAACCAATTAGCTCTTAAGTAACCCTCTAACCCACCTCTTCTCTATAAATAGAGAGGCCCCCCCTCTTCCCAAAGGGTTGAAAAATTAAGGTTGAAAGTTGAGCTTAAGAGAGAGAGCCCTAGTGAGAGAAAAGTCTATTTTATGTTGCATTCTTCAACCAGAATTCCAGCATGCTTAGTTCACCCCTTTCAACCCATATCAACCATTAGATCACCCCTTTTTAGTCAAGCTTAGTCCCTAGCTTCATCCTACACTTCCCATCTACCGAATCCTAGCATTAGAATTCATTCCCCCACCGTTTAAGCCATTTAAAGCCATTGGAAGCACGCTGAAGCGAAGGTCTTCCACAGTGCAACAAGGGCCCGTGAGCTCCGGCTCACCCCTCTCTTCCTCTACCTTCTTGGTGTTTCCTCCGTCCAAGGATTCAAGCCGTTACGCCACCGAAATTTCGGTTTGGCTCAAAGCTTGATAAGACCGTATTGCCTTCGGGCAAGGGGAAGCTCCGCCCATTTATTTTTCATTTTAGCCATAGATAGAGACCGCTACGTGCGGGTTGATCGGGTGCCTAAACCCTTCCCGATCAATAACTAAAGCCCCTACCCTAGAGTCTTTGGCAAAAACTGGTAAATCAGAGTCATATTTAGCACTTCGGTGCTCAAAATATTGATTTAAAGGTTTTCCGGGTCACCAAAAGCTTCGGGTGGCGACTCTACATTTATTCCATCGTGAGCACATCGCCGCGACAGGTTCGAGAGAATCCATGGTCGCACAGCAGGGAGATTAACAGAGGATGAGAAGGTAATTTTAAAAGATATGTCCTCAGTAGGTGTCAAGCCTAGCATGGTTCTACAAACCTTGAAGAAGAAGGATCCATCAAATTGCGCAATTATCCGTACTATCTACAACGCTCGTCAAGCTATTTGGGTGGCCAAGCGCCAAGGAAGGTCCCTTCTACAAGAGTTGATGCAAAGGGTTGAAAATCTTGGGTACATATGTTACTATCAAAAAAATCAAGAGACAGATGTCATGACCGATATTTTCTTCGTGCAACAATTATCTATACAGTTGGCCAACATATTCCCACACGTATTCATTATGGACTATACGTATAAGACCAACAAGTATAGGCTACCGGTCTTGTCAATAATCGAAATTACATCAACGTACAAGAACTTCTATATGGGGTTTGCATTTATATCATCAAAAATAGAAAGTCCATACATTTGAGTCTTAGAGAACTTCAAGAGTCTCTTTACTGGAAGTGGTCTTCCAACTGTGTTTGTTACAGACCATGAGCAAGGTCTAATCAATGTTATTCAAAAGTTATTTCCAGCCTCTCATCCTATGTTATGTGTTTGGCACATTTCTACTGGAATCATTAAGAATTGCAAAAAGTTGTTTGAAACTAAGGTCACATGGAAGGCATTTATAGAAGCTTGTAATGCAATTGTATATGCAACTTCGGAGTAGGATTATGAAAATACAGTTCGGTCACTATTCCGAGATTTCAAGGATAACACTGAGGCACTCAACTATGTTCAAAGTATGTGGCTTCTGCCTCACAAAGAGCAATTTGTGTCTGCTTGGACTGACAAGTTAATGCACTTTGGCAATAGAGCGTCTAGTCTAGTTGAGAGTGCCCACGCACAAATTAAGCGTCAGCTACGCTCATCTATCGTAAATTTGCTTGATTCATGGATCAACATCGATAACATTCTCACCCTCCAACATGTCGTACTGAAAGCATCCTTTGAAGAGAATCGTACGAAAAGGCTGCATAAGTTTAGAACACCTTTCTATAGCCAGGTGAACGGTTTGGTAAGCGACATTAGAGTTGGTTGAGATGGAGAAGGCATTAGTTGAAAATAATCTGATTTTTGAACCAAGTTGTAGCCATCAGCTGCGTAGGACTTATGGGCTCCCATTTAAATGCCAACTTTCTCGATTCCTACTTAAAGGTAGTGCATCACCCCTATCAGAGTTTCATGTTCATTGGTGTTCCTTTTATTATGCACAGCCGCCTCCAAATATTCTAAGCGTGCATATTTGGCAAGTTATTGATAAGATTGTCGATCGTTTTAACAAGTCAGACATCACCGTTCATAACCAAATCATTAGGCAGTTGGGAAGAAATTGCGGACCCATCATCGACGCTAATGGCCAAGGCTCCAATATCGACAAAAACACAAGGTCGGCCTAAGGAAGCGAAAAAGTGAAAGCGTGCTACCTCTACGAAAAGGGATCCATACGTAGAGGCGGAGCTAAAGAAGAAACGTAGAGATTTGTTGAAAAGCATGGTAAACAAAGGTAGTGGATCTGTATCCACTTGTTTGAAGTTTCCCAAGGAAGAAGTCGTACCAACAATAGAATAGAATAAAACATGGGATCTAAGAATTATTCGAAGTTACTACCACATGGGATTCGACACTTCCTATCGAAGGTTACCGATGTTGATTCGAATGGCCATTATGGGTTCTAGCTATCGTGCATTCAATAGGAAGAATGGGAGTTGATGGATGGAAACATGTGAGAAGAGATTTGACACAAGAACTACTCGATCATCGGTTGATATATACTAATATTTTGGGGAATGATGAGAGGGTGGATGAGATTTTGAACACACTTAACTGTTATACTGACTCAACCCGGCCTAGTCATTAGATGATGATGTCGAACATGGGTATCTTATTTCATCATGGTATCAGGTACCTCTCGTCTTTTTGTCTATGCGTCAATGCAATACATTCTTTCCTCTATGGAGTGCACCAGAAAATGATCGAAGGGTAGCTTGCATTGCGCTTATTAACAATTGTCATTTCGTCTCAGTGCGTTTGGTTGAAGATAGTATACTACCCCCTATATTAGTTGCTTGGTGTGCGTATTGATTAGAGGATCCAGCTGGTTGGTGGCAACTATTCACTGGAAAACAGAGGGATTCACGAAATTAATAGATGTGGGGATTGCGACAAGGGACTCTATTGCAATTGATTAGCCACATGGAGAAGGAACCTTTTTGGAGATGTGGAAGACTTAAAATCATCTTGTACCTACTGTGCATATGTTGACATTGTGCCCTTCATTTTGTAGAGAGAAGGGAGATTCAAAGCAACATATAGAAACATCTTTTTTTACAGATATATCTTCTTTTAATATTATTGGATACATCTTTCTTTAATAATTTTTTATTACCTTTTAAAAAAAGAGAGGATATTAATAGAGAAGGGACATTCAATGCAGTGACGGGTTAATGTTGTATGGTCCTCTTACGATGGACACCCATCGTCTCCCTTTCCCAAGTGATAGTGAGTGCCCTCCGCCAGGGTATCATACAATGTAGAGTTAACTCTGCCTGGTCCTCTGGTGGTGGGCACCCACTGTCAACCTTTCTCAAGTAACTGTGAGCTCTCCCCACCAGGGTATCAGACAGTGGACGCTATGTCTGCCTGATCCTCTAGCAGTGGGCACCCATTGTACCCTTTCTCAATACACAGTAGGTACTCGCCGCCAGGGTATCAAACAGTGAGTGATATGTCTGTCTGGTCCTCTGGCAATGGGAACCCACTGTCACCCTTTCTCAATGGACAATAGGTACTCACTACCAAAGCCTCAGGTAGTGAGGTGTTAAATTGTCTGTCTGGTGCTTTGACTCTGAGGAATCACTATTTAAATTAAGCATCCGGCGGTGGGAGATTGTTGTCACGATTATATAATGAACGGTGTGGGCTCACCGCCCAAGAGTAAGATAGAGAAGAGTTAAGTCTTTCTGTTCCTCTGGTAGTGGGAGATCGTTATCAAAATTGTATAAATAACAGTGTGAGATCACCACCAGGGAGCCAGAAAGAGAAGAGTTAAGTCTTTCTGTTCCTCTGGCAGTGGGAGATCATTGTCAAAATTGTATAAATAACAGTGTGAGATCGCCACCAGGGAGCCAGACAGAGCAGAGTTAAGTCTATCTATTCCTTTGGCAGTGGGAGCTCACTGTCAAAATTTTATAAAGAACGGTGTGGGCTCACCGCTAGGGAGCCAAACAGAGCAGAGTTAAGTCTGTCTGTTCCTCTGGCGGTGGGAGATCGCTATCAAGATCGTAAGCGGAACAGTGTAAGCTAACCATTAGGGAGTCGGACAGAGCAGAGTTAAGATTGTCTGTTACCATGGTGGTGGGAGATTGTTATCAATATCATATAATGAACGGTGTGGGCTCACCGTCAAGGAACCAGCTAGAGCAGAGTTAAGTTTGTCTGTTCCTCTAGCGGTGGGAGATCGCTATCAAGATCTTAGGCTAAATGGTTGAAGCTAATAGCCAGGGAGCCAGACAGAGCAGAGTTAACCAATTTAAAATTAAAAAAACCACAGCCTTAACAAAACAGCAAAAAGCCACAACCTTAATATAACAAAAAAAAGCTACAGCCTCAATGAAACCCAAAAAAGCCAGTCTTTACAGTCACATACGTTCACTAGTTTAAAACCCCAAAAATACTTTACAAGATTTATAGTCACAAACCTAAAAAAGTTTAACAAGCCATCATACATTCATAAGTTTAAAACCCAAACAAACTCTACAGCTTTAGAGGCATATGTCCTGAGTATCCACAAAAGCCATTGAGTAAAATCCTGCCATGTGTAATAGCCAAAAACTGAGTAGTAGGAGCGTCCCTTCACTTCCGTCGCTTGCTTATCACAGGCGGGTTATTCCTCGTGCTTCTCCCACTTGGATCCTTTCGCTTCGTTCACCTCGAACTCGTGCTTCTCCCTCTCTGCATAAGCTTCACTGACTTTGAAGCCTTGCTTCTAGCTCTTATCACCATCTTTTCTTTCCCTTTGCACTGTACGTGATCGTGTGTTGGTTTAGTCTCAACCACCTCATGTTTAGAGACGAGCAGGTCAAAACGGAGCTCATCTCAGATAACATACAACCTTCGTAGGAGAGCTCTCATGTCTTGTTTGTTGCCAAGAGCTAGCATTTCGTCAAGTAAGGCGAATGCTTTATCCCTGTGTGGTTGTTGTACCAATCAAATGATTACAATTCAGTTACAAGAGATTCTCATTCAGTTGTGTTGTTATAACATACGAAAATTGGTCGTGCTAATAAATATGTTACGCACCCACAGGTCACTCTCAAGATTTATACTCTGGGGGTCATGTAAGATCGTTCTATTAGGTTGATCAATAATATATGGCTTTGATATCGTTCTATACCACTCATTATTACCGGGTACACACTCACCGGGGTATCTTACCAAAGGACCGCGATCATCAATCGCTAATTGATAGTTCCGATATCGTAACCAACTTTGTCCAGATTCTGCGTAGTCTACTGAATATGTCTTCGTTGTCAACCCTCGGATGCTCCACGTTGTTGGGGATAAAGGTGGTGGTGGAATGAATTACACATGCCCCAATTTTCAGAGCAATCTCCCTCACATTTGCGACTCGATAATGTCAAAAGAATGATAGGGATCCCATGTAACCTGTAATATCCGACGATAAAATGGTGCGTTGCTTCTATTATTATACGTTCAGTAACAACGATATAAACTTACCCCTGCTAGAGTTCCACCAATTCATCTCAAAATACGACCAATCTAGAGTTTGGAACAGCTACACTCCGTGATTGTAGCCAACGACGAGAGAGTGTTTGCCCCAATCTCCAACTTGGATTCCTCGCTGGACGGTCTAAATTGAGATGCTCATAACTCCAAACCTATAAGGGAAAACAAGCAAATCTTTAGAATCTAGAAAATCCAACATCATAAAAAAAATTATGGCACGAGGTGTATACCTCAATTAATGACGGAAAATTTAAAACTTATTTCACATTTTTCCTCGAAGCAATTCCCAACTGGCGGTATATATATGCAAGGCCTGTCGCACCCCATGAATAGCCTTTAATTTTAGGTACCACCATCAACAATTGTAAGTATCGTGCAAGTACCATACTCCATGATTTATTGGAAAACAAAGTATCCTCACAAGTATAAGATATATGCTCTATAGGCATAATCCACCTCGTCATTAGTAGCATTGTCAGTAATGCCACTAAATCTAGATCGCAACCACTCAAGTCGGACTTCCTCCCCCCACATCAACTCATCTCCAGCTTCAGTTGTAGATATACCCAATGCATTCAAACATAAGGTGATCAATTCCGAATTTGTCAACTCTCTCACGACAACAGGCATTCCAACAACAGGGAAGCATATCAGTTGGAAAACATCGTCTAAGGTAATAGTCAACTCCTCAAATGTAAAATGAAATTGTTTGTCTCCGGATGCCATTGTTCCACTAGTGCGGATATCAACACTTTATTGATAGCCGAGAATACCTATGTTGCAACTTGCATGAAACCAGCAACTTTTACCTATACCTGAATCGGCGAGGCGTATCCTTTATAACCCAAGCCTCAAGTTTGGCGGTATGTTGCACACAACGTAGGGTTCCTCGGTCATACAAAATAAGTATATAAACAGTAGTTTACAAATTTTAATGGTGCAAACAAAATTTACAATAGAGTTGATGGAACTTACTTTCTTCACCCATAAATCAAATGCAACGTGATTTTTATACCATAGTAGTAAACTCGTATCAGTGAGACCACCAGGAAATGGTTTTTCCTTCTAATTAATTCTAACTCTATGCATTATAACTACCTTTTCATGCTATTCCTCGGGCTCTCCACCTACTTGCCCAATGTTCTCTCCCTCCTTTAAATGCTCACCATCATATGCAACTTGATCGGAGTTGAAATATGATCAAATTTCACACCCTAAGACATACATTTAGTTATCCGATGAAAGCAATCTGACAGCTTTTGTGGAGTGTTATTAATTTCAGGTAGTTTCAACCGTTGGATCATTCAATAGCGTAAAAGAGTGTGGCAGTCCGAATTTTCCCAACACGGATTTCTGGGATTAAATTTTTTTTATTTTTTTTTACCAACTGGGAAAACTCGGACCGCCAGAACGAAGATCACAATTTGAAAACATAATACTTGGTACATCCACATATAAGCACGGAAATCAAAGCAGATATACATTTGTCAGAACTAAAATCAAATCTCCATTTCTATATAGAGAACACGTAATTCAAAAAAAACAACTAAACTACCGATGATCGCTGACTATCACCTACACATTGGTGTATAAATATACGTATAAAAACTGATGCTATAGTTATATAACCCACTTGGATGCGCCAGGTCAGAAATCTAAAATCCCCAAAATGTTACCAATGTTCACAAACCCAATCTATGGGTAGAATCCTCTAATGGAAGATCTCCTCTTTCGGTACGTAAAATTGGACTTTCCTCAAGTTCGGTGTCCTGATCAAGTGTTATACCTGTGACATATAGTTGGGGTGAGCTAACAGTCTAAGCTCAGTAGAGAAAACTCAAGAACAATTATATTTTATCAGATCATGCATAGATTCAATGATAAGGTTTTAAAGCAGTTTCTCATCAAAACGCAGATTCAAATATAAGTTTTCAAGAGGCATTTCATTTTAAAACAAAGATATGCTTCAAAGTTATTTTCATCTCATAACGGTCAAGTCATTTTCATATCAAACAAAATTTTCAAGGGCGTTTTCATATCAAAATAAAATTTGAAAATCACATGTCTTAGGTGGAGTTTCACAAAGATTCAAGTTCAAGTTCGATCCAAAAATCAAGTTCGATTCAGATTCAAAGATCAAGTTTGATTCGGAGTTAAGGATCAAGTTCGATTCACTTACATATAATCTGCCCTAGCAATCCACAACTGTACGAATAATTCGCCCTAGCGGTCCACAGATACACATATAATCCGTCCTAGCGGTCCATAGTGTGTACATATAATCCGACATAGCGGTCCACTTATACACATATACTCCGCCCTAGAGGTCCACGGTGTGTACATATAATCCACCATAGTGATTCACTTCAAATTTACCTGAATTATTATTCGATTCACAGATATACCGTCGCACCGATTCAATTCATTGATTAACTGTTGTACCAATTCGATTCATGGATATGCCGTTGTGCCGATTCGATTCACGGATTAACTTTGTACCAGTTCGATTCATGGATATGCTGTCGTGTCGGTTCGATTCACAGATTAACTGTCATACCAGTTCGATTCACGGATATGTCGCCGTATCGGTTCGATTCACGGATATGCCATAGTGTCGATTCAATTCATAGATTAATTATCGTACCATTTCGATTCACGGATATGCCGCCGTGTCGGTTCAATTCACGGATATGCCGCTGTGGCGATTTGATTTACAGATTAACTGTCGTACCAGTTCGATTCACGGATATGCCACCGTGTCGATTCGATTCACGGATTAGTTGTCATACCAGTTCGATTCACGGATATGTCGCCGAGCCGGTTCGATTCAAGGATATGTCATCATACCGGTTCGATTCACAGATATGTCGTCATGTCGATTTGATTTACGAATTAACCGCCGTACCAGTTCAATTCACGGATATGTCGCCGTGCCGATTCGATTCACGAATATGCCGTCGTGTCAGGTTTAATTTACGGTTCTTATTTTCAAAGTTCAGACTGATGGTTCAAATTCAAAGTTCTAATTTTAAAGCTCATATTCAAATTCAGATGTCACATTCTGATTCAGAGTTCATGTTCAAAGATTCAATGTTCGATGCAGTCAAATTTTAAGGATTCGATATTTCAAAGGTTTCAAATGCAAATCATTACTCAGAGATTTC
This sequence comes from Chloranthus sessilifolius, assembly GCA_021018995.1. Lineage (NCBI taxonomy): Eukaryota > Viridiplantae > Streptophyta > Magnoliopsida > Chloranthales > Chloranthaceae > Chloranthus > Chloranthus sessilifolius. Next base: position 100,601,040 of record CM037589.1, read on the forward strand.
AAATATTCAAATGCGAATCAATAAGTCAAGGAAATTCAAATATTCAAATCTAGTCATATACTTCAAAGGTTTCGCTTCTTTTCAAAGAATTCAAACATTTGATGCATGCGAAACAATTCAAGTTCTAGTTATCACATTATCATGAAATCCATGAATTAAATTCCAAGTTCAAAGATTCTACATTCTAATTTCAAATACTAGTTCAAATTCAAATCACATTTTATTCGATCATATCAAAGCAACTATGAATTCAAGTCAAAAATGAGATTGTGTGTCGAATTTTCCCCACCTTAACCTTGAAGTTGCGTGAAGCAAAGCAAAGTCCTATCGATAGCTTTTCGCCCTTAATCTATATCACAATTACGATGATGTATTAAGGATTGATCTTAATTACTAACAACTCTAACGTATTTAAGTATTTTCTCAAAATCGAGGCGGAAATGAGAAAGTTCGTGCTAACTCGAAACTTGACTCAACTTCCCACTTAATTTTTTATCTTTAAAACTTTTGATTCATGAGTTTATTAATTCACAAAAGTTGTAGAGCTCGTTCTCCTCTTTCCAATGCCGCAAGAATCGCGTCAATCGGAGTTAGAAGCAGAAGGTTTCAACCAAAATACTAGGACTATAATGGCACTTCAGTCAAAATCAAACGATCAATTTTTCCAAGGAAAAAAATTTTGAACGATCAATTTCTCTAGAAATTTAAGACATGTAAAATTCCATCGATCGAATTGATCAATTTTGACAGATACAGAACCCTTCGGGCTTCTTCTTCCTTGGTCCAAATCACTCAAAATCTTATTCTATGCATTCCAAACACACACAAATCAATTATAAAACTATTATAACCAAATTAAACCAAATCTTACCTTCTAATCATGTGCACGCAAGTTCTACAGCATCCAAAATCAATGGATTTCGGCTTCAAACCCTCTTGCTCCTCTAATGGTTCAATCACTTCTCTCCAATCACAACAGTGTCGAAGATCGACGTTCTTGAGCGAAGAGTCAGTAGAAATCTTCTTAAATGAAAAGAGGGGCTTGAGTTGAAAGATCTAAAGGTTAGGGTTTCAAGGAAAATGAGAAGGGAAATGGGGTTCTCCTCACATGGCTCTTACATCGTTAAATTTGGATTTCTCAAGCAGAGAATCCGACAAGATCTTCTTGAAGAAGAAGAAGAAACTTGAGGGAAATCCAAAGTGATTTGGGTTTCAAATGGGTAAATGGGAAGGAGGTTTTCCTCTTCTCTCTCTAAGCTCTTCTGAGAATATTAAAATATGATATTTTTCAGTTCCACAAATAGTGTTGGTGATTTTGAAAACTAGGGTCACTGAAAATACTAGTCAACTTTGATTTATTATACTTAGATAATAATATAAATCTCATAAGGCACTATTACGGAAACATTATTCTCCTTTATGCTTAGGATTACTATTATATTTTTAAATATTTAAAATAGTGGCAGATTGTTGTAATATTTTAAATTTTTAAAGGCCGTCCCACATCGGTTGGGGACTTGGGTGGCACAATGGGTATTAGAGCATTTTTTGGCTCCAAGGCTTGTGGCTTTCATGCAGGGGATTATACCCATTGAACCAGCCTATGTAAAAATATACACACCTACAAAAGCGGGCACGCATTCCCCGTCGCGTCATGCATGCCCGAGTCGAGTTGGGCACATGTACCTGTGCGAGTGTGTATGCTACGGTAATTAATTGTTTGCCCATGTTATTTTCTTATTTGTAACTGCTTTATAACAAATATTTTTTCAGTTTCTTTTTTTTTTTTTTTTTTGAAATGAAATTTTATCCTTTTCATTTGAAATGGAGAATGGTTATAGAGTAGAGGGCTACAATAGTGGCAGTTAGAATAAATAACATAAAAATACATTGAATGGCATCTAAGACCCATCTACACCGACACGGATTTCAGGGACCTTCAAAGTAAAGTAAAAATTTAAGAATCCACCACAATCCTGAAGATCCGCCGGTAACCAATACCGAAGATCCATCCAAAGAGATGCCACCACCATCGACAAACTCACGATCCATAAAAACTCCCACCACATTAGAAATGGGGGCAAACACCGGCCAAAAGCTTCACACATCACTTCAATCGAAGCTTTTAAATAATGTCTCATGGCGTAGAAATAGTGCATGTGTTCACGCAATAATGAAGCCATCAAAACGTCGGTAAAACCCATGACCAAAACTGTTTCAGAAACAAATATGGATTGTAAAAAGGCCTTCGTAGAGTCGATCTCCCCAGAAAAGAAGACTCTCACCAATGGGAGGATAAAACTCTCATATTCTACCCCTAAAATATGGAAAAAATAAGGAGAGAAACATGGAGAGCTGAAGCCTCCAAGCAAAAGATGTTCCCCAAAGGATCGATTTATTGAAAGCATAAAAAAATTAGATGAAAAGGGATTAAATCCTCCCTTCCCACCTCTCTAATAAAACTTCTTTTTACCAAAGTATTTTTTTTTTCACTTTCTAAATGTTCTATTAAAACACTTTTTTTAAAGAGAAAAGTACCAAATCAAGCCCCCCAAACTAATTTATCATAGAATCCGTCAATTTATTTTTTTATTACGGGATAGTGCCCCAATACGGGTTTGAATGACCCTGCCGTTTAGCATACACGACCCTTATGCATGACAGTTGGATTGCGCATTTGCCCTCTGGTTTAGGGTTTAGAAAATCATCCACACTGGTTCATCTTCTCCAAGAAGAGCTCTGGTTCATCTTCTCCAATGTGCCTCTGGTTCCAAACTTGATTTGATTGGTACAGTAACCTTGGCTCTATTTGGGTGCCTCTTCCTCTCTCTTCTCTCTCTACTTTTTTAGTTGCTACCCTCATTTGCTTCGACACTTCTAGCTCCCTCTATGCAACCATGATTTGTTAAAGCAAACAAATTTCACCATCCAATTAATCACAAGGTATTGATATGACAAAAAAATGAAAATATTCAGATCCAACTTCCAAGAGCTTCTCCACAAAATTTAGTTCCCCCTCTCAATTATTTATATCTAAGGCCATATTTCGATCCTCTCTGTGCAGATTTGTTCATGGTTTTAACAAGGTCTTTCTTGGACTTTTAGTGTAGTTGGGTGGGTGTTTTTTCGACCCAATTCAAGGTAATCCTTGGCGGATTATGCTCATTGTTTCGAACAAGAGAAAATGGTAGTTGACAAGACGGGATACAACGCCTCGTGGAGTAGGGAGCAGGAAAAGGCCTTTAAGAAGGGTTAAAACGTAAACTTAAACCCAACTTCTAAGTCGCCCTACCCGTCTTATACTCGGCAATCGCCTGTTTCGCATGTGCCAGGGCGCTGTTGGGTTATAAATAACAGCACCCGACTATTGGGTTATAAAAAATGGCACATGACCTTTTTAAGTAAATCGCACTTTAAAAAATAGTGTTTTCACAGATCCCAGAACTTCAAAAAATCGTAAAGCATTATTTTTTTTAAACGTTTAAGTTCTAGATTTTTTGCCTAAGACGTTTGTTGTTTTTCTAAAGTGCCCTTACAAATAATGGTACCATAAAAAATATTTCTAACTTTCGTCCCTTATATGTTCTCCCAATCCTTAACATCTCTCTCGCCACTTGCATGGTATGTGCTACTGATCACTGGTGACTTTTGAAGCAATGAATGTTATTTTAAAATAAGGTTTCAGATATTTACATGGATACCACTAATTTTTGAAAGCGTTGACTAGAGATTATTTTTCAGGGAAATTTACCTGATCAACCCTATCAGATATACCTTTTACGTCAGAGGCCTTGTAGTTTCACCTTTACCCAAACCGACCAGCTCCAAGCCTAGCCGACCCTACGGAGAGTAAAAAGTCCAAATTACCCCCTTTTATGACTTTCTTTAACCCACAAAGCATCCTCTTCTTCCTCATTTTAATCTGCTAAAAAGTTAGTGGTGGGTCAGGTGACGACGTCTTCTTTTTTAATCTGATCTGCTTCGATATGCTATTTCGAAGAAGAAAACAGAGGCTTGGGAGAAGAAGCCCCTGCATTTCTCCATTGTGACAAGAAGACCCTATTGCGACGAGAGGTATCTTACTTAAAACTCATTTTCAGTTTATTAGGGTCTCTTAATGGTGCAATATAAGAAAGTATTTATTTCCTTGGATCATTTTTTTTCAAAGTTAATATCGACTACAAATATAATCGATATCGACTCTATATACAGTCTACATCGATTGTATTTAGAGTCGGTAACGACTCTAAATACAGTCAATATCGACTGTATATAGAGTCGGTAATGACTCTAAATACAATCGATGTTGACTGTATATAGAATCGATATTGATTATATTTGCAATCGATATCGACTATATATAAAGTCGATATCGATTATATTTGCAGTAGATATTGACTGTATATAGAGTCGATATCAATTATATTTGCAGTCGATATCAACTATATATCGATTGTATTTATAGTCGATATGTGTTAAGAATCGTCTTTTCTCTTTTGTGTCATCAGTCTTATGATCCCTTCCTTCTCATTCTTAAACAGGCGATGACGGAGGTGAGGATTCCTCTTCTTTGTCACAATAATGGCCTTCTTGTAAACGATGATGGCTTGTATGAAGGTGGCCGGTAGAGGATTATTAACATTTCGATTAGTATTTCTTATGAACAATTCATGAGGCAAATGTCTGCTGTCAGTTTTGCTAGGGCGGATGAAACAGTTGTCATAAAGTTTCATATGAAGATAGTGAATACCCCTGTGGTTGCCGATTTTTGGATGTTGATGATTAGGCCACCCTATTTACGTTTTATAGATTCAGGGTGGACGTCATAAAGGTATTTATCATTAAGGAACCGTCATCCTTCTGAGTTAAAGCTGAACAAGTAGATCTTGGCAGGACTGATTTTATGAGTAGTCATTCATTTCAGTCATGTAAGTTTGAGGAGGATGAAACTATATACGATACCGTCCCGTTAGGCAATGACAATGATATTACGGCGAACATGACTTCCAAGAAAGCAACTTTTGATTTAAACGATGCTCTGATTGAATTGTATGATGACCCACTAAAAATATATGCATGGGTCACAACAATGTAGTCAATGGTTAGACTACACTTCAGAAAGGGTGATGAATACCGACGATTTCAATCATATCTTCCCCGATGGATGGACAACTTGGTTGACTCACGAATTATATTCTACCACGCTATCGATGGGAATTATCGGAGAAACTTAGCCCCATGTCCATACACATGAGCACCCCTTTGGTGAAGGGCCTAGTCAACCACGCCATTATCAATTCGGTGAAGTATCTAATCAATCCCATCAGAACCCCTTCGGTGAAGAATCTAGTCAACCACCTGAGAACACTGCTAGTGAATGGCGTAATCATCCTCAACCCACTAATAAAGATACCTTAGAAGAAGATTATGAAAGCGAACCGAATGGGTTTATAAAAGAGGAGCCAAAAAATTTTGTGAGAGACATTGATAATCCCCTAATAGACGGAGATTACGAAGTGTCAGAGACATCGGGTGACTCCTCCGATGAAGAGGTGGAAATTGAATATCAGAATTGGACGTTTAAAGTTGGAGAGATCTTCAGAGACAAATAAACATTTCAAATATCATTGAAAGAGCACGCTGTGGAGAAAATTTTTTTAATTCGGCCTTTGAAAACCGCTAGTTATCAAGTGACAGCCGGATGCTACAAACCCGATTGTTCGTGACGAATACATGCGTCTAAATTGATTGAGCTCGACTCTTTCTAAATCAAGACATTTAATAGTACTCACACATGCGGGGCCACTAAGATCGGATCGCGCGGTCACCGTAATGCAACAATCTCGTTCGTAGCCAACTATGTACGAGATAAACTTATAGAAAGATTCGACTACACACCGGTGTCGATAATATTTGATATTGTAAAAGCTTATAATGTGCTAATCTCATATACAAAGGCTTGGAGGGGAAAAAAACTTGCTCTTAATGATATTAGAGGTAATTGAAAAGGACAATTTGTGGACCTATCGGCCTACGTGAAGGAGATGGAGAGGGTAGATCCTAATGTACAAACATTCTTTCAACTTACACTTGACGGTAAGTTCCAAAGATTTTTTTAGAGTTTTGGCTCGTGCATCGGAAGCTACCGCAATACACTTCGTCGCATATTACTTGTAGATGGCACACACCTACGAGGAAGTTTCGAAGGGATCCTACTTATCGCCTCGACGCAAGACGGTAATGGTCATATATTACCGTTAGCATTTGCCATCATCGAGTTAGAAGAAGAGGATACGTGGATGTGATTTCTTGAACGGGTAGATACGTTCGTGATCGATGGGTTTCACAAAGATTTTATTTTTATCACAGATAGGTCAAAGGGTTTAATAAAGGCGATAAAATATATCTTTCCTAACGCATATCACAACTACTGCATGTGATATATGACACAAAATTTGGCACACAAGTATCCCAAGAACAATGTAAAGGGTCTATGGTGGAAAGTTGCGCGTGCATATTCAGTAGAGAGATTTGATTATTTTATGAATGAAATGAAGAAAGATCCTGCTGATCCTCGGGCCGTAGAATATATTTTAAAAATAGACCCGAAGCATTAGGCATGCGCATATATGGAAGGAAGGCAGTACGATTATTTGACTACGAATAATGCCGAAAGCTTAAATAGTGTATTAAAGATAGCTCGAGAGAAACCAATTATCGACTTAATCAGAACTACTAAAGAGAAAATTGTCGATCATTTTCAAAAGCGTCAACAAATATCTAAGAAATGGACCACCCTCATCTGCCCGAAAGTAGACAAATATATGAAGAAGGTGTTGCAATGGGCCGGTAAAAAGAAAGCTCAACCATACAGGCGCAATCAATTCCAAGTCAACTCCGGAAATTTCATTCATCATGTCGACTTGGAACACAAGAGTGTAGTTATCGCCGTTGGCACATTCATTGTTTGCCTTGCTCCCATGCCGTGGCGGCCATCAATCGGAGAAGTTATGATTACCATAACTTCTGTGATAAGTGATTTTTCAGCACTTACTTTAGGCAAACATACGACGGGCAATAACTTCCCACCCTCGATAAAAGCCAATGGGAGTTTCAAGCAGAGTAACTCCCTGAAAATATGAAAGTGAGACCACTCTATAATTGCCGAAAGCAAGCCGACAGTCTGAGGAAGAGGAGGATACGGTCTAAGGGTGAGGTTAGATCCCTACAGTGTAGCAGGTGCAATGAGTATGATCACAATCGCAGGAGTTGCATGGCAATGGGACCGATGGGTTGATAGTGTATATTTTTAATAATGATAGATGGAATGTAAACGAGACAATGTATATTTTCTAAGAAACTCAGAATCCCGATTTTTTTGTTTTGTAATAGTTGTAATTTTAGACTATACAGTTACTCAGAAACATGTAACATGTAATGTACAAATGAGCCGTCAGCGACTGTATATTGAGTGGTTGAGGATTGGATATAGAGCTGTCATCGACTATATAAATAATCAATGACGACTCTACATAGAGTCGATGGCAACTCTATGTAGAGTCGCCATCGATTTTATATAAAGTCGATATCGATTCATTGTAAAATCTCTATCGACTATCTATATAAAGTCGATATCGATTTATTATAAAATCTCTATCGACTATCTATATAGTCGATGAATGACGACTCTATAGAAAGTCGATAGCGACTCTATATAGAGTCGCTATCGATTATTTATATAGTCGATGACAACTCTATATAAAGTCGATAATGACTGCTGCTTCTACATTACAATCACTGTTACTTAAAAATATTTCATTTACAAAAAAATGTGTCATTTACATTTACAAAATATTTTGTTTACATTATAACCACACTACTATTGCGCCTCCTCCTTTTTATCGTCCTGCTCCAGTGCTCCTCCTCCATCGCTGGTGTATTTAGCCAGTGTATGGCCAATTTCTGCCATGATCCTATCCATATCTGATTGTGCGAAATCAAATTTTTTCCCCGACATGAAGTACTTCACATACTTCATCACAAACACCCCACAATCACTTGAATTGTTATGTAGGGGAACGACTTTGATCCGATAGTCACTAGATGACAAAGGATAGGTCTTCGCGTTCAGTGCAGTGGAGTCACCATACGAATATAAAATTGCGATAAGGTATTGGGTCTGTTTCGAAATAGAGGAATGCCAGATATGCTAAGCTAATAATAATAAAAGATATGTTAAGCAAAATATCTTACTAGCGTTTGAAATTAGGTCGGATATCTTTCCTTAAAGGGTCTATTAAAAATAAGGTCGACGACCATTATCGATCGTTCAACTACCTTCACGATCGCAAGCGCCTAGTGTAATGATTGTTATGAAAGAATTGGGATAAATATCTACAAAAAAGCAATATAATCTCAAAGGGTATGATAGGAAAAATTATAAAGAAAAATTATAAAGAGGTTGGAAGCATATTGTGCTGCACTCGTCAGCCCACAGCTTCTGAAACTGATTGAAGAAGAAATTTTCCAGTAGCTTCTTGCCTTGGTTCTATTGGAGTTTATGGGCAGCCCACCGTTTGACTTGAAACTCAAACGATTCTTCGTATAATTTTTTAGCAAGAAGGAACTTGTTGAAATCGTTAAGTTCAAAGCCCATGTAAGTCAGAGCAGTAGGGCACATAAGGAAGCATTTGTCCTTTGCATCAAGATGAATATTGTCATCAATTACTTCCAAGTATCTCAGGTAGGCGCCCATAATCTAAAAACAATGCAGTTATAGTTTATATGCAACATTCAAAAGTGTCGTCTCCTGCACTTTAATAATATATAAATAATCGTTATTGACTCTACAATGAATCGATATCGATTCTCCATACAGTCGTTACCGACTAAATAAATAATCGTTATCAACTCAACAATGAATCGATATCGATTCACCATACAGTCGTTACCGACTAAATAAATAATCGTTATCGACTCTACAATGAATCGATATCGATTCGTTCTAGAGTCGATAACGACTGTGTAAAGAGTCGTCATCGACTCTTCAATGAATCGATATCGATTAATTTTAGAGTCGATAATGATTCTATTTTGAGTTGTCGGCATCTTTATATAATTCTATCTGTGCCTATAGTAGGGTTACTTTACTTGCAAAATTATCCAAGTAATTCGTGCCCACCAAACATCTGAAAGATTGCACCACCAGTGTATAATTACCGACAGTATTTACGTAGTTGCTACATAAATAAAGGCCAACGTAACTAATTTTCATAATAAATAATAAAGTGAAAGATTCAGGCTTGTTCCTGGGAAGAATGACTTACTTGTCCTCAAACTCAAGCTTGTTCCATATGTCTAGCATGTATTTCTGCTCCGCTGTCAGCTCAGTAATAGCATCATCAGTCGTAGACCCAGGCTCAACGGTAGCATCAGCCACCGGTCGAGGCTCAGCCGTAGGTCCTTCAATGGCCTTCTTGGTTATAGACTTTTTCACCGTCGCTCCCTTTCGCTGTGTCCTAGGTTTGACGGCAGTTGTTTTGATGAGTTTCCCTTGCCTAGGTCTTAACCGATGTTCAATTTTTTGGGGAGATAATTGGGTCAGTCGGTCATTTGTCAGGTCACTTCGTCCATGGGAGGATCCTCATGCATTGGAGCTGATGGATCTGTATCGACGGCTGTGTCACACACCTTCAATATCAGCTCCTCAATAACGACATCCTGAACATCGAAATAATGGTATAATATAAGAAATAATTTTTGGTCCCCATTATAAAAAGTCTATATCGATTTTGAATTTAATCGTTATCGGCTCTATATGCAGTTGATATCGATTGCCTATACAATCAGTACCGACTCTATATGAAGTCGATATCGATTGCCAATATAATCAGTATCGACTCTATATGAAGTCGATATCGATTGTACATAATATCGTTATCGATTGCATATATAGTCAATCTCGATTGTATTACAATCGTTATCGACTCTATATGCAGTCGATATCGATTAATTTTAATAATCCTGAACATATATAAAAACTACGTATCAACACATACCTTAGGTCTCGCCTCCAGTAAATTTTCAAGAAGTTCTTAAATATTCCCCTAACCCTTTCTGACCAACGAGTTGTAGTGATTTAACTTCTGCAACTCCGCATTCCTTGAATTGAGCCACTCATTCAAGGAGTTGCATAGTTTCTCTATGGAGGCACAACATTTTGCCAGGACCACATTCTCTCCCTCCAAATGGCTCACTCTTTGGGTGAGCTTCAAATTCTCTAGCGCCAAAGCGTCGACTCTCCTCAACAACTACTCATTGGAGGAGGACGGTGCAGCTGGGCTCCCTTTCGCAGTTAGGCTCTCCTTCGTGGCCCCCCTAGTTTTAGGCCGCTCTATATCTACATGGACGGGGCCCTCTTTCGAGAAAGATTCTTCGTCCGATGTCGATTGGTCATTAAATTCTTTCTCGTCAATATTCTCGACCGGAATGTAATTTTTAAACTTCTTCAACCGCAACTCTTCCACAGCTTTCTTGACCGGCACGAGGGGAGCCTCTTTCCTCTTCCCCCCAGCGACATTTCGACCCCGAAGATATTTTTTTAAGACGGATATCTCTAATTCAAAGGCAACAGGCACGAGGGGAGCGCGAACCTTTTGAAATATAAGGAAACACGATAAATAACAGACTAAATTGATAATATATTCCAAATGTAAAGTATCGACAATTTAATAAGTTATTATCGATTTTGTAATGAATCACTATCGACTTATTAAATAGTCGTTAACGTTTCTATAAAAAATCATTATCGATTATTTAATAAATCGTTATTATTCTGTAACAAATCGCTATCGACTATATAATAAATCGTTATCGATTCAGTATTGAATCGCTATCGGCTATTTATTACGTCGTTATCGATTCAATACAGAATCGATAACGATTTATTAAATAATCGATAGTGATTTGTTACAGAATCGATAACGATTATTTAATAAGTCGATAACATTCATTATAAAATCGGAACTTTATTTATTTTAATCGGCATCGGGTCTCTCTATTCCTTAACTTTATTTATTTGAATTATTTAATAGGCATCATACCTTGCTGTCTAACATCTGTCCGTGAGTGTAACCTTTGATCCTTGATTGCGCCCTGTCCGACCATTTCATTAGTCGTGGGAAAGGGTCCTTAAGGCTTATCTGGACAGGCGAGATATCTGGCAGCATCTCATAAGCCCACTATTAAAGTACACATATGCATTCATATGTGTTGTACGTCTTAAGGGTTTTATCCATCTCGACAGTCTTTCTATTCGCCCGCCCTTCATTGTATACTCCATCGAGTCATGATACACATGGAGACCCCACGAAGTTCGATTAAAGTTCTTAACGTCATCGATGAGGTCGATGTGGTCTTCCGCCAGTTGATGATGGGACCCAGGAAAAAGAAATATATACAATATATATAGAAGAGACAACTTTACGAAGTCATCATCACATTCCGCTCTCCAAATTGCAGCATCTATATGAGAACGGAGAATTTTTTCAGGAGGCGTTCTACGAAAATATTTGTATCGAATGGTTTGTTCTTCCGGTGGTTTAACGGACGGGGTATACTTTTCAAGGCCAACTACGGCAAGACCCAGTATCAATGCAATGTCCAACTTTTAAAGATAGACATCAGTCTTCCCGATTCGAAAGTAGTTTTTTTCAACCCAAAAAGTCAACATTGCATCGACCACATCTCCAAGAAATTTCACACAAAATTAAAAACTGAAGCTCTCAACAACTCCTTTCGAGTTGGATTAGCGGTATCGTAGAGATTCGAAATAGCACTAGGGGAACACTTGGCAACATATCTGTGTACAACCATCTTGACAACTTGTTGAAATGAACTGTAATAAAAAAAAAAGGACTGAGTCCCACACTAACATGAACTGTTTATATGTTAAATGAACTGTAATATATAAGTTGTAAATATCGATATCGATTAAATATAGAATCGATATCGATTGAATATAGAATCGATATCGATTGTATTTAGAGTCGATATCGACTCTATATATAATCGATATCGATTTTATATTCAATCGATATCAATTGCATATAGAGTAACCTTAAAAAATTATGACAAAATGTGCAGTGACGAAAGGAGAAGAAAAAACTCTACAGCAATGGAAGATAATTTTAATTCTAACTTACAGATTTGGTAGCTTGAAGATTGAAGAACGGAACGCTAGCGGCTACGAATCGACACCGCCTCTCCACCGACTTCGAACGAAAAAGTAAAAAGTAAAAAAATATAGACAGTGAAGAGTTGAAAAAAGGCGGCTATTTATTACATTGGGGATAGTTTCGCCATTTCCTAAAGGCGGGCGACGACGGCTCGATGCGTAGCGGGTCGATTTGGGTAAAGATGAAACTACAGGGCCTCTGACATAAAAGGTGTATCTGAGAGGGCGGTCTGATTAATTTCCCTATTTTTCATCTCAATTTTTGACGCTATAAATATTCAAATCATGATTTTCAAATCATATAATACACATAATATTTGCACATGACATGTGTCTAAAAAGGTGATTGGTGAAGTACGGCACCTAGCTCGCCTCTCACCTAATTTTACACTTAAAAAAATCAAAGTAGGGTGGTGCCAATTGAACCCATTGGACCCACTCCTCTTCGTCTCCAGATACGTACTGCTATCATTTTAAGGTTTGTTACTCCAATGTACTTGTCAAAGAATGCTCTATCTTGTCATAGAATTTTAATAAGACTCACCATATGGATTTAACTAACTTTTTATAGCAAGCTGTCAACTTCACATGCTACTTATTTATTTATTTTTACTTTTTTATTATGCTCGGGACTCGCAGTAGTGATGGGATTTAACGAGATTAGATGCTAACCCTCCACCTTATGCATCTAAGATTGGGACTGGCATTATTAACCCATGTGCAATCCTATATTTGTGTGGTTTGAGTAAATGTCACATAATCAACTTAGTACACCGAATATTAGGGGTGCGATCGGCTCGGATTGAGCCATACCGGACCCAAGAATCAACCCGATTGGATCTGAATCGGACATCAAATGGACCTGACTGAAAATTGGGTCTGGGTCTGGAACACATTAGATGAGACCCGACCTAACTCAAACCTAACTCGAGTTATTGTTGTGACGGGTCTAGTCCTTCAGATTTTAGGCCCGAAACCGATCCCGATCTGACCTGAACCCAATTGACACCCGAATGCAAATGTATTTGTGTTATGTGTGCTAGTAAGATATATTATTTTTGATATAAAAGAGTTAAAGCCATGTTTATTTTATAAACCTTTTTTTTCTTTCATGGGCTATTCGCTTAGCCAACAGTTGACCTATTCGTCTAATTAGTAAACTAGTCATTACTTTTATGTAACTAATTTCACTAAAAATATTTCTGCACATTAGGTTTTTTATTTTTTAAAGGGTATTCATTGCAAAAACAAGGAAATCATATTACAAGCGATCAAAAGGCGAGTGAGACACTTCCTGTAAACAGACTGGATCGAAAAAAGAAACAGAAAAACTAAAGGGCGTGTTCGAATGGGTGTGGAGAAAATAAAAAACAAATAGAAATGGTGATGGATCTTTGACTGTGAAGGAGGCGTATAATAGACACTGTCTTTAAATTAGTGTTCATCTTCACACAGACCGTCTTTAAATTAGTGTTCATCTTCACACAGTGGTAAGCAATCAGACCCAACGAACATGATCTCTGGATACAACGATCACAATCAAAATTGATTAGATGCTGTGATGAAACAACTCCCAGAACACGCTTATCTTAATATGCTCAGTAACAATTTGCAAAATGAAACAAGCGAAGAGAGAGGATATGTCTTTCTTTCGATTATATTAAGTCTATTTAGAAGTGCAAAAGACTATGAAGTGCAAAAGATGCACCATTTTATTGCAACGGTTCTGATGAGACATCACAAACCAACGAACAAAATGATTCTAAACGATCACAAGTAAACGGTCAAAGAACTAAACGGCAGGGTATAACCCCTTCAAACCCATATTGGGGCGCTATCCCGTAATAAAAAAATAAATTGACGGATTCCGTGATTAATTAGTTTGGGGGGCTTGATATGTTACTTTTCTCTTTTTTTAATGAGGATTTGAGATGTCACGGATCTCAGAACTTTAAAAAACTATGAAAACATTATTTTTTTTAAACATTTTCTAGATTTTTTGCTAAAACGTTTATTTTTCAAGATTGTTTTTCTAATTTTCCCTATTAGTAACTATGAGCTCTTTCTTTGTAATGCTGATTGCAAATCATGGTTACCCTTTTAACACAAAATCTAATGTTTTCATTCGGGTCCTAATTTTTCCCTTCTCGCTTTATGTATAATAAATATGATCAAGATTTTTTTCACCCACTCTTCTACAACATAGATCTTTAGTGCGCGATCTTTAAATCAGAGGACACACGGATAGTTTCTAGGTGGCATGTGTCCACAAAAGTGAGCCATGAACCATGTCACAGTATGTGCAGTGGGTCACTTATCAAACACCAACTCAAAAAGTTAATTAGTGTCATTGCCAAAGGGTTTGTATTAGGTACCGACCAGAGTGACAACACTAGTTGCATGACTTTTGAAGATGTTTGTCATGTAGAATCAATATGCATGTGTGTCGTCCGATGGTGCACCCATGATCTCAAGATCTTTGGTGTGGTAGATTGGGATAAAAAATAATCTCTACAATCTGATTTAAAATAATCAAAGATCATATAAAATTAATGATATATTGATTTTACATCATAGCCATTAATTTTTCCATTGACTGCATTGAGTCAATGGAGGTCATTTTTCCTCCCAATCTTCTATACAATAGATTTTAAGATTGAGGGCATACTACCATTAGATGAAACATATATTAAACATGACATATATCCCAAAAAGTGACCCAAATACTAAGAGCATTGACAGTCGGGTTGGGTACCTAATACCAACTCATCAACAAATGTGTCCTGTGTGAAGAAAAATTGTCACTAAAATATTTTTTTTCTTTTATTAGAACTGGTATTGTAATAGTCCCACACCGGATAGGGAAAAGTCCTGACCCTGAGCTATAAGCAATTGTGGACACTATATGTCATGACGCATTTTAGGTGGAGACTTAAGCTTATGCCAAAAATAAAATTAGGGCGGGGACCTAAGCCCAAAACCAAACAATATTGTGACATGTGGGTCTGGGTCGTCACAAAATGGTATCAAAGCCGATGACGGCGGATTATAATAGTCTCACATAAGATAGGGAAAAGTCCTGGCCCTAGGCTATATGCGATTGCGGACGCTACATGTCATTATGCATTTTGGGTGAGGACTTAAGCCCATGCCAAAAATAAAATCAGGGCGGGGACCTAAGCCCAAAAACCGAACAATATTGTTACATGTGGGTCTGGGTCGTCACTTGTATAGTGTATTCCACCTTTCTCAAGCTAGTTTGGAACATGTTACTTACTGTTTATATAAAAACACTAATTTTCATCAAAGCGTTCTACTTATGCACGGACCCAACAAAAAAAATTAGGCAGGTCAAGATTTCATCAAAATAACATTTCCATTAATGTGTGATTAAAAAGGTCCAACATTTTTAAAATGAACAATTACCATATAAATCTCCAAACCTAGTCTAGTCATTCATTTTTAAATTGTTTTACCGTGTTACAAGGATCAAAAATTCGGATTTCATTTCAATTTCAAGCTGGACCGAAACCGAAATTTCGGCCGAAAACTTCACATGCACTACAAAAAAATAAGACTAGTAGCGGCAATTTTTTGCAGTAAAAAGCTGCCGCTATTAACGAAAAAACTATTTAAGGCTATTAAGACTATTAGCAACAAGGATATTAGCGGTAGTTTTTTTGTTAATAGCGGCAGTTTTTGGCTGCCGCTAATAATCTTATTTTTTGTAGTGAGGGAGGGGACCAAAAATTTTTCCGAAAATATGGGTTTTTGTTTCGGTTTCGGTGGGGACTAAAATCGAAACATTTTGGCCAAAATTTTGAACCATGCTGGGTTAAATTACACATGAAAATATTTACGATTCAATCTTTGGCCTATCAAATTTTAGAGTTTTTTGCATTTACCCCCTTGAGATATGTTTTATTTAGATGATGGTCTTCCTATCAAATGACAGACTTGGTGCAAAATGGGTGCAAAATAGTCACATATACCTAATCAACCACCCTTCTAAGCTAGATTGGGAGCGGCTCAATTATCTTTTAACAACTCTTTATTTTATAAGGAACAATAGGATCTCACCATCTGATTGAGATAATGACCTCATTATAACACAATTAAAGCACATGAGTGTGTCATTTTTTCAAATTATTTTTTCCAATTTTGTTGGGGAAAAAAGTGCGGCAAAACAGCCGCTTACAACATTTGTCATTCCACCTTTAAAATAAAATCTCGGCTCCGCTCTTGGAAAGTAAGCTTGTTCAGTTTCCTCGTTCAGTTTCTTCTCTATGTTATCTTTTGCTTTCTTCTTAGAAAGATAGTATGCCACTTTCTAGGGTTAATTCTTTTTCTTAAGGAATATATGACCACTTTTAAATAAATGACTATTCTATGAATGCTTATTGAATATTAGGCCACATAATAAATAGCTTTTGACAATCTGTCATCCAGATGGTAGTTCATAAATTGAATCATCCTCACTAGAGGATATCAATCATTCGTTCTATGCCCGATTGCAATCTAAAATAAATGTCTTTCAATAAGTAGGACTTTTATGTCAGACACAAGTGTGAATAATGAGCTACTAATTAACTTATTTGAATTAATCAAACATATATGCTACATGATTCTAATTAGAGCTACTAGTTAACATTAGTCATGTTGTGATGGGGCCAATACTCGAGCTTGCAGCTTGGTGCTTGAGGCACGACATGCTGTGTCAGGAGGCCATGCGACATAAAGCCAAGAGGGCCTTACGACGTAGTCGCGCTGCGAGGATGCGACACGGTCGCATGTGGGTAAGACGCATGAGAGACACGGTCGTGACACGGACGCGACACAGCCAAGATAGGCTAGCGATGCAGAGGCGTTGCGGTATGTCAAACCAATAGGTTTGAGGTTCTCCTGCCATTATGGCTAAATGACTGTTTTACCCTTCTATGTGAGAGAGTTGGGGGAAACTGCTTCCCACCCACACGGGGCCTTGCGTTGCCAGAGGAGGCGCAAGTGTCTCCTAGGCCTGAAAGAGTGGGCCTAGGACGTCGACGCAGCGACGCCGTGTGACACCCAATATGAGGTTAAAGTTAGGCCCCGAACTATGCGTTGCGGTGCATACAGCTGGACAATCTCGCGAGAAGAACACCAGCGCTGCGTGGGACTCAGTTGAGCACGCGAGCACGAGGCACAAGGTTGTGGGCTTGGTTCGATATATGAGCAAGACATGATGGCATGGGGCGCTGCATGCCAAGACGGTTGCGAAGCGAGGTACTAGTGCAATGCACAAGGTGAAGCTTGAGCAGACCAAGTTTAGCAGCGGTGCAAATGGGCGTGTCATAAGGGGCACGATAAGTTTGGGTGGTAGGCCGCGAAATAGAGGTAACCATGTTGGAGGAGTTCCCGTCCTCTAGGCGGGTGGTATCAGAGCTGATGAGTAAATGGGCTTACTTCGTTGCACGTGGTAGCGAAGCACCGCGCGGGTTGGTAGCGTGTCGAAGGACGCCCCGCGACAGTTGGTATCAGAAGTAGGCTGACTTAGCGCAGCGGGCGTTAAGTGCCGCACGGGACTGAGGTTGCAGAAGTGCGACCCTGTGACATTTGCTATCAGAGCTGAGTTCGATCCAAAAGCGATGATGCTATTCAACAAATTTGTGCAGAGGCACGCGATGTGGTGTAAAGAGGGCACGCGACATCCATGAGTAAATTGGTGTCAGCAGCGACACGCGGTGTGGTATCAAGAGGGCACGCGACATCCCTGAGCGAGTTAACAAGTGAGGGCCTTGTGACAGCAGAACCAGGTTGACCCGACAGGGGTGACGGTGGGGAGCTAGTGGGAAGGTGCGGATCTAAGAACTAGATATGAGATGCTAACAGGCTGGGAGGAGTTGGCAGGGTCAGTTCACTGCGATCATGCGTCAACGAGGACGTTGACATTATGGAGTGGTGGAGGATGTGACAGGGCCAATACTCGAGCTTACCGCTTGGTGCTTGGGGCACGACATGTGGTGCTAGGAGGGCACGCGACATGGGGCCAAGAGGGCCTTGCGACGTGGTCACTCTGCGAGGATGCAACACGATCGCATGTGGGTAAGACGCAGGAGCGACACGGTCGCGACACAGCCAAGATAGGCTAGCGATACAGAGGCGTTGCGGTATGTCAAACCAATAGGTTTGAAGTTCTCCTGCCATTCTGGCTGAATGACTGTTTTACCCTTCTATGTGGGAGAGTTGGTGGAGATTGTTTCCCACTCACACGGGGCCTTGCGTTGTTAGAGGGGGCGCAAGTATCTCCTAGGCCTGAAAGGGTGGGCCTAGGACGTCGACGCAGCGATGCCGTGTGACACCCAATGCGAGGTTAAAGTTAGGCCCCGGACTACGCATCCCGGTGCATACGGCTGGGCAACCTTGCGAGAAGAACATCAGCGCTGCGTGAGACTCAGTTGAGCACAACAGCATGTGGGCCAAGGATGAACGGGTGCTAGTAATTCGGAATGTACACGAAGGCAGGTTGCGTGAGACTCAGTTGAGCACGCGAGCATGAGGCACAAGGCTGTGGGCTTAGTTCGGTATGTGAGCAAGAATGATGGTATGGGGAGCTGCATGCCAAGACGGTTGCGAAGCGAAGTACTAGTGCAGTGCATAGAGTGAAGCTTGAGCAGGCCAAGTTTAGCAGCGGTGCAAATGGGCGTGTCATAAGAGGCACGATAAGTTTGGGTGGTAGGCCGCGAAATAGAAGTAACCACGTTGGGGGAGTTTCCGTCCTCTAAGCGGGTGGTATCAGAGCTGATGAGTAGATGGGTTTGCTTCGTTGCACGCGGTAGCGAAGCACCGCACGGGTTGGTAGCGCGTCGAAGGACGCCCCGCGACAGTTGGTATCAGAAGTAGGCTGACTTAGAGCAGTAGGCGTTAAGTGCCGCATGGGACTGAGGTTGCAGAAGTGCGACCCCGTGTCAGTGTGCTATATGATTCTATGTAGAGTTGCTAGTTATCTTATTTAGTTTGGTCAAATATATATTGCATGCGCCTTGCAAGTAGAGGGTCATGGTCTAAGAGCATCTCCAATGGGAGTAGTCAAAATTCACTGTTTGGAGAATGATATGATAAATTTCAATACTTAATTTCATACTTCAAATTTTGAGAAGTCCAACAGGAGAAGTCAAAAAGGTATTTGACGCCTCCATTAAAATTGATCTACTTGGAGTGACAAGACTGGCCCTCGAATATGACAACCATGGTGGCCATCATAGGCCCACCAAAAAATAAGGCACAAAGGAAATTTTTTTTATATTTAAAATTAGACCCTCAAAACCTTTTAATAAAGCCCTAATACTTAAAAGGTCCCCAAATTTTTAATAAAGCAACTATCGAAAACTTCAAGCACCAAAAGCGCCTAACTCTCATGCTCACTATATTTCGGAGAGAAATCTCTCAACATGGGTTGTGCGATTGTATGGTACTACGTACCGATACTAAGGTGTATAGGCATCGATTGTGCTATTGTATGGTGCTTCACATCGATATTAAGGTGTATAGACTCTAATATATTTAATAAAAATAAAATTAACTACTATATTGTGCCTAAAAAGGTTTAAACTTAGGACCTAAGTGCCACTAAGAAATTACTCAACCACTATAACACTACACTAAGTTGTGTAAAAACTTGATTTTTTTTAATATATTATAATGGCTCCTGACCAACGTTTAAACACCAAATGGTATTTCAATGATCATCTACCACTACATTAGAATTTGCTATCTCATACCATTGGAGTGTGGTTTCTTTTTCTTTTTTTTTTTGATAGATTTGAAATGTGGTTTCTTAATAGGCCATGCAACACCAATTTATGATCAATCTAAATGTTTCAGGAGGCAATCCATCATTGGAAAATGCTATAGCCAATTAATCATGTCCATAAGTGGATGCTAACTATCTGATAGGTGAGTTTTAATATCAACCATTAGAACTACACACAATGGTTTATATTAGAGTGCACAGATCGGAAGGTTAAAACCTCTAAAAAAAAAATTTATTTTTTGGGGTCACTACCTTTCAAGTTATGATCTATAACTTTGACTGTATAGATTATGCATACATTTAGCCCATCAACGACATACGATCATTTAAGAACCATTTTGGTGCTTAAATAATGATCAGGAGAGTCGTGTCCATTATATATATATATATATATATATATAATCGAAAGGGAGTCAACAACAACTTTTTTTATTTTTTAATATTTTCAAAGGTGTTTGACTTTTGGAGGTTTTCATTTTTTTTTTTCAATTTTATCATCCTATTCGGCATCCAAAACCGAAATTAAATAAAATTTGAATAAGTTCGGACCAGTCCAAATCGGCTTTTGGGTCGGTTCAGACTAGTTCAGTTTCCTCGATTTTCAATTTAGTTTCAGGTTCTGGGTCAAACACGCAAACCTTGCATCCGTATTCGAGGTTTTCATTTTTTTTTTCAATATTCTCATCCTATTCGACAACCAAAATTGAAATTGAATAAAATTTGAATCGATTCGGATTGGTCCAAATCGGCTTTCAGGCCAATTCAAATTGGTTCAGTTTCCACAATTTCAATTTAGTTTCGGGTTTCGGGTCAAATACTCAAACCTTGCATTTCTAACATCACCAATAACTCGAGATGCAAGCGAAAAAATAGAAAGAAAGAAAGTAGAAGGTGCTTCCATCTTTCAAACAAGACAATTTCCAGTGGGAGAGCACTGTATTCTTCCCTTCCTTTATAAATCGTAATTGGTAATTGACAAAGAAGAAAGAGTTGTTTCTCTTTACAAGAGTTTAATGTCTTAGATATTCTCTCTCTCTCTCGATTCTTTGAACCAGGCATATCATAAATTCACCATGTTTTGGTGATTATTTTTTTTTGTGTGTGTGGGTGTTAGTTTATGGCATAAAGAATTTTCTCAGGCTCAGAAAAAATTATGGTCGATAGGAGTTTTGTTTAGATTATCTTTTCTTTAAAAAAATAAAGTTTTCTTTGTATTATTATTCTTTAAAAAATAGGAAAAAATTAAAATTTCTTTGAAAATAAAGTTTTATTAATTTGTGAAAAAAAATTATTTAAATATAATAAGTCTTATTTCAAAATTTCGTGAAAAGGATATTTGGCTAGTATTTTAATAAAGTACTTTTATTTTTGAATTTGAAGCTTGGAAATCTAAGTCGTGAGATATTGAGTACTTTGAGTTGGTATCCTATTCCACGTGGAGTAGGATACTGCATTGTGCAATTGTTTGTGGTGTCAAAATGAGTCAGTTCGACTCTACTCAGGTGTACTTGACGCCCTCATGGGAGTGCTCTAGTCTATTTAAAGGCACTAACAGCCTCACACGAGTCCACTTTTTTGAAAGAGAATTTTTTTTTTAAATAAGTAAAAGGGTACCTTTAAATATCGCCCATGGAATTTTTAAAAGTGATCACGCCAAAAATTATTAGTTGCTTTAAATGAGACGAAAATCATATTTTGCTCCAATCTTTTATACAATAAATCTTGAGGCCATAAGTATGAGGATTAATTTTTAATTTCACATGACACAAATCTTAAAAAAGTGGGCCCTAAAGTCATGTGACACATATTATGTTCAAACATGAATTAAAGCTACTTTTTAGATTATGTGCCATGTGCAATCGAAAATTATTCGTTTGATGGTACGTTCATTGCGTTAAGATTCTTTACGTGAAAGATTGGGGCAAAGCTCGATTTCCATCTTCTGATTTAAAACTGATAATGTTTGGCATGAGCACTTTAAAACTGATAATGTTTGGCATGAGCATATTTAAAGGTACCTTAACTGAAATTCAATTGAGCACCATTTTTTTCAAAAACAGACTACATACCATCAAAGTAATACATAGATTGAAGAGCAACTGAGAGTAATATTTTAGAAAGATTTAATCCATCTTATATGTTGATTATAATATCAATTGTTGTCTTTTATTTTAATGATTGATATTAAAATTCATCAATCAAGATAATTGACATCCCCTTAAAAGGCATATGATTCTTTGGTTTTACATATTTTGGAATGATAAATTTGCCACTTAAATAACTCAAATTGATCACAGATTGCCCACCATAAGATATTAGAAAATCACACTTCAATGGTGTGAGATAAAAAGAACCATTCTAATAGTGTAAGATCATTTACATATAATTTTGGCGTTCAAATGAAGGTACAGAGAGCCTTTATCCCTAAAATCCATTTGGGTAGCTCTAAACGCACCCACATGCTCTCCCAAAGCACTACGTGTGCAACACCTTAAAAATCTTTAATTGCTTTAGATTTGATGATAGTGATCGTGTTTCACCCCAATCTTCTAAACAAAGGATCTTGAGATCATGTCGCACTTATTGCACAATTAGTTTTTTATTCCATGTCACAACGTGATTTTATGGCCGTATTTTAGGGATATGTGATATGTGAAATTACAAACCGACCTTTTGATAAATAAGAAATGATCTCAAGGTCTATTGCAACGATCAAAATTTTCGACTGAAATTTCAGTTCAAAATTTTGGTTTTAGCCCCTTTCGAAACTGAAATGATACCCGAAATTTTGATATTGGTCCATTATGTATAAGATCGGAGTGAAACACGATCTCTCCTTCATCTAATCCTAAGCCATCAACGGTTTTTAAGGAATTACACGCGTGACACTTTCAGAGAACGCGTGGGTACCCCAAGCATTTAAGAGTTGAAAGCGCGTTTTGATCGACTCCGGAATTGCAATTAAGTATGGAGACTCCACGTGGCGGTCGACAATGATGACGCGCTGCGCGGGACAGCTACAAAAGCCAAAGACAACTCGGTGTCTCCAAGTCAAATTCTATGAAACAAATATCTTATGTAAGCGCATATATTTTATATGTGAAACGAATGAATTCTTCTTGAGTTGTGGATTAAATCCGTCATCCACATGTCTATGACCCACCAAAAGAGAGGTGGTCACCTTAAAGATCACTTGTAAGGCAGATATATTCTCATCAATCTATGAGGTTATGCACTGGGCTGCAAACATTTAGAGCCTCAAAAACCCTGTAGATCTCAAAGGAGTGCAACGTTGGTACACTGATAGCTAGACAGACTCAAAAACCGTATAGAAGCTCTAACCTAAAAGCTATTTCCATGATATGATCCTAGCCTTATATTTGTATGCTCATATAAGCTGTTGATCAACAGTTGTACGTGATCATCATGTGGAGAAAAGGCATCAAAGTTGATCTAAGAGATCGACCGAGTATTCGACGCTCCATACTAATGCAAAAAAAATGTTTTGATCAAATGATTATGATTCTCCGATCAAAACAATGTTTAACTCATACATGCCTTACGGAAAGTCTATAATCATTACATTTTATTCCTAATTATACATGTGATACAACTGATCTTTACTTCTCCTTAATGAGAGATCGATAGTTTTAAACTTTTAATTCTAATTTAAGCACCTCGTTAGCAACGGAAACCGGCTAAAGCTGACACATATTATAAGTCCTACAAACCGTGAAAGTCAAACTTTGACTCCTTTTCAGTGGATGATAACAATCGCTTCATGAATATTATGATTGTCTCAAAGGAGGTGAGACCAAAAAATACCTTATTATTATTATAAGAACAGTATTATATGAAGGACAAATTTTCTGAAGACAGAATACAGGCGGATGAGGTGGCGCGACTCAATTAGCTGCTAGAACGGTAGGCTCGGACGGTACAGTCAATCACATCGCGCCACGTCCTCCGCCTGCACTTTGTACTCAAAAGATCCCGGCTGCACTTTGTACTCAACAGAACCCGGCAGCACTTTTTACTTAACAAATCTGTCTGTTTATAATTTTCCTTATTACAATTCGTTTCTTCGACTTTCTTCTTCCCCAAATTTGGCATAAATTCCGCCTAATTTAGCAGAGATTCCGCCAAACTCACCTCCAAATACAGCTTTTGCCAAATCGAACTATTCTCCATCAACCAAAAATTTAAAAAAAAAACCAAGAAAACCTCTCTCTCTCTCTCTCTCTCTCTCTCTCTTGATTCGATTCGCCCCTTTCTCTTTCTCTCTCATCATCGAATCTATCTGTTCGAAATAAAACACGTCCGTCGAAACCCTAGCTTTTTCCAAACCGTAGAGGATGATGTACTTTGCTGTAGTAAATTCTATTTAAAATTCTTTCTCTTTCTCTAAAATTGATCAGCAAAAGGGAAAATTTCTGTGATCGCTTGTTGATTTGGTTGGAATGGCGATTCTGTATTCTCTGGTGGCACGGGGCTCTGTGGTGCTGGCGGAGTTTACTTCGACTTCGACGAACGCGAGCGCGATTGCTCGACAGATACTGGAAAAGATCCCCGGAACCAATGACAGCCACGTGTCGTACTCTCAGGACCGCTACGTGTTCCATGTCAAAAGGACCGACGGCCTCACCGTTCTCTGTATGGCCGACGAATCTGCCGGACGTGAGCTTTTCTTTGATCTCTTCTCCCTTTTTTAAATTACTAGTCGATTCTTATTTTTTGTGTGTTTGATATATCATATATAGAGGTTTGGATGTGTTTGATAGTATGAGATCGGTTGTTTTGCTTGTAATTTTCTGCGGATTAGTTGATTTATAGTGTTTGCGAATTGGGAAGATGAGAATGGGATTGAGTGGGAATTGTGTTGGGATACTGAATTTTCAATTGGTTTTTTTGAAGAATGAATTGATTGGAGGCAATTTTGGTGTTAGATTAGGTGTGAATCATTCGCGAATTTGGAAGATGAGAATGAGAGGGAGTGGAAATTGTGTTGGGATACTGAATTTTCAATTGGTTTTTATGAAGAATGAATAGGTAGGAGATCTGTTATGCATTAGATTAGATGTGGATCATTCGGGAATTGGGAAGACTATAACCAAGCAAAACAAAAAAAAATTAAGCAATTGTTTTTTAACCGAGCAAAATTTATTTTTCTTTAACCGAGTAAAAAAAAAATTTAACTGAGCAAACAGAAAATTTAACTGAGCAAAAAACAAGGTGAGAATCAGTTGCTGTTGAAATTGTGTTGGGACATGAATTGGTAGGAGACCGATTGGGCATTACATTAGGTGTATCATGAGTTGGGAAGATGACAGTGAGATGGAGAGGGAATTGAGTTGGGACACTGAATTTTAAATTGGTTATTATGGAGAATGAATAAATAGGAGACGTATTATGCATTAGAATAGATGTGAACAAGTCTAGGGAATTTACAGAAATTGTGAAATTATTGGATGCAGTGAGAGTGGGTGGATTCTTATTTACACTATTGGTGTTCGAAATTTCCAACTGAAAGATTGTTCGCTGATAGTAGAAAAAATCTCTAGTAATTCCAAGCATAGATGGGTTTCATGTAAAGGAACAAATATATTCAAACAGAGGATAACAGCATTGGGACACTGGACTAGAGTTCATCGTCCTTTTATACTCCATGAAAATCTACCTGCTTTTTTAGTTTTGTCTTTCACTTGTTTCAACCTCTAATGTTTCCCTGATCTTTCTGAGGTATTTTTGCTTATTTGTTTTCGAATCAAAACTTTTTGTTGCCTTTATCTCTGTTACCATACTTGAACCCTAATTTAGAGTTTTCAATTGCATCCGAATTGTTTTAAAGATGAAGTTAAATTCAGTCTAACAACTCTTTGAGGCTTAGCAACTTATTTTGCCTTCATAAACAGCTCAGACTTGTTATTTGTTGAAATTGCACTATACATATGCAACTGGAATACTAACCGATCGAAATCGTTGCAGCCGACTGTTATTCCCATTTCCAGATCTCTTGATTGTTGTTTACTGTTGTATATTAGCAAGTGTTTGGACTTTGGATGTCTACAAAGTCACCTATGAGATGAAATTGGAAATCAACTCATTCCTAATTGAGGAGGGCACCAGCTTGTTCAGCTGCTTTTAAATACTGTGCAAATTGTACATTAATTCAAGCATTCCCTTAGTTTTCTCATTTTATGTTTTCTTAGGCATTACTGAATTTTAAATGGGAAAATTTTATTGTTTTAGTTTCTACAATTTTTTTTATATGTTTATCCGTTTCTATTCTCTTATCTAAATGAGTCAAAATATTAATTTCCATCTACATAGTCAAACACCTTAATTTTTGTTATGTCCCGGGCAAATCAGTAACAGGTCAAACTATGAATTGATTGACACTCCTTCAGGGCTTAAAAAAACTTTCTATTGCTTAACATGCGCTTTCTTCTTCTCAAGAACTTGGTTTCTTGACATTTATTATTGTGGACCTTATTATTTGATGTATTCAACAATAGTAGTATCTATAATCTATATTATTGAACGTGGATAGATAAAGACGTTAACTTTTAGCAGATCTATAGGCTCGAATCAACCGATCAAATAACTAAGAAATACAAATTTTACTTCCTTGTTGTTGAAGCTCTCTTTAGCATATATCTTCTTCTTCTCCGGTCGACAACGATAATCTCTGTGATGAAATCGACAATCTCTGACTCCACATTACCTCTCATCTGTCCTAGGTTTGTCTCTAGATGGCATAGGCTGGGTTAAAAGGGAACAATGGACTTTTCTAGTCATCTCTCTCTCCTAACTCATGAAGGAAAAAGAGAGGAGGCATATCACTATTAAACTAGGCAACTCTTGCCTAGGTGCCCAGAGATACGTGTGGTCAAAGGTGCAACCCAATTTTTAGACAAAATCCTAGATAAGTTAAGGTGTTGACGACATATGAATTCCAACATTCTTCCACTTGGTCCATGCCTTAACTTATCTAAAAATAAATTATTTTAAAAACAACTCTCTTGATTGGTAGAGTTTGAAAAGAGAATGACCATCCATTTTAATTTTGAAATGTCATTATACCACATTATCTCGATACTTCTTAACAATCACTCAGGTTCAAAACATTGCTAGCGAAGGATTAAGACATATATTATTCCATCTTATCGAATTGACACTATGGTCACAAAATTAGCATTATTAATGAACCTTAGCCTTTACTTAGTGATACTAGGCAAAACACACATCTATGTCATTCCTATATCTTGGACAGTTTTCTTCCCAAGATCGTGTTTGAGAACATATACCTAGACCTAATCACTCGTACTGTACTTTTGATCCAGACTTTCCATCAGCTTTGATCAGAGGGATTGTTCTCTCTCTTAAGCGGTTATGACTATTCTATTGACCCTACCGGCATGAAACTCTTATATCAACTTTAACCAAAAGTTAAAAATCTCACACATGTGCCAGCCCGATCTTAATGAATCACAAGTCTCAAGATCTATAAGATCACCAACCTACATAGATGGTCACCTTTAGGCAGATCTCAACCTATTTCAGCCACATACCCTCGAACTATCATTTTACTAGTCTAGCTTGAACCCTAAGGTATGACCTAAATCTCATTCAACCATAGTCACAATGGCAGAAGTCATCAATAAATCGGCAAGGGTCTAAGTTGGCAAAAATTGGTCAAAGTCGGTCAAAATCGAATAAATTCAGAGAAATTAAATATATATATATATATATATATATATATATCATATTATATTTTAACTTATAAATAATGATTTTAATGAACAAAATAATACAAAATAGGCAAACCTAAAGGCTTTTGTTTCCCTTTAAGGATAAGTGAAAAAAACCGAAAAAAAATCGGACAACATCACAAACATCGCCAATTAATCGGTCGAGTCTCAACTTGGTTGATTAATCGGTGATAAAAGTTGGGATGACTGCAAGTCGCCGACTTTTTTCGATTTTTTGAAAAAGTTGGAGACTTTTGTGATGCATTCAACCCTATCATGTCTTATTCAAGGTTTCTTAAAAAGTTTACTAGATATGTGCATATTATGTCAACTCTTCCACTTTTAAAAAATAATATCAAACATTGCATTTAATGAGCAAATCAATCATAAAAATAGTTCTGAGATGTGTGTCTGTGCATACAAGTTTTACAAGTTTAGATAACATCGATAATAGTTTATAAACAATGCACATTCTTTCACACATTATAATCTAAAACAATCAAGCTAAAATTATACTCAAATGTGTCTAAACGCAACTTTTTTCTAGTTCATTATGAAGAGTTCGTAAATTTGTACAAAACGACGTCTTAGGAACCAAAGACAAACTCAAACCGAATCTGTTATGATCAAAAGAGGTATACAATCTTTAAGGGTCTCAAAACACTTCATAACAGTCTTATATGCATAGGTCAAAATCTCGGGAATCCTATACGTACCGTCCAGGCTTCCTGGATGATATGTATTGTCGTACCAGCCAATACATTGAATGTATTGCCAATTCATTGGTTTAATGTATTGGGCATTTTTTTTAAAGTCTCGGATGATACTTTGAATGTATTGTTCGAGATCATGAAAAAAAAAAAAAAATCTCGGACGATACAAACGATACCATCACCATATCGTTCAAAATTTTGGACGATACTCTATCACTTAAGTGGCACCCATTTTTCAAAATCTTGAAGGATACAAATGAGTCCAAGTTTGTATCGTCTGAGATTTTGGACGATGCAAACATGGTACGATACAAACCCATTGTATCAGATCGTTGCCTTCCTATACTGGTACAAATTGTTGTCAAATGCGGCACCTAGGCACCGCCTAGGCAGCCGCTTCAGCACCAAGAGTGCTTAGGCGTCGCTCCGCTTATAGCAGGTTATAAAAGGCGCCCACTTCAGTAGGCAGAAAAGGTTCTTGAAGCGGGGACTTTTATAGAAAGGACCCGTTTTTTGTTAAAACATTTTTTTTGAAGTTAAATTTTTAAAAATTTAAAACCATAAAGTGCTTAACACAGGATCTTATCCTACTAATGCCATAGTCACAAAGTTGGTAGTAGGCAATAAATCAGCAATGGTCTAAGTCGGCAAAAATCGGTCAAAGTTGGAAAAAATGGGGAAAGTAAAAAATTCAAAAAGTTATAAAAATATATCCTAATGTATTTTCAGTTAAAAATAATGGTTT
This sequence comes from Chloranthus sessilifolius, assembly GCA_021018995.1. NCBI lineage: Eukaryota > Viridiplantae > Streptophyta > Magnoliopsida > Chloranthales > Chloranthaceae > Chloranthus > Chloranthus sessilifolius. The sequence continues at coordinate 100,630,273 of CM037589.1, forward strand.
TAAGCAATAAAATAGGCAAAACCTAAAGGCATTTTATGAACAAACTGAACAAAATAGTATAAAACTTAAAGGTTTTTCTTTCCCCATAGGTATAAGTAAAAAATAGAAAAAATATATATACCACATCACCAACATTGCCAATTACTCGTTCGAGTCACCGACCAATTAATCGGCGATAAACTCGGAATGACTGCAAGTCGCCGACTTTTTTCAATTTTTTTTTAAAGTCGGGAGACTTTTGTGACTATGACTAAAGTTGGGATGTAAACTTAATGCCCTTAATACTAGTATCCTAGGAGCAAAACCCTTGAACCCTCTCGAATCTTCTCTCGGCTCACCTCTTCCCTCGCCTATTTCATTAAAAAAAAAAAAGAAAGGAGAAGGACCACACATGGTAATATGGGTGGTTTAGGATGCGCTGGAATTGACCAGTTTGTTTTCATCCTACACTTTGCATGGATGTTAGCTGGAATTGACCAATTTATTTTCATCCTACACTTTGCATGGATGTTTTACTATATATATATATATATATATATATATATATATAGAGAGAGAGAGAGAGAGAGAGAGAGAGAGAGAGAGAGAGAGAGATGTTTGCTGCCTAGGTCCTGCCTAGGCCACAACGGGGTTCGCCGCCTAAGCCCCGCTTTGCGCATTTGACAGCCTTGTCAGTACATATCGGATGATACGTACCGGTATCGTCCGCGATTTTGACCCATGCATATATTAATTGGCTCAATGTGTAGAACTAGTTGAGTAGATAGAAATCGACTATTTCTGGGCCAAGATCGGACTTATATCAAGCAAGGTATGACCAAATGGATTTATGGTCAACTCAGGTCCAACATACATTCAGTTTCTCTTTAAAAAATTCAATTTGGATTACTAAAAGCTGTGAAAAGGCTCTAAATCAAAATTTGACTTTCACAAATTTATAGGACACCGACATACAAACAGTTACGTAAAATCTGAAAAAATTTCTTCATTAAGCATGACGGGTTTTTAGGGATTAGGGCATGGGTTAAAATCTCGGAAAAACGATATGTATCGTCCAACCCCAAAACCGATACGTATCGGTTTCGGACGATACATTCCAATGTATCGTCCGAAATTTTAAGTTTTTGTATGGGAGGCACCGATATGGTACCTTGAATGTGCCGTATCGGTGAGGTCCAAAACCGATACGTATCGGACGATATTTTGACCCATGGTTTTGGGTTTAGGGCCAAAAATTCGTGATAAAAAAGTGGTCAATCAGTTACATTTAAGGATCCCAAGGTCACAAGCTATAGGAGGGAAGTACCGATTTTGATGCTCTTCATAACACCAAATCTACTCCCTTAACTTTTATAAGTTGAGGCAACCGAGAAACCAAAAGTGAAGGTTTATTTTTATCTATTCGAAGAAGACTAAAAGTGAAAATAAAATAAAATAAATAACCTTCTTGTTTTTTTTTTCAAAGACCGTCTTCTCATATGGGAAGCCCCATAATAAGTCCTTGAGCCCCGAAGAAAAGTCTCAATATTACAGAAGAAAGAAGATGGTTGATACGAGTTGACGGAGAACGCAAAAAAAAAAAAAAAAAAAAAAAACTGTTCATGATGAACAGTGACGAACGTCCGTAATGAACAGTACCAGACGTCCGTGAAATAGTGATGAACGTCAGTGATTTTACCCCCTCACTGTCCGTAGGTCACGGACGTCCGTGGGGCACTACGGACGTCCGTGAACGTTGTGTCGGAATTTCTATTTTTGAGTTTTTTTTGTGAAAAAACTTACCTTTTAGACTTTTATTTCGTTTAGAACTCTTTTATTTCGAATTTTATTTTTTGTGGCCTATATATAGAGGCTTGTAAAGATTTTTTAGTTAGTTTTTTATTATTGAATGAAAGAGAGTTGCTTGTGTGCAAACCCTAGAGAGCTTGTGAAAAGTTTTCAATCAAGGGAGTGAATCCTTCAAACCTTGAGGAGTGAGCAATCGTTTCTCGTGTAACTTGGTGCGAAACCGACGTACAGCCGTGGTGTGAAGCTTCAGAAAATCCTTGGTGTGAAGCCTTGGAATCTATATCCTTTTATTTTGTCTTTTCTCTAGTTATTGTCAGGTATTATCCTTCTTTAATTTCGTTGATAAAATCATAATCCCAAATTGTTCCCCTTCTATTAAATTATTTTAAGCCTTATTTCATTTAAAATCTCCGAGGAGTCAAGAGACGATATTGCGATTGTCGATTGATGCCCTAAACTAGAACGAATCTCGAGTTCCCTCATCGGAGCAGTTTTTCTAGATCGGAAAATTTTACGCATGCGCCGCTAAAATGAATTAATCTAATTGTTTTATTAATTTCATTGAATTAATTTTATGTGTTGCTTGATTTTGAATATTTTCGCTATTCAACTCATTCTAAAGTTATTCCCAAATTCGCATATTAGGGTTTTAGCGTTTGTCCCGCGTCACGAGTCCACCGGAAACAAAATAATTTTTATTTTAGACTGAATAGAGCACCTGTGGTGTGCTATGTTCCCCCTTTTCATGGAGTCTGCATGGTGCATCACCACCCGACCACACAAGGGGAAACAGTATACTTCCCCAGTCATCCGATTAAAATCTGGGCCTGCAACAAGCCGGCCAAAAAAATGAGGTGTACAAAATAAAGAAAAGAAAACGGAGACAATAAACAGAAATTACAGTCCAGTTCCGTTGAGTTAATAGACATGATTCACAGGCTCTTCTATACATTCTAACACCAAGAAGGTTTTGTTCAAATATTGAAAAATAATCAAAACAACTAGTTAAAATTCATGAACTTAGTTCTTTAAAACAGCCATTCATGATCTTGAACGATCCATTCGAGCCATATAGTTCTAATACCGCCTGTTAGCTTTTGGCGGATCTAAGCTTGAAACGATTGATCAAATAACTAAGAAATATAAATTGTACTTGCTTGTTATTGAAGTTTTCTCTTTAGTACATACTTCATCTTCATCTCAGATCGACGCCAATCATCTCCGCAATGAAATCAACGATCTCCGACTCAACATTTCCTCTCGCCTTCTATAGGTTTACCTCTAGATGGGAATAAGCTTAGGTTCAGAGGAAGAGGGGATGGTGTTTTCCTTTTATTGTCATCTCTTTTTCCTAACCCATCAAGGAAAGAGAGAGGAGGCGTATCTCTATTAAACTAGGTAACTGTTGCCTAGGTGCCTCGAGATACGTGTGGTCAAACATTGAACTCAGTTTTTAGACAAAAGCCTAGTAAGTTAAGGTATTGACCATATATAAATTCCAACAAAAGAGAGATTTCAGACATAATATCCTCCCTTGATATTTTGTTTTGGTGCTTCTCACTTTCCGGTGATACCCTATACCCATTATGCTCCATAATTATCTAGGAACAATGCTTGGTCCTGCAATGGCTTTGTGACATGGTTAAATGAAATGCCTGCATATAAAACAATGGCTGCTAGTATTATACCTGTTTCATATAGGCGGAGAGCAGAAGATTGGATCCCTGAAATTAGTATCTCAGACCCTTGGTTGAAGGGTTTTTTTAGTGAATACTGAATAAGTTATCCATTTTTGTTATCTCTTCAAAGTATAAAGTACAGTTAGCCAATAACTACCTTTTTTTTAAAAATTATTTTCGTTTTCAGTGGTCCTAAAGGTCTTTGCCTGATTATATTGGAGTAGTCATTTTATGACTCTTTTTCTGATAAAAAAAGTTGACTCTTTTTATATTTTTCCACAATCAACTGTACTTTTTATATCATTACAATTAAATTTCATATTCTTCAGATACATGTTTAGGCATCTGCTAAAATTTAAACTAATTTTTTTTTTAGACAGACTGGCTGATTTTCCTGTATGATCTTTATTATAGTGCTAATCCTGTCATAAATATAGCTATATTAATTATTATGATATTGGTAAAATCTTGCACATGCGACTGTTTAAGGTTTGAAAAACTTTGAATGCTCTTGTGCATGGAAGGGCAATATGACTTAAATCTTATGTTGTGGACTCTACTGTCTTCGTTATTCATATACAGATCGGGCTTGGGAGAGAACTCCTTTTACATGCGTGATTATTTGAATTCATTATTGTGTTACAGTGTAATTCTATAATACATTTTTTATCACTGCCACTATTGCTGCCACTTTCATATGATGATAGGCCATGGATCTTTATTAGTATTATCGAACTTTTTGTGTAGGGAGAATCCCTTTTGCATTTCTTGAAGATATTCATGGAAGATTTGTCAAGACATATGGCCGTGCTGTTCACACAGCTCTTGCTTATTCCATGAATGATGAATTTTCAAGGGTATTGAACCAACAAATGGACTATTATTCAAATGACCCCAATGCAGATAAATTAAATCGCATGAGAGGTGAAATGAGTCAGGTAAGCTTCAAATTCTTATGATAATTCCGTACATGACCCTGTTTCTACATTCATTCATATTTTCCTTATCAAATGACCTCTTACTTTCTTTTGCATTATGATTATTTTACCCAATTTACCAGTTGTTGTGCACATCAATGGCATTTCTATCAATTGCCATATCCTGAACTGCCTTCTGTAACATCAAAAGGCCAACTTCATTGTATCTTTGGAATCTACACATGGGGCATGTATGCCAAATCATGGTTGTCAATATCTTATGATGAACGATATGGTACGCGATACGATACATGATATTATAGAAAACGATACTTATCTATGATGTGGATCGATTTTTAATCGTATCGTACGATACACAATACGATACATTGCGATACACGATACGAACGATTCCTGTGATTTCGAATATAAACAGTTTTTTATTTTAAAAAAATATCACTTATTTATCCCAACATCTAATCTCATAAAAAATGTAATTAAAAAAAGAACGCAAGAATAAAGAAAGAAAAGGAAGATGTCTATGAGGAAGAAGAGATGTAAGAAAAAATGATAATTTAATTGCTAACGAAGATGGTGCTGTTGATATTGGGGATAGAGATGAAGAAAGAAGACTTCGATTTTTTTTTTTACAATTTTTTTCTAAATTTTGAGATTACAAACTGATGTGTATTTTAGATCCGCCTGTTTGAATCGTGGTTGAATATAGAGGAGACGTCAAAAGAGAAAGTGAACCCACGAATGGGTTTTTAAAAGAAGGCTGTTAAATACCCGTTTGATCAGAAAGAAGAAAAATCCAAAATTTATTAGGGTCTTCAACTTTCAATCCCGTCGCTTTTATGTTTGGCCTATTTTGAAGTGTTAAACGAAGTCGGATTGATGCGAAATTGGTCATATTTGAAAGCTTATCAAAGTACTTTTCCAACGAGCTAAAAAATGTGCAATTCCGACAAGTATTGAAAAAGTTATGGTCAGTTTTCGGAAGCTACATATAAAGTGACGAATTTCAAGAATCCTAATTAAATTAGGATTAGTCTCTTTTATTATTTTATTTTAGAAAGTAAGAGTTGTTTCCTTTATTAGAAATAAGATTAGTTTCCTTATTGTTTTAGGGCTTTATTGTTTTTGAAGAATTAGGATATTTCTTTATTAGGAATTAGAGTTATACTAGGATTTCTAATTTTATGCATTGATTAGCCTATTCAAAGGCTTGTAAATACTTTTATTATTAGTTTTTGGTTAATGAAAATTGCTTATGCAAAATTGAGAGTTCTAAACTTTCGTGAGGGTGTAATTCTCTCAAAACGGAGAGCGATTCTTCAATTCCTGTTTGCGGTTTGGTGCGAGGCCAACTCTCCTTCCATCTCTATCTTTTTTAGATTTACGGTTTGCGTAAGTAACGTAATCCTAGTTATTTTATTGATCTCATAAAAACCCTAAATCAATATTTTGTTCATCATTAATTTTATTAGCCTTTTATTTTTGTTTAGTATTGAGAGAACCCGCTTGCGAGTTCGTTCGACACCTTGAAACTATCGGAGATCTAGTCATTCATAAGAACCCTAGTCTTCTAGATCCGCGATAAGGAACGTACACTAAAGTAACGCTATTTTGGGTCGGAATTAAATCACCTAATTAAATTTCTAGAATTTTTCGTGATAATTTGTTATGAGAAATTGTTATTTTTTTAATTGATTAAATTAATTTTAAACCTAATCTCAGCCCTAACATTACATTTAGTAAGTTCCCGCATTAAATTGGTATCAGAGTGTCAGTTTAGTTTTAGGGTTTATTTACAAAAAAAAAAAGAAAAAAATTATTTCAAATCCGTCTGGCTTTTGCCGGAAATTTTTCGTATGACTTTTGTCTAAAAAATTTCATATGATTTTTTGTCTGCAATTTCCATATGGCTTTTGTCTGAAATTTTTCGTTTGGCTTATGTCTAGCTTTTGTCTGCAATTTTTGTATGCCTTTTGTCTGATTTTTTTTTTAAATGTAGTCTAGCCTTTGTCTAACTTTTGTCTTGCATCACTTCGTTTCATAATTGCATGTCATTTCAATCTTATTGCATTTTATTTCATTAGTGTGCACGTCTAGTGTTTAACAAAAGCTTTCCATCTATTGTTGGTTCATAGTGTTTGTCTTTTCTAGTATTGTGTGTGAGTTGTGTTTGTGTCAAACATTATGTATGAGTCACTTACATGTCATCGTGAATTCCTTACCCGTCATGAAGGGGTACTAGCCGAACAAGGAACCTGCTACACTCTAAATTCTTGGCAAAGTTCCAAAAATCATGATGAGACTAGAGTTAGGGGATACCCTCATCATCGTGAACCAGAGTACGACCCTGCCGAGAAGTTTCTCAAATCTTTTCGGAATGAGGTCCCAAGTTTTGAGGGATGGTTAAACCCTAAAACCTTCGTAGAGTGGTTGTCTAGTATAGAGGAATATTTTGATTGATATGGCATACCAAATGAGTACAAAATTAGGCTAGCAAAAACAAAGTTGGAGGGTAATGCCAAAATATTTTGGACTCGCGTTGAACGTCGTACTGAATCTCTGCGGAATAAACACATCACCGTCATGTCCAAAATATTTTGGACATGACAGTGAAACTTATCGAAAAGTATGTCCCTTTAACACACCGTCTCCTACGGAATTTGAAAATCAAGACAAATAGGTGTCCTGATTGCCTTAAGTGTCAAGCGTTCGGACACTTTGCATACCAATGCCCCACAAAATTTCCCACTCCGAATTTATTGACTAAAAGAGTGAGTCCTAAGGAGCCGGAGAATAGGGAAGTGAAAGAAGCGTACGACCCTAGTACCGTGTTGAGTGAAGAGGAGATAAAAGAAGCCGATGAAAATCTAGTTTGTGTTAAAGAGACTTCTACTTCCTTTGTGAGTAGTGATGTTGAGTCACTCACACTTGAACCAATCGAGTCACTTGCCTATGAGTCATTGGTACCCGTAGAGTTGGGCACACACAACTTGTTGGTGCCCATTGGGTCGAATACATGTGAGTCCATCGAATTGGGTACAAAAGAACCATTAGTGTCAATTGAATCGAGTACCTCAGAGTCTTTCGTTTTGGTTGAAGCGAGTACACGAGTTAATCGAGTCGAGTGTATATGAGCCATTAGTGTCCTTTGCATCATTCACACAAGAGTCGTTAGTGTCAGTAGTGTCACTTACACATGAGCCTATAGAGTTTGTAGATGCACGTACACCTTTTTTAGGCCTAGCAACAAAACCTTCAAACCCATTCCTTGATGCCCATCCACCTGAGCCCAATCCTATCTACTCATTGATTTCCAAATACCCGCCTGAACAATATGTGAAGAGGTTAGATGGAAAAGTTTTGGAGATCTATATTTTATTACTAAGGTAAAGACAGACCAAGCATATCGAGAGTATTTTCTTAAGTGAAAAGGTAAACCGAAAATTGACAACACTTGAACTACAAGGAGAACGCAATCTGAGAAACATCAGGCATACCTCATCCAGTAGAAGGGTAAGTCGAATACTAGAACACACATAGATTTGAGACCAATGTCCATTCATCAAAGGTCATTAGAGTCTGCATCCACTTTTGCATATTGCGTTCATGAGTTGCATTCTGAGATTAAGAAAAGAATTAATTTAAAGAATGAGAAATATAAGTTCTCTGTAGATTTTCACAGATGGTTCAAAGAATTCGAAGAGGGTGATTTTGTGATGGTTCGGAATAGACCCGAGCGATTCCCGCAAGGAGTTGTAAAGAAGTTACAAGCTCGTGGTGCTGGACCCTATCAGATCTTGAAGTGTGTCGGCTATAATGCTTACATCTTAGATCTTCCGTTGGAATTGGGGATTAGCATAACTTTCAATGTGGAGGACCTTGTTCCATTCCATGGCCCTTCATCCATCCCTGCCAACCCTTTTGAGCCTTCTACATCCGATGATCTAATTATTCCCCTACCCACACCACTACCCCCACCTACTTAGCAAATTCGTGAGATCATTGAAGATGTACTGGAAGATCAAATTGTGTCTACCAACCAAGGGGGACTTCAGAAGTATTTGGTCAAGTAAAAGAACAAGAGTGATTCAGAGAACACGTGGATTACACAAGAGTTTCAGCAGATTGACCCGGATCTCTTGGAGCTCTATCACAACCAGTATTCATTAGGAATGCATCCTTCTAACCCGGGGAGAGTTGATGGGAACGTCCGATTCAAACCGCTTCCGATCGAGGTTTCCTATATATTGTCTGTGATCGCAACCATGAAAATTCATGTCAACCAAAGTTCGAGGTCGAACTTTTTCAAAGTAGAGGGGATTGATGCATATTTTAGATCCGCCTATTTGAATCGTGGTCGGATAAAAAGGAGACGTCAAAAGAGAAAGTGAACCCACGAATGGGTTTTTAAAAGAAGGCTGTTAAATACCCGTTTGATCATAAAGAATAAAAATTCAAAATTTATTAGGGTCTTTAACTTTCAATCACGTCACTTTTATGTTTGACCTATTTTGAAGTGTCAAACGAAATCGGATTGATGCGAAATTAGTTATATTTGAAAGCTTATCGAAGTACCTTTCCAACGAGCTAAAAAACGTGCAATTCCGACAAGCATTGAAGAAGTTACGGTCAATTTTCGAAAGCTACATATAAAGTGACGAATTTCAAGAATCATAATTGAATTATGATTAGTCTATTTTATTATTTTATTTTAGAAAGTAAGAGTTGTTTCTTTTATTAGAAATAAGATTAGTTTCCTTATTGTTTTAAGGCTTTATTGTTTTAGAAGAATTAGGATATTTCTTTTATTAGGAATTAGAGTTATACTAGGATTTCTAATTTTATGCATTGGTTAGCCTATCTACAGGCCTGTAAATACTTTTATTATTAGTTTTTGGTTAATAAAAATTGCTTATGCAAAATTGAGAGTTATAAACTTCCGTGAGGGTGTGATTCTCTCAAAACGGAGAGCGATTCTTCGATTCCCGCTTGCGGTTTGGTACGAGGCTAACTCTTCTTCCATCTCTATCTTCTTTAGATTTACAGTTTGCGTAAGTAGCGTAATCCTAATTATTTTATTGATCTCATAAAAACCCTAAATCAATATTTGTTTATTATTAATTTTATTAGTCTTTTATTTTCATTTAGTATCGAGAAAACCCGCTTACGAGTTTGTTCGAGGCCCTAAAACTATTAGAGATTTACCCGTTCATAAGAACCTTAGTCTTCTAGATCCGCGATGGGGAACGTACACTAAAGTAACGCTATTTTGGGCCGGAATTAAATCACCTAATTGAATTTTTAGAATTTTCCGTGATAATTTGTTATGAGAAATTGCTATTTTTTTAATTGATTAAATTAATTTTAATCCTAATCTCAACCCTTACATTACATTTAGTAAGTTCCCGCAGCACAAGCTGATTAATGTCAAGAAACAAGTATAAAATTTTTTTAGTAGAAGTTGGGACTTGAAAGACACATATCATATAAGTATATACTTCCAAGTATACAATACGTACTTACACCACACGTATACTTGTGCAGCTATAGGATTTCTTTTTATTTAGTTGAAAATTGAGAAGTTTGTGATTTTATGTGACTGGAATTTATCTCCACTTTATAAATCAATCCAATGAAATGTTTTGTTTTGTTCAATTTATTTGATTTAAATTTTAAGTTCTAATCTGACAGGTGATGGAATGAGTGTCTTTGACACTTAGTCTTTAAAAAATGATTATAGATTATTATTACTATTATTATTATTATATATATCATTTTCCTATTTTCAAATTTTTTTGTGTATATTGATATATTTTCCCTATATATTTATAAAAATCTAAGTGTATGTTATCATACTCAATACGATACGGTACGCGATACAAAAATCTTGATTATGATACACGATATGATACATGATTTCACAACCTTGCGCCAAATCCTGAAAGATATATAAGTTGTACAATCCTTTATCTTCCAGTAGCAAAATTATAAAAGATAAAAAAGGGTAGCTCTATTAGCACCTACCAAATCACTGAGGGCACCTATGCCGAAAACAATTGATTGCTTTGAATCAGACAATGGAAATCATTTTCCATCCCAATATTCCACCCAATGATTCTTGAGACGATGGACGCACCATCAAACGGTCAGTGTTTTTTATTCCACGTGGCACACATCTCAAGAGGTGACCTGAAAATCACGTGGCACACACCACGCTAAAACGTGATTTTCAAGTCACTTTTAAGGATGTGGGCCATGTGGAATAAAAAATTGACCTGCTGATGGTATGCCAAAGGCCTCAAGGTCCATTGTGTGGAAGATTGGGACGAAAAAACGATCTTTATTGTCTGATTCAAAGCAGTCAATGGTTTTCAGCGTAGGCGCCCTTCGTAATTTTCATCTTATTCAAAGCAGTCAATGGTTTTCATCGTAGGTGCCCTTCGTAATTTTCATCTGATTCAAAACAGTCAATGGTTTTCGGTGTAGGTGCCCTCTGTTATTCGGAGGTGCTAATAGAGCTAGAGCTACCTTACGAAAAAATAACAGAAAGAAGGGAAAAAGAAAAAAAGTGAACTTCAACTTTCTCTGTAACTAATACCTTATTAATAAAAGGGGTAATTGCTCCCGACCGACATTTAAACACCAAAACGGTGTTTAAATGGTCTTACACCATTAAAATTTCACTTCTTATCTCACCCCGTTGAAGTGCGAATTTATCATTATTCCATTTGGCACATTTCTCTGACAAATCTTAATTGTCCAAGTGGCAATCCATCATTGGAGGAGAAACATGCCTAAAAATTGATGTGAACCATCCGATTGATGAACTTTAATATCAGCCATTAAAATTAACAACGGTTTACATTATAGTCAACAGATCGGATGGTTTAAATCTCTCTAAAACACCATTTTTGGGCATGTTGCACTTCAATCTATGATCTATCATCACTTTGACGGTGCGGATCAGAGTTTCCAAGAGTTGGTACAGGGTATTGGTATGGGTACCAATATTGGTACTGGTACGTTTAGGTGGCAAAAGATTCGGGTACATATTTATTGATACGTATTCGATACATAGTGATATAACATAGAAACGTAATAGATACATTGTAGGGACGAAATAGAGGCGTTATAGGTATGAAATAAGTACAACATCAGTACAACATAGATGCGAGATGGATTCGTCCTAAAATTGCTAGTAGTGCGACATACATGCAAAATGGATGTGACATATATATGATATTGATACAACATTAATACTTATTTTGTGTAACTAGATATGAAAACTGTATATACTATTATTTATATTTTTAGAGTTTAGACACATGATTTATTGAACTCATCTATCATTAGAGTTTAGACACCTAGTGTAAAAATTCACAAAGCTCAATAAGATAGCTTTAATTGCATTTCCTACCTTGAACCATTAAACCACATTGGCATGCACATCCACGTTCATATATACTCATGATAACAATACTCATACAAGTAGAGATTCAATATGCAGTTCGTGTTATTTCACGAGGTATTCAGCTTTAATGCAACATGCACATGATTTTTTGTCCTCCTTGTATAACATATCTTATGGTTTGTGCATGTCTTAAATTGTAACTTAAAATAACCCCGCATAATTATAGGTGGAAAGAGGTTCTTGCCAATACTAATGGTGATCTCGACCATCGACAATATTTCTTGTTAAACGTAGCCCCTGCTCATATGAGGTGGCTCATCCACCTCCGTGTCCTGTCTTGTCATGTTGGGATCCAACTTGTAAAATCCAAGGTGAAATGTCATGTTTGCTTGGCGGAAGACGTGTGCTGAAAACAAAAATCCAAGGTGAAATGGCTTCGGGAGGGGATGCTAACACGAAGTTTTTCCATGCGATTGCCAATGCGCGGAACAAGGCAAATTTCTTGGGCAGAATTGTGGTTGATGGGGTGGCTTATACAGAGGAGGAGGAGGAGGTTAGAGAGAACATTGTGGGTTACTATAGGGAGCTGTACTTGGATGAGGGGCTCCTGCGACCTGATTTGGATGGGATCCCTTTTCAGACCCTTGCTGCCAAGGAGCAGGTGTCGTTGGAGCAGCCTTTTAGGGAAGATGAGATATGGCGGGTTATTAAATATGGGGCTAAGAACAAAGCCCCAAGGCCTGATGGATACACATTGGAATTCTTCAGGTGTTTTTGCCGATTATTAAGGAGGATCTGATGGAATTCCATTCTTCTGGGTTCATAGGGCGCAGTCTCAATTCGACGCTTATCACTCTCATACCCAAGAAAGATGGGGCTGAGGATATTGCTGATTTTCGACTTATAAGCCTCACTAATTACCTCTATAAAATTATCGCTAAGGTCCTGGCTAATTGCCTTAAGCCGGTTATGGGTGCCATTATCTCGGTTAATCAAGGGGCCTTTGTGGAAGATCGTCACCTTCTTGATCAGGTGGTGTTGGCTCAGGAGACCATCCACTCGGCTCATCTTCAACGCAAACCGGCTGCCCTTTGGAAGGTGGACATGGAGAAAGCCTACGATCGGGTGAGCTGGGCCTGCCTTGAGTATATGCTGCGTAGGCTGGGTTTTGGGGAGATTTGGAGGAAATGGATGAGGGGCTGTTACTCTTCGGCCTGATTCTCGATCCTTGTCAATGGTACTCCTGTCGGTTATTTCAAGAGCTCTCGTGGTCTTCGTCAAGGGGATCCACTATCTCCGTTTCTCTTTAGCATTGTGGGAGAAGCTTTATCGGGGCTGATCACTCGGGCCAGGTTATCTAATTTCATAACTGGTATTAGGGTGGGATCTCAAGACAGATACATGTCGCATCTCCAGTTTGCGGATGACAAACTAATCTTTGGTAAGGCAGATGTTCAAGAATTTAAGTCTTTGACCAATGTTCTCTCCATTTATGAAGCGGTCTCGGGTCAACGGATAAATTTGGCAAAATCTGTGATAACGGGTATTGGTACCGATGATGCTCTTTTAGATGAGCTGGCTCTTTCTGTGAATTGTGGGGGGGGGGGGGGAGCTGCCTATTCGGTATTTGGGATTGCCCCTTAGGTTGAGATCTCCCACAGCTAGGGAGTGGGATCCGGTGGTGCAGAGGTTCGAGCAAAGACTGTCAACTTGGAGAGGAAAGTTGCTTAGCAGTGGTGGACGTCTTGTGCTGCTCAAGTCATTTTTGTCTTCGATGCCTATTTTCTACATGTCCTTATTTAAATGTCCGATGAAAGTCATCAAGCGCCTTGAACAAATCCAAAGACTCTTTCTATGGGAGAACTCGGGGACTTCTAGACGGTATCATCCGGTTAATTGGGATACTGCTGTTTTGCCAATCCGTTATGGTGATCTAGGTATCCGTAGTTTGAAGTCGACTAATATAGCGTTGCTTGGTAAGTGGTTTTGGCGGGCGGGGAGGGATGAGGAGGTGAACAGTTTATGGCGTGTGGTGCTGAGCGAGAAGTACGGCAATTCGGTCGAAAACTGGGGCATTTCGGTGGTCGATCACAGACGCTTTTCGGCTTGGTGGAAGGCTATACGTAGTACGTGGGAGCAGTTTTCCAAAGGCCTGTGTTACAGTTGGGGTGTGGTACTTGCGTACGGTTTTGGGAGGATATCTAGGCGGATAGCAAGCCCCTAAAATCTTCCTTCCCGGATATCTTTTCTATCTCGGTGAATCCTCAAGGTATGATCGATGATTTCGTCTCCGAGACCGAGGGAGGGAGACTGTGAACCGTCACTACTAGAAGGCTGCTGAGGGATGAGGAGGTGATTTCGTTTGCCAACCTGACGCAGTTGCTTTGTGGTACTCAGCATAATCGGGTTGGGTGTGATCAGCACAGGTGGAGGCCAAGTACAAAGGGTCTGTTCTCTGTTAAGTCTTACTACACGATGCTTTCCTCTCGGCCCTTGATCAGGTTTGACGCGGCCGGATTGTGGAAGGAGGCTATTCCGGCAAAAATCAAGTTCTTTATGTGGACCGCGCTCAAAGAAAGGATTTTAACATTGGATCAGCTCATTCGTCGGGGGAAAGATATCCTCAACTGCTGCGTTATGTGTAATAATGAGGAAGAGACCGCTGCTCACCTCTGCTACATTGTAAGGTGGCTCATGAGTTGTGGTGTATTATTGTTAAATCCTTCAACATGTGTTGGGTGATGCCGGCGTAGCCCCTGTCTCAATTTTTGATGTGAGATTTCGCTCGGGCCGATGGCCCTATGTCTGATTTCTGGAGGGTGGTCCCTTTCGCCGTGTTCTGGATTATATGGGGTGAAAGAAACCGCAGGATTTTTTGAAGATAAGAGTCGCTCGGTGGGGATGATCATGAAGCAGGTCGGTGACCTGATGTGGTTCTGGGCTGCTAAGGGGGTTGTGGGTCAGGGGGGGGGGGGGATGTTTTTGTGTGGGATCTGGGTTAAGTTTCCGGGGGAGTGAGAGTGGAGGTACCTGTCTGTAGCTGTGCTTTTTTTCCGGTTTTTTGGTCGTGTCCTGTTGTATTGGTTTTTCATCAACGCCTTGCTGCTTATCAATATATACTTATTACCGATTTTTTTAAAAAAAAACTTGTAGTAAAATCTTAAAATCATTTATGCATTCTAGCCGCTTGCCTTCATGGCATAGCATATAGTTCAGGTCGGTGTTTGTCACACCTTGCCTTAATGTTTTTTTATCAGGCAAGATCATGATTGATTCATGTGGGCTTGGTCATGTCTTTTCATGACTTAACTACTTTCTTCACTTGCATCATGTCTTAGAGTTCTTGCTTAATATCCATATATGGATAGCCATGACGCACTAATCACATCGAACTCGGTGCTATGGAACGATCAGAAGAAAACTGCCACCAATGTCCCACACCACCATTGCTTTCACAACCCTGAGATGGCCCGATGACAAGCGTCCAATGTGATTCACAATGGTAATGCGCTGTGACGATGACATATCTTAGTTCCTATCATGTCTATTTAATGTCTGTAAGCATACCTCAACAATTACACCATGTAATCTATAAGGTTTCATACTACTTGAGGGTTCTTAACATGCATCGCTACTTTGATATTACATTCTACTAGGCATTCATAATCATGCAGAGAAATACTGTAAATAAACAAACCATGGTTTTAAAACACGAAAACTCGACTCGAAAGTCAGCTGAGTAGAGTCAACTCGGAAAATCAGTCCGACTCGACTTGCTCCGACTCGGGTTATTTAAAATATATATATATATATATATATATATATATATATATATATATATATATATATATTAAATATTTAATAGATAAAAATTCATTATTTGTCCTTATCTCGTCCATTTAATAATTAGAAATTCATAAATAAAACACCATCCATCGAAATTCATATCTATATTTATTACATCTAAAACATCATCCATTTAAAACACTATCCATCTAAATTCATAAATAAAACACTATAACTTAAATAAAACACACGTGTTATAAAACCATGATTTAAAGCCTGATTTTAAGCTACCTATGGCTATAAAAAAAAAAATCAAACTTAAACCACCTGTGGCTTATAAATCTGCAGCTAAAAAAAATCAAATCACTTAAAGCATGGTTTTAAAGCCAGATTTTAAGCCACGGACGTTATAAAATCATGATTTAAAGCCTGGTTTTAGGCCAGCTGTGGCTAAAAAAAAAGACTCAGATTTTAAGCCACCTGTGGCTTATAAATGAATGGTAAAAAATAAAAATAGATTATTTAGACCCAGATTTTAAACCCAGATTTTAAACTCAGATTTTGAAGCCAGGTTTTAAACCCAGATTTTAAAGTCAGGTTTCAAACCCAGATTAAAAAAAATATAAAAAAAACCCAGATTTTAAAGCCAGGTTTTAAAGCCACCTGTGGCTATAAAAAAATACAGATTTTTAGGGCTTATATAAAAAAAAAACAGATTTTTAGGGCTTATATAAAAAAAAACAGATTTTAGGACTTATATAAAAAATTTTAAAAAAAATTTAGGACTTATAAAAAAATAAAAATAAAATTTACTCACATTTTAATGGCTAAACTCTGTCGGCTTAGGGCTTCTTCTTCATCTTTCTTCAAAAAAAAAAACAAATCATTTTACTGTTTTAGGGTTTATATATTGAAAAAAAAAAAAAACTCACCGGTGGTGCTGAGGGCTGGCAGTTAGCAGCTGGGGCTTCTTCTTCTTTGTTCTTTGTTCTTTCTTTCTTCTTCTTTCTTCTTCTTCTTTCTTTTTTTCTTCTTTTATCTCGTCGTTAGGTTCTGTGGAGACAGTGGGCTGAAGCCCTTGCTTTATATATATATAAAGGGCATACTTGAAAAATTACAAGTATGCCCTTACTAACCATTTAAATGCCCCGCTAGCCAGCCAAACCTTTGAGGTTTAAGTCGACTCGCCGAGTTGACAAACTCGACCGAGTTTCCGAGTCGACCGAGTCTCAGTGCAATTTGAGTTAGTAGCCGAGTCGACCCGAAACTGGGTCGAGACGAGTCGACTCGACTCGACTCGCCCGAGTTCCAAGTCGACTCGGTGAGTTTTAAAACCATGAAACAAACCATCACTGCATAGGTATAAGTGATGATAAACCAATTATCGTAGCACAGTTACACGTGAAGGTGAATAAGGATCATACACCATGTCATGCTTGTCAAAACGTCACTTCATACATGTAATTGTCATAATATTATTTGGCTCGAGTTGGTTGTAACTTCTGTACTAGATCCCTACCAGTTACATGTGTTTGGTCGCCCACATACACAAACCGTGGATTGTACGAATGACTTTATGACCTGTCAAATTATAAAAGTTGAAAGCTCGTCTTTAGCAAACGATGCTAAAATCAAATGATTTCAGTGCCATTCTGTGGACCTTGTCGTTTCAATCGAGATCAAGTATTTATATGCATAAAAGTGAGTTGTATCTGTGGCGATACAACTGGTAAAAGTTGCAGGGGTAATTTTGTCATCAACTGCCAGATTTTAAATTTCAGTTATGATCTGGAAAATTTGGACCACTAAATGTGAAGATCCCAGAAAATTAGGAGGTTGACCCTATTGAAATCTTCATGAATCATCACGGATTTCCCCTAATTTAATGTCAAAGTAACATAATGGAAAACAGTTACAAATTTTTCGCTACAGCAGCTGCAGGTTGAACGACTGGGCCTGTTTGGGTCCAGTTTCGAAGCACCTAGGGTTTTGTGTCTTAATGAAATTCTTAGAAGGTATCTCTCTGTCATCCAGCTTTGGAGGATATTTTTATAGGTCAGTTTTGATGGCTTGTTAATCAGAGGTTTACATCCATTTCTGGAGGTCTCCAGAGTTGGAAAGAAATTCCAACTGGTTATGCAGTTATTGCAGGTTTGAGCGCCTGGGCCTATTCGGGCCCATTTTTGAAGCACTTAGAGACCGAGTTGACCTAAGGTCTAAACAAGATTTAGAGAGGGTATCTCCCTCTGTCACCCTTTTTTGATGGTTCGTCCACTTGGAGGTCTACATTGGTTTCTGTTGGTCTTCAAAGTTGGGAAGATATTCGAACTAGTTAGCAGTATTTTTTTTCTGTTCAACATCTACCCGCGGGGCCAGATTGAAGTGCATTTTTCGCAGCCTTAGATACTGATTCGACCATAATCTAAAACCTTTTACAACAAGCCACGACCATATACAATTAATGAAACCCCAAAAGAAACTTACTAAAGGCTCCTAATTCTAATAAGCACTCCATTTCATAACCTAAAGACAATTTTTAGAAGGGTCAAACTTTCATTTTTTTACTCTCTCTCTCTCATACACACATTTGGTTGAGTCAGACTCCTCTCAAACTTTAAATTCACACCATGTTCTCTGTTTTTTTTTTTTTTTTTAAATCGTTGTTTTCTGTTATTTTCTCTCCCATCGTTTAATCATTCTTTTTTCCTACACAACCTCTCTTTTTTTTGGTCAAACCAGTCAACCTCTTATTTTTTGTGAAACCAGTCAACTCTTACGATTCCTAAAAAAAATTTAAATCTTCAACTTCCTAAACTTAACCCTTGAAATAGAGAGTGGTCTCATTATCCCATTAGTGGGATTGACGAGCACATTAGTGATCCCGTGGCTGACTTAAGCGGTCACATGGCCGCATAGTGGTTTCATGAATCACCCATGCCTCTGAAATGGCATATAATCAGTCATTGTGAATCTCTAATGTTTGGCCCAAGTATCTTATCTTCTTTGACACCTTCTCTTTCTCCTTAAAAAAAATTATTAAAATTATTTTATAGTTGCATTACCAAAATATTTCACGAAAAACGTGGGTACAATTCTTTGGAAAGAAATTTCTAACCTGAATTTGGGCCTCTCTTTTTTGGCTTGTGTCCAGCATTTATTTTTAATTGAAATCTTTTTATGAAATTTTGATTCTTGTGGTGGTTCTGTATGATTTGATAGGTGCGCAATGTCATGATAGAGAATATTGATAAGGTTTTAGAAAGAGGAGATCGTTTGGAATTGCTGGTTGATAAAACTGCAAATATGCAAGGAAATACATTTCGCTTTAGAAAGCAAGCTCGTCGTTTCAAGAATACTGTCTGGTGGAGAAATGTCAAGCTCACGTATGTGCACTGAATCTAAACCACTTTTGTTTGTGTATTTTAAATATATGCGCATATACATGATAGGGATGTTGCATTTATCTTTATGTTATTCCTCAGTTCATCATACTAATAATATATTATCTCCATGGCATAGAAAATGTTTAGAATTTTTATTTTTTATAAGTAAATGGTTGAATACTTGAGAGCGCAACTGGTTTAAATGTACTAATTAGGAAGATTAAGGATTGAAGTCTGAAAACTAGTCCTCAACTTTCATTTGCAAAAATAGGAAAATTGACTTTCACCTTCTGTGGTTCAATTGTGCTAATTAGGAGTATTAAGGATTAAAGTCTGAGAATAAGTTCTTAACTTTCATTTGGGAAAATAGGAAAAATTACATTCCCGTTCCAGTGAATTTAAATATAGCTTTTCAGCATACTATCTGTGCTAGTTCATGAAACATGTGAACACAATTATTCCTTGAAGTATTAATGCATGTGAATTGCCTCCAACTACTGTCACATAATTTCTTCTTTTTTTTTTCTTGTAACAATAGTATTATGTATTATTCAATGTTGTAGAAGATAAACTTTTTATTTTTCAGAAAATGATTGTCCATGTGAATCATCATCTATCCTTAAGTTTGTTAAATCAAGGCATTCCTCCATTGAATTTTTTTTGACAACAACTTTGGTTTAGCTCAGGAATGTTGCATCTATTTTTTGTTGACAATCATTAACTTTATTTTATACACCAATAATAATATATATAATTTAGACCCAAATCACATATCTTAACAAACAAAACAGAAATTTTTTAAATTCTGTTGACGGGAAAAGAAAGTAATTCCTAAAAATTTAAGTTGCATAAATTTTCATTGTATTGCAACAAAATCATGGCCTTGTCCTGTCTATTTGTTGTATGACAAGGGATAACAACCCTAGACTACGTGAATAATAATGAAATGTTAATTTGCCGAAATTAAACTAAATTAATTAAACAAAAATCTCAAAACAATCGCGATACCTTAGGGTTTCATAGTTATCTACTTGGATGATCACGTTTGGTTCAGGTAGGGTCTAGTCTGAGGCGCTAAATCCGTTAGATTCGCATAAGGGGGATCCTAGAGATAGAACTCTAGCAGCTTCCAGATTAGGGCGATCGCTCGTAGTTCAAAGGTGGAATCACCAGTTCTTTCCAGGGTTTATTGAACCGAGTCGATTCAACGGTTCAGATTGGTTTAATGGCTCTGGTGAGATCTAGGGTTAAGTTTTCGGGGTAATCACAAGGTAATGGCTGAAATAGGTTGATTGGGATTGATACGAAAGCAGAAAAGAGATAAACCAAAGAGATAAAAGGGCTTCGTACCCTTGGCTTCACACCAAACCCTTCGCGGGAAAAAGATTCACTCTTCGAAGAAGCTCATCTCAAACTTGAAGCAATTTGCTCTTTCATTCATAATCAATTAATTCCTTATAATGTTTTTAATGACCTTATATATGAGGCCTCAAAAAAAGAAAACCCTCAAACAAATAAAAATTAAAAAGGACAAGTTTGCCCAAAACTATAATTTCCGTCTTTTGGCGGATCCCACTTACGCGACAAATCGATCGATCGAATAGATATATATATATATATATATATATATATATATATATATATATATATATATATATATATGTATCACATGGAAGTCTCAGGTCACATTCGATTGACCGACTTATATATAAATCGCATTGAAGTCTTGGTTCACATTCGATCAATCAAAAAAGGCATTTGATCGATCGATTGAGAACTCGTTTGTGTTCTCCACTCATTTCTGCTTGGAGCTAAACACTTTATCACTCCGCAGTTCTTTTGTAACACTTCTCACTACTTGAAGCCTTTATTGTTTTTCCCTTTCTACTTTTTTGTGCTTATATCACTGCAGTCCTTACCATAGGGCTATTTTAGGTCTGTGATAGACATGCTTCCTTGATTTTCTCTGTTATCGGACTGCTACTAATCTTTCTCTTATGTAGTATCATTCCTATATTGATGGGGACTTGATAGGGAATTTAGATCCGCATGTTCGGATCGTGGCCAAGCAAATCGAAGAAAATCAGAAAGGAAGAAGTGAACCTATGAATGGGCTTTTAAACGGCCCTAAAGCAAAGATTTGCGGCTGTCTCAGTCGATTGATCGAATATGCAATTCGATCGATCGAGTACCATTTTCGATCGATCGATTGAATTTTGATCGATCGATTGAATTTCGATCGATCGAGTGTCACTTTCGATCGATCGAAATCATGCAAAGTAGTTTTATTTCTTAATTTCGAATTTAAGTTTCAGGGTTAAACTTGTTTTTTCTTATTTAATTGTTTTTAGGGTTTTCTATTGTTTAATGACCTACTATATAAAGGTCTTTATAGCTTTGTAATAGAGAGTTTGGAATAATGAAAATTTGAGAGCTTGTTTTTGTGCAAACCCTAGAAAAACTTGAGATGAGTTTTCGATCGAAGGAGTGATTCTTTCAAAACCTGAGGAGTGAGCAATCGTTTCCCGTACGACTTGGCGCGAAGTCGACATACAACCTTAGTAGGAAGCGTTGGAAACCCGTTGGTGCGAAGCCGACAAGCCTCTCTAGAGCGAATCCAGAGATCTCCTATCTTATTTTTCTTTTTATTTTATTTTAATAAAAAGTTTAAAGACCCTAAACCCCCTTCCACGCGGGATTTTTCTATTTTAGGGTTAGTGTGCGACATCGTCCTGCGTCATACATATATCCATTCCTCTTGCTTCACATATCCACTTTAGCAATTTACAATAGTCACAATCGTCCTTGCATTGTCCCATCGATCTGGATTAGGCTTTGTGAGTCTTATTTCTCCACCTATGTCTGTTCAGAGCTAAACATTTTGTTACACTATTAGCAATCCACATTATTAATTGAGAGGAAATATCATACTGGCCGCTCACTTTGGAAACAAACTTTAACAGTCACATATATCACTCTGCAGGCTCAAACTGACACCAAGAGATTTTATGGTAGGGTATTGATTGGGTAGGGTAAGTCCATCCCACCAGCACAATATTAAAATTCAAGTAATGAACTGAAAGTGCCCATCACATACATCCAATGTAATTTTGAAAAAGACTGTGGGTCAATTTCAGACAGATATGACAAACCAGATTAGCTAGTGGACCCATACATTTTTGTTATGATTTCTGAACAATATTACTGTAAACACTTGTCCAGATCAATTTGTTAGTACGTTAAGTCCATCCCACCAGTACAATATTAAAATTCAAGTAATGAACTGAAAGTGCCCATCACATACATCCAATGTAATTTTGAAAAAGACTGTGGGTCAATTTCAGACAGATATGACAAACCAGATTAGCTAGTGGACCCATACATTTTTGTTATGATTTCTGAACATCATTACTGTAAACACTTGTCCAAATCAATTTGTTAGTACGGTAATGAACTTGCACATCCAAATGAACCATGGCAGATAATTTGCTAGTATTATCCCTTTAGGGAACATATATCATTTCAATTTTCATGATAGAAAGGTTCACAGGTAAGTTAATTTATTTCTTGTTCCGTAATCAAAGAATAATTACTGTAATCAGACCCTGTATGAGGGGTTGAGAGTCTTGAGACTCTACAGGCACAAGGACGTAACTGAAGAGAAAGACCATTGAAGACATGGATGGAAGCCGTGAGAAGGGATATGAAGGATTGCGAAGTTGCAGAGAGCTTAGCATTAATTAGAAATGGGTGGAGAAATAGGACTCGCAAAGCCGACCCCAAATAGATGGGATAAGGCTATGATGCTGCTGCTGATGATGATGATGTAATCAAAGCATAATTAGACATCTTTTCATTTTATCGTTATTTTTCCCTATTCTTATGTCAATCATCCATATCATCTACCAAGAAAAAAACCTGCATCAATATAAGGGGAACATGACTATCTCCGTGTTTAAGCAGTATTAATCATCCACTATAGTTCCCCTCACAAAAATATAATCCATTTTTCCTGTAGGAACTTTTTGAGATTGAAAATGAACTTTGTCTGTGTTCTCATCCAACTGCGTCATTAAAAGGAGATTGCGCCTTATGGTTAGGGTCAAAGGGCATATCCACGAGAAGATTCTTTTATCCTAGCAATTTTACCCTCAAGAGTCCTTACAGTGAAAGGAAATTGTGTCTCATAGTTGGCTCGAAGAGCACATCAGGGAGGAGATTCATCTATCCTAGCAATTTATCCGGAAGTGTGCCAGTTATCAATACATGTGTGTGGAGGAGATTTAATTTTGTATGTCTTCCCATCCAATTGAAACACCAAGAAAGGATTGTGCCTCATGGTTGATTTGAAGAGCACTTCATGAAGAGATGGATCTAACCTGGCATTTTTTTTACTATTTATACATGTCTAGAGAAAGCATAATCTTCCCAAAATCCAGTGTCAATACGGCTGTAGGGGATGGGAATACAGTTTTTTCCATTCCATTGCCAATGTTCTCAATGAAGTCTTTGTTTACAAGGATGATGCCCTTGAATATCCATATGGATCTCTCCGCACCACAGGCATGCTCACTTTTGCAGGGAAGAAATAAAACCCTCAATGTCAATCATTTACAAAGTAGGGGCTTATGCATGTAAAACAAATGTGTGAGGTGCAAAAGGAGTGAGGACTTGGTGGAACATCAGTGGTGGACCTAGGATTTTCCTCTATGGGGAGCATAACACTAATTAATATTTAAAATTAAAATATATCGCTTACAAAAAATGTGTCATTAAATCATTGGCATCCAAAAACTATTCACTTACAACAAGTAACTCTCAGTAAATTGACCTTTACAATGATATATCGTTCAAATTACAAAAAAAATCTAGTGGGCGCGTCTTAAGGCAGTTTTCCTTGACGCTTTCTCATGTTTTGGAAGTAATTGATGATTGTATCATTATCAATACTATTGACAGTGTCTCTCTCAATGTAAGCGATTAAACAATCGTTCATCCACTCAACCCCCATTTGATTACGAAGTCTAGTCTTCACAACATGTATTGCAGAAAATGCCCTCTCAACAGTAGCAATGACAATAGGAAGGATTAATGCCCAAGTTATAAGCAAATAAACTAATTTGATACAAAATGTTCTTTTTCATTTCAACCATGTTCTGAGCCAAGATCACTGATTCACTTCAATTTTGAAAACTCATTGTTCGAGCGCACATCCATAATGTACGTCTTAAGTTGATTATCAATAGCTAAGATATCTCTTGCAGAAAATTCAGTTGGATAATATTGAGCAAGCCGAAACAATTTTTGCATATCAAAAGATGAGAATGGATCTTTTAGACTTAGGCAAGCCATACAAAGAAGCAATTCACTACTCGCTTCAGTAAAACGAGTATCAAGCTCTTGAAGTTGCATATCAATGACAGTATAAAACAATTCAGCACGGTAGTATGTAGACTTGTCATTTCTTCAGCTCCACGACGTGATTGTCCTTGTCATGAATCAAAATTTCAGCCAATAATTCAAATTATCGGCCGAAATGTTTCTATTTCGGTCCCCACCGAAACGAAATCTTGAACCGAAATTTTGGTTAAGAAATGTATGGAGGGAAAAATTTCGGCCGAAATTCAAATTATCAACCAAAATTTCGGTTCAAATATTCGGTTTCGGTCATGCCCGAAACCTAAAACGAAAGCGCTATTTTGATCCTTGGTCCTTATTGTACTAACTTATCACTCATATTCGGAACAATGATATTATGTTTATTACAAAAGGAAGAAACTTCACTAAAGAGAGAATCTAATTCATTGTCTCTCATTCTTGCAATCTATGCTTGGATAATTTAACCAAAGTTATGTCATTCGCAATATCTTGGTCATTTCGTTGCAATGCTTTTGCTAGATCATCGGTGATCCCCAAAATCTCTTTCATTAAATGTACTTTGAATACAAACTCAAAAGAATGCATAATATCCAATAAGGAACTTGTTTTGGCTCTTTGTATCCGACATGAGCCATCTTCATCGATAATCTCAAGTACTTTGATTACAGAAGAGAACATACTAATTAGATTTAGCATCGTACTGTAGTGCGAGCCCCAACGTTTGTCACAAGGCCTTAAAAGGCTAGTTTCTTGATAAAGGCCCTACACAGTCGATAGGTCACCACTCTCAAGTGCTTCAATAATTTCTTTCATTTTTTGCTTTCGAAGAATATCATTGCGTTTGCATGAGGCTCCAACCATATTTATTATATTAGACACCAACTTGAAGAATAAGGCAATTGGTTATGATTTGAAGCACCACAACAAGCATCAACTGAAGTTGATGAGAAAAGCAATGAACATAAAATTCATATTCATTCTCTCTCAAGATGAGCGCTTTAAGCCCATTAAATTCGACTTGTATATTATTAGCCCCATCATATCCTTGACCGCACAAACTTTTTATACTCAAACTTATGCTTGATAATCAAGTGAGATAGCCACAATATCACTAACATGTACAAAACCTATAATACGCTCAATCACAAAATCTCGTTTATCCACATAACGTAGAGCAACAACCATTTGTTCTTTAATGAATATATCACGAGATTTATAAACCAAAATAGAAAATAAAGAATTTCCTAGATCTTTGATGACAACATTTATAGTTTCATTCTCATAGGCACGTACAATTTTTTTTTGAATTTTGGAGCAACCAACTTGAGATATTCCGGAGCATTTTGTAACACGACGCTTTCCACATCTTCACTATTTTCAGTAAGAAATTGTAGAAGTTAAAGGAAGTTTCCTCAATTATTCGAGCTTTCGATTCATCGTGGCCACGAAAAGCTAGTCCTTGGTTTAAAAGCCACTGAATGCACGTAATTGATGCAACCAAATGAGCTCTGTAATCAACTTTTGCTTGGTCAGAATGCTTGGATATACACGTTTCACTGCGTTGCGTTTGATTTAATAAATTTTCGCACTTCATATAAGCTTCATTGTTGGCACTATTGGACTTCCCAACATGTTTGGTAAGTTTATCCCTCCTCTTCCTGTTTTTAAATCCTTTAGCCACAAAAGTGTCACTACCTTGCTCTCCATGATTTCTTTATAAAGGTAGCAATACAAGTAAAACGCTGCATCTTTTAAAATGCTATAGTCTAACCATCCATACTCTTCAAACCAATTAGGATTAAAATGTTGGGATGTATCTCCGAATTTTGTATAGGGGAAATTGTGATTAGAAGGCAGACAAGGACCCTTTTATAAATATGTTCTAGCAACGTCTCGATCATTAGCATGGTAATCGGAAATTTGCATTCGCAACACGAGGTCTACTGCGAGATCTGTCAAGTTAAGCTCTGCCATGTGATTTCACTTTGCGCTAGGTTGAATTTGATCACGATCATCATTAGGTTGAAGTTGATCATGATCATCATTAGATTGAAGTTGATCATGATCAACATTAGGTTGAACTTGATCATGATCACCATTGTCCAAACTGGAATTAGGTAGGTCAGACTTTCTTTTCAAAAACATATCCATCACACTGCTTGAAAGAAAAGGAAACCAATAAAAAAGAGAAAATTCAAAATTTATAATTTTGAATTTAAGAGCAATTTGGATTTAAGAGCAGCGTGGTATAATAAGCGAAGGTATAATATTTGAAGCCTTATTAGTTTCATCTATATCACTTGATTCGAGAGACCAAAATCTACCCTAGCAAATCTATATTAAGAAACTCAACTATTTAAACTCAATACTTATTCAATGTTTTATATATCTCAACAAAAAGCAAATCTTCATAAAGCACAAAATATTTGAACCACACAAAAATTCAACTAAAGCAGTGATTTCTTACTATTTATTGTAATTTTTTTGTAACCACCAAAATCAAATGTTACACATGATTCCTAACAATTTTTCTAATGGTTTGGAATGACTCTTTTCTTAAAAGAAAAAGCCTAGTTTGGAATGGGTTCTTCTCTTATTAAACCCTAATAAGTAATTACCACATGAATTCACAAATAAATAAATAACAATACTAGAAAAATCCTATAAGCAATAGCACAATAATTACAAGCAAAATAAAGTGAATTAAAATAAAATAAAATAGAACAAAGGGGAATATAATAATAAGAAAAAGACTAGCATCAATCCTAGCTGCTAACTTCAAGAAATTAGTTATTGATTGGATATTCTTACCCTAAATAAATAGGATAAAAACCTATTTGTGACCTTATGGGGCTTATTCAAATATGATCTTTTAGGAATTGAAATGAGGTTTATTGAAATCATAGTGCCAAATTTCGCCGAAATTCAGCGAAATTTCACGAAATGGGGGTCAAACGAAAATTTCGGGAAAATTTCGGTTTTCGGTATTTTTCGGTACTTTTCGGTATTTTTCGGTATTTTTCGGTAAATTTCGATATTTTCGGTATATTTCGGTAAATTTTTTTAAAATATTAAAAAAATATATTAAATATATATTTTTAATCCCCGAAACTTTCCTGAAATTTTTCTGAAAAGTATCGAAATTAATCCGAAATGTACCGAAAGGACCCCCCACCGAAAAATTCCCGAAAACGAAATTTGTCACTATGATTGAAATAGGGTTTATTAGAAATTGAAATTAGGTTTTTTTATGAATTAAAATGGGGTATAAAGAAAGTTTCTAAAATACTATTAGTACTTGATTGGATATTCCTAGGAAGAATCTAAGGTTTACCCTAAATAAATAGGGTAGAACTAGAAATTCAATATGGGGTTTATTAAAATAGGATTTTTTAGGGATTGAAATAGGCTTTAAAGAAACTAAAAAACCCTTAAAAAAAAGAACAAGAGAGAGAGAGAGGAGATAGATCAGATTCAAGGATAAATAGAGTTTACTGTTTACTTGAAACCGTCGCGTGTTTGCCATCGCCGATTGCCCGCCCATCACGCTTTGACCGTCGGCCATCGCCGGTCACCGTTGGGTGTCCATTCCGGTGGAGGCCTGGAGCTATTTAAGTAAAGACTAAGAGGGATGACCGATGAGGGAGAGAAAGTTAACAAAGCTTTTTATTTTTTTTCTACAGAAAGGGACAAATGAAGACAAATGGAGAGTTTTGAGATTTTATTGAAGATAAAGACTTGAGACTAGTTGAGAGTCATGAGCTTTTGCTGACATGAATAAAAAAGAAAAAAAAAAGTGTAACTGTGTGTGTAAGTGTGAATGTGGTTTTTATGAAACCAAGTTTTTTTTGTTTTTTTTTTTTAAGTCACCGTGGGCATATGTCCATGCTAGGCCTTAACTGAGTCACCATCTCCTTATTCGCTGGAAAATGGTTTACTGATTAGGGGTGAACTCTAGGTGCACTAATTTCTGGCATTAAGAGCAGATCATTCATTGGGCCTTGAACACTAGCGACATTAAGTTTGTCAATGGTAGGATGGTTCACAGAAATTGGGCTGAAATGGTTTACTGGTGTGTGTGTGCGTTGCGTTGGAATCATTTTTTGGAATGACTTCTGGTGGGGTGAATCCCCTCTTCGCTTTCTCTTTGAGCCGATATTTGAGGATGAGGTCAATAAGGATGTGCTGTCAGAGAGGTTATGGAAAGAGAAAGGGGTATTATGTGGAGAATCTGGCTGTCATAACCTAAGAGAGGACCAATGTGGAATGTTAACGTCCCCTCCGGCTGTCTCGGAGGACTACACTGTTCAAGTATATTCGATGATGGATTTAGAAAGGAGACTAAAGTCTCCTTTTCAATGAGGATGTGCCTGTCAGAGACGCTATGGAAAGAGAAAGGGGTAGTTATGTGGAGAATCTGGCTGTCATAACCTAAGCGAGGACGAATGTGTAATGTTAGCATCCCCCATCAGGCTGTCTCGAAGGACTACACTGCTCAAGTATATTAGATGATGGGTTTATAAAGGAGAAACTAAAGTCTAATTTTCAATAAAATTGTTTATAAATTTTTTATGTAGAAGTCCATCAATCAAGGAAGATTGAAATGGTTTGTGGAAATTACTATGCCCCCCTCCCCCTCCCCTTTCCTTTTCTTCCTCCCTCTCATATACACAAACGGACATACACAATCACCTACCCTCCACGTAGAGGATTGGCCATGCCAAATCGATTTGTCATGTGATTCTAGCAACGAGTCTGTTGAGCACCTTCTTATTCATTGTCAGGTGACTGATCAGATTTGGAGGTTCTTCTTTGCCCATTCAGGGTGCTTGGTGTGTTCCTCTTTCCAACCCTAGCCAAGGTTTGCCTCTTGGGGTTTGGGGCTTTTAAAGTATACAGGTTATTCAAGGGATAACAATGAAGCCCAATTCTGCAAAAGGTTATAATAGCATTTTCTCGTTAGCAAATTAGGTAGTTAGTTGATTGTTTTTTGGTGATTTAATTTGTGTGGGTATTTTGCTAGCTCTGAATAGTTTCTTAATTGCGGGGAGCTTCAAATTCAACTAGGATTTTTATGATCATCTATGGGATTCAGTGACCCCTTCATCAGTGGCTAAGAAATGTTTCATCCAGGATTACAGCAGGATTTTTTAAAATATCTACTGAGAAATAACTAAAGAATTGTCTGGCATATTATAGGCAAAATTGCAATAACTAGGTTTTAGGTATAATACAATACCCAGCTTGTATCAATAGTGAAGGAGATGACAAAACTAATGGAACAAATAGCCAATGGTTTGTTGACACGATCGGGACTAATGGAACATATAGCTGAGATATATGTCAGTTGCCTAAAAGGGTCGGAGGGCTGGGTATCTGTAATCTTCGTACTATCAATAAAGCCCTGATAGGTAAATGGTTGTGGAGAGCTGGTTTGGATGAAGAAAAAAACAGCTTGTGGGTTCAAGTGCTGTCCCAAAAGTATGGCTGGATTAGTGGCGAATGGGGTATTCGGGTGAACAAGATCAGAAACACTTCGGCTTGGTGGAAAGGAGTTTGTTCGGTTTGCCGGATTTTGTTAGATGGATTCAGTTTAGTTCTGACTAGACCCGTGGATTAGTTGTAGACCTCTGTGTGACTCCTTCCTTAGTATTTATAGGACTGCTGCTTCCCCTAGTTGTTCGATGAACGAGGTTACTTTGGAGCAAGGGAAAGGACGGTGTGGAATATTTATACTCAGTGGTTCCTAAAAGGTGACGAGGTGCACCTGTTTCTCGGTTTACAAGATTGGGTGAATAAAACTAAGAGAAACTGGTTGTCGTGCGACACTAGATGCTGGCTTCCTAATGCTAATGGTTGATTTTTGGTCCGCTCTTTCTACCGTATGTTGTCCCTTAGGCCTCTTGTTAGAGGGGAGTGGGCTGCTATGTGGAGAGCTCTGTTGCCCCCCAAAGTCGAGTTCTTTGCTTGGACGGTGATGAGGGGTAGGGCATTGACAGTTGATCAACTGATTGTGCGGGGAAAGGATATGCCGAATAGGTGTGTTATGTGTTTGCAGTCGGAAGAGACGGCATCACATCTCCTTCAGTGCTGGGTAGCGGCGGATATCTGGACCGTTATTTTCAGATCTTTCGGTATGGCGTGGCGATCTCCAGCGCTCTTCCTTCTCACTTTTTGACCTGGTTTGGTACCCAGTTGGAGGGCCAGCTGCTGGCTTTTTGGAAGGTGGGATTCTTTGCAGTCCTTTGGAGCATTTGGCTAGAAAGGAACGCTCGCATTTTCTAAAGGAGGCGCCAACTGGTGGGCTTGATTCTGAAGGGTATTTTGGACTTGATGTGCCTTTGGGTTAGTCTAGATAAGAAAGGGATTGGCGAACTCCCTGAGCTGTTTGATTTTGGCTAGCTAGTTTAGTTTAGTTCTGGTCTTCCTTTGTTGTTTTTTGTTGTTTTTCTTTGTTCCTTGTTTTTGGTCGGTTTGTTCTTGTATTTTTCCCAACCTCTCGCTGGTTCTTTAATATGTTTCGCCTTCACCGATCAAAAAAAAAAAACAAAAAACATGATCAGGACTAAGAAAAATCTGCAATATGTGGGATGACTGATACCACTTAACACTGTTCAATAATGGACCAATGTGCGGGAATAATTCCCATTTGAGAAACGATGGAAACAATAATGGACTGGCTGTTTGATGAAGAGATTTGACACATTGTTGGTTGGAGACACAAAAGGGTTTGCCAATGATTATCAATTAAATAAAAAACGATTCTATGCATTAGTCGTTACATCTCCTACAACCAGTGGAGTGACAGCCAGTTTTGGTATGTTGGGAGATATCATTATTGCCGAGAAATGATTGGCTTTTGTGAGCTGTTCCAACAACTGCAGGATGTGATTCCAAGAGCCGAACGAGAATGAATAACCACACAGAAGAGTCAAGACCGGGCTACCTAATAGAACGTTTAACCGATCCATTCCGGATCAATCGAATTCAGAATGATCTTGTGAACAAGAGATGACCCCGGAAGTTGCTGAGACCCGGTCCAGACTCCAGACAATGCAGGATGGAAATGAACTACCCTTTGGATGAAGAGAAACGAGATATTAATTTATGGGAATAAATAGAATCCGCTACTGGATCTATGCTCTGAAATCAGAAACCTTCTTGGCCCCGCGAAATGATGGTGGATGGCATCAGCCAACCATTCAGGCGTTAGATGTTAAATAAGGAAGTAATCCTGATATCTATGTTGTGTATGGTCTTTGTTGCAAAACTTAGAAAACTAGTTTTATTGAAGGTCAATTTTACAAGTTCCAGCTAGCCCAATGTTCACACAACAGCATGGTAGCGGTTGAGAACAGATTCAGTGTTAAGCAATCTATTAGTTACAAATCTCACATAGGTCAGTTAAGTGTGTTCCACATGGTTATTGTGGCAAGAAAAATGTCATTTGAAATCCTCAAGGAACCTACGTTTTATGGGTTATTTTAATGGAGAAATCAGGTATTCATGGATGACAGTATACTAGGGATGGAGGAAAATCTATACTCGTCAGCTATGGTATAAAGGTTCCATGCTTTTAGCTGTTGTTATGGGCTGCTCATATCTGTTTTAAATGGTAACAAATCCAGTTATATCTTCTATAGTTTATGCATACTCAAGACTTTTCATTATGGAACTCAATACATCTCCGAGTCGATGTTATATAGCTTTACGAGCTTGACTAATACTTTGAAGTATGGAACATGGCTAATCTAATAAGAATATATTGGATCACACCCATATGTGTTTGGATTGCCATCTGAGTTGTGGTACTTGATCCAGTGTATTCATTACTTTAATCATAGGAAAGATGTGAATATTCAAATTTTCTGTTCAACAAAAAAGCTGCTGTTAGGAATGTTTCTAGTAAAATCTCCAAGCTTTTCAAACAGCTAAAATGGAATCTTCCAGCTAGTCTGACATGCTACCTCTGCAACAGTTGGATCATCTTCGCATGGTTACATAAATATAGTACTTCTATATCGGGTATTTTGTATTCTTGTTCATAAAGTTTTCTCCTCTACGCCAGGAAAAGTAAATCGATATACATGCATCACTATTTCTCCCCATTTTCTTGAAATTTTTCTTTTCACATCTTGATGTTACATATTCAAAGGAGAGCTTATTTGGCCAACTTTCTTCTCGCAGGGTCGCATTGATAATCCTTGTCTTGATTATTATTTACGTCGTGCTCGCGTTTGTTTGCCACGGAATCACGCTTCCGACCTGCATAGGGTGAAAACAGTAGCGACTAGTAAGCATATTTACTTGCATTTGGTTGATTTTGGGTGTATCTGAAGAGTGGTGAGTGGTTCCAACGTTGTTGGCTTGACTTCAAAAACTTTTTTCAGGCTTGAGTTGTTTTGTTTTCTGGAAAGGAATCATACGGTATTTGTCTCACATTCACTGCTTAGTGTAGCGTGGTCGCTTACATTGGGTGTCGGTCATATCTAGCCATTGAAGAAAAAAACCATGCTGAGTATCTTTTGTAGAATGGACATATGAGTAGAAAATAATAATAAAAAGTTTGCTTTTAATAGGTGGTCCGCCCATCATGGGCTGCAAAGTGGACTGCATGTTCATTAGACCTTATTACGGGCATGGACTTCCATGCACTGCTACAAGTTTGTGTGCTTCACTTTCCCGCACATGATTGTCAGACCACCGATCATAGACAAACTCAATAAAAAAAGAAAGAAAGAAAGACTCTCCTTACCAACAATTATACACGGTCAGGGGTGGAACCATGATTAGGGCACTAAATAAAAGCATGTGAGAATAGTATTGGCGATAACCCGATAAAAGAACCTGTAACATCTAACTGTGGTACGGTAGAAAAATGAGGTTTCCAAACTAATGTGTAGTGAGACGACTATAGTTGATTCTACAGCTTGACTAATTTCATACGCTAAAGGATATGACCAATCCATTTCTCACTATAAAGTATAAACTACTACCCCCAATGGGCAATGATCAGGTCCAACCAGGTTGATTCGGATTTAGCGTTTAACCATATCTATAGCCTTGGATATGAGAGAATATTAACTTTTATGATTTTCATTTTTTAAAGGATGACGTGCAATCAAAAATCTCCCGTATCCAAGGGGTACAGATGTTTTTGAACCGAAATTTGATTCAACCTGGTTGGAGCTGACCATTGCCCTCTTACAAGAGGCAAAATATGGTCAACAAATAAAATGAGGTAGTATTAGGGTTCTTGGGTCACATTTTGGTGCCACTTAGAATCAACATGTGTATCCTAAGATAGGAAAGATCTTTGGTGTAAGAGGTTGGAATAAAAATGATTGCTATTGTTTGATTCAAAGCAGTCGATAACCATTCAAGGCCATTTAAAAATAATCGCCACCATACCTTTAATTTTAGATGGTGTTGGGCTGCATTGAATTAGATGATGGAGATTATTTTTTGATTCAATCTTTTACACTAGATTACACTAGATTTGAAAATTATGAGTGTGGATGTCAAATTACACTAAACACATGATAATTCCACAGCGCACCATCCTAAAAAAGTGTACCCTGGTCTAAGAGTGTCACATTCGGGTCGAATACCTAAAACCTAATACGGCCCAATCACCCGAACACATGGGAGTCAAGTGCAACCCTCCACAACATGGATTTTGGGACTCTATAATATCAAAGTCCTCAGGCATTTTAGGGCACACACTTAGCAAGTTATGCATTTTGTGAGCTAGTGATCAGATGATTCAGATTAGACAGATATCATTTTGAGAGAACCGATTCTCAATCTTGATGGATCATGAATCACATTTTTGACACTTGGGTAGAGCTATCAACGGGCTGGGTTTTTCTATAGGCCCATTTTTTAAAGATATAATGAGAGCCCGAACTCGGCCCGATAGCTAATCGGGCTTGGCTGGGCTCAGCCCTGTTTTTAAATGTTGTAGTCAAAATCCGGCCCGATAGTTAATCGGGCCGGGCTCAGCCTGGTTTTTAAATGTTGTAACCCGATAGCTAACCCAGCCGGGTTAGCTATCCGGATCAGGCCGGGTTTCTAATATTATTTAAGAGCTTTTTGTTTATAACGGCTTCATTTTACCAGGCCGGGCTCGAGTTTACATTTTGCAGCCATAACTTGAACTCATTTCTTATCTGGGCTTAGCCTGGCCCGGCCCGAATGTGGCCCATTAGGGCCGGGCCTGGGTTGAAACCAGGCCGTTGACAGCCTGGCACTAGTGTGATGCGAAGACCATAATTTTCGCATGGAAGGTTGCATCGAAAAATAGTCCAAACACAAAGGATATAGGTAGCTAATGCCACATTACTTTGCTCGGTTGTGATACCCAATCACATGATATTTGTTTTTATAGGGAAACTATGCTCGATCCCACAATCTTAGATGTTACAAGATTGTTAACCTTCTATTATGCTACAGGCTCAATCACATGATATTGCAATATTGTCAACTTTACATTATGCTATGACCCATTCACATGATTGTGTGCCACATAAAGGAGGAGTATGATCATAGTAACTATCGTAGAGAAATAAAGTTGATATTAAGTACTATAAACTCATGCAGTCGATGAATTGCACGAAAATAAATGTTAAAATCAAGTATGGCTGCAGTTCAATTCCACGTGGTTGACATCAGAGACCCCAATATTTTATATTTATTATTATTTTTTTTCATAATAGCTATGATCATTGACACGCTCTTTTATGTGACATTAGATCATGTGATTGGGTCCCATGATCAGGGGCGTAGTCAGGAATTTTTGTTAGTGAGAGCTACAAATGATAAATATAATATTAGTAATTATTTTACTATCGATTTGGAGGCTTTTACATCATAGATTTGGAGGCTTAATAGCTTATATATAAACAAATGTTGTATAAGAACAATACTTAATAAAAACTCTAAAATTAAATGGAGGCTTGAGCCGATTTGAGAGCTTCTACATCATAGATTTGGAGCCTTATATATACAAACAAATATTATATAAAGACCATACTTACCAGAAACTCTATTGTTAAATGAGGGTTTGAGCCCCTACACCCTTTTATGCGGCCACCCCAGTGCATATGGCAGCAAAGTAATATTGGATCAAGTAAGCTTCTTGGTCCTCAGTAAGAACCTACCTTTATCCGAAAATAAATGACTAAAACTTATTTTAAAGATTAGTATGGTAATTTTTCAATTTAATAACATTTGACTGTCTTAAATTATTTAATGAAAAATTATAAACAAAAATTATAAACAGTAGACAGATTTTGATAGATAATTTTGCAGACAAATTATGTGGTGCGACTTGAATGAATACAATGCTTCGGCCCTATTATATGTGCAGGCTATCACATTGCGTCATATAAACTGTCTGAGATTATTTATAAAAAAAATTGTATACGGTATAACACTGTCCTTATACGATATACATGTTTTTTATGCAATCTTGGGGCTAGCAGTTCTTTGTATCAGGACCTTTGAATCGTGTGTGATGAAAAATGGTACCACGTGCCCCAACTTGGTGACTTATTATCAATCAAGATTAGTCAGGTGCCCTATACATGTGTCCCCCTATATCAATAGATACTTTGTTGTACTGATTTGAGAGCTCATTCATATATGCAGATCTCCCAAGGTTTTGACCACTATGACGGAGAGAGAATACCTTTTGGCACTTAGGGAGAGAGAGTGAGAAGCAAATTGGCACTTAAGAAAAAAATCGACTCGCCTGACCGTGATTTAAGCACCAATTGGTCTTTAAACGATCTTACACCAATTTATTGACTTTTGATTTTGGAAATTCATACCACCCAAAGGATATATCATCAATTGAATGGTTATGAATAAAAAAATTACACTTTTTGGGAGATTTAAATCACCCGATATGTACATACTAATATCAACGATTATTCTTAGTTTTGATAGTTGATATTAAAGCTCACCCATCGGATGATTTACATCCACTTATAAGTATGAACTTTTTGTTGGGACATGCTCCAACGATGGATTGCCAATTGAGCAATTTAGATTGGTCATAGATGTGTGCCACATGGCACATTGGTAAATGACACTTCAATGGTGTACGAAGAAGAGTGACATTTTAATGGTAGGAGAATATTTAAGCACCAAGCCACGACCCATTATCCCAAAAAAATTGGGGAGCTACAACTTGCATGTGAGATTTGTACTGTGGCCAAGGATAAATAATTTGGGTGGTTTTGGGCTGGGTCGAAACCGAAATTTTGAATTGAAATTTTGAATTTTCCCCGAAAACTTCACAGCAGCCGAAAATGACCGAAAATATGGTTTTCCTTTCGATTTCGGTGGGGACCGAAATCGAAATTTTGAATCATGACCGTGGCACATGGGTTACAGAGAAAGAGTTGATATTTTTAGGACTTCTGCCACGTGAAACATCATCTAAGCCTTGATTGAAGACCATGATGTAAAGGTCTTTCACATCAAAGATTGACACGAACCACAATCCCTATCGTCCGATTTAACTCGGCCACCATTAAATCAGATGATACACTTTGTTTGTGTTGAATTAGATCTAGAGATCATATTTGGTGCCAATCTTTCGCAACAAAGTTGTCACGACCCGAAATTCTACCCCATCCCGAGGGCCTAGAATTTCGGGTAATGACCCGCACATATCCCTGATATGACATACACTTAATCAGAGTTCTCATGCATATCTGGTTCTACGAAATCCGTGAAAGTTCATAAATAAAGATAGAATATAAAGCAAGCATAAACAACTGAAATAAGTGATAAAATCTACAAATCCACCAATAAAATGTAATCAAAGTCGGAGACAAATCCGATAAAGGAAATCATATAGTCAATAATAATAATAAGGACAAAATCTACTACCGAGTCTGCAATGGTCAATATCCGACACTCGGATCAAAATCAGCTCCGTAGTCCTCCTAATACTCAGCAGTGTCTCCCACCCAAGGCTTCCGGTGCTCGACGTCCACAGGATCGGCAAAATCTATGTCAGTAGGGTCGGAATAGTTGGCGTCTACTCCACTTGTAACAGCCCGGATTTCGGTAACCCGAAACTCGCGCCATTAGTGGGCTGGCGCTAAGGCCGAACCCCGAACACAGTACGTAGCATAACATTCGCACAGTGGAAACAAAGCAGAACCATACTAACTAGCTAACATAAACAAAATAAGGAAGATACTAATGCTTCCCATCAAAAGCTCAAAATGACAGTTCTAATTTCATATGAATACCTATTGAAGAAGAACCGACAAAAACCACCGGTAAGGATCATTCCTTGCCGAAACATGACTCACCAAAAAGAATTACAATGTCTGCTCCAAAATCAATACTCTTTACAAAAAAAGTGAAACTAAACAACTTTTATAACCTAAAGCCGGACCTACCCGAGCCTAGCACAAATAAAACAGCTTTCGGGATGAGGTTCCTCGCCCTTCCTTCCCGGAGAAAAATCAGAATCCTCTCTCTCAGAGATCCCCGCTTCAACGTCTTCACTTGGACCTGTGACATTTAGTCGACGAATGAGCTTCATCCAAGCTCAGTAAGAAAAAACTCATAGCATGCGTATCAAAAACATCAAACATATATCTTATGGCATAATGGAAATAAAGCTGATCAAAACATATGCACAGTTGTGAGTATCATAGCATGAAACACATAAGTGATGCTTGCTTGGAAAATTATAATGCATGTTCACATTTTTGTCTCAACATATGAAAAAAAAACTTAAAAGTGTTTTACTTAATGTATTGAATGAGGGACAATAGCCTCAAGCCCCCGATGGAATATCCACTATCGTCATTCATATGAACTATTTTCACATATTTTCAAGGTCTCATAAAGTTGAACACTTGACCGAACATAGTTACCGTTATACGATAGGAGTCACAAAGTCACACATAACACAAAGGGTGTACGGATTGGCTGCCGTACCAGTCACGAAATTAATAAGATTGAATCAAAGAATGCATCATAACACAACACACATGTTAATGTATTAAATGCATATGGTATTAAGTTTTCTCCACCTTAAAATCTTAACTCGCACGCACTCAATCCGCCGTTTGGGATTGCTCTTCTTCACACAACACCAGGTCACCTAAACATATCAATTTTATGGTTCACACATTAGAACGATGCTAAACATACCTCGAAAGATTCTCCTAAAATCTCTCAGTCAAAACACAACAAAATCCCGAATCTGGGAATTTCGATTGATCGAATCCCTATTTCGATCGATCGAACTCATTTCGATCGGTTGAACTCCCCAAAACATACACAGCACTCCTCAGTTCGATCGAACGATTTCCTAGTTCAATCGAACGAATTGCAAATTCGATCGATCGAAATTAATTTCGATCGGTCGAATCCCACAGATGCCAATTGACCACTACATAGTTCGATCGAACGAATTCTAATTCGATCGATCGAAATCACAAAATTCGATCGATCAAAATTATTTCGATCAGTCGAATCCCTCCAAAGCTAATTAACAAACTACATAGCTCGATTGAACAAATTTTAATTCGATCGGTCGAATCCTCACAACAAGTTTTTCAAAATCTTTGTTTTATACGTTTCGATCGATCGAGTGTGAGATTCAATCGATTGAAACATATTTCGTTCGATCGAAATTAACTTCGATCGAACAAATTCCTCCAGACTTCGAATTCTTCCTTCTTAAGTCCATTTCGATCGATCGAACTAAATTTCGATCGGTCGAAATGAATAGATTTCATCTGTTCTTGGGTTTTCACATTCGTTCTCTCCTCTTTTTCAAATCAAACCTTATTTCTTATGATGTTCTCTTGAACAAAGACAATTTAACTCTACCTAACACGAATTTACAACATACTTCTAAACTCCATACCTTAATTTTATCTAATCCTCCTATCTTTGCTTCTAGACCGGACTAGGGTTCATCAAACGAACAAAGGTTTATTCTTCTTCCCAACCTTTAGCCGTAAGTATCGAGAACGAATCGTTCTCGCATTCAACTCGCATACAACACCCGATTCACCCACTCTCTCTTAATTTCTTATGATGAGTAATAAATAGGGTTTTGAATGTAATTATAAATGAAGCATTTATTTCTTTTTATAACCAAGCCCTAGGCTTTGGTACAAAGCGGCTACACCAAGGTTAGGTGTATGCGGGTTCACTAACCCAAAACCTAACCTACTTATACAAAATCCGTTCCGACGGATTTGATCTATAGACATTACTTAGTCTATCGATACGGTCCTCGACGTACGGACCGTCGAGCACACGTACCGAGACGTACCGTTCATGATTTAAAATTTTGGGACGTCACATTTTTCCCACCTTAGGAATTTTCGTCCTCGAAAATTGATCTAACAGAGAAGTTAACCACTTGAAGGGTAATCTCGTAAGGCACCACACATGGCTAAACAATCTATTTCGTTACAAGATATCATCACACACACACAGTCCACACACAATAAATTATAGTTATGTCCATTCAGACGCATCATTGACCATCAAAAGTTTAGCATATTCATATATAAAATAGATCACAGTGGCAACCATGCCACCATAGTTATAGCAAGCGAAAAGTAAATGTGGCAACCATGCCACCACAGTTAAAAAATGTATACATAACCTTCAAAATTTTAACTTTCAAAAAGAAAAGACTCATAAGCTCACAAAACTCTCAAGCATCAGCTCCTCCCGTCGCTCCAGCAGGATCCGTTGCATCCTCCGTCTCCTAATTGGCTTGATCCGTGGTGGCCGCCTCATCGGGATGTGGGTCCTCTGTAGCAACGCCAG
This sequence comes from Chloranthus sessilifolius, assembly GCA_021018995.1. Taxonomy (NCBI): domain Eukaryota; kingdom Viridiplantae; phylum Streptophyta; class Magnoliopsida; order Chloranthales; family Chloranthaceae; genus Chloranthus; species Chloranthus sessilifolius. The sequence continues at coordinate 100,670,462 of CM037589.1, forward strand.
ACGTGGAAGCGTCGTACACTTGTGCACGCATGACCGCCATCGTCTGAAGGTAGCTGGTGGGGTACATAGCGTGTAAGGTGTCCTCCACAAGCAGCTGGTAGTAATTGAGGCGCTGGTTGAGCTGGCGATTACTCTCCTGGATGAGAGTAGCCAACTCCTCACTGGTCATCAGAGTTGCTTGGTGATGGAGTGGTATCGGCATATGAGTTGGCTGATGTACTAGAGGGATGACATCTTGCTGCTCATGCATAGGAACTTCAGGAGCAGGTTGATCTGGCTGTGGTGCATCCTGAGCAGGCATTTCTTGGGTTGCAGAGGGATAGGAGGTACTTGAAAGGCTGGCTGAAGGTGTGGTTTCAGTCGATTGAAAGTTTTCCTCCAATGCTTGAAAGTGTAAAACACCACATTGTCGGAGGATGGCTCTCGCAACGAAATTTTGTGTGCAGTGGTCGCCGAATACTCATCAAAGATAGCTGAAATAAGGCTCGCATAAGGTATGTATTCTTCGGGCTTTTCCGCTCCCGCTAACAGTTTCTTTCTCCCATGCTTTAACCCCTCAAAAACTACAGTGGCCGCATCAAACCATCAGCCCTCAAACGCCGCAAACAACGCTTGCATCAACATCCCCGGTCTCTCGGTCTTATGGCGAATCGGGTACAGGTTACACTTAAAGATAGTATCGAGCATCCACATATAGCTCGGCAAGTGGGCTCATCTAATGGCTCGACCAGGTGCAACCTGCCCTCGAGTCATTCTCCTCGCTATGTAAAGATGGGTCAGATCTAGAGGGTTTGGTGGCAACAACTCGATTCCGGGGCCATAGCTGTCGAAACATTCCAAAGCCTTACAAGCCATCGGAAGGGTAAAAACATGTCTTCCCATCGATCTTGGTGCAAATGGTAGTTTTAGGGTTAGGGCCATCAAACATGTTCTGGTAAAAGAAGCGCACTAGGCGCGGGTAGTAGTATGGACGGATGGGTTTCAATAGGTTATCCAAACCAGCCTTTCCCAGATAGTCAAGTGCCCAAATGTCAATGTCGGGCACATTGGGCGTCTCAAATAGGGCCGGATCTATGGTATACTCGTAAGCAAATCCCTTTTCGGCCCACCACTCGTTTGGTTGGTCGCGTTGGGGTGCTTGAGAAGCAGCAGGTTGCTTGGCAGTAGGTTGCGGTGGAGGGTTTGGTGGTGGTTGCGAAAGACCTGGTATGCCTTTGGGTCGCTTCGACGTGGTAGGTTTGGATGCCAATCGTGTTTTGGGATCCATCGGGTTACGAAATAACAGCTAGGGTTTCTTTAGAATCGATAGAAAAATAGGCAGATCGAAGGCGAAATCGCAAATGAAGTTTAGGGCATTACCTCTTTGAAGAAGTTTGGATTCTATTTCGCGAAGGATCCGCACGCAATTATCAGCCATTTGATCTCCCAAAAGAAAACCCTCGAAAGGTCACTTAACATATATATACTGTGCGACTCGATCGATCGAATTGAATTCGATCGATCGAAATCCATTTAATAAAGAATACACTACGATTTCGATCGATCGAAACAAATTTTGATCGATCGAAATTAGCTTAAATGAAATTGGGTCCCACATTACGATCGAATGAATTCTAATTCGATCGAACAAAAAAATTTTGATCGGTCGAACTTCTCAGGCCTATAGAATTTTTGATCGAACGAAATAAATTTCGTTCAGTCGAAATCGAAATTCGATTGAACGAATTTAATAAGCCTTAATTAAAAAGATATCCAGTTTCTGCCAGGACATTTCGATCTGTTGATTTACACCTCGATCGATCGAAACTGATTTCGATCGGTCAAAATTGTAGAAAACACTCATTTTTTGTGTTTTTGAGTTTTCTTCAATAATTTGACACTCTAAACTTCAAAATCACACCTCTTATTCATCATTTAAGTTGCTTATATGCATTAAAGTCCCAATTTGACCTTTATAACAATTCTCATCTCTCTCACTTCACTAAAATAATGAGGGATACTAGGCACGAATCTCGGCTTCGTGTTCCCATGTTGCTTCCTCTCTAAAGTGATTCTTCCATTGGACTAACACTAAAGGAATCTGTTTTGTGCGCAACACTTGCTTGGTTCGGTCTAAAATTTGCATTGGTTTCTCTATGACCGCCAGATCCCTGTAGACTTCAATTGGTCGTGCATCAAGGATATGAGTTGGGTCTCGCACATACTTCCGTAACATAGAAACGTGAAATACGTCGTGCACCCTATCAAGCTGCGGGAGTAATGAAACCCTATGTGCAACTTCACCTACTCTTCCCAATATCTCGAATGGTCCAATATAGCGAGGACTCAACTTTTGCGCTTTTCAAAGCGCATCACACCCTTCATTGGAGATATCTTCACAAATACGTGATCTCCCACTTGAAAATCCATGCTCGATCGCTTGATATCTGCATAGCTCTTCTGCCGACTATGTGCCATCTTGATTCTTTCTCGTATAATACGAACGGTCTCGGCATTCTTCCTGATGACTTTCGGTCCCAACACAAATTTGTCACCTGTTTCCTCCCAGTTGATTAGAGACCTACACCTCCGTCCATATAGTGCTTCATACGGAGCCATCCCAATGCTCTACTGAAAACTGTTATTATATGCAAATTTTATCAATAAAAGATGTTGATCCCATGATCCCTGAAAATCAATCATGCACGCTCGAAGCATATCTTCAATAATCTGATTGACTCTCTCCGTCTGACCATCAGTCTGTGGATGGAATGCCGAACTAAAGTCTAATTTCGTGCCCATACTTTCTTGAATTCTTTGCCAGAATATCGATGTGTATAACAGGTCACGATCAGACACAATGCTTGTCAGAATACCGTGTAGTCGGACAATTTCTTTTATATACAAATTCGCCAACTTGCTTGTCGTGTATGTCGTGTCATAAGGCAGGAAGTGAGCCGACTTAGTCAATCGATCCACTATTACCCATATAGCATTGTGGCGTCTCATCATTCTCAGTAATCCCACAATGAAGTCCATAGAGAAGGACTCCCATTTCCATTCTGGTATTAGCAGAGGTTGCAATAGACCTGCTGGGTGTCTGTGATCGACCTTTACTTGCTAACACACCAGACATTTCGACACATATTCAGCAATGTCTTTCTTCAATCCTCTCCACCAATAACTCTTTCGCAAATCCTGGTACATCTTAGTACCACCAGGATGAATGACATACTTGGACTTATAAGTTTCGTCCAAAATAGTCTGCCTCAACTCGACATCAATAGGTATGCATAAGCGTCCACAAAATAGCAATGATCCATCCTCTTTTATTGAAAAGTCCCCACTTTCACCGGTAGTCACCCTTTGTAGGACCTTTACGAGCTCTTCATCTTTCGTCTGAAGTTCATAGATGCGATAAAAAATAGTTGGTCTGATTGTGAGATTTGCCAACAGTACCCCAGTATCCTTGATCTCTATATTCTTATCATATAAAGAAAGGTCTTCCAATAATTTTCATCGTCGAAGTCCCGTAATGAGACTAGCAAACTGAGCAGCATTCTTCCTACTCAAGACGTCAGCCACGATGTTTGCTTTACCTAGGTGATATTGTATAGTGCAGTCGTAGTCCTTGAAAAATTCAATCCACCATCGTTGCCTTATATTCAATTCTTTTTACGTAAATAGGTACTTAAGGCTTTTGTGGTCCGTGAAGATCTCAAAGGTCTCACCATACAAGTAATGTCTTCAAATCTTAAGCGTAAAAATCACCACGGCTAACTCTAGATCGTGCGTCAAGTAGTTCTTCTCATGCTCTTTCAACTGTCGTGATCCGTAGGCTATAGCCTTACTGTTATGATTCAATACACAGCCCAAACCACTATATGACGCATCGCTATAAACAGCAAAACCCCCACTACCTGACGGAATAGCCAACACTGGAGCAGGAGTAAGCTGTTTCTTGAGTTCTTGGAAGTTCTCTTCACATTTTCTGGTCCACTCAAATTTAACGTTCTTCCTTGTAAGTCGGGTGAGCGGTCCTGAAATCTTAGAGAATCCTTCCACAAATCGTCGATAATATCCAGCTAGAACAAGGAAATTGCGAATCTTCGTCACGGTCTTGGATTGTTCCCAATCTAATACCGCCTTAATCTTCGTCGGATCAATAATCACACCTGCTTCTGATACTATATGACCGAGAAAACTCACTTGTTCCAGCTTGAACTCATATTACTGAGTTTGGCATATAACTGGTGCTCACGTAGAGTCTGCAAGGCAATGCACAAATGATGTTCGTATTCTTCTCTAGTCTTTGAATAAATTAGAATATCATCCACAAACATCACTACGCACGTATCAAGATGTTGTTTAAAGACCCGATTCATGAGGTCCACAAACAAAGCTGGTGTGTTCGTCAAGCCAAAAGGCATCACTAAGAACTCGTAATGCCCATATCTAGTTCTGAACACCGTCTTCTACACATTTTCGGCCTTCACCTTTAGTTGATGGTACCCAAATTTCAAGTCGATCTTCGTAAAGAATTTCACCCCTTACAACTGATCAAACAAATCGTCGATCCTAGGTAAAGGGTACTTGTTCTTGATCGTAAGCTTGTTTAACTGACGGCAGTTGATGCAAAGACTCATCGACCCGTCCTTCTTCTTAACAAACAAGACTGGTGCTCCCCAAGGGGACACACTGGGTCTTATGAAACCTTTATCCAACAATTCCTGTAATTGCTCCTTCAACTCTTTCAGTTTCGCAGGAGCCATTCTATAGGGAGCTTTGGATACTAGTTCAATGCCTGGAGCTAATTCAATCGCAAATTCGATCTCCCTGTCGGGTGGTAATCATGATAATTCATCAGGAAATACGTCCTGAAACTCACAGGTAATCGGGATATCGGTGATGACATTCTTCATCTCTTTTTATTCTTATAGGAATGCTAGATTTCCCTCACACCCATTCTTCATCATCCGCTCAGCTCGCACAGCGAAAATGATTGACACTATCTTTCCTTTCTCACCCACGAACCGAAAAGATTTCTGCCTTGGTGGTCGAAAAGTAACTACTTTCTGTAGGCAATCTATGCTTGCATGATACGCGGATAGCCAATTCATGCCAAGGAGTACATCAAGTCCTTGCATGTTCAACAGAATGAGGTCTGTTATGGTCTCTTGATCTTCTACTTGAATAATAATTGATTGGCAACACGTGTTTGCGGTTACTGCACTTCCTGTAGGAACTGACACATCCAATATAAAGTCTGACTCCTCGGAAACAATTTTCAATTTCCCCACGAATTTCGGAGTCATATACGAATGGGTAGACCCTAGGTCTATCAGAACTCGTGCATTACAACGATTACCGTCATTTTCTCGATAGAGTTGTAGAGTACTTATATGATTTAATACATACACTATCGTTCAGCCATGCATGTCATGACCACACACTTATCAAAATGCACCTAGATCTTTCTCTATCAATGCACTTTCTTTATCTAGAAAATAAGTAAATTAATTTAAATATAAAAGAAAGTTATAACTTGGATTACGCCATTTCTCGCACGGGCGTCTTCGGCGGTTACTGCAAAAGCATGGCCTTGGATGGCAGGTCTCGTAGATTGTGCAGGTCTCTACGTCGTAGCAGTCGAAACAATGCCCTCCTTTCTCATCTCGGGGCAGTCTCGTATCATATGGCCTATCTTCCCATATTTATAACATCCTCTCGTGTCCCGTCTACAGTCCGATGTTTTGTGTGGTTTGCCGCAACGGACACACTTTACTTGTGGACTTGAAGATGCCGCTCTTGATACATACACTATCGTTCAGCTTGCATGTCATGACCACACACTTATCAAAATGCACCTAGATCTTTCCCTATCAATGCACTTTCTTTATCTAGAAAATAAGTAAATTAATTTAAACATAAAAGAAAGTTATACCTTGGATTACGTCGTTGCTCGCACGGGCGTCTTCAATAGTTGCTGTAAAAGCGCAGCCTTGGACGACAGGTCTCGTAGATTGTGCAGGCCTCTGCGTCATAGCAGTTAAAACAGTGCCCTCCTTTCTCATCTCGGAGCAGTCTCATATCATATGGCCTACCTTCCCACATTTATAACATCCTCCCATGTCCCGTCTACAATCCGATGCTTTGTGTGGTTTGCCGCAACGGATACATTTTACTTGTGGACTTGAAGATGCCACTCTTGAAGATCCCTACGTAACTGATACTCCAGATGTCTGGGTCTGAACAGGGCCCTTAATGCGGAACGACCTAGTAGGGGTAGAAGTAGTAGGCCTTTGAGAACTCGTGTAGGGTGATCTCAAAATTGGAGCAGGTGCAGACAACCTCAGCTTTTTATTCCCCGAGTAGTTATAGTCACTCGCTCTCCCTTGACTGGCCTTGTTCTTGTTTTGCAACTCACGCCTCTTATACATATTATTTATATCTCTCTATGCAACTATGGCCTTTCCCATCACTTCAACATATGTTTCGAGTTCAAATATCGACACCCGATCCTGAATATTTGGTTTCTGTCCTTCTTCGAATCTATTGGCCTTCATTTCTTCTGTAGCTACCAATTCTGGGGCAAACCTTGACAAGCATACAAATTCATTGTCGTACTCCCGTACGGTCATGCTCCCTTATACCAGATTGGTAAAATCCTTCTTCATTTGATTCCGAACTTGCTTTGCAAAATACTCCTTGTTAAACACCCTCACAAACTCCGCCCATCTCCATTGGTCTTGTAGACCTTCAACGTCTCTCTTTCTCAACACCGACTTCCACCAAGCATCGGCGTCGCCTTCAAGTTGGAAGGAAGCCCAACTAACTTTCTCATATTCAGGGCTCTGGAGTCTTTCTAGTAACTTCTCCATTTGCTTCAATCATTTATCCACTTCAAGCGGATCTATCTGCCCTTGGAATATCGAAAGTCTCAATCTCTTGAAATCCATAAAAGATGATGGCAACAGTGCAGGAGGAGGTGGTGGTGGTTGCTGATGCTGATGGCTGACATTATTGGCGGCTAACAACGTCGTCTGCTCAGTCAGAAGAGCAGTCTGCTGGATCTGCTGAGCCATAGCAGCGGCTACAGCTTCCATAGCCCTAGCCATCCTATCTGCTGACTCATCACGACGTCCCCTTTCCGCCTCAGGAGGTGGTCTCTGCTCCCCCCGGATCCCGAAGGAATATCATCTATTCTCCTCACACTTCTTTGGCGATCTCTTTTAGGCCGACCTTTTTCGCGTTGATCCATTAGAATCTGTTACAATGAAACAAAGGTCCCATTAACAGACGGTCCCTAGTATCCAACAAAATCTCAATCTTGAAACGATTTAAGACTTGTCAGACGTCTCTAAAGCCATTGCTTTGATACCAACTGTGACAACCCGAATTTCGACACCTCGAAACCCGCTCTATTACTGGGCTGGCGCTAAGGCCGAACCTGGAACGCAGTACGTAGTATAACATTCGCACAGTAGAAACAAAGCAGAACCATACTAACTAGCTAATATAAACAAAATAAGGAAGATAATAATGCTTCCCATCAAAAGCTCAAAAAAATAGTTCTAATTCCATATGAATACCTATGAAAGAAGAACCAACAAGAACCACCAGTAAGGACCATTCCTTGCCGAAACATTGTTCACCAAAAAGAATTACAATGTCTGCTCCAAAGTCAATACTCTTTACAAAAAAATGGAAACTAAACAACTTCTATAACCTAAGGCCGGACCTACCAGGGCCTAGCACAAATAAAGCAGCTTTCGGGATGAGGTTCCTCGCCCTCCCTTCCCGGAGAAAAATCAGAATCCTCTCTCTCAGAGATCCCTGCTTCAATGTCTTCACCTGGACCTATGACATTTAGTCGACGAATAAGCTTCATCCAAGCTCAGTAGGGAAAAACTCATAGCATGCGTATCATAAACATCAAACATATATCTTATGGTATAATGGAAATAAAGTTGATCAAAACATATGCATAGTTGTGAGTATCATGGCATGAAATATATAAGCGATGCTTGTTTAGAAAATTATAACGCATGTTCACATTTTTGTCTCAATATATGAAAAGAAAAACTTAAAAGTGCTTTACTTAATGTATTGAATGATGGAGTATAGCCTCAAGCCCCCGATGGAATATCCACCATCATTGTTCACATGAACCATTTTCACATATATCTAAGGTCTCATAAAGTTAGACACTTGGCCGAACATAGTTACCGTTATACGGTATCAGTCACAAAATCACACATAGCACAAAGGGTGTACGGATTGGCTACCGTACCGGTCATGGATATCCTGCCACGTCAATCAAGGTTATACCGCCGCGTCGGTCAGGTATTCACATAGAACTTTAAATTGAAGTACATGCATATAACTCATCGCCGTGTAAAGTGATACTTATAGCTTAGTTTAAAAGTTTGAATAAAGAGTGAAGTTCACACACACACATATGGGAGTGAATTTTGAAAGATTCCATAATTCTTATACAATTTGGAACGTACTTATGCACATGCCTTTTCAATTCCAAATCGTAAACGAAATTCATAAGATTGAATCAAAGAATGCATCATAACACAACACACATGCTAATGTATTAAATGCACATAATATTAAGTTTTCCCCACATCAAACTCTTACCCCGCAGGCGCTCAATCCACCATTTGGGTTTGCTCTTCTTCACACAACACCAGGTCACCTAAGCATATCAATTTTATGGTTCACATATTAGAACGATGCTAAACATACCTCAAAAGATTCCCCCAAAATCTCTCAGTCAAAACACAACAAAATCTCGAATCTAGGAATTTCGATCGATCGAAATCTCGTTTCGATCAATCGAACTCATTTCGATCGGTCGAACTCCCCAAAACCTACACAGCACTCCTCAGTTCGATTGAACGATTTCCCAGTTCGATCGAACGAATTACAAATTCGATCGATCAAAATTAATTTCGATCAATCGAATCCCACAGATGCCAATTAACCACTACATAGTTCGATCGAACGAATTCTAATTCGGTCAATCGAAATCACAAAATTTAATCGATCAAAATTATTTCGATCGATCGAATCCCTCCAAAGCTAATTAACAAACCACACAGTTTGATAGAACGAATTTTAATTTGATCGATCGAATCCTCACAACAAGCTTTTCAAAATCTATGTTTTATACGTTTCAATCGATCGAGTGTCAGATTCGATCGATCGAAACACATTTCGTTCGATCGAAATTAACTTCGATCGAACGAATTCCTCCAGACTTCGACTTTTGCCTTCTTAAGTCCATTTCGATCGATCAAACTAAATTTCGATCGGTTGAAATGAACAGATTTCATTTGTTCTTGGGTTTTCACATTCGTTCTCTCCCCTTTCTTAAATCAAACCTTATTTCTTATGATGTTCTCTTGATCAAAGACAAATTTAACTCCACCTAACACGAATTTACAACATACTTCTAAACTCCATACCTTAATTTGATCTAATCCCCCTATCTTTGCTTCTAGACTGGACTAGGGTTCACCAAACGAACAAAGGTTTGTTCTTCTTCCCAACCTTTAGCCGTAAGTATCGAGAACGAATCCTTCTCGCTCAACTCGCATACAACACCCGATTCACCCACTCTCTCTTAATTTCTTATGATGAGTAATAAATAGGGTTTTGAATACAATTATAAATGAAGCATTTATTTTCTTTTATAACCAAGCCCTAGACTTTGGTACAAAGTGACTACACCAAGGTTGGGTGTATGCGGGTTCACTAACTCAAAACCTAACCTACTTATATAAAATTCGTTCCATCGGATTTGATCTATAGACATTACTTAGTCCATCGATACGGTCCTCGACATACGGACCGTCAAGCACATGTACCGAAGCGTACTATTCATGGTTTAAAGTTTAGGGACGTCACACCACCAGTGTGATCACCTGCAGCTGTTAGATTATTGTGGGATGAGTTTACTCAGTCACGTAAACTCAGTGGTATACACCACCAATCCATCTCATTCTATTTAGGTGCATTGTGGATGCATCAAGTGAGTGATAAACATAATATCTCAAAAATATAGCAAGAGAAAGACAACATCATTTACATACCGTATAACTCATATCATATCATAAATGCAGGACCATGATTTAAACACTCACATCCTAACGTACCTTATCATATCTGATATCATACCATACCTCATAGCATACCATATCTTATTATTTTTACACATATGTCTGTACATCGCATGAGCGTAACTAACATACTCATAAAATCCTAAACGACTTGTACCAGAGTTGCTGCTCGAGCTAATATATGAGGGTCACTATAATATCATACCACCATATTATAACGCCCTCCATATCATATCATATCATATTCTCCATCCAGTCATAGGGGCGACGTGCGACTCATAACTCATTGAAAGGCGTTGCTGCCTTTACGGTGGCTACGCAAGAAGCGACACGTATAGAGACTTAAGTTTTTTAGCTTTTGTTGGCCTACACAATGGTGTCTTATTATCATACTCGTAATATATCTTATTCTACTGACTTATATCTTAGCATACATTTACGACTTGAAGGTTCAAACCTCGTACATTAACTCATCTTATCATATTAGAACTCGGGGTGGGCGGGTCACCGTATACGAGGCTACACTGAATTCGCACTCACTCTCATTATTATGATGTCTCATACCACTATGAGTTGTAAGGCATATGAATACGATGTATTCCTTACTTCGATACCATCTCAGCGAATCACTACATCCAAGCGTAGGCATGATTTCGTATACTCTCGTACTCATGATCTACCATATCCTTAACTCGTATAACTTGATTATGATGCAAGCACAAAATTATTACATGTACATAACGATTTACACTTAGATTTTGATTATGTTTATACTTATATTTATTTACATAACACACCAATATAATTATAGAATAGGGTTATAAGTGTGATTTCGATAACTTGAAAGTTAAAGTTCAATTTTCACGAGATATCGAATTTCTAACACTTCATGTTATCGAAGTGATCACGTTGAAGTGATAAAATGATACATATATAGTATACTATAATTAAATGCTCAATGATAGGGCAGTACAATTTAAAGTAGAGTGTATCACGACCATCGATCGAAACTATCAAGTGATTTAGGGTGTATTGAGTTTTGGTCGTGCAAGTGGAGTTATAGTGGTAATTAAAGTCGTATGTTTGGACGAGCATCGCTCGATTGAACTAAAATAATTTAAAGTGAATAACGGTTCAGTTCTACTCAGGATCGATCGATCAAACACTAGGACCGATCGATCAAATTTAAAGTAAGCATGATCAGTTTTGTTTCATAGTCGATCAAGCGATAGTAAGATTCGATCCATTGACAAAATATATAATAAACTCGAGTAAGGTCTCATATGCCCAACCCTTATAATAGAATATTATTATTATGTTAATAGCGATTGGGTGCCTTTCATATAAATAGCATTACAATAATATTATAATATAAATATCCTTATAATAAGATATTATTACAATATTATATTAATGGCACTTGAGTGCCTTTTTGTCTTATATGATAATGTGTTATTATTATAATATAATAAAATATAATAACTCTTATTAAAAAATCACTCTTCAAACGTACTTTGAATATTAAAATGATTTTTTTTATTAACAAGCATCACTTCACCCATCAACTCATTTCGGCCAATACTGCGTTCAGCGAATGGACGATCCATTGAGCATATTGGTCGATTGATCGAATTTAAGGTGTCAGAGTCAGAAATTAAACGAGATAACGCAGGTTAGGGTATTTAATTAAACTCAGAATCAATTAATCGATTATATAAGTCGATTGATCAATTATATAATACAACAGAGCGTTTATAATCTAACGAAATTTCTAGTCACAGTTTCGAACTAATCGATCAATCGATAGTATAAATCGATTGATCGACTGTCGCGAATTCAGAATAGATCTGGGTTTCGAAATAAACCTAAAATATATCCGAAAAATTATAAAAATTATATTAAAATAAAGATAAATCATTATATCAATCCTAAAAGCAGTTTTTATAATAAAACAAATCTATGTTCATTTATTAGCCTGTCGATACGCGATCGAACGTATTCTATGCGACGAAATCTGAGAATGACTAGATGGATTAGCAAGTACCCACCTCTTGAAGAGTGTTTAGCAAATCTACAGTGATTGAGGTGGTCTGTCAACGATTTTGCCTTCTTCTTTCTTCTTGATCGTGATGACGAAAAATAAATTACGGTAGTTCTTGTGGAAAAACACACAATAATTTTAGAGAGAAGATTAAAGAGTTTTTGAGAAATGTAGGTGGAGAAGATGAAGTTATGACGGCTAGGATTTTGAAAAGGAGAAAAGAAAGAGACGGCTAGGATTTTCAAAAATAATTCTCAAGTAAAGATTTTAGGGTTTTTCGTAACATCTCATTTATAATATAATAGGAATAATCCAGTGTTAAGCTGTCACACTAAAGATGGGTGTATAAGTTTTTACCTCAAGGTCCAAAATAGTGATTTAAAACATACGTGTCAAGTTTCAAACCTCTAACCTCATATCTATAACGGCAGAAATAAATATAAGGGTTTTCTCAAATAAGTTAGATTTTGGTGTAGAACACTAACATTGTGCACAATACAAAATACATCAAACATCACAAAATTAAGTGTACCAAAAATCAGATTGTTACAAAAGTACTTCAACTCATGGCCTTCAAATCATATGACTCAAGTGGTGTCCTACATTGCACAAATCTTTCAAAAGTATAAAATCTTTCTTTTTAACTTATATGCTAGTACAAATCTTGTGTGCAAGTTATTGCTCCCAAAAATATTATATATTTCAAAACAAAATTTTGACAAAAAGGCTAGGAGCGCAGTATTGTACAATTTGTATACGTCAGTGACCTTGATGCCTCTTAAAAGAAATATTTTCAAGTTTCCTATAACTCCAAAGTAGCTCCGTAGCACAAAGTTTAAACAATCTTCCACATTATACGCGTACTTTTCCGCCTAACTGACATTGGAGCCTTCAAGTACACTCTTGTTAGCCCATCTGGCATGCATATGTGATCAATTTATCATTGACACGACTTAGCAAAAGAAACAATATTAGAGGAATGGAACCATAGTGTAATGGTGTATTTTTCTTTCTTCTTTATGACTTTTAATATATATATATATCTATATATATATATATATATATATATATATATATATATATATATGAAAAGGTATCTGTCTTTTATGGGAGGACGGTCACCGACCTCCAAAGTTTCAGGTGCAAGTCTACATGGCATCTCAAATATTGTTTCAATGTCACATGGACCTCGGGTACATTGCCTAGATCACTTTTTAAAAAAATAATTTTGAAAAGTCATCTCCACCATGTGTTTTTTGAGTCATGAAATGTAGACCATTGAAACTAGTCAAACATTAACTTATGCTTTTTTTTAAAAAAAATCAAAATTTTCTTTTTTAAAATTGATCTAAACCATCCACCCGTGTTTCACGTGGCAACCAAAGAGTGTTTTGAGTATCATGCGTACCTCGACGTAGACCTTAGAAGACGGTGACCGGAGGCTCTTATATATATATATATATATATATATATATATATATATATATATATATATATATATATATATATATATATATATAGTAACTCGAGCCCTTACCGACTGCATGTTATATTAGTGGGAGTTACAAAGTCATCTGATATATCATCTAGTCATGAGATTATATCCCATGACTCAAGTGAGAGGATCATTACCGATATATATTTATATCTGGAGAAGGTGTTCATCTTCCTTTGGAGGACGCTCAAGCGCGCTCCAAGATTGGGTGAATCCTCTAATTAGCAACATGACACGTAATTGATTGCACACAAAGCACACGTGCAATGCTTAGATCATGTTTAACAAAAAAAAGTTCGAAAACTCACCTCCAACATGTATATTTTTAGCCTTAACATTTAAATCATTGAAATAGTCAAACTTTGATAGAAGCCTTAAAAAAATATTTTTTGAAATCCTTTTTTGGAAGATTGAATTAGGTCATCCCCTTATGCTCCCCATTACACCCAAATAGTATTTTGGATGCCACATTGATCTCAATGACATGGTGGACGGAACCGACTCCCTATATATATATATATATATATATATATATATATATATATATATATATATATATATATATATATAATCATATAATCATTCATATACATAGGTAGGTGGTTCAAGTCGCCGAGCCGGTCACAACCCATTATCTTAAGTTGGCACCTGCTAATATAAGATAGCGGGTGTTGTTTTGGAATCACGTGCCATATAACATGTGATCTGAGGTTCGAACCAACGTCTCTAGTATGGATTCAAACCCATTGTCTCATTTTATATATATATATAATTGCATCCACATAAAGCCATATAATTTTTATATAAAAAAACAAAAAAAAAAAAGAAGGAAAATCCTGACATCTGCAAAAACCTTGTTAGAAACTTCCTTCAGGAATGACTCCAAAACTACAACTCCCCAACCTGATGAAAACACTAGGGGCCTTTTAAGCTCTTACAATTTCAAAACAAAGGTCCTGACTCTACTCATATTGGTGGAGGTAATCCTCCACTGGCACTTCATATTGGGGTTCTACACATTCCCTTTCAAAGATTGGATTCAAAGCTCTCCTTAAGATCTATAGCCATCATGGCCAAGGCGAAAGAAAGGAGAACAAAGAGTCTCCTTGCCTAAGACCCTGATAGAGTAATAGAGACCAAAAAAAAAAAACCTCCTGAATCCTGACTACCGGGATAAGCATCAGAAATATGGTTGTAAAATACATCATCAAACCCACTTCATTATTTCAGCTTGAAGGCCATTTTCTCCAGCACCTGCATGAGGGCGTTCTCTTCTGTCATAATCTTTTGACAAATCTAATTTAAGAACATTATCCATATTTTTAAATGAATAAATCATTTCATTGGACACCACTACACCATCTAAGATGAGTATCACTGCCAAAAACCGAGATTTATACCTCATTTGAGTCTTTAATTTGTAGCTTCATTTAGTTTTAGTGACGCTTAAGGTTAGTGAAGATTAGAGAAAGAAGGGAGAAGAAGGGGAAGAAGGAGAAGAGGAAAAGAATGAAAGACGTGGGAGAAAATAGGGTTGTGTTAATCATACACCCTTTTCATTCATATTTGGGTACACCCCTTTTGTACCCAAATTTCAACATTGCATCACTGAATTTTTGAAAGAACACCCTTAAGATTGTTTTAATCCATAGATGAACTTTATAAGCTTGCATACTTTACCGGTCTCCCCCTACGAATGAACCTTGGAGGGCAGTCCATGTAAACTTCTTTCCTTAAATCTCGTGAAGGGAGGCATTCTTTCCATCAACAAGTAAAGAGGCCAATCCGTGTGAGCAGCAACAAAATTAAAGAGCTATGATGGTATTAACCTTGGCACTAGGTGCAAAGGTTTCTTGATAGACAACTCTTTCTGTTTGGGTGAACCCTCTTGCAACTAATATTGCTTTATATCTCTCAATGGTCCCATCAGGTTTATACTTCACAGTGTAAATCCATTTGCATTCCGCTACTTTCTTTCCTAGAGGAAGATCAACAATATCTCATGTCCTGTTATGTTTTAATGCCTGCATTTCGTGCACCATAACCTTTCTCCATTCGAGTTGAGATATAGCTTCAAATACGGAATTAGGCACATAAATAGAATCCAATGAGACAAAATCGAATTGAGAAACAGATAAGCCTTTGTAGGAAAACAAATTTTGAATAGGATGTCTAGTATCATTACGTTGGGCAATAGGAAAATCAATATACCAAAGGAATGATCTATCTCTAGGATCAGTGGCCTAAGATGGAAGCTCTTCCCGGATTTCTTGGACAACTTCCTAAACTGGATGCTTTCTTAACTACTTCCTCACAAATAATTTTCCTTGATTTATTTTCCCAAACATATCAACTTGGAGTTGCATTTGCATTTTATCTTCATCTTCTCTCACATTCATGATAAGAAGCATATCGGGGGTCTCTTCCATCCTTACATCATTCTCCCCCTGAAGAGGGTATACTGGGAACTCCCTCATTGGGATTTGGAGAATGGAGTATCCTCAAAAAATATCGCATCCATGGTGATAAGCATCTTCCTAGTGATAGGATAATACACCTAGTACCCTTATTGTGATGGAGGGTACCTAACAAATGCACCTGATGGGTTTGGCACTCAACTTATTACGATGAATATATGAGATTTGGGGAAAATATAAGCAACCAAAGATTATAGGAGGGACTAAAAAAGAGGCTTAAGGAAACAACATGCTTTGGGGAGACTTCCCTTGGAAGACTTGTGCGGGCATTCTGTTAATGAGAAAACATGCAGTGAGTATTGCTTCATTTCATAAATTTCTAGGAACATTCCTTCCAATTAACATTGCCCTAGCAACTTCCAACAAGTAGCGAATTTTTCTCTTAGCTAACTCATTTTTTTGAGGGGTATATAGGCACGGTGTCTGCTACTCAACACCATACAACTGTAAGTAAGATTGAAGAAGACTAGAGGAGTTATGTTCCCCATTCTCAGACTTAGGGATCTTCATTGAGGTATTAAATTGGGTTTAATGAGTTCATAGTTAGTTGGAAAGATGAAAAAAACATCATCTTTGGTCTTCATCGTGTATAGGATGGTAAGACGGGTACAATCATCAATAAACGACACAAAATAACGAAACCCAAAAAGGGAGGTAACAAGTGAAGGCCCCCCACATCAAAATGAACAATCTCAAATGTTGTAATACTCCTTCTAGCAGTCGAAGGATATGGAACATGTGTATGTTTTGCCATCTCACACGCTTCACATTTGAAGGGGACACACCGTCAACATCCTTGAATTTTTGTGGGAATAAAATTTGCAATTTTTGAAAGGGACATATCTACACTATGCATGCCTCAACTCAACCTCCTCAACACCGGTAGTGGTTGCAACAATAGACCTCTGAATACTTTGATTAGCACTAATCATTGGTCCTTCAAAAATATACAGGCTTCGGCTCTTCAGTCCATGATCAATCACCTTTCCTGTAGACTAATCTTGAAAACACAATAGGAATAAAAAAAGGTGACACCTCAATTTAAAATTTTTGTAAGTCTACTGACTGAATGAAGGTTAAGAGACATCTTAGGAGCACATAAATATGAGTTTAAAAAAAGAGAGCCAACATGAATAATCTATTTACCAATAATAGAACTCGAGATTCATCAATAACTTGAATGTTACATTAGCAAGGAATTGGTGATAATGATTGAAACATTGAGAATGAACCTATCATATGATTCATGGCCCCAGAGTCAACAATCCATATGGTCGCATGAGAGTTGGAGATATGGGCGGCTCCAATCGCACTACTCTTAGCACGTAAGACATGAAATCTATTTTTCAACTCTACCATTGAGCATCTACCACCAATTATTACTAAATAATCTTTCATAGTTGTCAGGGCCGGCCCTGACATTTTGGGGGCCCAAGGCGAGTTCCTAAAATGGGGCCCATGTTTCATATTCCCAATTTGCGCTTGAACAACCCCTATGGGGTGAGAGCCCCAACCATACCACAATTATTTCAGTAAAAAAAACAGAGCAATTTGCTCTTTAATTTTTCACAATATTATTTATCACCTTTGTTCAAGGTTTTGACTTTTGATATTGGGTTAAAGGTTCTATTTTTTTCATTGAATTCATCATGGGGAAGCCTAGTGGAAAGAAAAGAAAACATTACAAACCCATGAGGTTGCAGATTAACATTTTACTGCCACCATGCTCTCTGAACATCATATACCATAATGAGTAGGACCTGCAGGTTATTGGATAAATCTCAAACCCATCATATTCAGATATATGTGTGGTATCTAATTAGATACTACAAAACAGACGGTTGTGAGTGATAAATTACATACACATCATATATACAGGTAACAGATGAGAGAGAATCTAAAATGGAACTAGAAAGAAAATATGCAAAACCGAAACAATGCCAAATCGAAGAACTTTAACATGATAAATATAAACCATTGATGGGTGTTCAGCTAGTGGAATTGCCACCAAAAATTTTATTCGCAACCAGAAAAATAGAAAGGAGAAAAAAAAAATCAAGTTGAAACCAATACCTACTACCTAGGAAACATAAGCTAAAAGCTTATTTCTAGTTCTACCACCAAAAATAAAACTATGATATTTTACAAAAAAAATCACAGAATTGCAAGAGAAACAATAATCAACATCATCATCAGAGCTTTATTCCATCTATTTGGGGTATTAAAATCAAGTCAAACCTAAAGTAGCTCAGAAATAGAGTAAAAAATATTATAATTTTCGTTCCTACAACAAAAATCTAATTTTTCACACAAATCTAAACTCTTCACTACAAACTGTCGAACACACATCAGAATCCCAACTGAAACAATAATAAGAACAAAAATCAATTTAAAACAAATGTATCTCAGCAACATGATCAAAAACTCTATCCAAATTTTTATTCCTACAACAAAAAACCTAATTTTTCACCCAAAAATTTAATCTTTCCACCAAAAAAATACTAACTCAAATAAAATCAATGTACCTGAGAAACATGAGCAGTTCCGACCAGGTATACATCGCACGATCCCCATCAACCCAAGATTCGCACTCTAAGAGGGTTTGGAGAGAGAGAGAGGCTGAGAGTGGTGCTAGAGAGAGAGAGAGACGAGGGTTTGGCCGTTTGGGTTTGGGTTTAGAGAGAGAATCGCTGGAAAGAGAGAGGAGAGGGTTTGGGTTTAGAGAGGATCGCTGGAGAGAAGAGTGGAGACGGGACCCTTTATTTTAATTTTTTAACCTAAGTTTTAAAAGAACTTTCGGATTTGGGGGCCCCTGAAAATCTGGGGCCCAAGGCAACCGTCTAGCTCGCCTTGATCCAGGGTCGTCCCTGATAGTTGTGATACCACAACACCACATAAAGCTGCACTACAACAATAATATGAGCCTACATAGGCTTTTCTACAAAAACTGTGTTCTCAAAAGGTCAACACCACTTGTCTATACAGACATGACCTCAAACACCTACAATTCATAGTTACAATCATCATAATGCAACACGAAACTGTTAAAAAAAACACCAAATCAGTATCAACAACAAAACTGCACCAAAACAAGTTCATCCTGAAGCGACGATGTTTCACATTCCAGACTCGATTGCGCGAGTCTTTAAGTAACGCGCGCGAGATTGAGTGAGGTCTAGTTCGGCGGGCCAATTTTAGACCCCAAAGTTGCCTTTCTGGTTTATTGTTGGGATTTGATTTCTTATTTTCAACCATATTTAAATCCTTTCATTGATTCCCTTTAAACGATTTACCACCCTTAGGCCTTAAACTATTCAAAACCTAGAAAGGAGTCAAGAGACAACATTGAGATTGTCCCTGGGTTCCTTTAAAAAGACGATGTGAGTAATATTCAAATGCAATGTCATCGATAAACCATGAAAGAACTCTCTCCATTCTATGATGTTGTAATATCCCAAAAATTTTGAGCGTTAAACAGTGACCTCGGGATACGTGCCCGATTGGTCGTAGGGTTGAACAAGTGTGGGTCAACACAGTGACTACGGCTAAAGTAGCCTTAGTGTTAGTAAACATGCAAAAGTAGTGTTAGATGTAGTTAGAGGTTAGTTAATGGTCACATACACCTATCTCTGATGTATGTGCTTAGCACACCAGCAAGGGAGGTTATAAGGGTTTAATAACCTAAAAGAGAAGTTATTTCTCTTGTTTGGTTGGTGAAGAGAGTTAAGAAGAGAAAGAGAGAGAGAGATCAAGGAGAGAGTGAGGACTTGGAGTTAATGTAAATAGAAAATAAAGTCGGGATCGAGCAATACATGCCGGATTCAACGTGATTGGAATCATTGGAGCCAAAGCTGGAGCCCTAGCCATTTAAATCAACCATTCAATCAATTAGAAGATTGATTTGAGGTAAGTTTTAGATAGATCTAATTGAGTACTTTATTGTGCATTAGCTCTAGGAGAGATGGGTTAAATCATCAAATTAAAATGATAGAAAGGAAAGAAAAATAAGAAGAAAAAGATTTTGAAGAACATCCCGAAAAGGGGCTAAATTTTGGCCAAATCGATTAATCGATTTGGAGAATCGATTAATCGATTTTGGTCTAAAAGTTGAAAAAGCATGAATGCCCAAGTTCGATTAATCGATTTTGAATATCGATTAATCGATTTAGAAATCAACTAATCGACTGAGTACCTCCAGTGGCTGGAGAAATAAGGCTTGGGAAAATTGACTAATCGAATTGGGAAATTGATTAATCGATTTTGGATTTTCGATTAATCGATTTGGGATCGATTAATCAATTTTGGATGTTCGACTACTCGATTTAAGGATCGATTAACTATCTTTGGGATTTTCGATTAATCGATTAGGGATCGATTAATCGATTTTGGATTTCGATTAATCGATTTGGGAATCGATTAATCGATTTAGGGTTTCGATTAATCGATTTTAGAGATCGATTAATCGATTTTGACAGTTTGACTTCACTTCTTAATTGGACCTTAGGGTTCATGGAGGGTCTTGGATCTTCTCTATTACATCTTTATTGATGTGTTGCATATGTTATGGTGTACCATAGGTGGTACATGTGAACACAAGCATAAGGAGCCGTGTGGGACCTTGATGCTTGGACCTTCAGAGACTTGAGGTAGATAACACCTTGAACATGTACTTTAATTACAAGAGCATGTATGTATTGATATAGAAATGAAATGAATTATATAATCTCCATGTGTGTGTGTGTGTGGTACACTAATAAAATAAACATGTTTAATCATATAATCCTTTCAATATGTGGGTGTGTGTGTGACACTGAGTAAGCACATGAAAATGAGACATCCCTAGGGGATGAGAAAGTGATAAAGGCATCAGTGTGATGCGAGTAATTTAGACATCTCAGGGATGTAAGAGAGATTTTAAAGTAAGATTAAACAAAGACTGATAAGGCCTAATTGATATAAAGTAGCATATTTACACGGTGAATAACTATATATAAAGCACATGATAGTTTTGTTATTTAAGGTTTGAACAGAATATCCCACCGACATAGCGGGATACCCACGACTGACTCGGCAGGATATCTGTGACCGGTACAACGGCCAATCCGTACACCGGTACGGCGGTTTATTCGTATACAGTAGCACATCCTAGGGATGTTGAGATGAGATTAAACCTCATCGCCTATGAGAAAGAGACATGGGTAGTATTCAAAGTGATATATTTATAACAACTATCTATTTAGACGACGATGGAGGGTATTCCATCGGGGCTCGATGCTATATTGCTCGGGGACTACTTAAATTAAAGATTTAAGTTTCTTTAGGCCTATTCAGTATAGTTCAGAACAGTTGATAATAAATGAAACATGTAAACTACCAGTAAACTTCAATGCATATGTACTCTCTAAACTATTTTCAATAAAGTTTATAAATACATCATGCTAAGCATATCATGGAATATATGTGAGGATTTGACTTATATGTTCATTGTGTTGTTCCCTATTGAGCTAGGATGTAGCTCACCCTTTAGACTATACGTCGCAGGTCCTTTGCTAGCAGCCGTAGAGGCTTCAGGAGACGCTGATCCGGGGGATTCAGACTACGTGCCCGAAGACGAGTTAGAGCCTCCTCTCGAGGACTTCTTCTAGAAGACTCTGTTGTGTACTTGTTAGAGAGAGTTTTGAGAGCACATTGTGCGGCTTGGTATGCCAAGCCTTTAGTTTGAGAAACAATGTAATTAACTAGATATATTCTTTTGGTGAACCATCTTGGGTGACTAAGTGATGTCACTGATGGTTCGAGTGGGTTCTTTTACTCATGCAGAGGGATGAGTTTAGAACCATCTTTTGGATTATAGATTTTAGAGTATATGTATAGAACTGGAGATTTATTTCAGTATTCAGTTCTTATGCGTTTCATTCTCTTTATTATTTCTTGTTATACCAATATTTCGCACAAATCTATGGGGCACGGTCTGGAGGATCGTGCTGATGGCATGGGTTTCGGGGTGCCAAAATTTGGGCTGTCACAGTTGGTATCAAAGTATTTTCGTTTAGAAATTCTGATAATCATTATTTTTATCAGAGCATAGAAACTTTTGCTAACGAAACTTTGGTTTCACATGCAGCCGTTATGTCTTCAAGAGGAAGGGGTCGACCCAGGGGCTGCCATAGTAGAAGTTTGTGTAGTCGAGATGATTTTATCTCATATGCCAATCGAGTGCCTCTGAGATACGGACGGGCTTCAGGCAGTGGTGGCCAGGAGAGCCAAGATCAGGCAGAGAATCAAGATCGAGATCGTTAGGATCGAGATCAGAGAGAGAGTCAGAGAAAGAAATGAAGATAGAGAGGAGCGTCAGAGGATGATGCACACTATGGAAACCATGGCGACTGCCATGGCACAACAGGCAGCATCCTTGGCAGCTCATACTGTCCACGAGCAGCATCAGCCACTTACACCTCCAGTGGCTCTGACACCGCCAGTATCTTCTGCGTTTACTGAGTTTAGGAGGATGAGACCTCCTAGCTTTTCGAGATAGGCAGAGCCCATGGCAACTAAAAATTGGCTGAGTGAGATGGAAAAAGTGTTTAGTGTGCTCACATGCACAGAGGACGAGAGCGTCCGTTGGGCAGCCTACATTTTAGATGGAGAGGCTGGGCCTTGGTTGAAGTCCGTTTCACGGACTAGGGCTCAGGAGACCCCAGATTTGCCCTGGACGTGGGATGAATTTGTTGAAGAGTTCAACAAACAGTACTTCCCAGAAGTTGTGAGGAATCAGATGGAGATCCAGTTTTTGCAACTCGTGCAAGGGAAGATGACTGTTAGAGAGTATGGAGTGGAGTTCATGCGACTTGCTCGCTTCACGCCTGACTATGTCATCACAGAGATGATGAGAGCGAAGAGGTTTCAGCAAGGGTTGAGACCGGACGTGAGGGGAGGAGTAGCACCATTCCAGATGAGGACCTATGGAGAGGTCATGAGCAAGGCATTAGTGGTTGAAGAAGAAAATAATAACCGCTACCGCCAGAGGGAACAGCAAGGAAAGTGGAGTGTGGATCAGAGTAAAACGGGGAACTACGAGCCGGTGAATAAAAAGCCGAGATTCGTAGTCCACAATCAGAGACCACCATTTCAAGTAGGGTATCAAAGACCGGCGCAGCAGAGCAACTAGCAGAGATTTCCATTACTTGCGTCGGAGAGACTGATGCGATATGAGAGCCCTGCTATCACTACCGGAGCTACAGTTACACAGGGTTTCTCACGAGCTGCATCTTCCACACCACAAGAGACTTGTGCCAAGTGTGGCAAGTCTCACAAGACGGTGGACTGTAGGCAGGGAACTTGGGGCTGTTTCAGATGCGGCAAGGTGGGCACTTGATCAAAGATTGCCCTGAGGTGAACAAAGGGAAGACGGCTTCAGCTGCTACGCCACGACCGATACAAGCAAGGAAGTCGATCGTCCAAGGGAGAGCCTATGTGGTCACAGCTCAAGAGGCCCAAAATACAAACTACGTGATCTAAGGTGAGAATTTCTTTTAAATAAAGAATTTCAATTATTGAAAAAAATTTAGATAGAGAAGGTGCATCCATATAGAAAATAGAAAATGTTAGTATGAAGGTATACATTATATATATATATATATGTGTGTGTGTGTGTGTGTGTGTGTGTGTGTGTGTGTGCATGTATGACTAGGTACGTTACAAATTTATGAGAAAGGAAGCAATGTTACATATGAAGCTCGAGTGTTGATAGATTCGGGGTCTACCCACTCATTTATTACCCCTCGCTTCGCAAAGAAGATGAAAGTCAACCCAGAGGAGTTAGACTTTGTGTTAACCGTAATTATTCTGACTGGGAAGTCGATTGATACTGAGAAGGTTTGTAACTCCGTGATCATGAGAATCATGGATGGAGACGTCTTTGAACTACAGGCAAATTTGATCATGTTAGACATGCAAGGATTCGACGTGATCCTTGGCATGAATTGGTTGTCGACTCATTGTGCAACCATGGATTGCAAAAATAAGGTCGTCATCTTCAGACCTAAGATGAGGAGATCGTTTCGATTTCGAGGAAAGAGATCAACGTGTATGCCACTTATCTCTATAGTCAAGGGCGAGCCCTTGATCAGAAAAGGGTGTAGTGGATAATTGGCATTCTTGAAGGAGGATAAGGAAGAGAATAATATTATTTTGGAGATAGCAATTGTGCGAGACTTCACTGACGTATTTTCGGAGGAATTACCTAGATTACCTCCAGATAGAGAAGTTAAGTTCGTCATCGACTTAGCACCTGGAACGGAGCCTGTTTCTAAAGCATCATATAGAATGGCTCCTGCTGAGTTGAAGGAGTTGAAAGAGCAATTATAAGAGCTCATGGACAAGGGGTTTGTTAGACCGAGCGTATCTCCATGAGGAGCACCGGTCTTATTTGTAAAGAAGAAAGATGGGTCAATGCATCTGTGTATTGACTATCGACAGTTAAACAAACTCACTATAAAGAATAGGTATCCTTTGCCTAGGATAGATGACTTATTCGACCAGCTGTAAGGAGCAAGATATTTCTCCAAGATCGATCTGAGATCTGGATACCATCAGTTGAGAGTTAAGGCAGAGGACATCCAGAAGACTGCATTCAGGACACGGTACGGGCACTATGAATTCTTAGTGATGTCATTTGGGTTGACGAACGCACCGGTGTCGTTTATGGATTTGATGAATTGGGTGTTTAAACCACACCTGAACTCTTGCGTCGTCGTGTTCGTCGATGATATCTTAATATACTCCAAGTCAAAAGCGGAACACGAAGAACACTTGAGGATTACTCTATAAACCTTGCGTGAACACCAACTGTATGCCAAGCTCAGCAAGTGCGAGTTTTGGTTAGAGGAAGTTAGCTTTTTGGGACATGTCGTCTCGAAGCATGGTGTCACAGTTGACCCGGCTAAGATAGAAGCAGTGGTTAATTGGGAGCAACCAAAGACCGTGACTGACGTTCGTAGTTTCCTCAGACTAGCTGGCTATTATCGACGTTTCGTTGAGGGTTTTTTAAAGATATCGGAACCACTCACGAGACTTACACAGAAGGATGTAAGATTCGAATGGAGTGAGACATGCTAGAAGAGTTTTCAAGAACTCAAGAAGAGACTCACTTCAGCTCCAATACTAGCGATTCCGTCAGGCAATGGAGGATTCGCAGTCTATAGTAATGCTTCGTATAATGGTTTAGGTTGCGTACTCAACCAACACAGAAAGGTAATAACTTACGGGTCGAGACAG
The DNA here is from genome assembly GCA_021018995.1 of Chloranthus sessilifolius. Taxonomy (NCBI): domain Eukaryota; kingdom Viridiplantae; phylum Streptophyta; class Magnoliopsida; order Chloranthales; family Chloranthaceae; genus Chloranthus; species Chloranthus sessilifolius. The sequence continues at coordinate 100,695,863 of CM037589.1, forward strand.
CTGAAAGATCATGAAAAAAATTACCCGACACATGACCTGGAACTGGCAGCGATCATATTTGCGCTAAAGATTTGGCGACATTACTTGTACGGTGAGACTTTTGAAATTTTCATCGACCACAAGAGCCTCAAATATTTGTTTACACAGAAGGAACTAAATATGAGACAGCGCAGATGGATGGAGTTCCTCAAAGACTATGATTGTTCCATACAGTACCATCCAGACAAGGCTAATGTAGTTACTGATGCCTTGAGTCGGAAGGGTTTAGCTCAGTTGACTAGTTTGATTTTGGGTATGCACAGATAGAAGTTATTTAAAGATCTGACACTGTATGAAGCGAACATCGAGTCGCAAGCCACAGGAGCCTTTTTGGCAAATATTTCAGTGAGGCCAGTGATATTTAAGCATATCCACTAGCTATAGATAAAAGACCCGGTGCTAACCAAGATTCGTCAAGATGTGATTGAAGGCATCAAACCAGACTTCTCAATAAAAGAAGATGGATCCTTATTGTTCAAGGCCCGTCTCTGCATTTCGGACAATGCCGATCTACGGCAAACTATTCTTGATGAATCTCACAACTCAAACTATGCGATTCACCCTGGCAGTAAGAAAATGTATCAATATTTGAAAAAGAATTACTGGTGGAGAGGTTTGAAGCAAGACGTGGCAGAGTACGTGTCACGATGTTTGACATATCAGCAGGTGAAAGTTGATCATAGGCATCCTGTTGGATTATTACAGCCTCTACCCATACCAGAGTGGAAGTGGGAATCGATCTCTATCGACTTTATTGTTGGACTATCGCGTACTGTAAAGAGATATAATGCCATTTGGGTAGTCGTAGACCGACTAACTAAGTCAGCACACTTCTTTCCTTACAACACGGTATATACTGCGGAAAGACTTACAGAGCTATATATGAAAGAGATCGTCCATTTGCATGGGATTCCAAGTAGCATTGTTTCTGATCGTGACCCATTATATACATCAAAGTTTTGGAAGAAATTTCAAGAAGGAATGGGAACGCGATTGGATTTCAGTTCAGCATTCCATCTGCAAACAGATGGGCAAACAGAGCGGGTAAATCAGATCATCGAGGACATGCTTAGGGCGTGTATGTTAGAATTGCAAGGATCATGGGATCAATACCTACTGTTGATTGAGTTTGCATACAACAATAGTTTTCAGACGAGCATTGGAATGGCACCATATGAAGCTCTTTATAGACGGCGATGTAGATCGCCTATCAATTGGGAAGAAACCAGTGAGAAATTTGTTTTGGGACCCGAAATGGTTGAAGATAATGCCGCCTATGTTCGGATGATAAGGGCAAAACTCAAAGCGGCTCAGAGTAGGCAAAAAAGCTACGCCGACATTAAGTAGACCAGTGTAGACTATAAAGTGGGTGAACATGTGTTTGTCAAGGTGTCGCCTATGAAGGGCGTCATGAGATTCGAAAAGAAAGGAAAGTTAAGTCCCCGCTACCTTGGACCATTCGAGATTTTAGGTCGAGTAGGTGAAGTTGCTTACCGCATTGGATTACCACCGCTATTCGATCGGGTGCACAATGTGTTTTACGTATCTATACTCCGAAAGTATATAAATGGCCCTGATCACGTGTTGAGCGGTCAACCATTAGAGATGCATGAAGACATGAGCATAATAGAGGAACCGGTGGAAATATTAGATCGAAAGGAACAAGTATTGCGGATAAAAGTAATTCCATTAGTGCTTGTTCGATGAAAAAATCATCCGGCCGAAGAAGCTACATGAGAATGAGAGGCCGACATGAAAGAAGAATATCCAGACTTGTTTGCGACAGCTTAAGAGTAAAAAATTGTACCACCGCAAGCATGTTTGCGGATTTAAACCTTCCATTGTAATCAAATGTTGACCATCTGGCCAATTCATCCAATGGAGAGAATGTTAATAGAAAAACTGTGTTGTGATGCAATGTAGAATGCATGGTCAAGAGTCATCACACCACGCAATAGTTATGAAGACATACTTCACAAAACCAATGACCCACTGGTCATGTACTACCAAGGAAACAAAAGAGATATAAAAACAAGAATAATTTTGAATTCTGATGAAACCGATTAATCGATTAATCGATTTGGAAATTCGATTAATCGATTTTGGTCGATTAGTCGACTGGCATGCGCCAGTGAGTGAAGATTGACTGGAGATTTAAAAAATTAGTAAAGTGAAATTTTGATTAATCAAAGGGAATTCGATTAATCAATTTGTCAAATCGATTAATCGATCTGGGATTTCGATTACTCGACTAACACATGCCAGTGACCTGGGAATTTTGGAAAAATTTAAGGACATTACGATTTTGATTAATCGAGGTGAAATTTGATTAATCGATTTTGGGAAGTCGATTAATCGATTGACACATGCCAGTGAGCTGGAAAACCTAGAAATTTTAAATGACCACGAATTCGATTAATCGATTTTGGAAATTGATTAATCGATATCGCGCAGTTAGAGATAATTTGTAAAATCGATTAATCGATTTTTAAAATCGATTAATCGATTTCGACCTATATATATAAAAGAGGGGAAATTTTTTCCCATTCAAAAATTTTTGGGTTTTCTCTTTCGCGCGCTTCTTCTTCTTCCTCCTCAGGCCACTGTGCAAGCTAGGTTTTTAGGGATTTTTGCACCGGTTTCAACTCGAAATCCCCGCGCAATTGGATCGAAACCTAAGGTAAACCCTAGATTTCGAGTTTTCTTTTCAATTTGAGCTATCAAACTCTAGATTTCAAGTTTTCTTTTCAAAATGCCGCCTCGAACTCGCTTGACCACGAAGCAAGCGGCTTCGAAGCTTCCGGTATGGCGTAAGAACACCGCATCGCCACCACCATCACCGTCACCTATACCAACCCCCTCCCCGTCGTCATCGAATACCACATCCAGCTCGACGAGCGCGTCTTCGCATGAATCTTCAACGACATTACCACCACTACCCTTAGACTTGCACCAACCGAATGAGTGGTGGGCGGCAAAGAATTTCGAGGATGAATATATTATCGACTAGGACTTGTTTACCGACCCCGGCGTCGAGGGTGAGACCAAATGGGCTAGGAACTATTTGGTCAAAGCTAGCCTCGGTAACCTATTAAAGCCGCTACATGGGTGTTACTACCCTAAGGTAGTTCGCCTATTTTACCAGGGCTTTGGCGGAGGGTCCGACTGATGACATCGTTACGACCAAGATTGATTGTCATAACTACACCTTTACCCGTCGCCACGTACACAAGTCCCTAGAGTGCTATTTGGATTTCGTGTCCGAGACCACCCTCTTTCCACCATTTGCGGAAGAGGTGAGATTTGAGGAAATCATGACCGAGATGACCAATGGGAAAAAGGGGTCCGGATCACCCATTAGGAGGGTAGATTTGCCCCACTACATATGGATGCTTGATTCTATAATCAAGTGTAACCTCCACCCGATGTGCCATGATACCGAGAGGGTGGAGTTGGTCCAACAGGCCCTATACGCGGCATTCTGCAGCCGTTGGTTCAACGCCACCAAGATCATCTTAGAAGGGATGGTCTACATCAAAGGAAAGTTGATGAAAGGTCATTTGAGACCAAAGGAGAAAATGCCTTATGCTCATCTCATATCGAGCATGCTTGAGTGCTACTCTAATGCCCCAGAGTATGCCATCTCACCCCACGAGCTGAAAGCTACGGACCACGTGAAGCACTGCTCCATCGCTTCATGGGGTCGTAGCTACAGATTGTTGAAGAGGACCACCGCCGATTCTGAGCAGCAACACCACGGCACTAGCGAGTAGCACCACCACCACATCGACCACTTTGTAGGGAGCACACCTCGTTATTCCACCAGTTGAGGGGGCACCCTCACACACTACCGCATCCCCTATGCCACCATCGCAGTAAGCGGCTACCACACCTACCTCGTCATATCACCGATGAGCGGCTTGCCCAGCGCCTACGATCGAGGACGTGTTGGCTTGGATGGAGGTCAACAACTAACAGACGAATCGGCGCATGGACTTTTTGATGTACCACACCATGCGGTACATCTATCCATTGGACTACTTGGCGCTAAGCGAGAGCGAGCTTGGACTACAGGCGACCACTTTCCATCTGAGTGCAACGGATGCAAGCAAATCTCGCTCGGTGCCACACAACAGAACCAGACGAAGAGCCAGCGGGTCACCCAACAACCAGAGAGGGGACGACGTGAGCTTGTGGCGATGGGGTTATTTTGTGATCACTTTTAGAATTTTGAGGTGTTGTAATCACATTTTGACTTGTAATTATTCAGTAACGGGCAATTGTAAATTTTAGAACACATGAAATGAAAATTCATATAATTTTGGGCATTGCTTGCATTACGCTATTTCTTACATTTTGTGTGGCTAACTTAGTAAAGTTCTCGTGAAGGGTTTGTGACATCACCTGTGTGTGGGGTACCCCATCGACACACCTTTGCGTTTATTTTTTAGGACAAAAATTCCCAAGGTGGGGAGAATGTAATATCCTCAAAATTTTAAGCGTTAAACAGTGACCTCGGGATACATGCCCGATTGGTCGTAGGGTTGACTAAGTGTGGGTCAATGCAGTGACTACGGCTAAAGTAGCCTTAGTGTTAGTAAACATGCAAGAGTAGTGTTAGATGTAGGTAGAGGTTAGTTAATGGTCACGTACACCTATCTCTAGTGTATGTGCTTAACACACCAGCAAAGGAGGTTATAAGGGTTCAATAACCTAAAAGAGAAGTTATTTCTCTTGTTTGGTTGGTGAAGAGAGTTAAGAAGAGAGAGAAAGAGAGAGAGAGAGAGATCAAGGAGAGAGTGAGGGCTTGGAGTTAATGCAAATAGCAAATCAAGTCGGGATCGAGCAATACATGCCGGATTCAACATGATTGGAATCGTTGGAGCCAAAGCTGAAACCCTAGCCATTTAAACCAACCATTCAATCAATTAGAAGACTGATTTGAGGTAAGTTTTAGTTAGATCTAATTAAGTACTTTGTTGTGCATTAGCTCTAGGAGAGATGGGTTAAATCATTAAATTAAAATGATAGAAAGGAAAGAAAAATAAGAAGAAAAAGATTTGAAAGAACAGCCCGAAAAGGGGCTGAGTTCTGGCCCAATCAATTAATCGATTTGGAGAATCGATTAATCGATTTTGGTCTAGAAGTTGAAAAAGCATGAATGCCCGAGTTTGATTAATCGATCTTAAAATCGACTAATCGATTTTAAATATCGATTAATTGATTTAGAAATCGACTAATCGACTGAGTACCTCCAGTGGCTGAAGAAATAAGGCTTGAGAAAATCGACTAATCGAATTGGGAAATCGATTAATTGATTTTGGATTTTTGATTAATCGATTTGGGATCGATTAATCGATTTTGGATGTTCGACTACTCGATTTAAGGATCGATTAACTATCTTTGGGATTTTTGATTAATCGATTGGGGATCGATTAATCGATTTTGGATTCCGATTAATCGATTTGGGAATCGATTAATCGATTTAGGGTTTCGATTAATCGATTTTGGAGATCAATTAATCGATTTTGACAATTTGACTTCACTTCTTAATTGGACCTTAGGGTTCATAGAGGGTCTTGGATCTTCTCTATTGCATCTTTATTGATGTGTTGCATATGTTATGGTGTACCATAGGTGATACATGTGAACACAAGCATAAGGAGCCGTGTGGGACCTTGATGCTTGAACCTTCAGAGACTTGAAGTAGAGAACACCTTAAACATGTACTTTAATTACAAGAGCATGTATGTATTGATATAGACATGAAATAAATTATATAATCGCCATGTGTGTGTGTGTGGTACACCAATAAAATAAACATATTTAATCATATAATCCTTTCAATATGTGGGTGTGTGTGTGACACCGAGTAAGCACATAAAAATGAGACATCCCTAGGGGATGAGAAAGTGATAAAGGCATCAGTGTGATGCGAGTAATTTAGATATCCCAGGGATGTAAGAGAGATTTTAAAGTAAGATTGAACAAAGACTGATAAGGCCTAATTGATATAAAGTAGCATATTTATACGGTGAATAACTATATATAAAGCACCTGATAGTTTTGTTATTTAAGGTTTGAAAAAGGGACCTGGGTAGTATTCCAAGTGATATATTTATAACAACTGTCTATTTAGACGACGATGGAGAGTATTCCATCGGGACTCGATGCTATATTGCTCGGGGACTACTTAAGTTGAAGATTTAAGTTTCTTTAGGCCTATTCAGTATTGTTCATGAATAGTTGATAATAAATAAAACATGTAAACCACCAGTAAATTTCAATGCATATGTACTCTATAAACTGTTTTCAATAAAGTTCATAAATACATCATGCTAAGCATATCATGAAATATATGTAAAGGTTTGACTTATATGTTCATTATGTTGTTCTCTATTGAGCTAGGATGTAGCTCACCCTTTAGACTATACGTCGCAGGTCATTTGCTAGCAGCCGTAGAGGCTTCGGGAGACGTTGATCCGGGGGATTCAGACTACGTGCCCGGAGATGAGTTAGAGCCTCCTCCCGAGGACTTCTTCTAAGAGACTCTGTTGTGTACTTATTAGAGAGAGTTTTGAGAGCACATTGTGCGGCTTGGTATGTCAAGCCTTTAATTTGAGAAATAATGTAATTAAATAGATATATTCTTTTGGCGAACCATCTTGGGTGACTAAGTGATGTCACTGATGGTTCGGGTGGGTTCTTTTACTCATACAAAAGCATGAGTTTAGAACCATCTTTTGGATTATAGATTTTGGAGTATATATATAGAACTGGAGATTTATTTCAGTATTCAGTTCTTATGCGTTTTATTCTCTTTATTATTTCTTGCTATACCAATATTCCACACAGATCTATGGTGTGCGGTCTGGAGGATCGTGCTGATGGCATGGGTTTCGGGGTGCCGAAATTCGGGCTGTTACAGTCTCACAGATACACTGTTTCGATTTGCCTCGCAAGTATTAACTTCACCTTTTCTCATTCATTTCTTGCATACTATAAATCAATGACGGTTCTTTTACACTAATTTTTAATTTAAATATCGTGCATCAAATTTAAAAAGTGTTTATAAAACAATGAAAATTTGGTGTCTGATTGCTCTTTTGCCTAGAAATTGCATTATATGTTATTTAAAAGATTATTCTGCATGAGTGATATCCTTAATGAATATGAACAAGTTGCACGGAATCAAAATTTTAGGCAACTTGTGCATATTCATAAAAAGTTATCACTCGTGTAGAATAATCTTATAAAGAACATATAATGCAATTTCTAGGCAAAAGAGCAACCAGACACCAAATTTTCATTATGTTATAAACAATTTTTTAATTTGATGCACGATATTTAAGTTCAAAATTAGTGATAAAAGTACCGTCATTGATTTATAGTATGTAAGAAATGAATAAGAAAAGATGAAGTTAATACTCGAGGCAAATTGACAGTGTATCATGGAATAGAGACAATTCTTTCATGATTTATTGATGGCATTGCATTTCAGTATTACTCACACATCGTCTTTTTAAAGGAACCAAAGCGAAAAAGCTTCTGGAAGTAAAAAAAAATGAAACTTATTAGTTTAAGAGGATCTCACCATATAACTCCCATTGGTAAACCGCACTAGCCATGTATCAGAACTATCATAACAGTATAGACAATTAAAATCTATAACTAGCTGCAAGTAACTAAATGAGAAACGAAACAAAGAAAATTATTATTACATATGAAGAATAAGAATTCCTTCCATCTACTTGACTTGATCGAGGCTTTGGTAAAGTTAAGAGGTCAATTTAACTGTAATAAAACCTTACAAAACTCAAACATGTAGTTGAAAATTTTGAAAACTTGCTTGATTATTAAAAAAAACTCATTTTCATGCAAAAAAAAAAGGATGAACCAAAATTTAAGTCTTCTAAAATCCTTGTAAAATTGTTATCAAATATACCTGCTAAGGGATTCTAGGATAAATAAATAACTATATCCAACAAATCTTATCTACTGCTTAAATAAAAAAGCATTTATTTATACTCTAAGCAGAAGTAGAGGTCACACATACATATATATCTTTCAAGTGCCGGTGTAATGTTGATAACAATGTATAGCAACGGGTAAATATTGCGAGTGCCGATCCCTCAGAGATTGTCTATAAAAATTAAATTTTAAAAATCTACTTAACTAATCCAATCAATTAATCAAAATATCTAAAACCTAAATTTGGAAACATTAAAAATAAAACTTTATAAAAATAAAAAAATTTCAAATTGAAAACTTTCTAAATGAAAGATAAAATTAAAAATTAGATAAATTGAAGAAATTTTCTATTAAGAAATAACATTGAAGTTTAGAATCCACACCTAACACTCTCTCTAGTGTCCTTTAAATATATAAAATCATTGAATTAATAATTAATATATAAAATCTAGACACGATAATCTTGATCCAATTAAAATTGTTAAATTCTAAAAAGGAAATCTTCTTCTTTAGACAAATCACCAAGTAAAGCTAAAAGTTCTCTTGGTCAGATAAAAAATTAGATTACTAAAATTTCCTATTTCTCTTGAATGGATCAGATCATATATGCTTTCAATCATTCACATATCCGATCATACTAATTTTTCTTAAATTATTTGACAAAAAGGTCTAATCTTATCGAATCATCAATTTAAAAAGGAGAAAAGCCCTTAAACATACTAGATATTTTTATAATTGACTTTAAAATCAAATAACAAAAGACATCATAACATTAAAAGTATTGAAATAGAAAATAATCATTTAAACAATAGATCAAAAGAATTCAAATTAAAACTCTATAAAAAATTAAGTTAGTACTTCCATCTCCCTCTTTTGATCTCTCTCTCAACTCAACTTTCTCTATTTGAATCCCTATTTTATTAATTAGCTAGAATTAGAAAATTAAAGTATATAAAAAGAAAAAGAAAAATTAAATGACATAAAGTAAATAAATCACATCAACCTATGGAAAACTTGGCTTAAGCCTCCTTCCCCTTAATATTCTACTTGAATTGAAAAGACATAAACACAAAATAAAATAACAAATAAGAACAATGCATTAATTAAAAAGAATTACAAGAAGTTCCTGTGAAGAATCAGACTTAAGCTTTCATTCTCCTTAACAATCTATTTACAAATAAAAGGCATGAAATAAAATAATATTAAAATTAAATAAATTACTCAACTAAAGCTAAAGCAAAAGCAAAAACTAGAGATTCAAGATAATTAGAGAGAGAGAGAGAGAGATCTATGCTTGAAGAAAGCTTAAATTTCAAATGTTGGTTCTCTAAGATGAGTGATGGAGTGTTTATACAGAGTTGCTAGACCTCTTTCTTTCCTTCTTTTGTTTTGTTAATCTTTTTCCAATTGATTTCTTTGAAACTTTGACTTTCTCAATTATTCATGTGATCTTTCATTTTTTGAAATTTACTAACTCACTTTCTAATATTAGAACCTTAATTGATTGATTCTTTCTTTTCTCATCTTTCTCTTCTTGAATTATGTGTATCATTCTTGCTAAATATATCAAGTTTGCTTGAATGAATCAATATTTTGAAATCTCTTCTTCACAAGTGTGTAATTTTTCACATTTTTTTTCTCTTTCAAACTTATCTTCCAAAATGACCTTATCTAAAAGTTCTTTGATTGTTCTTTTCTTTATCTTGATCGATCAATCTCTTTCATATATTTCTTTGACGTTGTTGATCATGGAAATTGGCATTTGCAATCCAATTTAACTCTTTTTTTGAAACTGCAAAAGAGTTTATTCAGTGACATTTCATATCAAATTAACTAGCAATTAAAGATAGTTTAAAGAGAAAATATATAATAAAATTGTACTTAATATTGGGCTAGGAGTGATCCTAGGTTTGGTGACCAAGTCGGGATTCGAGAATAAATCTGCTTGGAAAAAATCCAAAAATATCCGACAAAGTTCATCTAACTCGAGAAAAAAATTAAGGGTCAAATATTCAAAAACATAAAAGAAATATTATAACACTATATTAATTAAAAATTATAAAAATATGAAAAATTAAAAAATAATGGGGCAACTTTTGAATGTTTTTAGGAAATTCCTGAATAGTTCATGAAATTCACAAATAATTCTTTCAATTTACGATTTTATGGAAAATCAAGGATAATTATAAGATTACTTATTTTTTCAAAAAATTGTGAATTATTTCCAATTTTCTCAAATTTTGGTTACTATGATCTCAACCCACCCTAATAAGAGTGAGTTTGTATTAGGTGCATGAGCCAATATCAAATCAAGGATGTGGATCTCTAGGCTGTACAGTGGCACAGGACATGCATGCCCACCATATGCTGCACAAACGCCTAGATGTGTGTGGATCTTCACGCTTTTAAAGTGCCTCAAGGTCCACGATGAGGCATCGAATGCAAGTTATCTAAACTACCTACACGGTCAACAATGTACTTGCACGGAAATATATGTGGATTCTAAAGTTTAATTGGAGAGTTGAGATTAGGTCCCCTGCTTGCAAGGCTTACCTTGGGCATAGGCCCAAGAGGCGGTCATCTAAGCCCCCAATTTTTACTTAAAAAATAGGGTCCCTACCCCTCAAAGGTGTAACTCAGTTCAATAGTTCAGAATCTCATTTAGAAAGTCGCTTAGGGAGTCCAAAATCTTAAGGCGTGCCTTGCCGACTTGTCCACCAAGTGCATCAATCTCCCTCCATTAACCTTAGGAGTCACACAAGGATTATTAGTGAAATGTCAAAAGCATAGTTCCCAACTGACCAGTCTAATGGGAGAGATTGATCCATGCACCAGCCTTGACGCACAAGTAGGCAATCAAGTAGACTATTTAAGGATTTACTGCAAAAAATAAGATTATTAGCAGCAATTTTTGGTTATAAAAACTGCTGCTATTAAGACTATCAACGACAAGAATATTAGTGACAGTTTTTTATTAATAGCAGCAGTTTTTAACTGTGCAGCTGACCTTATTTTTTGTACTGATTGTGTTAAAAAAGAAAAGCATACTTTTAACTTTTATACTATGATAAATGTCTCTGCATCATTTTAGGTTTGACCACTTTGAGAGGGGGGACTCATTGGTGCATCTCCCTTAGTGCGAGGGTTGAGTGCCTATTACCAACATTTTCAAGAGCTCGTTGGGACATTGATTCGTCATGTGTACCGTCTATTGGGTAATATTTATTATACGACTTAAAAGGGTCAAACTACCATCTATAAGTTAACATCTATCATTTTTTTTTAGATCGACTCTCTTGACGTCATTTAGAAATCAAAACGGTGTTTAAATAATTTTACACCATCAATAATTTAACATATGCGTTATCTGCATTGTCAAAATGATAGATCAGAGATTAAAGTGTAAAGAAGATTTAAATCATCATATCCATGGACTATAATATCAATTGTTGTTTTTTGTTTTAATGGCTGATATTAAAGTTCATCAATCAAACGATTCACATCCACTTATCAGCATGTTTTATTGGGGTGAGACATATTCTCACGAGGAGTTGTCACTTGAACAATTTAGATTGATTATAGATGAGTTCCAAATGGCATAATGATAAATTATACATTAATTGTGTGATTAGTCGAGGCATTGTTCACATCTAGCTAGTTGTCAAAAGCATAGTTCCCCTCAGGCCCCTGGAGCCCGATTGTTAGCTTCAGGGCACCGTGGAATTAATCAAGGTGCGTGCAAATTGGCCCGAACACCCACGGATATAAAAAAATATAAAAAATCGTGTGAGATAAAAATTCTATTTTGAAGATCATTTAAACACCATTTGGTATTTAAATGTTGGTCCGAAGCCATTATTCCTTTTATTTATTTATTTATTTATTTATTTATTTATTATAGAATTAAGGTCAACCAGCTTAAGAATTAAATTTAGATGTCATTTTGTTCACTTTGAATTAGACAATAGAGATAGGTTTTAAAGTTGATCTTTCACACGTGTCCAAACTTTGACCAGATGGGATGTAAGGTTATCTCACCGGGTTGGGTCAAAATTATGGTTGCCCAATGAGATAAAGACATATGCCGGACCCGACACAACCCGGTGGCGCATTCGGCCTGACTTAATGGGACACTTGACCTTGTCATATCCGACCCAAAAACTAGACACAACCCTATAAACACCCTGTTTACCCACCTTTCTCGGGTCAAGTATTGGGGAGATCCGATCCGTTAAAAGCCATTGCCCCATTGAAGAGTGTCGCTTACAAGTTGCTACAGTCGTAGTTTCGTCTCTCTCTCTCTCTCTCTCTCTCTCTCTCTCTCTCTCTCTCTCTCTCTCTCTCTCTCTATATATATATATATATATATATATATATATAAAGAGAATTGGGTGTTTAAGAATTAATTTCGTTGAGTCAAACTTTTAAAATGGCTCAAATACTAGTTTTTTAAATATATTCCTACCATTTTAAGTTAGATATTTTTATAAATTAAAAAATAAGCTTTTCAATATACTTATTTATTCCCTCAATTTATAAATTAAAGTACAAGAATATTTATTCTGTGTGCATAAGTTATAGTGTGCCACTTGATAGTAACTTTTTTTTACATTAATGAAAGACGGATTTTTGTTGTCTTTTAGTGCTTACAGCAATTTAAGTTGTATGAGAATTCATAAAAACAAAAAAAAGTTGTATGAGAAAACTTCTCATGCAAAGCTCCTAATTATTATTGTCGTGGCTTTTGAGACGGAGGATACATATCTTTTGGGTGTTTGTCCTGTGTGTATAACATATAATGTTTGTTGTTAAGAAAAAAATTTCACGTTGTTTAAGATTTACAAAATTTGTGATCTAAGGAGAAGCTTTTACACCACACTGTATACAATAGTGTTTGCCTAGGAGGCTAGCAAATCTCGTTATCATTACACCTTAGCCTTAGCTAGCAATTTGACGAGTTAAAAAATAATTTTACGATAATATTATTTACAATTATAGATTCTTTCTACACAACCAAATTTGTTGAGGAAAAATTTAAAGTTCGAAAGAACGTCAGGCTTCAAATAATGATACTCAGGTTATCATCTACCATTATCGACTTCTAAGAACATAAAAATCTCTACATAGCGAGAGAGATTCTGAAAGTTGCAATTATCACCTCTCTTCGCCTTAAGGAAAGTCTGGAATAGAGCGTTGTCGACGATTGCCATGACGTCTTTGTATTACTGTCAAATGGACGACTGTAGAAATCTCAATTTTGTCCTCTCGGAGTATATAAACCTGTTCGATCAACCTTTGACCTTGCTCATGACTTTCGGAAAGGGACTCATCATTTTCGAAAGCCTTAAGACCCTGATACGGGAACCATATGTTGAAACAATAGTATATGGCCGAAGCACAGGCTGATACAATAACTCTGTGGTTCGGACCCGACTTAGCATGGAGAAGATCCCGAATTTTGCGCCCCTTATAACGCACTCAATTCGATTGAGCGCCGCACAGCTAGTGCGCAATTGCTCCAACTTGGACCAGGTATACTTTTTCCCACGAACCTCCTTAGGATTCGATTCCGCGCCTAGGACAGGGTGCGCAATCGATCACGCGCCCCACCACCCACGGGTAATTGGTCCACCTTGGACTTGCCCTTTAAGTCCTATGACCGCCCAAACTCTACGATTGAGCGCGCTGCATAGAGCGCTTAATTATATTGTGTGCATCACACAAGGCGCGCAATTAGTTCCAAGCTGACTGGAACTATGATACCCGACTGAGCCAGTCAGTCGGTCACTCACTGAGTCGGTCACCGACTCAGAGTGATTAAGCGCCTGGCATATGACGGGTTATCCAATTAAGCGCACCACACATGGCGAGTAATTGGATTTGACCGACTAATTACGCACCTCCCACAAGGCGCGTAATTAGCTAGATACTTATAAATAAACCCTTTTACCTCGTCCCAAAAACACATCATAACGGATCCAGCAATCGAGTTTTCAAGGTCCTCTCTCCCAAGCTTAGGATTTTGAAATTCTCTTTACAGCGCTCAGCTTCAGATAATTTTCTTAGTTCTAATTCTTAATTTCTTTTCTAGTTCTAAGTTTTAGTTCTTAAGTTCTACCTTTTTAGTTCTTAATTTCTAGTGTTCGATCTTAGGTTTTAATTCTAGTTCTTAATCTCTAGTTTCTTAGATCCTAAAATCAGTTCTTAGTTTTTTCTCATACATTAAATTTAAATTCTAATTCTTAATTTTCTGGTTCTTGTTCTTAATTTCTAAAACTAATCCTTAAATTTCAATTCTAATTCTAATTTTTATTCTAGATCTTAAATCCTTAATTTCTAGACTGTAGATTTCAATTCAAATTTCTAGTAATCTCTGGTTCTAGGTCTTAATCTCCAGAACTAGTTCTTAATTTTTATCTTTAAATCCCAAGTCTAGTTTTTAATCTCTAGGTTTAGATCTTGAATCTTAATTTCTAATTTCTAGTTTTCAATATTTTAGTTCTTAATTCCAACTTCAAATTCTATAATTTTAGTTCTAATATTTAGTCCTAATTTAAAATTCTCGAAATTTGCAATTTTGATTCTTAGTCATCACCTTTTAAATTACAAATCAGTTTTTCAATATATATTATTTCTAGCCACCCGATTTGTCGAAGGGAATTTATGGAGGGTACCTGAGAACAGTGGCAGAGCCACATTGTGACTTAGGTGGTCAATTGACCACCCAAATTTAGTAAAAATCTATTATTAACCTTTACATATCCTAATTAATATTAGTAGATGCATATCCATCCAAAATTATATTGACCACCCAAATTTATTTTAAAATTTGAAAGACAATCTTTATGGTGTTTGTTTGCATAACATATATTTTCTTTTTAAATTTGCTAGCAAGTAAAATCTCTCCACCCGAGATTCTCTCTAAGTTGTATCTCCAAACCATGGATCAAAATATCGTCCGATACTGATACGTATCGGTCTCAGACTTGGACGATACGGTACATTCAATGTATCGTATCGCCATTTTATATGTAAATGCCCGGACGATACATTCAATGTATCATCCAGTATTTTACTATTCCGATACGTATCGTCCGATACGTATCGGTTTTGAGCTCGAACGATACGTATCCGATACCCAAAATTTTGACCCATGCTCCAAACTACCTCTCTCTCTCTCTCTCTCTCTCTCTCTCTCTCTCTCTCTCTCTCTCCTCTCGAGTCTTGAGATTCGCTCTCTCATTCTCTCGAATCTCTATATCCGCCGACTCTCTCGCTCTCTCGTTCTCTCTATCCCCATGTTGGCGCGCTCCGCAGTCCGCACTCTCTCTCCCCCTGGCCCTGCTCTCGGCCCACTTTCAGTAATTTTAACATTTTTTTATCAATTTGAAGCTATTTAAGTTGCAATTGTTTAATCTTTTGACGATTTATATTTTTCATTTTTGTTGAAATTGAAGGTTTCAATTTCGCCATGTGTTGCAGAAGATCTTGGATCAGCCTCGTAAGCGTTCCACTTCCCCCAAAATAATTTGGATTCTTGGCGTTTCGCGTTCCCTGTAAATCTGCAATGTTGTAAACTCACCTCGAAGAGTAGAGATATGGAACGAAAGCATCTGGTCCCTTTATTATACTTAAATGACTTAAAAATCAAAGACGTAAGCGATGAGTTCCACAAATTAATGTTTAATTGCAAATAGTCAACTGAAGCTGATGTTGGTGGGTTCATTCTCATAGTGGTAAACACCCAAATTTGAAAAGGATAGTTGCATTAATTGCAGTTGAAGATTCTATTGGGGCAACTAACGGTTTCACCGTGCACACGATTGACTGCCTTTAATTAGATGAGCGATTTCCGTCTCAGTCTTTCAACAAATAGATCTTGAGATCATGACCCAACTATTAAACCGTCATATTTTAATTTCACCTAAAACGCATCCCCAAAAATGATGCAAGAACCCTTCTTAGGGTACACCATAATCACAGATGTGTGCCTTGTGGAATCAACACTTGACCGTATGATACATGAGTAACAATCTCAAGATGTATTTAACATTTTTTTGTAAAAGATTGGGACTAAAAACGTTCTCCATCATTCGAGTCGAGGCAGTCAACATTGTTAAAAGTAGAACCATTAGCTGCCTTGCCCCTAAAGAATCTTCAATTGCATATACACCCATTATGCAAAAAGAACTATTAGTCTATTCTTTGGAATATATTCTCTCTTTGCAATCAGGGTTTGCATTGCCCAACTGCATGAAATTAGACATGGAGATCATTTTTGTCTCGATCTTTGATTCCATGAGATCTTAAGATCATGGGCGTACCTTCAGATGGTCAACTTCTGATTCCACATAACACACATCTTTAAAGGTGGATGTGATAGTGAGGCTAGCATCAAACGTAATTCTCGAACTATTTTTTTGAGATGGGTCATCGTCATCACGGTCATGGAATCAATATTAGACTATGATCTGAAGATCTCTTGCGTGGGAGGGTTTCAGATGTCATCTATCTCCAACTTGACGATATCATATGTAGTCTAATTAGAGTTTCTCAAATTGTTAATTCCAATTGCCCGCCTCTCACCATATCTTGATCCCTTTGTTACTTTATGAATCTATGATTACTAACTATTGAAATTTTGGTCAATAATTTTTTTTAATTATGATTTGGATGTCTCTTATAGTTCCTAGATTCAATTATTTAATGTTTTTAATTACCCTTTGTTATTCTCATTTCTATGTGAAATTACTAGATGCAACTTTGATTTTTCATTTTTTTTTTGTTTTAGTTTGAAGAAAAAAACACCATCTTGAAGCAGTTATGTTGTTAAAGTATTTCAAAAGAAAATATGATCAATCTACTTCTAGCCCCTCAATCATTGACTCTGTAAAAAAGCATAAGCATGTAACAGAGATTAACTTCAACGAACTTCCACGTGATCCTGCATTACGAAAGCCAATTTCAAGTTATGATCCAAATGATCAAGATAATGTTAGAAGAGTATATTTACAAATGCATCCTTATCAGCCTCGTGATTGCAATTTTCCCCAAACACTGATTTCAGATATGTTACATGATGAGTAGTGAAATATGATGATATTTCACCCCTAAATACCTACATTAAGCCGTCCGATAAAAACTATCTGATGAGAATTACTAGATTTGAAGTATCTCAGGTAAATACAATCCAAGTGCAGAAAACAGCCCAAGAATTCTGAAAATAATGTTAAAACACTGTAACTTTGGGTCATCAAAAACTTGGTACGACTTGCAGCTCAATTTTGACTATCAAGACGTCAGATTCACAAAATTTCCAAAACACAAACGTTGTAGGGTTTTCTGTCAGCTTTCCAACGCCGTAAGAATCATGTCAATCCGACTTTGGAGTAGAAAGATATGGCTAAAATACCGAAACCGTATCTGATACAAAAGTAGGCTGTAATTCACGAAAATCTGGGAAGGTCGATTAATCAACTCTTTTGCTCGATTAATCGAGGCACAGAGAACAGTCTGACACGGAAATGACTCTTGAAGCAGATTTTTAGGGATTTTTGGAGGGTCGATGCATCGACCCTGACTTGTCGAGCTGGGACACCTATGCAACTGGGAAACTATTTAAAACCCGAACCAACACTTCGAGTTGGAATGAATTTTAGGAATTAATTTTTAGAGAATTAGAGTTTTTATTTTTTAGAGTAGACGTAGAGATAGAGATTCTTTATTCTTTTTTAGAGCTTTGTTTCTTTAATTTTTTCAGTATTCCTTCCTTCAATTTATTATTTTTGTTCAGTTGATTCCTACTTTAAATTCAAAGATTAATAAAGAACATTATTAATTTCGTTTCTAGAGATCATCGTACTTGTGAATCAAAGTAATTTCTGTTGAAGTTTGAGATATTTTTAATTAATTAAATTGATGTTATTTTCTCTTTCTTATTTATTTATGTCATTTAATTATAACATGTGTGGCTAAATTCTTAGGGATGAGGATCTAATGATTCCCATCCGAGGGATGTATTTCTAGTCATATGAATCTAGGATTAAAATATGAGATCTTATTTTATGGTTGTTATGTTATCACGAACGGATGAAATTCCCGCCACTAACTAGGATCGAGTGTGTCGAGCCATGCCCTGGATCTCAGATCTATGACGGTAATTTTACCCAATCATTGTTATGATCTTTTGCTTTCATTGTGTGGTTCTACTTACGATTATGATCCGAGATCGAGTGTGCCGAGCCATGCCCTGGATCTTGGATTTGTAATGGTAATTTCATCTTAATTACTCCCTGATCTGAAATCAAGTACGCCGAGCCATGCCCTTGATCTCAGATCTATGGTGGTATTCTTGTTGGAATTTTTACCCACTTTGGGGATGATTTTTATTTGCATCTGAGATCAAGTGTGCCGAGCCATGCCCTTGATCCCAAATCTATATATGGAAATCATCTCTGAAATTTAGTCCTGATTGCAGGGATACAACGTGGAACCTATCAGGGTTTTGATCATTTATCTTCCATAAAAGATATTCTTTAATGGTATATCTCATAATTTAATCCTTAGATTCGTATTATGGGAAGAACAGACCAAAGATGGGAGGATTTAGTATCTTCATCTTCGTCTTCATCTTTATCTTCATCTTTACCTTTACTTTTAAATTATCAGTTAAGTTTTAGTTTATAGTCAGTAATTATCATCTCATCAAACCACCTAAATCATAAGACTGGTAGAATACTGTTAGATCTTGCTAGATTTATTGAATTACTGTCACATCTTTTTAGATCTTTCAAAAATAGTCCTTGTGGGAACGATCTCGTACTCTGCACCCACTATATACAATCTGATTCGTGCGCTTGCGAGTAAAACATCACAATTAAAATTCACATCAAGTTTTTGGCGCCATTATCGGGGATTAAATTAAGAAAATCTAAATTTTTAGTAGACAGTAAATTTTAGGGATTTTCGGGGATTAAAATAGTATTTCTGCTAATTAATTTTTTTAAAAAAATAAAAATTCTGTCGATTAATCGACTCTGTCTCGATCGATCGAGATTCATACTCGATCAATCGAGATTTCAAAAAAAAAAAAAATTAATTTAAAAAAAAAAAAAACAATAAATATTCAGAAATTTCAATTTTTAAATTTAAAATTTAAGATTTGAAAAAAAAATAAAAAATTCTCTTGAGGTTTTCTTGCCTGAAACCTCCACTCTGTGCGTCATTTGCATGTACACTAGGTCTTCTAAAGAAAGAACTTTAGAGCCTTTAAATTCTGAGATCGAGCATGCTTACCAATCAAATCATAAGGACGCTAGATCAAGGCAAAAATTCTCTAGTGAATCATTCACTGAAGTCAATATGACTGACAACATGAATGAGAAACTCGAACAAGAAGAAGAACCAATATTGAGAAAACTGTTTTCTCCAATAACTATAAATACCCCATCATGCATTGTCTATCCCGCCACACCTGACGGGCCGGTTTGAAATTCGTACAAATGTCATCCAAATCCTTCCAATCTTTCATGGCATGGAGAGAGAAGACCCATACCAGCACGTTAAAGACTCGTCAAAATCGATCGCTCATCTTTACCAAAACTTGTTGAAGAATCTGTTAGGCTACGCTTGTTTCCTTTCTCTATAAAGGATAAAGCAAAAGCCTGGTTAAACTCTCTACCACCGGGATCCATAACATCCTGGGATCAGATGGTCAAAAAGTTTCTGTCATAGTTCTTCCCTATGGCGAAGACGAATGTCGTCAGATGTGAAATCACAGATTTCACGCAAGAGAAAGATGAGAGATTATATGAAGCTTGGGATAGATTCATGGATCTCTTACTCAAATGTCCACACCATGGATACTCAAAGTGGAGATTGGTCCAGTGTTTCTACAATGGACTGAATCAACCAAATAGACATCTGGTGGAGTCAATGAATGGCGGAGGATTCCTGAGCCTAAAGGAAACTGCATCCTATGCTTTCCTAGAAAAGCTGGCGAAGGATTCTCAGCACTGGGATTTCACAAAGACTCGGGAACAACCAGTCAAAGCTCATGATCAAGCCGGAAGTTCAACCAAGAAGGGAGGACTATACGTAGTAAAGGATTTTTCAGATCTGATGGCTAAAATTGATTTCCTCACTCAACAAGTGGAAGAATTGAAATTAAAGAAGAATGTGCATATGGTAAATACACAACCTGAGCCATGTTCAATTTGTGCAAGTCCAATGCATATGGCAGATGATTGTCCTTCAATGCAGAACTACCATGAAGACACATCTGAACAGCTAAATATTGTGAATAATTATGGGCGGAATCAAGGAAACATTTTCAATGAGAATAACCCAAATAGCTAGAGAAACCACCCAAATTTCTCATGGAAATAAGATAATTAAATAATACAACCCAGGAAATAGGGGACGAACTTTTATCCCCAACAAAATTTCAACCAAGGACCACAGCAAAACAGCAGTCAAGGGCAATTTCAACAGCAATGGTTCAATAATCCAAATCAATTTCAATACAATCAAAATCAGGTTGGGCAGCCACGACAATTGAACCAAAATTTTCAGTTTGCACAACTAATGGGAGGTTATCAAAACCAACCACAATAAAATTTTGTGCCAACATTTCCACCACCTGGATTTAACAATCCACTGGGAAATGATGTCCAACGTCCTCATACACAAACTCCTTCTACTTAGGACCTGATGAAACTTATCCATTCTCACACATCCTCAATCTCTAAAATAGAGACCCAAATTGGACAATTGGCAACTTTTCTCTGTGAAAGAGAAAAATAATCGTTTCCTAGCCAACCAGTTCCTAACCCAAGGGGCCAAATGGTTATTGAACAAATATCAACTTCAACACAAGATGATGATCAACAATAAATTCGGGCAATCACAATATTGAGATCTGGAAAGCAGGTCGATAACAAAGTAGTGTTGCCAGAGGAGGAGGAAAAGTCTAATGGAGAGAAGCAATCTGAAGAGAAAGAGGAAATTGAAGAAAACGTACAAGCAAAAGAAACATCAGAAGAAAAGAGTGAACAAAAGAAAAGTTTGGTTCCTAAAGCACCGTACCCGCAAAGATTGATGGCACCACGGAAAAATCACTATGTGGAAGGAATAAATGATATTTTTAAGCAATTAAAAATTAATATTCCCTTCCTGGATGTCATCCGCCAAGTGCCTGCTTATACAAAATTTTTGAAGGAATTGGTCACAATCAAAAGAAAGACCAATATTCCGAAAAAGGTTTTCTTAGCCGAGCAGGTTAGTTCAGTGTTGCAAGTAAAGCTCTTAATTAAATACAAGGACTCAGGTTGTCCTACAATCTCAATCATCATCGGCGATAATCGTATTGATCAGTCCCTTTTGGATTTAGGAGCAAGTGTCAACTTGTTGCCTTACTCTATTTACAAGGAACTCGAGTTGGGAGAGCTTAAGACCACTACGATGACCCTTCAGTTAGCTGATCGGCCCGTAAAGATTCCTCATGGAATTGTGGAAGATGTCCTCATCAAGGTGGATTCTTTCTACTTTCTTGTAGATTTTATTATTCTAGACACTGAACCGACATCAAATTTGAAGAATAGCATTCCAGTGATTCTAGGAAGACCATTCCTAGCAACCTCCAATGCGCTGATCAATTGTCGAAACAGGATCGTGAATCTGTCATTCGGGAATATGACAGTGGAACTCAACATCTTTAATATTGCCAAGCAGCCCATGGAGGATGATGAACATGCACAAGCATGCATACTCGATGAAATCATAGAGGAAATATTTCATGCATCCGAAACTAAAGATCCTTTAGTAGCTTGTCTTGCGCATTTTGGAGAGAATTTTGATGTGGATCAACTGATCCAAGAAGTGAATCACATGTTGGACTCCACACCACTTCTGAGAGAAGAAAAGGAAATAGATTGTGGAGCTCAAATTGAATTAATCAAGGAAAAGCTGAAAGAGGAGGAGAAAGTGTCCTTAAAACTTAAACCTCTTCCGGAAAATCATAAATATGCCTACCTGGGAGAATGAAACTCAACCCGTCATAATCTCATCAAAATTGGATGCGAATCAGGAAGGCCAACTCATGAATGTACTCAAAGAGCATAAAAGTGCCCTCGGATGGTCGATAAAAGATATCAAAGGCATTAGTCCGACGGTGTGTATGCACCGAATCCATTTGGAAGACAATGCTAAGCCTTCGAGGGAATCACAGAGGAGACTGAACCCTATAATGCAAGACGTGGTTCAAAATAAGATAATAAAACTTTTAGATGTTGGAATCATATATCCCATCTCTGACAGTAAATGGGTCAGCCCCACACAAGTGGCCCCTAAGAAGTCGAGAGTCACAGTAGTGAAGAATGAGGAAAATGAACTAATTCCTACAAAAATTCAAACAGATTGGAGAGTGTGTATCGATTATCTGAAGTTAAATTTGATGACGAGGAAAGATCATTTTCCACTTCCGTTTATCGATCAGATGTTGGAAAGACTGGCCGGGCATGATTACTATTGCTTCCTCGATGGCTATTCCGGTTATAACCAAATAGTCATTGGACCTGAGGATCAAGAGAAAACCACATTCACATGCCCTTTTGGTACTTTCTCCTACCGACGAATGCCGTTTAGGTTTTGTAATGCACCAGCTACATTCCAAAGATGTATGCTGAGTATTTTTTCGGATATGGTCGAACGATTCCTCGAAGTTTTCATGGACGACTTCTCGATCCATGAAAACAGTTTTGCTGACTGTTTGAATCATTTGTCACTAGTGCTTGCACGATGCCAGGAGAAGAACCTTGTTCTTAATTGGAAAAAATGTCACTTCATGGTTAAAGATGGCATTGTTTTGGGACACATCATATGATCCCAGGGTATCGAGGTCGATAAGGCTAAAGTTGATTTAATTGCCAATCTACCACCACCGAGGACAGTTAAGGAAATAAGATCTTTTCTGGGACACGCCGGTTTTTATCAACCGTTTTATTAAAGATTTCAGCAAGATAGCGCGACCGCTATGCAGCTTACTTTCAAAGGATGCCCCATTCCTCTTTGATGATAAATGTTTACAAGCCTTTGAAACCATTAAGGCTGAATTGATAAAAGCTCTGATAATTCAATCTCCTAACTGGGACTTCCCGTTCGAAATCATGTGCGACGCCTCTGATTATGCAATCGGAGCTGTTCTGGGACAACGAACAGAAAAATTATCGCATGTAATCTACTATACGAGTCGTACTCTCAACGATGCCCAGTTGAACTACTCGACCACCGAAAAGGAACTTTTGGCAGTAGTTTTCGCGTTGGATAAATTTTGATCCTATTTAGTAGGATCTAAAGTCGTGGCATTTACAGATCACGCTGCTCTGCGTTATCTGTTCGCTAAGAAAGATGCTAAAGCACGCTTAATCAGATGGATCTTGTTATTGCAAGAGTTCGATTTGGAGATCAAAGACAAGAAAGGCTCAGAAAATGTGGTGGCAGATCACTTGTCACAAATAATTATTGAGAAATCTGATGATCCTATTCAGATCTTGGAGAACTTCCCAGATGAACAGTGTTCAGGATTGATTGCCCACCTTGGTATGCGGATCTTGTCAATTACCTAGTCACCGAGAAATTACCTCACCATTGGTAGAAGAATGAGAAATCCATTTTCTTAGCTCGGGTGAAACACTACTTTTTCGAAGATCCGTATTTATTCAAATACTCTCCCGATCAAATCATACGAAGATGTATTCCTGAATCTGAGCGACCACGGATCATCTCGTTCTGTCATGAGTTAGCTTGTGGAGGTCACTTTAGTTTTAAAAAGACTGCAGCAAAGATCCTTCAAAGTGATTTTTACTGGCCGACGATTTTTAAGGATTGTCATCAGCATTGCAAATCTTGTCACAACTGTCAAATGCTGGGCCGAATCTTAATGTGCAACATGATGCCGCTCAATCAAATTTTAGAAGTTGAATTATTCGATGTTTGGGGGATCGATTTCATGGGTCCTTTCTCTAATTCGTTTGTAAATACGTTCATTCTTGTCGGTGTTGATTATGTCTCGAAATGGGTAGAGGCTGTGGCCTGTAAAACGAATGATCATAAAGTAGTGATCAAGTTTCTCGAGGAACAAGTATTTTCACGTTTTGGTATTCCAAAGGCGATAATCAGCGATGGTGGAAAGCACTTTTGCAATAAAGTGTTCACCCAATTAATGAAGAAATATGGTGTCACACATAAAGTTGCTACACCATACCATTCTCAGACAACTGGCCAAGTTGAAGTCTCTAATTGGGAACTTAAGCGGATTTTAGAAAAGACAGTCCATCCGAACCGTAAAGACTGGTCGCTAAAACTGAATGACGCTCTATGGGCGTATTGAACTGCGTTTAAAACTACAATTGGCATGTCGCCGTATCGGTTGGTTTTTAGTAAAGGTTGCCGCCTCCCGGTCGAACTGGAACATCGAGCATTTTGGGCCATTAAGTCATTGAATTTTGATCACCTGAAATCTAGTGCCCAAAGGAGTTTATAAATAAATAAATTAGAAGAAATCCGTGCTGATGCATATGACTGTGCTAAATCGTACAAGGACCGTATGAAACGGGTTCATGATCAATCTATTCCACGTAAATCTTTCGTCGTCGGTCAACAGGTTCTACTCTACAATTCTCGACTTCATCTATTTTCGGGAAAACTAAAAACCTGTTGGAGTGGTCCTTTCAAAATCTCTCGAATACTTCCCAATGGGGCAGTTGATGTAATTAATCAGAGATACGGGAATGTTTTTCGAGTTAATGGTCAAAGATTAAAACCATTCCTAGAGGATGCAATTGCATTCTCTGACACTCTTTCCTTGAGTGATCCAATGGCTCACCCTGACTAAGCAATTCACATGGTCGAGCTATCGACATTAAACTAGCGCTCATTGGGAGGCAAACCAATTTTGTGTGATGTCTTTTTGGTTAGTTTATAAAAAAAATAAAAATAAAAATAAAATAAATAATAATAAATAAATAAAATAAATAAAATAAATAAAGTCTCGATTAATCGACAAAAGAGGTCGATTAATTGACCCTTCCCCTCGATTAATCGACAGCAATGATGGTGTCTCCTTTTTCAAGGAGACTGCATCTATGAGGGGGCTGACATTTTGGTTAGTCGATGCATCGACTAATCAGCGTTGAAAATTGTGCTCACTTTTCGAATTCTGTCAATTTTGTTTTATTTGGGGTCGATTAATCAACTCTATATGAGTCGATTAATCGACTTTTATTTCTGTGCAAGCGTTTTTGTTTTTTTTACTGCCTCGATTTACGTCGATTAATCGAGGGTCTGTGTTGATTAATCGACTTTTCCACTTCTGGATGTTGCGTCTTTTCACTTAAAGGCGTTGCGTGTTTTTGTGCGTTGGAACTTATGACGCGCCTGTTTCCAATGGGGTCGATTAATCGACTATTTGAGGTGTGTCCGTCCCGAGAGGACGCCTTTGCGCATATTTAAAGGGAGCAGTCTCTCTTCAATTCTCATTCGATTTGTATCCTATTTTTTCCCTGACTGCTTCCGACATTCCAACAATGTGATCATGGCTTCGACCTCTGCCGCGTAGGGCATCCACGTGAGCAGCCAAGTCCGAATATGTTTTCGATCTCACGGCATTTCAAGACATGTCTGTCTGCACCGTTTCCCTCGCCTATGCCATGGCTCTCGACGTTCATTTTCTCCTCACTCCGCCTGTGATCAAAGCGTCCGAACGTGTCGTTCGGTTATTCTATCAGAACATGGCATGAGTGACCGCCTCAGTTGAGAATCATGTCACCGCCCACTTCACTGTTTCAATCGATGGGTGGTCGCGCCCCATTTATTCGCACACCATTGCGGAGGTTTTTAACATTTCATGCGAGCGCCCTCACAATCACACTTTGGGTGAAGAGCTCGACGATTCTCAGAAGGATATAATCAATAATATGTGCCGCGACATATTTTCTTCAGGAGTCGCCACTAGGCGATCGGCGTTACCGCGCCTGATTTTGTTCTGGGATAGTGTGGTC
Organism: Chloranthus sessilifolius; assembly: GCA_021018995.1. NCBI lineage: Eukaryota > Viridiplantae > Streptophyta > Magnoliopsida > Chloranthales > Chloranthaceae > Chloranthus > Chloranthus sessilifolius. The sequence continues at coordinate 100,721,929 of CM037589.1, forward strand.
TGTAGTAACCTCTGCCCTCGTGGCCACATTTCTGAGCGCACCGGTGATCGGGTTCAGGCACTTTATGGTGCCCACCGAAATTTGTGGATCAACGTGCCCAGGTTTCTTCATGATGGCATGTGACGATGCCATGAGGATATCGCCAACCCTGCCACTGGCGATGCTCCGTTGATCTATTTTCCTCATTATGTTATGAAGCTGCTTAATTTCCTTCGGTTCCCATTCTACCGGGATGATGATCTCGGGGACCTCGCATTCTACCGCTTTGGTGCGACCCAATGGAACCGCAGTATGCGTCTCTTGGGAAATGTCCCTGATGCTCCGCCACGCCAGCGCCGTCGCGTACGCCAGGATGACCAGATCAGGGACCCGAGGAGGGTGTGTCTCTTGGTTCGCTCCAAGCCCAAATTAATTCTTTACATGCGGAGCAGCAGCGGCAACATGGTGCATTCTTGCGCCGAAGCTACTATGATCGTTCCTTCCTCCATCAGATCGGGCAGCGCATGTGGCCTGATAGTTACGATGAGATGTGCGCCATGGCCCGCCAGGCCGAAGAGGATGGGGATGATTAGTTTGTTTAGTTTAGTCTAAAATTAGGATTTTTAGGATTGTGTTGTTTTTCTTTCTTTAGTATGGGTGTTTATTTTCAGAATCAAATCAGGAGTGTCCTTGTAATCTCCATGTTTATCAATGCAAAAGTGTGTTTCTAATCTATTTGGGACTGCCCATATTTTTGTGGACTTCATGTTGCATCTAGAGGAGTTGAAAATTAAAAAAAAAAAAATTACAAAATACCCGATGGATTTTCATCTCTCTGCCCACAGAGCAGTCGATTGATCGAGGCTTCTCCTCGATTAATCAACACACTTTTCGAAGCAGGCATATTTTGGGGAGTCGATGCATCGACCTCCCTGGGTCGATTAATCACCCCTACTTTTCGAAAAAAAAAAACTCTTTGGGGAGTCGATGCATCGACCTCCCAGGGTCGATTAATCGACCCCCACTTTTTGGGGACCGAATACCCACTGTGACTCTCCTTGTCAATCTCCGTTATTTTTTGGAGTCCCTCACGCGTACTGCCACACTTTTCATTGTTTCTTTTTTGTGGGACACCTCCTCCCACTTCTACTCCAACTCTATCAATTTGCTCCTTATATTCACCCTTGGCTCACTTTCCATTAAATCTGGCACAACCTTCTCATGGCCCGACGATTCTATCTCACCAGAGCACGATTATCAAAGATGGAAGAGACTGCTAAAAAGAGGGAGCGCCTCTCTCTTCGGACGGTCCCTTTTGAGCCTCGCAATGTTGAAATCATCGACCTCGATCCGATGATCATTCTTTCCTGAGGAGAACCATCTAGAAAGAAGGTAAATCGTTCCAAATCTCCTACACCGTACATCAATACTGATATCATGATAATTGATGTGATTCCGTCACCACCTCCCTCATCTCCATCTCCTACTGTCGCCTCACCGCCTCCATCCATACCATTGGCGATGACTCATCAATTTCTACTGGAACTCTGGGAGAAATTGTTCCCTGTGCCTAAGAACATCGATTTAAGTGAACAAAGGTGGATGGGTCCACTTACCAATGATTAACGGAGTTGGATTCTTGATTAGTTTAGGATTTAGGATTTATTAGTTTTTTTTGTTTAGTTTAGGTTGTTTTTAATTCCCTAAATAGTGTACCCTTATTCCCTTCAATAAATTTTTGGTCATGTTCCAATTTGAAGCACATATTCTCTGCACCTGATCTTTGTGTTGAGGTACTTTTCAACAGGTTTGGGGGTGCAATACTTATTTCAATCAATGAGGACATTGCCATCTTTCGGTTTGAGGGTATGGTTATTTATTTTGCGTCACTTATTTTTTATATGTATGAAAATATATATATATATATATATATATACTTTTTCTCGATCAATCGACAATGAGGGTCGATTGATCAACCATCCACTCTCGATCAATCGACCTCTTCGAGTCGATCAGTCGAGAGTAGTATTTTAAAAAAAAAAAATGAAAAAAAATTTTAATTTTGAAGTCATCATACACATTATTTGGAGATTATTTTCAAACTTTAGTTGATGACGCATGTGAATTTAATTTTGAGAATATTTATATCATATTTTGATTACTTGTATCTAAGATGAGGAAGCTTAATGTGATACTTTATGGGTAATTTTAATATTCATGCTTAGAATTTTTGCACTTATACCAAGCTAAGATTTAAAAATCGACGAACTGTTTTGAACGTTGAATCTTAGGTTCTTAGTGGAGACGAAACCCGGTGAGCTTTAGAGCTAATTTCCCGTCACTGATGAGTAAATACATAAACTCGGAGTTTTCTTTGAATACGAATTATTTTGTATGATCTCATACACGTCACTTTGACTTGTGACTTTACATGAAATCAAATTCATATTATTGTGTTAGAACGTACTGTATATCTACTCAAGACAAATAGGTAAGGTTACTATCTTTTAAGGACATGATTGAAGGCCATCTTTGGCTCATTTCTGCTTAAAATATCCCACCTTATATAAATTTATCCTTCTAGTACTCCTTTGAGCCTATTAAAAAATTTACCTTTATACATTCTTTGATAAGCCACGCTAACCTTTGACCCTTCACAATTTCTAAAAATTCAGCTTTACCCTTCTTATTTCTGAGAAATTAGGAACGAGGGATGAGAATGAACGAAAAGAGAGTAAGTGGAGAGATACCGAGTTGTGGTGTTTACTGAGAGTGTATGGCAAAAATAAAAAGAAAAAAAAAAGCAGGAGAAAAAAAAAAGAAAAAGAAAACTGTAAAAAATAATGAAAAATATGAGGTGCTTCAAGAAAATAAAAAGAAGAAAAAGGAGTGAGAAAAGAAAAAGAAGAAATATGAAAATCAAAAGGTGTTTCCTTTCCGATTTCTCAGAAATTTTGAATCCCAACTTCCAATTCTTTCTTACCCTTTCCTGAGCCCCATTACAACCCTAAAAAGACCTTCATGATCTGATCTTGCATTGATAACTGCCTTGTGGAGAATAAAAATGTGATACTTATGATACTTGATATGACATGCTTAGGATATATAAGTATCTTCTTATGAGATTCAATTTTGTTCATTGATTGCATCGCGTTTCATTTATCATGTGAGAATTTTTTGCTTGCTTTGTATTAATCTCTCACATGTGTGCGGAAACATACCCATCATCAGAGTGATTTTATTTCAAGAGTATACCTAAAGTGAGGATTGAGTCAAAACAACAGATCTGACGATTTCTCGTTTGAACTAGTTTTAAGATAGATGAATTTTGGTTTAGGTATGCACACACTTCACGTTTAAGCATGAATGGATGAGTTATCTAACAATTTGAGCATTAGACTAATTTGAATGGATACTAGTATGATTAATATAACATTGTTATTTAAAATTGAGAATTCGCATGTTGAATTGATTAATGATTTTGAGTTTTGAATGGTATATATGTTATCAAAATCATATTTTGAAAACTCAATTTTATCGATGGTTTTAAAAATATATTAAAGTTTGTGGGTAACATCACTGTAAACCCTCAGGAGACACAACTCCTCCACTAGGGAGTACCTAGGGGTTTAAAGGCTTGTTGCACATGCTAAGTGTAATCGTGCTCCCTACGAAAGTGGCATTTATTTTTCTTTAGTTTGCTTTGCTCGAGGACTAGCAAAGTATAGGTTTGGGGGTGTGATGAGTAGTGAAATATGATGATATTTCACCCCTAAATTCCTACATTTAGTCGTTCGATGAAGGCTATCTGATGAGAATTATTAGATTTGAAGTGTTTCAGGTAAATACAATCAAAGTGCAGAAAACAGCCCAAGAATTCTGAAAATAATGTCAAAACACTGTAACTTTGGGTCATCAAAAACTTGGTACAACTTTCAGCTCAATTTGGATCATCAAGACGTCCGATTTACAAAATTACCAAAACACAAAAGTTGTAGGGTTTTCTGTCAGCTTTCCCATGCTGTAAGAATTATGTCAATCCGAGTTTGGAGTAGAAAGATATGGCCGAAATACCGAAGCAGTGTCTGATATAAAAGTGGGCTTAAATTCACAAAAATCTGGGAAGGTCGATTAATCGACTCTTTTGCTCGATTAATTGAGGCACAGAGAACAGTCTGACAAGGAAATGACTCTTGAAGCATATTTTTAGGAATTTTTGGAGGGTCGATGCATCGACCCTGACTTGTCGAGCTGGGACACCTATGCAACTAGGAAACTATTTAAAATCCGAACTAACACTTCGAGTTGGAATTAATTTTATGAATTAATTTTTAGAGAATTAGAGTTTTTATTTTTTAGAGTAGACGTAGAGATAGAGATTCTTTATTCTTTTTGAGAGCTTTATTCCTTTAATTTTTTCAGTATTCCTTCCTTCAATTTTTTATTTTTGTTCAGTTGATTCATTCTTTAAATTCAAAGATTAATAAAGAGCATTATTAATTTCGTTTCTGAAGATCATTGTACTTGTGGATCAAAGTAATTTCTGTTGAAGTTTGAGGGATTTTTAATTAATTAAATTGATGTTATTTTCCCTTCCTTATTTATTTATGTCATTTAATTACAACATGTGGCTAAATTTTTAGGGATGGGGATCTAATAATTCCCATCCGAGGAATGTATTTCTAGTAATATGAATCTAGGATTAAAATATGAGATCTTATTTTATGGTTGTTATGTTATCACGAACGGATGAAATTCCCACCACTAACTGGGATTGAGTGTGCCGAGCCATGCCCCTGGATCTCAGATATGTGACGGTAAGTTTACCCAATCATTGTTATGATCTTTTGCTTTCATCGTGTGAATCTACTTACGATTATGATCCGGGATCGAGTGTGTCGAGCCATGCCCTGGATCTTGGATCTGTAATGGTAATTTCATCTTAATTACTCCCTGATCTGAAATCAAGTGTGTCGAGCCATGCCCTTGATCTTAGATCTATGGTGGTATTCTTGTTATAATTTTTACCCACTTTGGGGATGATTTTTATTTGCATATGAGATCAAGTGTGCCGAGTCATGCCCTTGATCCCATATCTATATATGGAAATCATCTCTGAAATTAAGTCCTGATTGCAAGGATGCAACGTGGAACCTATCAGGGTTTTGACCATTTATCTTCCATAAAAGATGTTCTTTAATGGTATATCTCATAATTTAATCCTTAGATTCGTATTATGAGAAGAACAGACCAAAGATGGGAGGATTTAGTATCTTCATCTTCGTCTTCATCTTTATCTTCATCTTTACCTTTACTTTTGAATTATCAATTAAGTTTTAGTTTATAGTCAGTAGTTGTCATCTCATCAAACCACCTAAATCATATGACTGGTAGAATACTATTAGATCTTGCTAGATTTCTTGAATTACTGTCACATCTTTTTAGATCTTTCAAAAATAGTCCTCGTGGAAACGATCTCGTACTCTACACCCACTATATACAATCTGATTCGTGCGCTTGTGAGTAAAACATCACAATTAAAATTCACATCATCACGTCGGTTCAATAAACAATAGTTTGACAAATATCATTGGTTAGAGTACAGCGAATCGAAAAATGCATCATTTTGTTTCTATTGTTATCTATTTAAGCAAACTATTGAAAAACAAGGAGATAACGAAGTTTTTGTAGTTGATGAGTTTAAAAATTGGAAGAGATATGACAAAGTTTTTGTAGTTGATGAGTTTAACAATTGGAAGAGATATGAAAAACTTAAAATTCATGAAAGGCAAGTGGATAGCGCTCATAATAAAGCCTATAGGATGACACAAGATTTATTGAATCAAGTACAACATATTCAGACATCTTTTGATAGACACAATGTCAAGATACGAATAGAATATAAAACTCGTTTGACTGTATCAATTAAAACTATTCGTTTCCTTCTACGTCAAGGACTTGCTTTTCGTAATCACGGCGAATCAAATGAGTCAAATAATCAAGAAAATTTTCTTGAACTTTGAAATTTCATATTGATGATAGGGAAGAAATTGAAAAGGTAGTATTGAAAAATACTCCTCAGAACCTTAAATTAACTTCATCTGATATTCAGAAAGATATTATTCATGCGCGTGCAAAGGAAACTACATCATTTATCATAAATGATCTTGGAGGTTCATTATTTTCTATTTTAGTCGACGACTCTCGTGACATATCCATCAAGGAGCAAATGGCTATTTGTCTATGCTATGTGGATAAAGATGGATGTATTATTGAACGTTTTATTAAAGTTTTATATGTTGAGAAAATTGATGCTAGATCACTCAAAAAAGCAATCGACAAATTATTTGCAGCACATGGGTTGAATATACAAAGATTGCGTGGTCAAGGCTATGATGGTGCCAGTAATATGTCTGGTGAATTTAATGACCTTAAAACACTTATCATGAATGAAAATGAATTTGCATTCTATGTCCATTATTTTGTACATCAGCTTCACTTGACTCTAGTTGCTATTGCACAAAAATATTACAAAATTGAGTCACTTTTTAGTGTAATTTCGAATGTTGTGAATATCGTTGGAGCTTCATGCAAACGTAGAGACCTTCTTTGAGAGAAGGAGACTGCTAAATATTTGAAAGAACTAAAAAGTGGTGAGCTTTAAACTGAGAGAGGTCTGAATCAGAAGACTAGTCTTAAACGTCCTAGAAAAATACGTTGGAGCTCATATTATCGTACACTATCAAGCTTGACTGGGATGCATTCTTCTTTGATTGAAGTACTTGATGAAGTTGATAGGGATGACTCTGAATTTGAAATAAAAACTACAGCAAATACCATGTTAGATATATTGTAGTCATTTGAATTTGTATTTAACATGCATTTGATGAGAATATTATTGGGAATTACCAATCAATTGTCAATAGCATTATAACAGAAGGACCAAATATTGTGAATGCAATGAATCTGGTTAGAATTTCTAAGGAAAGAATAATGAGAGAAAATGGATGGGATTCTTTTATGACTGAAGTAACCTCATTTTGCATGAAACATAATATCATTGTTCTTATAATGAATGATAAGCATGTAACTCGAGGGTGTTCACGTCGTAAAGTTGATGATACAACGAATCTACATTCCTATCGCGTTGAAAATGTTTTATAAAGTTATTGATATGCTACTTCTAGAGCTCAACAACCGTTTCAACGAAGGAAATACTAAGTTGTTTCTTTGTATGACATGTTTGAACCCACAAGATTCATTTTCAGATTTTGACAAGGAAAAATTGATTTGCCTTGCTAAAAAATATCCAATGGACTTTTCTGCATTAGATATTTTAGATCTGGACAATCATCTTGAGACATACATTCGTGATATGCGCTCTTCTAAAGAGTTTTTAGAAGTGAACGAGATTGATGGTCTTTCTAAGAAAATGGTCGAGACAAGAAGAAATAAAGTGTATTCACTAGTTTACTTGCTCATTACATTGGCCTTAACCCTTCATGTTGCAATTGCCACTGTTGAAAGAGCATTTTCAACTATGCATATTCTGAAAAGCAAGTTGCGCAATTCAATGAGAGATGAATTAATGAATGATTGTTTAATCACATATATCGAGAAATATATTTATAATAGCATCGATGATGAAAAAATCATGAATTACTTTCAGAATATGAAAACTCGTTGCGGATAACTGCCATTGTAATTAACAATGATCTACGAAAGGTACCTTTTTTTATAAGTAGATGATATACTTTGCTTTTGTTTATTAATATATTTTTAACGCTTTTTTTAACAAATATATATATATATATATATATATATATATATATATTTTAGTGCTTGCTTAGAAAAAAATTTATATAAATTTTCAACATTAATTGATTATATGGCCACCCCATGAAATAATCTTCGCTCCGCCACTGCGTGGGAATGGGGCCGATCCTCTTTAATATAATTGGCCAAACCCCTTAATTAATTAGATTCCTAGTAAAATTAGGAAGTTAGTATTAATTAGACTCCTAATAGAATTAAGATATTTTAATTTTATAATTAAGACATCTAGATTAATCAGACTCCCAATAGGACTAGGAGAATCAGAGCAATTAGACTTAGAGTAAGCTTACGAAAACTATATAACTAAACTCTCAGGCGATCCAGTGCTGCTGACGTTGGCAGGCCGACGATTCAGTAAAAAGAACAACCCATTTCTCCACCCGCGTGATTAGTGATGTGCTACAACGTCGTTAAACATCTGCAGCGGGCTATCGCAACGAACCAGGTATTTTTCTCTTAGAATTTACCTTTTTTTCAGTAATTTAACATTTCTTAATTTACTATTTACCGCCCTCGCTAGAGTCTACTCGGACTGAATTGGGCCACTCTTTCCGGGGACCGAAAGGAACCCAGAAAAAGCGCGTACCAATAAACTGGCGATCGCGATGGGACATCTTATCGCCAAAGTCCTCTTTGTTTAGTTAAGTTTCCTTGTACCGCATATATAGTTTTTTTTTCCCGCTCTACTTCTTTTTGCACCTATTCGCGCTATTGGAGATTCCCCGAAAGTGCATGAACATCCTCCAGAGACTCGAGATGTATGGAATACGAAAGTTAATGCTTGGTGACCCACCGTTATGGGGGTACCATGACAACCCCGTATACAACAAGGACCCGTCTTACAAGTCAGCTCAATATCACCCGAAAATCAACAAGATCAGTAGTCAGGAAATTCCCTTCACTCCTTCGAGTACGAACAATAACAACGGAAGTGACATCGGTCAAAATTTCACGGCCTGACAGCTTGTGAAACTCAGCGTTCATGAGCTACAAAGGGGAGGATAAGAGGCTGACGAATTGCTTCAAGGTCTGGCCGCAGTGTACGAGGCCATCAAGGAACGACAAGATCAGAAAGAGTGAGAACGACCAAGGGAAGAGAAACTACCGCCTACTCCAAGCACAATATCTCTGCACGTGTCGCCACTGAGGCACCCGCTTTGCACACTACTCTGCAACAATCGATAAGAAAGGGTTCATCCCTAAACGACCAAACAAGACACCACTGTAAGAGCAGATGATCTCCCTAAGATGCTCAATGAATACGTGGCTAAGAGAGAGCGCCCCGGGTGCTCGTTTGGATTTGATAAATTCTATCAGGACCTTGAGTTCAACTTACCTCTAGGATTCAAACGACCTAAATTCAACAAGTACAATAGTATTGGGAATTCGAATCATCATCTGACATTGTTCGGCAACGATTGCCGACCCATTCGCGAAATTCAAGGGCTCCTGATACATTACTTCCAGAGGTCATTAGAAGGTGACTCGATTGGTTCGCCGGACTCCCACTGCACAAGATCGACACGTTCGACGATATGGTCGGACAATTTCTGGACCAGTATAAACACCTGATACAAGAAGCGGTTAGTCTCAGCGACCTAATGAAGACCAAGCAAGAACTCGAGGAAGACTTCGCAGATTTCATAGCACATTGGAGGAAGCTCGCAGCCCTCACCGAAAGTCAGATGAAAGAAAAAGACACAATCGATATTATCATAGACAACGCTAAAAAGCCTCTCCGAAGCACTCTTATTACAATTAAGTGATTGTCCGGACTTTGCTACCCTCCATTTGCGCGTTAACCGCATCCAGCGACATATAAAAGGAAGAGACCTCGCGTTTTCAAGAGTTTAATTTATATAGTTTTCCTAATTCTACTCTAAGTCTAATTGCTTTAGTTTTCTTAGTTTTACTGAGAGTCTAATTAATCTAATCTTTTAATTATTCTAAAAGTTTAATTAAACTAGTCTCCTGATCCTACTAAGAGTTTTAATTGATCTAAAAGTGCTAATCGTACCAGGAGTCTGACTAACTTAAGAGTCCTAATCTTATTAGAAGTCTAATTGTGTGAGATAAAAAGTCTACTTTGAAGGGTGTAAGATCATTTAAACACCATTTAGTGTTTAAGTGTTGGTTCGGAGGCATAATACCTTTTGTCACCCCCCTCCCCTGTTATGCTAATATTATAAGAAATCCCCTGAGTTATGGGTATTTATTTTGCAGCCCCTACTTTTGCGTTTCTGTTTCATATAACCCCCTGCTGTTAATTGGTCGTGAGTTTATGGACAGAAAGTCTATTTTGCCCTTAATGAAACCAATATTTTAAAAATACCAACATTCTAAAAGGCCCTCCATTCATCTATATTTACAAGTCATGCTATTAAAGTTTATCATCATTCTAAAAGGCCCTTCATTCACCTTTATTTACAAGTCATGCCATTATAATTTATCACTATTCTAAAAGGAGTACCTTTAAATCCACCCACAAAATCTTTGAGTTCACTCATGCTGAAACACATCGACTGCATTGAATCAAATGATGGAGATTGTTTATCGTCCCAATCTTTCATGAGATTGATCTTTAGATCATGGGTGTACCATCAGACGGTCGATTTTTTTATTTCATATGGTACACACCCATAAAAGTGACCTTAATATCAATTTTAAGTATGCATGTGATGTTAAGGTCACTTTCTAAGATGTGTCACGTGAAATAAAACACTGGCCGTCTGATGATACGATCATGATCTCAAGATCCATTGTGTGAAAGATTGGGAGGATAAATGATCTCAATCGTTCGATTCAATTCAATCAACGTGTTTCAGTGTGGGTGAACTTAAAGATTCAGTGGGTGGATTTAAAGGTACTCTTCTAAAAGGCCCTTCATTCACCCATCAAATTCAAGACTCATAAGATAGGTGATTCCCCCATTAAAGCATGTCAACGCTTGGACGAATACTCAACCAATGGAGGATTTGTGCCAAACGATGCAATTATTCTTGAAAAGAAAACCTTCAATCTATATGTTCCACTCAAAATACTCGTCCCTCCAATTTCCTATATGATTCAAGACCCATCAAATGAAAGACCAATTGGTATTGCCCGATACTTACTGATACAATTTTTTTTATCGATATTGGTTGATCCTTAGAACCCGGGTTGCCAAACAGGGCCGATTTTATCGATTTATCCTCTAACTTTGTTGTATCCAAGTGGAGTTTACTAAAAGTGATGTCATAACTGATAATACAAATTGAGTATTTTTATTGTTGGGCCATCATCGGCATCACCTACATCAAGAGAATATCAAGCTTATGAAGAGCCTATTGTGTCAAAAACTTGCTCATTCAATTATCAAGACCCTAAAAATCAGTGAAGACTAAGTAGTCAATGGGACGGGGTAAGCCAAAATTTTGACAGTCGACCGGACTCGAGCCCCTACATCATATGACCCGATCCGGTTCAAAACCTCTTTATTTCCTAGATTGTATATAAAATATTGTGTCCATCCAACCTTTTAGTCCACCCTACAGAATCCGATCTTTGAGGCCTAGTTATGGATTAGAAAATTTCTAAATTCCATTGGTTGCTACCATTTGATGAATCACTAGTTATATAATTGATCGGATTCACTACCATATCATTGTTGTTATAATGGTGTAGTGCTTCATATTATCATTCTGTATAAAAAATTAATCCTTTTATTTTATTTTAGGAATTGGATTGCCTAACCGCGTCTGTTTCCATCCACCGAATCTTTGAGTTCCCCCACTCTAAAACACATTGATTACATTGAATCAGACAATAGAGATCGTTTAGGCATACTATTAGACGATTAATGTTTTATTTCGTGGCACACATCTCAGAAAAGTGACCTTAACATCACATACATGGTTAAAAGTAATTTTAAGATCATTTTTTTGAGTGTATACCATAGGAAATTAAAAACCAACCGTTTGATGGTGCCACCATGATCTCAAGATCCATCGTGTGAAAGGTTGAGACAATAAACGATCTCCATCGTTCGATTCAATGTAGTCAATCGTCTGATGGTGCCACCATGATCTTAAGATCCATCGTGTGAAAGGTTGAGACGATAAACGATCTCCGTCGTCCAATTCAATGCAATCAACTGTCTGATGGTGCCACCATGATCTCAAGATACATCGTGTGAAAGGTTGGGACAATAAATGATCTCCATCGTCCGATTCAATGCAGTCAATCGTCTAATGGTGCCACCGTGATCTCAAGATCCATCGTGTGAAAGGTCGGGACGATAAACGATCTCCATCATCCGATTCAATGCAGTCAATGTTTTTTAGCGTGGGTGAACTCAAAGATTTGGTGGGTGGATTTAAAACTACTCTTTTTTGCAAGTGGAGGGGCGCCAACTCTAACCACGAATAGAGGGTGACAATTTAGTAATTTAATTTTAAAAAGGATAAATATAGTATTTAAGCTATTCTTTAACGGTTTATATGGCTTATTAACCATTTAAAGTTGCATCTATTAATGCTAATTAAGGGTTTAGAGCAAATAATTATAATTGGGGTTTATTTATAATATCAGCATAACTGAGGGGTATTTGTAAAAAACCATTTGTTTATTTATTATAGAATTAAGGTCTATGATCTTAAGAATTACTGTTAGATGTCATTTGGTGACTTTGAATTAGACCATAGAGATAGGTTTTAAAGCTGATGTTTCACACGTGTCCAAAGTTTGACAAGATGGGATGTAAGGCTATGTCAATGGGTTGGGTCAAAATTATGGCTCCCAAATGAGATAAACACATTGCCGGACCCGACCCAACCTGACCCGGTAGAGCACTAGGCCTTACTTAATGGGACACTTGACCTGCCATATCGGACCCGAAAACTCAGCACAACCCTGTAAACACTCGTTTACCCTTGTCGGGTCGGGTATTGGGGAGACCCGATCCGTTAAAAGCCATAGCCCCATTTGAAGAGTGTCGCTTACAAGTTGCAAGAGCCGGTACTGTAGTGTCGTCTCTCTCTCCTCATTCTCTCTCTCTATCTCACAAAGGACGATTACCAACACACATCCAATTCTAGGGTTCTTCTATAATTCTCAACTCTTTTGTCTCACTCAACGAAAATTAGGGCATGCGATTTCGAACTCTGTAGGGTTTCAAGACGGCATCAACAGCAGTCCTTCTCTTGCTTCGTTTCAGGTATTCTTTCTCTGTCCTTTGCTTTTTGGATCGGCGGCTCACTGCGATTTAAGTTTTTTATTTATTTATTGTTGTTTTGATTTTTATATGGATGATGGATTTGTTGGAAATGAATTAAAAGATTCTGATGATTTGTATCTCGCCTTTTATCGGCTTCTTGAACTCAGTTCGAGCAGATGGTGTTCTGAAGAGGATTATTGTTTTAGATTCTCAAACGATCGATCGTGTTTGGTCGACCTTATTTTCTTTATTAATGTAATCACAAATTTTATTTACGTTATTTTATCTTTTTAAAATGCCATTTGTTTGTTCGGTTGGGTATTGGTTTTGGGTGGCTCAAACCAAAAGCTGATTAAGTAGGATTATGAAACCAAACAAAATCAGAAAAAACCAAAAAAGGTGGAAAAACTGAAAATTGCTAAAAATAAAAAACCTAACCAAACAGATTTTTCTGGTTTCAGTTTTGGTTTCGGAAATTGGAAAAAATGAACCGGTTCGGTTTCGTTCTGGCTAGAAAAAACTGAAAACCGCAATTTGCACTTTCAGAACTTGAAAAAACTCGAACCAAAACTGAACCGGTTCGTTTTGGTTCAGTTTCTGTACAGGCTGAACCGAGCCGGAAACTGAACTTTTCGGTTCTGGTGCTGTTAACTGAATGTGCATCCCTAGTTGGGGGATACCTATTGCCTTGTGACTTTTTTCTGATCCTGCTTTAGGGTCTAGGATTGGGGAAAATTCGAAATATGGGTGATGGGATGGAGCCTCTAAACTATGGTAGAAGATTCCTGAACTAGGTTGGCAGTATTTATAATTTTGTATCCTATAATCATTGGATGATATATGGATTCTTAAGCAACATGCGAGCGAGTTAACTCATACTGTGAACATAAGATTGCACCTTTTTTTTCTTAGATGTGATATATTTGGAACATTGCATTGTGGGAGATGTCTAGGGTGGGTCCGAAGAGATTTGCAAAGCTACCGCCTTCATGTAATTTCTCGAATTTGTAATGAAGGCAACCTCTCTTGGTCTTAAATTTTAAATGTACGGAAATTGTTTGGCGCTAAGTGTGATGAATGAATATATGGATGGGATGCCTAAACAATACAGCAATTATCCATACTCTATTCTCAAATAAATTATAAAAAAAGAACAATAGGAATAAAGAAAGAAGAGGAAGATGTGTACGACAAGGAAGAGAAATAAGAAAAAAAATGATAATCTAACTGCTAATGAAGATACTCATGTTGATATTGGAAGACAGATGAAGAATCAAGAGTTGAGATTTTTTTTTTACTTTACTTTTTTTGTTTGGGTTACAAACTTGTAATGTCAAGAAGCAAGGATAGAATTTTTTTTAAGTAGAAGTTGGGACTTGAAAGACACATCATATAAATATATAATACAAGTGTACAATACACAATCACGCCACACTTATACTTGCACAATTTTATAAATTGGAAAACTTATGATTTTATGTAACTGGATTTTTATCTCCACTTCAAAAATCAATCCAAAGAAATGTTTTGTTCAATTTATTTGATTTAAATTCTAATTTCTAATGGGACAGATGATGGAATGAGTGTCTTTGACACTTACTATTTAAAAAATGATCAACGTTTAGTATATATGTACGATTTTGTTATGTTTAGAGAGTTTTTATATGTATTTATATATTTTCTGTATATGTTTATAAAAACCTAGTGTAATCATACAAGACTCGATGTAAGACGATATGTGGTACAAAAATTATTGCTTACATTACACGATACGGTACAGGATTTGACAACCTTGCTTATAGGAAATTAAATTATTATCAACTTCCACACTCTTCGACTGCTCAATCCTGTTAGAGTCTGGTTAAAAGCAATGGGAATAATGCTGGTGCTGTCATTGAGCTATTGAGTTGGTGATCAAAGCTACATATTGAAGAAGTGCTTGAATCCAGACCAGCCCACACAGTTGTAATGTAGCTTGTTACTTAGTTGTCAGCCTCACAGCCTCAAAATAGAATCTGATGTGCCAGTCGTTGCTAAGTAAAAGGAAACATTTATTGTTCAAAAACAGAAAAAGGGTCAAATGAGACATTTAATGTCTTTGGGATGATTATTTAAGCAACTGACCTAGTAGTCTGCGTTACATATCTAGGATGCAGTGGAAGATATGGATACAATTATACACCCTTGGACACTGTAAGATCTATCGATCACTGTAGTATTGGCTTCAAAGAGATGACTACGAGGAGTGAAACAGTTCTTCATGGTCATCAAACCCTCCTGTTATGTCACAGGAAGAAGGGTATAGTAGTTATAAATCGCCAGCATAGGTGATTAGAAAAAATAAGAAATGAATTGCTTCATAGTTGGCCAAGTAGAGGTAATCAATCATTGGATGTTAACTCCTATATTGAAATAAAAATGATATAATCCTAATCTTTACTTGGATTTTAAAAAAAAACTTAACTGGTCCATATTTCAAAATCTTCATCATAGTATGCAGTTGTTATGGTCTACCCATAATTCTAAATTTCCATGTAGAGACGCCTATTAAGATTTGTAGAATTTTAATATTTTAATTTCTAAATTCTAACTTAATATTCAATTTGTGGAGCATTTAATCTCATATATTCCTTAGGGGAGATTCCCAAAAACTTAACATGAATCTGAAGTTCCAGTTTATACTTATATTGGCTTTTAAAAATGCAACTTGCTAATTATGTTTCTCCAAATGTGCCTATAGACGTTTTCTAATTATCACAAATTGCTGGCAGGCATAATTTGAAATTTTAGATTTAATGCAAGTTTTTGCTATTGTACACAACAAAATTTGGAATCTGTTTAATTGTTCTAAGTTGGATGGGTAATTGGAGAAGTTTTCCAAATTTATTCTCTCAAAATTAGCAATTTCCCCTAAATATTAGCTTTCTAGAAATTGCGAATTTTATAAATGGAAAGTCTTCTAAAATAGAATGTTGAAGGGCATATGGAAAAATGAGGCAACCATATGTTTGCAAGTGAGCAAGTCACATATGTACGAGATCTAAAAAAGAATCAGAAGCGATGTATAGGATAAGAACATGGCCAAATTCTTGGAGATGCAATATTCAAACCTGCATTAGACTTATAATGGGATACCTGAATTGCTTAATATGTATATCTAATTGCAGAAACACAATCCCACTCTAAAAATTAAATCATCCATCATACAGTATATCTACCAAAGAAAGTTATTTTCTTTTTGCCAGGAAAGACTGTAAGGTCAAACTACAATTGTTCTAAACTTGGATGCTGGGTCATTCCCTTGAGATGGCAAAACTATTATATAACTAACTCCTATTTTATAGGAATTGGTTTTAGGTGCCCGTCCTGTCCAACAAAGATGGTGTACAATTTCTCTCCGCAAACTTTGGGAGTTGCATTAATATTTTTGAGCATCAAATGAATGAAAGGTCAAAAATGTACTTTCAGTGATTTGCCTGCTGAAATATTCGTGAATCTCTCAAAGTTTGATGATGCACGGTCGGGTATCTAATACCAACTAATTTCCTAGACTGCCAGTCCTGATTACGCCAAAAGTTGAACTTTCTTCTGCTCCCCCATTTTCCCTTCTTATTTTGTCCCCTCGCTTTTGAGCTACATGCCTATGAAACAACCAAAACTGAAATAAAGCTCAATTTCAATATTGTCAAGATCCAATTGCAATTTGTAAGCATTTTTTTTCCATAAAATTAATGAAATTATGAATTACTCAGTAGGTTGTTTTCAAATTGTTCATTTTATAGTAAAACAAACAATGCTTATTATGTTTGAATGATATTTAGATCTCATAAAAACCTTAGGGATCGTTTAAATTAGATTGGAAAATAAATGGACAAGTAATCTCTCCTGCATTTTTTAGAGTTAATAAACTTGAATTTTGTGTTTTTCATTAGGTTCTAGTTACCTGCTGAACAAATGCTCTAGTTGCATTAGGGATAAGTAGATCATAAATTCTACAAATCAAGAAAATGAATTCGTAGCATGCAGAGATCTAGGACTTGGAAATTTCAGATAAGTCTTAAACACAGCAGAAGCAATAAGGATTCTATGACCCACATTTTTTCTATAAATTGAGAAAATGAACTTGTAGCAAGGAGAGATCTAGAATGTGAAAGTTTCAGATAGGTTTCAAACATGGCACAAGGGACCTATGACTTTTCAGTTTATATGGGTTGATACAAACTTTAATTAAAATTTATATAAACATGTAATTGTTTCTTGATGATCATGAACATATAACAATCTCATGCATGTTATATTGTTATTATGCAACAATTACTTCTCATGTTAAAATTCAATGAACCATATTCATAAGCCATAATTTAGGGTTTGGAGCATCAAAATAAGAAATTCTGGCTACACCGTATTTCACATGTTTATGAGTGTACAGATTTTTAGGTACATGAATTTCTGTACACCAATTTTTGTAAACCAAAAAACTATACGCATGAATCTGTGCACAAATTTTGGAACATGAAATTCTGTGTACATGGATTTCATGGTGCATAGTTTTTGAGGTGCACAAATATTTATGCAGAAGTTTTGGGAGCACAAATTTTTTATTGCATATATATATATATATATATATATATATATATATATATATACACATATATATTCAAAAATTAGGTGCACTGATTTCTGTGCATACATAGATTTCTGTGTACATGGATTTCAAAGTGCCCAAACTTCTATGATAAATGTTCTGGTTTATAGATTTCTGTGTACATGCACCCAAATCTGTGTGCATTAAGTTCTGTGCACAAGATTCTGTTTATATGGATTTGTATGGGCATGAATTTCAAGATTCACGGATTTTTTGGTGCACAAATTTCTGTACGTGAATTTGTGCGCGTGTGGTGCGTATGTGCGAATTTTATACCACAATTAATTTTATAAACCCAATTTTAGAAATTTTATTCTAATAGATTTGAAAATTAATTTAATTAAAAAAGTATTCATGTAAAGCTCTAAACTAGCACACAATCGATTTTTGGGGACCATATTTCCAAAATTGATTCTAATCTGTTAGAAAAATTAATTTTATAGAAGGTGGATTTATTTAAACATCTTGATTTAAAGAGTAAATTTTATGGAACACAAATTTAAAAACTTGATTCTAATTAGCTTTAAAAAATTAATATAATAAAATGAGGCTTTACTTTAATCGTAATTAACCAATGCATACTTTTAATCTTCAATGAAAAACTTTTGCTTGATGGTAATGATGTATTGATGAAGAGGCTTTGATTTTATTTACTTTAATTTTTTACTTTTGATTTCATGTCTCTCTCCACCATTGTTTTAATGACACAAGCTCTCTCAAGATGTGGGGGCTTGTTGTTTTTTAAGGTTTATTTAAGCAGAAAATAATAGCTCTAATATAATTAGGAAATCCTAGGGATCTTGTGTATAGTTTATACACCTTTAGAGTCCTTATTGAGTGGGATCCAATCAGGTAACCAGTGTTATTCTAAACCATGGTCACAAAAGCAACATTTTTTCCGGAAAAAACTTGTATAAAATTCATGTTATACGAGAGGCGTATAGAAAGCCGTTTTATATGAAAAAATGTCAAAACACGCATTTTTCGTTTAAAACGCTTTTTACACGTTTCTTTCATATAAAATTCGTTTTAGATGAAAAAAAAAGTTTATTCAAATATATTTTTATATATTTTAATTTTTATGTGTGTATATATATATATATATATATATATATATATATATATATATATATATATATATATATATATATATCAATCAATTTTATATTTTCTTCCCATAATTTTAGTTTTTTACCGTATTCTTCCCTTGCCAGATCCTAGATTGCGTGAGAACCCTCACTGTTCGAGTGACTTCTTGCATGCATTAGGTTGATCAATCACTATTTTCCAAACATTTTCTTTTAGTTTCTTGATAACTATTCATAAATTCAATGGACTAAAGAAAAGAAAAATATATCAAAATTAAGTTTGATAGAATTTTAACTCGTGGTAGTATATGTTTGATCAGTAAAAATTATCATAATGCCCTTGTTTGAGAAAAACAATTTTAAAAATTGAAATTAATTTTTGATAAATTTCAAAAAAATCTTGCAAATTATGAATGCCAATAAAAACCTAAGAAAATTAGCATGTGCATTCTAAGAATTACTAAAAATAGTTTTGGCACATGATTTAGAATGCATACGTTAATCCCCTGATCAGGTAGTGTCATAAACTGCTCCAGTCATAGCTTGCAAGCATCCTAGTAACGTATCTCTGTTACAGAAAACAAACGATTGTTCCACTCATCGTAATGTCGTAACCTTCTCACTGAATCAAAACAATAGTTTTGACTTTTCAGTCAAACTCTCAGACGCTGTCGTAAGGTTGTAATAATGTTTGATCAGAATGGTCGAGACTATGTGCACAATATGAGTGCTTAATACTAGAGTATTTAATAGAATGTGCAGTTTTGCAAGAGAAAATACACTTAAAAATGAAAAGTTGTTGTATACTAACTTCAGGTGACGGATTCACAGTACTACTCCCTTGTGGCTCTCAAGCACTGGTTTCTCCCAAGCACCGGTTTCACATGTGAGGTAAGCCAATAGGAACCTAACACCCATACCATCCTCAACAACCTCAGCTAATGTAGTAGTTCCAAGTAGAGATCAATCCCTATAGCCCCGTAGCATGCACGGATAGGGTATTACAAGGAACACTCAAAAGTGTCGTAGAAGCACAAACACTCAATTTGTTCGTGTGAGAATAGACATCAAATAAAAAGTTGCAACACTGACTTCAGGTGAGGTAAGCCATGGAAGCTAACAACCATAACACCCTCAACAACCCAAGATACTGCACTAGTTCTGATTATGGACTTTGGTCAATTCCTATGCCACTATAGCATGAAGCACGGATCAAACTAACACCAACTATAGCATGAAGCAGGAATCAAACTAACACCAATTATTTACAAACATGGTATTACAAGGATGACTCCCAGAGCATCCAAAAGCACACACATTGCATGAAGGATAAAATTACAATCACACCGTCGACAAAATTAGGGAGAGAAGAATATATGGTCTAAGGTTTTATTAATCAAATAGAGGTCAATTGCATCAAAAAGGGCTTTTGAAGTTGACGAAATCTAAACAAAGCTAAAACGTAACCATGGAGGAGACTTACAAGTAGAAATTAGAGCATACTGCTTGCTCTAAGTGAACATGCAAGACAGGTCAAAATTGAAGACCTAGGGGCAAGTAAACAGGTAAGAGAAGATGAGACAATATCAAAATTGAAGACAAACCAAGTCTTTCAATTCTAGTGCCTGTTCTTGGTCATCTTTATGGACATATTACACTCTTATCAGGAAGGGCACTACAATTATCTACAATACCTGATCAATTAAGATTATCATATCCATTGATGAGGAATTTGACAACTGAAAAGGCAACCCAAAGGAAATTACAAGGGACAAACAGTGGACTCTGCCAAAAATTCGTATATCTGTCACATTTGCAGTAATTATTTCATTGTTACCGGCCCATTCTGAATATGAGACCTGTTCTGCGATTATTATTCCAAAATCCAGAATCCAGTAAACTACTTGTGAAGTTGTCGAAGCAATTCCTGACAGAATGCTGTTGGATTTAAGGGTACAAAGATGCAAGATCTGCAGGAAGTAATCAATTAATATGGTAGCATGAGCTGCAGTATCCATTGGAGTTGAAGTGGATGAAGATAGGAGCAGGTGCTGTGAGAGAAGTTCCTTGGGACCTAGTTTCTTTATTAATATATGACTTCTTTTGTTACAGTTAAAAAATAAAATGCTGTACATTTTGCAATGATTGCAGTAGAACTTTTTCATGCATTGGGAGGCATAGTTCCCCATTTCCCAATGGAGTGAATCTCATGAATTAAAATCTTGGACGATGGTGGACCGCATTATTTAATATCTCTCAGTATTGGAGCCTGACATCGTAAACCTATATTAATTTGGATCAAGTAATACAATCTGATATGGATCGTCTTTCACTGTACAAACTTGTATCTGATGAGACCAAGTATTCCAAGAGGAGAAACATTGGTAACTGAGTTGAACTAGGCCTACAGTGCTGAGTTGTGTTTTTTTTGAATGGTATTTTATTAAGAAATGAAAAGAAAGAGTTGGCTGGGAAGCACCACAACTATTCTAGAGTAGTTGACTTTCTGGAAACAAATGAATCTCTAGACACCCCATCCATAGGACCAGAGTCGATTCCCAAATTAGCCTCTCTACGAATATGGTGAAATTGATAATTGTCCGATTGTCACACAAGTGCACAACTCTAGAGCTTCCTCAAACCAATGACACTAGAAGAATCCCCTTGCACGAATTTGTCGTCAGCTGCCCAAGGAATCAAGGCTAGGATACCCACCAAAATCACTTAGATTTCCACTCGAACAGTGTCCCATTTACCCAAGGGTCTTTTCTTGATGGCTGATATGGTTATCCCACAACCTCCAGGGCCAGATTTCTTGTACCAGGACCAGATTTCTTGTATGAGAAAATAACAAAGTTGAGCTTTAGCCACTTAGGAGGGCCAACCCATCCATTGGCAGGCTTCTCCTCATCGCAGTCAAGCGCCTTTGAACTTCACTTTCTCTCACCCTTTCCAAAGCCATAAAGGGAAGATCCATATGGGTCGTCAAAAATGTACACTCTTATATTTCATGCGCAATATCACTAGTGTGTGAATTGTATGCAAATATCAGACACTGAAGATCTGTTTGAAACGAAGAACCTCAAACATGTTGCAAATTTAGATGTTAGACACCTTAAATTGTGAATGATTGGCCCTAATTTCCTGCCTCTAGATCAAAGATAAAGCAAGCTCCATCATAGCTACTCAGTCTGTATAAAAATTGATGTTACAAAAACCCAAATGTTGTTGATCTGATTCACATAAGTCATACGCATCAGTCCAGTTTAAATTGGTAAAGCATGGTGTGATTGAACTTGTCATAGATCTGCTTTATTTAAATCTAATTATGTTCGTAGTTGCCTCATTGACAAAGTATAAAATTCAAGTGGTAATACTGGCGTTTTCTGTTGAGCACGTAGCCTTTTTATTGTTGAATGAAATAAACTTTTCGTCCCACAGAAACATGCATATGCATTCGTTATGGAATCACAATTCATGCTAACAAGATCAGAAGTTAGATCCACAGAGAAGCTGTGAAATGCAACTCAATAGAGTATCAAACATTTATTGAAAAGGAAATTGACCACCAAAAAAATCCCTTCTCATAAGCTGTTCAGCCCCCTATAGATCAATATAAATGTAGGAAGAAAATTTGTGCTACCTGGTGCTACTCAGAAATCTGATGCTCCTACAAAATTTCGTTCTGTTGAAGCCTTGGACTTACGGCTCTGACAGCATGATATCTCACCATAGCCTGAATAAATGAGAAGGAAATAATAAGGAATGTGCGACCTTTCTACTGGATTATACTGTGTTTCTCCATGAATATATCTCACTATAGCGTGAATAATTGAAAAGGAAATAATAATGAATGTGTAATCGATAATTTTTATTTTTTTTCCCGATTGTCTACACAATCGATGGCAATTGTCTACACAGTCGATATCGATTGTGTAGACAATCGGAAAAAAAAAAAAATCAATGTATCGGCCAATACCCGATACGTATCGTCCTGGAGGTTAGGACGATACGTATCGGTTTACCGATATTTTGATCCTTGGGTTTCATAGACCATCTTGTTGAAATTGGGAGACAGTTTTCTTACAAGAGCACAAAGCTAAGTGCTAAGACTTCAAGGCAAAGATGCTCACTGCTAAGATTGAAGTTGACAGATTTTTAATATCATAATTTCCTGCAATAAGAAGACTCTTCATCCTCCTAAGATGTAATATGGCATCTTTTTATGAAGTGAGACTGAAGAAATAACAGCTTCTGAGTCATGTATAAGAATAAGGAAAACCAGTCAGCTACAAGGGTGGAGGCAGTTGTGGTGAGGTGAAGGAGGTTGTGGTGGGGTGGTGACGATGGTGGTGGCGAGCTGGAGGAGGTTGTGTTGGTCATGGTGGTAGTGAGGTGGAGGTTGGGTAGTGGAGGAGGTTGTTGTTGTGGTAGAGGACGTTCTGGTGATCATGGTGTTGCTGAGGTGGAGGAGGTGTTGGTGGTGGGGTGGTTGTGGTCGTATTGTTGTAGTGGGGAGGTGGTGGTCAATGTGGTGGTGGTCAAGGATCAAAATATCAGTTTCGGTTTCGGTCAATACCGAAACCGAAAATTTGACCGAAAATTTGGCCAAAAATTTCACTGCCATACAGAATTTGACCAAAATTTTTGGGGTTTTTGTTTCGGTGAGGACCGAAAGCGATAAGTTTCAGCCAATAATTTGAATTATCGGCCGAAATTTTGAACCATGGTTCCATGGCCGAGGAGATCGAATGGAGACAGAAGGCTAAGGTTCGATGGCTCAAAGAGGGTGATGTAAATACCAAGTATTTCCATGCGGTCGCTAATGCGCAGAATAAAACGAATTACATGGGCAAGGTCGTCGTTGAGGGGGTGCCCTACTCGGAGAAGGAACAGATCACTCAACACATTGTTATGTTCTACAAGAATATGTACAAAGATGAGGGGTGGCATCGACCTCAATTGGATGGGATTCAGTTTCGCTCTATCGATGAGGAGGAACGGCTGAGCTTGGAAAATCATTTCTGTGAAGAAGAGGTGTGGAGGGTGATTAGTGTGGGGCCAAAAACAAAGCTCCCAGACCCGACGGCTTTACCATGGAATTCTTTAGATTCTTTTGGGCGACCATTAAGGTGGATCTGATGCAAGTTATGCACGAGTTCACGCGTCCAACTGCATAGGGAGGAGTCTAAACTCTACGTTTATCACACTCATTCATAAGAGGGAGGGGGCTGTTGACATAGCGGATTTCCGACCTATTTGCCTCACCAACTGCTTATATAAGATTATATCAAAGGTCCTAGCCAATAGTCGGATTATTTTGGACAATCAGGGAGCTTTCGTAGCGGGAAGACATCTTGTCGATCTGGTTGCGGTGGCCCAGGAAACTTTTCACTCGGCGCATTATGATCGCCGGCCGGCTGCCCTGTGGAAAATTGATATGGAGAAAGCTTACAATTGGATCAGTTGGGATTGTCTTGACTATATGCTCGCCAGACTAGGGTTTGACACTAGCTGGAGGAACTGGATGAGGGGTTGCTACTCTTCATCATGGTTCTCGGTTTTGATCAATGGCACTCCGGCAGGGTATTTTAAAAGCTCGAGAGGTATTCGCCAGGGGGACCCGCTCTCACCTTTCCTTTTCAACATGGTGGGCGAAGCTTTATCCGGCCTTTTATCGCAAGCTTGCCGCCTTAACCTGATACCAGGCATTAAGGTGGGAGCTCATGGTCGGTCTATTTCACATCTACAATTTGCGGATGATACAATTATTTTCGGAAGGGCTGAGCTCTCGGAATTCAGGTCTTTGGTGGATGTCTTATCCATTTATGAGGCAGTATCGGGGCAACGCATCAATCTCTCTAAGTCAACGATCACGGGTATTGGCACTAAATGATAGCTTGATGGATGAGTTGGCGCAGGCGGTGGACTGTGCGATTGAAAAGTTCCCAATTAAATATCTGGGGCTACCCCTCGGCCTCAGGCAACCAGCTACTACAGAGTGGGAACCGGTGGTCCAACGGTTCCAACAACGTTTGCCGGCATGGAAAGGAAAATTGTTGAGTAGTGGGGAAGGCTAGTGCTGGTCAAATCGGTCCTATCTTTGATGCCCATTTTCTACATGTCTATGTTTAATTGCCCGAGGGGACTTATCAATCGCCTTGAACAAATTCAGAGGAACTTCTTGTGAGAGGGGTCGGGTATGGACAAAAGGTATCACCTTGTTAATTGGGAGACTTGCCAATTACCCTTACGCAATGGGGGCCTTGGTATTCGAAGCCTGCTATGGACCAATATTGCTTTGCTGGGGAAGTGGTTTTGGCAGGCGGGGAGGGAGGAGGAGAGCGAGAGTCTTTGGCGGGTGGTGTTGGTGGAGAAGTACGGGCAAGCGTTTGGAGAGTGGGGTGTCAGTCACGTGGTGCACATAGGAACCTCGCCTTGGTGGAAGGGCATATGCTGAACGTGGGAGGCCTACGTCCGAGGGGTCCGCTTTAGGTAGGGCTGTGGTAACTACGTTCGTTTCTGGGAGGATTTGTGGTTGGAGAGTGGGCCCCTCGCAACCCCTTTCCCGGACATTCATGCCATTGCTGTGAATCCCCGGGGCAGGATTACTGAGTTTGTCTCGGATTTAGAGGGGGGTACATTGTGGGAGGTGCTTATGAGAAGACTCCTGAGAGAGGAGGAGGTGGTCTCTTACTCTAATCTTTTGCGTACGCTATATGTGGATAGGCGGTACCATAGCGGGCATGATCAAAGGGTTTGGGCTCCAAATAATGATGGGATTTTCACTGTTAAGTCCTTTTATAGGATGCTCACGAGGCGGCCGTTGACCATTTTTCTAGGGGCAGATTTGTGGAGGAAAGCCGTTCCTCTTAAAGTTAAATTCTTTGTATGGACGTTATTCAAAGGAATAATACTAATGTTGGACCAGTTGATTCGGAGGGGGAAGAAGCTCCAAAACTGTTGCGTTATGTGTAACAAGAGGTAGGAGACTGCCCCTCATCTGCTGATTCACTATGACGTGACGCAAGAGATTTGGAGCATTGTTCTAAAGTCATTCGGTATGAGTTTGGTGTGCCGGAGATGCTGTATTCTCTGCACCTGATCTGGGCTGCCACTAATATGGAGGGTCATCTTAAGGAGTATTGGGATGCAGCCACGTTCGCGATCCTTTGGGGCTTATGGCATGAGAGGAATGTGCACATTTTCGAGCATAAATACCAGCCGGTGGGGATGATCATGAAGACCATAAGAGATCTGCTGTGGAACTGGGTTTCGGTCGGAGGGCCTGGTAATCAAGAGGGGTCTTTCCTTTGGGACCCGGGCTAAGTTGGGTATTGTAGGATTGGCACTCGTGGTTTTTTCATGATGCTGCTGTGGCCTTATGTCTGTTTTCTTTTGTACTTTTCTGTTCTGTTTTTGGTCGTTTGCTTATATTTGTTTTTCAGCATCTTGTTGGCATTAATATATTTTCTTTACTGATAAAAAAAAAATAAAAATTTTGAACCATGGTTGTGGTGGTGGTGGGGTGGTAGTGGTGATGGTGCTAGTAGCATTGGTGGTGGTGGAATGATCAAGTAGTGTGAGGGTTAAGTGTAATAGAGACAAATTTATTTAAAGTTTTGATGACAAAAAAAGTCGTCCTATTTTAGTGATTGAAAAAAAATTCCCATTTTGAGTCAAAATGGATACTTTTTGTCAACAAAAAAAAAGTCATAGACCTTATTTGAGACCCAAACACTATATAGAGATTTTTTCTGAAGAATAAAAAGTCTCTGACTTTTTAATCCCAAGATCCAAACGGGCAAATAGTGTGCCACTCTCTTTCAAACATGCATGCATCATCACTGAATATATGTAAAATGTCTACGCCATTTGTGTCCACAATACGAATTGTGCAAAAAAACTTTCTGCAGATTTTTTAGGACGTTTAAAAACTAAGGCCGTGTTTGATAATCGCAACACATGTTTCAGCTCCAATACACCGTTGGCTTGTATTGGTACTATGCGCAAGAGGCCATTGTTTGATAGCACAGAACGCCCAACACGTAGTTCTCTGAAACACGTTTTCAAGCTGTTTGATAGTGCAGACTTGTAATAGCCCACCTAATATCACTTAAATTTTAAAATGTATTGTTACTGTATATATATTTGATCTGGTAATGATCAATGGTCCGAATTTCACCCAAATTAATGACCATATCTAGGTTGTGCCCATCTACATGGAGAGAGTCTTGTGTGCCATGTTTACAAAATAGATCTGGAGATGATGTGCGTGTACCATTAGAATGGTATACATACCAAAAGTAACCATGATCATGGGCGCGGGCAGCTCTTGGATAATTTTTCGGGGATTAAAAAATCAAAAGATTAGCATAAAGATGGACAGAAAAATCAAGAAAATGCCAAATGGATCCGACTCTATACACATAAGTAAGCAAAAAATCTAATAAAAATTTCTAAAAATTTAGTAATGCACTTGCTCAATAAAAAATAAAAAAACAAAAAAACATGAGATCACTGATTCAGAGAACTCGAGTTGTTGGAATTGATGCTGGGGAATGACCTATTACAGGCCGGAGAAACTCCCTGGTTGAAATAAGTTAATGAGTTGCAGAGAAGGGTCTTGCATTGAAAAGGAAGGAGAAGTGTGGCTGGAGAGTTGCAGAGATAGGTTTCCTGTTGATGCGTGTTTTAATGGTGGATTTCACAAGGGAGAGTGCAAGTAATGGAGGGGGCTCTTCTATCCTCTGTGTCACCTTGATGGGAAGGAGGAGGATAAACTTTGTTGCTTCAGAGTTTTTTCTAACGAGGATGATGAAAAGGAGAGCGTTCTCTTTATGAGAAAGATGAAGGAGCCTTTTTTTAATGAGAAGTAACACCCGATGCTTAACGAAGTGCGTAGCCCCAGGGCCATTGGAGGGTTCGGCCGCGTATCAAGATTTGGAGTCGCGTAGTGGTTGTCGTACAAAACCTGTATGGTCAAACAATCCGACAAACAACAAAACCGAGTTTGACTTGCGTAAAGTGTCTCTCAAACGAGTCTTCTCAGCCTATTACAAGCAATCAAACGAGCCCTAAGGCGGAATTGTAAGCATGCAACAACACCTTGAGAAAATTTTATTTGGCCAATAAACGACAATCATATATCTATGCATCATGAATGGAGCGTTAGCGTCTGTTTGAGAGCTGGCTGCAAAATCTTGTCAATTATCCTCGCCAATGTCGATCCCAAGCCCGAATGAAAAGAGGAGGCTTGTGTCAAGTCAACAGTTGGTTGTAAAATTTCCTCGAAATTTCACCATTTTGAATCTTTACAGTTTTATGTCAAGCTAATTGTATGTCAGGCTAGAGCATTCCTTGTAAGTGACTCATGACGACAGAGCTTGGTAATAGTGAAAAGTAGGCAATATGATTGGCTAGTGCATTCCTTGTAAGAGATGCGTTACAATGAAGATCGGTTGTATTGAGAAGTAGGTAAGGGTTAGCTAAGGATTCCTTGTGAGTGACGCAATGATGACACCTGGTTGTTACAAGTAAGGCAACGGTTTCCTACTTACCTGGACGGGTGTGGATAACAAAGTCTAGAAGCTCCGATTCATCTTTTGGAATGTGAGTGCATTAATTGGAAAGAGCACAGAGTTGGTAGATACTATGAAGAAGAGGATAATGGTCATATCTTCCTTATTAGAGACGAAGTGAGAGGGGGAGAAAAGTAGACTTGAGGGATTGATTTGTTTTCTACTCAAGAAAGTAGTTCTAAAAATGGGGCATAATGGTCATAGAGATGTGAAGGAGAAGATTGTCGAGATTAAAAGAAGAAAGGATAGGATTATGATGATTAATTGTTTTAGATGCGGAAATGTTAAGCAGAAGTACGAAAAAGGAATTTTAACACTCAGTGGATGAGCGGTGGGGATGATCATGAAGTCGGTCAGAGACTTGCTGTGGTTTTGGGTGGCTAGAGGCGGGAATGTGCTTGGAGAAGACCCATGCACATGGGTCCCGGACTAAGTTGGTCTGGCTTGAGAGCTGTTTGGTGTCTTATCGTACCTTTTTTCTATTTCTCTGTTTTTTGCCATGTAGTTGTATTGGTCTTTCAGTACCTTGCTGCTAATCAATATAATTCCCATTACTGATAAAAAAAAAAACACTTAGTGGATGAGCAAGTATAAGGTGTACCTAGCGAAGAAAGCATATTCTTTGTTGGAGACTTAAATGGATATATGGGGAAGTAGGAAGTGATCCGAGAGGATACATGAAGGACATGGTTGTTGGAGATAGTAGTTTGTGTGTGGTGTAGGAAGTATTAATGTTAAATGTGGTGTGATGTGTCCTTATGTAATTAGGGTTCCCCTCTATATAAGGAGCATATCTCATGTAACGTTAATAATGCATTAGTAAAAATGTAGTCCTTTTGGGTCTTACTCTCTATATAAGGAGCATATCTCATGGTATTAGAGCGGGTTGGTTCTGCCTATCTTGTTTAGAGTTTCTCGAACATTTGTCTCCTTTCGCCTTCATTTAACATTCAAGTTTTGCAGTCATGATTGGTCTTGTGGAGCAGCCATCCACGTTATTTGATATTTTTAAGGGGGAGAATAGGGGGAGTGATGAAGAAGAAGAAAAGAAAGGAGAAGAGACTGTTGTAGCAGCCATGGAAGAAGAAATAAAAAGAGTGTAGGAGTTGTTGTTGCTTGGTGCTCTTTATTTGTTGTTGTGAACCTCTTTGAAGAGATGATTGAAGAGCTTGGTCTTTTGTTATTTTACACTAGGATTATGGACTGTAACAAGGGGCTGCATCTGTTTTTTATTGTGAAGGTGGATACTGTTTTATAATAAAGAATCATGTGAATATTTGTATGTGTGAACGGCTGGCTGTATAAGTGTGAACAGCAGGTGTTTGTTTATATGCACGTGTGAATATTTGTATCAGTGTGATAACTGCCGGGGTACATTATATCTAAACAGCAGTATTGTTGTAAGGAGTAGTTCTGCTGCTGTATTATATGGTGTAATCTAAAATTGTTTCTTATAAGCAGTATTGCTGATCTGGAGTTTCTTGTTAGCAAGCAGTATTCCTGAATATTGTGGTCATTGGCTGTATATACAACAGCTTGTTGTTGGCTAGTGAGGGCAGATTCAACAATTTTTTATATTGATGTGGTGAAATTGTTGGGAGTATGCACAATAGCTGCTTGATGAAATTTCTGGTACTGGATGCTGTTTCCTGGGAGCTGCATTGGCTAGTAATTGGTAAGTCGTGTTGATAGCTGCTGAGTGTGCACAACTGCTTGGTTAATTGTTTGTGTGGACAGAAGCCTTCTTGATTGTGTTGTATAGACTGCAAATATTATGGTGTTTTGAGGTATTGCTGGTTGGTTCCCTGAATATTTTTATGTGGTATTTTGGTGGCTTGCATGGTGGGTATATTTCAGCGGATATGCCTGCTGACATCCTTGTTCCCCTTGGTTCAGAACAACTACATTTCAGTTGTTGGTTGTTCTATGGACTGAAAGATCAGTGTTGTAGCTATTGAGAGTTAATTGCACTGTGTGCATAGCAAGTGTTTGCTTATATGTCCATGAAGAGTGAAATTGTTTGTATGGCTGTAATTTGTAGTGTTTCAGCTCCATGGCTGCGTGATTGTGAAGAAAAAAGGTGTATTGTCATTTGTGAGTATTGACGGTGGTTGCAGAACCTCTTATTGTGTGGTTTAGCCAAAGTTGATGTGTTGAAAGACTCAAAGGCTATAGTTGAAGACAATGGACCTGATAAAACCAATAATCGACTAATATAATAAGAGATATAACTAAGAAAAGAAGCCCTCATTATAGTTTATGAGAAGAGAGAGGTAGAGAAGAGAGAGAGTAAGAACCAAAAGGACTACATTTCTACTACCGTATTATTAAAGTTACATGAGATATGCTCCTTATATAGAGGAGCAACTGTAATTATATAAGGGTACATCACACCACACTTAACACTAATACTTCCTACACACCATACAAACTACTATCTCCAACACTCTCCCTCAAGTTGAATCATCCATGAAATGGATGTCCAACTTGCTTGTAGTGTTTGAGCTCCATGGCTGCGTGATTGTGAAGAAAAAAGGTGTATTGTCATTTGTGAGTATTGACGGTGGTTGCAGAACCTCTTATTGTATGGTTTAGCCAAAGTTGATGTGTTGAAAGACTCAAAGGCTATAGTTGAAGACAATGGACATGATAAAACCAATAATCGACTAATATAATAAGAGATATAACTAAAAAAAGAATGCCCTCATTATAGTTTATGAGAAGAGAGAGGTAGAGAAGAGAGAGAGTAAGAACCAAAAGGACTACATTTTTACTACCGTATTATTAAAGTTACATGAGATATGCTCCTTATATAGAGGAGCAACTGTAATTATATAAGGGTACATCACACCACACTTAACACTAATACTTCCTACACACCATACAAACTACTATCTCCAACACTCTCCCTCAAGTTGAATCATCCATGAAATGGATGTCCAACTTGCTTACAAATACATAACAAAGGATACTTGTTTACATCATCATCTCCCCATTACTTGAGACGGTCATCAACATAAAGTTTACAAGAATCAACTATCAATGTGGTGCAAGTACTTGCACGCACATGGCCATGTGGTACTCATCATGATCCCTTAATAACTTGGTACACTCAAGTGGCCATGTGATACACATCATGGTCTCTTAACAACTTGGTGTACTCAAGTGGTCATGTGACACACTATGGTCCAAACACGTGGCTAAACACTAAAGCTGTGTTTGGGATTGCTCTTTGGAGGCAAAGAGCAGTTCTCTGCTATGGCACAAAGCACTTTCACATGGGACTGTGTTTGGTTGTAAGTGCTCTTAGCTCTTTCAGAGAGTGAAAGAGCTGAATTTGGGTTTTTTGGAAAGAGCAATTAAAACATGCTCTTTTAAGTGGGCTGCTCTTTGACTCCAAAGAGCAATCCCAAACACAGCCTTAGCCTACAAAGAGTTCTTGGTACCTTCTACACGGCCACACAGCCTACCAAATGAGCAACATACACATGTACAAGGGGATAAGAACATACACACGCATACACACGCGATCTACAGTGCCGGGGGACATCTATTATCTTCAACTGTAGCCAAAACATCTCCACAATAGCAGCCTTCATGTATCTTGAAATCGCACAAATATTAAGGCATCAGAGGCACTAGCAGCACGCCCCATGGCAGCAACATAAACAATATCTGCAGCAAACAGGCATTTTTACAAACACCTATTATGCAGTCTTCATAAACAGCCATAAGTCCATAAAACTAACAAGGGTTTTGGAGAAAGAAAGGAGAGCTGAGAGAAGCAATCCTTGATTTTGCAGTGTACATATTTTACGAATATCTTTTTAGTGGATCGAATAGGAAACAAAATATATTGTTTTTTATTTAGACGAAGAGTGTGGAGTATGGACAGCTTGCAAGGATTATAAATTCATCAGAGGAGTCTTACAACACAACATAGGTTAGTTGGTTCTAGATGTACAAATCAAGAGACAAATGACTAGAAAACTCGAAAAAATTTACCCAAAAATAAGGTGTTGGAATTTAAAAAGAGAAACAATAACAACATTTAAAGATCAACTAATGAATCAAGAAGTATGGCATCGGGGCATGGATCCAAATGTGAGAATATGTGGTGTATTGTGTTAAATGAGTTGATAAAGAGTTTGAGGCTTTATTAGCACCATTTTGTGTGGAAGGGTTTCTTCTCTTGTGAGGGATTTTTTTAATGCGTAAATAAGAAAAATTAAATTTTAGGTTGACTCCATACTTATGTTTGCTACATCGCTAAAGAGATCCATGTTTATTTGGTTTTATGCTTTTTTTGTGTGTTAATTTCTAACCTGTCATGGAAAACTGGATTGATGCTGATTTGAACTACCGTTTGATTATAATTTTTCAAGTAGCAGAAAAGTGACAATTTTGGAAGTTTGGGAGAGCGGTGAGGCTAGTAGCTTTTGGATTAATATCCAAGTATGCAAAAACCTAAGGGAGGATGAGGTTGAAGAGTTTGAGGGACTAACTATAAGAGTTGAGTGAACTGGAAAATGACAGGAGCAACCGGGATACCTGTGTATGGGATCTAGAAAATAAATGTAAATTCACTGCTAGGTCGTTCTATTGGTACATTGGCAGGAGGCCAACCTTGGGCTGAGATGTTGAAGATCATGATTCATCTTTGGTTGTTGCTCTTCACATGGGGATCCATTTGAAATTTGGAAAGAATGAAATAGACAAATAGTTGAAACGAAATTTCAAACTCAGATTTGTGATGGAAGCAATCAAGGAGAACCTTGGTTGGTTGTGCTTGACATCTCCTTCCTGTATGGTTGTATCTGAAATCTCGTGGGAGTGGAGCAGCTATGGCGACACTAGGGTGCTTAGAGCTTTCATTGAATGCCTTGAGTTGTTTTTGTATAGTTGTATTTTTGTTTCTTTTCTTTTCTCCTTTTTTGGTTGTAGTTATCTTAGTTTGTTTGTTTTTTCCTGTATATGTGCAAAGCCTATCGCTGAGCCTGCCTTTGATCCGTTGTCCTTTTGTTTGCTTTTAATGAAATTACAGCTATAATTTGGTTAAAGAAAACTATCCTTGGATTATCAACATAGTGACACCAGATAAGTTGGCACTGAGCAGCCGAAGATAGATTGAAAAGGCAGCCCAGCCAGCCCTCCCCTTTAGTGATAGTGATAAAGAGCACACACACACCTCCCCTGATTACTAATCATCATATCGTCTAAAAAGGCGGTTCAAGATCTTATAATGAAATACCGAAAATAAATGTATTCTATAATTTGTTTTAGGTTATAATCAAAATACTGTATATGTATTATGTTCACAGGATTTTGTAGTCTGCTTGGATGCTGAATCTCTGAAACAGTTTTTTGACTTTACTACTTCTTAATAAAATGTCTCTCAAGAAATACACACGGATAGCAAGGCAGCCAAATGAAGGAAGATGTACTTTTTCTAGAGATTCAGTATGCAGTCCTACAAGTGACTGGTAATTATCCATCAAGGGCATGAAATGACATTCCAATGATTGGATGGACTGGAATGAACACAAAAGGCATACTTTGATAAGAACAAGTTATCTCAAATAAGCTAACGAATGCTTTACTTCAACAGGGCCATTCTGTAGTTGACTAAAAGTATTGAAGAAAGTCTAATTTATCAGAACGAATTCAATGACTTTCCATCATTTCGTGAAAATGCTTTTGGGGTTCCACGTTTTGATTTGCCAAGTAGGTTACGTGCAATGTGAGTCATCTATGAACAAAAACAGTCAGTTTCTGAATGCAAAATCTGATGCAGGACCAAACACTGAAACACTAATAATGAAATTTTTGTGAAACTAATTTAATTTATGTGCAACGGAAATGGTAAGCCGATTTTCCATTAACATAGAATTATTATGGAATTTAGTTTAGGCAATCAAGGGGTTCAAATTAGTGTTAAATCTGGCACGATAATCCCTATAAATCCAAAAATGCGAGTTCTCAAGGTAAAATTTGACTTCCTTCTATCCTAGGGCATCAACTGACCATCCATGATAACGTCTTTTGATTCCATTCTAGGGTTTAAAAGAATAAAAAGTATAGAAAAGAATAAATCCTAATTTCTAGTAACTAATATGAATTTCAAAGGGGTTTTGAAATTCATATTAGTGCGACGTTAAGTTCTGTTGCGAACTAAAGGATGATGGACCTTGATTTGGTTCAACCGTGAAATTTTATCGGTCGATCATGAATTTGCAAGCTTCCTATTCGTCTCAGAGAACAAAGTGAAGCCATATCACGGTTGACCGTCAATGACTCACGGTCGACCGGGTCCCTCTTCATGGCCTTTTCCTCCAAACTCCGTGTTCTTCACCCTCTAGTCCCCATGTGCGCATATTCCCAATGTGGGGCTGCTCATATCGCGCATACGTGCACATGGATGGGTCTTCAGTCGCCTAACCAAAGTGTTGCAGGAGGCTGATGTTCTTTGGATCATTTTTTATCTCTCCTATACACCTTGGAATGGCCGATGTCCCCATAAAAAACCTTCTGAAATGTATAAATTAGTCTGAAAATGGTGAATCTGAAGTTTTTGTGTTGACAGGAGATTTAGTGGTTACTTATTGAAAAACAAAGGAGAGTCAACAACTGATTGTTAGTGTCATAGTCTCAGTTCTAATTCCCAAGGCAAACTCATTGGGGCATGATCATTTGAAATGTGGATAGGCAATTGTTTCGCAGTAACATTGTGGTATAGACACAAGACCGGTCACAAACTCAGGTTTGATTGAATAGGTTTACAACTGTATTCCACTAGTTCTTCATCCTCCAGTCCCCTTGTGCGCATCTTCCCAATGTGGGGCTTCTCATATTGCTCACATGTGCACATGGTTCTTCAATCCCCTATCCAAAGTGTTGCAGGAGGCTGAAGTGCTTTGGATATTTTTCTGCGCCTCCTATACACCTTGTCATGGCCGATGCCCCATAAAAAACTTTCTGGAATGTATAAATCAGTATGACAATGGTGAATCCGAAGTGTTTGTGTTGAAAGGAGAGTTAATGCCCACTTTATGAAAAAAACAAAGGAGAAATAACAGTTGATTGTTAGTATATTTTGGGAGGGCTGCTACTCACTCTCTCGTCTTTCTCTCTCTATCTCTCAACGCGGGTTTGTATATTTTGGGGGGGCTGCTACTAACCTCCCATCATATCTTGAATATTCCCCATAAGATACAATTGGCCGTTGACGCTTTGAATCAGACTGACAGAGATTCCCTACAATGGATCTTGAAATCATGAAAATATTATCAGATGGTCATTCCAATCTTTCCCCACAGCTGATCTACCTGATTAATTGGTTAAATTTTTTTAATCCTCTATAAAAATTCTAAAAATTAAAAAACAGTAGAAAATTAAAAAATATATAATAATGATTAATAAATAATAAAAAATATTAAAATAAATTAATATATAGCTATGCCATGGCCTCGCCATAGATTGGTAGCAATGTTGACAAAGACTATGAGGAGTCACCATTTTATTATTAGATAGTGGTAATACCTCACAAGTTATATTAAATTAATTGTTCCTTCTACTCGATATATATATATATATATGGAAAATGATCATATGACTCGATGTGGATTGCTTTTGCAAAGTCCACGGTTGGTGGCAAGCTTCAGATGGGAAAGCTAAAGGAAATGAATTGTGTCCTATTGGGCCAATGACTTTGGAGGATTGGAGAGAAGAATGATGCATTAACTTGGTGGGTCACTAGGTCTTATGGTTGGGATCAAGGATAGCCTCACCATGGCGAATGGCGATGGGGAACACCACATATAACCAAATAGCTCTGATGACTAAATAACAACGCTATAGTGTCGCTATGGCGAAATAACATTATGGCATCCCTATGCACGCTAATTCATTTTTTGGATAATAACGTATAATACTTATAAGTTATGACATTTTTATAATATGTAAGTTACAAAAGTTAATTCTATTTTATTTTTTGGATAATAACGTATAATACTTATAAGCTATGCCATTTTTATAATATATAAGTTATGACATATTTAAAGTCACAAAACCTCAACTTATAAATTACAAAATCCTCGACTCTCTCTCTCTCTTTCTCTCTCGTCACAGCAGCTACCAACACCAATGTCACCGAATCCTCAGCGTCGACGACACTACCGTATGTGTACTTAATATTTCATATTTTTTAATATTTTATATTTGTTAATATTTCATATTTATTTATTTATACTTACCATGTTGCAAATTTGTTGATGTTCCATATTTGATTTGTATTTATTAATATTTGTTTATTCCTAGAATATGAAACCCTCAATATTTGAATCAAAGTATGATGTTTTAGTAGTTGAATTTTTTTCTTTCTATATTTTTTTTCTTATATAAAAAATATATAAAAAAAGAATATTACTAATTAATAGATAAAATATTTTTTTATTTTTAAAATTATAATAATAAATAGCCTCGCCATGACTTTGTTATGGCCACGCCATGGCGTAGCGAACCTCTTCGCCATGACCTCACCATACCGCCTTAACTACCTTGGTTGGGATATCCGTTCCCTTAGAGATCTTTGGCATTGGATTGCTGGATGGGTGTTTCTTGGGTGAAAGATTCTTTCGGCAAATGCATTATATAAGAATTGGTGGCAGGAGGTTGTAAAATTAACTTTTTGGAGGACTTTTGGTTGGGTGAATTCCCATTGCTCAGCCACTTTGGGCTGTTTTTTGAGCGTGCGGTTGCCCATGATGCATCAGTTTGAGAGATCATGGAAGGAGAAAAGGGTAGTACTTTGGGGAATACCTAACTTCATTGTAACTTATTTGAGGAATGTGGAACACTGACATTTGTATCTGGCAGACTTGGAGAGTTGTACTCTTGAGTGTCCAATAAGATAGGAGGGTTTGCATGGGCAAGACCAAAGGATCCTTCCCAATGATGTTTCATGTAGAAGTCCATTAATCGATCAAAATTGAAGTGTTTTGTGGAGGATCTCCGCACCAGCACTCCCTGTCCTCCACCACCTGAAGAGTGCTACTGTTTCCTTGATGTGGAGCTAGGGAAAAAATTAAAATGGTCAACTATCTTTATAGCATGGATTGGGCAAATAGATATATTTATCATGCGTACGAGAGATTCAGATTCATTTAGAGGTTTTTATATCTTTATGGGCGCCTCCTTAACTCAATGTCTCTTTGAGATAGGAATGCAAGTTCGGTGTACCGAACCAAACTGATACCTATTTTTTCTGTTTTCAGTTTGGTTCAGCCTGAAACGAAACCTAACTGAACTGAATCAGTTTCGGTTTGGTTCGATACTTTTTTTTTTTGAAACTGAAACTGATATATTTTGGTTTTTTCGATTCGGTTCCAGTTTTTTTTTTTTTTTTTTCTATTTTTTAAACGTTTTAACTGTATTTTCTCGGTTTTTACGATTTTTCAGTTTTTTTCGGTTATCTCATCATATCCCCTCGATTTTCGGTTTTTGCCACCCTAAACCGAAATGGAATCGGTTTGGTTCGGGTCAGTCTGAGTCAGTTTTCGGGCCGATTCAGACCAGTTCGGTTCACCCAAATTCGCTCCCAACATCTTGTTTGGTTCTGCAAAAGATGCTGATGATGTTGCCTTATTATCCTGATAAAGTCCATAATTTTTATATATTTTAATATTAAATAGTTATATTCCCCTTCATATCCATGGTTCCTACAATGTACAAAATTTTTATTGAACAAATGAGATTGTGTAAAAAACACAAACATAAATATTTGTTCTAGGTAATAGTAGCCCTTTAAACCTACAATTTAGAGGCTGTATCGTTGTATGACCACTCACCACGGCGATTATGAACATATAATAAACCCAAGCAAACATACCTAAACACAAGAAGAATGTTGAAGCCCTCCATACCAATAATTTGAGTTAGTATGCTTTTTGTTCATGATGTAACTTGCCTTTAAAATACAACAAACTATATTATATCATTTTCTCTTGACTTTTATTGATTATATAGAATGAGCATATTATCTATATATATTGATTATATAGAATGAGCATATTATCTCTTAAATGTTTCATACTTGTAAATTTAAATTTATCTCCCTTGTCCTCTTTTATTTTTTATGCTTTTGTGACTCTATGAGTCTTTGCTTCCTATTTCTAGCAACTTGGCCAGTGTTTACGATTGAACTTGAGCTAAATATGCCTTTTGATGTAACTGGAAAAGAAAGGTTTATGCATCTAGTTGAACATTGATATTGGATTCAGAGTATAGACTTATGACAACAATATTTTTCTAAATGTAATTGCATAAAGTTCTTTTCAAAAGAGGATTTATATTATTAAAAATGGCTATGGTGTCATCTTTGTAACTCTCTCCAGTGGCAGAGCCAGGATTTTCTTACAAGGGGGGCAAGTTGTCAATAGAGAAAATGAGTTAGTATTAGGTTAGCAGAACGAGTGCTAGGTGGCTTGATACTTGGGTCACTTTTTGAGATGTGCGTCAAGTGAAATTAACATGGGCAGTGTGTGATAGGTGTTCCATGATCTAAAGATCTTTGGTGTAAAAGATTGGGATGCAAAACGCTATCTAAAATTAATAACTACTATGTAAATCCAATAAACCTTTCATTTTAGATAGCATCTGACTACAATGAATCGGAGGGTGAAGATCATTGCAGTCCATTCTTTCACATTGGAGGGGGAAGATCATTGCAGTCCATTCTTTCACAAAAAAAATATGAAGATCATGCTCGTCAAATCTCACAAAACACATGATAGTTCCATATAGCACACATCCCAAAAACATCGAGTACCAAGAGCATAGATGCTCAAGTCAAGTACTTAATACTAACTCAAAAGTAAAGGGGGGCATATGGTAAGTTAAAAGGGGGGCAAGAGGCTCTAACTAAGTAGCCCATAGGGCTACTTAATGGGCCGGGTTAGGGCCGGGCTAGGGGTCAACCCGGCCCGTCTCTACTCGGATCGGGTTTCCAATTTTTTTAGCCGGGCTCTAACTCAGGTTGTGATGTATTCAGCCCAAGCCTGGCCCATAGCGGGCTGAAACCGGGCTTGTGCTTTTTTCCAGGCTTTTTTTAGGCATTTTCTAATAATAAAATTTGATAAAAAAAAATTCAATTCATTTTTCGAAGAGAGAGAACGTTTAACGGAGCGAGAGGCTTGCTTAGAGTTGAGACTTGAGATGGTAGAGATTACGATAAAGTGAGAACCCTATTTTAAAATTTCTATTTATGAAGTACTGATTGGGATTGCAAGTGCATTTTTACTTAAATGCCGTTGATTTTAAACCGTTCAATGGTTTAATCTCAAGGCATTTATGTAAAATGCTCTTAAGATATTACAATATCTACCATCTCAAGTCGCAACTCTAAGCAAGCCTCTCGCTCGTTAAACTTTCTCTCTTTTAAAATTGATTTGAATATTTTTTTTGTCAAATTTTATTAAAAAAAATTACCTAAAAAAGGCCCGAAAAAAGAACAAGCCCGGCTTTGCCCGCTCTGAGCCGGGCTTTGGCTGAGTACATCGTAGCTCGGGTTAGAGTCGGGCTAAAAAAATTGGAACCGGGCCGGCCCTAACCCAACTCATTAAGTAGCCCTAATGGGCTACTTAGTTAAAGCCTCTTCCCCCCCCCCCATTTAACTTACCTTATGCCCCCCTTTACTTTTGAGTTAGTATTAAGTACTTGAGTTGAGCATCTATGCTCTTGGTACTCGATGTTTTTGGGATGTGTGCTATATGGAACTATCATGTATTCTGTGAGATTTGACGAGCATGATCTCCATATTTATTTTGTAAAAGAATGGACTGAAATGATCTTCACCCTCTGATTCATTGTAGTCAGATGCTATCTAAAATGAAAGGTTTATTGGATTTACATAGTAGTTATTAATTTTAGATAGCGTTTGATGACTGTGAATCCAACGATGGAGGTTGTTTTGCATCCCAATCTTTTACACCAAAGGTCTTTAGATCATGGAACACCAATCACACATTGCACATGTTAATTTCACTTGGCGCACATCTCAAAAAGTGACCCAAGTATCAAACCGCCTAGCACTCGTTCTGCTAACCTAATACTAACTCATTTTCTTTGACAACATGCCGCCCTTGTAAGAAA
The DNA here is from genome assembly GCA_021018995.1 of Chloranthus sessilifolius. Taxonomy (NCBI): domain Eukaryota; kingdom Viridiplantae; phylum Streptophyta; class Magnoliopsida; order Chloranthales; family Chloranthaceae; genus Chloranthus; species Chloranthus sessilifolius. The sequence continues at coordinate 100,762,399 of CM037589.1, forward strand.
ATCCTGGCTCTGCCGCTGAAGAGAGTTACAGAGATGACATCATAGACCCCATTTTTAATAATATAAATCGTCTTTTGAAAAGAACTTTATGCAATTACATTTAGAAATAATTGGACTATAAAATATTGTTGTCATAAGTCATTACTCTGAATCCAATACCAATGTTCAACTAGATGCATAAACCTTTCTTTTCCAGTTACATCAAAAGGCTGATTTAGCTCAAGTTCAGTCGTAAACACTGGCCAAGTTCAATCGTAAACACTGGCTCAAGACTCGTTGAGTCACAAAAGCATAAAAAATAAAAGAGGACAAGGGAGATAAATGTAAATTTACAAGTATGAAACATTTAAGAGAATTGTCATCGTGCGGATCCATTTCCAATATATATGGGTACTATGCTCATTCCATATAATCAATAAAGGTCAAGAGAATGATATAATATAGTTTGTTGTATTTTAAAGGTAAGATACATCATGAACAAAAAACAAACTAATTCAAATTATTGGTATGGAGGGCTTCAACATTCTTTTTGTGTTTAGGTAGGTTTGCTTGTTCTTAATCACCGTGGTGAGTGGTCATACAACGATACGACCTCTAAAATTGTAGGTTGCAAGGGCCACTATTACCTGAAACAAATATTTATGTTTTTGTTTTACACAATTTCATTTGTCCAATAATTTTTTTAAATTGTAGGAACCATGGATATGAGGGGGCATATAACTATTTAATATTAAAATATATAAAAATTATGACTTTATCAGTATAATAATGCATCATCATCAACATCTTTTGCAGCAACCTTTGAGCCATCTATTCCATTTGTCACTGCATGTTTTGTAATAGGTATTGGAGAAAACCCCAATCGACCTTATCGTACGCCTTTTCCATGTCTCTTTTGAAGATTATACCCGATTCATTCTCGACTTAATGGACTAAATCACTTCCTGAGCCGTAAGCCCCACATCTAGTGGTTGCTTGCCCGGAATGAAAGCCCCTTGTGTGTTTGAAATGACGGTCCCAATGACTATCTTGAGGCGGTTTGCAAGGACTTTCACCACGATCTTGTACGAGCAATTGAAGAGGCTAATAGGTCTAAAATCTTTATTATTGGTGTCACCCTCTACCTTAGGGATTAAAGCAACAAAGGTGGAGGTGATGCTTTTAGCAACTCTGTTTGTGACCTGAAACTCACGAAAGAAGTTGAGTAAATAGCAACCTTTCAAAAGGACTGAAAGACTTGCATGGTAAAGCCATTAGATCCCAGAGCCTTATTTTTCCTTGTATTGAAAATTGCGGCTTTGATCTCGTCTTCATCAAAGTCTCTTTCTAGATCCGCTTTCTGGTCTTCAATAATTTTGGATCCCCTCCAAAGTAGGTCTGAGGCAACTCGGGTGCAATTTAAGTATAATCCGTTTATGATCCGACACTATGGTCGGCCAACACTTCTCCGTGCTCGGGAACTCTGCCATCCACCAAACATTTCACTGGAAACGATGCTGTCGACATAGAGTAGTATGCTCTTGACTGCTAGTCCAAGTAAACCTCCCCCCTTTCAATACCCACATCACATAGGGTGCATCTCGATAAGAAGTCTTCTAACGTAGCTGCCTCTCTTCTATTGAAGTTGCCCTCTTTTTTTTCCTCGAAAACCGCAGGACGCTGAGAATCCACCCCCCCCCTCCCCCCCCACACCCACACCCACACCCACCCACCCACCAGATGTGGTCCCATCTGTGCGAAATGGAACTGAGCTCATAGAACAGATCCTCCCCCAGTAAATCATCATTTAGACCGTAGACCCCCAAATGCACAACATTTCTCATCGAACCAACTTTGGAGATTGATAGAGGGTGAGAAGCAGCCAACCGCTTCGTCTTTCTTCAAGTACTTATTATTCCAAGCCAACAAAATCCCCTCCTTAGTACCAGAGGCATTGAGAGAAATCCAGTCCCAGTGACCCCTTCCGAGAGTTGCTGCCACTTTAGATGCGATACATTCCTCCCATTTGGTTTCTTGAGAGCAAATAACATCCGAATTCATCTGTTTAATCATGTCTTTAACTACCGCCCTTTTGTCCTTCGCCCTGAGACTTATAACATTCCATAAAAGAAAGAATATAAAAAACAGCAATTGTAAGGAGACCGCCAAAACTACCTGATATTCTTTTTTCCCTTATTTCTCCTCTTTTCCTTTCTCTGGCCTCTAATTTTAGATCTGGCGTAAGATAGACCCCATTTTAGCTGGTCTGGATATCTTTTGTCTTTGAGCTTGAATCCTTCTCTCTGTTTCTTCCTTTGACGATGGATTTTTTGGAACATGTGTTGAAGAATTTCATTCGATCTAGAGAAAGTCATCCCAATCTCTTCTCCTAAGTTGATATCCATGGCTGCCTTCTGTAAAATAGGATCGACTGCCTCAATCAATGGTTGAACTGCTGTCACTGGCATTGAAACTAGAGGCTCAGGATAGAGGGCTTCGTGGGGGTTTAGCGGACAAGGGTTGAGTGGGCTCAAAGGAGTCGATGAGGGATTCCTTGTCATTCTTCTTTTGCCAATAACATCCCTACAAACAAGCTCACATCCCATGGACATAGATAACCCGCTAGTAGCAAACATTGGCCCGTTGGGCCTACATAGATTATTAGAGAAAAGCCGGTCAAGTGTTAAAGAGAGGTCAAGGTTAGAAATAACCCTGTTATCAGCACTGGACCCGACAGGATCCAAAGGTCAGCTTGTGGTCTTGGCCCGATATTGAAGCACCGGTTCACTGGAAGGAGTGTGGGTCTTCGTCTGAGTTCCTGAACTGATCTCATATGAACTCTAGCTGCTCCGTGTAGACGCGCTGTCCGTGTACATACCATTGCTTCCTCCATTCAAGCTGTGCTGGTGCAAGGGCAAAGCGTTTTCGTAGACCCTAGGATTTGAGCTGGCAACTGAAGCTGACGTGTCATGCAGAGACCCCTTTGATACTTCTACGTGTAGTACGTGAATCTCTTTTCCCGTGGTTGTAGAAACTCTACCTCCAAACATTTTCTCACTCTTTCCATCGATCTCCGTGCTAATTAAGGTAGTGTGCCTTCCAACAGAAGCAAGTGGGTGCTTGTACGGGGCATTAATTAGTCTACCGTGATGGGAGAGTGGTGCTTATGAGGGCCACGTCTCAAATTCTTTCGATCTGTCTGAAATGTTGCAACCGATTTTTGAAAAATCGGTTGTATTGGAGACATGGGAAGGTGAGGCGGCATTCCTTGTGGCAGAATCAGAAATCTTGCTGACAGTTCGAGATCTGCTTCTGTCTTTTCGCTTCCCATCCCCACTGTGCACTGGCGTTGCATGCATCTTTATAAGCGGGTGCTTATCATTTGAAGTTGATTCGAATTAAAAATACCTCCCGTTGTCTCCCTCCATCTTTTCTTACCCTTGCAGAGAGCGTCCACCTGATTAGCCATGCCATGCCGCACGATCCCTGGGCGTCGACCATACACCAACGAGGCTGCCCCTTCGCTGCTGGAGATGTGGGAACTCTGATGGGTTTCCGAGCCCCCGTATCCCATGAATCTCCCCTGTATTGCTCAGCAATATTTTGCTAGGCCCCGGCGCGCCCAGTACATCGTCGGCCCCGATTCAATCAGCTACCTTGCTGTGATTTTTGCCAACTATCCATTCCGGCCGCTCCATTTCTACGAGGCATCGATGCCTCAACCTTCCAACCGCAACATCTCGTCACTGTGGGGTGCTGTGCCCATCAGGTCTCGCTATTCGGATGCGAGCACATCGAGCATCTGTAATGCTGACTGTCCTCCGGTCGACTTTGAGGAGTCCTCCACAGTGGCGCCCGATCCCACTAAGGGTCTCCATGGTCCAGTGGTTGTGGGGGAGACCAAAGACGTGTAACCAGGTGCCAGAGTGGTTTTTGCGGTGATCGTGTTGGAAGTCCAAGTCCTCCCATTTGTGAAGAAGCAGGGTGCAACCCTCCTGATGGATGAAACCGATTTTGATGATCTCTTCCACCTGTGCTTCTTCACAGACTCACAGATTTCAAAACGCAGGAGGATGTGTTTTTTTTTTTTGTAAATTTGTTAAGTTGTAGTGCTTCCTGTTTTCTCTCCCTCCAATCATATGTAACATCCTTTGAATATCAATGAATGACGCTTTTCCTTTTTTTATTTCAATCACCAACCAAAGTTTGGTGTTGTCATACTTACTATTAGGTTACTGCATGATTTTAACAGAGAAGGTATCTTTGACCATGTAAGGATCCGAGTGACCCAGACTTTCTCCATTAATGCCATTAAATCCTGCGGGTGATGAAGTAAAGTCCATATTTGTTTTAGTGTTGCACCACCCCGACATATTAATGGCAGTAATGGAATGACGAGGTATATTGGAGGGATCCACTGCTCTAACGAAAGCTTGTGTTGTTCCGCCAATCATTAATATTGCTAACCGCAGTTTCCTTGACCACACGCATAGGCCCCTTCTCTTCGCTTCCTCAGTATTCCTCCAAAATCTCTGAGCATGACAAAACCGTTTCCCAGTGATGGACCACCCTTCTCTTAGATCTATCTCTTGTTGGCGAGAGATGATCAACTGCGAGTGGCCTTTGAACCATTCCTTCGGTGGATAGTTGACGCAGTGGTTAACTGCCATACCTGAGCTCCAATGAGCCCCACAGTTAGGTTTGTGACATATCATGCGCCGTTTAAAGTTTAGGTTATTACAGTGGTTGCACACCCAATCTCCAGTCCTCATCATAATCACCTTCGGAGACTGTTGTTGCAGCCTCCCTGCCTGAGATCCACCATTATTGAGTCTTTCTTTCCTCCTGTACGCGTCCGCTTTGCGACCCCATTTCTCCGTTGTCAATACATGCATTTTTCGATAGCACACTCGTCGCGTGCGTGCGTGCGTGTTGTCTTCATTCTGGATGCTGCCACTATGTTATTCTTTATCAATCTAATTTTTTGTTATCTAATCATATGGTTGCCACTATGTTATCCTTTATTAATCTAATTTTTTGTTATCTAATCATATGGTTTTACTTCCAATTCTACGAATTCTGAGGACTAAGATGGTTGGCAATTATATGATAGTTTGCATGACTTGCAGTGGTCAAATAGATGTATGATAATTCCGCTACGTTGCAAGTTCAATCCCAACTTGCCTATCAAAATAAAAAAAGATGTATGATATTGCTGCATAAGTTGGATCGATTGCAGCTGCTAGGGATATACAAACAGCTACTCAACTTTTGGTTTTCTCCTTGAGATTATTTCAATGGACACTTAAATTAAGCGCGCTGAGAATCTTAGTCAACCTGTTCTTCTAATGCTCTTATTTATTTTCTCGTATGAATGTATAAGCTTGCGTACAATCCCATTACTTCGACATTATGGCATTTTCTAAAATAACAAATCCATGAACGTGGCATTCTTTTATCCTTTGTATGCGTCTTTTTCTGCACACAACCTAAAACATGTATAACTTTGAAGATATATACACATTTACTAACCTTATAATATGTAACTTGAATGCTGACATGTGTAGTTGCCAGACAATAGGAGGTACTTTTGGACAACTTAGGAGATCCAATAAGTTGAAACCTCTGTGCAAGAGTATTGATGTAATAGAAATAATGTGTTATATCATCATTGCTATCCTATTGTCTCATCTATTTGGAGTGACTTTCCAAGAAATGCGCTAATCTCAAATGATGTCTAAGAAGTATCCCTTTTCCAACGCAGCTTTTGATATACCTCATATCTCATGATTTTGGTGACAACTTTATATTGATTTTTGGTTAGGCTTTGGAAGAAGTGGCTAACCACCCCAACCTTGTAAGATACACTATGTATAGTGAGAATTAGGCAGGTTAAATTTTCCACTGTTCTCTATCATGTCATGTCTATATACTTTTTTCTTTGGTCAGTTGACCAATTATGATTGTCTTCAAACGGGAATTTACATGCTTGTCTACCAAAATACTACATTTACTATGTAGGTTCAGAGCACAAAGATTCCCTTTCTAGATCTCCCACTACAAAGAAATATTTCAACTTTATGAAGACCTTTGTCTCAAAGTCTTTTTTTAAGTGATACATCATCAGTGCAACTTGATTCCTATATTTTATCAACATTTTCTTTTTAATCCAGCCTTTAGCATTTCACTACCAAACTTTTCAGACTAGGTTCTTGGAGCTTTGCTTGATAACATATGGGGCCTTCTTAATCTTCAGGTACACTGTGTTTCTATTCTCTTCACATTCTAGGAGAACGAGCTATTATACTTCATGTAAATCCTCATAGGACAGGCATTCTTGACGTCAAGCTGAGAGAAGGCCTAATATTTTGATACAACACCAATAAGAATGCCGAAGGTGCAAATGCCTTTGAGAAAACAATTTCATCTTTTTGAGTGTATCTTTTAGCTACCAACCGAGCCTTGTATCTTTCCCTACTTCCATCTAATTTAAATTTCCCATTTGCACGTAATTTTTTGTTTTCCTTTAGGAAGAAGCTTCATAATGTCCTAGGTATTATTTTATTTTTTTGGTTTTTATGTTCTCATGCTATAAGCTCTTCCTTCATTGCCTCTTGACAATATTGTTGAGATGCAGCCTCCTTATATACCCTATGCTGATGGATTGATGAGATAAAAGCTAGAAAGACACAAAGAACGGTAGAAAAACTATATTTCACAAAATGCTGAATAGTTGGATATCTTGTGCTAGTGGATTTACATACTTGAGGAGAAGAAAATAGCAAAGGTGCTTAAGATTACTTTTAGTATTTGATACTTCAAATTCATTATGCTCGTGAGAAGAGGAAATTTAAGCTGAAGACTAGAAGGGATAACATCTTTAATACCGATATCCTTCGCTTCTCATGATCCTGAAAATAGGAGAGAGATGGGGACTAACTATTTTTTTTTTTCTAAAATTTGAATCCATTCTCCCCCACCTTTTAAAAATTATTCTTGAACCTGATTTGATATTTGAAAGACAAGTTAAAAAAATTGTATTCTTCATTTCCAAACACATTCAATAGTTCACTTCTCCATCCTTTCTACATCTCTTCTTTAAACCTAGAGGAAACCACGTCTATATACCACAATCTTCTTTGTTGTAAGAGTTAAGAATTCCCTTTGAGTAGAATTGAATCCAATAAATACATAAGGTTTTGTATTTGGAGAGTTTAAAAATCAATTTGAGATTTAATTGACCATCGGAAATATAGAAATTATTCTCAAGACAGTAAAACATTTAATAACTTTATTAGGAAAATTTTATTGATTTGATTTACCGTCCGTTAGCATATGAACTTCTCGATTTAAAAAATAGGTGTAACGATAGACTCTAGTTTTGATCTAGTTTAGGGCACTTAACGACAATCTCGATGTTGTCTCTTGACTCCTTGCTAGGATTTGAATAATTTAAGCCTTGAAAGGTTTAAATCGTGCAAAGAGAATTTAAGAATTAGGGTTAGGAATTTAGAAATAAAACCCCAACAACAATATAAAAAGGAAAACATATGGGTTTTCAATAGAAGAAATAAACTAGATAAATTACCTGACAATAATCAAAAGACAAAATAGAAAATGGATAGAAGATCCAAAGAATCGCTCCAAGGAAGATAGTTGGCCTCACACCAAATAGCACTTTGAAAGAAGAATCGCTCTTCCAAATTTTGAGAGAATCACACCCTCGAAGAAAACTTGGATCAAAGCTCTCAATTTTGCAAAACAAATTTTCCTTAACCATTCAATATTCTCATAAGAGATTACAATATGTATTTATAAAGAAAAGAAATTGTAAGAATACTACTAAAAATAAAACTCCTAATCAATCATTAGAACTGTTTAATCTAACTGTCATAATTAATTTCACCATTAATCCCATTTTTTTAATTAAGCGACCACTTTTGAAGGGTCAAACGATGTCTGATTGACATGAAATTGGTCTTATTTGAAAGCTTATCGAAGTAGCTTTCCAACAAGACGAGAATCACACAATTCCGACATATATTGATAGACTTATGACCACTTTTCCGATGGTTGCGCTGAAAGTGACGAAATTAACAGTCATATGTCACATATATGTGATAAGGAAACTAATCTTAAAACAAATTTTTTTAAAAGAATCCTAATAAAAAAAAGGATACTAAACCTAGATAAAAAATGCCTAAAATAACGTGCACACGGGTCTTTAACTGACTTGTTTAAAAACCCATTTGTGGGTCCACTTTGTCTTTCAATGTCTCTTTATCCGGTCACGATTTCGGCGTGTAGGCTTCAATTCCGCATCATTCCCTCGTACTTTGAAGAAGTTTGACCTCGAACTTTGGCTGACATGAATTTTCATCGCGAAGGTCATAGATAATATATAAGGAACCTCGATCAAACACTTGAGGAGGCATGCTTGATGTTTCCTAGATTGCTTTCTCCTTGTTGTCCAACTGATGTCAATTTTCGATTTACTTTTCCACCTAAGAAGATACTCTCGATATGCTTGGTGTGCCTTTACCTTGGTAACAAAGTATGGATCTCCCAAAACTTTTTCATCTGGCCTTTTCACATATTGTTCAAGCAGGTATTTGGAAATCAATGGGTAGATAAGATTGGGCTTAGGTGGATGGGCATCAAGAAATGGTCTGAAAGTTTTATTGCTAGACCTAAAAAAGTGTAAGATCCTCCAACGTAATCATTGCATTAGTACTCATGTCTAAAGGAAAATCTAGACTATCATAAAGACCCATTTTAAAGATTGGAAAATTTTCAATATAGCATCTGAACAAACCCTCAATAATTTCTTGAGGAATTTGCTCGGGTCTAAATTGAACTAAAACAAAATCACTATCCTTAAATTCATTAAACAAATTTTGTGAGTTAGAAAATTTTTCAATACTTCCCTTTGCTCAATATAATCTGACCATTAATTTCATGCAACTCAGAATGAAAACCGGATGGTAACTCACAATTCATTGCAGAATGTGACTCAAGACTTGATTCACAACACAACTCAAAACGTGAATCAATATGCAACTCATGAGATGACTCAAAATGCAACTAGAGAATATGAGGTGTACGTGCATCTACAGACTCTATATTCTCATGTGTAGACTACTAACACTAACGACTCGTGTAAGTGGCTCGAGTGACTCATGTAACCAACACGGAACTATTATTCATAACGGAATTAGAGGGTTCTTCAACACAAATTAGGCTTGTTTTTATCTCTTCTATCTCCTCACTCATCACGGTATTAGGGTTATACACTTTTTAATTTTCCTTGCTCCTTATTTTCTTTATCTTTAATGAATAAACTTCGAATTGGAAATTTTGTGGGGCATTGATAGGCAAAATGTCTGAACTGTTGACACTTAGAGCAATCAGGATACTTATCCGTCTTGGTTTTCAAACTTTGTAGAAGGTGGCGGTGTGTTAATAGAATATACTTTTCAATAAGTTTCACCTTCATGTCCTCCCATGTGGAGATGGGTTTAATTCGAAGAAATTCAAGACGACGTTCTATACGACTCCAAAATTTTTTGGCATTACCCTCAAACTTTGTTTTTACTAGTCTAATTTTGTACTCCTCCAATATGCCATACCAATCAAAATACTCCTCTACACTAGACAGCCACTCCACGAAGGTTTTAGGGTTCATCCATCCCTCAAAATTTGGAACCTCATTCCAAATAGATTTTAGAAACTTCCCGGCAAGGTCGTAGTTGGGTTCACGATGATGAGGGTATCCCCTAACTCTATTTCCATCCAAACCTTTGGAAGCCCGACTATGGTTTTGAGTATGACATATTTTTAACCCCTCATGCTGAGTTTACATCTGGGCTTGTAGTTCGGTTTGAATCGTGGTCAACTTAGTTGTTAGTTCCTTTATGAGTGCTTCGACTCTGGCGGAATCCATGGTAACGTAGGACTCGATTAACCACTAACTAGAATGCGACCAATGAATATGGAACCTAGAACCTAATATGAACTCCAATTTGACATATCATGCAAACAAAATAAAAGTCCTAATGCAAACATCATAAGCTAGAATTGTGCTCTGATACCAATTTGATGCAGTAAAGATGCTAAAACCCTAATTATGCAATTTTAAAATTAATTTTAGATTTAATTGACTAGTGGAGATATAAAAATTATTCCCAAAACACAATATTTAATAACTTTATTAGGAAAATTTTATTGATTCGATTTAGAGTTCGATAGCATATGAACTTCCCGATCTAGAAAATAGGTCTAACGATTGACTCTAGTTTTGATTAGGTTTATGGTACTAAACGACAATCTCGATGTTGTCTCTTGACTCCTTGCTAGGATTTGACTAATTTAAGGCCTGAAGGGTTTAAATCGTTCAAAGGGAATTCAAGAATTAGGGTTAGAAATTTAGAAATAAAACCCCAACAATAATATAAAAAGGAAAATATATTTTAGATTTATGAGTTTTCAATAGAAGAGATAAACTGGATAAATTACCTAACAATAATCAAAAGACAAAATAGAAAAGGGATAGATGATCCAATGAATCGCTCCAAGGAAGAAGTTGGCCTCACACCAAACCGCACGCTGAAAGAAGGATCGCACTTCCAAGTTTTGAGAGAATCGCACCCTCGAAGAAAACTTTGATCAAAGCTCTCAATTTTGCAGAGCAAATTTTCATTAACCATTCAATATTCTCATAAGCGACTACAATGTGTATTTATAAAGAAAAGAAACTCTAAGAATGCTTCTAAAAATAAAACTCCTAATCAACCATTAGAACTTTTTAATCTAATGGCCATAAGTAATTTCACCATTAATCTCATTTTTTATTACACGACCACTTTTGAAGGGTCAAATGATATCCGATTGACGTGAAATTATTCTTATTTGAAAGCTTATCGAAGTAGCCTTCCAACAAGATAGAAATCACTCAATTTCAACATATATTGATAGATTTATGACTACTTTTTCGATGGTTGCACTGAAAGCGATGAAATTAACAGTCACGTACAACATATATGTGCCTGACCCTTAAATGATTCAAATAAGGAAACTAATCTTAAGACAAACCATTTATTAAAAGAATCCTAATAAAAAAAAGAAAACTAAACCTAGATAAAAATACCTAAAATAACGTGCACACAGGTCTTTAACGGGCCTTTTTAAAAACCAATTTGTGGGTCCATTTTCTCTTTCAATGTCTCCTCTTTATTCGGCCACGATCTCGGCATATAGGCCTCAATTCCGCATCAGACATAGGCAAAAAACATACACCCAAAAATTTCAAAGGATTGTAATATATAGATCCTTGCCATATTAGACAAAGAACAAAAGTTTGTTGTTTGATATGGGAGCGATTTTCCTATTGATGAGGTGTGTGGCAGTGAGAATAACATCAAGTCAAACTGTCATGCCTCTTCGGGCGCTTCCATAGAGATTATCAGAAACTTCCAAATGATGTTTTTTTTCCCTTTCAATATATCCTTTTTGTTTATGTATATGATGATATTTGGAATGGTGTGCGATCCCTTCGTACATTGATACAGGAAATGTACTCATTGGAGAACCATAGCATGAAATTTTTTGAACAAACTAAAGACATATAGTCTTATGCGTGATTGTTAATAAATGTAACAAATTTTTTGTAACCATTATATGACCAAATCAGGGAAGTCCATACATCAAAATGAAAGGAAAGGACTCAATACATGGTTTTCTGTCCTGGGATAAAAGAATCTGCATAATTCCTAAGTTCACAAGCATTGCAATCAATTGTAACTTATAAAGTTATAATACTAAGATTTGGTGATAAGATTCCTTTTTTACTCATCTGATGGATTTTTTTTCTCATGAGGATGAACAAGTCTTCTATGCCGTAAGTCCTCAAAAGCTTCTTTATTTGATTTTGTATGTTGGAAGCCAAAATCAAGTGATTTTAACTCTCAAGATCATGGAGCTGATCTCTCTCTCTTTCTCTCTCTCCCTCTTTGTTTTACTTGAGCTAATCATTGGTTAGCCATTGCATCCTAGAAAGAAGAGTGAGAGGGACTCTTCTTTCTAGGATACACTCGTTAGTTGACTAATAGATAAAGGGCTTATAGGCTGCATTTGGCAACTTGGATTTTTGAATCCAGGGATTTGAAATGGAAGGATTTAACAAATTTTTCATTTGGATGTATTATAAGATGGAAGAGTTTTAGGGCTTGGACCTGTGGCACAATGAAAGGTTGGCAATATTGCAACCTCAAGGTTGCAGGTTCGAGCCTAGCTTACCTATAAAGAAAAAGACGGAATAATTTGGATATTGGGATTTCGTACATAATTACACTTCGATACCACTCACATAAGTGGCAAATATATATACCAATCTTGTCCAATATTACTAGGGTGTTATGGGGTTGGGTCAGGTTAGGCTTTAACAGGCCTCATTTTTTATGGGCCTTCAAAATTGGGTCCTTACCCAGCTCGACAAGTAACCAGATCGGGTTGGGATCGGGGTGGGCTTTAACTATGTGAGCCCAAGCTTGAGCTCGAAGTTTTTTTTTCAGGTTTGGACCTAGTTACGGGTTGGATTTTTGGGCTCTGGCTAGGTTTGGATCGGTGTTGGGCCAGGCAAGCCTGTTTACGAGCCTTAAAACATGGGCGTGACAAGTTGCACTACCTAAACCAGAACCAGCCTGACAAGGAATTGGGCCAACCCTAATACACCAAAACCTATAACTATATCAGCTTCATTGGAATTTGAAATCCATAACTATGCCATTTGGTTGCCTGCTGACTATTCTTTGAAAACTTTGCTGCGATTAGTTTCGGAAAGTTCACCTGTTATATGTCCAGTTTGCATCTTCCCAAGAGTCTAAAAAATGTTGCCACTACAAGTAACTATTTTCATGAGGTCTTACTCTAACTATTTATGGTCCTGGATTATCAAGAATAGCTCTTTGAACTGGTTGAGCCAAATGAGAGCTCGTGACACTAGTCTTCAGCCATATTGAGAAAGGGGATAACTCCCATTCGCTTATAGGAAACGGAAATGAAATATACTTTAACAATCACAATTCAGCAAGAACAAGGACCAACTAGGGGTTTTTATGCAACAGGAAGCCCCCAAATTGTGGTTATATAATAGAACTGACAAATATCTACAAATTGTCCAAGAAGAGTAAATACCTTGAAGCAGATTCATATGACAGAACATTCGAACCCTTCTGTTGAACATGGAGAAGATGAAACCTTAAAACCTCTACAACTGAAATCTACTCCTCAACTAGCTGATTTTCATTTCATTAGCACAAGTTCTGATCATGTCTTTCATACTACCATTTATGATTTTTCTTTGTGATCGGTAGCAAACACGATATATTTTTTTTGATCAAATGTGGAATATATTGAAATCAGCAAGACGCCGGCAAAGGGCAATACAACGACACAACCATCAAAAAATGGAAAAAGGAAAAAGCATCAAGGATCGAGAAGCCTCATGCTTATACATGTTAGCCCGGATCCCATGTATACAGGTCGTCACTCAGCTCCCTCTCTCCTCTTGCAGCCCAAAACCACACTAGATCTTGAATTGACTTAAAAATCATCCCCACCGGTCGAATTTTGTTCTCAAAGATGCGATGATTCCGTTCGCGCCATAAACTCCAATAGGCGGCAAACAAGGCCACCCTCCAGTATTTCTCCTTTTGTCCGCCCTGCTTAACGGACTCCCACGTCAAATATTGGGTGTAAGGCGATGCCGGCATAACCCAAACCATTTATATGATTTATTTGACGGAAAAATAAAGCATTAGAACCTTGCTCTGATATCATATCAAGAAAACAAACCATCGGAAAACAAAGAAACCTTGCGAGAGGGGAAGTAATACTTTATGTTATTAAAGAAACTACTTCATGTAGACATACCCACTCACAAATAAATAAGAAACCTAACTACCCTTAACAAACACCCTTTAAAAGATACATAAATTAGAAAAACTACCCCTCCCATTCATGCTTCAATAGATAATAGGTCATTTGATGTTGTCAGTCAAATCACGGGCCGATAATCTTAATCACCATTTTATCATAGATTTAAGATCATGATCATAGATCCTTTAATCTTGATTATATACCTCTATACATGGATCTTATCATCTCAATCATGAGCCATAAGCATAAGCATTAACAATCACAGATTTTATACCCCATCATGAATACTTATTTCGTATGACCCTTGGGATTGAGAACTCCAGTGTTGTATGATTCCATAACCTAGGCTATAGTGACATTGACAGTTGGCACAGGTAAGATGCAAATTGGCTGAGAGCGTATTCCACAAGTGGATCATATTCTGGTAGACTAAACTTTCTTCCAACTTGCAATACTAGTGGGTCCTTTGTAAGATCTACTGAGACTAGAATATTTGGAATCCACTTGTAATGGAGCATCCTCACTTGGCACTAGATGTATTTGGTAAGCGAAGATTTAAATAAGATTACTTATATATTTCCTTCAAGAAAGAGGAGCAAAAAATTCTTCAATAATTTTGTTAGTAATAAACTTGAGCTCTGAATGATGCATTCGTTCATGATTCCACTGGTAATAAACTTGTTCAGAAAATCTCACATATCCTTTGACAGATGTCTCAATACTCATTGTATATGCCGGATTTCAGATAAATGATAATATATGAGCATTGTTAGTCATCCAAATTACTACTTCACACCAGTTTTGGATATGGATCCATCAAGCTTACCCTAAAGCTCATCCAACTTGACTCCAGGTGTGAATGATGGTGATTATCCCAATGGTAATTTCCTTCTTCATCTGGTTTATTATGCGTAGCATGGCAATAAATAGGATTGAAATCTCCTTCTGTCTCGTCACTGTTATAATGATGTGACAAAAGTCTTGCCTTGCGAGGGTTGGGGTGAGTTCTTCGACTTACCTCCGTAGATTCTCAATCTCTTCATCGTGATAATCAAGATCTAAGTGTTGTCTTGCAAAATCACATCCTCGTTCTTTCCCATTGGCCATCAGATCACTGAAATCACAATCTCCTAGTGGAAACGACTGGGCTGCGATACCAAATGATGTAAACTCAAGCTATCTGAGTAGAATAAAAGAACTGGGGTGAATAAACAACCACCAGAATAGAGGTGAAAAGAATCAAGTGATTTAAAGCATCATCCGTGATAACATTGATGGAAATTAGGGCTTTGGCCAGGCTAGGGTAAATCCAATCCGACCCCATGGACTTGAACTTGGCCCAAGCCCTGCCCGAGCTCGTGGCAGGCTTATGACTCTAAGCCCAGGCCCGACCCTTCATAAACTTCAATGCCCAAGCCCGGCCCTGTTGACCCAATTATTTATAAATTACTTATTGATTTACAAAAATTTACTCTATTAATAAAATAGTGACAAGTCATTGTCACCAAATACTCCCTTTTTTGAAAAATAAGCATATCATACACATTTTTTTCACAACGTATTGAACACGTTTAGTACCTGTATTTTTGAATAAACGTGTACTTTCATATAATACGCGTCTTTCACGTATTAAACACGTTTTTTCACATATTAAACATTTTTCCCCGTATTTTATTGTACTTTTAAAAACTGTTTTAAATTATTTTTATTTTTTTCAAATATTATCCTTTTTTCCCCAATTTTTCCATTCTTTTTTTTTGGGGCTTTGTATTTTACAGTTTTTTACCTTTCATTTTTTCCCATTTTCCCCATATTTTACAGTTTTTTTCTGACTTTATCGCTCTCCGTATAAAACCTGTACCTGTATGTTGTCACTTTCAGACAATGATATATTGCAAATGTCTAATAAGAAGTTAATATCTATTACCAAGAAAGTGTCGTGTTTAAAAATAAAAAGTCTATAGTTCTTGAAGGTTTTTATATAAATATTTTAAGTAAAGCTTAATATACATATCATATAGGTAGCCCAATGGGCCTAGGGGCTAAAGCCCATGCCCGACCTGTTTAAATTTCGGGCTTAAAGTGCTAGCCCAAGAACTATAGATTTTGCTTAGACATCCACTATATTCTACTGTAGCTTTTCCTTAGCAATGGTACATGCACATTTTGGTTGGGAAAAGGCACATCATTATGTAGCTTTGTTAATAAAAGCAAGAGAGATATGTAGAGGGAAGTCTTGCACTTTATAAATATATGAATATTGCAAGCTCTTAAGCTTTTCTGTTGATCATGGATTATCAATAAGCCTAAAATTAATTGCATGCAATCTAGACTAAACTATAGTTTGAACCGATACATACCGGTCACCTCCAAACCGATAACAACTTTCATGCTGTTCTATAGCTCCACGTATAGGAACTTTTGCTCGCATTGTATCATTTGGTCTATGTACCGGAACTCGACTTCCCCTTAGGGGGAGGGTACTATGAAGGGAAGTTGATCATAGATTATCAATAAGCCTAAAATTGATTCTTTTTTGGTCGATGTCCGAGTGGTGTATCGGCCGCTATGTTTCAATGTATTGCTGATACATTGATCATTGTATTGGTCAAATTTTTGGCCGATACATTGATCAATGTGTCAGCCAAATATTCAGCCGATACTAACTAATTATTGAATTATCGGTCAATAATTTAGGGAATTTGAAAGTAAGTGTATCAGCCAGTCTGTCACACTACACTTATTTTCAAGTTGTTGAAAGTATCAGCCGATAATTAAGACAATTTGATTATTTTCTTAAATCATTTATCAAATGTTAAATAACAACTAACAAGCATGAATCTAGTATTGGATTTGAGGTTTCAGATTCATAGAATATGAAAGATTAACTATCACGCATGATCCTGATGTTGATTAGTTGACCTTCGTTCCTTGGTGGCCACAAGAGAGACTCCCTTAAAATATTTATAAAATGAAAAATAGCGCTTACAAACATTTTAAGAAGCCTCAAAAGCCTTTCAGAAAATAGCCTTTGTAGCAGCACCATTGCGCTTAGCTCATAGGGCGATATCAAGGTGTCACTATTTGAATATTTCTAGCTATTTAAGTCTGGATGTATTGGCCGATAATTTGGCCAATACGCAGAGAGGTTTAATGTATCAACCTGATTACCTCTGAAATCAATATGTAAAAGATGAGGCGTATCGATTTTGGCCGAGATTTTGAACCATGAACTATCCATGATAATGACATGTAACCAAAAACAACTTCTGCTGTAGGAAGAATTGAACCCAATAAACCCATTTAAGTTCCAAGACAACAAA
Organism: Chloranthus sessilifolius; assembly: GCA_021018995.1. Classification (NCBI taxonomy): domain Eukaryota; kingdom Viridiplantae; phylum Streptophyta; class Magnoliopsida; order Chloranthales; family Chloranthaceae; genus Chloranthus; species Chloranthus sessilifolius. The sequence goes on from CM037589.1 coordinate 100,779,636, forward strand.
TGTAAACTTAAGTTTTAACTCTTTTCATTGTAATATTACACGGCTAAAACCCAACAGTATGACAGAATTGATGGAGATAGTCTTCTACCCTGCGTTATTTGATAGTCTTAGCATACTTCTAATGCCTCGAACATATGCAACCAAGGTTGCTAAATTTGTTTATGTAAGTGACACAATTTAAAAAGGGACGGTAATCACCAGTTGCAACATAATGGCATTCTTTTTTTAAATTGTATTGCATCTTGTCATTATTTTATGATTATGGGAGAAAGTTTTGATGCATAACAATATATTGCATTCTTCTTCCACGTAGTATTTTCCTTATCATTTTATTAGGCTCCACAGTATCAGGGAAACAAGGTTTTTAACAGTTCCTCTTTTGTCAATTTGTTATGGTAACTTCCAGGTAGCTCTAGCTAGGCTCTCTTTTTACTTGTTTTATATCTTCTTGGCTGCAGGTCCATTGCACCAAGAAAATGTGGGATGAAAATTTGAAGAACACAATATACCATGATCAGAGGGTAAATTTCAATCATGCTGGGCCTCAGCCTCTTCCGGACAACACAAAAACTATCCCTCCTCCCGTTGGTGTTTATGATAGGAAATTTCTGGCTGAGTCATCAAGAAAAAGAAAAGCAACTGATGTGGATCAATTAGGGACCAAATCCTTTGAAGATATGTCTGTGTCTCTTAGAAGCAGTATGGGAGGAACAATGGAATACCACATGCCCAGAGGTTTAGATCATCATAAAGTTGGTGAAGCACTTTCACGGAGTAATGTTCAAGGAAACATGTTTCAACTGTTTCCAAATCAACATGTAGTTTTTACAGAGACAAATGATAAAGGGCCTCAATTTGGGACGTTCCAGTTTTACAATCCGAAGAATTTCCAATCTCAAGATGGCAACTTCCAAAAACGTGCAGTTGAGAATATGGATAATTTCTCTGCGAGTATGAACCCTAGTTCATTCCATCATAACAAAACTTGTCCCTTGATCAGGTCACCTGTTGGAGGGATCCCTACGGTACCTGATCCACAAAATCTACCATTGGATATGGGCAGACAAATTGGAGCCAATAACTTCTCGTCATATACTCTTACAAGTGATGGCATTGAGAAAGCTCAGGCTGTTCTCAGATCAATGGGTGGGATGAACTTCAGGCAGGAACATCAATGTTTTTCAGATGAGCCGTCAGTTAAATCCTGCAGTATGCCTTTTGGGAGCTTGACATCGTTACAAGTGTCGCAACTGAGAAATTTTAAAAGTGACAAGGATACTAATTGTGTGGATGGAGGAACATATGTACAGGAGTTGGGTAAAGTTGGATCTGCTGTAGAGGTCAAACACACGGGCCCAGATATTGGTGTTGCAAGAACTAGTGATATGTCAAGTGTTGTGGCAGTCACTTCTCAAATTTCTGTGTGCACTGAAGGAAAGGAAGCTTTTGATCAATATCCTAAAGCTGAAGTAATATCTGAAAGTTCTCCTTCTGGTTGTGGAAAAACACCTATGGAGGATGGGAAACTAAATAGAAAACCTCTGGCAGCTGGGGATTGCGAGGTTAAAACTGTTGAGAATCTTGAAGGATCAAATATGGATGATATGAAGCATTCCTCTAAAATGGAAATTTCTTCTGAAAATGGTTGTAATGGAGATGATCCACTTCATAGTTCTCATAAATTGGATGGGAAGAGTAAAGTGCATTCTGAGAAAGTTCCTCCACCTACCATTGAAAAGCTTTGGGATGGGTCCCTTCAACTAAATGCATCTACGACTGTGTCTGCAGTTGCCTTCTTTAAAAGGTTTTTTCAACTTTTTGTCAAATTCAGCTTCTCTGTGGATATTTCCCTTAAACATCATATGCTTTCAGCTTATATGAATTTTTATAGGCTTCTTAGTATCATTTACTTGGTAAAAATGTTGTGGGGTGTTACTAATATTGTCATGTTAAGAAGTATAAGATTTAACATTTAACGTTTTACGTTGTTGTTGGTTGAAGTGGTTCTACACTTCTACTTATGTTGTCGGTATATGAAATCTATGTTTTAGATCTAGTAACCTTTGATTTCATGAAAATCAAGATTCTGTAAGCTATATTATACCTTTGTGCTTTTGACAATAAAGAGAATCAAGAACATCGAATAAATGCATATTTCCTCTGATAGACCATCAGCTACTGTTGCCCTTCCTTTGGCATTTTCTCTAGTTAGTAAAAGAATCTTCCTGCTGTCTTCTTTTACCTGGTCGGCCTTCTTCTCCCATGATATCCAAAATGGTTTTTAAAAAAAAAATGAACTTAGGTAGTTGGGATTGAACCTGTGACCTCAGATCATGTGAGATCTATAGAGATAGAATTGGGTAATATGAATCACCAGTGGTCGACGAACTCATCAAATGAACTTAAATAAAGATCAGACATAAGTAGCAGAGAACGATGAGGCACATATATTGAGGCTAACAAGAACTACAGCTAATAAAGAGTACTAGTACTATACTAAGCTATAGATTGGTCACTGACAGGATTAGGGCACTACACGGGTGTATGTTTCAATAGCCTTCTGGCCAACTTTCTAAAAGACAACTAGAATCGTTTGGCAATCCCTATTGCAATGTGCTACAATGCATCCAGGTCATCATGCACAAACATTTTAATATGATCAAACAGACAGCATGCAGATGCATATATCAAAAGGGAGTTTTTTAGATTTTCAGATTTTTCATTTAACGTAGATGTTGTGTGTAACTAAACTAGTACAAAGGATGCTTAAATGATAGGTTTCTTAATTTTACAGAAGGCTAGAAAACTAATAGATTAATTCAGCATCCCTATATGTAAACATGGTACAGTCAAAATAATTTTCAGTATGTCTCTTTTCAACCAAATAAAATACAGCATGCATAAAAGGGCTTTGATTTTCAGTCTTAGCAGCCACACAAATAAATTTGCCATGCTTTGAAATAAAAATAGTATATTAGAAAAAAGAGGCCCGGGACTATGAACCCAGCTGTAGAGAAATTTCTACAACCACGTCAGCTTGGGCATCATGTAACATCCATTATAAGGATCGGGTGATTCGGCAACTCGGACAAGATCGATTAAATGCCACACAAAAAATTTATGCATGATCCGATACATAACCACAGTTAAAAATATGGTCGAAGTTCAATGAAATCAATGCACTAAATTTTTGGGGCATTACCACATCTTTGACCCATGAAATGGAGGTAAAAATGTCAAAAGATATTTATTTATTTATTTAATTTTTTAAAACCACATGTCGATGGCGATCAACCCAAAAATGGGAGTTGTTTTGGCTTGTTCATGCCATGTGGCATGTGAAAATGTGACCAGATGACCCATTGCCTAGAAAAAATATATTCAGCATATATGATTTGCCACATGCATATTTAGCATTAATAGAACCTGATTTAAAAATCTTGTGCAAATCCTAATGGAGATGTAAAAAATTGTGTTCAGTTTAGCAACTATTTTTTTATCAAATGGGTCTTTCTCTCCTATTTTAAAAAATTGTTAAGGAAAAATAATTCTTCTTTATTGAAAATATGTTGGCAGGCCCGTGCATAAAAGCATAGCATGTTTCCTAATGGAAAATATTTGTTGCCTTCAAAGTGAGACTACACATATATGCGCTGATCCATATGTGTGAATATATATATATATATATATATATATATATAGGAAGCTGGTTCTCTAGGCCATGGTGGAGGATTGAACTCTATGATGACGCTATTTGGGTTCCATGTGGCACCTCAAGCACATGTTTGGGTGCCACTTGGACGCGCTCATGGCCGACATCCCAATTTTTTTGTTTAGTTTTAATCACCTTTGGCCACAATGGTCAAAGATTGTCAAAATGAACGGTGACTTCAAAAATTGTCACCGTTAATTTTCACGACGTTAGATAAATGCCTTACGTGTATATGCATTGTATATATTTTTAATTTTTTTTCCTTGAACCTGTTAGAGACAGATGAACCCTAAGGTGGCATATGGGATTTGGATAGGGGTGCAAATTTTGACCCGAAACCCGAACCAGCCCAAAAACCGATTCAGATTGAATCAATTCTGGCTTGGTTCGGTTTTGGATGGTAAAACCAAAAATCGATTAGGTAGGGAGAAGACCGAAAAAACCTGAATACCAAAAAAAATTGCTTAAAAATACAAAAATAATAAAAACCTGAATCGAAACCGAACCGGAAAAATCGTTATTTTCGGGTTTCAGTTTCAAAAAATTAGAAAAAAAACCGAAACCGAACCAATTCGTTTCAGTTCCGACTGAACTGAACCAAACATTGAAATTTTCAGTTTGGTTCGGTTTGGTTCGGTTAACCGAGTTTGCACCCCTAGATTTGGGTCTCACGTGGGAGCCCAAAAGGACACCATTCTAGGGTTCAATCTCTACGACGCCTTCCTAGGGATACCATTTCCATATATAATATGAGGATTTGGAAAATGCATCCATGTCCGGCCCAAAAATGCTGCACAAAGGTGCTAGATCACGTTCCATGTGGCAGTATGCCACGTGATCACAAGTTGCCCATCTTCTAAGGGTTCACCAGTCCCTCTAGGGTCTGGTGAACCCTAGACCCTAGAGGGACTGGTGATTGAATTTTTTTTCGACCATTTTAGTTTTTCCATCCAGAAATTTCAGCTTTGAAAATTTTCACCTTTGACCACAAAATCAACGGTGTAGTAATAATTTAAAATTTTTTTTTTTTTTTTTTTTAAACGATGGTCAGGGATCAATCTTGTGTATGTGCATGTGGCATCCGATCCTTTGATTGGGTGCCACATGGCACCCAACTGGCCCGAGTGCAGAGTTTTGGGCTGCACTCCAATGCATATCCTCGAGCCTCTATATTTATGTGCGTGGCATCCGATCCTTGGATTGGGTGCCACTTGGCACCCAACTGGCCTGACTGCAGCTTTTTGGGCTGCACTCGAATGCATATCCCCGAGCCTCTATATGTGTTTGTGTGTGTGTGTTTTGTCTGAAGTAACATAGACCAAGGTTCTGGACTAAAGGTGTAGGAACATAGACCAAGCTTGCATAACAGTAACATGTGGCAGTCAAAACATAGGGTTGTTGCGGAGCAAGAGGCCATCTGATAGATCCCATACCTCCCCCCCTAAAAAAAAAGGACGATGTCTACCATTGCATGCTAGCATCAGAATATCAACGGTGATACGAAACCTGTTTTAGTTGTCCATTTTTCGACTCTTCTAGTCACACTCTTGAAATATTTTTATTTTTTTATCTGAAAGCATTTTCTATACAGTGGCTCCTTGCTCCAAATGGCACTAAACCCATGTTTTATTGTGCCAAATGGACAGAATGTGACCTGGTTTTGCTGCTTCCTGCACCTCTGAACCAACCAGGCTACTGCCCCCCTACTTAAATAAAAAAAAGGTTTATAATTTCATTTGGTCATATCTTGAGGACAATTTTTAACTTGCATCATCATCCAATCAATGTTCTTAACTTCCATATATAAAGAAATCATAATTTTTTTATCATGTAAAGAAAACTACAATCATAAAAGGAAACAATGATCAAATTGCGTGATCAAATTAAAATTGTAATGGATTAAAGTTCAACAATTGAGAGGAGTGGTGATCAAATAAAACAAAGACGATCTAGTCAAAAATCAATATTGTCATGAGGGGATGCCACATGGACCACCATAGCATCTGATAGTGTAGCGAATCCTAGGGTGGAGCGTCCACCCTCAAGAACATAATTGAGGTGGGACGCCCCACTTTAGGCTATTCTAATGTTGGAATGTCACCAACAAAAATCAATAAAAGAATTGGATGTTACGCTCTAGATCATTCTAAGGGGGACACTAGTTTACAAAAGTGACATCCCAGCAACTTTTTACAGTGGGTCCTCCACCTACCCTTCAAGCACTTGTAGCAGATCAATGATTCTAGCCCTGCAATTCTCATAATTTTGTATCACATAAAAAACTTATTATCTTCTTGTTGAGCAACGAAACACAAGTATTTATTATTCATTCTCCAAAAATAGATAATTGCAAAATTTTATATTTCCCTGAAAATTAAATAAGGGAACTGCTATGTGCATTTTCCGCTTTTTGTTAATACACCGACATTCCAAAATAAATTATAACTATTTAAAATAATATTAACGCACCAAGGGATGGATGTCGACCGTCTAACAATGCACCACAGGCAGGATGGTTGCTGAGCCCATGTTTCATAGGAATAAAGATGAAAGGCCGTGGCAGGAGGCAAGAGAGATAGTGTTTGGCAATTTTTTTTACTAATGAAACAACAATAAAAAGATTAAAAATATAAATCATTTTTAGTGTTGTGTAGTTAGTAAGAAAATGGTTTGTTCATAGCAATGCCCTTAAATAAACAAAATATAATTTTCACATAATATTTTTAACAGATATTTAAAACATTTGATATTATGTTTGCATAATAAATTTAAGCAAAGTTGCAACAGAAAGCAGGTGAGTTGGTGGCATTGTAAGTTTCCTTTTGGATATCTGATGAGTATCCTAGTACAACACTTCGCTATACAAAACAGATTGCTCATCATAATGTTACTGCCTTTGCACTAAATTACAGTAGAAGATCGACTTCAACATCCTACTTGAACTCCTAGACCTAGTCATAAGGCTGTACCTCTATTAAGATTTGACACTTAATGATCGAGACCTCACACTCTGGGTGCATAATGCAAGTAGTTCTTATGATAAAATGCATTGAAGTCTCCTAAATGGAAAAGTCTCTGTCCCGTCTGGATAGAGAACACACCTCAGTGAGAAAGTTTTACTTGAACTTTGTGTGAAGGATTCACCATGCCCCCCTGCAAGCCAGATATCGATTTTGTGTGTGAAGTAAGCCATGGGAGTTGACTACCATAATGCTCTCAGCAATCCCGAGGAAAAGTACTAGTTCTGATTATGGCCTTTCGTCAATCCTTAATGTCCCTATAATATAAGTCGGAATATGAACTAGCATGGGTCAAAATACCGGAAATCCGGTATGTATCATCCAGGCCTCCTGGACGATACATTCCGGGTATTGGCCAATACATTCAATGTATCGGCTTGGTACAATTTTTTTTTTTTTTTAAAATCCCATAAAACACCAAAAAATGTGGAAAAATATGTTACTCGCCTTTCTAATTTTTTCAACATTTAAAAAAATTCTTTTAGGCTTCTTTGAGGCACCTATGCTTGTATATGAATATGACATTAAAGACACCATGATTAGACTATTGATCGTAGCGCATTGTACACGAAAAACGTACATTAAAGCCACATTGAATTCCTTGGTGGTTCTTCATTGTCGTCGTCATCATCATTATTAGTGTGTCGACTTTGTCTATAGTGTTAGTCATATTGATACCCATGATCCTATGCCCTCCCTCCAAACTGAGGCATTAGCATAGGGTATAGGTTTGTGAAACACGGAAAAATTTTGACCAATGAAATCTTCATGTTGTGGGTAGGTTGGTTGAGGGATTGGGTATGGGTTGCTAACTTACTAATTGCTGAATTTTCGGTGTTTTGCACGCTAAATTCCCCAAAGGTAGATATAGTATAACCCATATAATCTTGTGGACCTTGTGATGTTTGGTATGATTCTGAAGCTCTTCTTCCTTCAACCCCTCCACCTCAAAATGTAGGAGTGTCAAACATTGTTAGCGGTTCATCCTCTCATGCAGCAATACCTCCATAAGAGGGACCAACATCATTGCCTCTACCACTAGTACCAACGTGGGTTTCATCGCCTCCACCATCACCACCACTCCCATTATCATCACCATTATTCTCACTACTCAGCTGTGTTTCTTCATCCGATCCAATCACTGATTTGTGACTCAGCCTTCTTTTTCGCCTAGGTTGTTGAGAAGCCTGGTCCTTCGCTATTCTTTCTACATTGTCCAACTATGCAGTGTTCTCACTATCCCAGACTGAAGCTTCTCTCTCTTTAATCTACTAATTCAAAGGATCATCCTCCGCCAATATATAATCCAACTCGATGAGATTAAAATATTCATTATCTGTAAGGTTGAATATGATAGATGAATTAGTATATTCCTCCTCAATTACATCAATAAAAAATATATGAACTAAGTCGCCAAATAATTGCTTACCACGGTTGGCCCTCTGCATATTCCTGACCCTTAACTGCATATTATAATGACAGTAGACTAACTTTTCTAATTGACTCATAGTTAGCCTACTCCTTGTCTTCGTGTGGATAAGAGAGAAGCCAATTCCGCTCACAGTTGGATGAGGAAAATGTTTGTGATAAAATGCGCATGCTAATCTGCCTTAGTATTGAACCATCATGTCCGTAGTGCATCCACCAATTTGCCGGTTTATTGTGTTGTATTTAGGATTGCGCTAACCTTGTGCCAAATGACCCATGTTTTTTATGAAACATATCAATCTAGAAAGACGGAACACGATAACCCACATATTAATAAACAGATACAACATATTGATTGACAAATTTAAAAATATAAATAATAATATGACTACTTACACCTCTTGTGGCTTAGCCTTGGTCCTCCAGCTCAGGCTCCATTCGTTGGATGACATTAAGCAAACCACTGTACACTTCATCAACCTCACTCAACTCAAAGCGTCGTTTATATTGGAAGGCAAGATTCAAGTAATGTGTTATACATAAAATATGAGCAATGTAATTAGTATATAGAAACAGTGAACAATATGAAAAGTAATCACTAAATAAGCAGTTTAGCATGATTTACTTGCGGCATGTAAGTAGTGGTGGAATTGTTTATCTCACCTCTTATTGATAATCATCCAATATCGCTTATACTTTGTAGGAATTTAGCTTTGATGGCTAATTTCACTTTGTCCATTGACTTGTAAACGTATCCTATAGTTGGCTTGTCATCACCATCTACCATCCTCAACACCTGTACCAGCTGCGTAGTGACGTCCACGAGGTGGTCAACATTTGCTCAAAACGGGGTGCTGTAGATCAAGTCAGCCACTTCAGTGCAAGCATGTCTCTTTGATCGGGGCAGTTCTGATTCATATTATACCCATTCTTTGGACGACACCATGATTTTCAACTTACACATACATCTTGCGAAACTCTGTAGGGCTAGAAATTGTGTGGCAAATTGTGTAATCCCAGGTTGGAACAACTCGTTCTTAGTAAACCCCCTCATTAAATTCACCAACTTATCACTGTTGTACAAAAAAGAAGTAATTATTCTTCCCTTTTGAATAGTTGCCTATGCCTTGCTCTTCTTTCCCAAATCCTAAAGAATGATGCCAACGCAATGAGCGACACACGAAGTCCAGTACAAGTGAGGTCCCTTCAACATTAACTGCCTTCCAGTGGCATTGTAATTGGCTGTATAATCTGTTACCACATGCACAACCCGCTTCTCTCCAACCTTTTTAACTACCTTATCCATTAGTTGAAAGAGGTAATCAACCGTCTTTGAGTATTTAGAAGCATTGAATGATTTAAAAAATAATGTCCCAACATCGCTATAGACTAAAAAATTTATCAAATTCTTCCTTTTTGGATTGGTCTATCCATCGCACATAATTGTACAACCTCTCTCATCCCATACCTCCTCAAAGCTTTTCACTTAAGCTCCAATCTCCACATACTCTTCATCCAGTAGAGGCTTAGATACCTCATATGCAAAAGACTTTTTAACTCCTGAACCAACTTCTACACTAGTATTGATCATCCTTTTGAAGTATGACGACTCCACAACTTGACTTGGAATGTGGTTGAATATCATAATCTTCTTAATGAAATTTCCAAGCTTCTTCCCCTCATGTTTTCAGTAAGATTGCACCCAATTTTGTTTATTTTAAACTTTCTGTCTGATACATGAACGCATCCATAGGACGTGTACTACGATCTGTAGTAGGCCTCTTGGTCTCCCTCAAGGTTGTTGACTTATGCAACCCTGCAGTCTTCTCATCATCATCAACTTCATGTGGCCTTTGACTTGACCCGCTACCACTAGCACGCATGGATGGGCCCCTCAAGCTTGACCGAAATTGATATTCGGCCTCTTCCTAATCTCATCGAAATCGTGCTTCTCTTGCACTCTCCCTCATCACTCTCGTTGTCACCACATCGACATCCTCATCATCATCCCTTAATCTCTTAGGTCTAGGTGCAGGAAACTCTGAATCTCCCTCCTTATTCTCTCATACATGTTCCTATGTCGGTTGGCATCTGCTTTTTTTTTTCCCCCTATATATCCCTTGATGTGAACCAAATGCTCCTTCAATCGTGTTATACCTCCTCCCTACATTTTCTTCCCATAGAGCGTACATTTGATTCAGAGCCTATTGCCATCTATGACTTTGCCGTATTGCCAGGCCTCATGTACCATATTTATTTATTTCACCTACATGAATTACCAGACGATAGGATATTAATTATAAGCAGCTAAACATTGATGATATGTTACTAATTGCATGTGACAATAATCATCAATGATGATATGTCACATGCAATGCAATTACTTAATTATATGTGACATATCCCATGATGATGCGTCACATGTTGAGTATATGTGACATATCATCATATGATGATATATCACATGTTGATTATATGTGACACATCATATGATGACATGTCATATGCCATTAAATTATGTGTCACATGTAATTAGCATGTGACATATCATTGATGATATGTAGCATGTCATATATGTAATAGTTAATATATTTTTTAAAATGATGTGTCACATATAATCAACATGTGACATATCATTGATGATGTGCCACATGAAATTAATGACACGTGACATATCATTGATGATGTGTCACGTGTAATTAATGACACGTGACATATCATTTGATGATATGTGACATATCATTTGATGATGTGTCGCATGTCACTAAATGATGTGTCACGTGTAATTAATGACACGTGACATATCATTTGATGATATGTGACATATCATTGATGATGTGTCACATGTCATTAGTGACATGCGACACATCATCAAATGATATGTCACATGTAATCAACATGTAACATCATTGATGATGTGTCACATGTCATTAATTACATGTGACATATCATTTGATGATGTGTCACATGTCATTAGTGACATGCGACACATCATCAAATGATATGTCACATGTAATCAACATGTAACATCATTGATGATGTGTCACATGTCATTAATTACATGTGACATATCATTTGATGATGTGTCACATGTTACTAATTACACATGTTGATTACATTTGACATATCATTTAATGACATGTCACATGTTACATGTGACATATCATTTGATTTTGTGTCACCTGCTACTAATTACATGTGACATATTATCAATGATATATCACATGTTGATTACATGTGACATAACATTTGATGATATGTCACATGTTGATTACATGTGACATATCATTATATTATTAATAATTTTTTTAAAAATTTCATATGATACATGTGACATATCATTATATTATTAATAAAAAATTTCATATGATGATATTATTAATATATGAATATATGATTACATAATTATACATATCATTATAATTTTTCAAACAATAATTAAAATATGATTATATATAAATTAAAATTTCAAAGAGTAATTAATATATGATTTTTCAAAATAGATAAATCCATAGTAAAAATAAATAATAGCAAAATATTTTGATCTAGCTAGCAAATAAATAAACCTAGGTTAGTAGATCTAGGCTAGGTTAGATCTAGGTTACAAGCCCTAAAAATAAATCAAATTTATGACACATTAGAGACATCCAAGGCCTCAAATTTGGGGGATTTAATACAAAACACCCAAATTTGGGCCTAAAATTTCAAGATCTACCATATTTTTAGGTAGATCTAGTATAAATAAAGGTAAGAAAATAAGAAGATGGAGAAATATAATCTTAAATGATGGAATACATACCTTTTCTACGATATCCGATAAGACGGCAGTGATCCCGAGCGTTTCTGGGTGGTGGTTTAGAGTATCCGGTGCTTAGGAGGGAAGAGGAGGAAGGACAAGCGAGAAGTGAAAGAAACTAAGAGAAATAGTGTTGAAAAAGGGGATTTAATACAAAACACCCAATTATCGCTTGTATCTTCCTTAATATCCGATAAGGAAGATACGGGCGATAATTTGGTGGTATTTTGGGGTGCCCGATAAAAAGGGTATTTATCGTCTCGGGCACCCCAAAAATTGATACGTATCGGACGTATCCGATTCGACCCATGCCAACTAGTATAACTATTCTGGATTGGTTATAACGAATGACTCCCAGAGTGTATCTAGTAAACATGAGGGATAAAAAATAGCACATATCGACCATAGTGAAAGGAGAAAGACCAAGAAGCGACATCAATTAATTTTATTAATCATGATCATAGTCACAAAAGTCACTGAGTTTTTCATAAAAATCGGAAAAAGTTGGTGACTTGTAGTCATCCTGACTACATTGCTAATTAATTAGCCGAGTTGGTGACTCGGCCGATTAATCAACGATGTTTGTGATGTTGTCCAATTTATTTATTTATTTAATTTTTTTTCAGTTATAATCATAGTGATAAATTTCACCGAAATTCTTCGAAAAGGGGGTCAAACGAAATTTTTGGGAAATTTTCGGAAATTTCGGTAATTTCCGGCGAAATTTCGGTAACTTTCTTTTCTATTTATGTTTAAAATTTTCATTTTTTTATTTATTTAGAATATGTTAGTAATTTAATATATAGCTTAGTAATTTTTTTTAAATACTAAATATATTTTTAATCCCTGAAAATTTCCCGAATTTCCGAAAGTTATCGAAATTTATCCGAAATATACCGGAAGGACCCCCCACCAAAAAATTACTGAAAACGAAATTTGTCACTATGCTTATACTTGAAGAGGAAAAAAAAGAAGTGTTTTGTTCTATTTTGTTCATTGTTTGTTCTTGAAAAACCTTTAGGTACTGCCTATTTATACCATTCTTTTCATTAGAATCATTTCTTTTAACTTGAAATATAGTAAGATATATATATATATATATATATATATATATATATATATATATATATATATATATATATATATATATATATATAAATTAATTTTTTTGTATTTCTTGTGTTTTTTTTATTTCCCCGATTTTTCTGAGTTTGACCGATTTTTCCTGACTTAGACCCTTGTCGATTTATGGCCGACTTTCGACTTTGTGACTATGATCATGATAAGGTCTATGTCATCGTAACAAATTAAGACTATAAAAATGAAAATGTTTTTTGAAGGCCACAAGTCATTCACAAGAAGCTTACGATTGGGCTCAAATCAGAGTAACAAATAGTAAAATATTTCAGATATCATTCAAAAGGTCGTAGGGAGGTGGACAAAAGAGCCCGAGACAAGTAATGTGACAAAAATGTGGACTTGGGATGCTAGATTCATATAAAGTTGATAGAGATAATGAAAATGAGTATCCACCGGAGATCAATAGGTCCTTACTGTGCTCCAACAACTTCTGGAAAGTGGATTTTATTTGGTGCCTTAAGATTCTCTTCGAAAATAACTAAGTAATAATTTTTGTCACATCACTTTGACCCATTTATAGTGAAAAAATGTAATGAAATTGGTATCGTTAAGAGGATTATCGAGGTTGTTTTATTTATAATATTCAATCAAATTAAACTTTAAATGTCTATGTAAGAAGCACCCATGGGGTGATGACCTTGCTGTTTTGGTTTTATTCAATGAAGTTTTGCTTTCTTTTGAGACTTGAAGCAAAGCTTCTTGAATCCGTTACTAGTTTTTTGCTTGAATATGGTAATACTTTCGGGCTCTTTGCAATCAAGAATTGCATCAAATTTCATATTTCAGAAACAAAACTTGAAGAATAGGACAAATAGACAATGCTAGAGAGGATAAATTGTCATGACTTACTTGAATCTTGATAGACTTAAGAGAAGTGAATCGTAATTTATCGCCATTATCTTATTGTCCATGTATTTTGGGTTGATTACGTGAGTCCTACTCTCTACTCATTTTCGCTTAGGGGTAAAATGTCATCCTGCAATCCTTCGTATTACTTCTCACTGTTTCACTCTAAATTTGTATTGGTATTCTACTTTTCTTAGTTCCTTGTGCTTTTTTCACAACAATCTTTAGTACAAAGGTTCTTTCATGTCTTCGATAGACATGTCCAACCATCTCAAATGACATTCCTTGATTTTCTTATTTATCTGAGATCCCCTTAATTAATTTTTTTATGATCTTTCCTAATTCAATCCTTTCTTGTTACTCAACAGTGAGAACTTCCACATTAGCATGCACATCTTAGCCATATATTTTGTCTCCTTGCCACTTCATTGCCCAACACTCTGTACCATTTAACAATGTATGTCTTACTACTGCATTATAGAACCCTTCTATCTAAGTGACACTCATTTATTCACACAATGTACGACTTTCCTTTCTCCACTTTGTTCATCCAATATAAATCTTTTTTCAGATATCTTCAAGTTTACCATCTTGTTGTATGGTAAATCTGAGATACTGAAATCTATCACACTATACAACTGAATAATTTCACTAAATTTTCATTCCATATATTCCACCATATGTGGGGATTGACACTACGTTGTCTTACATGCCATGGAAATTATCGTGTATTTTTATTATCCATTTATTCACAGCCTAGGAAAACACAAAATGACCCAATGCAGCCCATTGATGTAACCCAACTCCAACTGGGAACTCATCCATCTGTTGATGCTCCATTTACAGTTCTTACACAAGTTGTCACCTGTTCATGAATGTCTTAGATAATATCAATTTATTCATTCAGGATGCATTTCCTCTTTAATGTCCACTATATTATCTGCCTCGATTTATTGTTAGCCTTCTCCAATTTGATAAAAATTATGTGTAAATTTTTCCTTCACTTGACAAACTCTTTCAGAAGTTTTTTCAATAAGAAAATGACTTTAGATGTTGATATCCCCGGCATAAACACAAGATGATCCTTAAAAATATGCGATTCATACCTTAGGCGCAGCTACACTACGCTCTCCAGAGTTTTGTAGTATGACTCATTAAATTTAATAGTTGGCTTTGCAAATCCTATTTCTCCAATCATTTTGTTAAGGGCTGAGATTTTTGTCTCTTTGCAATTTTTCATGTTGCTTTTCGCTACTTAATTCCAGCTCTTTACTGGTCTTCCTGTTCATTTCCTTCTTTATGTTTATATGTGATGCGCCCTGCTTTGTCCATGTGGCACGATTTAATTAGCCAATGAGGCATATTTTGATTTGTGGCACATATTTAATATTTTGTTATTTTTAGTTTTAGAATGAAGTTATGTAGTCTAGAGTTTCTATCATAGAAACTTGTTTGCTTTAGTTTCTATCATAGAAACTAGGCATTTATAAGCCTTGGAAACTTAGAGGTCATGTAATCATCTATATATATATATATATATATCCAAGAAAGTAGAGAGAAAAAAGGAGAAGAAATCTGAATTTTTAGGTTGAGAGCTTGAAGCCTCCATCTTAAGAGTGAGTAGTTCCTCTTTGCAAGGTGAGTGCTTCCCTATTCTAGGTGAGCGAGTCCCTAGTTTTGGTGTGAGTGATTCTGCCCGGGGTGAGTGATTCCACAACCTTAATCTTTTTTTTTTTTATATTTCGTACTGCATCAAGTGGTATCAAAGAAGGTTGATGGAAGTTTGATCGCGTCAAGGACGTTTGGGATCTCTATTATGGGCCTCCAATATATGACGTGTACACGGATGAAGAAGAAGATGCTGATTCGCTCAATTACCAGTCCTTGGGAGATATGCCGAAAAGAAGACGTTGAAAGAGCATTACGTGGGGCAGATCGTGTTTTCCATCTCGCTTTGTATAGCATGTCTGGGAAGGAAATGTTCCAAGCGGGCCGTGTTGATGAGGTGAACATTAATGGAAACGTGTAATGTATTGGATGCACTTGAATTTGGGATCAAAGACTTGTCTATGTTAGTACTTATAATGTGGTGCTTGGGGGAAATGTGATAGCGAATGGAAATGAAGCATTACAGAATTTTCCCATTGATGACCAAGTCAATACATATGGCCGTATTAAATTTGTTGCCAAACAGTTAATTCTGAAGAAGAATGGAACCCATCTTTATAAAAAGAAGAATGGAGCCCATCTTTATACCTGTGCAATTCGTTCAATTACTATATATGGGCCAAGAGAAGAGAGGCACTTTTCAAGAATTGTGTCTTTTGGAAAGATAGATCTTTTGGCATTCAAAATAGGCTAGCCTAGCGTAAAGACGGACTGGGTGTATGTGGATAATATTAGTTTCAAGGCCTTATTTGAACTCCAGGACTAGTTCTTTTGGGGCGAGGAGATTGATGCAGGATGAATTTTATACTTGACAAGCACATGTGGCACAAAATTTTGGCGTAACTCGATTCGTCCATATGGCGCTTATGTGGCACACATTTTATGTTTTGTGATTTTTTTGGTCATTAGTGATTATGGAGTCTAATTAGTAGTTTTGGGAGTTGAAATGTCATATGGGAATTCTAAAGGGAATATTGGGAGTTGAAAAGTCATTTTGAGAATTGCACAAGCCACTGAGGAAATTGGTTAGTTTTAATTATCTAGTTAATGTTGTAAGCTGATTTCTATATATTGGCCATCTAAAGAATGTGTAAGAAGAAGAATATTAGATTATTTTATGTTGAGAGCTTGAAGCCTCCATTATAGAGTGAGTGATTCCTCTTTGTTAGGTTAGTGATTCCCTAGCCTAGGTGAGCGAGTCTCTAGTTTTGGCGTGAGCGATTCCGCCCGGTGTGAGTGATTTCACAACCTTTAATATTTCATATCCTGTACGACATCAAGTGGCATCAGAGCAGGTTCATGTGATGGCAATACAAGAGATGAAAGTTGATCAAGTTGAAGATATTTGGGATCTCTACTACGGCTACCAACCTACGATGAATACGAAGGATGAAGTTGTTCAAATCATCACCATGGACACTTTACATGGAGATGCCATATATGATGTCAGACGTGATAATAATCTTGAAGGACATAATGATCAAGAAAATAAAATAGACGTCTCATCGAATGAAAGCTGCTTTGGTTCTTCTATGAATAATTGGATCAAGGAATGAAACAACGCCAAATTGAGTGTATGAATCAAGAATCGTGCTGCTACAATTAAATACCAAAGGAGATATGTGAAACCTTTTTTAGAAGGATTTTCAATAGATTTAATTTCTCTTACATCAAAGTGCCCATTAAGGAATATGTAGAAATACGATATATTTCAAGATGGGTTTACAAGGAAGTAAATCATGAACGAAAGGTGGGCCTTCATCATCAATTGCCAAAGAAGCGAAAAGTATGTCAAACAAAATATGTTGACTTAATGGGAACTCAAGGACGAGTTCTTTCGATGAAGAGGAGAATGATGCAGCGTCCTTTGTCCATGTGGCACAATTTAATTAGCTGATGGGGCACATTTTGATTTGCGGCGCATATTTAATATTTTATTATTTTTAGTTTTAGAACTTAGACGCTATGTAATTTTAATTAGTAGTTAGTGTTCTTATAAAAAAAAAAAAAAAAAATTAGTAGTTAGTGTTGGGACTAGGGTTAGTTATTTGGCATAGGAAATAGTTTCTATCACAGAAACTAGGCATTTATAAGCCTTGGAAACTTAGAGGTCATGTAATCATCTATATATATCCAAGAAAGTAAAGCGAAAAAAAGGAGAATAAATCTGAATTTTTATGTTGAGAGGTTGACGCCTCCATTTTAAGAGTGAGTGATTCCTTAATCCAGGTGATCAAGTCCCTAGTTTTGGTGTGAGTGATTCCACCACCTTAATCGTTTTTTATATTTCATACTGCATCAATGTGGTAGCAATACTTTCAACATGGATGTTTCAGGTCTTCGGTGGACGTGCCCAAATCTCAAATGACATTCATTGATTTTCTCTTTTATCAAGGCTTCCTGAAAACGTCTTCTTACCTTGTTATTTCTAATTCATTCCTAACTTCCTTTCTTGCCACTCCACACGTCCGTCATAGCATAAGCTTCTTAACTACGTGCACTCCGTCTTATTATTGCTTCTCCATAGCCCCTCACTGTGCACTATAAGTAAGTCTCATTGCTTTATAAAAAACAACCCTTCAATTTAAATGGGTCTAATTGGTTGCTCAACACCGCTCACCTATCCCCTCCTTTGAGGTGAAAATTTCCTTCCAATGATCTGCATTAAAAATTCTCATAGATTAATGTCTATATCTTTTGCAGAAATTCAAGTTGAAACATTAATATTTCTATTTTTCACCGTCATTACTTCAATGAATCATCGAAATTTGACAAACAAAAAAGGAGAAAATCGTCAAAAATATTGAAACAGTTAATGGAATGAGTGTTGTTACATCACATCAATAATTATCAAGGATGCAGGGGAGGTGAATGGAGAATGGAGATGAATGGACTTTTAAGATAAGATCTTTTCGCTTTATCATGAGATATCTATTTCTCATCCATAGCCTGTGTTTATCAGTCCATTCCATTTCTTCTCGAACCATAATGGCTAAGACCAGCATGTGTCTTGCTTAGGTGCATGCATTCTTTTCTGGATCATTTAAAACTGGAAACACAACTTATTTTCCTTTCAAGAGGAAGTTTAAAAATTTGAAATATGAGCATGTATTGTGAAGCTTGCTACCAAGTGCTGGAAGATAAGAGTCTATATGTATTTAAGTTGTAGTGTAAGATCTTATGTGCTCTAGTATAGGATGTGTTTTAGTCCTACCTTAGTTATGGGATATGTTAGTGGTTGCTCCCCCATATAAGGAATCCTTTTTATATAACTTAGGATTATCTCAATAATAACAATGAAGTCACTTTGTCCTTGCTCTCTTCTCCATCTCTTCCTCATTATACTCCAATTAGGGTATGCATCTCTTTAGCTGTTTCATCATGATATTAGATTATAGAGTTCATCATGGTATCGGAGCTGGTATATCTCGCATATTCTTAGTGGTCATGTGTCAGTTTCATCTAACATATTCTCCGCTCATTACTGCATTGATGGATCTTTGTGCATCATAAATTATAAACTTAGGTGAATTCTTGATGCGGAATCAAGATTTGAGCATTGGAATCGTGACCCGATTGGGAAAGGAAACTGAAGAAAAAATGGACTCGAAAGTGAATCTTTAAAGTTCTGAAGTTTTCAAAGATTCTGAAATCAATTTCACAGCCTCCGTGAAATTCATCTCAAACAACCGTAATTCTATCGACGCCCCCGTTAGGATGGACGATTATGAGGCATGTTTAGCCCCACTCGTGCAAGTTAGAGTTAAGACTTTTTGTTGACTCTTATTTTAGTTTCTTTATTTAAGTTTTAGGGGCCGTGCACGTACATGTGGCACGTGACAATCAAATTCATCACTTTATAAGCTTTCATATACAACCAATTTCACATCGATTAGGCGCCATTTGATGCTTGAAAATTGGTTGCATATAAAAAAAAATTGGAGATGTAGTTATTTGTGATCGTTAGATTAGAAGCTTTTAATGGTTAGTTTAGGAATTTTGCTTTAGTAACTAATTATAAATAGTTGTGATGAGAGTTTATTTTGGAGAGAAGATGATGAATGAATGAATATTGAGAACTTCTGAGAAGTTTTTAATGAAAGAGTGATTCTTGTTGTTCCCCAGATGCGTTTGGAGTGAGTTAAAGGGTGCGATGCCGAAATATATATATTTTTTCTTTATTCTTCTTTTTTTTTTTTACTTTAATTTAATCTATGATTAGCATGCATCAATCGTGGAATCGAAACCCTAAATATATCGTGCAGGATTGAAACACTATTTTAGGGTTTTAGTGTGTCTATCCTACATCTTATTGACATCAGAGCTTTCGGTTTAACTCTCGACACGTGGAGTGATTCCATCATGAGTGAAGAAAATTTTTTGCTCTTCTTTACAAGATTCACAATCGGTTGATCGGAGTGGATGCCTCACAATGGATAATAAGTTAGAAACTTAGCAAGAAAGATAATAAGTCAGAAACTTAGCAAGGTGAAGGAAATATGGTACTAGAAGAATGGTGGATCAGTGAAGTTTAAATCTTTGGAATCTATGGGTGTTAATCTCATTCCCATAAACCCAACCCCATCGTCACCCTTTCATCTTAATCACAAAATTGTACCAATGGTTGTTCTAAACAATCCCACATCTGTTGTTGCCACCAACTGTGACGACCACGATTTTTCCGACACGGATCTTTGGGAAAATTGGTCTGTCAAATGCTTCGGTACTCTTTGATACCACCTGTGATGACCCTGATTTTCCCCACACGGAGTTCAGGGAAAACCGGACCGTCGAATCCGATATTCAGAATCTATACTGAAAGCTTTGATACCAATTGTGACAGCCCGACCTTCCCACGCGAATTTTATGGAATATCGGGTCGTTCTGTACTTGGCACATCCATACAAATACGAAATTCAAGCGGATTAAACATATGGCAAAACTAAGCAAAGATTCCACTCATTGTTGGGTAGCAAATGGAACCAAAATAAACCTCCGGTGATGACCGGCCGTCACCTAAACAGTGGTATGCAAACCATACATATATGTACATTCGAGAACAATTCCCATATTGTACCGAGTCCAAAATCTCTCCAATTACATCTACGGATAGAACTCTTCAGGCGAAAATCTGCTTCTTCCGGTACGTAGTCAAGATCCTCCTCAAGACCAGGATCCTGATCAAGATCTAAACTTGTGACATAAATGTCGGAGTGAGCTAACAATCTAAGCTCAATAAGAATAAATTCAATACAACTTACATTTATCAAAAACATATAATTGATGACATTTTATCTCAAACAAAATTCAATGACTAAAATCAAAGCATTTTCATATTCGAAACCAATTTTCAAATATCTTAAGAGTCAAAATCGAATAGAGCTTCACATTTCACTTATTTGTGCAATTTTCAGAGTTTCTCATGACTTCTGATTTCTTATTCATTTTCGTATTTTATATGCAACTTCTTATCTTAATGCATGACTTAAACTTTAACTTAATGAACTCTAACGCGAGTATAGCGTTATTGAGCCGAAATACCGATGGGAACCCCCACCTAACCATCGTTGTTCACTGAATATTTTTCGAAAGGGGCCTTCGTCACGGTTCGAATTACGGTATAACTCACTGTATCGGTTTCAAATTACGAAATAACTGCCGTACCGGTTCAAATTTACCATATAATCCGTCGTATCGGTTGTGCCATCGCACCGAAGTGTGGGGGATTCATTCTTATAAACCGCAAATCAAATATTATAATACATAGTAAGGTGTCGATAATTCATAATTAATTTCATTTCATTTCAAAGTTTGGAGTTCAAAGATTCATATTCAAATTCGGATTCAGAGTTCAGAAGATTCAGATTCGAATTTCGAAAATCAAAGTTCAAATAATTCATATTGAAAATTTGGATGCAACTAGTAATTAATTTCTAATTCACGAGTTCAGATACAACACATTTCTCAAGTTCTGATTCGAATTTACAGTTCAAATTTCAGTATTCATAATCTATGGATAAAAAATCAAAGTGTAAGTATTGAACTTCCTCCTACCTTATTCTCAAAAGCGCACGAAGCAATGCTAAGGTCCTACCGATGGCCTCCCGTTCTCAATCTAGATCATAAGAGGTTTGTAACCCACGTGTCAATGCTGAAGGAGTCGAATAGTTCAAGGTTTATTTTCAAGCTTTTCAAGAGGAAAGATTTAGGTAGCCAGAGACGGGAATTCGCTCGAGCGAATTTGTCAAATTTCATGTGGCACCTCCAAACTCGCTCGAGCGAGTTTAGCTTGAGAAATTTTGCCTGGATTCTGGGGAAAATTCGCTCGAGCAAATTTTTCCCAGCTCCTTTCTCTGTGTTTTTGAAGGGATTCACTCGAGCGAATCCCAATTTGCTCAAGTGAATTGGTGCGATTCTGCAACTACTCGGGCTTCTTCTTTGATCTGAATTTCCCAAAATAATTGCATGCACCCTTAAATCACACATGAATCCGATTTTAAACCAAATCCACACCATCTAAACTTAGATCTTACCTTCTAAACACACATGCAAGGTCCGCGCTGATCGATATCGGAAGGTATCAGCGCTCACGATTTGTGCTCGTTCGATCTTGAAAAATGATCCTCAAAATTCTTGCATGAGATCCAATCACACACAAATCAAAAATCGAAATTTCGGAAACAAAATCCGTAATCGAAGAAATCACGACTCTTACCTTCCTTATCCGTGCATGCGGAGTCTACGGTGATTGGTTCGCGCTCGCTCGTGCTCGTTCGATGACTCGATTACCACCCTCCGATAGCAATGAGGTAAAAGATCGACGTTTTCTTGTGACGCCAAATAGAACAAGTGCGGGATTGCGGTGGAGATCAATGGCGATCTCATGAAGGGAAAGCGAGAAGGAGAAGGAGGTTTCTCTTCACTCTCAACTCTTTCTCTCTAGTTCTCTCCTCCCAATGGATTTTGTAAATGAATTTTGGTCATGGGTTTCTCCTCTTAACTTAAGGGGCCAATTTGGTGTGAGGTCAGCACACCACAAACCATGCATAGGCTTTTATTAAAAAGTCCAAAAATAAGATCTAAATGCATCCCCTAAGTTTTGATCATTGAACCTTCTACTTACAACACAAGTCTCCAACCAGTGGCGCTCTCATGGAGCTTGTGTAACGATTCACTCATTTAATACATATACCTTAATACACAGGCACACATTCTGAATTAATTATTTTTAAATTTCGAGGCCCGCAACGAGTACGGTATCTAACATGTACATTTAGTCGGTGTATTTGGGTTCGAAATTTTCAGGGTGTTACATCCTCCCCCCGTTAAAAGAATTTTCATCCTCGAAAATCGCTACGTGACCTTTGGGTCGGATGACGCATCCTCATACCCACAGGGTACCGAAAACATGGCTATTGTTAGTGGTAGTAATAGCAGAGCAGTTAAAACAAAAATCTATCTGCTGAGCCTTACACCAAAAGACGCTCGTTCTCTCATTATCCGGTGCTCATTCAAGAATTTAACAACTAAGAACTTATCTATGGCTAACGAATTGGTCCATCCATAACTAGGCAGTTTACATAATACACATATGTTACTAATTAGCAACATGTATCCACCACTAGTTTTTAGAATATTCGTCCTCGAAAATCACTACGTGACCTTTGGGTCGGAGGACGTATCCTCATACACACAGGGTACCGAAAACATGGCTATTGTTAGTGGTAGTAATACTAGAGCAGTCAAAACAAAAATCTATCTGCTGAGCCTTACACCAAAAGATGCTCGTTCTCTCATCATCCGGTGCTCATTCAAGAATTTAACAACTAAGAACTTATCTATGGCTAACGAATAGGTCCATCCATAACTAGGCAGTTTACATAATACACATATGTTACTAATTAGCAACATGTATCCACCACTAGTTTGTAGAATATGTCTACAGTTCATCGTTACAATCCTGTTCCCAATCTGTTAGAACTTTGTTATTCATTAAACATAACAGAATACTAATACCTATTCGAGAGTAAAACAGATATAGCAATCGCTATCCCAATATAATTGCAGAATTGCCGATGACCATTCACAATGCCAATAATAATCATTTAGCTGAATTGACCAAAATGATCCAATGTTCACCATAACACTATACATCGTCACCATAAACATGATTGATTCATTTAAACACACAAGGTAGTCATAAACTACAGCACACCATTATCACATCCTATCGTTAATGTAAACAATATCTAACAATTTGTTAATTAACCATTGCTATCAAGAATTCAATCTATTTAGTTACAAACCATAACCATAAAAATTTCATACTATTGATTAAATCATAGCATCACCATAGACCAAAAGTTTATTGGTCATCAACATCATACCATTTAAACCATCCTTCATCAATTACTACCATCTAAGTTAAACCATTCATTTGACAAAATTTAACTGTTAATCAAAGTATCAAATCGGCATAACCAAAAACCAAACCATTTTCCCATTTGTCGGATCCATTATCGATCCGCTTGCTCGTCCGTCCTGTCACGGGTTAACTTATTTCGACGCTCGTGCGGCGCCTCGCTGCCGCTACAACGAGGCTAGCCTAGCTCAGATACCAATTTTTCACGAAGCATAACCTAACGCTGGTTATCACGCTCGTGCAACATCTCACTGCCGCGAATAGTGAGACCAACTCATCCAACCATCACTTTGATACCACCCGTTTAGAGGATGAGAACTCCCACATCGTGGTTGCTTTACTCGAGGCAAACCCTCTCAATGCAACGTGTCTACTCGCGACACGTATGCCAGCACCTCAGTGCCATTTGGCCTGCCTAGCTTCACCCTGTGCAGTGCACTAGTCCCTCGCTTCAGACAGTGACATGCATCTCTTCATGCCATTCAAGCCAACCATCGTGTGTGGCCCACGCGACCAATACACTTGGAGTAGCATGCAACTCTTCATGCTATCCAAACTAAGCATCGTGTGTGGCCCATGCGACCAGCACACTTGGAGTAGCATGCAACTCTTCATGCTATCCAAACCAAGCATTGTGTGTGGCCCGCGCGACCAGCACACGTCCGCATCAGGCCCTCAGCTAGTGCGCACCACTACGCCCTACTTAGCCCCTGAGTGCCCTCGTGAGATCACCGATCCATGTGCACCGCGACGCCGGCACGGGGCCACATGGTAACCTCACCCCAGGTGACACATGGCAGCGATGTTCTAGGCCCACCCCTAACCTAGAAAGCCCATGCGCTCGTCCCGCAACGCATGGCCCCATGTGTGGGAGAATAGTTCCATAGCTCCCTTCCCCCCAAGTATGGTTTAAACACCAACTTAGGCTAAACAGCAGAAGAGCCTCAAACCCCTTGGTTTGACATACCAATATGACACACGGCCTCCTGCCCGTGGCACACACCTGCAAAGGTGGTGTCTTGCCATTAAATCATGGCACATGAACCTCTGTCCGTGGCACCCAGTGCCATCCTCCAAGCCCGCACGTCTTATGAGGTCATGCATCAGCGTCACTTGCGACTGTGTCGTGTCCGTGTCGCGTCCACGTCGCGTCCGCATCGCGAGGCCCTCATGGCCTCATGCCCACATAGCACTGTGTCGCGACCATGTCGCGTCTATGTCACGACCATGTCGCAAGGCCCTCATGGCCTCATGTCGTGTGCCCTCATGGCACCACATGACGTACCCTCGTGGCACCGCATCACGTCTTAGTCGTGACTGTATCTCGTGCCCGCTTGGCACTAAGTCGGGTTCGTCATTGCACCAAGATGCCGCGTGCCCTCTTGGCACCGCATCACTTGCCGTACAAGCTAGATGTCCCGTGCCCTCTTGGCACCACATCGCGTGCCGTAATAGCACTGCCTCACGTGCCTTGTAGCACTCGGACGTCGCGTGCCCCTACGCGGAGCACCGCATTACGTGCCTTATGGCACCAGGACGTCGCGTGCCCTCTTGGCACCACATCGCGTGCCGTATTGGCACCGCATCACGTGTCTTATGGCACCAGGACGTTGCGTGCTCCTACGCGGAGCACCGCATTCTAAGCCTTTCACGCGTCTAGTCACCATACTAGATCGCAACTTAGTTCGATTTACCGTCGCATCATGCATTAGGGACACATGCACGCGTCGCAAGGCCACGTGCCTCTGCGCACACGCGCTACACAGCTAGCTACTAAGTCCGCCCGCCTACCTGTTAGCCATACGCCTAGTTCAGAGGCGATCGTGCCGTCTTACTGGCACCAAGACCTGCATCAGTTCCTCGACTTCCGTCTTCACCCCATGCAAGGTCCACACAAGTACCTAGCCCCGAGGTTTAATACCTCCTCGCTAGCTCATCTTGGTTTCATTTGTGCCTACGGATAAGGACTCCCCTGGTCCTTCGCGTGGCTCCGCACCAACGCAATCCATCACTATGCCGCTTCGCGTGGCTCCGCATCCACGCAGTCTATCACTATGCATACACTAAGCATCAGTGATCGTAGCTCTCTCTAGTACCTCGACACTGTGTGTCTTCACCCAAGTGTTCGCCTAACACGCTATGCCTACGGCTCAGCCTAGCTACAAGGCCCTCTCACCTTGCTTGCTAGTGGATCCATGTGCATCGTTATGCACCAGGGTCGTGACCACGTCACAGTCCGCTCCGCTCCTTGATCTTCATCACCTCCTGCTCTAAAACTAGATGCACCCGATGTGTACTCCCGTGCTATCGCAACGTGTGGAGTGGCGGTGATCAGGTACACATGCAACATTAGGTCCACCAGCATGGCTTCATGGAAATCCAATCGCTGGTTCATAGCGTTCATCTGCCGTCTGAATTCCGCCAGGGTGAGAATATCGCCGTATGAGGTGTGTCGCGGCTAAGCTGGAACTTGCTGAGGTGGGGGCATCTGAGGTTGTGCGGAAGGTTCAGGCTGAGCTGGCTCCTCTTGAGTTTGGTCTGCAACCTGATGGCAGTGTCGGTCTAGGACGCTTTTCCTCAGTTTTCGGTAGCTCAAGTTCCAATCCTTGAGTCGGTACCTCTTGACATTGTCGGATTATTGCTGCTCATTCGACAATATCTCATAATCGTCATCTCCATCCTCATACTCCTCGATCATTCAGGAGATGAGGGTAGCGTACGACAACAATTTCAATGGTTTCTTTCTCTCTTCTGACAATTGCTCTCGTGCGTATTTTATTCTTTCATACACCATTTCTGGTGCGCTGAACCATCGTTCTTCAAAAGCCGAATACAAGGCTTGTTGAAACACCCCTACCCTTTCCTGTTCGTGTCATAGGGGGTAAAGGTTGCACCTAAAAATTACATCCAACATCCACATTTCGGTAGGCAACTGTGCCCTCCTAATGGATCGACCAGAACCGTGCTCTTCGTTGGTCATGTTTGCCATTATTTCATGGAATGGGATTGGTTTAGAGTGCGGTTCCAGCAGGCCCTTATCCTTAACGAAGAACAGGGGGCATTCCATCACAGTGGCTATGTGTTTGACATCGAATTCAAACACTCTGCCATCTATTTTGGTGCAGAGATTTCCGGTGTTTTCCCCCAGATAAAAGTTCTGGTAAAATAGTCTAACGAGTCTTGGATAGTAGTATTCATGGAAAGGGGTGAGCATAGAGTGTAACCCGGCTGTGGTGATATAATTATACGACCAAAGTTTTGTGCCTTGGTCCTCAAATAGGTCCTTATCGAAGGATCATTCGTTCTCAAATCCTCTAGAATCCCACCATGTAGTGGGTTGATCCCTTGGTGGCGGTGGGGGATCGACGTTAGGTCGCTTTGACGAGGCGGTTTTTGAAGCGGGGCGCTTCGAAGTCGGTATCTTAGTGATCTTTTTGGATGCCATTGAAAAAAACTTCGAAATCTAAAATGGGCAAGGTAGGGTTTACCTTTTTTGTCGTGAGAACAAAGGACGCGGGAATGCGCGAGAAAAGGTGGAGTCCTCACTGTTGTTCGATGAAGAATACCGACAAGTTTCTCGCGGGAAGGAGAAGAATCGAAAGATTCCTTTTTTGGATTAAAAAATTGTACGGAATGAGAAGAAAAATTCGTGCAGTGCTTATATACTGCAAAAATCGCTTGAGCGATTTTCAAATTCGCTCGAGCGAAAACCAATTTACTCTGTGCCGCTCAAAAATTTGCTCGAGTGATTTCCACCAGAAAGATTTGGCTTGGAAAATTCGCTTAAGCGAGTTTTTTTTAGTGCTGTCTGGAGGGGCTTTTATGAAGGATTCGCTTGAGCGATTTCTGAAATTCGCTCGAGTGAATTGTCTCATCAGCTTTATTGATTTGAAACAGTCAATGGACTGTTCAGAGGCTTTTAGTCCCCTTTTTGCCTCTCCCTTTTCACCTACATTACATCTGGATGCCCACACATATCCATTCACACACACTGAATTAAAATTTGGGTCTCTGATTGCCCATTAATCATTGACATCATAGGGATTAAAATCAAATTGTCAAGAAGATAACCCATAAAATGCATTCTTTTTAAATTGGTATAAACCACAATTTTGATGGCTTTAAGTTAACACAACCAATCCACAAATTTTCATTACTTTCCTCTAATTCACACTATGAAGGGACATCTGGAATTAAGACAACATTATATTGAAAGGTTCAATTACTGTAACAAGGTGTCAAATGTTGGGACATCAATCCATATTACATCGTTGAATTTTCATTCTTAAGTACACGATTATCCTTAAAAAATTTCAACGAATTTTAATCGAAAAGATGCGGGTACTGGTCGCGGATCTCCGCTTCACGTTCCCAAGTGGCTTCAACAGTTGAATGATTTCGCCAGCTTACCAACACAAGTGGAATCCGCTTGGTCCGCAAGGTCTACTCCTTACAATCTAAGATTTGTATTGACTCTTCCACTACGGTCAGATCCTCTCGGAGTTTGACAGGTTGGCAGTCCAATACGTGAGTCGGGTCCTTCACGTATTTCCGCAACATTGATACGTGGAACACATTGTGTATACTTGATAGTTGCGGTGGCAAAGCAATCCTATATGCTACCCAGTATCTCAAAAGGTCCAATGTAGCATGAACTTAACTTCTCACGTCTTCTAAAACACATTACGCCCTTAGTCGGCAGAATCTTGATGAGAACGTGGTCCCCGATCTAAAAAGATATGGGGTGTCAATATCGCATAGAGATAACAGAAATTAAAGGCAATTTATTATATTGAGTTTACTTGAAACTCGACATTTATTCTCTTGAGGTCGACATAACTCTTCTGCCTGCTCTAGGCGACCCCACCCTTATCTCTCCTGGATTAATCGAATCACTTTGGTTGTGCTTTCAACAATATCAGGGCCTAACACAAGCTTCTCTCCGGCCTCTTCCCAGTTGAGCCGAGATTTACATCTCCAGCCGTAGAGTGCTTCAATGGGAGCCATCCCAATGCGTGCCTGATAGCTATTATTATAAGCAAATTCGATCAGGGGCAGGTGCTTGTCCCATGATCCTTGGAAGTCCAACATACACGCCCGAAGCATGTCTTCAATTATCTGGTTCATCCTTTCAGTTTGCCCATCGGTCTGAGGGTGAAATGCCAAACTGAAATCTAGCCTGGAACCCATTCCTTCTTGGAAACGTTGTAAAAACTGCGAGGTGTACAGTAGGTCTCTGTCTGAAACGATACTGGCAGGTATACCATGCAGTCTAACAATCTCCTTGAGATATAATTTTGCAAGCTTACTGGACGTATACCTCATGTTGTATGGTAGGAAGTGGGGGGACATGGTCAATCGATCCACGATTGCCCAGATAACATTGTGCCCTTTCGCTGTTCTGGGTAATCCTAGAATGAAGTCCATGGATATGGCTTCCTATTTCCACTTTGGTATTGGCAAGGGCTGTAATAAACCCACCTAAAGGGTTCTGATGGTCCACTTTTACTTGTTGGCAAACCAGACATTTTGATACGTACTCTGCAACCTCTTCCTTCAAACCTCTCCACCAGAAGTTCTTTTTCAAGTCCTGGTACATCTTCGTACTCCCAGAGTGGATGGCGTACTTCGACTTGTGAACTTCCTCTAGGATTGTGTGTCGAAGATCAGCGTTGGTCACTACGCTCATTCGCCCTCTGAATAGTAGTGATCTGTCCTCCTTGATGGAGAAATCGGGCCAATTCCCGCTAATCACATCCTGTCTGATGGCTATGAGGTCCTCATCGGTCATTTGTATGTCGCGGATGTTTTCGAAGAGTGTTGATCGAATAATAATGTTAGCCATCAAGGATTCAGAATCCTGAACGTCGAACTTGGTATCTCATAAGGCCATATCTTCAAGCAAACACCATTTGTGTATTCTCAAAATGAGATGTGACAACTGAGCAGAGGACTTTCGACTCAAAGTGTCTGCTACAACATTGCCTTTTCCAGGATGGTACTAGATGGAACAATCGTAGTCTTTAAGAAATTCCATCCATCTTCTCTCTGCGTGAAAAGGTACTTGAGGCTCTTATGATCGGTGAATATTTCGAACGTCTCACCGTAAAGGTATTGCCTCCAAATCTTCAGGGCGAGAATGATTGCTGCTAGTTCAAGATCATGAGTTGGATAGTCTCATGGTCTTTGAGTTGTTGCGAACCATAAGGAATGACCTGTTCATTTTGGTTAAACACACACCCCAGTCCGTTGTGTGATGCATAGCTGAACACTACAAAACCTCCACTGCTTGACGGTATGGCAAGTACTGGTGCAGAGGTTAACCTTTTCTTGAGCTCCTGGAAACTCTGTTCACACTGTTCGGTCCATTCAAACTATGTATTCTTTCCGGTGAGCTGTGTGAGTGGTCCTGAAATCCTGGAGAATCCTTCAACGAATCTGCGGCAATAACCAGCCAAACTGAGGAAGCTATGAACCTCTGTCACTGTCTTCTGGTGCTCCCATTTCACAATAGTTTTGATCTTGGCTAGTTCGATTGTAATGCCTGCTTCCGAGATGACATCCCAAGAAACTAACTTGTTCCAACCAGAATTCACACTTGCTCAGCTTTGCATACAGTTGGTGATTGCGAAGTGTTTGCAGAGCCATGTGCAAATGTTGTTCGTGATATTCTCTCGTCTTCGAATAGATGAGAATGTTGTCTACGAAGACGACCACACACTTATCGAGGTATGGTCTGAACACCCTGTTCATAAGGTCCATAAAGGATGTTGGTGCATTTGTCAACCCAAATGGCATCACTAGGAATTCATAATGACCATATCTTGTGCGGAAGGCAATCTTCGGAATGTCCTTTGCCTTGACTTTCAGCTGGTGATATCCTAACGTTAGGTTTATCTTCGAGGAAAACTTAGCACCTTGGAGCTGATCGAAGAGGTCATCGATACGAGAAAGTGGGTATCGATTCTTCATCGTCAACTTATTCAATTGACGATAATCAATACAAAACCACATGGATCTGTCCTTCTTCTTGACGAACATGACCGATGCTCCCCAGGAGAAACACTTGGTCTGATGAATCCCTTATCTAAGAGTTCTTGCAATTGCTCTTTTAGTTCTTTCAATTCAGCCGGTGCCATGAGATATGGGGCTTTCGATACGGGTTCTGTGCCTGGAGCTAAATCCACTGCGAACTCGACTTTTCTGTCTGGCGGCAAACCCGGTAATTCTTTAGGAAATACATCGAGAAATTTGCATGCAATGGGAATATCGGTAATATTAACCCTTTCTTCCCTTTGACTTTGTATGAATGCGAGAAACCCATGACAACCACTGTTCATCAAACGTTCAACTCGAATAGCAAATATAAAAGGTGCGATGGTTGGTCGAATGCCATAAAAGCTGAATGATTTACCCTTCTTGGGTCGAAAAGTGACTATCTTCCTAAGACAATTGACGTTTGCATGATGGGCAGATAACTAGTTCATCCCAAGGATTACATCGAATCCTTGCATGTCTAACAAAATCAGATCAGCCACCATCTCGTGATCTTCAATCGCGATGATGACCGATCGGCAAATGGTGTCTGTGCTCACCAAGTCTCCCGTAGGGACCGATACTGCTAGGACGAAGTTTAACGGTTTGGGAGTGATGCTCAATTCGGCCGCGAATTGAGAAGTTACAAAAGAGTGAGTAGACCCTGGGTCTATCAACGCTCGTGCCTTGTGCTGACAAATATCGCTTCTTTGGTACATATGTAAGGTACCTAGAGTTTCATGCATCTAATTTAATACAGTGTATGTATGATTGTGTCGGATCATCTATGCAATGTCATAATAACACAATTTCCAATGATATGCATTAACTGAGAATAACATAAAACTTGAAAGCGATAATGACTTATACCTTGGATTACTTCATTCGTTGCTTGGGCATCACTTGCCGTGACGACATAGGCTCGACCTCGTACTGTAGGTCGGGAGGATCTCTGAATAGAAGCCGAAGTCGTCTTTTCTCTCCTCCTCGGGACAATCCTTAATTAGGTATCCTACCTGACCACACCTGAAACATGCGCCCGTATTCCTCCTACACTCTTCCGTCTTGTGTGGTTTTCCACAGCGCGTGTTCTTCTCAACCAGCCTGGAAGAACTAGTGTGTGAAGTGCGTTGCACCATCGATGGGCTCGGTTGTAGTCGGATTCGAATGGTGGAAAGGCCTTGTAGGTGCAGGTGTAGTAGGTCTCGAATAAGTTGTCTGTGCAGATTGCTGAGGTGCAGTCATCGAGAACCTCGGTCTCTTGTTTGTTTGTCCTTGGAAATGCGACTGCGTTCGGCCTGCTCTGTTCTTACTCTTTTGCTCTCTTCTCTGGTACATACTCTCGACCATGGATCAAAATGCCGGAAAACCGGTACGTATCGTCCGCGCCCAAAACCAGTACGTATCGGAAGATACGTATCGGTATCGGACTGATACAGACGATACATTGAATGTATCGTTCGGGTCTTTTGATACAACTGACCGATACGGTACATTCAATGTACTGTATTGTTCACTATCGATACTGCTCTCGACATCTTACTTAGCAATAAGGGCTAGGCCCATGACCTCAGCGTAGGTCGTCAACGGGAACACAAAGAAATCATCTCCTTGATGATTGGCTTCAGGCCACGCTCAAATTTCTTGGCCTTCATAAGTTTGTGGCCACGTGCTGAGGGGCGAATCTGGACAACCTAGTGAATTTGGCCTCATATTCGCTCATTGACATCTTGCCTGACTCTAGCGAGACAAACTTGACTTCCCACTGATCTCGGATTCCTTTGGGAAA
Organism: Chloranthus sessilifolius; assembly: GCA_021018995.1. Lineage (NCBI taxonomy): Eukaryota > Viridiplantae > Streptophyta > Magnoliopsida > Chloranthales > Chloranthaceae > Chloranthus > Chloranthus sessilifolius. The sequence goes on from CM037589.1 coordinate 100,812,492, forward strand.
GTATTTCTTGTTGAATGTTTCCACAAACTGTGCCCATGTCCATGGTGCATTTGGCGTCTCCTCTACCCTGGTCCTCTCCACAGATTTCCACCATTGGTCGGCTTCTCCCTCTAACTGGAAGGAAGCCCAGCTGACCTTCTCTTCTTTGGTACACGAAATCCGCTAAAGAATCTACTCTATTTGGTTCAACCACTTTTCCGCTTCGAGCGGATCGGGTTGACCATAGAAGCTAGGAGGCTTCATCCTCCTGAACTCCTAAAACCCTTAAGGTCGCTGCCTGTCTGTAAGTAAAGATGTTTGCTGAGCCATTGTGTTGACCATGGTCTCCAATAGCTGTCTATCTTGGATGTCATTGCTTCCTCCTCTAAGAGGAATGTTGTTCGTGCTAGTGTCGTTTCCTCCTAAGGGAGTGTTATTAGCACCAGTGGCGACTCCCTCACCACTTGACTTGCTTCTAGTACAAAAAGTTCTCGGTCTACTTAGTGGAGGCATACTGACCTGCCACGATCAAATAAGGGTTTTAATCCGAAGTGATTGTGAATCTGGCTCATGTTCCGACAGAATTTATTTTCATATCTCTGATACCACTTGTGACAACCCGATTTTTCCCACATGGATCTCTGGGAAAATCGGTCCGTCAGATGCTTCGGTACTCTCTGATACCACTTGTGACGACCCCGATTTTTCGCACACGGAGTTCAGGGAAAACTGGACTGTCGGGTCCGATATTCAAAATCCATACTGAATGCTTTGATACCAATTGTGACAGCCCGACCTTCCCACATGGATTTCGAGGAATACCGCATTGTTCTGTACTTGGCACATCCATACAGATACGAAATTCAAGCGGATTAAACATATGGAAAAACTACGCAAAGATTCCACTCATCGTCGAGTATCAAACGGAATCAAAATAAACCTCCGATGACGGCCGATCGTCACCTAAACAGTAGTATATAAAACATACATATATGTACATTCAAGAACAATTCCCATACTGTACCGAGTCCAAAATCTATCTCCAATTACGTCTACGGACCTGATCAAGATCTAAACCTGTGGCAAAAATGTCGGAGTAAGCTAGCAGTTTAAAGCTCAATAGGAATAAATTCAATACAACTTATATTTATCAAACCAAAACATAGAATTGTTGACATTTAATCTTAAACAAAATTCAATGACTAAAATCAAAGCATTTTCATATTCGAAACCAATTTTCAAATATCTTAGAGTCAAAATCGAATATAGCTTCACATACCACTTATTTGTGCAATTTACAAAGTTTCTCATGACTTCTGATTTCTTATTCATTTTCGTATTTTATATGCCACTTCTTATCTTAATGCATGACTTAAACTTTAACTTAAAGAACTCCAATGCAACTATGCATTGTTGAGCTGAAATACCGATGGGAATCCTCACCTAACCATCGTCGTTCATTGAACAATTTTCGAAAGGGGCTGTCGTCACGGTTCGAATTACGGTATAACCTGTCGTACCGGTTTCGAATTACGGATTATCCGCCGTACTGGTTTGAATTTACGGTATAACCCATCGTATCGGTTGTGCCATTGCACCGAAGTGCGAGGGATTCGTTCTTATAAACTGCAAATCAAATATTATAATACATAGTAAGGTGTCGATAATTCATAACTAATTTCATTTCATTTCGAAGTTCGGAATTCAAAGATCCATATTTGAATTCGGATTTAGAGATTCACATTCAAATTTCGAAAATCAAAGTTCAAATAATTGATATTCAAAATTTGGATGCAACTAGTAATTAATTTCTAATTCACGAGTTCAGATAGAACACATTGCTCAAGTTCTGATTCGAATTCACAGTTCAAATTTCAGTATTCATAATCTATGGATAAAAAATCAAGTGTAAGTATTGAACTTCCTCCTACCTTAATCTCGAAATCGCACGAAGGAATGCCGAAGTCCTACCGATGGCCTCCCGTTCTCAATATAGATCATAAGAGGCTTGTAATCCACGTGTCAATGTCGGAGGAGTCGAATAGTTCAAGGTTTATTTTCAAGCCTTTCGAAAGATTTAGGTAGCCAGAGACAGGGAAATTCGCTCGAGCGAGTTTAGCCCGAGAAATTTTGCCTTGATTCTAGGACAAATTCGCTCCTTTCTCTGTGTTTTTGAAGGTGATTCGCGCGAGCGAATCCCAATTCGCTCGAGAGAATTGGTGCAATTTTGCAATTGCTCGGGCTTCTTCTTCCTTGATCCGAATTTCCCAAAATCATTGCTTGCACCCTTAAATCACACATGAATCCAATTTTAAACTAAATCCACACCATCTAAACTTTGATCTTACCTTCTCAACAGGCATGCAAGGTTCGTGGTGATCGATATCGGAAGGTATCGACGCTCACGATTCGTGTTCGTCCGATCCTCAAAATTCTTGCATGCGATCCAATCACACACAAATAAAAAATCAGAATTTTGGAAACAAAATCTGTAATCGAAGAAATCACGACTCTTACCTTCCTTATCCGTGCATGCAGAGTCTACGGTGATCAGTTCGCGCTCGTTCAATGACTCGATTACCACCCTCCGATCGCAACGAGGTAAAAGATCGACGTTTTCTTGTGGCACCGAATAGAACAAGTGCGGGATTGCAGTGGAGATCAATGATGGTGATCTCACGAAAGGAAAATGAGGAGGTTTCTCTTTACTCTCAACTCTCTCTCTAGTTCTCTCCTTCCAACGGATTTTGCAAATGAATATTGGTCGTGGGTTTCTCCTCTTACCTTAAGGGGCCAATTTGGTGTGAGGTCAGCACACCACAAACCATGTATAGGCTTTTAGTAAAAAGTTCAAAAATAAGATCTAATTGCATCCCCTAAGTTTTGATCCTTGGACCTTCTACTTACAACACAAGTCTCCAACCAGTGGTGCTCTCACGGAGCTTGTGTAACGATTCACACGTTTAATACCTATACCTTAGTACACAGGCACACATTCTGAATTAATTATTTTTAAATTTCAGGACCTGCATCGAGTACGATATCGAACACGTACATTTAGTCGGTGTATTCGGGTTCGGAATTTTTAGGGTGTTACACCAACGATCCCATACCCAGCGATCCTATACCTGTTATTTCCTCGAAGATCCCATATATATTGTTTTCCCCAACGTCCCATACCTTTCGTTATCCTTAAGGATTCCATATCCATTGTCACTCCCTCACAATTGCAAACCCACAGTGATTCCATAACAACCCATGATATGTGTCGTCATACTCGTCAAGGTGCCCAAGCCAAGTTCGATTGAATTGCCCCAGCCATGCCCCATCAAGGTGCCCAAAATACTGTCATTGAGTTAGGAGCAGGTAGATTGCTTCGACAAATGTTCGAGGTCTAACTTTCTAAAATAAAGGAGAATTGATGTAAAATTAAAATTTGAGTGTTGAAATCATGGCCCGATTGGAAAAAGAAACTGAAGAAAAACTGGACTTAAAAAGTGGATCTTTAAAGCTCTGGAGTCTTCATGGGTCTTGAAATCAATTTCATCGTCATCCGTGAAGTTTATCACGAACGACTGTGATTCCATTGACGATCGTCGGGATGGACAATCGTGAGACTTGTTTAGTGCTACCGGTGCAAGTTAGAGATAGGATTTTCTGTTGACTTTTGTTTTAGTTTCTCTATTTAAGTAATTTAGAGGTTGTGCACATACATGTGACATATGACCATCAAATTCTTCACTTTGCAGCCTCCGGATCATAACTTCTTTAGTACTTTTCAGATTTGTGCGATTCTTGGCTTGTTGGAAAGCTATTTTGATAAGCTTGCAAATGACCAATTTTGCGTCAACCAGGCATCATTTGATACTTGAAAAGTGACCGCATATAAAAATAAGGGATTGAAGGCTGAGTTATTTGTGTCCGTTAGATTAGAAGCTTATAATTGTTATGTAAGGAATTTTGTTTTTAGTAGTTAAGATTTCTTTACTTATTATAAATAGTTGTATTGAGTGTTTATTTTGGGGAGAAGTGATGGATGACTGAATATTGAGAACTTGTGAGAAGTTTTTAATGGAAGAGTGATTCTTCTTGTTCCTGAGAAGGGGTTGGAGTGAGACCTAGGGTGGGAGGCCCATAATTTTTATTTATTTCTCTTTTCTCTTCTCCTTTGTTCTTGTTTTACTTTAATTTATCCGTGATTATCGTGCATCAATTGTGGAATCGAAATCGTAACTATCTCGTGCCGGATCGAAACACTATTTACAGGTTTAGTGTGTTCGTCCTTCATCAAATTTCCAACATGTTCGTATACCACTTCCATCTATGGTTAAGATTTAATTGTGTCACCATTCGCATTTATTTTTGTTGTACAGCCATCAAACCTTGTCTTTTTTATGTGTGTTGTCTTCTCTTTGTTCATTATTTTCATAAGTGAATGAGATGTTTTTTAGGGGAGCAAATGAGGGGTAGTGAAATTAAAAAAAAGAAGAAAAAAGATCTTTTTTTTAAAGGGGAGTACCTTTCGTTGGTTCTTTTACAATTACTAAAGAAGCAGAAAATCAAGAAAAAATGGAGGAAAAAAATTTCAGAACTTGCTAACGTCAGCCACAGGGTTGCTAACATTAGGCCTAGTCAATCTTGACCTCAAATGGATCAAACAAGACCTGTTTTGAAGAGAGATTGGTTTTAGGAAGTTTATTATTTTTTTGATGAATTTTTTGTTGCAGTTGGAAGGAAAATATTTTTTTTTTGGGAAAACTAAGATTTCAGGGCTCTATTTCAAAAACCCCCAAAGAGCGTTGATTAGTTTTTTGAGGGTGGGGGATATTTATGGGATTTATTTTTTGAATTAAGGGTCTGTTTTGAATTCAGAGATGCTTTTGTGGTCATCACCCCATCTATAGCACTGTTTTGGATGATCGCTGATCTCTAGTACCTCTCTTGGTGCTTCTAGAAGCTGATCTTGCGGTTGTAAGCTGCTACACTATTTTGAAATTGCCTGGATAGCTTTGTTGGTGCCTATCTCCTACTATGAACAGTTGTGCTGGTGACGAACCCCTCTCTTCTTGTGTCTCTTTCTGTATTACTATTTTTTATTTAGAAGGAGCAACTGCTCCTAAGGTTGATTGGAAAGTGGAATGTAGAAACAAAAAAAGGAAAAATGGAAAAAAAAAAAAACTGAGGAGAAAAGAGAAGCGTGTTTTTTGAGATACAGTGCAGGATGGTACAACCTCTTATCATGTAGTGATAAAAAAAGGGATTAACATTAATAAATTGCTGCTATGGGATTACTTTATTAGATTGGATGGTAGAGTAGAGTAGAGATGTGGCAGCATTATGCTGGATATTGTACCGTCTATTTTGGACGCTGTATTAGCCTTCAGGGCTTATAGATCTAGTTTCCAAGGCAGGTGTTGACTGAGTGGCTAGCCTTAGTCATCTTTTTGTCCGATTCAGGGGGAATGTACTATAATCAGGTCCTAGAGGTATATACTAGGACCAGTTGTTGTACTTTCGCCACTTGTTAGTTTATCATGGGGTGTGTACCATGACCAGGTTCATAAGGTGCGTACCAGGACCTGTTAGGTGTAAGTGTTTGCACGAAGGTATGGATATGTTGTCAAGGGGAGATGATTGTATCAAACATGTATCTGTTTATATAGTTGACGGCAAGTTGGGCGTTATTGTCATGGATTTACCAACTTGAGGGGGAGGGGGAGTGTTGAAGATTAAGGCCCATATGGTTTTAGGTTATAGTCATCATCATCCTCATCATCTTTCAATCAAGTTGGGGTCAACTTTGCAAGTTATATTTCTCTACTCATTTCTGTTAAACGCTAAGTTCCTTGTAACTTCACTATCCTTTGCATCCCTCTCGTTGCTTCCCTCTGGGTCTTCACAGGTCTTCCTCTTCTCCTAGTTGTGCTTGTAGTGTCTCAAACCTTCGTAAAAGGTCTGCTTTTGGTCTCCAATGAACATGTCCAAACCTCCTTAAGCAACATTCCGTAATTTTTTCCTTTATAGGCGTGACTCCAAATTTTCTCTATGTACTCATTTTGAATTTTATCCTTTCTTGTTACTCCACACATCTATCTCAACATGCGCATCTCGACCACATGTACTCTATCTTCTTGTCACTTGTTATCACATAATATGGTAGGTCCAACTGACTTCTTATAAAAAGTCCCTTCAGTCTAAGTTGAACTCTTAGGTCGCATAATATTTCACTTGCTTTCCTCCATTTCATCCAACCTGCATTAATCCTATTTAGGATGTCCACTTCAAATCTACCATCTGATTGTAAAATAGAGCTACTGAAATCTATGACTATGGGACACTAGATTATTTTTTATTTGAACCAAATCCTTCTCCAAGCTATCATGTTCACTGAATTTCCACTCCATGCATTCCGTCTTTGTTGTATGTCTATAGATAACGTATCCACGGCCGGAGGAAACAAATAAGGGCTCAAGCAAGATCCTTGATGCAGCCCAACTCTGAGTGGGAACTCACTCATTTCTCCACGCGTTGTTCTTACACTTGTTACCGCCCTTTCATACATGTCTCGAATAACCTCAATATATAATTTCAAGATGCATTTCTTCACCAGTGTCCACCAGATTATTTGTCTCGGCACTGTTATCATAAGCCTTCTTCAAATCATTAAAAACATATACATGTTCTTCCTTCTGTCTTTAAACTTCTTCATAAGTTGCCACAATGGGAAAATGGCTTCAGGTTGATCTTTCTGGCATAAATCCAAACCGATATCTCAGATACACTTGATTCTTGTCTTAGTCGTTGTTCTACTATTGTCTCCTAGAGTTTCATAGTCTGACTCATAAGTTTAAAGTCATGGTAGTTGGCGCAATTTTGGATCTCTCCTTTATTCTTATGAAAAGGAACCACAATTCTCTTCCTCCATTTCTCTGGTATCTTCTTCGTTTTTAGTATTTTATTGAATAAGTTAGTCAACCAATTCAATCCATTCTCTCACAACACATCCAAACTTTTATAGGTATTCCATCTGTTCCTAATACTTTTCTTTCTTCATCTTCGTGAAGGTTTCTTTTCTTCACCTTCCAATATTTCATTATTATTCCTTGATTTGTTTTCTCTTCTTCATCTACTTCCTTCAGATTTCGTGTTTAATTGGTATTTAAAATATTCTTGTCATTTATTTTATATCATCTTCTTTTACCAAGACCCTTTGATCTTTGTATCTAATGCACCTTACCTGGTTGGGATCTCTAGTTTTCTTTCTCTAATCTTGACAAGTTTATATATTTGTTAGATGCAGGAAGAAACGCCAAAACCTTAAAATGCCATGACTGAAATTAATTTACTTAATTATGAGCAGCGAAAATAATAAATTGAAAACTAATATCCATATAATTCTCAAAGAAATTATTTCGAGTAACTAAGTTTAATTCAGATCAGTGTTCAAATCGGTATAGCAGTCCCTTAGAAACAAGAATCGAGGCTTCTAAAGGTAGAACTTGAGTTCCTTCTAGTCTAGGGCATCGAATGACTACCGATGTTGGTGTCTTTTGGTCCCATTCTAGGATTTAAAATATAAAGGCCAAAGGGCAATTTGAAACAAAGGATTTCAAACACAAGGTTTTCCCTGGATAAAAGATTTTCAACTACTAGAAGGCTTAACATTGGAAAAAATTATTCTAGGGTTGAAATTAATGAACTAACTTCAAAATAACGCATAAACATATTACTCTAGAAGAAGAAATTGGCCTCATGTCAAACCCCATCGTAGGAAACGAAGAAGAATCTCTCTTGCTTCTCAAATTCTCAAGGTTTCATTGAATAATAAAAGTTCTGTCCAGGGAATAAATCTCTTTATAATTTGTATGAAAGAAAAGAAATTCCTAGACTAACCTAATTTGAATTACCAAAATACCATTACGTAAACATAATTAAAGGAAATTAAATGAAAGTCAAAGAACATCCAAACTCTAACTCGCGCGACGACACTAAACAAATCTCACAGTCATCTGTGAGCCCGATGACAGTCGATCGTGGAATAAATCACGGTCGGCCGTGAACCAAACTTCCTCTTTGACGACGTAGTAATTTTCTTAGTGGCCGAATGCTACTTCACAAATTCTTCTTACTTGCATTCAATTACTTCCTTAGTCATCCCATGTGCACATCTTCTCGATGTGGGGCCTTTTAGGATGTCGCACATGACATGGGGTCTTCAATATCTCCTCCAAAGTGTCGAGTGAGATTCACCTTGATCTCCTCTTGCGCCTTCGATACAGTTTATGCAGTCTGATGCCCGCATCAACTCCCCTAGGTGAAAAGGACTCATCCCTAAGGAGTCGCAGCTGTGGTACCTCTCACCATATCGGGGTATAACCTCCAAACCTCTTCTCTAGTAAATCCACATGCTCTCAGAATCTGGTTTTTCACCCACTTTACAAGGTATTTCTGATATCCCTCAGAGTTGGGGGAAACAATTTTATCTTCTAAACTTTTCTCATTAGCCTCATTTTTCTCTAGGGCAAAGGTGGTATGCGAGGAATTGATTGTTGGATTGGTATATGCTCAGATGAAGAAGAGGATGATGACCCATCTAAGTGATATATCATAGATTGAAGTGCAATAGGTCCAAAATGGTATTGAAGGGACATTTAAACCGTTCGGTCTGTGGTATTTAATATCAGCCGTTATTTTTATTGTTAATGGCTGAGATTAAAGTTAATCAATCGGATGGCTCACTTCCACTTATAGGCAAGTTTCTTTAGACTAAGGAATGCTCCAATGATAGATTGCCACTTGGAAAATTTAGATTGATCACAAATGTTCACCACATGATATAATGATAATCACAATTCAATGGTGTGAGATTAAAGTTTTTAACTTTAATGGTATAAGATCATTTTAAACACCATTCTGGTGTTTAAATGTCGGTCAGGAGCCATTATCCCTAAATATAATTAATGACAGGAGTCATAGATAATATATGAAAGACTTGGCAAAGCTTGATCAACCATCTGCCTTTCAACGTCACTTTGCTTACCTTTGCATGTGGTGCACCTCTTACATGTCATATGCGTGAAACTTTTTTATTTGTCTTATCGCTTTATTGCCTCCCATGAATTTGTTTCTGGCCGCCTTTCGAAATATGTTCCTTGTAAGTTCTTTTTCTACTTCGATTTTCGCGAACAATTTCACATATGTTAAAAATCTCTCTTACTGATTTTCTACTATATATACCTACGTCTTCTGATGAAACTTGAGTTTTTACTAGAGGTGACTGATGTTAGTTACATATACCTCTGTCATGATGCTTAGAAGACTTTCTTATGAGCCTTGGTGATTTATTGTCCAAATTTGTTTTAAATCCACTTTGGTACTCTCATTTAGCATTATCTTTATAGGACATGATATATTTGAATATTATAATACGAAACCTAGTTGATAGCTTGCTCAATAATTAAAGTTGAATGCAGCGGTGAAAGGGCCCCAGAGGTCAACTGGACTAAGCTTATAGAAGTGAAAGGAAAAGTAAGGTTAGAGGCTTTTGAAAATTATATTCAAGAGCTTCCTCGCTCTCGTAGTCGTGCATTGATGGTAAGCATTTAGTAATTTACTTCCGATCATTCATTCGACATTGTTATTGCAAAAACTGTAGTTGATAGAGCAAAATGATAGGAGGTTTTAAAACCAAACGGACAGGTGGTAATTTGATCACAGTTTTTCAAACCTGCAGATAGGAGAACAAAAATTATTTACAGCGATGTTAGTGGATGAAAACACCAATTAGGAATTTTGTGCCATCTATGATTCACTTATTTCGTAGTCTTTGGTCATTGATAACTTAGATAATAATCATAGTTGAAATTTTGTTAGCATCTTTTGCACTTGGTATTTTAACCAACTGAGCTTAGTCCCGTTACTTTTATTCACACTCTATCTATGTTATTCAATACACTTTGGGTCTGTACTGAGGCATATATTATCATCATAGTAAATTTAACTTCTTTGGGTCCTAGATTTTGACCCACCTTTTGAATTATAGAAGAGGAAACTCATGCTGTGATGTCCCCACTTTTCTGGATGATACAATTTTTTTTTCTCCAAAAGGGAACTTGTAAGACCAGGAGTTTACATAAAATCAGAAAAAGGAGACAATGAGAGAGGAAACTTATTGAAAGAGAAGAAATAATTGACGGTGAGAATAGTAACTAGTCAAGGAGGGAAATTATTCATCTCCGAGTTGTAGTTGATTCTCATGTTAATTATAATCATGCGGTACCATTTTGTGGTTGTTTCTCTTCAGTTCCTTATTTTGTGTTTGTTGTGTTAATCTTTGTATGCCTTGGATGAATGAATATTGGTATCATATCTTCTAGAAATTGATTGGGATAAGTGCAGCATGAGATCAAGTTTTGGTGTAGCAACCAAGCCTTCTCCTTGTTTCATGGGAGTACTTGTATTGCCTTTGTTCATGTTTCTGCTTATAGAAAAACAGGACCTTCTAATATGATCATTTTTATTAGAAAATCATCTTGCTTTATTATTGAAATTAGATTCTATCTGCATCTCTTTTCATCCTCAAGATGTCTCCTTGTATGCTTTTATTTCAATCTTGATGAAGATACCACATTTTTATGTTTTCCTTCGTCATTTTGGTGCTGTAATTTGATTTCTGCATCTGGACTGTTTTGCTAATCCTTCTACATTGTGTTATTCCTTCTATGCTCTTTTACCTTTGAGCTACCTCTCCCTCCCCCTTACCTTGCACAGTTCTGCCTCATCCAATTATCTCTATCAAACATATTTTTATCTTAAATAAGATAAACTATTTTTATGCTTCACTCTTCATTTCGGTGCCCTGTTCTGATTTCTGCATCCGTGGACTGTTTTTGCCATCCTTAATCCTTTCACATCTCATTACTCTACAACTGGTCCAAAACAAGGAAGCAAAAACTCTCACTACCCTATCTCCGGGTTTATAGTTCTATCTTTATATTAGCCACTTGCATGTATCGTTCTCTTGTATTTCCGTAAAGAAGGTAACCAAAATGGCAAAGTATTTTATTTTGCATCTCAGCAACATCATCACCACCTGGTCCGATCTATTTGTGGTCGGCTTTTGTAAGCCTTATTCTCCATTCAATTTTGTATAGGGCTAAGCTCTCAGATACTCCACAATCCTTCATGTCATTTCTCAGTACTTCTCTCCATGGTTTTATTGGTCTTCCTCTTCTCCTTCTTCCTCGTTCTTCTATTGTTTCAATTCTCTTTTATTAGGATCATTCAAACTTCCCCTTATATGTTCATTTTTAATTTTATCCTTTTGTATTATCCATGCACCGACCTTAGCATACCCTTCTTAGCCACATGAACTCTATATTCTAGTCACTTCTTTGTATCCCCATATTTTGTGTCATACAATAATGCAGGTTTTATCGCCTGTTTTGTAAAAATTTTCCTTCAATTGAAGTGATACCCATTGATCACACAACAAACCACTTGTTTATCTCCACTTCGCCCACCCTGCATTAATCCTGTTTGAGATGTACTCCTTGACCCACCATTAGGCTGTATTGTAGATCCCAATACTAAACCCTAGGATGCATTATGGTTTTCTATTTTAATCAAATCATACTCTAGGCTATTGTGTTCACTAAACTTGCATTTCATGTATTCCATCTTTATTCTACTAATTTTTAAAACTCTTAATTCTAATGCTTTTCTCACAAATTTTAACTGATCATTTACCTGTTTCCTTGTCAGGCCAATTGGCACCACATCTATCATAAACAACATGCACCTCGTAATATCATCTTGTAATTATATTATCTATTCATTCAGGCAATATGACTCGCGATAGTGTTTTGACACAATTAGTATAGCTAGCTGTCGACTTGACACTAACCCTCTTTTTCATCTGGGCCTAAAGAAGAGATTTGACATGATTTTTCCAGTTGTTGTCGACCAGACCATAACTTTTCCTTCTACTTCAGGTTTGGTACTGGGATTGGTTTAGTCATTTTGCACCTCTTGTTGTTTACTAACTAAAAAATATATATGTTCTATCTTATTCTTAGGATTAAAACAAAGAGACCAAGGAAATTACTTCTATTCGTGTGAAAATATATCTCTATGCATATCTTCATCTACGTCTCTCACTTCATCACAAAAGAAAAAGGGTGTTCATGAGGCAGAGAGGCAAAGATGGGCAGCACATCACCAGGCAGATTCTCGGTAACATCTATGTTTAGCCTCACGAGTAGAAGTCCGTTAATTCTGCAGGCGTGGTCTGTGATGTGTTAGTTGAAACTTTCAGTAAAAGTAAAGTTATTTGTATCACATTCTGCCTGGGAGAAGATTCTGACAGTGGATAATCTGATGTAAAGGATAAAAAATATTTGAAACAGATGTTTCATGTGTGACAACAACTTTGAGATAGTAAATCGTCTCCTCATTTGTGTCCAATGGAAAGAGTCATGGAGCCCACTAATCTTAAAATTTAATGTCTCATATTGCTTCCCTGAGAAATGCAAGGACTTGCTAGCAAGCTGGCATGTGGAGGTAGCTGACTCCTGAAGAAAACTTATATGATCAATTTTGTGAGTATGTTAATAGTACGTCAGATGTGTTGGTGCGCGTGTAGCATAGTTGTGTGGGCCATTGTAACATCTACCACTTCATATAAATGCTAGCGAGGGCCTCTTAACTCACTGAGACTTCCCATTGTTTCTTCTCCTCTCTCTTCTCTCTCTTCTCGAACCCTAAACCCAATACATTCTACCTACACCCTTTTTAATACCACTTACCTATTTTACCGGAGACTTCAATTTGGTATCAGACTCATCATTTTCCAAGTATTCTATGACGTCACATCATTGTTCCTGCTGACGTCTGCATGATGTTATACTAAATGTCAGCATGTCAAATTTTTTCACCCCAGATTGTCTCCGAACCAAAGTGGTCTGGATCGAAATCCTTTTTCCTGCATTTTTCTCAGCTGCTGTGTAGTGATTCATATTTTGAAGCATCTAAAGGTGCCCCAAGTTGAGGACTTTTTTATAAAACTAAGGGGACATCTCACTTTCAAAGGTTACTCAGATGCAGATTGGGTAGGATCTCCATCAGATAGGAGATCAAGTATGAGTTATTGCACTCTTTGAGAAATATTCTTGTTATCTAGAAAAATAAGTAATAAAGTGTGGTGGCTAGAAGCCTAGAACTAATGCTGAGGCTGAGTACAAGGCCATGGCATATCCTACTTGTTTGTCCGGTTGAAGACTCTTATGAAGGAGATTGGTCTTAAAAGTCAGAGCGCATGGACTTATATTGTGACAACAATGTTGTGACACATATTTCAAATAACCCAACGTTTTATGAAAGGACGAAACATATTGAAGTAGATTGCCACTTTATTGAGGAAAAACTGACAAGGAATAGGATCACCACTCCATATGACAGGTCAGCGAATCAATAGTTGACATCTTGATGCAGAAACTAACACGATGCAAATATGATGGGCTGGGATTTATTGTGAATTAATATGATTTTTCCAACAAATTAACACAGAAAATAAAGAGAATTTCAATTAAATAATTTGATTTAGCCCAAAATAGTGTTACTTTCGCCGTACGTTCCCTATAAGATCTAGAAGATTAGGGTTCTTAGCGAACAACTAGATCTCCAATAGTTTAGGGCTTCGAACGAACTCAAAAGTGGGTTCTTTCGAATCTGTGCGGAATTAACAACAAAAGGATTCTAGGTATTTATAAATCAAAGGGTTCAAATAGTAGAAATTCCGTGTTAAGACGGTTGAATGATCTTAGGTTAGGTTACAGAAAGATCGAGCAAGCAAAACATGCAATTACTTTCGGATTTTAGGAATAAAATTAAATAGGAAAATCAATCAAGCACTTACATGGAGGATGAAGGTAAGAGTAGACAAGAAGGATAGAAAAGTTGACTTCGCACCAAGCCGCACACGAAAAGAAGAATCACTCTTCCAAGTTTTGAGAGAATTGCACCCTTGAAGAAAACTTTGATTAAAGCTCTCAATTTGCAAAAGCAATGTTCAATAACCATCAACCTTTAAAATTGTATTTACAATGCCTTTATATAGGCAAACAAAACCCTAACTAAGCATATAAATGAAATTAGAAAGATTCCTAATCTAAAAGGAAACTAAAACCTAAATTATCCTATGAAAACTTAAGCTTTTCCATCGCTTCCGTGCAAGCTCGCTATCTCGAAAATGCCCACGCCCATTCTTTCTGTTGATTCTCGCTCGAGTGGGAACCGTTGTCGCATGAGCGAGTTTGGGCAGAGGGTACAAACCCTAACTAATAATAGAAAGGGCCAAAGGGGTGAGTACAATTGAACTCAACCCTAATTTCTTCTCCATCTTCTTCATCCTCTCTCATCGTACAAGCCCTAACTATTCTTTATCTTGGTAGCCTTGGATCCACTTAGGGGAACCCTTTTTTTTTTTTCTATTTCTGCTGATGTTATCAACTAGGTTACGTCACCCTACTGACATCATGCTGATCTAAGCAATCTTTCCAGTGATCTCGGAACTTCTGTCTGCTGGTAGGGGTTTGATAAGAACTTACTTCTGAGCACTTTTCTCTTTTCCATTGACTGCATTTGACCTGTGGTTTGACCTCTACAAAGCTTGGTTTCCATCATCTTCACCCTTTGGCTTCTTGCCTGCAACTCGATATCTGGTTCATCTTCTAGACTATGATCATTGTTTGGTTCCCTAGAGACCTTCGATTCATCAAATCTGAGCCATATCTCGCATGTAAGTTGGTTTTATTTGAGCATTTCCTCATGAATTAGTAGATCTGTGAGTTTTCCTCCCTGGTTTTTGCTGGAAAGTCCTCTCCATGTCGGAAATCCATATGTTTTTTGCCGGAAAACTCCAACAATTATTTCATTATGACTTTATTACTAGTTTTCGCTATATTTTCCATGGTAATCGGTATTCAATTTGTTTGTAATAGAAAGGATGGGTTTCAATAAGGATTTCATGTTTTTCCGGCAGCTATGGTTGGCTTTACTGGATTGTTTGAGGGACTGTCAAGTTCCTAGTTGCTGTTGTGTAGTTCGTGAGAAGGTCTGCGACCTTGGAAAAGGTTGTAACACACTTGTGCGATCTGAGAGAGGTTGTAACATCTCCTCAGTTGTTGCTGACTGCCCAGGGCAGCCATGCTTACTTGTTTCCTCAATCTATCGGTGGTGATCCCCCTTGTGTAAGGGATGGATGATAGAGCGTCGTAGACAATCCCAGGGTTTTCTTCCCATTTCCACGTGGGATGACATGAAGATCCAACTGAACAAGAAGTATGTTCCTCTTTCCTATGATGAATGTCTTCTCGATCAATGGCAATCACTTCGCCAAGGGAATTCATTGGTCACGAAGTACATTGATAAGTTTGAAGACTTGATGTTCTAGGCTAATGTGAATGAACCAAAAAGAGTTAACTTATCCCGATTTCTGATGGGTCTTTGCCTAGAATTACAAAGGGAACTTATTCCATACCCAGTTATCGATCTAGATGAGTGTTTCTCTAAAGTCGAAGAGTTAGAACGGTACCTTAAGACCCCCTTTAACCAAACATTTCGATACTAGGTCCGGTTATAGATCTAACTATTCTGAGTCAAAGCCTAATGTCAATACCCCGTCAGCACGGTCCAACTCACTTGCCACACCTATGACCAAAGTTGACAAAGGTAAAAGTCCAATGCTGGAAGGCCCCAAGAGTGGTGGTCTAAGCAAGTGTTACAAGTGCCATGGCTGCAGACATTTTGTTGCACAATGTCCCTCCTGAAACTTGTTCATAATAGAGGAAGTTGAGAATGGCCATGATGAGGAAGAAGAGGAAGTTTATGAGCCTGAATCGTTCTAGTGTGATGAGGATCATGTAGGGGAACGGACTGTGGCTTGTCTTAGGGAAGTCTCCTACCCCATTGAGGAGGGTGATACTTCACGGGCTCTTGTGGTTAGATGTGCTCTAACCCAATCTAAGGAGAGTGACGACTGGCGTAGAGATAACATTTTCTATACCGTAGCCAGATATGGTGAAAAGGACTGTAGGATCATAGTTGATAGTGAAAGTTGTACCAATGTTGTATCTAAAAGCACAATTTCCCGCTTAGGACCTACACTGGCCCCTCACCCGTGACCCTACAAAGTGGCTTGGGTTGATGTGTCACCAATTCCAGTTTCACAAAGGTGTCAAGTTCATATACAGTTTGGTTCGTATAAGGACACCTTATGGTGCGATGTCGTGCCTATGAATGTTGGGCATGTCATCCTTGGGAGGCCTTGGTTGTACAATAAGGACGTTACACTATCCATGAGATCGAATGTGTGTTCTTTCGTGCACAAGGGGAAGAAAATTAAGATAAACGCTCTACCTCCTAGAGCACCCCTAGTGAAAACAAGCAAGTCAACTGATAAAGGTCTAGTTGAGAGAGAAAACAACTAAGGTCATCACCATAGTTAGCCCTTTAGAGTTTGAACGAGGTGCTAAGAAAGAGGACATTGTCTATGTCCTTGTCACAATGGAGTCGCCCAAAGAGTCAAGTGTTGAGTTTTCGAAAGAGGTTGAACCTATGCTGAGAGTTTCGGGATGTCTTTCCCAAAGACCTTCAGAATGAATTACCACCTTTAGGAGATATCCAACACGCCATTGATTTGGTTTCCGGGTCTTCTTTACCTAACTTGCCCCATTATCGCATGAGTCCATTACAACATTCGGAGTTAAAAAGGCAAGTTGATGAACTTCTTTAGAAGGGATTCATTAGGGAAAGTATGAGTCCATGTGTCGTGCTAGCGTTGCTCACACCCAAGAAAGATGGATCTTGGAGGATGTATGTTGATAGCCGCGCCATTAATAAAATCACGGTCAAATATCGGTTCCCTATACCGAGACTGGATGACATGTTGGACATGATGGTTGGTGCCACCATATTCTCAAAGATTGACTTGGAGAGTGGATGCCATCAAGTTCGAGTTCGTGCCAGGGACGAAAGGAAAACTGCCTTTAAAACCAAAGATGATTTATACGAGTGGTTTGTCATGCCTTTCGAGCTTTCAAATGCCCTGAGCACATTTATGCGGATCATGACGCATGTGTTGAGGCCTTTCATAGGCAAGTTCCTCTTGATTTATTTCGATGGCATCCTTATTTATAGTCATGACAATGAACAACACTTAAACCACTTAAGGCAAGTTTGTATGACTCTCAAAGGAGAAAAGTTATATGCGAACCTAAAGAAGTGCACTTTCATGTCGAGGCGCATTGTCTTAGGGTTTATTATAACCTCTGAAGGAATGACTGCGGACTCTGAAAAGGTCAAAGCTATTGTGGAGTGGCCTGACAAAGTCCGTAGCTTCCATGGGTTAACAACTTTTTACAAGCGGTTCATCCGTAACTTTAGTACGGTAACGTCCCTTATCACCGATTGTATCAAGAAAGGGAGTTTAAATGGACACTTGCAGCGGTAAAATCCTTTAAGGAGATATAGTCCCGTATGACTGAAGCTTCTGTCATGCGCCTTCCTAACTTTTTTAAGGTCTTTGAGGTGGCGTGTGACGCGTTAGGCGTAGGTATTGGTAGGGTGTTAAGCCAAGAAGGTCTCCCAATAGCTTATTTCAGAAAAAAGCTAAATGAGGCCAAGCATAAATACTCTACCTACGATAAAGAATTCTATGTGGTAGTGCAATCTCTTAAATATAGGAAACACTACTTATTACTGCAAGAATTTATTTTGTTCTTAGATCATGAAGTCCTAAGATTTTTGAGTTCTCAAAAGAAGTTAAACCCGCGACATGCTAAATAGGTTGAACAACTTCAAGGGTTCACCTTTGTGTTGAAACATAGGGCTGGAGTAGAGAATAGAGATGCTGGCATGCTTAGTTGTAGAGTGAGAACGTTGCACACCATGAGTGTTGAGGTGACTGGATTCTATCGTCTTATATATGATTATCCTATGCGTCCAGACTTTGGAGAAGAGTACACCTCACTTTCGAGTGAACAGTCTGCGAGAGAAAGTATACCCTACATGATGGGTATTTGTTTTTGAAACACCGTTTGTATATTCTCCGCACTTCTCTACGAGATTTTCTGGTTTGGAAATTACATGCTGAAGGGGTTGCCGGCCATTTGGGTCATAGCAAGACTGTTGCATTGGTTGAAGATCGGTTTTACTGGCCAAATTTCACCAGAGATGTCAAAATTATCAACCAGTGTCGTGTTTGCCAATTGGCGAAACAACGGAAGCAAGATACTGGATTATGCACAATTTTACCTGTGCCACACACCCCGTGGCAAGATCTTTCTATGGACTTTATGTTAGGCCTTTCTAAGACCCTCCGCAAACATGATTCAATGTTTATTGTCGTGGACCATTTCTAAAAAATGACCCATTTCATCCATATGCGAAATCCTCATATGCCAGTAACATTGTAACACTTTTCTTTAACGAGGTTGTTCGTCTGCATGGTTTGCCTAATTTGTCAGTTATTTTTGGAAGACATTGTGGCATAAAATGGGGACTAGACTTCAGTTTTCGTCGGCATATCACCCCCAAACAGATGGGCAAACCGAGGTAGTTAATCGCAGTTTAGGCAATCTTTTAACGTGTCTTATAGGTGAGCATGTTAGTTGGGATTCTATCATATCTGTTGCGGAGTTTGCATATAATAATTCGGTTAATAGAACCACAAGTATGAGTCCATTTCAAATTGTGCATGGTTACAATCCTAGGACACCCGTAGGTCTAATCCCAATGTCAGTTCATCAGAGTTTGCATCTGCATTTGCACATCGCATTCATGAACTTTATGCTGAGATTAAAAGACAAATTAATGTGAACAACGAAAAATACAAAATTTCTCAGATTCTCATTGAAAGTTCAAAGAGTTTCATGAAGATGATTTTGTGATGGTTTTGAATAGACCTGAGCGCTTCCCTCAAGGGATCGCTAAGAAGTTACAAGCTCGTGGCACTAGACCCTATAGGATTTTGAAGCGTGTTGGTCTTAACGCTTACATCCTAGATTTACCGCCAGATTTGGGTATTAGTACAACTTGCAATGTGGAGGATCTTGTTCCGTTCCACGGCCCTACACATATACCACCCAACCCATTTGAACCTTCTACATTCGATGCTACCCCTATTTCCCTCCCTATTTCATTACCTCCACCCACACGATCATCTTGCGAGATCATTGAAGATATCTTGGAGGATCAGATTATGTCTACCAGCCAAGGGGGACTTCAGAAATACCTTGTCAAGTGGAAGAACAAAACAGATTCGGAGAATCCGTGGATACCAAGAGAAGAATTTCAGCAGATCGATCCGAATCTCCTCGATCTCTACCACAACCAATATTCATAGCGGATGAATCCTTTTAACCCTAGGAAATTGATAGGAAAATCAAATTCAAGTAGTTGCCTGTAACCTATCGAACGCAAAAGAAGAATGTGAAAGTGTAGTGTTACGAAAGCACCAGAATCACACATATTTTTGTGCCACAACTCCGTTTCCACGGACGCTCGTGAATTGAAAGCCTTCTGCTTTATTTGCGCATCGTAGGTGATGGACGTCCATGGCCAGGACGGACGTCCGTAAAACACAGCCGTCAAACGACGGATTTCGGTTTTCAATTGCAAAACTTGCCATTTTAATGTTTTATGTTTTTAGGACTCTTTTAATTTTGAGTTTCTTTTAGCTAGGGTTTGGTTTGCCTATATAAAGGCATTGCAAATACAATTTTTTTTTTTTTTTTTATGGTTAATATTAAATTTGCTTTGCAAACTTGAGAGCTTTTGATTAAAATTTTCTGTGAGGGTGTGATTCTCTCCATGGATCAAAATTTCGGCCGAGATGACTGGATTTTGGCCAAACCCAAGACGAAAATTTGGAAATTATCACCCCCCCCCCCCCGCCCCCCCGGGAAAAACGGAAAAATGAAATTATTGGCTGAAAATTGAAATTATCAACTGAGATTCTAAAGCCTAGTTTTCAAATTTTGGGGGTTTAAATGCCAGATCTGGCTTTTAAACCGGTTGTTTTTCCTCATCTTTCGGCTTTTTGCACATCTCGTTATCAATTACTACAGCTGACTCCCTTGTTTCAATCCTTGAGGCAAGGATTGCATGCATCCCATTGGATGTATGTCGTGATGATCTGCATATATATATATATATATATATATATATATATATATATATATATATATATATATATATAGCATGGGAGCATACGTTACGTAACTTTCATATTTCGTTTTACAAACATTGCTTTGTTTTTTATCCTTTTTTATTATTGTATATTCATAGTGGAAGATATATGACATGTTGACCTGCATAGTGTTGTAGAAATCGAACCTAATGGGAAAATCATAAAGGGAGCGTAGTCAAACTGAATCCTGAATTGTAAGATTCATGAAAGCTCTAAATGAGGGTTAAAAGATCTAATTTACTCTTCTTTTTTATAGGTAAGCTGGAATTAACCTAGACTCAAAGTTAATTATTCTCAACCTTTTAGTTTATGATTCATGAAAACACTAACTCCATATAATAGTTGGGATTGAACTTGCGACCTCAAGTTTTACTTAAGTCTACTTTTTATTTATCTATTTATTGGCAAGCTGGGATTGAACTTGCGACCTCAAGTTTGCAACGTTGTCCAACTTCTTAGTTTAGCAACAAGCCGTGTGATGTGATTCAACTTAACTTTAGAATTCTTAACAAAAAAGTGACAATACACAAACTGTGTGTCACCGGTTCATATAGTAACTCAGTTTTGTGGTTGTTAACCCACAAAGCTGAATCGTATGAATCAAATGAATCTTCTTAGATATTCGCTGAACTGTGCAAGATTCAGCTGAATTTTGTAATATTCAACTAGTGTAAGATTCATGCATGAATCCTGAATCACACACTATAGTATTCAATCTGAATTGAAAAGGTTCAGACAATATTGGACCTGTGACGCTGGGCGGGAACCCTAAAATGCATGAATAATGATTTAATGAGGATTTGCTGAAATTAAATAAATTAATTCAACCTTAATCGCAAAATTATCGTAATACCTTATGGTTATGAGAATTCCAATAGGTAAATCACGTGAGATCCGAATAGGGTTCAGTCCGATACTCGAGTCTCGTTAGCTTTACGGCAAGATCGGGCCTAGAGATAGAACTCTAGCTTTTCTAGGCTTAGGCGTTCGCCGCTAATCCGATGTAGAATCGTTAGATCTCACTAGGGTTGTGGGGTTAGGTAGATTTAGTCTTAGGTGGAAATTAGGTTTTCGGAATCGATGAACAAAATAGATTAGGGTTTAGAAAGGATGGATGAATTAGATGAAGATAATAGAAAAGAGTTAGGGAATAGAAAAGATAAAAAGATAACTTTGAGAATCACTCCCTTGGCTTCACACCAAACCCATCACGGGGAAGAAGACTCTTCATGCAAGCAAAAACTCTTCAATATTCATCAATAACTAATTAAATTGTGTTTACAAGCCTCTTTAAAAAGGCAACCAAATAATAATTCGAAATAAAAGTCCTAATAATAATAAAAGACTAAAAAGTAAATTTTCGCAAAATGAGAAATTTCCGTCGCTGGGCGGAACTCTCCACGGACCTCCGTCCTGGAAGTCATGGACGTCTGTCACCTACGGAGTCCAGACCCACGGATGTCTGTTGTGCATTAACCAGTGGGGCTTTCAATTCTCGGATGCCCGTCACCTGAACCCGCGGATGACGGTTTGCCTCCTTTTCTCCCTTGAGGTTGTGGTACTCGGGCTTCCCTTTCGTTTCTTCCGACGCTGGTAGAAGCGATGTGGTCCAAAACCGATGTCCATGTACTCGGTGTCCCCGTCCATTCCCCTGGACCAAATAGGTTCATCACCGATGAAATACGTTCGTGGTAGCTATTGAGCAAATCGGGGTCCAATCGGTGAACCTCATTCTCATGAATCCAAGTGTTTTCCGACTCCGGTTTTCCAACCCATTTAATCAAGTATTTCGGAAATCCTTCGTCAAGTGTGGATACGACATGATCATTTAGTATATCCTCAATCACATCTTGTCGTCTTTTACTTGGGAGAAGGGAGATGCACCGTTTGCAAGGTTTGGGTGGGGCTAGGGCTATGAGAGGGCTGAAAGGGATTTTCAGGAGGTAGGATTGAACCTAAGTAAGGAACCAGGTCCTCCACATTGAATGTTGAACTAACTCCCGTACCCGGAGGAAGCTCAAACATGTATGCATTAGGACCACTCCTAGCCAAAATTCTAAAAGGTTCAGCGCATCGGGATTGGAGCTTCTTTGTGGCTCCCGATGGAAACTGCTCAGGCCGAATTCGAACCATCACTTGATCACCCACCTGATATTCTTTGAATCGCCTGTGAGTATCAACGGCTAATTTATATTGATTGTTGCTTGAATTAATCTTCTATTTAATTTCAACATGCAAGCTATGAATGTGATGTGCAAATGCGTTGGTTGACTAAGATACTCTATGTGACTCTAACATGTGGATCAAATCTAAAGGGGTCCTAGGCTTATGACCATGTACAATCTCAAAGGGGTTCATGCCTATTGACCTATTGACATAATTATTATAGGCAAACTCAGCTATGGGCAAAATGGTATCCCAGGTTCTAGTATGATCACCGATAAGACTACGAAGGAGATTCCCTAAACTCCTATTGGTACTCTCGGTTTGGCCATCCTTTTGAGGGTGATAGGCCGATGAAAATTGGAGCATTATGCCCATCATGTGCCAAAGTGTCTTTCAAAAATAGCTAGTGAACTTGACATCCCTATCAGACACGATGGTTTTGGGCAACCCATGAAGACGCACGACATCCGTGACAAACAACTTAGCAATGTGGGATGCATCGAAAGTTTTGGAACAAGGTATGAAGTAGGCCATTTTAGAAAATCGGTCCACCAAAACAAAGATGGAATCGTGCTTCCTTGCAATCTTGGGAAGTCCGAGCACGAAATCCATTTAGAGGTCTTGCCACGGTGTATATGGCATGGGTAGTGGGGTGTACAAGCCGATATTTTGCTTACTCTGTTTCGACACTTGGCAAGTACGATAATGTTTGACATGCCGGGTGACATCTCTCATTAGGCTAGGCGAAAAGAACCTATCCTCTACGAGCGCGACAATCTTATTACGCCCGAAATGCCCGGCGAGGCTAACACTCCGGCATGTAACTCCCAACTGAGGAAGTCACGTAATGAAGTGCGAGGGATGCAAAGGCAATTGCCTTTGAACAAGTACCCATCCTGGATAGTGTACGCGGAGTATGTGTTGGTCGGGTCACTAAGGAGAGTAGTGTACTCTACCCCAAAATCTGGGCACTCGGAATACTCTTCTTTTAATCGTTCGAACCCGACGACCTCGGTGTTCATAGAGTGCAAAGTCGCCACTCGACGACTAAGCGCATCAGCAGCCCTGTTTTCAACACCGACCTTATGCTTCAACACGAAGCTGAACCCTTGGAGGTATTCAACCCATTTCGCGCGCCTCAGATTTAGCTTCTTCTAAGAGGCTCAGAAGCGTAAGGCTTCATGGTCGGAGAACAACACAAATTCTTGCAGCCTAAGGTAATGTTTCCAATACCATAAGGAACGAATGACCGCATAGAACTCCTTGTCATAGGTGGAGTAGTTTTGCTTCGCCTCATTAAGCTTTTCACTAAAATAGGCCAGTGGGTGACTCTCTTGGCTAAGCAATCCTATGCCTACACCCGATTCGTCACATACGACTTTGAAGACTTTGGAAAAGTCCGGCAAGCTCATGACGGGTGCACTACTCATCCGTTGTTTGATCTCGACAAAGGCTTTCGTCACGACTTTCCCTCATTTGAAGTCCCCCTTTTTCATGCAATCAGTGATTGGGGCCATGATGGTACTAAAGCTTTTGATGAAGAGACGATAGAAAGTAGCCAAGTCAGGGAAGCTGCAGACATGATGTATGTTCGTAGGCTCGGGCCACTCCACAATGGCTCTAACCTTTTCGGGGTCCGCAGCCATTCCATCGGCCGAGATAATGAATCCCAAGAAGACAACGGAACGTTGCGTGAAGGTGCACTTCTTGAGATTTGCAAACGACTTTTCGCCCTTTAGGGAGGGTCTCACAAACCAGCCTAAGGTGGTTCAAGTGTTAATCCTTGTCATGACTATAAATCAAGATGTCATCAAAATATACAAGGAATTTGTCTAGAAATGGCCTCAACACTTGGGTCATGAGTATCATGAAAGTACTCGGAGCGTTAGAAAGTTCAAATAGCATGACCGTCTACTCATAAAGACTATCCTTGGTCTTAAAGGCGGTTTTCCACTCATCACTGAGGCGGATTCGGACTTGATGGTAGCCACTTTTGAGGTCTATCTTTCAAAAGATAGTGGCACCAACCATCATATCTAGCATGTCGCCGAGCCTCGGTATGGGAAACCGATACTTGACTGTAATCTTGTTAATCACTCGACTATCCACACACATTCGCCAACTTCCATTCTTCTTAGGTGTGAGGAGTGTGGGTACGACGCAAGGGCTCATGCTCTCTTGAATGAACCCCTTCTGAAGGAGATCATTAATTTGTTGCGTTAATTCGGCGTGCTCAACCGGATTCAACCTGTAGTGGGGCAGGTTCGATAAGGTGGATCCGGGAACTAAGTCTATGGCGTGTTGAATTTCACGCGTTGGAGGGAGTTCATTCGGTAAGTCTTCGGGGAAGACATCTGCAAATTCTGTTAAAATCAGCTCAACCTCCTTGGGGGGTTTGCCCCTAGACTCGAGAGCTTTCTCGATAGTGATGACAATGTAGACCACGTTCTCATCCAAAGAAGCCTTTTCAAACTCCGAAGGGCTCACGATATTGATGGATTTAGATATCTCGCCCTTCTTTTCGACTATGTTGGTCGATGGTGTTTTGGGAGGCAAAGGGTGTAAGATGATCTTCTTGCCCTTATGCATGAATGTGCATATGTTTGATCGACCAAAAAGGGTCACGTCCATGTCGTAGAGCCACGACCTATCCAAAATGATATGGCCCACATCCATCGGCACTACATCATACCATAAGGTGTCCGAATAAGAACCCAATTGAATTGGTACACGACACCTTTTCGACACAGGAATGGATGAAGAGTCAACCCATGCAAATTTATAGGGTCTCGGGTGGGCTTCGGGTGTAAGCCTCAAGTGACGTATGGTGTGAGTTGACACTATATTGGTGCAGCTACTGCTGTCCACAATGACCTTATAATTCTTTTCACCTAATCTAGCAAATGTGTGGAAGATGTTCTCCCTTCGCCAGCCATCCTTCTCATCCCGCTGAGGTTGTGCAAGGGCACACCTCACAACTAAAGTACGACCACTATCATCACCCTCCTCATCGCTGGGTGTGACGTCCGACTCAAATACTTCTTCTTTAACCACTATCTCACCTTCATCCTCATCTCCCTCAAGGAAGAGATTCCTTTGGGGGTCTTTCGTAGGGCACTGGGCGGCAAAGTGGTCCATCCCATGACATTTATAGCACTTTTACTTGAGAGCTACCCCTCAAGGATTCTTCGACTACACCTTTTCCCTTTTCAAACCTTATATTGGTAGGGACAGGTTGTGTAGGTTTGGGGGGCGGGTTTTCAACATTAAATCGTCCCTCTCTTAAGCGATGACTAGTGTGTTGTGGCTCGCTTTGCTTCAACACCGATGTTTTCACATTCTGTTCGAGATCTTGTACAACAACGTAACATATCAAGTGTTTCCACAGGGTGAGAAATCAACTCTTTTTGCAATTCAAATCGCAATCCGGTGCGAAATCTAGAGAGTGATTCAGGGTCTTTCGATACCTTGGCCCTCATCATGAACTCTTTGAACTTGCCAATGTATTCGGTCATGGGCATACCACCTTAGTGTAAGTTTTGCCACTGGTCGAGGAGGCATTGGTGGTATGATAAAGGAACATACTTCTCAGCATGGATCAAAATATCGTTCGATACCGATACGTATCGGACGATACGTATCGGTTTTGGACTTGAACGATACGATACATTGGGTTTTTATCGCCCCCCTTAAAAACAGTTAAATTATTGTTCAAAGTATCGTTCGTATTGTTCAATGTATCGTTTGTATCGGGCGATAATTTTAAATTATCGGTTTTGTTGTTTTTTTTTTGGGGGGGAGCCGGAAAGTATCATTCGGAACCGATACGTATCGGTTTTGGGGCTGGACGATACGCCTTGAAAATCCGAGATTTTGATCCATGCTTCTTAGTAAATTTTTCCTTCATGTCGTCCCAACGGGTAATGGGAGGATAACCCGCATACACCCTTATGCGCTCGACATTAACCCAGAAGAGTCGAGCTTGTCCAATTAGTTTCATTTTAGCGAGCCTGACACAACGGTTGTCCTTCATGCCATACCAATCAAAATGTTGGTCCATGTCGGAAAGCCAATCGAGAAAAACTGTAGGGTCCATTCTTCCATCAAAAGTTGGAATGTCAACTTGGACATTCTTGAGGAGTTGCACTTCGGGGTCATAGTCATCTCTACGATAATCCCTACGGTTCCAGTTTCGATCATCTTGGCGACCATTACATTCAAAGCGTGGACCTTCAAGCTCTCGACGCTAATCATGATGCTCATCCAACCCATCTAACTGGTTGATTCGATCACGCAGCATATCATTAGAAGTCTCTAGTGTTGTCTAGGCTTGTTCTATGATACTCAGTTGCTCATTAATTGCACCCAACTCATCTTGCATACCTCTAAGAGCATCGAGAATCTCATTCGAGGCCATGGTGATCACATATGTCTATTAGGGTTCTAATATGGAATGCAATATGGACTCATAAAAAGAAAAATAAATGCAACAAAATGAAATATGACAAGCAATTATGCCCTAACCTAGAAAACCTAGGGCTTTGATACCAAAACTGATGCAGGACAGGAACCCTAAAATGCGTGAATAATGATTTAATGAGGATTTGCCAAAATTAAATAAATTAATTCAACCTTAATTACAAAATTATCACAATACCTTAGGGTTATGAGAATTCCGATAGGTAAATCACACGAGATCCGAATAGGGTCCAGTCCGATGCGTGAGTCCCGTTAGCTTTACAGCAAGATCGGACCTAGAGATAGAACTCTAGCTTTTCCAGACTTGGGCGTTCGTCGCTAATCCGATGTAGAATCGTTAGATTTCACTAGGGTTGTGGGGTTAGGTAGATTTAGGCTCAGGTGGAAATTAGGTTTTCGGAATCGATGAACAAAATAAATTAGGGTTGGGGAATAGAAAAGATGGATGAATTAGATGAAGATAATAGAAAAGAGTTGGGGAATAGAAAAGATGAAAAGATAACTTTGGGAATCACTCTCTTGGCCTCACACCAAACCCATCATGGGGAAGAAGACTCTCTCTTCATGCAAGCATAAACTCTTCAATATTCATTAATAACTAATTAAATTGTGTTTACAAGTCTCTTTAAATAGACAACCAAATAATAATTCGAAATAAAAGAGTCCTAATAATAATAAAAGACTAAAAAGCAAATTTTCGCAAAATTAGAAATTTTCGTCGCTGGGCGGAACTCTCCACGGATGTCCATCCTGGAGGTCACGGACGTCCGTCGCCTATAGAGTCCAGACCCAGGGATGTCTGTTTTGCATTAACCAGTGGGGCCTTCAATTCTCTAATGTTTGTCACTAAACCCACAGGCGTCCGTCAATGGTTTATGGACGTCCGTCACCGATGACAGTTTGCCTCCTTTTCTCCCTTGAGGCTGTGGTACTCGGGCTTTCTCTTCGTTTCTTTCGACGCCAGTAGAAGCGGTGTGGTCCAAAACCGATGTCCATGTGTTCTGCGTCCCCGTCAACCTGCATATATACACCATTCCCTTCAAAAACCTGGTGTCGAGCATGCATCTGACTACTTTATATCTATATAAAACAGGTGTATGATGTGTTCAAGAATTCATTGGTCTTTTTACTGCATATGAATTTCTCTTGGGGGCATTTGTTCTATAACTGACCTAAAGGATTATTCTGCTATACGCTTAGCCAGTCGGCATAGTATCATGAGAGTAGTCATGCATGCAGCTGATAATGTTTGTGTTCCTGAAGCTTTAATTTAAATACATATTTTCAGGTAATCTCACTTTGTTGGAAAGTTGGATCCTCCAAAACTGGACTGAAGGGCATGAAAGAGGTATGACCATAAGAGATTAAAGTAGAATCTGCAGTGTATAATGAATTTTATTGTGGCTGTAAATAACCCGAAATTGTCTCCAGGTTGCAAAGGGCTACAGAGAAAAGGAGAAAGTGGGGTTTGCTAATCTATCTCAGGGGATTGATGTTTATGTCTGTCCTCGCAGCGACACTATAATCACAATACTTGCAAAATACGGGTTCTTCAAGGGTATGGCAGCAGTTGAAGATGACCAAGATTCATTAATTGGTTGTGTTGTGTGGCGGAGAAACCGCAAATCATCAAATTCTGTATCTAAGAAATCCGAGAGAAAAGTACTTCCTTCGTTGGAGCAGCCAATTAACTCCCCTTCGGAGACTACCATCTCCCAAAGTGCAGAAACTACTCCACATGCATCTGTGCAAGAATCAGAAAGTAAGATCAGTAAACCATGTGTAACACAAACGGATGGGGCTTCCAGCCCAAAGAATCCTGTCACTAGATCCGCTGCCTTTGAAAGTACTAGAAGTTTTGCTTCCGACAGCAAAAATACCCAGTCGAGAAAAGACCCAATCAATGGAAGTAATCCTTTCAACGCTATGCCTATGTTAGCTCCCTTGGTCCCAAATAGCCCTCCATTGATTTCAACGGGACCATCAAGCGCACCGAATCCTGATTCCAGCTCTTCGCTGGACCCTACCAGAGGGGTATCGAAAGTGGAGGTTCCCATCGTACAAGTTTCAGAACATAAGACACCTCACACACCAACTGCTTCCATTCTTCCCGGGCAATCTCTAGTGTTAATGGAAGATCAGCAGAGACCTGCAAGCAGCCCTGATGATGATGATGATCTCCCAGAGTTTGACTTCAGTACTGCATGTGGACTCTCTCAGCATTCAGTAACAAAGCCTTTGTTGTCCAGTAACGATGCTAATTATTCAGATGGTCCTTTTGGAAAGAAACTTTCAGTTGAAGGAATCAATAATGCAAGTGGACCAGCACGTGTTTTGCAACTTTTAACGCCAACCACGGTTATCAATCAACAAAGACCAGAGTCCTCTAATTTTTCAGCCCTTGCATTCAGTACCGGTCAAGGAATGCCCACACCAAATAAACTCGGACAGCATCAAACACAAGGGTTAATTTTGCCCAGTTCTGAGAATAAGCAAACAGCCATTAGCAGTGAACATTTAAGCAAACCGAGTACTGTGAAACAGGTTAGCTCAAGCTCAGGAGTCACTGATACAGTTTTTTCACGAAAAAATCGATGGGATGATGATGATGACAATGACATGCCTGAGTGGTGCCCACCAGATCTAGACCACCCGAAACATCCACGAACCACGACAACTTTTAGACCCCCCATTCCCTCTCCAATGCCTAGGCAAGCATCAGAAAAGGTACCATCTCAATCCCCTTCGTTTGCTCAGCCTCCAGTGCCTCAATTTTTTCCACATGGATATAAGCCGAGGCCTCTTGGTCATCAGCCTCCAAGTAACACTGCGTTGCCGGTACAAGCAAGACCCGGTGGTGGGTATGTTCAATCGGGTTCAAATTCTTCCCCGGGTTTTAATCCCAACATACCGTCGAGACCTAGGTACCCTCTGTTTGATGTAAGACCTCATATAAGGCCTTCTGATTGGAAGTTGGATTGGAGGTCTTGAGGTTCAGAGGAGTTAGTGATGGTTCTAAATATGTTTGTAAGAAGACAGCTGGTCCAGATAATGATTTCTCAGAGATGGCATTCTTCAACAATTATCAGCCTCAGCAGAATCTACGGAGTGTGCTTATGTGAAATAGATTAACTCTTTAGCTATGCAGGAAGAATCATGAAAAATTCATGTTTCCTGAGAGTTTGTAGTTATCTCAGAGGAGCTAGTTCTTTGTGCAAAGTGTCCAATGTTGTGTTCTTAAGCAAGGCAGTTCGTTCTTGATATGTTTCGGACCAACTTACTAAATATTTTTCTATGATTCTGTGATTCCGATGAATTTTGCAGTGACAGAATGCAGTGTGTGTAAAGCTAGGCTATTGCCAGATTGCCAAACGGCTCTGTGATTTTTCTTATGCGGCTGGTCAGTCCTTGTAGTAGAGATTCTTAAAGAGAACAAAAAGAACAAAAAGAATCTTTGTTCCGATAGAATCTGACACAGGATAAGGCCCTAAACTTCGTGCATGCGATGATTTGATCACTAGCCGAAATTAAACTCAATTAATTTAAGCAAAAAATTTGAAAATAATGCGAATACCTTAGGAGTTCGTAGTTTTTCATGTGAGATCGAGCTGTGGTTCGAATTGGGTCCAGTCCGGGCATTAGATCCATTAGACTTGCAGTGCAGATCGGCCCTAGAGGTAGAACTCTAGGTTCTCTAGATTAGGGCGCTCGTAGTTCAATAAGGGATTGCTGGTGTAGGGTATTTTGATGCGGAATGGTTTAATGGCTCTGAAGAGATATAGGATGTTGAATCGGATCGATTCAATGACTTGGGGAAAAGCTAGGGTTTAAGATTTCGGGTATTTGAAAGGGCAATGGCAGATTTAAGGTTATAAAATTTAAAGCAGGGAAGATAGATCAAAACGAGATAAAATAGTAAAGGATGGATTGTGGGCTTCACACCAAACCCTTCTCAGGAATCGAAGAATCACTCTTTAGAATCGCTCATCTCAAGCAAGGAAGCAAAAAACTTGTTTCATTAATCAAATCACTGATTACATTATTTATCGAGAGACCTTATATAGGAGCATGGATCAAAATGTCGGAAAATCGATATGTATCGTCCGAGCTTAAAACCGATACGTATCAGACGATACGTATCGGTATTGGACGATACATTGAATGTATCGTCCGGGTAAATACATATAGCTGACTGATACGGTACATTCAATGTACCGTATCGGTAGGGTCCGATACTGACACGTATCGGTATCGGATGAAATTTTGATCCATGTATAGGAGGTCTTAAAGTAAAACCCTAAAACGAAAATAAACATAAAAGAAAGATAAACTTGCCCCTAAAATTTAAGTCTAAACAAGTTCTTGCGTGATTTCGATCGATTGAAAGTGAAACTCGATCGATCGAAATTAAAACTCCATTGATCGAAATTGATACTCGGTCGATTGATTTATATATATCACCGGTGATACTCGATCGATCGAAATGGATATTCGATCGATCGAGTATACAATTCAATCGATCAAATTATAGATATATGTTCACGCCAGAACAAGTGTTTTTCCTCGCCATCATTCGATCGAAATAGGACTTCAATCAATCGAAGTAAGGGTCTCGATAGATCGAATCCTGGTTTGATCGATCGAAATTGTAGTGCTCCTTCAAATCGCAAAATTTTATTCTTTACGCCTGGTTCTGATTTCCATTCTGCTTTTTCTGACGTCGGTATACGCGAAATGGACCGTATCCGAGGTCTACGATGTCGGCATCCCTCTCAATTCTCCCGGGCCGAAATGGCTTCATCACCGATGAAGTGGTGTTGTGATAGAGATCGAGCATGTCAGGGTCCAGGTGTCGCACCTCTTCTTCAGTTAACCATGTGTTCTCGGAGTCCGGCTTTCCCGACCATTTAATCAAGTATTTCTGAAATCCTCCATCATGGGTGGATACCGCAAAATCATCTAGTATCCCTTCGATCCCATCTCTCCGCTACTTGCATGGGGAAGAGAATGGTAGGGGTTGCAGGGTGGAGCTGGAATTTGGGCTCGAGACTGCTTGGAAGGGGTTGGTGGGGGGTGGGGCTGAGGCCGAAGAAGGAACTAGGTCCTCCACATTGAATGTAGAGCTGACCCCTATATCATGTGGAAACTCGAGAACATATGTATTAGGCCCGCTCTTTACCACAACTCTAAAAGGTCCAGCATCGCGGACTTGGAGTTTTTTTGCTGTTCTCATTGGGAACCGTTCAGGCCTAATCTGAACCATTACATAATCCCCTACCTTGAATTCTTTGAAACACTTATATGCATCCGCAGTTATCTTGTATTGTTCATTGCTCGCATTAATTTTTTTTCTAATTTTGGCATGCAATTCATGAATGTGTTGTGCGAATGTATCGGCTGACTCGGAAACTTGATGGGATGTAGACATGAGAATTAAATCAATGGGTGTCCTAGGCCTATGACTAAGTAAAACCTCAAAAGAACTCATGCCTAGGGACCTATTGACTGAATTATTGTATGCAAATTCGGCTATAGGCAATGTAGAATCCCAACTCCTAGGGTGATCACCAACAAGACAACGGAGAAGATTACATAAGCTCCTATTGGCGGATTTCGTTTGGCCATCTATTTGAGGATAATAGGCCGAAGAAAATTGGAGCATGGTACCCATCATGTGCCATAAAGTTTTCCAAAAATAATTGATAAACTTCACGTCTCGATCCAACACAATCGTCTTGGGTAGCCCATGGAGACGCACAACTTCCCCGAAAAATAATTTGGCTATGTGAGCCGTATGGGAGGTTTTAGAGCAGGGTATGAAGTGGGTCATCTTGAAAAAGCGGTCCACTACCACAAAAATAGAATTGTGCTTCCATTGAGTCTTGGGAAGTCTGAGCACGAAATCCATAGAGATATCTTGCCACAGGGTGTTCGGCACGGGTAAAAGGGTATACAAGTCTGTATTCTACTTAATTTGCTTCGCAACTTGGCATGTACGACATTGTTTCACGACCCTAAAGACATCTCTCACAAGGTTAGACCAATAAAACCTATCCTCAATGAGGGCACTGATCTTATCGCGCCCAAAATGTCCGGCAATCCCTTCGGCATGTAACTCCCAGATGAGGAAGTCACGCAATGAAGTACGAGGGATACACAAATGATTTTCTTTGAACAAATACCCATCCAGCAGGGTATACTCGGAGTTAATGTTGTTCGGATTTTCAAGGATAATAGTGTATTCTATCCCGAAATATGGGCAATCAGGATAATCTTATTTCAACTACTCAAATTCGATAACCTCAGTGATCATAGGCTGCAAAGTCGCCACTCGACGACTAAGCGCATCAGCCACCTTATTCTCGACACCGGCCTTATGCTTCAACACGAATGTGAACCCTTGAAAGTACTTGACCCATTTCGCGTGCCTCAGGTTCAACTTTTTCTGAGAAGCAAGAAAACGTAAGGTTTCGTGATTAGAAAATAACATAAATTCCTGCGGCCGCAGGTAATGTTTCCAATACCAAAGAGATCGGATGACCACATAAAACTCCTTGTCATAGGTGGAGTATTTCTACTTGGCTTCATTAAGCTTCTCACTAAAATAGGCCACAGGGTGGCCCTCTTGGCTCAGCACTCCACCTATGCCTACACTCGATGCGTCACATGCTATTTCAAAGACTTTAGAAAAGTTTGGTATGTGCAATCGGTAATGGGAGCCATATGGTACTAAAGTTTCAGATGAAACGATTATAAAATGTGGCCAAGCCATGGAAGCTACGGACTTTATGAATATTTCGAGGTTCGGGCCACTCCACAATGGCCTTAACCTTCGCAGGGTCCGCAACCATCCCGTCTACTGAGACAATGAATTCCAAGAATACAACAGATTGCTGTATGAAGATGCACTTCTTGAAATTCGTGTATACCTTTCTCCCCTCAAGGTTTCGCAAACCAACCTTAGATAGATAATGTGTTGTTCCTTATCCGGGCTATAAATTAAGATGTCATCAAAATATATGACAAGGAATTTGCCAAGGAATGGCCTCAACACTTGGGTGATGAGCCTCATGAATGTGCTCGGGGCATTGGATAACCCAAAAGGCATGACCATCCACTCATAAAGACCGTCTTTGGTCTTAAAAGCAATTTTTCATTCATCAACAGGCCAAATACGAACTTGATGGTAGCCACTTTTAAGGTCTATCTCGAAAAAGATAGTGATGCCAACTATCATATCAAGCATGCTATCAAGCCTTGGTATGGGAAACCGATATTTAACCATAATCTTATTAATTGCACAGCTATCCACACACATGCGCTACGTATCATCTTTCTTAGGAGTGAGTAATGCGGGTACAACATATGGACTCAGACTCTCTTGGATGACCTTCTGAAAGAGCTCACTGACTTGTCGAGTCAACTCGGCGTGCTCAATAGGATTCAACCTGTAGTGGGGCAGGTTCAGTAATGTGGATCCGGGAACCAAGTCGATTGCGTGTTGAATGTCACGCATGGGAGGGAGCTCATTAGGTAAGTCTTCGGGGAAGACATCCGCAAATTCACTCATGATTGGCTCAACCTCCTTGGGGTACTCACGTGTTGACTCAGGAGTACTTTCAACAGTGACGACGACATGCACTATGCTCTCATTTTACGATGCTCTCTCAAACTCTGAAGGGCTCACAATGTTGATGGCCTTGGATTGGCCTCCCTTCTTTTCAATTATGTTGACTAATGGTGCTTTGGGAGCCAAAGGGTTAAGAGTGATTTTCTTGCACTTATAATTGAACGTGCAAATATTAGATCGACCAAAAATGATCACATTCAAGTCATAAAGCCATGGCCTCCCTAAGATGATGTGGCCCACGTCCATCAGTACCATATCGCACCATAAGGTGCCCGAGTATGAACCCAATTATATGGGTACACGACACCTCTGTGACACGAGAATGGATGAAGAGTCAACCCATGCAACTTTATAAGGTCTCGGGTGGGCTTCGGGTGTAAGCCTTAAGCGGGTGACGGTATGTTCTGACACCACATTGGTGCAGCTTCCGCTATCTACGATAACCCTACAACTCTTTGTCTCACATGTGGCAAAGGTGTGAAAAATGTTCTCCCTCCGCCAATCCTCCTTTTTATCCCGTTGAGGTTGTGCAAATGCACACCTCACAAGTAGAGCACGACCCATGTCATCACCTTCCTCATCACTAGGTGTGACATTCGGCTCAAAGACCTCTTCTTCATAAACTTCGTCATCCTCGTTGCCCTCTCCCTCGACATAGAGATTCCTTTGTGGGTTTCTCTTAGGGCATTGGGCGAAAAAATGTCTCAACCTTTGACAGTTGTAACACTTGATGTGAGAACCACCCTTCGAGGATTCTCCGACTACACCCTTGCCTTTGTCAAACCACACATTGGCAGATGTGGATTTGTGGGTTTGAGAGGTAGGTTTTCAGCACTTAGTCTCACTTCACCGGTATGAGATTGACCGGTGTGAAAATCAGATCGTCTAACCACCGTCATTTTCAAATATCGTTTAAGGTCCTGAACGACGGTGTAGCATTCGGAAAGAGTCTCAATAGAGTGAGAGACTAACTCTTTTTGCAAGTTAAGTCTCAATCCGGTGCGAAATCTAGATAGAGTGACTTGAGGGTCTTCGAACACTTTGGCTCTCATCATGAATTCTTTAAATTTGCCAATGTAGTCCCCGCGGGCATACTACCTTGACGTAGATTTTGTCATTGATCGAGGAGACGATGGTAGTATGAGGAAAAAACGTATTTCTCTATAAGGCGCTCCTTCATGTCCTCCCAACGAGTAATGGGAGTACAACCCGCATTTGTTCTGATGCGCTTAACGTTGACCCAAAAGAGTCATCGGGCTTGGCCTATGAGCTTCATTTTAGCATGTCTAACACACCTCTCATCGCTCATGCCAAACTACTCAAAGTGTTGATCCATATCGAATAACTAATCGAGGAAGACTTGAGGGTCTAATCTTCCATCGAAAGTTGGGAACTCAACTCGGACATTTTTAAGGAGTTTCTCTTCCGGGTCGTAGTTATCTTCATGATGATCCATCCTATGATTCCGGTTTCGATTATGTTGGTAGTAATTTCGTTCGAAACGTGGATTATTACGCTCACGGGGTGGTTCGAGGTACTCACCACCCTCGTCTAACCGATTGACTCGGTCTAACAACCTCTCATTGGATGTTTCATGGTTCCTTTGGGCTGTCTCTATGACATCCATTCGATCATTGATCCATTTTAGATCATCCCTCCATTTTAGATCATCCCTCATGCCATTAAGAGCCTCGGCAATCCCATTCATATCCATGGTGATACGGTTCACTAATGACGAGCTCTAGAATGACATGCAAAATGAATTGGCAATGAAGGGGACCTTTTGACAAACACGTGATGTGCACACCTTGGCCAAAACAGAAATAAGATGCAATAAAATTTAAGTGTAATGAATTTTAATGCCACACAAATATGCCCTAACCTAGAACTTAGGCTTTGATACCAAAACTGACGCAAGACAAGGCTCTAAACTTCATGCATGCGATGATTTGATCACTTGCTGAAATTAAACTCAATTAATTTAAGCAATGAATTTGAAAATAATGCGAATACCTTAGGAGTTTGTAGTTTTCCATATGAGAGATCGAGCTGTGATTCGAATCGGGTCGAGTCCAAGTGTTAGATCCGTTAGACTTGTAGTGCAGATCGGCCTTAGAGGTAGAACTCTAGGTTTTCCAGATTATGGCGCTCGTAGTAATAAGGGATTGCTGGTTCAAGATATTTTGATGTGGAATAGTTTAATGGCTCTGAAGAGACGTAGGATTGTTGAATCAGATCGATTCAATGGCTTGGGGAAAAGCTAAAAGGATAGATTGTGGGTTTCACACCCTTGGCTTCACACTAAACCCTTCTCGGGGATCGAAGAATCACTTTCCGGAATCGCTCATCTCAAGCAAGGAAGCAAAAAACTCTTTTCATTAATCAAATCACCAATTACATTGTTTATCGAAAGACCTTATATAGGAGGTCTTAAAGTAAAACCCTAATGGGTCGGGCCTAATGGGTCACTATTCAACGGGTCAATTCGGTCTATTGGGCCAAACGGATTGGTCAAATGTTGACCGTTGGACCCAACCGTTTTATAACCGCTTATAAAGGTGTATAACCATTCGAATTTGAATTCGAAAAGTTACAACCTTTCATGCAGCCGTTGGATGTAGCGGTTGAGATCTTTGAAAGATTTGAGCCGTCCAAAATATGACTGTTGGTCCAACAGTCATATTGAAATTTCTATATAAGGAGGCCTTAGGACACAGATTGAAAAACTCTGAAATCCATCGGAATCCTTGCATAAAACTTGAGAATTCCTCTTGCTATCTTCTTTTGGTGGTACTCCATCGGATTGAGTTTTCTGGGGCGATCCTCTCATGCAAAGTAACGGATCGCATCCAAGAGATTGGGCTCGTTGTATCCTGAAGCGTCTATTGGAACCCTTTTGCAAACTCGAAGATTTACTCGGTAGGGAGCGAATAGCGTTTAAAGACAACGATTCGTGCCTCGAGTCCAATTCTCTTGCCCTTTTCATCATTTTCGGATTACATTCTCAAATTTCATCTAACAATTTTAAAACGCTATCCTCTTTTATAATGGCTTCAAATCGAAGTGATGACTCACGACTTCTCAAATTGGAGCGATTCGGCAACAACTTGAAGATGGCAACAGAAGATACATTTCAGATGTTGGCGACTTTGAAAGTTGCTTATGTCCTAACCACTCCAAAACCCATGGAACTGAAGATTCGATGGAGAATCTCTTGCCAATGCTCATAAACGCCGAAATGGGAGCAAGATGATTATATCCAGAAGGGCACATTCTCAATATGCTAGCAAATTCTCTCTTCGATGTGTACCGAGCATGTCTGCAATGGAACTTTGGAAGGCGCGGAGACAAAGTACAAAATGAAGATGCCGATAAAGAGCTTCATTGTAAGTCAGTATTTAGATTTTAAAATGACTGATAATAAACCGATTCTCGATCAAGTTCATGAGATTCAATATATTATCGGTCAAATTAATCAAGAGGGCATAAAAATGGATCCCATTTTTCACAATCATGCTATTATCCACAAATTGCCTGCCTCATGGAAGGACTGCAGAAACACTCTCAAACATAAAAAGAAAGAGCTTTCGTTTGAAGAGTTGTGCCACCATCTTCGAGTTGAAGATGAACTTCGTGTTCGCGATAAGAAAGATGAGCAATCTCAATTAACTTCAAAGGCTCATATGGTGGAGGTTGGTACGTCCAAATCACATGGAAAGCGGAAAGGCAACTTCAATTCTGATAAGGCTAACAAGAAAATTAAGAGCCAAGGTCATCAGGGCCAAAAGAAAAAGGGCAGTTGTTATCACTGTGGTAAACCCGGTCACTTCAAAAAGGATTGCAGACTTCTGAAAAGGGAGAAAGAATCTCAAGCTTAATGTGACCAAGAAGAAAAGTTTGTAGCCATGATTTCAAATCAACATGGTTGGAAGCAAAAAGATGGTGGATCGATTACGGTGCCACTAGGCATGTTTGTAATCGCCGATCTTTCTTTGCCAACTATGCGGAGGACACAAACGGACAAGAGCTCTTTATGGGGAACGCTTCAACGCAAAGGTCAAGGGTTGGGGAAAATCAATCTTAAATTGACCTCCGATAAGACCCTTACTTTGACCGATGTATCAGATGTTCCCGAGATTCGTAAGAATTCGATCTCGACCAGTTACTCAATAAACATGGTTTCAAGTTAGTCTTTGAATCGGATAAAGTTGTAATCACTAAGGGTGGTGTATTTGTGGGGAAAGGATATGTCTAATGGGATGTTCAAATTGAATGTAATCAATGAAATGCCTTCTTCTTATATTGTTGATTCTCTTTCATTATGGCATGATAGATTAGGGCATGTGAATGCTAATCGTTTAAATTCTATGATAAAATTAGGATTAATTCTAGATGCGAGAAAAATATTCATGATAAATGTAGAATTTGCTCAAACTAAAATCACTAGAAAACCTTTCAATTAAGTAGAAAGAAAATCTCATATGTTAGAACTCATGCATTCTCATATCTAAGTTTTAAATAGTATTTTAACTAGAGGAAAAAGATATTTTATAACATTTATTGATGACTATTCAAAATATAGTTATGTTTACTAGATAAAACATAAAGATGAAGCTTTAGGAAAATTTGAAGCTTAAAAAGTACAAGTTGAAAATGAGTTAAATTTTAAAATTAAAACTTTAAAATCTGATAGAGGAGGAGAAAACACTTCGGATGATTTTAGTGAATTTTGTGAAAATGTGGGGTCGTATTTTCATTTAATCGCACTTACACTCCTCAATGTAATGGTACAAAGCAGAAAGAAAAAATCGAACTTTAATAGAAATGGTAAATGCTATGCTTTTAAACTCGTTTAAATTTAAATTTATGGGTGAAGCACTTCTCACCGCTTGTCATCTTTTAAATAGAGTGCCACAAAGAGTTCTAGTATAACTCCCTATGAGTTATGGAAGAAAAGGAAACCAAATCTTAAATATCTCAAAGTGTGGTTTGAGCTCGTTAGATTACCGATCTTAAAAGACCCAAATTAGGTAATAGGGCCATTGAATGCGATTTATTGGATACTCATTAACCAAGATAAAGCCTACTGATTTTTGGTAAGCCCGAATCTAAGGGTGCAATTGATCAAAATAGTATAATTGAATCTAGAGATGCTGAATTTTATGAACATTATTTTCTTCTATTCCTAGAATTAATGAAAATTCGATAAAGAAAATTAATTATAAATTCGAAAATATAGAAAACACGGATCTCGTAAAAGCAAAAGAGTGCGAAAAGAAAAACTTTTGGTTCGGATTTTTATATGTTTGTAGTAGAGGAACAAGATCGTAACAAGTAAAGGAAACCATGTTTTCTTTTCATATTGAAAATGATCCATTAACATTTAATGAGGCTATAAAATCGCAAGATGTCGCTTTTGGAAGGAAGCAATAAATGATGAAATAGAATCTATAATGGGTAATAAAACATGGAAACTAGTTGATCTTCCCAGAGGATCTAAACCTATAGGTTGTAAATGGATTTTCAAAAAACTTAAAATGATGGAACTATAGATAAGTTTAAGGTCCGATTGGTGGCAAAAGGATTTAGACAAAGGAAGGTATTGACTTTTTGATACTTATGCACCGATGGCAATTTCAACTATTAGGATCTTAATAGCACTTGCTTCTATTTATCATTTACAAATTCATCAAATGGATGTAAAACGCATTCTTAAATGGTGAATTAGAAGAAGAAGTTTATATGGAACAACAAGGTTTTGTAATGACGGACGAGGAGCATAAAGTTTGTAAATTAATTAAATCTCTTTATGGTTTAAAACAAGCTCCTAAACAATGGCATGAAAAATTTGAAAGTGTTATTGTTTCTAACGGTTTCAAAATTAATGAATCTGATAAATGTGTTTATAGTAAATTTTCTGTAAATAAGGGAGTTATCATATGTTTATATGTAGATGATATGCTTATATTTGGTACTGATTTAGATAGTATAATGGATACTAAATCTTTTCTCTCTTCTAATTTTGATATGAAAGATATGAGTAATGCTGATGTCATCTTAGGAATCAAAATAGTAAGAAAGCGACAATGAGCTTACTTTAACCTTACCTCATTACATAGAGAAAATTCTCAATAAATATAATCATTTAGATGGTAAACAGCATCTACACCATATGATCCTAGCGTCAAACTTGTTTATAATAAAGGTAGATCTGTAAATCAGTTAGAATATGCTAGAGTAATCGGTAGTTTGATGTATGCAATGCACTGTACTAGGCCTGACTTGGCATATGCAGTTGGAAAATTAAGTAGATATACAAGTAATCCATGTCATGATCATTGGAATGCTATATCTCGTGTATTTAGATATTTAAAAGGAAGTGTACATTATGGATTGCATTATTGTGATTTTCCTAATGTTTTAGAAGGATACATGATGATGCAAGTTGGAATTCAGATTCAGATGAATCCAAGGCTACGAGTGGATGGGTATTCACTCTCGGTGGTGCTGCGATCTCATGGGGATCTAAAAAGCAAACATGTATTACCCATTCCACAATGGAATCTGAGTTTATTGCCTTAACATGTGGCAAAGAGGCGAATGGCTTCAAAATTTACTCTTGAAATTCCTTTTGTGGCCAAAGCCTATGCCACCTATTACAATAAATTGTGATAGTGAGGCTACGAGCAAAAGCCTACAATAAAGTTTATAATGGTAAGAATAGACATATTGGTCTCTGGCCGTTATGTTAGAGAATTGCTCAAGGATGGAGTAATTGGGATAGACTCAATTCGGACCAATAATAATTTGGCTGATCCATTTACCAAAGGACTTTCTAGAGAATTGGTAAAGAAAACATCTATCGGGATAGGACTAAAACCATATAATTGATCACCTATGTCAAAAATCCAACTTAATATTTGTTCACCAAATCCTTAAGTTCAATGGAAGAAATACGACATGAGAGTGATGATTAGAAGCACTTTAATTTAGCTAAAATGTCCATCCCAAGACAGTGTCAAGTGCACCCGAATCAGAATGACAAAGAGAAGGATGAGTACATACTCATAATAAGTCTAACATTTTATGTTAATGTGTTTGGATTCTGAAACATATTGACTTACCTATGTGAATGTGGAGGTCGGCCGCTTCCTATGAGATTATGGTTTTCTCAAAAAACATTCATGAAACTGTGGTATAAGCACAAGGCCATAATAGTGCTAGCTTTATAGAAAACTAGATCTTAAGAAAAATATGTGTGTTATTTATCC
Organism: Chloranthus sessilifolius; assembly: GCA_021018995.1. Classification (NCBI taxonomy): domain Eukaryota; kingdom Viridiplantae; phylum Streptophyta; class Magnoliopsida; order Chloranthales; family Chloranthaceae; genus Chloranthus; species Chloranthus sessilifolius. The sequence continues at coordinate 100,854,265 of CM037589.1, forward strand.
TCATGTCATATAGGGTCCTCGATTCAAGACTATGGTCTCTGTGTACTACGATAAGACTTTGATAAGTTTACACTAAGTGAAGGTTCAAACCCAAAAGGTACCTTTCATGGTATGCACATATTTTCATTAGTGTCTTTATTTTATTTGAAATTTATGGGGATTGTTATATTTATTAATATAATAAATATTTTAATAATTTAAAGAAAATAAAACTTTATTTGATTTCTTAGTTTTGGGTTGGGTTTTTAGGCAATAGTTATTCTCAAGTTTTATATGCAAATGAATAGTCCCACATTGGTAAAAATAAAAAGTGCCTAGGCTATATATAGAACCTTTCACCTTCTATTATTGTTTAACAATAATAAGAGAAGAGTGTGCCTAGCGGCGAGTCATTGTCGCGGCGTGGCGATTAGCGTTTAGCGCATTAGGCGCTTTAGGCGCTAAGACGACTTTGCACTTCGCACGCGTGTGCATCGCAAGGAGAGGTTTGAATTTTTGACCAGTGCAGATCCAATCTGGATTATTCGTGGGTTGGGTCCGGCCTAATGGGTCACTATTCAACGGGTCAATTCGGTCTATTGGGCCAAACGGATTGGTCAAACGTTGACTGTTGGACCCAACCGTTTTATAACCGCTTATAAAGGTGTATAACCATTCGAATTTGAATTCGAAAAGTTACAACCTTTCATGCAGCCGTTGGATGTAGCGGTTGAGATCTTTGAAAGATCTCGAAAGCCGTCAAAATATGACCGTTGGTCCAATCATATTGAAATTTCTATATAAGGAGGCCTTAGGACACGATTGAAAAACTCAAATCCATAATCCTTGCATAAAACTTGAGAATTCCTCTTGCTATCTTCTTTTGGTGGTACTCCATCGGATTGAGTTTTCTGGGGCGATCCTCTACTGTTGCAAAGTAACGGATCGCATCCAAGAGATTGGGCTCGTTGTATCCTGGAAACGTCTCGCTGGAACCCTTTTGCAAACTCGAAGATTTACTCGAGTAGGGAGCGAATAGCGTTTTAAAGACAACGATTACGTGCCTCGAGTCCAATTCTCTTGCCCTTTTCATCATTTTCGGATTTCTGTTCTCAAATTTCATCTAACAGTGAAAAGGGGATCCCGATTGTTTGCAGGGGTCATAAAGTTTCTTACGGTCAATTTTTGACTACATTTCATAGTTAAATGATTTCATAATCTTGTTAAGGGATAACACTAACGCAATTGATAGAAGTTTCACAATATTATATGTAATTTATTAAAAGACTATAAAACAAAATCAATCAGGCCGCGAGAAATCTAAATGGTTCTTAACTTCGTCGACAGTGGCAGAGAGAAGAAATCTAAATTGCTTCTTTGCTCCTTGACAAAATAATTTAGGAGAAATCTTGTCAAACTCAGAGGAGCAAAGAATCTATCCAGTTCAATCAAGCATGGGTCATCTTAGATCAAGCGGACCAACAAAATCACCAAAATCCTCATTGGCGAGGAGACTCCCTCGCAGTTGTTTCTTTTGTGAGAAAAGCTAGTGACATTGAAATCTCCAACCATTACCCATGAGAATTCCCTATTGGAGGCATCCATTTTGGAAATCTTCGGCCACAAAATACCACAGATGCTTCACTGAAAGTTTATTTCCCAACCCAATAAAAAACATTATAATCTGATGGGTCATAGCAAATGAATCTGTAAAGAGGGTACTTTTATTAGCAGTACCTTTGCATTTCAAAGTCATCAATTCTTAGCCAACATGAAAATCAAACTCTTCTTATCGAAAAAAAGTATAAAAGAAAAAAAGAAAAAGAAAATCAACATCCTATTTATACTTTCAACAACATCCTATTAACACATTCAAAAACATTATATTAATACATTCACGAGAGTTGAAGCTCTTCCCCGCCACTCTCACACCTTCCTCATATACCCATCTTATAACAATCTGCAACATTGTCATTTACATCCATTAGATATGTTGAATTGAATATTAGTAGAAAAAATATGACTGAAAAATAAAATACAAAAAAAGATTAAGAATTTATTAAGTACAAAATATATTGTTAACAAAGGGAAAAAAATATCTATAATATTAGTTACACACCAGGATAATTATTGAGTCAACTACAATTATAAGCTGAGACAACTCAAACAAAATTCTTTGATGCCAGACACCTGAAGCAAAACCTCCAACCTTGGGAATAAGCTAAAATGATGGAACTGCTCCTCTGATCTGTGTATATTTACTACTTGATTTCATTTGGGTCTTCACATTAACAAGTGATGTTTGGAAAGACATAGCCCTGGCTAAGGTAGAATGGAGGAAGCAAAGTTGTAGGAATGATCACTTTGCTCTTGCTGCCTTGAATTCTTTTCTCAATGGGTGGGACCCAATTAGTATGCAAGTGAGATGGGTGGACACTAGCCTTCCTAAGAATTGCAGGAGGAGTTCAGTTAGCAGATATGCTTCATTGTGATACTCTTGATCATGGCTTACAATCATTTAAATAAGAATTAGCTACAAGGTATGCTTAAAAAAATAGGAGCTTTGGGAATCATGTCAGTGGATTCTAACCACCAGTTTGATGCACTCGTATTGGGCTATCCATAACTCATGATTAGAAAATTTACAGACCTCTTGAAAGATTGAATTGAAGCTGAGACCCAACTTCGACATGTCAATTGATGACCATGTGTTTCACGCTACACCAACAATTGAACCTAATACTAGCTTTTAGTTTCAGTTCAATTCACACAAGCTAAGGGAGCCATTATTCAGAGCAATGAGAAGGGAGGCACAATTCTCTTAATTCACACAGATGTTGATATTCAAAAGAGCATCACCAGATAACTAATGACCACAGGCTCTTATCGACAAAAAATTACAGGTAATTAAATAATTTGCCTCTTAGGCATTGATCTTATCCAAAGATCTAAAGACTTTTTGTTAAAGTTTTGTGGATACCCCTGTTTCGATTGATGCAATTTATAAAAAAAGGCTAACCTGAATCACATCATTAGAAGATAAAACCTGAATGATTACTGATGGTCCATGAGGTTCTGGAGTGAAAATTCGGGGTTAACGATGATATTAGAAGAGAAATGATACAAACACAACCACAAAAATAACAAAGACGATTTTAACGTGGAAAATCCTTTCACAGGTAAAAACCACGGGATCTATCTCAGATCCAAGGCAAACAATCGACTATGAAAAAATGTATTACAGTGCTTCTAAGAATGAAATCCCTATCAATCTTCTTCACCAACATTGACCGCATCCCACGATCATCCCTTCCATAGTGACAATGCTTATCGCCTTTAACCGTCGTCTCTCACGATGGTTCACTCGATTCACACGTGCCCACTCGATTTAAATGAGCCAATACATTCTTGAAAAATCAAGGCAAAAGATTCTTTGAGATTTACATCAATTCTGAACAAACACATGAATATCTCAAAGAGAAGGAAATGGGGAACTCTGAAAAGAATTTTGGCGTAAAGAATTTTTCTCCCAAAACCTTACATCCCGAATTACACATATCCTTTTTATACTATCGGGGCAAGGATGTCCTTGACCAAGGATGTCCTTGAGACACCAACTTCCAATAACCGCCGGAACTGCCGCTAACTTCCTATAACCGTCAGAACCGCCGGAACACGGACGTCCGTGAATCACTCACGGATGTCCGTGAGTCCATTCACGGACATCCGTCCATCCGAATCACAGAATTTACTTGGTATATTGGAGCACTTCTAGATTTGATCGTGATTGCGACAAAATATTCAACAATCTCTCCCTTTGTCACAATCATGATAAAATCTAGATTACAAGGACTCAAAGAAATAAAAAAAATACATCATATTTGCTCTCTTCTAAGTCTTATACATTAATCTAGTATGAAAAAAAATTACAACTCTATATGCTCCCCCTAAACTATTTCCCAAGTAAAAATAGATCAAGTAGGACCATCGAATACAAGAGGTTGTAGATGCAACTTCTCTAGAAAGATTATGATACCTCGAGTTGGTCATGACACTCAATTCGTGAGAATCAGACAAAGTGTACTGGCTTTGATACCAATTGAAAATTTAGGGTTAACGATGATATTAGAAGAGAAATAATGCAAACACAACCACAAAAATAACAAAGACGATTTTAACGTGGAAAATCCTTTCACAGGTAAAAACCACGGGATCTATCTCAGATCCAAGACAAACAATCCACTATGAAAAAATATATTATAGCGCTTCTGAGAATGAAATCCTTATCACTCTTCTTCACCAACATTGATCGCATCCCACGATCATCCCTTCCATAGTGACAATGCTTATCGCCTTCAACCGTCATCTCTCACGATGGTCCACTCGATTCACACGAGCCCACTCGATTTAAATGAGCCAATACATTCTTGAAAAATCAAGACAAAAAATTCTTTGAGATTTACATCAATTCCGAACAAACACATGAATATCTCAAAGAGAAGGAAATGGGGAACTTTGAAGAGAATTTTGGCGTGAAGAATTTTTCTCCCAAAACCTTACATCCCGAATTACACATATCCTTTTTATACTATCGGGGCAAGGATGTCCTTGACTAAGGATGTCCTTAACCAAGGATGTCCTTGAGACACCAACTTCCAATAACCGCTGAATCCGCGCCGGAACACGGATGTCCGTGAGTCCATTCACGGATGTCCGTCCATCCGAATCACTGAATTTACTTTGTATATTGGAGCACTTCTAGATTTGATCGTGATTGTGACAAAATATTCAACATGGAGGAATTGAGATCAATACACTTCATAATGTTTCAGCTTTCTCCAGTTTCCTTATAGAGGTTGATGAAGTGAAGCTGAAACTAAGTGAGTGAGAACAGGAAGGTTTGGCTGGTGGCCACTTCAAATTACCAGACGTATATAAGATGCCATATGAAGCATCCACCACTTGATATCTAGTGGTCTCTCCAAGCTGTGGTTGTTCCTTCAGGTTGAGACCAACAATCACTTCACCTGTATTTATTCAAAAGAAGAGGAGACCATCAACAATGATTCAGATTTTGTCTTCAAATGATCATCTCACAAAGAAATCGATCATCGCATGAAGCGAGATTGGGTGATAAAGAGGGGGAATCTGATAAAGAAATCGATCATCGCATGAAGCGAGATTGGGTGATTCGAAACACGCCCATGAATCAAAATGGACTTGGAACCTGAATCGAAATCAAACCATAGCTTGAATGGAAATCTGATCAGACCTGGAGACTTGTAACTTGAATCAAAATCGAAATCGAATCACAACTTTGATCGAAATCGAACCAGACTTCAAGACTTTGTAACCGTAGCTTGAATCAAGATCGAGTCAGAGAAGAGAGTTGAGGAAGACGGGGAAATAAATCCATTCGTATTCCGTTATTTAAAATTGAGTCCAAGATTCCTTTATGCATTATCAGTTTCTACATAATGCATAGGCCAATATTTTGAATTAAGGATTATAGATTGCTTGCTATCACTTAAACAAGCAAACAGTTTTAATAAGGTTAGCTCCATTTGCTATCGCTATATGGCCCAAACACAATTCACTTTATTTCGACCATAGAAAAGTCATTTTCTAATACTAATATTAGTAATAATAATTTAGAGATTTATTGTGACTTATCCTCGTCCCAAGCATATGCATTTTACACAAAGTCAAGTTATTAACTTGTATCGCTTGGGATCTGCACTTCAATATCACGAAACATATCTTTTTCTAAGGACAAAATAAATGACTATTATGGGACACAAGGAACATTTGATTCGGAATCAAGATATAAGAAACCTCAGAATTCTGGAATGAATGAATGAATGGAAAAACTGGTTAAGGGGCCATTATCAATACAAATGATCTTCGACTAAATGGTCTAGATTAGTACCACAAAAATGGAGAAATGGAGTCAATCAACGTAGTATGATTCCAAATAAAGACTAAAAAAAATGGATTGATATGAAAAGAAAAAAAAACAATTAATTCATTACAAGATAAATGATGATTCTGCGGTGGATTCATTGTTGTGTCAAAAAGAATTTTTTAAAAAACACTCAAGATATGATCTTTTATCACATAAATATATTATATATGAAGATGGGAAGGAGAGTATGAGAGTCTGAGACGACAGAAACAACAATAAGCAAAAATAAAGAAATTTCTCCATACAAAAATAGATAAATAATTAACTTTATGAATCTGATTGAGCATAGACAGATGATGCATTGGAAATTTGGCCAAACTTGATACTCCACAAGCTTGAGATGTTAAAAGCACATTAGCAAGAACCACAACAGAACTTAAATTCAAATTATAAGGAAACATACGATTAAACCATAACTAAATACGGAGTTGATTGTGTGGAACTGGAACGAGAGCCATTTGCAAGGATCAAAATTTCAACCGAAATGACCGAAATTATCGGTTTCGGTCCCCACCGAAATGATAACTATGGACCAAAATTTCAGTCATTTTTGTATGGGAACCAAAATTTCTGCCAAATTTTCGATTTTCGGCCGAAATTTTGATCCTTGGCCATTTGTCATAATTTTTTGCTAGACTATAGTATCAAGATTAACTAAAAATAAACCCATGTACAAAAACCAGCTCCATAGAAAAATTATCAAGATTTTGCAACTGAAGTCTGTGTTCTCTAAAGAAGTTGGATTTACCTCACAAAATGAGGATTGATCAACCCTGAGATCTCATGAAACCCGACATGTTCCCTCCCCCAAAAGATGTTCTTCAGCTTTTCATCACAGACTATGATATTTTTGTTTTACGGGTCCTTCAAAAAGAAAATAGATAAAAGATAGTCGGTACCCAAATTCATGGAGAATCAATCAAATGAAGCAACAACTAGTTACATATTAGAGAAATAAAAATCAGAATTTCCTAAGTTTAGAAGAAGAAGAGCCCTCCATAAATCTCATATGTTGAAAATAAGGATCATGTCATCAGAGCACAAAAAACTACTAGGATAAAGGTCCCTCAACATTATTTGCATGGGGACTTTTTCATAAGCTGCTTTAATCTGTATGAGAAATTTAACTCAGAAGAGAAAGAAATAACATGCAGAAAAAATGTGATGCAAATGCATGACAACAGGCTTAAGTTTTATTTGCTCCAAAGTCAGAAACATTATCACATTCCATGATCCTAGCCGACAAAAATTCGGGATGAACCCCTTATAGAAAGCGACTGGTCCCTGCAAACAATACCTATAAGTTATATATCTGTTAGTGCAGGTAAATGATTTTATTAAGACAGAGAAATAAGTTAATGTTTGTGAGATAAAGGAACATATGCAAACATCGAAACGTACTGAAACAGGGCAATGGGTACTACCTTGTCAAGTTAATGTTTGTGAGATTTTTCATGGACACTCTCTTCCGAGATAAGTACTTTTGTTGCATCTTCCTGGAATACACCAAAAATGAAATTATAAAAATATTGCGTACTTAAACTAATTGTAATAGCTTGAAAAATTAATTGAACAAGTATATGGTCATTACCTTTTTTTTCGGGCAAGTCGAAATATAATGACCTTTTAATGAACAATAACTGCAAGTCTTTTTCTTGTTCATATCTTGATTTTCTTTTATGCTCGAATGAATTCTTTTCATATTCTTCGGTCTACCAACCGTGTGTACACGTGGTGGGTCGCGTACACGAAAATTTAATTGTTCGGGGAGCACACCAAATCCTTTATTATTTTGTGCATTCTCACTTTCCCTCTTTTCAATTGCCTTATCAAGAATTTCAAGTTTCTCTAGTAAGCTTTCCATAACGGGCATTGCAAGAGTATAACGTTTCCTTGATTTTATAGTATAATCAATAAACTTTAGCCCTCCTTCTCTCGCATTTCATATCATCATTGGATCGATATCATGTGAATTGCTACTTTCCCCCTTAATAGGCTGAGATTGACCATATCTAGCATTTATCGTCCATCATGTAAGAATGTATCTTTGTGAGATTTCTAGAAGATTTATCATTTGAAATACTCTGAGAATATGCCTACACAATAACCCTTCGAATTCAAATTTTTTACAAGTACAATATGCAATTGCTTCACTTTCATCAATACTTACGGTGGAATTCCTATCTTTTTTCCCGAAAATGTTGACTCGATACTCGCTGACGGAACCTTCTTGACTCATCTTTTGTGCGATGCATTTATCTTTTTTCTTGACTTCTTCTTGAAATCTATGAAATACATTCCTTGTATAAACTTTCCTAACATCTTCTTCCATTGGGAAGTAGGAACATAAAGGCACGGTTCTCTGTAAAGTTTGATGGCCTTCCTCTTTCTCACCAGCTCGTCGATTTGCTACTACCATGTCATATTTTTCTATAAATTCATTAACGGAGTCCATGGATGGACATAATGACCAAAGTAGGCATTCATACCTTCGCTACATTGTGTTGAACTCATGTCCGCAAAAAAAGTGATTCTCGTGTAGCATGGAATCCATTGATGTCGAGCTTCGTACATGGATCTCAACCAAGAATTATCTTCCAGTTGATATTTTTCTATAAGTTGGGTCCACCTATCCTCAAATTGTTCAACTGTTTCACTATATTTGCATTGAGAATATTCTTTATTAAAATCATCATTTGCTGCTTTTATGTGGCCCAAGTGTTTAGCTCATTTTATCCTATATGCCACAAGCAATAGACATGGATAGTTCCTGACAGTACCTTTTTAATTACATTTCCCATTGCATGACACTGGTCGGTAATTATAGAGACTGACTTTTTTCCTCCCATACATGTTAACCAAGTCTCAAACAGCCAAACAAATGTTTCTTCAGTTTCGTCCGCCAGTAGAGCACAACCAAATAGAGTAGATTGTCTGTGGTGATTGACACCCGTAAATGGAGCAAATGGCAACAAATACTTATTTGTTCGATATGTGGTGTCAAAACTAACTGCATCACCGAATTTTTGATATGCCATCCTTGTTCGACTATCGGCCCAAAAGATGCTCCTCATTCTATATTCTTCATCAATCTCAGCTCTCCAAAAAAATCTATCATCTTTAGATTGCCTGTCCATAAATTCCATTATAACATTCATGCATTCATTAGTTATATTATTTTTTTCTCTTAATTTCTTCATGTAATTTCGGATCTCTTGATTACTAACAATAATGCTAGTGTCTCCTCATAACGTGGACAACGCTGTGGCAATAGCAGAAGGACCCATAGATTGATATAATTCACCAATTAAACGCTTCGATGCACTTGATAAGTGTTCTCTATGTGAGCGTAACTTCATAGTTCTTGTAGGGGTCATAAGCCCATGGGTATGCTCGTCTTCAAATTTATGTATAACCATCTTTCATCTTTTGTCAACTTTATTGTCAATGCAGCCTTACAACCCGTTCTTAAATCTCCTCGTGAAAATGCAGCTTCTTCTGCTCTCTAAACTCTCTTAAATCCTTCTCTATCACATACATAAATGTACTTGATAGTTTTTTTCTTATCGGGAGTTTTATAATTTTTGTTAATTCGAATACCAAACCCCATCTCCCTAGCATATCGATTATAATAGTCATATGCCTCTTCAGATGTATTAAATATCATAGAAACAAATGGTTTGCATAGGGTTCCTTGTAGGGACCCATCTTCTTCACACCTGATTATCTCTTCAGTATCCCCCATAGCTCTATTAAGTTAAAAATGATGTCGGATTAATTCAAAGATGGATTGAACATACCAAATTAATACTACTTCATCTAAAACTTATGTGCATGACCACGCATTTTTATTTTAAGAGCAACAACGCTTCATTAATTAGAAGGTTGAAAAGCTATAAGTTATGATTAAAGTAGTATCACAGTGATAGTGACATATTTCATTTTCGGTGGGGGGTCCTTTCGGTACATTTTGGATTAATTTCAATGCATTTCAAAAAAAATTTGGGGATTAAAAATATATTTAAGCAATTGATCTAAGTGACCAAGCACTGACGCCGAGCTCAAGCATAGAACTATAGAAGATAAATTGATCGCCTTTGAATAAGGGTACTGTTATACTCACCCAAAAAGGCTGCTTTTCCACCCCACCTCCTCCACCTGATATGTATTGATCACCTTTGAATCAAATGGTGGAGGTTTTTTATTACGCATGGCACACATTGCAAAAAGTCACGCTAAAATCATGCTTGAGCGTGATGAGGGTCATATGATTTTAGGGGTTACTTTTTGAGATGTGTGCCATGCGTGATAAAAAAATTAACCGTCTGATGGTACGCCCACGATCCATAGACCCATTGTCCAAAAGACGGGAACAAAAAATAACCTCTACCATCTTATTCAAAGGTGGTCAATGCATGCTGATTTAAGAAGGTGGGGTGAGAAAGCAACCTGGTGGGGTGGTATAATGGTACCCATTGACAAAGTCATTTTCTAAATGGCATTCCACATCAGTGGCCACTCTAGCCACCTATATAACATGCTCTCAATTCAATTAAACAATCCATGTAGTGACGTAGTCGTGTGGTGGAAATTTTGGAAATTTCTAACATATTCAGAAAAAAAAAAAAAAAAAAAAAAGAAAAGAAAATTTCACAAATTTCAAATTTTGGCTGAAAAAACCGAAATTTCTGAAATAATTGAAAAGTACCAAAATCTCTTCGAAATATTCGGCGAATTTCACCAAATTTCGTCGTATTTTGGCGAAAATTTTCACTATGATCACAATTAGAGATTTAATGTCAATGCATGGGTCCTTTGTTGAAACAAACTTCAAATCTACAAAAAACACCATAAATGGACTCCTTACAAGAAAGATTGATCTCACAGAAACTCTAATAATAATAGTGGTTGATGTCATCATCCACGCACAATCAAAGGCGAGTTCAATAGCCCATTGGCAACCTACGGCAAGGATCAAAATTTCGGGTTTCATTTCGATTTCGGAGGGGACCAAAACATAAAATTTTAACCGAAATTTCAGCCAAAACTTTAAATTTCGCCCGCAATTTTGGCCGATAATTTTAATCCCATACAAAAATATGACCGAAATTTTGATCCTTGGCATACGGTGAGTTTAGCCGGAAAACATAAACCACCATGATAATAATATTAATAATAAAGAATTAAGATAGAAAAGAAGAAATGGAGAAAAATAAAGAAAAATGAAAAAAAAAGAGGGAAAAAAACAGAAGCAAAAAAATAAAAAATTAAACACATATCATCGATTTTATTTAAAAAAAAAAAGATTTCAGATATTATGCAAATACAGAGGAAGAGAGAGATAGAGAGAGAGACGGGTGATGGAAACTTGATATGGATCCATCGATCCATCCATCCAAATTAAGCCATAGGATCTAGGCGCATGATCAATCAAAAACAATAAACCCATAATCCATAAACTAAGTAAATATGCTCACCTTGAGTGTGAGTCATTAATGGTAGGTTGCCGATCTTCAACGATCTTCTCGCCTTCAAAATCTCCTAGCACAATGGGGATGTTTTCGCTAATAGGGAGGATTGAATTGTGTTAAGCAATCGTTGGGACCAGGCACTCCTTATATTTATAGCCAAAGAGTCCTTTCCCATTAAGGACTGAAAATACTAATTATATTGTGTTTAGAAATCACAATCATACCACAACTAAAAGACTTACTAATTAGTTGCCTATTCTCTTCAAACTCACCGGAATAACAACTACACATCTCAAGGTTGATCTTATACCATTCATCGGTCAATGGGTTGACCATAGTGATAGCCACCAAAATAGAAACTTCTAATAGTCTCCCACTTGGCCAAACTATGTCAATAAACTCCGATTACCAAATGTTAGCTAACTTTATTTGAATGGTAAGTCACAATCAATCTCAATCAAAGTCTTTATTATCAGTCCGGTCCAGTGAGAATTTCAACACAGAACCAATGTAGTCAATATATCATGTCATCGATACATGACCGTTCATTAGTTACCGTATTGGAAGTCATCACCGACATGGATTCCAACTAGTATAATTTCACATAGATTGCAAGTTTACAAACTGAATGGTGATTACATGTAAACTCAATCTATTATTGTTCCTACTTTATTTCCATCTACTGGCACCATATGTTCCATAGTTTTATTTACATAAAAATAAAAAAGCAAATAAAGAAGCTTTATTTCTGAAACAATTAAACAAATGTATTCACTCTCATATATCCACTCTCAAAGGCTATCAAAATTATCCGTTAACCCCATGCGCGCAACATGCTCCAAAAAGAGCTTGGGAGGTAAGCCTTTAGTGAGAGGGTCAGCCAACATAAATGTCGTACTTATCTTTTCAACAGATACAATTTGATTATGAACTTTCTCCCTTCCAACAAGATATTTTATATCAATATATTTGGAACCCCCACTAGTCTTGTTGTTATTGGAGATAGCTATCGCAGCGGAATTGTCACATAAGATTCTCAGTGGCCTTGAAATACTGTCAATAACTCGAAGCCCTGAGATAAAATTCCTCAACCATATCGCCTCACATGTTACCTCAAAACAGGCAACAAATTCTGCTTCCATAGTAAATGAAGTAATCAGCGTTTGTTTAACGTTCTTCCAAGATATAGGTTCACCTGCAAGCATAAAAATATAACTCGACATGGACCTACGAGTGTCATGATACCCAGCATAGTTAGTATCTGAATAACTAATAACTTCAAGGTTATGCGTTCTTTTGTATGTGAGCATGTGCCCTTTAGTCCCTTGTAAATAGCGAAAAATCTTCTTGGCTGCTTTCCAATGATCTAAACCAGGATTACATTGGTACCTACCAAGCATACCAACTATATACGCTATGTCTGGACGAGTATAGACTTGTGCATACATGAGACTCCCAACTGTCGATGCATAGGGAATTGTCTCTATCTGCTTTCTCTCCAGATCGATCCTGGGACTCTGAAGTAGACTAAATTTATCACCCAAAAGAGATGTAAACAATTGTGCATGTTAAACCTTTTAAGAACTTTATCAATATAAGCTCTTTGAGACAATCCCAATATGCCACGGGCTTTATCTCGATGAATGTCAATTCCTATCACGTAGGAAGCTTCACCAAGATCTTTCATATCAAAACTCTTTGATAAAAAGTTCTTTGTCGTATGTAACATACTCAAATTATTACTCGCAAGAAATATATCATCAACATACAAAACAAGGATGATAAACTTGCTCCCACTTATTTAAGATATATGCATTGATCCACAATATTTTCTTTAAAATCAAAATTTGAAATAACATTGTGAAATTTTAAGTACTAATATCGAGATGTCTGCTTTAAACCATATATAGACCTTTTGAGTCTACAAACTAAATGACTCTCCCCCTCAACCTGAAAACCTTCAGGTTGTGTCATAAAGATATTTTCATTCAAATCGCCATTCAGAAAAGCAGTTTTAACATTCATTTGATGCAATTCTAAGTCAAAATGAGCTACTAATGCCATAACTATCTGAAAGGATTCTTTTCTAGAGACAGGAGAAAATGTCTCTTTATAGTCTATTCCCTCTTTTTGAATGAAACCTTTAGCGACTAATCTGGCCTTGTATCTTTCTATATTATCTTTGGAGTCTTGTTTAATTTTAAATACCCATTTATAGCCTACAGACTTGACTCCTTCAGGTAACTCACAAAGATTCCAAACCGACTTATGTTTCATTGAATCAATTCATCTTTCATGGCTTCGAGCCATTGAGTGGATTTGTCGCTCTTCATGGGTTGGCTAAAGGAAACAGGATCTGATTTCTTTCCAAAATCAAACTCACTCTCATTGAGGTAAATTATATAGTCATAAAAAATGGCTGACTTCTTTGCTCTCTCTGATCTACATAATGGTTGATCATTGACAGTCACCATGGGAGTAAGAACCTCCTCAATGTGGGGTGTTGCATTAGGCATAGCCATAGGTGCATCAACATTTGCTTGAATAACTGGTGTTGGTGCCACTTTTTCTTGGATAAAAGAGATATAAATTATAATCCGATTTTTCTCAAAAGTGATTTTCTGAGGTTCAACACTCCCACTGTTCTCACGATCCTTAAAGAATTTAGCATATCTAGTCTCAACAATCCGGGAACTATAAGTGGGACAATAAAATCGGTAGCCTTTTGACCTATCAGGGTAACCAATAAAATGACAACTTATAGTTTTAGGATCTAATTTTCCTAATTGTGGGTTGTACACCTTTGCTTCAGCCAAACAACCCCAAATGTGTAAATATCCTAAAGTTGATTTTCGTCCTACCCATAACTCATAAGGAGTTTTGGGAACCGCCTTACTAGGAACTCTATTCAGGATATGTATCGTTGTTTTCAAGGCTTCTCCCCACAAGAACATAGGCAAGTTAGAGTTACATAACATGCTTCTCACCATATCCATAAGAGTACGATTTCGTTGCTCAGCTACACCGTTCTGTTCAGGTGTTCCCGGCATGGTGTATTGAGCGACAATGCCATGCTCCTGTAAAAACCGGGCGAATGGTCCTGGATTGCAATCTGTTTCAGAGTATCTACCATAGTACTCTCCACCTCTATCAGATCTCACAATTTTAATCTTCGAATTGAGTTGTAACTCAACTTCGGCTTTATAGATTTTAAACATATCCAGGGCCTCAGATTTCTCATGAATGAGAAATATATAACTAAAACGAGAATAATCATCAGTGAAGGTAATAAAATACTTTTGATCACCAATAGCAGGAGTTGGAAACGGTCCACAAATATTAGTGTGAACTATTTCTAGCAAACTCGTGCTCCTGATAGCTCCTTTCTTATTAGCTTTTGTGAGTTTTCCTTTAACGCAATCTACACAAGTAGTGAAATCAGAGAAATCGAGCGCATCGAGTATATCATCTTTAATTAACCTCTCCATTATATCCTTAGATATATGGCCTAAACGTTTAAGCCATAAAATGGAGGAGTAGTCGATTGCTCATTTTTGTTTCTTACTAATTTTATCATTCACATGCATAGAAACTAAAGATTGGGCGTAAGATGAATCCAAGTTCAACTGATAAAGATTGCCCACTAATGAGTCACCATCGACAATATCGGAATCAAATAATAGAGTAAAAATATTATGTCCAAATTTAAATTCAAAACCTAATGAATCCAATTTAGAATTTGAGATAAGATTTCTAGTGATACTTTGAACGTAAATAGTATCAATTAAATCCAAAATGAAACCACTATCTAAAATGAGACCGAGAGGCCCAATGGCCTCCACGTCTGGTTCTACTCCATTTTCGAGTTTGATGGTACGTTCGCTTTTACTTAGCTTCCTGCTGGATCGAAATCCCTGCATTGAATTACTTATGTGAATAGTTGCACTAGAATCTATCCACCAAGTATTGCGTGGAGCATCAATATAAAGTGATTCAAAACACACAAAGACTAGGTCATTACCTTTCTTAACTAGCCAATCTCTGTATTTCTGAGAATTTTTCTTAATGTATCCCTTCTTCTTACAGAAGTGACACTTGATGCCAGAAGTAGATCTGCTAGCTTCTCCTTGTTTGGTTACCGGTGGAGGAGCTTTCACGTTCTTTCCTTTATATTGTCCCTGTTTTCGCTTGAAATTTCCTTTCGATGGTCCAAGAGCGGCGTAATGGGCACTTTCAGGTTTTTCAGTCCGAAGTCTTTCTTCTTCTTGGACATAGTGAGCGATTAGCTCGTTCATCTTCCATTTCTCTTTTTACGTATTATAATTAATCTTGAACGGGCTAAATTGGGTAGGAAGAGAAGTCAAAATGAAGTAAATAAGATAACCCTCAGAAAAACCGATGTCTATTTCTTTCAATTGAGTTGTCATGCCACTCATTCTCATAATGTGCTCCCGTATGCCACTATGACCATCATATTTCATGGTTCCCATTTTAACAATTAGACTACTGGCAAGTGCTTTAGTAGTCTCTTAAAATTGTTTCTTAATGGCTTGCATGTATTCCTTTGCATTATGCGAGTTAGGAATATCTCCTCGAATCGCATCAGTAATGGAACTCTTTATGATCATGGGGCTCATACGATTTGATCTATCTCATTTTTCTAAATCCGTATTATTCACTGCCAGATCCTCAGCTGAGGCATCAGTGGTGAGCACCTTGGGTTTATCAGATCGTATAGCATAGTCAAGATCCATACAGCCTAGAACAATGGTAACTTGTTCTTTCCATTTGTCATAATTTGAGCCACTCAAAAGTTTAATTCCACCAATCATATTAGTTATGGAAGACGGGTTCAATGCTACACAATAATTAAGCGCTTTATTATGTCCACATACAATTGAAGTAGCCAAAAATTTCATAAGGTTATAATTATAGTGTGTGACGCAAGAGTTAAAATATGTCAATGAATATAATAAAATTAAAACCAATGTGATTTTATTGAGAAATAATTTGTGTCATTATAACCCTCCGTTAGATCGAGTCATAACACACTAGCCGCTTTCTCAATCTATATTAATGATTGTGGTACTAATTGCGTCGTTATGACCCTTCGTTGGGTCGAGTCACAACACGCTAGCAGTACGCACACCCAAAATAATGAATAGCGAAACACAACCATCACACAATATTAAGTGATTCATCATCGTTGGGCAGAAGAATCCCTTATGTTGTGATGCCAACGTTCACTATAGACTCTCACCGAATTTGTAACACGGTCTTGGACAAAATTAAACCTCACTATGAAAACCACGACACTAGGAAGGATCATCACCGTTGGGCAGAAGAATCTTTCTAAGCCATGTTGTCAATTTAGGTTTGATAAGTTTTAGATAATCATAAAAGTGATATTAAAAAAAATAAGCCAAGTCCAACTCGTGTTATGAGTAAGTATCAAAATTAACAATAATCGAGTATAATAATATGTAAGTACCAGCCATGGTGGTGGAACACAATCTCCACTACCCAACTATAATTAATGGTACTAAAAAAAAATAATGATTGCTTAATTAAAAATTAAAAAAATAACATTAGGTCATAAATACTTCATAACAGAGAGCTCATTGTCAAAAATAGACCTCAAAAACAGATCCGGAATGTCCAAGAAAGTTAAAATTCATATATAATGTCCGAAAATCCGACCTATAAATAGCCCAGAAAAGGCCCGAGAAGAATAAGAAATTCAAAGGGTCATAATTGGGTCGGGTATCGGGCTGGGCCATGGGCCTTAGTGGCTGAGTGGGCCTTTGCCAGTGTGCTCTGCGGGTCGGGCCATGGGCCAACAGCCAAGTGGGCCTTAGCTAGTGGGTCAGGAATCGGGCTGCGGGTCGGGCCATGGTTCGAATGGGCCAAGTGGACAAGCGGGTTGGGCGGCGGGTCGGGCGGCCAAGTGGACCAAAATAGGCCAGGCGGGTCGGGTTGGGGAAAATGGGCCAGGCGAGTTGGGTGGGCCAAATAGGCCAGGCAGATTGGGATGGGGCCAAAAAGGGCCAGACGGGTCGGGTGGGCCGGCAGCGGACTTGCCCTAACCCCTCATCTTCACTATTCATCTTCTTCAAGAGTTTTTTTTTTTGAAATTGCAAAGAATAGCCGCCTTAGCTAATCCAGCACCACCAAAGGACTAGCGTCACGGCCAGTCAGTCGCCATTCTCTTGGCCACGGCGCCCTGTCTGTCAGGTCTGTCAGCGGAAAATCCCTACCGACGTCGGACCGACGTGTGACGGGGCCAATACTCGAGCTTACAGCATGGTGCTTGGGGCACGACATGTGGTGCAAGGAGGGCACGCGACATGGGGCCAATGGGCCTGGCGATGTGGTCGCACTGCGAGGACGCGACACGGTCGCATGTGGGTAGGACGCTAGAGTGACACGGTCGCGACACGGACGTGACACAGCCAAAGTGGGCTAGCGATGCAGGAGGCGTTGCGTTATGTCAAACCAATAGATTTTAGGTTCTCCTGCCATTCAGGTCGAATGACTGTTTTACCCTTCTATGTGGGAGAGAAGCTGGAGAGTTGCCTTCCACCCACACGGGGCCTTGCGTTGCCAAAGGGGGCGCAAGTGTCTCCTGGGCCTGAAAGGGTGGGCCTAGGACGTCGACGCAGCGATGCCGTGTGGCACCCAAGGGAGGTTGAGGTATAGCTCTGGACTATGCGTCGCTGTGCATACGGCTGGGCAACCTCGCAAGAAGAACACCAGTGCTGCATGGGACTCAGTTGAGCATGACAGCATGTGGGCCAATGATGAACGGGTGCTAGTAATTCGAAACGCACACGAAGACAGGCTGCGTGGGACTCTGTTGAGCACGCGAGCGCGAGGCACAAGGCTGTGGGCTTGGTTCAGTATGTGAGCAAGACATGATGGCATGGAGAGCTGCATGCCAGGACTGTTGCAAAGCGAGGTGCTAGTGCAGTGCATAGGGTGAAGCTTGAGCAGGCCAAGTTTAGCACAGTGGTGCAAGCGAGCGTGTCGTAAGGGGCACGATAAGTTTGGTTGGTCGGCCGTGAAACAGAGGTAACCATGTTGGGGGAGTTCCCGTCCTCTAGGCGGGTGGTATCAGAGCTGATGTGTAGATGGGTTGGCTTCGTTGCATGCGGTAGCGAAGCACCGCGCGGGTTGGTAGCGCGTCGAAGGACGCCCCGCGACTGTTGATATCAGAAGTAGGCTGACTTAGCGCAGCGTGCGTTAAGTGCCGCATGGGACTGAGGTTGCAGAAGTGCGACCCTGTGACAGGCGGCCATTTTTTTTTTTTTTTGCATTCCAAAAACATCAAACTCAAGCATCAATGTTTCAATCGACCATGCACCGATTTGGCTCTGATACCAATTGATGGAAACTTGATATGGATTCATCGATCCATCCATCCAAATTAAGTTGTAGAATCTAGGCGCATGATCAATCAAAAACAATAAACCCATAATCCATAAACTAAGTAAATATGCGCACCTTGAGTGTGAGCCATTAATGGTAGGTTGCCGATTTTCAACGATCTTCTCGCCTTCAAAATCTCTTAGCACAATGGTGATGTTTTCGCTAATAGGGAGGATTGAATTGTGTTGAGCAATCGTTGGGACCAGGCACCCTTATATTTATAGCCAAAGAGTCATTTCCCATTAAGGACTGAAAATACTAATTATATTGTGATTAGAAATCGCAATCATACCACAACTAAAAGACTTACTTATTAGTTGCCTATTCTCTTCAAACTCACCGGAATAGTAATTACACATCTCAAGGTTGATCTTATACCATTCATCGGTCAACGGGTTGACCATAGTGATGGCCACCAAAATAGAAACTTCTAACAAGGGGCTCACATTCGCCTTCTTTCAGTCATTAATAGAGAGATGTCTGCATTCCATGGCTACATTGGTTGCCATTAAAGAGACCATCCAAGTTGCCTCGCAAACGAAGAAAAGATTTGGTCCCAAACGAGCTTCATCGACCCTGCTTCAATGGTGGCAGCTCGCGCGAAGGAGATGGAGGAGCTTTTGGGCGGTGGGTTTTAATCGATGAAGAGGAGTTTCTTCAATGGTGGCAGCCTTTGGGCGGTGGGTTTTAATCGATGAAGAAAGGGGCGGTGGGTTTTAATCGATGAAGAAGGGTTTCTTCAATGGTGGCAGCTTTTAGGCGGTGGGTTTTAATCGATGAAGGTCCCTTTTCTTCAATGGGCAGCTCCCACGAAGGAGATGGAGGGAGGGTCATTGCTCTTTATTCTGATGGTTTGGGCGGCAACTTTTGGGCAGTGGGTTTCTTTCTTTGAAGAAGGGTTTTTATTTTTTGACATTTAAGTCACTTCACCTATAAAAACTCTTAACCCTAGTTAAAATACAAGGACGCGTGGCAAACGTTGTGCTCTTTGGTGGATGCCCACCGTCCTCCTACGAAGGACGAATCCCTTTTCCATATATATATATATATATATATATATATATATATATATATATATATATATATATTGGTAATGATTGGTAATGGATCCACAAGATGTCAGTTCTCTCAAATGTTTCATACTTGTAAATTTAAATTTATCTCTCTTGTCCTCTTTTATTTTTTATGCTTTTGTGACTCAACAAGTTTTTGTTTCCTATTTCTAGCAACTTGGCCAGTATTTATGATTGAACTTGAGTTAATCAACCTTTTGATGTAACTGAAAAAGAAAGGTTTATGCATCTAGTCGAACATTGGTATTGGATTCAGAGTAAAGACTTATTACAACAAAATTTTATAGTCCAATTATTTCTAAATGTAATTGCATAAAGTTCTTTTCAAAAGATGATTTATATTATTAAAAATGGGGTCTATGGTTTCATCTCTGTAACTCTCTTCACCGGTGGGGCCAGAATTTTCTTACAACGAGGGAAGTTGTCAATAGAGAAAATGAGATAGTATTAGGTTAGCAGAACGAGTGCTAGGTGGGCTTGATACTCGAGTCACTTTTTGAGATGTGCACCAAGTAAAATTAACATGTACAGTGTGTGATAGGTGTTCCATGATCTAAAGACCTTTGGTGCAAAAGATTAGGATGCAAAACAACCTCCATCATTGAATTCACAGTCGTCAAACGCTATCTAAAATTTATAGCTACTATCTAAACCTTTCATTTTAGATAGCATTTGACTACAATGATTCAGAGGGTGAAGATCATTTCAATCCATTCTTTTACAAAATAAATATGAAGATCATGCACGTCAAATCTTACAAAACACATGATAGTTCCAAGAGCATCGAGTATCAAAAGCATAGATGCTTAAGTCAAGTACTTAATACCCACTCAAAAGTAAAGGGGGGCAAGAGGCTTCAACTAAGTAGCCCATTAGGGCTACTTAATGGGCTGGGTTAGGGTCAAGCTAGGGTTCAACTCGGCCTGGCCCTACCCGGGCTGGGTATCCAATTTTTTTAGCCTGGCTCTAACCCAGACTGTGATGTACTCAGCCCAAGCCCAACCCATAGCAGGCCGGGCCGTGCTTGTTAATTAGTTATATAATTTCTCACTTTATCACCCTTAACTTAGTGATGCTAGATCTTAGTTTGTTACTAATCATATGATGATGTGCAGATATTTAGAACAGATAGCAGAAAAGAACTAAAGTGTTAGTCTTTGTCAAAATGAACTCAAAAAACAGTAAGAAAGATTATCGCTCGAAGATACGATCTTAATCATACTCGAGACCAGTTTGTAAGTCGAAAGAAAGAG
This sequence comes from Chloranthus sessilifolius, assembly GCA_021018995.1. Lineage (NCBI taxonomy): Eukaryota > Viridiplantae > Streptophyta > Magnoliopsida > Chloranthales > Chloranthaceae > Chloranthus > Chloranthus sessilifolius. The sequence goes on from CM037589.1 coordinate 100,875,434, forward strand.
AAGTCACGAGGATTTGTAAGAGAAACTGTAAGAAGCTAAAGAAAGAATCATATTTACAATTCTACCAACAGAAGTAAGAGACTTGAAAAATTGTACTGAAGATGCGATCGATCGTGCTGAAGAAATCACACTGAATAAAGAGAGAAATCGTATTTACGATTTTACACTATAAAGCTTATACTGCTGGAGATCACGTGAGAGATATACCGCTATGCACTTTACAGATCTGAGAAGATTGACGAAAGAATTATGAAGATCTCTGTTACTGAAATTAAGAAGAAGAGTCCTGTGCGCATTTACTATTCAAAGCAAGAAAATAAGATTATAAGTTTAATTTTATTAGAAAACTTTTGTTTTTAAAAGCTTACTTTTATTAGGAGTCGAATAATGTAAATCGATCCCTTATGAGCTATAAATAAGAGGGTTTATCAACCAGAGCAATTTTATCGAATGAATTCTCAGCATCAATTGACGCCTAAGGTTGAGTTTCCTGAAGATCAACCTTAGAGTAGTTTAGTTTAGATATTCAAAGTTTCTCGAGAGTAATTGACGCCTATAATTGGAGACTAGAAGATTATAGTAGAGTATCTATAGTTTCTCAAGAGTAATTAACGTCTGTGATTGAGAGATGAAAGATCTTTTTATTGCTTTCTATTTTAAATTTACTATTTTCATTTTACTACTTTATAAACATCTGATAGTTCTTGATTTTAATTAGCGACTAAGATTGAAATTTTGAAAGATTAGTGTAATGGTATTTTATTTTTCATTTTCAGTTTTCTAGTGTTTGATTTACGCCCAAATTCTAGAAAGTTGTAGATTAGTATAAATCTATATTGAAAGAATTTCAGATTTGATTGACGACCAAATTCTGAGAGACTAGTGTAACGATATTTTAATTTTCATAAATATCTAAGAACTCAAGAAGACTAATTGACGACCAGGATATGGAAGTTTGAAGATTTAGATTTATTTTCTTACACCTTAGTTTAATTAAAAATTATTATTTATTTTTTAAAGGCAAATAATAGTTTTAAAAATTTTCGACCTTCCTCGTGGGAACGATCTTATCGTTAGTGCTATGATTTTCATTGTGCACTTTCAATAGGTTAAGATATAACGTAATTCATAGAGCTGTCACTTGCGTTTTTTTCTGGATTTTTTTTGGGCAATTTTTTTTTAATAAAATTTGATAAAAAAAAATTCAAATCAATTTTCAAAGAGAGAAAAAGTTTAACGGAGCGAGAGGCTTGCTTAAAGTTGAAACTTGAGATGGTAAAAATTGCGATAAAGTGAGAACCTTATTTTAAGGTTTCTATTTATGAAGGAAGTACCGATTGAAATTACAAGTGCATTTAAGTAAAATTATCTTTACATATAATATATATATATATATATATATATATATATATATATATATATATGCGGTGGAATATCTTGATGGGATTTTTACTTCTCAACTGTTGTTCAAATAACTTACCTGATCTCATAAAAATTTGCAACCACATGGTACCCAATCTTATGATCGGGTGTCACTGATAGGAGCAACTAATGTTAAATAGTGTAGATGCTCGACTCTACTCATGGACATCATACGATGATTAAGCTTAAGAATATGGCTGCTTAATCCTATTAAAAGCTGACTGCCATTGATTTTTAGGGGCCTTGATCTATGTGGATGTCAGCTTTTCCCAGATTGATTGAGTAAAAGCTTTTGGATTGCCTCTCTGGGCTGTCATAGTGACCAAGTCGGCTTCGGGAATAAAACGTCTTGGAAAAAATTAAAAAAAAAAACTAGTCAAATTCATCGAATTCGGAAAAAGTACGGTCAAAAGTCAGAAACAATTAAAAGTTTGTGACCAAATTCGGGAAAAAATCGTTTAATTTGCATATAATTCATAAATTTGTGAATTACTAAGATAATTTGGATTTTATTAGGACTAATTCAGATATTATTTGTTATTTTTCAAAAGTTCACAAATTATTCGTGACTTTTCGAAAAGTCGGTGAATAACACCATTTTGGTGTTTAAATGAGGTCTGATCTTACCCATTACTGGTTGTGAATGTGAGTAATCTGAGCTGTCAACTGTAAAGCTTAGGCTTTGTTTGGTCAACTCTCGTTTATCAGACATCAAGTGCTCTATGTTAGAGCAGGTTTTTTTTGCTCGGGTGGAGGGCAAACGGAGAATTGTATTATCATTTAAAATAACTCCCCGCCAAAGCCAATATGGCAGACAACTGTGATACCAAACACAATTTTAGCTCTCCACTGCAGCCAATAAGTTAAAGCAAGGATCAAAATTTCGGCCGAAATGACCGAAATTTTGGCCGAAATTATCGGTTTCGGTCCCCACCGAAATGATAATTTGCGACCGAAATTTCAGTCATAGAATATAAGGGAGTGAAATTTTCGGTCAAATTATCGGCCGAAATTTCAATTTTTGGCCGAAATTTCGGTCCAAAGTTTCGGTTTCGGTCCCCTCCGAACCCGAAACGAAACCCGAAATTTTGATCTTTGAGTCAAAGTGCCGCTCTTTGGCTTAAGAGAGCTAACCCAAACTTAGCCTTATACCTTTACCTGTAATGGGGGCCTGAAAATTACACTTTTTGGGATATATATATATATATATATATATATATATATATATATATATATATATATATAGGGAGCCGGTTAGGTCCTCGATTGGAGGACGGTCACCGTCCTCTAAGATCCACGTGGTACCGAAAATAGTGTTTGGGTGCCACGTGGAGCACAAGTGGACGGTATAGATCAATATTAAAAAAAAAAAATCGAAAAAAACTTTTTAAACCCACAAGTCAAAGTTTGACGGGTTTCATTGGTTCATATTTCACGGTTCAAAAAACAGACGGTGGAGATGAGTTTTCAAATTTTTTTTTTCAAAGATGATCTAAGCAATGCACCCGAGCTCCACGTGGCATCGAAATAATATTTTGGGTGCCACGTGGAAGCTTGGAAGACGGCAGCCTTTTCCATATATATATATATATATATATATATATATATATATATATATATATATATATATATATATATATAGGGAGCCGATTTTATCCTCCATGGTAGGACGGTCACCATCCTCCATGGGAGGATGGTCACTGTCCTCCAAGGTCCATGTGTAGGTACACATGGCACCCAAAACACTCTTTGGTTGCCACGTGAAACATGGGTGGATGGTTTTGATCAATTTTAGAAAAAGAAATTTCAAAGAAAGCTTTTTTGCATTTTAAAAGTCTAAAGTAAGTTAATAAAGGGTAAAAAAGGCAAAAAATGAAGGGTAAAAAAAAAAAAAAAATGACAAAACAAAATACAACTATACCAGTTTAACCTTAGTTTATGAAAAGAAAAGTTTAACAGTAGTTAAAGGAATGGTGCTATGCACTTTATCTAGAGGACGCCCACCGTCCTCCTATATATATATAATATGCTCATTCTATATAATCAATAAAGGTTAGGAGAAAATGATATAATATAATTTTTTGTATTTTAAAAGTAACATACATCACGAACAAAAAGCAAACTAAGTCAAATTATTGGTATGAAAGGCTTCAACATTCTTCTTGTGTTTAGGTAAGTTTGCTTGGGTTTATTATATGTTCATAATCACCGTGGTGAGTGGTCATACAACAATACAACCTCTAAAATTGTACGTTGTATGGGCCCACAATCGGCTGGAACAAATATTTATGTTTGTCTTTTACACAATCTCATCTTTTCAATAATTTTTTTTGTAAATTATAGGAATCATTAATTACTATTATAAAAATTAATTCAATCTGTTAAATAAGATACACTACTTATAGGAATCATTAATTACTATTATAAAAATTAATTCAATCTATTGAATAAGATACACCAATTATAGGAGTGCTGATAACCAGCACTTTCCAGTATCCTCTCAAAGCTAGTGGGGTTGAACGAGAGGAAGACTAACCTCATACATATATTAGGGCTTTTTTTTTTCTCTATTGCCCCCACCTCCCCTTTTTGTAGCAGTGTAGGACTCCTATGATCGACATCGTGGGATAATGATTCTTTGCTTAATAGTAAGAAATAAAAATAAGTAATGTTCTCGACTAACTTAAAATTCAAAGAAAGATACATATATCAAAGAGCACATCGCAATACATCTCATTGGCTGCTAGGACTCATCGGCTCACTCTGCTCTTGAACCAGAAAATGCTCCAAAAGCCTCTCCATAAGATCGACAACGTATAAGGTCTCGCCCTTGCTGTACAAATGTATGGGAAGGTCAACCAAATTGGCTTGTTTGAACTGCATTCCAACCAGTACTATTAGTACTATTGTTTCCTTTCTTGCCGGATTTGTCTCTGCTCGATTCTTTTGCTAAACCCGGAAGCCATTTACCAGCGTAATGCATGATCGCAACTCCGATAAGTTGGAATCTCATACCCTTTACCTTGATCGCAGTAATGACCCATACGAAGTGATCGATTCTTAGTATCGATATGTCTTCGAACCACCAATCCGGTGGGACTCGTTGGCTCCACCCTGGACTCGATTCCTTCTCGGACTAGAACACGACTTCCAAGCAATAGACTCGCTACATCTCCAAATGATTTGGAGATTCTCGGCCCACGGAGAGAGCTATTTGCAACTTTTTAGAAATAGAAAGGAGTCTATGTTAGAAGTTTCTATTTTGGTGGCCATCACTATGGTCAACCCATTGACTGATTAATGGTGTAAGATTAATTTTACAATATGTAGTTGCTAATTCGGTGAGTTTGAAGAGAATAGACAACTAATAGGTAAGTCTTTTAGTTATGGTATGATTGTGATTTCTTATCATAATATAATTAGTAATTTAAGTCCTTAATGAGAAATGACTCTTTAGCTATAAATATAAGGAGTGCCTGGTCCCAACGATTGCTCAAAAAGCATCCCATTGTGCTAGGAGATATTGAAAGCGAGAAGATCGTTGAAGATCGGCAACCCATCATTAATGGCTCATACTCAAGTTGCGCATATATATTTAATTTATGGATTATTGATTTATTGTTTTTGATTGATCATGCGCCTAGATCATAGGGCTTATTTTGGATGGTCGGATTGATAGATCCATATAGATTCCAACAATTGGTATCAGAGCTAGTTTTCGGCGTATGATCGATCATCAAGCATATTTTATGTTTAATTTAACACGAGGGTTAGAGCCATTTGTTTTTAAAAGAATTTTACTATCTACATGGCTCAATCCGTGTCCTCCTTGGGATGCAAGATATGCATAATCAGCAAAACCTTGGCACGTGTACCTCACTACACGGTTAAAGGGGAACTTTGATTTACCCAACTGTTTTTCATTTAGTAGTATTGGATATTTAATCCAACCTGAAGTAGTATCCAAATCGTCGCTGGTTAATAATAGTTCCTTGAATGTGACAACTATTTGAAATAAAATTGCGTTAGTTAGGTCTCTAGTTTCTGAATTTGCACGATTGGTTAAATGGGTAACCTGTGTTTATTTTTTTTGGGTTTCCTCATAATCAAGAGATAGGAATAATGTCAAAATAGACTTTTGCAATTTTCAAGGACCATACTACAAACAACCCGACCCGGTCAATAACCGAACTCAGGCAATTACCCAGTCCAGCCCATGGTCCGATCCAGCCCATTCCCGGCCCATGATACATGACCCGATTCGGCCCGTTAAACACGACCCGTTTGTCCTTAAGGCCCAATTGTGACTAGTATTATTCCTTATTCTTTTTGGGTCATTTCTAAGCCATCTATAGGTCCGATTTTCGGACATTATATATGAATTTTGACTTTCTCGGATATTTTGAATCTATTTTTTAGGTCTATTTTTGACAATGAACTCTCTGTTGTGATGTATTCATGACCTGATGTTATTTTTTTAATTTTTAATTGGGTAATCATTAATTTTTTTTTAGTACCATTAATTAGAGTTGGGTATTGGAGGTTGTGCTCCACCACCACGGCTGGTACTTACACATTATTATACTCGATTATTATTAATTTTGACACTTACTCATAACACAAGTTGGACTTGACTTATTTTTTTTTCAATATCACTTTTATGCCCATCTAAAATATTATTAAACCTAAATAGAGAGCATGACTTAGAAAGATTCTTCTGTCAAATGGTGATGATCTTTTCTAGTGTTGTGATTTTCATAGTGAGGTTAATTTTGTCCAAGACCGTGTTACAAATTCAGTAAAAGTGTGTAGTGAACGTTGGCGTCACAATATAAGGGATTCTTCTGTGCAACGGTGATGAATTACTTAATATTGTATGACGGTTGTATTTCACTATTCATTATTTGGTATGTGGGTACTACTAGCGTGTTGTGACTCTACCCAACGGAGGGTCATAACGACACAATTAGTACTACAACCATTAATATAGATTGAGAAAGCGACTAGTATATTATGACTCGACCCAACAGAGGGTTATAATGACACAAATTATTTCTCAATAAAACCATATTGGTTTTAATTTCTATTATATTCCTTGACATCTTTTAACTCTTGCGTCACATACTATAATTATAACCTTGTGAAATTGATAGCTACTTCAATTGTATGTGGACATAATAAAGCCCTTAATTATTGTGCAGCATTGAACCCGTCTTCTATAACTAATATGATTGGTGGAATTAAACTTTTGAGTGGCTCAAATTATGGCAAATAGAAGGAACAAGTTGCTATTGTTCTAGGCTGTATGGATCTTGACTATGCTATATGATCTGATAAACCCAAGGTGCTCACCGCTGATGCCTCAGCTGAGGATCTGACAGTGAATAATACGGATTTGGAAAAATGGGATAGATCAAATCTATGAGGCTCATGATCATAAAGAGTTCCATTACTGATGCGATCCGGGGAGGTAATCCTGACTCGCACAATACAAAGGAATACATGCAAGCCATTCAGAAATAATTTCAGGGGACTTCTAAAGCACTTACCAGTAGTCTTATTGTTAAAATGGGAACTATGAAATATGATGGTCATAGTGGTGTACGAGAGCACATTATGAGAATAAATGGCATGGCGACTCAATTGAAAGAAATGGACATGGGTTTTTTCTGAGGGTTATCTTGTTTACTTCATTATGACTTCTCTTCCTGCACAATTTGGTCCACTTAAGATTAATTATAACACGCAGAAAGAGAAATGAAAGATAAACAAGCTAATCGCTCACTGTGTCTAAGAAGAAGAAAGACTTCGGGCTGAAAAACCTGAAAGTGCTCATTACGCCACTCTTGGACCATCGAAAGGGAATTTCAAGCAAAAGAAGGGATAATATAAAGGAAAGAACGTGAAAACTCCTCCACCGAAAACCAAACAAGGAGAAGCTAGCGGATCTACTTCTGGCATCTAGTGTCACTTTTGTAAAAAGAAGGGACACATTAAGAAGAATTATCAGAAATACAGAGATTGACTAGTTAAGAAAGGTAATGACTTAGTCTTTGTGTGTTTTGAATCACTTTATGTTGATGCTCCACGCAATACTTGGTGGATAGATTCTGGTGCAACTATTCACATAAGTAATTCAATGCAAGAATTTCGATCCAGTAGGAAGCTAAGTAAAGGCGAGCATACCATCAAACTCGAAAATGGAGTAGAAGCAGATGTGGAGGCCATTGGGACTCTCCGTCTCATTTTAGATAGTGATTTCATTTTGGATTTAGTTGATTCTATTTATATTCCAAGTATCATTAGAAACCTTATCTCAATTTTTAAATTGGATTCATTAGGTTTTGAATTTAAATTTTGGCATAATATTTTTACTCTATTATTTGATTTCGATATTATCGATGATGGCTCATTAGTGGGTAATCTTTATCAGTTGAACTTGGATTCATCTTACGCCCAATCTTTAGTTTCTATGCATGTGATTGATAAAATTAGTAAGAAACGAAAACGAGCAATTGACAACTCCTGCATTTTATGGCATAAACGTTTAGGCCATATATCTAAGGATAGAATGAAGAGGTTAATTAAAGATGTTATAATCGATGCGCTCGATTTCTCTGATTTCAATACTTGTGTTGATTGCGTTAAAGGGAAACTCAAAAAAAAAACTAATAAGAAAGGAGCTATCCGGAGCATGAGTTTTCTAGAAATTGTCCATACTGATATTTGTGGACCGTTTCTAACTCCAGCTATTGGTGGTCAAAAGTATTTTACCTTCACTGATGATTATTCTCGTTTTGGTTATATATTTTTCATTCATGAGAAATCTGAGGCCCTGAATATGTTTAAAATCTATAAAGCCGAAGTTGAGTTATAACTTAATTTGAAGATTAAAGTTGTGAGATCTGATAGAGGCGGAGAGTACTATGGTAGATACTCTGAAATAGGTCGCAATCCAGGACCATTCGCCCTGTATCTACAAGTGCATGGCATTGTCGCTCAATACACTATGCTGAAAACACTTGAACAGAACGGTGTAGCTAAGCGACGAAATCGTACTCTTATGAATATGATGAGAAGCATGTTATACAACTCTAAGTTGCCTATGTTCTTGTGGGGAGAAGCCTTAAAAACAGCGGTGCATATCCTGAATCGAGTTCCTAGTAAGGCGGTTCCCAAAACTCCTTATGAGCTATGGGTAGGAAGAAAATGGACTTTAGAATATTTACACATTTGGGGCTGTTTGGCTGAAGCAAAGGTATACAACCCACAATTAGGAAAATTGGATCCTAAAACTATAAGTTATCATTTCATTGGCTACCCTGATAGATCAAAAGGCTACCGATTTTATTGTCCCACTCATAGTACCCGGATTGTTGAGACTAGATATGCCAAATTCTTTGAGGATCGTGAGAACAGTGGGAGTGTTGAGCATAAGAAAATCACTTTTGAGGAAAATCGGGTTATAATTCCTATCCCTTTTATCCAAGAAAAAGTAACACCAACACCAGTTATTCAAGTAAATATTGATGCAGCTATGGCTATGCCTAATGAACCACCCCACATTGAGGAGATTCTTGCTCCCATGACGACTGACAATAATCAACTATTGCGTAGATCAGAGAGAGCAAAGAAGCCAATAATTTCTGATGGCTATATAGTTTACCTCAATGAGAATGAGTATGATTTTGGAAAGGAATCAGATCCTGTTTCCTTTAGTCAAGCCATGAAGAGCGACAAATCCACTCAATGGCTCGAAGCCATGAATGATGAGTTGGAATCAATGAAACATAATTCGGTCTGGGATCTTTGTGAGTTACCTGAAGGAGTTAAGCCTGTAGACTGTAAGTGTGTATATAAAATCAAGCAAGACTCCAAAGATAATATAGAAAGATACAAAGCCAGATTAGTCGCTAAAAGTTTCACTCAAAAGGAGGGAATAGACTATAAAGAGACATTTTCTCCTGTCTCTAGAAAGGAATCATTTCAGATAGTCATGGCATTAGTAGCTCATTTTGATTTAGAATTGCATCAAATGGATGTTAAAACTGCTTTTCTGAATGGTGACTTGCATGAAGATGTTTTTATGACACATTAGTAGCTCATTTTGACTTAGAATTGCATCAAATAGATGTTAAAATTGCTTTTTTGAATGGTGACTTGCATGAAGATGTTTTTTTTACACCTGAAGGTTTTTAGGTTGAGGGGGAGAGTCATTTAGTTTGTAGACTCAAAAGGCCTATATATGATTTAAAGTAGGCATCTCGACAATGGTACTTAAAATTTCATGAAGTCATTTCAAATTTTAGTTTTAAAGAAAATACTGTGGATCAATGCATATATCTTAAAATCAGTGGGAGTAAGTTTATCATCCTTGTTTTGTATGTTGATGATATATTGCTTACAAGTAGTCATTTGCGCATGTTACATGAGACAAAAAACTTTTTATCAAAGAATTTTGATATGAAAGATTTTAGTGAAGCTTCCTACGTGATAGGAATTGAGATTCATCGAGATAGAGCCCGTGACATATTGAAATTGTCTCAAAGAGCTTATATTGATTAAGTTTCTAAAAGGTTTAACATGCACAATTGTTCCACTACTATTGCCCCTGTCATTAAGGGTGATAAATTTAGTCTACTTCAGAGTCCCAAGATCGATCTGGAGAGAAAGCAGATGGAGACAATTTCCTATGCATCGACAGTTGGGAGTCTCATATATACACAAGTCTGTACTCGTCCAGACATAGCGTATATAGTTGGCATGCTTGGTAGGTATCAATGTAATCCTGGATTTGATCATTGGAAAGCAGTCAAGAAGGTTTTTCGCTATTTATAAGGGACTAAAGGACACATGCTCACGTACAATAGGTCGAATAACCTTGAAATTATTGGTTATTCTGATGTCGACTATGCTGGGTGTCAAGACACCCGTAGGTTCACATCGGGTTATATATTTATGCTTGCAGGTGGACCTGTATCTTGGAAGAGCGTTAAGCAAACGCTGACTACTTCGTCTACTATAGAAGTAAAATTTGTTGCATGTTTTGAAGCAACATGTGAGGCGATATGGTTGAGGAATTTTATCTCAGGGCTTCGAGTTATTGATAGTATCTCAAAGCCACTGAGAATCTTATGTGATAATTCCGCTGTGATAACTATCTCCAATAACTACAAGACTAGTGGGGGTTCCAAATATATTGATATAAAATATCTTGTTGTAAGGGAGAAAGTTCATAGTCAAATTGTATCTATTGAAAATATTAGTACGACACTCATGTTGGCTGACCCTCTCACTAAAGGCTTACCTCCCATGCTCTTTTCGGAGCATGCATAGGATTAACGGATAATTTTTATAGCTTTTGAGAGTGGATATATAAGAGTGAATACATTTATTTAATTGATTCAGAAATAAAGCTTATTTATTTGCTTTTCCATTTTTATGCAAATAAAATTTGGAACATATGTTCCAACAGTCTCTCCATGAGGATAAGACTATATAGCTAAGAAATGCTTCTGTTTTGAATATTAAGTTGCCTTCTTCCAAGTCCTTCGTCATTTCGAGATACTCGGTTGCACATCTCAGGCTCGAGATGTTGGCTGCTGTCAGATCAACTGCTACACCATAGCAGAACTTGGTTGCAAGCTCGAAAGAGTCGGGTCCGCCTGGGAGATCATTTATTTCTATTCGATTCAGCTCTCCTCGCGACTCGTATATGATTCTATTCATCAAACCGCTCTGCGAAAGCAGGGGATACTTTGACATTAAAAAGAGAAAAAGAGAGTTGGATTCATAAGTTTCTTAGAATCAAACAAACATTTTGTTCTTCAATTTTTAGCTAAATAAACAGTATCAACTCCTCAATACCTTAATCAAAAAGAAAAAAACTCCTCAATACCTTGTGTAAATGGAAACTGATGTCTTCAACTAGAACTAAAAGATCACTTGAAATATCAGTTGTCACATACCTATTTACAACACAAAATTTAGTTAATTTATCAAAATAACTGCTATAATCTTTCTGGGTCTTATAAAATAGATCAAAAACTAGTAAAAAAACCCAAAAAAATAGACCATAATATTTAATTTAGGTACCACATAAACAAAGAAAGTTTAGTTTTTAATTACCAAGACTGAACACCATACTATAATTGGTTTTAATCCCAAAGACATTCCTCAGTTTTTTTCCTCAAAACAAAAGATAACACAACCAGAGTCAACCATACCCCTTCCCATGTGCTTGAGGCAAGAGGATCTGCAGAAGTTACTATGCTCTTCTATTGGGCAGCAGACACGTTAGTTCCATCAGTAAGAGAAATATTTAAAACATTTTAACTATGCTATATATATATATATATATATATATATATATATACCCCTACGTCAAAATAAGGAAAAAAAACTACTATAACATTATAAAATAAACTACTGCTTAACATAGTGGTGCAACATACCACTGCCTAAAATAGTGGTTTCTTAAGTTAAATCAATCATCACGTGCATGTGATGCCATCGCCATGTGCAAAACCATTGGGCCTCCCTTGATATCTATCGCGCCTCCCTTTTCTCTTTTTACCTCCTAACAAAACACCTCTCTCAACTCTTTCATTTTCTCTCTGAAACCCTAGCCTTCCTCTCCTCTTCCTCTCTCTCGACGATCTCTTTGGTCCTCTCCCGAGCACGATCGATGCCAAATTGGGACTAGTTCTTCTAGGTCTCTCTCACAATAGTTTCTATGGCAAAGTTTCGATAGGGATCACGGATCTAAACAACTTGCAGGGGATATTTCTGTCTCACAATCAGCTCAACGGAGAAATCCCTGCAACGATCGGTAACCTAACCAACCTCCAAGCAATCGATCCATCGTACAATTTGATCCCCGGTTCGATCCCTCTCCTCATTGATTCGTGGAGGATTCTTCAGTTTCAAAGGTAAGGTCTATGAAACCCTAATTATTTGATGTTGAATTAGTGATCTGTTGCTCTAAAATCTTTCAGATCTGTTCATTTCTGATTTCGTTATATATTTTTTTTTAAATATAGGGCTCGATATTTAGATTTGTGTTTTTGATTGGATCACTTGGATTGTGTGATTATATCACTTGGATTGTATGATTTGTGTTTTTTTTTAAGGGCATTTTTTGGTATTTGGGAGGTTACTATGACCTTTGTGGTGATCCCCTTCTAGGCTACGACTAGGGATGCTAATCGCCTTACTGACACAACCGAAACCGAAAATTTCACTTTTTGGTTCGGTTTAGCCCGAACTGAAATTGAAACGAATCAATTTGACTTATGTCCTTCTTTTGTTCTTTTCTTTTTTCAATTTCTCAAATTCAAACCGGAAAATACCGATTCAGTTAAGTCTCAGTCTCATTTTTTCTTATGTTTTATAATGCTAGCTAATCGGTTTTCAATTTGTGTCATCCAAAACTGAAATTGAGGTGATATTGGTTTGGTTCAGTTCAGCTTTGAATCGGTTCGGTTTTGAATCAGTTCAGTTTATGAGGAAATACTTTCCTCGCTAGAATCAACATCAGGCATGCTTGTTTACCTATCTGGGCTGTCCAATTCACGGTGACATACAGAATGGCCTATAGTCCTAAAGTCTCATTTATTATGGTCGGAGCACGTTGGGTATAAGGTACATGTTTGTTATTAAGAGCAGTAATTGATATTCTCTGTTACAGATCTCTGATAGGATGGTCTCTCAATGACTGATAACAGGTCTTTGCCCTCTTCTCTTTGATTAGGCATCAATAAGGTCTCTATAAGTGTAAAGACCCGTATTTTGAACCCAAGTTAGACTGACCCTGTGTGTGTATTCGGCTCGGCAACCGACGTCACCATTTATTTTGGATTTTTATCTAGATGTGATTGTGCGGACAGATTTTAATTTAGAGCCCATTTGGACCCTCGTGCGAAAGTTGTGCACCGACCTCGGTGTAGCCGCTCAACACCGGACTTGAGTTTTAAAATTAGAAGTGTATAATACATAAGATGTGTGTGTGTGTGTTTTACTTTGTGAGCAATCCTATTATAAGAAGGAATTGCATTCCCGTATTATACTAGGTTTTGTTAAGAGAGGATAGTTACCCAACCGTGTGAAACTCCGTCTTCTCTCTTCTTCAATCATCGTAGGAGATCGGTTTAGAAAACCTCCTTCTCTAGAACCCTCTTTGTTGAAAACACTTAAACCTTAGAAAGAACTTGAATCAACCTTAGATTCGTAGTTGGCTATTGGGAGAGGTTGAGATCATTGGGGGCGTGTTAGAGTTGTCTCTGTGAACTCGTGGGATCGATCGCGGCGCGAATCGTTGAGGAAACCCGTCGGTTTCGTTCCGAAGCTCCATTACAAGTGACTCATTACTAATCTAGGAATCCTTAGATTAAACGTACGCTTTAATTAAACTTTTTGACTAAACCATTAGATTAGCCATGCGTTTTGCTTTGGGATGTATGGGTTTCGATTCGGGTGAAAACCTGAAATCAGTCGTCAGTAGCTCGCTCGAGCGAGCTATTATCATCGCTCGAGCGAGGTATCACCGAACTCCGACATTGCCTTAGTATTTTAGTCATAACATTTTATTCCGAACTCCGATTGAGACGATTCTTTTTGCGTTGGAAAGCTAATAGAAAAATATACAACTTTCATGTTTTGACCAACTCATGGATCAATCGTCTTGATGGTCAAAAATATATGAAAATGTTACATCAAATCGCTAGAGCGAGCTATTATCATCGTTCGAGCGAGGTATCACCGAACTCCGACATTGCCTTAGTATTTTAGTCATAACTTTTTATCGCAAACTCCGGTTGAGACGATTCTTTTTGAGTTGGAAAGCTAATAGAAAAATATACAACTTTCATGTTTTGACCAACTCATGGATCAATCGTCTTGACGGTCAAAAATATATGAGAATGTTACGTCAAATTCTAGGATTGGCGCAACTTGCCTGTTTTGACTTGTTTTTGAGGAAACACTTAAATAGGTCTATATTATTAGTAATTAGAGTTAATTTTAATGCATGAACGTATATTGTGATGTAGATTGAGGGCGAGAGGCCATCAATAGGACTTTGCTTGACTTCGCATTACTCCGAGTTTTGGTAGGAGAATCTCATCTTTACAGTATTTTATTTTAATTCACATGGATATTTTGAATTAAAATCTTTGAACTTGCATATGCCATTGAAATCACATCTGTAAACTGAAATTGATATGAATGACTGAAAATCTAAATCTACCTGAATCCTGAAACCTGAATCTGCTTAAGCTCTGAAAATCTGAAATCAAGAACCTAAACTATGTATAAGAGACTTGCATCTGATTTATATTAGTATCTGCATTTATTTTATGATTGACCTGAACGACCCCTCAAAAATTCCAGAACAACTTCCTAGCACAAGTTTCCCTCATTACGCAGGGGCTTGTTGGATCCTGAAAAAGGGTTCATGAACGACGATGGTAGGTAGGGGTTCTCATCGGCTATATTCCTGCTCTCGAGATATAGTTTACTCGGGAGGTATTTTAAGTTGAGGATTAAGTCATGAATTACTAAACTTTGCATATAGAAGTTAGAGAAACTAAGACACCAACATCTTCTTGACTGTTTTCACATATTTAAAAATAAATCTTACATATGATTTCCGCACCTAAATTCAGTTTATTATCTGCTTATATGTTTGACAAGCTATATTCTGATATTTGTTTTGAAACCATGTTAGTTAAAGTAAAATGCCGTAGATGTCTTTCTTCTACTGAGCTTTGTTGGTTAGCTCACTCCGACTATCCACATGTCTGTGTTCTTGGCGTGGCTATTCGTTTGTGAGTGATCCTGACTACGTGCCTGAGGAAGAGCTTGAGGTTCCTCCTGAGTAGTTTTTCCCAGTATAGAACTTACTGATTTTCTTATTTGTGGTGAGAGTTAGACTTGAATTTGTGGGCCCATTTTAGTTGGATACCATAGTTTTATATTTGACGTTGATTTCTATTATGAGCCATGTTTCGATGATGGTCGGCCATCATCGGTGGTTCTTTACTTTTAATTACTTTCGCATTTATTTTAGCTATGGATATTTATTACGCTTTACTCTGATATGTGCCCTGTTTGTCCGGCTTATCGTTTATTCGATAGGTTGGCGAACCGGCCTTTCCTATACCTGAGGGATTGGAAAAGTCGGGACGTCACAGTTGGTATCAGAGCTATGGTTTTTAGATTCTCTAAGGACCCATGAGAACCCAACCGTGACCCGGTACAGTTCGCATCAGAGTTATGTCGTTAGGTCCAGAATCACTAGTACTGTGTGTGATTGTCTTTACAATCAATGTTGACTGATGTTGTGGTGTTTACAATGACAGATCAGTATGCCCGCAAGATTTAGAGGCAGAGGCAGAGGTAGGACGGTGCCTTTAGAGGACATACCTGAAGGTGTCGGTACATCGAGGGGAGTTGCTCAGAACCGATTCTAATCCCTATAGGAGCCGGAGTTGATAGAGGTCAGGGTGAAAGAATGGAATAAGTGTTGGAAAGTCTGGCCACCAACATTGCTCGTGAGCTGCACAATCGCCTTGACAAGCGAGCTAATTTACGGACAACAACAACAATCATCGAGAATTGCGAATGGGAGGATGAGACCTCCAAATTTTTCTGGATAGACCGACCCGATGGAAGCCGAAGGTTGGTTGGATGAGATGGAAAAGATCTTCGAGGTGCTTCAGTGCACCGATGTCGAGAAGGTTAGATGGGCAACCTTCAAACTGGATGGACAGGCTGGACCATGGTGGAAGTCCGTGGCTAGACACAGGGAGCAGGAGTTTCCCAATATTCCTTGGAAATGGGCTGAGTTTATCGAGGCGTTCAACGATCAGTACTTTCCCAAGATCGTTAGGCATCAGATGGAAGTTCACCATCGAAGCAAGGGACAATGTCAGTGCGTGAGTATGGAGATGAGTTCACGCGACTTTCAAGGTTTGCACCTCAACATGTGGCCACCGATATGATGAAGGCCAGAAAATTTCAGCTGGGTCTTAGGCCGAGTATACAGGAGAGCGTGGCTATGTGGGAAATGGAAACATATGGAGGAGTACTGTCAAAGGCCCTCATAGCAGAGGAAGAAATTCAAAAGCGGTTTTTGAGAAGCAGTCAGCCGAACAAGGACAGGGTTGTACAAGGGCAGTCAGGTACTTATGAAAATAAGAGGGCCAAGTTTACAAAGCCGCCAGTGAACCTTATTCAACCTGCATTTTCTAGACCAACATTTTCTTCTGGACCGACCACTTATCAGAGATTAGCTGACATCATCACTGTGCAATCCATCGACGGGTTCTACGGCTAGTGGAGCGTCAGTGGCACAGGGATCTTCTCGTGCACCATCTCTTGTTTCGGCCACTATGTGCCCAAGGTGCGGGAAACCACACAAGACCGAGGATTGTAGGAGGAACACTGGAGCGTGTTTTGTGTGGAAATCGGACACATGGTTAAGGATTGTCCTCGGGAGGACAAGGGAATAGATCTAATTCGACCACCTTTCAAGGTCGAGCTTATACCGTAGTGGCTCAAGAAGCCGAGACATCGTATGACGTGCTCCAAGGTATTATTAAAACTTGAGATGTCTTCTTATTTTATGTGTTATATATAATTGCTTGATATTTAATAAATTTTGTTAATAAGTTATGGATGAACACACATGCTTAGAAACTTATAATTGAAACGCCTGTCTAAACTAAGGTACCCTTTTTATGCATCAGGGGAGCGATGTAAGCACAACCGGCGAGTGTTGATAGACCACGGTCTACACATTCTTTGTTACTCCATTGTTCAGAGAAGTTGGGAATCATTCCCAAGGCCCTTGATTTCATCTTGGCTGTCAATTCTGAGCAACTTCGGTGAGCACCGATACCATGTGTCAATCGGTGATTGTGATGATCGAAGACCACGAGCGGTGTGATTTGATCATTTTGAGCATGGAAGGGTTCGACGTGATACTAGGGATGGATTGGTTATCTACTTACCATGCGAGCGTGGATTGTCTTCGAAAGATTGTAACATTCCGCCCGCCGAAGAGAAAATCTTTTCGATTTTGCAGAGTCAAATCTTGTGTGATACCATTTATCTCTGCCATTCGAAAGGCATGTATGATGAGGCGAAGTTGTGGTTATCTGGCCTACTTGCAAGATCATAAGGAGGAGAAGAAAAATATTGTAGATATTATGATTGCTTGCGAGTATTCAGATGTTTTTCTTGAAGATCTACCTGGATTACCACCTGACAGGGAGATTGAGTTTGCGATTGAGTTAGTGCCGGGTACTGAACCAGTATCAAAAACTCCGTATCGAATGACGCCTGCAGAATTGAAAGAGTTGAAGGAGCAGCTTCAGGAACTGCTAGATAAGGGCTTTATCGGAATCGAGTGTGTCACCGGGAGCACCGGTTCTATTTGCAAAGAAGAAAGACGGTTCAATGCGGCTTGGCATCGGTTACGGCCAGCTAAATAGGTTCACAATTAAGAACCGTAATCCACTTTCAAGAATTGATGATCCGCTCGATCGATTATAAGGAGCAAGGTTCTTCTCGAAGATCGACTTGAGGTCGCTACCATCGGTTGAAAGTTAAGTCCAAGACATTGAAGACGGTCGTAACCCGATATGAGCACTACGAGTTCTTGGTCATGCCATTTGGGTTGACAACGCACCAGCGTCATTTATGGACTTGATGAACCGGATATTCAAGTCACATTTGGACAAGTCTGTAGTAGTTTTGTAGATAACATCCTCATCTATTCAAAGACGCGAGAAAACATGAGCAACATCTGCGAGTGGCTCTACAAACCCTTAGAGACCATCGGTTATATGCAAAACTTAGTAAGTGTGAGTTTTGGCTTGAAGCGAGTCTTCTAGGCCATGTTATCTCTCGAGACCGGTATTACATGATTGACCCAAAGAAAGATTGAGTCGATGATGAATTGGGGAACAGCCAAAGACCGTTACGGAGGTTCGTAGTTTCCTCGGTTTGGCAGGATATTACAGAAGGTTTGTGGAGGGCTTCTCCAAGATATCAGGTCCTCTTACACAACTTACGAAGAAGAATACTAAATTTGATTGGACAGAGCAGTGTGAGCAAAGTTTTCAGGAACTCAAGAAATGATTGACTACTGCGCCAGTACTTGCTATACCATCAGGCAGGGGAGGCTTTGCAGTATACAGTGATGCATCATATGGGGGTTTAGGCTGTGTGCTTAACCAGAATGAGAGAGTCATTGCTTATGGGTCTAGACAGCTAAAAGACCATGAGAAGAATTACCCGACGCATGATCTTGAGTTGGCAGCAGTGATTTTTGCTTTGAAGATCTGGAGGCATTACCTTTATGGGGAGACCTTCGATATATTTACCGATCATAAGAGCCTCAAGTATCTCTTCTCACAAAAGGAGTTGAATATGAGACAGCGTCGATGGATGGAGTTCTTGAAAGATTATGATTGTACCATCCAGTACCACCCCGAGAAAGCAAACGTAGTGGCAGATGCGTTAAGTCGGAAGTTCTCTGCTCAGTTATCACATCTCACCGCAAGGGTGCGAAGATGGCATCTATTGGAAGATATGGCTCTAAGTAGCATGAGATTTGACGTAAAAGGTTCAGATGCGTTAATGGCTACACTGGTGATTCGTTCCACCCTCTATGAGAACATTCGCAGACTTCAGATGACGGATGATGAACTTATGGCTATCAGACGGGATGTGATTGGGGGAAGCAAAATAGATTTTTCTATCAAAGATGATGACACTTTGTTGTTTAGAAATCGGGTATGCGTACCAACTAGCGAGCTTGGGACACTATTTTGGAAGAGGCTCATAAGTCTATGTACGCTATTCACCTTGGCAGTACCAAGATGTACCAGGACTTAAAGAAAAGCTTATGGTGGAGAGGTTTAAAGAAAGATGTCGCTGTGTATGTCTCGAGATGTCTTGTCTGTCAGCAAGTAAAGGTGGATCATCAAAATCCGGCAGGACTGTTGCAACCACTACCGATACCTGAGTGGAAATGGGAGGCCATTTCTATGGACTTTATTTTGGGATTGCCAAGAACATTAAGAAAATACAATGCCATCTGGGTCATTGTGGATCGATTGACTAAGTCCGCACACTTCCTTCCTTATAATACGTCGTATACCGCCAACAAGCTCGCAGAATTATACATCAAGGAGATAGTTAGTGCATGGTATACGGTCGATGTCGTATCCGATAGAGACCCGATGTGCACATCTCAGTTTTGGCAACGATTTCAAGAAGGAATGGGCTCCAGGCTCGATTACAGTATGACATTCCATCCTCAGACCGATGGGCAGACTGAGAGGGTGAATCAGATTATAGAAGATATGTTACGTGCTTGCGTGTTGGATTTTCGGGGTCATGGGACCAACATTTACCGATCGAGTTCGCCTATAATAATAGATTACTGTGCTAGCATCGGCATGGCACCCTCTTAAGCTTTGTATGGACGACGGTGGTGTCTCCGCTTAATTGGGAAGAAGTGGGTGAGAAACTCATTTTAGGTCCTGAGATCGTGGAGAATACAACCGAGACATTTCAATTACTCCGTGAGAGACTACGCATTGCTCAAAGTCGTCAGAAGAGCTACACTGATCTGAAAAGAAACCATGTTGAGTTTAAGGTGGGAGATAACGATTTGTCAAAATCTCTGTAAAAGGCGTGATGCGTTTGGGGAAGCATGGGAAGTCGAGTCCGCGCTATGTTGGACCTTTCGAGGTATTGGGCCGAGTCGGCGAGGTTGCCTATCGAGTAGCCTTGCCACACCGCAGTTATCGGAATTGCACAACGTGTTTCATGTGTCCATGTTACGAAGATATGTTAAGGACCCGACTCACGTATTGGACTACCAGCCCATTGAGCTCCAAGAAGACCTATCCTTGGTTGAGGAACCGTCTGAATCTTGGATCGTAAAGAACAAATCTTATGGACAAAGAGCATTCCTTAGTACTCGTGAAGTGGCGGAACCATTCTTGAGAGGAAGCCACATGGGGCGTGAAGCGGAGATTCATGAGCAATTTCCACAACTTTTCGAGTGAAGGTATATTGTAAACTATAGTTATGTAAGAAAATCATACGACCTTTAAATTCTTGAATTTGCTTCTTAAAAAAAAAAAAAGGAGAATTTCTTCAAAATCTTCAATGTTAAATTGGTTCATAACATCGATGCTTTACATATATATCTATAACGATCACACAATAAAATCTTAAATGTCATATTTATTCATTCTCGGTTAGAACCGTATGTCTGTTGGAACCCGTGTCATCAGTTAGAACATGTTACCAGGCATGTGATCATGCTTTTGAATAAGTGTTCGATTCTGACATCTGAAATTTCTGCTCAAATAATTACCAAAAGGGTGAGGTAGGTGTGTGTGCTAGGTTTGTGTCATGGTGAAGTATATTTCCAGGCACGTGACACTTGGGAAGGTATGCATCCATGTACGGATGCAATCCTCTATGGCAGTATGGGATGCCACACGCAAAACATCCAGGTTACTACGGATCCCGACCCTTGAAAGCGTGCTTAGTGAAGCCTACCGCATCGCGACCAAAGTTCTTTGACTTTAGACTGTTTTGATTTTGCTTTATACTGGTGTTAGGATAAGGACTTACCGCAGTTCGGTTTAGCTCTCCGTACATTTTCAAGGACGAAAATTCCTAAGGAGGTTAGAATGTAAAGACTCGTATTTTGAACCCGAGTTAGACTGACCCTGTGTGTGTATTCGGCTCGGCAACCGACGTCACCATTTGTTTTGGATTTTTATCTAGATGTGATTGTGCGGACAGATTTTAATTTAGAGCCCATTTGGACCCTCATGCGAAAGTTGTGCACCGACCTCGGTGTAGCCGCTCAACACCGGACTTGAGTTTTAAAATTAGAAGTGTATAATACATAAGATGTGTGTGTGTGTTTTACTTTGTGAGCAATCCTATTATAAGAAAGAATTGTATTCCCGTATTATACTAGGTTTTGTTAAGAGAGGATAGTTACCCAACCGTGTGAAACTCCGTCTTCTCTCTTCTTCAATCATCGTAGGAGATCGGTTTAGAAAACCTCCTTCTCTAGAACCCTCTTTGTTGAAAACACTTAAACCTTAGAAAGAACTTGAATCAACCTTGGATTCGTAGTTGGCTATTGGGAGAGGTTGAGATCATTGGGGGAGTGTTGGAGTTGTCTCTGTGAACTCGTGGGATCGATCGCGGCGCGAATCGTTGAGGAAACCCGTCGGTTTCGTTCCGAAGCTCCATTCGCGTGACTCATTTCTAATCTAGGAATCCTTAGATTAAAGGTACGTTTTAATTAAACTTTTTGATTAAATCATTAGATTAGCCATGGGTTTTGCTTTGGGATGTATGGGTTTCGATTCGGGTGAAAACCAGCGAAATCGCGTCGCTCGAGCGAGCTATTATCATCGCTCGAGCGAGGTATCACCGAACTCCGACATTGCCTTAGTATTTTAGTCATAACATTTTATCCCGAACTCCGATTGAGACAATTCTTTTTGCGTTGGAAAGCTAATAGAAAAATCTAAACCTTTTATGTTTTGACCAACTCATGGATCAATCGTCTTGATGGTCAAAAATATATGAGAATGTTACATCAAATTGCTCGAGCGAGCTATTATCATCGCTCGAGCGAGGTATCACCGAACTCCGATATTGCCTTAGTATTTTAGTCATAACTTTTTATCCCGAACTCTGGTTGAGACGATTAGTTTTTAGTTGGAAAGCTAATAGAAAAATCTACAACTTTTATGTTTTGACCAACTCATGGATCAATCGTCTTGACGGTCAAAAATATATGAGAATGTTACGTCAAATTCTAGGATTGGCGCAACTTGCCTGTTTTGACTTGTTTTTGAGAAAACACTTAAATAGGTCTATATTATTAGTAATTAGAGTTAATTTTAATGCATGAACGTATATTGTGATGTAGATTGAGGGCGAGAGGCCATCAATAGGACTTTGCTTGACTTCGCATTACTCCGAGTTTTGGTAGGAGAATCTCATCTTTACAGTATTTTATTTTAATTCGCATGGATATTTTGAATTAAAATCTTTGAACTTGCATATGCCATTGAAATCACATCTGTAAACTAAAATTGATATGAATGACTGAAAATCTAAATCTACCTGAATCCTGAAACCTGAATCTGCTTAAGCTCTGAAAATCTGAAATCAATAACCTGAACTATGTATAAGAGACTTGCATCTGATTTATATTAGTATCTGCATTTATTTTATGATTGACCTGAACGACCCCTCAAAAATTCCTGAACAACTTCCTAGCATAAGTTTCCCTCATTACGCAGGGGCTTATTGCATCCTGAAAAAGGGTTCATGAACGACGATGGTAGGTAGGGGTTCCCATCGGCTATATTCCTGCTCTCGAGATATAGTTTACTCGGGAGGTATTTTAAGTTGAGGGTTAAGTCATGAATTACTGAACTTTGCATATAGAAGTTAGAGAAACTAAGACATCAAACAACCGTGATACATTCTTGGCTGTTTTCACATATTTAAAAATAAATCTTACATATGATTTCCGCACCTAAATTCAATTTATTATCTGCTTATATGATTGTCAAGCTATATTCCAATATTTGTTTTAAAACCATGTTAGTTAAAGTAAAATGCCGTAGATGTCTTTCTTCATCGAGCTTTGTTGGTGACTCGTCAGGAGTTGAATCTTGGCGTGGCTATTAGAAATGTGGTGATCCGACTACGTGCACGAGGAGGAAGAGCTTGAGGTTCCTCTGAGTAGTTTTTCGATGATAGAACTTACTGATTTTCTTATTTGTGGTGAGAGTTAGACTTGAATTTGTGGGCCCATTTTAGTTGGATACCATAGTTTTATATTTGACGTTGATTTCTGTTATGAGCCATGTTTCGATGATGGTAGGCCATCATCGGTGGTTCCTTACTTTTAATTACTTCCGCATTTATTTTAGCTATGGATATTTATTACGCTTTACTCTGATATGTGCCCTGTTTGTCCGGCTTATCATTTATTCGATAGGTTGGCGAACCGGCCTTTCCTATACCTGAGGGATTGGAAAAGTCGGGTCGTCACAATAAGAGCTCAGAATAATAATTTCATTGTGCAATTTACTGTCATGAATCTGTTCATCAAGTTATTGTTCATCAGGAATAATGAAAATTTTACTACTTTCCTCTAAGTCTTTAGCAGTGTCTTCGTCTTCTCTTGATATGTGAATTGCAAATTAAGCAATACTTAAATTAACAAACATGAGAATTGGCCAATGTGCCTGTTTAGTTAATGGCCTTTTTTCCAAATGAGATGACTTTGTGGATACTGTTATATTTATTTATTAGTTTAGAATATAATAAATATATTAAATAATTTTAAAGAAAATAAAACTTGCTTTTGATTTCTTTCTTAGTTTTGTGAGTTAATTTTTAGGCAATAGGTACTCTCATTTTTGTATGCAAATGAATAGTCTCATATTGGTAAAAGTAAAATGTGTCTAGGCTATATATAGAACCTTTCATCTTCTATTATTGTTTGACATGCAGCAGCGTGTGTGTGGCGATTGGCGTTTAGGCGCATTGGCGCTTTAGGTGCGCACTTCGCACGTGCGCATCGTCGCAAGGAGAGGTTTGACTTTTTGACCAGATAAATCCAACGGTCAAATTATTCATGGGCCGGGTCGGGCCTAATGGGCCACAAATTAGTGGGTCAATTCGACTCTATTGGGCCAAACGGATTGGTCAAATGTTGACCATTAGATCCAACCGTTTCATAATCGCTTATAAAGGTGTGCAACCGTTCGAATTTGAATTCAAAAAGTTACAACCTTTCATACAGTCGTTGGATGAAGTGGTTGAGATCTTTGACAGATCTGAGCCGTCCAAAATATGACTGTTGGTCCAACAGTCATATTGAAAATTTTATAAAAGGAGGCCTTAGGACACAGATTGAAAGACACTCTGAAATCCATCGGATTCCTTGCATAAACTTGAGAATTCCTCTTACTTTCTTCTTTTGGTGGTACTTCATTGGATTAAGTTTTCTGGGGCGATCCTCTACTGTTGCAAAGTAACGGATCGCAACCAAGAGATTGGGCTCGTTGTATCCTGGAAACGTCTTATTGGAACCCTTTTGCAAACACTAGAATTTATTCGAGTAGGGAGCGAATAATATTTTAAAGACAACAATTATGTACCTCGAGTCCAATTCTCTTACCCATTTCATCATTTTCGGATTTCTGTTCCTATTGATTTCTAACAATTTTAAACGCTATTCTGTTTTATGATGGCTTCAAATCTGAAAGTGATGACTCACGGCTTCGTCAAATTGGAGCGATTCGACGGCAACAACTTCAGAAGATGACAACGATTACGTGCCTTGAGTCCAATTCTCTTGCCTATTTCATCATTTTCGGATTTCTGTTCCTATTGATTTCTAACAGATACTACTCATGTTACTACTTTGAATTGGTTGATTAATGAATTAGTTAGATATCCAGATGGGAAACTGAAAAAGTAATAGAAAAAAGAAAAGGTCAATTGGTTATCTTTTTCAAGAGTTATATCAATGACTGAGAATTTTGTTTTTTTTTTTTCCATTTTTTATATTTATTTCTCCATTTATTATAGCTGAGAACTATAAGAACGTTTTGAAACAAAATCTCCATTGCAGACTTAATTATCATTATAAAGCCCTGATTAATTGTTGGGTTAGTATTTTTAGTGATTTTTTGTTTGTTTTGTTATCGAAGGATAGAAAGTCACAAATCGGGGAATTACTTCAATAATCACATTCATTAATTGGGGTGGCAGATCAAATGCTTTAATCATTTCATTTGTGAATTCGGGAATCGGACATGTTTGGCTAATCACAAAAACTATGCTGGTTGGTCATCAGATACCGTTGTTCGCCTCCAATCACAAATGAGATGATTTTAGGTAGAACCTATTGCCGCCATCATCATCATCACTTTGCTCAATCCATTTGGGGTCAAGTTTTTTACTCTTATGATCTCCTTTCAGTTTTATCTCGATAAGCGTGCCTGGGAAAAGTTACGGGATATTTTTGGGTTTTTGGTTAGCTAAGTGTATGACGAGATTGATGACCAACGGATTTTGTCTCTTGACTTGTGGAAGTCATGTATGAGATGACATACACTTTAAGTTAGGTGTTTGTGTTTAACGCCGGAAACTAAGGCAATTTAAGTGGATAGAATTGCAAATAAGAAAATCTAGATATTTGATGTTTTTTTTTGTATTATAAGGAGAGAGGCTTTGAGGAGAAAATTTCACTTCTCTCTCTCGTGTGAAATTGAAACCTTGCAACCCTTGCCTCACCATGATCTTAGATCTTGATTTTTTTTGTGACTCCCTCTCCCCATCTTGGCCATTGAAAAGCTTGGTTAAGGGATTTTGATTAATTTGTTGTAATCAAAAGGAAGGATAGGGGAGAGTGGAAAAGTCTGTGTGTGGTGTGGGTCAGACTTGTGCTTGTGAAGCAAGGTTTGAATGGATTGATTGGGAGACTGGCCTATTAAACCTCGAAGTTTGGTTCCGGTGCTTGTTTTTGGTGCAATGGGATCAATGGATTAAACGTCAAGAGGTAGGCTTTTAAACCTCCATGAGTTTTAATTTATGCTTTGCTTAGAGTAGAAAATGGTGAATTTTAATTAGATAAACAAACTGTGGTTGAATGAGAAAGAAAGGTTCGAAGAATAAAAAATTAACAACCACATACCTGGAGAAATTCGAGGGTTGAATTTCAATTTGAGGGTCGAATTTGAAATTTGTCCATCGAATTGAAATCGAGGGTCGAATTTTGATTTTTTTCAGTCTTATGAAAATTTGAAAATTCGACCATTGAATTTGAATTCAAGGGTCGAATTTTGCCCTGTTTCTCGCCTTTGAATTTTTGTCAGAAATTTTCTTGGCAAGCTTTCGGATTTGATTTTTTTTTACCAATATTAACACTGGGAGTGTTAATCATTGTAGGTTTTGAAATGGTGAGTCCATTGTGAGGACTGCCTTGCTTGTTTTTGGACCTTTGTGAGTTGGGGTAGGGGAACCTAAACCTAAATTGCATTCGATTAAAAGTATAGGTTGTTTGTATTAAGCATAAATTCTGAAATTTTGAATAACACACCATGCATCAGAACTCTGAAATATGACAAATCAGAACTTTGAAATTTGATCTTCAAATCAGAACTCCAAAATTCCGTAAATGTATATAGTATACAAACTTTGATATGTTTACCATTTGCATTTGATTTGAGGTACATACGAACGAAACCTTAGATTCTACCAACCGTATTGACGGTATTTCTTTTGGCGTAAGTTTTCCTCATAGCGTAGGGGCTTGTTGCACTTCAGAAAAAGGGTTCATGGACGACGATGGTCAGTAGGGTTTCCCATCGGTGACTTTTTCCGCTCTCATGCTATATGTAATTTGGGAGATAAAATTAAGTTATAAATTTAAGACAAGAAGCATGCCTAATTCGAAAATTGAAAACATTTGACACATTGAATCAGCTTTTGGCTTTCTATTTAGAATTGGAAATTTGGTTTGCAAAGCATCTTTTGAAAGGTTATTGATCCGATTTTGTCTTTGAAAAACCTTCACTTATGATTAAATGCTTTAGATAAGTTTCCTTTATTGAGCTTCGATGTTAGCTCACCCTGACTATACGTCACAGGTGCTGAGGCTGATTTAGGATTGGACGATCTCGATCTAGAGGACTCCGATTTCGTTCCTGAGGAGGAACTGGAGGCACCTACTAAGGAGTTCTTTCCCTGATTTTTATTTGTCCTTTCTTGGTATTTTGTTTAGAATTATTCTGAATTATGGGCCGAAGGCCATTGTTTTGTCTTTTTGATATCACTCGAGGAACCATCATTAGGAACCATTATTTTAAGTGTTTTGGATTGGCCATCACCGGTGGTTTTTCCTGGTTCCTCAGGGTGATATATATTGTTTTGATTTAAGCTTTTGTCCTTGCTTACTCTATGCTTTACCTCTCTTTTAGATCTATGTTATGTTGCCGGCTTCTGTTTGCTACGGCTTATTAAGAAATCAATAAGTTGATGAACCGACCTTTCCTATACCGAGAGGATTGGAAAAGTCGGGTTGTTACACCACTCCTCCCTCTTATAATAATAATTGCAACCCAAATAATATCTAGATTTTTAAGTTACAATCCTATCTACTTAAATTGAAACTATTTCCGGCGTTAAGCGTATACAAATTACTCAGCGTATATGTACTAAAAGCAAAACTTCCACAAGTCCGAAACAAAAATCCTTTGGTCACATTTCATCTCATACCCTAACTTACCTAATTAAATCGGGTTCGTCCCGTAAATTTTTCAGGCACGCTTACCGAGGTAATCGAAATTAGGTCCAAAATATTAGGGATATTACAACAAAAATCCTGGGTTAAGGCCCATATAGTTTATTATCTACCCAAAATGACTGATTCAAATCAGTACATATAAAGAGTCAAATATTTCCCTTACCGGGCCCCCATAAATTAAACTCTATTTTCTGTCATAATAGACCCCTGATAAGAACGTGGGCTATAAATATTGGTACACTTTCAATTTGACTAAGTAAAATGAAGGAAGACTATAGAGGACTCCCAGAGCTCTCTCTCTCTCTCTCTCTCTCTTTATATAGATATATATATATATATATATATATATATATATATATATATATATATATATATTAAAGGTATTCTGATCTAGGATTACAAGCAAGGTGAAGTCTACTGCCAGATTTTTTGACAGCGGATTTCACCCATTTTGCAGAGAACAGATCATCCTACTTTCAACTCTGTAACACATGAGCTCACTTGGGATGGATGGTGGGGTCAGTCGACCATCCACCCAAGCGGTGGCATACCAATTGCAGCTCACTACTAATTTTTACTGTAAGACTACACTGTGCAGGATATTCAAAAACTGAGAGTCTGAATACCCTAACTAAGTTGAGACCAAATATGAAAGATTTGGTATTTTCTAAGTATTGTAAAGTATATAAATAATCAAGAAAATAGATATCAAGGTTAAGATCAAGTATTCTTAGTAGTTAGGATCATTCCCTAATTTAAGTTAAATAGCTCTATGGCACTCAAATAAACTTAGCTATGACTCTTGATTTGGTAACAAGAGCATAGTGAATAATTGTGCATATAAGTATGTGTGACCTATTTTGTAAGACATAACCCAAGACCTGAACCTTACACTTCTAAAGGTTGAAAAACCTTAGCATGAGATTATTAGTAGATCAAGCTTTAGCTATGTGTAATATCCCAATATTTTCGAACCCGAGTTTGACTGATTTCGTGCACGAGTTTGGCACGATGACCGATGCCAACATGGTTTTTATTTAATAATTAATCATTAAATAGTGTTAGGATCACTTTGTGTGGATCGGATTATGGTTTAAATGTTTGTTTGGGCATTTAGTGGAAAAGCCGTGTGTCAACTCTTGGTGTACCGTTTAACACCGAAACCAAACCTAAACTAAGTGGATAGAATTTTTGTTATAAATATCAAAGATATTTATTGTGGGTTTCATTCGGTTATAAGAGGGAGAGGGGATTCTTAATGGCTAAGTGTTAGCCTTTTAAATCTTAGAGAGAGAGAGAGAGCTTTCTCATCGTGGATCCCCTTCTTGGGATTTCGACCATACGATCACGATCACGCCGGAAGCTCCTCACTGTTTCCGACCGTTCAAACCCCATTTTCAAAGAGAGTTCTGTCTTGCGATCGTCTCTCATGCTTTGAGGAGTTTAAGGATAGATACGTGCTAGTGAAGGACTTCATCGTGAGCTTCATTGAGATCAATCGCCGTGAAAATCGGGAAGTTTTGCTCTGAAACCCTCTTCGGCAATATTACTTAAAATCGTGGAATCAATTGGCAAAACGGTTAGTTTCCCTTTGATTTTAATGGTTTAGATTGTAGAATAAATCTTGTTTTAATTTAGTGTATATGTGTGTGCAAAAATAGAGCGATTCAGATAAGATTTGAAGGGAAAAATAGACCAAGGAAGCAACATGAAGGGTTCTGAACCCGAGAAATTCAAGGGTCGAATTTGGAATTCGACCATCAAATTGAAAATCGAAGGTCGAAATTGGATTTTTAGGCCTGATGCATTTTTTGAAATTCGAGGGTCGAATTTGAATTCGACCATCGAATTTCAAATTCAACCATCGAATATAAATTCGAGGGTCGAATTTAGATTTTTAAGCCTGATGCATTTTGGGAAATTCGAGGGTCAAATTTTAATTCGAGGGTCGAATTTGGTCTGATGTGCCGACACTATTTTAGTATTTTGGCCATAACTTTTTATCCCGAACTCGGATTGATATGATTTTTGAGGCGTTAGAAAGAAGACAACTAAATCTACAAATCTTTTGAATTAACCAACTGATGAATAAATTATTTTGAGAATCAAAATTAAGCTAGAAGTTAGGCCAAGTTCTAAGTTAGAACGTTTTGACTGATGTACCGATACATCTCCGATATTTTGGCCATAACTCCTTACTCCGAAATCCAATTAATACGATTCTTGAGGCGTTGGAAATAAAACAACGAGATCTACAACTCTTGTGAATTAACTAACTTATGAATCAACTCTTTTAATGGTCAAAATATAGAGAGAAATTGGGTCAAATTCCAAGTTTGCACGAACTTGCCCATTTCAACCTCAATTTTTAGAGAACACTTAAATACACCAAGTTTAGTAGTAACTAGAATTAGTTTTTAATACATCATCATATGTGTGATGTAGATTGAGAGTTAGAGGCCATGGATAAGGGCTTTTGGATTGTTTTGGAACGGCTCCGAACTTAAGGTAGGGGAAACTCAACGAAAATTACATTTTATAAATTGATTCATGGTTTCTTTGATTTTTGACCTGATGCTTTGTTTCCTTTGGCATGTTTTGTTTCCGTCATGTTCCTGCATATCTTATAATATGTTTTGTTTTCGTCCTATTTTTGCATATGTTTTGATTATTCTATTTCCACGTATGGTGTGACTGTTCTATTTCCAACTTTTGAATTCGATTCGTTCTGTTCAGTATGCTTTAATCTGATTCGTTCTGTTTGGTTATGATTCATCTTGTTTAACCTACTTATGAACTTTGAATTTGAATGAACATGGAACTCCATTTTTAGTAATCTGACAACTTTTGAATCTTTGAAAATTTGTGAGACTGAGTCATAGTGAGGTCTCTTTCTCGGCACGTGACACTTGGGGTGTAGGCATCCATGTACGGATGAAATCCACTATGGCCCCTCGAGTGCCACATGCAGTACATCCAAGCTACTACAGATCCCGTCTCTTGACTTGCGTGCCTTGTGAAGCTATCGCACTGTGACCCATTCTAGTTAAACTAAGACGATAGGGAGTATGATTATGATAAGAGTCTGTGTTTAGAATGAGGGATGACCGTAGATCTGAACTATACTTACTGAAATTAGAGTGGATTATTAGACTCTGAGCTTTAGAAACAAGATAGACTTAGTATTGAGTTATTCAGTTAAGTATGAACCTTGAACCCTGTATCTGAGTGAAAATGAGAATATCGAGAACATATCTGCACATTTGACTGTGAGTGAACATGTAATATCCCTGATATTTTGGCCTATTTTTCATTTACCTCGGTAAGCAAGTCCGAAAATTATTGAGGGATTTTTGAATTTTTGAAAAGCTAAGGCTATGATGAGACTAATGGCCAAAGGAATTGGTCTCGAGAAGTGTTCAAGTCATGTAATCAATGACTTACACAATAAGGTTGGTGTTTATGTTTAGCACTGGAATTTTTACAAGATAAATGGATAAGTAGTAATTAGAAATATCTAGATTTTTATTAGGATTTGTTTTGTAGTATAAGAGAGAGGTTTGCAAGAGAAGTTACACTTCTCTCTCTCTCGTTTGAATTAGAGTTTGCAACCAATTGCCTTGCCTTTGATCTTAGATCTTGTGAGCTTGAGAGTTCCTCTCCCCATCTTAACCATTGAAGGAGAGGATGTCTCTAGTGTTTTTGAACTATTGGGAGGAGAGAAGGTTATGATGGACTGATTTGGAGATTCTAAAACTGTTAAGCTTTGGAGATGGGTTACGGTGCGTGAATTGGTGCAACGGAAGCAACGATTTAAACTACAAGAGGTAGGCCTTTAAACCTCCTTTTGTCTTTTGAATTTAATTTCTGTTTAGAATAGTTTATGGTGTTTATTTGTTTGATAAGAAGGCTGTGGTTGAAAAAGAAAGAAAAGAGTCCGGACATAGAAATTTTGACAGCCACAGACCTGAGCAAATTTGACGGTCGAATTTGGAATTCGACCATCGATTTGAAAATCGAGGGTCGATTTTCCAATTTTGTGCCTGATGCAGATTTTTGAATTCGAGGGTCGAATTTGGAAATCGACCATCGATTTGAAAATCGAGGGTCGATTTTCTGAGTTTTAAAGCTTGAAGCAGTTTTTAAAATTCGAGGGTCGAAATTGAATTCGACCCACGAATTTGAATTCGAGGGTCGAATTCTGTCCTGTTTTTGGCCTTTGAAATTTTTGTCGGATTTTTCTCGGCAAACTTTTGGTTTGATTTTTGGTTCTATATTAACACTGAGAGTGTTAATATATGTAGGTTTTGAATATTGGGAGTCCTTGGTGAGGACTGCTTATGCTTGCTTTCGAACCTTCTTTGTTGAGGTAGGGGAACCCTATATTTAATTTGCATTAAATTATAAGTATAAACTGTTTTTTACTGTTTCATTTAAGAAGCATAAATTTTGGAATTCTGTTGCACACAGCATGAATATAACTCTGAATATATGATACAAATCCGAAAATTGGAAACTTTATTATGACTAAGAACTTCGTAATTTGAACCTCAGAACCTCAGTAAATTTTTGAATCAGAACTTTGAAAAATATCAGTAATCAGTTATAAATAATAAGCTTTGATATATGTTAGTATTTGCATTCGATTTGAGGTACATACGAACGATGCCCTAGATTCTACCAACCGTGTTGACGGTATTACTTTGGCGCAAGTTTCCCTCATAGCGTAGGGGCTTGTTGTACTTCAGAAAATGGGTTCATGAACGACGATGGTCAGTAGGGTTTCCCATCGGTCACGTAGTCCGCTCTCATGCTATAGGAAATTTGGGAGATAAAATTAAGTTATAAATTTAAGATAAGAAGCATGCTAATTCAGAAGATTTCGAACACATCAGATTTATGTTATTAGTTTTGACTCAGGATTAGAACTGGAGATTTAGTTTGCAAAGCATCATTTGAAAACCATATTTGATCCGATTTTTGTCTTTTGAAAACCTTACTTATAATGTAATGTAAATAGATCTGTTTCCTCTATTGGGCTTTGTTGTTAGCTCACCCTCGACTATACGTCACAGGAGCTGAGACTGACCTTAGGTCAGAGGATCTGGAGGACTCCGATTACATTTCCGAGGAGGAATTGGACACACCAGCTGAGGAGTTTTTCCCTTGATCCTAGATCCCTTATTTTGGTACTTTTGTCAGAATATTATTTTGAATATTGGGCCCTAGGCCATTATTTTGGTTCTTTTGATATCACTCGAGGAACCATTATTGTGAACCACTATTTTAGGTGTTGGATTGGCCATCACCGGTGGTTCTTCTTGGTTCCTCATAGTGATATATTTTGTTGTAAAAGCTTTTGTTTTTGGATTAATATATGTTTTGCCTCTGTCTTTAGATCTTTGTTATGTTGTCGGCTTCTGTTTGTTACGGCTTATTAAGAAATCAATAAGTTGATGAACCGACCTTTCCTATACCTTAGGGATTGGAAAAGTCGGGTCGTCACAGTTGGTATCAGAGCAAGGCTCTAGGTTCAGAGTCTTAGGCCTAAGGGTTGGATTATTTTTAACAATCAATACTGATCTATTGTTATTGCTTTTCAATAATGACAGATCAGCATGCCTCCACGGTTGAGAGGCAGAGGCCGAGGTATAGAGGGACCTCGTACGGCTCACATTGAAGAGATCGATGAGGGCATAGGCACCTCATATGGAAAAGGGAGAGACGCATCTGGCCCTAATGCAGATCCTTTGGGAACTGCTAGACTTGAAGGGGGAAATGTTGACCAAGTGTTGGCAGCCTTGGCCAGCAATATGGCTCAACAGACTGCTGCCATAGACCGACAGACCGAGATGCTGGCAGCCAGACATCAGCCTGGAGGATTCGCCGAGTTCAGGAGGATGAGACCTCCTACATTCTCAGGGCAGACGGATCCGATGGAGGCCGAGGCATGACTTGATGAGATCGAGAAGATTTTTGAGGTGTTGCAGTGTACAGATGTTGAGAAAGTACGCTGGGCATCCTTCAAACTTTTGGGCGAGGCCAGCCCGTGGTGGAAGTCTATTTCCAGGATGAGAGAGCAGGACTACCCCAATATTCCATGGACTTGGGTAGAGTTCATGGAGACGTTCAACGATCAGTACTTTCCGAAGATCGTACATAACCAGTGGGAAGTCCAATTTATTGAGCTGAAGCAGAATGAGATGTCGGTGTGCGAGTATGACGCAGAGTTTGATAGACTTTCCCTATTTGCAGCCTTACACGTGGCCACTGAGCTGATGAGGGCTCAGAAATTTTAGAGAGGGTTGAGGCCGAACATTCAGGAGAGGGTGTCAATGTGGGAAATGGAGACGTATGCGGGCGTCATGGCGAAGGCCCTCATTGCAGAGGAAGACATTCAAAAATAGTACTTGAGGCGAGAGCAGGGAAATAAAAATCGATTTGGCCAGGGACAGCAGAGTGCTTCAGAGCAGGTGAATAAAAAGCCGAGGTTCTCCAAACCTCCTCCCTACCCTAGTCAGCCATCGTATTTCAGACCGGCTGTTGCTTCAGGAACAGTGTCGTCTTCTTATCAGAGACCGTAGAGTTCGTCACTAGGGCGACCTTTCAGAGTCGGGAGCACTACTGCGAGTGGAGCTTCTGTGGCTCAGGGTTCAGCGCGGGGATC
The DNA here is from genome assembly GCA_021018995.1 of Chloranthus sessilifolius. Taxonomy (NCBI): domain Eukaryota; kingdom Viridiplantae; phylum Streptophyta; class Magnoliopsida; order Chloranthales; family Chloranthaceae; genus Chloranthus; species Chloranthus sessilifolius. Next base: position 100,909,912 of record CM037589.1, read on the forward strand.
AGCTGTTACTCTTGTTTCTTCCTCAGTGTGTGCAAGATGTGGAAAACCACATAAGACGGAGGATTGCCGACGGAACACTGGAGGATGCTTCAGGTGTGGACAGATTGGTTATATGATCAAGGATTGTCCTGCTGTTGAAAAAGGACGGACTACGTCAGTCTCTACGTAAAAGTCGACGTGACCTACAGTTCAAGGTCGAGCTTATGCGGTGACTGCACAAGATGCCCAAAAATCGAATGACGTAATCCAAGGTATCATTAAAGTTGAGATGTCACTTATGCATTGATTCTATTATTTAATGTTTAAATTCATTCGAGTAATTATGTTAAAACTACATTGGAATCATTGCATATAATTAACAAACTTTTTAACTAAAGGTACCCTTATGATGAGTCGTCGAGGCGACCTGAGAAAATTTGAAGCATGAGTACTTATAGACCCTGGGTCTACACACTCGTTTATTACTCCTCCCTTCTCAGAGAAGTTGGGTATCACTCCCGAACCCCTTGCTTTCATTTTGGACGTAAAGATTCCTACGGGAAGTTCGGTGTGCACTGATACAGCATGTCAGTCAGTCATCGTGATGATTGATGAGCACGAGACAGTGACCGACATGATTACGTTGAGCATGGAAGGGTTCGACGTCATTCTCGAAATAGATTGGTTGGCAGCTTATCACGCAAGTGTGGACTATCTTCGAAAGATAGTGATCTTCCGACCGCCAAAGTCAAAATCCTTCTGATTCTGTGGAGTCAAATCAAAGGTTGTGCCGTTGGTTTCAGCCATTAAGGCCGAGCGGATGATGAAGAATGGTTGCAGTGGGTATCTGGCCTATTTGCAAGGTTCTACAGAGAAGAAGAATGACTTAGCTCTTATCAAGGTGGTCTGCGATTATCCTGATGTCTTTCCAGAGGACTTACCTAGATTACCACCTGACCGAGAGATTAAGTTTGCGATTGAGCTAGCGCCGGGTATCGAACCGTTATCTAAAGCTCCATACCGGATGACACCTGCTGAGTTGAAGGAACTCAAGGAACAGCTTCAGGAGCTGTTCGACAAAGGCTTTACTTGACCGAGTGTTTCTCCTTGGGGTGCACCGGTTCTTTTTGTGAAAAAGAAGGATGGATCGATGCGTCTGTGTATCGATTATAGGCAGCTCAACAAGATGACAATTAAGAATCGTTATCCTCTTCCGCGGATAGATGACTTATTTGATCAGTTGCAAGGTGCAAAGTTCTTTTCGAAGATTGATCTAAGGTCAGACTATCACCAGCTCAAGATCAAGGCCGAAGATATATCCAAGACTACGTTTCAGACGCGTTATGGCCACTATGAGTTTTTAGTGATGCTGTTTGGATTGACGAATGCGCCTGCATCTTTCATAGATCTGATGAACAGAGTGTTCAAACCACATCTTGATAAATCTGTGGTGGTTTTCGTAGATGACATCCTCATCTATTGGAAAACTAGAGAGGAGCATGTGCAGCATCTGAAGATGGATCTTCAAACACTCAGGGACCATCCGTTGTATGCCAAACTCAGTAAGTGTGAGTTTTGGCTTGATCAGGTTAGTTTCTTGGGCCACGTAGTCTCTGAAGTGGGTATCTCAGTGGATCCTACAAAGATAGATTCGGTGGTGACCTGGGAACAGCCTACGATAGTTACAGAGGTCTGAAGTTTCCTTGGTTTGGCAGGGCACCAGTACTTGCTATACCTTATGGCAGTGGAGGTTTCGCAGTATACAATGATACTTCTTATGGCGGATTAGGCTGTGTGCTTAATCAACACAAGCGGGTCATTGCGTATGGTTCTAGGTAGCTGAAGGACCATGAAAGAAACTATCCGACGCATGACTTAAAGTTAGCAGCAGTTATATTCACCTTGAAGATCTGGAGACATTACCTCTACAGTGAGATATTCGATATATTCACCGATCACAAAAGTCTCAAGTACCTCTTCACTCAAAAGGACTTGAATATGAGGCAATGACGATGGATGGAGTTCTTGAAGGACTACGGTTGCTCGATTCAGTACCATCCGGGAAAGGTGAGCGTCGTTGCTGATGCTCTTAGTAGGAGGTCTTCAGCACAGTTGTCACATCTTGTTAGCCGGATTCAGAGATGGAAGCTTTTGGAAGATATGGCTTTGGGCAGCTCACGATTCGATGTCAAAGGCTTGGGAGCATTGATGGCTACACTAGTATTATGCCCTACGCTCTTCGAGAATATCAGGAAGCTTCAGATGACTGATGATGAGCTGATGGTGATCAGACGAGATGTCGAGAATGGCAGCAAGAAGGATTTTTCCATACGAGCAGATGAGACCTTGTTGTTTCACGACCGTGTATGCGTACCGTCGAGTACCGAGCTTAGGGACACTATTCTGGAAGAGGCTCACAAATCCATGTATGCCATACATCCTGGTAGCACCAAGATGTATCAGGACTTGATGAAGAGTTTCTGGTGGCAAGGTTTGAAACGCGACGTCGCTGAGTACGTATCGCGATGCTTGGTTTGTCAACAGGTTAAGGTTGATCATCAGAATCCTGCAGGCCTATTGCAGCCTTTACCTGTGCCTGAGTGGAAATGGGAAGCTATTTCAATGGATTTCATACTCGGGTTGCCAAAAACACTGAGGAAGAACAATGTCATTTGGGTCATTGTCGATCGGCTAACCAAGTCTGCTCATTTCCTGCCATACAATACCATGTATACAGCCAATAGACTTACAAATTTATACCTAAAGGAGATTGTTAGACTGCATGGGATACCGGCTAGTATTGTGTCAGACAGAGACCCATTGTTTACTTCACATTTTTGGCAGCAATTTCAGGAGGGAATGGGTTCTCGTCTTGACTTTAGTTCGGTGTTTCACCCACAGACGGATGGCCAGACTAAACGCGTGAACCAGATCATAGAGGACATGCTGAGAGCTTGCATGTTAGATTTTCACGGGTCATGGGACCAACACTTGCCTCTGATCAATTCACCTACAATAATAGCTTTCAGTCTAGCATCGGTATGGTTCCGTTTGAGGCTTTATATGGACGACGGTGCAGATCGCCGTTGAACTGGGAAGAAGTGAGTGAGAAACTCATTATTGGCCCTGAGATAGTCGAGCGCACGACCGAGACGGTTCGATTGATTCGCGAGTGACTACGAGTAGCTCAGAGTCATCAGAAGAGCTACGCCGATCTCAAGCAGAGACACGTGGATTTTGAGGTAGTCTAACTGCACTAATGTGTCTTCATCACTTGGTACATATTCCATGTGAACATTGGCACTAATACTTGATTTTTCAGGTCGACGAGAATGTTTTCGTTCGGATTTCACCTACGAAAGGCGTTATGCGATTCGGAAAACGAGGGAAACTGAGTCCTCAGTACATTGGGCCTTTTGAGATATTGGGCAGAGTCGGAGAGGTTGCATAGCATGTGGCGCTGCTGCTGCAATTGTCAAGCATGCACAACGTCTTCCATGTGTCGATGCTGCGTCGATACATCCGTAACCTGACTCACGTACTTGATTACCAAACCATTGAGCTTCAAGATGGTTTGACGGTGATTGAGGACCCTGTTCAGATCTTGGACCGCAAGGAGCAGATCCTACGCACTAAGAGGATTCCTTTGGTTCTCGTCCGATGGCGGAATCATACACCGAAGGAAGCCACCTGGGAGCGAGAGGCTGAGCTCCGAGACCAGTTTCCGAGCCTGTTCGATTAATTTTGAGAAATTTGTGTTCACTATACCATACTTTGTATTTGCGTACTTGCTATATAAAAGACTATAAATTTTTGCGGTTAATTTTGGCGACCTTTGGGTATCTATTCATTTTTGTGATAGTTTACACGTGCCTACCTTATGGCAAACCCGATGAATTTTAGGCCTTCGACCAAAATCGGGGATGTTACTTCATAATGGTCTTTGACATAAATAGCGCATTTATTGAATACTCCATTTACTTCATTTTCTAGGCTAAACTCGGTTCTATTTTGATGCCAGACATGTCACATTCCATAATTGAAGTAGATTGGGCTGTAAGGAGGTCACTTTGGACCTAAGGAATGGACCTCATTTTCAAAAATTTTGAATTTTTAAGGAAAAACAGACCTCGAGAAAATCGAGGGTCGAATTTGGAAATCGAGGGTCGATTTTCCATGAATAGTAACCAGGCATTTTAAGCAAAAATGCAAGCCTGAGAAAATTTTCCAAAAATTGAGGGTCGATTTGAAATTCGACCCACGAATTTGAAATCGAGGGTCGATTTTCTCGATTTAAGAGGGGGGGTTCTGTTTTGTATTGGCATTTCGGGTTTGAACAACAGAGGGTTAGGGCTAAGGGTTTTTGAGGGATTTGGTGATTTTGGAGCTTCTTTTCCCAATTTTTGGCCAAAATCAAGGGGGGATCGACTGCACAGTGTAAGGGCATTGGATTTCAACACTTGGAAATCTGATTTGGGGCTTTCTCAAGGTAAACCCTCACTAATTTTTAAATTTTGGAGCTTTATATTCCTGCAATCTATTAGGGTTCTATTTTTTTTTTTTTTTAATGGGACCTAAAAAGCAAACCCCCATTCGAAATCCAACCTCTAAACGACCAGCTTTCAAGGCTGCGTCTTCTAGCCGATCTAAACAGCCCGAAGAGCCACCTCAGTTGGCTCCTCCACCCCATCAACCAACTCCACCTGTGTCCCCTCCCATCAACGAACAACCCACAGAATTTTAGGGAATTAAGGGCTTCGCCACTGAGTACATTTTTCACCCTGAGTTGTTTGATCAACAAACAACCACTCAGTGGGCGGGAGAATACCTAGAAAAGGCCCAGATGACTTCGCTTTGCACTGCTTTCAACGATCACTTTTACCCTCGTTTAGTGCGCCTGTTTTACCAACATATGCGCCGCAAGGATGGTAAAAAGATTTATACATCAATTGACGGACGGGATTACACTTTTGACCTCGAGGACATGGCTGTGGCACTACGTTGCCCGCTGAAACACTCTACAACAATGGGATTGGGTCCTCCTTTCCCCAAACCAGTCCTCTTTCAAGATGTGATTACCCAAATGACGCAGGGTCGTCATGGGTCGGGTAAGTCTATTGTCCGCACACACATGCCCGATTCTATGTGGCTGTTGGACAAAATTTTCAAGACCACCCTCTGCCCATTTGGTCACAAGTCCGAACGCGCTGGTCCCCTCCAACAGATTTTGTTTGCAGCTTACAAGGAGCGATGGTTTAGTGCTCCTAAAATCCTTTTAAAAGGGATTATTAAAGCCCGCGAGAAAATGGGTAAACAAGTAAAGAAGCCGAAAAAGGGTATTCCCTATGCTCGTTTGATTTCGGTGATGATTGAGAATTACCAAGCGGGCCCCACGTATGACATCCCCCCTATAGAACCAAAATCTACTGACAGTCTTAAGGTATAACCTCGTCAATTGGGGTCAGACCTACGGTAGACTTGTGAAGACTCCCAAGGAAGCAGTCATTCCTGATGCAGCCGCCGGCGATGAGGATGAGGACCCTACCCATGTTGCCCTTGACACAGCTGCTCCTGCATCGACTCAGCCCCCACAGAGCGACATCCTTACACTCTTAGAGTTTATGCGCCAGATGACTGCGATGAGCCACCAGATCCAGGAGCTCACACAGCATACCAGCTCTATGTGTCAGGAGTTGGACATCCATGGCGGGTCTCTTACCTATTTGATGCAGCACGCATTCCCCGCCGACTATGCTACATATATGGCTGGAGAGGATGGTTCGGGTGACGACACTGATGGTGGGGACGACGATCAGGATCAGGCTGGTCCATCTGCTGCAGGGAACTTTTAGTGTTACTTTGGGAGGGATATGATTTATTTTTGGATATTATGGGGCAATTTATTTTTACAGCATGGATTATTTAGGACCTGGTGGTCTTACTTTTGCTCTCTTTATTCTTTCCTGTTTTGAGATTTTGACCAGATACTTTGTGTTCGTTAGTCTTATCGGTATTTGTGGCCCTGTACTCTTTCGCATTATATGTGGATATGTTTAGTCTTGTTTTGCACTATCTATGTGGGTATTGGATTTTGTTCTGTGGACATGTACTCTCCTGCGTACCTACTATTTTATTTTGCTATCTATGTGGATTCTGCTATCTATGTGGATTTTGCTATCTATGTGGTTTTGTCTTTCATATTCTGATGCTATGATGGCATCATGTTTTTCTTTGGTGTTTTCATGAGTCACTGTGCATCGGTCTCCCGGCACGTGACACTTGGGGTGTAGGCATCCATGTACGGATGCAATCCACTATGGCCCTTCTGGTGCCACATGCAGTACATTCACGTTACTACGGATCCCATCCCTTGACTTATGTGCCGTGCGGGATCAGCTCACGGTGACCATGTTTTCCTTTTCGTTTCGTTGTATGGTGTATGTTGCCTTACATTTTCGAGGACGAAAATTTCTAAGGAGGGGAGAATGTAATATCTCTGATATTTTGGCCTATTTTTCGTTTACCTCGGTAAGCGTGTCCAAAAATTATTGAGGGATTTTTAGATTTTTGGAAAGCTAAGGCTATGATGAGACTAATGGCCAAAGGAATTGGTCTCAAGAAGTGTTCAAGTCATGTAATCGATGACTTACGCAATAAGGTTGGTGTTTGTGTTTAGCACTGGAATTTTTACAAGATAAATGGATAAGTAGTAATTAGAAATATCTAGATTTTTATTATGATTTGTTTTGTAGTATAAGAGAGAGGTTTCCAAGAGAAGTTACACTTCTCTCTCTCTTGTTTGAATTAGAGTTTGCAACCAATTGCCTTGCCTTTGATCTTAGATCTTGTGAGCTTGAGAGTTCCTCTCCCCATCTCAACCATTGATTAGCCTTGTGCTTGCATTATGATCTGTTTGGACTATTGGGAGAGAAGGATAGGGGAGAGGATGTCTCTGTGTAGTTTTGATATGTGCAATAGAGAAAGGTTACGATGGACTGATTTGGAGATTCTAAAATCGTTAAGCTTTGGAGATGGGTTACGGTGCGTGAATTGGTGCAACGGAAGCAACGGTTTAAACTACAAGAGGTAGGCCTTTAAACCTTCTTTTCTCTTTTGAATTCAATTTCTGTTTAGAATAGTTTATGGTGTTTATTTGTTTGATAAGAAGGCTGTAGTTGAAAAAGAAAGAAAAGAGTCCGAACATGGAAATTTTGACAGCCATAGACCTGAGAAATTCGAGGGTCGAATTCCAATTCAAGGGTCGAATTTGAAATTCGACCATCGATTTAAAAATCGAGGGTCGATTTCCCAATTTTGTGCCTGATGCAGATTTTTGAATTCGAGGGTCGATTTCCAATTTGAGGGTCAAATTTGGAAATCGATCATCGATTTGAAAATCGAGGGTTGATTTTCTGAGTTTTAAAGCTTGAAGCAGTTTTTGAAATTCGAGGGTCGAAATTGAATTCGACCCACGAATTTGAATTCGAGGTCGAATTCTGTCCTGTTTCTGGCCTTTGAAATTTTTGTTGGATTTCTCTCGGCAAACTTTTGGTTTGATTTTTGGTTCTATATTAACACTGGGAGTGTTAATATATGTAGGTTTTGAATATTGGGAGTCGCTTATGCTACTTTTTGAACCTTCTTTGTTGAGGTAGGGGAACCCTATATTTAATTTGCATTGAATTATAAGTATAAACTGTTTTTGACTGTTTCATTTAAGAAGCATAAATTTTGGAATTCTGTTGCACACAGCATGAATATAACTCTGAATATATGATACAAATCTAAAAATTGGAAACTTTATTATGACTAAGAACTTCGTAATTTGAACCTCAGAACCTCAGTAAATTTTTGAATTAGAACTTTGAATCAGAACTTCGAAAAATATCAGTAATCAGTTATGAATAATAAACTTTGATATATGCTAGCATTTGCATTCGATTTGAGGTACATACGAATGATGCCCTAGATTCTACCAACTATGTTGACGGTATTACTTTGGCGCAAGTTTCCCTCATAGCATAGGGGCTTGTTGCACTTCAGAAAATGGGTTCATGAATGACGATGGTCAGTAGGGTTTCCCATCGGTCACGTAGTCCGCTCTCATGCTATAGGAAATTTGGGAGATAAATTTAAGTTATAAATTTAAGACAAGAAGCATGCTAATTCAGAAGATTTCGAACACATCAGATTTATGTTATCAGTTTTGACTCAGGATTATAACTGGAGATTTAGTTTGCAAAGCATCATTTGAAAACCATATTTGATTTGATTTCTGTCTTTTGAAAACCTTACTTATAATGAAATACAAATAGATCTGTTTCCTCTATTGAGCTTTATTGTTAGCTCACCCTCGACTATACGTCACAGGAGTTGAGACTGACCTTGGGTCAGAGGATCTGGAAGACTCCGATTACATTCCCAAGGAGGGATTGGATACACCAGCTGAGGAGTTTTTCCCTTGATCCTAGATCCCTTATTTTGGTACTTTTGTCAGAATATTATTTTAAATATTGGGCCCTAGGCCATTATTTTGGTTCTTTTGATATCACTCGAGGAACCATTATTGTGAACCACTATTTTAGGTGTTTGATTGGCCATCACCGGTGGTTCTTCTTGGTTCCTCATAGTGATATATTTTGTTGTAAAAGCTTTTGTTTTTGGATTAATATATGCTTTGCCTCTGTCTTTAGATCTTTGTTATGTTGCCAGATTCTGTTTGTTACGGCTTATTGAAAAATTAATAAATTGATGAACCGGCCTTTCCTATACCTTAGGGATTGGAAAAGTCGGGTCGTCACAGAACATTGACAAGTGGATTAGTACGGCAGTTATCCGTACACAGTGTATAACGCATAGCATACATAGTGGGCCCGTACGGGAGCGATCCGTACGCATTGCATAGCATACATAAGTGAAGTGAAGGAAGTGAACACAGTGAGTGAAGTGAATACGAAAATCTGAAAATTTAATAAGGTGAATAAGAAAAATGAGCTATTATTTCTGTGTCGAACATCTGCTCCGTTATCGCTGTGGTTCTGTCTCAAATATCTACCCTGTTATGAGTTTTTGTTCTGTCTCAAAATATCTGCCTTGTTATTACTTTTGTTCTGCTATCAAACGTCTGATCTGTTAAATCTGTGAAATTCGTCTTTTAATATCTAATCTGGTTCCGCTTTGAACTCTATCATTAGTAAGATGTAACTGCTATTGATGTTCTTCTACTGAGCTTAGATGTAGCTCACCCCCGACTATATGTCACAGGTATAGCCTTTCATCAAGACCCTAGACTTGAGAAGAATCTGAAGTTGCCTACTGGAGGGAGAGCTCAATTAGATTGACACAGTGACTTCTATGTTTTGAGCTTGGTGCATCCCTTTATTTTTAGATGTCTTGTATAGAAATATTTATATTTTAGTTCTCCCATATGTTTATCTGTTTTATTTTCCACTTAAAGGTATGTTTATACCAATAAAATTTTGTATCAGATTGCTTCAGCGATCTGGCGGTCCGGGTTTTCCCTTTTGGTATTGGTTTAAAAAAAAATAAAATCTCTACAGAGATGTAAGTTGGGAAAATTCGAGCTGTCACACTATGACTCTTGGCAACTGAGTGATTTTATTCTATGACTCTTGGCAGCTGTTTAGGGGTAAATTTGATTCTATTTTAATGAGTGATTTTATTTTTATAAGTATTTTTATACTTCCATCTAGCCTACTCACATCATTGTTTGTAATGGTTCTTATTCAGGTTCTCTGATTCAATGAAGGAGGATCACATATCCGGAGATAATTAAGGCAAAAGATCTATCATGTGCCATTTGATCCACAGGTTTTCACCATCTCTTTCTCTTGTGATCTTTTATTTGTTTATTTTTTTTAGTAGGATAAAGCGTGACCATCATGTGCCATTTTAGTGCACGCAAGCTGCAGCTCTCAGGGTCAAGGTAAACATAAGGGAATTTCAATCCACGCAAGGCTTCAAAAACCTACAAAAAAACTGGTATGTCAGCTTAGATCAAAATGTAGTTCAAATTTCATGAGTACAAAGAGATAAAAGTTCAGATCCAGCTAGATTTATGATAGAGATGCCAGCTGTCAATCATGAAGATATTCATGCAGCCAAGAAGGTACCAACCCTTACACTAAGATGATAAAAAGACAGTTTTATGCATAAGTTCTAACTACCAAAGAAGTTAATTTCCATTCTGAGATGAGATGCTTTTGAATAATGATAAACGACCGAAGGAAGATCTACTTACCTCTGGAGGCGGCCCATAAGGATTCTCATTCGCATCGAGTTTGACAATGTCTTCAGGCCTCCTTCCAAGATGCGAAGACAAAACCTGTAAACAATTTTCGTTAGAAATAAGCCTCTCAGAATGATTCAAAATGAGTTCAAGAAATGATAAACTAATTGTTAAATTGGTAAGCTTTCATTATATTTGTCTTAACCCAAAAGGGTGTATATATAGGTAATAGGTTACAGGAGCAAAAATAAATCCCTTAATTGGAGGAATTGATGATACATACGAGATATACAATGAAATCACAAGATTAAGAGAAGATTTCAGAATCGAAATCAAATATTTGGATTCTAAAACAAATATTTGAGTCTCAAATTCAAATTCAAATATTTGAATTTCAAAATCAAAATTGCGCTAATCCAACACTCCCCCTCAAGCTGGAGTGTGGATGTCGAGAACACCCAACTTGCATTTCAGTAGATGAAATTGATCAGTGCCAAGAGCCTTTGTGAAGATATCGACGGGTTGTTAGGTTGTTGAGATGTGAGTTGTGCGAAGGAGACCTCGTTGGATTTATTCATGAATGAAATGGCAATCAATCTCAATGTGCTTGGTCCGTTCATGAAATATGGGATTGTTGGTGATGTGAAGGGCCACTTTGTTGTCACAGAATAAGTCCATTGGACACATTTGATGTATTCCCAAGTCGGATAGAAGAAATTGTCACCATTGTAATTCGCATGAAGTAACCGCCATCGAATGATATTCAGCCTTGACAGATGATCTAGAAACGGTGGCTTGTCTTTTTTTATTTCCAAGAGATAAAACTTTCACCAAGCAAGGTGCAGTACCCCGTAGTTGAGCAATGAGTCATAAGGCAGCCACTACGTCAAAATGAGGGAAAAACTACTATAGCAACATAAAATAAATCATTGCTTAAAATAGTGATGTAATATTCCACTGCCTAAAGCAATAGTTTTTTAAGTTAAAGCAGTGGTTTTTTAAGTTAAAAATTAATTTAATAAATCATCCATCCATCACGTGCAAATCTATCGAGCCAACCTCCCCCCCCCCCCCCGGGCCTCTTTTCTGTCCTTATCTCTAACTCAAAACGCCTCTCTCTAACCCTTCTTCTTTTTCTCTCTGAAACCCTAGCATCTCTCTCTCTCTCAACCCTTCCTCCAGGAGCTTGTTTTGGTCGGAAATCGAGATTTAGAGCAGAATTCTGATACAGGGTCAAATATGGGGCTAAGATACTCTTCCAGGTGCGTAGATCTCTATCTAGTTCATCTTTTTTCTCCGTAGATCATGGGTTTTTTTACCTTTTTCATGCTTGGGCGGGGTTTAGATCTTGATTTTTCTTGTTAAAATAAGTGGATTTCAGGCAAATGTTGTATATTCCCGAGCATTCTGATATAGATATTCGGATTTGGCCGGGATTTTGGTTGTTTTAGTGTTTTAGGGCTCTGGTTTTTGGAAAATCAGTGCAGTCTGTTTATATTTGGAAATTCGATGGAACTGTATATAGTTACTTATAGATCTGGAATTTTTTGAAGGATTTTTTTTTTATTGCTTAATTCGAAGGTCTGGATTTCCTCTATGACCTGGATTTCCTCCAAGAAGCCGAAGACGATTCTAAGACCGAGAAAGAAGCAACTCTGTTAAAGGTAAATCGTTTTTAGGTTTTTTTTGTTGGAATTTCGAATAAAAAACTGAGGCAATTATTTTTTAGGGATTTTTTTTTGTAATAATTATTTTGCCCAGAGGCTTTAGTTTTGGGCGGTTGGTTCGTTTTTACGATTGCTACTGATTTTTCATTGTTTTCTAAGATCCTATGACGTTCTTAACCGTTAGATTCATTCAATCAATTGGATCCATCAAAATCAATCAGATCTGTTCGAAATCCATTCGAAAACCTCATTTTTTGAGAGATTTCTTAAGTTCGATCTAGGTTTTTTAACCTTATTCCACGGATCCGTTGTATATGATGACTTAGTGGTATAAATGTTATCACTGTGGATGTTTAATCAATCAAGAGTTCAATTTATTTATTTATTTATTTTTATTTTGATGGTGATATTTTGGGAATTATGTGGTCTATTGTAGAGATTTTAGAAATTCTAGGGCAATAGTGTGGTTTATAGCCATGGAACATGAGGATGATCACAAATTCGCGAACTTTTGTTTTAGAAATTTTATAACAAATTTGCGAACTTTTGTCACACATGATAACAGATCTGAGCGATGATCACAAATTCGCGAACTTTTGTGTTTTATTTTAGAGATTTTATTACAAATGCGAACTTTTTTCACGTATGATCACAGATTTTAGAGATGATCATAGATTTGAATCATCTACGTGTTAGACCGTCATGTGATTGAATTTTTTCAATTGGATGGTGAGGATCATGGAGTTGGTGAGATTTTGGGGCTGTATTCATGGTGGCTTGTCGCATGAATGGTTCAGATCTATGATCACATCTGCCATGTGTATTGATCACCTGAGAAGTATTCTTGCTTCTCGGGCTCAATTTTTCTAGTAATTCTTTAGTTCTTCTTTCGTATTCCAGGTAGGGGTGGCAAAACCGAGCGAACCGTACCATCCTGAACTAATTTTGGTTTGGTAATTTGGTTTGATTTCAGTTTTGGGTGGTGAAAACCGAAAACTGTTTAGTTAGGATGAGTAAATTAAAAAAATAAATGAAAAAATCGGAAACTAATAAAAACCCGAAACCGAACCGAATGTTGGGTAAAACCTCACCATTAGCAATCGTAAAAATGATGGTTGTGTAGTCCATCCATAGGAACAAGTTACAACATGGGTATATTCGAACTTAAACCATGACTAAGGATTTAGGTTCACTATATGGGCTTAGCTGGATTAAGAGAAAATTAAGGGGCATACTCTTCACCTTCTTGATGTATTGATAAATACTCATAATCCTTGAACCAATTATGCAAATTCAGTTAGATACCTTTTCTAGGAGTTGCAACCTTGCTAAATTTTTCTTGGAAAATAATCTCTTTAGATCACCCCACACCCTTTTGGGAGACTTTGGACCACAGATATCTCCTTTCTTGCGCTTTACACTCTGTTTTCTCTAAGTTATCTTCACTCATCGCATTCAGTAGATAGTGGTTTCAAGAATTAGAGTGGGTTTTGCAAAGCTGAATTGATCTTGCCAAGCTTCTTGTCTCAGTAGCTATGAAGTGCATCCCTACAATTTCTGGGTCTTTGAAGAGCTGCTGTAATTTTGCATATTTTTTGGCTAAATAAGCAAGCTTGAATTAAAAAAACATCAAAATGAAATATTTAATGAAGTGTAAATCAAAGTTTCCAACGGAGTACGGAAGATATTTTTTTTTGCAAGTGCACATTAGTCTTCTAACGTTGGTATGTGATTTTACTGGTCATGAATGGGTCGATACCTATCTAAGTATGATAATCAAATCCTCTGCTACTTCAAAGGGTACAAAGAAAGGTGTTGATTCAATAATTATTTGTCAACTTGGTCAGTAGAAAGAGGATTTCTAATCATGGGATCTAATGATAATTTTCTAATATAGGATCTGTTATATATATTAGAATAATAATATATATTTTTATGTTTCAAAATTAAGGTTAAATTATCATTAATAATTCAATGACAAACTTGTAAAATAATTCAATGGCATACTTGTAAATATTTACTCTCTAAAGTGTTTTTTCAAAAGTGTCTTTTCAAATTTTGGATTTATCTTTTTACTGTTTGTTGAAAAGACACAAGTCTGGCGTGTCTTCACGGTGAAAAGACACAAATCTTTTCAAAAGTATTTTTTTACCGTAAATCTGAAAAGACACAAATCTCTTCATGGTGGAAAACACAATCTTTCAAGATTATCTCTATTTGTTATATGAAAGGACACAAATCTTTTCACGGTGAAAAGACACAACTTTCAAAATTACCTCTATAAATAGAGACCAGATCCAAGTTAAAAAACACAACAGAAATAAGATATATTTCTCTTTTTCCTCTTTCGTTCTTATCATTTGTGTAATGGATGCCCTGTTAAAACAAAAACCACACTCGTGAGGGCACGGGATTAGACGTATACCAAAAACATGACACGAAGGGCCTTTATACGTAAATGTGAAGAACTTGTTTAGTTAAATCGATTAGTCATACATCCTAACATAGGGTAGTGAAATACTCAATTAACTCTAGCAAGTACCAATAGTAGTTTTACATTAGGAAACTCAAGTATGTACGAGTGTGTATGGTGCTTTGCACTAAAGCCAATCCCAAAGTCAGGCCTAATTGGATTTAGGAATGTACCCAGAATTTTGTGAATCAGGCACACTACCTTGGCTCTAAAATACTTTTATTTGGTTGATAGGACTTTACACAGAAAAGCCCATATGGACAGTACGTAAGAAACTAACCCAACAGACCTTGCTCATTTTTAGTGGATATATTATTTCAAAATATTGGTGTAGTCTAATAGCTTGGCATGACACTAAAGGACAAAGAATAGTGTTTATTATATACAAAGAATAGTGTTTTAACTGATAGACACTAAAACCCTGTTTTTATATACATACAAGAAGAACCCCGGTTCTTCTTGTTTTGTTTTATTTGCAATACACTTACCTAGGTGTGCTGGCTTTATATGGAATTGTAACTTCAATAGCTTGTAAGCTACTTGCATGGCTGGTTGGCTACACGACTCAAATGAGTCATTCTCCATCTCCATGCACGCAAGGTAGCTACGACGCAATATAAAATCCGCTAGAACCTGTGTCGTCTTGCCGCAACTGAAATCTGTTCGATACCTTTAATCCATGGCCATGAAGTACCCCTCTGTTATCAAGTAAAATCATTGTTCTCTTCAATATCGTAGCTGCAATTTGACTTATTCGTTCATACGTTTGGCGAACGCGATGTCGATATACGTTCGATACCGCAGCGTTGTCATCGCAAGTTCATCACAAAGGTACACAGATTAAAATTAGACTATAGATAATATATTTGAAATGCGAGCTCTGTGATGTTGATTTTGTTAACAAGAATCAGCAGCACAGCGGTACACTGACAAGGTAAGGTATTAAAGAAGTATATGGGGTATATCATGCTAGAATCATCGTGCACTCCGAATCGTGCATCATAAATTGAATATATATATATATAGCCATACATATATCAAGTACATGACCAACAGAGTACACAACCAGAAGAAAACAACACAGCTTGAAGAAGAAGAACATCAAGAAGTAACCACGGCATGCCAAAATGGTCAAGCTTGCCGCGGCAACCTTATAAGGTTGTTGCGGCAAGATGCTCAGCTGATGAGCTTGCCGCGGCAAACCTTAAAGCTTGCCGCGACAACCTCCAACAGATGAGGTTTGGGCTGTGCTCTTTACATGTAAGCGGGGAAGCATGGGTCCATTCATGTTTATATAACATACATGCATATTAATATATATGTACATACGAGTATATTAATATAGATCTATATGCTAGGTGCAACATGGTGCATCTAAATAGTTTTGTGCAAATTAGACAAGAGATGATCTCTAGTCTCTGACGCTTAAGCTCATCTCTAATCAAATTCAAAGACCAATACGTGATCAGGTACGGAATTTTCCTTGTTTCCATATAATTTGGTTTATTTTATTCTCATCAGAAAGTGAAATTTAGTGCTCATGATTAATAGAAAATTTTACTAATACTTATGCTAGCTATTGATCGAATGTGGGTAATCTTATTTAACACGTAAACTCAGAACAGTTGATGATAAATATAAATAATAGTTTTATTCATATAGATTATAGTAAGAAATCTTCAAAATGTCATGAAAGTAAGATCAGTTGAATAGACATTGAAAAGATATGATAGTTTTATATGCTGAGGCAGTTTAGGAAATCCAGTATACACTAAATGCATTTCAGGTAGGGAATTTTCCTTCAGTATACAATAAATTTGCTTAAACATGCAAATTTATTTAATATCAATGCATCAGTCATATTGTATCCTTCAGATTCTGATATCTGTAATATTGTTCATATGTTATTACTTCGTCTTCGGTCAAGTGATCCCGCTAACTCGGGAGCTTGATAAGTGATCCCGCTAACTCGGAAGCTTGATTTCCTTAGTCCAAGTGATCCCACTACCTCGGGAGCTTAACAAGTGATCCCGCTAACTCGGGAGCTTGATTTTCTTATTTCTTCTGTTTCAGCCTGCACGTACATCTTGTCTCAGCTGGATTTCTCATACCTGTTACTTTGTGCGTTAATTCAGCATATTAGCATGTTATATTAATCTTATAAAACTAAAGTCACATTCTTTATTTTATTTATGCTTCTCATTGAGAATGTGATAAATTGTCAATGTATGATAGCAATGTAATATTCTCTACAGAGCTTTGATGATAGCTCATTCCACGACTTAAATGTCTTAGTTGCAGAGCCTGATCTGGAGCACACTGCAGATCCTACTTACGTGCTCGACAAGGAAGAGGGAGAAGAAGACGACGACGAAGACGAGGAAGACGATTTCCCAGAAGAGTTCTTCCCAAAGTAGGTTTGTGGCTTGTGGAGATAGAGGAGATAGACTGAGAGAGAGATAGAGATAGATAACTTTGAGAAACTTGTCTGAATTATATACGGTAGTTTCAGATATTTTGTGTTTGGATGTATAGATTTTCTTTTCATTGTTTAGATGACGGGTGGCCGTCATCGGTGGAAAGCTATACATCCGATCTTTTGTTTTGTTTATACTGATGCGGTTCTCTTAGATAAGTAGACAACTCACTTATTTTGCCATATTATCTACTGCCAGAATTACTACATTGCTTTCACATTTGCAAAACTCTATACAAGAAATGACCCCTTTGATGAAAGGATCATGTTAGGTGATCCGATGACGCGACATTTCTAATAATGAGAAAAGGAAAACGGCGGGTTGTTATAATTTATGTATCAGAAAATCTGTGTGGCAGGTTCTTTTTCTAGAAAGTACAATCTAGAAAAGAACATACGATTCTTGGCAAGACTGGGCTCTGTTGTATCCTGAAGGCAGACTTGCTGGAAACTCTATTGCATATTCGTTTATCCAACGGAGTGAGGGCGTCCATTGTCTTTAAGACAGCGCAATGAACTATGTGCCTCGGAGCCATTATCAATATCAAATTTTATTTAACAATAATAAATATTCCAACCTGGCATGCATTTACACGAAGATCCCATATTCTCACGCTATGGTCAATAGAACCTGACATGAAGTTATCATTGACTGGGGACATGCACAGGGAAATAACTCTGCAACCAAAGCATCTAACAAACCAGAATTACATATACACTTACTATGACCTGAATCATTAGTGACATGAGGCCTGCGCTTTACAGCCATGAGCTAAAATCCTGATTTCATGACTATCTCAGAGAGAGGACCGAATCTCTATTGAAGCGGCTTCACTTCCATACTCATATAGGTAAATTTATCATGGGTGCTCTTGTAACTACTTTCTCACCCCAACAAATGAATGCCTACAAAATCATTAAGAGTTAAACCCACCCTCTCACGTTACAAGAGATGTGCATAAAATTTAACACTATAGGGATGACCTATAGGTAACATACCTTTGCGCACTTTCAAGGATCACGGAGTAGTTTCTTATCTCGTTGAATTTAGGATTTGGGATCCCCAACTCTACTAAGTTGAGGTTCAACTACTGTGCCTTTAAAGATATCAGTCTTAGGCCCATCCCCCTTGATATTTTCAATATTGTATCTCTGGGTAATGCTTTTGTAAACGGATTCGCAAGCATCTCAAAAGCTGGTATGTAGTCCAACACGATTACCCCATCACTCAACATCTGTCGAATGATATTATATCGAAGGCCTATATACATTGATTTTCTTTTATATTTCTTATTACCTGAAATCTGCAAAAGAACTTTATTATCACAATAAATATTAATTACATATGTATGTTGAATCAAAGAAATTTCTCTTATAAAGCTTCGAGGTCACTCTGCCTCTTTTGCTCATGCAGGCAATGCTATATTTTTTGATTTCATACTTGAGTCAGAAAGACATGTTTGTTTTCTGGACCCCCACGATACTGCTCCTCCTGCCAAAGTAAAAATCCACCTGCTTGTGAATTTTGAATCAGAGGAGTCAGAAATCTAAGTAGCATCAGTAAACCCCTCTAAGAGTTCAGGTTTACCAATATATTGTAAATTATAATTCATAGTTCCTTTTAAGTATCTCAATATCCGACGAATAGCTTCCCAATGTTATATCCCTGGGTTGCTAGTAAATCTACTCAATACCCCCACTATAAATGCTATATCGAGTCTAGTACACTTCATTAAATACATAAGACTTCCAATGATTTTAGAATATTCTAATTAAGATTCTGCTCTACCAAAGTATCTTATTAATTTCTTATTTGGATCACTTGGGGTAGGAGAAGGTGAACAATCAAACATATTATATTTTCTTAAAACTTTTTCGACATAATGTTCTTGAGATAAAAAGATACATTTATTGTCTCTTATTATTTTAACTCTAAGAATAACATCCGCTTCTCCCATATCTTTCATATCAAAATTTGATTTTAAATATTTTTTAGTTTCTAATATTAAATCAAGATGTGTACCAAATATCAACATATCGTCTACATATAACGATATAATATCTCCTCTAATTTGCACAAATTTATTATATATGCACCTATCAGTTTCATTTAGTTTAAAGCCAAAATCTTTTTTTTTTTTATCAAATTTGTCATACCATTATTTTCGTGCTTGTTTTAAACCATATAGTGATTTCACTAGTTTACATTATTTTGGTGCTTGTTTTAAACCATGTGTGTTTTTCCTGGTTCTATGTATCCTTTAGGTTGATCCATATATATTTCTTCTTCTAAATCCCCATTTAAGAAGGCGAGTTTTACATCCATTTGATGTATATATAAATTATATATAGATGCTAAAGCTATTAGTAGTCTAATAGATGTTATCCGTGCAACAGGAGAAAAAACATCAAAATAGTCTACTCCTTTCTTTGTCTAAACCCTTTGGCTACTAATCTAGCTTTAAATTTATCTAAACTTCCATCTGATTTAAGTTTCTTCTTAAATACCCACTTACTTCCTATAGTCTTAGAACCTGATAGCAAATTTACTAACTCTCATGTATGATTAGTTTTAATAGATTCTATTTTATCATCCATTGCCTCATTCCAAAATATACTATCTAAAGATGTTATAGCTTCCTTATAAGTTCTAGGATTTGCTTCTAAAACATAGGTATAAAAATCTGATCCAAAATTTTAATGTGGATCTTTTCTAGTTCTTTTACTGAGCCTTTGTTCTATATTATTTTCAACTGGTCTTTTTCCTTTGATTTGATCAAAATAAGTTTCATCTTCTATTTCCAATTGGTTAGAATTTCTAAAATCTGAAATATTATCCTTAGGTTGTAAGCTTTCATAAAAATGTGCTTCTATAGACTCGAATATAACATTATTTTTTATGTTTAAGAAGCGATATGCTTTACTGTTGTGAGCATATCCAATAAACGCACACTTATAAGTTTTATATCCTAACTTTTTAATTTTGTCATCTGATTTTCTAACATAGGCTAGGCAACCCCATACTCTTAAATATTTTAAGTTAGGTTTTCTATTCTTCCATAACTCATACGAAGTCATATTATTCTTGTAGTAAGGTATTCTATTTAAAATATGACATGCAATATAAATAGCTTCACCCCATAAATTCATAGGTACGCCTGAATATAATATCATAGAGTTAATCATCTCTAGTAAAGTTCTATTTTTACGTTCGGCTACACCGTTTTGTTGTGGTGTCCTAGGGGTTGTTACTTCATGAACAATCATCTCATATTATTCACAAAAGTTATCGAACTCATGAGAAAGATATTCTCCTCCTCTATCACTTCTAAATATTTTAATTTTCTTTTCTAACTGATTTTCAACTTCTGCTTTATAAGTTTTAAATAATTCAAAAGCTTCTTCTTTATATCTAAGTAAATATATATAACAATATCTACTATAATCATCAATAAATGTTATAAAATATCTCTTACCACCTCTGGTAAGCACAACATTTAATTCACAAATATCAGAATGAATTAATTTTAAGATAGTAGTATTCCTTTCAACACTATTAAGTGACTTTTTCACTATTTTAGATTGCACACATATTTGATATTTTTCATTTTTGGTATTTAAAAATTTAGGAACTAATTCTAAATTCATCATATTTTCATTGCTTAAGAATTAATATGTCCTAATCTAGCATGCCATAAATCAAAAGACTCTACAATATAAGCAGAAGAACCATTTTCATTGATAACATTCAACTTGATCATATTGTTTACAACATAACCCTTCCCAATGAAAATATCATTCTTGGATAATATCATCTTCCCAGAATGAAGAACTAATTTAAATCCATTCTTGTCTAAGAAACATGCAGAAATAAGATTTTTCCTAATCTGTGGAGTATGGAGCACATCCTTCAACAAGAGAGTCTTTCTCGAAGATAATTTTAACTCCACTGTTCCGATTCCAGCAATCTCAGTGGTAGAAGAATTTCCCATGTATAGTTGTTGCCCTTCTCTTTGAGGTTTGTAAGTCTTGAAGGCAGACCTGTCAAAAGAGACATGCCAAGTAGCACCAGAATCGACCCACCAATGACCTTTAGATTCAACCATGTTGACTTCTGATACCACTGCAACAACTATATCTTTGACCATGTTAGATTCTGATTTCGACTTTTTACGAAATTTGCACTCTCTTACAAAGTGTCCCCTTTTTCCACAGACATAACAAACTCCCTTATTTTCATTCATCTTAGACTGACCATTCTTCTAAAAATTCTTCTTAAAAAATTTCTTTTTAGTAGAAAATCTGTTATCCTTCTTCTTCTCTTCAAATACCGATTCAACAAAGTGAGTCCTCAGAGGCTCTGAAATAATAATCTTCTTGTCTCTAATTTTATTCTCTTATTCAATCTTAAGACCCTTAAAAATCTCATCTAGAGTATGAAGATCTTTATTATGGGTCATAGATTTTCGATAATCTTTCCAACTAGATGGAAGTTTCGTAAGAATGACACCCACTTGAAAATTTCAAGAAGTTTCATGTTCTCTTCTTCCATCTCGGTGACGATAAACTGTAATTCTTGAACTTGTTCCAAAATAGGTTTATCCTCAATAAACTTGAAGTCAAAATATTTCAAGACTAAAAAGGCCTTTGTTCCGACATCTTCAATTAAGTACTTCTTTTCTAAAGAATTTCATAAATCTTTGGAGGTAGTGCACTTACAAAAAGTATTGAACAACCTATCGCTTAATGCATTGAGGATGTGGTCCCGACAATCTAGATCATCTTCCAGCCATTTAGGCTTAATGCATTCAATCCTTCACTAGTCGTACTTTCCGTTGTTCCCGCTACAGAAACTGGTGGACATGGTGTAGTGCGGACGTAAGCAATTTTGAATTGTCGCAAGATAAATTGCACTTTTTGCTGTCATCTTTTGAAATTTGACCTATCAAATCGGTCAAGTTTGATGAGATCTTGATTCATGAACTTTATACTCTGAGCCATTAGAACAATCCATTATCTTTAAATTATTGTTAAATAAAATTTGGTATTGATAATGGCTCCGAGACACGTAGTTCACTACACTGTCTTAAAGATAATAGACGCCCTCACTCCGTTGGATAAACGAAGATACAATAGAGTTCCTAGCAAATCTGCCTTCAGGATATAACAGAGTCCGGTCTTGCCATGAACTGTATGTTTTTTTCTAAATTGCACTTTCTATAAAAAGAACTTGCCACACAGATTTTCTGTTACACAAATGATAAGAACGAAAGAGGAAAAAGAGAAATATATCTTATTTCTATTATGTTTTTTAACTTGGATCTAGTCTCTATTTATAGAGGTAATTTTGAAAGATTGTGTCTGTTCACCGTGAAAAGATTTGTGTCTTTTCAGATAACAAATAGAGAAAATCTTGAAAGATTGTATTTTTCACCATGAAGAGATTTGTGTCTTTTCAGATTTACGATGAAAAAAACACATTTGAAAATATCTGTGTCTTTTCACCATGAAGAGACACCGGACTTGTGTCTTTTCAATAAACGGTAAAAAGATAAATCCAAAATTTGAAAAAATACTTTAGAGACTAAATATTTACAAGTATGTCATTGAATTATTTTACAAGTTTGCTATTGAATTATTAATGATAATTTAACCTTAATTTTGAAACATAAAAATATATATTATTATTCTAACATATATATAACATTTATTTCCTTTATCATTTAACAGGTGGATGAATTTTATTAGACAACAAAAAGAAGCAAATAAGAGGATGGAGAGTACCCTAACTGGCCCAAAAATACAACAAAAGCACTGTGCAAACTGAATAAAAATCTAAATTTCCTTTCTGATCCCTTGTTAACCAAATCATTTCTTTGGACTTTCTCTCCCTACAGAAATAAGTAAAATAACATGACTTTTCATTTAACATGTTTAATTTCCCAAAATTCGGCGATGAGATAGCATAGAGGCCTGGACTCGTCACACAATAAATTTTTTATATCTTTGTTCCAGTGGATTCACTTTGGACCTCAATGTGGATGCTCAAGCGACCTCAAGTCCATGTGGAGCATGGGTGCATTGTATAGATCAATTAAAAAATTTTAAGAAAAATTAAAAAGTAAAAGTCAAACATTGGCTAATTTCAACGGACCATATTTCAAGGCTCAAAAAACACATGGAGAAGATGAGTTTCTGACTCTTTTATAAAGATGATCCAAACAATTCAACCTTGCTCCATGTGAGAGCAAAACAGTATTTTGGGTGCGACGTAGAGCTCCACCTGGACCTTGGAGGATGCTGGAGCATCCTCTGTTGGAGGAAGAATCCTTTTTCCTATATATGCAAAGAAAATTGGTTATGTGCACCAAAAGTCCATATTACATGCGTGGATTGTGCTTGCAAAATGCGGACACATGATGATCAAAACCATGTTTTGGTGCCACGTGGAGAAAGGGGCCATTGTATAGATCATCTTTAAAAAATTAAAACTGATCCCAACATCGTGGTAATGAACGTTGGAAAATGGACTGTGACATCAAAATAATTCGAATCAGCGATTGTCCGACACTCACAATCATGTGATTGAAATAAATTTTCTTTTTTTCTTTTTATAAATGATCTATGCAATGCCATGCCCCTTTTGTTCCACATTTTGGATACCATATGGCAGCATAATAGAAGCTCAGCCCATGCTCAATATGGACCCTGGGTCCATATATATACACACACGATACTGCTTTGAATGATTTAAGAGTGGAAATGAGACAATGTAGGGAAATTGGATAAGGCAATATACATGGTTGTGATTCATGCTTACTGTTATAGTTTTCAGGGGCTTTTGCGTTTACGTGGTAGGCCTACTGTCGCATATGACCAACAGGGCCTTGTTTTCGCGGTAGCAATGGAAGGGGGTGCTATTAAATTGTTTGATTTGAGTTCCTATGACAAGGTCTTTATACTTTACGAAAATAAACCTGCATGGCTTCATTTAGTAACACTTATTTTACGATTTAAATTTCTCTTGCAAATGCAGGGTCCATTTGATACATTTTCAGTTGGTGGAGATATAGCTGAGGTCTGTGATATCAAATTCAGCAATGATGGAAAATCTATGCTTTTGACAACAACAACTAACAATATATATGTTCTTGATGCATATGGAGGGGAGAAGGTAAGTTCAGTTGACAATGAATATTGTGTTTCTGATTCTTAGCGCTAAATTGTAGTCTATTGAATTCCATCCGAATAATGATAACTATTAAAATTATATTATGTGAAAACTCACTGTGCTTGATTATGCATATTCTAATTTGAGAATTAGGGAAATGCATCCGGATGTAGCCCTGGAGGGCTAGACCTGGATGCCAAATCACTTGCCATGAAACATGTGATTTTTAAATTTATTTTTTCAACTTTTTGCGCTCTCCCTTTGATGGGTCAAAGGTAAGGTAACAACCAACCAACTTGGTGCATTGATTTTAGACACATTTGACCACATTTTTAACAGTAGTTATGCAACCAATTGGGCCTAAATTTTTTGGGTGATACCTGATTGTTGTTATTCAGGTTGCAGTCTCACCTGATCCTCGTGATTGGTGCCACGTGATGCCGAAATGATCTGGATGTAGCCCTCAAAGCTACATCCGGGTGTACAGTCCCAGCCCTCTTCTAATTTATGTTGGTAAATTTTAAGCAAATGCTCGGTCCTTGTCACTTTGTAGGCCAATGTGCAGTCATTTGGATTTACATCTATGTATCCCTTCTAGCATGGAGAAATAAGGGAGAAAATCTAAATTACATTTGATTTTAGTAGTACATGGAAGAAATATATGTACGTGGAAGAAGGATATGTACAGCTTATCCTTCAACACATTATGTGTATGTTGTATGCTTTTATGGACACACTTTTGGTAGTTTTTTTAATATCTATGATCCTGAACTAGACTGATGGTCAGATTACATGAGGTGTCTATATGATATGTTAGTCTTCATTTTAAAAAATCTTCAATGCAGAGCAACATGGAAGCCTCTTTTTTTTGCCTATGAAGTGCCAATTTCTATTTTACTTTTTTCAAATATAAATGTGCACAGGTTTTTAGATCACACTAAGTCTTATGAAGCACTACCAGGTCAATTTCATTATATTTAACATAATGCCTTTTTTTGTCCCCTATGCAGCGTTGTGGGTTTAGTTTGGAACCATCTCCAAATGTGACAATTGAGGGATCTTTTACTCCAGATGGGCAGTATTTGGTCTCAAGTAGAATCATTATATGAAAAAATCTAAGTCTAATTCTTTTCTTTTTCTTTTAATTAACTATCTCCAGTGTGCAACTTCTTGTACTGCCCATTTTATTCTTTGTATCTAGAGTTCCTGTTGTGATTAATCGGTTCATAATCATCATGTCTTGGTTTGTGCTTGCACTGCTTATTATAGAATCAGGTGAATTCTATGTCTAAAGTTGTTATTATGTTGATACTGCTGATCTATGATACCATTATACAGAGACGGACACGATTGTGACATGGGTAGAGTAGGATACAGTTCACTATTTCCCAAAATCCAGGACACAATATGGATATGGGTATCCACATTTGTGTCCCGTTATGTCAGAAATGCCTATCCACTTTATATTTATGTTACATTATAAATATACAATATTGAATTTCTACATATGTATATATGTATGAGTAAAGATTCTACGAGATAGAATCATTGCATTGGTTCGACTATGCAATGGGATAGAATCCTTACAAAAGCCATCTCCAAAGTTGTGGCTTCTCATTGCCAAATAGTTATGTTATGTCCCTTTATTTTGAGGAATCTCTTGTGCATCTCGCGATCCATTGTAAGATGGCATATGACATTTGGAAATTGGGGCATATGCCTAAACAACGTTGGTATGCTCATGAATGGGGCATATGCCTAAAAATCTCATTGGTAGTAGTCCCTACCCATCAGATCGGTCGTCCTACATTTTGACGATCAATTCAATTTTAGGCGATGTCCACAAACAAGTCCATTGATCAAACAATTAGAAATATTTGATCAGTGTACCATTTTTGTATATGATTAATCGAGGGATGTCCAAAAGATTGGATGGTCTAGATCAAATCGGCATGTTTTGTCAGTGTTCAATTTTTGCAATTGGTATCAATTCTTTAATGTTGGCTAGCTGTAGGAAAGTGGTTGAGACGTGCCTCATGTGAGGATGCATTAAGCAATTTGAATATTAATTTTTAAATTGGTCCAAGTTCAAATTCAACCATCCAGGCCCAGTGCACCCATACCTTATTGGGCCCAATATCCCTCATTTTCACTCCATCACCTGCTCAAAGTCATGTTGAAGTTCATCATGGCTATTGGGTACGAATTATGAGGCCATGGTACCTAATAAATGGAGGATAGATTCTCATTATAAATTAGTACATTCATCAAGGCCATTGGCCTTAGCCAAAACGCGCATAAATCTGATCAGTTCTTGACAAAGGGAGCTCAAAGACCATGTGTATTAGCTATTAGCAGTAGGGGTATTTACCTCACAAGGGGCACACAATTACAAAAAATAAAATATCCAAAATTTGTAGCTCATCAATCCAGTAGGGGTTATGCTTCTGTGTCTATAGATATAATTGGTGCAAACTTCTATGGCACATTAGATCCTTAATGTTGTTATTACTGTGTTTATTAATGCTATTTTAGTCGATATGATTGGCTTTTAGATTTTTTCAATCTGATAAGTTGTTAGTTTATTAATGCAATTTCTGATTAATGACTTTCTAATCGTAAGGTTTAAAACTTGAACCTCCAATAGTGGATCAACAAGTTATTTTGTGTAGCATCCATAGTCATATAGGTAAATATCATAAATTTGCTTGTTTTGTCCATGCCCAAAACTCGAGATGTGTTGTCTAAGATGTTTCATGTTGGACGAAATTTGAAGTGATGGTGCTTGCACTGGAGGCGGTTTGGTCAAGTTATCATGCCATACATAAATTATTCTCCCTACAACTGTTGTTTCTTTGTTTTGTTTTATTTTCTACTTCAATCTTTGCTTTATTATTGGCTGGCTGATGGTTGCATTTCTGATCACAGATTCTGAAAGAGTGTGGGGTTGGTGATGTTGCTATCAATAATATTGACCTGACTCAACTAGTAAACAGGTATCAACTACCCTTCTGACTGTTGATTTCTTTTGTCAACTGTTAGCAGGCCACTGAAACCTTTCCTTTTCATTAGGATAGTTGAAATGACATACAATATCTAGATTAATTGAATGAGTGCCCCTGATCAAAGCTTCAACAAGACAAGATCAAATATCTTGTACCAGTGAGTCTTTTTCTTCCAAATAAAGAAATTTTTTTGTTGGATTTAACATTCAGATTATGGAAGTTTTTGGGTTTTATTGCAGAAAGAAAAAGAGGCCTATGAAGTCATAGTAGAAGATGGAAAGGTTCTCCTCAAGCTGAATAGGAAGCTCCTCAACACATCTGAAGGTTCCAAATATACTAGGTGGATCTTGTTCTGAGCACATCCAAGACTGCATACATTGGGCCGGTAATATTTCCATTCTCCACTAACAAAACTAGTAAATGAGGGTCTTTTTCTTTCAAATAAATTTATTTGTTCGGTTGGATATAACATTCAGATTATGTAAGTTTTGGGGTTTTATTGCAGAAAGAAAGAGAGGCCTATGAAGTCCTAGTGGAAGATGGAAAGGTTCTCTACAAACTGAACAGGAAGCTCCTCAACACATCTGAAGGTTCCAAATATACTAAGTGGATCTTTGTTCTCAGTACATTGGGTCAGCTCTTCCTGAATAATAGCTTGGGGTGGTTCGAGTTTCAAGAGGCGGTTCGGGCGGGGCACAAGAATCGACAAGGGCAGATCAAGTCGAGGAAGGAGAAGCAATCCATATATATATATATATATATATATATATATATATATATATATATATATCCTGCTCTGGATTGCATGTGCCAAGCAAAATATGTTTAGTAGAGATTTACTGCAATCCATATGTGCATATGGGATATAAAATGTACTCTTTATATGTCCGATTTATGTGTTTCAATGACTTGCTACTATGCTTATTGTTCGTGGTTTTCGCTCTTATAGTGCCGAGAATAAATGAGGATGTGATTTCTACAGATTATAGATGCCTTTCTGTGTGCAACTAGGTAAAAAAAATTTGCATTAAAAATAAGCAATAAAAGAATTGCATTAAAAAAAAAAAATCACTATCTTTTTTACAACTGTTTAGGGTAGTGATTTTTTGAAAAAAATCACTGTCAAAGATGGTGGTTTTTTGAAAAAATCACTGTTTAAGGTAGTTATTTTTTTTGGCTCTTTCACGTAGTGATAGTTTTGAATCGGTGGACCATGTACTTCTAAATTGCCCTTTCGCCACCCAAATTTGGAACCACTTCAGATCTTTGTCCAATCTTGTCGGATATATGCCAAGTTGCTGCAAGGACCTGTTGGCCGAGAAATTCAGCCTTTTGGTTGCTCAAGCGATGTTTCTTGGGAGACTTCTGGTCATTGATATTTTGCCTCGTTGGATTGCAACGCCAAAATTTTCGATGGCGAAAGCAGACCGATTGAAGTGGTAATCAAATTGATGGCCAAGCATTTCTACGGGTAGAATCGATATATGTAAACAAAAATAATTATCAAATGGGCAATGGAATGGATAAAGGTATAGGGGGTTCCTTCAAGAATCTGTATGGGGCAAAGGGGAGCCCTTGAATGCTAGCTGAAAGAGGATTCCTTTCTTTGTCCGTTGCAATGGAAGAGCCTCCGTGTCACGATATGTGGCTAGCCAGTCCATGCCCAAAATAATTATATATCAATAGCTTTTGTGTCATTATAAACTAGATAAACAGAGTCTTCACCTGAAACTGTTAGATTTTGGGAGGGGGTGAGTTTACTCAGTCGCGTAAACTCAGCGGGTTGCACAATCGATCCACCATAAATTACCCAGGTGGTCGTGTGTCCAATTGCTTGAATTGCGGTGCATTTTTAAAATATAACCCATATCTTAAATAAAAGAAATAAACTTATCCATAATTCATAGAGTATCATAATCAAGACTGGAAAACATACTATATAATATGAAGAGTGCATAGTACTTTTATTTTCTTATCTCTTTTCCTATTTGTCTCATCAACTTATCATATGTGACAAATCGTAAGTCTTATTAATTACTCCATATGCTTACACAACGTACTTCGTATCTTACTTATCTTATTTAAACGATCTGTACTAAGATCGCTACTCGAGCCTATCACGTGAGGTTCACGTGTAGATAACTACCTAACCTCTATATCATAACATAAACTACCATCCAACCAAATAAAGTTACTGACATAGTAACTACGATGTCCCCTTAGTATTTGAGATAAGGCTATAACGTCCTTAAGACCCGTCTTGGCTGCAAACGTTGGACCCTTACGGTGGCTCGTAAGGTATGGCACGTGTAGAACTTAATTCGTGTTTAGCTGACCTTCACAGCGTATCTTAACATATCATATCTTTATTTGGTTCTGGGCTTAGGTCCCCGCCCCAATTTATATTTGCGTGGGCTTAAGTCCTCGCTTTCTTAACATACATGTATCTTAACATATTCATATTTCATTATTTTTTAAACTTCATTAAAATGGGCCACGGTGCGATAGGCTTCACTAAACCACGCTTTCCAAGGGACGGGTTCCGGAGTAACCTGGATCTATTTCGTGTGGCATCCCATACTACCATAAAGGGTTTTCATCCATACATGGACGCCTACATTCCAAGTTTCACGTGACCGTGAAAGAAACCCCACCATGACGAAGGCTTATATCATGTGTCATATCTTATTATTAACTTATATGCATATGCCCTATCGTGATTTTCTATATGATAATAGTGAGCATACATAAAAAGAAATTATAAAATAAACCTTAAGCATTTCATATTTTTGAAGAAAATTAATAAAGAGCATAACACACGAAATATTGAATTAAAATAGAGAATAAGGAATGTTTAACTGCATTTATTTTATAATAGAGTTAAAAATATACTTCATTAGGGTTAATTGTATCCATGAAACTTGGTGATTGATTGGTATAGCGATCAGATATATTTTTGAATTCTAAAGGGGCACACGTGTCCATTCAAAGGTTGTAGGAGGCTTAAAAGAGGTAATAGAATGATAAGTATTGGAAAATGTTAATATTTGACCACTTAAACTTATAGATTATTATTCGATGAAAGCTATTTAATATATTTTATGTAATTTTAGTGATTTATAAGTCTGGAGACAAGTTGAGCATAAAGTAGCCCAAGAGTTAAAAAAATAATATTAAACTCGTGCAACCTTAGATCATCTAAAACGTATCCCGACTTGCAGCTCAATTTTGACCTTAAAAATATTAAATTCGTGAAATTGCTATTTCTGACAAAGTTGTAAATCTCGTTGTCTTATTTTCAATGCCGTAAGAATCACGTCAATCCAAATTCAGAGTAAAAAGTTATGGCTAAAATATCAAGGTTGTGTCTGTTGAAGGGTTTGGCCAAATTTCACGAAAATCTGGGAAAAACGATCATTTCGATTTTGGGCTAAATTTTTATGTTTTTTTAAGACTTAAAATTTATCAAAATGTAGGGAAAAATTAAGGTTTTCTTTTTAAGAAATAACTGAATAATTTAAGATGTATTTAGAGGCACCCACCTGTTGAAGCGTGATTCGAATCCTACGATGATTTGGGTTGATGGAGATCAAATTCAAGAGACGATATACTCGAGTCTTTTCGTGAGAATTCCTTTCTTATGATAGATCGGTCGCGGCGATGAAAAACTTTAATGGTGAAAGATTCTCTGATAAGATCGAAAAATCGATAAAGATCCGATGAGGAGTTGTGAAAGATGGCATTGCCGGAGCTTTTGCAGAGAAGAGAGAATAGAGAGACAACTGAGAGAAGTAAATATATTTCTAATTCTCTTTCTAGGTTAACTCTAATTAAGACTTTCCGTACAAGATTTAATAAAATAGTAGTTTTTCCATGCAAGTAGAAAAACTTGAATAGCTTGAGAAGAGGTTTCGTTCCAGCGCTTTGTGTAAGCACCGAAGTAAATGGTGATTCTCTCCCGAAATTACAATTGTGCCCTTTAACCTGCTTCACTCTTCAAACGGGCATAACTTTTTATATTCTTGTCGAAAATCGATAAATTATATATCGTTGGAATCGTATCAGTGAGTACTTTGCAATGAGTCTAATATTGATATAAAAAAATTAGACTATTTCTAAGAGTGGGTGGGTCCGGTGTGGAGCGTTAGCACCATACACTGTGTGGTACATCATCTAATATCATTAAATAAAGTTTAAAATCTGGGTTGTTACATTCTCTCTCCCTTATAATATTTTCGTCCTAAAAAATTATGTAAATAAGACAATGAGCTCGAGGAACTTCTCATCAAAAGTCAAAAATTCAACGATAATAAAAATCATCAGGGTCATTACATTCTCCCCTTCTAAAAAAAAAATTTCGTCCCCAAAAATTACGTACCGATTATTCAAAAAGCTCAAAATGGTTTTCTTTGATGTCGTCTTCATTCTCCCAGGTTGCCTCCTTTGGCGTGTGATGTTGTCATTGGACCAACACTAATGTCATCATTTTGTTCTTGAAGACTTGAACTTTTCGGTCGAGAATCCTGATTGGTCTCGCTATGGTGGTGAGATCCTCCTTTATATCGACGGGCTCGATCTCCACTATGTGTGAGGGGTCATAGATGTATCTCCTCAGCATTAATACATGGAAAACATCATGGATTCCTATATACTACGGTGGTAGAGCGACCTTATACGTCACCTCGCCAATACGCTTTGTGACTTCGAAAGGCCCTACATATCTGGGGCTTAGTTTCCCTCGCTTCCCAAAGCGTATGACTCCTTTGGTCAGGGAGACATGAATGAATACTCTTTCGCCAACCTGTTAAACAAACTTTAGTGTTCAATCAAGAGCCCAATTGTAAAGAAATTTAAAGTTCAAATTTTAAGTGTGATACCTCGAACTCTAAATTACGACGGTGAGGGTTGGCGTACTTTCTCTGGCGATCTTGAGCTATCTTGAGTCGTTCGCGTATCAGTTTGGCTTTTTCTGTTATATTTTGGACTAGTTCGGGTCCAAGCATCTTCCTAACACCAACTTTGTCCTAACACAATGGCGTTCTGTAACTTCTGCCGTATAAAGCTTCGAAAGGGGTCATTCCAATACTTGCCTGGTAGCCATTATTGTAAGAAAACTCTATCAGCGGAAGGTGATCATCCTAGTTTCCTCAAAAGTCGAGCATACACGCTCGTAAGATATCCTCTACTACTTGATTCACTCTTTTCGTCTGGTCGTCCGTCTGTGGGTGGAAGGCAGTACTAAAATCTAGTCGAGTGCCCAGTGCATCTTGGAAGGCTATCCAATATTTGGAAGTAAATTTTGAGTCTCGATCGGAGAAAGTACACCAACTCTCATTTTCGTAATTTAGAGTTCGTGGTATCACATTTAAAATTTTGAACTTTAAATTTCATTATAATTGTGCTCTTGATTGAACATTAAAAGCAGTTTAACATGTTGGCGAACGAGTATTCATTCGCGTCTCCCTAACCAAAGGAGTTATGCACTTTGGAAAGCGAGGAAAACTAAGCCCCAGATATGTAGGGCCTTTCGAAGCCACGAAGCGTATTGGCGAGGTGGCATATAAGGTCGCTCTACCGCCGCAGTACACAAGAATCTATGATATTTTTCATATGTCAATATTGAGGAGATACATCTATGACCCCTCACACATAGTGGAGATCGAACTCGTTGATATAAAAGAGGATCTTACCACTATAGTAAGACCGATCAGGATTCTCGACCAAAAAGTTCAAGTCTTCAAGAACAAAATGATGACATTAGTGTTGGTCCAATGGCAACATCACACGCCAAAGGAGGCAACCTAGGAGAATGAAGACGACATCAAAGAAAACCATCCTGAGCTTTTTGAATAATCAGTATGTAATATTCGGGAACGAAATTTTTTTTTGAGGGGGAGAATGTAACGACCCTAATGATTTTTATTATCGTAGAATCTTTAACTTTTGATGAGAAGCTGAAATTATGGAGAAGTACCTCAAGCTCATTATCTCATTTACATAATTTTCGAGGATAAAAATATTATAAGGGAGAGAGAATGTAACAACCCAAATTTTTAACTTTCTTTAACGGTATTAGATGATGTACCACACAGTACATGGTGCTAACGCTCTACACCAGAACTCATCCACTTTTAAAAATAGTCTAATTTGTTATATCAATATTAGACTTATTGCGAAATACTCACCGATACGATTCCAACAATATATAATTTGTCGATTTTTGATAAGAATATAAAAAGTTACGCCCGTTTGAAGAGTGAAGTAGGTTAAAGGGCACAACTATAATTTCGGAAGAGAATCACCATTTACTTTGGTGCTTACACAAAATATTGGAACAAAACCTTTTCTCAAGCTATTCAAGTCACGTATGAATTCTAATTGCGTGGAAAAACTACTATTTTATTAAATCTTGTACGGAAAGTCTTAATTAGAGTTAACCTAGAAAAAGAATTATAAATATATTTACTTCTTCTCTCAGTTGTGTCTCTTTATTCTCTCTTCTCTGCAAAAGCTCCGGCAATGCCATCCTTCATAACTCCTCGTCGAATTTTCATCGATTTTTCGATCTTATCATAGAATCTTTCACCATTAAAGTTTTTCATCGCCGCGACCGATCTATCGTAAGAAAGGAATTCTCGCAAAAAGACTCAGGCATATCATCTCTCAAATCCGATCTCCATCAACCCAAATCATCGTAGAATTCGAATCACGCTTCAATAGGTGGGTGCCTCTAAATTCATCTTAAATTATTCAGTTATTTCTTAAAAAGAAAGCCCTAATTTTTTCCTAAATTTTGATAAATTTCAAGTCTTAAAAACATAAAAATTCGGCCCAAAATCGATATGATCGTTTTTCCCAGATTTTTGTGAAATTCGGCCAAACTCTTCAACAGACACAGCCTTGGTATTTCGACCATAACTTTTTACCCTAAATTCAGATTGATGTGATTCTTATGGCATTGAAAAGAAGATAACGAGATCTACAACTTTATCTGAAATAGCAATTTTACGAATTTAATATTTTTAAGGTCAAAATTGAGCTGTAAGTTGGGATATGTTTTAGATGATCCAAAGTTACACGGGTTTGACATTATTTTTTTAACTCTTGGGCTACTTTATGCTCAACTTGCCTCCAGACTTATAAATCACTAAAATTATATAAAATATATTAAATATCTTTTATCGAACATCAATCTATAAGTTTAAGGGGTCAAATATTAATGTTTTCCAATACTTATCATTCTATTACATCTTTTAAGCCTCCTACAGCCCTTGAATGGACACGTGTGCCCCTTTAGAATTCAAAAATATGTCTGATCGCTATACCAATCAATCATCAAGTTTCATGGATACAATTAACCCTAATGAAGTATATTTTCAACTCTATTATAAAATAAATGTAGTTAAATATTCCTTATTCTATGTTTTACTTCAATATTCATGTGTTATGCTCTTTATTAATTTTCTTCAAAAATATGAAATGCTTAAGATTTATTTTATAGTTTCTTCTTACGTATGTTCACTATTATTATATGGTATTCATCATATAGAAAATTATGATAGGGCATACGTATATAAGTTAAGAATAAGATATGAAACATAATATAAGCCTTCGTCACGTTGAGATTTCTTTCACGGTCACGTGAAACTTGGAATATAGGCGTCCATGTACGGATGCAACCCTCTATGGTAGTATGGGATGCCACACGAAGTACATTTAGGTATCACTAAGATGTATTGGAACCTGAGAAATTAGTATTGGTGGTCGAATATGAAGCAGGAAATAGTTGAACACGTGTCGAAGTGTTTAGTGTGTCAACAAGTCAAGGCAGAACATCAGAGCATAGGCTTTACTTCGTTTATGGACTAAGTCATACGATAGCACTAACATACGATGCTTTGTGAAATTAAGAATTGATGGCTCCACGACACAGGGAAACAAATAGCTCTTAGGTGAATGAGGCCTTATCACATGAAGGTCCTCAAGAATTTAAAGTGATGCGCCTATTACGTGAAATGGCGACCACTTTCAGTTAGCAAATGACTCAGCTGACGCAGTCGCACCAACAAGAAAGGACTCAGCTACTGCACAAAATGGAGGTACAGAGAGAACAATAAAGATAAGCAATCCAAGAGTTGATTAATCAACGGCAGCCTACACCTCAACACGAGAACCCACCATACACCCCAATAGGATTTCAAGTACTCAGCAGAGCTCGACCTCCCTATTTCCATGGTCAGCTTGATCCAGTCACTGCTGAAGATTGGATAAGTACAATTGAGAAATTCTTCGGGATCTCTTCGCCTGCAGAACACGAAAGGTGAAGTGGGCAGCAAGCTTTCTGGACCAGGAAGCAGAGAACTGGTGGAAAGTAGCCAAGAGAGCTGTAGATCGAAATAACGAAGAAGAGTAGACTTGGCAACAGTTCAGAGAAGTCTACTTCAAAAAGTATTTCTCAACGGCCACCAGGACTTAGAAGAATAAAGAATTTATGAACCTACGGCAAGGGAATATGACGGTGGCCGAGTACGAGGCCAAGTTTGACCAACTATCGAGATTTACTGAGAATCTAATCACGGATGAAGGCGATAAACTCTTTGCATTTCAGAACAGCTTACGACCATTCTTTCGTGAGAATTGGCCGCGATGAAGATAGAATCATACGGAGAACTTGTGGATCATGCACAAATCCAGGAAAGAGAATCAGGTAAAATGTTTAACAGAAGAAATGCTAGATGGGAGGCCCAAAAGGGAAAGGCTATTCAAAGGGGCTCTTTTGTCCCATAGAAACCAATCCCAACTTTCGCCCAGAGAACACCATTTCCTCAGGCTCAGTACGAGAACAAAAGGTCACGTCTCACACCGCCGACACAAGTGATTTCCACATTCCCAGGAGGAAATGTCGTTCCACCACCACGTTAGCCACAATGAGAGTTCACACCCTACGAACATTGCACAAGATGTGGCAGGCGACAAGCCTGGAATATGCATGCAAGGTACCGGTAAATGTTTTCAATGCGGAAAAGAGGGACACATGGTTAAGGAATGCCCCGAGAGAGCTCCAGTATCGGGCTCTCAGTACAATACTCAAGTGAAGCCTATGAGCCAGGGCCATGTATTTGCAATGTTGCAGCAGGACACTATGGCTAGCAACGAAGTTATTCAAGGTACCTTTAGTACATCGAATCAAGTTATCTTTCTATATATATTTCAAGTGATTGTTTTTATTAACTTTCATTTTGTAAAATTCCTTGTATGAATTCGATAAAGCTCTAAACCTTGTTGTACACTCGAAAATATTTTAACACGCCTTATGCTAACAGGTAACCTTTCAGTTTATCAGCATAAGTGCGACATTAAACACTTAACTCCCGTTCTTATAGACTCAGGGTCTATACATTCATTCATCAGTCCAGGATTTATGTCAGAAATTCAAGCTAATCCCATACTCTTAGAAAGGAGATTGATTATCTCAACACCGTCCGAAAACATCATGATGGCTACCTTAATATGTCGAAATACGATAATCATTATTAAAGGCCATGACCTTCCAGTAG
The DNA here is from genome assembly GCA_021018995.1 of Chloranthus sessilifolius. Classification (NCBI taxonomy): domain Eukaryota; kingdom Viridiplantae; phylum Streptophyta; class Magnoliopsida; order Chloranthales; family Chloranthaceae; genus Chloranthus; species Chloranthus sessilifolius. The sequence goes on from CM037589.1 coordinate 100,946,489, forward strand.
ATCTCATCATGTTGGAATTTCAGGATTTCAACATCATTTTGGACATGAACTGGCTAGCCACATATCATGCCATGGTTGATTGTTTCTCTAAAGTGGTCACCTTCCAACCACTCGGAGAACTTCCATTCAGATTTCGGGGAATTAAAAGAAAGGGAGCACCTTTATTGGCAGTATTTGGCGAGGAGCATGACAAGGCAGTCGATCCTACAAAAATTTCAGTCGTCAAAGATTTTATCGACGTATTTCCTGAAGACTTACCAAGTGTACCACCCGACCGAGAAATCGAGTTCAAAATCAATTTGATCTTAGGGATTGCCAAGGCACTATACCGGATGGCCCCTGCAGAATTAAAGGAACTGAAAATACAACTCAAGAAAATACAACTCAAGGAAATACAACTTAAGGAAGTTCTGCGTGACCGTAAAAGAAACCCCACCATGACGAAGGCTTATATCATGTGTCATATTTTAATTCTTAACTTACATGTGTATGCCCTATCGTAATTTTCTAGATAATGAATGTCATATGATGATGATGAACATATATTAGAATGAACTATAACATAAATCCTAAGCATTTTATATATTTTTTTTAAATTAATATAAAACATAACACATGAAATATTGAAGTAAAACAGATAATATAAAATATTTAACTACATTTACTTTATAATAGAGTTAAAAATATACTTCATTAGGGTTAATTGTGTCCATGAAACTTGATCATTGATTGCTATAGCGATCAGACATATTTTTAAATTCTAAAGAGGTACACGTGTCCATTCAAGGACTGTAGGAGGCTTAAAAAAGGTAATAGAATGATAAGTGTTGGAAAACGTTAATATTTGACCCCTTAAACTTATAAATTATTGTTCGATGAAAGCTATTTAACATATTTTATATAATTTTACTGATTTATAAGTCTGGAGATAACTTGAGCATAAAGTAGCCCAAGAGTTAAAAAATAATGTCAAACCCATGCAACCTTGGATCATCTAAAACGTATCCCGACTTGCAGCTCAATTTTGACCTTAAAAATATTAAATTTGTGAAATTGCTATTTCAAACAACATTGTAGATCTCGTTGTCTTCTTTCCAATATCATAAGAATCACGTCAATACGAATTCGGAGTAAAATGTTATGGCCAAAATACCAAGGCTGATCATAATCATTTAAAATTTCAAAATTTAATTTTATATTTTTAAGACCCGAAATTTGTCAAAATTTAGGAAAAAATTAAGATTTTCTTTAAGAAATAACTGAATAATTTAAGATGGATTTAGAAGCACCCACTCTTTAATTACTAGATCGATTTGAACTTATAGATATAATCAGGGTATAGGCTATTTGGGTCTCTCGAAGTTTCGACCCTTAATTTGGTCATTTGGACCTTATCTAGAAAGTCATCGCAAGATCATGTTAAATACGATTATCGAGGTGTCTTCACTCTCATGGTGTGAGCAAAATATACACCTAACAAGTTATTTTAAGTTTAGGAGTTGAGTTTGGGCCATTCCTTGAAGATTGGTTTGCGATTTCTCAAAACGCGCGTTTAACTATATTGGATATACGAGCCTATTGAGGGTCCATAGACTAGACGGGCCCACAAGATCCATGGTCCGTTATGATGATTGGGAGTCAAACATGCTCCTTGACATTGGTTGTCTAAGGGTATAAAGTCATTCATTACTTTTGGAAAACTTGTACAGTCGCCTATTTTGGCTAGGTCTGTTTTCAGACAAAACTATTCGTCAGATGGGAAGAGATTCAAAATTTATGGGAATCCTTCTTGGTGTCTCTTGTCCCAGTTTGGCCTAAAACTTGAGACCTAAAAAGGTCAAATCAGACCCTAGACTAAGGTGTCATAGGCATAAAGTGCCAAAATTTTAGTGGTTATGTGCACCACTTTAAGTAGTGCACAAACCCAGGTGTTTCAGTCTTAATTGAAATTTGACTGTGACAACCCGAATTTTCTTGTCCTAAAATCCGTGCCATCAGGATCTTACTCTGGATGATCCCCATGACAAATCACGAAGTGTCTGCTCGTATAGCAGAAATCAAGCAAACACTGCCCAACAGTGATAGATCGAGTCATCAAATGAGGCATTGCAAATGAAAGAAACAATAAACACAGCATGTATATTTATATCTCAAAAAATATACATTCTCAAAAAGGAACCAAGAAGAACCACTGGTGAAGGACATCCATCACCCAAAACAATGGTTCCTGATAATGGTTCCAATAGAATGTATAATAATACAATAAAATAAAGTCAACAAAAAATAAATATAGAAAGTGACCACCATGCACACAATATTCCAGAATATCATACAAAATCTCCAAAACAAATGAAAACTAGTACCTAGACTAAGGATAAAAATCATCCGCCTGGACATCCGTCTCCTCGTCCTCAGCCTCAGCCTCTAGATCAGGCTGATAATCAGGGTCGTTCTCGGTACTTGAAACTCTAGCCTCAGAACCTATAATTGTTGTAAAAATAGGGTGAGCTACATCCTAGCTCAATAGAAGAATCTCAGCTAAAATGAAATGAATATGCAGGACATGATATCTCAAAGCAGGAAATCAAATCAGAACATATGAACAGGACAAATCAAATCAAATACTGAACTTTTAAATAAGAAACAGATGTTATGCAAGTATATGATCAGTGACTTAAATTGTATATATTTTCTAACTTAAGAAACTCCCGTGAATATATAACACGGAGTACTCAGGAATTTACCGATAGGAAATCCCAACCAATCGTCGTTCACATGAATAATTTCAGGGTACAACAATGCCTCATCTATGGAGTGCAATTGTGCCGAGGGATTAACAAAGCAGCTGCACAAGTGTGTCAGGCACGGATATACCGCCAAGTCGGTGGGGATCATCTGGTTAAATCATCAAAATCACATACACATAGACCTCACAAATCAGATAGCAGAAATCAGGAGTAGGTTTCAGAATATAAAATCAGAAAACAGGAATCAGAGATAACAGGAATTTATGAGATACTAACATGCTTGTTAAAACAGAAATCAGGGTGCAGATATGAGAAAATCACGAAATCATAGTCAAAAATAGTTTAGGTTGGTTTTCCCCTACCTCAGGTCAGACCTCTTTCTAAGAAAATTCAAATCTTTTCAGAGCATCATGGTCTGATCCTAGACCAATAAATATAGTATACTACGTATCAAGTATGTCAGAATGTCAACTGGCGCGGTGTCCAGTAGCATTCAATTTATAAAAATAAAACAAGTCAAAAACAGGGGTGATTGATCGATCAACACCCTTATTGATCGATCAATACCTCTCATTGATCGATCAATGTCCCTATTGATCGATCAATACCCACAAACTACTTCACAAGCAACAGAGATAATTGATCGATCAATAGCCTTTATTGATCGATCAACACCCTTCATTAATCGATCAATGCTTTAATTGATCGATCAATAGCTCTGATGAGTAGTGAAATATGATGATATTTTACCCCTAAATACCTACATTTAGCCGTTCGATGAAGGCTATTTGATGAGAATTACTAGATTTAAAGTATTTCAGGTAAATACAATCCAAGTTTCTAAAACAGCCCAAGAATTCCGAAAATAATGTCAAAACACTACAATTTTGGGTCATCGAGAACTTAGAGTGACTTGCAGCTCAATTTGGACCTTCAAGACGTCAGATTTAGAAAATATCTAAAACATAAAAGTTGTAGAGCTCGTCGTCAGCTTTCCAACGCCATAAGAATCGCTTCAATTCGAGTTCGAGACAGAAAGTTATGGCTAAAATATCAAGGCAGTATCTGATGTAAAGTTGGACGGGAGTTCACGAAAGTTGCTCTTAGATGTCAATCGATTGAGAATTAAGTGTCAATCTATTGACACATGAATACAACTTTTTCCCTACTTAAAAGTCAATCGATTGAGATTTAAGTCTCAATTGATTAAGGTATTAGGGTTAGGTTTGGTCGGCCATTATAAAAGGGGAAGCTACGAGTTTGCTTGGGGGGATTTAATTAGGATTTTATTATTTTTACTTTTTAGGGCTCTTCACTTTGGGAATTTGGAGAACTTCTTTTCACCTTTTCAAGGTTCTTCTTTTCTCCTTCTTCTAGGGTTTCATCTGGGTAGATTGTACTTAGGATTTGTATTATTTTTCCTTTACGTTAATGAAAGCATAGATTGTATTTAGGAAAAATAATTGTAAAAAGATCTTTGGAAGAAATGAAAAGTGGAATGGCTTTGAATGAACAAGGAGATCATACACCAAAGATGAGCGGCTAAATCAGTAGATCGGGGAAGATGCGATCCCCAGATAAATACCCATATTTATGATTAATACCATAGTTTAATTATTGTCATCATGGAATCGTTTTACTCAAAGTTTGTGTTATTGAAAATATATTGAATGCTTGTTATGACCGTTGATTGCGCGTATCAACGGCCGTAATCGCTAGATCGGGACCTGCAGGCTGATCTAGGCTGCAGAGCGATTATGTTTTTATTGTTGTGATCTAAACATCATGAGATAAACTATGCTTTTTACATGACTCATACCGCAATGATAGGCTGAGTCATTGTTTTTAGATAGGGTATGCCAGATTGATGATCATATTTTATTTTGAATCATTTTTATAGATGAATGATAGTGTGAATGATGCTTTAATGAAACTGTGGGTTTTTAATGGTAGAAAAGGGGTACAAATCTGGGGTAGCATATTCCTTGATCACATTTAAATATTGTTCTTAGATTCATCAGTAATTAGTTGTTTAGATTAATTTATTTTTCTGCATTTAGGAAAAGTGTGTTAAATTTTTTATAAACTGAATCTGTCCTTTGGTACTTCCTTAGGGACGTTTTTAAAATCTCTTGAAAGAATTAATTAAAATTCACGTTTTCCTGTGAGTTCGACACCCTTATTCTTGCCATACTGCAATAGATCTTGTGCACTTGCAAGGGTTACACTTAAAATCGATCAAGCTCCTTTCTTCTTCATAATTTACAGAGGAAGATTGATCGATCACTAGCTCAGTTGATCGATCAATCTGTCTCATTGATCGATCAATGACCTCATTGATCGATCAATACCTTAAAATTTTAAATTTTCCTCTTTCTGTTCCCTTTTATCTCTTATACAGATTGATCGATCAATCTCCTTATTGATCGATCACACACACAGGTGATTGATCAATGCCATCATTGATCGATCAACACCAGCCATTCATCGATCACTCTCTCTGTGATTGATCAATACTCAGAATTGATCAATCAATGATGGTATTGATCGATCACCTGTGTGTGTTGATCGATCAATAAGGAGATTGATCGATCAATCTGTATAAGAGATCAAAGGGAACAGAAGGAGGGAAATTTACCTCCAAGAAATTAAAATTTTGGAAGCCCTTCAATGAACTCGCCGAAGAAGACATTTACCTCCAAGAGATTGAGATGGTGTATATTTGGCACGAATTGTGATGAGTCCCAGATACGCTTTGGAAAGCGCGGGAAGCTGAGCCCCAGATACGTAGGGCCTTTCGAAGTCACAAAACGTGTAGGCGAGGTTGCATATAAAATCGCTCTACCTCCACAATATACGGGAATCCATGACGTTTTTTACGTATCAATGCTGAGGAGATACATCTATGACCCATCACACATCGTAGAGATCGAACCCGTCGATATAAAGGAGGATCTCACTACCATAGTGAGACCGATCAAGATCCTTGACCACAAAGTTCAAGTCTTCAAGAACAAAATGATGAGATTAGTGTTGGTCCAATGGCAATATCACACGCCAAAGGAAGCGACCTGGGAAAATGAAGACGACATCAAAGAAAACCATCCTGAGCTTTTTGAATAATCGGTACGTAATTTTCGGGGACGAAAATATTATAAGGGGGAGAGAATGTAATAACCCAGATTTTTGAATTTTATTTAACGATATTAGATGATGTACCACACAGTGCGTAGTGCTAACGCTCCACACCGAAATCTACCCACTTTAGAAATAGTCTGATTTTTTTATGTCAATATTAGACTCACTGCGGAGTACTCGTCGATACAATTCCAACGATATATAATTTGTCGATTTTCGATAAGAATATAAAAAGTTATGCCCGTTTGAAGAGTGAAGCGGGTTAAAGGGCACAACTGTAAATTCAGGAGAGAATCACCATTTACCTTGGTGCTTACACAAAGCGCTGGAGCAAAACCTCTTCTCAAGCTTTTTAAGTCACGTATGAATTCTACTTACGTGTAAAAACTACTATTTTTATTAAATCTTATACGGAAAGTCTTAATTAGAGTTAACCTAGAAAGGGAATTAGATATATATTTACTTCTTCTCTCAGTTGTCTCTCTTTATTCCCTCTTCTCTACAAAAGCTCCGACAGTGCCATCTTTCAAAATTTCTCGTCGGATCTCCATCGATTTTCGATCTTATCAGATAATCTTACACCATCAAAGTTTCTCATCGCCGCGACTGATCTATCGTAAGAAAGGAATTCTCGCGAAAAGACTCGAGCATATCGCCTTTCGAATCTTATCTCTATCAACCCAAATCATCGTAGGATTCGAATCACGCTTTAACAGGTGGGTGCCTCTAAATCCATCTTAAATTATTCAGTTATTTCTTTTTAAAAAAACCCTAATTTTTTCTTAAATTTTGATAAATTTCGGGTCTTAAAAACATAGAAATTAGGCCCAAAATTGATAGGATCGTTTTTCCCAGATTTTCGTGAAATTCGGTCAAACTCTTTAACAGACATAGCCTCGGTATTTTGGCCATAACATTTTACTCCGAATTCGGATTGAAGTGATTCTTACGGCATTGGCAAGAAGACAACGAGATCTACAACTTTGTCTGACATAATAATTTCACGAATCTAAGGTTTTTAAGGTCAAAATTGAGCTGCAAGTCGGGATATGTTTTAGATGATCCAAGGTGCACGACTTTGACATTATTTTTTTAAACTCTTTGGCTACTTTATGCTAAACTTATCTCCAAACTTATAAATTGCTAAAATTAAATAAAATATATTAAATAGCTTACATCAAATAACAATCTATAAGTTTAAGGGGTCAAATATTGACGTTTTTCAATACTTACCATTCTATTACCTCCTCTAAGCCTCATACAATTCTTGAATTGACATATGCACTCCTTTAGAATTTTAAAATAGGTTGGATCGCTATACCAGTCAATCACCAAATTTTATGGATATAATTAACCTTAATGAAATATAGTTTCAACTCTATTGCAAAATAAATATAGTTAAATATTTCTTATTTTCTGTTTTACTTTAATATTTTGTATGTTATGTTCTTTATTAATTTTCTTTAAAAATATGAAATGTTTAAGGTTTATGTTATAATTCATTCTTATATATGTTCACCATTATCATATGGCATTCATCTTATAGAAAATCACGATAGAGCATACGCATATAAGTTAAGAATAAGATATGACACATGACATAAGCCTTCGTCGCGGTCACGTGAAACTTGGAATGTAGGCATCCAGGTACGAATGCAACCCCTCTATGGTAGTATGGGATACCACACGAAGTACATCCAGGTTACTACGGAACCCGTCCCTTGGAAAACGTGGTTTAGTGAAGCCTATCGCACCGTGACCCATTCTAACTAAGTTTTAAGAAAAAAATGAGAAAAGAATATGTTAAGACACATGTATGTTAAGAAAGTGGGGACTTAAGCCCACGCAAATATGAAATCGGGGAGGGGACCTAAGCCCAGAACCGAATAATATTATGATATGTTAAGATACGCTATGAAGGCCAGCTAAATATGAATTAAGTTTCTACACGTGCCATACCTTACGAGCCACCGCAAGGGCCTAACGTCTGCAGCCAAGACGGTTCTTAAGGACATTATAGCCTTGTCTCGAACTAAGGGGACATCGTGGTTACTATGCCAGCAACCTCATCTGGCTGGATGGTAGTTTATGTTATGATATGGAGGTTAGGTGGTTATCTACACGTGGATCTCGTGTGGTAGGCTCGAGCAGCGATCCTGACACAGATCGTTTAAATAAGATAAGATGCGAAGTACGCTGTGTAGGCGTATGAAGTAGTTAATAAGACTTACAATATGTCACGTATGCTAAGTTGATGAGACAAATAGGAAAAGAGATAAGAAAATAGAAGCATCATGCACTCTTCATGTTATATTAGTATATTTTTCAGTCTTGATTATGATAGTCTATGAATTATGGATAAGTTTATTTCATTTATTTAAGATATTGGTTATATTTTAAAAATGCACCGCAATTCAAACGATTGCACACACCCTTCGAGCCCTGAACTTCCAGAAATTTCAAGTCCTCTGTTCCTTCTTTAAAGCTTATACTAATTGATCGATCAATGCCCTCATTAATCGATCAATACCTCTCATTGATTGATCACTCTAGTATTGATCGATCAATAATAATAGTTTCCCTGTCATTAATGGAGGTCACTTCTTTGACCTATTTTTCAACCATTTTTCATTAATGGTTTCCAACCATTTCTTCACACGCATAAACACATAATAAGGGGCTTTAAACTTGCCCAATTTAGATGCACAGATATACCTTTATTTGGGCCCTTTCGAGGTTCCGGCAAAACAATCCGAAAGAGGGTTTCGGATTCGAAACTTGGGCTTTATCGCCGGAGTGACTCCGATAAGGAATTTATCGACTCCGATTCAGCACGAGAGGTCTCACACACACATAGATTACACTTGAGCTCGTTTTATTGAACTCACCCTATCCAAACTCAGACTGACACATGATCTCGGTATTCCTAACCATATTTCCTCGAAGGATACACTCGGGACCCAACCTAGCCACAGGATTCTAGCTCAAGAACAAGAGGAAGAAGAAGAAGATCTCTCCAGGTCTCTTCCTTCCTTTATAAGCTACCTAAACTGAAATATCTCTAATATTTCAGTTTAGACCCTAAGTTCGACTCTGGTGTGAAGTGTGAACACGATCGCTACGGCATAACATGCCGCATCGACGTCCTACACGACTCGAATCTAAGCGAGAATTCACACGTGAATTTATCTACACAAGGATTCATATTATTTCTTATAATATTAAATTCAAAATTTTAAATATGTCTCACTTTTCATGTCGGGCACGCATATTGAAACAGTTAGTTTCTTATTCAGAATTTTAGGGTCGTTACATTATCCCTCCCTTGGAAATTTTTGTCCTCGAAAATGTCAGGGAGGTGGAATGAGTTGCAGAGTGGTGTGTCCTAAAGTTAACAGACATAATAAGGTAGTAAACTAGCAAGCGAGCATGGCAAACAGGCATCAGGATATATATATACAGACAGAAAGTAATATACAGATATAATGATTAAAATTATACATATATAATGATTAAAAGCACAATCACGTAATAGCATAGTAAATACCTGTCGGGGCGTTGGATGGTCCGATCTCGTCAGGGGTAGGTCGACTAGGGCGGGGTGGCGGTGTACGGTAGTCGCGAGGATCCACCACGTGCTGATGAGCATGGGCAATCATCGGCGTGGACGTGGTGGCGTTTAAATGTTGCATGACTAGCTCGTGCATGCCCTTGTGATAATCCAACCGACAATGAATCTGTCACTGGAACGCCTCCATGCCATCCAAACGCTCATGTATGCGCCGGTTACCCTCCACGAGCTCACGAAGCATCGCTGCGATGTCGACTGAGGAAGGAGGAGGGGGATGTGACGTGGTGTGACGAGGTGGGCGACGTGGCGGGATGGGGACAGGGCGAGTGGACACCTCAAGCTGAGGTGGTGGATCTAGTGGGGCCTCCCCCTCACCAAGTACAGGCTCGACGGGCGCCGCACCCTCTGCAACGACAGGCTTGACGGGCTCAGCTGCGCCCTCCTCACCCTCTGGAAGCCGTCTAACCAAGAGGCTGTAGCTCTTGGTCCAATCCTTTAGGTAGAAAACCTTAGCGTTGTTGACCAAGTGCGGCTCATTGGGAGCCAAACTATACGCCGCGCGGAGAGCAACGTATTGCTCCACCATCTTCGTAATCAGGCGAACGTATGGGATCTGTTTCTTGACCCTAGACTTGACTTTCTCCGACATCAGGTCTTTGGCATTGAGGATGCCATCGGTGACTAAGTCAACCATAGAGAACCAATGGTTCTCAAAGGCTGAAAATAGGGCCTGTTTCACAACACCAGTCCACGAGGACTTGTGCAAAAATGGGTTGAGTGCACACTTGATATAAGTATCAAGCATCCACAACTGGTCAGGTAATTGGGCCCGGGTAATGGATTGCCCTTTCCCATGCTGACCTTGGGTCATTTTGGTGACTACATCAGTTAAAGGGACATCTTTAACATAGGGGGCATCCAAACAACAGGTCTCAATGTAAACGGACGTGCACTGAAGGGCAGCCGCTACATGGAATTGGTTGAATTTATACTCGAACCTGTTAATGGAAGTGACGAGTCGGTGGCGACTATCACCCCAACGAAGGTTCTGAAAGAAGAGCCTCACAATCCGGGGATAGTAATGATCGTGGAATGGCTCTAACAAGGGTTTCAACCCGAGTCGTTGAATGTAACCCTTGGCCCAAACCATTTCGGGCCGGTCCTCGTAAAGGGAAGAGGTGAACACATACTTGGGAAGAAAGGTTTTGGAAGTCCACCATGGATTGGGGACTTCATGCTCTATTTGGGTCGGGACGGGGATTGGGACGTGTGGAACCACGTCCGAAACAGGTGCCATGGGTGGCACAGAGGTTTGGGCAACAAGTTCGGGGGGTGGTACCGAAGCACGAACCTAAGATGTCGGAGTCTTACGCGAAGCGTTCTTCGTTCGTGGCCCCATGGTCAAAAACAAAATTACAGAAGGAAAAAGCCTCAAGAAAAGGAAAAGGAAGGGTTTACCAATCGAATAGAGTGCAATCCACTCGAATCACGCAGAAAAAGGAGTCGAAATGGCCGAAAAAACTCGTCGGAAGGAAGTTGGAACGCAAGCACCAAAGCCCTCTTTGATCGATCACCCTTCACATACCGTGCAAATGATCGTTTGAAAACCCAAATGCAACTTAAAACCCCAATATTGATCGATCAATGAAGCATCTTAATGCCCTAACTTGATGCATAGATCGATCAATCACCCACTGGTGATCGATCAATGATACCAGAAGTGATCGATCAATGCACTTATTGATCGATCAATGCCATCATTGATCGATCAATCACCCTATTTTTAGTACTACACCTCACCTTTATTGATCGATCACCACTCTGTGTTGATCGACCAAACACCAAATTAATCGATCAATTACTCTATTGATCGATCAATGCTGACTGTGACTTGGTTTCTCAACACAGTCATTTCCTAAATGCGAACCGTCCGCATTTTGAAAATAAGGATACATGTACCTCGCATATCACACCCGCAATAATAGATATCTCGAGTTAATGATGCTCACATAGACTTAAGAAACACCATCATTATGCTGAATCTTTAAGCGAAAGTAAAAATATACCTCTCATGTCAGGTGAACAAATGCGGGTACTGCTCACGAATCTCGGTTGTGCATTCCCAAGTAGCTTCCGAAGCTAAATGATTCCTCCACTTGACAAATACTAGTGGAATCAACTTGGTCCGCAAAACTTGATCTCTATGATCCAAAATTGCGATCGGTTCCTCAATCACCGTCAGGTCTTCCTGCAACTCAATCGGCTGGAAATCCAAGACGTGGGTCGGGTCGCGCACGTATCGTCGCAGCATGGAAACATGAATAACATTATGCATGCTCGCCAACTGCAGTGGCAAAGCAATTCGATAAGCGACTTCGTCAACCCGTCCGAGTACCTCAAAGGGGCCGATATATCGAGGACTCGGCTTTCCAAGCTTTCAGAAGCGCATCACGCCCTTGGTTGACGAGATCTTCACAAAGCCCTTTTCTCCAACTTGAAAAAAGTGGTTAATTCCATAGCTAATCATTTTAACTATGAATAGTAACTTTCTCAAACGTATTTGGGTATACCTGAAACTCGACGTGCGTCCGATAGAGATCAGCATGGCTCTTTTGGCGACTTTGAGCAACCCTCAATCTTTCACGGATCAACCGAACTGTCTCGGTTGTACTGTCCATGATATCAGGTCCCAAAACAAGCTTCTCACCGACTTCTTCCCAATTCAAAGGAGATCTGCATCGTCATCCATACAAGGCTTCATAAGACGCCATCCCAATACTCGACTGATAGCTGTTATTGTAAGCGAACTCGATCAGAGGCAAATGTTGATCCCATGAACTATGAAAGTCCAACATACATGCACGCAATATATCCTCTATGATCTGGTTCACTCTCTCAGCCTGCCCATCTGTCTGAGGATGAAACGCTAAGCTAAACTCCAGTTTAGAACCCATGCCTTCCTGAAATCGTCACCAGAATTGTGACGTATAAAGTGGATCTCTATCACACACGATGCTGACTGGTATGCCATGTAACAGAACTATCTCTTTCATGTACAGCTCTGCAAGCTTATTGGTTGTATATGTAGTCTGATACGACAAAAAATATGCAGACTTCATCAGGCGATCTACAATTACCCAGATGGCATTGTTCTTTCTCAATGTGCTCGGCAATCTCAAAATAAAATCTATAGAAATGGTTTCCCATTTCCACTCTGGCACTGGTAATGGTTGTAATAACCTTGTTGGATTCCGATGGTCTACTTTCACCTGCTGGCAGACCAAACACCGAGAAACATAATCTGCAACATCTTTCTTCAGTCCTCTCCACCAAAAATTTTGCTTGAGATCTTGATACATCCTGGTACTCCCTGGATGTATAGCATATGTAGACTTGTGCGCTTCCTCCAAAATAGTATCCTTGAGATCTTTATTAGCAGGTATGCACATCCGATCTCTGAATAGTAAAGTATCATCATCTTTGATGGAGAAATCATGTATGATCCCGTTGATCACATCCTTTCTAATGGTCATAAGCTCATCATCAATCATCTGGAGCTTACGCATGTTATCAAATAATGTGGACCGTATCACGATAGTAGCCATCAATGTCCCTGAACCTTTGACGTCAATCAGTGTATCGCACAAGGCCAGGTCCTCAAGTAGATGCTACCGCTGTACTCTGGTGATAAGATGTGACAACTGTGCTGAAGACTTCCTGCTCAGAGCATCTGCCACAACATTGGCCTTCCCAGGGTGATATTGGATGGAATAATCGTAATCCTTTATGAACTCCATCCATCTACGCTGTCTCATGTTCAAATCCTTCTGGGTAAACAGATACTTGAAACTTTTGTGGTCAGTGAAGATATCAAATGTCTCACCGTATAAGTAGTGCCACCAGATCTTTAAAGCAAAGATCACCGCTGCTAACTCCAGATCATGAGTTGGGTAATTTTTTTCATATTCCTTAAGCTGTCTAGAACCGTACGCAATAACCTTCTTGTGCTGGTTGAGGACATAACCCAAACCACTATAAGATGCGTCACTGTAGATAGCGAAACCCCCTCTGCCAAAAGGTATAGCTAACACTGATGCTGTAGTCAGACGCGTCCTCAATTCTTGGAAACTTTTCTCACATTGATCAGTCCAATCAAACTTAGCATTTTTCTTTGTGAGCTGAGTAAATGGACTTGATAGTTTGGAGAACCCCTCTACAAAATGTCAGTAGTATCCTGCTAACCCAAGAAAATTACGGACCTCTGTTACCGTTCTTGGCTGTTCTTAATTCACGACTGCCTCGATCTTTGTCGAGTCGATGGTTATACCCTTAGCAGAGACAATGTGGCCCAAGAAACTAACTTGGTCTAGCCAAAACTCACACTTACTGAGCTTCGCATATAATTTGTGATCTCTGAGGGTCTGTAAAGCTACGTGCATATGTCCTTCATGTTCTTCCTTTGTCTTGGAACAGACAAGGATGTCATCTACAAAGACAACCACGAACTTATCCAAGTATGATTTAAACACTCGGTTCATCAAGTCCATAAAAGACGCAGGTGCATTCATCAATCCAAATGGCATAACCAAGGACTCATAGTGCTCATATCTGGTTCTGAGCGTCGTCTTCTCAACATCTTCTGCTTTGACTCGTAGCTGATGATAACCTGACCTCAAGTCAATCTTCATAAAGAATCTCGCTCCTTGTAACTGATCAAACAGATCATCGATCCTGGGGAGCGGGTAACAATTCTTAATCGTCAACTTGTTCAACTGTCAATAGTCAATGCATAGACGCATTGAACCATCCTTCTTTCTGACAAATAACACTGGTGCTCCCCAAGGAGACACACTAGGTCGAATGAACCCTTTGTCAAGCAGTTCTTATAGTTGCTCCTTTAACTCTTGTAATTATGTTGGAGCCATCCGATAAGGAGCCTTAGATACTGGTTCAGTGCCCGAAACCAAATTTATCGCAAACTCAATCTCCCAAGCTGGTGGTAGTCCTGGCAAATACTCAGGAAACACATCGGGGTATTCGCACGCAACGTGAATATCAGATATCACATTCGTCTCTTCCCGTTGCTCTAGTAGAAAGGCCATATATCCTCTGCATCCACTCTTCATCATCTTTTCGGCTCTAATAGCTGATATCAACAGAGCTACCTTAGACTTCACCCTGAAGAATCTGAATGATCGCTCCTTTAGAGGGCGAAAAATCACGATCTTTCGAAGGCAATCGACGCTCGCATGGTAAGCGGATAGCCAGTCCATTCCCAGAATAATCTCAAATCCTTTCATATCTAACAAAATTAAATATGCCAGTGTCTCGTGTTCATCTACTGACACAATCACCGATTTACACACTGTGAGCGCATTCACTGCACTTCCCGTAGGAATAGACACCGTCAATATGAACTCTAACTGTTCAGGAGTGGCGCTCAATTCTTTCGTAAATTGAGGCCTAATAAATGAGTGCATAGAGCCTGGGTCGATCAAAACTCGTGCTCGGTGAAAACAAATATCACAACTTCGATATACTTTCAGCTCACCTATAATTCAGTCACATAATTAGATCAAGTGCATAAGATGTTTATGTGTAATGTGTACTATCATCCTAAACATTAAATCAAAATGACTCTACCTTTCTAAGCTCCAGTATATCCTACTAGATAAATAATCTTACTTGAAATTTTATCATACCTTAGATGACATCATTCGATGTCAGAGCATCGGTCACGGTAACAGCATATGCTCGACCTTGAACCACAGGTCGAGAAGATCTCTGTGTAGATACCGATCTTGACCGCTCTTTGTCGTCTTTGGTCTCCTCTGGGCAGTTCCTAACCAAGTGGCCCATCTTGCCACACCTGAAGCACGCCCCTGTCTCCCTTCTACACTCCTCTGTCTTGTGTGGCTTCCCACACTTTGCACATGACACAGTTGGAGTGAACGAAGAGACCCTTGAAGATCCCTAAGTCACTAAGGCCCCGCTACCAGAAGAACCAGACGGTTGAAATGGTCTGGAAAATGTAGGCACTGCTGCTCTCTGGTATGAACTCGGTCCCAAAGAAATCGCTAGTCGGGAGTGTGTAGGGTATCTCGGAGGTCTGGAGAATCTAGCCCTCTTATTTTACTCAGGGTCCAGAGATTGCCCCTGAAATGACCTCCCTCTGGTCTGCTTATCTCTCCAAGCAAACTGCTTCTGGTTCTCCTCCTCTGCTATGAGAGCCTTGGCCATAACTCTCTCATACGTCTCTATTTCCCACATGGCGACATCCTTCTATAGGTTTTGCCTCAGGCCAAGCTAAAACTTCCGTGCTCTCATCAACTCAGTGGCTACATGCTGGGGTGCGAACCTAGCCAGTCGATCAAACTCGGCACCGTACTCTCTCACTGACATAGTACCCTGTTTGAGCTCTATGAACTTCACCTCCCACTGATGCCTCACAATTTTTGAAAAGTATTTATTATAAAACACTTCCGTGAACTCCTCCCACGTCTAAGGAGTGTGAGGAAACTCTCTCTGTCGATTCTGTGACACCGACTTCCACCAAGGTCCGGCATCACCATCTAACTTGAAAGTGGCCCAACGCACTTTCTCTACATCATTGCACTGGAGCACTTCAAAAAGTTTCTCCATCTCCTCTATCCATCCCTCTACCTCTATGGGATCTGTCTGACCCGAGAAGTTAGGAGGTCTCATTCTCCTAAACTTCGCGAACCCGCTTGACTGATGAGGTGGTCTAGCTACCTGCTGAGTCAGAGTAGCCGCCTGCTAAGCGATGTTGGTAGCCAAGGCTTCCAACACCCGCTCCATTCTCTCCTCATTGCCTCTCCTACCTCTTCTCTGTCCTACTGGGACCACATTAGCCTGCTTGAGAAACTCTAATCCCCGTGATGTACCAACATCGGGGATCTCTCTCAGAAGAACTTCTCTCTGACCTTCCCTACCTCCACTGTGTCCGCCTCTGAACCTAGGGCCCATACTGGTCTGTCATTGTGAAAATAATAACACTGATCAGTATATAGATTATGAAAATAATCCAACATGAACCCGCAGTTCAACCTAAAGCCTAGTCTCTGATACCAACTGTGACTGTCCGAATTTCTGCGCTCAAAAATCTGTGTCATCAGGATCATACTCTGGATGATCCTCAAGACAAATCACGAAGTGTCTGCTCATATAGCGGAAATCAAGCAAACACTGCCCAGCAGTGATAGATCGAGTCATCAAATGATGCAAATGAAAGAAACAATAAACACAACATATATATTTATATCTCAAAAAGTATTCATTCCCAAAAAGAAACCAAGAAGAACCACTGGTGATAAACATCCATCACCTAAAATAATAGTTCCTGATAATGGTTCCAATAGAATGTATAATAATACAATAAAATAAAGTCTACAGAAAATAAATATAGAAAGTGGCCACCAGGCACACAATAATCCAGAATATCATACAAAATCTCCAAAACAAATGAAAACTAGTACCCAGATTAAGGATAAAAATCGTCCGCCTGGACGTCCGTCTCCTCGTCCTCAGTCTCAGCCTCTAGATCAGGCTAATAATCAGAGTCGCTCTAGGTGCCTGAAACTCTAGCCTCAAAACCTATAATTGTTGTAAAAACAGGGTGAGCTACATCCTAGCTCAATAGAAGAATCCCAGCTAAAATTAAATAAATATGCAGGACATGATATCTCAAAGCAGGAAATCAAATCAGAACATGTGAACAGGACAAATCAAATCAAATACTGAGCTTTTAAACAAGAAACAGATGTTATGTAAGTATATGATCAGTGACTTAAATTATATATATTTTCTAACTTAAGAAACTCCCATGAATATATAACACTGAGTACTCAGGAATTTACCGATAGGAAACCCCAACCAATAATCGTTCACATGAACAATTTTAGGGTGCAACAATGTCTCATCTATGGAGTGCAATTGTGCCGAGAGATTAACAAAGCAAATGCACAAGTGTGTCAGGCACGGATATACCGCCGAGTCGGTGGGGATCATCTGGTTAAATCATCAAAATCACATACCTCACAAATCAGATAGCAGAAATCAGGAGCAGGTTTCAGAATACAAAATCAGAAAACAGGAATCAAAGATAACAGGAATTTATGAGATGCTAACATGCTTGTTAAAACAGTTTATGTTGGTTTTCCCTTACCTCAGGTCAGACCTCTTTCTAAGCAAATCCAAAGCTTTTCAGGGCGTCATGGTCTGATCCTAGACCAATAAATATAGTATACTACGTGTCAGGTATGTCAGAATGTCAACTGGCACGGTATCCAGTCGCATTTAATTTATAAAAACAAAACAGGTCAAAAACAGGGGTGATTGATTAATCAACACCCCTATTGATCGATCAATACCTCTCATTGATCGATCAATACCCTCAAACTACTTCACAAGCAACAGAGGTAATTGATCGATCAATAGCCTTTATTGATCGATCAACACCTATAGCTCCTTTCTTCTTCACAATTTACAGAGGAAGATTGATCGATCACTAGCTCAGTTGATCGATCAATGACCTCATTGATCGATCAATACCTTAAATTTTTAAATTTTCCTCTTTCTGATCCCTTTTGTCTCTTATACAGATTGATTGATCAATCTTCTTATTGATCGATCAACACACACAGGTGATCGATCAATACCATCATTGATCGATCAACACCAGCCATTGATCGATCACTCTCTCTGTGATCGATCAATTCACTAATTGATCGATCAACACCCTTCGAGCCCTGAATTTTCAAAAATTTCAAGTCCTATGTTCCTTCTTTAAAGCTTATACTAATTGATCAATCAATGCCCTCATTGATCGATCAATACCTCTCATTGATCGATCAATCTAGTATTGATCGATCAATAATGACAGTTCCCCTGTCATTAATGGAGGTCACTTCTTTGACCTATTTTTTCAACCATTTTTCATTAATGGTTTCCAACTATTTCTTCACACTCATAAACACATAATCTAGCATGCCATAAATCAAAAGACTCTACAATATAAGCAGAAGAACCATTTTCATTGATAACATTCAACTTGATCATATTGTTTACAACATAACCCTTTCCAATGAAAATATCATTCTTGGATAATATCATCTTCCCAGAATGAAGAACTATTTTAAATCCATTCTTATCTAAGAGACATGCAGAAATAAGATTTTTCCTAATCTGTGGAGTATGGAGCACATCCTTCAACAAGAGAGTCTTTCTTGAAGATAATTTTAACTCCACTATTCCGATTCTAGCAATCTCAGTGGTAGAAGAATTTCCCATGTATAGTTGTTGCCCTTTTCTTTGAGGTTTGTAAGTCTTGAAGGCAGACATGTCAAAAGAGACATGTCGAGTAGCACCAGAATCGACCCACCAATGACCTTTAGATTCAACCATGTTGACTTCTGATACCACTGCAACAACTATATCTTCGACCATGTTAGATTCTGATTTCGACTTTTTACGAAATTTGCACTCTCTTGCAAAGTGTCCCCTTTTTCCACAGACATAACAAACTCCCTTATTTTCATTCATCTTAGACTGACCATTCTTCTAAAAATTCTTCTTAAAAAATTTCTTTTTATTAGAAAATCTGTTATCCTTCTTCTTCTCTTCAGATACCGATTTAACAAAGTGAGTCCTCGGAGGCTCTGAAATAATAATCTTCTTGTCTCTAATTTTATTCTCTTATTCAATCTTAAGACCCTTAAAAATCTCATGTAGAGTATGAAGATCTTTATTATGGGTCATAGATTTTCGATAATCTTTCCAACTAGATGGAAGTTTCGTAAGAATGACACCCACTTGAAAACTTTCAGGAAGTTTCATGTTCTCTTCTTCCATCTCGGTGACGATAAACTATAATTCTTGAACTTGTTCCAAAATAGGTTTATCCTCAATAAGCTTGAAGTCAAAATATTTCAAGACTAAAAAAGCCTTTGTTCTAGCATCTTCAATTAAGTACTTCTTTTCTAAAGAATTTTATAAATCTTTGGAGGTAGTGCACTTACAAAAAGTATTGAAAAACCTATCGCTTAATGCATTGAGGATGTGGTCCCGACAATCTAGATCATCTTCCAGCCATTTAAGTCGAGCATTCGATCCTTCACTAGTCGTACTTTCCGTTGTTCCCGTTACAGATGCTGGTGGACATGGTGTAGTGAGGACGTAAGCAATTTTAAATTGTCGCAAGATAAATTGCACTTTTTGCTACCATCTTTTGAAATTTGATCCGTCAAATCGGTCAAGTTTGATGAGATCTTGATTCATGAACTTTATACTCTGAGCCATTAGAACGATCCATTATCTTTAAATTATTGTTAAATAAAATATGGTATTGATAATGGCTCCGAGACACGTAGTTCACTACACTGTCTTAAAGATAATAGGCGCCCTCACTCCGTTGGATAAACGAAGATACAATAGAGTTCCTAGCAAATCTGCCTTCAGGATATAACAGAGCCCGGTCTTGCCATGAACTGTATGTTTTTTTCTAGATTGCACTTTCTAGAAAAAGAACCTGCCACACAGATTTTCTGATACACAAATGATAAGAACGAAAGAGGAAAAAGAGAAATATATCTTATTTCTATTGTGTTATTTAACTTGGATCTAGTCTCTATTTATAGAGGTAATTTTGAAAGATTGTGTTTGTTCACCGTGAAAAGATTTAACAACTCCGATTGTGTCTGTTCCCCTAATCTAGCATGCCATAAATCAAAAGACTCTACAATATAAGCAGAAGAACCATTTTCATTGATAACATTCAGCTTGATCATATTGTTTACAAAATAACCCTTCCCAATGAAAATATCATTCTTGGATAATATCATCTTCCCAGAGTGAAGAACTAATTTAAATCCATTCTTGTCTAAGAGACATGCAGAAATAAGATTTTTCCTAATCTGTAGAGTATGGAGCACATCCTTCAACAAGAGAGTCTTTCTCGAAGATAATTTTAACTCCACTGTTCCGATTACAGCAATCTCAGTGGTAGAAGAATTTCTCATGTATAGTTGTTGCCATAATCTAGCTGTTCCGATTCCAGCAGTCTGATAAATTATCTGATAAATTTATCAACTCCGATTCAGCACGTAGATGTCTCACACATACATAGACTACACTTGAGCTCGTTTTATTAAACTCACCCTACCCTAACTCAGACTGAGACATGATCTCAGTATTCCTAACCATATTTCCTCGAAGGATACACTCGGGACCCAACCTAGCCACAAGATTCTAGCTCAAGAACAAGAGGAAAAAGAAGAAAGAAGATCTCTCCAGGTCTCTTCCTTCCTTTATAAGCTACCTAAACTGAAATATCTCTGATATTTCAGTTTAGACCTAAAGTTTGACTCTGGTGTGAAGCGTGAACATGATCGCTACGGTGTAACATGCCGCATCGACGTCCTACACGACTCGGATCTAAGAGAGAATTCACACGTGAATTCATATACAAAAGGATTAATATTATTTCTTATAATATTAAATTTAAATTTTAAATATGTCTCGCTTTCCGTGCTGGGCATGCATATCGAAACAGTTAGTTTCTTGTTCAGAATTTTAGGGTCGTTACACTGACCATCAATTTATCAGATGCCCAATTGATCTCTATTTCGATCTATGGGTGCCGGCCCATAGGTTTATTGTTCGCTTAATTTAATGGGTCAAACTGGACCCCTTTAGCCATTGTATATGTTAATTTACATAAATAAATATAGGAAATATTTTAAGTGTAAATAAATATTTTCACATATTTGGGATACTAAAATTTATAAAAATAAGAACATGTGAATCAATGTGAACTGTTAGATGGGTAGTACATCATAGAGTATAGAGGGTCTCCCTACTGATATTTTACCAACCAAGTCCATGGGTCTAAGATCGAGAAGGTCAAACCATGACCTTTACCCTGGTCCAAAACATGTGTTGTTGCAAGTGTGTAGTATTGTGCACTATTGTGGCTAGGGGTCTTTGACCCCAGTTTCGAGGCCCATATCGGCTTATTCGTTGAATTACTTTCAAACAAAAAGTGAAGGGTACTGGGTACCCTATATCGGGGTTAGAGGGTTTGACCATCGGGTCAGTCCTTTGACTTTTATGGCCTCTTGAAGTGTGTCCAAAACCTATAAAAACCTGATTTTTAAGGTTTTTTGTCAATCGAACGGGGTCGATTAATATTATAAAGGCCACAAAATAGATCGGAGTGGAATCGGAAGGAAACCCACATGTTGTAGCGTGATCGTGTCAATTTCGTGAAGATTCGGTTGATTCGGATCGATGGGCTCGGGTCAGCGTAGATCGGGTTGGACGCGTAGATTTGAGTTGAAGTGGACGGCTCGGCCATTAACGCCTCCATCAAGATCACCTTTGGTTCCTTCTTAAGAAGGGAGATGGGTATATATATGTATATATTTATATAGCGAGAGGGGGAAAGATGGGCTACTTGGGTTAATGGCTGTTGTTTTAACATGGAGAGGGAGAGAGAGAGAGAGAGACGCTTGAGAGGGCTTTGGCTGTTGGGTTAATGGGTTAATGGAGAAGGAGAGAAGAAAGGTCGGCTGTGGGCTGCTCGAGTTGCAGAGAGAAGAGAGATGGAGAGACCTAGGTCTCTTGTTTTATATAGAGATTGAAAGGAGCTAGTGGGGAGCCCGATTGGGTAAGTCAAACAAATTAAAAAAAGAAAAAGTCCTATTGGACTCTACTATTCTACAAGGAGTAAGAATTAAAAAAAGAAAAGTCCTCTTGGACTCTACTATTCTACCAAGAGTAAATTAGTGGAACTCGGGTGCCAGTTTGCATCGAATTCAAATTTAATTGCTTTATTTTATTTTATTTTTTTTGTAAGTGGAATAGTTGGGTGTTGAGTTGTCAACACCAATTCCCATGCTTCCCCATCTAACACCTCCAATGAGTGTGTACATCTAGTACCACACACCATAAACACCTCACGTTTATTAAAAGCATTTCATTATATTCCAAAATAGATGCTTATGTATTTCTATATTTATATGTTTTTTTAAAATGATCCACGTAAGGTCTTGGGTTCGGGTCGTGCACGAGTGCACACGGCTGCAGACATTATCATTATTTAATACCATTAATTAACAAGTTCGAAGGGATGCGTGGCTCGAGATTTGAGTCATGTGTTAAGCGCACACGAGCACATACATACCTGCCCTATAAAAGGGATTCACGTTGGGATTGTGCCGGCTGCATATCCTTCGAGAAAATAGTTGGCCCGAGGCTATGTCATATCGGTCCAAAGTTTGACTAAGGTTAAACTAGTCAACGTAATCGAATTCTCCCCAAAGTCAACGATTCAAATTTGGAGAAAGATCCGGATCATTACATTCTCCCCTCCTTATAAAATTTTCGCCCTCGAAAGTTAGTCGCATGATTATAGTCCTTTACTAGAATTTGAATCAAACTGACAAAAAGATGATTGAGATCATGTTTCATGCCAATTTTTTGTCTTAAGATCTTGATGTCATGGTCTTCAAATCAGATGGCTTAGATGGGATTCACTGTGACCCGGATCCCCAAAAATAAGAAACCTTTTATTTTTAACTATGTACCATAGCACAAATCTTGTGTGCAATTTTTAGCTTACACTTCCAATCCCATTAAGCTTAGGGTACCTGGACTCTAAGTCATTATTTTTATTTATTTTTGATACTATCACTTTTTCCTTTTTGATTCGCTTTGTAAATCTTAATCGTCACTAATGCTTAAATAACTGCTAATAGTTGATCATTTATTGCACCACAAGATTACTCTCCCCTCCTTATGAGAGAAGTCGACTTTAATTTGTTAATCTTTAAAATAGTCCTAACTTCAGTCACAAATTTATCCAAACACGTGATCTGCCGAACTTTTATCGGATAATCTCTCACTTTTTCGATTCTTCACATTTTCCTCCAATCTTTCTCCAAATTCTTGACTTAAACCAAGTCACACCCAATGAATGATTGTCAAGTCGAAATTTGGTTAGTATGGTCTTAAATACCTTCAAACGTTGCTCAATGTGCAAATTGTACTTTATGAGTTCAATAAAGGGGGTACGTACGAAACAAAACCAACTTCTTCTTTTTCACAGGTTTTAATCACTATTTTACTCATGATTCATCAATCCTTCATGATTAATATTGAGATTCGGTCTTTAAGTCTCAAATTAATTGTCATTCCTAATTAACCTTAAACATTCGATATTTCAAGTGTCACACTTGGTCCAAATCCTTAGAAATAATTTCTCGACTGTTATATTAAAATTTATTGATTCTTAAAGTCACCTGCTTAGTTAAAGTCCTAGCATTCAGTCCTCAAAGATTACTTCTTCTTATTACCTTTCGATCCTCAAAAATTATTCTCAAGGAAATTCTTAAATCTCTTGTCAGTAGGATGCTCTTCTACTCTCATAATCTTTAACTTTTCAAGCATCATTCTTCTCGTTGTCCTTTAAATAATTTATTCAAAATTTACTTTTATTTCTCATAATTGATAACTCCTAAAACTTCATTGAAAGATAACATCCTCTTCATTATATCTCGTTGATCATAGAATATTTTAAACTAATCTGAGGTTGACGATAATAATTTATTCCTCAATTTGAATTCACTTCTAATGAGATATTCTTATAGTCGGTATATCAAGCTATAATGAGTTCTAAATCATCAAATCATTCAGAATCTATCATTTCTAATTATTCCCTAATACTTTAAAATATTTCTTTTAATTGATCCCCATCATTCAAAGATCTTTTTCAATTTTCCTCACATGCTTCTAGCCCATACAACTTTTTAACAAATAGATCTTTAAATCTCCAATAGAACATTAAAATCTTATACCATTATTGATCATACTTTCTCAAAATCTTAAAGTCCTCAAACGATCTAGAGTTTGAGTCGATTAGAATCATTGTCACCTCAATCACCATAGTGTACTTACATATATTAGCCACACAGTTCTCGAAGAAGTAAAGCCAGAGCTCTGATATCATCTCTTGACTCCCGTATGGGATATAAAATGTACTCTTTAGATGTCCGATTTATGTGTTTCAATGACTTGCTGCTATGCTTATTGTTTGTGGCTTTAGCTCTTGTAGTGCCGAGAATAAATGAGGATGTGATTTCTACAGATTATAGATGCCTTTCTGTGTGTAACTAGGTAAAAAAAATTGCATTAAAAAAAACATTAAAAATAAGCAATAAAAGAATTGCATTAAGATAATTATTAAAAAAATCATTAAAAAAAGCAATAAAAAATTGTATTAAAAAAACATTAAAAAAAATTCATAAAAAAATATTTTTATTTTTTATAAGAAAATAATTTTTTTTTTTTCTTTTTTAATTTTGCATACTGTCAAAAGTAGTAGTTTTTTCTATGACTGTTGAGAGCAATCATTGTTGAAGTTCATAAACCATTGTTGTGTGCAGTGGTAAAAAAAAACCATTGTCTTTTTACAACTGTTTAGGGCAGTGATTTTTTGAAAAAAATCACTGTGCCACCCAAATATGGAACCACTTCAAATCTTTGTCCAATCTTGTCGGATATATGCCAAGTTGCTATAAGGACTTGTTGGCCGAGAAATTCAGCCTTTTGGCTGCTCAGGCGATGTTTCTTTGGAGACTTCTGGTCATTGACATTTTGCCTTGTTGGATTGCAACGCCAAAATTTTCGATGGCGATAGCAGACCGATTGAAGTGGTAATCAAATCGATGGCCAAGCATTTCTGCGGGTAGAATCGATATATGTAAACAAAAATAATTATCAAATGGGCAATGGAATGGATAAAGGTATAGGGGGTTCCTTCAAGAATCTGTATTGGGCAGAGGGGAGCCCCTCGAATGCTAGCTGAAAGAGGATTCCTTTCTTTGTCCGTTGCAATGGAAGAGACTAGCTAGAGCACCCTGTCCCTAGCTACTACAAGATCCAGATGTTAAAAGGAAGAAAGCCCCTGGTGCCAATGGCTTCTCCACTTCTTTCATCCCAGTGCTATGGGATCTTGTGGAATAAGTCCTCTTTAGAGTGAGATTCAACTTTTTTATTTTCATGAAACCATGAAGCTACTCCAATTCTTTCATCCAAGTGCTTTGGGATCTTGTCGAATAAGTCCTCTTTAGAGTGAGGTTCAAATTTTTTATTGCCATAAAACCATAAGGCTTTCAATATTGCCATAATCGTGAAAGGTAGGAATGCGGAGGACACTGCGAAAATTTTCCCAGTTAGCCTCATAGATGGAGTTCACAAGATTATGAGGACTGCCCTATCTCGTAGATTACAGGTTTACAATAAAACCTATGTGGCTTCGTTAATTGGTCGTCAAATCCTAGACAGAATCTTGGGGTGCGTTTGATTGCCTTTTGAAATGCGTTTCACAGTTACAACTGGGACGTCGACCTTGAGCGGTCCTTTGATAGAGCAAAAGGTAAACATGTTTTTATGCCTTCTAGCTTACCAAAAATTGAATACGAGGAGCGACCCTCATATCTGCTCGTCGTTACACATCGTCCGTGTATCCAATCAAACTTGCCCTCGGTAACTTTCAAGACACTTGACTCAAAAGTCAGGTGAGGAGGACATGGCTATTAAGTTGGATATATCCAAAAAAGCCACTGACAAGATGGAGTGGCCTTTCCTGATGTGGGTCTAGGAGAAAATGAAGTTTGATCTCAAATGGGAAAAGTGGAATAGTGGGTCCCCCGGTGCAGTATCGCACTACATTATCAGTGTTGATTAATGAATGATCAAGTGACTTATTTAAGTCCTTTGGGCTTTGAGGGACCTCGATATTGGTTCTCGTTCACCTTTATTATTCACCCTAGCGACTGAAAACATCAATCTGGTCATGCATCAAGTTGTGATCATTGGTCTGTCGATTGCATCAAACTGTGATCTTTGGTCTGTCGATTGGATTACTGTGGAACCAAATTATCTCGCTATTTTCTACCTTCAATAGTTTTTAAGGCATCCATCAACCAGGTTGTTCAATGCAAGTTTATTTTTACGCTCTTTAAAGCCTGGACTAGACAAAACATAAAATAAAAAAATTCAAAAATAATCCTTAATTTGCAGTGTAATTGCAACAATCGGCTCCTGGGATGCATTTCTAGAGTATTGGATGATGAGGCTTATAAATTACAACAGAGATATTTGGGAATCCTAGGTGGGGATCCAACAGTGGGGATGTAATCTATGGGAAAAAGGCGATGAGCTGGCAGGTACTGCTGATTGGAGGTTTTCAAATTTTGAATTTCTTGTGGGGATGGGACTGGAGTTTAATAGTGTTGCCTGAAGGGAGTCGAATGACCAATGGTTCTATAGGCTTCCACTGTCACTTTGGGATGTGCTGTTAATAGGGCATTCGGTAATGACAGAAGGCAGGAAAGTGAGAGGGTTTGCACGGTGTTACTGTTCAGAGGGAGACAGGTGGACGGAGATAAATGCTTTATTTTTTTATAGGTAAGCTAGGCTCCTGCAACCTTGAGTTTGCAATATTGTCAACCTCAATGTTTCCTGATTCGTATGAATAATGGTTCTTAATTCGTGATTTGGTAGATCCAAGCTAACCTGGTTCGCTGGTAGTGGGATGAGTTTTTAATAAAAAAAAATAAAAACAAAAATATATTTTAATAAGTTTTATATAAACTATAAATTTGATATTTTAATATATAATTTAATGTACATTTAGTAGAAATGAAGCTGGCGGATGGACGGTTGGTTTGGAGTTCTCATGCCAGGCGTAGTTGAACAGAGATAGAACCTTGATAAAGACGTTTTTGCTTGCATCCACTACTTAAATGACTGGCCGGTTCACTCACTATTGTCAAACCGGAGCAAACCGAACTGTGAACTGGTTTGCGGTTCGGAAGGTTACCTACCGAATTAGGTAACCATGGTCAACCTTATTCTGTGCTTCAGGCCCAAGCCCGTGGAGATAAATGCTATAGCAGAGTTTGACGCATCCCAATAACTTGGAGTGACACGTTGTCAATCACGATGATGAGAATGCCAGGTTCCAACCTGCGCAACTTAAGGACCCTGTGGGCCAATCTTGGTTGAGGCCCAGTTTCTTCCGAGAGATAAGATGGCTTCTGGGTTTGGTCTTTTGGAGGCCGCCCACGAGATTTTTAGAAGTAGGGGGAACTTGAGTGTGCAAGGGCTGAATCTGACATCCCTTTAACTAATGGGCCTAAGTCTACGTTCTAGTTGGCTCATTGCAAAACGACTTGTCTAGATTCCCAGACTTTTTCTCTGTTTTGGATGGGAATGTAGTGGCAAATGTGGTAGGTCTTGAGAAAAAGGCGAATGCGGAGATACTTGACGAGCTTCTTCAGTAACCGAGCGTGGCAGTGCAGGATGCCAATGGCACTGCTGAGGTGGTACACGATCCGTAATACATGTTCCTGACAGCACGTAAAATGTGGATTTCTAATACAGTCATTTCCTTGGGAGTTTTAAGCATTAGGGGCAATCTATGTTTTAGCCAATACTTGCATTTGGAAGCATCACAAAATGTTGATATGGATTGCAATACTGATGTTTGCATGCTAAAACATCAATAGCACAATAGTTGCAGATAGCTACTTTTCCCTCTTGGGCTTTTGCGGGAACAGCAGCATTCTCACTGTCCAATGAGCCCTTATTATTAGATGTCCGACCTGTCCACCATCGCAGGGGATATGCGCCGTGCATGCATACATATATATCTATAATCTTAAAGTTTGTGTAAATCTAAAGATCTGCATGATGCACAGGTGGTGCAGTGGTCGGGTACCTAATAGGCTAATACCAACACAATTTTTAGTTCAGCTTCAACATTTGTAGATAGTGTCAGTTTGTACATTGGTAACCATATACATTGCATCTCATAAAGTTTTCTTATATATTTCCTGTTCTTTTCAGCAATACATGGCCCACCTTTTTTCTCATGGACAACTTGAGAGTACTTTTACAAACTTTATATATTTAAAATATTTATTAAATTACAGGCGAGTTGAATTTAAATGTCTTCAAGTTAATTCAATCCGGCTGATTTTCGACGGTTGGAGGAGGAAGCGTGTGACGATTGGAGGAGGAAGCGTCGTCGGCATATCGCCAATGGCTATTTCCGCGCTGCCTTCCCGCTTTAAGTTGTTTCAGACGTATACTTCACACTACAGCATACCCCTCCTGTCAACGTGCAGCAGTAGACAGTGCAGTCTAATTTTTTTTTGGCTGCCCTCTTCTTTTTTCTATGACATGCAAACGCAAGGATGGCCGCCACGCCCAATGCAGGCGAGGCAATTGATCCTACATATATCAAAAATTTTAAACTGGCGGTCAATGCGCTCCCGTTGGTCACTGGAGCCGAAGGTAACCCACTATGCGGCATTGTGTACGCCGGAGCCAAAGGTAACCCACCATGCGGCATTGTGTACGCCGGAGCGTCAACAAATTTGTCACTTGTGTCGAGAGCGACAACCGGCACAAGCATCATTCCCATCCAAAATAGAATAGAATAGAATAAATCTTCATTTTCAGATCTGGCAACAATTCAAGTTTCATATTAGTTATAAAATTTATGTTATAATATAAAGATAAAATGCAGGTCATGACACTAGATCGGACCGCAGCTTGGTCCGGTTCCGATTTAACCCGGTTCCAACCGGTCCGGTCCGCTTTTAAAAACATTGGTTTCAAGTAGGGCTGTCAACTAGCCGGACCGGGCTGGGTTCAGGCCAGGTTTTCACTCAGCCTGTTTTTTTTAGATATAATTTGGGCCCGAACCCGGCCCGATAACTAATTGGTCCAGGCCGGGCCGGTTTTTAAATATTTTAGCCCGAACCCAGCCCGGCTAGCTATCCGGGCCGGGTTCGGGTCTGGTTTCTAGTATTTTTAAAGAGTTTTTTTTTCTAAGGACCTCAGCTTACCGGGTCGGGCCAGGCCACGTCGGACCTTACACTTTGCAGCCCCAGCCCATACCCGTTTCTTATCCGGGCTTAACCCGGCCCGTTTAGTAAATGTCTGAAAATCCCGGCCGGTTGACAGCCCTAGTTTCAAAAGATGAGAGCAACCACCTTAGGCTTGGGCCTGTAGCACCATGGTGGACTGAAACTGAAATTTCGGGTTTCATTTCGGTTGCAGAGGGGACCGAAATTTCGAAAGAAAATTTCAACCCTATACAAAATCTAACATAAATTTAGGTCCCAAATTATCATTTCAGTGGGGACCGAAACCGATAATTTCGGTCATTTCCGCTGAAATTTTGATCCTTGTTCCGCACCAAGGATCAAAATTTCGGCCGAAATGTTCGAAATTTCAGTTTCCGTCCCCACCAAAACCGAAATTTGTTCCACTGCTTATAAGAAATTCTCTTTCACCACCTTCTACATGACAAGAGTCAGAGTCGTTGAACTTGTTAAAGCTCGGATCCAGGGCTGGCCCTGAAATTTTAGGGGCCCAAAGCGAGTTTTCTAAAATTGGGCCCCTGTTTCATATTACTTTATAATATATAAAAAATTCACCATAATTTTTTTTTGACAAATAAAATAATACTCATTCTATTTTACTATATATAATTTGAAAATGTAACTAAGAATTTAATACAAGTAAATATTAAAAGAAAATGTAATACTCATAAATTCAATACTAAAAAAATTCATTTAAATACTTCTCTTCTCGCATTTTTAGCAGCAAAGTCACTGATTAAAATTATATACTCAAGCTTATCCACCATATCATTTTCAATCGAAAACATAACTAATTCATTTAATCTTTCTTGTAGCATCGTTGACCAAAGATATGATTTGATCAACTTCAATTTGAAAAAACTATGGGCACAAAATAGTGTATTGAAACAATCAGATCATACACTTCGCATTGTGGCTGCAAAATAGTGTAGAAGATAAATAAGATCTTTGTTGTTGAGTGGTATTGTAAGCTGGTTGGAAAACTATGAGCACAACCACTGATACAAACACATTCTTCAAGAGATGGCACATCTACATGATATTTTCCCAAATCAATCACCTCTGTCAAAGGCTAAATTTGTTTTTGAGTCACATTTGGAGGGCATGTCTATAGTATAGCAGCACTTATCACTTCCAAATGAATAACAAAACTATGGTGGCAACTGGTTATTTTAGACTTCATAATCTGTTATAAGGACAGAGAATAAAGTATATCGTGTGGAGTTTCTCAAGCAACTCGATATGGAACTTGTGTTAACACCTCCCATCTCTATGAATATCACCTAAATAATATAACAGAGAACAGTGGAGCACCCGATTAGGCCCTCAACTTCTACAAAACAGAAAGATGAAATCAATTCTTGTAGTGAAGTGAAGTTTGTGTGCAAGGGGTACAGTGGATGACATCAATTAGTAGTGCAAATGTGCAATGGAAAGATGACATGAAAGTGTGTGGGTGTCAAAACTGAACTGTGACACTTAAATGAAGACATTTTCAGAACCAACAAAAGAAAAATAACTCAATGGATCTGAGTTCCTTCAAACCAGGAGGAATCATGCACACATTCATTACTAGCAAACATCACGTGGAAGCAGATCAAAACCAAGGACAAGCAATTACCAACATGGTATTCCCTATTTTAATCTCTGTAGGAAGTGTAGATTGGATAGATTATCTATTTAATTTAAGAATCTAGTTGATAGGCTCCTCACAAGAAGCCCTCTTTATTGTAACGTTTAGAATCTGGAGTGGAGAGGCGCTGGACGGCTGGAGCCTGGAGAGAGAGAGAGAGAGAGGCGCCCACGACTGGAGAGAGGAAAGGCTCTGGAGTTAGGAGACAAGAGAGAGAGACGCTGAACAGAAATAGCGGCCATATATAAATTTTTCTTTTTTCTTTTTAAACCTAATTTTTTATATGCAACATTGATTGGGGGCCCCTAAAACTTGGGGGGCCAAGGCAGCCGCCTGGCTAGCCTTGGTCCAGGGTCGGCCCTGCTCGGATCACATGAGCGCTTACTGGACTAAGCCCATATTTAGATCCAGACAGCCACGGCTGGCTCACTTGTAGCTACTCAAATAGATGTTCCAATTCTAAGCTAATTCTTAAGGCCTGGCATTTCTATACCGGCATGGCGGCATGTGAAAGGGATGAGTAACCCAATAAAATAAAAAACAAGAAGAAAAAGAAGAGAGAGAGAGAGAGAGTAAGATTTACCTTAGTGGTCTTGCCTGCAACGAAGATGGGAGGGGGAGAGACCGAGCTGTTTCGGGAGACGGTCTGTTTGGGTCTGTGCAACCAAAATGGAGGGGGAGAGACGGAGAGACGGAGAGGAGGAGAGTTGCCGTTCTCTGTTTTTGTCTGTGCAACCAAAATGGAGGGGGAGAGACGGAGAGGACGAGAGTTGCCGTTCTCTGTTTTTGTCTGTGCAACCAAAATGGAGGGGGAGAGACTGAGAGGACGAGAGTTGCCATCTGTGCAACTAAAATGGAGTGGGAGAGACGGGGAGGAAGAGACGCGCGGTCTCTAAATGAAAATTGACGGGCAGAGACGGAGAGGAAGAAAGTTGCACTGAGAAACGAGTTTCAGATAAGCTCCTCTGCAAAAGAATATTTGCACTGTGCATTTGCCCATGCAAATATAGGCATAGAATTAAATAAAGAGCTCATCTTAAAAAAAATTAAATAAAGAAACTCGTCTTATCTTTCTCACCCCACCCACTTTTAAATCAGATGGTAGTGATTGTTTATGTAACAACCCGAATTTTTAGATTTTATTTTAACGGTGTTAGATGATGCACCACACTATATACTGTGCTAACGCTCCACATCAGAATCAAAACCTACCTTTTAAAATAGAAAATTTTTTATTTTTTAATTTTTCTCATATCAAAATTAGACTCATTGCAAAGTGCTCGTCGATACGATTCCAACGATATATAATTTGACGACTTCTGACAAGAATATAAAAAGTTATGCCCATTTTAAGTGATCAAGCAAGTCAAAGGATATAATTGTAATTTCAGGAGAAACACCAATTGCTTTTATGCTTATGCAAAACGCTGGAACGAAACCTTTTCTAAAGCTATCCAAGTTACGTATGAATTCTTATTCCGTGTAAAAATCTCCTACGAAAAGTGTTAATTAGAGTTGACCTAAAATTTTATAAGAAATTATTCTCTCTCAAGATTTAGACGAGCCGATGCTTGGGAATCGACCTTTTCAACCCGAATCATCGTTGATCTTCCGTTCACGCTTCAAGAGGTGGGTACCCATCAATCCATCTTGTTCTCCTCAGATCCCGTCGCGTAGGATGCGTTCGATCGTGCATCGACGGGTTTAAAAATCTTATTTAAACTCAAATATCTCATAAATTAATAGATCTATATATTTAATATATGCTTTCCCTTGAAAGTTGTATATTTTGTAAATTGGATTTATATGTTATTTCTCATTTCTTTTCAAAAATCCCTTTTGGTTGAGCCATTAATATTTTACCTTATATTAGGTCTGTATATTTAATATGTTTACTTCCTCTTTTATGTCTGTAAAATTAATTAAATTTTAATACTTATAAATTTGATAGATTGACTTAATTGGCATAATATCATATTGATATTATTTATTTCCAAATCTATATAGTATAAATTTATCCTTCTACTAAGACTATAATAATATATATTATTGTTGCAAGTTATATTATTATTTATTTAAAATTAATTAAGCCCAAAAAAAAAAATTATATTATATTTTTATTTTTTTTAAAAGAATAATAGATTGCACCATCTTAAAGTTTCGGATCCGAACTTGCGGCTACGAACCCGAATTCGCGGCCACAAACCCGAGCTCGCGACCATTGATACACCTGTCCCGGTATTTTGATCATAACTTTTTATTCCGACCTCGGATTAATGCGATTCTTGCGAAATTGGAAAGAAGACAGAGAGCTTTACAACTTTGTGTGAAATAGCCATTTCACGAATCTGACATTTTAGAGGTCAAAATAGAGCAACAAGTCGGGTTCAATTTTGAATGAATCAAGGCTATTCGAATTTAATATTATTTTCTAATTCTCATGACCAAAGTTCTTGTGTATATTATATCTTAAGGTCTTTCGATCAATGGTCATGATAAATTATAACTTAATATGTATAAATACTATTTAATTTAATTATCTAATTATTATATATATATATATATATCTCAATTTTATCGCTTCAACGCGACCTTTTCGATAATATAATGCCTTTATGAAATCGAACTCTGATTTTTACGATTATCGAAATCACACTTATAACTTTATTCTATAATTATATTGGTGTGGTATGTAAATAAATATAAATATAAGCATAATCAAAATCTAAGTATAAACCGTTCTGTATGTGTGATACTTTTGTATTTGCAACTTAATCAATATATACGAGTTAAGAATATGTTAGATCATAAGTACGAGAGTTTATGAGATCATGCCTACGCTTGGGCGTGGTGATTCGCTGAGATGGTATCGAAGCGAGGAATACACCATATTCACATGCCTTACAACTCATGGTGGAATGAGACCCATGACGAGTCGGGTGAGTGTGAATTCAGTGTAACTTCGTACACGGTGGCATATACAGTGATCCTATCACCCCGAGTTTTAATACGAGAGGATAAGATATGAGATATGATACGAGAATCGGGAGTTGGGCCTTTAGCTGGGGTGAGATTTCTTTTACGGTCACGTGAAACTCAGAATATTGGCGTCCATGTATGGATGCAACACCTCTAAGGTAGTATAAACTATCACACGAAGTACATTCAGGTTATTACGGAACCTTTTCTTAGGAAGCGTGAATTATAAAGGTTGCCTCACTATAGTTTGTCATAGGATTAAGTATAAGAGTATGATAAGATATGAGTATGAGATAAGATAAGTTATGATACGAGTACGATAATAAGACATCGCTGTGTAGGCCAGCAAAAGATAAAGAACTTAAGTCTCTGTACGTGTCGTTCCTTGCGTAGCCACCGTAAGGGCAACAACGTCTTTCAGCCAAGACGGATCTCTAAGAGAGATTATGAGTATGAGTATGTTATGAGTGAGTTTGGCCATTATGTCTCCCCATTGGCTGGATGGTGGAGTATGAGTATGACACGAGGGCGTTATAATATGGTGGTATGATACTATGTTGACCCTCCCATAGTAGCTCGAGCAGCGACTCTGGCACAGGTCGTTTAGGATTTCACTAGTATGTTAGTTACGCTCATGCGATGTACAGACGTATGTGCGAGAATGATAATAAGATATGGTAGGATATGTTATGAGATATGGTAAGGTACGTTAGGATATGAGTGTCTAGATCATGGTCTTGCAATTATGATATGAGTTTTACGATATGCATGTGATTTTGTCATTCTTTTACTATCTGCTTTGAGATATTATGTTTATCACTCACAAGATGCACCCACAATGCACCTGAGTAGTATGGGGTGGATTGGTGGTATATCCCACTGAGTTTACGTGACTGAGTAAACTCATCCCACGATAATTTAACAGTTGCAGGTGACTATACCGACGGTGTGGACGTGGGTTTCTCTGATCTGATTAGTGCTGAGAACGTCGACCCGGTGGACGTTGATTATCAAGAGCCTTTGGAGGGTGACATTACCGGTTATCAGGAGGACTACAGTGTTAATTTTGATCCGAGCACCGGATATTGATTTAGTAGACTCGGTATTAGATTTTGCCTTATATCATTATCATTGACTCTATGCTTTCATTTTTATCGGATTTGTCTCTTATTTGACTTACATGTTACCTGTGGATTAATAGCATTTTATCGCATTTTATCAGATTTATTCAGCATTTATGATTACTTTATATTCCACTATGGTATGTTGGCTTTCACGGATTTCGTGGAACCATTATTGCGCGAAAACTCTGATTAAGTGTATGTCCGCTTAGCATATCCGAGATATGTGCGGGTCATAACTCAGAATTCTAGGCCCTCGAGATGGGGTAGAATTTCGGGTCGTGACAGAGTGGTATCAGAGAAACCCACGTCCACATCGTCGGTATAGTCACCTGCAGCTGTTAAATTATCGTGGGATGAGTTTACTCAGTCACGTAAACTCAGTGGGATACACTACCAATCCACCCCATACTACTCAGGTGCATTGTGGGTGCATCTTGTGAGTGATAAACATAATATCTCAAAGCAGATATCAAAAGAATGACAAAATCACATGCATATCGTAAAACTCATATCATAATTGCAAGACCATGATCTAGACACTCATATCCTAACGTACCTTACCATATCTCATAACATATCCTACCATGTCTTATTATCATTCTCGCACATACATCTGTACATCGCATGAGCGTAACTAACATACTCGTGAAATCCTAAACGACCTATGCTAGAGTCGCTGCTCGAGCTACTATGGGAGGGTCAACATAGTATCATACCACCATATTATAACGCCATCGTGTCATACTCATACTCCACCATCCAGCCAATGGGGAGACATAATGGCCAAACTCACTCATAACATACTCATACTCATAATCTCTCCCAGAGATCCGTCTTGACTGAAAGACGTTGTTGCCCTTACGGTGGCTATGCAAGGAACGGCACATAGAGAGACTTAAGTTCTTTATCTTTTGCTGGCCTACACAGCGATGTATTATTATCGTACTCGTATCATAACTTATCTTATCTCATATCTTATCATACTCTTATACTTAATCCTATGGCAAACTATAGTGAGGCAACCTTTATAATTCACGCTTCCCAAGAAAAGATTCAGTAGTAACCTGAATGTACTTCGTGTGATAGTTTATACTACCATAGAGGTATTGCATCCGTACATGGACGTCAATATTCTGAGTTTCACGTGACCGTAAAAGAAACCTCACCCCAGCTAAAGGCCCAACGCCCGATTCTCCTATCATATCTCATATCTTATCTTCTCATATTAAAACTCGAGGTGATAGGATCACTATATATGCCACCGTGTATGAAGTTACACTGAATTCACACTCACCCGACTCGTCATGGGTTCCATTCCACCATGAGTTGTAAGGCATATGAATATGGTGCATTCCTCGCTTCGATACCATCTCAGTGAATCACCCCGCCCAAGCGTAGGCATGATCTCATAAACTCTCGTACTCATTATCTAACATATTCTTAACTCGTATATATTGATTAAGTTGCAAATACAAAAGTATCACACATACAGAACGGTTTATACTTAGATTTTGATTATGCTTATATTTATATTTATTTATATACCACACTAATATAATTATAGAATAGAGTTATAAGTGTGATTTCGATAATCGTAAAAGTCAGAGTTCGATTTCATAAAGGCATCGAAGTTCTAACACTTTGTATTATCGAAGAGGTCGCGTTGAAGTGATAAAATTGAGATATATATATATATATAATAATTAGATAATTAAATTAAATAGTATTTATACATATTAAGTTATAATTTATCATGGCCATCGATTGAAAGACCTTAAGATATAATATACACAGGAACTTTGGTCATGAGAATTAGAAAATAATATTAAATTCGAATAGCCTTGATTCATTCAAAATTGAACCCGACTTGTTGCTCTATTTTGACCTCTAAAACGTCAGATTCGTGAAATGGCTATTTACACAAAGTTGTAAAGCTCGTTGTCTTTTTTCCAATGCCGTAAGAATCGCATTAATCCGAGGTAGGAGTAAAACATTATGACCAAAATACCGGGACAGGTGCATCAATGGTCGCGAGCTCGGGTTTGTGGCCGCGAATTCGGGTTCGTAGCTGCAAGTTCGGATCCAAAACTTTAAGATGGTGCAATCTATTATTCTTTTAAATAAAATAAAAATATAATTAAAATTTTTTTTTTGGGCTTAATTAATTTTAAATAAATAATAATATAACTTGCAATAATAATATATATTATTATAGTCTTAGTAGAAGGATAAATTTATACTATATAGATTTGGAAATAAATAATATCAATATGATATTATGCCAATTAAGTCAATCTATCAAATTTATAAGTATTAAAATTTAATTAATTTTACAGACATAAAAGAGGAAGTAAACATATTAAATATACATACCTAATATAAGGTAAAATATTAATGGCTCAACCAAAATGGATTTTTGAAAAGAAAAGAGAAATAACATATAAACCTAATTTACAAAATATACAATTTTCAAGGAAAATCATATATTAAATATATAGATCTATTAATTTATGAGATATTTGGGTTTAAATAAGATTTTTAAACCCGTCGATGCGCGATCGAACGCATCCTACGCGACGGGATCTGAGAATAACAAGATGGATTGATGGGTACCCACCTCTTGAAGCGTGAACGGAATATCAACGGCGATTCGGGTTGAAAAGGTCGATTCCCAAGGCATCGGCTCGTCTAAGTCTTCAGGGAGAATAATTTATTATTATAGAGAGGAGAGAGCTTTTAAAGTTTTATTTATAATGGTATAAAATTTTAGGTCAACTCTAATTAACACTTTTCGTAGGAGATTTAATAGAATAGGAGATTTTTACACGGAATAAGAATTCATACGTAACTTAGATAGCTTGAAAAAAGGTTTCGTTCCAGCGTTTTGCATAAGCACCAAAGCAATTGGTGTTTCTCTCCCGAAATTACAATTATACCCTTTGACTTGCTTGATCACTTAAAATGGGCATAACTTTTTATATTCTTGTCAGAAGTCGTCAAATTATATATCGTTGGAATCGTATCGACGAGCACTTCGCAATGAGTCTAATTTTGATATAGGAAAAATTAGAAATTTTCTATTTTAAAAGGTGAGTTTCGATTCTGATGTGGAGCGTTAGCACAGTACATAGTCTGGTGCATCATCTAACACCGTTAAAATAAAATCTAAAAATCTGAGTTGTTACTTACTTTTCAAAGATAGATCTCAGGTCCGGTTATCATCAGTTGAAAGTTAGAGCAGAAGATATTCTGAAGACTGCTTTTGAAACAAGGCATGGACACTACGAGTTCCTCGTTATGCCTTTTGGGCTCACAAACGCGCCTGCCGTGTTTATGGACCTAATGAACCGCGTATTGAGAGAATTTCTTGACAAGTTCGTCGTGGTATTTATCAACGATGTTCTCATTTATTCTCGTAAGAAAGAAGCTCACAATGACAACCTTCGTATTGTGCTACAGACTCTCCGCGAGCACAGATTATACGCGAAATTGAGCAAGTGTGAATTTTGGCTTGAGAAAGTATCTTTCTTGGGTCATGTGATATCCGCCGTAGGGATTTCTGTGGATCCATCGAAGATTGAAGCGGTTGCGAATTGGCAAACACCAAAGAATGTCACCGAAGTGAGAAGTTTTCTCGGTTTAGCTGGATATTGTCGTAAATTTGTAGAAGGATTCTCTCGTTTGGCACTCCCGCTCACTATGCTAACCCGCAAGAATAATAAATTTGTATGGACCGATCAATGTGAGCAGAACTTTAACCTATTGAAGCAGAAACTCACGACAGCTCCCATTCTCACATTACCTTCTGGACCCGGTGATTATGAAGTCTACACAGATGCTTCGCGCCAGGGACTTGGATGTCTATTGGAGCAATGTAAGAAAGCAATTGTCTACAGCTCGAGATAGTTGAAGCCACATGAGAAGAATTATCTGGTTCATGACCTTGAGTTGGCTGCAGTCATCTTTGCACTTAAGATTTGGCGGCATTACCTATATGGTGAGACTTTCAAGATTTATACGGACCACAAAAGTCTCAAATACTTATTTTCTCAGAAAGATATTAATTTGAGACAGAGACGTTGGATGGAATATATGAAGGACTATGATTGTTCTATTAATTACCATCCGGGTAAAGCAAATGTAGTTGCTGATGCTCTAAGTCAGAAATCTTCAGGACTGCTAGCACGTCTAAAGGCTTGGAAGCCGCTCGATGAGATTGCTCAGTTGGATGTGCGACTTGACAAAATTGGTGAGGGAGTATACCTAGCCAGTATGGTGGTCAAGCCTTCCTTTGTTGGTCGTATCAGAAATGGCCAACCCTTAGATCCCGAAATTTCGAAGATTAAGGGACAGTTAGCCGAGGGCCCTAAACCAGATTTCTCTATACGATTTGACAGGACCCTCATTTTTCGAGATAGATTGTATGTCCCCGATGTTGAAACATTGCGAAATAAAATTCTCGAAAAGGCACATAAATCTGGATATTCGGTGCACCCAGGAAGCACAAAAATGTACCGGAATATTCGAAACTATTATTGGTGGCCAAATATGAAGAGAGAGATTGCCGAATACGTCTCCAGGTGTTGGTATGCCAGCAGGTGAAAGTTGAGCATCAGAAGCAAGCCGGTCTTTTGCAGCCCTTACCGATTCCTGAGTGGAAGTGGGAGAACATCTCTATGGATTTCATAGTCGGACTCCCTAGATCTTCAAGGAAGCACAACGTCATCTAGGTTATTGTTGATCGATTGACTAAGTCGGCGCACTTCCTACCTTTCAAGATTACAGATAGTGGGGACAAACTGGCTGAGACGTATCTGAAGGAAATAGTCAAACTTCATGGAGTTCCTGTGAGCATTGTGTTGGACAGAGACACGAAATTCACTTCTGATCATTCGAAGAAATTTCAGGAAGCAATGGGCACGAGACTCGACTTCAGTACAGCCTTCCATCCAGAGACTGACGGTCAAACTGAAAGAGTTAATCAGATCGTAGAAGACATGCTTCGAGCCTGCATGTTAGACTTCCAAGGTAATTGGGATGACCACCTCCCTTTGATTGAGTTTTCTTATAACAATAGCTTTCAAGCAAGCATCTGGATGTCGCCTTTTGAAGCTCTTTATGGCCGAAGTTGTAGGACGCCTCTTTGTTGGGACGAGGTTGGTGAAAGAAAGATGCTTGGGCCGGAACTCATAGAAACCACGACCGAGAAGGTTAGAGTTATCCGTCAGAGATTGAAAGAAGCTCAAGACCATCAGAAAGCCTACACCGACAGTAGAAGACGCTTGATAGAATTTGAGGTTAGTGATTTGGTTTTCATCCGGGTGTCACCAACTAAGGGAATCATGCATTTTGGAATGCGGGGAAAACTAAGTCCGAGATACGTGGGACCTTTTATTATCACAGATCGCATCGGTGAGGTAGCATACCGAATTTCACTTCCGAGACACTTTACCGGTATCCACAATGTGTTCCATGTGCCTATGTTATAAATATTTCGATCCATTCACATCCTTGATATCGAGTCACTAAAGTCGAGTTGATCGACCATCATAGAGAAGCGGTTATATGTAGATCGGAAAGAGCAGCTCATTAAGTAAATCTGCTCACTTCATAAAGTCTGGGTCAACATCATTCACCGATGAAGCCACTTGGGAACGAAGCCGAGACTTTGGAGAAGTACCCGACCTCATCATTGTTTACGTACATAATTTTCGAGACGAAAATATTATAAGGGGAAGAATGTAACAACAGATTTTTAGATTTTATTTTAACGGTTAGATAATGCACCACACTATGTCGTGCTAACGCCCACATCGTAATCAAACTACCTTTTAAAATAAAAAATTTCTAATTTTCCCATATCAAAATTAGACTCATTGCGAAGTGCTCGTCGATGATTCAACGATATATAATTTGACGATTATCAACAAGAATATAAAAAGTTATGCCCATTTTAAATATCAAGCAAGTCAAAGGGTATAATTGTAATTTCGGGAGATAAACACCAATTGGTTTAGAACTTATCCAAAATCAACGAAACCTTTTCTCAAGCTATCCAAGTTACGTATGAATTCTTATTCCGTGTAAAAATCTCCTATTCTATTAAATCTCCTACGAAAAGTGTTAATTAGAGTTGACCTAAAATTTTATACCATTATAAATAAAACTTTAAAAACTCTCTCCTCTCTATAATAAGAAATTATTCTCTCTCAAGACTTAGACGAGTCGATGCCTTGGGAATCGACCTTTCAACCCGAATCATCGTTAATCTTCCGTTCACGCTTCAAGAGGTGGGTACCCATCAATCCATCTTATTCTTCTCAGATCCCGTCGCATAGGATGCGTTCGATCGCGCATCGACGGGTTTAAAAATCTTATTTAAACCCAAATATCTCATAAATTAATAGATCTATATATTTAATATATGCTTTCCCTTGAAAGTTGTATATTTTGTAAATTTGGTTTATATGTTATTTCTCTTTTCTTTTCAAAAATCCATTTTGGTTGAGCCATTAATATTTTACCTTATATTAGGTCTATATATTTAATATGTTTACTTTATCTTTTATGTCTGTAAAATTAATTAAATTTTAATACTTATAAATTTGATAAATTAGCTTAATTGGCATAATATCATATTGATATTATTTATTTCCAAATCTATATAGTATAAATTTATCCTTCTACTAAGACTATAATAATATATATTATTGTTGCAAGTTATATTATTATTTATTTAAAATTAATTAAGCTCAAAAAAAAAATTTATATTATATTTTTATTTTATTTAAAAGAATAATATATTGCACCATCTTAAAGTTTCGGATCCGAACTTGCGGCATTGATGCATCTGTCCCGGTATTTTAATCATAACTTTTTACTCTGACCTCGGATTAATGCGATTCTTGCGGCATTGGAAAGAAGACAGTGAGCTTTACAACGTTGTATGAAATAGTCATTTCACAAATCTGACATTTTAGAGGTCAAAATAGAACAACAAGTCGGGTTCAATTTTGAATGAATCAAGGCTATTAGAATTTAATATTATTTTCTAATTCTCATGACCAAAGTTCCTGTGTATATTATATCTTAAGGTCTTTCGATCGATGGTCATGATAAATTATAACTTAATATGTATAAATACTATTTAATTTAATTATCTAATTATTATATATATATATATCTCAATTTTATCACTTCAACGCGACCTCTTCGATAATACAAAGTGTTAGAACTTCGATGCCTTTATGAAATCGAACTCTGACTTTTACGA
Organism: Chloranthus sessilifolius; assembly: GCA_021018995.1. Classification (NCBI taxonomy): domain Eukaryota; kingdom Viridiplantae; phylum Streptophyta; class Magnoliopsida; order Chloranthales; family Chloranthaceae; genus Chloranthus; species Chloranthus sessilifolius. The sequence continues at coordinate 100,988,930 of CM037589.1, forward strand.
TTATCGAAATCACACTTATAACTCTATTTTATAATTATATTGGTGTGGTATGTAAATAAATATAAATATAAGCATAATCAAAATCTAAGTATAAATGATTTTGTCATTCTTTTATACGCTTTGAGATATTATGTTTATCACTCACAAGATGCACCCACAATGCACGAGTAGTATGGGGTGGATTGGTGGTGTATCCCATTTGAGTTCGTGTTGAGTAAACTCATCCCACGATAATTTAACATTTGCGGTGACTATACGACGGTGTGGGCGTGGGTTTCTACGATCGATTAGTCGAGAACGTCGACCCAGTGGACGTTGATTACCAAGAGCTTTTGGAGGGTGACATTACCGGTTATCAAGAGGACTACAGTGTTGATTTTGATCCGAGCACCGGATATTGATTTAGTAGACTCGGTATTAGATTTTGCCTTATATCATTATCATTGACTCTATGCTTTCATTTTTATCGGATTTGTCTCTTATTTGACTTACATGTTACCTGTGGATTAATAGCATTTTATCGCATTTTATCAGATTTATTCAGCATTTATGATGGTTTGTTGGCTTTCACGGATTTCGTGAAACCATTATTGCACGAGAACTCTGATTAGGTGTATGTCCGCTTAGCATATCTGGGATATGTGCGGGTCATAACTCGAAATTCTAGGCCCTCGGGATGGGGTAGAATTTCGGGTCATGATAGTTTCTCATCCCCATCTTTTGCACAATAGATCTATAGATCATGGGCCTACCATCCGACAATCAATTTTTTCATAACACATAGCACACATCCCAAAAATCTGAGCCTCAAATTATGTGATACTCATCATGTTCAAGCATGATTTTAAGGTATTTTTTTATGTGTACCATGTGTAATAAAAAACTGACCCTCTGATGATATACCAATGATCTATAAATCCATTTGGTGGAGGATTGAGATGAAAAACGATCTTCATCATCTAATTCAAAGGCAGTCAATGCATGCTTGCTGGAAGAGGTGGGGTGAGAACGTAGTCTTTTGGAGTGAGTGTAAAGGTACCCTTATAGATATATCTTTATGGCCATTAGGGCTCTCAATGGGGCCGGGTCAGCCCCGATTTTAACCCGCACCCGGCCCAGAAAGAGCAGTATCTTTTGTGATGCCACTCGGCCTGGTACCCAGGTTGTGCAAATCATGTGGTGACCCGGATTGATTCGGGTCTGGCTTGGGTGGAATGTTCCAACACTTGGCATGTTGAATAAATATTTAAAATTTTAAGTCTGGGGAAAATAAAAATATTATATAATATGTGGTAACCCGGATTGATTCGAGTCGGGCTTGGGTTGAATTTTTCAACACCCGGCCCGGATTAAAAAAATAAAAAATTAAATTTGGGAAAAATAAAAAAATTATATACTATGTGGTGACCCGGATTGATTCGGGCCGAGTGTGGGTTGAATGTTCCAACACCCGGCCCGCACCTAGCCCGGATAAAAAATTAAAAATTTAAGCCTCGGGAAAATAAAAAAATTATATAATATGTGGTGACCCAAATTGATTCGAGTCGGGCTTGGGTTGATTGTTCCAACACTCGACTCGCACCCGGCCCAGATAAAAAATTAAAAATTTAAGTCTGGGGAAAATAAAAATATTATATAATATGTGGTGACCCGGATTAATTCGAGTGGGCCTTGGGTTGAATGTTTCAATACCCGGCCTGGATAAAAAAATAAAAATTAAGCACGGGGAAAATAAAAAATTTATATAATATGTGGTGATCCGGATTGATTCGGGCCGGGCTTGGGTTGAATGTTCCAACACCCGGCCACACCCGGCCCAGATAAAATAAATAAATAATTAAGTATATATATATATAGGGAGCCGGTTAGGTCCTCCATTGGAGGACGGTCATCGTCCTCCAAGATCCACGTGGAGCACAAGTGGACGGTATAGATCAATATTAAAAAAAAAAAAAAAATTGAAAAAAACTTTTTAAACCCACAAGTCAAAGTTTGATGGTTTCATTGGTTCACATTTCACGGTTCAAAAAATAGACGGTGGAGATGAGCTTTTAAATTTTATTTTTTTCAATTCAACTCCACGGCATCAAACAATATTTTGCCACGTGGAAAGCTTGAGATATGACCATCCTCCATGGGAGGACAGAGGCCTTTTCCATATATATATATATATATATATATATAGGAATCGGTTTTGTCCTCCAATGGAGGATGGTGGTGGGCGTCCTCAAGATAAAGTGCATAGTGCCATGTGTCCATTCCTTTAACTAAGGTTAAACTAGTATAGTTGTATTTTGTTTTTTCTTTTTTTTTTCTTTTTTACCCTTTAACTTACTTTGGACTTGAAAGGTAATTTCTTTTATCTCCCTATTCATTAGGGAACCATCTCTTCTTCCTTCTTCCACACTCAACCATTAAGCAGATTTTAGTATTAGATGAAGGATTCCTTTAATTGGCCTCAAAATCATCTTATTTTTTCTAAAATAAAAACCCAAATTATCATGAAAAACTAATTATGAGGAAATGGAATGAAAGCAAAAATCTAAAATTAATTAGTTGAATCAAGACAAAAGCAAAAAATAATTTATTCTTGGATAAAATTTAGAAAGGCTATAAGAGATACTTCCGTTAGCAAACTAAGAGAAAGAGAGAAGAGAGAGAGAGAGAAGAGAGACCGACGACAGAGGAGTCTGGAGATAAATACTCTTGTTGTTAGAAAAGTGAGAGGAGAGAGAATGAGAAAATTTTGGGAGAGGAGAGAGAAAAGGCATCAAAGTTTACCTTTTAATCAAAGATTAAAATATCAGAAAATCAATACGTATCGTCGGAGCCTAAAATTGATGCGTATCGAACGATACATACCAAACCGTATCGGACGATACATTAAATGTATCATCCGATGTTTGAATGACAAACAATGATATGATACATTGTCCGATACCGATATGTATTGTCCAATACCGATAGGGAACATTGTCCGATACGTATTATTATTGTAATTGAAAGAAATTTTGATCCATGATACGTTACATATTTTAATGTATTTTGGAGGATGTATTGAAACCCGCTTCCCAAAAAGTGCTAACCAGCATGACACGTTACCGTTTTTAATGGTATTTTCGAGAATGTATTGAAACCCGCTTCCCAAAAAGTGCATTCGTACGCACGATAAAGCGAATATTCCCAAAAAGTGCATTCGTACGCACGATAAAGCGAATATTCTTATCAAATTAGTAACCTAGGCAATATGCACTTTGAAAGAAATAGGCAACCTAGGCATTCAAAAGATGATAGCCTTACGAAAAAATAAAAAAAGCAATAGATGATAGCTGGCAAAAAGCTATTCGTAGATTATCACAAAAAAAAAAAAAAAAAAAAAAAGTTATTCCCACGTCTATCTTTAATTCTTATCCAGCTTTGTCACCCACCCCCTAAATCAGATGTTATAAATTATTTCTTATCCCCATCTTTCGTATAATGGATCTATAAATCATTGGCCTGCCATCCGGCGATCAATGTTAATTACACGTAGCACACATCCTAAAAATGTGATCCTCAAATTATGTGATATTTATCATGTTCAAGCATATTTTAGGATGTTTTTTTATATTTGTACCATGTGTAATAAAAAACTGATCCTTTGATGATATACCAACGATCTATAGATCCATTGTGCGAAAGATGGAGATGAAAAATGATCTCTATCATCTGATTTAAAGGCGGTCTTTCCATGCTTGCTGGAAGAGGTGGGGTGAGAAAGCAGTCTTTTGGTGTGAGTATAAAGGTACCCTTATAGATATTTCTATATGACAATTACCGCTTTCAATGGGTCCGGGCCATCCCGGATTTTGGCCCGCACCTGGCCCGGAAAGAACACTATTTTTTGTGAAGCTACCCTGCCCGGTACCCGGGTTGGGATAATCATGTGCTGACCTGAATTGATTCGGGCCGGGTTTGGGTGGAATGTTCCTACACTCGGCCTGCAAGATAAAAAAAATATAAAATTAAGTCTCGGAAAAATAAAAAAATAATATAATAAGTGGTGGCCCGGATTAATTCGGGTCGGGCTTCGGTTGAATATTCCAACACCTGGCTCGGATAAAAAAATAAAAATCTAAGTATGGGGAAAATAAAAAAATTATATAATGTGGTGACCCGGATTGATTCGGGCCGGGCTTCGGAAGAATGTTCCAACACCCGGCCTGGATAAAAAATTAAAAATTTAAGTCTAGGGAAAATAAAAAAATTATATAATATGTGATGACCCGGATTGATTCGGGCCTGGCTTGGGTTGAATGTTCCAACTCCCAGCCAAGATAAAAAAAATAAAAAATTAAGTCAATAAAAAAATTATATAATATGTGGTGACCCAGATTGATTAGGGTCGGGTTTGGGTTGAATGTTCCGACATATATATATATATATATATATATATATATATATATATATATATATATCCTTTTAAAGTTATAAAAAAAATTTATTTTAATTAAATATAATTTATTTAAATGCCCAGAGATTAACTGTTGTTCGTTATAACTAAGGCACAACCGTTGTCCTTTCAAACAATCGTGTCTGCTATAACCATTGTGCAACAAACTAAAATGAAATATTTGAATCAAAGCATGTACCTGAGTCTCTATACTGTTAATATAAATATAAAATTAAATTTTTTAACCTTCTTCAATCATTTTTTTGAAAAAAGCGGCCCAAGCCCAACCAAATTTTAGTAGAAAAAATAGCTCCAAAAATATATTCCAACCAAATTTTATTAGAAAAAAACAGCCGAAAAAAAAATCCGGAAAAACGCCCAAGCCCAACAAGCCGAGCTTGGATTGAGTACGTCACAGCCCGGGTTAGGGCAAGGCTGAAGAATTTGAAAATCCAGCCCATTGAGAGCCCTAATTGCAAGGCTTTAGGAAGAACTCTATGCCTGAAAAAATGTATAAAAAACAAAGTATACATAAAAAAATAAAATTATATATATATATATATGGAAAAGGTGTCCGTCCTCCAAGGTTCCAGGTGGAGATCCACGTGGCATCCAAAACATTGTTTAAATGCCACATGGACCTCGGGTGCATTGCTTAGATCATTTAAAAAAAAATATAATTTTGAAAACTCATCTCCATCATGCGTTTTTTAGCCGTGAAATGTAGGCTATTGAAACTAGTCAAATATTGACTTATACTTTTAAAAAGTTTTTTTTGAAATTTCTTTTTCTAACATTGATCTAAACCATCCACCCGTGCTCCACGTGGTAGCCAAAGAGTGCTTTGGGTGCCATGTGTACCTCCACGTGGGCCTTGGAGGATGGTGACCGTGCTCCCATGGAGGATGGAACCGGCTCCCTATATATATATATATATATATATATATATATATCAAAAAGTGCAATTTTCAGGCCTCCATTACATGTAAATGTATAAGGCTAAGTTTGGGTTAGCTCTCTTAAGCCAAAGAGCGGCACTTTGACTTATTGGCTGCAGCGGGGAGTTAAAATTGTGTTTGGTATCACAGTTGTCCGCCGTATTGGCTTTGGCGGGGAGTTGTTTTAAATGATAATACAATTCTCCGTTTGCTCTCCACTGGAGCAAAAAAAAAACCTGCTCTGACGGAGAGCAATTGGTGTCTGATAAAGGAGAGCTAACCAAACAAAGCCTAAGCTATACTGTTGACAGCTCGGATTAAGCACATTCACAACCAGTAATGGGTAAGATCAGATCTCATTTAAACACCAAAATGGTGTTATTCACCAACTTTTCGGAAAAGTTACGAATAATTTGCAAACTTTTGAAAAATAACAAATAATATCTTAGTCCGAATAAAATCCAAATTATCCGAGTAATTCACGAATTTACGAATTATATGCCACTTAAACGACTTTTTCCCGAATTTTATTTGTTAAATTTGTGTTTAATATATATATATATATATATATATATATATATATATATATATATATATATATATATATATATATATATATAGTTTTTTTTATTGTTTCCGACTTTTGACCGTACTTTTCCCGACTTTGATGAATTTGGCTAGTTTTTTTTTAATTTTTTCCAGGACGTTTTATTCCCGAAGCGGACTTGGTCACTATGACAGCCCCGAGAAGCAATCCAAAAGCGTTTACTCAATCAATCTAGGAAAAGCTGACATCCACATAGATCAAGGCCCCTAAAAACCAATGGAAGTCAGCTTTTAATAGGATTAAGCAACCATATTCTTAAGCTTAATCATGGTATGATGTCCATGAGTAGAGTCGAGCATCTTCACTATTTAACATCAGCTGCTCCCATCTATGACACCGGATCATAAGATTGGATACCACGTGGCTGCAAAATTTTGTAGGACTAGGTAAGTTATGTGAACAACAGTTGAGAAGTAAAATTCCCATCAAGATATTCCACCGCATATATATATATATATATATATATATATATATATATATATATATATAATATATTAAGAGAATTTTACTTAAATGCACTTGTAATTTCAATCGGTACTTCCTTTATAAATAGAAACCTTAAAAAAATAGGGTTCTCACTTTATCGCAATTTCTACAATCTCAAGTCTCAACTTTAAGCAAACTTCTCGCTCCATTAAACTTTCCCTCTTTGAAAATTGATTTGAATTTTTTTTTTCAAATTTTATCAAAAAAAAAAATTGCCTAAAAAAACTCAGAAAAAGCACAAGTAGCAGCTCTATGAATTACGTTTTGTCTTAACCTATTGAAAGCGCACAATGAAAATCATTAGCAATAAGATCGTTCCCACGAGGAAAGTCAAAAATTTTAAAAAACTATTATTTTCCTTTAAAAAATAAAGAATGATTTTCAATTAAACTAAAGTGCAAGAAAATAAATCTAAATCTTCAAACTTCCAAATCATGGTCGTCAATCAGTCTTCTTGAGTTCTCAGATATTTATGAAAATTAAAATATCGTTACACTATATCTAAGTCTCTCAGAATTTGGTCGTCAATTAAATCTGAAATTCTTTCAATATAGATTTATACTAATCTGCAACTTTCCAGGGTGTCAATCAAACATTAGAAAAGTGAAAATGAAAAATAAAATACCATTACACTAATCTTTCAAATTTTCAATCTTAGCCGTCAATTAAAATAAAATACTATCAAATGTTTATAAAGCACTAAAATGAAAACAGTAAATCTAAAATAGAAAGTAATAAAAAGATCTTTCATCTCTCAATCACAGGCATCAATTGCTCTTGAGAAACTATTGATACTCTACTCTAATCTTTTAGTCTCCAATCATAGGCGTCAATTGCTCTTGAGAAATTTTGAATATCTAAACTAAACTACTCTAAGGTTGATCTTCAAGAAACTCAACCTCAGGCATCAATTGATGCTGAGAATTCATTCGATAAGATTGTTCTGGTTGATAAACCCTTTTATTTATAGCTCATAAGGGATCGGTTTACATTATTCGACTCCTAATAAAAGTAAGCTTTTAAAAACAAAAGTTTTCTAATAAAATTAAACTTCTAATCCTATTTTCTTGCTTTGAATAGTAAATGCGCATAGGACTCTTCTTCTTAATTTCAGTAACAGAGATCTTCATAATTTTTTCGTCAATCTTCTCAGATCTGTAGAGTGCATAGTGGAGTATCTTTCACGTGATCTTCAGCAGTATAAGCTTTATAGTGTAAAATCGTAAATACGATTTCTCTCTATATTCAGTACGATTTCTTCAGCACGATCGATCGCATCTTCAATACGATTTCTTCAGTCTCTTACTTCTGTTGTAGAATTGTAAATACGATTCTTTCTTTAGCTTCTTACAGTTTCTCTTACGAATCCTCGTGACTTCTCTTTCTTTCGGCTTACAGACTGGTCTCGAGTATAATTGGGATCATATCTTCAAGCGAGTCTTTCTTACTATTTTTTGAGTTTATTTTGACAAAGACTAACACTTTGGTTCTTTTCTACTATCTGTTCTAAATATGTGCACATCATCATATCATTAGTAACAAACTAAGATCTAGCATCACTAAGTTACGAGTGATAAAGTGAAAAATTCTGTAACTAATCAACAAGCTCGGCCCGGCCTGCTATAGCTCGGGCTTGGGTTGAGTACATCGCAGCCTGAGTTAGAGTCAGGCTAAAAAAATTGGATACCCAGCCCAGGTAGGGCCAAGTCGAGTTGAACCCTAGCCCGACCTTAACCCGGCCCATTAAGTAGCCCTAATGGGCTACTTAGTTAAAGCCTCTTGCCCCCCTTTACTTTTGAATTGGTATTAAGTACTTGACTTAAGCATCTATGCTTTTGGTACTCGATGCTCGTGGAACTATCATGTGTTTTGTGAGATTTGACGCGCATGATCTTCATATTTATTTTGTAAAAGAATGGACTGAAATGATCTTCACCCTCCGATTCATTGTAGCCAAATGCTATCTAAAATGAAAGGTTTACATAGTAGCTATAAATTTTAGATAGCGTTTGACGATTGTGAATCCAACGATGGAGGTTGTTTTGCATCCTAATCTTTTACACCAAAGGTATTTAGATCATGGAACACCTATCACACACTGCACATGTTAATATCACTTTGTGCACATTTCAAAAAGTGACTCGAGTATCAAGCCCACCTAGCACTCATTCTGCTAACCTAATGCTAACTCATTTTCTCTATTGACAACTTCCCCCGTTGTGAAAATATTATGACTCCGCCGTTGAAGAGAGTTACAGAGATGACACCATAGACCCAATTTTTAATAATATAAATCCTCTTTTGAAAAGAACTTTATGCAATTACATTTAGAAATAATTGGATTATAAAATTTTGTTGTCATAAGTGTGTGCTCTAAATCCAATACCAATGTTCAACTAGATGCATAAACCTTTCTTTTTCAGTTACATCAAAAGGCTGATTAACTCAAGTTCAATCGTAAACACTAGCCAAGTTGCTAGAAATAGGAAACAAAGACTCGTTGAGTCACAAAAGCATAAAAAATAAAAGAGGACAAGGGACATAAATTTAAATTTAAAAGTACCAAACATTTGAGAGAACTGGCATCTTGCGGACCCATTACCACTATATATATATATATATATATATATATATATATATATATATATATATTAATCTGCTATTTAATCATATAGTAAAAACAGATTTTCAAAGACTTGTTCAAAAAGTGGTACTTTATATCAACATAGATTAATTGAGCGATACAGCTACTGTTAGTAACTCTTGAACGATGCTTGACTTTGTGCAGTGCGATTCAGCGGACCCTAACTCGTGATGCGGGCTGCAATGGAGTGCTGATAACCAGCGCTTTCCAGTAGACTCTCAAAGCCAGTGGGGTTGAACGAGAGGAAGACTAACCTCATACATATATTAGGGCATTTTTTTTTCTCTATTGCCCCCACCTACCCTTTTTTTGTAGCAGTGTAGGACTCCCGTGATCGACAGCGCGGGATAATTCTTTGCTTAATAGTAAGAAATAAAAATAAAAAATGTTCTCGACTAACTTAAAATTCAAAGAAAGATACATATATCAAAGAGCACATTGCAATACATCTCATTGGCTGCTAGGACTCATCGGCTCACTCTGCTCTTGAACCAGAAAATGCTCCAAAAGCCTCTGCATAAGATCGACAACGTATAAGGTCTCGCCCTTGTTGTACAAATGTATGGGAAGGTCAACCAAATTGGCTTGTTTGAACTGCATTCCAACCAGTACTATTAGTACTATTGTTTCCTTTCTTGCCGGATTCGTCTCTGCTCGATTCTTTTGCTAAACCCGGAAGCCATTTACCAGCGTAATGCATGATCGCAACTCCGATAAGTTGGAATCTCATACCCTTTACCTTGATCGCAGTAATGACCCTTACGAAGTGATCGATTCTTAGTATCGATATGTCTTCGAACCACCAATCCGGTGGGACTTGTTGGCTCCACCCTGGACTTGATTCCTTCATCTCGTTCCATTTCGGGTTGGATACCTTCGTGAATTTTCCTGTATAAGCCCATCAGATCCCTCTCGGACTAGAACACGACTTCCAAGCAATAGACTCGCTACATCTCCGAACAATTTGGAGGTTCTCGGCCCACGGAGAGAGCTGTTTGCAACTTTTTAGAACTAGAAAGGAGTCTCTCCATGAGGATAAGACTACATAGCTGAGAAATGCTTCTGTTTTGAATATTAAGTTGCCTTCTTCCAAGTCCTCCGTCATTTCGAGATACTCGGTTGCACATCTCAGGTCCGAGATGTTGGCTGCCGTCAGATCAACTGCTACACCATAGCAGAACTTGGCTACAAGCTCGAAAGCGTCGGGTCCACCTGGGAGATCATTTATTTCTATTCGATTCAGCTCTCCTTCTCGCGACTCGTATATGATTCTATTCATCGAACCGCTCCGCGAAAGCAGGGGATACTTTGACATTAAAAAGAGAAAAAGAGAGTTGGATTCATAAGTTTCTTAGAATCAAACAAACATTTTGTTCTTCAATTTTTAGCTAAATAAACAATATCAACTCCTCAATACCTTAATCAAAAAGAAGAAAAAAAAAAAAAAAAAAAAACTCCTCAAGACCTTGTGTAAATGAAAACTGATGGCTCCAACTAGAACTAAAAGATCACTTGGAATATCAGTTGTCACATACTTATTTACAACACAAAATTTAGTTAATTTATCAAAATAACTGCTATAAGCTTTTTGGGTATTCTAAAACAGATCAGAAACTAGTCTAAAAACCCAAAAAAAACAGACCATAATATTGAATTTAGGTACCACATAAACAGAGAGTTTAGTTCTTAATTACCAAGACTGATCTTGCAGTTCAAACCCCTCGGTGTTGACGCCGAGTTAGCCCGAACTAAGCACTCCATTGCCGTACTCTCGCCCTCTCGTCACCTCGCTCTTCGACTCCCACATCATAAAACATGAAACCCGAAAAGCCGACTAATTCTGAAAATAAGAATTAACAAGAAGAAACAGAGAACCAGAAGGAGCAAAACTATAGTAGGGAAATTGGTAGTGAGAGGAGTATGAAGACCACACACACATGGGGTATTCGGAATTTATCTATAATTGTCGTCTTCTTTCTTCTTAAATCTTCCAAAATAATACAGGCTGGTAAGTGATGGGCTTTAGCAACTGTTTTAGATTTGACTCAAATTTGCTTTCTTTCTGCCTCACTCTGATCTAATTTTGTTTCCCATTTATATGGGTACTGCTTTTTTCCTTACAGAGATCTCTTTTGCCTTTTGTTTCCTCTTCATCAGTTATCTGCAACTACTGAACACCATACTATAATTGGTTTTAATCCCAAAGACGTTCCTCAGTTTTTTTTCCTCAAAACAAAAGATAACACAACCAGAGTCAACCATATCCCTTCCCATGTGCTTGAGGCAAGAGGATCTGCAGAAGTTACTATGCTCTTCTATTGGGCAGCAGACACGTTAGTTCCATCAGTAAGAGAAAGAGAGTAAGTTCTCAATCTTATCTGGCTTCTCCTCCAAACGGAGGGCAGCCAGTACAGAGAGAAGCTTTAGGGCCTAGAACATATAATCATAGGATTTTAGAAACACCACGTTTCATAAAGAGAAATATATACTAAAGCGCATATAATTAATATAAGAACTTTAGAAATGAGAAATACCGCAAAATGGGCATCCAGGGCGGCGGAGGATGAGTTAGGAGTTCGACTAGCAGAGGCTCGTCAGCTCCTGGTGAGTTAGTTTATTGGTTTTAATTCTTTCATGTGTTACATCAGCTTACTTTGGTAACGTTTTTTGATATGGTGGTCTTGTTTTATTATGGTTAGTCTGAGGTTGCCCGTCAAGTAGCGATGATCGAGCTATTGCACGGCCAGCAGCAGGCCAGCCTAGCGATGGAGGTTAGTTTATGTTCGGAGATCGAGTGATTGGTAAGTATCTTGGATTGGACTTACTAACTGTTGACGGTTCAGGGATCCTTGTTAAATGTTGGCATGTTGGTGGTGTTTTCAGATGGCAGAGCTTTCCGCCGCAGGGGCTTCGGCTCGGGCGTTTGATCCTTCTTCAGTTGCCTCCTCTAGTTGGGAGGATCTAGCGATAGCTCGTCTGCGGTCTGAGTTAGAGCATTGGGTAAGTTCCATCACCTTTCAGTCTATTTGTGTTACTGTACTAGTTTGTTAGGCATTATCATTATGTTGGCTTAATGGTTTACTAAAGTGCGTCGGTGCTTCAGCGTCAGGTTGTTGAGGACTTGCAGATGAGGGAGGCGACTGCCGCCTCTGTACGTTCTGAGAGTCAGGTGTGGTTTAGTATAATTTAGCTTGGGTTGTTTATTTCTATTTATTCTAATATGCTTTGCATTGGCTTGTTGTTCATTGTTTTTTCTTTGCTTAGGCAGTTCCAGACTCCACTCCCGAGGCTCCTCCTCAGGGGTCAGTTCCTATCCCTAACCAGGTATGTTTTAATCATTGGGTTCGTAGCTTATTTACTATCGTAATATTTATCTGATGTATTTATTTATTCTTGTTACATCCGTCGACGATTGCCATCCCTCGGGTGCCATCTGTCGATCCAATGACCACGGAGACAGTCGAGCAACTTCTGAGAGAGAGGCTAGATCTGGTATATATATTTTTTATTTGCAAGTTTTGTGATTGTTCGTATATGCATATGTTTGCTTTTTTTTTACTCAGTAGAGTTATACAAGTTTGTTAGCTTGAGGCGGCACGGCTAGAGGCAGCGCGGGCAAGCGCCACTCCAGAGGCGAGACTGGTCCTCGGAGAGGTGGAGAGTCATGAGGATCTGGTGGTTGAGATGATGGTCACTCCGAGGACTCATACGGAGGCACTAGAGGCAGCGTGTCGGATGACACGAACAAAGATGTAGGTGTCCCTGGATCGGTTACAGTATCGCCTGACGAGGGGCGAGTAGGGGTCGCGCATGTCGGCTAGTCATCGTGAGGGTCAGAGTCGAGGGCTACGAGTTCTTCAGCTGGGCAGTCTCGTCATACCTCTCGCAGTCACGACAGGAGCGATAGTCATGAGGATTTCGTCGTTCGGGGGAGTCATGCGAGGCTTCCTCCTCACTCTCAGTCGAGGCGGTCGGTCAGTCAAGCTAGTGAGGGGGGTTCGATAGCGGGTCCTCGTCGTTTAGAGGTTCCGAGGACTCCGGGTGCCAGGATTGTGTTTTCAGATGATTATTCTACAGACCTTCGGGCTGACGATAGCGGCACTCGTCCTCCTCAACGGTAGCGTAGGGATTAGGGGTGTGTGTGCGTTTATTTTTTTGTTTATATTCGTTGTATGTGCGTTGTATATAGGGGGTGTCCCCGGTGACAAATGTGAAGAGAAAAAAAGAAAGGACAGATTCTTGGTATACGTCTATGTATATATCTATGGATTTTTAGTTTAGATGTACCTGATTGCTTCTCTTTCTTTGATTACCTTTTGGTATCTCCTTTTTTTTGGCCTTTTAGTACCGTCAGTCGTCACTAGGACTTGGATGCTTTCTGAGCAGGCCTGATAATGGTTGAAGTTCGCTTTGCATCTGCACATATAAAGGTAATGCTATTAGTAGTTTTGTTTACCCCCTTGCTAGTTGTCAAGGGGGGTAAATATCTCAGACCGAGGTCTGATAATAAAAGGTGGATATTGTTTTTTTTTTTTCTCTTTTTTTTGACTTTCTCTCTTTTATTCTTTTCTCTTTTCTTTTATTTTTATTTTTTTTCTCTCTTTTTTGTTTGAAATAATAAATAGTGCAACAGAGAAAGCAAATGGCAATAAAAATAATGACAATAAAAAATAATAAATAAAAATGCCCCAGCGTAGAAGCGTGGTAGAACTTGCAGTACAATGTTTCTGATAGCGCTCTCTGGGCAGTATCTTCATCATTTTTTATCTTTCCCGTGGTCGGGTCAGCGCTTCTGATATAATTTTCCTTCTTCTTCCAAAAAAATGTCCCAGCATGTGGATGCAATGGAGCTTTTCTGGGCCATAGATGAACACCTTGGGTCTATAAACAGTCATGAGTATTTGCTGAATTAGTCTTACAGAAAAGTGCATCGGTACCGTCTCCGAACCCGGGGGGGGGGGGGTCCTTTGATTAATAGCATACGGGGTCTATCTTAGGGTATTGATCATCCTAGTCGGTGGTTATTCGAGAAAAGGTATGGTAAGTATAGTGGGTGATTGCATCAATCGTCATTTAGCGATTTTTAGTTTCATTCCTAGGGATATCCTGTGAAGTCTCAAATTTATCGTCCAAAATAAAATTAGAAAGGGGAAGTAAGGCTTAGTGATATGGGGAATAGTTCGTAACTAACACTTTTTCAAAAGGGGTAAGTAACAATCTTCTCCTCTGGGGGGTATGGGATGCCATGATCGAGCTCTTCGTCATGTTTCGGTACCATCAAAATCTCACATTCTATGGCTAGCAGGGATTTATCCTCCTCCCACCACCTTACGATGGCATCTAGTAGTATGAGAATATCAGGGATGCCCTCGCAACTTGCTTATACATTTCCAGTAAAGTTACCAGAGATGTCCTCACGGCCTGCTTATGCTTCCTTGAGTTCATTGATTTGTTCATTCGTCGTAATGCTCTCACTCGATATATATATATTTTTTATGTGTACATTTCTTTTGAAAGCATCCTGCTGGCGCAAGAATAATGAGTTTTGATTGAACCTAACATCTTTATTTTTTTTTTCTCTAACGTCTCCTTCAATGGCGGGGATAGGGAATGAGAATCGGGTGTTTCTTATGCTTTTGCAAAAAGTTTTAGGTAGGTCACTAGTCCTTCAATCAAATCGCTCAAGTGTAAATGGTGAGTGATAAGTCGAAGATTTTAAGGATATTCTAAGGATTGAAGACGTACGACCAATGGATGGGTCGTGATGACTACGGGAATGATAAGTATAAGTATTTTAACTACGAGATGTGATGATCATAAGACTAAGGATAGTATTTTCTAAGGTATATGGCATTCCAAGGGCTGGGGAGTTCTTCTCCGTCTTGGTTCGCTAATTTGTATGCATTTTCAGGGTATGCAGCTGTTATAACGTAAGGGTCTTCCCAGTTTGGTTTTAGTTTTCCTTTTGGATGGGCGTGTTTAGAAGGCATAATTTTCTTTAAGACTATCTCGCTAATATTAAAAGTTCGTTCAAGAACTTTCTTATCATAGGCCCTAGCCATTCTCCTCTGATATACTTGAGCGTGATCAGCTGCCCTTAGGCGTGTTTCATCGAGTCACTCTAACTGAGTAAGTAAAGCAATTCTCCTCTCGTCTAAGGATAGCTCATTATCGAGTTGAATGCGTAAGGATGGTGCTTGTATCTCATATGGTAAGACTGCCTCCATCCCATAGGTGAGGAGGTAGGGAATTTGGTCAGTGGCCATACGAATAGAGGTCCTATAAGTCCAGAGTGCTTCCGGTAATCATTCGGGCCAGTCGGCTCCATTGCTTGTTTCCACAATTCATTTCAGGATTCGAATCAGCATCTTGTTCGTAGCTTCTGTTTGTCCATTGCCTTGAGGGTAGAACGACGATGAGTGGCACAAATCGATGTCGTATTTCTTACATAACTTCTTCGTCTTTTCTGCAATAAACTACGGTCTGTTGTTAGTGATGAACATTCTGGGTACTCCAAACTAGGTAATGATATTTCGAATTATAAACCTCCGAACGTTGAAGCGGTGATTCTGACATAAGACTCGGCTTCTGCCCGTTTGGTGTAGTATTCGGTTGCTGTAAGTATCAATACATGCTTGTGAGTATTCCCAACGGTGTCTGTAAATGGTCCGATGATGTCGAAGGCCCACATCAAAAACGGCAACGGCGAGGTCATAGTATTTAGCGCAACTGATGGAGCTTAGATAAGTGTGGCATGCTCTTGACATTATTTGCAGGATTGACTATAGAGGTGACAATCTCTTATCATCATCGGCCAAAAGTAGCCTCGTCGTGTAACTTGATCGGCAAGTCTTTGTCTATCGAAGTGGGCGCCACAGGCGCTGACGTGTGCTTCTCGGATAATGTATTGTCCTTCGGCGATCGTGACGCATCGTAGTAGTATTCCTTTAGTGAAGGCTTCTTTGTATAATGTTTCATCGAGTATACAGAATCAGGCGCACCGGTTTTTTATAGTCTTTCATTCGATTTTCATGGCATATGGGGGAACGTGTTGATACCTCAAGAAATTTCAGATGTCAAAATACCATAGTTGTTTGTCGTCGGTTGGTGATATCTCAAATCTGAACGTAGCGACTTCGGTTCCTATTTTAGCGTGATTTTCTGGAGTGATTATTTCTTTTTATTTCGTGCTGGCAGGGAGAATTGGTAGTTCCCTTGTAACAGTCCATGCTACTTTGTGGGCGGGTGCTGTTAATCTTTCAATGAAGAAAGTCTTAGTAGTTTGGCCAATAAGTATTTGAATGACAGAGGCTAGTGTGGCTAAGGAATTTGCTAGCTCGTTTTCTAATCTAAGAATGTGTGTGAAAGAGATCTTTTCAAATTTCTTCACCAAATATTAAGCAGTTTCTAGGTATGTCATCAATCTCCTTTCCTTTGTCTTCCATTCTCCTATAACTTGCGAGATTACCAGTTTGGAATCGTCGATGGTCTTCAACTATTTAACCTCTAATTGTAACGTTGTCCGCAATCCAGCTATAAAAGCTTCACATTCTGCAACATTATTGGTAACGGGGAAGTCTAGTTGGAAAGCTTTGGGTATCATCACTCTTTCTAGGCTTAGAAGGACTATCCCGATGCCTTTCCCTTTGTGATTTAGAGCACCGTCGAAATAGAGGGTCCATGAGGTTTTATTGGGCTCTTCGTTATGAATTGTGAGTAAGTCTTCATCGGGAAGTCCACGTGTATGGGTTCATCATTTGAGAGTGGAAGATCTGTGAGGTAATGTGTAATGGCTTGTCCCTTGATCAACTTTTGGGTAATGTAAGTGATATCGAGCTCTTATAATAGCATATGCCAACGGGCGATCTTCCCTGATGTGGTGGGCTTTTCAAATATGTACTTCAGATGGTCCATCCGGGCTAGCACTAGTATCTTATGTGCTCCGAAGTAATGTCATAATTTAGTTGAAGCCCATACCAATGTGAGGCATGTCCTCTCCATAGGGGTATACTTTCGTTCGTATTCGACCATCGTTCTACTAAGGTAGTAAATGGCCTTCTCTCTTTTGTCATCTTCTTCATATTATCCTAAGATTACTCCCATCGCTTTATCGTTCGCCGAAAGGTATAAAATTAGAACTCTTCCAAAAACTGGTGGCGATAGTATTGACGGGTTAAGGAGGTATTTTTTAATATTATACAAAGCTTGCTGGCATTGGTCATCCCATTTGTACTCGGTCCCTCCTTTAAGTAGTTTGTAGAAAGGATCGCATCGGTCTGAATGCTGAGAGATAAATCTCCTGATGAATTACAATCTTCCTATCAAGCCTCGTAATTCCTTGATATTACTGGGAGGTTGCATCTCTAAAATGGCTCTCACTTTCACAGGGTTGACTTCAATCATTCGGTTGCTAACTGTAAAACCAAGTAATTTCCCGGAGGTGACTCCGAAAACACATTTCTTAGGGTTCATTTTCAGTTGATATTTCTTAACTTGCTGTAGCACTAGCCGGAGGGCTTCAGCATATCCTACTCGCGTTTGAGACTTTACTAATATGTCATAAACATAGACTTCCATACACTTATGCATCATGTCGTAAAAAATAGCCATCATGGCGGGTTGATATGTAACTCCTACATTCTTGAGCCCAAAAGGCATGACAACATAGCAGTAAGTTCCCCATAGTGTGGTGAAGGAAGTCTTCTCTTGGTTAGACTCCGCCAACTTGATCTAATTATATCCAGAGAAACCGTCCATGAAGGAGAGCATCTCATGTCCTACGGTGTTATTAACAAGAGTGCCAATATGTGGGAGTGGGAAGTTATCTTTTGGGCATGCCTGATTGAGGTTTCGAAAGTCAATGCAAACCCGTATCCTACAGTCTTTTTTGGCGACACGTACTATATTGGCCACCCATTTGGGGTAGAGGACAACTCGGATGAATTTAACTTTGTGTAACTTATCAACTTCCTCTTTGACTTGAAGGGCAGTTTAGGGGTACATCCTGTGAAGTTTCTGCTTAACAGGTTTCTCATCAGGTTCTAAGACAAGACGGTATTCTACTAGGCTTGGGTCTAAAGCGGGCATGTCCTCGTAGGACCATGCAAAAGAGTCGAGATGTTCTTGCAGGACTTGTACAATCTGCTGACATTATCTAGAATAAAGCGTTGCACTAATCAACAGTTTATTGGGTTTCTCATCAGTGCCGAAATCGATTTCCTCCATGGGTTCGGCGGTAGCCTGGGTCTGTTCGTCGAAACGTTTAATAACCCGCTAGAAATCCGGAGTCTCATCAGCTCCTGGTGTTCCTCCTTCATCCTCCATGAGCTCATACACTGCGAAATTACTAGGCTGGGGATTCAATTTTGTGAAAGGAAACTCTTCATCGGTACAATTTATGACCGAAAGATCTTTGGTAAGGTGAAGGTCAAGGCTATTGATCATTCTCTCGAAGTCATTGAGTATCTCTTCCGGTATGATGACTGGTCTATTCCTTAGCCTGGAGGCTTTGCGTCCTTGCACGTGAGGCAAGTTAGGAGTCAGGGGAGGGAAGTCCCCTTATTGACTGCAAACTTGAGTCGGGATGAAGAGTTCCCTTTCTTTTCTATGGTTTTTTTTATTTTTTGGGGTTTTGTATTTCTAGCTTTTTAGGGTTTTTTATGTTTTCTATTTTTTTTTATTTTTGAAAATAAATATGATACAGGGTCGGTGGCCTCAAAAGGCACCGGGAAAGTTGCTTCCTCTAGTTGAGGGAGCGAGACGACTGCTGGAGCCGTCAGAGCGATCCTTTGGGGGGAACGGACCTGTTACAAATTTGGCATTTTTTTTTTCGTCCTCATCCAATGGGACCTTTTGAATAAGTAATGCGGGTGACGGAGGTATCAGAGTTCGGATTTCCTCTACTAGGTTGATTTTCTCTTCCCCAAAGAAGCTCGAGAGATCGTAATCGATTGAACTATCATCGTCGAAGTTATTATATGATTGTTGTTCCTGCGAGGGGGAATCTCCTGAAGGATCCCAAGGGGGAGGGAGCTCTTTCTCTTGATCTTCATAATATGTCGGGATGAGTGTACATGCTCGGCAACGGGACTAGTAATGGTAAGAAATGCAGGAAGATTCCCAAGGACATTCCCATCCCTCCCAGTTAGAATCAATGACAACATCCAATTCGCTCTCTTGAACTGATAAGGCGTGAAGTCCTAGGTTGGCTTTCTCTGCTAATTCGAGTGCAGGGAGGTCTATCCAGTAGTCCTCGTCATCACTCGACGGAGGTCGCCACTCTTCCTCGAACGATTGCCAAAATATTTAGAGTTGTGGTGCATCTGGGGGTGAAGGAGGGTCTAATTGAAACTCCTGTTCGGACTCATGGGTGCCTCCTGAGTCGAACAACTGACCATCGGGCTCTCTCTCTTCTAGTGCCAATAGCGAGGTTGGTGAATTACTAGTTGTGTCTATGGTTGTAGGGTCGGATCCATCCACTTCGGTCGTTATGGAATGTGTGATCCTGCTAGTAAATTGCTCTAATATGTGAGTGCATTCTTTGCACCGGGGTTGATATGGGTGAAATATACAAGACGAGTCCCATGGGCATTCCTATCCTCCAAGGCCGAGGCAAAGGTGGATGCTATACGAATTAATATTTTCTTGCAAGGTGTCATCCCCTTCCCATGGTGAACGTGAGTGTTCTTCATCGTCCCGTAAGGCTGCTATGTGAAAATCTTCGTCATCTGTAGATTCCCAATCCTATAATTATGGTTTGATTCCCTGAGGATCCTTCTTCCTTTCTTCTATGGGATTTTTAGTATCAAACAAAGGTTTGACTCCTGGGGTTTGTCAAATCGTTGAATGCTTTGAATATTGGTTCAATTTTCGTCTCCTGGGGTTTGGTGAAGGACACTTCCTTCTGCCATGACATATCTGCTTTCTCAATAGTTTCATAGATAAAGTGATCATAAAGAGACCATTTCGGTGAGGTAGGGAATAAATCGGCTGGTTGGCTGTTCGATTGGTAACCTAATCTTATGTGTTTGCGTATTTTAGTTGAGAATACAGGTCTCACATGACCTTGCTTATTCTTACCGAGTTCGATGTGGGGACGTATCTGAGCTGGTACATAAGATCCCACCCTTTCATCGCGCTTGGGTTAATGTCATATAATTTAGCGAGGTCTGGGCCAACCTCCCTCTTCATTAGCTCTTGTTGTCGCTTTAGGTGAAAATCGGGAAGGATAGGTGGGCAGACTTCTGCGGCAGCCACCTCATCAAGAATTCGCATCTTTTGGATGTGGCCTGTGTTTAGTACAGATTCATGGGTTGTCGGAATGCTTGCCGCATAATCAGTATCCATCTCCTGAAGGGGTGCGTCGGCGTATATACGGACGATGAGTCCTCATACTGAAATTTAATGCATTGATGGTATGTAGACGCAACAGCCTTCATCGATTCTAACCATTTTCTGCCTAAAATGAGATTATATGTACTAGCGGAGTCAGAAACATGAAACGTAACGTCTTTTGTCACGGGTCCAAGGCAGACCTGAAGTTTAATAGTTTCTTTTATGAAATGATGCGAGCCGTCGTAGGCTATGAGCAATAAGGCTGAGGGCCTGACATCTTGTTCTGTGTATTTGAGTGTTTTCAATGTGGTGAGGGGGCAAATATTGAGTCTCGCGCCCGTATTGACTAGTGCATGGGGTACAAAAAATCCTCTGATTATGACTGTAAGATATATGGGGGCAGCACTCCTGCGAAGTGACTCCTTAGGCATGTCTGCGTCCGTGAATGTGAGGGCGGGAGGTTGTGTCATGATAGAGGTAATTTGATGAAGCTCATTCAGGGTCGTGTCTTTGTCCACTTGAGTGTCCTTGAGTGTCCTTATTAACAATCGATGATGATCAGGCGACTTCTTGATGATTTCTAGTATAGATATCTGGGCTGGAATCTTTTGGAGATGTCGTAACATATCATATTCTTGCCCTGGCTCGAGTGTTGTTTCTTTGCCCGCCCGATGGACCCTAGGTGCAGGTGGCTGAGGTGGTTGCAGTACAGGAATCGGTGGTGGGATGACGTGAGGTGGGGATGGCAAGTTGACTTCCCTTTCTCTCGTGTTCCCCTCGGGTAGTTGTGCATGCACGAAATCTTTATTTCGTGGGAAAGGAGGAGGTGGATAGTTGGTTCCTGACTTAAGAATGGGGTAGGCCGATTGTTGGTCGAATCTAGCATGACTCGGCGTCAGTGCATTTGTGAAGTGAGTGAAATTGGGGGTTGAAGCAGTGTCTGTATGGCACTGCTCCAAGGTGGGAGGTATTGCGTGTGATCTTCTTCCTCTAAGAAAGTGGAGACCAGCGTCTCGCACTGGTTTAGGTATTCTTTTCGCTCACTTTGCTCTTTATCTGACGGATACTTAGTTCTGGCTTCACTCTCTTGGCTGAGAATCATGTGGGTGACACAGTCTACCCGTGCGACAGTTGGGATGGCAGTTTGAAGAACATCGTCTCCATACTCAAGTCCAGAGTCAAGTGAAGGGAGTGGTAACACTGGTGATTCAGGATTTGGCGGGGTCGATGGCTCTAGTGGAGAATGACGGAGGAATGGCCTCCTAGCCCTAAAGGAATGGACTCGTATTTTAGTAAACTTTGGATATCGAGGTGGGCTCAGTGGCGCGATCCGTGTGATCAAAGCAGAGGGGTGTAAGGAGGAAGGAGTTCTTATAGGGGCAGTGACAGTGTTGGAGGGTGGGATACGAGTGATTAACGTCGAAGGCTAGAAATACGGTTGACTGGGTAGATCTACGGTAGTGACCTGGGACGGCACCCCTTGGTTGTGGTTGGGCATGGGGTTATTTATGATCCCTAAATTATGTTGGGGTTGATTGTTATTAGGGTTAAGGTTCCTAAGCGCTTCCCAATCAATTTGATTTTGGTCGTTCATGTCATAGATCACGTC
Organism: Chloranthus sessilifolius; assembly: GCA_021018995.1. Classification (NCBI taxonomy): domain Eukaryota; kingdom Viridiplantae; phylum Streptophyta; class Magnoliopsida; order Chloranthales; family Chloranthaceae; genus Chloranthus; species Chloranthus sessilifolius. The sequence continues at coordinate 101,010,980 of CM037589.1, forward strand.
CCTGAGAACCCAGCAGTCCTCTAGGTTGTGTCCCGCAAACCGATGGAAGGAACAGTATTTACCGTAGTCTAGATTTGCGGGCCATGGCCTAGGCTTTTCTTGTGAGAATCGTAAGAGATTCTTGGCGCTAAGGAGGCGGAAGATGTTGAGAATAGTATCAAGTAAAGGGGGATAGTGTTCCCGCTTTGGCTAGGAGGGTCCCCTAGCTGGGTTAAAGTTTTGAGGTGGGGGTACACTGTTATAATTCGGTGCATGGTCGGTCGATTCTTGCTACGTTTTGGGCCTGATAAGTGTTAGGGTATTGATTTCTATTTTGATATTGGCCTTGATTTTGGTTTTGGCCCTGGTTCTGGTTTGCATACCTTTGCTGATTAGCACCCTGATTTTGACTAGCGTATCGTTGTTGGGTTTGAATCTGCCTGAAGTTGCGTGGTGGGAAGTTCTCGTTATTCGAACTTTGTCCTTGATTGATAACTGTATTAACTTGTTCGGTTTCAGAGGCCTTCTTATTACTTTTTGATTTCGACTCGTTGGAAGAGCCCACCTTTGATGTGACTATAGATAATGCGAGGTCTCCGCCCTTGATGTGTCGCGTTAGTCGGGATGCCCGAGAGTGGAGTGCAATGAAATCGGGGCAATCACTGATGACTAGAGCGCTCCTTAGTGGTTCCTTAGTATTGTCGATGATGATATCAATTGAATCTTTTTCTTTTATTGAAGTACCAGTTCTAGCAGCTAGCTTTCACCATCTAGCGACAAGTTGATGAATTTTTCATTTGGTCCTTGATTGGCCGCCATCAGATCGCTGAGGCTAACCGTCTCCTGAATCAAGTGTTTGTATTGGTCCAGGAATCGACCGACTAGATCATCAAAAATCTCTATCTTATAAAGTGGGAGCTCCGCAAACCAGTCTAGAGCTTCTCCTTCTAATGAACGTCGGAAGTAGTGAATGAAAAGTCCTTGATTGTCGCGTATAGGTCGGCAATCATTACAAAAGAGGGTCAAATGATGGTTCAGATTTTCGGTGCCATTGTACTTAGTAAATTTTGGCGGTTTAAATCCCATCGGTAGGTCAAATTCAATGTCTTGATAAAATTTATCGAATCTGAACGAGCGGCCTGGACATTCCCTCTTAGCCATGTATTCATCGAGCATTTTCGGGAGGTCTTCGACCTTTATAGTGTTGTCTTTGGGAGTGACGTGTGAGATACCCTGGTCTGGCAAACTATCGTTAACGAATGTGTGAGCATGTTGCCTCAATGGCGTAGCGTGGGCTGACACCGTGCTTGGGGTAGAAGTTGGTCTCTCTTGTTGTTCCTATTCTCCTGAGAATTGTCGTGACCTAATAGTGTCATACGCCGCAACTAATCCTTTAAGTAATTCCTCGGAGTCCTTATCTCCTCTTTGTATCCTTTGAATTCTAAGCTCTACAATTTGTTGAGTAGTAAGGTTTTGCCCGATGCGACTCTCTCTTCCGTTACGATTACTACCGGCGTGTGGAGTAGAGAAGGGATTCTCTTGTTCTCCAACATATTAACCTCTGGCTATCGTGGGCTAAAATCACAAAGCGGCTCTTCATATGACGGGTTGTCAGGATAGACCTAGAATGGTGGGTCTCCTAAACTTACTCTTGGTATACCAAACATCTCGAGTCTTTGGCAAAGACTCATATAAAAAAGAACCTAAATGACACGACTGGAACGAAAAATAGGGAAGTAATATAAAGCTAACTATCTAAAAAAGAAAGGGTTTGCAAGTGTCCCATCGCAATCGCCAGTCTGTTGGTGCGCGCTTTTTCTGGGTTCCTCTCGATTCCCGTTGAGTAAGTGGCTTCCAATTCTATCCTAGTGGACTTTAGCGATACGATATATATGATAAGATGGAGGTAAATGGTAGTAAAATGAATTTCCTAGGAAGATTCTTAGTTGATTTGCGATCACCAACTGCAGATATTTATTGACGCTGCAACATGTCAATAATCACGCTTTTAAGCGGGTGTGGGTTACTTCCATACTGAAACATCCGCCTGCGAATGCCAGTAGCAGTATCCTCTTTTAGTTAGATAGTTTCAGCTTTCCCTTTAGTTCCCTTGTTGTCGTCCTGGTCGATTTAGATTCTCTTTTTTTTTATTATTATTAGTTATGCTTAGGTGAGCTTATTATGATAGGTTATTTAGTGTCATGATGCTATCAGGAGTCTAATCATTTTCAGTTTCTTGGTATCATTAGGAATCCAATTAATATCAAAGTCCTGATACTATTAAGAGTCCAATCAATTCTAGTCTCCTACTAGTACTAAGAGTGCATGTGCATCAGTTCCAATAACATCCCAATTAAATAAAAGAGTCCAATTATGTTGCAATTCTATATGAAGCAGGTATGCTAATTTTATTGCAATTCTAGATAAAGCAGTTAAGATAATCCTACTAAAATTCTAATTTGAAGAAAATAAAGACTAATTTTTACTACGACTCTGATTAAAGCAATAAATCAATTTACTAAAATAGAAATAAATAATCGAGGCAACAAAATTAACTTTTCTTTTAGAATCATAACCTATGGATTGATTATGGTAAAAGTCTAACTAATAATAAATAACTTAACCTTCCTAAATTCTGGTTGAGATAATAAATTGATTGAACTAGAAGACTGAATTGAATCAAAGCAAATAATGATATGGAGGCCTACTTGATGCAATTAGTCAATTATACTGAAGTAAAAAAACTAATTATAATTAACTAGTTAACCCTAAACGATTTAAGAAAAAGGGGGGGTTGGGCTCACTATGCTAAGGAGGATTGGCCTCGTTCCTGAGTACCTTCCGTAAGCTCCCTTGGGCAAATCGAATGGCTGAGATAAAAGATAGATTGATATTTGAATAATAAAAAAGGTATTTTTAGAATTGAATTCAAAATTATAATAAGAAATTAGATTGATAAACTAAAGTAATGAACTGAAATTTATATTTTTTTTTGGATTTTTGGTGGTATGAAAATATAAAATTGAATTATAAATTAAAATTTAGGACTGAATTCGGATCCGAAATCAGAAAAATCAGGTCGTATGATTAAGGACTGGTTCTGAACTCTGAGAGTCAGAACCGAAAATTAATGATAGGACTGTTGATTTTGATTTTAGAGTAGAATAAAAGCATAAGGTCGGTAGATCGGACTGCTAGATTAAGGACATGTTCTAGAAACAGAGAAATAGAACCAGATATAGAGAGAATTTCAATCCAAAGAGGGTGCTACGGTCTAAAAATTAGAAATAGAATTGATTAATTAAACTAAGGGGAAATCTTAAGTCTAAAATAAAATTAAATTCTTACTTAGGGTCGGGACTGCTAAGAGAAATCTCGAAGTTCGAATCTCAAAATCATGACTAATTTGCTCTAGGGGTTCGTTCTCGGAACTCTCCGATTTTGGAATTTATGGTCTCTCCTCTCTAAATTCTGCAGCCTCTTTTCCCTTTTTGAGAAAAAAAGCTTTTATAGGTTTTCCTTCAATTACGCGCCTGTTTAAGGGCATTTAATTGAATTACGTACTAATTTTCTGACGCTTAATTGCTTTAAGTCAGTCACCAACTCAGTAACTGACCTGCTGACTTACTCAGCGAGTTTCCTAGTCCTAACGAAATTAGGGCTAATTATGCGCGTGTTGAGACGTGCGTAATCCAATTAAGCGTGTTACCTGAAGCGCTTAATCGAAAAAACTTAGGGGTCAAGGGTAGCAAGACTAGGTTGGGCGTAGGCCAATTACGCGCAGGTGGTGTAGCGCTCAATCTGATCGCGCGCCTGTTTCCAAGCGCGTAATCGAGTCTCGAAATGGTCTGTGAAATGAAGGTTGGTCTGAAAGGGGACTGATCGCATGCTTGTGATTCTACGCGTGATTGAATTATGCGCGGGTTTTTAGGCGCTTAATTCAAGGTCGTTCGGGTATGGTCTCAAGAATGGAATGCAGGACTATTGTTTCAGTCTGCATTCCGACTATATACTATTTCATAGTATATAGCCTCCCTACGTCGGGATCTGAACCACAGAGCTATTGTTTCAACCTGTGTTCAGTCATGTACTGTTCCATGGTCCCGTATCGAGGGTTAAAAAGGTCAAGGGCTGACCAAATTAATTCTTGTACTCCGAGAGGGCGAAATGGGGGTGTCTACACTCCTCTCATGTGGAGATGTGTTTATTCCGAAGAGATTAGAACAATGTTCTACGCGAGTCCAAAAAATTTTGGCATTATCCTCCAACTTTGTTTTTGTTAGTCTAATTTGTACTCATTTGGTACGTCGTACCAATCAAAATATTCCTCTACACTAGACAACCACTTTATGAAGGTTTTGGGGTTTAACCATATCTCAAAACTTGGAACCTCATTCCAAATATATTTGAGAAACTTCTCGACAGGGTCGTACTTGGTTTCACGATGATAAGGGTCCCAATTTTAATGCATATTTCGAAAGACATTAAATGTAGATTAAGGGTTACCAATGGAAAGGCAACAAATAAACTTGTTTCGGACCAATCCAGGATCTCCGGTAGATGACCATGCCACTGTAGTAGTTCTGCTATCGGAAAGTTATTCAGACCAATGGATTCTCATTCCCAATAGACCAACCCAAGGGCATAGATATCAAATTTAATAGAGGCACACATATGTATGCAATAAAACACTTTATGGTGAGAATATTTGTGTTGTCTTTTTTTCATAGGATTGTGGACACAAAGGCAGAAGATATTAAAAGACGAACATGAATGCGCGCAGACACACCCAACCCAATTAATGTATATTATTCCATTAGTAGTAATAATAATTTATAATAATAATAATAATAATAATAATAAAAGAGACATGGATAAGTGTGTACATAGGCATAAATTGGCAGAAGATGTTAGTGGCCAAAACTATTTAAACACGAATAAAGACTCCTTCTATGAGATAAAAATATTTATGTGTTATCTTTTGTTTCCATGGTAAGAATGAACTTGCCATCAAGCTGTGCTTCAGACTTCTATTCTTCCGAGTTTATGGAACGTTAGAATTTAAGAATTCACTTTGGATCTTTTCAGGATTGTCTCAAATTTATCAAGTTTTTAGGAAATTGTTTAATAGTTTGCCTCTAATATCTAGAATAACCATAGGAAATGGTTTGCCTCTAATTCTGTGTTCAACTATGGGTATTCTACTCGCTTGGGACAGACGCTATATTGATGTCATGGATAACCATATTGGTACAGAATCTGTTTCTGTCCTTTTCCAAAACTATGCCGATGGGCTCCCCTGAGTTCTCTGCGGTTCTATGGCCCAAATGACTCCTATGCTGAATCTAATCATTATATTTAATCCGCCCTTTATTTATTTAAACTGTTGTGACCTGATTCTATTATCCTAAAGTGTTGTTTCTGATATATTATCTCCATAAGTTCTGTCGTGGTTCAGATTCAAGGCATACTGCTGATCATAAAAAGGTGTGTCTTTGTGGTTTGTTTATTTTTCATTCATTTAAAACTTATTAGAACAGAAAATTTAATGTTTTATAATGCTGAACGTGATAGTATTTAACACATAAATCCTAAACCTAACACCGTAAATCAGGGCTGTTTGACAGTGTTTTGACATCGTGAAACAGATTTTAAAAGTAGGTTTTTCTTTTTAACTCTAATCTATAGTATTGCGGGCTGCAGTTAGCATGAAATATAGTCTCTTTCCTAACAAAAAATTCTTTCAGCTTGGGGATTTTGATGGATACACATATGAATAATCACATTTTATTAAACAAAGAAAAACTCCTTGGGGGAACAATCTGGTTTGATAAAAAATATCAGTCCAAGCATTAAGGTTAACATAATACCTTAATACTGAGAAAGTTAACAGTAGTATTAAGGTTAACATAATACCTCGCGATCGTTGAGTTATGCATGCAGCAGTCGTTCTCTGTTTGGGTCTGTGCAACGAAAATGGAGGGGGAGAGACGGTGAGGAAGAGAGTTGTTTGGGTCTGTGCAACTAAAATCGAGGGGGAGAGACGGAGTGGAAGAGAGTTGCTATTATCTGTTTGACTAAAATGGAGGGGGAGAGCCTTAGAGGAAGAGAGTTGCCGTTCTCTGTTTGGGTCTCTAAAATGAAAACTGAGGGGGAGAGACGGAGAGGAAGAAAGTTGCAATGAGAGACGAGATTCATATGAGCTCCTGCAAAAGAATATTTGCAATGCGCATTTGCCCATGACAACTTAGGCATAGAACGGAAATAAAGAAACCCGTCTTATCTTTCTCACCCCACCTCCTCCAGCCAAGATGCATTGACCACCTTTGAATCAGATGGTAGAGATTGTTTCTCATCCCCATCTTTTGCACAATAGATCTATAGATCATGGGCCTACCATCCGACAATCAATTTTTTAATTACACATAGTACACATCCCAAAAATCTTAGCCTCAAATTATGTGATACTCATCATGTTCAACCATGATTTTAGGGTAATTCTTTTGTGTACCATGTGTAATAAAAAACTGACCCTCTGATGATATACCAATGATCTATAGATCCATTGTGCGGAGGATTGAGATGAAAATCGATCTCCATCAACTGATTCAAAGGCGGTCAATGCATGCTTGCTGGCAGAGGTGGGGGTGAGAAAGCAGTCTTTTGGAGTGAGTATAAAGGTACCCTTATAGATATATCTTTATGGCCATTAGGCTCTCAATGGGGCTGGGTCGGCCCGGATTTTAGCCCGCACCCGGCCGGAAAGAGCAGTATCTTTTGTGAAGCCACCCGGCCCAGTACCCAGGTTGAGCAAATCATGTGGTGACCCGGATTGATTCGGGTCGGGTTTGGGTGGAATGCTCCCACACTCTGGCTTGCAGGATAAAAATTTAAAATTTTAAGTCTGGGGAAAATAAAAAAATTATATAATATGTGGTGACCCTAATTGATTCGAGTCGGGCTTGGGATGAATGTTTCAACGCCCGGCCCGGATAAAAAAATAAAAAATTAAATCTGGGGAAAATAAATAAATAAATAAATAAATATATATATATATATATATAATATGTGGTGACCCGGATTGATTGTGGCCAGGCGTGGGTTGAATGTTCCAACACCCGGCCCGCACCCGGCCCGGATAAAAAATTAAAAATTTAAGTCTAAAGAAAATAAAAAAATTATATAATATGTGGTGATCGGGATTGATTCGAGTCGGGCTTGGGTTGAATGTTCCAATACCCGGCCGGCCGCCTCGGATAAAAAAATAAAAAATTAAGTCAGGGGAAAATAAAAAAATTATATAATATTTGGTGACCCGGATTGATTCGGGTTGGGCTTGGGTTGAATGTTCCAACACTCGGCCCAGATAAAAAATTAAAAAATTAAGTCTAGGAAAAATAAACAAATGATATAATATGTGGTGACCCGGATTGATTTAAGTCGGGCTTGGGTTGAATGTTCCAATACCCGACCCAGATAAAAAAATAAAAAATTAAGTCTGGGGAAAATAAAAAAAATTATATAATATGTAGTGACCCGGATTGATTCGGGTCGGGCTTGGGTTGAATCTTCCAACACCCGGCCCGGATAAAAAATTAAAATTTTAAGTCTAGGGAAAATAAAAAAATTATATAATATGTGGCGACCCGGATTGATTTGAGTCGGGCTTGGGTTGAATCTTCCAATACCCGGCCCGGATAAAAAAAGAGACAATTAAGTTTGGGGAAAATAAAAAAATTATATAATATGTGGTGACCCGGATTGATTCGGGCCGGGCTTGGGTTGAATGTACCCGGCCCGGATAAAAAATTAAAATTTTAAGTTTGGGGAAAATAAAAAAATTATATAATATGTGGTGATCCGGATTGATTCGAGTCGGGCTTGGGTCGAATGTTCCAATACCCGGTCCAGATAAAAAAATAAAAAATTAAGTCTGGGGAAAATAAAAAAATTATATAATATGTGGTGACCCGGATTGATTCGGGGCGAGCTTGGGTTGAATGTTCCAACACCCAGCCCGGATAAAAAATTAAAAATTTTAGTCTAGGGAAAATAAAAAAATTATATAATATGTGGTGACCCGGATTGATTTGAGTCGGGCTAGCTTGGGTTGAATGTTCCAATACCCGGCCCGGATAAAAAAATAAAAAATCAAGTATGGGGAAAATAAATAAATTATATAATATGTGGTGACCCGGATTGATTGAGGCCGGGTTTGGGTTGATTGTTCCAACACCCCGCCACACCCTGCCCGAATAAAATAAATAAATAATTAAGTGGAGAAGAGTTTTTATTTTTTATTTTTTTAAAGATGATCTAAGCAACGCACCCAAGGTTCATGTGGCATCAAAACAATATTTCTAGTGCCACGTGGAGCTCCACGTGAAAGGTTGGAGGACGGTGACCGTCCTCCCATAGAGGGCGAATCCCTTTTCCTATATATATATCCCAAAAAGTGCACTTGTTAGGCCTTCATACGCACGCTGAGGTCTAAAGCGAATATTCTTTTTCAAATAGGCAACCTAGTGTTATCAAAAAAAAATAAAAAGGGAAATTTACCTGACCGACCCTGTCAGATACACCTTTTACGTCAGAGGCCCTGTAGTTTCAACTTCACCCAAACCGACCCGCTGCGTGCTGAGCCGTCGCCCGCTTTTAGAAAATGCCCAAACTACCCCCAATGTAATAAATAGCCGCCCTTTTTTCAACTCTTCACTGTTTACCTTTTTTTACTTTTTACATTTTCGTTCGAAGTCGGTGGAGAGGCGATGTCGATTCGTGGTCACTAGCATTCCGTTCTTCAATCTTCAAACTACCAAATCTGTAAGTTGAAATTAAAATTATCTTCCATTGCTGTAGATTTTTTTCTTCTCCTTTCGTCGGTGCACATTTTGTCATAATTTTGTAAGATTACCTTATATACAATTGATACCGACCGTATATGTAATCGTTGTCGACTCTATTTGTCGACTCTATACACAGTCAATATCGATTACATATAAAGTCGATATCGATTATATTTATAATCAGTAGCGATTACATATAAAGTTAATATCGATTATATATGTAGTCGTCATCGACTATATAAATAGTCGATGACGACTCTGTAAAAAGTCGATAGCGACTCTATATGAAGTCGTCATCTATACAGTCAATGACGACTTTGTAAAAAGTTGATAGCGACTCTATATGAAGTCGTAATCGGAATTTCGATCACACGCTAGTATGAGACTCAGTCCTTTCTTTTTATTATAGTTCATTTCAACAAGCTGTTAAGATGGTTGTACACCGACCTGTTTCCAAGTGCTCCCCCAGTGCCATTTCGAATTTCTACGATGTCGCTAACCCAACTCGAAAGGAGTTGTTGAGAGCTTCAGTTTTCGGTGGAATATTTCAAATGCCTAAGGGTGTGGGATTTCTTGGAGATGTAGTCGATGTGATGTTGACTTTTGGGTTGAAAAAAATCATTTCCAAATCGGGAAGACTGATGTCTATCTTCGGACGTTGGACATTATATTGATACTGGACCTTGCCGTAGTTGAGCCAGAAAAGTATACCCCGTCCGTTAAACCACCGAAAGAATAAATCATTCGATACAAATATTTTTGTGGAACGCCTCATGGGAAAATTCTCTGGTCTCATATAAATAATACAATTTGGAGAGTGGATAGTAATGACGACTCCGTAAAATTGTCCCTTCTATATGTGTTGTGTATATTTTTTTTTTCCTGGGTCCCACCATCCACTGGCAGAAGACTACATCGACCTCATCGATGACGTCAAGAACTTTAACCGAACTTCGTGGGGTCTCCACGTGTACCATGACTTGATAGAATATATAATGAAGGGCACGGTGAATAGAAAGACTACCGAGATGGATAAAGCCCTTAAGACGTACAACACATATGGATGCATATGTGTACTTCAATAGTGGGCTTATGAGATGCTGTCAGATACCTTGCCTTCCCAGATATGCCTTAAGGACCCTTTCCCACGACTGGTGAAATGGTCGGACAAGACGCAATCAAGGATCCAAGGTTACACTCGCGGACAAATGTTAAACAGCAAGGTATAATGTCTATTAAATAATTCAAATAAACAAAGTTAAGGAGTAGAGAGACCCGATGCCAATTGAAAAAATCATTTATCATTCATTCTAGAATCAATACCGATTCTAAAATCGATGCTATAATGAATCGGTAACGACTTATTAAATAGTCGATAGCAATTCATTACAAAATCGATAACGACTATTTAATAAGTCGATAATAATTCATTACAGAATCGATAACGACTTACCAAATAGTCGATATCAATTCACTATAAAATCGATAACGATGTATTAAATAATCAATAACTATTTGTTACAAAATCGATAACAACTATTTAATAAGTCGATAACGATTAATTACAAAATCAATAACGACTTATTAAATAGTCGATACTTTGCATTTGGAATATATTATCAATTTACTCTGTTATTTACCGTGTTTCCTTATCTTTCAAAAGGTTCGCGCTCCTCTCATGCCTGTTGCCTTTGAATTAGAGATACATGTCTTAAAAGAATATCTACGGGGTCGAAAGGTCGTTGGGGGGAAGAAGAAAGAGGCTCATGAACCGGTCAAGAAAGCTGTGGAAGAGTTGCGATCGAAAAAGAAGAAAAATTACATTCCAATCGAGAATATTGACGAGGAAGAATTTGATGACCAATCGACGTCAAACGAAGAATCGTCCTCGAAAGAGGGCCCCGTCCATATAAATGTAGAGCGGCCGAGAACTAGGGGGCCACGAAGGAGAGCCCAACTGCAAAAGGGAGCCCAACTGCACCGACCTCCTCCAATGAGTCATTTTTGAGGAGGGTCGACGATTTGACGCTGGAGAACTTGAAGCTCACCTAAAGAGTGAGCCATTTGGAGGGAGAAAATGTGGTCCTGGCGAAACGTTGTGCCTTCATAGAGAAACTATGTAACTCTTTGAATAAGCGGCTCAATTCAAGGGATGCAGAGTTGCAGAAGTTGATTCACTATAACGCGTTGGTCATAAGGGGCTTGGGGAATATAAAAGAACTTCTTGAAAATTTATTAGAGGCGAAACCTAAAGTATGTGTTAATATATAATTTTTATATGTTCAGGATTGTTAACATAAATCGATAACGATTGTAATTACAATTGATATCAACTGTATATAGAGTCGATAACGATTATATTTACAATCGATATCGACTGTATATAGAGTCGATAACGACTATATTTACAATCGATATCGACTGTAAATAGAGTCGCCAACGATTATATTTACAATCGATATCGACTGCATATAGAGTCGATGACGATTAAATTTAAAATCGATATCAACTTTTTAAAATGGGGACCAAAATTGATTTCTTATACTGCACCATTATTTCGATGTTTAGGATGTCGCAATTGAGGAGCTGATATCGAAGGTGTGTGACACAGTCATCGATAAGGAACCATCAGCTCCAATGCATGAGGATCCTCCTATGGATGAGGTGACGGTAGCTGCTGACGAGCAGGCTGAGACTCAAGCTGATAAGGGTCCATTTGGTGAAGAGCAAACCTCTTCCTAATTGCCTCACCAACAAGCTGACCCTCGCTTAAGATCTAGGCAAGGGAAACACCTGAAAATAATTGCCGTTAAACCTAGGACACAGCAAAGGGGAGTGATGATGAAAAAGTCTGTAACAGAGAAGGCCATTGAAGGACCTACGGCTGAGCCTGGACCGGTGGCTGATACTACTGCTGAGACTGGATCTACGGCTGATGATGCTACTGTTGAGCTGACAACGGAGCAGAAATACATGCTAGACATATGGAACAAACCTGAGTCTGAGGACGAGTAAGTCATTCTTCTCAAGAACAAGCCTAAATCTTTCACTTTATTATTTATTATGAAAATTAATTACGTTGGCCTTTATTTATGCAGCGACTACGTAAGCACTGTCGATAATTATACGCTGATGGTGTAATCTTTCAAATGTTTGATGGGCATGCATTACTTGGATAATTTTATAAGTAACCCTACTGTAGGCATAAATAGACAATATAAAGACGTCGATGACTCAAAATAGAGTCGTTATCGACTCTACAACGAATCGATATCGATTCATTGTAGAGTCGATAACAATTATTTATTTAGTCGGTAACGACTATATGGAGAATCGATATCTATTCATTGTAGAGTCGATACCGATTATTTATATAGTCGGTAACGACTGTGTGTAGAATCGATATCGATATCGATTCATTGTAAAGTCGATACCGACTTTATTTCGAGTCATCCACTTTATACATTATTGAAGGGCAGGAGGCGACTCTTTTGAATGTTGCTTATTTAACTGTAACTGCATTGGTTTCAGATTATGGGTGCCTACCTGAGATACTTGAAAGTAATTGATGGAAATATTCATCCTGATGGAAAGGACAAATACTTTCTTATGTGCCCTACTGCTCTAACCTATATGGACTTTGAACTGAACGATTTTAACAAGTTCCTTCTCACTGAAAAATTATACGAAGAATCATTCGAGATTCAAGTCAAACGGTGGACTGCCCATAAACTCGAACAGAACCAAGGCAAGAAGCTGCTGGAAAATTTCTTCTTCAATCAGTTTCGGAAGCTATGGGCTCACGAGTGCAGCACAGTATGCTTCCAACGTCTTTATAATTTTTTCTATCACACCCTTTGAGATTATATTACTTTTTATAGATATTTATTCCAATTCATTCACAACAATCATTACACTGGGCGCTTGCGCTCGTGAAGGTAGTCGAACGATCAATAATGGTCGTCGACCCTATTTTTAATAAGCCCTCTAAGGAAAAATATTCGAACTAATTACAAACGCTGGTAAGATATTTTGCTTAGCATATCTTTCATAATTGTTAGCTTAGCATAACTGATATTCCTCTATTTCGAAATAGACCCAATATCTTCCTGCGGTTTTATATTCGTACGGTAACTCCACTGCACTGACTGCGAAGACCTATCATTGGTCATCTAGTGACTACCGGATCAAAGTCATTCCCCAACAGACCAATTCGAGTGATTGTGGAGTGTTTGTGCTGAAGTATATGGAATAGTTCATGTCGGAAAAGAAATTTGACTTCGCGCAATCAGATATGGATAAGATCAGGGCAGAAATTGGCCATATACTGGCTAAATACACCAACGATGGAGGAGGAGAATTGGAGCAGAAAGACAAAAAGATGGAGACACAGTATTAGTGTGGTTATAATGTAAATAAAATATTTTATAAATATAAATGACATATTTTTATAAATGAAATATTTTTTATATAAATGAAACATTTTTAAGTAGCAGTGATTATAATGTAGAAGTAGCAATCATTATCGACTTTATATAGAGTCGTCATCGACTATATAAATAATCGATAGCGACTCTATATAAAGTCACTATCGACTTTAGATAGAGTCGTTATCGACTATATAAATAGTCGATAGTGTTTCTACAATGAATCGATATTGACTTTAGTGAGAGTCGATGGCGACTCTACATAGAGTCGATGGTGACTCTATATAGAGTCACTATCGATTATTTATATAGTCGTTATCAACTTTATATAGAGTCGCTATCGACTTTATATCCAATCATCAACGACTATATACAGTCGTCAACGACTATATATACAGTCGCTGGCGGCTCATTTGTACATTTTATGTTGCATGTTTCTGAGTAACTGTACAGTCTAAAATTATAACTATTACGAAACAAAAAAATCAGGATTCTGAGTTTCTAAGAAAATATACATTGTCTCGTTTATATTTCATCTATCATTATTAAAAATATACACCATCAACCCATTGGTCCCACTGCCGTGCAACTCATGTGATTGTGGTCATACTCACTGTACCTGCTACACTATAGGGCCTTAACCTCACCCTTAGACCGTATCCTTCTCTTCCTCGAACGGTCGGCTTGCTTTCGACAATTATAGGGTGGTCTCACTTTCATATTTTCAAGGAGTTACTCTACTTGGAACTCTCATTAGCTTTTATTGAGAGTGGGAAGTTATTGCTCGTCGTATGCTTGTCTAAAACACGCGGTGAAAAACTACTTCTCACAGAAGTTATGGTAATCATAACTTCTCTGATTGATGGCCGCCACGGCATGGGAGCAAGGCAAACCATGAATGTACCAACGGCAGCAAGTACACGTCTTGTGTTCCAAGTCGATGTGATAAATAAAAATTTTAGAGTTGACTTGGAATTGATCGTGCCTGTATAGTTGAGCTATGTTTCTACTGGCCCATTGCAACACCTTCTTCATATGCTCGTCTGCTTTCGGGCATAGGAGAGTGGTCCATTTCTCAGATATCTGTCGGCGCTTTTGAAAATGATCAGCGACTTTCTCTCTATTAGTTTTGATTAAGTCGATAATTAGTCTCTCTCAAACTATCTTTAGTACGATGTTCAAGTTTTTCGCATTATTCGTAGTCAGAGAATTATATTGCCTTCCTTCCATATATGCGCGTGCCCAATGCTTCGGGTCTATTTTTAAAATATACTCTACGGTCCGAGGATCAGCAGGATCTTTCTTCATTTCGTTCATAAAATAATCAAATCTCTCTACTGAATATGCACTCGCAGCGCTCCACTATAGATCCTTCACATTGTTCCTAGGATACTTGTGTGTCAAATTTTGTGTCATATGTCGCATGCAGTAATTGTGGTATGCGTTAGGGAAGATATGTTTTACCACCTTTATTAAACCCTTCGACCTATCCGTGATAAAAATGAAATCTTCGGTAAACTCACTAATCACGAACGCACCTACCCGTTTAAGAAACCACATCTACGTATCCTCTTCTTCTAACTCGACGACGGCAAATACTAACGGTAATATATGACCATAACCGTCTTATGCCGAGGCGATAAGTAGGATCCCTTTGAAACGTCCTCGTAGGTGTGTGTCATCTACAAGCAATATGGGACAAAGTGTATTACGGTAGCTTCTGATGCATGGGCCAAAACTCTAAAAAAATCTTTGAAACTTATCGTCAAGTGTAAATTGAAAGAATGTTTGTACATTAGGATCTACCCTCTCCATCTCCTTCACGTAGGTCGGTAGATCAACAAATTATCCTTTCCAACTGCCTCTAATATCATTAAGGGCAAGTTCTTTCCCCCTCCAACCCTTTACATATGAGATTTACACAGTATAAGCTTTTACAATATCAAACATTATCGACACCGTTGTGTAGTCGAATCCTTCCATAAGTTTATCTCGTACATAGTTGGCTACAAAGGAGATTATTGCATTATCGTAATCGTGTAGTCCGATCTTAGCGGCCCCGCATGTGAGTACTATTGAATGTCTTGATTTGGAAAGAGTCGAGCCCAATCAATTTAGGCGCATGTATTCGCCATGAATAATCGGGTTCGTAGCATCCGACTGTCACTCTATATTAACAGTTTTTAAAGGCCAAATTTGAAAGTTTTTCTCCACCATGTGCTCTTTCAATGCTCTTTGAAATATTTGTTTGTCTCTGAAGATCTCTCCAACTTTAAATGTCTAATTTCGGTATTCAGTTTTGACCTCTTCATCGGAGGAATCGTCCGATGTCTCTGACACTTCCTAATCTCCGTCTACTAGGGGATTATTAATGTCTCTTACAAAAGTTTTCGGATCCTCTTTTATAAACTCATTCGGTTCGCTTTCATAATTTTCTTCTAAGGTATCTTCATTAGTGAGTTGAGGATGACTACATCATTCACTAGCGGTGTTCTCAGGTGGTTGACTAGATCCTTCACCGAAGAGGTTCTGATATGATTGACTAAATCCTTCACCAAATCGATAATGACGTAGTTGACTAGGCCCTTCACCGAAGGGGTGCTCATATGTATAGACATGGGGTTGAGTTTCTCTGGTAATCCCCATCGATGGCATGGTAGAATATAATTAGTGAGTCAACCAAGTTGTCCATCCACCGGGGAAGATATGAATGAAATCGTCAGTATCCACCACCCTTTCTGAAGTGTAGTCTAACCATTGACTACATTGTTGTGACCCATGCATATATTTTAGTAGGTCATCATACGATTCAATCGGAGCATCGTTTAAATCAAAAGTTACTTTCCTGACAGTCATGTTCACCGTAATATCGTTGTCATCGCCTAACGGGACGGTATCGTATATAGTTTCATCCTCCTCAAACTTACATGTCTGAAATGAATGGCTACTCATAAAATCAGTCCCGCCAAAATCTACTTGTTCAGCTTCGACATGGAAGGATGATGGTTCCTTAATGATGAATACCTTTATAACGTCCACCCCAGATTTATAAAACGTAAATAGGGTAGCCAAATCATCAGAGTCCAAAATGTCGACGACCACAAGGGTATTCACTATCTTTATACTGAATTTTATGGAAACTGTTTCATCTGCCCTCACAAAACTGACAGCAGACATTCGCCTCATGAATTGTTCATAAAAAATACCAATCGAAATGTTACTAACCGTCTTTCGGCCACCTTCGTACAAGCTATCATCGTTTAGAAGAAGGCCATCATAGTGACAAAGAGGAGGAATCCTCACCTCCGTCATCACCTGTTTAAGAATGAGAACGAAAAGGTCATAAGACTAATGACACAAAAGAGAGAAGACGATTGTTAACACATATCAACTCTATATACAATCGATATCGACTGTATATAGAGTCGATATCGATTTTATATAAAGTCGATATTGATCACAAGTAAAGTCGATATCGATTATATATAGAGTCGATATCAACTCCATATAAAGTTGATATCGATTGTATATAGAGTCGATACCGAATTTGTAGACAATCGTTATCGACTGAATATAGAGTCGATATCGACTCTATATACAATCGATATCGACTTTATATGGAGTCGATAATGATTATATTTGCAATCGACATAAACTTTTCAAAAAATGATCCAAGGAAATAAGGTCTTTCGTATACTGCACGATTAAGAGATCCTAACAAATTGAAAATAGGGACCAATAAATTAAAATAAACATTTAAAGGGTGAATAGACGCCCTTTTTAATATTTTAATCTTTGGGTATAAGCACCATTAAGAGACACTAATAAACTGAAAATGGGGTTTAAGTAGAATACCTCGCGTCGCAAGGGCAAACTGCAGGGTCTTCTTGTCACAATGGAGAAATATAAGGGCTTCTTCTCCCATGCCTCTGTTTTCTTCTTCGAAATAGCATATCGGAGCAGATCAGACTAAAGAAGAAGACATCGTCACCTGACCCACCTCTAACTTTTTAGCATCTTAAAATGAGGAAGAAGAAGATGCTTTGTGGGTTAGAAGGGGGTAATTTGGACTTTTTACTCTCCTTAATGTCGGCTAGGCTTGGAGCTAGTCAGTTCGCGTAAAGGTAAAACTACAGGGCCTCTGACGTAAAAGGTGTATCTGACAGGGTCGATCAGGTAAATTTTCCAAATAAAAAATAGGCAACCTATCATAAATGATAGATGGCATTCAATAAATAAATAAGTTATTGGCAAGAAGACCGTCTACGTCTTTCTTTAATGCGTATCCAAAAGACTGCTTTCTCACCCCACCTCCTCTAGCCCGGATGCATTGACCACCTTTGAATCAGATGGTATAGATTGTTTCTTATCCCCATCTTTCGTATAATGGATCTATAGATCATTGGCCTACCATCCGACAGTCAATTTTAATTACACTTAGCACACATCCCAAAAATGTGATCCTCAAATTATGTGATACTCATCATGTTCAAGCATGATTTTAGGGTATTTTTTTATGTGTGCCATGTGTAATAAAAAACTAATCCTCTGATGATGTACCAACGATCTATAGATCCATTGTGCGGTGGATGGAGATGAAAAATGATCTCTATCATCTTATTCAAAGGCGGTCAAAGCTTGCTTGCTAGAAGAGGTGGGGTGAGAAAGCAGTCTTTTGGAGTGAGTATAAAGGTACCCTTATAGATATATCTTTATTAGGGGTGTCAACGGGTCGGGTTTTCATCCGGCCCAAATAGCTAATCGGGTCGGGCCGAGCAGAGCCAGGTTATGAAATCCGTAGCCCGAACTCGGCCCGATTAGCTATTCGGGCCGGGCTTATAGCAAATTTTAAGAGCATTTAACAAAAAAAAAAATAGGATCTCAGCTAAACGGGCCGAGCCTTCAATCGAGACACTTCTATTTGTTTCAAGACATGTTCACCCATTCATTTTTATCATACGAACAACTTTATACAGCAGATCCCATTCAACAAATTGGCCTTTAATTGTCATCGCCAACTATGTGTTTGTAGACACGCCACCTCCAATAGAGGTAAGATGCCCTTTTCAGTCCTCTAGAAGTGAGACACTTCTATTTGTTTCAAGCCTTAACCCAGCGAATCAGATTGGTCAAGATCTGCTTAATGTCATACTTGGTGCAGCCCCTTGAAAAGGAGAATGAAAAACAATTTTTTTTTGCTCCATGGCTGCACGTCGGTTTGTCCAACTTTGTGAGTTGGTTTAATTGGCACACAGAATTTGAAATTCAGACACCAATTTCTAACATCATTTGTTAGATCTCTATATGAGCAGAGCTAACAAATAGTGTTTGATCTGATCTTTTGGAGCTCGTCTATTTGTTTCGATCATTGATTGATCGATCGAATAGTATGAATGCCTTATAGAACAGGTCTGAAATTCTAAAATTTTGACTTTGAAATCCGATCGATCAAACTTGAAAATTGATCGATCAAATTTAGAATCCGATCGATCAGATGAGCAAGTTGATCGATCAAAATCCTCTGTTCTGTAAATGTGAATTTTTGGGTTCCAATCAATCACACATGAGAATTGATCGATCAATTTGAGGATCCGATCAATCAAATAAGGAAGTTGATCGATCAGATTCCCCTGTTCAGTCTATAAAGAATTAAGGGATCCGATCGATCAAATGAAGTAAATGATCGATCAGATGGTGAATCCGATCAATTAAATAGGGAAGTTGATCGATCGAATTCCCCTGTTTTGCCTGTTTTGGGTCTGGAGAAAACAAGATTGGACTTTGTACCAGTTATTGTTCTGACATCTCTGATACTTAGTACATTGTATGTAATGGTCTAGGTTAAGACTGAGACCCTTTAAAAAGCTTTAGATTTGCATAGAAAGATTTGATTTAAGGTAAGGAAAATTCAACTTAACTTGTATTTGATTATGACTGCATGGTCTCATAGCATATGTATTTTGACTTCTGTTTTAAAAGCATGCCTTGCATATGATAAAAGCTCTGTCATCTCTTATTTCTATTTTCTGATCTCTACTATCTGATTCTCGATGTTCTGATATATGCATTGATTTAAAGTTCATGTGACGAATCCCCCTGACGTGACAGGATATCCACGACCGGCACGACGGGATATCCGTGTATCTGATTTGTAAACCCTCTGGCACAAGTTGCTCTCTTTTGAAGAGGCTTGATGTAAATATCTGAAATTATTCATTGAACGACGATGTCGGAGTTACCGATCGGCAAACATCTGGCTACCACGTGTTATATTCACGGGAGTTATTTAAGTATAGAATTTAAGTCACTAAATACTGTCTGCATAGCATCTGAAAACTCTAAGAATAAAGTCTGCTTCTGATATTCTACATTTGTTCTATTCTTTAAAGTTCTGCATCTGACATCTAATATTTCTGTCTGTATTCTTTGATTTGAGCATCTATTCTAAGATATGTTCTGCAAACTATGTTTTACATTTTAGATGCAATTTAATTGAGTCTCTTCTATTGAGCTTAGATGGTTAGCTCACCCCTGATTTTATATCATAGGTTCTGAGGCTAGGGCTCCCGGTACTGAGAGTGACCCGGATCATCAGCTTGAGACTGAGGCTAAGGCTGAGGAGGACACTGATATCTCAGCTGACGAGTTCTATCTGTAGCTTGGGTATTTAGTCTTGTATTTTGGGATCTGTACGTGTATTTTAGATTATCTATGTGCCTAGTGGCCACTGTTCTGTATTATTTACTATAGATGTTTACTTACGATTTTATACATTCTATAAAAACCACTATTGAGAACCATTATTTTGGGTGATGGATGTCCATCACCAGTGCTTCTTCTTGGTTCCTTTTTGAGGATGTATATTCTTTTGTTATATATATATATATATATATATAGTTTTATTCCTTTCTTTCTATTTAGAGCCTTATATGATGACTCGATCTGCCTCTTTTGATAGTATCTGCTCTGATTCCGTTAGATGAGCAGACAATCTTTAGTTTATTCTGGGGATCATCAAGGTTTATGATCCCGATGGCACGGTGTTCGGGTGCGAAAATTCGGGCTGTCACAGTTGGTATCACAGCCAAGGCTTCAGGTCGAACCATGGGGACTATAGGTTTGATTGTTTTTATAATCTGTGTACTGATCAATGTTGTTGTTTTTACAATAACATACCAATATTATGGCCGCACGGTTCAGAGGACGTGACAGAGGTAGAGACGAACCGAGAATGGTTCGTGTAGAAGAAATAGATGAGGGCATTGGTCCTTTACGTGGAGCAGGGTTTGCTTCTGCTTCTAATGTTGTTCCCTTAGGAACAGGAAGAGGAGGTGGTGATAGAACAATGGAGGAAGTGTTGGAAGTTTTGGCTGTCAACGTGGCTCAACAGACTGCTACCATCAATCAACAAGCAGCGAGACCACCTTATCAACTCGGAGGTTTTGCCGAGTTTAGAAGAATGAGACCTCCTAATTTCTCAAGTTAAATAGATCCAATTAGAGTCGTGGGTTGGATAGAAGAGATGGAGAAAGTCTTTGAGGTGCTTCAATGTACTGATGTTGAGAAGGTGCGTTGAGCACCCTTCAAGCTTGATGGTGAAGCAGGACCTTGGTGGAAATCGGTATCGAGACACCGTGAACAAGAATTCCCCAATACCCTTGGACATGGGCTGAATTCGTTGAAACCTTCAACGATAAGTATTTCCCCAAAATTGTGAGACATCAGTGGGAAGTAAAATTTATAAAGTTGGAACAGAGAACTATGACAGTGCGCGAGTATGGTGTTGACTTTGATAGAATATCAAGATTTACTACGCAACACGTAGCCGCCGAGTTGATGCGAGCTCGAAAATTTCAACTTGGCTTGAGGCCAAACCTACAAAAAGAAGTAGCCTTATGGGAATTGGAGACATATGCGGGTGTTATGTCTAAGGCTCTCATTTCAGAAGAAGAGAATCAAAAGCAATTTGCTTGGAGAGATAGGCAGAACAAGGAGAGGTCATTTCAAGGACAATCTAATGACCCTGATCAGTCAAACAAGAGGGTTAGATTCTTAAGACCTCCTAGATACCCTACTCACTCTAGACCAGCAGCATCTTCAGGACCGAGTTCTTATCAGAGGCCAGTGGTACCTGCATCATCCAGACCATTCAGATCTTTTGAATCTTCTGCTAGTGGAGCTTCTATTGCACAGGAATCTTCTCGAGTCTCTTCATTTACTCCGGCTCCATCATGTGTAAAGTGTGGGAAACCACACAAGACAGAGGACTGCAGGAGAGACACGGGAGTTTGCTTCAGGTGTGGCAAGATGGGCCACACAATTAGAAATTGTCCCGAGGAGAGCAAGGACAGTAAGGCGAGGGTTGGATCTGTATCCACTCAAAGATCTTCTCGACCTATTGTTTAAGGTCGAGCATATGTCGTCACAGCAGCTAGTGCACTGACATCAAACGACGTCATCAAGGTTTATGATCCTAATGGCACGGGTTTCCGAGTACGAAAATTCGGGTTGTCACACATTTCATGGTCAAGTGAAATGATTATTATACCCTGACAAACTCACAATAAATTTATACAAATCATGTAAAATTGAGAGCATGCTAAGATAATTTAGGGACCTGGCCAGTTGCCCACCTTTGCCTAAGCCCGATATAAAACCCGTCCTTCAACAACTGCTCGTTGTTAGTCCCCACATCAATTGTCACAGGCAAGCACTGCAGAAAACCATATCTGGCCGAACACGTAATCAGGTTCAAACACGTGAACCTAACCGTTGCCCCTTCATCAGCACACCTACAACCTGAGACTACCCAGCAAGTTATAGAATTTATGAATTAATGTATATATTGAAAATGACAAAAAACTGCTTTAGCAAAGAACTTCAGTGGGTTCTATAATCTCAATCATCTGGGGCAAATATCAAAATAATGGAAGAATAACTAAACATTGGATACAATTTTGCGTTTAAGAAGTGAGCATACTGTTGAACAGTTGTGGCTCTTTCTAGAAGTTCATCAGTGAGGAAATCGAATGGCACTGGCTTGCTCGTGTCAACTACCGGGTCCCATCGGTAGCCCGGGCGCTCTGGCAACATGATCGTGACAGGCACATGGCTTGTGCTGAAGGCAACATAAATTTCTCTAGTCACTGAGTCGATCTACAATTCAAAAAGTAGGGATGAGAAAAAATAGAAGTAGATTTTTTTTTTGAAGGAAGAAGTAGATTTACTTAAGCTTATGAATTAGTAGATTATTATATAAAAAAAGCATATGAGTTAGTAGAGGGTGACTGAACCAGTCACTAATGTTGGTGAACGGCAAATCATTTTTGTATATGGGCCATAATTTTGATTGCATATATAGCTAGAATTGCATTAAAAACAGAACAGGGGAAAAAAAATAGATCTCTATGATTTAGAGGCTATAAGGGCCAGCAAATGAATGGCCAAAACATTTTTAGCAAAATTGCATGGTAGCCACTCATTTTCTGGCACTTATACCCTCTAAATCACAAGTAAGAGATTTTTTTTAACCCAATTTTAATGCATATTTCAAAAGACGTTAAATGTAGATTAAGGGTTACTAATGAAAAGGTAACAAATCAACTTGTTTCGGACCAGTCGGGGATCCCTAGTAGATGACCATGCCACTGTAGTAGTTTTGCTGTCGGAAAGTCATTCAGACCAATGGATTCACATTTCCTGCAGACCAACCTAAGGGCATAGATATCAAATTTAGCAGAGGCATGCATATGTATGCAATAAAACACTTTATGGTGAGAATATTTATGTGTTGTCTTTTTTTCATAGGATTGTGGACACAAAGGCAAAAGGTATTAAAAGATGAACATGAATGCACAAACACGCCCAACCCAATTAGTGTACATTATTCCATTAGTAGTAATAATAATTTATAATAATAGGAAAAGAGACATGGATAAGTGTGTACAACAGCATAAATTGGCAGAAGATGTTAGTGGCCAAAACTATTCAAACACGTATAAAGATTCTTTCTATGAGATAAAAATATTTATGTGTTGTCTTTTGTTTCCATGGTAAGAATGAACTTGGCATCAAGTTGTGCTTCAGACTTCTTTTCTTCCGAGTCTATGGAACGTTAGAATATAAGAATTCACTTTGGATCTTTTCAAGACTGTCTCAAATTTTCAAGTTTTTGGGAAATTGTTTAATGGTTTGCCTCTAATATCTAGAATAACCATTGGAAATGTGACTAGGACGCCACTGACATAGACATTGGATTCGGACCGCACTGCTTCTACCGGCGAAGAAAGAAACTGCAGAAGGGAAGTCAGATCTAGGCGAAAAATGAAAATTTCTGGAAAATTCTGAAGAATTGAGGGAGCAGGAAAATTCGACCAATCGGATTCACATTCCGATCGATCGAAATCCAATTTCGCCCGATCGAATTTGTCGATGGAAATATCAAGTTCTTGAGTGATATTTTGACCGGTCGAATCATATATTCGATCGATCGAAATTCAAATTCGACCGATCGAATTTGAATTTGTCGATGGAAATATCAAGTTCTTGAGTGATATTTCGATCGGTAGAATCATATATTCGATCAATCGAAATTCACATTCGATCGATCGAATGTCGACGGCGATTTTTATAGAAATATGAAATTTCGATCGATCGAAATCGCACCGAAAATTTTAGTTATTTTAGGAGTTTAATTTCGAACTTTTGTTTCAAGGGTTTATTTGTCTTTTAATATTCATTTTAGGGCTTTCTTTTATTGTAAGACCTCCTATATAAGGTCTTTAAACAATGTAATTAGGGGAGTTGATTGATTATTGAATGCTTTTATGCTTGAGTAATCTGTGCCTGAGATGGGTTTGGTGTGAGACCAAGGGAGTGATTCCCCTATATTTTCCTTATTGTCGTTTATTTGAATGGTTTGCTTATATTTGATATCTCTAAATCTCTACGTGCTTCTCTAAATCATAGCCTAACTTCTTCTTTGTGATCCCCAAAACCCTTTTGAAACCCTAAATCACACAAAGCCAATACATTTTCCAAAATCATAAACCGATCAAAGCCATAGGCCTTTATAAACTGTAAATCCCTTTCACAACCCAATTTGAAGTCCGCGAATCTACTTCGGACCGAAGACGAGCGCCTAATCCTAGAAAAGCTAGAGTACTATCTCTAAGCCGATCTCGCCTCGACTCTAAAGTACTTGCGCATCAGACTAGACCCTATCTGGATCTCTTGTGATCTACCCATCAGAATTCTGCAAACCCTAAGGTATTAAAGATAATTTTGCGATTAAACTTGATTTAATTTCATTAATTTCGGCAAATTTTGCATAAAATTCATATTCCGCATTTTAGGGACGTTGTCCCGCGTCAGTTTTGGTATCAGAGCCCTAGGTTTTCTAGGTTAGAGCATCTTTGCTTGTCATATTTATTTTATTACATTGCTTTTGTGAGTTCATATTGCATTCCATATTAGAACCCTAATAGACCTTGTAATCACCATGGACTTGAGTGCGATTCTCAATGCCCTTAACGGTATGCGAGAAGAGTTGGGTGCGATTAGTGCACGTCTGAATACCATTGAGCAAGCCCAAACATCCCTAGAAGTTGGTAATGATAGATTACGTGATCGAATCAACCAACTGGAAACAATTGGTGGGTTAGAAAATTAACACCAAGAGCGTGAGTGTCCTCACCTTGAATGTAATGGTCCGCTAAGACAACCGAAACCATAGGGATCATCGTAGAGATGACTATGACCCCAAAGTTCAACTCCTTAAGAACGTCCGAGTTGAGATTCCGATTTTCGATGAAAGAATGGACCCTACCGTCTTCCTCGATTGGCTTTCTGACATAGACCAACACTTTGATTGGTATGCCATGAATAACGACTGTTGCGTTAGACTTGCTAAAATGAAGTTGGTTGGTCAAGCTCGACTTTTCTGGCTCAATGTTGAGCGCATTAGGGTGAACGCGGGTTGTCCTCCCATTACCCGTTGGGACGACAAGAAGGAACGACTTACTGAGAAGTATGTTCCTTTATCATACCACCAACGTCTCATCGACCAGTGGCAAAATTTACGCTAAGGTGGTATGCCCGCGACCGATTACATTGCCAAATTTGAAGAGTTCATGATGAGGGCAAAAGTATCGGAAGACCCTGAAATCACTCTCTCTAGATTCCGCACCGGATTACACTTGAGTTGCAAAAAGAGTTGATTTCTCACCCCGTAGAAACTCTTGAAAGATGCTATGCCGTTGTGCAAGATCTCGAACGGTATTTGAAAACTACGGTGGTGAAAAGAACCAAGCCACAATATAGTAACCAACGATCCGGTGAGGGACGATTCAATCCTCCTCCCAAAC
This sequence comes from Chloranthus sessilifolius, assembly GCA_021018995.1. Taxonomy (NCBI): domain Eukaryota; kingdom Viridiplantae; phylum Streptophyta; class Magnoliopsida; order Chloranthales; family Chloranthaceae; genus Chloranthus; species Chloranthus sessilifolius. The sequence goes on from CM037589.1 coordinate 101,036,597, forward strand.
CTACACAACCTGCCCCTACCAATCTTAGGTTTGAAAAGGGAAAAGGTGTAGTCGGAGAATCCTCAAGGATTAATTCTCAAATAAAGTGCTATAAATGTCATGGGATGGGACACTTTGTCGCCCAATGCCCTACGAAAGAACCTCAAAGGACTCTCTTCATTGAGGGAGAGGAGGATGATGATGAGATAGTGGTTGAAGAAGAAGTATTTGAACCGGTTAGCACACCCAGTGATGAGGAGGGTGACACTATTGGTCATGCTTTAATTGTGAGGTGTGCCCTTGCACAGCCTCAACGGGATGAAAAGGATGACCGGCGAAGGGAGAACATCTTCCACACCTACGCCAGATTTGGTGAAAAGAACTGTAGGGTCATCGTGGATAGCGGTAGTTGTACTAACGTAATATCAACTCATGCAGTACGCCGCTTAGGGCTTACACCTGAAGCCCACCCGAGACCTTATAAAGTCACACGGGTCAATTCTTCATCCATTCCCGTATCGAAAAGGTGTTGTGTACCGATTCAGTTAGGCTCTTATTCGGACACCTTATGGTGCGATGTGGTGCCGATGGATGTGGGCTATATCATTTTGGGAAGGGCGTGGCTTTACGACATGGAAGTGACTCTTTCTGGTCGAACAAACAAATGCACGTTCATGCATAAGGGCAAAAAGATCACTTTACACCCTTTGCCTCCCAAAACACCATCGACCAATACCATGGAAAAGAATGGCGAGTCTTCTAAGTCCATTAATATTGTGAGCCCTTCTGAGTTCGAGAAAGCATCGAAATATGAGAGTATGGTGTATGTAGTTGTCACCATAGAGAGCGCTCCTGAGTCGGTGAGCGAGTGTCCCCAGGAGGTTGAGCCGAATTTAAAAGAGTTTACAGAAGTCTTCCTTAAAGACTTACCAAGCGAACTTCCTCCCCTGCGTGATATCCAACACGCAATAGACTTGGTTCCTGGATCTACCTTACCAAACCAGCCCCATTATAGGTTGAATCCGGTTGAGCACGCCGAGTTGACTCGGCAAGTCAATGAGCTCCTTCAGAAGGGGTTCATCCAAGAGTCTGAGCCCGTGTGTCGTACCTGCCTTACTCACTCCTAAGAAAGATGATACGTGGTGCATGTGTGTGGATAGCCGGGTGATCAATAAGATTACTGTTAAATATCGGTTTCCCATACCAAGGCTCGATGACATGCTTGATATGATGGTTGGTGCCACAATCTTTTCAAAGATAGACCTTAAGAGTGGCTACCATCAAGTCCGCATCCACCCCAGCGATGAGTGGAAAACCGCCTTTAAGACTAAGGATGGTCTTTATGAGTGGATGGTCATGCCATTTGGGCTTTCTAATGCCTCGAGTACTTTCATGCGACTCATGACCCAAGTGTTGAGGCCGTTTCTAGGCAAATTCCTTGTTGTTTATTTCGATGACATCTTGATCTATAGTCATGACAAGGATCAACACTTGACCTACCTTAGGCTGGTTTGTGAAACCCTCAAGGGGGAGAAGTTGTTTGCCAATCTCAAGAAGTGCACTTTCATGCAACCTTCCGTTGTCTTCTTGGGATTCATTATCTCGGCCAATGGAATGGTCGTGGACCCCAAAAAGGTTAGAGCCATGTGGAGTGGCCCGAACCTAAGAACATACACGATGTCCGCAGCTTCCATGGCTTGGCTACTTTTTATCGTCGCTTCATCAAAAGTTTTAGCACCATAATGGCCCCAATTACAGATTGCATGAAAAAGGGAGACTTTAAATGGGGCAAAACGACGATAAAAGCCTTCGCTGAGATCAAACAACGAATGAGTAGTGCACCCGTCATGCGATTGCCGGACTTTTCTAAAGTCTTTGAAATCGCATGCGACGCATCGGGTGTAGGCATAAGAGGAGTGCTTAGCTAAGAGGGTCACCCCGTGGCCTATTTTAGCGAAAAACTTAACGAGGCGAAGCAAAAATACTCCACCTATGACAAAGAATTCTATGCGATCATCCGATCTCTTTGGTATTGGAAACATTACTTAGACCACAAGAATTTGTGCTGTTCTCTGACCATGAAGCCTTACGCTTTCTTGCTTCACAGAAGAAGTTGAACCCAAGGCACGCGAAGTGGGTTGAGTACCTTCAAGGGTTCACATTCGTGTTAAAGCGTAAGGCCGGTGCTGAAAATAGGGTTGCTGATGCACTTAGTCGTCAAGTGGCGACTTTGCACTCCATGAGCACCGAGGTCGTTGGGTTCGAAAGACTAAAGGATAAGTACCCCGATTGCCCAGATTTTGGGGTTGAGTACACTACTCTCCTTAGTAACCCGACCAGCACACACTCCATGCACACCATCCAGGATGGGTACTTGTTTAAAGGCAATCGCCTTTGCATCCCTCGAACTTCATTGCGTGACTTTCTCATTTGAGAGTTACATGATGGAGGGATGGTCGGACATTTCGGGCGTAATAAAACTGTTGCGCTCGTAGAGGATAGGTTCTTTTGGCCTAGCCTAATGAGAGATATCGCTCAAATTGTCAAACATTATCGTACTTACCAAGTGTCGAAACAAACCAAACAAAATACCAACTTGTACATCCCATTACCCGTGCCACACACACCGTGGCAAGACCTCTCTATGGATTTCATGCTTGAACTTCCTAAGACCCCTAGGAAGCACGACTCCATCTATGTTGTAGTGGACCGATTTTCCAAGATGGCCCACTTCATTCCTTGTTCCAAAACCTCCAATGCATCTCATATTGCTAAACTATTCTTCGCAGAGGTAGTACGTCTTCATGGGTTGCCCAAAACCATTGTGTCTGATAGGGATGTTAAATTTACAAGTTATTTTTGGAAGACCCTTTGGCACAAGATTGGCACATTGCTCCAATTCTCAACTACTTACCACCCTCAAACGGATGACCAAACCGAAAGCACCAATAGGAGTCTTGGGAATCTCCTTCATAGTCTTGTCGGTGATCATGTTAGGACCTGGGATACCATCTTACCCACAGCTGAGTTTGCATATAATAATTCTGTCAATAGGTTCATAGGCATGAGTCCTTTTGAGGTAGTACATGGTCATAGGCCTAGGACCCCATTAGATTTAATCCCCATGTCTGCATCCCATAAAGTGTCAGAGTCTGCTGATGGATTTGCACAACATATTCATAGTTTGCATGCCGAAATTAAACAGAAAATTAATTCAAGCAACAATCAATATAAGTTATCTACAGATGCTCGCAGGCGTTCTAAAGAATTTAACGTGAGTGATTATATGATGGTCCGGGTTAGGCCTAAGCAATTCCCATCGGGATCCGCAAAGAAGCTCCAATCTCGAGGTGCTGGACCTTTTAGAATTTTAGCTAAGAGTAGTCCTAATGCATACGTACTTGAGCTTCCTCCATGTATGAGGGTTAGTTCAACGTTCAATGTGGAGGACTTGGTTTCATACTTGGGTTTCACCCCACCTCCTGAAAACTCACTCCAGCCACCTCCTAATCCCAGTCCCAATCCAACTTTGCAACCTATACCTCTTCCTTCCCCAAGCAAACAGAGATCAGATGAGATAGAAAATATAATCAACGATCATGCCGTCTCTACACATGACGGGGGATTCCATAAATACTTGGTTAAATGGGTTGGCAAACTGGAGTCCGAAAACACTTGGGTCCACGAGAATGAAGTTGGCCGCTTGAACCCCAACCTGCTAGATATCTACCAGGAGCGTGTTTCATCGGTGATGAAACCTTTTTGGTCCAGGGGAATTGACGGGGATGCCACTTACATGGACATTGGATTCGGACCGCACCGCTGCAACCGGCGAAGAAAGAAACAGCGGAAGGGAAGTCTGATCTAGGCGAAAGACGAAAAATTCTGAAAAATTCTGAAGAATTGAGGGAGCAGGAAAATTTGACCAATCGAATTCACATTCCGACCGATCGAAATCCAATGTCAACAGAAATATCAAGTTCTTGAGTGATATTTCGACCGGTCGAATCATATATTCGATCGATCGGAATTCAAATTCGACCGATCGAATGTCGACAGCGATTTTCATAGAAATATGAAATTTCGATCAATCGATTTTTAATTCGTTCGATCGAAATCGCGCAGAGAATTTTAGTTATTTTAGGAGTTTAATTTCGAACTTTTGTTTCAAGGGTTTATTTGTCTTTTATTTAATATTCATTTTAGGATTTTCTTTTATTGTAAGACCTCCTATATAAGGTCTTTAAACAATGTAATTAGGGGAGTTGATTGATTATTGAATGCTTTTATGTTTGAGTAATCTGTGCCTGAGATGGGTTTGGTGTGAGACCAAGGGAGTGATTCCCTTATATTTTTCTTATTGTTGTTGTTGATTTGCGTGGTTTGCTTATATTTGATATCTCTAAATCTCTGCGTGCTTCTCTAAATCATAACCTAATTTCTTCTTTGTGATCTCCAAAACCCTAAACCCTTTTGAAACCCTAAACCACACAAAGCCAATACCTTTTCCAAAATCATAAAGCGATCTAAAAGGCATAGGCCTTTACAAACTGTAAATCCCTTTCACAACCCAATTTGGAATCTGCAAATCTACATCCGACCGAAGACAAGCGCCTAATCCTAGAAAAGTTAGAGTACTATCTCTAGGCCGTTTTCGCCTCGACTCTAAAGTACTTGCGCATCAGACTGGACCCTATCTGGATCTCTTGTGATCTACCCATCAGAATTCTGCAAACCCTAAGGTATCAAAGATAATTTTGCGATTAAACTTGATTTAATTTCATTAATTTCGACAAAATTTGCATAAAATTCATATTCCGCATTTTAGGGTCATTGTCCCGCATCAAAATAGTTTGCTTCTAATTCTGTGTTCGACTGGGGGCGGCATTCTACTCGCTTGGGACAGACCCTATATTGATGTCATAGATCATCACATTGGTACGGAATCTGTTTCTGTCCTTTTCCAAAACTATGTCGATGGGCTCCCCTGGGTTCTCTGCAGTTCTATGGCCCAAATGACTCCTGATGCTGAATCTAATCATTATATTTAATCCGCCTTTTCTTCATTTAAACTGTTGTGACCTGATTCTATTATCCTATAGTGTTGTTTCTGATATATTATCTTTATAAGTTCTGTCGTGATTCAGATTCGAAGCATACTGCTGATCATAGAAAGGTGTGTCATTTGTTTATTTTCCATTCATTTAATGCTTATTAGAACGGAAAATTTAATGCTTTTATAATGTTGAACGTGATTGTATTTAACACATAAAACCTGAACCTAACACTGTAAATCTGGGTTGTTTGACAGTGTTTTGACATCGTGAAACAGATTTTAAAAGTAGGTTTTTCTATTTAACTCTAATCTATAGTATTGCAGGCTGCAGTTAGCATGAAATATAATCTCTTTCCTAACAGAAATTCTTTAAGCTTGGGGATTTTGATGGATACACATGAATAATCACATTTTATTAAACAAAGAAAAACTCCTTGTGGAAACAATCTGCTTTGATAAAAAATATCAATCCAAGCTTCAATGGAAAATTTTGTTTCATTCTTGGAGGACAAATATAAACTGCAGCCAAGTAAGTCTTGTTATCAAAGCACGCCACTTAAGTCTTGTTTGGTTCAACCTAGAGAAACTGTATATCACTGCTCTAATTAGTAATGAATATTGGTTGCCATAGAGACATTGAATTTAGGCCAAAAGGTTGAAATTGTAGCCCTATCTTCATATGATCTTGAATCCTCTCCATCAAAGACACGAAAATAGTAATCATTTTAAGATCCATCACTGAAATTTTAAGTCAGATTTCACCCAATTATCCTCTTCTCCAGTTTTTGTGAACAGTAGGCATGGGCTTCCACACCTACATGGACGGGTACGGGTTCAGGTAAGGTGACGGTATGGTGTGGTGCAGGAAAAGTAAGTCTCAGAGGGGACATAGTTATGCCATCTCTTCTTCATCACATTAAGACCATAAACAAAAACGAAAATACAGCTGCTCACGAACGGAGGAGAGAGAGACTTAGCCTCAACAGAGAAAAACAAAAGGAGAATAATAGAGAAAAGAAATAAGAAAATAATGACGATACAACAATTTGGTGAAACTGTTTTGAATTAGAACTTTTTAATAAACAATCATTTTAATGGGCCATGCAAATATCATTTTGCAAAAATAACCCTTCGTCGGAATATTAGCATCTGAGAATCTAACACATACCATATAGATCACTTTGGTGGCTTTGAAAGGATGGCTCAGGGAAAGAGTTAAATCTGATAGTAAAAGTAAAACCTGACATGAATCAGATGCATGTTTTGGTAAATATATTCAAAGATGCATTTTCTGATAGTAAGTAAGATTTTGGGCATATTTTGATAAAACTCCCTAAAATTTAAGTACCCATAAACCACTGAGGGAAAGAGTAAAATCCAACATGAATCAAAACCTGTTGATACCTTACATAAAGGAGAACATTGGGCACACAGCCATCGTAGCTGCTGCAAGAAGAAATCCATTCTTTGAGCACAGTTTCAGCTTCTTCAAGGTCACCAATCTTCACCAATGAACCCGATTGTGAAGAGAGGATGCCAACCTCGAATCTCAAGAAACCAAATGCTTTTTCTATAACAAGAATAATCATACCGGTGAAGGCCATAGAACTTTAACAAGGTTTAACCCCCAGAAACTTCCATTTCTTAACTGTCCGTTTGTGATCAACTGCAACAAATCAAATATCAAATATACAAAAAAAATCTATATAAAAATATGATAGAAAATACAGAGCCTGGCAGTTGCTTCAATTCATAAAACTATCATTGACTAAAAGTCACCATTATTATTCATTGTTGGAACCTTATATGCCTGTATGGTATGAATTACAGTATAGAGAATAAGTTCCCAATAAAATGAGACTAACAATCTGAGCTCTATTGGGTGTAATTTTTAATTCATTGATAAAAAACTTAAATGAATTGAATTGAAAAACTTGCACATAAATAGTTCCATCTACTATAACTTTTAACCCACACATAAATAGTACATAATTTGGTAAGGGGAAAAATAAAAAGCTCAAAGTATACCACATGCTTTCATTTTCAACTTTCTTGATCTGATTCCTTCTCCAAGCCTGCAATTGTCAGATGTACTTATTTGGCCATGACATTGTAAACAAAATGAATCATTAGTAAATGAGCACCTCAAGTCTCTGTTTAATTTCTTCAAGAGGAACCATGAGTTATATCCGTTGCAATAGATAATAATGCGATGAGAAAAATATTCCACTTTCTTTGTCATAATTTCAGATAACGTGATACAATAAAAATAAATTCAAATTAAATCCTTTAAAAGAGGAACCACCAACGATTTTGCTACAATAGATAGTATGCAATGAGAAAATATTGAACTTCCTTTAAGGATCTCCATAGTTATATAATAAAGAACACAACCCTATTTGTTCATCCGATCCATCAACTCATATGCTTTGTCCAACAAATTCCCCTCCCAGAGGCCTTTGAACATGGCATTATATATTGCAGGTAACTATATATGTAATGAGGATAATGATCAGCTTATTTATATTAGGTCTACCAGCCGTGTAAGACCAGGTGGTACAGGGACAAATCCTCAGTCCCCAAGAATAAGCCTTAGGCAGGGGGGCCTTGTATAGTGTTGCCGCAATTTACTGAAAAATTCTAATAGTTAGAACATTAAGCAATTTACTTGATAAAACATCGTTAAAGCAGAAAGAATACATACCGACGAGGTAAAGGGGAATTGTCAACTGAAAGTGGAGATTTGCAAAAGAAATAAGGGCAAGCATTTAGGATAGGAAAAATTAGGAACATTCCAAGAGATGTATTCACTACTAAATTTTATAGTATATTATCTGATACACATCTTAATTTGAATCAACCAATACCAATCATACTTTTACCTTACAACACCACTAGGAAAAAGCAAAAGCTTAAAATATCAATGATGGAAAACCCTACATGCGGAAAGAGAAACTATTAGAGCTACATTTGGTAAGTTATGACATGCAAATTTGATGGAGGAATTTGGGTTACATTTATGCGTTTACACTACAAATTTGATGTTTTTATATGGAATTTTAGCTGGTATTAATGATGCTCAAACACTGAAACTTTCGTATAAATAAAATATTTAATCCCCAACATCACAATGAAAAAATGGGTATAATGACAATTGATCTCTATATATTTAGTTTACTTGAAAATTTCAAGATTCTTAACAATATGAAAAGCACAATTTTAGCCATATAACATAGGCATAGGAATGGACAATTGAATGCCAAAGTCAGATAGTAACCGTCGGAGCCAAACTATCTCTGTTGTCTTATGCCTCATTGCCCTATATTTTTTTCGCATCATTAGAACTTTGACATTACAAACAAAATACCAAACCTGATTAACTGACTCATCAGCTTATGGAAACCCAATCCATAATAGTGCTCCACAAGTTAAAATAAAAACGAAGCTCAGCAGAATATGAGAAATCACTAGAAAAAGATTTGCAAATATGAGAAGTTTGTCACTGTCAAAGTAATAAAAAATGCAAAAAAAAAAGTGACAAAATTACAGACAAAAGATGCCAATGAATAGTTTACTACATAAAGCTTCCCAAATACCCAGACAAATATTGGGGAAGATGCTAATGGGTATGACTGGATCATCAATTTTGTACACCTGACACCATTTTGGTACAGCATGGTGTCATTTGGTGCAGGAGGCCATCATCTAGATGGCCATCATCTAGATCCAAGAGTCCATTGAATAACTATCTCTATCATCTAATAAAGAGTATAAAAAGACAAAAAATAATGGCTACCATGTGACTGTCCAAACCTGTTTTGGACCTTTGTACTCTCTTCATCACACGATAGCGATGATTTTTCAATGGAAAATTAGGGCTGAATCTGATCTAAACGTTGGCCCTGTGCAGCACATAGCACCATGTGGTGTCAAAATGGTGCTCCATGTATAGAATTGTTGACCTGGTCACCACCATTGTTGATTGGGTCGGTCACCTTATACCAACTCACAAAAGGACCGAGTCCAAAGAGAGAGAAATGTCTAAAATAAGTTCACAATCTCACCAAATATATACACATACATTCTAACAAAGGCATAGTAACAAAGGTAAATGGCAAAAGACAGAGAAAACCTCCTTATTTCAGTCAAAAGAGTTCTCTTTAACAAATTAAATTCATAGTGGTGATCAGGGTTGGTCAACGTATACCACCTCACAAAAGTACTACGAGTCCAACCAGGATAAAATGTCTGAAATACTCTGTGATCTTAACTATATCCACACTCTTAACAGAGCACCTAGCGAACCTCCTTATTACAGTAAAAAATGCTCTCTTTCTCCAATTACTCCTATCTAGTCCCCCCTCCCTCCAATGCCATAATCTGATTTGGTAATTGTTCTTGTTTATGTTGAGAACTTAGCTGCAGTCACCATCCCACAACTAGAATTTGCACAAAATCTCTTTCAAAAAAAAAAACCTGCATGCACTTATATAACTAGATTTTCATCTGCATTTTAGAAATAAATATGCATAAATTTAATATGGGTAAGCTTTTCTATATTTATTCATTAATTCCTTTTCCTTGGAGTTTCTAAATTAGGGCCATGAAAGTCTGTAAAAGTGATACAAGATCCAAGAACACACTTTCTAATTTTTAGGTTCTCTAATCCCTACTATTAATTTAATTCACTGGTAAAACCCCTAATTTTCTATTATTTCTCCTCAAAATCAAAATTCACATATTATATAATATATTAAATCACCTGTTCTTGCCGGTTCTCTTGTTGTCCCATGGCGAAGATTAGCTGAACTTGTAGAGCATTATAGTTCTTGCTTATCTGTTCCAACATGCTTCTTAGCTTCCGATTTTCCTCATTCAATCGGTTTAGCTCAACTTGAAGAGTAAAAAACTGCAAAAACAAATTAGAGTATTCAAAATTCGAAGAAAAAACCAGAGGGCTACATAAATCTGAAGAAAAAACTAACTTTGCTATTCGAATTCTCTTTAACTATGGCTCTACTACTTCCAGGATCCACAGTTAGAAGATGCAACCCGATCTGCCAAAACCAAAGTAAAATCAAATGATCACTAAAAGCTCTGGGTAATCGAATAAACAAATCCACCAAAAATCAAATTGAAAAATTAAAAATATGTGATTCAGTCACTTACGTTAACAATGGAATCTCGCGTAGACTCGTCTTTGATTTCGCGAACGCCTTTGGATCTCGGAGCTTCGACTCGTCTTCGATCTGAAGAAATTCATCTCTTCGATGGTGTTACGCCGATCCATCTAGAGTGAGAAAATCACTAAAGGAGGTTGGGTTGTGAGACAGGGATTTAAGGTTTGAGTGAGGAAGCGAGAAAAGAAGATGGGTTGAGCGTCGAGAAAAGAGGTACGCCCGATTGAGTGGGTCGCCAATCGCCGGATTGGCTTTCGCGCCCCAACTGTTGGCGGTGTTTATTAACCGCCCAAAATTATCGGGAAAAAGGGTTTTCCGTTTTTGTAGTGAAATATCCTTAAATAAGAGAATCATTACATGTATCCGTTAATAATAAAAAAAATCCGAACTACCTGAAACCGATTTGTTTAAATTCGGTCTATAAAACTTGAAATGTCATTTGTACTAGAAACTGCATTTGATGTTAGTAAATAAATATGCTTTGAATACATGTTCTGAAAATTCATATGCTTCGATTTCAATATTTTGAAATCATATTTATTTTTATAAGATATGATTGAAATTGAGTTTTTTCTGCTGAGCTTAGACTGTTAGCTCACCCTGATTATATGTCATAGGTGTAGATTCCACTCAAGATCAAAGTTTTGAGAGTGATCCTAACTACAGCCCGAAGGAAGAGTCTGACATCCCTCCTAACGAGTTCTTTCCCTAGACGTGGGATCTAGAATTCGATACAGTTTCTTTTTGTTTAAGTGTAATTTGATATATTTTGGATTATGGGTCATGAGCCCAGTACTGAGTATTTGTATATATGTATGTTTTGGAGAATTGCTATTGGGAATCATTGTTTAGGTGATGGTAGGCCATCACTAGTGATTCTTCATAGTTCCTTTTTGTTTATTGTTAGGTATAGAATTGGAGATCTTTCCTTTTATCATGTTAGAATTAGTTGTATATAATATGTGCTCTGAATTCTGTATTTGTATGGACGTACCGGTGTTATGACGAGCCGAATTTTTTGGTACTTTTGAAATGGGAAAGTCGGGTCTTCTCGGACTAATGTGATGCATCGACCGACCAAGACGGCTGAAGTTATCCAGACACACCGTATATCGCATACTTAATCGACCGGACTGCACGACGGGTTATCCAGATGCATCGCATCCTTTGACCGACATATATTAATCGGACCAAGACGGGTTATCTATACATACTGTAAGATGTGAACTGAAAATTTGAACACTATAATATGTGAGTTGGAAATCTGAATATTGTAAGATGTGAACTAGAAATTTGAATACTGTAAGATGTGAATTGGAAATCTGAACACGGTAATATGTGAACAACAGAAATCTGAACATTGTAAGTCCTTGAACCTGAACTCTGAACCCTGTAAGTCTTTGAATCCGAATAGAAAATCTAAATCTAAATTTGAATGTGTACTTAGGAATTAAGAATGAATCATTGAAATTTGTGTGGAACTTTGAAGTATTGATTTTGATTTCGATTTGAAGATATATGTAAATTTTGTTTGATAGTAAATTGTCTTTTGAAACTCTGTCATAAATATCTGCAATTAATATAATGAGATGTGAAATTGATATTGATATTTCTTCTACTGAGCTTAGACTATTAGCTCACCGCGACTATACGTCACAGGTGTAGCTCTTGATCAGGACCCTGGATTTGAGGAGAATTTGAAATTTCATACAGGGAAGAGAAACACAATAGTTGCTAAGACTCGGACTTGGTATAGTTTTTAGTTTATCTCTTTAGCTTTTAAGCTTGATACATCTTAGAGATTTTGAAGTGCTTTTATACATACTTTTGTGTACCAGTGTTTATGTGTGGTCGGCTATCACCGATGGTTTTATTTCAGTTGTTTTGTTTTAGATGTTTAGTATAGAATGAAATCATTTCTTTCTGCCATATATTATAACTACTTTGATTTTCGCACTGTATTAATGTATCAAGTAAATTTTGTATTCGGATCGTACCGTGCGACCCAACGGTCCGGGTTTGCCCAGTTAGTCAATATATATATATATATATATATATATATATATATATATATATATATATATATATATATCTCAAAAAATTATGTTGGAAAATTTTGGGTTGTCAAAGAGGTGTTGAATATTATCTCGATATTGTGACCATAATTTTTTACTCCGAATCCGGATTAATGCGATTCTTACAGAATTGGAAAAATGACAACGAGCTCTATAACTTGTGTGAATTAACAATCTGACGACACCGAATTTCTTATAATTCTTGTGGGAAATCTCGGGTCGCCACAATAAGTATCGAAACTTCCATATCGAACGGTCTCGTTTCCCAAGAAATTCGTGTATGAGAAAATTGGGCTGTGTGAATTAACAACTTACACAAGTTATATAGTTCGTTGTCCTCTTTCGAACGCCGCAAGAATCGCGTCAATCTGAGTTCGTAGTAAAACATTATGGCCAAAATACCGAAACAGTATTCAACACCTTGTTCAAAATCCTTTGATCGGTTTAAACTGATTGATCGATTTCTTCATAATTTTCACAATTCTCTGTTCTGTCAAATCCGCCCGATCAATTCCAAAATCGATCGATCAATTTTTGATAGATTCAGAGCCTTTCGGATTTCTTCCTTAGTCTATTTTCTCCTAAATCTCAAATACTTTAAATCAATCATCACACCTTCATAAATCTAAGCTTAGGAAAAATAATATCACATGTGGCACGACGATGCACACCTTTCTAGATCGTTCACGGGGCTTGCGATAATCGTTGTCAAAGAGGGTTTCGGAGTACATCTTGTGGGTTCTTGCAGTGGTTGAGATTAAAACGGAACTCCAACGAAGCTCCACGCTAGTACTAACTAATCTTCACCTTTGAGTCGCGCTCACCTCACTTACTATGATCGATTTGAGCTAGCTCGATGACACTCTCCCATCCATTCCTTGATCTCTACGATGTCGGAGCCCAAAGGTTTCTCGCGGTCGGAATTGACAAGGAACATTAGAGTTCATGATGATCCTTGCGAAGAAAAAGAAAAAGCTTATGGTTGATCCGATCTCACTAATTGGGTTTCCAAGAGAGGGTTTGAGGGTAGAAGCTCTCTCTCTCTCTCTCTCTCTCTCTCTACTCTATTCTCTCAACAAAACCAAATGAAATATCTAGATATTTCATTTCACTTGGTTTTATATCCATAGGCTAACTAGGTGTTTAACCGGTACACCTTGAGTCGGTGTACAGGTTCTTTGCCAAAGGTAAAAATTTGTGATCTATCCTTATTGTTCATTGAACAAGTATTCTCATACTTTATTTATTCTAAATTTCAAGTGGCATTGGTTGTCATGCCGAACACGTACATGCGGTCGAGCGCGTTCAGGTCCAGAAATTTTCGGGATGTTAAATTCTCCCCTCCTATAAAAATATTTGCCCTCGAAAATTCAGTTCGTGTTCTTTGAGTCAGAAGACATAGGGTCAATTGTCAAGTTTCATCAATTATCGTTTCAAAATCTTGTACGTCATCCTATTCCAAAATCAAATCTTCACAACTAAGTCAAATTGGGATAATCATCTAACGCAGGACATACGTTAACACAGATGAGAGCACCTCTACATATCTACTCATTAACATGTCTAGTACCAATCACCATTCCCGTTATCAAGAACACGGAATACACATACAGTCCTATAACCTAATTTCATTTATTCAAAATTTCTGAATTCTTGTTGTCAATATAACAGGACATACCATCTTGCATTAACAAGAACATATTCACACAGAATTGTCCACAATTATTCAAAACATACTCACACCACATTGGAGATTTCGCCCATCATCCGACAATGCATTTATATAAAACACATCCAAAATGACTAATTTATTTTTACAGTAATCGAACGGAACATATTTATGCTGACACAATAATCCGGCACATCTGGTACTGAGTATAATGTCTTTTACTCATTGTAACAAAATATACTTACCTGCAAAATTCAAGAATATCCACCACTAAAGTTGTACCAGTAATCCATTGCTACACAATATCACCCTAGGATATCCACAACTAAATGAAATACCCACAATTAAATCGTGTGCCACAACTAATTTATAATATCAACAACTAAACCATCGTCACCAAACATCCATAATTAATAGAAGAAAATATTCACCATCAATATCCACAACTAAACTAAACATTAATTACTAATCAAAACCAAAAGCAAAAGTGTGACAATTTACATGTGCGGTTTCGTTAGATTACTTGAGTAATCTGCCGCACATTTCGTGAACTATGTTGGGTACATATTAAGGCACTGTTTTGGAAGTTCAAAGTGCCATGCGCATACCTTGTCGATTGCATACACCAAATGGATGTATTAAGGTTTAAAAATTTTCGGGTTGTTACAAAATTCATAGATGAAAGTTATTCGAAGACATATCATTATACGACACTAAGATCGAGGTGAAAGACTCAGGAGCCTTGATGACTAATATCACTATCCGATCAACGGTCTTCGATAACATCTATGAACTTCAGATGAAAGAAGAGGAGCTCATGAAAATTAGATAAGACGTGATCAATGGCACTAGGCCCGATTTTTCCATTAGGGAGGACAGGTCCTTACTTTTCAGAGGTCAATTGTGCATACCGACTGATGCCGACCTTCGACATACGATTTTGGAAGAAGCCCATAAATCAAAGTATGCCATTCATCCTGGTGGTACCAAGATATGAAGGAGAACTTTTGGTGTAGAGGTTTCAAGAAAGAAGTTATAGAGTACGTATCTAAGTGCTTGGTATGTTAATAAGTAAAGGTGGACCATAGGAACCCATCGTGTTTATTACGACCTTTGCCGATATCTAAATGGAAATGGAAAGCCATTTCCATGAATTTTATACTGGGGTTACTAAGAACAACGAATGGACACAACGTAATTTGGCTAATCCTAGATCGACTAACCAAGTTTGCCCACTTCCTACCTTACAGTACGAGGTATACAGCCAGTAGACTTGTAGAGTTGTACCTCAAAGAGATCGTCAGGCTACATGGTATCCTTGCAAGTATTATTTCATATAGAGACCCATTGTGTACGTTGCAGTTTTGACAACGATTTCAAGAAGGAACGAGGTCAAGGCTAGATTTCAGCTTCGTGTTTCAACCTCAAACAGATGGACAGCCTGAATGGGTGAGCCAAATTATCGAAGACATGCTTCAGGCATGTATGATAGATTTTTAAGGGTCATGGGATAGACATCTACCCCTAATCGAATTTGCTTATAATAATAGTTATCAGGCAAGTATCGGAATGGCTCCATACGAAACATTATATGGGCGAAGATGTAAGTCTTCACTCAATTGGGAGGAAATTGGAGAGAAATTTGTATTGGGTCCAGAAATTGTTGAACGTACAACCCAAGCAATTAGTATGATCGGCGAAAGATTGAAAGTCGCACAAAGCTGACAAAAGAGCTACACTTACCTGAAAAGAACGAGCGTCGAGTTTCAGATTGGAGATAATGTATTCATCAAGATTTCACCTATGAAAGGCGTAATGTATTTTGGAAAGCGTAGAAAACTAAGCCTACGCTACGTAGGACCGTTCGAGATTTTGGGTCGGGTAGGTGAAGTTGCATACCGCATTGCTCTACTGTCGCAACTTTCGAGCATGCACAATGTGTTTCACATACCATGTTGAGAAAGTACGTGAAGGGCCCGACTCACGTCTTAGACTATTAACCGATTGAACTTCAAGAGGATTTGATCGTCAGAGAAGAGTTAGTGCAAATCCTCGACCGAAAAGAGCAAGTGCTACGTACAAAGCGGATTTCGCTAGTACTCGTAAGGTGACGGAACCATTTGCCAGAGGAAGCCACCTGGGAACGCAAGTCGGATATAAGCGATGCATATCCGCAACTTTTTGAATGAAGTATGAAGCCTTTAAGGAAGAATACTAGTTGCTTTAGCAATTTATAGCCATACGAAGTTTTAACTATTGTAATATTGAATGTAGAGAATATTGAAGCAAAATATCTAGTTTGTTTTGTTATAACATTTACAATCGAGGATTTTGGCCATGTAGTGGCACTTGAAGTTAGATTTTCATATGTTTAGCGCTTTAATCACATAAGTAGTGTGATTAATTTTAGGCAAGTTATGGATCCTTGAAGTCCTAGTTTGGTTGGCGAGCTTTCCATGCAAATTCTATCGTGAACTAGCACCGTGCATGAAAAGTTTGCACGCATCGAAAATTCTTACATATCATCTTAAGTTGACGATTGAAAATTCTAATTTTTTATTCAATGTAATGTGAACAAGTGTATGAATGGTTATACTAGGTTTGAATACAGGTGATGGTGGAAAGGTTAAAATGGTAGAACAGTCCTAAATATTTTCTAAAGGATTTGCTCACGCAATTTCAGAAACCGCTCACGCGATCTCTTTAGAAGCCCAACACAAAGAGCTCTAAGAAAAAATTCGCCTGAGCGAATTTTGCTTATCGCTTGCGCGATTTTTCCTGCTGCCCTTTGTAATTTACAATTCTCCCACGGGAATTTCTAAATATAAATGGGCTCCACGCCCATTTCTTTCATTTTCCCAAGAAAATCAAAGCGAGAAATAGGGTTTCCTTCTTCTCCATGAGAACTCGGCGTTCTTCCCCAGATTCACACACGTCCTTCATCCGCAAAGCATTCTTTTCGATTCTTCATCGCACCAAAAGTAAGTTTTACTTTTGAGTTGAAAATTTTCCTTCAAGCATTTGAAATATTAGTAAATGGGTCATAAAAAGAAGCTCGCTTTGAAGAACCCAACTTCAAAAGTTAAGGTTTCGAAGAAACTGAAAGTAGACAGTCCTCTGCCCATCCGAAAGTAACCTTCCGAGTGGTGGGAAGCTAAGGTGTTTGAAACAGAATGGTTGTTTGATGATGACCTATTCCGAGATGAACAAACCACTCAATGGACGATCAAATATCTTCCTGCGGCCGGGTTGAAAGCCCTACTCGCACCTTTTCCTAAGTACTACTGCCCAAGGTTGGTAAAGTTGTTTTACCAGAACCTGTATTTGGGTGAGGAAGGTGGAAAAATGTACACCAAGATTGACGGTTGAACTATCAGATTCGACCTTGAAAACATCTCCACTGCTATGGGATGTTCATCGATCTTTATCGATAATAGAGGTCTGTCACCCCCAAACCATCATAAGGTACCATATCATCAGATCATTACAAAGATGACCCAAGGGAAGCATGGATTTGGACAATCAGTAAGAAGAGCATAGTTGTCAGATTACATGTGGCCATTAGACGTAGTTTTTCGAAAGAACCTCTACCCGCTAAGATATGAACAATAAAGAGTCAACATCTTTCTCCAAGCATTATTTGTGGCTTTTGAAGAAAAATGGTTTCAAGCATTAACAGTAGTTTGGGATGGAATAATTTATGCCCGCAATCAAGCAGTAGAAGAAATTAGGAAGAAGCCTCTGATGGTAATGCCTTATGCCCGGTTGATAACTCGAATGATTGAAGAGTATGAAGATCAGGAAGAAGATGAAGAGTATGAGATTTCACCAGATGAACAAAAATGTACTTATAATACCAAGATATACAGGTTGGAAGATTGGAATCTAAGTAACACAAGTTTGAGGGCCAGTGTGCAAAGCCGACAGTTGCAGGATATCGCAAGGCATGCACAACAAGAACAAGGAGCCCAACCAGAACAACTTGAACAGGTAGCCTAGCCTCAGATGCCCCCACGGGGACAAGTTCCAGCTCAACCACTTGTTGCACCACATAGCAACGTGCCCCTCTGAATGGAATTCGATAGAAGAATGGACAAAAATGAACAAGTGCTCAGACAAGTATTGCAGCAATGCGAAGAAATGTCACAGCAGCTAAACTTCCACGAGGCCCCACTTACAAACATGATGCGTTACATGTACCCGACAACCTACTTTCAGTGCATCGCAATAGCACGGACTTACACACCGGGTGCATCTGGTTCACGCGCCGGTGATGAAGCAAGTGATGACGTGGGCCAGATAGGTGAGGGGACGGGTTAATAGAAGATTCCCCCGGTGGAACTTTTGTCGGTTGGTGAGATTTTTAGTTAATTTTTGAGAGAACTGAGAAAATTTGTGGATTTTAAAACAATTTTTGGGTATATTTTGTTGGTGACTTGTTGTCAGTAATTGGTGCCATGAAAGCTTTTGATTATGTTGCGTGGTGGTATAGTTCAATAGTTTGAATATGTAAATGGCTATTGGTGTTCAATCCTATCCTTTGATAGTTGTTTAAATGGTTTGAATGATGCTAGATTTTGTGGCAACATGGTCGTTTTGTTTCATTGATGGTAATCGGATTGGTTAGAATTTTGAGAATCACTGAGTTGTTATGGAATTAATACCGTGCTGTGGATTTACTGCTTAGTTGTAGATATAATTTCTATGTTGCATTGTGAATGAGTCTCATTAACTAGTTGTGGATATTTATTACTAATCGATCGTGTTAGGATCTGAAAGTTACGCTGTGAATTTTCACGGACGAAAATTTCTTTTATGGATGGGAGGATGTAACGTCCCCGAAATTCCAACCCTTAAGCATCGATCAAGTGTATGTGTCCGATACGGCACATTGAACACATTAGGGAATAGTTTAAATTTTTGGAATTTTGTATGTAGCCACACAAGCTCCGTAAGAGCACCCATGGTTCAGAGCTTGTCCCGTAGACAAAAGGTCTAGGGATTAAAGCTGATTGGATACATTTTTGAGATTAAGGACTTGTAAGAACTAATAGATGTTTTGAGTGCGCTAGCCTCATGCCGAACCAAACTCTTTTGGATAAGAATTAGTACGCTATTTTGGTGTGCTAGTTTCACATGGAAGCAAGTCCCTTAATTGTAGGAGAAGCCTCTGACATAAGTTTCATTGCTTTTGCATGAGAAATTTTGAGAGAAAGAAGAGAGAAAAGATAACTTGGGAGAAGAAGCTCCATCGCACTACCTCCCGAGATTTGATGCGTTGTTGATCTCCCTCTCAAATTTCTCCTCTTCTTTGTGTGTTGATGTAAGAGAACGTCGATCATTGACGTGGTTGCGATCCACGAGCATAGGAGAACTTCGTCTCTCCCAAACCCTCTTTCGTTTTCGTTTTAGAAACCCCAACGTCCATTGATCTCTCAGGATCCTCCTTCTTACGGGAGTCCTTGATTCATCATGTACATCCAGAGGATTTGATCTTCGACTCCGTTTTGTTACAACCACATGAAAGAAAGGATTTTGAACATCAGACGTGTGGGAGGTGCGGGCGCCGATATTTTCAGTGCCACTCATCGTACGCATCCCTTACGCAAGTTTGAAAGGTAAGATATCGTAGCTCAATCGTGGTTTAGATTAAAGTTTTGGTTGCCTCGAAATCATACAAAGAATCAAGGTTTTAGAAAAGAGAAAGGTGTAAAAGATTGGAGTCTGAAATAGTGAAAGGTGTGCATAATTGCACATTTTCACTCAAGCGAATGGGAATTTTCCCGAGTGAAATCCCTTCAGAAACAAGGTAAAAAATCATAGAGAAAATTCGCTCGAGCAAAATGCACATGAAATTCAAGCCAAAAAAGTTCTAAAATTTTTCGCTCGCGCAAATCAGTGTGTGTCATATGTATTCACTTGCGCGAATTTCCCAAATTTGGCTGCTTTGATTTTTTTTCTTTGGAAGGCTTGCGGAACCTTACCATATGGGATTCCTTAGTCATTGATAAGTAGTTTTTGAATGCATTGAATATAGATAAAGGATCAGAGTTGTCTGTATGGATCTTTGCATCATTTTTGCATGACTTTGAAATTGAGGTAGGGGAAATTCAATGCCATTTCCATTTTTACTTGCTTTTCATGGATGTCATGATGTGATTGAGCTTGACGCGATAAGTCTGACCGTATTTGAATCCTTTGAGATTAAAACTTCGAATCTTTGAATTTGAAATAATGAATTGAGTGTGAATATTGAACCATGAATCTGAAGTTAGAATTCTGAATTTGAAATAATGAATTGAGTGTGAATATTGAACCATGAATCTGAAGTTAGAATTCTGAATTCGAAAAAGAATTATGAAATTCAAATATGTTTTGATTAAGAACTTTGAATCTGAAGTTATATCTGGACTCTATATTTGAATCTTTTAACTTTTGAACTCTGAGATTAGCTATAAGTTGTTCACAATTTATTGAGATAAATTATGTTAGAATTTGCACATTGATTTGAGGTTCATCAGAACGAATCCCCCGCTCTTTGGACCGGTACGGCGGTTTATCCGTACACTTCAAACTGTTTTGACGGTAATCTGAACCGTACAAATATCCCTCACAATGCAAGGGCTTGGGCACTTCTGAAAAGTGTTCATTGAATGACGATGGTTAGGTGGGGATTCTCATCGAAAATCTTTGGCTTCCAATGCTATATTCGCTTGGGAGATCAGTTAAGTTAATGATTTAAATCATGCATTAAGATAAGAAACCTCATGTAAAAGTCATTGAAATTCTGTTTTGAACATTAAAATGCCTCTGAATTTTGTCATTTGAAATTTTGTTGTGAATATGAGAAATGCCTTTGACTGTTAGACTGTTAGCTCACTCCGACTATACGTCACAGGTACAGGTCTTGATCGAGACTTAGAGTTAGTGACAGATCCGATTGCATCCCGAAGGAAGAATCGATCTTCTGCCCGACGAGTTCTAACCATAGACTTGGGATTTTGGGACTTGGTATAGCTTTGATTTTAGATTTTGGGTTGTATATGTCCACTGATTTTGTAGAGTACTTTTTGTACATACATTTTGTATACCACTGTTTAGGTGATGGTTGGTCATCACCGGTGATTTATTTTGGTCACTTTAGGCCTTGTTCATATGTTCTATATAACAGTAGGATCTTCATTCTGTCATCTATGATATCTGCTTGATAAGTGACATCCTCTTTGATTTCTGCATCTGTATGGATGTGTTGAGTTAATGATGAACCGGCCTTCTAGGATTTCCGTGTACGGGAAAGTCAGGGTCTCACAGAATCTACTTTTTATCGGGTTAGGTACTTGTAAAATTTAGCAGTATCATATCATAAACATGTCCTAATAAGCTTGTATTAAACAACTATAGAGTCACACAAATTATCTAGTATCCAAGTCATACACTCATGATGAAATATATATATAGTAACATTTTATACATATTAATGTAAATCAACGTAATAGAAAAAAAATATTTATTCCACTTAAATAATACTGGAAAAAGTCGGGTTGTTACAATCTCCCCTCATAGAAATTTCATCCTTGAACTTTGAAAAGCCTTAAGAGAAATACAGCCAAGAGTTAGCAAAAGTTTAACAACATGAACAGAAAAATGAGAAATCTTGGGTAAGGTCAATGGGAATTTAGTCTACAAGAATCATTGAATCAAATTCAGTTACAACAAGGATAATTAAATACTATAATGACCTATCTCAACATAAATTAATAAACCCATAAGGTGTTGGCTTCTTGATTTGATATTGTCTTACACCGCTTCTCAAATCGATAGTTTCTTAGTCTTGTTGAACAATTTTCATCTTTTTTTAACACAATAGTTTCAATTGATAATACTTCAATCTTAACCAAGGTCATCACAACTCTTCACTGTTAAAACATCCCAAGATATATAATCTTTCTCAATCAAAGTTATCCTACTTCGCATTTTAGTTTATTAAAATTATGAGTTTCAGTATCCACTCAGTCTTTCACTAAAAATTTTATACCGATCAAAAAGTGTATCATATTTGTTGTTGGGCACATCATTTGAGTATAAAAGATGCACATACCTATACTTGGGCTATCTCTGAGTAACATAAGTTATTGCACTATAAAAATTTAGGTAAGTTAAATCTTTGATTACTGCCTATTGAGGCCTTCTAAAGGATTTATCAATTCCAACAAGTTGTTTCAAGGAATGAAAGCAGATAGCTAGTAATAAAGTCACATGTTGGCTCTCGATGAATACTCGTTTGGCCGAGGGCTTCCATCCTAAGACTCTTAAAAAGATATAAATCCTCAATCATCTATCAACCAAGTTAGAATCTTCTTCTTAATTCTCAATTCTTGACTTGATTATCATTGGTAATCTATAATCAATATCTTTAATTGTCCATTCTTCAACTCGTCTCTAATATAATCTCAAGTCCACAAACTTCAAGTGATCATTCTTAAGAATATCTCTTTGTCTTTAATAAACTCAACTCTATCGCCTATATATCCTCAATCTAAGTTTTCAGTCTTAAATCTACAATTATCATACTTGTGTAATATCCATCAGTCCTAATGAGGGCCTAAAGCCTTTGCTTTGATAGCAACTGTAATGACCCAAAGTTTCTTGCGAAAAAATTTAGAATATCGAACCATTAATTTCGTGAATTGAGCTTACAAGGCATCTAATCCTAAGTTTGATGGCAACATCCTTCATAAAACATGAGTTTTTTTTTTTTGATCGATAACTCATACAAATATAAGAATATCCAAAAGATGTGTATTTTTATACGAGTAATATTATTTATCATACATAATAAACAACTAACAATTCATTTAATCATCTACACATTATTTTGTCTATTTATAATAAAATATTAACCATGTGTCTCGTAACCCTATTTACAATAAAAATAAGACAATAACTGATGCCATCAAAATAGGATCACCTAATACCCATAAGGAGAAGAGTGTGAATCCTACGGGTAGAAATCTTCTGATTGGGCTTCCGCTTCTTCAGGAAATATTCTGGATCCTCTTCATCGGCTTCTCCGATCTTCAGAAGCTCAGGGTCAATATGATCTGTAACACAGTGTCGGGGCAAGCACAAAATATTCACGGTGCTTATTATGGAAGCATTAATTATCCTTCATGCATTGAAACATATAACCAATAAGCAAACATATAATAATTTTTATTCGACTAACATAATAACGATCTTAAGATAGAAAATTTGCGATGAAATATAACCATTTTTGTGAAAGTAGTCGATTAATAATCATAAAATAGATAATTATGAGAAATTATACTCCTATTATGTTATTCATTATATTCAAGGCTTGAATCTTGTATATTCAATGAAACATGCACATGAACATTTATCTTGTCTTGGCATCATATGTCTCGAAATTCTTACATGACTTAAATTAAACTTAAAATATTCTTTGCACATAAATAAGTGTCAGAGATCTAATACTTATATATACCGATGGGAATCTTGTCCATAGTTGTCCATTGACATTTCTCTTGATTAGTTGTAGCCCCTGCTAGGTGAGGTGGCTCGTTCTTGGTCTGGGTCTGTCTTGTAATGGTGAGATCCTTTAAATATCATAAATCATTCATGCATAGAGTCGTTTGCCTTTTTAACGTATAAATAATAATAGTGCTTGTCTTGCCTTGCCATAAATTAATGTCAAGTCTTAGCGTACAAATAATAATAGTCATTGTCTTGTCTTGTCTTGTCATAAATTCATGACATGTCTTTTCTTATTCTTCCATGTACATTTATTCATGTCTCTAAATTCTTTGGACTTATTAAACCCTTGACTATTTTGTTTCTTATATTTCTTACAATAATCATATGTGGATAATCATGATCCGATAACATTATCAATCACATCGAACTAGGTGCTATGAGACCATTACGAAGAAGTTGCTGCCAATGGCGTCCCATACTACCATGACTTTCATAACTCACGATGGGCCTAGACAAGGGTCCACTGTGATTCACAAAGGTGTATCTTGTCTTGTTATCATATTTTCTTGAATTTTTATACATTCTTCAATAATCATATCATGTAATATCTTAACCAATGAAAATAAGTATTATAGGGTTACACTGTAACCCTAATTTTCTCTTTTTCACACTCAAAACATGAATATTCTACCCAAAATCGATCGATTGACTCTCACATTCGATCGATTGAGCTCCCAAAATTTTGTGACCACAAATACAACCTTTGTGAGTGTAACCCTAATTTTTTATTTTTCACACTCAAAACATGAATATTCTTGTAATGACCCTAAAAATTTGAAATATATTTAACTGTATTAGTATTTGTGTCTAGCATGAAAATCGAGACAAAACTTAAAGAATTTATAATAATAATATTAACAGCAATATTATTAATTTGTATGCGTGTGAGGTCATAGGTCACATATTACGCTTGTCTAAGTTCTGATGAGCTACTTGGTGGAATGCTATACACCAAGTGAGATGTATGTATTCAACACCGGATATTTCACTTGAGAAAGAGAAATATCAGAGATATTTTTTTAAGTTAGCTTATAAGGGAAGGAAGAGTTAGAATTCCTTACTCTATCTCCTTCTTTGATGTTTCGTTTGATTTGGTTGTAACTACGAGAGCTCGATTTGTGCATCTACTTGATCTTCCGTCGATTTCCTAAATCAAAGCTTGAGGAATCACGGGATCTCAGATCCAAGTGTGCAAAAAGGGACGGGTTAATCTGTCATGTTTGAGCAAGAAGTGAGTACACCTCTGAGTATAGTCGTGGTGTTGAAATCCTAACTCTGGGGATCGTCAACAACGACGGAAACTCGGATTACGGATCCGAAACCCACCTTGAGCAGCAATCGTCATGAACCAAAGAAGCAGCTCTAAAAGATGTGAGTTACTAGGTATTTGTAGAGGTTTAGATGTAGGGCTATCAACGGGTCGGGCTTCAGCCCGGGCCCAGCCCGAATGGGCCGAGTTTGGGCTTAATTTTTTTAGGAATTTATTAAACGGGTCGGGCCCGAATAAGAAACATGCCCGTGTTCGGGCATCAAAGTGTAAGGCCCGACCCTGCCTATTTAATTAAGGTCTTTTATAAATTAAAAAAAAAAACTTAAAATTTTTGTTAAAAAATATTAGAAACCCTATCAAGGATAGCTAAGGGCCAGGTTCTGGGTTGAATTTAAAATCAAAATCGAGTTGAGCCGCCTAGATAGCTAAACGGGTTGGGCCGGGCCTAATTTAAAAAAAAAAAACTAAACGGGGCGGGTGAAAATCCGGCCCGGCCCGTTGACATCCCTATTTAGATGTCATAAATATGTGTATATGTATGCTTATATGATTCGTGGAGAATCATAATGAATCATGAAAGAAATAGGTTAAAATCAACGAACCTCATTAATGACAGAAACTGTCATTTTTGAACAATCAAATTATAATCCGACCGATCAAATTAGGGATTTGATCAATCGAATTCTATAAATCCCCTATAGAATAGGAGGGTATTTTGAGGAAGTTGATGCCCGATAAATCTGATCGATCAAATTGGGATTTTATCGATCAAATTTAGATCTGATCGATCAAACTATTAAGTGATCGATCAATTGAGAAATTGATCGATCGAATTGTGAGATTAATCGATCATTTTGGAAAAATGATCGATCGAATAGTATGAATGCCTCATAGAACAGGAGGTCTGAAAATTTAAAATTTTGACTTTGAAATCTGATCGATCAAACTTGAGAATTGATCGATCAAATTTAGAATCTGATTAATCAGATGAGCAGGTTGATCGATCAAAATCCTCTGTTCTGTAAATATGAATTTTTGGGTTCCAATTGATCAAACATGAGAATTGATCGATCAATTTGAGGATCCGATCGATCAAATAAGGAAGTTGATCGATCAGATTCTCCTATTCAGTCTATAAAGAATTAAGGGATCTGATCGATCGACTGAAGTAAATGATCGATCAGATGGTTAATCTAATCGATCAAATAGGGAAGTTGATCGATCGAATTCCCTTGTTTTGCCTGTTTTGGGTTTTCTGGAGAAAACAAGATTGGACTTTGTACCAGTTATTATTCTGACATCTCTGACACTTAGTACATTGTATGTATGGTTTAGGTTAAGACTGAGACGCTTTAAAAAGCTTTAGATTTGCTTAGAAAGATTTGATTTAAGGTAGGAGAAATTCAACTTAACTTGTATCTGATTATGACTGCATGGTTTCATAGCATATATATTTTGACTTCTGTTTAAAAAGCATGCCCTGCATATGATAAAAGCTCTGTCATCTCTGATTTCTGTTTTATGATCTTTGCTATCTGATTCTCGATGTTCTGATATATGCATTGATTTAAAGTTCATGTGATGAATCCCTCTGATGTGGCAGGATATTCACGACCGGCACGGCGGGATATCCGTATATCTGATTTATAAACCCTATGGCATAAGTTGCTCTCTTTTGAAGAGGCTTGATGCAAATATCTGAAATTGTTCATTGAACGACAATGGTCGGGGTTACCCACCGGCAAACATCTGGCCACCACATGCTATATTCACGGGAGTTATTTAAGTATAGAATTTAAGTCACTAAATACTGTATGCATAGCATCTGAAAACTCTGAGAATAAAGTTTGCTTCTAATATTCTGCATCTATTCTGTTCTTTAAAGTTCTGCATCTAACATCTGATCATTTCTGTATGTGTTCTCTGATTTGACCATCTATTCTAAGATATGTTCTGCAAATCATATTTTATATTTTAGATGTAATTTAATTGAGTTTCTTCTATTGAGCTTAGATGGTTAGCTCACCCCTAATTTTATATCATAGGTTATGAGGCTAGGGCTCCCGGTACTGAGAGTGACCCGAATTATCAGCTTGAGACTAAGGCTGAAGTTGAGGAGGAGGACACTAATATCCCAGCTGACGAGTTCTATCCATAGCTTGGGTATTTAGTGTTGTATTTTGGGATCTACACATGTGTATTTTGGATTATCTATGTGCGTGGTGGCCATTGTTTTGTATTATTTATTGTAGATGTTTACTTACGATTTTATACATTCTATAGGAACCACTACTGGGAACCATTGTTTTGAGTGATGGATGTCCATCACCAGTTGTTCTTCTTGGTTCCTTTGATGATGTATATTCTTTTGTTATACATATAATTACTATTTTCTTTCTTTATTTTTATTTAGAGCCTTATAGGATGACTCGATTTACCTCTTTAGATAGTGTCTGCTCTGATTTCCGCTAGATGAGCAAACACTCATTGGTTTGTTCTGGGGATCATCAAGGTTTATGAT
Source organism: Chloranthus sessilifolius (assembly GCA_021018995.1). Lineage (NCBI taxonomy): Eukaryota > Viridiplantae > Streptophyta > Magnoliopsida > Chloranthales > Chloranthaceae > Chloranthus > Chloranthus sessilifolius. Next base: position 101,063,902 of record CM037589.1, read on the forward strand.
CCTGATGGCACAGGTTTTCGGGTGTGAAAATTCTAGCTATCACAATTCTGCCCAAAATCGATCGAGTGACTCTCATATTCGATCGATTGAGCTCCTAAATTTTCGTGACCACAAATACAACCTCTGTATTTTGGCCATAAATTTTGACTCTGAAATATGGATTGATACAATTTGTGCGGCTGTGGAAAAGAAGATAACGAGCTTTATAACTTTGTATAAAATAGCAATTCCGTAAATTCAATGTTTTAGAGGTCAAAATAGAACTGTAAGTCGAGATAAATTTTGAATAACCCGAGGTTGGACGGATTTCATGTTATTTTTTGAACTCTTGCTATTTTATGCTTAGCTTACCTTTAGACCTATAAATTACTAAAATTATACAAAATACATTAACTAGCTTTTAAGTTAGTTAATATATTAACACTTTGCAATCTATAAGTTTAAGGGGTCAAATATTAACACTTTGCAACACTTATCACGAACCATGAAATAATATTGTGTCCAAAAAAATACAAGGACCCGTCTTGGAGTGACAATCATCAAGGCATCCTGTCCGGTCAGCATTGAAGTATGCGTTAATAATGACTGTTCGACTAGGATGGATAGAGGTGTCTAGTCTAGAGTGTCTTTCACATAACGAAGAACGCGCTTTGCCGCGTTTAGATGGGTTGTTCGCAAGGCATGCATATATTGACATATTTGGTTGACGAGATAAGCAAGATCAGGTCTGGTCATGGTTAGGTAATGCAATGCCCCCACTAAACTCCAATATTCAAAAGGATTTTGAAGTAGATCTCCACAAAGAGAGACAGAGAGAGTTTCTTGCCAGCTATTGCAGATGAAGCAACCGGTTTGGAGCCATCCATATCAAACCAATGGAGGAGATGAAAAGCGTACTTTGTTCGATGAAGAAACAATCCATTGGAGTTCTGTTCGGCTTGAAGACTTAGGAAATAATGAATCGGCCCAAGATTTTTCATGTCAAGTTGCTGCATCATTACGAGTATAAACGGATCAATTGAGGACTTATCGCTGCCAGTTACTATTATATCATCAACATACACAAGTACGACCATCATTTCTTTTTTATCATGTCTGTCGAAAATGGAGGAGAAAAACTTGATGTGAAATTGAGCACTGTGAGGTAAGATGTCAAGCGTTGAAACCACGATCGTGGCACCTATTTGAGGCCATATATTAATTTGTAAAGTTTGTAAACATGTGAGGGAAATGATGGATATATGAAGCCCGGAGGTTTAGCCATGTAAACCTCTTCGGATAGGAAGCTATGGAGAAATGCATTTTTAACATCTAGTCGCATGATTGGCCAATTTTGTCACCATGAGAACAAGACGAATGGTTTAAGGTTTAACCACGGGACTAAAGGTTTCGTCAATTTTGATGTTAGCTTGTTGATGATATCCTTTTGCCACCAGCCGGTGCTTTATACCTCTCAATTATGCCATTCACCTTTTGTTTAAATACTCATTTGCTCCCAACTATGTTGCCAAGCAAAGGTGGTGGAATAAGAGAGCATGTCCGTTCTTTGGTGAGTGAAATGAACACATTAGCCATTGCGACTCTCCAATGAGGATCTTGAGAGGCTGAGTTGTAGCATGTGGGCTCGGTTGCTGGGGATTTGTGTAGTAGAGTACGGAAATAGGTGGGAAAAGGGTGATTTGTAGAGGATAATACCCGAGGCTTACGGGGCCATCTTGTAAGCAGGTGTAACCATTGATGTTTAATGGCTTGAGTTGGTTTCTCCGTGGATTTTCGGAGGTATTGGGGATGGAGGGTAGTTCGGGATATCAACTGTTGGTTCGGTTGGCTTCGTGATAAGCAGCAGTTCGGGTTGGGGTGATTGGATAATTATTAGATATACGGGTTGCAGTGATGAGTGGCATATTGGGTTGGTTATGAGGGGAAAAATTTGCGAAGGGAAAATTGGGGAGGCGAAGACATCGATATGCTTTATGAAGGTGGTTGCATCCAACAAAAAGACACGTAGCAGACTTTGGCTGGAACTTAGCTTCAATCGAAAGATGTTATGGGGATTTACTATGAAAAAGCAATGTATGACCCACTTTTGTTATATGACTGCTTTCTTTCCGATGCCCCATTTATTTTTTATTTTTTATTTTTTATTTTTTATTTTTTGAGGGGGTGGTGGTGTTGTATACGGCCATATGGGTAGGATAGTTGACTGTAAATACCACATCTCTCAGGATGAGTATTCACCGCCACCATCACTTTGGAGGATCTTAATTTTTTGATCAAAAAGGTATTCAACGAAGCATTGGAATTGAAGAAATTATTGATAAACTTCTTATTTATATTTATGGGATAGAGTCAGGTAAATTGATTATCGAGATAATTAGAAAAACAACAAAACATTTTAGATAAAAGGGTTTCACACTTTTTGAAAGTTTTGATGGGTGTGAGATACTAATTTATTCTCACGTGCAAATGTAACTTTCATATGTGACTTTACCGTTATACCCTTCTATAAAGACACAAGAAATAGGGAAAGAACCCATCGTTTGGTGAGCTCTGAATGTCACCGAAAAGTGACTGCTAGATAAATCTGCTGGAACTGATCGAAAACAATGAGGGTTTGATTAGGTTTTTGGAGTGAACATTTTTGTCTCCTAACTTGACATCAACCGAGCACGGGAACCAACCCAAAACTCCTTCATTTCCATCATCTTCCTTGTTGGATTGACTGACACTATAAAACTCAATGACCTGGTTTTGATTACATAAGGTCTTTAAGGCCTCAACTAGGCTGGTTGTAGTTCAAATAATATGAATCTCAGTGGTATTGTTGATTTATGTTGGACTTTCAAATGATGGTATAGAAGCTCGCTAGAATCTCTAAATGTCACCGGAAAGTGGCCAGAACTGTGTAGATCGCCAGAATCCTTTAAGGCCTCTGCTAGGCCAGTTGTAGTCCAAATAATGTGAATCTCAATGGTATTGTTGATTTATGTGGGACCTTCAAATGGTGGTATAGAAGCTCGCTGGAATCTCTGAATGTCACAAGAAAGTGGCCAAAACTGTGTAGATCGCCGAAATCCTTTCACTATACTGAAAAAGCTTGGAATCGATGATTAGCTCTGAAATCCAGCATGAGAAGAAGATCTCGTGTTGGTCGGCGATTGAATAGCTCTGAAATCCAATCGGAGAAGAAGATCACATGTTAGTCGGGAATTGAATGGCTCTGAAATCCAACTGGAGAAGAGGATCTCGTGTTGGTCGGCGATTGAATAGCTCTGAAATCCAGCTGGAGAAGAACTTCTCGTGTTGGTCGGCGATTGAATAGCCCTGAAATCCAGTCGGAGAAGACGATCTTGTCTTGGTCGATGATTGAATAGCTCTGAAATCCAGCCGTCAAAGAAGAAGATCGCGTGTTGGTCAGCGATTGAATAGCTCTATCCACCGAGAGAAGAAGGGTAAAATGGTAAACTCACAATTACAAGCAATACTCACACGTGATGGGTATTACACATCACACGGATCTCTAAACTTAAATTGTCATGCAAACCCATTTTATTTTTTTTAGGATAATAGGCTGAAACGTTTGGAAATGGGGCATGTTTTTCTAAAGTCCCCGATAATAATTGTCCACAAAGATAACATAAAAACGATAATAAAAAATAGAGGGCTTGGGAGAAGGTCCCCATACCTTACTAGTGATTAGTTTAAGAGGAGCCTTAGCTCGTTTATTAATAATAGGGAATTTAAATTTTTTACTTTTTCCATATTGAAAACTAGGGCAAATTTTTTTTAAATTATTCCAAAAAGGTTATGACAGCTTTATTCCGAAGACGTTGAAGAGTCTGAAGTGATGGATGTCCCAAGGGTAAATGCTAGAGATCATAGGAGGAGATGGTCGCTACGACCATGTTGAATCCGGGAGAGAGTGAATAGAGATCACCACATCTATAGTTCCTTTTACGAGCATCCTCTTGGAGATCTGATCCTTAAAAAAATAAGGAGAAAGTGTAAATTCAAAGGAACAATTATTATCAATACTAAATCTACTTACATAAAGTAAATTAATAGAAACGTGGAGGCAGATGGTTCATCGCCGTCTTCATCATATCGATACCAACATTGGTGAACATTATGATTGGTTTGAGTGCAGATCTAACAAAAGAGACACTGCTAGACTAAGTTGTTTTGCTGATGAGAAGGGGACTTTGCTGTGGACCTGTTGTGGGAGATGTTGTAGCTAGCGAACTCTTCTGCGACTATTGGATCAATTTGAACGACCACGAAACTGTCACTGAGACGAGCTATGCTGGCCATGTTGAAGGACACAAGCTGTCTGCTTTGAGTCACTGAGAGACTCTTTTTCATAGGCCTGTGGTTGTAACTCTTCATTAAGAAGACGAAGACACCATTTTGAAGGTCAGGACTTGATATTGGTCGCGAGGAGGTGATACCAGCAATCAAACTCAATGATTATCCCGAAGACTTTGTCTTCTTCAAGGACTGGTTTTTGAATACTATCCAATATGTCACAAATGATTTTGAACCATTTGAAGTAGACATCCATTGACTGAGTTCCTTTCTCTGGCTTTTGGAGTCTTGGATGTAAAGCTCCTCGAGGGCGATCCTAGCATCTCATGTTAAAGATAGACTCAATATTTTAGAGAGGACTTCTTCTGTCAGGGTTGATCGAAGTAAGGAAAGAAGCAGTTGATCGATCTATTTCCATTGATGATATACAGAGGATTTGGGTTAAGGGTTGCAGTTGATGAAGTGGTTGCCAATAGGAGAGGGTAAAGGAATCCGTCCATCGAGATATCCTATTAATTGATAGTCGCCCTGGATATTAGTGTTTGAGGCGCCATCAACGGAGAGGTGTTGACGTCCAATTCATCATGGGTAGACATGATGGAGAAGTTGTGCGCAGAGGAACGATTGAGATATGATCGTTAGTAGGGTTGCAACCGAGTTGGGCGGGCCAGCTCTAGCCCGCTCTAACCTTATACGAGCTGAGCTGGAGGTTGGCTTCAGGCTCTTCTAACTCGAAAATTTCAAGCTGTAACTCGGCTCTCCGAGCTTGAGTTGAGCTTCGAGCCAAAGCCAAGTAAGTTCTATTACAAAAAATTTCCTCCTAGCACTTTTGAAACTTCAACTCAATTATGAGACTATTAGCGGAAATTTTTGGTTGTAAAAAGTTGCCGCTAATAACAAAAACTAGTGTAAACTATTAAGACTATTAGCGGCAAGGGTATTAGCGACAATTTTTGGTTGCTGCTAATAGTCTTATTTTTTATAGTGAAAAGATTTAAATGAATGATTAAAGACAAGTACGCAACATATCAAATAAATAAATGAGATATATGTGAAGTGGAACTCCAAATAAAAATCGTGTACCTTTTTAGTAGATATCCTTTTGAATTGCACTTATCATTTGATTTGTATCTCCTTATTGGTTAATTTTTCAAACCCATATAGCATGATGAACATTGATGAAATCAGATCGATTGAGTGCAACCAGTTGAGTGCATAACTTTTTAAGAAATTTATGAAAAATAATATATTTTTATAATAATTTGAGTACTTTAAATATGTTTGATGACTATTGTATTCCCTTAATAAAATATATAAGATAAAAAATATGGTAGATGAAAATACTAATTATTTATGAAAAATATGAAAGGATAAAAATGATTTCACTAGTTTGATCTAATTCACTAGTCATCACCGTTTGCTGTCAAACGGAGGTGATATTGAGAATCACTTTAATTTAAGAGTCATGCATAATAGACTGACATCTTATCCTCCTTATCCAACCATCCAAATTGAGATCTAAAACCAACAATCAACTCCCCATCCTCTCTAGACCCGCATGTCCAAAACTAAGCTCCATCCCAAATCATCTTACCACAAAAATTTGATCGAACGAGCAAGCTAAGGAGATGAAGTTAAGGTAAAGTGTTTGTTAATTATAGTTTTGTGTTTGTAGTATAGTTTTGTAGGAACTTTTGCATAGTTTGGATTTTTACATGAGTTTTTCTTATAGAAGTTTTGAAATTTTTGGAGTTCAGTTAGACCAGAACCATAGGATGCCTTGCATGTGATCTTTCTAATCACACAAGGTCATCCAATGGTCTAAAATTGGTCGAGGATAGACTATGTCCATTATAGTGTAGGAATCTTGATTTAGCCATGAAAATTATGATTTTAGTTTAAATTTTTGAAAAGATTTTTGGGACATGGGTAGACCAGGAGTATAGGATGTCATGCATGTGATTTTGATGATCATGCAAGGTCATCCGATGGTCCAAATCGGTCAAACTTGGACTATGTTTATCATTGGTCTAGAACTAGCACAAAAATGCTTTAAAAATTAGATTTTTATGGAGTTTTTCTAAAATTTTCGATTTTGATTTTTGGTTTATATTGTGTGGCCTGAGATGAGGAGTGATGTGTGTGATTCTCATAATCACACATTGCACTTTTGATGATCGAATGGTCTATGATTGCTTTTGGAGCAATTATTATAAAAATTAGACTTTGAATAGAGATCATGTGTCATTAAGGCTTAGCATGTCTCCTCCTCCATATGATATCACCAAAATGACCATGTGATCTCACGAATGAGGAAGAACAGTGGCACTTGATCAGATTTTGGAAAGAAAATGAATGGTCTTTGATTAAAAATTGATTTGCTTCAGCATTGTCTTTGGAAAATCAAGCTTAGAATTTTGATCTTATTTTTGTTAGAAAGGATAGATCTCATATATGATATCTGACAGTTATCGTGATTAGAATTTATGGTTTAGATTCCAGAATTTTAAATTTTTAATCACTGTTTGATATATGTGAATGAGTGATTATAGATGCATGATGATAATTTAAGACTGTGTAGTGTAGTCTTGAACCTTGCTATATTTTTTTTTGAATAAAATAATCAAATATTAGTATGATCATGACTGAGATTAGATGAAATTTTGATATAATTTCTCAGAAAAATTGACTTGTGAATATTGCTTGGATGATGATGTAAATGAGTGGTTATATATGCATGATAGGAATTTAGGTTAAATTTAGTATAGTATTAAAATTTTGTTATTTTGTCATTAAAAATAATATGATAATCTGAGCATTTTAGTGGTTGTGATTAGATGACTTTATGAGTTTATTTGTCAGAAAAAAAAAATTGCTTTGATTTACTGTTTTAATGATGATGCAAACGAATGGCTAAGTTTGCTTCAACTTAGATCTAGTAGAATTGTTTACTATGCTTGGTGATACTGTTTAGAATCACTACAAAAATTAGGTGTTTCAGTGACACTGTTAAGGTAGTTTTGGCAGCGGCAGGACTAATAGCGGCAGTTTTTTATTAAAAAAATTGTCGCTAATAGTCTTATTTTTTATAGTGAATTTTGAATAATTTGATCTTGACCATATGAAATTGCTTAATTCACTGACATGATCAATTTAGAAACTGAAAAATGGGATTTGATCGGATGGCCAACGAGGCTAACCCGAATTTGCCCGATATAGGCTTAGAATAGTACCCAACGAATAGGATAGTACCGGCAATGATTCCTGCCGTTAAATTGATAGGACGAACCATAAAAAGGGATCTCTATTGATCTAGGATCAATTTGGAGTCATCCCGGGTTGAAATCCGAAAAGTTGTGGGATGAGATGGACCACTAAGTGGACCCCATCAATGGCCCAAATCTGTAGGCCCTGTAGCCCACAGCAAGATCCTCTCAGACCCGAGAGCGAAATTACTTGAAATAAAATTTAAAAAATTCTCAAAAAATTAAGTTAAATAAATTAATGGGTTCCAGTACTAAGTAAAAAATTTGGATCCCGAGTACTAAGTAAAAAATTTGGATCCCGACTCCCCGTATTTTGACTTTTGCGGAACTTGGAGCGCAAAGCAATGAATCTGCCATGTTGCAATAGAAATCTAAGCCCCTAAAGAGCCAAGATTTTTGTGCCTAAGACCCCTTTAAAAAAATCTGGGATAAATCAAGGTCAAACCTTGACTTGTCCTCAAGACTTAGTTGAAATTTCATGTGATAATTTCACAGGAATTATCGTCTAGAAAATCTAAAACTTCGTGGCGCGAAACTGTGTCAAGTGGCGCACAGCCAACAACTAGAATTGACTCCTGATCGGATGAACTTAATTCCATCATGATACTTATAATTTTAACCCCTAAAATATAAATGAAAAGTAAATATAACCTTCTGAGCTTTCCATAAATCTATTAAGTGTGTAATTTCGATATCGGCACTGGAGGATACAAACCCGACTCCGAGGACCAATAAATATGTCCTGATGACCTGATAAAGAGAAACGGATCTTGATAATTTTTCGGCCATGATCAAACCTAATCATATTTTTGAGTACCACCACTTGAAAAAGATTTGAATATCGTTGCTCTTTCGCTCAGTTTTCGTAGGACTCAAAATTTTGATCGGAGTTGAAAATGGCGAGAGATTTACCGCAAAGTGTCCGGTACACTTGTGGAAAAATCTGCAATTAAAGGAACATGGTCAAAATTGTGACTTTTCCCCATGACCCGTGACCTTTTGGGCAATACCAGATCATAGTGATCATAGAGAACATTTTGTCATTTGAGTTGACTTGGTCAACTAAAACCATGGACTGGACCCTTTGGTAGCCCAAAAGCTCGAATAAGGGAATTTTTTTTTAGACAAACTAAAGAGACCTGTAACCCGGCCCATGGCCCGGTGAGCCTTAGATAAATTTCTTTAGCCTTGGCCCAACCCAAGACCCTTCTTAAAGAAACCGATATTGGCACCTCTTGATGAATGAATGCACCCGTTTATGGGTTTGGACCTTGAAAAGGCCCAATTACCTAGAATTGGATCTAGAGAAGGTTCAAAAGATTTAGGAAATGACCAATGGACCTTGAAATAGTAGGTTGGATTTGCCTAAGGCCAATTACCCGACCCGAAGATCCAGCATGAACAAGTGGCTGCACCCTTATGCCCAACCACCAAAATAATTGAAACAAGACTATAGCCCTTGGGCCCAAGACCCAAGGAGAGTCTTTAATAAGAAAGAGGTGGACCCAAGGTTCTAATCCAAAAAATGTAAATAAATAAATACTTCTCTTGATTCTTTGATGACCTTTATGATGCTCAATTGAAAAAAACTGATTAAAACCCTAAGTTATGACCTTAACCTGGACCAGTAGATTGGATAATCAGAAATGAAGGAGTGAGACTCCTAAGAGGGGATACTTACCTAGGATACTCATCTATGATACATACACAAGATACTCATATAGGGGATACCCATGTAGGAATCATCCCCAAACAAATAATAGGAACATTAGTGTATGGATGAGCAGTTAAAAGATTGGCTTGACTCAAGTGCTAGTAGGAATCTAGAAAACTCATAGAGTAAACATAAGTCTCTATTGAGCTCTAAACTGAGATAACATTTAGCATAAGTGCGAACGGACAAGATCCTTCCCTAGGATCAAGTCTTAAAACTTAAGAATTTGAATCTCGGTTTATGATTTCATAATGAATACTTGAGTTGCTGATATTTGATTGATGGATGGAATTGGTTGATAGATATGAATCAGATATAGATAGGATGATGTGTGATACACTTGAATTTTGAACCCGCAGCGGGATTTTGATTTGAATCTGAATATTGAACTTCTAAGAAGAAGTATATTTGAAATTTGAACTGTAATGGGATTTTGAATCTGGACTTCTAAGAAGAAGTACATTTGAAATTTGAACCCGCAATGGGATTTTGAATCTGAACTTCTAAGAAGAAGTATATTTGAATTTTGAACTTGCAAACGGGATATTGATATGAAATTTGATTATTGGCTTCTAAGAGAAGTATACTTGAATATTGAACCTTGAATATGGAAATTCTGAATATTGAATTTTGAATATCGGACTTCGATATTAAATATTGCTTATGAACTTTGAATTGAATATGAAATCTGAAATATTGAATTTGAAATCTCGAATAGTAAGCATTGAAAATTTGATTAAATACTTAATCTTAAACCTGTAAGTTGATACATGAATAATGAATTTTAAATATTGATTATTTGATAGCGAATCTTGAAACTTTGAAAGTGAAAAGATGATACTACTCTAAAATTTGAAAACTTCACATAGCTGACCACTGTTTTCGTAAACAAGCTCGTATGAAATGTCAGCTGAAGATTGGGTCTCGTTAGACCAACAGGGTCATTGATCCTTGTTTTAATTGACTAGGGCCAACCTTTTTTTGTGCAACAGTGACAACTGAATTCTGAATACCATAGTTGGTGTCTGGTATTCAACCGAATTAATTAAATGACATTAATATTAAACAAATAAGATGTAATAAATCAGTAATTTGATACTTAAATAAGCTCATAAAATTTAATGTACCTTATAAATCTTTTGAGCATGCAAATCCTTTAAATTGTTTATTATTATTTTCATGTTGTAACTGCAAATTTTTACGTCATAAATACTATTCTCATTATTGTGTTATGAATACTTATCCTTATGATAAATAGTAATTGTTTAATATGATTGTATTTAGAATTTTCTGCTTAGTTTTAGTTTAATCTTAATTACTCCTTTGATATCATGATTGCTGGAAACCTCACTTGCACAAATCCCTATGAAAATATTCTTACACTAACTATATTGGAAATCACAACGTAATTGACTAAGACTTTACTATGCTTCACTGCTTACGGTCGTTTCATGACCAAAAAATTTCAGAGGCCAATCAGCAGCCACCCAGTCAAAGCTAAAGGAGCTAGATGAGGAGAGATCCCGGAGCGTTTACTGAGTTAATAGTTTGAACTTGTTTTTCATATAGAGCTACCAGCACTTGCACATGTGCGACCTGTTCACAATTGGTTTTGACAGAATCTTTTCTTTTCTTTTTGTTTTTATTTTAGTCAAGTACTTTTACAAAATCTCGATGTATCTTTGTATTTGGACTCTTTATATATATTGTCTTTTAAAAGTTTGAACTCTTTGGAAAATATCCTTTAAATAGTCTTATGGACGATTATGTAATAAGTAGGATCAGTTTTACGGTGAAAGTTTGGGAAAATCGAATTTGCCCGATCAGGTTAACGAGAATGGGAAAAAAAACATAAAAGACTATAATCCGCTTCCGCAATTATTTGAAAACGAAAAGTATTTCCCGCAACATATTAGTAAAAAATATATATGGCAAAATATGAGAATTGAATCATGATTTAACTGAGTTTGGGAAATGAATATGAAATCGAATGAATGAATTATGAAATTGAAATAATCAAAATTAATCGAATGACCGAAGGTGGGTGCGTCATGCCGACTTGGCTTGTGAATCATGACGGGCGATGGCCGAGGGTTGAGCAGCGTGATACATTAGATTTTGTAACACTAACACTCTTAGAAATTATATTACCCTCATTTGTCCCATTAGACTCATAATATTTAACTGCATACTCTTCATAAAGATTTCTAACAAATCCCATCAATATAGTTATACGTACCTTCCCTTATTCTCCATATTGTTCTTCTATCACATATTCTAAAAAGTCCACCTTCAATTGAGGGTAAAAAATTATTGCAAATTCTAGGACAAGCCGCCCAATATTTATCAAATTTATCTTGCATACTTATTATAACGTCTCGAAAATTCTATACCTAAACAGTACACCTCAATAAGCGGACCAATGGGTCAAACATTTGATCGGGTCAACTTTGACTTGGTTGACTTAGGTTAGTTAGTATGAGTTGGATAAATCATGTGAAGGAGGTGTGGTGGATATAGATAAAGACATATTCACGCACATACGCTAATTAGTTATAGGTCCTTGACACACAAGTCATGTGTTAAGATATAAGGCAAAAAGGGAAAGAGAAGTTATTTCTCTTAGGTTTGTTTGTTTAGAAATTTAAGGAGAATAAATGAGAGAGAGATTTGAGTTGTGATATCTAGAGAAGGATATTTAATACAAGTGATTGAGCTTGGAAAGTTAGCGGATCGAGCTCGGGATCGAGAGAGTAGAGATTTGGGGTTTGTAAAACCCTAGTGAGCTAAGGCATAGAACAAGAGAAAGAGATCCAACCGTTTGAATAGGGTAAGAGCTACAAATCCAAGTTTTATTTAAATTGTTAAATAGAGAATTTAAAATTGTTATGTATTAGCTAAATCGGTAATAAATAAGATAGATGATGAAGAGGTGAGAAAGAACATATTCAGATATGAAAGTGTGTAAAATCGATTGAACGAAATTAGAAATCGTTCAATCGATTTTGACCAAAGAAGAGATAAGGAAAAAACAAAGGAATTCTGAAGGAAACGTTCGAACGATTTTAGAAATCGTTCGATCGATTTGAATTCTGGAGGAACCGTTTGAACGATTTTACAAATCGTTCGATCGATTTAAGGAACCTGTGTGAACAATTTGAAAATCGTTTAATCGGTTTGCTAGGGGACAAAAGTATTGTAGGATGGATCTCTATGGAATCGATTGAAAGAAATAAAATTCGTTCGATCGATTTTGGGATTTCGTTTGATCGATTTAAAAATTGTTCGATTGATTTAAATACGTTCGATCGATTTCCAAATCGTTCGATCGATTTGGATAAAATTCAGTTTTTGTTAGGTTTTTACATACGAGTTGTTCATGTGTTGGGGTTAGCCTTCTAACCCAATGTTCTTACACTGATAGTGATGAAATAAATGTGTTTGGCCAGACCTAGTTTAAGCCGAACCTTGTGATGGTTGAATGTTGGCTCGGATTGAAGGATCCTGAAGTGTTAACACGAGCGAGGTAGGGAAATATCTGAACTCGTACCCTTAATTACGATAACATGTATATGATGATAATTTATGAATGTATGTTTCCTTAAAGATGAGTTGAGTTATAGCATATTCACTTTCAAAGTAAGTTAAAAAAATGTAAACTGTAGAGTAGTATTAAAAAAATGAGAAATGTTATGTGATGAAGTAAACCAGTAAAAGAGTTCAACCATCCCAGGGATGTATGTGTACTATGGGCATCAGAAGGGTGCATCAGAAGGGTGCATCAGAGAGTGTGACATCCCAGGGATGTACGGTAGATGTAAGGGTCCACGAATTTGAACATATGTAAATGAGATTGAACAGGCTGAGAATTTATATTTATTTAGCACAATCACACGGTGAATAACTATATATAGCGCACAATTGATTTGAGATTTGTAGAATACCAAACCGACACGGCGGTATACCCGTGACTGACTCGGCAGGATATCCGTGACTAGTACGGCGGCTAATTCGTACACTAGTAGACATTCCAGGGATGTATAGTAGTGATATACCCGTCGCCTATGAGAAAGAGACGTGGGTCAAGTTAATAGAAAAATAGTCTAATTAGACGACGATGGAGGGTATTCCATCGGGGCTCGATACTATATTGCTCGGGGATTACTTAAGTTAATTGTTTTAAGTCATGAGACCAGCCTTGTTGAAATCATAGAAATTAATGAACGTCAGATGTCATGAGTAGAATAACAAAAACACTATGTTTATTTTATAGCATCTCAAATAGTTTTCCAGTTAAATTACATTGATAACTCATGCTTTATTTATGTCATGAAATGTATGTGAGTAATCAAGGTGTACCTGTTCAAGTATTGTCCCTATTGAGCTAGGATGTAGCTCACCCTTTTTGACTATATGTCACAGGTTCAGAGTTAGGAGCTGTTGCGGGTGAGGTTGATCCCGAGGACTTAGATTACGTTCTGAGAGAAGAATCTGAGCCTCCTCCTGAGAAGTTCTTCTAGGAGATTCACTGCATACTTAGAGATTTTGTAAGGGAGAGATTTAGGCTTGGCACGTCCAGCCGTATTTTGTTTCTTTTTGTAACAGTAAAGACACATGTAATATTCTTTTGTCGAATCATTTTGGGTGACCGTGGTAATGATAATGATGACTCGGGTTAGTTCTTTGGTCCATACAGAGGTATGAGATTAGAACTATTTTTTGGATTAATGTTTTGAGGTGGTATATTGTAGAACTGGAGATTTGTTCTGCACTATATTCTTATTGTATCTTCTGTATGATTGGGATGTACCAAGTGTTCCGCATATTATATGGGGCATGGCCTCAAGGGTCATGCTGATGGCACAGATTTCGGGGTGCCGAAATCTGGGCTGTCACACTTATAGCCATAGATCTACAAAATTGATTATCATCATTTTTTTTTATTCAAATCACTTTTAATTTTAACTACTGCATTTAAAAATAAACAAGAGGTTGGATATTTACTTCCTCTTATTAGTATAGTAAAATAAAAAAAATTCTTTAAAAACTCACAAATTATTTTTGCATTAGATCATTCACCATCTAAAACTTTTATATCGTAGCTTGATTCATACAAATTAAAAGATTGGAAAGCATCTTTAAATTTCAAGGTAGATTCCAACATAAGGTGTGTAGAGTTCCATTGCATACTTACATCTAAACATAGTCCCTTTTTATTAGGCATCCCTAGAAGATTAACAACCTCTTAAAATTTTTATTTTCGAGATGGTGATGATTTTACAAACTTTACATTCTCTCGAACATTGTCAATAGTTGGTTTAATAATTTTTAATCTTTCTTTCATAATAAGATTTAAAATATGAGCAGAACAACGAATATGGAATAATTCACCACTCAATGGAAGAAATTCTTTTCGAACTAAGTGAGTTTTAATTGACTTTTGAGTAGTATTATTATTTCCAGTATTATCTAGAGTAATACATGTTATTTTGTTTTGAATTTTCCCTTTTATAAGACTAGCTATAATATGATCAGTAATATTAATCCCTGTGTGGGGGTGAAGGAATTGCACAAAAATTAATTATACGTTTTTGCATGGTCCAATTAGAGTAAATAAAATGTGCAGTAATAACTACATAACCAAGATCTTGGTTGGAAGTCCATATATCAGATGTTAGACTAATCCTTGAAGTAGACTTTTCAAATAAGTTCATTAGTTTACCTTGCTTTTTTTTATGTAATGCTATACAATCTTTCTTTATTGTTGTACATGACACCATTTTAAACAAAGGTTGTATATATTGACAAAAAACAATAAAACCTATATGAGAAACAATATTAAATGGATATTCATGAAAGATTATCATTCTTGCAAGAAGTTCTCTCGCTTGTTATTGGGTAAACTTTAACCTCTCGGGCATATAATTAATACTAGGAAAGTTTATAACTTGTGTTTTTTTACGCTTTGGATTGCTTGGGTAAGCTTTAATGTGTCGTTTTAGGGTAGTAGTTCCACCTTATTTTTGAAGTTTGTATGTTTTTGTATGATAAATCATCTTTCCTTTTGAATTCCATCTATAATTATTTTTTCAAAATTATCTAAAACAGATGAAGTTGTTACACACCTATGTTTGGGGTCTGGTTCATCTGATGCATTCCCATCCGCATTTGCATCTGCATCCCCATCCACATCCATGATAAAACTAGATAGAGTGGAATCGAAAGCAAGAGCGGAAGATGGACTAGGGGAGGGTAAGGGGATGGACAAGGAGCTCGAGGAGGAGGCATCAATGATTGGGAGGTCTCCTTGTCAGACATGTTTGGATCTAAGATTTGATTTTTTTCTATAATTTAAAAAAAAAATTAAAACAACCTTAATTTAAAACAACCCAATTAAAAGTATCTAAAACAACCTTAATTTAAAATAAAAAATCCTTATTTAAAGCAACCCTAATTTCATTTTTTTTAAAAAATTAGCCTTGATTTGAAGAAATATTATGCAAAAATCCCAATTTAAAGAAGCCCTAATTTCAATTTTTTTAAAAAAAATTAGCCATAATTTGAAGAAATATTATGCAAAAATCCTAATTTAAAGCAATCCTAACTTTTAAAAAAATTATCAAATCATCTATGATTTAAAAAAATATTTATGCCCTTATTCTAAAATAGATAAAAGAAGTGATACCAATCGGTCAATGTCGATTGCCGATCCGATGATCTAGGTTGATGATCCAACAGTGCCGATTGCCGATCCGGTGATCTGGTCAAGTGTCCACCCTTCCAATTGCTAGAGGTTCAGTTCTTGCCTTCTTGGTGTTGGCAGTCGGCCGACGCTGACGGGTGTGCTTGTGTGAGAGAGAGAGAGGGGGGGTGTTTGAGGTTCAATTCTTCTCTCTTTGTTTTCTGTTGAGAGAGAGAGAGAGAGAGAGAGAGAGAGAGAGAGAGAGAGAAGGTGAGAGAGCTTCAAAAATCAGAGAGAAGTAGGAGTTGCAAGCAACCGTAGCCCGTAGGAGTAACAATGTGGTAATTGGTAAAGAGATAAAGGTACTATATATAGTGAAAGATTAGGGCAAGTGGGCAACCATTAAAGTTACTATTTTACCTTTCAAAGTAACCGTTAGATATACTTAAACAGTTACTTTGAAGGGTAAAATAGACCTCTCAAAGTTATTAACTTATTATATATATAATTAAATATAAACCAAGCCATAGAGTCGAGCCAGGCCGAGTCGGCCTTAGCTCGAGGTCGGCTCGGTTCATTCGATCTTCAAATTGACTAGCTCAGCTCAGCTCTCGAGTCGAGCTGAGCCTAGCTGTCAAGCTGCCTTGGCTTTGTTGCAGCCCTAGTCGTCAGACTTATGATACCATGTAAAGAATGAAATGACACTTTAATGGAAGAAGCTCAACTTGGTTTTCTTAATTTTGAACTGTTGTACGATATTGTATGTATAAGTTACAGAAGAATATTCTAGGCTACAATCTCTAAGAGACAATTCACACATAGCCGAGAATATCTCAACAATTCATACCTCAGGTGCCTCTCATAATCGAATGAGGCTTTGACTACAATTCAAAATAATTCAAATCCTCAATAGATTTGAAGATTTGAATTCCCCCTCTAAGGAATTCTCAATAGATTGTAGCATAGAATATTCTTTTGTAATTGTGACGATCCGAAGTGTCTGCAATCACATATAGCTCAGTGTTAGAACTTTTCCTTATCCGATATTGGACTATCACAATCGCACCACCTTACAGATGAGACGTCCTTGGCTCTGATATCATTTTGTGACGACTTAGACCCACATGTCATAATATTGTCCGATTCTAAGCTTAGGTCCTTGCCCCGATTTTGTTTTTGGCATGGGCTTAAATCTCCACCCAAAACGCATCATATTAGGAAGGTAATAGTCTTACTTATAGCCCAGGATCAGGACGAGTTTGCAACCAATATGGGATTATAGTATCCCATTAGGCAGGAACAGAGCATCCCATTAGGCGGAAATAAGTTCTTAATTAACCTAGGGGCCTCTATCCACCCCTCTCTGGAGCTTCTACTCCTCTCCCCCACTTGATTGTAGAGCCGTCTTGGCTCTAATACCATTTGTGTCTGGTTCTGGGCTTAGGTCTCCGCCCCGATTTTTTTTCTAGCATGGGTTTAAGTCCCCACCCAAAAATGCATTATAACATGTAGCGTCTGCAATCATTTATTGCCCAGAGTCAAAACTTTTTTTCAAAAAAAATTGAATGATTTTGTTGCTAAATCTTCTTGTACCACTCACTAAACGATTTTTAAGCACCTCTTAAATGGGCAAATGGATGAGGGTGCCCCAGTTCAAGCTTATTTACTGAAAATATTTGACTACATCTATAAGCTCAAATCCCTAAGATTTGAATTGGATGCTGAAATATTCATGCGAGCTATTTTTTATACTCTCCTTGATTCATTTAGGCCTTTTTTAATTAAATTAAAACATGCTTTAACTGAACTATATCCAAGGTGAACTCATGCAACAATTCCTTTTGAGACAAATTTTAACAAATTTAAAGGAAAAAGGAACCACCATCTCTCCAATGGTGATAATAAGAAGAAAACTCAAAAAGATAAGTGGGAAAGAAGAATCAAAACACGAAAAATAATAACCACAACGTTTTGTTCAGAGAAATTAATTCGATGCTTAAATACGGATCCAGTCTTCTTTATAGATAGATGTCTTTGAGTCGTTGGGTTTCAACTTATGTGAAAAATTAGTAACTTAAAGCATCATAGTAGATAACAAACTCCTATGATGGTTAAGGCATACACGTTTGATGAAAGAGCTTAGTTGAAGTTAGTGGTAATTTAAGGGTTGTTTTATATATTTTTCATGAAAAGGTTAAAGATGTTATGGGAGCATGCTTAAACCCTTAGGCTCTCTTTCCTTCTATAAATTTATATTTTTTTTAAGGTGGACAGAAGCACTCACACTCTCTTTCGTTCAAATTGACGACAAAAAAGTTTTAAAAGTCCATACCAAAAGAGATTTGAAGTTTCAATTAACACAAAAAAAAACAAATATCAGTTCCATGTGTCCCTCTCATGTCCCGCTCGGACTAAGAAGGAAAATTAGAGCATTGAAACCTATTAAGTCAAATTGGGGCATAGTATTAAGGATGGTGTCTAACATCTATGAACATGAGTCCACATCATTCACGAGGAAGGCCTTTATGGGCATTTGTGATAGCTCAAAAGCCATATTCTCATTGACCATACCCACAACAATAGTTTGATATAGGTTGTCAACAAGGTATAAAAAATCGGCCGATAACGATATGTATCGACGATACGTATCGATTTCTCGGTAAACTGATACGTATCGATTTCAATCGAGACGTAGATTTTTTAATTTAATTAATTTATTTTTTTAAAAAAGGGCCGATACGGATCGGTCCTCGACAAACCGATACTTAAGACCGATACCAATTTTAATACCTTGGTTGTTAATATGTTGGTTTGGACCAAAATTTGGTTGTACACCAATGCGTTAAAGATGTACGCATAATCACCTAATCTGATGTTATACTATGATGGGAACCCAAATAATGAGTGAGGTCAGCTGACATGGTTAATAAAATGGGTCATAGTATTAATATTTTTGGCTTTTCTAATTATTATATTTGACCAAAATACCTCTTTTCCAATTCTATAAGATGTTATTTTCAATTATATAAGAAGTTATCATATTTGACCATAATGGAAAGATCTTTGAGGATAAACATTGACATGAAACACAATCTCTGTCATCGCAATCAATACTGTAAGAGAGCATCATTTGATTCAAACGGTTGACTCCGACAAATCACATGACATAGATCATGTTTCATGTCAAAAATTTGCCTTAAGGATCTATACATCATCTCTGTCAAATTAGACGACTTAAATGATGACCCACATGACAAATATATAAAAACAACAAAGTCTTTCTTTTTAATCATATGCGACATTACAAATGTCAAATCTTTATGTTTTAGCTCCCATTATAAATTCACTTTCCAAAGTTTAAATTATTAGTTATCAAACAGGGATAGAAGATGAACCCTAGAGAGAATAAGTATAACATCCACGCGGCACATGTAAAAATACATATAAGGGAAGTATTGCACAGGTAGAGCCGCGACCCTCTATTGGCCCTCCTCGGCTAACGTATTTGGTTGCTATAAATGCCACTTGATACGCGTAGTAATTTCTCACCGGGCATCTATACAGATCTCTAAATGGAGCACACCAATTTCGCCCAATAATACCTCTCCTTCCTCTCCCTCTCCCTCTCCCTCTCCTCTCTAAACACACCCTACATTTCACCCTCATCTCACAAACCACTCTCTATAAATACACCCGATCAGCACCCGACCCAACCCAACCCCATCTTTCTCTCTCTTCCTTCTCTCTAACCTTAACCTCAGCAGCATCAGAAGAAGAATAAGAAGCAGAAACACAAACCCCACAAAATAAAAATAAAAATCAAACCAACGCCCTCAATCGCCGCGTTGGCGCGCGGAGAGACGATGAAACCCACCAGCGCACCCTCAGAAGCCGCCGCCTCATCGTCCACTCTCTCCGCCTCCCCCTCCTCCCCACCTCAACAGCAATCCTCCTCAGTCCACTGCACCGACGACCCCCCCTCAGCCCCACCCTCCCCCTCCCCACCCACCTCCCACGACGACTCTCTCTCCATCGACCGCCGCAACGACCACTCCGCCCTCTGCCGCTGGACCCTCTCCCATTTCCCCAAACTCAAAGCCCGTGCCCTCTGGAGTCGCTACTTCGACGTCGGCGGCTTCGACTGCCGCCTCCTCGTCTACCCCAAAGGCGACTCCCAAGCCCTCCCTGGCTACTTCTCCATCTACCTCCAAATCATCGACCCTCGCGGTGGCTCCTCCTCCAATTCCAAATGGGACTGCTTCGCCTCCTACCGCCTCTCCATCTCCAACCTCCTCGACGATTCCAAATCCATCCACCGTGATTCATGGCACCGTTTCTCCACCAAGAAGAAATCCCACGGCTGGTGCGATTTCACCCCTTCCTCTACCATCCTCGACCCCAAATCCGGTTTCTTATTTGGCCCTAACGACGCCCTTTTGATCACCGCCGATATCCTCGTCTTGAATGAATCCGTTTCCTTCTCTCGCGACCACGACCAGCTTCAAACCTCCTTAGCCCCTGCGCCCTCGGACGTTTTGAGTGGTAAATTCACTTGGAAGGTCCATAATTTTAGCCTTTTTAAGGAGATGATCAAGACCCAGAAGATAATGAGCCCGGTTTTCCCTGCTGGGGACTGTAATTTGAGGATCAGTGTGTACCAGAGCTCTGTTAATGGCATCGAGCATTTGTCTATGTGTTTGGAGAGTAAGGATACCGAGAAATCGGGCATCCCCGATCGGAGTTGCTGGTGCTTGTTTCGAATGTCCGTGTTGAATCAGCGGCCCGGGTTGAACCATATGCACCGGGATTCGTATGGGCGCTTTGCAGCGGATAATAAGAGCGGCGACAATACGAGCCTCGGGTGGAACGATTATATGAAGATGGTGGAGTTCGTTGGGCCAGAGACGGGGTTTTTGGTGGACGATACTGCAGTTTTTAGTGCTTCGTTTCATGTTATTAAGGAATCAAATAGTTTTTCAAAGAATGCTGGGTTGATCGGGGGGCGGGGCGGCAGTGCGAGGAAGTCGGACGGGCATTTGGGGAAGTTTACATGGAGGATCGAGAATTTCACGCGGTTGAAGGATCTTCTGAAGAAGAGGAAGATAACGGGGCTGTGCGTTAAGAGCAGGAGGTTCCAAATTGGTAACCGAGACTGCCGTTTGATTGTCTACCCTAGAGGTAATAAGAGAGGGCTTGGGTTTATAATCTTCATCTTTTGATGGATCGAACGGAGAGTAGTTATTATTGTCTCTGTTTGCTTTTAGGATTTCGTAGGTTTGAATTGGATAAAGAAAGAAATGTATATATGCTTTAATGATCTCATCATTGTGACATTTGGTTGAGAAGCTGCATTTGAATCTTTCCTTAGTTATATACTACTATATTTACTTTGCAGGATTCTTCCGTTGATAGTAAACCATGTTGTTTCTAATAATGTTACATTGCTCAATCTCTGCTCACTAGGTTGAGATGTATGTATTTGTATTTAATTTTCGTTATTCTTATAATTTTTCATATTCTTATTTCTTCTATTATATACCATCTTTACTTTGGCGGGTTTAGACCTGAAGCTCAATGGGAAGGTTGACAATGCCATCTTGAGGTCGCAGGTTGAATCCAGCTTCCCATTAAACAAATATAATAAACCTCATTATTTGTAAATAATATTACATTGCCGAATAGTAACTAGAGGTCGGACCTTAAGGCGATGGCAAGATCTGTCCACTGAAAGCAATAGGTCGCAGGCTCGAGTCTGGGTATTAGCCTCTCCAAAATGGGGGTAAGGGTGCCTACCAGCTAGCCCTCCCAGACCCCGCTGAAAGCGGGAGCCTTGTGCATTGTGTACGACCTTTATGCTTTGACTCATTTATAAATACCTAATTTATACTTTATTGTAGTTGCTCATGTGCTTGGACCCCATATATGAATGAATACCTACTTATATGGAGCTCGTTGTAGCTTTAGTAAAACTGATGTGGTTTGCAATATATATAATGTCACCAGGGCAGTCTCAACCACCATGTCACCTTTCCGTGTTTCTCGAAGTGACCGACTCCCGTAACACCACCAGTGATTGGAGTTGTTTTGTCAGCCATCGGTTGTCGGTCGTGAATCAGAAGATGGAGGATAAATCCGTTACGAAGGAGTCACAGAATCGCTATTCTAAAGCTGCTAAAGATTGGGGGTGGCGTGAATTTGTGACTCTCACAAGTCTCTTTGATCAGGACTCTGGGTTTCTCGTTCAGGACACCGTTGTATTCTCTGCGGAGGTTCTAATCTTAAAAGAAACATCTGTAATGCAAGAGTTTACTGATTCAGAGCCAGATTCGAACAATGCAGGTTCTCAATTCAATGGGGTTGGGAAAAGAGGGTCATTTACTTGGAAGGTGGAAAATTTTTTATCCTTCAAGGAAATAATGGAAACCCGTAAAATCTTTAGCAAGTTCTTTCAAGCTGGTGGATGTGAGCTGCGCATAGGTGGTCTATTTTCTTTTTCGTATTTATGAAATGCACTTGCAAGTGTTCAAATTTTCTTGCATATCTGACTTTATCTGATCATTCTGTCCACCTGATTGACCAATGCAGGTGTCTATGAGTCCTTTGACACCATATGCATTTACTTGGAAAGTGATCAATCAGTTGGAAGTGATCCCGATAAAAATTTTTGGGTTAGGTACCGGATGGCTGTGGTTAATCAGAAGAATCCTGCAAAAACCGTGTGGAAGGAGTCTTCTATCTGCACAAAGACATGGAACAATTCTGTTCTCCAATTCATGAAGGTGTCCGATATGCTGGAGCCAGATGCAGGATTTCTTGTACGTGATACTGTTGTATTTGTTTGCGAAATCATTGATTGCTGCCCTTGGTTCGAGTTTTCAGACCTAGAGGTGAGTATCGATGCATCAATTTTCTCTATTCAGCATTTATCTATTGTAAATGTATATTTTTGTTGTATCATTGTGTTTGGAAAATGGCTGAATGAGTCTAACAGCTCGTCTATGTAACAATTTATTTAATTTTGTGCTCCTATATATGTCATCTGTTCTTGTGTTTGAGGATCGCTGAATTGGCCTTTAGTCAGTATTCTGTCTGCATTGATGCTCTTTAGGATAGTGATCAGATTGTTCTCCATTTTCCTGTGCGGTAGTCCCATTAAAGATTCATCTCGTTCTAACCTAACCAGAGATTAACAAGGAAAAGGTTGTCTTTGGGATATAGCAGCAGCTAGTTGTTTGTGAAGAATTACACACACTTGGTAGTTGACTGGTGCCAAACCTAACCATAGATTACCAAGGAAAAGGTTTGTCTTTGTGATATTGCAATGGCTAGTTGTTTCTGAAGAATTAAAATCAGTTGATAGTTGAATTTTTCCAAACTTATATAATTTATGGTTGCCAACAATTAGTTTCCTCTCTCATTGTTCTCTTAAGATTGGTATCTGTCACAATACTGCGAGCTAAATATATCAGTGAAATTTAATGCCATTTAATTAGTAAATTGTGAACATAAAGACCCGAACAGTTTGCTAAGTCTTATTTTTTGTGGTGTTGTGTGTCTCGGGTCCCGCGGGGGGGTAAGGTTTTTTGGCCTGAGAGAGATTTCTCTCTTGCCACTTCTCCAGATGAGAGAGGGTCTCTCTCTATCACTAAAAACATAAGAGAGAATTTTTTCGTTCTTGGCTATAATTAAGGGAGAGATTTATCTTTTGACTCGGATATTTCTTTATTTGATTAGGAACTCTTTAATTAATTTTTTAGCAATTTCCTTCCTTTTATTTATTTGGAGTCATATTTAGGAAGGTTAATTTTGGAATCTTGCTATCTGCACAAGATAATGTTTATGGTAGGGATCTTTTATTTATTTATCTAAGGCTGTGTTTGGGTTAACTCGCTGGAGCTAAGAGCAGCTCTTTTGAGAGTGATCTTTTAGAGTTTTCTTGCTGGATTTGTTGTTTTGTAAGAGTCTTGATGGGGCAGTTTTAGAGCTACTACCATAAAAGTTGTTGTTTGGTAAAAACAACTTCTATGGAGAATATTACAATTAGTTGGCCAAAATGATCCCGAAAGTGTTCATAGAACAATTTAAAGACTTATTAGGTGTAAATTAGTAATTTATGATATTATATCATACGTCATTCATTCAAAAGGAAAATTAACATATACGTCATCAACAAAATTTAACATGTGACGAAATCTCTTATAAGAAACAAAATACTACACATAGAACTTAATTTAAATCTCTACAATTGCCACCGTGGCTATCGAATACCATCAGCTATCGCATCTCGAATAATTTCCATTTCCCTCTGACTTTGGGAAGAACCTACGTGTTCAACAATGCCATCACTCATCAGGCTCTCTCAGCCCGTCTTCGATATATTCATCATTACTATATTTTTGAAAATCTTTAGCAGCAATTTCCTCGTCTTATGAAATTATGAATCGTCATACATGCGACCACAATAAACCTTTGTGTCTTTAATGAATATGGACGCATTTTTGATAAAATTGGTCATTTGTTCTTCTGAACTCTAAAACAACGTTCAATAACGTTCCTCAAAGACGAGTGTGCATGATTGAATAATTCTTTCTTCTCCCCCTTGGTCGTGGATCACTTCGAAAGGTTGGAATATGATAATGAGTCTTTCGATATGGTGCTAAGAACCCCTTCATATTAGCATCTACAACGTAGTACTTACCTGTGGGAAAATAAAAGTTATTCATTTTTAAAATTTAAAATATATTAAATATTCAAGATAAAAATACACACGATGTGGAGCATGTGGAAAATTTCAGTTAGAATTGGCCATGGCCTCATGAAGAATGCGAGAGTCGTTGGTTGTGCCTTCCCACCTAACATATGCAAACGTGAAACTCATGTCAAATGAACATACTGCCATCACGTTTTGAGTTATCCCCTTTCGATTACTTCTGTATGGAACATGGTTCAAAATTTCGGCCCAAAATTTTGGTTTCGGTCCTCACCGAAACTGAAACGAAAAGTCAAACTATCGGTTTTTTTGTATGGGGTTGAAAATTTCGGCCAAAATTTCGGAAACTGAAACGAAATCTGGAATTTTGATCCTTGGTATGGAATTTGTTGCATTGCTGGTATATAGGCATCAATATGCGTGCCATCAATTGCTCCAACACAATCCTATAATATTTGAAAAATAAATAGATTATTAGTATGTGTTACATGTGATAATGAGTTCAACGAAAATAAATTTTATATTCATGTTTCAAATCATTATTTACCTTGAACCATGACATGTATTTCAGATCCATACTAATGCGAGTAGGAACAATCTCAAATGATGGGGGTACAATAAGTAACATTTAAAGTTGTACTATTGCCATCAATACTCGATGAAATTGACGAGATACTGTTTCTGGTGAGTGTTGGAAGCACTCTGAAATCATCATATTTCGTTCATTGTGACCAAGCGTCACAAGGAACATGGCTAGTTGCTCTTCCATAGATAAATTTCGTGTATCTTGTAGTAATCCTCTTTCCTTTATAGTCTCACACAACCTTAAAAAGACATGCCTCTCCATTTGAAATTGCTCGAAAACTACAATAGGGTGTCTCAAAATGTACATGATTCAGTCCATGTCTTTAAAAATACACTCCCTACGAGGTTCTTTTGATACAAAAAAATTATAGTAATGTATGACTATCGTTGCATCATTAAGAGCTAAAATCTTGATTTCACCGTCTAAATCTGTAAGGCTATTCTCTTCATCAGAGTTTGCACCATATGCAGTACTAATTTCGTCATCAAAATTTATTGTCTATAATAATCATTAGAAATATATAAAAATATGTGCAAATTTTTTTGAAAGAAACATGTGAAATAAAGTGTAACAAAAACAAATATATAACAATACGCTTAGTGTCGCGGCGTTTAGTCTTTTTTTAAGACCGACCGATTAGCTATAACACGGGCCGGTTCTCCGACTTTCACCTTTTTAAAATAAAAAATTAAGTTTTTTTTTTAAAATTTTTTTTTAAGGATTTGAGCTATCCGGGCTGGGCTGGGCCTTACACTTTGAAGCCCGAACCCAGGCCAATTTCTTATCTGGGCTGGGCCGGGTCTGTTTAATAAATTTATGAAAAAAGCTTGCCCGAACCCGGCCCATCCGGGCCGGGCCCTGGTTGAAGTCCGGTCCGTTGACAGCCCTAAATACAGTAGAATGCATAAACTATCATAAGAAAATATAAGTGCATAATTTATGAAAATATATATCAATCATATCCACAACTACATCAAATGAGCGTCTCTAATTAGTAACAGAAATAAAAATAACTACATTGATAACTACATAAATAAATGACAAGCATGTCTATAACCATAATGAAGTGAATAATCAGCAACATTAGAGTCCATAGTCATAAACTACTATCTCATAATGTCAATCCATAAAAAAGAACTACTGCCTAAAATGATAAAAAAGAAGAAAATAAAAATGCCTACTCTATCTCACCACAACTAGCTTGATCCGATCTTTGCTATAACCAGGCTAGGCGGCTTTCATGATCATCAAGATTAGCAAATAGGTCTCGACAATCTTTCTTTAAGAACTCGCTCAACGCCAAGTGGTATAAGGGTCTTCCTTCAGGTCCATACATTCCATTGTGGTATGCGCATGACAGTGCTCGATGCCATTCTTTTATTCTCAGTGGCCTCACAAAAACCCTTAAGTTGTCTATCAAGCATGATTGTGCCCGATATCTTTCGACGTTGCGATAGAGGTTTCGATTGAGTTTCAACTCTTTGGCAAGAGCTCGAAACCTGTTTAGTGGCCATTGTAGCCCTCAACTCTTCCCCATTGAGCGTAAGATCAATTTCCTCAATCCCCTCAGTACCAAGATCTGGTCGTGGTTGTGTAACACCATCAACATTATTATTATTGGTGTCATCTCTGATGTCTATAAAAGAAGAAGATTCTTGATGTGTATTTTAGATCCGCCTGTTTGAATCATGATCGGATAAAGAAGAGACGTCAAAAGAGAAAGTGGACCCACGAATGGGTTTTTAAAAAAGGCTCATTAAAGACCCGTGTGTACATTAATTTAGGCAATATTTTATCTAGGTTTAGTTTCCTTTCTTATTAGGATTCTTTTAATAAGTGACTTGTTTTAGGACTAGTTTTCTTATTTAAATTATTTAGGGGTCAAGCACATATATGTGATATGTTACTGTTAATCCCGTCACTTTTTGTGCAACCATCGAAAAAATGGTCATAAGTCTACCAATATGTGTCGGAATTGTGTGATTCTTGTCTTGTTGGAAAGCTACTTCGATAAGCTTTCAAACAAGACTAATTTTACGTCAATCGGACATCGTTTGACCCTTCAAAAGTGATCGCGTAATAAAAAACGGGATTAATGGTGAAAGTAATTGTGACCGTTAGATTAGAAAGTTTTAATGATCGATTAGGAGTTTTATTTTAAGTAGTATTCCTAGGTTTTTTTTTCCTTATAAATACACATGGTAATCTCTTATGAGAATTAGTATTGATGATGAATGAAAATTATGAGTTTTGCTTTGTGCGAATTCTAGAGAACTTGAGATGAGTTTTCGATAGAAGAGTGATTCTTTTCCCGCTTGCGGTTTAGTGTGAGGCCAACTTTCTTCCTTGGAGCGATTCCTTGGATCTTCTTCTTCTACCCCTATTTTTCCTTTAATTTTTTTGTTTTAATTGAAGAGCGAGAACCCTAACCCCTATCTTGTGGGATTTACGCTATTTTAGAGTTAGCGTGCAATTTTTCCCGCATCAAATTGGTATCAGAGCTCAAGTTCAACACTCGGCACGTGAAGTCCATCATGAGTAAAGAACAATTTATTGAAGCCTTGCACGAATTGAATGGATTCATGATGGCTAGAATGGGATCGTTCGTGGATCGGCGAAAGCTCCTTGATTTGTATCAGACAATTGGTACGATTAGACAAGGATGGGAGGCAGTGAAAACTAGATCGCAGAGTCTGAGGTATTTGAATTCAACACCTCGATATTGGCCAGCTTTATATGATCGAGCGTTTACTCTTGAGATTAGACGTAAGTT
The DNA here is from genome assembly GCA_021018995.1 of Chloranthus sessilifolius. NCBI lineage: Eukaryota > Viridiplantae > Streptophyta > Magnoliopsida > Chloranthales > Chloranthaceae > Chloranthus > Chloranthus sessilifolius. The sequence continues at coordinate 101,091,938 of CM037589.1, forward strand.
AATAAATACACAACGGATAGTGGAGGCATTAAACAAGGGTCTCGTTTAAGAATTTCTTGAGGATTTTCTTCTCAAACTACAAGAGGAAATCATATCGGTGAGACATGAAGCTTTGAGATTTAAGCTTTCAAATCCCATGTTCGTTAACCCAACCACATCACCAATCGCCCGTTCTAATCCCATAACAATTTCTTATCCCATAACTGTTGTGAAACCTACACCCGTTACGGAATCCATTAACGATGTAAACTCTATGCCGGTTGCAGCCCCCGTAACAACTTACAACCCAAAGCTCATTCAAGAAATCAAACCCGTCACCGTTGTTACCCTAGTCGACCTCATCTCACCTAAAATTGTTATCGATCATCTTCTTGAACCCTTGATAGCCCTAAAATCAGTTGAAGAGTCGGTACTGGTTGATGAGAACCCTCTTCCGGTCAATATCTGTACTAATCCCAACACCGTTGAGGAGCCCGAGACCATTGAAGAGCATGTTTCTGCAATCAGTCCTCTCGAGCCCGAGATCGTCGAAGCACAATTATTTGAAATGAAGACTATCGCACTCACGACCCACAGGTCCCAAGATAGTGTTGGTTGCATGTTGACGTCCATTCCCGTTGGTGAATCGAAGATCAAACAGATTGAGCCCGAGTGGAATCCTGTTTACTTATTCAAGCCGCTTCCGATCGAGGTTCCCTATATTAATCTATGATCGCGACCGTGAAAATCAACCCCTATCTTGTGGGATTTACGCTATTTTAGGGTTAGCGTGCGATTTTACCCGCATCAATTCTCCTCTCCCAACTGAGTGCAGCGTATCATCCGGAACTGACCCTTGCGAGGGTGCTCATCCTAGCGGACCATTGGCCGTCACCCCACCATACATAATATCCATCTCTGCAGCAAATTCTAATCCTTCATATTACCATTTCGCATATGCTGAATTTTTCTGCAATTTAAAATGCATTTTGTTATAAGGACATAGAGAATTTTTTAAAAACAAAGATTAAAATAACTCTCATAATATCTTGTTCCACTCATCCCACCATTCTTGATCTGCCGAAATTGTCTTTCTCTGGTAGTCTCATCCCAAACCAGTGTTACTCCTCAGCTTGTCCCATCTTTTTGCATACATCTTTTTGTTTATCCCAGTGGTGCTTAAATTTATTCTTATTATACTCCAATCCAGTTTTCTTCTTAAATTCATTGCACAATATCTCATACCCTGCCTTATCGAGATGAGTGCTGGGCCTTATTCCCTTTTTCACAAGATCATCACATATCTCAAGGAATGCTTTATGAGCATGAGGTGGCCATTTGGCTTTGACCAAATATTCATTTTTTTATTTCCTTTTTCCATTTTACTGCCATTAAAATATAAGCATTAGCTTGGAGCTAAGTGAACTTGATTTCATTTAGATAAAAGAACAAGTGATAGTTAATCGATAAAATGAGTTAATATGAGGTATGAGTTAGGATTACAAAGAACGTATGATGAGCAAATATTTTATAAATTGGATTGTGACTTGTGAAATAATGGCTATAACTTATAAAGAACATATGATGGTTTCACGTGACATATTGTGAAAGCACGACCAACAGTAAAACAATACCAACAAAGCAATTTGGTCAAGAAAACTCAGTTGCAATTCTCGCATTCAAGCCACTAAATAGAGTTCTTCTTAAAGGGAGAACAACCTCCAAATGACCATAATGATTTAATTCTCTCATTCCCTTCTCTCCAATTGTTAATCAATTTAATGGGTTTAATCTATTTATGAACATATGTAAAGCAAGTAGAGAAAATGAGAAAGACCTTATCTAGTTATGCTGAGGCCAAAACTAATTTTCCTTGACCTCATCACCTTGATTGAAGATAACACATTAAAATGCAATGTCTTTTGCAATTATTTCCACAATTTCAGCACTATATCCCAATGAACTCTATATAAATCCATGAGCCCAGATTTCTCTGCCATCTTACTTGTTGCTATTGCCCATCTAGTCCTCCTCTTCCATGTCAGCCCTCTCTCATCTTCTTTTCTATGTTCGGTTATTGCCTAATAGCAAATACATTGTGGTTAAACTTTGCTTTCATCTATGGCCTTTCATGAAAGCTTAGAAAGTATAGTGCAGCCAAGGATGACTTGCTGACTCGTTTTTTTTTTATGATCACGCGTTCTCTGTTCATCGGATTTGCATAAAATATGTTGGCAAGTTGCCTTTGGCTACATTTTGCTTTCATCTACTCATGCTTGGCCCATGATGATAATTTGATGTTCAAGTTCTTGGAGGAGCCATACCTAACAGACAACCTAACATCGTTTTATCAAATCTCTGAATTATAATCAATGGGCGTAGAACGCCAATCAAATTGCTACAATACCAATATGCTACATGGGTTCTTCAATATTCCACATAACAGAAAACACCTAAACATACAAAAATTCAAAGTTGAAAATTCAAATCAATATCTAATTATTCAAGAAAAATTGAAAAAAGGGGTATTTTATTTTATTTTTTCCTTGAATTCCAACAAACAAATCTCTGAAATGGGTGTAGCAATCCACTGAAAATTGCTAACAATACCAAATTTCTACATGGGTTCTCCAATATTTAAAATATCAGGCAACATTCAAATACAAAACATCTTCAAAGTTGAAAATTCAATATTTAATCATTCAGGTAAAGAAAAAAAATGGATTTAAAAAAAAATCCAAATCAGTATCTAATCATTCATGTAAAAATCCAAATCAATATCCAAAATGAAAATTTTAAAAACCCTAGCCCTCAAATCAGGAAAAAAAGAGGAAGAAGAAGAAGAAGAAGAAGAAGAAGAAGAAGAAAAAGCACCTGTAGTAGAAGAAAACCTCTAGAAATCGCATCTCGATACACTTCTTTGTAAAGCAGAGAAGAGACACTGATGGCTCTCGTCCTCTTCCAAACCCTAGAACGCTAGAGAGAACAAAATTTGATTTCCATTCTCATAGGGGTATTTTTGGTATTAGGATAAAAGAGTGGGGCTATTTTAGTCCCCACAACAATGAAATCACCGTCAATGTGTTCCCTGCTAGAGCTCACACCGCCCGCTTGAAAGAGCAACTAAAAATTGCTCTTTTAAAGAGACCTAAAATCAGCTCTTTCACTCTGAAAGATTAGAGAGCACTTACAACCAAACACACCTTTGTTAAACTGCTCTATAAAAGAGCAGAGAGCTACTTTTTGCTTCAAAAGAGCTAACCCAAACACAACCTAAGGGAGGTTATAAATTTTTATATGGATTTTTATGGGATACATGGATATTTAAAGGTGCATATATATATATATATAGAGAGAGAGAGAGAGAGAGAGAGAGAGAGATAGATAGATAGATAGATAGATATATAGATAGATAGATAGATAGATAGAAAAATAGATAGATATCATCATCATCATCATCATAACCATATCCAATTTGTTTGGGTTCGTCTTTCCAAGTCCTATTTCTGCACTTGTTTCTAATCATCTCTGAGCCCCTTGCAACTCCACAATCCTTCATGTCACTTCTCATTGCTTCCCTCCAGGTCTTCAATGGTCTTCCTCTTCTCCTACTTCCTTGTGCTTGTAACGTCTCAGTCCTTCGTACATGGTCTGTTTTTAACTTCCAATGGAAATGCCCAAACTAATTCAAACGACATTCCGTAATTTTCTCCTTTATAAGTGCAACTCTCAAATCTCCTCTTATTTACTTGTTCCTAATTTTTTCTTGTTACTCTATTCACCCATCTTACAATGCGCATCTTAACCCATGCACTCTTATCTCTTTTCGTTTTTTCATTGCCCAACATTCCACACCATAGCATGGTAAGTCTTATCGCTATCTTATAAAACATCCATTCCATCGAGGTGGGGCTCTTCGGTTGCATAATACTCTACTTGCTCGTCTCCATTTTATCTATCCTGAATAAACTTATTTGTGATGTCCTCCTTAAATCAACCATTTGATTGTAAAGTAAAGCTTAAATATCAATCTATGGTAAGTGGCACTAGATGATTTTATATTTTTACTAAACCGTCCTCCAACCTATCATGTTCATTAAAGTTGCACTCCACATATTATGTCTTTGTTCTAGTTATTTTTAAACCTCTTGACTCTAAGATCCCTCATAAAGCCAACTTATTATATACTTATTTCCTTGTTTGCGTGATTAGTATACCCCTTATCATTCATAAATAACATGCACAAAGGAATCTCTTCTTGTATGTCTATGGTGAACGCATCCATGATTAGGAAAATAAGGACTCAGGGCAAACCCTTGATGCAACCCTGCTTAGACCGGGAACTCATTTGTCTTTCCGCATGTAGTTCTTACACTAGTTACAGCCCTTTCATACATGTCTTGGATAATATTAATATATAAGTTCAAGATGCATTTCTTCCTTAGCTTCCACCAGAGTATCTGTCTTGACATGTTGTCATAAGCTTTTTCTAGATAATAAACACCATATGTAAGTTTTTCCTTCGCCCCCTAAACTTTTTCTGTAACTTGCCTTGATAAGAAAATGGTTTGAGTTATATATTATGACTAGTCGCCTATGTAAAATATAGTTGTCTTACAAATATATGACGTGGCTATTGTAAGTAGGTTTGAATATTTTATTATTGAATAAATGAATTTTTTCTTTTAAGGTAGAAGCTTGAAGTTGTCTCCCTTTAGTCAGTTCCTTTACTCTCTCGTTTTCTTATTTGGAGGTACATGAATTTTTTATGGTCTTCCTCGGGTACATCAGTTAATATGAGAACAAGTTGATCTAAGGGATCCTTGTGAATTCCTAGTGCATGATTGCCTAGAAAACCATGGTGACATGAGGAACCTGTGACAAAGGAAGATGAATGTGTGGAGGACTAAAACAAGAGATTATGCTTATCCAAGAGCTGATCAATCTAAGTATCACAACTTGTGTTGCGTCAAGATGAATGATTATGCCAAAATTTTCAACTTCGCATCATCGCGAGTATTCATGAGTCAAATCAAGGAACTCCCGAGAATGTTCATGAAGGTGCTGACAACAAGTCAGATGGTGACAATGCCTATTGGGAAGGTGATCAATTAGAAGATACCTAGTTCAAGCATTGGAGTGAACTAGAGATAATGAAATTCACTTTGATGCAACAGATTTTCATTGTAAATTGCAGTCGAACAAATTTCTAGATTGGCTAGAAGGTTGTGGCTTATTCTTTTAGCGGATGGGATTGATGTGAAGGTTAATTTTTTTAGCTTGAAGTTGAAAAGGAACACATTACTATGGTGGAAGCAAGTTAAATTGTACAGACGATGGAACAAAGAAGTGCACGTGTCAAAAGCTAAAGGGTAAACTTTGTCGATGATTCTTCTATCAAATTATCATCTTGTGTTATTCCAACCATTTGCATCACTTGGGCAAGCGAACAAGTTTGTGGATTAATAAACAGAGACATTGTATCAATTTAAGAATTATTTAGAAGATTCTAAAGAACAATTATTGCTTGCTTTATGGGCTGCGATAGCCAATTCAAAATCACACCCAGCTTCACCTGTTATGGTGAGTCCATGATGCATATTAATTAGCAATTTTGGAGCTTCAAGCTGGACTGAGAAGCTACGAGGAGTGCAATGGGAGGTTCCTAACTCTACCCAAATCAATTTTCAACCAAACCATAGTCAAGGAGGAGGCAATAAGAGTTGGGAACAACTTTTTGGCATGCATTTCTCAAGGCAACTTACAAGTTTTTAAGTGCCATAAATTCAAACATCATTCTTTTGAATGCTCTATGCCACATTTCACAAGCTACCCTAGTGGAGTAGAAGGAGGTGATTTTGGGTAACCATGAGGCACATGGTAATGCTTAGAGTGACACAATTTATGACAAGACAATGATTTTTAAAGACGACCTAGAGGAAATGTCCTCGAGTGTTAAATAAGAAAAGATATAGAATGCGAAGCTCTAGTCATGCGTAAGAAGACATTGGCGTCAAAAGTATGAGATGAGTAGCATTTATTACATCTAGCTTCTTTTGTATCATCACTTGCATGGTTCAACATATCATCCGGAACTGATACGATACATATCGGTATTGGACTATACATTGGTATATATCGACCCATATATGTATGTATCGGTCAATGCATACCAATGTATCGTCCTATGCCAATACATGTATGTGTTGGAGCTGGCTGATATGTATTGGAAAACTGAGATTTTGAACCTTGATCAATTGCAAGTCCTATGGGAAGTTGTGTATTCCCATCGCAGAAGAACTTCTTTTAAGGACTAGAAGTTCAATCAACCGTACAATTTCTGGTTCAAGCAAGGCAATTAGGTACTAATGTCGTTTTGATGCCTAGTCATTTTTTAAATCAAAAGGGATTACCAGGACTGTGTTTGGTGTAATCAAGTATATATGGAATGTGTCACATACTGCATAGATGACTATGAAAATTTGATCCTGACGTCACTTACCTAGGAGTAATGAATAGATACACTTTTACGAAGGAAGAGATCAAGGTTCAAAATCTCAGTTTTTCGATACGTATCGGCCAGCTCCAGAACTGATACTTATCGGTATTGGATGATTCATTGGTATATGTCGACCGATACATATCGATCGATATGTGTCGATACCTTCAATGTATCGATTCAAGTGCCCAAAAAACCAATACGTGTCAGACGAAATGTATCGGTTCCAGACGGTATTTTGAACCATTGAAGAGAGAGTTCTCAAGTAACTCTTCTTCCTTACTAAGAACTATGATGCGGGGAAATGTTCATTGAGCCCTATGCTCTTCGTGGAATCGAGTACCAAGGTTCATGATGATTTGAGTGAAGATTGGAAGGTTGACAAAGCATACTCAAGGGCAAGTTTCTCCCAATTAGTGGAGAATGATGCAACGAGAGGTTTTTAGTTTTTCTCTCTGAGTTTTTTACTCTCTTGCCCAAATATTACTTTATTTTGTTAGGGACTCTTTAATTAGGTCATTTCTTAGTGATCCCTTTGTTTTAGCGATGGGGAGTCATAAATAGGAAGTTTGGTTAAGAATTAAGATAGGACTCTTTCCTAGCTGCTTAAGTTAGGTTTTTTGATTAGTTACTTTTTTGGATAGACTTTAAGGGGGAGATAAATCTCACACGGAAAGTCATTATAAATGTTGGAATATTTCATATTATAGGTTTGAAATATGTTAGAGGTATTAATTGTATGTATGGGAGTTTGAAGAATGTCACTACTTAAAATTTTAAGTGTTGATAAGGTATGTAAGACATGGATCAAAATTTCGTACGATACCGATACGTATCGGACGAAACGTATTGGTTTTGGACTTGAACGATACAATACATTGGGTTTTTATTGCCTCCCTTAAAAAACAGTCAAATTATCGTTCAAAGTATCGTTCGTATCATGGATCAAAATATCGGAATTTCGATACGTATCGTCCTGAACTCCAGGACAATACGTATCGCATATCGTCCGATACATTGAATGTATTGTTTTGATACAAATTTTTTTTTTTTTCAAAAAAATCCCAAAAAATCAAATTATCGGACGATACGGAAGATAATTTGAATGTATCATCCGACAATTTGGCCAAATGGGGTCCCTGTCAATTTGCCAAATTATCGAACGATACATTCAAATTATCGTCCGATAATTTGAAATTATCGTCCGTATCGTCTGTATCAGACGATAATTTGAATTTATCGTCTGATAATTTGGCCAAGTGGGGTCCCTGTTAATCTGCCAAATTATCGGGCGATACATGCAAATTATTGTCTGATAGTTTGAAATTATCGTCCGTATCGTCCGATGCGGACGATAATTTCAATGTATCGTCCGATAATTAGGTGGTTTTGGTGGGTACTTGGTAAAAACCCAATTTACCATATCGTTGGGGGCCAAAAACGATACGTATCAGTATCGTCCGATATTTTGACCCATGGTTCGTATCGTTCGTATTGGACAATAATTTGAAATTATTTCAAATTATATCGGTTTTGTTGTTTTTTTTTTTAGGGAAAAACCGGAATGTATCGTCCGGAACCAATACGTATCATTTTTGGGGCTGGACGATATGTATCGAAAAACGAGATTTTGATCCATGATGTAAGAGAGAGAGAAAGTATAGATAGGAATAGTCGTCATATTGATAGAGTTACTTTGCTTATGTTATGTACAGATCTGTGTGAGCATTAACTTTCTAACTTAAAGATAGGACAAATGAAGTAGCAAGATGTAGCCTCTTGAGTTAACTGTATCTTCCTCCGTTTTCACCATCTCTATCTTCTTCCTCTCATTCTCCTTCCTTTTCTTCTTTTTATTCTTTATTCAACAATGCTTTTATTCCTGTTTTAGTTTGCAACACAGTCTCAGCGCCCACCCTGGGCTAGGTTTTTGCTGCATGATTCCTGTTTCAGCACGGCAGCAAAGCCTTCTTCTTCAGCATCATCTCATTTCAGCTACTGCAGCAATTTCCAGCAATAAGTCTCGTGTTTTCTCCAGCAACAATTATTTCATTTACTGCTTTTCATTTCCAGCAATTTTTTTTTTCTTTTTCAGCTGCGACATCTCTTAGTTGTATCTCATTTTTCTGATCTGCAGCAGTACATCAACTTCATCATTTTCTGCTTCTCATTGCCGTTAATGCCTCTTTTATGTTTCTGCCAACAGTGGTTCCCCTTCTCATCTCTTCATCCTCATTCCTTACTTTTCCCTTTTTTCACAGCATCTTCCCAGATCTTGCTGATGTCAGCCTATGGTTGCTGGCGTCAGCTGTAGGTCAGTTCTTGGACTCAATCTTCTTAGGTGCTATTATATGGTTCAATAAGCTCTTTTTTCTCGTCTTTATCGTTATGTTCATATCTGTTTTGGATACCAAATCATGGATGCCTTCCTTTTATTTTATTTTTTTAATCGGTATTCTGGATGCTTCCATTGCTTTTCTATTTCTCCCAAAAGCTGGTTTTCACTGTTTTCTTGACCATGGGATCTATCCAAGCGTTAGATCTATGAATGTTTGTTAGGAAGAACTGGTCGGTTTTTTATTAGGAACCATTGCTTGGTTTTTCATGGTTTTACTTTTTTTTCTTTTTCTGTTTGTTTACTCCTGGTTTCTGCTATAACTGTGAATAGTGATCTGTGTGGGTTCTATTTTGCTGGTTGTTAATTGTTTGGGTAGCTACACATGTTTGAGCAGTGGTGTTCGAATTTTTTGAGCTCTATTTGATAGTTGTAAGGGGGTTTGAATTTTGAAGGCCCTGTTTTAACATGTCAAGGTTTGTACAGGTGCAGTGACGTATAAATTGTTAGCGTAAATTTTTTGCTATTGAGCTGAAATGGTATAGAGGCAGATTTGTGCCTCTTGTGCTGCAATTCCTATTTTTAAGCATAATAATGCTCTTGGTCCTCATCTTATCAGCTGGACATGGGTTTCTTGGCTGTGATTCCTGTTGCTTTTCCTTCTACTGCTGCTACTTCTCACTCTACTTTTATTTGCTCCTGTGGATCCTACTAGAGGTGTTTGTTTGATCCCCGTCTTGGATTACGTGTGTTATGCATATTGCTACTGGGTACTGCCGTTCCTCTTTGATATTGATCTGCGAGTCATTATTGTTGGCCTTATGACCATTATTTTTTGTGCCAAGAACAATATGTTGTTTTAGGCTAAGTATTTATCCACTTGTTTGGACTTTGGGATATGTGCAATGGCCATGTGAGTGCAAATGTTTGCACCTTGTTGTTATCGTTGTTGGCCCTTGAGTGCAAGCTGTTGCACCAACTTATAGTTATTATATTGCACAAGTGTTGCACACATATTGTGACCATATCAAGTCATGGGAGATGATGGTATATACATGTGTATTTTATGTATTTGTTGGGAAGTTGGCATCATTATCGTAGATGCTCAACTTAGGAGTAATGTTAGAGGTATTTGATTGGATGTGTGAGAGCTAGAAGAATGTTAGCGCTTAACATATTAACTTTAGTGTTGAGAAAGCATGTAAAAGAGAGTATAGTTAGGAACAGTCTCACACATCAGTATTGTTACTTCTTAATTCTTATGTTATGTACTGCTCTATATAAGAGCATTAACTTTTTAACGTAAAGTAGAACAAATGAAGTAGCAAGCGCTAGCCTTTTGAGTTAACTGTGTCTCCTTCTCTCTTTCTCTCTCTCGTCTTCTTTCTCTCCTTTTTCTTCTTCCTTTTATTCTGTGTACAATAATCATTTTATTCCTGTTTAGTTTGCAACAAATAGAGAATATATATCTTTTAAGGTAGAAGCTTTATTTAGTTGGTTTGCTCCCTCATTTGCTTGTTTTGAGGTATGTGGCTTTGTTGCTGTATTTATTTGTCACTTTCCTCGGATTACATCAGTAGCCACCATCCTTTGAGTCTTTAAAAGATTTGGCTAATTGCCATTGCAATTAGAAGTAACTGTGTATCTTAACAATATAATATTTTTTTAATTTTATTTTTCATCTTATTAATAATCGATAAAAAAGCAAACTTCTTTGGGGACTACCATCTCCGCCTTTCCTAGGTCATAACTACTATTGACTTTCTAGGAGTCAAGGCCCATTTGTAACCTTCGCATTGCCATTTTATCGATGTAATAGGTCCTGTCCTGATGATCTGGTGATGTGAAAGATAATTGGCATTGTATAAAGGGACAATTTTCTATATACTCAACTTCTAAGTATTCAAATTTATTTGTCATCCTTCGGAAAATAACATGGGTACCATCAGCATCAGTCTTCTATTTGGAGAGATATGTTTGCTACTACGTTGATTCTAACACTAGTGAAGACTGAACTTTGAAAAGATAAGAAGATAAATAGTGATGGGTTAATATTTCTAATTTATATACAATTCAAACCAGTTGGACTGATTGTCAGACAATTCAAGTGCTTAGCACCTTACTGTAATACCTTGTGGTTTGAAGTTGTGTTGAAGCTGTTGTTGTTTCAGTGGGTTTTCCATCCATTCCTTTGAAATTTCCTTTTGACCTCTTTAAGCATGAATAATTGCAAAGATGAAATTTTTACAACTAGGTTTTCATTATTCTTAGACCTTTTTACATATGTTGTGCAAATCAAAATCTATTGGGCATTCAAAGTCTTGAACTTGCAATCATAAAGGATTACTAATAGTTTTGTCATTTAGGCTGCGCTTAAATGTCCAACAAAGTCGCAACGTTTGTAACTTATTATTATAATATATATATATATATATATATATATTTTTTCCATATTTTTTTAAGTTTCAAGTAAAACTTGGAAACTTCGGAAAAAAACAGCCTTTTGAAATTGGAAATGATATGTTTTTTTAAGATTGTAGTTTAGCGGGAACTTTGTAAAATGCCACATTTTTTATTTATTTATAGACGTCACGACTTTGGTGGACATCCAAATGCATAATTCACTTGGTCTTGTAGTATTTGCAGATAGGATCATGGTATGCTGAGTTAAGAGGGCATGCACGTTATTGTATGTTATATAGAGTTAGGAGTTGTTTCTATATTATTATTATTATTATTATTATTGTTATTATTATTGTACAGTGCATCGTATACTTTCTATTTACAAATTTTTCTGTCATTGCATTAGGGTGAGATTTTTACCCAAAATGCAGTGAGCACATTTTCTCTCACCTAGTTCTTTACGATTATTTTGACATGGTATATGTTAAAATGGTAGGTCCTGTCATGGCATCAGATCCTAGATCATAGTCTGTGTTCTCTACAGATTCATGTTTGGGAGAGGTTCCAATTTATATTGGTTTTTGTAGGGGTTTTTATACTTGTTATCTGGTGACATTTTTTACTGAAATCTTCTCTAATTTTTAAAGAGATTGCAGCTTCAGGATTTGTGGTGATTTTTTTTGTTAATTCCCTAAAATTTCGTAGGAATAAATTTTTTATGCTTATTTGATGTCAACCTAAAATTACTCGTATTGCTCTGTTTATCGATTGATTCAGTTTGGTTGATATGGATACTTAATATTTTTCTTCCATATATGGGACAATGCGATGATGATGATTTCTGAAGTTTATTTTCTTTTACTCTTTTCCCTTGTGATTTGGGATATTGTTTATATATCCTGGTCTTTCTTCACTCGAATTTGATTTCAGAATCATCTGAATTTTGTGATTATGTTTTTCTTGGCTGTATTAATGGATCCAAATTAGTCAATAGCCTTCATTTGAGCACAATGACTTTCTCTTATAATTGGGTTTATATACACTTTTTGTATTAATTTTTTTATTTGGGTTCATATACATTCTCAGGTATCTGGTTTTTCTTTTCTCAGGTTTTGGCTTCTGAGGATGATCAGGACGCCTTGTCAACAGACCCGGATGAACTTATTGATTCTGAAGATAGTGAAGGAATAAGTGGCGATGAAGAAGACATCTTTAGAAACCTTCTTGCCAGAGCAGGGTTTCACCTTACATATGGAGATAATCCTTCACAGCCTCAGGTCACTTTAAGGGAAAAGCTTTTAATGGATGCTGGTGCTATAGCTGGCTTTCTGACTGGACTTCGGGTTTATCTTGATGACCCGGCTAAAGTAAAGCGTTTGCTTCTCCCAACCAAGCTCTCGAGTAGTAGTTGTGGGAGAAAGGAGGTCACAAAGGATGATGCAACTTCTCCTAGTTTAATGAACTTGTTGATGGGGGTTAAAGTATTGCAGCAGGCAATAATTGACTTGCTCTTGGATATAATGGTTGAGTGCTGCCAACCATCAGAAGGGAAAACAGGTGATGATTTCTCTGATGTGAATTCAAAACCATTTCACGATAGTAACGGTGCTACCAATCTGTCGGAGTCTAGCAGGGAAAATGGTGTACCAGAGTCTGTGAAGTGTCCTGTAAACCAGAGACTGGATACCATTGAAGCTGAGAGTACCTGTACATATGCAGTTCAAAGCTCAGATCTTACGAGAACCAATGCACCTGAAAAGGCTGTTCCTGGACAGCCTATTTTCCCTCCGGAAACATCGGCAGGGGATCTGTCTCTAGATGATAGTTTCAGTCGAACTCCCAAGGTACATTAATTACCTTTATATATATATGTGTGTGTGTGTGTGTGTATGTTGATAACCTGGGTGTCCGGGCCTCTTAGAGCACCTGACTAATCCCAGCGGCACGTGCACTCCCCAAGTTAGCGCACATGCCGCGTCAACACGGTATATATATCCCTAGGGTGGCCTCAAAGGGGGGGGGATTCGAACTCAGGTCGCCTGCTTCCTGAGGCAGGTACCTGGCCAGCTCGCCCTTGAGGCTAACCTTTATGGATATCATGATTCCTCAGCTTAGTTGCTATAGATTAACTGGTTGAACAAATTCTGTTTTTAGACCAAATGGCCAGAGCAGTCTGAGGAGCTCTTGGGATTGATTGTAAATTCATTGAGAGCCCTAGATGGCGCTGTTCCACAAGGTTGTCCAGAACCAAGGAGAAGGCCGCAGTCAGCGCAAAAGATTGCTCTTGTACTCGATAAAGCTCCAAAACATCTACAACCAGACTTAGTTGCTCTGGTACCAAAATTAGTAGATCATTCAGAACATCCTCTTGCTGCTTGTGCTCTTTTGGATCGGCTTCAGAAGCCGGATGCTGAACCTGCATTGCAACTGCCTGTAACATTTTCTTCTTTACATTTTTTATGCAGCCTCAGATTTTTAGTTGTAAGGATTTTTATTAATTTACAATTTACAACGGAGTAAATTTCTATCTGGGTTTTGAAATATATGTTTTACTTATTCAATAATTTTTATCTCTTCTTGCTAAATCTCCCGTTTAATTAAGAAAATTATGTCTTCAGGTTTTGGGTGCTCTTAGTCAGTTGGAATTTGGCAGTGAGGTGTGGGAACGCGTGTTGTTTCAAGCTTTCAAATTGTTGACAGATTCTAATGACGAAGCACTTACAGCAGCCATGAGTTTTGTTTTCAAAGCCGCATCTCAGTGTCAGCATATTCCTCAAGCAGTATGCATCCTGTAACTTTTCATGTCATTTTTGAGGTCTGCTTAATAGTATCATTTGTACTTCTGGCTATTTGGTTATTCTTATTATTATTTTTAAATTTCTTCGTATTCCATTATTGTAGGTTAGAGCAGTCCGTGCCAGGCTGAAAGGTTTGGGTGCTGATGTGTCACCATGCATGCTGGATGTTCTAAGCAACACCATTAATACTTCGATGGATGTTGCTGAAGCTATGTTAAAAGATATTGATTCCGATTGTGAACTTGCTGACAGTTGCATACCACCTTGTAGGCTCTTTTCTTATGGTGATAATGGGCTTAATGTGGAAGGCTTGCATGTGACAGATGGGCAGGTTCTTACCGGAGACCATCATATATCTGATATTTATAGCCTGATAGAGATGTTATCTATACCTTGCATTGCTGTTGAAGCTTCACGGGCTTTCGAGAGAGCCGTTGCTCGAGGCTCCATTGTGGAGCAATCAGTGGCCATGGTCTTGGAAAGACGCCATTCCCAAAGATTGAGGACTAGTTCTAGATCTGTTGCCGATACCTCTCAGAGTAACGATATTCTAGCGGAAGGGAAAAACAATGAATCATCACCCGTCCAAGAAGATGATTTTACTTCAGTTCTTGGTCTTGCTGAAGCATTGTCCCTTTCGAGAAGTACTAGAGTGCAGGAGTTTGTGAGGATGCTTTATGCAATAGTGTTTAAAGTGTATGGTGATGAGGGTAATCATGGAAAGATGTTAAAAAGACTTGTTGACCGCGCCACCAGTACCACAGATAATTGTCATGAGGTAGATTTAGATTTGGATATTTTGGCATTCCTTGTCCGGGAAGAAGGGATTGCAAGACCAGTTTTGAGCATGATGCGGGAGGTTGCTGAACTTGCAAATGTTGATCGTGCTGCTCTTTGGCATCAGTTATGTGCTAGTGAAAATGAAAATATGCGAGTTCGTGAGGAAAGTCAAGCCGAGCTTTCAACTATTGCTAGAGAAAAAGCCACTCTGTCCCAAAAACTAAGTGAATTAGAGGCAACCAATAATCGGCTAAAGGTGCCTAACATCTTAAACAATACCCAACATTTGTTACTAATTTGTATAGAATTTATTTGAGTTGACATTTAAAAAAAAAAAATTGCAGTCGGAGTTGAGAGCGGAAGTGGACCGTTCTTCTCGGGAAAAGAAGGAGCTTTCTGAACAGATACAAGAAAATGAGAATCAGCTTGAATGGATTAGATCAGAACGAGATGATGAAATTGCAAAGCTCTCTGCTGATAAAAAAGTCCTTCAAGAACGTCTTCATGATGCAGAGACACAGCTTTCTCAGTTAAAGTCTCGCAAGCGTGATGAATTAAAGGTAAATAAGTATTTTAATACTCTTGCTATTCAAAGAAACAATGACACAACATTTTTCCACTCCTCTTTCTGGTTCGAGATGCAATACACATTTCAAATGGCTAAGCATAACATAATTGTATCATAAATTGGCCATCTTATGTTTAAGTTTTTTGAAATGTTTTGGAATGTACTGGTTTATGCCTTAGTCAGTAGGGTAGTTTTTATGACATCTCGTCACATTGATGCCAACACAGGGCCACATTCTATGCAGCAATGCGTAATGGCTGGAATATGGTGCTTATGGGATGCGAGAAATAGTAGGATTTTCAGTGAGAAAATTATCATTGATTTAAGCAACGGTAGGAAGATGAGATTTCATGTCCATTTTTGGGCCTCAATATCTTTAAGGTTTCCAGGGTTAGGAATCAATGACATACTTGGAAGCTGAATTGGACAATATAAGATAAAGCTCTGGCCAAGCGGGTTGCACTGCCTCCAAATTCCTTAAAACTAAATTATGAGGGCTTCTTGTTGGGAATTCCGGGTCCGGTTGGTGGGGGGGGGAGGCCTCATTGGCTGATATCTCACTAAAGGAGGTATTCACAAGGATTGCTATGGTAGAAGAGAGGGATCAATTTTTTTTGTAAAACTGCTTCACCTGCGTTTCTTCATCTGATTGATTAATACAGTGGACTTACTATTTTATTAAACAAAATAAAAAAAGAAGTGACCTGGAGAAAGCCTATGATAAATTACCAAGGCAGACAATCTTGTAGACGCTAAGAAGTTTCATCTTGGATGAATATATTATGTTATGATTATCTGTGACATGTATAAAGGAGCAATAATAAGTTTAAGAGCTGCATGTGGGTAGACAATTGAGTTCGTACTTGGAGTTGGGTTGTATCAATGGTCATCTTTATGTCCTTATTCATTTGCGATTATAATAGATAGGTATCTCAATGGGCAGGGTTAGGGCCAGTCTAGGGTTGGGCTAGGGTCAGCCCTGCCCGGGCTGCCAATATTGCAGTCTTGGTCCTGCCCTTGTCATGGCCAAGATGTACACAACCCAACCTGGCCCTAGGCAGGGCCGGGCTGCTGGCCAAATTTTTCTAAAAACATATTGTTTTCTTTAAACTTACTAATAGAATGTTTTTGATAATACTTTTAATTTTTTTTTAAATAATAGTTTTAAATCGTCCGCACTTGTAAGAGTAAATAGACAGAGAGTAGAGAGCTTTGAATTTGAGAGAGATATTTGGGCTCGGCGGTGCTGGCGGTGGGGGCTTTTAATATGAGTCATAGTGACATTTCACTAAAATGCCTCATGAATTAAACCGGTCAATGGTTTAATATGTGGGAATTTTAATAAAATGCATTTTCAAATATACTTTTGTAATATATATATATATATATATATATATATATATATATATATATATATATATATATATATGTATGTAGGTATGTATGTATATAGTATAAAATAAGCTGGGTCGAGCTTGCCTAGGTTTTTTAAACATCTAGTGCAAGCCCAGCCCGGGGCCGAAAAATGCTTAGAGCTTTGAATTTGAGAGAGATATTTGGGCTCGGCAGTGCTGGCGGCAGGGGCTTTTAATATGAGTCATGGTGACATTTCACTAAAATGCCTCATGTATTAAACCGGTCAATGGTTTAATATGTGGGAATTTTAATAAAATGCATCTTTAAATGTACTTTTGTAATATATATATATATATATATATATATATATATATATATATATATATATATATATATATATATATATATGTAGTATAAAATAAGCTGGGCCGAGCTTGCCTAGGTTTTTTAAATATCTAGTGCATGCCCGGCTCGGGGCCGAAAAATGCTTAGCCCGGTCTTGGAATCGGTTATGGGCTTATACACCAAACCCCCCTTTTGTGCAGGCCGGATCATGGCCGGAATGCAGGCCAGCTCGGTCCATTCAGAGCCCTAGTTATGGATGAATCGATAGCGTAAATACAAGATGAGATTCTGTGGTACATGCATATAGATGATGTAGAGCCAACTGGCCATTCAAGAAAGCACATAAACGATAACTTGGAACTGCGGTGAGTGGATTTAGATTTAAGGGGTTTGAACAATGGCAGAACCAAGCTGAGATATATGGAGTGCACATTTGGCAAATTAGAGAGAAGGCATGATGATTTGGTTAAAATACAAAACTACTTAGTGTCGTAATGTGATAGATCTTGCTATATGGGCTCTACAATACAATAGGATGATGGTTTTGATTTTTGAGTGGTTATCTTTCTTTTTTACCGGTAACAAAGACATATATGAACTGAAATATAGATAAAGTACATAGCTGATCGGATTGTAAGAAACTACCTGAGAAGCGAAATCTCACCCCCTCAACACCCTGGGTGCGGTTTGAGGGGTTATCTCAAACAGGATTGTTGTAAGGTGGAGGGAAGTGGGGATAAACAAGTGGTATGTTGTGTGAATGAGTGTTTCTTCGATTGAAAGAGCGTTTTTGTATGTTGTATAGAGTAATGGAAACAAAGAAGTAATAGGATGACAAAGTACATGTGACTGAGGTGCATATGCAAAACTTTTTGTGTTCACACAATCCTTCGGATTAATGGATCGTCCAGTTGGAAATGATAACAGAATGTATAGGTTGTTAGAAGAGAGAATCAATGAAATGTCGTTTGAGATGAGTTGGTCATGTCCATCCGAGATCTGAAGAACCATTGCAAGAAAGATTGCTGTGATAAAAAAAATGAGGAACTTGGAGAAGGGGAAGATAAATAAAGGCTTGGAGTGAAGTAGGGAGAATTGATATGAAGGATTGTGTGGCCGCAAAAAGTTTAGACCTAAAAAGATGACTGGAAATAGGTAATGTTGACCCCAAATATATGGGACAAGCGGACGATGAAGATGAAGTCTAGAAACAAAAAAAACGTGCAATCAATGAAATTATTTGAATCAAATACCAAAAAGAGTTCAATAAAAATGCTGTTATGAAACAAAATGCTAGAGCTATCTTAGAGGCTAAAAATCCTCCCTATAAGTCATTGTGCCTAAAGAACCAACTAAGGTAATATATACGGCTCGAACCCCCTGTCATCCTCCTGATCCACCATAACCCCTATCGACTGGTCGGTATAGCCTAAGTACAGGATTAGAGGTCGCTTGACAAGAGCTATCAATATTGGGGATCACAATTATATTCGACTCATCCCATCGAACCCGTTTTACCAGTTCTTTGAGTAGCGTTCGGTCATAGCCGTAAAACACACTCTGAATTTATAGAGAGTCAAACCCTACTGCTGAATGAACTATTTGTGAGTTCAGTCAGCGGGAAACCAACTCATCTTCCATTGTGTTTCATTGGATTGTAAATAGAGCTGGTATAGGGTAAGCTATTCGCTCAAAATGGTGATTTGGAGTGGGTCACTTTTTGGGATGTGTGCCATGTGGAGTCAACATGCGTGTTGTTTGATGGTATGCCCATGATCTATAGATCTATGAACCCATTCATTTTAAAGGCGGTTGCTGCTTTGAATCACATGATAGACATGTTTTTTCGTCCCAATCTTGAACACCATAGATCTTTAGATCTCTGGCATACCATCAAAAGGCACATATGTTGACTCCACATGGCACACATCCCTAAAAGTGACCCACTCCATATCACCGTTTGGAAAGAGCCAGTTACCCTATACTAGCTTGCATAAATAATAAGTATGGACTTTTTTGTTTATTGAGTTTCGATGCTATTAGATCTTGAATCATTGTGGAAGTCATTTTGCTTAATTGTGTTTCACGGATGGTGATAGGATTGTATTTTTGTTTGTTGAGTTACGATGATATTTGATCTTGAATTATTGTGGAAGTCAAATCCACCTAAAAGATAAAAGTTAAAACATGGCATACTCCAACTAGTTTTTCTGTGAAGACATCTCATACTAATCTAATACAACGTCCTATGGATTTATGAATTAATACCCACGGGAAAGTATCAAGACTCCCTTCAAAGATTGAAGAGCTTCCAAGTTCCTACAGTTGAAATGTCTACATAATGATTCTCGTTTGCACATATCAAATGGTTTCCTTGACTTCCATATCTTTACATGCGTGATTCTGTTTTCTGGATTACAATGTGTCTGCAATTGTTGTTGGATGTAAAATCACTTACATGAAAAGGGTGAAATATGAAACATACATGACATTCTGTGACCGGTTTGTGAAAAATAACTTTACATGCAAATAGAAATTGAATATTACACCTCCCAGGTTTAATTATTGAAAAGCTGATGTGTATAACTGAAGCTGAGGGCTCCCATTGAATCAGCGACCTTTCAACAATTTAAAGTGGCTACAACGTGATTCATTGGATTATGATAAGTGGGCACTTAAGACCCCTAATATATATATGCATTACTTTAGACTAAAAAAATCTAGTTATGGAGTGAATTAAACACTTAAAAAATTATCATTGAGACCGAGTTTATAACTCAATTACAAAATTGTATGAAAATTTCAAATTTTAAGAAAAATTCTCCGGGCAGGTGGTTTACTGAAAATTTCATCGATTAATCAGCGGATTTGGCGATTTGCTAAATTTTCTTAATTTTCCAAATTTTTACGATTTTTTTTTGAGGATCTATACGGCATAGACAACCTGGATGTGCCTTACATATCATAGAGAGTATGACAGTTCAGGAGCAGCACTTGGGGAATAAATCTCAACCAACAAAGCACTCACAATTAGTGACACATAAGGGAATAAATCCCAACAACCCTCACCTTATTAATATAAGGGAGGAAGCAAGCATGGAGTGTAGAACCCACGACCTTAACCCTCACAAAGGAGGGAGGATACCAACTGAGCTACCACTCAATTGGTCAAATTTTTACGATATTGATAAATGCTTCAATCATGCTTTGCATTTTTTTTTTCTTTAGATAGTTAGTTTTCCATGCATGTGGAGTATGTAATGCACCTATTTTATTGCCTAAAAATGTCATTTTCAAGTTTAAATAGGTTAAGATCTATATTTTGTTTTGTATTTTTAAATATTTTATTTATTTTTTATTGCTGTATCTTTCCCGAATTTATCTGAATTAAACAGAACTGGCCCTCAGCTGAATTATTGCCGAATCTGAACTTGGTTGACTATGGTTTATAAGTACTTCTTTATTTCTATCGTTCTTCCCTCCAAATGTAATAAATGATATAGCTCAGCCGAAGAAACTACAGAAATGAAAAAAGGAAGGGCTGAAAATAGCAGCCATGTGATGGGAGCCAAATTTGTATATCACTTGGTCGCTTATCGGATCAAGTGATCTCAATGTGCAACTTCGTGGATTCATGAGAGAGCTGAAAATATGAAATTAAAATAAACATGAAAAATGTGATGAGTCTGATTAATATTGGTCTTGGGTCTTTACGTGCATCGCATCTACATGGCAGAAAAATGATGCAGCCAAAGGAGACTAAAAAAAATAATTTAAAATAAAAAGAATAGCTCAAAGAGGGAGGACTGGTAACTACTTTCGCATGGGTGGAGTCAAATCCTTATAATTATCATGTAGACATATTTAAGTGTTCATGTGATCTCAATGGAGTAATGTTGTGGGGTCATAGGATGTGAGAATCCAACTTACCGGAGATCTTTCTTCACACTTTCACTTGAAATTAAGTAGTGAGAGAGTATTTTATAGCTCACCTAAAAACAAACAGAATTATGACTTTCTTATCTTTCTCGTACATGTTTAATAGGACAAGACCTTGTAAAGGATTTCATTTGCATGACTTCTTAAGAGAGAGAGTGACGGGGACGTCACTAACAAGGATCTAGGTTTCAGGCCATACATGGTATACTGGCGGAAGAAGCGATGGAGGAGCTGGAGAGAAGCCATAAGGATCAGCCTAAGAGGAATGCCCTTACCCAGGCTTGCTCGAGCGAGATTGCTTCAGAATCACGATCAAAAGTTTCTGTCTTTGGTCACTTGAGCAAAGTGGCATAAGGATTCAAGACCAAAAGTTTCTGTCTGAACTCGCTCGAGCGAATTCTGTAGTCGCTCGAGCGAATTCCTGTAGACGCTCGAGCGGGAACCAAATCTGCTCGAGCAAGCCAAGTGACAGGATTTGCCTTTTTTATTCTTTTTTCTTGTTTTATGTGTCAAATGTAAGTTACCCTTTTAGGGTAACATAGTACTTTTCCATTTTAGGGTTATTCCTTTTGTAATGACTATAAAACATATTTTTGTAAGCCATTTTTGGCAGTTGTTGAAAATTAATGAAAGTGCATTGCATTTTGAGCTTGATATGATCTTTGAAGAGTGAGTGTTCTTCCCCGTGATGGGTTTGGTGTAAGGCCAATGGTGTGATGCCCATGGTATCTTTGATCTTCTCTTTTATTCTTGTTCTTTTCTAATTTTCCCCCAATTTTATCAATCTCTTGCATCCAATTTCTTCCCCTTTTAATTGATTGTTCCAATCCCTAACCCTAGATCTAGAACAACCTCGATGTCCATCCTTGTGGACCGAATCTGATCTTAGCCCGTTGATCCATGACCGTTGTTGGGTTCGAGCTTGTTCGATTTGACCCATTAATCGCCTTGATTCAAAAGCCCTAGCGAGGAACTACTGATTCTACCGCGAGCTATGATTTAACGCCCCGGTCGATACGAAGCTAGAGTTCTATCTCTAGGATCGCCCCTTCTGCATTTCCTAACGGATCTCGCGCGTCGGATTGGACCCTACGTGAGCCAAGCATGGTCACTCAAGCGGAATCCCACGAAACCCTAAGGCATTGCTTTAATTTGTGGTTAATTGTTCACTTAATTAGTTTAATTTCAGCAAATTAGAATATCATGGGCATTCATGGATTTTAGGGTCATTGTCCCGCGTCAGTTTTGGTATCAGAGCCTTTAGCTTGTGGTATACTTTGTAAATGCCTACATAATGTTCTCTAGTACAGAGAAACTTCTGGATCTGTTAGCTTGATACGTGGAAGAGATTGCCCTTCATTAGTTTTAGATGTCGACACTAGAAACTGCCTAATACTTTGACCATCTTCAACACACACCATCCCGGCCTCTAAAAAGAGCCCCCATCACAGCCTCCCCAACTGATTCATATGTTTTGACATTGAGAAACTTAAGGAGGAACACTGGATCTCCATTGCAACATTTCCCAAGTCACTCATCTTTCATCAACTTCAAACATTCCCTGACTACGGATGGAGACCTATCAGCAAGCCCCCTCTGAAGAATAATAGTCCGATGTTTAATGCTTAGGGTGTTGGTATAGGAGTGCTTAGCCAAGAAGGCCGCCCAGTGGCCTACTTCACTGAGAAACTCAACGAGGCAAAGCAGAAATATTTCACCTATGATCATGGTAGTCAAGGCGACGCCATAACAAATGACTCCGTAGATCGCCATATATGACCCAATGGCGAGAACTTGACAAATGGCGACGCTATAGCATCGCCATAGTGGTATGGCGCCATAGCTTCGCCATATACGCTCATAAAAAGTTATATAAGCTATCATTTATATTAAAAGATAAGCCATAGTACTTATATAGTTATATTATAAGTTATAAGATACAACTTATAAGTTATTTAACTTATAAAATAACTTATAAAACTCATATAAAAAGGTTGGGAGTTGGGACTTAGGGCTCTTAGAGATCTCTTGCTCTCCGTCTCTCGCTCTCCCTCTCTGCTTCGTCTATCGTCTCTCGATCTCCTTTCTTTGCCAAGATGCCAACTGCAACTTCAGCTGCTTCACCAGCAGTAGCTTCAGCTTTTGCAGCGCCGTTTCTCGTCTATCGTCTCCCGATCTCCCTGGTACGCCATTTTTTTTTTTCTGTTTTTTTTTTTTTTTTTGTTATAATTTTTTTTTTCTGTTTTTCTTCTTTTTTTTTTTCCTGTTTTTATTTTTTCTATTTTTTTCTGTTTTTTGTTTCTGTTTTTTTCTCTGGTTTTCTTGTTTTTTTTTCCTCTATTTTTTCTGAGTTTTTTTTTTTTTTTTTTTTTCTGTTTTTTTGTTCTCTATTTTTTTCTCTGGTTTTCTTGTTTTTTTTTTCCTCTATTTTTTTTTCTCTGTTTTTTGAATATGACTGATTGTATGTTCATTTTTACTTTCATATTTGTTTCACTTTAAAAACCATACCCTAGAAGTATATATATTTTCTTAAATTTTTCTTGTGCTTAGCCTTCCAATTCTAAGGGAAATGAATGAGGTTGTTTAGGATATTAAAATAATAATGATTAATAAATATAAACTTTTTTAAAAATAGTAAAAAAATTAGAAAAAAGAAATAATAATGATTAATAAATATAAATAAAAAATTATAAAAAAAAATAAAAAAATAACAAATAGCCTCGCTACGGCCTGGTGAGCCTCTTCGCCATGTATTCGCCACACCGCCTTAACTACCTTGCCTACGATAAGGAGTTCTATGCAGTCGTAAAATCTCTTTGGTATTGGAAGCATTATCTTAGACCACAAGAATTTGTGCTGTTTTTCTACCATGAAGCCTTAACGCTTTCTTGCTTCCAAAAAAAAGTTGAACCCAAGGCAAGCGACATGGGTCGTGTATCTTCAAGGGTTCACATTCGTGTTGAAGCACATGGCCGGTGCTGAGAATAAGGTGGCTGATGCGCTTAGTCGTCTGGTAGTGACTTTGCAAGTTATGAGCACCGAGGTCGTGGGATTTGAGCAACTGACACAAGTGTATCCCAAGTGCCCAAATTTCAGGGCGGAATACGTTGCTCTCAGTGATAATCCTACTAGCACTAACTCCAAGTATACCCTACAGGACGCGTATTTGTTCTTGAGCAATTGCCTATGCATCCCTCGTACTTCATTGCGTGACTTTCTCATTTGGGAGTTACATGTCGAAGGGATTGTTGGCCGTTTCGAGCACAACAAGACCATTGCGCTCGTCGTGGATAGATTCTTTTGGCCTGGTCTCATGCGAGACGTCGCTCAGATTGTGCGACAATGTCGTACTTGCCAAGTCTCCAAGCAAAGAAGGCAGAATACTGGCTTGTACACTCCTTTGCCTGTACCGCACACGCCTTGGCAAGACATCTTGATGGACTTCGTGCTTGGGCTTCCCAAGACTTTGTGAAAGCATGACTCCATTTTTGTTGTTGTGGACCATTTTTCCAAGATGGTCCACTTCATACCGTGCAACAAGATCTCCGATGGGACCCATACTGCGAAGTTATTTTTTGGAGGTGGTACGCCTCGACAGGTTACCCAAGTCCATTGTGTCGGATAGGGACGTCAAATTCACTTGTTACTTTTGGAAAACCTTATGGCACATGATGGGTACGATGTTCCAATTCTTATCGACATATCACCCTCAAACTGATGGCCAAACGGAAGCCCACCAATAGGAGTTTAGGCAATCTCCTTCGTTGTCTTGTCGGTGACCACATTAGGATATGAGATTCCATTCTACCACTAGCTGAGTTTGCATATAATAATTCCGTCAATAGGTTCACAGGGAGGAGCCCATTTGAAGTGGTGCATGGTCACAAGCCACTCTTTGATCTGATCCCCATATCCGCATCTCACCGCACATCCGAGTCCTCAGATACATTTGCACAACATATTCATGATTTGCATGCTGAAATTAGACGTAAAATTAATTTGAGCAATGATAATTACAAGTTATCCGCAGATTCCCACAAGCGTATCAAGGAATTCAAAATTGGTGAACATATGATGGTTTGAGTTAGGCTTGAACGGTTCCCATCGGGAATCGCGAAGAAGCTCCAAGCTCGCGGCATCGGACCATTCAGGATTGTGGCAAGAAGTGGTTCGAATGCATATGTTCTTGAGCTTCCTCAAGATATGGGGGTTAGTTTAACGTTCAACGTGGAAGATCTAGTAGTTATCTAGGCTCAGCCCCACCCCCTTGCAATCATTCCCAAACGTCCTCTACTCAAGAGCTGACTCAAACCCCGCAACCTATACCACCTTTGCCCCCACGGGAGCTGAAAAGAGATGTGATCAAGAAGATCTTGGATGACGTTGTGGTCTATACTCATGACGGTGGATTTCAGAAATATTTAGTGAAGTGGGTGCAGAAGCCAGAATCGGAGAATACATGGGTCAATGGAGATGATGCCCGCCACCTAGACCCCGACATGCTCGACCGATGTCATGACCGCTCTTCATCAGTAATGAAGCCCTTTTGGTCTGGGGGAATTGATGAGACGCCACCAACAACAATCTAGGTTTCAGGCCGTACATGGTGTATTGATGGAGGAGCCATGGAGTCGCTGGAGAGAAGCTATAAGGATCAACGTAAGAGGAATGCCCTTACCCAGGCTCGCTCGAGCGAGATTGCTGCAGAATCACACCCAAAAGTTTCTGTCTTTGGTCGTTCGAGAGAAGTGACATCAGGATTCAAGACCAAAAGTTTCTGTTTGAACTTGCTCGAGGGAATTCTTGTAGTCGCTCGAGCGGGAACCAAATCCGCTCGAGCGAGCCAAGTGATGGGATTTGCCTTTTTAATCATTTTTTCTTGTTTTCTTTGTGTCAAACGTAACTCACCCTTTTAGGGTAACATAGTACTTTCCCATTTTAGGGTTGTAATTACTATAAAGCATATTTTTGTGAGCCATTTTTGGCAGTGGTTGAAAATTAATGAAAGTGTATTGCATTTTGAGTTTGAGATGAGCTTTGAAGATTGAGTCTTCTTCCCCGTGATGGGTTTGGTGTGAGGCCAAGGGTGTGATGATGCCCATGTTATCTTTGATCTTCTCTTTTATTTTTGTTCTTGTCTAATTTCCCCCCAATTTTGTCAATCTCTTGCATCCAATTTCTTCCCCTTTTAATTGATTGTTCCAATCCCTAACCCTAGATCTAGAATAACCTTGATGTCCATCCTTGTGGATCAAATCCGATCTTAGCCTACCGATTCATGATCGTTGTTGGGCTCGAGCTTGCTCGATTTGCGCCATTAACAGCCTCAATTCAAAAGCCCTAGCGAGGAACTACTAATTCCATCGCGAGCTACGATTTAACGCCCTGACCTAGACGAAGCTAGAGTTCTATCTCAAGGATCGCCCCTTCTGTATTTCCTAACGGATCTCACGTGCCGGATTGGACCCTACGTGAGCCAAGCATGGTCACTTAAGCGGAATCCCACGAAACCCTAAGGTATCGCTTTAATTTGTGGTTAGTTGTTCAATTAATTAGTTTAATTTTGGCAAATTAGCATATCATGGGCATTCATGGATTTTAGGGTCGTTGTCATGCGTCAAAGAGTGGGACCCACGTGATTCTATATTCAAGACTTTTTATTCTTTTTTCTTAGCTTAGACTCAATTAGAAGTCTTTGTTTAGTTAGCATTTAGGTGATATTTTATAAACCAAACTAAGCTAGGCAGTCAGGAGTTAGGACTTAAGAGGATTCTAGTTCATTTAGGTTTTAGGTTTGGCATTTATAAAAAGGAAAGGGGTGCACTACTCTTATTGCCCTATGACTCGTTAATAGTGAGGTTCAAATGAGGAAAGTCTTACGGTGGATACTGCTTTCAAAGATGAGGAAGGGCATAGCAAGCAAAAAATAATTTGGGGGAGTTGGAAATATATAGAGACAGGGATTCCCCCAATAGATCAACCTTTTGAACTGCTGCTGAATCCATGGGCAGGCAAGAGACAACTTGGCAAGGTAAAACATTCTAGTATCCATTGGAAAAGAAGCAAAAGTGATTCCTATATGAATGGCGAGTGAGATGGGAGCAGCCTAAAAACTGTACCTTAGGTGACAAGATCCTATTAATCAAAAGCACTTTATATTTCAGAAATTTTTTAAAAAGTAAGGAGCTTCTCTTTTATTGTGAATTGTTAAGTTGTTTTCAATTTGGCACTTTGCACCAATTTAGAAAATTTTCATCCATGATGCGCTCCAGGCAAGATAGCTCCAAAGTAGACTTTTTGGGGGGCCCACATTGTGATTGGGACAACAGAATTAAGGTAGGAATACCTGAATTCAATGAACTATTATATGCAGACCACTTTTTTGAATTTTTAGGTATGGTGCAGAACTTTTCTAGATGGAAAAATTTACTAAAATACTTGGTATGTATTACATGCCTTCATTTCAATGCCCTGTGTGGGTTAGGAAGTAAATTGAGAAGCTGCAGATGATTTTGTGATTATCGAAAGTGACAAAAAGCACTATTTAATCAATTGAAACTTGGCATGTAGATTGATATTGGAAGGCGGATTGAGGATCAAGAATTTAAAAGCTATGAGCGAAGCCCTTTTAGTAAAGTGCTTATGGAGAGCTGGAAGCGATGAAGATAGCCTTTGAAATTGTTGATGATAGATAAATATGGTGGAAGCCCAAGGAATTGGGGTATCTGCAAGGTTTCAAGGCACATGGATTCAACATTTGGAAGGCCACCTCTGATTTTAGAGAGAAATTTCTGCTGAATATCAGATTCAAAGTTGGTTCTGGCACAGGATAAGGTTTATAAGAGTTTGGAATTATGCTTTATGTGGTAAGCTTCCTTGTTGAAAGAGGTATTGATAAGATCAGAATTCATGTCGCTGTGGCTACTGTCTGAATTTACTTAGTTCGGTTAGGAGCTGAGCACCTCGTACGGCTTTCCACTTCTGCTGTACTTTTCTTTTTTTCTTTTTAATACAAGACATACAAAAATAAAGATTTACTAAATCACGAAGTTTCTCATTATATTTCCACCCAAAACATTCTCATTTTACTATACAGTGATGGTTTTTCTATTTGTTTTGCATGGTTTTATTTCTATCCATTAATTGCTTCAGTAGCTGGTGGTTGGTTTATGATATTTCTAAAGGTGAAGTGTTACATTTCTTACCATATCTCTGGCACGCTGTCATTCTTTTGAATATTGACTAGTGCAATATCAAAGTTTTGCGCATATAGTTGGACAATGACATAGACCTCCCTCTTTTCTTGCAGATTAGCTTCATACTTATCAACAAAGAGTTGGTATTAGGTATCCAACCCGTGCACCAAGGGTTGCACATAGGTCAATTTTCCTCCATCAAAATGGTCAAACCTTGAGAGGTACACAAATATTTATAAGCACACCAATCAGTGAAAATAACTTTTTGGCCTTTCACTGATTTGGCACTCAAATATTTGTGAATCTCCCAAGGGTGGTGGAGGAAGAGACCTGTGTGCCACCATGGTTCGGGTGCCTAATACCCACTCATGCAATGAATTCGCTTCATGTTCTGTTCCCAGGATGTGAATATGAGCATTATATTGTATATTTTCATACTTCTGCTAATAAAATTGCTTTTAATATGTTTTCATATGGCATAGCCTTTAGTTATATTTCATCTGTGGCTTTATTACCGAATAATTCTTTGGATTATTGCAGAGAGTAGTAAAGGAGAAAAATGCACTTGCTGAAAGATTGAAGAATGCAGAAGCTGCGCGGAAAAGATTTGATGAAGAGTTGAAACGCTATGCGACAGAGACTGTGACTAGAGAGGAAGTTCGAAAGTCACTTGAAGATGAAGTCCGGCGTTTGAAACAAACAGTTGGACAGACTGAAGGAGAAAAGCGAGAGAAAGAAGAACAGGTTACTCGATGTGAAGCATATATTGATAGCACCGAGGCAAAGTTGCATGCTTGCCAGGTTTTGCTTCCCCACTTCTCTTTAAGATGCTTTTTTTTTGAGTTTTTACTGATTGGTGAGACAGACTGAAGCCAGTGTTACATATGAACATATATTTTTTTAACATTGCTGTTTTGTACACCGACATTCTAATGGGTTTTTTCGTATCCAGTGGAAAGACATAAATTATCTATGTTATGATTACTTAGGACTACCTTAGTCAAAATTTATGGAAGGCAAAAATTGTATGTTTGCCAGGTTTTCGTCATCCCATTCTTTTACGACACTTTTTCCAAGTTTCTACCAGATGGCGAGATTGAAGTTGATCATATTTCCTTGAAGCTAACGTTGCCAGCTCATTTTGTCCAAATTCTAATAGATTTTTTTTTCGTAGCTTTACTAGTAGGGGTTAACTTTCGAAGGCAGTCAATTGGCTATTTTCCAAAAATCTGTATATCTCTTCTGAGGGGATGTATTTGTTAGGTTTACTGCCCTTCATTTTTAGGGTTTGCAAGAATGGGTCTTCTCAAATAGCTACTGTTCTGACATTAGTGACACATTTGATCTATCAGGTCTTGGGCCTCTTGGCACTATTCAGAAATTTGCAATTGATTGAAACTTTCACGAAGGTTGGAATGAGTCATTTCTGCCAAATCAGGTCAAATCTCCATTAGTCATAAGCCATAAAAAAAGAGGACTCATACTTAGAGATGGTCCACCTGTTAACTTTTTTTTTTTTTTTTTTTTCACTTCATCTCACTACCATGTTTGCTCCCTTAAATTCCAATAATCTATTTGATTCTGTATTGATGCTTATTAAGTATTATCATGCTAGACAAGTTGTACCAACCTTTTATTTGGCAACTTCAAAGCTCATTGTTTATGCTAATGTAACTTTTTAAACAGCGTTAATGTGGTGGAATTAGTATCTTCTTCAGAAGACACGATTTGTAAATTAATTTTTTTTGAACTTATAAATTTTATTTATTCCATAATAAAGAACATACAAGGGAGAACATATCCTGCTAAAATAAGGCTGTAGGAACCCACAAAGTTATTTCAAACAAAAAATTAAATAAAATAGTAGCAATTAATCCCATTCCTACATCTTAGGGTTGCTTCTGGAGACCCACTCACTAGCTAACTTATTGATCCTTAATTTTCCTTCTCCATGTATTTGGATTTAACCTCCATCACTTGGAGAACGTGATCAATTGCTGTAAACTAATGTCCAAAATATCTATATCAGAGGCCATATCACTCACACCTCTGGCTGATATATATTGTTCGATTCCATGGATTTTTATTGAAAAAATAAAAAATAAATCATGGAAAATAGGAAATGTGTTCCTAAATCCAAATCTGGTGTCATTACATATAAATACGTATAATTAGTTACCTTTTACCCATAAATAGCCGCAATTAGGTTCAGCCAGAAATCAGAAAGTAAACTAATACTTGATTGTTGTTAGAAAATGCATATAAATATTGCAAACTAACATAAATACAATTATCAACTATGAGTCATTGACATGAATTTGATAAAGTCATTTATTATAACTGATCAATTGAGAAATAGTATACAATAATACTTAAGGCACAAATGTAATACTAGTAATAAACAAAAATACTAACTAAAGTTCCATTTAAAATAAAGCATTAGTTTTTTTTTAAATTTTTTTTTTTTTTATCAATAAAATAAAGCATTAGTTACGTATCTCAACTTTAAATCCTCAAATTTGTAGAGATGAACAATGTGACTCCAAATAATTATCGATGCCATTTCCCTCTCAACAAAGATAAAAGTCCTAATAAGACTAGTGAGACTTTGCATAGTCATTGCAGTATCAATACTCAATACTGCCTGTAGGAGCATCCGCATATAGACCAAAGTACCTTAAGATGACTTCTTAGTCTTTGGAAGGCTCTCCTGTCCTATCATCGACTGTAAACAGCAGGGCAATCCTCATCTTCACTGCCATATGCATGCTACATCCTTAACCACCATGCTTACGATATTTGTAACCATTACTCTCAACACTAGTATCATTGTCGTGCCCAAGGTATTAACTATTAAACTCGGTTTGAGTTTCGGGTTTCCTTCCGATCTTTGGACCGAGAAAATGGGGTAATTGCACTGTAGAGGGTTGTGTGTGTGTGCAGACCCTGGATATACCTCAAATTCGAGAGGGAACTCATTCATCTCTCCACAAATTAAATTTTTATTCTAGTTACTTCCTTTTCATACATCTCTTTGATAATTTTAATATATTAGTTTATGATGCATTTCTTCCTTAGTCTTTGTCAGATTATTTGGCTCGACACTCTTTTATAAGGCTTTTTCTTGTCAATAAAAATATATTAATTTTTCTCTCCCTAAACTTCTCCATAAGTTGCTTCAATAAGAAAATGACTTGAGTAGATCTTCCGATGTAAATTCAAACTGGTTCTTTGATACTCTTCATTCCTATTTTAGCCTCAACTATTCTCTCTAGAGTTTTATAGTCTGTCTCATTAATTTAATGCGTCAATAGTTGGCCCATTTGTTCTTATAATAAGAGACCACAATGCCCTTTTTCCATTACTTAAGCATTTTTATTTTTTTCAGTATCTTATTGAACAATTTAGTCAACCAATTCAGTCTCCTCTCTCCAATCACAAACCGTATTCCTTCTGGTTCTAATACTTTTGTTTCCTTCATCCTTGCCAAGACTATTTTTACTTCAACGTTCGATACTTCTTATCATTCGTCGATTTGATTCTTCTTCTTTCCCTACTTCCATCGTAATCTATAAATAACTCTTTCCAATAGTTGACCTTTTTATCTTTCTCTAATGCTAGGGCATCTTACTTGGTCAAGATCTCTAGTTTTCTTGGCTCTAATCTTGGAAGTTTGTAAATCTGTCTCGCTGTTTCGAAACTGGTATACATAATTGTCAATTCATGAATTGCCCAACTACTGCATATTGGGCCACCATGAAACGTATTCTGCGCTATCTTAAAGCAACTGTCACACATTGAGTACTTCGTCGCTAACGCTCTCTTCATCTCTCTACTTCCTCTGTCATGGAATGGGCGGGGTGCCCTGATTGCCAAAAGTCCATAAATGCATATGCCTTCTTTCTCGGCTTGAACTTGATCTCTTGGAGCTCTTGCAAACAAACTACCTTTGCCCTCTTTACCACGCAGTTGGATATCATGCTCTTGCTAAAGTTGCTTCTGAACTTACATGACTGCACTATTTACCTTGTGAACTGATTATCTTTCTTCACCATGCTCCAATCCTCTGGTGTGACAATATTGGAGCCATATAGCTCACTGCAGCCCGGTTTCCCATGCGAGAACCAAACATATGGAAATTGATTTCCGCTTTATTTGTGAGAAGATTGCCCGAAGGTAGGCTGCTCATCTCTTCTCATCCCTGGCCAATCAAAGCCACTGGTCATCAGCTTGACCGTTTTGTCTCATCCGATTAGACCAAAGCCACCTTCTAGACGTTCAATTTTTGTTCAGCAGGGATCAGATTGCGGATGCCCGATAGTAAAGAATAACACCAATTACCTTCCTGATTGAAGTATATCCCTATGCACCTCCACATAATCTCTCCTGATTATCCAGCGTGATCAATATCTTCTAACATTGTAAAGCCGAGGCCCAACGGCTTTACGATGAAATTCTATAAAAGTTTTTGGAATTTCATCAAGGAGGACCTCATGGATTTCTTCTGAGAATTCCATGCTAAGAACCACATTGGTCGGAGTTTGAATTCCACGTTCATCTCGCTTATCCCGAAGAAAGAGGGCGCGGGGCGTGGAGGATCTTAAGGATTTCCGACCCATTAGTCTGCTTAATTATTTATACAAGATTTTGTCTAAGGTACTAGCTAATCGTCTCAAGCCTCTCATGGGTAAAAATAATCAAGGTGCCTTCATGCAAGGGAGACAGCAGGTGGATATGGCCACTATTGCACATGAGGTGTTGCACTCGGCTCATCGAAGTAGAAGTCTAGCAGTTCTGCGGAAGGTGGACATGGAGAAGGCGTATGACATGATTAGTTGGGGCTGTCTAGATTACATGATGAGAAGATTTGGTTTTGGGGTCAAGTGGAGGGATTGGATGCGCCGCTGTTACTCTACAGCTTGGTTTTCGGTGATCGTTAATGGGTCGCCGGTGGGATATTTCAAACGCTCTAGAGGTGTTAGACAGGGAGATCCTTTGTCTCCTTTTCTGTTTAACATGGTTGGAGAGGCGTTGGATGGCCTGATTTCTTGGGCCAAGCAGCTCCATTTTCGACATTTGGGTGAGCCTCCAAGGTCGTCGTATCACGCATTTGCAGTATGCAGATGATACAATTCTCTTTTGCAAGGCGGATGCTTTAGAGATTCGGTCGATGCCGGATGTTCTCTCCATCTATGAGGCGGTTTCGGGCCAGCGGGTTAATCTTCACAAATCGATGGTCACCGGGATTGGGGTGGAAGATCAGCTTTTGTTTCGTTTGGCTGAGGTGGCGGATGGGGAAATTGATCAACTCCCCATTTCTTATGTGGGTCTTCCTCTGGGCATCGGTCAGCCCAACGCTAGGTCCTGGGATCCCGTGGTCCAGAGGTTCAAAAAGAGATTGGCATCTTGGAAAGGAAAGCTCCTTAGCAGTAGGGGCAGGCTTCTCTTGGTCAAGACAGTTCTGTCCAGTCTTCCCATTTTCTTCATGTCATTATTTAAGTGCCCTAGGGAAGGCATTCGAAGGCTTGAGAAAATTGAAAGAAACTTTTTCTGGGAAAGCTCTGGTATGGACAAAAGATATCACCTTGTTAGCTGGAAAATTTGTCCATACCACTACCTATGCGTTTCAGTGGGCTGGGTAACCGTAGCTTGCAGCTGGTTAACATTGCTCTTTTGGGGAAATGGTTTTGGCGAGCTGGCATCGAAAGGGAAAGAAATAGCTTGTGGGTCTTTGTGGAGAAGTACGGGTGGCTGGAGGGTTTTTGGGGTGTGAATGTTGACACTAACAACAATTTTTCAGCATGGTGGAAGGGCATTTTCTGGACTTGCCCTCAATTTTCCCGATGAATTCGTTTCAACTGGGGGGATGGTTCTTGTATTCGTTTTTGAGGTGATCCATGGATTGAGCATATACAACATCGCGGTTGACATCCGATGCTCGGTGGCTAATATCTTCTCAGAAGGTGAAGAGGTGGCCTCGTGGGACCTGATCACCAGAAGACCATTGGGGGTTGACTAGCTGGTCCCTTTCCTAAATATGCTGGATTTGCTTTATGGAGCCAATAGAAATCCCAATAGAATTGATGGGCGAGTTTGGACGACAAGTAAGAATGGAGTCTTCCGCATCAAGTTGACACGAGACAATGACCCTAAAATCCGATAATGTCCATGATATGATGATTTGCCGAAATTAAACTAATTAATTAAGTAATCAACCACAAGTTAAAGCGATACCTTCGGGTTTATCGGGATTCCGCTTAGATGCCCATGCTTTGGTTCACGTAGGGTCTAATCCGACGTGCGAGATCCGTTAGGATGGCGGAAGAGGCGATCCGAGAGATAGAACTCTCGCTTCGTCTAGATCGGGGCATTAAATCATAGTTCTTCATGGGGTCGGTAGCTCCTCACTAGGGCTTTGAATGGAAGCGATTAACGACACGAGTTGAATACGCTCAAGTCCAACAACGGTCGTGGATCGACGGGTAAGGTCGAATTCGATCCACGAGGATGAACATTGAGGGTATTCTAGATCTAGGATTTGGGGATTGAGAGAATCAAATGAAAGGAAAATTGGATGTAAGAGGTTGTTGGAGAATAGGGGAATCAAGCAAGAAAAGATAAGAAAGACAATCAAAGATAAATGGGCATCTCAACCTTGGCCTCACACCAAACCCCTCTCGGGGAAGAAGACTCACTCTTCAAACTCCTCACAAGCCAAAATGCAATGCATTCTCATTCATTAATCCAAGTGCCATAAATGGCTTACAAAATATTCTTTATAGTAATTACAAGGGGAATAATCCCTAAAATGGCAAAGTACGAAATTACCTTAATGGCAATTTATATTAGGAAACAAAAGAACAAAATCTAAGGATCACAAGGAAAATTACGTCACTTAGCCGTTGGGGCAGCAGGGATTTCCACGGACGTCCGTCCTGGGGCTCGCGGATGTCCATCGTTGGAGGCCACGAACGTCCGTAATGGTCACGGGCGTCCGTGCTCACTAAAACAGTGAGCACTCCAAAATCCGGACGTCCGTGCTAAAAAAAAATAGTGGGCACCCTTATTTCCGGACGTCCATCCTGACCTTGCGGATGTTCGTCGCCTGATGTCGCTTGGTGCTCCCGGGCAAATCTCTAGAGCCTTTCTTTGGTGGTTCTTGACATTCCTTGGCCTTTCAGTCACTTCTTCCGCCTTTGGTACACCTTGTACGTCTTGAACCTTAGGTCCCTGTTGGTGTCGTCCCCGTCAATTCCCCCCAGACCGAAAGGGCTTCATCACCCATGAAGAACGATCATGGTAGCGATCTAGCATGTCGGGGTCTAGGCGGCGGACTTCGTCTTCAGTGACCCATATATTTTCGGATTCCGACTTTTGGATCCACTTCACCAAGTACCTTTGAAACCCCCCTTCATGGGTGGAGACCACATGATCATCTAGGATCTCCTCAATCACATATCATTGCTCGAATTAATTTTACGTCTAATTTCGGCATGCAAATTGTGAATATGTTGTGCAAATGTATCCGCAGACTCGGATGCGTGGTGAGATGCGGACATAGGAATCAAATTTAAGGGTGTTCTTGGTTTGTGACCATGCACTACCTCAAATGGACTCTTACCTGTGGACCTATTGACGGAGTTGTTGTATGCAAACTCAGCTAGTGGTAGAATGGAGTCCCAAGTCCTAATGTGATCACCAATAGGACAACGAAGGAGATTGCCTAAACTCCTATTGGTGGCTTCCGTTTGACTATCGGTTTGATGGTGATATGCCGATGAAAATGGGAGCATCGTACCCATCATGTGCCATAGGGTTTTCCAAATGGTTTTGGGTAATCCATGGAGTCACTACCTCACTGAAAAATAACTTTGCAATATGGGTTGCGTCGGTGGTCTTGTTGCAAGGTATGAAGTGGGCTATTTTGAAAAATCGGTCCACAATGACAAAAATGGAATCGTGCCTTTTCAATGTCTTGGGGAGCCCAAACACGAAGTCCATTGAAACGTCTTGCCAAGGCGTGTGCGGTACCGGCAAAGGAGTGTACAAGCCGGTATTTTGTCTCCTTTGCTTGGAAACTTGGCACGTGCGACATTAACGGACGATCCGGGCGGCATCTCGCATAAGACTAGGCCAAAAGAATCTATCTTCAACAAGCACGATGATCTTGTTGCGCCCAAAATGACCGGCAATCCCTCCGGCATGCAACTCCCAAGTGAGGAAGTCGCGCAATGATGTGCGAGGGATGCATAGGCGATTTCCCATAAACATATACCCATCCTGCAGGGTATACTTGGAGTTAGCGTTGGGCGGATTGTCCCATAGAGCAATGTATTCCGCCCTAAAATCTAGGCACTCGGGATAGTCTTGGATCAATTACTCAAACCCCATGACCTCGATGCTCATGGCTTGCAAAGTCGTTACCCGACGACTCAGTGCATCCGCTGCTTGGTTCTCAGCATCGGCCTTGTGCTTCAACAAGAATGTGAACCCTTGAAGATACTCGATCCACATCGTGTGTCTTGTGTTCAACTTCTTTTGGGAAGCAAGGAAGCGTAAGGCTTCATGGTAAAAAAATAGCACAAATTCCTGCTAAGGTAATGTTTTCAATACCAAAAAATCGGACGACCACATAGAACTCCTTATCATAGGTGGAGTATTTCTGCTTTGCCTCGTTGAGTTTTTCACTAAAGTAAGCCACGGGGTGGCCTTCTTGGCTAAGCACTCCTCCTATGCCTACACCCGAAGCGTCATAAGCGACCTCAAAGACTTTCGAAAAGTCCGGTAGGCACATGACGGGTGCACTAGACATTTTCCTTTTTATCTCGGCAAAGGCCTTCGTCGCGACTTTGCTCCATTGAAACTCCCATTTCTTCATATGATCGGTGATGGGAGCCATAATGGTGCTAAAGTTTCGAATGAAGCGACGATAGAAGGTGGCCAACCCATGGAAGTTACGGACATCATGTATGTTCCTAGGCTCGGACCACTCTACAATAGCCTTTACCTTTTCCGGGTCCGCAACTATACCATTGGCTGAGACAATGAACCCCAAGAAGACAACGAATGCATGAATGTACACTTCTTGAAGTTCGCATACAGTTTTTCTCCTATCAATGTTTCACAAACCAACCGAAGGTAGATCAAGTGCTGCTCCTTGCCGTGACTATAGATCAAAATGTCATCAAAATACACCACAAGGAACTTCCCGATAAATGGTCACAACACTTGGGTCATGAGCCTTATGAAGGTGC
Source organism: Chloranthus sessilifolius (assembly GCA_021018995.1). Lineage (NCBI taxonomy): Eukaryota > Viridiplantae > Streptophyta > Magnoliopsida > Chloranthales > Chloranthaceae > Chloranthus > Chloranthus sessilifolius. Next base: position 101,129,390 of record CM037589.1, read on the forward strand.
TTGGGGCATTTGAAAGCCCAAAAGGCATGACCATCTACTCATAAAGGCCATCCTTAGTCTTGAAGGCTGTTTTTCATTCATCACCGGGGCGGATTCGAACTTGATGATAGCCACTCTTGAGATCTATCTTAGAGAAGATAGTGACACCAACCATCATATCCAACATATCATCGAGTCTCGGTATAAGAAACCGATATTTGACCGTAATTTTGTTGATGGCCCATCTATCCACACACATCCGTCACGTGCCATCTTTCTTGGGTGTGAGTAATGCGGGTACGACACATGGGCTCAAGCTCTCTTGGATGAACCCCTTCTGGAGGAGCTCATCAACTTGTCGCGCTAACTCGGCATGTTCAACCGGATTCAACCTATAATGAGGTAGGTTTGGTAGGGTAGATCCGGGAACCAAGTCTATTGCGTGTTGAATGTCACGCATAGGAGGGAGCTCATTGGGCAAATCTTCTGGGAAGACATCCACAAATTCTTTCAAAAATAGCTCAACCTCCTTAGGATAGTCATCCATAGACTCGAGAGCACGTTCAACGGTGATGACAACATACACCACACTCTCATCTAACGACGCTCTCTCAAACTCCGAAGGGCTCATGATATTGATGGTCTTATATTGACTGCCATTCTTCTCAACTTTCTTATCCGATGGTGTCTTGGGAGGCAAGGGGTTTAATTTGATCTTCTTGCCCCCATACATGAACATGCACACATTTGACCGCCTAAGGGGGGTTACGTTCATGTCATAGAGCCACGACCTTCCCAAGATGATATGGTCCACATCCATCGGCACCACATCGCACCATAAGGTGTCCGAATACGAAGCTAATTGTATTGACACAGACACCTTTGGGACACGGGAATGGAAGAGGAGTCGACTCATGTGACTTTGTACGACCTCAGGTGGGGCTCGGGGGTGAGCCCTAAACAGGTAATGATATGTGTTGACATGACATTCGTGCGACTCCCGCTATCCACGATGACTCTACAACTCTTCTCCACACACTTGGCGAAAGTATAGAAAATGTTATTCCTACGCCAATCACCCTTATCTTCACATTGAGGCTGTGCAAGGGCACACCTCACAACCAAGCACTCTTGGGTGCAAACTAATGCTTGATTACCGTCGTCACCCTCATCACTAGGTGTGACTTCCGGTTCATACACTTCCTCTTCTTTAGCCTCTCCCTCATCGACTACTCCTTCAACCAAGAGACTCCTTTGTGGGTCTCTCGTAGGGCATTGGTCGGCAAAGTGGCCAAACCCATGACATTTATAGCACTTGGTTTGAGTGCCACCCTTTGAGGACTCACCTATCGCACCTTTTCCTTTGTCAAACTGGGCATTTGTAGAGTGGGTTGTGTTGGTTTGGGAGGTGGATTTCCAGCAGTAGGCCTTCTTTCTTCGACTCTATGACTACTGGTATGTGGCTCAAATCGTCTCACCACCGTCGTTTTCAAGTACCTCTCAAATTCTTGCACAACGGTGTAACACTCTTCAAGAGTGTCGACGGGGTGCGAGATCAACTCTTTTTGGAGGTCCAATCGCAATCCGGTGCGAAACCTTGAAAGAGTGACTTGAGGATCTTCCGATACATTGGCTCTCATCATGAACTCCTCAAACTTGCCAATGTACTATGCTACAGGCATACTACCTTGGAACAAATTTTGCCATTGGTCAAGTAGGCGGTGGTAGTATGATAAAGGAATATACTTCTCCGTAAGTCGCTCCTTCATGTCCTCCCAACGGGTAATGGGAACACGACCCGCATTTGCACGCATGCGCTCAACATTGACCCAAAAGAGTCGAGCTTGACCAATGAGCTTCATTTTGGCAACTCTAACATATCGCTCATTGTCCATGCCATACCAACCAAAGTGGTGATCCATATCAAAGACACAATCGAGGAAGACTTTAGGGTCCATTCTTCCATTGAAGGTCGGAAACTCAATTCGAACATTCTTGAGGAGTTTTTCATCCGGGCCGTAGTCATCTCTATGATGAACTATTTCCCTATGATTCCGATGTCGCCTCTCAAGCCGGCCGCCACGCTCAAAGTGCGGACCGTTACACTCATCGCGTCGGTCGTGATGCTCCTCTTCTCCTTCCAACCAATCCAAGCGGTTGAGAAACATCTAGTTAGAGGCAACCATAGCTGTTTGGGCTTCCGCCATAGCATTCAACCTCTCGTTCATGGTGATCATCAAGGCTTGGATACCTTTAAGGGCCTCGGCAAGCACATTCGTGTCCATGGTGACCCCGACACACTAACACGGGTTCTAAAATGTCACACAACTATGAACACAAGTGAGTGAGGAATTTTATCAAACATGTGACGTGCATGCAATTGAACACACAAATGGAACAAAACTCAATAAAATTAAATGACATGCAAGTATGCCCTAACCTAGAACGTAAGCTTTGATGCCAAAACTGACACGGGACAATGACCCTGAAATCCGTGAATGTCCATGATATGATGATTTGCCGAAATTAAAATAATTAATTAAGCAATCAACCACAAATTAAAGCGATACCTTCGGGTTTCTCGGGATTCCGCTTAGATGCCCATGCGTCGACGTGCGGGATTTGTTAGGATGGCGGAAGAGGCGATCCGAGAGATAGAACTCTCGCTTAGTCTAGGTCGAGGCGTTAGATCGTAGTTTTTTGTGGGGTCGGCATCTCCTCACTAGGGCTTTGAATGGAAGCGATTAACGACACGAGTTGAATACGCTCAAGCCTAACAATGGTCGTGGATCGACGGGTAGGGTCGGATTCGATCCACATGGATGAACATCGAGGGTATTCTAGATCTAGGATTTGGGGATTGAGAGAATCAAATGAAAGGAAAATTGGATGTAAGAGGTTGTTGGAGAATAGGGGAATCAAACAAGAAAAGATAAGAAAGACAATCAAAGATAAATGGGCATCTCACCCTTGGCCTCACACCAAACCCCTCTCGGGGAAGAAGACTCACTCTTCAAGCTCCTCACAAGCTAAAATGCAACTCATTCTCATTCATTAATCAACATGTGCCAAAAATGGCTTACAAAATATTCTTTATAGTAACTACAAAGGGAATAATCCCTAAAATGGCAAACTACGAAATTACCCTAAATGACAATTTCACATTAGGAAACAAAAGAACAAAATCTAAGGACAAAAAGTACTTAGTCACGGGCGGGATTTACCACGATTCGTTTGGGGCTTAAGTATGGATGTCCGTCGTTGGAGGCCACGGACGTCCGTGCTCACTAAAACAGTGAGCACTCCAAAATCTGGACGTCCGTAGTGCCCCACGGACGTCCGTGCAAAAAAAATAGTGGGCACCCTTATTTCCGGACGTCCGTCCTGTACCTGCGGACGTCTGTCGCCTGATGTCGCTTGGTACTCTCGTGCTGATCTCTAGAGCCTTTCTTTGGTGGTTCTTGACGTTCCTTGGCCCTTCAGTCGCTTCTTCCGCCGCTGGTACACCTTGTACAACCTGAACCCTAGGTCCCTGTTGATGGCATCCCCGTCACAAGTCATTCTACTGGATACTATCCTGCCATCCTTTAATCAAGTGCGACTGGGCCCGCCTTTGGAAGGCTCTGATTCCCCCAAAGTCTAGTTTTTTGCGTGGACTTTGATTAGAGGGAGAGTCCTCACGATTGACCAGTTAATTCAGAGAGGCAAAGATCTGCCAAATATTTGTGTTATGTGCCTTTAGTCGGAAGAGTCGCCATCACATCTCTTCTTACATTGCTGGGTGGTCACTGAAGTTTGGGGGACTATTCTCAAATCCTTTTGTCATGAATTGGGTATTCCTTGACACTATTCACCAGCTTCTTCTTTTTTGGATCAGCACAAGCTTGAAGGGTTAGACAGGGCCTTTCTGGACGGTCAATTTCTTCGCGGTGGTAATGGATCATTTGGTTAGAAAGAAATGCTTGCATTTTCTGCAGGAAGCGTCGCCCGGTCGGGATGATTTTGAAGAGTTTCAGGAACTTTATGTGCCTGTGGGTGGTGCTAGATAAGGAGGGTGCTTCAGGGTTTTTTTTTTCTCCATGGGATCCGGGTTATGGATGAGCTCCTCCCCCTTGCCCTTTGGGAGTTTTCTTTTTGCTATTTCGGGTTGTGGGTGTGTCTTCTGTTTTGACCTCTCTTGAGGTTCCTTTTTTGCTTTTTTTCATTCGTATTCTTGTTTCGCGGGTCGGCTATGTTCTTTGCTTTTCATCTTTGTTCTTTCTCCCGCTCCTTACTATTTTTTTTTTTCATAAAATTTGAGCATTTACCGATCAGTTTTTTTTTATTATTTAACATCGGCATACCAACTAGCCACCATCTCTCACACTTTGAATTCTTTCCATGTGTGTAAATTAGTATATCCCAAAATCTCTGATTGTATATACTCAATTCCTATAAATACAACTTCTGCTCACAAGAAAGAGTCATGGAGAACATATTTTGAAATTCAGCAGTCTTGTTATTTTACCCAGCTCCCTGAATTGAGAACAAATGTTTTCTATCTTCATCCATGATAATATGAAAACCAGAATGTTTAATCTATTACATCTAATCCCACAAGTTAAAACTTTAGAAAAACTCAAGTTTATACATGAAATCTGCTTGCGGCCAACTTATCTGGATTTTTGTAAACGACTCTTCATTGTGAGTAGCAGAGTGGAATGATCACGAGTCTCTATCTCAAGATATGCAGGTTCATTTCAAATGCAAACTCTACACAATGCCATTTACTTGAAATTGTTTCTCTGATCTCTCTTTTGATATAAAAATAATCGATTTCAATTTCCATATTTTCCTGGCTAGTTTCAGTTAATTGGTTGGCTCAGATTTTATTTAATACTATTATTATTATTATTATTATTATTACCATCATCATTGGTATATTACATTTTAGTGTGTTAGCTCAGATTTTATTTTCTGAACTATGCAGCAATATATCCATACTCTCGAAGGTTCGCTTCAAGAAGAAATGTCTCGACATGCCCCTCTCTACGGTGCAGGCCTGGAAAACTTGTCGATGAAAGAGCTGGAAACACTATCACGCATCCATGAGGACGGACTCAGGCACATTCACGTTGTTCAACAACTCAAAGGGAACGGCAATTCTCTTGTGAGTCCCCACCCACTCCCCCATTCTCACAGCTTATACCCCATGGCACCGCCACCCACCTTGGCCATAGGGCAGCCTACTTCGACTACACCAAACGGGGTCGGGATCCACGGCAACGGGCATGTGAATGGTGGTGCAGTAGGACCCTGGTTCAATCCTAGTAGCTAAATGGAACCACAGGCTGTAATTCTTCTTTGTATGTGACGGCGCTCTCCTCATTCATCTGAGGGCCTTTTATTTTACGAGTATAGCCGAGTAATTCATCTTACGTTTTTTTTTTTTTTTTTTTTTCCTTCTCTTTTTGACTCATCTTGGCATTTAAACTGGTAGCATCCTCGAATTATCGCTGCACCGATTTGAGTGTGATGTCAAAAAATAAATAAAAGTAAGAAAGTGTGGTACATACTAGAAGAAGAGCAAGAACCAAGATACATGTAAACTGGGGAGTTGAAAGTAGAACCCATTGGAACTAACAGTTACTGATGCCTGTTTACCCTCCCTTTTGATTCTAGTTTTCTATTTTTAGACTTTTATTTGTTGTTGGAATTAAAGAAGGTTTTCAAAAACTAGGTTTAAATATTTGTTCAAATCGAAACGTTTTGTGTGAGATTTTTTGGGATGAGACATAGGCGGGATTGAGTAATTAAAAAGAATTAAAATTTTAATAAAATTTTAAATTTTAAATTTAACCAAATCTGCACATATCCATGTTATATCTCATGATATTTTATTCATAAATCATACAAAATTAATTTTTCTATCATAAAGTGTCTAATTTATTAACCAAATAAAAAAATAAAGCAAACTTGAGACCTGTAAGTTACTGTTATGGCAATGGAGTGGGGTCAAAAACGCGTTGGAAAAACGAGGGCTGAGAAAATGGGAGCGTGACTGGATTTCTCTAATAAACACCTCTAAGTTGTTTGATAATTACAGTTCATCTAGATCTCTACTTTTAACCAAGGTATCAAAATTCGGCCGATACCGATACGTATCGGTTTTTCAGCAAACTGATATGTATCGGCACTGATACTTATCGGTCCTTCAATTTGGTATCAGTATCGGCCAATATGTATCGGGTATCAGCCGATACGTATTGATTTGAGCCGAAGTGTGTATTTTTATTTATTTGTTTTATTATTATTATTTTAAAGGGCCGATCCTTATTGGCCTATTCTAATATGTAAAGGAAACATAACGACAAGGGCCCTAATGTACATAGGTAAAACGCGAGTGCAAATAAGACATCTAAGTGCAAAAACCCCTATGTTTTATCTTCGAAGTTTGACAGGTTGATCTAATCATTTATTCATGATTCATTAGATCTACAAATAAGTTTGACACAATTTTTTGCACCTTTTACTTTGTTTTGTTTTTAATAAATATTTTAAATTATTTTCGCTTTATGCTAATCTATAATTGTTATTTGGGTAGTGTTATTTGCACCCATTTTTCTGTGACGAGCACACGTTCTTTTACAGGAAAAGAGCCCTTGACTGCCTCGAATTAGACTATGGAGATTATTTTTTTTTTCCAATCTCCCACACGATAGATGTTGAGATCATGACACAATTATCACACGGTCAGATCTTGACTTCATGTGGCACACATCTCCAAGAAGCAAGAGGTGGAAGTAATCATATGATCCAATTGAAAGCTGTTGTAATGTCCTTACACTGATTGAAACTGTGATTGGGTTCTGATGTTGAAATTGATATGAATATTCAATTTTGACTAATGAAAGAATTTGTATTCAATTTCTCAACAAGTTTTTTAACTAATGAGATTTGCACAAGGGCTAGGACCACACATAAAGAAGGGGAGGTTCCAAATTTGAATCCAACCTCTTGTTGGCCACTCGGAAGGATTTATACATCCTGACAGGTACCCGTGGACAAGGTCGGGTGCTATAAGAGGCATGATACACTCATATAAAAAAGAATAAAAGGAAAAAAAAAAAAAAAAAAGGAGTTCTCAACACTTATGATGTTTTGAGTTTTTTACATCTTTTTTTATAGTTTCTGATCAGAAATAATTGGCGTTCTTGATTGAGTTAATTTTAAAAACAAGTTGCCGTTTCTTAGAATTTGAACGTTTCTTACAAATAAAATTGACATTTGAGGGAACGAGGATTCCATTTTGAATCGTGTTATAGCATTTCACAGGGAAATTTATACTTTCCACCCTCTAATTTTTACCTTTTGTGACAGTGGCTTCATAGTTTTACTTTTTATAATAGAGGCCCAACAAATATCATAAATGCCCTTTGACACTGTACGCTTAATAAAAATATAAAATCATGGATACACTTGATGAAATCACATGACACATGTCAACTTGACAAAATCACATCTCATTGATGAGCATATATATATATATCACTTGAGTCATACGACATAAGTTTATGACTCAAGCTCCTATTAGGTGCATCACATTAGTAGGCTTTGAAAAATTAATTATATGACATCCAATCAATAGGGGCTTAGTCATGAATTTATATCCTAGTGAGAGGATTATTACTCACATATATATATATATATATATATATATATATATATATATGGAAAAGGTGTCCGTCCTTCAAGCTTCCACGTGGAGTTTCACGTTGGCACCCAAAATATTGTTTCGATGTCACGTTGAGTTCGGGTGCATTGCTTAGATCATCTTTGAAAAAAATAATGATTGAAAACTCATCTCCACCGTCTATTTTTTGAAATGTGGATCAATGAAGCCCGTCAAACTTTGACTTGTTCAATTTAAAAAGCTTTTTTCGAATTTTTTCTTTTAATATTGATCTAAACCGTCCACCTGTGCTCCACGTGGCACCCAAATAATATTTTGAGTGCCACGTGGAGCTCCATGTGTATCTTGGAGCACCGTCCTCCCTCCATTGGAGGATTAACCGGCTCCCACATATATATATATATATATATATATATATATATATATATATATATAGAAAAGATGAAATATCAAGTTTGTCAATCTGTTATCTGGGTCGATCAACCTGATATCATAGCAGCTGGCCCAATATTTTATCTAATTTATTTTTTTAAAAAATGGGATATTTTTGTGACGGATCAGTTTGAGATCCGATTCCTCTATTGTATGTGAGGAGGAAATTTCCCCGCCTATATTTGATGGAGTTATTTCTAAATGCTAACGAATGAATCTATTCCGTTATTATAAAAAAAAAAGTCTCTCAAACAATTGCCCTTAGGATCAATGGAGATCATATGCTGCAATGTGGTGCACTAACATTAATGAAATCTTCGCCATATTTTTTGTCAAATAAAGCTGTGGTGCCAGACTCTGTTACAAAAAGTGTCCCAAAAGGTAAAAATTAGAGCTCTGAAGTGCAAATTTCCTTTGCACCACAAATTATCACTATTGATTTTACTATTACTATTATTATTATTATGTGGCTATTTTAATTTTATATGTTTTTTTTTGGCTACTTTAGTTTTGTAAGGTCAAACAGCAATTCACAATTGACTATCGGGGACTATCGGATACCTCTGTTAGCGTCCACGCATTCTCCCAAAGTTCCCATAGTGAAAACCATTGCAAGCCATTTGATTATATTGAATAAGATGATAAAGATTATTTGTCACCCCAATATTTCACACAATGGATCTTCAGATCATGTCTCACCTATTAGACAATTTTTTATTCCACATGCCACCAATCCCCAAACAATGTCCCTTAAATAATATGGCACACATCACACTCAAATGTGATTTTAGGGTCACTTTTGGGAGATTTGTGACATGCGGAATAAAATATTGACTGTGTGATAGGTAAGATATGATATAAGTGGAAGATCTGGGTGAAACATGATTTCCATCATCTGATTCGAAACAATCAATGATTTTGAAGGGATTTCACTCGTGGGCGCTGATAGAGGTATCTGTGGCTACGTCTGTTTGCACGTACCAAAACATTTGATTGCTTTGAATCAAACGATGAAGATCATTTTTATCTTAATCTTCCACATAATTTATCTTGTGATTCTAAAAGGTACCATTAGATGGCCAGATTTTGATTCTGCGCGACACATATTCTAAAAAATGAACATGATCACAAGCGTGCATCAAACATGATTCTCGAATCACTTTTCGGAATGTTCCAACCATCAGATGGAACACCTTATGATCTCCAGATCCATTGTATGGAAGATTAGAACAAAAAAGATCTACATTGTCTAATTCAAAGCGGTCGAACAATTTTTGGCGCGCATATATATATATATATAAAAAGGGAAACATTTTTCACACCCAATGAGGCTACTTTTCCACCCTAATAAAAAGGTTAAAAAAAAAAAAATAAAGTGTGGGCGTCAGTTTTAAAAGAGCCCTTTGGAGGAAAAAAACAAAAATAAAAAGGGAGTCGGAGTTTTAAAAGAGTGCCCTTTTAATGGGTTTTTCAACAGTGGGTAAGAAAGCAGTCACATAGGTTATGAATAACGGTACCCATATATAAATTGATAGACAGCACCAAAATAACGCCTATCGATTGACCCAAAATTTAAGCAGATATACGTTACTAGCTTTATCCACCGTCCAAAATCCCAGGATCAATCAAAGGGTTACGATCACCTGGTCAAAGCAAATCAATGGACCCCGCATTGAATCTGTCAGATGATTGATTGTGTGTGGTGCGTGATTACTTTTCAATTTTTATGAAAGGAATAATCTCCATGTGGAATGAGATGTGACAAGTGGACGGAAGTCCATTGATGTTTGTCGTGTAAGTAATTGTCACTCAGATTTTATCATCATATGTACTGTAAGTCAAAGTTTGACAAGTCTCATAATATGATATGCATGACTCCACCACAGGGGTCGCTGCCGCCACATTTAGGATGCTAATCGGATGGTGATTGTGATGGATCGACACACATGTAGGATGCTACAACATGCATGATTATAACCCAAGTGTCTAAATTGGTATCGGGTATCTGTCCCAACATGTATTAACTAATACGAGTTTTTTATTTTTTATTTTTTTGTGATATACTGATCGATATTATGTATTGGTCCATTCTGATACTCCAGATCGTTACTGATGCGTATTTTAGATTTATCTTTTTGAATCGTGATCGGATAAAGAGGAGACATCAAAAGAGAAAGTGGACCAACGAATGAATTTTTTTTAAAAAAAGATCCGTTTGATCAAAAAGAAAAAAATCTAAAATTTATTAGTGTCTTTAACTTTTAATCTCGTCACTTTTATGTTTGGCCTATTTTGAAGTGTTAAATGAAATCAGATTAATGCGAAATTGGTCATATTTGAAAGCTTATCGAAGTAGCTTATCGAAGTAGTTTTCCAACGAGCTAAAAAACATGTAATTCCGACAAGTATTAATGAAGTTGTGACCGATTTTCGGAGGCTGCAAATAAAGTGACGAATTTCAAGAATCCTAATTGAATTAGGATTAGTATCTTTTATTATTTTATTTTAGAAAGTAAGAGTTATTTTTTTTATTAGAAATAGGATTAGTTTCCTTATTGTTTTAGGACTTTATTGTTTTAAAAGAATTAGGATATATCTTTTATTTGAATTAGGAATTAGAGTTATACTAGGATTTCTAATTTTATGCATTGGTTACCCTATTTAAAGGCTTGTAAACACTTTTATTATTAGTTTTTTAGTTAATGAAAATTGCTTATGCAAATTGAGAGTTCTAAACTTTTGTGAGGGTGTGATTCTCTCAAAACGGAGAGCGATTCTTCGATTCCCGCTTGCGGTTTGGTGCGAGACCAACTCTTCTTCCATCTCTATATTATTTAGATCTATGGTTTGCGTAAGTAGCATAATCCTGATTATTTTATTGATCTCATAAAAGCCCTAAATCAATATTTTATTCATCATTAATTTTATTAGCCTTTTATTTTCGTTTGGCATCGAGAGAACCCGCTTGCGAGTCCGTTCGACGCCCTAAAACTATCGGAGATCTAGCCGTTCATAAGAACCCTAGTCTTCTAGATCCGCGATAGGGAACGTACACGAAAGTAACGCTATCTTGGGTAAAAATTAAATTACCTAATTGAATTTTTAAAATTTCCGTGATAATTTGTTATGAGAAATTATTATTTTAATTGATTAAATTAATTTTAATCTTAATTTTAACCATAACATTGCATGTAGTAAGTTTTCGCATCAGTTACCACTCGCAAACTTTATGAAAATGGTATCAATGTCAGTTCTCAGTGGCACAGATACGTATCGAATCAATAGCGGTTGAGTTTTGATACCATGACTAAAACACAGGGGCAATGTCTCCTGCATTGGGCCGGCTTAGGACTAGAGCCTATTTTAAGCTCAACTAATAATTAGGTTCGGCATGAAATTTAGGTTACGTCGGCCCATGAAACTGGCCCGATCCGGCCCATCTAAAGTTACAAACATTAATCACGTGCGCCACATTATTCTGCAAGCTTAGAACAAGGACAAAGTTATGACCATGGAAATAGGGGCTCATGCGTGCCGTGCACATGAACTACTCAGATGATCATTGTTGACTCAGCTGCCATGTGGCGGCCTCAGATTGGTCATTTTCCATCTGATAAATCTAGTCCATATAATTTACTACTTAATTTGATAATAATTACAAATATTAGGAAACACGAAGCCCGGGATATTGGGCTCTATATATATAGAGCCACCAAAGGTTGCTCTCTTTCAAGATTCACCTCCCTTCTCTGACAAAGCCATTAAGAATCAAATTTCTCCTCAAGCAAAGACACAAAGCTAAAGCTAGGTATGAATGTTTTTTAAAGATATATTTATTTATTTATATTATATAAACGAGATTCGAGCGCTCAATGTTAAAACTATTGAACCCTTTTCTTTTTTGTTATATATATATATATATATATATATATATATATATATATATATATATATATATAATTTCTTTTTCTTTAAATTTTACTTCGTAGTTTTAGTATGAGGGCGATGCTCATTGTTCTATATTCTTTTCTCTTTTTTAATGAAGTCTGTTATACATTTTGAAAAAAAAAAAATATTTTTGTTATAAATTTTGAAGTAATTTAAAAGTTTATTAAATAATTTTTTTAATGTCTTGCCTATATTTGATGTTTTCTTTTCAAACTTTTATTATATATAAGGATAAGCATTGCTTGAAAATTATTATATCCTTTTTATATTTGGTTGATTATGAAACTAATGAACGTATTAGTAATTAATCAATGTAACATGAGTAAATCTAAAAGAGAAATACATTAATCTTTTAGTGTGAGGATAATGGGGTCTTTAGAATGAAATTTCCAATGGAAAAGTTATGATCAGTGCAGTGGACTCACAGAAAATAGAATTCGTTTTTCTTTGTCTTCATCTTTTGTGATTGAAAAAGCTTGAGATTCTGTGGGTCCTCAACCGTTATTAATAAATAATAAATAATTATTATGTAGGAAAAATGGTCTTTGGTCCCTTTCCTAGCTAGAGACCCTACGATGGTGCAGTCCCTTCTTTAGGTGAATCGCATGGTTGACCCTCCGTAAGATGTAGCAGAAAAATGAAAAAAAAAATATCTAATAAATGAACTGTCAAGTAATAATTTGATTCCTGGTTCGTTTTTTCTTTTTTAAATTGAATGATAAATTTTAAGGTTGATAGGACCTCATCTGATGATGTTTTGAATTATCTTAGATTGTCGTTGGGCACTTCATGTGGCCGTAATTTGAGTTCAGGGAATTCTATTTTGTATATGAATTCCATTATTTCAATACTTTGGTTGTTTAATCCCGAGATTCATGGGATCCAATTTTTCATGGGATTTAATGGCCATGAGTCTCGGATATTTTTTTTGACTTTTCTTCTTTATTTTTTCACCTTTTATTTTATGAGATTAGAAAATTCAACGCCACACCGAAAAAAGAAACTTTGAACAATTCACCCTCTAAATAGAACAGCAGCTTACACTTAGCACTTAAGGAAGCGTCCCACATGTTTTTTAGGCAACAGACTTTTTATTTCCTTCTATGTATAAAAGGAACGGTGTTCCACTTGGCAACTTTCCATGCATTTCTATATTTCTGGTAAAAATAGGTGATATATCACAACTTACGTATACCCAAAATACTTGTTTTTAAGAAATACCAAATATTTCTTTTTGCCTTCTATTTTTTAGAAAATACTAGTAAATATTTGACTGATGATGTGGCTGAACTCTAGCCACCACCATTTTGCTCTGAAGTCGAAACATGGTTTATCATCTCCTCTCTCTCTCTCTCTCTCTCTCTCTCAATAAGAATTTGTACAAGGTGCATATCTGTGCACCAGCTGAGGTACGTGAAACATCTGAATTCACACATTTGGCACGTCTGACCTGAGGGTACTTCTATTTGCTCCCACAAAAACTCTAACGGCACCAATATCAAAAACGAATGAGTGCTTTGAATCAGATGATAGAGATTGGTTTTGGTCATAGTCATCCACATCATGGATCTTGACAATAGGCATACCATCATCAGACAGTCAAATTTTGATCCCATGTGGCACACATCTTAAAAAGTGAACATAATCAAGGGCCTACAGCAAATGTAATTATTGTATCACTTTTGAGGATGTGTGTAACAACCCAAATTTTTAGACTTTATTTTAACGGTATTAGATGATGTATCATACTATGCACTGTACTAACGCTCCACATCGAAATCGGAATCCACCCTTTAAAATAGAAAATATTTAATTTTTTCTATATCAAAATTAGACTCATTACGAAATGCTCGTCGATACGATTCCAACGATATATAATTTGACAACTTCTGACAAGAATATAAAAAGTTATGTCCATTTTAAATGATCAAGCAAGTTAAAGGGTATAACTGTAATTTCGGGAGAAAAACACCAATTGCTTCGATGCTTATACAAAGCACTAGAACGAAATGTACGAATTCTTATTCCATGTAAAAAACTCCTATTTTATTATATCTTCTATGAAAAGTGTTAATTAGAGTTGACCTAAAACTTTATACCATTATAAATAAGACTATAAAAACTCTCTACCCTCAATAATAAAAAAATTATTTTCTCTGAAGACTTAGACGAGCCGACGCCCTGAGCATCGACCTTTTCAACCCGAATCGTCGTTGATCTTCCGTTCACGTTTCAAGAGGTGGGTACCCATTAATCCATCTTGTTCTTCTCAGATCCCGTCGCGTAGGATGTATTCTATCGCGCATCGACGAGTTTAAAAATCTTATTTAAATCCAAATAATTAACTCATAAATTAATAGACCTATATGTTTAATATTATGCTTTCCCTTGAAAGTTGTATATTTGTAAGTTGGATTTATATGTTGTTTCTCTTTTATTTTCCAACTATTAATATTTTACATTCAATTAGGTCTTGTATATTTAATATGTCTACTTCCTTTTAAATCTACATACTAATTAAACATGAATATTTTTAAGTATGATAGATCTACATATTTAGTATTTTATTTTTCTATTAAAATTGCATGAACTGTAAGTTAGGTTTATATGTTATTTCTCTTTTCTTTTTTCAAGAACCCCTTTGTTTAGACCATTAATATTTTACCTTCTATAAGGTCTGTATATTTAATATGTTTACTTTCTCTTTTAAATCTGTAAAATGAATTAAACTTAATAATTGTAAATTTGATGGATTAACTTAATCTGCATAATATCATATTGATATTATTTATTTCTAAATCTATATAGTTAGAAATTTATCTTTCTACTAAGATTACAATAATACATATTATTATTGCAAGTCTATATTATTATTTATTTAAAATTAATTAAGCCTAAAAATTTAATTATATTTTTATTTTATTTAAAAGAATAATAGATTGCACCATCTTAAAGTTTCGGGTTAGAACTTACGGCTACGAACCCGAGCTCGCGACCATCGATGTGTTGGTTATGGTATTTTGGTCATAACTCTTTACTCCGACCTTGGATTAATACGATTCTTGCGACATTGGAAAGAAGGCAATGAGCTTTACAACTTTGTGTGAAATAACCATTTCATGAATATGACATTTTAAAGGTCAAAATAGAGTAACAAGTCGGGTTCAATTTTGAATGACTCAAGGCCATTCGAATTTAGTATTATTTTCTAATTTTCATGACCAAAGTTCCTGTATATATTATTTCTTAAGGTATTTCGATCGATGGTCATGATAAATCATAACTTAATAATTATAAATGTCATTTAATTTAATTATCTAATTATTATATATATATATATATATATATATATATATATATCTCAATTTTATCGCTTCAACGCGACCTCTTCGATAACACGAAGTGTTAGGAATTCGATACCTCGTGAATATCGAACCCCGACCTTCCCGTTATCGAGAATATACTTATAATTATCATATTTTATATTGTATAGGAATGTGTGTAAATAAATAAATAAAAATATATATATATATATATATATATATATATATATATATAAGATAATCTAATATAAATCTTTCTGTACGTTTGACCTTCTGTGTTTTCATCTTAAATTACATTATATGAGTTATGAGTAAATTAGGACATATGTACGAGAGTATATGAGATCATGCCTACGCTTGGGCGTGATGACTCACTGAGATGGTATCGAAGCGAGAAATACACCGTATTCGCATGCCTTACAACTCATGGTGGAATGGGACCCATGACGAGTTAGGTGAGTGCGAATTCAGTGTAACCTCGTATACGGTGGCATATACGGTGACCCGATCACCCCGAGTTCAAATATGATAGTATAAATTATGAGTTAAGTTATGAGGTTCGACCATAGGCATTAGCTGTGATAAGGTTTTTTCTACAGTCATGTGAAACTCGAAATATTGGCGTCCATGTACGAATGTAACACCTCTATGGTAGTATAAACTACCACACGAAGTACATCCAGGTTACTACGGAACCTTTTTCTTGGGAAGCGTGAATTAAGAAAATTGTCTCACTATAGTTTATCCTAGGATTAAGTATAAGAATATGATAAGATATGAGTATGAGATAAGATAAGTTATGATACGAGTACGATAATAAGACATCATGCAGTAGTCAAAGAAAAGATAAAGAACTTAAGTCTCTGTACGTGCCGTTCCTTGCGTAGCCACCGTAAGGGCAACAACGTCTTTTAGCCAAGACGGATCTCTGAGAGAGATTATGAGTATGGGTATATTTATAAGTTTGTTTGGCCATTATGTCTCCCCATTAGCTGGATGGTAAAGCATGAGTATGACACGAGAGCGTTATGATATAGTGGTATGATACTATGTTGACTCTCTCATGATAGCTCGAGTAGCGACTCTGACACAGGTCGTTTAGGATTTTACGAGTATGTCAGTTACGCCCATGCGATGTACAAACGTATATGCGATAGTGATAATAAGACATGGTATGATATGTTATGAGACATTGTGAGGTACGTTAGGATATAAGTATTTAGATCATGGTCTTGCATTTATGATATGATATGAGTTTTACGATATATAAATGATTTTCTCTTTCTCTTGTTATCTGCTTTGAGATATTATGTTTATCATTCATAAGATGCACCCACAATGCACCTGAGTAGTATGAGGTGGATTAGTGGTGTATCCCATTGAGTTTACGTGACTGAGTAAACTCATCCCACGATAATCTATCAGTTACAGGTGATTACGCTGGTGGAGTAGACGCGAGCCATCTAGATCCCACCGACGCTGATTTCATTGATCCCGTGAGCGTTGAGTACCAGGAGCCTTTGGAGGGCGACGCTGCCGATTATCAGGAGGACTACGGTGCTGATCTTGATCCGAGTGTCAGTTACTGATCATTGTGGACTTGGTATTGAGTTTTATTGATACTAATATTGCGGATTTTATAGTTTATTTTATCATATTTGTCTCCGACTGGATTTGCATTTTATTGATGGATTGTGATTTTATCACACTTATTCCGTATTTATAATTATATTTATATTCCACTATATTTGTTGGATTTTACGGATTTCGTGAAACCATTATTGTACGAGAATTCTAATTAGGTGTATGTCCGATTAGCATATCCGAGATATGTGCAGGTCATAACTCAAAATTTTAGACTCTCGAGATAAGGTAGAATTTCGGATCGTAACAATGTGTCATGCGGTATTAAAAAATGGACCAACACAAAACTCATGCATATGAGAGGTTTCTAACCATTCAACCAAAAACATATTTTAGGCCTCATGTGGACCTAGGATCATAAGTTGTGTAGCAAACCATTTGAAGGTTCTTGTGGGATCTTGATCAAATGGTAGAAATCATTCAATAAAAAAGATTTGCACAAATATATAGAATTACCACACATGCATCTAATGCCACTATATTTTTTGTTCTTTTTTTTTTTTTTCCTCTAACATTCAAGGTCTGATTTGCAGTTTATTTATTTGTCACAATATGAAGAATGTTTGTTGGCCTTACTTTGATCCCGAATTCCATACCCTCAACGAGAGGATGCATGGACCAAGGTATAAGTTCATTACTTTTACGAAAAAAAAATACTAACGGTTTTAGATCTCGGTTTCGGGTTGCGGCGGGTACACCATCTGTGTACCTGGTCAATCTGCTTGCAGAAATTATGGCTGTAAATGGGTCGGGATGGCGTGATTGCTGGCCAGCCTGTCCCGAATTTTTTACCAGGTCAGCCCATAAACTTGACCGACAGGGCAAGTCGGGCATGAAGCATTTGTCCCTGACCTTCGGGCCGGTTCGGGTTAGGAGTCGGGCAGCTTTTTGAAGGTCAGGTTAGGCATTTACTCTTGACCCATGGGTGTTAGTGGGGCATATGTCGGGCAGCTGAAAATTTGACCCGTCCCCACCGGACCTATTGACAGCCCAGCCAACCGGGTCAACCCTACGTAGTCTTTACATGTTTTTTAAACCTTGTTTATGGTGCGCCGAAATTCTTTTGATTATGTGATTGATGTGTTTTTGCAGGGTTTGCATAGACAATGAGAGTTGTGAAGACTGTACTGTAGTGAAGGTACAAATTATTTGTTGGTATTTGGTACGCGACTAAGTACAGCTGCACAGCTGCATATGCACCGCTATTTATGAGTATTAAATCAGTGAAAGTTTGCTTTTCATCTTGGACTGATTTGGCACTTAGAAATATCCTTACTATTAAGGTTGACAGAATGTTAATGTAATTAACACGAGCACCGTCGACATTGATCGGGGCAAGCACCTAATACCAGATCAATGACGAAATAGGGATTGAGTTGTTATTAGGTGAATGGATCGTGCACCAATGGTAATGCAAGGGTTAATCTCCCTATGCTTTACTAGTGAAAAGTGCATAAGTTTATGGGCTCAAATTGACCTTCTTGGCATGATAAGATTGGCCCGCTCAGTTTCTTAAAAAACAAAAAAGTAAAGATTGACCCGCTCACCGTTCGGGCGACGAGAGTAATATCTCCTATCCTTGCTCCATTACAGTATGGAGCTTAAGAAGTGCATTTTACTCCATTAATCATGTCAAGAGGTAGAATCCACGTACGTCGGTAGCACTGTCAATTGGTTGGGTGCCAAAGGAAAAAGAGTACATGCCTCACCCGACTCAACCTCGCCTGATAGTGCACCGAAGAAAACCCCTGTTATTTTTATTTTATAATATAAAATATCAGATCCTGTCAGATGCCTCAGCACCCAAAAGTTTAGGTTGGACTTAGGGATGCAAGTTTTGAACCGAACACCGAACCAAAAACCGAGGCTCCCGAATCGCACCAAAACCCAACACAAACCGTACTGAACCCCAATTCGGTTCGGTTTCAGTGGCTCAAAAATGAAAACCGAGGGGGTAGGTTGAGTAACCCGAAAAAATTTGGAAAAAACTGAAAAATGAAGAAAACCGAAGAAAACCGAAAAAGTAGGTATTTTACCAACTCCAAACCGAACCAATCGGAATCGGTTTCGGTTTCAGTTTGGGGTGTACCGAACTGAACACCAAAAAATTTAGATTCGGTTCGGTTCGGTACACCTAACTTGCATCCCTAGTTGGACCTCATGCCCAGCCCAACCTAAGGGGTCAAGTTTATGTGCCCGGCCAATAGAAAATCTAGGTCGGGCGGATTGGGTATCGAGTCGACTCGATCCATTGATAGCCCGATCAGTTCATATGCTTGATAATCCTACAAAAAGTAAGATGATAGAATGCTACAATGGTTGATTGATCAACTGAAAACTAGGGTTATACATTTTTGGGTATATTTGCAGGTAGACAGTGTAAACAAGCAGGGACTCCTATTGGAAGTGGTGCAAGTGTTAACAGATATGGATCTTATTATTTTAAAAAGCTACATTTCTTGTGACGCTGGGTGGTTCATGGATGGTAATAACAACCCCCTGTGACTTCTAATTGGCTTCTAATTTTTGGATATATGATTCTTCTAATGAGAGAATTTTTCTGCAGTGTTTCATATCACAGATGAGCTGGGCAACAAAGTCACTGACCAGAGAATTATCAACTACATTCAACAAGTAATATTAGTTAATTACATGCATGATATATAATATATTTAAGGATAATGATCACCCCACTGGCTTGAGCAGGTGATCATCAGATCATGGTCAAACAGTGACTGTGAAATGATCTGACAGTCACCCGCTGGAGTCACAGTGAATTGAGTCAGGTGATCATTACCCTAAATCTAATTAAAGTTACAAATTAAATGAGTCGGCCCAAAATTTTATATGTTAACTAGCCCCTATGCCAAGCCCTTTTGAATCCTAGGTCTAGGGATGCAAATTCGGTGTACCGAATCCAATCGGTTCCGGTTTTGTCCGAATGGGTTTCTGAGCCGATTTTGACCAGCTCGGATTTTGGTCTAGGTTTTGGGTCAAAGCTTGCAGCACTACTCAGGTCCAATATTTATGAGGTTAGGCTGTCAACTGGTCAGGTTCGGTCTAATATTTATAGATATCTCTCCACTTCCCAAGGTTTGACCATTTTAGTGTAAGGAGGTCGACACCATTCACAGTCAAGGGTGAACGGCTAATCTTGTTAGTTAATAACAGTCTTGTCGTACTTTCAGACGTTAGAGCGTTCATGAGTTTAGTTATGTGGCTAATCTACAACTCGCTGTAGATTTTATTTCAGTGGCTATAGTTAGGTTACTTACCTAAGTTAAAAATATGCAGGCCATAGGTGAAAGAAGGATTCTCCACAATTACAGAGAAGTTAAGACCTGCACAGGCAAAATCGTAGGACCAGAAACCTTGAAGGAGAGCACAGCCATAGAGATGACCGGTATGGACCGACCCGGTCTCTTCTCCGAGATATCGGCGGTTCTCACCGAGCTAAGGTGTAATGTCATCGAGGCCCATGCATGGAGCCACAATGACCACCTCGCATGTATCGTCTACGTATCGGACGAGTACACCTCCGCCTCCATCGATGATCCTATCCGTCTTTCGGCCATCGAAGATCATCTCTCTACTGTCCTCCGCGACACCACCACTGTGGTCGACGAAGACCAAAGAAGCGTCAAGACGGGTTCACCTGGATGTAATGGTGCAATGACCCATACGGAGCGCAGGCTGCACCAGCTCATGCTGGCGGACCGGGACTTCGAGGGCCCGATGACACCTTCATCGGACGGCTGCAAGGAGGAGAGGAAGACGATCGTATCCATCGAGAGGTGCAATGAGAAGGGGTACTCGGTTGTGAGTGTGGAGTGTAAGGATCGGCCGAAACTCATGTTTGATACGGTGTGCACCCTCACCGATATGCAGTATGTCGTGTTCCATGCAGCCATTTCCTCACATGGATCATTTGCATTTCAGGTATGGATTGTTCACTCCATTTTATAAATAGAGAACATGCTCGGTAGCCGCATAATTTTATGAAAATTTGACTTTCACGATGGACAGGTGAACCAATAGTTGTTCAGTCTTTAGACCTGTGAAAGCCCAAAATTTCAAAAACTACCTCTATTTGCACTCACCAAATCGAAACTCTCAAGGGCAGCACAACTAGAGATACACAATAGATACTTAGATCATGGAGTTCCATGGAAGGTCAGTTTTAATCCCACTTGGCACACATCCAAAACAGTAATCTGAAAATACGGTGGCATTTATTACATTAAAACCTATTTTTTAAGGTCACATTTTGGGATGTATGCTAAATGAAATAAAAAAACTAACTATCTAAGGTTAGGGCTAAAAAACAATTTCCGTCCTCTGATTTAAAGTGTTTTGCCTGAGTGCTCTCAAATATTCGGTGGGTGTAAATAAAGGTTACTTTTGCAAAAAATGGTGATTCGTTTTGACCAATGGGAAAATTTGTAAACTAGACCACGAGGCCCACCACTTAATATTGAAAATGAAACTGTGCAGGAGTATTATATAAGGCACATGGACGGGTGCACCCTGAACACTGAGTGCGAGAAGCAACGAGTTGTGAAATGCTTAGAGGCAGCCATAGAGCGCAGGGTTTGCGAGGTACACATATCTAACTCTACCATATCGGCGACCGGGATGCTGGCCCGGGCTCGAGGGCTTCGCGCGGTCATAGCCTTATATATACGTGTCGCTAAAAATCAAATTTTTTGTAGTATTTCTTTGGTCCAAAAGTGATCAACCATGTCTAAATGTGCGTGTTTTTACGGCAGGGGGTCATGCTGGAGTTACTTGCATACAATCGAGTAGGTCTACTTTCAGACATCACCCGCGTGCTTCGCGAGTACGGACTTGCCATCGTACGAGCAGATGTCATGACTCGGGGTGGCGAATCAATGAATGTGTTCTACGTTCGGGGTATCTCGGGTAACGAGATCGACATGGAGATTGTTGAATCGATGAGACGGGAAATACACCCACTATCTTTACAGGTGAAGAACGAGCCTCGGCGGAGGCTGAACTTGCCAAAAGAGAACTCGCCCCAGAGGCACAGGATCTCTTTT
Organism: Chloranthus sessilifolius; assembly: GCA_021018995.1. Taxonomy (NCBI): domain Eukaryota; kingdom Viridiplantae; phylum Streptophyta; class Magnoliopsida; order Chloranthales; family Chloranthaceae; genus Chloranthus; species Chloranthus sessilifolius. The sequence goes on from CM037589.1 coordinate 101,151,448, forward strand.
GGCAACATGCTCAAAACGCAGTTTGAGCGATTCTCCCACAACTTTATTTCAATAAGATAGAGGGAGGGAGCATGCATGGCTACATTTTTTTTGTACATAGGAAGTATTGATTATTTTTTTATTGGAGGTGTGAGTATATGTATGTAGCTGAATTTATTGTCGCACTCATGCGATTAATTTCATGTCTTATTGTATATAATGAATAAATGTTGATTTTTGAACGCGCTCCTATGTCGCGCCAAATATTGTCTAAAGGCAAGAATTTTTGTTTGAGAGATAAACTTTTTAGCTCTGATTGGGCACATTTGGTTGCAAGCATAGTCACACTAAGTTGGGGTTCGACAATAATTCTGTAAAGTTAAAACTTGAAAAAATTAATTGAGAAAGTTAGCAAAAACATTAGAGAGAGAAATTTTTTCTTTGTAAAAAGAAAAGAATAGAAAGTATGAAACATTCTGAAAAACATATTTGAAACGTCATAATTTATTGAGAAAGTTGTGCTCTTATCATGAATTAATCACAAATTTAATGAATTATTTTGAAAAAAAATGATTAATTTGTGATTGATTTGATACACCAAATATTTATGAATTATTACCTTTCGCAAATTATTAAAAAAATTCAAGGATTCTGGTGACTGATTGCAAGTAATGGGGTTACACGGAGGACCTTATAACTGTATTACATGTAATTAATTAAAAGCCATGACTACCGGACAAAAAAGTGTTTTGATTTCATTGTCCATTATTTATAACCCTAATATGACCAACTTAGTATAGGGAAGCGACTCTGATATATGAAAAATTATAATGAGCGGACCTCAAACATTGCTGGGACTCACTGCACTTAGATCAGCCAGTCGAGTCGCGTCACATAAGTTGTCTACAAAATTATTTACCCACCGTTTAGAACTTTTTCTATTTTCTCCCTTTTTTCGGCCACCCAACAAAGTAATAAATACTGTCCGTCTATAGTTATTATTCGTGGCACATGTTGAGTTATCCAAGTCATTAAGTTAGTATTTCGTAGTGGGATCAAAACTCATACTAATTTATACTACGCACTCTAACAAGTACAATTGTTGATCATCCTTTTTGCTTCTTTAATAAATGAAACGGTGATAAAGGGCCCCACTCGAAAACGGCAAAAGATTACAAATGATGGAAGATAAAGACTTCAAGAGATTTGAGTTCACACACGTCATCAACGATCGGCCGGCTGGCCAGAGAAACGACACCCAACCATCTCTTAGCCAAGAAATCAGCACATGCGTTATACTCTCTCTCTCTCTCTCTCTCTCTCTCTCTCTCTCTCTCTCTATATATATATATATATATATATATATATATATATATATATTATATAGGGTTATAATGACAAATTTCGTTTTCGCAATATTTCGATAGGAGTCATTTCAGTTTATTTAGGATGAATTTTGAGAAAATTTTGGGAACATTTCAAAAAATTTTGGAAAGTACAAAGAGTATGAGAAATTATATTTAATATTTATAAATAAATTTATCTATTATTTAAAAATGACTGAAAATTAAAAGAAAAAATATTATTTTCCATCAAATTTCATTAATTTTACCAAAATTTAAAAATTTCTACAATTTTGAAGAAATCATCAAAATTTTGCTGGCAGTTTTGTCCGTATTTCAGTAAATTTCGAAAAAATTTAAAAAATTTATGAGAAATTTATCACTTCGTATGGAGTCCATGTGGGTCGAGTCTCATTAGAGGAAATACAAGCCTCACTAACAACTTTGTACATGCAAAAATACTACTAAAGCCAAAACGTGAGAAAATAGCAAAATCTAATGTCTGCGATTATGGACGGGTAAGGCCATGTTTGGTGTGCTCTAGCTTCTGGCTTTTATTTAAAACGAATTCCCGCAAAATCTAAACTAGGAAGCTGGTTTTGGCCGCCTCCAACTTTGCACGAAGCTGTTAGAATTGAGCGGATGCCAATGTCCTCCTAACTATCTGTCGAAGCAAATAAAATTCGCTCGGACAGAGAGCAGGTAGAGAACAGTTTTATCAATTAAAATAGTTCCCAACTAAAGCAGATGTGGCATGAAGCAATGTTGCCAAATCTAAAAATATATAGCTTCCAGAAGAACCAAAGAGCAAAGAGCCTCTCTTTGATGCGAAAGATGATGGAATTCTAGTTAAGCTGAAATTTTATACATAGATTAGGTGTTAGTGATTAGCATAGAATTCTAAGTTGTTAAAATAGAATATTTAATAAATTTTTAATTAGATACTTTCCAGTTTTAACTTTCAAATATTATTAGGAGTCTTTAGTTTTCTTCTATATGTGTTTGTGGAGACGTCTGTTATTTAGATTTTGATTTTTTAGTAAAAAAGTTTGAGTTTAGTTTTGCTATATACAACAATAGCTACGCGGTCGGTTTTAGTGGTGTAACACTAACAAGTGGTATCAAAGCCACGCTCGTGATTTGAATTCACAGGCAGACATAAATTTTTTATTGATCGAGATGACGTCTGGATCGATTCAACCACAACTTTTGAAGTTTAGCGGGAATTTTTTTTATCATGATGTATTAAGATGAAAGCCCTGTTTGGGTACCAAGATCTATGGGAGATCGTAGAAAACAGGTATGTTGAACCCGCCGATCAAGCCACACACGCTGCTCTATCTCAGGTCCAGAAGAACACATTGAAGGAGAATCACAAGAAGGACAAGAAAGTTTTATTTTTTATTTATCAGGCCGTAGACGAAGTAATTTTCGAACGAATTTCGACGGCAGAAACGGTGAAAAGGGCGTAGGAAATTTTAGAAAATTCCTACAAAAGGTGATGCGAAAGTCAAGCATGTTAGATTGTAGACTTTGAGGAGCGAGTTCGAGACCCTTCATATGAATAATTCTGAAACGGTGTCCGATTATTTTTCACGGGTTCTTGCCACAACGAACCAGTAACGTGTGAATGGAGAAAAGTTCGATGAATTGCATATTATGAAAAAAAATAATGCGAACTTTAACTACCTGATATGAGTACGTGGTTGCGGCGATCGAAGAAGGAAATGATCTATTGACCATGACGATCACTGGGTTGATGGGATCTCTGAGCTCTCATGAGCATTGGATGAATAAAAAGAGTTCTATTTTCTCATAGCAGGCTCTTTAGAGTCAGGTTACCATTAGAGGATGAGGCAGTTCGAATCGCGATCAAGGCTGTGGTCGAGGTTTCAGAGGTCTAGGAAGAGGTGGCCGATTTTATTCCTCAAATCAAGGAGACAAAGGTGATTATGGAAGCGAAATCCATAAAACAGACAAATATTCAGGTGGTGAAAACCAAAAGTCCGATAAATCGCAGATTCAGTTCTTTTGGTGCAAAGAATACGATCACTACAAATCTACATGCAGGATCAAATTGCTTGATCATACTTCTGAACATACAAATTATGCGCTTGATGAAAAACCCAAGCAGCTATTGGTAGCTTGCAAAAATGATATGGAAGAGAAGACGAACACCTGATATTTAGATACTGGGTGTAGTAATCACATGTGTGGGAGAAGGATCTCTTCTCTCGATCAGATGAATCTGTTTGTGGCAAAGTGAATTTTGGAGATAGATCCAAATTTTCGGTGATGGGGAAAGGAATGATTTTGATACAATGCAAAAATGGGTCTAGTCAATTATTTCTGAGAACTTCTAAGTTCCTAGTCTTCACTGGAATTTGCTAAACATGAGACAACTTTCAGAAAGGGACATAAAATTCAGATTTAGAATGGGGTCTCCACCATTACAAATGGTAAGAATATGCCAATTGCAAAGGTTCATATGACCAAAAATCGTATGTTTCCTTTGTCAATCCAAAATGAAGTTCTGCAATGTTTCACTTCAAAGGTGAAAGATACAAATTGGTTGTAGCATTTCCGTTATGGGCACCTTAATTTTAATGGTCTGCTCCATAGGAAGAAGATAGTTACTGGGTTAGTATACATCGAGTCGGATGATAACTTGTGTGAAAGTTGTTTGTTGGGCAAGCAACACAAAGACTCCTTTCCAGTTGGGAAATTGTAGAGAGCAAAGAAGCCGTTACAGATTGTCCACTCCGATATTTGTGGGCCGATGGACTTCCCGTCTCATGGAAGTGACAAATATTTTATTACCTTTATTAATGATATAACTCGAAAAGTATGGATTTATTTTTTAAAGAAAATATTAGAGATTTTCGAAGTCTTTAAAAATTTAAGGCTTTTGTGTAAAATCAGAGTGGGTTTTATGTAAAAACTCCAAGGACTGATAGGGGAGGTGAGTACACCTCAAATAAGTTTTCTGAATTATGTCGGCATCACGGAATCAAACATCAGTTGACTGTCAGTTATTCACCTCAACAAAACGGGATAGCAGAAAGGAAGAATATGACGATTGTAGAAATGACCAGAAGTATGTCGAAAGCTAAATCTTTGCCTAAAGTGTTTGGGTAAAAATTGTTTCATGTTTTGTTTATATTTTGAGATCTCACACCTCAAGAAGCATGGAGTAGTCAAAAACCTGATGTTTCTTATTTCAAAGTGTTTGGGTGTGTTGCATATACCCATGTACCAGATGAAAATAGACGAAAGTTTGATAACAAAAGTAAAAAGTGCATCTTTATTGGGTACAGTTCTTGTACCAAGGGTTACAAGTTATATGATCTAGAGACTCGTGAGGTTTGCCTAAGATATAAAGAGCCCAAGAAGGGCCAACCACAACCAATGTGGGACAAATCCAACACGCTCTCGCACGTGTTGTCGAGATTGAGCAAAATCACGTGGACAAGAAATGAGTGACGTGGGAGAAAGAACGACTCTGATACCATGAAAAGAAATTTAATGGGCCTAACTCAACCTCACAAAACTGGTTTATAAATTGAGCACTATGTGAAAAAGCCAAAAAAATCATTGCCTTAAACAATGATTTTTTCCAAAAACCACTGCCCTAAACAATTGTAAAACAAGGAGTGTTTTTTTTTTACCACTATACAAGACAGTGGTTTATGAACTTCAACGACTGCTCTTAACAGTCATAGAAAAAACTACTGCTTTTGGCAATGATTTTTCTATACAAATTTTTTTTGTAAAAAATTACGTCAACGATTTTTTATGCTTTTTTTAATGCAATTTTTTTTTACTTTTTTTAATGCAATTTTAAAATATTTTTTTTAATATTTTTTTTAATGTAATTTTTTAAATATTTTTTTTAATGTTTTAAAAAAACTTATATAAAGAAAAAAAATTATTAATCTCATATTTAAATACATCTATTCAACTCAAATGCAAATCATTCAATGCCATTAATAAAAAAAATAAATGTCCAATTTTTTTATTCAAACAAAAGATTACATCTCAACCTATGATCCAACCTTTCAAATTAGCCAAACATTTTAAACTCTAAGGACTCCATGACCCATTTTCAAAATAAAAGAAAAAAAATATAAATTTGCTTCGCCTCTCTTGCAAAGTATCTCTGTTTCCTAGTGATCCGTTTGAGGTAAGCTTCAAATCGGAAAGCTTCACCTGAAATAATAAAAATAAAATTAATTATATTAGTAGAAAATATAACATAATATATTTCAAGTTAAAAATAATGACTTTAATGAACAAAATAAGCGAACCTAAAGGCTGAACAAAATAGTACACAACCTAAAAGTCTTTTCCCCCTTAATTATAAGTGAAATAAAAAAAATCGGGGCCCATACAAAAATGAGCTAAATTTCGGTCCATAGTTATCATTTCAGTGGGGACCGAAACCAATAATTTCGGCCGAAAGACAGAAAATTAGGATTGACTTATTATTATTATTATTAACTCAAACCCCTTTCTATTATGAGTATTTATATGAGGTACATCTAATCTCACATATATCAAGAACACAGAGAGAGAAAATACATAAGGCTAAACCACTACTCACATACCCAACTAGACTAGGTACACCCAATATATTCTAGCAATGGATTCTAACAGAAACCTGATAGAATGATGACCAAAGCAAGCTAGCAGCATTTTGGCCGTAAAGTTAGCTTCTAGATTATAAATCAGAATACCAAGAACATAATTAAGGTACCTCATCAAAAGAAAGTGATTCTTTAGAAAGAGCAATCATTTGAATGTGTTTCAAGTCGAATATTGATTGCGGATCAAACAGGAACGCGTCATCCGGAGTGAATATTTCCGAAAATTGCATGGCTAAATCGTTGACATTTGTCTGAAGGAGCACAAAAAGAGTGATGAGGAGGATGAATTAAATGTGTTATCAGGAAAAATTGTGTCAGTGAGATACTACTACCTCAGTTACAGCCGAGAGACCTCGAACCATGATGTCCAGTAAAACTTCGTTAGATTCAGACACAGCATTCATCAAGTCGGACAATGAGGATGCGGCTGCATGTTGATAAGCTGTGGTGCCATAATCTCTACCATTGAACACAGAAATTGCAAAGAAGGGAAGTTACATGCTAATGCAAAAGGTTTATTGTTGTAGTGTCCCTCCCATCAGGCACCCCAATTTATAGAGGCCCCATCCTATCCACCGACATATGTATATGTTGGGGTAGAGCTAACTCATAGCCACCACTGATGGGTATGAGGACTAATGGCAGACCTATCCCTCCCCTAAAATCCATCAGCTGAAAGACACCATGGGAACTAAGACTATTGTGAGCTCCACAGGTGTTTACACAACGCAAGTCCATAGCTACAAGGAAGTGTGAGTGAAGAGTTTCTTCTTGCCTTGTTTGAAAAAATCCCCAAGCTAGCTTTTTGGGCTTGATGACCAGCTTCAAGGTGGTTACAATGGTGTATTACCAATGACACTTCTTTCTCTATCTTAAATGTCAAATCAGGTGTTAATGGTGTATACCACTTCTCTTAAATGGCAAAACTACTCCTTTAAATGCCAAAGCCTTATATATTTAAATGACAGTTAGGGTAGATGAAGTTGTCTGAATTATAAGGGATCTTGGTTGGGATGTGTGTTGTGGAAAGGAGGGGCTATCTGATAAATTTTGGTTATCAAAAGTGGGGAAATCAAACTAAGAAAATGAGTTGACAAATACAAAAGAACTAATTTTCTTTTTAGTTCACTGTTGTGTCTTAAGAGAAAGGAAAGTGTGGACACCTGCTAGTCCATAGAATATAGGATGCACTTTTGTCTCTATTTGGAATATGCTGGTCTATGCTATATCCCTTACACAAGTTGCTAACCTCAAGGAGGGTAGCCCGTTTCGTGGTGGGGAGTATTTTGGAAATTGTCCCAGCATCGATTTGGTGGGCTATATGGTTGTAGAGAAACATAGGGCGTTCGGAGATTCATAGACCTCTACCGATGATTGTCAAGAGGGCTTGGCATTTGCTGGTAGGCTGGGTTGCATCTATTAATTGTTTCAGAAGGGCTACAGGGGAGAGTACACACAGTAGTTGGGACATGTTAACTGGTTCGTTCTCCTAGGCTGTTGGGATGAGACCTCTTCACTATTTTGGTAACCTTGAGGATAATAAGGCTACCATTTTGGAGCTGAGTAGTTCTAATCATTTTCCTTTATGTATATTAGCCATAACCCTTTACCTATATATATATATATATATATATATATATATATATATATATATATATATATATATATATATATATATTAGCCATCCCATTGTTAAAAATGGAATTGAGTAGTTCTAATCATTCGCTGGCCCAAATCAATCTTCAATTATGATGGATCAATAACGTCAATGAGATTATCATAAATTTTCAAGGGAATTTTGAGAAACAGGGCACTAAGTTGCAACTATACAGAAGGTCAGGCATTGTAACAAAATACTGTTTTTTTAAAAACAATACGTGTTTTTTTCCCATGTGACTGCTAAACATATTTGAATAAAAATCATATTTTCATATTTATTACTCTGTTTTAATCTTATAACCCAATAGATCTTAAAGGTTGCTTTTTTTTTTGGAACTGATGGTTTTGGTAAAGATCCAAGTTTTTCTAATCCTATTAAATAGAAAATGAATAATCAGAATGGTTTTTAGTTGAGTACTGTTTAAGAAATGAAATTCTCAAATTTTTTTAGCATCAAGGTAGAGATAAACTTTACGGGGTCAAGACTCATTAACTGCAGAAAGAGAACGAGGATAATTTAGTGATTCAAACAGTTTTTCAGAGCAATGCTTATCACAGAACCAAGAACTATCATGCTATTTAAATAGAGCATCCCAAATTCAACTAGATTCTTCAAATTGCAGAAGATTGGAACAAAGAAAATTTGATGAGTAGAACACTGAATTGATGAGTAGAAGATTAGATTCTGCAATTTTTGGCTTTTTCATGTTTTGGATGCCGAAGCTCCCTTCAATCCATCCCTTGTACCATTTTTTTTATTAATACATTGCCGATTCAGCAAATATATACAAACAGGGAATGCAACTTCCCCCTCTTCAAATGAGGTTAGCATCGTCTTCAAACCAAAATGCCCTTATGTAGTGGCATTTTGGCAAATAAAGGACGGACAAAAGTGTTCATTTTGCTTTTTCTATGACAAACTTGTAGGGAGTGTTCATTTTGCTTTTTCTATGATAAACTTGTAGGGTCTGTTTGGATAAAATCAATGAAAAATGATAAATTTGGGTTTATAAATCCCATAAATTACTGCACTTTGCTGAGCCTATAAGAATCCATAAGATTTTTTGTTTATCCATTGTTTGGATAACCTTACAAAAATCTTGGAGAAAAATCTGATGGAAATAAAGAGAGAAAGAGCATAACGTGGAGATAGTGGAGAGGATGAGAGAATGAGAGCCTAAAAAGAGGGTACCTTGTTTACAATTGTGAAACTGTGAACTCACCCAATCTCCTCCAATCTGGCATGCATCGATCGCTTTGAAACGGATAATGGAGATCATTTTTTATTTTAATCTTCCACACAAATAATCTGTAGATTGTGGGAGTACCTTTTTTCTTTTGGTAATTAATTGAGCTTGGTGTCCTCACCCTTTTATTAAAATAGGAAGATTACATGCAATAGAAATTGAAAATCAAACGTTTTATACTGAGAGAGTACAAATCGATGGGAATACTACCAATACCATTCCAACTGATTACCGTAGTCATCAAACCCTTTTTTGGTGAGCCAACCAGCACATTGATTCACTTCTAAGGAGTGGAATATTACACATTAAAGAAAATACATAGATAACATAGTAACAATCAATTTCCTGAAACCCTAAAACACAACTCTGATCTTCAAACCTAACATTTCGAAGACCTAACAACCCTAATTAATAAAAAATAAAAAATAAAATCAGATCCACTACCTTCGATGGGGAAATCAACTTCAAAATCACATTAAAAAGGAATTTTAAAAGTGCGTTTATAGAACACATCAAAGATATTAAATGCCTTGATTTTTTACACTAACCTATAATCGATGAAAATCTCAAACAGTGGTTTAAGAAGGTGATCCATCTGTTGAGGATTTGAAGAGTTCCAGATCTTGCAAGCGTTGAGGGTCGAAGAGGTTCAGATCTCGCAAGCGTTGAGGAATTGCAGAGGAGATCTTCTATAGTTCTTCTTTGCTTGACTGTGAGATATTGAAGTATATGGAAGAGTGGGATGATGTAGAGATGATGATGAAGGGCTTCTGTTGTTCTTCTTTTCCGACGAAAACAGAACCTCCAACGACCTCGACGAGACTCTCGTTGTTGCCGGAACCACGCCGCTCTCCAGATTGGCTTCTTCAGGCACTGAGTATTTGAAGATTTCAGTGTCGGATTTCATTAGAGAGAAGAAGAGGGAGATGGAAGTTAGGGTTTCGAAGAAGGAGAGGCAGGGAGGGGAGGAGCCGATTTCAGAATAGTAAAAAACATAATTAATGTTGTTTGGTTGGGCACGATACCTTATAGCGTGGGATTAGGGTTAATAAATTAAACCACTGAGTTAATGCATTAAACTGCTATTTTTAACAGTTGATTATTATACTATTGCTACCGCAGTGGTTCTTTTGAACATCACAAAAGTAGTTTTATCATGATTTTGACGTAGTGGAACCAATGTTAGACAATGCAAGCTCTTGCAACTATAATTGACAAAAAGATTATAGTTGTGGTCATGATGGATTCAAAAAATAGTTAGGAAAAATGCATTCCTTAGTATAAATGTTACACTAGCACACTTATGTTAAATCTAGCTTAGTAGTAATAGGATTGCAAGTTTGCCCCTACTGTAGGCTATACATAAACAACTATTGGCACAATGGCTAGGACCACGCCTCAAGAAGCAGAGGTTCTTAGTTCAAATCCCACCCGTTGTTGGCCACTCGCAGGGATATATCCCTAGTGACTGGTACATGTGATGTGCGGGTCTTGCACGTACCTGGGGACTTAGTCGGGTGCTCTAAGAGGCCAGATACCCCATTACGTTTGTTAAATGCACTCATGGGACAACTGAAAATGTTAACCACCTAGTGAAATGACAAGTTTCGTTTCAACCAAACGTAGTATAACCGTTACTGGGAAGTACAAGTTGAAGTGCTCCTAAGAATCTTGCAATGACCATCAAATTAACAAAGGAGCAAAACATGCTCTATTTTCAGAGGTAAGCTGGGATTGAGCCTGCAACCTCAAGGTTGTGGTACCATGCACCTTACGTTGAGCTACGGCCCAATCTCAAAGAATCATAACGTGTACATTGCTCCCACAAGCCAAAGCCGTAACATGATTGGTCTCAATTGATAATTCACTAAAGGCTGGCTCAATTGTAAACTGCAGAACCAATTCTAACTTCTTTACAAGTAATTTCACTTGTACTAATCCACCTAGCTTGGAGTGAGATACGCAATTTCATAAGGTGGCTTTATTGCCACAAGTTTAAGAGGGAACAAGATACAAGACAAATGACAGACCAAGCCTGCTTAGGGAACGGCAGACTAAAATAGAGATTTCATGACTTGCTAAGATTCAAAAATATGATAATGACCCAATGATACAATAGCAGATTCTATACAAATATGCTCAACTAACAAGGGAACGACTTTAATTTTTTTAACATGACGATACATGTGAATACAGCACAGTGCTGTTGTTTTTTCCTTGATTTTTAGGCATTTTATATATATTTTTTTATTCTAGAACATCTTAACATAACTATTTTATTATATACATTGTATTGTACAGAGAAGTTGGCGTATCCAGCATCATGAAGTTTTGGTCTCTAATACTCACTTATCCATCTGTGGATCTGAGTTAGAGAAAATTTCCTGAAATATCAATGAGAAAATGTTTGCAATTGGAGAACGTTAGCATCTTTGAGGGATCTGAAGAAGAAAATAACTTTTCAGATGTAATGGTACAATCAGATTTTTTTGTTGAAGCTGGATAAAAGTAAGAAATGAGGGAAAAGATGGAGGAGTTAATGAGTCATGGTTCTCAGAATCACTAAAGCATGGTAAGAATAAAATTGCATTGGGGAAAGTGTCAAAGTAATTATATTCTGCGACTATTTTTTATGCTGTAAGAAAGTGGGAAAGAAGATTTAAAGTGGACCAGCTATGAGTCCAGGGCGATCGAATTATCAAATTACGCTCTGGGATAACTACCAGCATGACGTAACTATAGGTGATTTGAAGAACTTCCGCAGTGCGATGGTTTCTCATTTGGGATTTACGTTTGGTATCAAAGACTACTGAAACACTCTCAGATGAAGGTATCAAATCCCGATATCAGATCCGATATTGGCCACCCTTTTGGACTGACACCGTATCGACCGATAGCAATACGTATCATCAGCCAATACTGGGCTTTTTTATGAAAAAAATTAAAAGATGGTATCAGTCGATACTGCCGATACAGATACAGGTAAAGGTATCGGTGTTGGCCAGGCCAAACACCAATATGCATCAATATTGAACAACATCAAGACGGTGCTAGAATCATCATATTCCGACATCATTTGAGAAAATTAAGATAGGGCAGCTTCGTTTGACCTATAGCTTCGCGCATGCATAATTCTCACAAACGACCTTTGATTTATGCATATTATATATAAACAGAAAGCTTATTCAGTATAAACTCCAGAGATTAATTTGCTTCTAAGAAAACAACGAAGAGCAGCTTAATCCGTGTAGAGCACACCAGGAGCGCCATACAAAAAGTAACAAATCCCCATTTTTTTCTAATTAGAGAATTATTTAAATTAGATTAGGGTTAGGTTAGGGGAGAATTATTTAATAGATCTAAAAAATTTGAACTCTAAAACGAAAACTAAAACAGAATTGAAACAGATCTATCCACTCCTCTCTTATTCAAAGGATCTGATTACCTATCCACTCCTCTTTTATTATTCCGGTGTGATATTAACACCAACTATGGTTCGATTTCAATTTCACTTGCCAATGTTGTGCAAGTCAACCCATGACTCAAGATTTATATTAGTGATCACATGATGATCATAGTGACACGGAGTTCAAGGAGAGGTCAAATTTTTTACTGTCTCACATGAATGTTGTGTTTCTACTTAACATATTTGACCCTTAGTCAGTAATCGGGTTGCCAAATATCATCCCGTTCGAGTTTTCAAGTGCTTCCAAAACTCAGTGAAAGAGGACTCAGATCCTCATCTTTCACAGTTGGTGGCACTTAAAAATTCCATCTAATGAGATCATGGCAAGCCAGCAATTAGATGATTAGTTTCACAGTTTTTACAACAGACCACATTTGATGGTAATCGGGGGTCATAACTTTTGATCCCAGTTTCGGAAAGGGACACAAGGAGGGCTTGTTAGAAAGCTCTTTGTGTGCCCTTTAAATTCTACTAAGGTACCCTATATTAAGAATGTCTAAATCAGGGAGAAAATGTAGCCCTCTGATCAGAGGTCGGATCTGTTGGCTACACACTGTGCACTGCCAAACAGATTTGCACAGTAAAGCTCCCGATTTTTTGCAAGTCAACCTAAGTCAAACTAAAGACTGAAATTTCACTTGGAACTTGTGCAGTGCACTGATAAAGTTATACATTCAGAATTTTTGAGGGTCTTTTTGGACATAAACTGACAGTCCTAAGCTAGGTCAATTTTCTGTGCTCTAAACCTGGCTGATTTGCACAGTTCCACTTCAAAAGTTATGCAAGTCAAACTATGAAAGATCAATGGCTGACATTTTACTGGGGGACATTATACTCATATGGGCATGCCTCATAATTTTTTTCAGAATTTTTAAAAGTCATTTTGATGGTCAAACCGTGACCGTAATCTAGCCAATTTTCAGAGTTTGTATTCTTCAAAACAGTGACTAACTAGTATCAAAACTATGGTCATGCATCTAACACTATACGATTTTGGCCAATTAATGCATCAAAATTACAACAAGTATATCATCATTTCAAATCATAAATCATATATCTAAAGAATCAAATCATCTTAAACTAGCATGCATAGCCTAGTTTTCATCAAAATTCAAATTCTAGCAATCTAGCATTTCATCATTGATTCTATGATTAAATCAAATTTATCAATCATACCATAATATTTTCATACAATTATCTCACACCTTGTAAATCCATCAAATGGATGGCTGTGATGCATGCATGTTCACCAATGTGGCCCATGCACTATATAGAACCGATTTCTAGCAATCTATGGGATTGTTCATCATCAATCCATCACTATGATCAAACCCCATTGGTGAGTGCTGTAAGATGGTCGTGCATGGTCACTAGGAGTCCATGCATGGCCTTCAAATACTTCAACAAGTGTGATCAAGTGAAGATCTTTAAATCAAATTCAAAACTACAAGTCATAGATTCTAAATTTCAAAATGAAACATTAAAAGTGCTAAGTTAGCACTTTACCTTAGCTCAAGCTTCCAAGTGCTTACTTGACCAACCCGATAGTCTTTGGATGTGATTGAAACCTACATAAAAAATCATTCATGTCATTTCTCACATCATTGCAAGTCTTTATTGCCCTTGTCTCAAGTAGATAAAAATATAAATATACATAATTTTCTTTGTTTAAATGTTTACTTCTCTTTTGTTAGCACCCATACATAAGCTAAATAAAGGACAAAGTTCAATCTAGTAAGATTCATATCGGAGAACATTTTCAAAAGATCAAGACACATATACTCAAAAATAAAAGATTAAAACAGAATTCAATAGTTTCAACTCAAAGAGATGCGAGATAATTCAATCATTAGCAATTATATAACAAGACTTTTTCTAGGATAAACATGTCACCATATATGATGCTAACCACTATCCTAGTAGAATTTTATTGACAGAGGATTATCAACTCATTATCAAAGTGCAAACATCAAATGCTACCGTCAACTCATTATCAACTCACTATCCTAGTAGAATTTTGGGATGTGTCCTGTGGAATAAAAATATTACCGTCAAATGATATGCCCATGATCTCAAGATCAGTGGCATGAAATGCTGGAATGAAAAACGATCTCCATAGTCATAGCAGTCAACAGTATTTAGTTGTACTTAATGGAGGATATTTAGTATTTCTTGGGGGTTAGTAGCAGCTCCCCTGATTTAGTATGACTGAAAAAAATCATAAAAAAAATAAAAAGAAAACCTTAAAACTTTATTAAGTTGCTTGATTGTGTTAAAATAATAAAAAATACTATTTAAGTTGCATGCTTGTGAAAACTTGTGCAACTTGTTGGTCAATCATGGACCAGCAATGCTATATAGTATAGCTGATCTGGTCGTAACATGGTGGCATTATATTTTTACAAGTAAGTTTGGGAAGTACCCAAACAAGATGAGAAGGGATATATGTATGTACAGCCAGCATCTGAAACTCTTAAGAGATATAAAATTACCTCAAACGCATCTGAATCCTTCCCTAATATTAGATCTAAATGTGTAAAATTGAAAACTAAGTTGATAAAGTCACCAAAACATAAGCCATATTAACAGGGAAATTGCCTAAAAACTAGCTAAATTGATAAAACAAATTAATATAAACCATGCTAAGAGAGATAAAATTAGAAGAAGATGGATGACCTTCGATGTTGTCGGATTTGGGCTCCATCACTTGATTTGATAAAATTAGGGCTCAATTTCAGTCTGCTACACAATCTCCATATCGCGGCTTAATCTCGTGTCGATTCAATCTGCTACTCGATCTCCAAATCGCAGCTCAATCTCGTGGCGATTCAATCTACAACCCGATCTCCAAATCACGGCTCAATCTCTCGGTGATTCAATCTGCTACCCGATCTCCAAATCATGGCTCAATCTCACGGGGATCAAACAATCATTTCAACGATCTGAGATCCAATCAATTATATATTGAAAAGTGGACTGGTTCATCGATTCTTACCAACCAAATACCCCAATAAGAAAACTAAGAGGAAAAAAATGAAACCACAAACCCCTAAATTCATATATGATATCGAATAGCCAAAAATTGAATCTCAAACCCCAAAAAATTGAAACTCAAATCCCCAAAAATAGAGATCGGATCGCCGGCGCAATAAGCACTTCGCTAATCATCAACCCATACCACAACCCTAATGTGCTCTTCTCGAGCCACTTAACGAAATAGGTACCAATCCGATCACTGAGCCTCGTCTTCACGAATCATCGCGCGAAGAAGAACGAGATCACCTCGTTCGTGAATGCGCTGAAGGCTTACCAGGGATTTGACACTAAAAATATGAGGAATTAACCCTCCCAAATCTCGATTTCCAGCCAAAACTAGGGTTTGTAGAGAGAGAGGGAGAGAGAGAGAGAGAGAGAGAGAGAGGAACACGAGAGAGGCTAGGGTTTCGGAGAGAAAAAGAAGCATGGGTTGAGAGAGGCGTATTTTTTTTTTTTTGAGATGGAGACAGGCGTTTTGGGTTAGTAATAAAGAGAAGAGAGACGCTTGAGGGTCGGCCCAATGGATTGCATGTGGTGATAGCATGTGATTTATTAAACCACTGTTTTAACTTAAAAAATTACCGTTTCAGACAGTAGAATATTACACCACTATTTTAAGCAGTGGTTTATTTTATAGTCATACAGTAGTTTTTCCCTGATTTTGACGTAGTGGAGCGCCCAAACTATATATAGCCCAAGAGACCTCCAAGCCCACAAGCAATGTGGGACTATTCTAACAATACGCTCAAGCACTAGCGGATGCACGTTGAAGCTTATGGGGGCCCAAGACCCCATAAGTCCTGGGAAAACCTTTAACAACTAATGAAATTCTTTTTACGGCCAGGTAAATCATTTTATGAGACCTCATAAAAAATCTTTCTTAAAACGTTTAAGGGTATGGATGTTTGTAATCAAAGCTTCAGTTTTTACAACCAAATAATTAAGTGAAAACCATAGGTTGCAGAGGGAGTCTACACTTGCAAATAATAGATTAATGTAACTATTGACCTCCTCTCTCCTCTTTTGCTATCTCTCTCACCTCTATCTCTCCCTCTAACCTCTTTCTCTCTCTATATATCATTCTAAACCCTAAATCCTAAACTCTTATCTTTTTTCCTAAACCCTAATTTCTAATTCCTTAAATTCTTAAACCCTAAATCCATTTTTTAATTAAACTATAATTTATAAATCACTAATTTAATCCTAAATCCGAAATTCATCTCCTAAACCCTATTTTGTAGATCAATAATTTCCTAAATCCTAAACTCATTTTCTAATCCTTTATAATAGATATTTTTCTTGGATTATATTAATTAATTAATTTAATTTATATGTAAAGCTTAATTTTATTATTGATGGTGGTTTTTTTTTGTTTAGAGAGACTCTCCAAACTGCCATTTACACACCAAAATGATCGATTAAATCATCTTCCATTATTAATGGTTTAAGATGTGGATGATACATACCGTTAATGTGATCAATTATAGATTGAAGCACAACAAGTCAAAAAATTGTCTTTTAGGTAGATTAAATCGTTAGATCAAATAATATCAACCTAAATTTTTAATTTGAATGGGTGATATTATTGGTTATCAATCAAATTATTAATTTTTTTTTTATGTTATGTAAGTTTTGAAGGTTTTTTTTTAAATTTTTTTCTACATCAAGTGAGGGAGGGAAAAAAAATTTAGCAGATATCAACTATGGACTATCGGGTGGCCCCTTCACGCCATTATATCGCCACCCACCCATGATGCTTTGAACAATTTCAGTTTTGACCAAAAATTGAATGGCAAAAAACCACCTATTTTTATTTTTTATTTCTTATTGATCGTTGATTGACATTAGGCACATTCATGTGGCACTCGGTCCTCAAGTTGGGTGCTACAGTACCACCCAACTACTTCGGAACCCTAGACTAAAGAATATATATATATATATATATATATATATATATATATATATATATATATATATATATATATATATATATATATATATATATCCAGCCTTCAAAAGAACTTACGTACATACTTGAGAAGCAAAAAGGCTGCTTTTTTAACAAAGAAATAAATAAGATTACGCCCCAATAAATTTTGCACAGGCCACTTACAAATCTATTGAGCACTCCTCTTCTTCTTGGACGAGTCGTACAACATCGTTCCGGCGATTCAATACAACCCACTTCTTCTCCTTCCACTACAATGAAACCCATTGAAGTGAATTCATGAAACCCTAAGAAGGAGAAAAGGAAGAAGAAGAAAGATGATGACGGAAAAGAAAAGCAAGAGGAAGTGACCGTGCATGATGGTGGGTGCTCTCTGTCAGTGGTTTAAACTTGTCGGTAGGGGTGTCATGAGTTTCCTTCTAGGGGAAGGAAATGAAGCGTAAGAAGGGGGTGAAGATGAAATGGTAGATGCAATTTTTTAAAATAAAATGCACCCCAATAAGTGGGTGCTTTTCCCGATTATGCCTTCATAAGCGCTTTTTAGAATTTAAGTGAGTGCCTATCGCGATTATGCCTTCATAAGCGCTTTTAAGAATTTAAGTGAGTGCCTATCGCGATTATGCCTTCATAAGCGCTTTTCAGATCCGATAAGTTCAAATAAAAATAATATATATAATAAATCTTGGTAATATCGCTAGACCCCATTTTGGGTACAGTCCAGTACTACCCGTTACCATAAACCTTGATATTAAGCCCTTTCAACCCCTATTAGTCATTCATAGACTTATGGTATCTGTGAAAAAAACTTACGTGGCACTTTTAAAGATTCACGGAGTCTATTATGCAAACTTAGGCTGCGTATGATATAGCTCTCTAATAGCTCCTGTCATAACAGAGTTCACCTGCTTTAGCATGTTTTCATCCTCTTTATTAGCATTCTGCTACCTGTTTTAGCAGACATCCTTTCTCCTTGATAACTCCATGTATAGCAAGATTTACTTATTCAGCCGTTATACCCTCCTCTCTACTCACTCTTTGTTAGAACTGATTTTATTTGTTCTGATAGGGAGCTACTAGAGAGCATAGAGATTACTATTAGAGCAAGTAAATTTTCCTTTGCAGGGAGTCAGAAAAGAAAATGAGAATCAACTAAAGTAATTGAACTCTATCATGACAAGGGCTAACAAAAAGCTATGCCATACTTAGCCTTAGTAAACCCATCGTTTGATTCACCAAAGTAATACCTCTAGATCAAACTTAGTAAAACCCATTGTTTGATTCACTAAAGTAATACTAGATCCCTCTAAGCAACTAACCCAGATTCATAGCATTAAGGTGTTTAGTCATCAGTACTATTGTTCTAGGATACTGATATGGCACGACCACAACAAAGGAGGCAACTCAACGAATCGTTTACATGGCGCGATGCAAGTGTAGTAGATTCCAGCAATGCAGGTCGGGCAAGCAACTTACATCGCACCACGTGGGCAGTCCATTGTTGGAAAATTATAATGAGCAGACCAACAACAGACTGCCTACTTGGCGCGATATAAGTGGCTGGCCCGACCTGCATTGCTAGGACCCACTGTGCTTGCATCACACCACATAAGTAGTCCGTTGAATGGTCTGCTTTTGCGATCCGTCATATATCAGTATCCTCGTTCTATTGGGATGTGCACAGAATCAAAAGGCACTTTAAATGCCTTCTTAATTCCATCAATGATCTAAATAGATCTGCTATTTTAACTCCAGCAGTAACTTAGTACACAAACTAATGGAATTACTCAGGAATACCGATTAATTCTGTGCTCACCAAGAAGTCACATTATATACCAATTAATGAAATTATTAATGACACACAAGCTACTAAGAGCAAACCAATTAATATCGGACCCTGTTTTCGATGCTGGGGATGAGTAAATGATGGGGTGGGAATAGCAGGACTCCATCTAAATGACATCCAAAGAAAATGAATCAAATAAGCATCTGTCTATCATGATGCCTGCAAAAGATCCTCTCAACTGCAATCAACAATAAAAAGATTGGCATTATTGTAACCTTGAGGTCACAGTTTCAAGACCAATTTACTCATGCAAGCCCAAAAAAAAAAAAAACTTCCATTGCCATTTGTTGTTTAAACTACAAATTATTTAACAGACATATACAAGTCCAAAAATCTTCACATAATCTCGGAACATTATTAGGAACCCATCTCCAAATAAATAATCAAATTCAAAGTTTTTCACTCAATCTCTCACCAGTACCTAAAATCAACGTACCTACTGCACATTCAACATATATGGTACATTTCGGCCTCAGGCACACACCACTGCTAAATAAGGCCTGTATATGGATTGTATGCTTGAATGGGCATACCTGGGCCGTAAGGACCGACAGCTGCGCCGTACGAATTTCCAAATGGATTTTGAGGCTGTTGTGGCTGTTGTTGACCCATCATCATCTGTTGTTGCAACATGAACGCTTGCTGTTGCTGAGCCATTGCTGCAATCTGCACCGCATGAGGCGCCGCCACTGCATTAGAGGCAAGGAACGGGTCGTGGGCCACTTGTGGGACTACGGGACTAGCCATAGCTGGCCTCACTTCCCATGGGTTGTAGCTCACGTTCTGACTAGTCTGTCTAAGAGCGTCATCGTATAAACTGTCCAGTATAAGCTTGTCGAAACCTCCCGCCTGTATTATAAGTTTAAAAGCATCGTGTTAAGGAAAAACGAAATCACACGAGATAAAATCAAGAAAGTGTAATAGTTTAACCCCGATTTAATTAAATAGAAAAATGATAGCAGCAGCGTTATTGGAGACCTTCAGGTTCATATTTCAAAATCTCGGATGTTACTGAAACAAATAGGCAATAAGTTTCAATATCGGAGATGCCTGAGAAAAATTTATTGTTTTGGGTATCGCCCGAGACAGTATTTATGCACTATTATCTTTTTTCTTGGGGCATCACTGATATAGTCTGTATCGGCGAGCCAAGAAGATACGTCTCGATGTCGGCATAACTGATACACAAAATTTTAATCCTTGCTCAATTCATTTTCCCCTCTGCGAGAATGTGTGCACCTATTCCATGAGGCATACTATTTTTTTAAGAAAAGCAAGATGTTGCTGAAGGGTTACCGATACGACTCATACATCAAATTTTCACAGCCATAAGCTCAATATGTGGTTCAATTTCAAATTGATCAATGCTGAAGTAAACATAGTTCTATTCCATCTTATATGAGGGAAAAAATAAAAAAATTGTTGTGGAAACTATGAGCAGGATTATTTCACTTTAAAGTAGAGACACACAGTCATTGTGGATTCCATAGCTGAGGATCTGTGTTGGTGGTGCTTCAGCATCATCTTTGTGTTCAGAGTAGATTCCCCCACAGCGGACTCTGTGGGTTTGTTGATTGACATTTTTATATTTTCTGGTTTTTTCTCTTATTTTTCTTTTTGTTTTGGTTTTGTTTTTCCTTTTTTTGGTTTATCTTCAGTATAGCATCTTGCTGCACCATTTGATCTTGCTGTAACTTCCTCATCGATTTAATTAAGTTATAGCTTTAATGTGATAAAAAAATTAGTGCACTCGGAAAATTGATTGAGAGGATTTTTTGAAAATATTATCTCAAAGGTCTTAAAAAGACACTCTAGAACCATGGCTCCACGTTGAAAATTGAAGTTATGCATCAATTTGGGTCAATCTCAAAAATTCATCATATACACAGTTCCCAAAGGTAACACACCTCGCCAAAATAACCTAATCATCGCCTAACTGGCTACACAGGCCTAAACCCCCCGTACAGAAAAGGTAAAGAACAAGAAAGCAAGTGGAGAAAGCAAATGGAAAAATATATCCCTTCACTGAACTAAATCTCATATTAAAATATACACAGTTTCTGTGGTAATAATTAAGAAGCAGGTTGTCCATCAAATAAATAAATAAGGGGCAGTTTGTGTGACCAAATTTCCAGTCTCGGAGGATATATATTTACCTCATGTGTGAACTCTGTTAGGGCAGATTTGGATGGTCCAACAAAATATACTGCTAACTTCAAATATATGGTCCAACAAAATATGAGTCAAATTGTTTACTTTTATTTTCACCCTAATCAGGGTTGCATTCACTTTTCGTGGGACCTAAAATGATCCCAGACTTTATTTGGTGGGAAACAATTTGGCCGATGCATATTTAGCATGTAGATTGAAACGATCAAGGCCCCTAAGTGAACAAGGAATGCCCAATCAAGTAGAAATGTAACAGACAGCAGCATTCTTCCTCAGTCCTCACACACAATTCTGAACCTCAGTTCTAAACATGAGAAATGCAACCATAATATATTCAATGATGTGTGTATCATAAAATAGGTCACCAGTTTTGATGCGGCAGTTTTTTTCGAGTGCTGCTCTTGCCACACCAACTTTTGCTATAGGCACACCAAACTTAAGAAAACCTTTGGTCGCTTATGAATATGATCATACATTATACCACTGTATTTCCATGATTCCTCTTTCTCATTCGTGCACATAGAAATAGTTGGAGTAGAATAGCTCAACTGTTGGTTTTTTAATGGGAAATACTTCCACTTTCCAACACACATTTTTGGAGCAGTCAAAGTTTCAGTGCAAAATATATTGGATAGGAACATAAACAAGAGAAAAGTACCAGCTTGCTCCCTGCGGTAGCAATCTCATTTGAGCTTGGAGCAGTCACAAGTGCCAATTCCCAACCTGTAGTTCCACTTGTGGGACTGAAACCAGCAGAAGGGACACCAGTCGACTGATAGGCTGCAACAATCAGCCAAAGATTTCATGGGCTGCCTCTACATTAGATTTCAATAAACAAAATTTGTGTTCAATTAGAATCCTACCAGCCGGAATAATTGCAAGTGCCATTGAATTCTTCTCATCTAGTTCTGATGCATCTGGGACAGGATCTTGGAAATTCTGATAACCAGTAATGCAAAAATTGTTAAGTTGTCAAAAGGGTTCAGCTACACTAACTCAAAAATTATGTCTAATACAAGAAATGTGGATTGAAAAATTACCAGCAGATCCGTTGTTTTAGGGGAAGATACTTCCTTCTTAATTGGGTCAGGTAGCGGCGGGGACGGTGGAAGAGGGGCCTCCTGCACTTCTGAGATTTTCTTGTACTCCAGTGCTAAAACTTTAGGAGGTGCATCCTGAACACACGCAAACACACAAAAAAAGTAAATACAACTTAGTCGTAAACTGTTCAGAAGACCCAAGCAGCACATGGATTGATTTATACTGCATATTTAAAGGAATATAATGCAACTTGTAAACTTAAACATGTTATATACCAGGTTAGTTTTGGTAGAGGTCAAGGACATCCTAGACCCAACCAACCCATTTGGGAATAAGGCTGGGTTAGAAGCTGAGTCGGGTCCAATTATCTCTCTCTCTCTCTCTCTCTCTCTCTATATATATATATATATATATATATATATATAGTTCTACAGATTGGATTTATTTGGACTTAGGTTGAGGTCAGGTCTGCTTAGAAGGCATCCAGAGCCGAACCCATTTTCCAATTGTGGGTCTTGAGTAAATCTGTGACCCATTGCATCAGATCGGCTTAGACACGAACCAAATCCAGACTTAATTGGTCACTGTGTCAGAGTTTGGACCCAGACCTGACCCCTTGAGTTGCAGACCCGGGAGAGGATCAAGATCCATACCCAATTGGTTGGACCATCTGAGCCAGCTAGCAAAGCGAAAATAAGCATGTCAATTTCATTTTATGGTGAATTATTTCACCCAAAAGAAGAAGTGATGGGGACATTACACAAAGCAAGGCAGGTGAAAGCGCAAAGAGAAAACAAGAAATAAAGAAGAAAGAGGAGCGGCACCGTCAGTCTACGACGGACGTCCTTGAGCTTTTGACGGACGTCCATGAGAACGAGTGCTCACTGGTTTTGTGTGCGCACTGAAGGCGACGGACGTCCGTGAGACGGGTCCACCGAACGACGAATTCTCGGAAAATTTCTATTTTTTTATGAAAATTTGTCTTTTAGTCTTTTATTATTTTAGCAATCTTCTAATTTCGTATTAGGGTTTTCTTAGCCTATATAAAGGCTTGTAAAGACATTATTAAGGAGTTGATTGATTATTGAATGAAAAGAGAGTTGCTTTTGTGCAAACCATAGAAAGCTTGAGATGAGTTTTCAATCGAGGGAGTGAATCCTTCAAACCTTGAGGAGTAAGCAATCGTTTCTCGTGCGACTTGGTGCGAAGCCGACGTACAGCCGTGGTGTGAAGCCTTGGAAATCTATTCCTTTTATTTCTATCTTTCTAGATTATTGTCAGGTAATATCTTTTTATTTCTGTTGATAAAATTCAAAAATCTCAAATCCTTATTCCTTGATATCTTTGATATTTCCTTTTTTGAACTAAAATCCCCGAGAAGTTGAGAGACGATATTGTAATTATCGCTTGATGCCCTAAACTAGAACGAAACTCGAGTTCCCTCATTGGAACCGTTTTTCTAGATCGGGAGATCTTCGTACATGCGAACGCAAAAATGAATTAATCGAACTATTTTATTTAATTCATTGAATTAATTTTATGTGTTGAATGATTTTGAATATCTCTGCTATTCAATTCATTCTAAAGTTAATCCCAAATTTGCATATTAGGGTTTTAGTGTGTCGTCCCGCATCAAGAAGGCAATTTGGAATTTGAGGACTACTTCAATGATGCATGGTTATTGAAAATGGTGAGGAGAGTCGATGACATTGAACTCATTGTGGGCATCACACATGAGATGCAAGTACACTCAGTTAGATCCTTTATGGGACCTAGGAATCGCAAAAGTGGGATCATGCACTATACCTATTTTCCTGATAAATATTTTTTTCATCAACACTAACAAAGAAAAAATACCAATGCATAGATGATAGATAATATATCCTTCACATACCAATTCCTTGCGAACTGTTGAAGCTCGTGGAGCATCCCTCACATACTCCTCCATAGCTGTGAGAAATGATGCAGGAGCCTGCAGCAATATTAATAAGATAATTTAAAATTCCTCGAATTGATGATCATCAGTTAAATGAAAATTTTATAGGAAGCAACACTAAAAAAATCAAGACCTGCTCGATCTTTATAAACCTTTCGCCACGGGCAAGATCAAGCCTTCTGCATAGTTCGTAAAATTCTGACAACCTCTCTGACTGAAAGCGACGATATAACGTGACAAAGATGCCGAGAGGTAAAAGTTCTATCAAACTTCATTGGCATCTACTACGTAGTTATAAAGGCATACTTATTACAATTTTAATAAATACCTGCTTCCCTGCTTTCCTGTATATATCAAGAGCCCTAACAGCATCATGGCGTTGCATTTCAAAGAACTGCATAGTATCAGACCGTCATATGCCATCAAGAGTGACCACAAGTTTCATGTGAACAAACATGGTTCAAAATCCCATCCGAATCCGGTACGAACCAGACGATACGTCTTGGGTTTCGGAGGTCACTGGTACGATACTTTGAATGCATCGTCCGGTGCATTACATATTTATTGGTAATGTATCGGACGTACATACCAATGCATCGTCCGGAACCGGTAAGTTCCTGCTGAAAAGTACCGGCTTTGTAGCTGGACGATACGTATCGGAAAACTGAGATTTTGACCCATGTGAACAAGTAAACAATAACCATACCTTGTCAACTAAGTTAACAGTACCATCACTTATGGCATTATAAATCTTCATGCTTTCCAACGCAACCTGTACCAAATTGTAGCATAAACAAGGAACACAGATGTCATCAATAAGACACTTCATCTAAACAAAAGCTGGTACCGGATTACCAAACCTTTTTTATAGAGGAAAATGGGTCGTCTTTGATGGACAAATGGGACTATTTTCCATCAAGTGTGCCACTCGATGTGAACACAATGATGATTTAGATATGTGGTTCCAAGATTGCATCGAAAAAACATATGATGGACGTAGAGTCGGTCAAACACTTTTTAAATGGAAAGTTACTGTGTAAATCTCCAAAATGTATTCTAGCGACTCATTTTAAAAGCATTTGACCAAACGACCACCATAGAGAGGTCTTTTTTTTTTAAATCTTTGGCATCACAGATCAACATTGAGGGCTTTGCATCAAGTGGCGCACTTAATGAAAAATAGTGCTACGTGTCCATGAAAGGCGACCCATTTTCTTGTTAAGAAAAGCAAAAAAACTGGTCGGTAACCCTATACCAAATCCTAAACAATTCATACACAATATATTAAATACTTGCAAACTTCACTCACCATCGTAACTGCTAACTGAATCACAAAGTTACTGACGGCTGCCCCTTGTGGCTGCATATAAATCCAACATATCCATCCATATGGAATCAGTATAGTTTTGCATAAAGAAACCATGCAGCATTTAATGTAGAGTTTGTAAAACTTTGAGCAGTGAAACATAAAAAACTACCTCGCAATTAAGAAGACGGAAAAGAAGCTGTTGCATTGCTGGCAATTGCTCAAGTAAGTCAACAGTATCCAACTCCTTGGTTCTCTGTAGATATCACATGGTTAATAGGTAACATTGGTCCAACTACTATATTTGGATTCAGATCCCTGTAACAAGGCCTGAAGTGATAATTCAGATCATGAAGTGTAATGCAAATAGGGCAATCCATGAACCCATCCATGATGCAGTGGTGTCATCAAATTAATGCAGATTTTAAATAAAAACAAAATAAAATAAAAAGGAGGAGAAGAAGAAGCAGAGGCAGAACAAGGAGCAGGAGGAGGAGAAATATGCTAAAGTGTGCCAGAATGGAGGAAGCAGAATCTTTAAAAAATGAAAAAAATTGAAAAAGAAAAAAATATGCGATGAGAGGATGAAAGTAACAATGAACACAAAGGAATGATATGCAGAAAATAAAAGGCATAGAATAAATACTTACCGGGCGGTCTGTCTCAATATCATACTTTAGCACACGAAAACATTCAAGTCTCTCCTCTAAAAATAAAGCATACGTGCGAACCCATGCAGAATAATCCCATGCTGAGTACCACACAAATAGCCAAGGTCATAAAATTTATATTTACTCTTTAAAAATCAGTGGATTTTCAGAACAAATAATACCATTTGGACTGGAATCATCCTTAAAATGGGATAAATTAAGCATATGGCTTCTGCTCCTGCCATAGTTTATGAGTTCTTCGCGAAAGGACGAGTCTACTTCCCTCAAAGCCCGATGTATAACAATTAGTGTCTTCAGCGCAACCTAATAGCAACAACAAGAAAGTCTCATTTCGATCAAAAAAAAAAACACAAGAAAGTCTTTTTACCATCAACAATCTGGAATACAAAAATAAAACAATAATTACCCTATTTACAGGTGAGTGACGCCCAAATTCTAGACATACATGCATGCACATAGACAACCCATTTTTCACAAAGCTCCTATGGGCTTAGAGTAAAAAAGATTTCAACTAAAAATTTGTTCTGACCAGTAGACTTTTTGGGGGCTGACTGAAATGAATTCTTAACCACACAATGTCAGAATTCCTCCCCATCAGTTGCTAAGTACAGTTACAGTGGTCCTGAGAGCAGAATAACAGTAAAAATTTACCATCTTCATACCTAAATTAAGCTTTTCAATTTTGAAGGATCAGTGTCATAAAGCATTATTGGAGTTCAAAATATCTCAAATCCTTCAGGGAGATATTTGTCCAGAATTTGGCTGGCACAAAATGCCAGAAAGGAACATCCACAATTCCATAATATCAGAAAGATTCCAGTAATTTCTGAAAAATAGATTGACCAAAACAAGCTACGCAGTCTGACAGTTGAGAAATTTAGGAGATTATTCAATTAATTTAAGACATCCTAACTGAGTTCCAAGGTTTCATATCAGTTATTTCTCCTAAGAAAGTAGGTGGAAAACAAACTAAAAATATTGAGCTGTTTTTTGTAAAATCTTGAAGTTAATGGTCAAACAGAAATTGGAACTATAAATGTTTACTGAGACACGAGGTATTAAAATTCAGAACATCATCTCACAAATTCTTTTACGAGATGATGCTTTGAGAAACTTTAAAAATCAGTTTGCCGATCCGCACCAGTGATCCCAATTTGTACAGGCAGCCTCCAGAGCCCCCGAGGTATTACCTTGATTATCCCTCGCTTCCTCAATCTCCCTCCCTCCTTCTGGCCCTGCTCAGTTCTCGAACCTCTTGATCTTATCTTATTAGGGAAGGAGTCCAAATCAATGGACATTAATGAACCATCCTTGATGGACGTTGCACATGAAACGATCAATTCGACTCAAGGTCCAACGCTAATAGAAGTGGCGTTCCCTCCTAGTAGGGAAGGAAAAGGGCGGGTAATAAGGGCTAATCAGTTATACAAATTAGCCCCCAAACTTGTACTCCTAGGACTTAGAGTAGGTTAGGAGTATGATATTAATGCGCTTGTGTCCTTCTAGGAAATAAAGACCGAAGGAGCGGAATGGACAAAAATCTACAGCAATAAGTGCTTAGAAGAAGTTGCTGCTGGTGTGGGTCAATCGAGCAAGAGTGCTCTCCGCTCGAGCGAGATGCATTAAGAGAAGGGGAAATTTTCCGGTATAAGTCGCTCCAGTGATTTTCGTTCCCACTCCAGCGACCTCTCGCGGGACCCGAAGAAGGGTTGACGTTTGTTGACTTTTTGGAAGAAAAACCCTAACCAAAACATATAAATAGGGCTTGAAACAATGAAGAGGGGACTTTGGAAAGCTGGGAAAAGAGAGAAGAAAACCCTAACTCTTGGAGAGGAAGGTTGCAAGAGATGAACCATTCTAACATCGTGGAAATCTTTGTCATCTGTGGCTAAATCTACATTCTAGGGGAGTAACGAAGTGTACCTTCGTGGCGAGGGTTTGTAGTTTGCTTGGGTTTATGATTGTAATAGTTGCACATTTTGGATTTTTAATGGAATAGCTTCCTGTGGAATGTTATTCATTTTTATGAACTTGTATTTCTTGTAGAAATAAGAGTGAAGATAGCTACTTCTTGATTAATATTAGATCGGTGATCTAGGATTAATCTATGTACAACGATGTGTGTATTTTTCTTAATGTGTCGTATGATTAGACGAGATTAGCCGAGAGAGCATGACTGGTCACTGGTAGAAAAACCATGCTAGACCAGTAGTCTCGTACTATGAGCAAGGGCTTAAATCCTTTCGAAATCTGAGTAGAGCTTGCAGCTCTGTGAAGAGTATTTTTTTTCATTTTTTTTCACGAAACCGACATGGAGTTACGAAACCATAGATTTTTTCCCTATTTGCACTTCCAAATTTCGTTAATTAGTTTACAAGTTTTTCGTCAAAAATTTATCTTTCACAACAAATTCGCTTTAGAAAGTAACAATCAATTAGGCACGATCTCATACTAATCCCTGTGGAATCGACACTCGGACTCAAGTTCTATGCTATATGCTAGATCACTTGCTAGGGTTTATGAGATCGAAATAACACCGATCAAATTTTGGTGCCATTGCCAAGGATTGGCAACGAAAACTACCTAGTTTATAGTTATCCTTTTGTAGATAGTTTAGTTAGGAATTTTACTTTATTTTATCCTCATTATCATTTTTGTCTTCATTTTTTTTGTTTTATTACAGATTAAAGAAACCGACCACACTATGATTAGGAGGCGTCTAAAGCTTTGATAACCCTTATAAGTTTGATATCTTTTATCGTTTGTGAGTCATATAATTCCATTGTTATCTGTGTTTAGTGTCAGATTAGGTTTGGTAGTTCTAGTAGTGCCTGCGTGTTTATGCGTGGGAGACGTTCATAGTTTCCCGCATTGAGCCCCTCAACCTTGAACTTGAGTGAACTCTCCGTATGTATCAGACAATAGCACGTCTCTTGGCTGATAATCAAGTAAATCAACATGTTCCTCCAATGGCTGAGGGAGGTGCAGGACCCGGAGAGGAGCCACTCCCTACTTTATGATCTTACTATGCTCCAACAACATATGTCTCACCGTGTTGCATCCAACTGCCCGCCACCGGGAATCACCAATTTGAAATTAAGCCCTCCACGCTTCAAATGTTGCCATCATTTCATGGGCTTGCGAATGAAACTCATATAATCATTTGGATGATCTCATGGAGGTTTTCACCACCATTAAGTTACAACATCTCATGAATGATGCAGTACAGCTTAGACTTTTCTCATTCTCTCTCAAGGATAAAGTGAAGCATTGGTGCAGTACAGCTTAATGATTGACCATGCCAACAGGGTCAATCATTACCTGGGCACAAATGAGTCAGGAATTTAAAAAAAAATATTACCCTATTGGCAAGACCAATAAGATGAGGAAAGTTATCATTTCTTTCACTCAACACCCAGGAGAACAGTTCCATGAGGTCGGAGAAGATTACTAGAACTGACTCGTCAATATCCACATCAAGTTGTACCGTGGTGGTAGTTGGCACAAACCTTTTATGACAGGCTCTCAGAGAGGAACCGCTGATGGATGCATCATGTGGAGGCACCTTTTTTAACAAAAATCAAGATGAGGCTAGGCAATTATTTGAAAATTTCAGCAAAAATTCGCTCCAACATGCAGCAGCAAGTCGTTGTGATGTAGGGACATCCAGCCCTACCATGGCCTCCCGCAAGGGAAATGCGATTGAGGTTAATCAAATCGAACTTTCTAGTAAGCTTGACTTGTTGACAAAACGGTTTGATCAATTTGTTAATTTGGAATATTCACCTGCCTCAAATAATGTTGAAGCATGTCTCTTATGTGCTAGCCTATCTCATTCCCTAAATGAATGTCCGCTGGCGTCTCAATATCCGGAATTTCTTCAAGAGCACATAAATGTTGCGCAAACCTTCCAAATACCGATAAATAACCCATTTTCCAATACATACAACCCCGGTTGAAGGAGTCATCCAAACCTTTTGTGGCGAGCTCCTAACCAAGGCACGAATTTTGCACCTCAACAGGGCGCGAATTTTGTGCCTAATCAGACCACAAATTTCTCACAACCTCCTCGGCTTAATTATCAAGGCAATCCACTTGGTTTCGCTAACCCACAGCGAGAACCGACTTATTCACAACCCTCTTGTGCACCCAACTTTGAGGATAAAGTCTTGTCGGCGTCACAAGAGCTTCAATCACAATCTCAATTGTGCACTCTCATACTCAATCGATATCGAAGCTAGAATCTCAAATAGGACACTAGCTAACGTCATTAATAGAAGAGAAGAGGGAAGGTTGCCAACTCAACCAGTGAATAACCCCAAGGGACAGTTCGATATGGAGGGTAACTCCTCTAATGAACATGTGAAAGTTTTCTCTACACTAAAAAGTGGAGAGGAGGGAGGTAGGATGAAAGCAGTTAGTGGCTCTGGTAATAGCACTCCTCAAAAGAAGAATTTGAACAAGGATACGAATAAACTGCCAAAGTTTGGTGCAAACACATTAGTGTATCAGAGGAAGCAATTCACTCCTTCGGCTGAGGCACCTGTTTCTAATGCAATGCCCAAAGAGCCTTATATCCCTAAGGCTCCGTTTCCGCAATGCTTAGATAAGCCTTCCCTATTTAACCGAACGGGCATAAAAATGAAGGAGCTAATGGACACCTCCTTTAGGTGAAAATTAATCTCCCATTATTGGAAGCTATTAACCAGGTGTCAGCATACGCTAAATTCTCAAGGATTTGTGTACTCAAAAACGCAAATCAAGGACTCGTGTTTCAAAGAAGGTCCTAGTGACTGAGCAAGTTAGCTCGATTTTGCAGCATGACACCCCACCCACTATTTCATGTGTCATAGGAGACCACTCCATTCACAAAGCCCTTCTGGATTTGGGTACGAGTGTAAATTTGCTACCTTTCTTAGTCTATGAGAAATTGGGGTTGGGTGATCTTTAGCCTATATCAGTAACTTTGCAGTTAGCCGATCGATTCATTTGAAAACTTCGTGGAATGGTTGAAGATGTGTTAATTTAGGTAGATCGGTTCTATTTCCCGGTTGATTTTATTATTCTTGATATGGAAGCCACTCTGAAACCATGCGGTCAAATCTCGGTTATCCTTGGCCATTCATTTCTGGCAATGGCCAACACATGCATAAATTGTCGAACGGGAGTGATGGACGTCACCTTCGGGAACATGAAAGTCAAATTAAATGTTTTTAATGTTTCAAATCAGTCGGCTACAGACTCAAAATTCGATTGTTTTTTAGACGATACATTGAATGAACTGATTGAGGATGTTGTTCCTTATATTTTGTCTCATGATGCCTTAGAGCTGGCTTTGTTCCACAATGGAATAGAGGATATAGAGTTAGGCACATCTATTGAAGAGGTGAAATAGGTTTTAGCTTCTTCTCCCCTCCTGTACTCACCATCGTGGAAGGTTACAACAATTACCCATACTTGAGAAATCTGTTCTGAAACCTTCCACAGAGTCTCCACCCAAACTTGAGTTGAAGTCACTCCCGGCTACCTCAGATATGCATTTTTGGGCCCACAAGATACTCTCTTAGTTATCATTTTCTCTTGTTTGTCTAACAAACAAAAGCAACAATTGATTGAGGTACTTGTTACGCACAAGGAAGCTATTGGGTGGACAAGTCACTGATTTGAAAGGAATTGATTCCTCTGTGTGTATGCACAAAATACATTTAGGAGATCAATCTAAGCCTTCCCGGGAAATGCAAAGGCGATTAAACCAGAATATGAAGGAGGTAGTGAAGAAGGAAGTAGTTAAACTCCTTGATGCAAGTATTATATACCCGATATCAGATAGTGAGTGGGTTAGTCCCACTCTCCAAAAAAGTCAGGAATTACAGTCGTACATAATTCTGAGGACATACTTGTGCGACCCATGAAACCATGGGATGACGCGTATGTATTGATTACAGATGACTAAACTCCATGATCAGGAAAGACTATTTCCCGTTGGCATTCATTGATAAGATTTTAGAAAAATTGGCCGGGCAAGAGTATTACTGCTTCCTAGATGGCTACTCTGAGTACAACCAAGTACTCGTCTTCCCTCAGGACCAAGAGAAGAGGACTTTCACAAGTTCCTTCGGTACATTTGCGTACCAAAAGATTCCATTTAGGCTTTGCAATGCACCAACTACATTTCAACGGTGCATGCTAGCCATCTTCTCTAATATGATTGACACCTTTCTAGAGGTGTTTATGGATGACTTCAGTGTCTTTGGTCCATCATTTGACCAATGTCTCCAAAATTTATCTAGAGTCCTTGAGAGATGTAAAGAGAAAAACCTGGTGCTAAGTTGGGAAAAGAGTCATTTTGTGGGTACATAGGGAATTGTTCTAGGGAATAGTGTCAAAACAAGGGATTGAGGTTAATACGGCCAAGGTTGACCTCATTGCGAATCTACCACCACCATCTACAGTGAGGCAGATTCGATATTTTTTGGGTCATGCCAGGTCTACAGGCGCTTCATAACAGACTTCAGCAAAATTACACGCCCATTAATCAATCTTCTTGCACAAGATGTCGTCTTCAATTTTGATAAAGATTGCTTGGTAGCATTTGAGAAGTTCTGAATCCTCCTATCAACCACTCCGATCATTCACTCCCCAAACTATTCCCTCCCTTTTGAGGTAATGTGCGACGCCTCTGACTATACAATTTGGGCAGTATTGGGGCAGCAAGTTGATAAAGTGCCACACATTATCTACTATGCAAGTAAGACTCTTTCTGATCCTCAGATGAACTACACCACCACTGAGAAAAAGCTTCTTACGGTGGTTTACACCCTAAACAAATTTAGAGCCTACTTTTTTCCGATCATTCAGCTTTACGGTACCTTTTATCTAAAAAAGATACCAAGCCTAGATTGATCCAGTGGATCATTCTATTCCAAGAGTTCAATTTGAGATTAAGGATAAGAAGGGCGAAGAGAACGGTGCGGCAGATCATCTGTCAAGAATCTTGGTCAAGAACCATGCAGGCAGCGAGCCTATTCAAGACTTGTTCCCCAATGAGCAACTTTTTGCTACATCAGATGTTTCCCTCCTTGGTCTGCCCACGTTGTCAACTATCTTGCTACAAGACAGATCCTCTCGCAATGGTCCAAATAGGACAAAGATCGATTTTTCAGTCAGGTCAAATATTTTTACTAGGAGGATCTCGATCTATTCAAGCACTGTGCTGATCAAGTGATTAGGCGATGTGTGCCCGAGGATGGGTTTGCAAGCATTTCATATTTCTTCCATTTTGTAGCTTACGGTGGGCATTTTGTTGGACGGAAGACGGCCACCAAGGTTTTACAATGTGAATTTTATTGGCCATCCCTCTTTAAAGATGCTCACAATTTTCAGAAGTTTTGTGAGCAGTGTCAGCGTCTCGGCTCGATATCGCGCCGAGATATGATGCCCCTTAACCCTATTTTAATCTGTGAAATTTTTTGTCCGAGGAATAGAATTCATGGGTCCATTTCCACCCTCAAACGGAAATCTGTATGTTCTTGTAGCGGTGGACTACGTATCCTAGTGGGTCGAAGCCATTGTCACAAAAACAAATGACCATAAGGTGGTGGTTCAGTTTGTCAAGGACCATATATTTGCTCGATTTGGAGTTCCTCGTGTGATCATAAGTGACAGTGGCACTCACTTCTGCAACCGCTCTTTTGATTTGCTTCGAAAGTATTCGGTAAACCATCGTGTTGCCACGCCATACCATCCACAAACCAGTGGACAGGTAGAGGTGTTAAATCGAGAGATAAAAAGAAATCTAGAAAAAAAGGTCTGCCCGGATCGGAAAGAATGCACTCAGAACTTGAACAACGCCTTGTGGGCATATAGGACTGCCGACAAAATGTCGATCGGTATGTCTCCATACCAATTAGTATATGGGAAGGCATGTCATCTCCCGGTAGAGTTAGAACACCGTGCCTTTTGGGCCATTCGAATGCTAAACTTTGAAATTGACAAAGTCGAGTCAACTCGAAAACTTGAACTCAATGAGTTGGAGGAATTACGAAATGAAGCTTACGAAAGTTCGAAGATATACAAAGACCGAGCAAGATCCTTTCACTTGAAATTTATTCTTCGAAAATCATTCAGACCAAACCAAAAAGTTCGGTTGTTTAATTTGAAACTTCGTTTCTTTCCGGGAAAGATCCGGTTTTAGTGGGACGGGCCATACATTGTTACAGTAGTGTTTCCCCAAGGGGTGGTTGCAATTTCTAACCTAATTATTAACTGCACACTTAAGGTGAACAGGTAGAGATTGAAACCGATGATCCAACAGATTGACCACAAGGGGTCCCAGGCATATAAGAGTTTGTTCTTTTAAACATTCTTGCTCGAGCGACTTTGTTGCTTGCTCCAGCGAGGTATACACTTCCATTTCTCGAGCCTTTCCCGCTCAAGCGAATCATGCATTCACCCCTGCAGTCCAATTCTCTGGTTTGGATCGCTCGAGCGACGATTGGTTCCCGCTCAAGCGAACCATGCATTCGCCCCTGTAGTCCAATTCTCTGGTTTGGATCGCTCGAGCAACCCATGCATTCACCCTTGAAGCACAATTCTCTAGTATGGATCGCTCGAGCGACGATTGGTTCCCGCTCGAGCAACTTATTTAGCGGCCATTCCTAATTGGTTCACGTCGCTCGAGCGACTTTGGTTACTGCTCGAGCGACCAGGAAGTTTAAAGGGCGATCTGCGGCTTTTACAATTCATTCTCTCGCGAAATCTCATATTTGACGCTTTATGCTCCTCTCTTCGCCCGCGGGGACTTGGTTTTTCGGGTGAAATTGCATTATTCTCGACCGTGTGTCTTTTGTGAAATATTCGATTTAAAGCACCCTTCTTCTATTATCAAAGGCATCCAAAAAAGCAGCTTCTTTGAAACGTACCCAAAACAACCCCCCTCCATCGAAAGATCGACCAAATCTGTGGTGGAGTGGAAAACCTTTGAAGTCGAATGGACGTTCGAGCAGTACTTCTTCATTGATGAGGAATCCACCCAATGGGCTATGAACTACCTTGTTCAAGCCCGGTTATTGAACTTGTTAACCCCCTCTCACTCGCACTACTACCCAAGCCTAGTTAGACTTTTCTACCATAATCTCAAGCAGCAGAGGGGTACGTCGCTCACAACTAGGGTCGATGGCCAGGTCTTCCGCTTCAATCTTGAAGCTACCGCTGCAGCCATGGGGTGTCCTTCTGTATTCACCCAAACTATGGGATTGGGGGGCACCAACATCCGAATCTGCCCCATTTGGCACCATAATCGTAGAAATGGGTCGTGGGGAACAAGCGTCTCGTCTATCCATTAGGTGTGCCCAATTACCATCACATATGTGTCTTTTGGACATTATCTTCAAAAAAAAAAATTACCCCGTTTGGTAAGATCAAGAGCGCGTGGGCGTACTTTTACAAGCTCTTTACTCAATCTTCAAGGGACGGTGGTTTAATGGTCCAACAGTTCTCTTTGAGGGTCTCACGTACGCTCATGGCACTATTCTATCACCTACCTCCAAAAAGAAGCCATTGACGGTGATGCCATATGCTCGTTTGATCTCACAACTATTTGATGATTATGAAGATGAGTTCACTGTGCATAGTGACGAAGAGAAAAAGACTGACAATGTTGGAAACTACGGGGAGGATGAGTGGGGTCTTAGCTACCACAAGTTGGTGAAGAATGTCCAGGATCGAGAAAAGAATCAACGCATGGCTGCACGAGCGCAAGCCCAACCCACGGCTCAGCCTCAGGTTCCTCAGCCACAACCAGTTCAGCTTCCCCTTCTGGATGCCCCCCAAGGTGATTGGGTCACTCATGCTGAGTTCAACCGTCGAATGAACTTTCGGGACACCTTACTCATGGATATGACAAGGAATTTGTTTTCGCGGAATCGACAACACAGATTTCAAGGTGGCAAGGAGGATGAGATTGACTGGACTCCTAATGATGGTACCCAGTAGTTTTTAATGTTTTTGTTTGTCTTTTTGTTAGTTTGTTTTGAGATACGTACTGTGTCGGCCTTAGGCCCTCTTACTGTAGTTTGTTTTGTCATGCTCTCCCTACAGCGTTTTACTGTAACATCGTTTTATTTTGGAATATATATATATATATACTCGTACATTCATGATTCCTGAATCCTTGTTTACATATTTCACTACTACTTTTCTTTTGTAGTATATTTGTTGGATTATAAGTATGCTTAAGTGCGGGTTTGAGGGTGTCTCTACCTTAATTTTTTATTCTCAAGTGATGTTTTTCATGTTTCTATCATGCTCCTATCGAGGACAATGTACTATCTCTTAGGTTTAGGGGAGAATTTTAGATGCGTATTTTAGTAGGTTTTAGTCGAGTCTAGCATAGTGTAATGTACTTTCAATGTCCATTTAAATGCTAAAGCATTTAACCAAGGCGATCGGCATTGTTATGAAGTAGCAAAGTACAATCACACTTCACTTCCTTCGTTAGGGATAGTTCTCATGACATTTAGTCCACTGAGTCTTTCGAACCATGCTTTAAACCACTACACTCATTGCACTAGGTCATGTGGTTAGCGAAGTAAGGATCTGTGACTAACATGAACTCTTCAATCATTTCAATGAAATTGAGATTAATGGGAGGCGATCAGTATTCTTTGGCCTAGGAATTAGATGTTATTTAAAGAGAGAGAGAGAGAGAGAGAGAGAGAGAGAGAGAGAGAATAATGACACAATATTTCATGGAAAGTTTAATCATTAAGTAACCAGGCCTCCTGCCTCAGTAAGCAGAGAGTGTTTGCATCAAAAGGTGAGAAAATTGAATAGAAATCACTTGTGTAATGGTTACACCAGTTTCGTAGCCTGGTTGACTCGAGCCAATAGATCCGTAGGGTGTCTTTACACCTAACGCCCCGAGCCATCTGGTTAAGGGAGTCGTTGATCTATAATTCGTTTGGGTCAACTAGAAAGCATAAGGGAACTTGGTATTGCATTAACCATTTTGTCAGGAAAAAAAATGTGGGTGATCATCTAATAAGAAAAGAGAGGAAAAACCATGATTACATAATGAAATGATCCCCCTATTAATAATCTCAATGGAGTCTTAATAGGAGAAAGGTTATGTTGGGAACAAGTCTATAATTTAATACTCACTGCACACAAACTTAAATGGAATATGGTTTGAACTGGTGGTGGATCGAGTGAAAATTAATCCAAAGGTTGTGATAGTGAGGTATTATTGTATGAACTATTTTATTCTCAACCTGAGAGCCTCTGGTTGGATGAATTAGTTGTGTAATGGACATAAGAGTTTACTTCAGTCCTTATCATGAAAATGTTTGTGGACAACTTTACCGGAAACCCTCAGAAGACACAACTCCTCCCCTAGGGATCACATAGGAGTTTAAAGGTTTGTTACATATGCTAAATGTAACCATGCTCCCTGCGAAAGCGGCGTAACATTTTTCCATTCTTGTTTCTTTATTTGTTTTACTCTGGGACTAGCAAAATATAGGTTTGGGGGTGTGATCATGGCTAATTAGTTATACAAATTAACCCCCAAACTTGTATTGCTAGAACTTAGAGTAGGTTAGGAGTAGGATATTAATGCGTTTGTGTGCTTGTAGGAAATAGAGACTCAAGGAGCGAAATGGAGGAAACTCTGCAGCAATAAGTTCTTAGAAGAAGCTGTTGCTGGTGTGGGTCGATCTAGTGAGAGTGCATCCCACTCGAACGAGATGCGTTAAGAGAAGAAGGGGAAATTCTCGGGTATAAGTCGTTCGCGCGACTTTGGTTCCCGCTCGAGCAACCTCTCAAGCAATGAAGAAGGGTTGACGTTTGTTGACTTTTTGGAAGAAAAAACCTAACCAAAACATATACGTAAGGGTTGAAACAATGAAGAGGGGACTTTTGGAAAGCTGGGAAAAGAGAGAAGAAAACTCTAACTCTTGGAAAGGAAGGTTGCAAGAGATGGAGCATTCTACCATCGTGGAAATCTTCGTCATGCGTGGCTAAATCTACATTCTAGGGGAGTAACGAACCGTAGCTTCATGTCGAGGGTTTGTGACGCAGGACAACACCTTAAACTACGTGAATGCGATGATTAATTGCTTGCCGAAATTAAATTGAATTAAGTTAAGAAATAAATTTGAAAACATAGCGAATACCTTAGGCTTTCGTAGTATTCCATGGGAGGATCGCGTATGAATTGAGCAGGGTTTAGTCCGGGCATTAGATCCGTTAGGTTGCAGCGCGGATCGATCCTAGAGATAGAACTCCATATTTCCATATTAGGGCGCTCACGATTCAATTGTGGGATCTCAAGTTCTTCTATGGTTTATGGGATTTTCAAAAGGATGATGGCTGATTTAGGGTTGTGGGATAGACACAAGCAGAGAAAATAAGAAATAGATAGAGATATAGGTAGAAGATAGATGTTGTGGGCTTCACACCCTTGGCTTCACACCAAACCCTTCTCGCGAAGAAGATTCCTTCTTCGTAAAGGCTCATCTCAAGCATGCAAGCAAAAGCTTCATTCATATTCATCAACTAACTACAATGTTTTTCTTAAGGACCTTATATAGGTCTTACAATAAAAGAAAACCCTAAAACAAACATTAATAAAAGACATGTATGCCCTTAAAAGTTAAGTTCGAAATTAGAAAAGAAAACCCGAAAATGAATTGCGCGATTTCGATCGATCGAAAAAGAAAAAACATATTTCAAAATTCGCCGCTGGAATGCGATCGATCGACCTGGAATGCGATTGATTGACCTGGGATGCGATCGATCGACCTAAGGTCAATCGATCGAATTATGTATATATGTCACTCCAGAAATAGTCAGGTTCCTCAAATTCGCCAAAATTTCGTCTTTCACTTAGATCTGACTTCCATTCCGCTTCTTCCGACGTCGGTACACGCGAAAATGTCCATATCCGATGTCTACGATGTCAGCGTCCCCATCAATTCTCCCGGGCCGAAAAGGCTTCATCACTGATGAAGCGGCATCATGATAGCGCTCGAGCATGTCGGGGTCCAAACGTCGCACTTCGTCTTCAGCTAACCATGAGTTCTCGGAGTCCGGCTTTCCCAACCACTTGACCAAGTACTTTTGAATTCCGCCCCCATGGGTGGATATCACCAAATCATCTAATATCCCTTCGATCTCATTTCTGCGCTGCTTGCGTGGGGAAGGGAAGGGTAGGGGTTGTAGGGTGGGGCTGGTATTCGAGCTCGGGGCTGCTTGGAGGGGGTGGGGTTGGGGCCAAAGAAGGAACCAGGTCCTCCACATTGAATGTAGAGCTGACCCCTATATCCGGTGGAAGCTTGAGAACATATGCATTAGGGTCGTTCCTTGCCACAATTCTAAAAGGTCCAGCGCCACGGGCTTGAAGTTTCTTTGGCGTTCCCTAATGGAACCGCCAAAGCCAAACCCGAACCATGACGTAATCTCCAACCTGGAATTCCTTGAAGCGCCTGTGCGCATCCGCAGATATTTTGTACTGTTCATTGCTTGCATTAATTCTCTTTCTAATTTCGGCATGCAATTCATGTATATGCTGTGCAAATGAATCGGCTTACTCGGAGACTCGATGGGATGCAGACATGGGAATAAGATCAATGGGTGTTCTAGGCCTATGACCAAGGACGACCTCAAAAGGACTCATGCCTAGGGACCTATTGACTGAATTGTTGTATGCAAACTCGGCTAGAGGTAAAATAGAATCCCAAGTCCTAGGGTGATCACCAACAAGACAACGGAGAAGATTACCTAAGCTTCTATTAGTGGACTCCGTTTGGCCATCTGTTTGAGGATGATAGGTCGAAGAAAATTGGAGCATGGTACCCATCATGTGCCATAAAGTTTTCCAAAAATAACTGATAAATTTCACATCTCGATCCGACACAATCGTCTGGGGTAAACCATGTAGACGCACAATCTCTCCAAAAAATAATTTGGTTATGTGAGCCGCATTGGAGGTTTTGGAGCATGAAATGAAGTGGGCAATCTTGGAAAAGCAGTCCACTATCACAAAAATGGAATCGTGCTTTCGTTGGGTCTTTGGAAGTTCAAGCACGAAATCCATAGAGACGTCTTGCCACGGGGTGTTCGGGACAGGTAAAGGGTGTACAAGCCGATATTCTGTTTGATATGCTTCGCAACTTGGCATGTACGACATTGTTTTACGACCCTAGAGACATCTTTCACAAGGCTAGGCCAATAGAACCTATCCTCAACGAGCGCACTAGTTTTATCGCGCCCAAAATGTCTAGCAACCCCTCCGGCATGTAACTCCTAAATGAGGAAGTCCCGCAATGAAGTACGAGGGATGCACAAACGATTCCCTTTGAACAAATACCCATCCAGCAGGGTATACTCGGAGTTAATGTTGTTCGAATTTTCAAGGAAAGCAGTGTATTCTGTCCCAAAATCTGGGCAATCAGGATAATCTTGCTTCAACTGCTCAAATCCGACGACCTCAGTGCTCATAGACTGCAAAGTTGCCACTCGACGACTAAGTGCATCAGTAACCTTGTTCTCGGCACCAGCCTTATGCTTCAAGACAAATGTGAACCCTTGAAGGTACTCGACCCACTTCACGTGCCTCGGGTTCAACTTTTTCTGGGAAGCAAGGAAACGTAAGGCCTCGTGGTCAGAAAACAACACAAATTCCTGCGATCTCAGGTAATGTTTCCAATACTGTAAAGATCGGACGACCGCATAAAACTCTTTGTCATGGATAGAGTATTTCTGCTTCGCCTCATTGAGTTTTTCACTAAAATAGGCCACAGGGTGACCTTCTTGGCTCAGCACTCCGCCTATGCCTACACCCGACGCATCACATGCTACTTCAAAGACCTTAGAAAAGTTTGGTAGGCGCGCGATGGGTGCAGTAACCATTTTCTCTTTTATCTCGGCAAAGGCTCTCGTCGTGGCTTTGCTCAACAGGAACTCCCATTTTCTCATGCAATCGGTAATGGGAGCCATGATGGTGCTAAAGTTCCGGATGAAGCGG
This sequence comes from Chloranthus sessilifolius, assembly GCA_021018995.1. NCBI lineage: Eukaryota > Viridiplantae > Streptophyta > Magnoliopsida > Chloranthales > Chloranthaceae > Chloranthus > Chloranthus sessilifolius. The sequence continues at coordinate 101,192,763 of CM037589.1, forward strand.
CGATAAAACGTGGTCAAACCGTGGAAGCTACGGACTTATTCTGAGGTTCGGGCCACTCCACAATGGCCTTAACCTTCGCAGGGTCTGCAACCATCCCGTCTACCGAGACAATGAATCCCAAGAATACTACAGAGTGCTGCATGAAGGTGCACTTTTTGAGATTCGTATATAACCTTTCTCCCCTCAAGGTTTCGCAAACCAACCTTAAGTGGACAATGTGTTGATCCTTGTTTAGGCTGTAAATTAAGATGTCATCAAAGTATACGACAAGGAATTTGCCAAGGAATGACCTCAACACTTGGATCATGAGCCTCATAAATGTGCTCGGGGCATTGGAAAGCTCAAAAGGCATGACCATCCACTCATAAAGACCGTCTTTGGTCTTGAAGGCAGTTTTCCATTCATCACCAGGACGAATTCGAACCTGATGTCGCCACTTTTAAGGTCTATCTTAGAAAAGATAGTGGCTCCAACCATCATGTCTAGCATGTCATTAAGCCACGATATGAGAAACCGATATTTAACAGTGATCTTATTAATCGCACGGCTATCTACACACATACGTCATGTACCATCTTTCTTAGGCGTGAGTAAAGCGGGTACGGCACACGGGCTCAGACTCTCTTGTATGAACCCTTTTTGAAGGAGCTCACTGACTTGCCGAGTCAACTCGGCATGCTCAACCGGATTCAACCTGTAGTGGAGCAAGTTCGGTAATGTAGATCCAGGAACTAAGTCAATTGCGTGTTGGATGTCACGCATGGGAGGGAGCTCATTAGGTAAGTCTTCGGGGAAGACATCCGCAAATTCATTCAGGATGGGCTCTACCTCCTTGGGGTACTCACAGACTGACTCAGAAGTCCTCTCAACAATGACAATGACATACACGACACTCTCATTTAACGATGCCCTCTCGAACTCTGAAGGACTCACAATATTGATGGCCTTGGATTGGCCTCCCTTCTTCTCAACTCTATTGACCGATGGTGCTTTGGGAGCCAAAGGGTTAAGAGTGATTTTCTTGCCCTTGTAATTGAACGTGCAAATGTTAGATCTATAAAAAAATGGTCACGTTCAAATCATAGAGCCATGACCTCCTTAAGATAATGTGGCTCACATCCATTGGCACCACATCGCACCACAAGGTGTCTGAATATGAACCCAACTTTATGGGTACACGACACCTCTAAGATACGGGAATGGATGAGGAGTCAACCCATGCGACTTTGTAAGGTCTCGGGTGGGCTTCAGGTGTAAGCCCTAAGCGGGTGACGGTATGTTCTGACACCACATTGGTGCAGCTTCCGCTATCCACGATACCCTACAACTCTTTGTCCCACATGTGGCAAAGGTGTGAAAAATATTCTCCCTTCGCCAACCCTCCTTTTCATCCCATTGAGGTTGTGTAAAGGCACACCTCACAATTAGAGCGCGACCCATGTCATTACCTTCCTCGTCACTTGGTGTGGCATTTGGCTCAAAGACCTCCTCCTCATAAACTCCTTCACTTTCTTCTCCTTCTCCGTTGATAAAGAGATTCCATTGTGGGTCTTTCGTAGGGCATTGGGCTGCAAAGTGTCCCAACCCTTGACATTTATAACACTTAACATGAGACTCACTTTTCGAGGATTCTCCGGCTACACCCTTACCTTTGTCAAACCTCACATTGATAGATGCGGGTTGCGTGAGTTTGCCAGGCGGGTTCCCAGCACTAGATTTCACTTCGCCAGTACGGAATTGACCGGGGTGAAAATCAAATCGCCTAGTCATCGTCATTTTTAAATATCGTTCAAGGTCTTGAACGACGGTATAACACTCGGCGAGAGTCTCCACAGGGTGGGAGACTAACTCTTTTTGCAAGTCAAGTCTCAATCCAGTGCGAAATCTGGATAGAGTGACTTGAGGGTCTTCGGATACCTTGGCTCTCATCATGAACTCTTCAAATTTGCCAATGTAATCTGATACAGGCATACTACTGTGGCGCAGATTTTGCCATTGGTCATGGAGACGATGGTAGTATGAAGAAGGAACATACTTCTCTGTAAGTCGTTCCTTCATGTCCTCCCAATGGGTAATGGGAGTACAACCCGCATTCGTTTTGATGCGTTCAACGTTGACCCAAAAGCGTCGAGCTTGGCCTATGAGCTTCTTTTTAGTAAGTCTAATACATCTTTCATTGCTCATGCCAAACCACTCGAGTGCTGGTTCATATCGGATAACTAATCGAGGAAGACCTAAGGGTCTAGTCGTCCATCGAAAGTTGAGAACCCAACTCGGACATTTTTTAGGAGTCTCCCTTCCGGGTCGTAGTCATCTCCATGATGATCAAACCTATGGTTCCGGTTCCGATTATGTTGGTAGTCATTTCGTTCGGAACGTGAACCATTACGCTCACGGGGTGGTTTGAAGTACTCATCACCCTCGTCTAACCGATTAACTCGGTCTAACAACCTCTCATTGGATGTTTCGAGAGTCCTTTGGGCTGTCTCTAAGGCAGTCATTCGATCATTGATCGATTTTAGATCAGCCCTCATGTTGTTAAGAGCTTCGGCAATCCCACTCATGTCCATGGTGATACGGTTCACTAATTGACGGGTTCTAGTATGGAATTCAAAATGAACTGACAATGAAGGAGACTTTTGACAAACACGTGATGTGCACAGTTGGGCCAAAACAGAAATAATATGCAATTAAAATTAAAGTGCAATGAATGCAATGTCACACAGTATGCCCTAACCTAGAACCTAGGGCTCTGATACCAAAACTGACGCAGGACAACACCCTAAACTACGTGAATGCGATGATTAATTGCTTGCCGAAATTAAATTGAATTAAGTTAAGCAATAAATTTGAAAACATAGCGAATACCTTAGGCTTTCGTAGTATTCCATAGGAGGATCGCGTATGATTTGAGCAGGGTCCAGTCCGGGCGTTAGATCCATTAGGTTGCAGCACAGATCGATCCTAGAGATAGAACCTCAGATTTCCAGATTAGGGCACTCCTAGAGATAGAATTTCAAATTTCCAGATTAGGGCACTCACGATTCAATTGTGGGATCTCAAGTTCTTCTATGGTTTATGGGATTTTCAAAAGGATGATGGCTGATTTAGGGTTGTGGGATCGACACAAGCAGAGAAAATAAGAAATAGATAGAGATATAGGTAGAAGATAGATGTTGTAGGCTTCACACCTTTGGCTTCACACCAAAATCTTCTCGGGAAGAAGATTCACTCTTCGTAGAGGCTCATCTCAAGCATACAAGCAAAAGCTTTTCATTCATATTCATCAACTAACTACAATGTTTTTCTTAAGGACCTTATATAGGAGGTCTTACAATAAAGGAAAACCTTAAAACAAACATTAATAAAAGACATGTATGCCCCTAAAAGTTAAGTTCGAAATTAGAAAAGCAAACTCGAAAATAAACTGCGCGATTTCGATCGATTGAAAGTGAAACTTGATCGATCGAAGAAGAAAAAATATATTTCAAAATTCGCCGTTGGAATGAGATCGATCGACCTGCAGGAATGCGATCAATCGACCTGGAATGCGATCGATTGACCTGGGATGCGATCGATCGACCTGAGGTCGATCGATCGAATTATGTATATATGTCTCTCCAGAAAAAGTCAGGTTCCTCCAATTCGCCAAAATTTCGTCTTTCACTTAGATCTGACTTCCATTCCGCTTCTTCTAGCGTCGGTACACGCGAAAAGGTCCATATCCGATGTCTACGATGTCGGCGTCCCCGTCAGTTTGTAAGTTTCTTAGGTTTATGATTGTAACAGTTGCACATTTTTGGATTTTAATGGAATAGTTTCCTGTGGAATGTTATTCATTTTTATGCACTTGTATTTCTTGTAGAAATAAGAGTGGAGATAGCTACTTCTTGATTAATATTAGATCTGTGATCTATGATTAGTCTGTGCAACGAGGTGTGTATTTTTCTTAATGTGCCGTATGATTAGACGAGACTAGCCGAGAGAGCATGACTCGTCACTAGTAGATGAATCATGCTAGATCAGTAGTTTCGTACTATGAGCAAGGGATTATATCCTTTTGAAATCTGAGTAGAGCTTGCAGCTCTGTGAAGAGTATTTTTTTCATGAATAGAATCAAGTAAAATCAAGGCCAACTCATGAAACCGACTTGGAGTTACGAAATCCTAGATTTTTTCCCTATTTGCACTTCCAAATTTCGTTAATTAGTTTATAAGTTTTTCGTCAAAAATTTATCTTCCACAACAACTTCGCTTTAGAAAGTAACAATCAATTAGGTACGATCTCATACCAATCCCCGTGGAATCGACACATAGACTCAAGTTCTATGCTAGACGCTAAATCATTTACTAGGGTTTAGGAGATCGAAATAACATCGATCAGCGGGGCATTTGTTGGGGAGCATCCTTGGATCCAAATTCTAATGTCTTTTAGAATCCCCTCATAGGCTACACCTCGCTGATCAGCCATCCTCAACTTGAATGGGTGCCTTTAAAGAAATAATTTACTTTCGCTAAGTCTTATTCCATGGGAACTCGTCTACTACTTTCGAGCTCTCCTTATGCATGGAGAGTCCTTAGAGGTTTCCCAATGCATGGAAATCTTGAGAACAAGTGTCCTGGTACCCTACACTCCTTATCTCCCTTTGCATGGGAAATCCTAAACTTTCTATAATTAAGAGATTCTTCTACGAGTAAGAGAAACTTGGGCACATTATTGTGCCACCATCATAGAGATTAAGACATAATCTATATTTAAGTTGTAAAATCAGATCTCAGACGCAATCATTTAGCCCTAAAAACCGATGGATTAGCACATATTAGTATGTAGCATCACTTGGTAAAAACATTCTATCTCATATACATGCTAGATTTCGAAAGAAAAGGAGCAACCAAGATATTGGTTTAGCAACCTAACCAAGGGTTCCCCGGTCTTCTCAATGCCTACATGTAGCAACCATGTAGATGTCCAGAGCACAACCTGCCATCTTTTTTAGGACTATTGGATGGTATGGGTGAAACCAGTTGATCACTTCATTGATAGCAGAAAATTACAAAGAAGCTGTGAAGCAAGGTGCTTAGCAGGTACAGGCAAAAAAGAAAAAACAAAAACAACACACAACCAAAACAGAGAAAAGAGGCGAAAGGGGCTTAAATCCCAACCCCCAGCTTCGGCATAGCCATCACCAAGGAAAAAGGAGGAAGCCCACGCACAATAAGAAGAAGCCTCAGTCCGGATCAAGGGGAAGAACCCAGTGTTTAATAATAGAAGAATGGGTTATCTGCGAACAACGGATGGTCGAGAGCTAGTATGAAAAAAATGCCCTTTACAGACCATTGAAAAAGAAATATAACTGAAAGAAAATTTTTGAGGCCACATAATGCAGAATTTGAGTATGAAAAATCTTGTATAGGAGTACTAAGACAGTGAAACAACATTTTGTGGGAACTTGCAAACTAAGACAGCTAGTAAATGTCATTGTTGGTTAGCCGTTAGCTGTATGAAATATGCCAAAAAGTTTTCATCAACAACAATTTCTCCGCTTTGTGTACATTAATGTAATGCGGAAATTGAGTAATAGAAAATCACTACAAAGCTTATAGGAAGCTACTTTCAACAACATTGTATTTCCTCGGTTTGCACTCAGTACTTTGATAGGCCACATGTCATTCAAATTAAACCATTCAAGTTTCCAATGTTCGTTTTATTAAACATAAAATCCATATATAATTTATCGGCCCAGTTTCATTAGAATTACTTGAGTGTTTATCCCATGAAACATATAAAAAAACCAATCTGAAAATCCAGTTCATTTCAAATTATGCAAGATGAACACAGTAGCAGCTGGGTAAAATGTGATGAAAATTAGACTTAAGAAAATCATTAGCACATACCACCCAGTTATGGGTCTTGGCAAGCCGTCTAGCAAGAGCATGGATGCAGTATGCCACATCAGCTCGAGGTCTCGTCGCTGAAATTGCAGCAAAAATTGCTGCAAAACGACAAAATTTAACATGAGATCTTGATTTGTCAATCCTTGTAAACTTGAAGCTAATGTACAAAGTCTGAGATCATATGAGTAGAAAAAAGCTGCAAGAAAATTTAACATAAAGATTTCATATAAATTATTAGAGAGATAATACCAGGAACCTATTTGAAAGTGAGAATTCCAAAAGAGTGGTAGTTACATGTTACCAAATTGACATAACCAAATTCACAAAATTAGTTATCACTTAGACATAAGAGAACACAAAATTGAATAGAAAACAATCCCTTTAAATAGTAGTAATAATAATAACAAAGATGAAGAAAAGGAAAGCATTAGGACCAAACTGGATACCAATATAAGTTTTTATTGTGATGGGGGAAAGGGGGCTTATTTGGTTACCCAAATTGTTCAAAAAGGTATTGTGAAACTATAGGAGAGAATCATGCAACAGAGAATTGGACAATAATCAAATATTTCTGAGAACAAGCTTGGGTTTATGCTAGGAAAATCAACAACTTAAGCAATTTTCTTATTGAGGCAACTTATGAAAAAGTTTACAGAGAGGATGTAAAGATTATATATAGGTTTTATCGATTTCGAGAAGATTTATGATAGGGTTCCAAATGGATAATTTGGTGGACACTAAGGAGATTGTTATAGACATGTATGAGGGGTAATAACTAGTGTAAAGCGGGGATTGGACCTTTGGCCTAGTGGTGATGCCCTCAAGCGTGTAGCGTTGAGGTCAGAGGTTCAAATCCCATGCTTACCTATAGGAAAAAAAAACCTAGTGTAAAAGCTACACATGAAGAAACAACTAAGTTTCTTGTCAGAGTTAGGCTACATCAAGGGTTTGCTTCGAATATTTATTTGTTGTGAGGAATTGGCAAAAGATATAAGATGAGATTTCATGGTGTATGCTGTTTGTTAATGGTGTGTTGTGCGCTAAATGAGTGTTGCTTCGATTGAATGGACATTTTTATAAAACGCCAGAAAACCCTCAATTACTTTATGGTGCAGCAGAGCGTTGAGCTGCAAAGAAGTGAAAAAGAAGACAGAGTTCGTGTGGCTGAGATGTCTATGCTAGAGGTGGATGCATGGGGTAAAAAGAAAAGATAAAATTAGGATTGATATATAAGATGAAGTTTATGGATAACCCCAACAAAAGATAAAAGTAAAGAAAGTCATTTGAGATGGTTTAAGCATATTCCATTATAGACCTAAAACAGTCACTCTACGAAGAATGGAAATAATATAAGTACAAGGAAGGAGGAGAAGAGGACCACTAAAGACTCACAGAATAAGTAGCAAATAGTTTAGCCTAGAACAAAAATGAGTGGAGAAGGCGGTGATGGTTGCGGTGGCAGCGACTGCACGTAATGATGAATAATAACAACAACAACAATAATAATAATAATAATAATAATGATAATAATAATTTAATAACAACTATGATCATAAACATGAACACTAACATAAAAACACACTTACAAGAATGTAGGATAACTTAGAAACAAATGGATGGTCAGCTTACTTGAAAAGGCAAAAGGCAACAATAACACAGACAAATTAAAAATAATAAAAAACCATAACAACAACAATCATGACTTGATGTTCCTATGAGAAAATCAAGCTGCCAAGAAAGCCTAATGTAGGATGGCAACACATGGCAACTTCAGCAAAATTGCTTGCACTTGAAGGTGATGGTCTTATTGTACAACAGTTCAAGGAGGCACAAGATGACAATGTATAAATTTGAATGAGGAGAAGCTACAAAAATATGTTACGATCCAATAAAAAGAGCAAAAAACTCTATATAAGAAACTATGAGCTCATTATAATGACTCAGAAGCAAACCTGAAACCTTCTTTAATGAAACGCAAAATTCAGAGATTGAAGGTGAGGACAATAATAAATTAAAAATGAGAAACAAATCACATAAACAAGAGACTGGGTCATTTTTTTCTGGCCACGAATAGCTCCCAAGACACACTATCTACATTGTGACTAAATTAATCAACTAGAAAATGGGGATAGAATCCATGAATTGGACGGGAGTCTCCAAGGTTCACTGATGAAAATGGGGATAGAATCCATGAATTGGACGGGAGTCCCCAAGGTTCGCTGATGAAAATGTGGCACTAAATCACAGAAGAAAGCCGATAACCCACTCACCCTTTATGTGTTTTTCTTTGGCTGGCCGTTCAACATGGTTCGTCGCCTTAACAATTGCAATGTCCAATTCCTGAATTCAACAACCCAAAAGAGTTCAGTAACATTTAGGGTTACGGGAGTTCCCCTAGTGATCAAATTACTCACCTTGTAATCACTATTTACTTTAGCCAGCCCAACCGTCGTAGAGTCTTTAATGGCTCCTAGAGCTTTCCTGAAACTTTGTTGTGTACCACCTCCAGACATTTCTTTCCAAATTCAAAAATTCTACAAAGATATGTAAAAAAACTTAACTACATCAGCGAAATTTCTTATCAAATAGATAATTAAAGTAAACAATTTTAACAGCCAAGTTATAGAATTCAATCAATCCATTACCTCAGTAATCATTCAAGGCATCTAATAGTATAGCAAATATTAGACTCATATCAAAACCTAAAATAAAAAAATTCAAGTAAACAAAGTGCATGTTAACTATGACTTATGTAAACCTATAAAGAGTGGATCGAAATCTATGTCTCAGTATCAAAGCCAGCAACGACAAATGAATTATATTCAGATACATGTATTTTGTAGTATATTGTATCGCTGATACCCGAGGAGATACATCTTGGTATACCGAGACCAATAACAACACTTGAATCCAAGATATTAATACAATCCACATTATCATTGAGCATTGAGAGTTCATATACAAGTCTGAGTAAAAATTTACGAGCCAAGTTAACGAATGAAATCATTCCAACATCTCGATGATTGCTTAGAACATTTAATATTTAGCTAACATAAAACCGACTTTTAGAATCCACAACATATGAATTTCACCTAAACCAATAACATGTTAACTACAATCACATAACCTATATAATTAAGTTTACACCAGGGTCTAACACTGAGTGCTTGAAAATAGAATTTGAGTAAAGATTTAGCACCCAAATTTAAGAATTCAATCACACGATGTCTAATATGTAATTAACAAATACTGATCTTTGTAATCCAAAATTAAATGAATTTCAGAAAACGGAGGGCATGCTAACTACAATTTATGGAATCAAATTTATCGCAAACTACATGAAGCCTAATTTACACCCAATTTATGTAACCAATTTAATAACTTGATTACCAGGATTTGAATCATCAAATATTTGATACTATACGGCTAAACTTCAGTGAAAATAAATGAATTTCAAGCAAAAAAAAATGGCATATTGACTATGACTGTGTTATCTATATGGACGCCAAACATTGTTTGTTGGTTCACATAAAGATAAAGATCTAAATAATGATTTAGCAGCCAAGTTAAGGAATTCAATCACTGGATTACCTCCAACGATCATTTGAAGAATCTAATATTTAGTAAATAAAAGGCCCATCTTTTGGGTTTCAAGCAGACCCATAGTATGGCATCTACATCAAATGTTCATAAATTTATTTCAAGATTGGAAATTGTAATGCAACAAGGGCAAGAGATGCATGTGAAACCTGCTATATCTAAATAATTATCCAATAAATTTCCAATAAAAACGTACTACGATTCAAAGTAATCAGATTTTATACAAAGAATCAAATCAAAAACCCACAAGGGTACCAGAGTTAATTCACCTTATATAAATAGAAAATCGATTAAACAGTGACAATTACACTTAGATAAACTATAAACAAAGAAAAATTTATATACACCCATAAACTATATTTTAATAGCAAAGAAATACTGATTCGAAAACTAAATCACTCCCAAAACGGCACGTAAAATAATTATAAAAAAAAAAAAAACAAGATCTAACCTCTAGTTGTATCGAATTCAAAGCTTGGCTATTAGAATTTAGACAGAAAGATTACTACCCAGATAAGGAAATATGAGTTCCGGGGAAGAATTTAGAGAGAGAGAGAGAGAGAGAGAGAGAACTGTTGAATAGAATTTAAAGCTTGGGTATTTGAATTTAGAGAGCAAGATTTCTACGAGGATACGGGAAAATGAAGTCAGAGAGAGAATTTGGATAGAAATCTAGAGAGAGAAAGAAAGAGATGTGGAGAGAGAGAGAAGAAGAAGAAGCAGAAGAAGAGATATCCCTCTGCTCTGCTCTGCTCTCTATGACCAAAAGTCCCAATACTTTTTTTAGTCGCAGTCGCCGTCGACATTTTTATTAATCAATTAATTAATTTTAAAAATTCAAAAAAGAAAGATCCCTTGTTTAACGCGTATACTTAAAAAAATGTGCAGCACTTATACAAGTCAACGGAGGTTAATGAGCCTTGCTCAATAATATGAAGATAGGAATCCTAGAGTTGATTTGGTGTAGCTGCTTCTATATGTACACATGGTTCAATCCCAGATTTCTAGGTTTCAAATCATCATGCAATATTTCAATCAAGATTGAAGAATTCCAACCGTTTGATCAAATAAACTTACGGGCATTCAAATTTCTTACAATTGCAAGCTCATAAGGCTCTCGATCGGACGGCTGATTGTGTACTTGTGGCCTGACAAATGAACATCTTGAGTGGAGGCTCATGTGTTTCGTCATTCGAAACGAGACAGTTCAGACGAATCTTGTTGTGATTCAAGCATGACCGAGACAAGTTGTGAAGAAAACACATACCAGTGAAACAAGCCTATCATCACATCAGTCCCGTCCGATATCTGCTAGCCTTGCCCTTGGGACACCCGAAACAAGACCCATAGACCGATATTTATAACCATGGCAAGCACCTAATACCAAGTAATGCAAAATTTGTGATTTTTCTCTTTTTTGGGGGAAAGGCGTCAAAAATTTGTGATTCATAACCATAACACCTACATTAAAATATGTGTTATACAAGCCATCTTTAGTCCAAACATAACAGCTTTGCCTTAACCTAACCATAGTCAAACCTAAAACATAGGTCTTGGTTTTCTCTTTTTCCTGTGTTTTCATGCTTTGTATCCTATTTTCACAGCAACATGAAAGATAGTGATGTTTTACCTTTTATCTATTAGAAAGTAGAAATTCATAATAATCTGGACCGTCCAACCAATCAGAGGGGCTCCAGTGTATCATTTAAATGGATTTAATGTCAATCATGCAAGAATAAGTGGTCACGATAGAGAAGCATCACCAAGTACTGTGTTTTTGAGCACCATAATATAATATCTCACATTTCTATATTCAGCTAATTCACCGACGGTAGAATGCGCCAACCTTTCTAGAATAAGCAGCCGCATTTGCTCGTTCAAACAAATGCGGAAAGCTGCGTGTTTGAATTTCATTACATAGATACCCTTCGATTTGATCAATTATTACGCAGTAGATTACTATTTATTTAACTTCAAAAACTGTTACTACCACGCCAAATTTTATTACAGCCACACCACTTAAAAAGTATTGACAACACACCACTCTTTCCTAGTTACATACCAATTATTTAAAGGGTAGCTCTGTTCGCGCCCATGCGTTCTTTGAAAGCACTCATGTGTGCAACTACTTAAAAATCGTTAATTGTTTCATATATGATGATTGAGATCTTGTTTCACCTTGATCTTTCACACAACAGATCTTGAAATCATTTCTCACCTATCAGACGGTCAACTTTTTATTCCACGTGTCACAAATCTTCCAAAAATGCACTTTATGTGCAATGGCACATATCACACTAAAACGTGATTTTATGGTCATATTTTGAAGATTTGCGACATGTGAAATAACAACTGTCTGATAAGTGCGGCGTGATCTCAAGATCCTTTGTATGGAAGATCTTAGTTAAATATAATATCCATCGTCTGATACAACACAATCAATCATTTTAAAGGAGTTCTGATGTAGGCATTTTCAGAGAACCCATGATCATATTTAGAGCTACCCTTTATTAAATTGAGGATTGGAGAGTACCATTGTGAAAGCCGATAATTTATTCCTATTTGGCACCAACTAACAATTCTATTTCTCGTTGTTGGAGGGAATCACGAGGAAGAGAGTGAAGGGATAAGCTATAATAGAGAGTTTGTTGGTGTGACACCTTTTAAACGAGAAAGATTTTTTATTCATTCTAATTTTACAACAATTACCTATTTTATTTTTCATAATTATAGGGACTCGGGGCCAACAACCGAGTGAGAGAGAGAGAGCTGGAAAATAGAGTGAGGGCAAAAGCTAGAGGAGGAAACAATTCGATTGGTGTGCAAATACAAAAGAGTTTGTTGGTGTGAACACTTTTAAAAGGCTGGTGTTACCACCTCACCATTTTATATTACAGCCACCTCACTTAAATAAAAGGAAAAATCCGTTGATTGATTTAAATCAGACGATGAAGATCTTTTTTTCCAAAATCTATAACATCATAGATCTTGACGTCATAGGCCTACTATCAAACGGTCAGATGTCCATTCCACATGGCACACATTCTAAAAAGTGAATGTGAATCGGACACCATCAAAAGCGGTTCACGTTCACTTTTTGGTATGCGTGTCACATCTAATCAACACCTGACCGTTTAATTGTAGGCCTATGATCTCAAGATCTATTATGTGGAAGATTGGGATGGAAAATGATCCCCATCGCCTAATTTGAAGCAAGCAACGATTTTTTTTCTTTGTTTAAGTGAGGTGGGTGTAACATAAAGTACTGAAGTGAGAATTTTTGTTTCTTCATTCTTATTGGCACCAAATAACTAGGGACAAAGCCACATTTAACTCTTAAATTTGTATAAGATATACTTCTTAACATTTTTTATGGATAACCAAGGTATCAAAAATATGCCAATACTGATACGTATTAGTTTTCGGCCTAACTGATACGTATCGATATCTCGTATTAGGTATCTAATATCGTATCGGCCGATACGTATCGAGTATCAGATATGTATCGGGTGTGAGAGTAACAGCTCCCTTTATTTTTACATAAAAAAGGATTCAGTGTGCGTCTTATAATGACAAAAAAATTATATAACCTAAAAACACCTAGTTGTCACTAAAAAAAAGGGTCTATTAGCAGAGTTTGATAAACGCTGCAACAAGACATAAAAACACCACAAACACTATTCGCAGAGTTTTAACAAAACATTGGTAATACGTGTATCGTAGAAGTTATTTACGGTGTTTATTAGGAGTGTTACTTGTAAGTGCGGCTAATGGTTATTATCTGCGACGTTTCATAAACGTAGTCAAAGGATTTCAAAATGCCGCAGTTAACACTAACAAATGTTGTCTAAATATTTTTGGCGGCACTTATAAGCGCCACAAAAGATAATTTAAATATGTCGTCATTGAGACTATATGCAGCGTAGTTTTTATACACCACGGTTTTGTTCTAAGAGAAGTTGTGGGCTTTCTCTGAAGAAGCGTCATGAATAGTATGTTTTAGTGGTGTTCCCTGCAGAAACACCGCAAAAACTTTACATTTTTTTTTTTTTTTGGATAACCAAGGTGGCCAGGCATCTTACAGCACTCGTCTAATTTCAGGGGCACTTGCCGAGTTTACACGGGATTTAGATCCGGAGGGTGGCCTCAAGGAGGGAACATTCGATTTAGGTCTCCTACTTTATGAAGCAAGCATCCGGCAAACTTGCCTATCCGGTCCGTTGTTAAAATAAATCTCATCCTGGCCAACAAAATAATCACAATCACACACTAGTCATTCATGAAAGTAAAAGCATGAACCGAAATGGATGGTCATGCAATAAACATATGCGCCGTAAAGGCCTCTCTCTATTTGAATCTTAAAATTTTGTACCTACCTATATTCTTTATGATTGGCACAAATGATTTCACAATAAGGCTTAATAAGATTTACCAGTACAATCTCTTAAGCTTTCAACTCCCAAACAAAGGCTAAATAAAAAAAAGTAATGACGCATAAGTAGACAACACATCAACAAAGTAAGGAGTGTCTTTTTAAAGCTAAATCATAAACCCAAATTTCGTAGTCCAAAGGGAGAGTGCACCATGGACATGACACATTTTCAAGAAGGCATATGCAAATTTTACAAAGCACAAAACGTTTGCTTTTCTAATATCCCACTCTAAAAATATAACACTACAAAGCCAAAAAGAAAGAAAGATCATATGCCACAAACACTCTTGGTTATAGCAAAGACCATCCATTTTCTTTTCCTATCTCTGCACCTCAAAATTGGAATCAAAATCAAAATGTTGATCAGGTGAGTGGCAGTGCAACTGGGCATGCTGTTATAGTTGATCTGATGGAGCCGTTGTTGCTTCAAAAGCTAAAACTCTCCTTCATTACTTCGAGCACGTTGCACTGCAGTATAGTATATCAAGAATCCAAATCAGGTAGGGAGAAATAATTCACTAAAAAACACTTTCTTTATATGTAAAATTATGCATGTTTCTCCTTGAAGGTTTGAGATGATGTAAAAGGGACTCTGTTTTTTTAGTGTTTAATTATATTGGTTTCTTTACCAATCAAAAAGAAAAAATTCTCAAGAGAAAAAAAAAAAAAAGACAGTCACCTATATATTTCTATATATTTGTTGTGCAAAGTTGGAACTTCTTAAACATTTACTTTAAGTCATTTAGATAGATATAACTAAATCCTCGAAAAAGTCATAATACATGCATATGGTACATGCATATTTTAAAATGGGTGGCGAATTTGTGCTAGACATGTGTTGAATATCTCATTATCAATTATAAAAATTGTTGTCGATGAGCAGCTATATATAACAGCATTTTGATGATAAGTTTAGTTTTCATACTTTTTATCTTCAAATTACATGATAGAAATTAGGGCACTTTAGAAAACAATGCCTCAAAAACAAACTTTTTAGCAAAAAAGATCCGATCTCAAACGTTATAGAAAAACAGTGCTTTCACATATTTTGGATTTTCATAAAACCGTGAAAGCACCATTTTTTAAAAAAATTTTAAAAAAGACAATGCTTTCACGATTTTCTGGAGTTCTAAAATTCGTGAAAGTATTATTTTTCTGAAACGTTTGAGGTCGGGTCTTTTTGACTGAAAAGTTTGTTTTTAGGCATATTTCTCTAATTATCCCTAAAAATTATGCATATATTGAATCAAAAGGAATAATGTAACTCTCAATATGGTTGCAAAACAACTTGCAATGTAAATGAAAATTGTGCTAATGAGGTGGGAAACTAGGCCAATAAGGTATATAATGGCTCTACTTTTTTTAATTTCTTACATATATTTTTATGCAAACTATGCCAATAAGGCAGGGAAAAATTGTGTAAAAATCATACCTAGATAGAAACCTAATTAGATGTTGGTGACGGGTACACTACTGCTCATGGCCTACAGAATTAAAACTAATCATTTCATTTAATTAACAACATCAAACTATAAGAAATTTAAGTGAAAAGGACGTTACTAATCTTCTTAGGAATTTAATAAATATAGTTCGAAAAGAAATAATAGTAACATTTACCTTTTTTAGAAATCAGCATTCTCATAAACCCCTCCATTTCTGACATCTTCTTCTCCATTATGATAATTTTTTCTGTCATTTGTGCCTCCATCCTAACATTTTTTTTTCTGTTATTTGTGCCTCCATTGTGACAACTCTTTCTATTATGGTGTTATTTTCCACCATCTGCGTCCTTAGCTCTTCTAGCTTAGCTTTCATTGGAGCGAACTCTCTAGATGATGTACAGTGGCGTAGCCACATAGAAGGGTGTGGGGGCTCAAGCCCCCATTTAACTCTAGAGTTTCTATGAAATATGTTCCTTATACAACCTTCATTTGTATATAAGCCCCCAAATCTATGATGTAGAGGCCTCCAAATTCGATGGTAAAATGACTATTAACATTTTTTATCAGTTGTAGCCTCCACTAACAAAAATTCATGGCTACGCCCATGCATGGCCCAAACACACTAGGAGGAGTTGGGCTTAATCCAACGCCTCAAACACGACCATTGTTAGGCTTTTGCACGTGAAAGCCATCAACGTGATTAGACGTGCAAACGCCTTGTAAGGGGTTTTTACACAACAACCATGTCTCTCTCCTTTTCCCATGGATCGAGCATACACATCAGTGCAAGAGATCGGATCCTGTGATCCCTCCTCTAGGGCTAAACCAAGATCTTCCATTTCTTTCTAGAATAATTTAAGTTTCAATTATTTATCTAACTACAAGCGGTCAAAAAAGTATAACAGGGTTTGCTCATTTCATGTGTGTATAAGACATACACTCTGTGTAAAATTTACACTGTATAATTATTTATCTAACTTCAATTTGATTTTCCCATCAATCAATTGCTCGACCTTCGATCACAAGTCCGAACTCATTTCTTATGTGTATAAGACACACTGTATGATTGCATTTGGGTTAGGTCTCTTAGGGTCCAACACGAAAACTGCTTTTATATTTGGTAACACAGCTCTTCGCCTTCTTTGCTTTGACAAAAAACTGTTTTAAGTAATAAATTTGTATCAAGCAATCAGAGGGCCTGCACCTATAAATGCTACTCTACTAGAGTAGTTATACCATGTTGCTAGAACCACAAAAGTTGGTGGTGCATCCTATCTACTCATAAGAGAGAGCCTGAAGAGGCAGTGATCACTTGGTCACTGATATTGATTATATGCATGGTAACCAAAGTTTAGATTATGCAATCGTTCAGTGGGGTATCAGTTCCCATAAATTCGGGAAAGATTCAGGTCAAAAATTGAGAATTATCAAAATTAAAAATTAAATAATAAAATATATTTTAATCTATTTAAATATAAAAACGGTGTCCTAACAAATTAGTGTATTATATAATTCATATGCAATTTTTATTTACAATCATTCAGTATGATTAAGACATGTACCACAATGATAAACATTTAAAATGTTGTCAAATTCAAAAAAATTTAAGAAAATTTCGGACTATGGAATAAGCAAATATTTAATGAAAAATTTGAAACACCACCTATTCTGATAATTTATTTCAAAATTATGGTTATCTCGGAGATTTTTGTGACAGTCTGACAGAGATAGCATGTAGTTAGTCAAAGAAAAATGATCATCCGATCCCTATGAGAGAATTGGCCGATGGTATTGACTCTTTTGATGACTATGGTGTCCGTATAATTGCTTGATGTCCCGCGGTTCTCACTTCTCAGTGTGCTCCATTTCTAGCGGAAATAAGAAAGAAAATAGCCCATAGGGTACCTCTATTAGCACCCACTCAATCTCTGAAAGTGCTTATGTCGGAAACTCATCTAAAACCATTGATTGCTTCAAATCATATGATGGAGGTCGTTTTTAGCCCCCATCTTCCACACAATAGATCTTGAGATCATGTCGCACCTATCAGACAGTCAGTTTTTTATTTCGCATGTGACAAACGCCAAAATAGGTCCCTTGAGTCCCACAACACACATCACACTCAACCATTATTTTAGGCCATTTTTTCGGGGTTTGTGACATGTGGAATAAAAAATTGTCTGTCTGATAGGTGCGACATGATCTCAAGATCTATTGCATTGAAGATCAGGAAGAAGCACGATCTCCATCATCTAATCCGAAACAATCAATAATTTTGAAGGGATTGCACAGGTCGGCACTTAATAGAGGTACCATATAACCTAAGGGAGCAAGTACTTGCATATGAGATTTGTGCCAAGACTTGGTATTTGTGGGACCTGTGCCACTTGAAACAAAATATAATTCAGTTGATTTGAATGTCATGATGTAAAGATGCTTTTTGCCGAAGATTGGAATGAGATACGATCTTTATCATCTGATTCAATGCAATCAACCATTGAAGCAAATGATGGGTTTTCACTATACTGAATCATATGATAGTGATCGTGTTTGGTGCCAAATCTTGGTTACCACTTATGAAAGATCTTCATAGCTTTCAAATCAGACGACTTAGATGATGTTTCATGTGGCATAGATCCCAAAAATAGAAAGTGTTTCATTTAAACTATGTGCAACTGCACAAATTCTGTGTGCTAGTAGTTGCTACCATTAGCCTAGCTAAAGAGTTTACTAAAGGTCACCCTTTTCGCGCCTACAGGTTTACTGAAAGCGCCTACATTCGAAACCCGGTGAAGCCTATTTACTTCGTGGAATTACACGATCGAGATCGTTTAAACCCCATTCTTCCACAGAACGGATCTTGAGACCATCAGCGTACGATCAGACAATTTTTTCTTTTCACATGACACACAAATCTTGCGCTAAAATTAAACGGCATACATCTCAATGTAATTTTAGGACTAATTTTTGGGATGTGTGCAATGTAAAATAAAAAATTAATCATCTGATGGTAAAATTATGATCTCAAAATTCATTATTTGAAAGATTGGTGAAAAATGATCTTCAATCATTTGATTCGAAGCACACAATGGGTTTCACTGGGTTTCGAATGCAGGCGCATTCAGTAAACCTGTAGAGTCCAACATATGCGTTGCTTAAGTTTGCATGAGGTTAATGGGGAATTGGAATCATGGTTCAGCACATGCACTACTTTTCTTGGTAAAGGAAGGGTCCCACTAACTTTGGTGGTCCTCATTATCACCGAATAACATTTAATTATGAAACATGCTAGGCAAATATAATACGCTAGTCGGTACACAATTTATGATTTGTTCAATTCATGATCGGGGGAATATGATATGAATTTTAAATTTGTCGCACCTATAAACTGGCGGTCAGCGTGGTCTTTGATCTGTGTGGTGATGAAGACTGAAATACTGAATATCTACCCAAATATGCTATTTTTAGTCCATCCAAACTGCCCGATCCACTTAATTGTTATAAATAAATACTCGTCATGGAAGAGTACCTTTAAATCTCCCTTTGAAACTTTTGAGTTCACCCACGCTAAAACACATTGACTTTATTGAATCAAATGATCACGACCGTTATCCTTCCAATATTTCGGATGATGGATCTTAAGATCACGTCCGTTCTATCAGACGGTTAGTGTTTTATTTTGCATGCAACACATCTTAGAGAAGCAACCTTAACAACACGTGTACACTCAAAATTAATTTTAAAGTTGCTTTTTTAAGTATGTACCATATGAAATAAAAAACTTACCGTTTGATGATATACCCATAATGTCAAGATCCATCGTGTCAAATATTGGAAAGATAAAAAAGCTCCATCACCTCATTCAATTGAGTCAATGTTTTTTTGGCGTGAGTGAACTCAAAAATTCGGTAGGTTGAATTAAAGGTACTAGCCATGCATGAGTAATGGATCCCACCTTTTCTTTTTCCGTAAATATGTCATAGGACACGTACCACTTAAAAAGTAACAAACCACCCTTTTCTAGGTACACACCAATTAATTAAAGGTAGCGCCATCCGAGCTCATGCATTCTCTTAATTAAAGTCGCACGTGTGCAACCCCATAGAAACTGTTCATTGCTTTGTATATGATGATTGAGTTCAGGTTTCACCTTGATCTCCACACAGCGGATCTTGAGACCATATCTCACCTATCATATGATCAATTTTTGATTTCACATATAACAAATCACCAAAAATGCATTTTGTGTACAATGACACACATCACAGTAAAATATTATTTTAGGGTCATATTTTGGAGATCTGCGACATGTGGAATAACAATTGTCTTATAGTTGCGACGTGATCTCAAAATCCTTTATATGGAAGATCTGAGTTGAATACAATATCCATCATCTGATACAATATAATCAATAATTTTAAAAGGGTTTTGATATCTCTTTATTAAATTGAGGTGAGAGTACCATTGTGAACGACCATAATTTATTCTTGTTTGGCACAACTAACAATTCTATTTCTGGTAGTTGCAGGTATTCGCAACCTATCACAAACAGAAGATAGAGAAGAGGAAAATAGAGTAAAGGCTTAAGATACAAGGTAGCAACAATTTGATTGGTGTGTAGGTATAGAAGAGAGTTTGTTGATGTGAAATCTTTTACACGAGAAAGATTTTTTATTCATTCTCAGTTGACAACAACTACCAATTTTAGTTTTCATAATTATAAGGACTCGGGACCAACAACCGAGTAAGAGAGAGAGAGCAGGAAAATAGAGTGAAGGCAAAGAGCTAGAGGAGGAAACAATTCGATTGGTGTGCAAGCACAAAAGAGAGTTCGGTGGTGTGAACACGTTTAAAAGGCTGGTGTTACTATCGCACCCTTTTATATTGCAGCCACCTTATTTAAATAAAGGAAAAATCTGTTGATTGTTTTGAATCAGACGATAAAAATCTTTTACATGATAAATCTTGATATCATTGGCCTACAATCAAATGGCCAGATGTCCATTCTACGTGGCACACATCCCAAAAAGTGATTGTGAATCCAATATCATCAAATGCGGTTCACATTCACTTTTTGGTACGTGGTGGAATCAACACTTGACCGTCTGATCGTAGGCCCATGAGCTCAAGATCTTTTGTGTGGATGATTGGAATAGAAAACTGAAAATTTTGGTACCCTAAAGTTGTCTTGCGATGATATAAAAAATAAATAATAAAAATAAAGCAATCACCACTACACACAAGATTTTTACGTGAAAAACCCAAAGGAAAAAACCATAGGATCTATGTCAGATCCAAGACAACGAATACACTATGAGTTCAAAGGTTACAGAAAGTACCAAATGAATGCAGACACACTAGTCCTATCAAACCTTCCCAAACCACAACGTTAGATTCCACTACGCGTTCTTATAGATCCCCGATTTGTCGCCTTCAACCACTGAGTCGCACAATGGTCCACTCGTGTTCAGACGAGCCACAACAGTACCTCAGATTCCATCAAGATCAATCGATTTCATGAGCCAATACACGTTTGAAACCTCAAGCGCAATTTTCTTCAAAAAGAAAAAGCCAGCCTTTGATTTACAATAAAAATCTCATGAGGAGTTTCAAAGGTAAAAGGGTTTTCTTCTCTTTCGAAACAACTGAACAATTAGGTAGAGATGAGTTGCAAAGAGTCCCAAAAGCAGAATATATATCCCACAATAAAATCCTAAAAATATATATTAGAAGACCTTTTTTTAGAGATAATCTCACGGTTGACCCACATATAAGTGGTGGTCAACCACCAAACCAAAGGTGGTTAACTACATTTCTCTTCGTGGTCAACCATCAAAGATTTGGTGGTTAAGCACGAAAGGAAATGTGATCAACTGTCAAACACATAACTTTTTAGAAAGTTGACTCATTGTAAAACACAAACACATGTAAATCAGTGTTATTCAATCATACATCATAGATCACACATAATATGTTAAACTTGGTGACACATGAGAGTAGACTATTAGGTTATCATAGATCATGACAATTTGATCTAACAGTCTCTCCCTTTGTCACCATCTATGACAAAATCTAGTTTACAAGGGTATGAAAAAAATTACATCAATCATAAACTAATCCTATACAAATAATTTATGTCATGCGAAAAATTACAACACAAAATACTCCCCCTAAACCTATGCCAAGTTAACCACACGGTGATGTGAACAAAAAGATATTCATTATCTTCAACTCGTAATCTGAAACACTAAAGAGCAAGTTAACTTATATCTGCAATAAATAAGTATAAATAAGTAAATCACATCATATTATTCCTTGATAAAATAAAAAAACATATATCATTGTTAACCATCAAAACACACGTGCAACGAAAACATACCCACAATTCAAACAAGAATACCCATAATCATTACTCTCCCTTTTTGTCATAAGGGGACAAAGGATAATTTTTCAAGTCAGGGAAATATAAAGATAAACTAACAAGAAACACGAGACTAAAGAAGACTATCAAATTATGTTATAAGCTCTTGAAACCCATTCTTCAAATTATTTCCCATCTAAGATCAAATAATCATCATTCAAACCTTTAAAAGTCAATTTCATAATTTATAAAAATGAAAAGAAATCAAGTATGTTATCATCATAATCATAAAATTCAAAGAATTATCAATCATGCACATCGAATCAGAAAGGATAATCCTACAATTCATTGAATCTCAAGTGATTAGTAAATAATATACACTGCACACATATGTTTTCTAAGCAACAAACACTCATCAATCATGCTTATGCAAATTCATAATTTTCACATATATTTGACAAGATAAATGTGATGATGCAACGGCCAAGGTTAAATGTCTCAAACATGAAGAGTGTAAGAAAAATAAGGGATATAAGGTGAGAAATTTTTTAACCCAATTACATCTTCGAAACATGTAAATCTTCATTAAATAACAAAGAGGAGTTTATAAAATTGTGTAAACCCAAATACCCAAGTGGACTTCCCGATCATTCTACTCAAGAGGATGGTAGCTTTCTCACCAGACTTGTGTAGGTAGTCATTTTTGTCTCTTCCCCATAATTTCTAAATTGAGGATAATAGAACTTTAGAGCATTTTTTTCTCTCTCTCTCTTGTTTTTTTTTTTAATTTTTTTAATTCCATAAAAAAATTGACTATTAAGTGGAATTTGAGGACAATAGCTTTCACTCTACAACTGACTCTGTAGCCCTTTTTACCGTCCACTTAGTGATGACTTTCACACGAGTTGTCTGTGTAGCCATTTCCTATTGAAATAAAATAAGGCTCAAAAAGGCTAATGGCATAGGTGACATTCCATATGAATAGATGATCATCCAAAGCTAGAACATCACCTTTAAACAATTTATCAATTATATGATGATAAAGTGAAAAGTCACATATACATGATTTTAAACGTTAATTGACTAAAATATACATTGCACACAATGTGATGAAGAGCACCGATGCACTTAAAATTTAATGAATATAAGGAGAGGCCTAACATATACAAATGCACATGCAAGATACTAGAATTGAGCATAGGATTATAAATATGACACACTTATAAATATTTTTTCTTTTTTTTTTAATCTTTTCAAAAAAAAATTTATATTTTTTTAATTTTTTATAAAATAAAAAAATAAAAAATAAGAAGAAAGTAAAAACCTACTAAGATACAAAAATAAAGAAGCTCAAATTAAATCGCTCTTCCTGATCCACTTGAGAGTGTATCTAGGAATTGCAATACCAGTACAAAAATCGTTTCTTTCAACTTTCCTTAAATTTGACCTCAAATTATGATATTGAGAAACCTTATGTACCTATTAGAGATAGGTCTATTGAAGTACATATTTTTCTTTCTATCATTATGAGCATTTGGGTACCTATTTGGAATATATCTTTCATGAGACCGATTACTCCCCCTATCTATGTGATTCCTTCCAATCATTGGGGATTGATACATGCCCCTTTTCCTAATAGCACAGTTAGAAATAATGTGCCCTTGTCTATCATAGTAAAAGCACTTAGGGGCTTTTCTACCAATAATTTTAAAAACACCAACGATATTCACAATTGGCTTTGGGTTGGTCTTGGGCTTAAAGGGAGAAGTACAAACATATCCAAGACCACCCTTATCAGCTCCTAATTTTCCAATGCCAAGCAAATTTTTAAGCTTTTTTTCACCCTTGCAAAAACTAGTGAACTTTGAGGTTGATGAGGCTAGTTCACTTTTTAACTTCTCATTTCAAGGGTGAGGACCTTAAAATTCCCATGATGCTCTTGACATTCAATTTCAAGGAACCTAACTTTGCCTTGGAGAAATCTCATAATGCTTTCTTCTTTCTTCATAACAAGTTTAAGTTCCTCAACCTCAGATTTTAGAGAGGAGTTAACACTTTTCAATTCTTTATTCTCTTTTAAAAGGTTACTCTTCTCTTTGGCCAACCTCAGGGACTCGAGGTACAATTCACCATAGGCTTTATTAATATCACAAGCCTTTTCTTCAGAATCAGATGCCTCCATCATAGTAACAATATGATCTTTCTCAACTAAATTAGAAGATGGGGCATTAAGATGTTGAATAGTAGCAACAAAAGCCATGAATCCATACTCAATCTAAGAGGATTCATCATTGGATTAGTTCTCATGATCATCAGACTCTTGAGTGGTCACAATTTATTTGGATTTGCCTTTAAATTTCTTCTTATTAACACCATCCGCGGTAGCATGTCCAAAACCATGACACTTAAAACATTGAGTGCCTTCAAGAGCCTCTTTCAAGGGTTTTTTATCATAGGACTTTCCTTTATCAAAAATTTTAGGAAAGTTCTTTTTACTAGCATATAATTTCATGAATGCTTTAACAAGGTAAGCAAAATCTTCAGAATCGTCATTTTCACTATCAGTTCCAGTTTCAATCTTGGACGATCTGAAGGCAATGCTTATGATCTTATGAATATCTTCAATTTTGTACTCATAAGTTTGGAGAGACCCAACAAGTTCATCCAAGTGAATATTGTCAATGTCTTTGCTTTCCACAATGGCGTTGACTTTCGACCTGAACCACTTAGGAAGCGATCGTAGGATTTTACGAACAATCTTAGAGTTAGAGATGGGTTCTCCAAGATTAAAGGAACCATTAACAATGTCATTAACTCTGATGTAGAAATCAGAGAAATTCTCATCCTCTTCCATGCGGAGATTTTCAAATTGCAAGGTGAGCATCTGAAGCTTAGCCAACTTCACTTATTGAGTTCCTTCGTAAGTAGTCTCAAGGATCTTCCAAGCATCCTTGGCTATCTCACAAGTACTGATCCTACGAAATTCAAAGGTAGAGACAACACTAAACAGTGCATTGAGGGCTTTAGAATTATATTTGATAGAGTTATACTCATCAGGACCCCACATATCTCTGAGTTTTAGAGTCATCTCAGTCACTCCATTTGTTTCAAAAGATATCATCGGGGGATACCATCCATCTTCTACAGCAAACCAAATCTAGGGATCTAAGGATTTTTAAAAAGCTCGCATCCTAGCCTTTCAATAAGGATAGTTTGACCCATCAAATAACGGCGGACGCGTGATAGAGGCTCCTTCTCTTGGCAAATCTAGGAAACTAGAAAGAGCCATAAACACTCAGTTCATTAGAACTAATCGAGTGAACCTTGCTCTGATACCAATTGAAAATTCCGGTATTCTAGATTTGCCTAGCAATGATATAAAAAATAAATAATAAAAATAAAACAATCACCACTACACATAAGATATTTACGTGGAAAACCCAAAAGGGAAAAATCATGGGATCTATGTCAGATCCAAGGCAACAAATACACTATGAGTTCAAAGGTTACAGAAAGTACCGAATGAATGCAGTCACAATAGTCCTATCAAATCTTCTCAAACCACAATGCTAGATTCCACTACGCGTCCTCATAGATTTCTGATTTGTCGCCTTCAACCACTGAGTCGTACAATGGTCTACTCATGTTCAGATGAGCCACAACAACACCTCAGATTTCACTGAGGTCACTCGATTCCATGAGCAAACACACGCTTGAAACCTCAAGTGCAATATTCTTCAAAAAGATAAAAGCAGATCAGAAGCCTTTGATTTACCATAAAGATCTCATGAGGAGTTTCAAAGGCAAGAGGGTTTTCTTCTCTCTTGAAATGGCTGAACAATTATGTATAGAGAGATGAGTCGCAAGGAGTCCCAAAAAGCAGAATATATATCCCACGATAAAACTCTAAAAAAGATATTAGAAGACCATTTTTGGGAGGTAATTTCACGGTTGACCCACATATAAGTGGTGGTCAACAATCAAACAAAAAGTGGTTAATCACGTTTCTCTGCGTGGTCAACCATCAAAGTTTTGGTGGTTAATCACGAAAGGAAATGTGATCAACAGTCAAAAACATAGATTTTTGGGAAGTTGACTCCTTATAAAATACAAACACATGTGAATCAGTGTTATCCAATCATACATCATAGATCACACGTAATAGGTTAAACTTGGTGACACATGGGAGTAGACTACTAGGTTATCATAGATCGTGATAATCAGATCTAACAAAAACGATCCCCATTGTCTGATTTGAAGCAGTCAACAATTTTTTTCTTGGTTTAAGTGAGGTGGTTGTAACATAAAGTGGTGTGGTAGTAACACCAGCCTTTTAAAATGAGAATTTTTTTTTCTTCATTGATAGAGCCACATAGAAGAGTGTGGGGGTTGAACCCCATTTAACTCTTGAATTTGTATAAGATATACTTAATATTTTTTATGTACTAGTCCTTGAATCTATGGTGTACAAGCCTCCAAATCAACCGTAAATTAAGTATTAACATCTGTTGATCATTGGTAGCCCCACCAACAAAAAATCCTAGCTCCCCCAGCAACTAACAATTCTATTTCTTGCAGGGACTCGCAACCTACCATAAAGAGAAGAGAGAGAAAGGAGAAAGAGAGTGAAGGCAAATGCCATAGTAGAGGAGAAACTTCTGTTGGTGTGTAAATATAAAAGAGAGTCCATTAGTGTCCTCTAAGTGTATTATATATTTAAAAAGTTTATACTTATAAATAATACAAATAAAATAATAAAATATAATTATCTATTTAAAATTGAAATGGTGTCCTCTAAGTGTATTATATAATCCATATGTAATAATTATTTATAACTGTAAAGAAAATAATATGAAATATGATTAAAGCATGTATCATAATGATAAATATTTAAAAATTTTGTCAAATTTAAAAAAGTTCGAGAAAAATTTGGACTATCAATGAATAAGCGAATATTTAGTGAAAAGTTTGAAAGACCACCTATTCCGAGAATTTATTTCAAAATTTTGATTAAATCGGAGAATTTGTGACAGAGGTAGTATGCAGTTAGCCTATGAAAAATAACGCTTAGATCACCCGATCCATATGAAAGAAATGGCCGATCGGATGGACTCTTTTGATGCCTATGGTGTCCATATAATTGCTGGTTTATTGACCTACACAGTTCTCAATGTGTTCCATTTCTATTACGTAGAAATAAGAAAGAAAATAGCCCTTAGGGTACCTCTACCACCCACTTAATCTTTGAAAGCGCCCACGTTAAAAACCCCTCCTAAATCATTGATTGCTTCGGATCAAATGATAGAGATAGCTTTTTACCCCTACCTTTCACACTATGGACCTTGAGATCATTTCACACCGATGAGGCGGTCAATTTTTTATTCTACATCTCACAAATCCCAAACAAAGATTCCTTGAATCCCATGCACACATCACGCACAAACGTGATTAGTGCCATTTTTTGGGGATCTGTGACAAGTGGAATAAAAAATTGACCGTCTGATAGGTGTGAAATGATTTTAGGGTCCATTGCGTGAAAGATTGGGATGAAAGACGACTCCATCATTTTCATTTGATTTGAATGCCATGATGTAAAGATCTTTTTGCCGAAGATTGGCGTGATATATTTTTGCCTTCTCGAGATATATTTTTTGTTCGGTCAACCTTCGACCTTTTTAAAACCCTGATATGGGAACCATGCACTGAAACAATAGTACATGGCTGAACACAGGCTGAAACAATAGATCTGTGGCTCAGATCCCGAAATGTGGAGGCTATATACTGAAACAATAGTATATAGTCGGAATGCAGACTGAAACAATAGTCTTGCATTTCATTCTAGATACCAGATCCGAACAACCCTGAATTAAGCGCCTGAAATCCTCCGCGTAATTCGATTGCACGCCAAACCACAAACACGTAATCAATCCCCCTTTTAAACCAAGCTTCCTTTCCTAAACATGTTCGAGACTCGATTACGTGCCTGAAATCAGACGCGCGATAGGATTGAGCGCCACAAAACCAGCGTGCAATTAGCCTACGTCCGACCTAGTCTCATTACTCTTAACCCTTAAGTTCCCTTGATTAAGGCTTATGATTAAACACTTAATCAGATTGCGCACCCCTCATCAAGCGCGCAATTAGCCCTATTCCTATTAGGACTGGGAAACTCGCTGAGTAAGTCAGCCGGTCGCTCACTAAGTCGGTGACCGACTTAAAGCGATTAAGCGCCGGTAAACCAGCGCGTAATTCAGTTAAACGCCTGAAATAGGGCGCGTAATTGAAGAAAAACCTATAAAAGCTTTTTCTTAATTCGACCCAAAACACTGGCCCCCACAACTTTGAAATTCGAGTTTCGAGTTCTTTGTCTCCAAGCTTAGGATTCCAAGATTTCTCTCTGCAGCCCAGGCCATAGGTATAATTTACTTTCTAGTTTTAATTTTCGGTTTTAGATCTTAGGCTCTGATTTCTAGTCCTAGGTTTTAGTTACTAACCTTTAGTCCTAATCTTTATTTCTTAGATTTAAAACTTAGGTTTTAATTATTAGTTCTGATTTTCAGTCTTACACCGTAATACCTCCTTTTTAACCCGTACTTTAATCCTTGTTTCTGGTTCTTAGTTTCTAACATCAGTCTTTAATTCTATTATCTAAATTTCAGTCTTAAAACTTAGTTTTTATCCTGATACCTTAATTTTCAATCCTAATATTAATCTCTGGTTTCAGTTCTTAGCTTTTTAGGACTAGTCCTTAATCCTACGGTCTGATTTTTCTGATTTCGACTCCGATTCAGCCCCTAGATTTTCTTTTAGCCTTTAGTTTTAATTTTTAATTTCTTATAATTCTAATCTTTAGATTCTAATTCTTAATTCTTAAGTTTTAGAATTCAGCCCTTAGGAAATCCTTGCCCAAATCCTTAGTCTAGAGCCAACTAGGTCTCCCCAACCTTTTCTCAATTGTCAATCCCATCACTTTTATATTTAGCTTATTTTAAAGTATCAAATGGCATCAGATTGAGGCAAAATTGGTCACGTTGGAAAGCTTATCGAAGTAGCTTTCCAACGAGCCAAAAAACACTCAATTCTGACTTGTATCGAATAAGTTATGATCAATTTTCGACCGCTATGCAAAAAGTCACGTTTTTTAAAACTCCTAGTTGAATTAGGATTAGTATCTTTATTATATTATTTTAGAAAATATGATTTATGGTAAAAGCATATAAATAAGATCTTTACCCCCCCACTAGCCATTCAATACATAATTTTCCTCTACACAATTCCCCCTATACAATTTTCATCTATACAATTTTACTCTACACAATTTTCCTCTGCACAATCTCCCTCTACACAATTTTCCTCTATACAATTTCCCTCTGCACGATTTAGACGATTCTTCAGGTTATTCTTTGGTCCTTAATTTTCTGGTTTTAGTTCTTAGGTTCTAGAACCAGTTCCCCTTTTTTATATATTTTAGTTCTAGATTTAGATTCTAGCCCTTTAGTTCTTAAATTTTAGATCTTATGTTTTAATCTAAATTTCTAATTTTCTTATTTTAGTCCTTAGGTTCTAGAACCGGTCTTTTAATTTTTAGGCCCTAGTTCTTAAACTCTAGAATTGGTCCTTAATCTCATAGTCCAAATTTTTCTAATTTCGATCCTGATTTTGGTTATTAGATATTAGCTTTAGTTTTAATTTCTCATAATTCTAAATCCTAAAATTTGTTGTATAATTTCAGTTCTTAATTATTTTTTTTATCCCTAAAATTTTAACCCTTAAATATCAATCATCAATCTTTTATAAAAAATATTACTTTATAATTCAAATTCAGTCTTTTTCAATTTTTAGCCACCCGATTTGCCCAAGGGAGCTTACAGAGGGTACCCAGGAACGGGGCTGATCCTCCTTGGCATAGCGGGCCCAAATCCTTTTTTTCTAATTAATTCAATTTCTACTTAAAAATAAGATATTTAAATTAAATAGACTTCTAGTAAGATTATGAGATTTAATTAATTCCTAGTAGGATTAAGATATTTAAATTAATTGGGCTACTAATAGAATAAGGAGACTCTTTTCTAAATTAAATTCCAAGTAGAATTAGGAGACTCTTTTCTAAATTAAATTCCTAGTAGAATTAGGAGGCCTTTCTTAGTGAGACTCCCAGTAGGATTAGGAGACCAAGTTAAATAACATCCTAACAAGAATAAGAAAATCAAACCAGTTAGACTAAAGGCAACCCACAGCTGTTGATGTTCGCCGGCGGATGATTAAGTAAAAGAATTCAACTTGCAAGCCCGGGCAAGCCCCGCTCCCCTTAAAGCGTGATCAGTGACGTGTTGCAACGTTGATAAATATCTGCAGATGGCGATCGCATCTTCTCAGGTATTCTTCATTTAGAATTTGCCTCTTTAATTTTAATATTTAATATTTCCTAATTTATTACTCCATCACCATCATCGTCAGAGTCCACTTGGACCGAATTGGGCCACTCTTTTCGGGGACCGAAAGGAACCCAGAAAAAGCGCATACCAACAGACTGGCGATCGCGATGGGACTCTTTTTTGCTAAGGTTGCCCTGATTTAATTAATTTGGTTTTCTATTTTCCTTACTTTATTTAATTTGGTTTTATATTTTTTCCTTTTTATTTTATTTCGCTTTATCACTTTTCTACACACACTTGCACATGGATAAAATTTTTCAAAAAAAAAAATATATATTTTAAAATGGCCGGCATCAGAAAATTGAACTTTAATGATAACGACCCACTCGTATGGGGCTCCCATAGCGACCCCGAGTATAACGTTAGGCCGTCTCCGTGGGCAGCCCAGCGTTGTGCTCGGGTAAACATAGTTAATGAGAGAGAAAATATCCCTTCACTCCATGAAATACAAATAATAGTAATAGCACTGAAGAAAGTGGTACTGAGATAAGTTACCTCGATAGTCGAGTTATAGACCACACTCCCAGTGCACTCACAAAAGGAGGAAAAGAAGTCGACGCATGGCTCAGGTCCCAAAGACAAGTTACTCCGAGGAATAGACAAAAGGAAAGGACGCTGACTCCTCCACATGCGCCGACTCCCCCGACACATAATACATATACCTCTCACACCT
Organism: Chloranthus sessilifolius; assembly: GCA_021018995.1. Taxonomy (NCBI): domain Eukaryota; kingdom Viridiplantae; phylum Streptophyta; class Magnoliopsida; order Chloranthales; family Chloranthaceae; genus Chloranthus; species Chloranthus sessilifolius. The sequence goes on from CM037589.1 coordinate 101,223,600, forward strand.
TCTACAACAACAGCTGCCAAGGACAACCCTCTCCCAAGGCACCTAGAAAAGACATCGCCGTAAACATAAACAACCTCCACTAATTTCTAGACGACTACATGGCTAACAAAGAACGCTCTAGTCACACTTTTGGATTCGACAAATTTTGCCGAGACATCAACTTCACTGTGTTCGCTGATTTTAAACCTCCAAAATTCAATAAATATAATGGTACGGGAAACCCAAAGCATCACTTGGCCCTATTCTGCAATGACTGTTGACCAATCCTTACCAATCATGGGCTCCTGATCCATTACTTTTCGAGATCACTAGAAGGAGAAGCTCTTGATTGGTTCACGGCCTTACCTTTAGCCGAAATCAAGACATTCGAAAACTTAGTCGATAGATTCCTAGATCAATACCAGCACTTGACTCATAAAGAAATCAGTCTCGCTGACTTGATACACACAAGACAAGAGGACGGTGAAGACTTCTCGACATTCGCCAACCGTTGAAGAAGACTTGCCGCTCGAATTGGGAATCAAATAAAAGAAAGCGATGTGATAGAAATTGTGATTAACAATACCTGAGAGCCTCTTCGGAGCGTTCTCATCCTAAGCGACTATCACGACCTCGCTAGCCTTTATCAACACGCCTTACGCTTAGAACGTTGACTGAAGAATGGAGACCTCAGTCTTCCTACCTTAACATCCAACGAACCCTCCTCCGACAACTTCAAGACAAACACCCTAAATGAAGCCATAGACTCTGAACAAATCAATGCGAACCAAGAAAAAACCCAAACTAATCCCTTAACCATACCACCTATATGACCAAGCTCAAGATCTATGCACAAACCTGTACCTTGACTATAACCAACCTCTATACCTTGACTAAAACCAATTGCCACACACAAACCAAGATCAACACCCTCACCAATCTCTATACACCAACCAATACATGAACCCGTACTATGACCAAAATCAGTACCCCAACGACACACAAACTAGCATCACCTATTATAATCCATTGTTTGATCAAACTCAACTCGCATACGAGGCTGTACACTCATTCACCCCCGCCCCATTCCACCCAGCTAGCCTGATTCGAAGAATTGAACTTCCCTCAAAGCAAGACCATACCATTCACTTACAGCCAACCAACCCTCTCCTATGCACCTATAAACGCAAAGTTACCTTTCGCCCTGAACCGGTTACCAAGATCACTAAAATCTAAACTATCATCGAATCCACCCCTAAACTAACTCAATTCATCACCAAACTCATCGCCGATCTCAACGTGCTTATCTCCGAACCAACTCAACCTACCTTGAATCCGATAACCTACCAACAAACGAATCAATCCCTACACCCCTTGAATAGACGCCCAAACCAATGATACAAACTATCCCTGAACAGGCTCACGTGCCAACTCTAGAGGTGGTTTTCGAACATCAATCGGTTTTATACGAAGCCATTAATACTTAAGTCAATCACAAAACTAAACTCTGAACTCAAATCAGTAATCAAATCTACTCCAAAAATCACCAGCCCTCTAGCTTCCAAATCAACTCTGAAACTAATCCCCAAAACCGAATACATTGCCCCACCAACCTTAAACCCGACTCCTGAACTAATCCCTACACCTGCTTTAAAACTTGAACTCGACAACAAACACATCACCCACTAACCTCAGCATCAACTCTCGAATTAACTTCTATGCCCACTTCGGAACCTAAACTCACTACAACCTCACCAACTTCAAAACAAAATCTCAAACCCGAATCTGTTACCAAACATACCTCTGAACCACCAATTTCACTCACTTCAGAATCAACCATTAAACTGACCTCAAAGCCAACTCATGGATCAACCCCTAAAGAACTTGCCACCGAACTTATCATCCCCTCAACTCCGAAACAAGAACTTAAACCCGCTATTGAACTTACCTTCCCACCAACCACGAAACTGAACCCCAAACTCAAACCTATTATAAAACCTAAACTTATGATCAAACCTAAACCTAAACTTATCATCAAACCTAAACCTAAACCTACTACCAAACCTAAACCTACTATCAAAACTAAACCTATTATCAAATCTAAACCTATTATCGAACCCGAACCTACCGTTGAACCTAAACCAATCACCGAACATAAACCTGTCATCAAACCTCAAACTATCAACAAATCCAAGCCCATCATCAAACTTGAACCCATCATTGAACTCAAGCCTGTTATCGAATACGAACCCGGTACTAAAATCGAACCTATTCCTACAATGCCAACCCCCACTCACCTTTGATCCTACCATAAAACCTATCAAGGAGTCGATCATCGCTCCCACTTTCGAAATCAAACCAAACTCAAATCTTACAATGCCAATCACCATCCAAATCAACATACCTCAAATCCCATCAAAACACGAAATCAACGTCACAACTAAAATCGCTTCTGATCATCAGATTCAAATCTCTGTGGACCTCACAATCAAAACCTTCACCAAACCCCAATTGGCGATAAAACTACTACGTCAAATTTTTGATACTCAACCTCCTCGAAGAATTATAAATAAAACTTTAAAAAAACCTCATGATAAACTCAAAGCGCGAATCAACCTTGGACTATGCCCTCGCGTCTCCTCTTCCTACTCTACCTTGCCTTATCTTATCACTAACTTTACAACACTGTCGTCCCTCTCAATGGTTTCCACTCCAACTTCACTCACAAACGGCTTTCGAACCACCCGCAAACGACTCCAAAGAACTCTTTAACAACTCTATGCTTTATCTCTACGAGATGCCTCACTCCGTCGAGAAATAAAAGAAGGTTCCTCCCGATAAGGAGACCCCGGACACAAAAGACCTATCGAAGGAAGAAATCAAACGACACCACACTTATTTTGATAAGCCCTATACCATCCAAAACACAAACCTAAACATAACCTCACTCTCATCCCTCATCGATCAGATCGAAAGGGATCGAGGACCCCGAAACAATATTATCTAATCGAACGGTCACTTCGACCATCCAACATGTCCCACCAAGTGGACTTCCTGAGTCAGTCACCTGCCTAAGGAACTGATGTTGTACTGTAACACAATAGTAATAACAAAAAAATAATACGAAAAAATAAAATATAGAAAAGTAAAAAAAGAAAACTAAAAGTATAAATGCCCAAAACGTAAATATTCGAAAACAAAAATACACTTTTATGCCCCAAACCCTTCGGACTCATACTCAATCAAGAACTCGAAGTCGGGGAGCTAGTGCTAAGAAACCATGCCTGTACAACCGCCTCACCTGGAGAAAATCAAACCCATATGAGAAGCACTTATATTATCTCGGCAACATGCTCAGGAAACAACCACAAGGGAAAAACTTTCTGACCCTTAGAATAATAGCTCAATGAACATCATGTTTCGTAGCCTAAATAAACATACTTATATACCTATCATCCTCGCAATCATCACAAGGCATTCGCCAGTTGTAGGTCATTATTTTTAAAACCATTTTGGGTATTATTTGACTCATTGACCATCCCCCTACTTGGGTGAATTTATCGAAAGGACTAGTGGATCATGAAACTCTTTTTCTGAAATATAGAAAACTCTAGATTCTCATACACCCTTCTAGTCATTGGAGTCGATATTAGAGTAGAAAAAATGAAAATGTAAGGTTCCATCAAACCTCATAATTCTTGCGTTAGTAGGTTGTTTCAAAAAAATATATAGAAAAGGAACACAATCGAGCGAGAGCAATACGACGAATGAACAGTCAATGAATTCAGTGAAGCATAAACAAATTATGAGGGCATTCCTGGTATTTTTATTAGGAGAGCATAAGCAAACCGCGAGGGCCTCCCTGACATTTTGACACTACTAGATATCGTCGTACGGTGGCGGGAGGAGGACAAAACTCCTGCTAACAATAGAATTTAAGACTTTGATGGTTCTAGACCATGACGGAGAGCTCAATTATGGCACCGTATTATCCACCCGAGAAGAAAGTAGTTGACTACTATTTCAAAATTTGGTTGAATAAGAAGCTACCCTCAGATCAATAAGCCTTATCACTTCTTCACCTTTAATTTTCTTTTCGGACAATGAGTAAAATGATTTTCAAAATCTCTTTCAAAATAAAACTAAAAACTTTCGAATAATGAGTGATGCAATCATTATTTATCTACCATTCCCCTCGATCATTGTTGAAAGCTACGATACATGATGATCATTCAGCACTTACAAAATCAAACTTGCCATGTGGCCGAAATAATCGAACCACTTTCCAACATGGGATTGTTACTAATACATTCCAGGACATCTGTGAGACTGATAAAAGTCCCACCATCACTTTACACTGGGGCATTTTTTTTTAAGAGCACTAGCACCTTGATAGCAATGCTTAGGTCACAAGACCGATACCCCAAACTAGGGCATTTTTTAATTTTCAATTTAGTTTTTGCTTTTCCACCGCAGATACCCCAAACTGGGGCATTTTTTTATTTTCTACTTTTAGTTCGTACTTTTCCGCCATGGGACTCCAAAATGAATACCTGAAATAGAGCAACAGAGATACACTCAAAAAATAAACATCATACTCTAATACTACCCATTCCCCCTCTAACATAGCATATAACGACAAATATAAGCAAACATAAATGAAACAAATATAATAATAGAAAAATATCACTCATTCTTAGCAATAAAGGAAAAAAAATAATATAATTACAAATGTAACAACCCGAAAATTTTGAAAATGTTGAATCAATGACCTTTGACGAATTGTGCGCTTTTGACTGATTTGACCCGAGCCAAACATTTGACCTAACTAACATGGCCTCAAACCCCACTTATAATGGTTGGAGTTTCACGCTAAACATGTTAAAGCCTAACTCGTACCCTATGTTGAGTGTATGCGTGATTGTGCATGTTGCACACGAACCCGAACCCGATAACCCAACCTGTCACGTGGCACCCAATTAAGTGTGCGTGTTCGGCAGATCACACGATGCCGCTTTAAATTTTAGGATAAATAACTTATAAGAATGAAATTTTGTTTGAATAGTGAGGCTGAACCTTATGTTTTGACCTTTGATAAGAGGCTCGTGCACCGAACCACGGTGTATCGGCTTAACACCTAAGACGGTCCCAAAAGTTAAGTGGATTAGATCTCACTTAGAACAGTTGAATGAAAGCTTATACACATATTTATTGTGCGCATTTAACATCGAATCCGAGCCATTAGGGTAAGAACTTATACGTTCTTTTATGCGTGTGCGCCCCACACCGAATCAAAGCCTAAATATTTATGTGAAACTTCCTTTGAAAGTTTCATTCGTTGCAAAAGAGAAGAGAAAGAGGAGAAAAGAGAAAGAAGGAGAAAGAGAAGAGTTTGAGAGAGAAAGGAACCAACCCCTTGCATTTTGGTGGAGCTTCCATATTATTTCTTCTTCTTCTTGGAGATCATTGGCCAAAGAGAGATGTTGTGAAAGGAAGAGATTTCCCCAAACCCTCTTTTGTTCTTGGTGAAGTTGAAACTCCAAACTTCGTGCATCTCGCCCTAGATCACTCTATCTCACTTGGGAGAACCGTTGTGATCATTGGATGCGTTGAGGAGGGTTGATCTTCGCCACTACAATCGAAGGAATCAAAGGATTTCGACAAATCGGGCGATTTCGAAGCGTGGAAGCCGATTCTTAGATTCGATTATCGGGAACGTTTCGTGTCCGATTTAAAGAGGTAATTGACGCAAATTTTCTATGTATTAAACTAAAAATAGGTTGCTTAGATGTGTACAAAATATTAGGATAAAAAAGATTGAGTTTTAATGATAAATGAAATTTTAAAAGTCTAAAACGTGCAAAATCGCGCACAGTCGCTCGCCTGAGGCTCGCTTGAGCGAGCTTGGAAACTCGCTCGCGTGAGTGCAGAACATGTCTCAGTATTTTGGCCATAACTTTTTATTCCGAACTCCGATTAATATAATTCTTACGGCGTTAGAAAGAGGACAACTAACTCTACAGCTTTTGTGATTTAATCATTCCATGAATCCAAATATTTAAAGGTCAAAATTTAGGGGGAATGTTATGTTAAAATCTATATTATCTATATTAGCATGAACTTGTCCATTTATGCCCTGTTTTTTTAGAATCACTTAAATAAGTCTAGATTTCTAGTGAGTAGAGTTAAGCCTTGATGCATCATGGTGTATTTGTGATGTAGATTAAGGGCGGAAAGCCGTCGATAAAGACAATGGTATAGCTTTGAACGACTCCGTACGTGAGGTAGGGAATACTCTGAATATGTACCCTTGATTACGAAATCATGTATGTAGTGATATAGAAATGAGTAGTTATGCCTTGAAAATGTGAATCTTAAGTATGTGTGGGTGTGAACACTAAGTAATGAAATGGGTTACAAATGAGTATGTGACGTCCCCAAGGGATGTGAATGTTATATGAGTATCTGTGTGATGCATTGAGCTAGTTACATCCCAGGGATGTATGGAAAATGTAAAGTAAAATAAATGAGAATTGATCAGGCCTAATATACTATAATTAGTACAATCACACAATGAATAACTATATATAGTGTACTTTTGATACTTTTGATATTTAAAGTTTGAACATAATACCCCACCGACGTGGCGGGATACCCACGACTGACTCGACAGAATATCCGTGACCGGTACGGTGGCCAATTCGTACGTCAGTTGGACATCCCAAGGATATATGTATGAGACTTGAACCCCGTCGCCTATGAGAAAGGGACCTGGATAGTATTAAATGAATGAAAAAAGATATGAAAACTGTCTGATTAGACGACGATGGAGGGTATTCCATCGAGCGCCCGATTCTATAGTAAATCGGAGAATATTTAAGTTACGATTTAAGTGTTTAGGCCAATCATTATTTTATATGAGCAAGTTGAGAACAAATGAACATATGTAAAGTAACAAAAATATTCAGTGCATCTTTTTAGTCATTTAAACTATTTTTCTAGTTAATTCATTGATAAATCATGCTTCTAAATGTCATGAAATATGTGTGAGTAAGATAGCTTTACATGTTAAGATATTTTTCTCTATTGAGCCAGGATGTAGCTCATCCCTCGACTATACGTCACAGGTACAGGCGTAGATCAGGATCTAGCTGCGGAGAAAGGCTTGGGATCTCCCATTTGAGAAATTTTACCTTAGGTGAGGTTTGGACGTGGGTATATTTTGGGTTTGTATGATGAATGTTTTGAGGTGATTTTTTGGATTGTGGACTTGATATGTCCGGGGATTTATTGCTGTATTAAGACTTATTTTGTAGGTATGTTGTTATAGGCCACTGTTTTGGGTAATGGTCAGCCATCACCGGTGATTTTCTTGTGGATTTCTTTTTATTCAGTCTTTATGTATAGAAGAACTTTTTTTCGTTGCTATATTTTTACTTTGACTCTATCATTGTTGGCATACCAAATAATTTTTGTATTCGGATCGTGATATGTGCGACCCGACGGTCCAATTTTTCCTAAGTTTATGATGTAAGAAGAGAAAAAATACATTGTGTAGGTTTTGTGGGATCAGAAAAAATCAGGCTATCACAGTTGATATTAAAGCTTAGGCGTTAGGTCTTCTAGGGACATTGTGGCAGCAGTAGAGCTTAAGCATTAGGTCTTGGCTTAGGACTTGTTGGGACCCAAGACTATGGCAACAAATTCTATTAAGGTATAGGAGATCCAATTAGGACTCTATCACAGTTGGTGGAAACCTTAGGCTTTAGGTTTTTGAAGTCTCAAGTCGTGGCAGTAGGTTCCATTTAGAAATTGAGTTGTGGATCTTCACAATCTCTTATAGTGGAGATAATTGATGACCGTGATAGAAGTGCGGTGATAGGATATAGGATATGTTTTAGATATTTTGTCAGAACATTGAGCCATAATGATCATGATCGTTGTTGATTGAAACCTTTGTTTTATTTTGACAAATCGCAATGGCACCATGCAAAAGAGCAAGAACTGGATGCACCGGAGAAAACGAGCAGAATAGGCAATTGCTTGAGACGATGATCAATATAATGGCTCAACAGATTACATTACTTAGGACAATGTTGAGAGAGACAACTCACACCTCTCCATTGACACAGGTTGAGTCATGCTCAAGGTGTGAAAAATGGCACAAGACATCAGACTGTAAGCGAGGCATGAGAGGGCGTTTCAAGTGTGGGTGAATGGAACACCTGATAAAACATTGTTCAGTATTGAGGAAGGGGGCGACAACCTCGAAAATGACTCAGGATACTTCTTGATCCACAGTACAGGATCGTGCACTTGCCATCTATGCATGGGATGATCTAACAGCCAGAGGGATTGTCCACGTACCCTCTCACTCTTCGAATCCTACACATTGTCCAGTATATGCTCACATTGTGGGAAGCGCCACAAAACGGAAGAGTGTCGGTTAGTTTTGTGTACATGTTTTAAGTGCGATGAGAAATGGCACCGGATCAAGGATTGCCCAGTGAGATGTCAAAGGCGGGTAACATCGACGTCTACTTCCGAGCCGATCCTCCCTACAACTCAGAGAGTGAAACATCGATGCACGATGCCCAGATGGCACATGAAGTTTCCCAATGTATAGATTCATTATTGATTGTTAAGGTTTTACTCAAATTTTTAGATGACGAATGCCCTTAGATTTCATGTTTGCTTTTGACACTTAAGGAATATCACGACACCATTATATGTGCACCAGATTAAATCACCAACGTGGCATAAAAAATTTTCAAATTCAGAAGATTAGCTCGGTAGATGAAAATTATGATGACAAACTTGAATCAATCTTGACAGTTAAGGTGTAATTACTTAAGGATGGATTATTTAGTAAATCTGAAACTTAGTTCACAGTAATGAGCCATAATGTTTGAATCAAGACTTACAAACAAAAGTACACTCTGTGAACATAATCACGATGTTCTTTATACAGACTAATGAAACATGAGAGATTAGTATTCGAAAGCACTTCTTGTAGTTCATCATTGCAGTTTTATGTGACAAGCCTTAGGGAATTGGGGAAAATGAATACAATAATTCCAGTAATTGACGTAAGATATGAACAATTTGATTTAAGGACTAAAACCTTGATTTGAGGAGCAAGGGATTTCTTCGTGAGTGCTAAATTTCCTATTGACTTGATTGTCACTCCTACAATTACTACCAGAGTATCAACTTTAAGTGGGTTGTACAACCTTAGAGTTCAATCACTTTTAAAGCCTATTGAAAAATGTAAATCAATGTGGATGACGATCAACTTCTTTGCCCTATTAATTGTGTTGAGTGAAGGTGCACGTAAAGAGATGCTTAATCTTGTGCCTCTAAATGGCATCCTTACGAATGATCATCCGTAATGATCTCTTTCAATGAATGTTTGGACGTATTGTCATAGACGGTCTCGTCCTTTATAATAAGAATGACATTTGGGTATTATAGGTATGATTAAATGCATGCATTTTGATATTTTAAGATCATTGTTATAAATTCAAATATTCTAAATTTGTAATGACTACATACCCGTATGGATGTACGTGATGGCTCATGGTGGTAGACTCTTTATTGTGGTGTGCGCCTCATACCCTATGTGTATGTGTCTAACACATTGGGGTGTTAAAGGTTAATGTAGCACCTATCTATGGTGTTTGTGATTAGTAGGTTGACAAACTCAATAAAAAGGGGATAAGGGTCTCACATGTGGGTTTCTTTTGTTTGTTTTGTTTGAGTTATAGAGAAAGAGGGTTTCCTTAGGAGGGAAAGTGAGGATTGACAAATCCTAGTGATAAGTCCAAGGATATTTTGAGGAAGATTGTGCAAAAGTGTATGGGGATCCCAGCTACACGAATGTGACGACCTCGTGTGAATCTGGGAGCCTGGTGAGAAGGGGTGGAGTAGATTTGGATGTTGAAAACTTTTTTGGTTTTCCCATGAGAGAAAGATTCTATCCATGGAGGATTCAATGCATTAAAGGTATGGATTTAATGTTCTTTATATTGTAAAAGTAGCATTTAATGTTCCTTAGAAAATGGTGTATTAAATGTGGTTTAAATAGGGTAAGATTAGAGTTCTCAAGTAGCTCAAGCTGTAGAGGTAGTTGTTCCTCACGCGTACGATTATAATAGCTCGCTCGCGCGAGGGGGAATCAAATACAGTGAGAAAATAAGTTATGTGCTCGCTCGCGTGAGTTTCAGGTGACTTCGATTATAATCGCTCGAACAAGGGTGAGTGGTCGCTCACGCGAGGTCTAGCATAGATGTTTGTTTTATTTTAATTAGTTCTTTGGAGTTATGATTCCCTAGATCCTTGTGATATTTTCTAAGAGTATTTTAATATGTAATATATGTTTGGCGTATGATTGTTACGATTGACCCTTATGTGATATTGATGTGATTGGTTGATGACTTCATTTGAGGTAGGGAAACCTCCGTAGCATGTGTATTGGTTAGTAGTGGATAATTCATATTTTATCTGTGAAAGCAGCCATGTAGTAAAGGGTTTTAACACATGATTGAGTCCTGTTGACGATTATGACGATTGTGGGTACCGAGGTGTGTTCTTAGCTTGGTGGATGCATTTTTATCATAAATTCTGTTATGGTATCTAGCCATTTTATTTTATGGCTAGATTTAGCTTGGGTGAACATAGCATCTGTTGGGTGAGTTAGCTTTCTTCTGATTCAAGAAGGACAACTTTATAAATGGTCGCTTGTCCCGCATAAGTAGTACTCAAAGTCTAAGGATAATTATTAAGGACATGATACATTACGATTAATGGATAATTTGATGACTTGTTGGTTAACATCATTGTGGTGGGTTTTAGATAAGCTCATTTTGTAATGACCACATATCTTTATGGACGTAGGTGATGGTAACTGTTGGTATGCTTGATAGTTATAACAATTTTTCTCTATGGCAATCGTGTATCCATTTCATACTTTTGAATTTTGGTGGGCGTCGCACCTTTAGCCTAATGGTTATAAAAAAAAAAAAAATCTTGATGATTACGTTGATGGTACCGCTGCATAAATTGTGCTAGTATATGATTGTTGGACATCCCCACTTAATTATGCATGTTTATTTAGCCTCAGGAATGCGTTGTTATATAGATGCTAGTTAATGGTTTCAAGTTTATCTATGGTATAGACTAATTGGGCAATAAGAAATTTTATTAGTAGCTAGATTGGACTTGTCCTGTATTCTGATTAGGTTTATATTTTGATGGGGATAGCATCAATTTGGTGAATCAGACTTTTCTCAGGAGTATTATCTAAAATCTAGAGGGACACTGTTAACAATCCAAATTTGGTTATGGAAATAATGTTGGATTGCTAATGGTTAACATCATTGTAGTGATCACATAATGAGTTGGTAGTAAAATTTATAAGTACTTGATGGTTTGGGTAATCTTGTCATGGTTACAGTTCAGGATTTATGGTTTATATCTCAAGGTCAATATCTCTTTCCTTGTGGATATGTTCTTCCCAACCATTTATGGAGATACTTCGTTAAGTGGTGGAAATAGTGTTTTATAATTACCCATTGTGTAGTCGAGTACCTTGTACTCATTTAAGTAGATTTTGATGAGTGGCCGATACGTAGGTGTGTGGATTTTAATCAGGCACCATTATGGGTCTCATTGTATTTCCATTATTTCAGGAGTGCGTGATTGGGAGGCCTTGTGCATGGGATGCCTTGTATACATTTTTCAGTAGTTTTGGAATGGATTTAAGGGCAGTTGGTAAATGTGTGGTTTTGGAATGGAGTTAAGGGCAGTTCTGTGGATATGTAGATTTTTGGGTGTAGCTGATTGGACTATGGATATGTATGCGTAGAATATGTGAGTGCTTTCATACAAGTACGTGTGTGACTGTGTCCATATGCCACATGATGGCTATGCGTGGGTATAGAAATTAAAACAACTGTGTTTCTACTCAAGGTTCCTTCCAGCATTTTCGGGGACGAAAATTCCTTTAAGGTGTGGAGATTTTAATAACCCTAGTTTAGAAGAAGTTGACTCTTGATGAGGATACCAGATGAGGGTGTCGAGAGATAGCTGCGGACTTCGAATTGAGCTTGAGATAATTGCAGGAAAACGAGTAGGATATTTCAAATTTTGATGATTATAACTTGTGAATAATGACAATTTTTTGGATGTATATGGTTGTGAATTTACACATTTATAGGTGAATGGTTAAAACTTTCAATACGACTGGTATTAGATAATTCTAAAGATCGAACGAGAAGGAATTTGAGTCACTATAGAATGGATATGGTACTCATAAAAGTAGATTTTGATGCATGGATTGCCGGTGTGCAGATGCTGGAATATGCAGGTACGCGTGTGCTTATGTCAATATGAATTGAGTCAATGTGTGGACTAAGAGGGGAATGCATAGGTATGAATTGTGGCCGTGTAGCTGTGGCTATTTCCACAGAAAGTGGTTATGCGTGTTTACATAGATGGTGTGAGTAATTGTATTTCTACTCAAGATACTTTTGTATATTTTCGATGACGAAAATTTTTAAGGAGAGGAGAATGTAACAACTCCAAAATTGTTGGTATAAATCAATTCGTATCAGGATGTGAGTGTTCAATTCAAGGTGCAAAGTAAGATCTCGTCACTCAGGTCAATTTTCGAGGACAAAAATTTTATAAGGGGAGGAGAATATAATAACCCTGATTCTTTCGAAAATAGGTTCGATAATTTTCGAGGACGAAAATTCTTTAAGATGGGAAGAATGTAACAACCCGAAATTTTCAAAAATATTGAATCGATGACCTTTGACGAATTGTGCGCTTTTGACTGATTTGACCCGAGCCAAATATTTGACCTAACTAACATGGCCTCAAACCCCACTTATGATGGTTGGAGTTTCACGCCAAACACGTTACAACCCAACCCATACCCTATGTTGAGTGTATGCGTGATTGTGCATGTTGCACACGAACCCGAACCCGATAACCCAACTTGTCACGTGGCACCCAATTAAGTGTGAGCGTTCGGCAGATCGCACGATGCCGCTTTGAATTTTAGGATAAATAACTTATAAGAATGAAATTTTGTTTGAATAGTGAGGCTAAACCTTGTGTTTTGACCTTTGATAGGAAGCCCGTGAACCGAACCACGGTGTACCGGCTTAACACCTAAGACGGTCCCAAAAGTTAAGTGGATTAGATATTACTTAGAACCGTTGAATGAAAGCTTATACACATGTTTATTGTGTGCATTTAACACTGAATCTGAGCCATTAGGGTAAGAACTTATACGTTCTTTTATGCGTGTGTGCCCCACACCGAACCAAGGCCTAAATATTTAAGTGAAACTTCCTTTGAAAGTTTCATTCGTTGCAAAAGAGAAGAGAAAGAGGAGAAAAGAGAAAGAAGGAGAAAGAGAAGAGTTTGAGAGAGAAAGGAGCCAACCCCTTGCATTTTGGTGAAGCTTCCACATTATTTCTTCTTCTTCTTGGAGATCATTGGCCAAAGAGAGATGTTGTGAAAGGAAGAGATTTCCCCAAATCCTCTTTTGTTCTTGGTGAAGTTGAAACTCCAAACTTCGGGGATCTCGCCCTAGATCGCTCTATTTCACTTAGGAGAACCGTTGTGATCATTCGATACATTGAGGAGGGTTGATTTCCGCCACTAATCGAAGGAATCAAAGGATTTTGAGAAATCGGGCGATTTCATAGCGTGGAAGCCGATTCTTAGATTCGATTGTCGAGAACGTTTCATGCCCGATTTAAAGAGGTAATTGACACAATTTTTCTATGTATTAAACTAAAAACAGGTTGCTTAGATGTGTGTCAAAGATTAGGATAAAAAAGATTGAGTTTTAATGAAAAATGGGTTTTTAAAAGTTTAAAACGTGCAAAATCGCGCATAGTGGCTTGCCTGAGGCTCGCTTGAGCAAGCTTGGAAACTCGCTCATGCGAGTGCAGAACCTATCTCAGTATTTCAACCGTAACATTTTACTCCGAACTCCAATTGATGCAATTCCTATAGCGGTGGAAAGAGGACAACTAACTCTACAACCTTTGTGATTTAATCATTCCGTGAATCTAAAGATTTAAAGGTCAAAATTTAGGGGAATTGTTGCGTCAAACTATATATTAGCAAAAACTTGTCCATTTATGCCCCGTTTTTTGAGAAACACTTAAATAAGTCTAGATTTCTAGTGAGTAGAGTTAAGCCTTGATGTATCATGGTGTGTTTGTGATGTAGATTAAGGGCGGGAAGCCGTCGATAAGGACAAGGGTATCACTTTGAACGGCTCCGTACATGAGGTAGGAAATACTCTGAACATGTACCCTTGATTACGAAATCATGTATGTAGTGATATAGAAATGAGTAGTTATGTCTTGAAAATATGAATCTTAAGTATGTGTGGGTGTGAACACTAAGTAATGAAATGGGTTACAAATGAGTATGTGACGTCCCCAGGGGATGTGAATGTTATTTGAGCATCTGTGTGATGCATTGAGCTAGTTACATCCCAAGGATGTATGGAAAATGTAAAGTAAAGTAAATGAGAATTGATCAGACCTAATATACTATAATTAGCACAATCACACGGTGAATAACTATATATAATATACTTTTGATATTTAAGGTTTGAACAAAATATCCCATCGACGTGGCGGGATACCCACGACTGACTCGACAGAATATACGTGACCGGTACGGCGGCCAATCCGTATACCAGTTGGACATCCCAGGGATGTATGTATGAGAGTTGAACCTCGTCGCCTATGAGAAAGGGATCTGGGTAGTATTAAATGAATGAAAAAGGATATGAAAACTGTCTGATTAGATGACGATGGAGGGTATTCCATCGGGCACCCGATTATATAGTAAATCGGGGTATATTTAAGTTACGATTTAAGTGTTTAGGCCAATCATTATTTTATATGAGTAAGTTGAGAAAAAATGAACACATGTAAAGTAACAGAAATATTCAGTGCATCTTTTCAGTCATTTAAACTATTTTCCAGCTAATTCATTGATAAGTCATGCTTCTAAATGTCATGGAATATGTGTGAGTAAGATAGCTTTACATGGTCATATATTTTTTCTTATTGAGCTAGGATATAGCTCATCCCTCGACTATACGCCACAGGTACAAGTGTAGATCAGGATCCAGCTGCGGAGAAAGGCTTGGGATCTCCTGTTTGGGAAATTTTACCTTAGGTGAGGTTTGGATATGGGTATATTTTAGGTTTGTATAACGAATGTTTTGAGTTTTTTTTTTAGATTGTGGACTTGGTATGTCTGGAGATTTATTACTGTATTAAGACTTATTCTATAGGTATGTTGTTGTAGGCCACTATTTTGGGTGATGGTCGGCCATCACCGGTGATTTTCTTGTGGATTTCTTTTATTCAGTCTTTACGTATAGAAGAACTTTTTTTTATTACTATATTTTTACTTTGACTTTATCATTGTTGGCATACCAAGTAATTTCTGTATTCGGATCGTGATATGTGCAACCTGACGGTCCGATTTTCCATGAGTTTATGATGTAAGAAGAAAAAAAAAATATTGTGCAGGTTTTATGGAATCGGAGAAAATCGGGCTGTCACAACAAACCTCTTAAGATTTAATACCCGGGATGCAAAATAAGAAAGGAAGAAAAGACATTAGAAACTAAAAATGCCCAAAACTTTCAAATCCTAAGTTTAAAACAAAATTCAAAACAAAACCAAACCCCTTAGCCTCTATTGATAACATACACCTCCTAAATCACAAAACAACAAGTGTCACCCTCACAAATGTCCTCCACCTAATTGAATCTATGACAAACATAGATGAGCCAATGATCATACAACACTTAACCCCCTAAGAAATACCAATCCACTCAAAAATAGATGAACCAATAGGATTAAAATATCTAACACTCATCTAGAATATTTAAAAAAATTAAATCTAAATTTATACCTATCTAACAACTGTCATCCTAAATCCAAACATAAGAACAAAACCAGCAAACCTTAATCCTAAACATAGGACTCATTCTCTCATCATGACAAAATTAAAGGAATAAAGCAAACATAATAAATAAAATAACCTTTTATGTAATAAACTTTTTCTACACAATATCATCGGAGGCATACCTCCAAAATATATAACCCAAAATGAAAACCTATAACTTTAACCTACAATCCAAAACGAAGACTGGGTTCGAAACTGAGACGAAGCGACGAATAGATTCCACCCGGAGTGTCCAATCAAAGACTTCAGGGAGCATTGGTTGGGAAATACATCCCCCCAAATTTTACTCCTGCTCTTCCGCCATCTTCGGCTCCTCCACCGCCGCCTCCTCACCACTGCCTTCACTGCTCCTTAAAAAGGATCAATGTGAAGACTAGCGCACTCATTCCTAATATTGCTCATTCCCAGAATAACGTCGTCTATGAGCATCACCTCGGGACGGAGATCATGTGAAATCACGAACATAGGAAGAAACGACATCTCAATCGGACGGTTAGAACGCCCGATATTACTAAAACACGAATTCTAGAACACAAGAGACTTAAAAAGGTTTAAACTCGAGACTAAACCAAAATAAAAAACAAATGAAAGTTTTTTCGCTTATATAGAGTACGGACTCAATCATGCGCACGGACACGTGCGCTTAATTAGATCACGCGCCACTCATGTGGCGCATAATCCGAAATACGCGCTCTGACCCAAGCGCGCAATTAAACCACGCCCGCGCCATTTGCGTGACGCTCCGATCACACGCAGCTCATGTGCCGCGCAAACTAATTAAACGACACATTGTAAACGCACAATACGAAAGGTCATCTGTATGTTGATTGTACGATGACCAAGTGACGCCTCGATCACGCGCATGAAGCATAGCGAATAATCCAATTGCACGCGCACATACCCGCGCATAAATGACCCTTCAAGCCTGAGATCACACGCCTAAACTCAGGCATGCAATCAGATTGAGCGCCCAAAAATTGGCACGTAATACCTGATTTTGGGCGAAAGTTATTCCCTCAAGACCCTTTTGTCCCATTGCGGCCAAGATTCTTTTATCACGTCACGGTCACACCCTTTTATCCCATCGCGTAGCCTCACAGGCTGTCCCAAAAAGACACACACGCCCATTACCGTAATGCCCTCCCGACCCCACCCAAAGAAGGAAGACCCCACTGCGATAATGTGTACACAAGCAATAATGTCACATCAATACTCAGTCCCATCACAATAAATTGGCCATACCCTCATGACCAATCGCGAAAAGCCAAAGGCACACCGCCAAAAAAAAAACTAAGCTAATCACGATACAACCACAACGTAATCTCACATAACTCAAGATCGACCAAAGAAAAAAACAAGACACGCCTATCGCCCAAACATCTTACCAATGTCCCATCGCTAACTACATCCACCCTTTTGTGCCATCGCAAACATCTCTACCTGAAAATAAAAGAAGGCTCAGGCAGCGCATGCCACGCCGTATAACGAAAGAGGGAAAGCCCAGTCACGTCCCATCGCTAAGGCAACGGACTCTCTCTGTCTCTCTTCCGAATCAACCCTCAAGTCCCGTAGCGACATTATTTCTCCCAAGATGTCATATCACAACCTCCAAGCCCTGCCACAGTGGGCCGGAAGAGAACAAATCTCTAAAAGTTTCATCGCGGCATTACACCCGGAACACTACATCACAACGATAGCCACAAAAGTCTCATCGCGACACAACACCACCACAAATCGTACAAGTTGCGTGCAACCCAAGTAAGTATCACTATAGGTAAGTACTACCCACTCTTTTCAATTACTCGATATTGCTTATATATATAGTTAGCTATAATTAAATAAAATATTTTTAAAACTCGTCTCTCTCGACTCGCGAACCACTGTAGTCCTCCCATAAGAGACAATCATCAGTGTTCGTCGAGAAGGTTAGATGTAGTATCTGGCATACCAAGTGTCATCTTGACAACCACAATAACGGTTGGGTCTACAAATCCCGTACTGGTGGATCTGCTCAGCGACGTCTCGTAAGCCACATTTTCCACCATTTAACCACCGAATTGATCTTAAGTTAAAATCTCTAAAATTTTAAAATCTTAAAATCTCAAAACCTCTTTATTTCAAATGAAAAAAAAAACCTTTATTTCACAAAATGAAATCTCTTACTTCGAAAGAAAAAAAAAAACTATCAAAGAAGAAAAAAAAAAGAAAACAAAGCAACAAGATAAATAGACCCGACTCACCTTCCTTTAAATTAAACTTGAACCCGACCTTTAACTCCTAGAGACCGCCTGAACTCACAATCAAACGTATATCCCACTGCGCAAAATTAGATCAAGCGCATACTCCACTACGCAGAATCATTAGTTCAGACACATTAGAATTAAAATTCTCAATTTACCGACCTTCGAACTCCAGATGAATCAGGCGCAAATGCCACTGCGCAAAATTCAATTGAGCACACCTCATAAGACCCCATTTCAATTACTAGCCCAAATCAGCTATTCCCCTGAGAAACTGAACTTTGACTATATTCAATCTAAGAACTTACAAATGCCTATTGGAAAAAGAATGCCTGACGTGCATTGGTGTGAGCAATGATGCGCCCGGTCTGACATGACTTACAAAAGCCTTCGATATTACTAATATTTATCTCTTCTTTTATTATCGATCCCTGGACCTTATTTTGAATATTTAATTGACGTCTCGATATCTCGACTACGTAAAATCCCTCTGTTAGCTCGCATCTTGCGAATGAATGCACCATGCACCCACAGACCCGGAATGTGCCCTTCGACAGCTACCATTTACCCTTTAAATGCTCCATTTTAGCTTACGCTGATAGATAAAAAAGCTAAGCATGTCATGTCAGCATCACCAATTCATATTTGTGAATTCCTAAGAGAAACGAAAAGACACCTCGAATGAGGGGTGTTTACTTTTTCGACGCATTCTTACTTCGCAAGAGCGCGCCAAAGAGGGGCATCTATAGACACCCCCATTTTGCCTTCTCGGGATATATTTTTTGTTCGATCAACTTTTGACCTTTTTTTAACCCTAATATGGGAACCATGCACTGAAATAATAGTATATAGCTGAACACAGGCTGAAAAAATAGCTTTATGGCTCAGATCCCGAAATGAGGAGGCTATATACTGAAACAATAATATATAGTCGGAATGCAAACTGAAATAATAGTCTTATATTTTATTCTAGAGACCAGACCCAGACAACCTCGAATTAAGCGCCTGAAATCTCGTGCATAATTCAATTGCACGCTAGACCACAAACACGCAATCAGTCCCCCTTTCAGATTAAGCTTCCTTTCCCATACCGGTTCGAGACTCGATTACACACCTGGAATCAGACGCGCGATTGGATTGAGCGCCACAAAATCAGTGCGCAATTGGCCTACGCCCGACCTAGTCTCATTACCCTTAACCCTTAAGTTCTCTTGATTAAACGCTTAATCAGATTGCGCACCCCTCATCAAGCACGCAATTAGCCCTAATCTTATTAAGACTGGGAAACTCACTGAGTAAGTCAGCCGGTCGCTCACTGAGTAGGTGACCGACTCAAAGCGATTAAGCGTCAGAAAACTGACACGTAATTCGGTTAAACGCCTGAAATAGGGCGCGTACTTGAAGAAAACCTATAAAAGCTTTTTCTTAATTCGACCCAAAACGTTGGCCCCCACAACTTTGAGATTCGAGTTTCGAGTTCTTCGTCTCCAAGCTTAGGATTCTGAGATTTCTCTCTGCAGCCAGGCCGTAGGTATAATTTACTTTCTAGTTTTAATTTTTGGTTTTAGATCTTAGGATCTAATTTCTAGTCCTAGGTTTTAATTTCTAACCTCTAGTCCTAGTCTTTATTTTTTAGATTTAAAACTTAGGTTTTTATTATTAGTTCTGATTTTTAGTCTTAGACCGTAATACCTCCTTTTTAACCCATACTTTATTCCTTGTTTCTGGTTCTTAGTTTCTAAAATCAATCTTTAATTCTATTATCTAATTTTCAGTCTTAAAACTTAGTTTTTACCCCGATATCTTAATTTTTAGTCCTAATATTAATCTCTGGTTTCAGTTCTTAGTTTTCTGGGACCAGTCCTTAATCCTACGGTCTGATTTTTCTGATTTCGACACCGATTCAGTCCTTAAATTTTCTTTTAGCCTTTAGTTTTAATTTCTAATTTCTTATAATTCTAATATTTAGATTCTAATTCTTAATTCTTATGTTTTAGAATTCGGCCCTTAGGAAATCCCTGCCCAAATCTTTAGTCTAGAGCCAACTAGGTCTCCCCAACCTTTTCTCAATTTTCAATCCCATTACTTTTATAATTAGCTTATTTTGAGGTATCAAACGGCATTAGATTGAGGCAAAATTAGTCACATTGGAAAGCTTATCGAAGTAACTTTCCAACGAGCTAAAAAATGCTCAATTCTAACTTGTATCGAAGAAGTTATGATCAGTTTTTGGCCGCTGCTCAAAAAGTGACGTTTTTCAAAACTCCTAGTTGAATTAGGATTAGTATATTTATTATATTATTTTAGAAAATAGGATTTATGGTAAAAGCATATAAATAAGACCTTTACCCCCACCCCCCCCCCCCCCCCCCTAGCCATTCAATACATAATTTTCCTCTACGCAATTCCCCCTATACAATTTTCCTCTACACAATTTTCCTTTGCACAATCCCCCTCTACACAATTTTCCTCTATACAATTTTCCTCTATACAATTTCCCTCTACACGATTTCCCTCTGCACGATTTAGACTATTCTTCAAGTAATTCCTTGGTCCTTAATTTTTTGGTTCTAGTTCTTAGGTTCTAGAACCAGTTCCCCTTTTTTATATATTCTAGTTCTAGATTTAGGTTCTGGCCCTCTAATTCTTAAATTTTAGATCTTAGGTTTTAATCTAAATTTCTAATTTTCTGATTCTAGTCCTTAGATTCTATAAACAGTCTTTTAATTTTTAGGCCCAGTTCTTAGGCTCTAGAATTGGTCCTTAATCTCACGGTTTAAATTTTCTTAATTTCAATCCCGATTTTGGTCCTTAGATTTTAATTTTAGTCTTAATTTCCCATAATTCTAAATCATAAAATTTGTTTTATAATTTCAGTTCTTAATTCTTTTTTTTAACCCTTAAATACTAATCATCAATCTTTTATAAAAAATATTACTTTATAATTTAAATTTAGTCTTTTTCAATTTTTAGCCACCCGATTTGCCCAAGGGAACTTACAGAGGGTACCCGGGAACGAGGCCGATCTTCTTTAGCATAGCGGGCCCAAACCCTTTTTTTCTAATTAATTCAATTTTTAATTAAAAATAGGATATTTAAATTAATTAGACTTCTAGTAGGATTATGAGATTTAATTAATTCCTAGTAGGATTAAGATATTTAAATTAATTAGACTCCTAGTAGAATTAGGAGACTCTTTTCTAAATTAAATTCCTAGTAGAATTAGGAGACTCTTTTCTAAATTAAATTTCTAGCAGAATTAGGAGACCTTTCTTAGTCAGACTTCCAGTAGGATTAGGAGACCAAGTTAAATAAAATCCCAGTAGGAATAAGAAAACCAAACCAGTTAGACTAAAGACAACCCACAGCTGCTGACGTTCGTCGGCGGACGATTCAGTAAAGGAATTCAACCTGCAAGCCCCGCTCCCCTTAAAGCGTGATTAGTAACGTGTTGCAGTGTCGATAAATATCTGTAATTGGCGATCGCATCTTTTCAGGTATTCTTCATTTAGAATTTGCCTCTTTAATTTCAACATTTAATATTTTCTAATTTATTACTTTATCACCATCATCGCCAAAGTCCACTTGGACCGAATTGGGCCACTCTTTTCGGGGACCGAAAGGAACCCAGAAAAAGCACGTACTAACACAACTGTTTAGTAAATTTAAAATTTCTTTGATACTTATGAGTAAAAAAGTTAAATTAACGAACTTAATCCCAGTATTCTTATTTCCGACTAATGAGTCATGACTGATTTGTGTGTAGAAGCGTTCCTTTCATACATGAGCTCTGTTGTTAATTGTTGTAGTTAATCTGAAGTTTTCAGTAGTTGACATAGGATATGGGAATTCAATTAAGGATATATTGGGAGAGCAGAATTGGATATCATTGCTATGGATTGCGCAGTTCTCACCTAATCCATGATGATTGGTTATGGATTCTTAAGGACTATATGGAGATTTAGTTAGTATAGGGATTATATTGAGAGTTGTGCACATGATGAGACGATTAATCATGACCAAGTATTTATGTCCGACCTTACATTTGTGATTTGATAGTATGCCATTGGGATTTACTATTTCTGTCATCTCCTTGATTAAAAATTTAAACGTATCGCATTCGAGTATTATAAGATTGATTAAGAGCATAAATTTTGAAGATTTTACGATCGTGCGATAGATTTTGATGTTCTTAGTTTTTGTGATGGCTTTATCTCCTTATGGACGTAGATGAAAATGATCATAGGTGTTGCGATTGATGGTTGAAACAATTCTACTCGAAGAATATTGTGTATCTGATTGATAATTGTAGAAATTTTGTGGACATCGCAACTTTAATTTAATGGTTAGGATTAATAATACATGGTCAAAATTTTGATGATAAAATCAATTGTATAATGGAATTAACTTCATCTCCAATAATGACATGTTCGACAGGGTGAAGTTTTGTTTGTGGGTAGATGACACTTGTTCTGTGCCATGATAGCATCATATGGGTGAATCAGACTTTTCTCGAATGAATGGTGTATGTTTCCAATGTGGTTGACTGTACTTTTTTTTTCGGAATATAAAGTTTCTATGTTTCTAATATATTTTTTTCCGGAATCTTAAGAGGTCACTGTGAGCAATACAAAGTTGATTCTGGAATTGATGCATGGTCACTAATGGTTAACATCGTTGTAGTGAAGATATGCTGAATTGGTAAGTAAATTGTAAGTTCATCAAGGTTAGATTGATCCTATTTATGGTTACTTTTCTGGCTGAATAGTTCTAATCTCAAAGATCAATATACATGTTTTTGTGGAATGAGTGCCAGTCCAGTTAGTGAGAGTGGGCTCCTTAATGAAAAGCTAAACAAATAGAATTTTCCTATGTATGGATTTCTGCGGGTATCATGGTGGTTTAAAGATTTAAATTATTTTGGAGATGTATTATGAGATGCTTTATACATGAGAGAATGGATATATTTTTCTCTCGATCGATATGGAATGAACTTAAGGATAGGTTGTGAGGATGTGACGAAAGAGTTCCATTTTTCGTATCGGGGTTATATGGATACACTGGTTTTGGGGGTGCTGTTTCGACTCTGGATGAGTGTATGCACATTGTGGATGTGTTTTCCCTTAACTATGTGAATGGTTGCGTATTTTCGAGGACGAAAATTCCTTTGATATTGGGAGATTGTGATGACCCTAATTTAGAAGACGTTGAATCTTGATGAGGATACCAGATGAGTAGTGCCGAAAGATAACTGCGGATCTTTAAGACAAATTTTGATATACTATCTTTTGAGAAATGATACCTTTGGAGTAAAGGAAACTTTTGGATGTTTATAGTTTTGAGTTAAAGCATAATTATGTGAATGGTTAAAATTTTTCAACGTGACTAATCTTAGTTATTCTAAATGACAAATATGACGGATTTTGGGGTCATTATAGAAGAGAAGTGTTACTCCTTAAGTAGAGTTGGATGTGTGGTTTCCGATGGAAAAATGTATGGATTTTATGCAGGTAAGTTGTCAATCTGTAAACTATGGAAGTGTGTATGTGTGGATTGTGGATGGATTTCCGATGTGTTTTCTTTATCAATGTGTTACTACTTAGGATTTTTTAGGACAAAAATTTTATAAGGAGGAAAGAATGTAACATTCCAAAAATTTGGACTTTGAATGGTATACCTAGGGATGCATGCCCAACTTTAAATAGAGTACCTCGGGATGTGTGCCCGTTTGATCACTTATTTTGATCAAGTGGAAGTCAAAGTGATGACTTGGGTTGGATTAATTTTGGTGTGAAGTACATACTAGTGTGGTATAAGAACCATTGGATTGGGTCATATATACATTAGATACGTATGTATGTTTTGTAGGTGAATCGGGCCTTTAAGTATTTAAGAGAGGAGGCTTCTCTTAGAGGCCATTCGTTTGAAGGGTTAGGAGGTTTGGATTTTCTTGTGAGAGAAAGAGGAAGAAGAAGAGAGGGAGTGATGAAAGGAAAGGAGATTTGATGGTTGTGATTTGATGCGTGGATGGTGCGTGGAAGCTATGCAATGCGTTAAGCTCCGTGGAAGGTGCGTGTGATTTGGGGATTTTGGAAGCTAGGAACCCTAGCTCTTGATTCGAGCCGTGGAATCGATCACTTGGACCGATTTGAGATAAGGGTTTGTAAATCTGTGATGTGTATGTGGTTTTAGTTTCGATTTAATGTTTAAATGATGAATTATAGAAGAGAGGGAGAAAATTTGAGAAAACCTAAGAATGGGCGAAGTCTGTGGATTTCGATCAATCGAAATTAATTTGAGATTGTGGATTTAAATTTCTGAGGGATTTCGATCGATCAAAATTAAATTCGATCGATCGAAATGTGTTTCGACCGATCGAGTTAAGCACTCGATCGAGCGAAAGGTGTATATCTGAGATTTTGGATTTTGTGCGGTCTGGATTCAACCGATCGAATAAGATTCGTTCGATCGAATTGTGGTGCCAGACTTTGGCTTCTGAAGGATTCGAGAATCGACCGATCGAAATATTTTCGATCAATCGAATTGACGATTCGATCAATCGAAATTGAATCGTTCGATCAAATTGTGTTTTGATGTATTAGTTTTGTTGGTTTCGATCGATCGATATGAGTTCGATCGATCGAAATTGGGTTTCAATCGATCGAAATGGGGTTTCAATCGATCGAATTTGCCTGATTCGGATTTTTATTGTGTTTTCTCTAGGGGATTGTGAGGGGATCTTGTATCTTTCCGTTTTGCATCTTTCCTGATGTATGAGCTGTGGGTTTGATGTGTTTAGGTTGTGCATATGGGATCTTGGCTTGGCAAGTTACTCTGGACCTTGATGCTTTACGTAGGAACCGTGTGAGGTAGGAAATATTCTGAACATATACACTTGATTACAAAAGCATATGTGTAATGATATGTTAAGTATGTTTTAAGCATGTAATGGTGATATTGTGTTTTCAGATTTGAGCTAAGCATGTACATTAAGTGGGTGTGTGTGACACTAAGTGTGTGTGTGTGTGTGGACACTAAGCAAGAAACAAGCATGTGTGCGTGTGTATGTGACGTCCCAGGGATCTATATGTGATATGAACCTCTAAGTGATGTGATCAAAATGCGTGTGAAACTTTGAAGAAAGCTTTGTGATATAATATTTAGCACAATTACACGGTGATAAACTATATGTATTTTGCACATACGATTTAAGGTTTAATAGCCTACCGACGTGACGATATAACAGTGACTAACGCGGCAGGATATTCGTGACTGGTACGGCGGGATACTTGTACACTCTGTAAACACCCCAGGGGTGTATGTGAAAGTAAGTGCCCAATCGCTGTTGGGAAAGGGACTCGGGTCTGTGTTACATAAAAAATGTTCAATTGAATGACGATGATGGGTATTCCATCGGGGCTCAATGCTATATTGCTCGGGGATTATTTAAGTTATTTGATTTAAGTTTTAAATATAAGCTTTCATATGATAAGAGAACAAGATAAGAAAAAGATAAGATGTGAAATGTGCATTCAGTTTATGCTTTCAATAATTTACATGTTTTAATCGGTTTTCAGCTTATGAGTTTATGTTTCGCCTATGTCATGAAATATGTATGAGTAAGATAACTTTACATGTTCAATTATCTCCCTATTTAGCTATGATGTAGCTCACCCTTTTGACTATACGTCACAGGTTTAGAGTTTGTTGCTGCTGCTTCTGGTGACGATGATCCAGGTCATTTTCCTCCGGCTGAGTTCTTGTTGTAGACAGAGCTGCGTTACTTAGTGTTGTGAGAGTTTTGTGCGGCTTGGTACATCAGGCCCTTTTGGTTTTGAGATGATATTTAGATGTTGTACGGATGTTTTTCCTTTTGGTATATTTAGAATTGGAGATTTTAATTCTACTATTTGTTTTCTGCTTTGATTTTCGCATTTGTGTGTATGGATGTACCAAGTTTCTGTATTCGGATCGTGATCTACGATCTGGTGTTCCCGTTGCTTTTAGTTTAATTTTGAAGAAGAATATATTTATGGTAGTTTTGTGATGACGGGAAAATCGGGCTGTCACATTAATAGCGACATTTTTTTGTTGCAAAAAACTGTCGTTAATAGCCTTTTTTTTTTTTTTTTTTTTTTTGTAGTGTCTCAAGATTTATTGTTTGAAAGATTGGGGGTAAAAATGATCCCCCTCATCTAATTCCAGGTAATGGGTTTCAATGGGTTTCCAATGTAGGCACATTCACTGAACCTGAAGGGCCAACAGATCTACTAAATGTTGTTTTAAGTTTGTGGGAGGTTAATGGGGAGTTGGCAATCTGAGCACATGCAAATTTTCTTGGTAAAGGTGGGGTTCCACAATCTTTGGTGGTCCCGATTATCACTGAATAATATTAATTATGAAACATACTAGGGCAAATATAATATGTTTGTCGGCACACAATTTATGATTTGTTCACTTCATGATCGGGGCAATATAATTTGAGTTTTAATCTTGTAGCATCTATGAACTGGTGGTCAGCTTGGTCTTTGATCTATGTGGTGTTGAAGATTGAATATCTACCCAAATATGCCCTTTTTACTGCATCCAAACCGTCCGACCCACTTAATTATTAATAAATACATGCCATGTAAGATTACCTTTAAATCCATCCACCCGACGCATTGAGTTCACCCATGTTGAAACACATTGACTGCATTGAATCAGACAATGGAGATCATTTACCCTCCCAATCTTTTACACTATGGATCTTGAGATCATGCGCTTTCCATCAAACGGTCAATATCTTATTTCACGAGGCTCGCATCTCATAAAAGTGACCTTAACATCACTTGCATCTTCAAAATTAATTTTAAGATCACATTTTTGAGTGTGTACAACATGAAATAAAAAATTGATTATTTGATGGTACGCCAATTATCTCAAGATCCATGGCATGAAATATTGGGAAAATAAATAATCTCCATCATCTGACTCAATGCAGTCAATGTGTTTCAGCGTGGGTAAACTCAAAGATTTGGTGGATGAATTTAAAGGTACTCTATAAGAGTTATTGAGCCGACTTTGTTCTGTGGATATGCAATGGGACACGTACCAATACGGCAATACCACCATATACAGTGTTGTCGAGAGCATAGAAACATTTCTCAATTCTAATTTATACGTAATAAGTAGGTGTCGGTTGTAGTAATTAGTAAATGCAAATTTTATCGAGGGTATTTATGTAAGAATCTAAATCTTTAAATAAGGTGCCACGTGTTGGCAGTGAACAACTCCAAACGAATAATCAAATTTGGCTTGTGAATGTTCAGCACCAGCCAGATATATTTTTTAAGTTGAAAAGGCAGATATACCCAAAATTTAATTCTTCTTACAAAATGATATCATAATAACTTTGGTATTGGGTTACACACTTGAACACTTCTTACAAAATGATATTATAATAAGGTTGGTATTAGGTCACACACTTCACCAATATTAGAATTGATCGGGTCAATTCTTTGTCTATCTATATTCTCGAACATAAAAAAAAAATCTATAAACTTGTCAAGGTTAGAAATTTTTTTTTATAATGAATTAAAATTGAATTGAACTGACTAATTCTACTGGATTTAATCGGAATCGGCAGTCTAGCCAATTCGGTCCTATGAAAAATCCAGTAACTTTGGTTTTTTGATTGAACCAGGAACCATAATTTTAAATATCGGTTATATCGTTATGTATCAGATTAGGCCTCATCCAATACGATATACACTCCCGATTTTGAAAAGGGGATAAGATCGGGTCAACAAGGTCAATTCTCGAGTCTATATCGGACCCATATCAGGTCTATATCGGACGATATCAAATATGAATCAGATATGTATCGGATAAATATAAGATATGAATAAGATGTAATATCGAAAAAGCCTTTTAGGCAAATAATTTTTTTATATTTACTATTTAAAAAATAAAAAAGAAGTTACTTTAATATCGGTTGGTTTGGCCGATATGTATCCGATATATCATATGCATTTCAACCTGGGACCCAACCGATCTGCCGATATGTATCAATCTCTAAATCCCTGTACTGAACCACTCGTTTCACCTAGTCCACTAAAAAGTGAGTCGATTTATATAATTATACTTTTTATTTTGAAATTTATTTTTTATTTCTATTGTAGAAAATAGCTTTAAAATGTCTATTGCTTAATAAGACTAGAAACTTACATATCTTAATTAAATAACGTAAAAAAAGATAGGATAATAGTCTAATTGAAAAACTTAAGATTTAAAAGTATTCCAAAAATTTCAACAATCCTAAAATATATTAGTATTTAGTGAATTGATAAATAATATATCTAAAATTATTATTATTTTTAATACTTTAATATTATTAAAAATATATATTAATATTAAATTGTTAACATACAATAATTTATGTATTAGAGAGTCAATTTGGTTCATTTATGTAAGACAAATGCAATAACGAAAGCTATTTTCCTATTGAGGCAATTTATTTAGAAGTTCTGAGAAAGAAGAAAAAATTTACATATAGTATTTATTGACTTAGGGAAGGCTTATGATAGTTTTATTGAGACTAGCAATTTGGTGGATGCTGCGAAAGAAATATATCCCGAACTTATATATTGAGATTATTCAAAACATGTATAAGAGGGCGGTAACTGGTGTAAGAAGAATATGTGGAGAGAAGAGTGAGTTTCCTGTTGGAGATGGGTTGCATCAAAATTCTACCTTGATCTCTAATAAGAGGAGAGACAAGGCTATGCATAGATACCCGATGTGGAGCTAACTTCAATATGCCCCGCACGTGTTGGCCAAACTAAGCCAAATCTCGTTGATATGTTCCCTAATTGTAAAACACCCAACTAATGTGTCCATAATTTACATAGAATATTTTCTTTTACTATTTTGAATAATTAGTTAGTTATCAAGTGGTTCTGTAGGTTATGGGTTAGTGGTGGTGTGAGAGGGGTGAGTAGTATAACGGGTAGCTATTTATGAGTCTATAAAAATGTGTATTGTAATTCATTTAGGTAGGAATGGAAAGTATTGTTTGAGTTTATTTCCTCTACGAATCGCTCAGTGGCCCGCAACCATTGAAGTGGTTTCTCACATCTATTTATCTTTTTATTATTTATTTTTGCTATCTGCGATACGATTATGATCGTATCAATTGGTATCAGAGACAGTCATGGTTGAGGAGTGAATCACGAGGTTTGAGGCAAAGATGCAAGAATTCTTTGCTGCCATGGACACCAAATTCGATCAATATCTATCGGGTCACAACTACGAGAAAGACGAAAATTTATCCACACATAATATCGATCGTCGGACATCATTCTCCAACAAATCCTTTATTTCGAAACTTACCAAATTAGAATTTCCGAGATACAAAGGGGGTGAGGATCCAAAGATGGAGGAAAGTCATCTTATTTCTTCAACTACGGAATGGAAAGCCATAGATTATATCTACCATGTAACTAATGACAATGTCATAACTCCCATCTCAAAAGAATCTGTGGGGCCCTTTGAAATTATGACCATAGTTTACAGAAAGGGAATGGTCGATATTTCATAAAGAGAACACGTGAATGAGATTCAAGATCGTGAACATAGATTATCCTTTCTTTACGACAATCACACAAATAGGAATGATTCATTTGAATGCTATTTTAATCGAGCAATCAAAATAATCAAGTCTTTTAAAGGGTGACACATTCAAAATGAGGATGCTTTACTAGCATACAATGGGGATAATTCTTCGATCACATATCGCATGCGCATTACATCTCTAGATGGGACCTCCAGAATACGAAGACCCACGTTCCCTAATTGTAACTGTGACAGCCCGAATTTCGGCTCCTCAAAACCCGTGCCATTGGCACAACCCTTGAGGCCGTGCCCCAACTACATACGCGAAACACCTGGTATATCCACACTATGATAAATAAAACATGTATAAAAGAACAAGTACTGAACTAAATCTCCAGTTCTATAAGCTAGAGCCAAAACATATAACACAAAAGATAGTTCTAGTCTCATGCCACTGCATGGGCAAAAGAACCAATCCAAACCATTAGTGACGTATCCATGGTCACCTCAGATGGTTCAACAAAAGAATATCTCCTTAATTACATTTATCCCAAAACAAAACAGGCTTGACATACCAAGCCGTAACTATCTCTCTCAAAATAACTATCAAAGTGTACAGAAGGTCTTCTAAAAGAACTTCTCAGGAGGGAGCTCAGACTCCTCTCATGGAATATAATTCGAGTCCTCGAGATCAACCTCACCAGAAGCAGCTCCTATCTCGGAACCTGCGACGTATAGTCAAAAAGGGATAAGCTACATTCTAGCTCAATAGGGAAGATATCTAAACAAGTAATTCTTTCTTACTCACATACATTTCATGACATAATTGAAGCATGATTACATCAACATAAAACATTTTGAGAAACTAAAATAATGAACGAAATGCGATTGTTACTCTACACATGTCATCTCATGCTCAACTGGTTCTCATTTTTCAACTGGGCTGGTCTCGTGACTTAAATCAAATAATTTAAATAATTCCCGAGCAATATAGCATCGAGCCCCAATGGAATACCCTCCATCGTCATCTAATCAGACTATTTTTCATGTGATCTAGTGCACGGATTGGCCACCGTACTGGTCACAGATATTCTGTCAAGTCAGTCACGGGTATACCGCCGAGTCGGTGGGGTATTCTACAAACCTTAAATTAATCGTGCAACTACATATAGTTATTCACCGTATAATTGTGTTAAATATTAATAATTCAAAGCCCATTAACATTAGCTTTACATCCCTGGGATGTCTCATATTCAATTGCATTATTTAGATGCCCTTTTCACAAATACATCCCTGGGATGTCACAATTTTTATACTTATTGATTTCCTCATGTTTTGTGTACTCACGCACACCATACTTTCACATACTTATCTTAGCATTTTTAAAACACAAGCCATTAGGTATGATTTAACAAGTTTGCATACTTAAAACATCACTACATACATGCTTTTGTAATCAAGTGTACAAGTTTAGAATATTTCCTATCTCAAAGCAAAGCCACCATTTAATCACCTTAATCATCACATAAGGGATCAAGCGTAACAACCATGTACCAAACCTATATTATATGAATCAAAATACCCTTAGGAGAGTTTACAAGGATCAAGGAAGTTCAAAACTCCAAGGAGCTAATTAAAATAAAGCAAACTTCTATGCTATACCTCGCGCGAGCGATTATTTACCCTCGCTCGAGCGATTATAACTCGCTTGAGCGATTATTACTCGCACGAGTGACCACTTGTCCTCGCGCGAGCGATCACTCATCCTCGCTCGAGAGATTATAATCGAGATCACTTGAAGCTCACGTGAGCCATCGTGCGAGCGAGGTTTCCTTTACAAAACTATCTCATGCAAGCGAGAATAAAACATATTTTCTCACTATAATTCCCGCCTCCTCGCGCGAGCGAGCTATTATAATCACGCGCGCGAGGAACAGCTACAGCCACAGCTCGAGCTTCTCGAGAGCTTCAATCTTACCCTATTTAAACCACATTCAATACCTAACTAAACCCATCATAGATACTTCATTTAATGTTCATAAATAACTAGATTCATACCTTAAATGCTAGATCTCCTCTTGATTTGATCCATGATCTTCACAATGAAAGAGGGTTTCAAAACCCTTCTCTCCAACTCCTCTCTAGATTAAATTCCAAGCTCATAACCCTTAGATCTCCTTCAAGGGTTTCACCACACCTTCGTCATCTCATTAACTCCGCATCCATAAGGTAGATCTTGCCTTTGGATCAAAAGAAAATCCTATCTCTAAATTTTTCTACAACTCAAACCATCTTCCTCTCTCTAAACTTAAGAAAAAGGCTAACGTATGGGAGACTCCTCCCCCCTTTCTCTAACTTGTTTTAGATAGTGTACATAACACACACCCATACAAGGTGTTTTACTTCCACCTAACTCTTGTCTAGAACATATACACTTAAGAGTGTACATAGTAAGTGCAGTTCTCTTGTGAACCACAAACACCCTAGCACTGTTCATGTAATATCGCCAAAAATTGAGTGATAAACAGTGACCTCAGGATCCGTGCCCGATTGGTCATAGGTTGACCAAGTGATGGTCCAACGGTAGACTTGAGAAGGAAAATGTTTGTGATGTAAATGTGACCTAGGCATGAATTAGAGGTTAGTTGAGGGTCACGTACACCTATCTCTGGTGTATGTGCTCAACACCTAAACAATAAGGTTATAAGGGTTTAAAACCTAAAAGAGAAGTTATTTCTCTTGTTGGTTAGTGAGAGAGTTAAGAGGAGAGAGAGGGAGAGAGTAAAGGGGAGTTAATGGCAAGGAGGAATTAATGGGGCTCGATTAAAGGACAAATTTAAGCATTTAATGCCAGAAACAACGCATGAAGAACCGTTGAAGCAAAAGCTAGAACCCTTGCTACTAAACCTAGACATGATTCAATATAGAGATTGATTGAGGTAAGTCCTTGTTAAATCTCCTTAAGATTGTGATTGTACATTCAAGAGTAGTTAAAATGATGAATTAAAGGTATAAAAAAGAAAGAAAAATAGAAAGAAAAGGATTTGAAAGAACAACCCGAAAAGGGGCTGAGTTCTGGCCAAATCGATTAATCGATTTTGATCCGGAAGTTGAAAAAGCAAAAAGGCCCAAGTTCAATTAATCGATCTTGAAATCGATTAATCGATTTTGAAAATCGATTAATCGACTGAGTACCTCCAGTGGCTGGAGAGCTAAGGCTTGGGAAAAACCGATTAATCGATTTGGGAATTGATTAATTGATTGAGGATTTTCGATTAATCGATTTGGGAATCGATTAATCAATTTAGGGTTTCTATTAATCGATATTAGAGATCGATTAATCGATTTTGGCAGCTTGAGTTGATTTCTTAGTTGAACATTGAGGTTCATGGAGGATTTTGGACCTTCTCTATTACATCCTTATTGATGCTATGCATATGTTATGATGTACCATAGGTGGTACGGGCTATGGCAGGCATGAGAAGCCATGTGGGACCTTGATGCTTGGACAGTCAGACACTTGAGGTAGGGACACTTTGAACATGTACTTTGATTACAAGAGCATGTATGTAGTGATATAGCAATGAAATGAATCATATAATCTTTATGTGCGTGTGTGTGATACACCAATGAAATGAACATGCTTAACCATATAATCCTTTCAATATGTGTGTGTGTGTGACACCAAATAAGCATATGAAAATGAGACATCCCTAGGGGATGAGAAAGTGATAAAGGCATCAGTGTGATGCGAGTAATTTAGATATCTCAGGGATGTAAGAGAGATTGTTAAGTAAGATTAAATAAAGACTGATAAAGCCTAATTGATATAAAGTAGCACATTTACACGGTGAATAACTATATATAAACCACCTGATATTTTTTGTTATTTAAGGTTTAAACATAATACCTCACCGACGTGGCGGGATACCCACGACTGACTCGGCAGGATATCCGTGACCGATATGGCGGCTAATTATACACCAGTACGGCGGTCTATCCGTACACAGTAGCACATCCTAGTGATGTTGAGATGAGATTAAACCCTGTCGCCTGTGAGAAAGGGACCTGTGTAGTATTCAAAATGATATATTCATAACAATTGTCTATTTAGACGACGATGGAGGGTAAAAGAATTCAAAAAAGGCTACATGTTCCTTCTCTGTCCCTCTCTCTCTCTCTCTCTTCAGGTTCTCAATCTCATTTTATTTCCTTTCTCTCGCTTGCGCTTCTCTATAAGACTCTCTATGGAAAAGCTGGATCCCTTAGAAAACTTTCTCTCTGGAGCTCTGACTGGATAGAAGCGCTCTCTGTGGAAAAGTTAGATCCCTGAGACAACTTTCTGTAAAGACCCGTATTTTGAACCCGAGTTAGACTGACCCTGTGTGTGTATTCGGCTCGGCAACCGACGTCACCATTTGTTTTAGATTTTTATCTAGATGTGATTGTGCGGACAGATTTTAATTTAGAGCCCATTTGGACCCTCGTGCGAAAGTTGTGCACCGACCTCGGTGTAGCCGCTCAACACCGGACTTGAGTTTTAAAATTAGAAGTGTATAATACATAAGATGTGTGTGTGTGTTTTACTTTGTGAGCAATCCTATTATAAGAAGGAATTGCATTCCCGTATTATACTAGGTTTTGTTAAGAGAGGATAGTTACCCAACCGTGTGAAACTCCGTCTTCTCTCTTCTTCAATCATCGTAGGAGATCGGTTTAGAAAACCTCCTTCTCTAGAACCCTCTTTGTTGAAAGCACTTAAACCTTAGAAAGAACTTGAATCAACCTTGGATTCGTAGTTGGCTATTGGGAGAGGTTGAGATCATTGGGGGCGTGTTGGAGTTGTCTCTGTGAACTCGTGGGATCGATCGTCATGGTAGCGAATCGTTGAGAAACCCGTCGGTTTCGTTAAAGCTCCATTCGCGTGACTCATTTCTAATCTAGGAATCCTTAGATTAAAGTGCGTTTAATTAAACTTTTTGATTAAATCATTAGATTAGCCATGGGTTTTGCTTTGGGATTTATGAGTTTCGATTCGGGTGAAAACCAGCGAAATCGCGTCGCTGTAGCTCGCTCGAACGAGCTATTATCATCGCTCGAGCGAGGTATCACCGAACTTCGATATTGCCTTAGTATTTTAGTCATAACTTTTTATCCTGAACTCCGATTGAGACGATTCTTTTTGCGTTGGAAAGCTAATAGAAAAATCTACAAATTTTGTGTTTTGACCAACTTATAGATCAATCGTCTTGATGGTCAAAAATATATGAAAATGTTACATCAAATCGCTCGAGCGAGCTATTATCATCGCTCGAGCGAGGTATTGTCGAACTTCGACATTGCCTTAGTATTTTAGTCATAACTTTTTATCCCAAACTCTGATTGAGACGATTCTTTTTGCGTTGGAAAGCGAATAGAAAAATCTACAACTTTCAAGTTTTGACCAACTCATGGATCAATCGTCTTGATGGTCAAAAATATATGAGAATGTTACGTCAAATCGCTCGAGCGAGCTATTATCATCGCTCGAGCGAGGTATTGTCGAACTTCGACATTGCCTTGGTATTTTAGTCATACCTTTTTGTCCCGAACTCCGATTGAGACGATTCTTTTTGCGTTGGAAAGCTAATAGCAAAATCTACAACTTTTATATTTTGACCAACTCATAGATCAATCGTATTAATAGTCAAAAATATATGAGAATGTTACATCAAATTCTAGGATTGGCGCAACTTGCCTGTTTTGACTTGTTTTTGAGGAAACGCTTAAATAGGTCTATATTATTAGTAATTAGAGTTTATCTGAATGCATGAACATATATTGTGATGTAGATTGAGGGCGAGAGGCCATCAATAGGACCTTGCTTGACTTCGCATAACTCCGAGTTTTAGGTAGGAGAATCTCATCTTTACAGTATTTTATTTTAATTCGTATGGATATTTTGAATTAAAATCTGTAAACTTGCATATGCCATTGAAATCACATCTGTAAACTGAAATTGATATGAATGACTGAAAATCTAAATCTACCTGAATCCTGAAACCTGAATCTGCTTAAGCTCTGAAAATCTGAAATCAAGAACCTGAACTATGTATAAGAGACTTGCATCTGATTTATATTAGTATCTGCATTTGTTTTATGATTGACTTGAACGACCCCTCAAAAATTCCTGAACAATTTCCTGGCACAAGTTTCCCTCATTACGTAGGGGCTTGTTGCATCCTGAAAAAG
Source organism: Chloranthus sessilifolius (assembly GCA_021018995.1). Taxonomy (NCBI): domain Eukaryota; kingdom Viridiplantae; phylum Streptophyta; class Magnoliopsida; order Chloranthales; family Chloranthaceae; genus Chloranthus; species Chloranthus sessilifolius. The sequence goes on from CM037589.1 coordinate 101,259,665, forward strand.
GGTTCATGAACGACGATGGTAGGTAGGGGTTCCCATCGGCTATATTCCTGCTCTCGAGATATAGTTTACTCGGGAGGTATTTTAAGTTGATGATTAAGTCATGAATTACGGAACTTTGCATATAGAAGTTAGAGAAACTAAGACACCAAACACGCACCGTTTCTTGAAACTGTATTCACACATTTATAAATAAAACTTAGATATGATTTTCGCACCTAAATTCAGTTTACTATCTGCTTATATGTTTGACAAGCTATATTCGGATATTTGTTTTGAAACCATATTAGTTAAAGTAAAATGCGTAGATATCTTTCTTCTCGATCTTTGTTGGTTAGCTCACTCACTATACATCACGAGGTTGTCTTGGCGTGGCTATTGTTTGTGAGTGATCGATCGACTACGTGCGAGGAAGAGCTTGAGGTTCCTCTGAGGAATTTTTCGATATAGAACTTCTTGATTTTCTTATTTGTGGTGAGAGTTAGACTTGAATCGTGGGCCCATTTTAGTTGGATACCATAGTTTTATATTTGACGTTGATTTTATGAGTTATGTTTCGATGATGGTCGGCCATCATCGGTGGTTCTTACTTTTAATTGCTTCCGCATTTATTTTAGCTATGAATATTTATTACGCTTTACTCGATATGTGCCTGTTTGTCCGCTTATCGTTTATTCGATAGGTTGGCGAACCGCCTTTCCTATACGAGGATTGGAAAAGTCACAGATTGGTATCGAGAGCCATGGTTTTAGATTCTCTAAGGACCCATGAGAACCAACCGTGACCCGATACGTGATCGTAGTCATGTCGTTAGGTCGAGAATCACTAATCTGCTTTGTGATTGTCTTTACAATCATTGTTGATCGATGTGGTGTTCACAATGACAGATCGATGATAGCCCCAAGATTTAGAAAGCGAGGCGAGGTAGGGCGGTGCCTTTAGAGGTCATTCTGAAGGTGTCGGTTACATCAAGGGAGTTGCCTTCGCATCCGGTTCTAATGCATCCCTATAGGAGCCGGAGTTGATAGAGTCGAGTGAAAGAATGGAACAAGTGTTGGAAAGTCGGCCTCCAACATTGCTCAACCGCATCTATGGCTCGAGCTCAAGCAATCGCCCGACAAGCGAGCTGATTTCTGGACAACAACAACAATCATCGATTTGCGAATTAGGAGGATGAGACCTCCAAATTTTTCTCGACGAATCGACCCGATCGAAGTCAAGGTTGGTTGGATGAGATGGAAAGATCTTTGAGGTGCTTGATTGCACCGATGTCGAGAAGGTTAGATGCGCAACCTTCAAACTGGATGGACAGGCTGGGCCATGGCGGAAGTCTGTGGCTGACAAGGAGCGTGGAGTTTCCCAATACTCCTTGGACATGGGCCGAAGTTTATCGAGGCGTTCAACGATCAAGATTTTCCCAAGATCGTTAGGGCATCGGATGGAAGTTCACCATCGAGAAGGGGGACAATGTCAGTGCGTGAGTATGGAGATGTGATCACGTGACTTTCAAGGTTTGCGCCTCAACATGTAGCCACCGATAGGATGTAAGCCAGGAAATTTCAGCCGGGTCTTAGGCCGAGAATACAGGGGAGCGTGGCTATGTGGGAAATGGAAACATATGGAGGAGTATCATCAAAGGCCCTCATAGCAGGAAGAAATTCAAAAGCGGTTTTTGAGAAGCCCCGAACAAGGACAGGTTGTACAAGGGCCAGTACTTATGAAAATAAGAGGGCCAAGTTTACAAAGCCGCCAAAGATGAACCTTACTCAACTTTGCATTTTCTAGACCAACATTTTCTTGGACCAACCCCTTATCGAGATTGGCAAGACATCATCACTGTGCAATCCGACACAGGGAGTTCTAATGCTAGTGGAGCTTGGGCACAGGATCCTCTCGTGCACCATCTTTTGTTTCGATCACTATGTGCCTAAGGTGCGGGAAACCACACAAGACCGAGGATTATAGGAGGAACACTGGAGCATGTTTTCGGTGTGGCGCAATCGGACACATGGTTAAGGATTGTCCTCAGGAGGACAAGGGAAGAACTAGTTCGGCTTCTACTTAAAGATCGACCCGACCTACTGTTCAAGGTCCAGCTTATGCCGTGATGGCTCAAGAAGCTGAAACATCGAACGACGTGATCCAAGGTATTATTAAAAGTTGAGATCTCTTCTTATTTTATGTGTTATATATAATTGCTTGATATTTAATAAATTTTGTTAATAAGTTATGGATGAACACACATGCTTAGAAACTTTTAATTGAAACGCTTGTCTAAACTAAGGTATCCTTTTTATGCATCGGGGGAGCGATGTAAGCAAAACCGAAGCGCGAGTGTTGATAGACCCTGGGTCTACACATTCTTTTGTTACTCCATTGTTATTTGACGAGAAGTTGGAAATCATTCCCAAGGCCCTTGATTTCATCTTGGCGGTGTCAATTCCTACGGGCAACTCAGTGAGCACCGATACCATGTGTCAATCAGTGATTGTGATGATCGAAGACCACGAGACAGTGGCTGATTTGATCATTTTGAGCATGGAAGGGTTCGACGTGATACTAGGGATGGATTGGTTATCTACTTAGCATGCGAGCGTGGATTGTCTTCGAAAGATTGTAACATTCCGCCCGCCGAAGAGAAAATCTTTTCGATTTTGCGGAGTCAAATCTTGTGTGATACCGTTTATCTCTGCCATTCGAGCAGACCGTATGATGAGGAACGGGTGTTGTGGTTATCTGGCCTACTTGCAAGATCATAAGGAGGAGAAGAAAAATATTGCAGATATTACGATTACTTGCGAGTATTCAGATGTTTTTCCTAAAGATATACCGGGATTACCACCTGACAGGGAGATTGAGTTTGCAATTGAGTTAGCGCCGGGTACTGAACCAGTATCAAAAGCTCCGTATCGAATGGCGCCTGCAGAATTGAAAGAGTTGAAGGAGCAGCTTCAAGAACTGCTAGATAAGGGCTTTATTAGACCGAGTGTGTCACCCTGGGGAGCACCGGTTCTATTTGTAAAGAAGAAAGACGGTTTAATGCGGCTTTGCATCGATTACCGCCAGCTAAATAAGTTGACAATTAAGAACCGTTATCCACTCCCAAGAATTGATGATCAGTTCGATCAGTTACAAGGAGCAAGGTTCTTCTCGAAGATCGATTTGAGGTCAGGCTACCATCAGTTGAAAGTTAAGTCCAAGACATTCGAAGATGCGTCAGAACCCGATATGGGCACTACGAGTTCTTGGTCATGCCATTTGGGTTGACAACGACCGCATCATTTATGGACTTGATGAACCGGATATTCAAGTCACATTTGGACAAGTCTGTAGTAGTTTTTGTAGATGACATCCTCATCTATTCAAAGACGCGAGAAGAACATGAGCAACATCTGCGAGTGGCTCTACAAATCCTTAGAGACCATCGGTTATCGTAAAACTTAGTAAGTGTGAGTTTTGGCTTGGCGAATAGTTTCCTAGGCCATGTTATCTACGAGACCGGTATTACACAGTTGACCCGGCAAAGAAAGATTGAGTCGATGAATTGGGAACGACCAAAAGACCGTTACGGAGGTTCGTAGTTTCCTCGGTTTGGCGGGGATACTGAAGGTTTGTGGAGGGCTTCTCCAAGATATCAGTCCTCTTACACAACTTACGAAGAAGAATACTAAATTTGATTGGGCGAGTAGTGTGAGCAAAGTTTTGAAACTCAAGAAAGCGATTGACTCTTGACACTTGCTATACCATCGGTGGAGGCTTTGCGATCTGGTGATGCATCATATGGGGGTTTAGTGTGCTTAACCAGAATGAGAGAGTCATTGCTGATGGGTCTAGACAGCTAAAAGACCATGAGAAGAATTACCTGACGCATGATCTTGAGTTGGCAGCAGTAATTTTTGCTCTGAAGATCTGGAGGCATTACCTGTATGGGGGGACCTTCGATATATTTACCGATCATAAGAGCCTCAAGTATCTCTTCTCACAAAATGAGTTGAATATGAGACGATGGATGGAGTTCTTGAAAGATTATGATTGTACCATCGGTACCACCGGGAAAGCAAGCGTAGTGATGCGTTAAGTCGGAAGTTCTGCTCGTTATCATATCTCACCGCAAGGGTGCGAAGATGGCATCTATTGGAAGATATGGCTCTAAGTAGCATGAGATTTGACGTAAAAGGTTCAGGTGCATTAATGGCTACGCTGGTGATTCGTTCCACCCTCTATGAGAACATTCGCAGACTTCAGATGACGGATGATGAACTTATGGCTATCAGACGGGATGTGATTGGGGGAAGCAAAATAGATTTTTCTATCAAAGATGATGACACTTTGTTGTTTAGAAACCGGGTATGCGTACCAACTAGTACTGAGCTTCGGGACACTATTTTGGAAGAGGCTCATAAGTCTATGTACGCTATTCACCCTGGCAGTACCAAGATGTACCAGGACTTAAAGAAAAGCTTCTGGTGAAGAGGTTTAAAGAAAGGTGTCGCTGTGTATGTCCCGAGATGTCTTGTGTGTCAGCAAGTAAAGGTGGATCATCGAAATCCGACAGGATTGTTGCAACCACTACAGATACCTGAGTGGAAATGGGAGGCCATTTCTATGGACTTTATTTTGGGATTGCCAAGAACATTAAGAAAATACAATGCCATCTGGGTCATTGTGGATCGATTGACTAAGTCCGCACACTTCCTTCCTTATAATACGTCGTATACCGCCAACAAGCTCGCAGAATTATACATCAAGGAGATAGTTAGGCTGCATGGTATACCGGTCAGTATCGTATCCGATAGAGACCCGATGTACACATCTCAGTTTGTAGCGATTTCAAGAAGGAATGGGCTCTAGGCTCGATTATAGTACAGCATTCCATCCTCAGACCGATGGGCAGACTGAGAGGGTGAATCAGATTATAGAAGATATGTTACGTGCTTGCATGTTGGATTTTCAGGGGTCATGGGACCAACATTTATCGCTGATCGAGTTCGCCTACAATAACAGTTACCAGGCTAGCATCGGCATGGCACCCTACGAAGCTTTGTATGGACGACGGTGCAGGTCTCCGCTTAATTGGGAAGAAGTGGGTGAGAAACTCATTTTAGGTCTCGAGATCGTGGAGAATACAACCGAGACAGTTTGGTTAATCCGTGAGAGACTACGCATTGCTCAAAGTCGTCAGAAGAGCTACGCTGATCTGAAAAGAAACCATGTTGAGTTTAAGGTGGGAGATAACGTATTTGTCAAAATCTCTCCTATAAAAGGCGTGATGCGTTTTGGGAAGCGTGGGAAGCTGAGTCTGTGCTATGTTGGACCTTTCGAGGTATTGGGCCGAGTCGGCGAGGTTTCCTATCGAGTAGCCTTGCCACCGCAGCTATCGGAAATGCACAACGTGTTTCATGTGTCCATGTTACGAAGATATGTTAAGGACCCGACACACGTATTGGACTACCAGCCCATTGAGCTCCAAGAAGACCTATCCTTGGTTGAGGAACCGATACGAATCTTGGATCGTAAAGAACAAATCTTACGGACAAATAGCATTCCCTTAGTACTCGTGAAGTGGCGGAACCATTCTTCAGAGGAAGCCACATGGGAGCGTGAAGCGGAGATTCGCGAGCAATTTCCACAACTTTTCGAGTGAAAGTATATTGTAAACTATAGTTATGTAAGAAAACCATACGTACCTTTAAATTCTTGAATTTGCTTCTTTAAAAAAAAAAAAAAAAAAAGGGGAGAATTTCTTCAAAATTTTCAATGTTAAATTGGTTCATAACATCGATGCTTTACATATATATCTATAACGATCACACAATAAAATCTTAAATGTCATATTTATTCATTCTCGGTTAGAACCGTATGTCTGTTGGAACCCGTGTCATCAGTTAGAACATGTTACCAGGCACGTGATCATGCTTTTGAATAAGTGTTCGAGTCTGACATCTGAAATTTCTGCTCAAATAATTACCAAAAGGGTGAGGTAGGTGTGTGTGCTAGGTTTGTGTCATGGTGAAGTATATTTCCTGGCACGTCACACATGGGAAGGTATGCATCCATGTACGGATGCAATCCTCTATGGCAGTACGGGATGCCACACGGTACATCCAGATTACTACGGATTCACCCTTGAAAGCGTGCTTAGTGAAGCCTACCGCATCGCGACCAAATTTCTTTGACTTTAGACGTTTGATTTTGCTTTATCTTGGTGTTAAGATAAGGACTTACCTTGATTCGGTTTAGCTATCCGTACATTTTCGAGGCGAAAATTCCTAAGGAGGTAGAATGTAAAGACCCGTATTTTGAACCCGAGTTAGTGACCACGTGTGTGTATTCGGCAAACCGACGTCCACCATTTGTTTTGAATTTTATCTAGATGTGATTGTGCGAATGATTTTTTAATTTAGAGCCCATTTGGACCCTCGTATGAAAGTTGTGCACGACACCGGGTAGTAGCCAACACGGACTTGAGTTTTAAAATTAGAAGTGTATAATACATAAGATGTGTGTGTGTTTTACTTTGTGAGCAATCCTATTATAAGAAGGAATTGCATTCCCGTATTATACTAGGTTTTGTTAAGAGAGTGAAACTCCGCTGTCTTCTCTCTTCTTCAATCATCGTAGGAGATCGGTTTAGAAAACCTCCTTCTCTAGAACCCTCTTTGTTGAAAGCACTTAAACCTTAGAAAGAACTTGAATCAACCTTGGATTCGTAGTTGGCTATTGGGAGAGGTTGAGATCATTGGGGGCGTGTTGGAGTTGTCTCTGTGAACTCGTGGGATCGATCATGGTAGCGAATCGTTGAGGAAACCCGTCGGTTTCGTTCCGAAGCTCCATTCGCGTGACTCATTTCTAATCTAGGAATCCTTAGATTAAAGGTACGTTTTAATTAAACTTTTTGATTAAATCATTAGATTAGCCATGGGTTTTGCTTTGGGATTTATGAGTTTCGATTCGGGTGAAAACCAGCGAAATCGCGTCGCTGTAGCTCGCTCGAACGAGCTATTATCATCGCTGGAGCGAGGTATCACCGAACTTCGACATTGCCTTAGTATTTTAGTCATAACTTTTTATCCTGAACTCCGATTGAGACGATTCTTTTTGCGTTGGAAAGCTAATAGAAAAATCTACAAATTTTGTGTTTTGACCAACTTATGGATCAATCGTCTTGATGGTCAAAAATATATGAAAATGTTACGTCAAATCGCTCGAGCGAGCTATTATCATCGCTCGAGCGAGGTATTGTCGAACTTCGACATTGCCTTAGTATTTTAGTCATAACTTTTTATCCCAAACTCTGATTGAGACGATTCTTTTTGCGTTGGAAAGCGAATAGAAAAATCTACAACTTTCAAGTTTTGACCAACTCATGGATCAATCGTCTTGATGGTCAAAAATATATGAGAATGTTACGTCAAATCGCTCGAGCGAGCTATTATCATCGCTCGAGCGAGGTATTGTCGAACTTCGACATTGCCTTGGTATTTTAGTCATCCCTTTTTGTCCCGAACTCCGATTGAGACGATTCTTTTTGCGTTGGAAAGATAATAGCAAAATCTACAACTTTTATATTTTGACCAACTCATAGATCAATCGTCTTAATAGTCAAAAATATATGAGAATATTACATCAAATTCTAGGATTGGCGCAACTTGCCTGTTTTGACTTGTTTTTGAGGAAACGCTTAAATAGGTCTATATTATTAGTAATTAGAGTTTATCTGAATGTATGAACATATATTGTGATGTAGATTGAGGGCGAGAGGCCATCAATAGGACCTTGCTTGACTTCGCATAACTCCGAGTTTTAGGTAGGAGAATCTCATCTTTACAGTATTTTATTTTAATTCGTATGGATATTTTGAATTAAAATCTTTAAACTTGCATATGCCATTGAAATCACATCTGTAAACTGAAATTGATATGAATGACTGAAAATTTAAATCTACCTGAATCCTGAAACCTGAATCTGCTTAAGCTCTGAAAATCTGAAATCAAGAACCTGAACTATGTATAAGAGACTTGCATCTGATTTATATTAGTATCTGCATTTGTTTTATGATTGACCTGAACGACCCCTCAAAAATTCCTGAACAATTTCCTGGCACAAGTTTCCCTCATTACGTAGGGGCTTGTTGCATCCTGAAAAAGGGTTCATGAACGACGATGGTAGGTAGGGGTTCCCATCGGCTATATTCCTGCTCTCGAGATATAGTTTACTTGCACTACAAAAAATGTGTTTATTGGAGACGGCTTTTGGCCGTCTCCAAAGGTGTCTAAGTCGTCTCCAATAGTATTGGAGACGGCTTCCATATAGTCTCAAATAGTCCCGTCTCCATTGTCTTTAGAGACTAAATGGAAGCCGTCCCTAATAGTCAAAGTTATTAGAGACGGGCATATAACCGTCTCCAAAGATATGTTGGAGACAGCTTAAAGCCGTCTCTAATAAGTCATCTCTTATTATTAGAGACGGTTTTTGGCCGTCTCCAATAAGTGATTGCATTATTGGAGGCGACCAAAAAGCCGCGTCTCTAATATTTTTTTATTTTTAATGCTATTTAATTTTTTTGCTCCAGGACAATATTGTCTAGCAGTACACATCTATAACCTGCATTTTATTTTTATTTTTTTATGAAAATCCATAACATGCATTTATATACTCACATTAGCATAAACATTAACATGCTCAAAGCTCATTCAAAAAAGTAAATTTTAATTCGCCACACGGCAATTTCATTAACAACAAATTTATTTTTACAAATAACAACTCTCATTTTAAAGGAATCCGCATTGTTCATGGCGTAAGCTTGTCCAATAGTCATGGCTCCATCTCCAATCATAGAGATTACATGGTTGTTCTTCCTACTAGATCTCTAGCAAGCGCCATTCCTATCAAATTAAAAAAAAAAAAAGTTAATAATTTCTCCAAGAATCGAGTCATAAAGTGTATAATATATATATATATATATATATATATATATATTACCAATTTATCTTGGTAGACATTACCATTGATCCGGTAGGCATGAATAGTTGCAAAATCGATTCCTTTAATGATTATTGGAGATGAAATCTGCTCCAACTTGGTAATCGGATTAAACCGCTTCTTCTCGTGCATTGATTCTCCATAAAACCTTCAAGGCCCACTTCCAATAGATAGGTTCTGTCGATTGATTTGACATAAGACCATTTCGTAATCCACTCCTATAAACAAAATGTAAGAAATTAATATACATATGAAAATATAATTAGAGCTTCGGGATCGCCATCACTCCTTATTTGATTAGGAAAACAACAAAATGAAACACGTATCTGCAAATACAATGGAGATTAAATCCTGTAGAAAAACATTTTGTCACCTTGTATCTGTTTGTTCTTTACCCCAAGTTGTGACAGAAGAGTAGATGCTTTTGTTTATGTTGTTACTAGAATAGGTAAATGGTACCTACTGTATCTTCCCCACATGCTCACCAATATCCTTGGTCAAGTATAAGTGATTCGTCCTTTCAGAATTTTTATAATAACCATTGAATCCGATCTTCAGTTCCATTCCCAGAATGCACGATTGATAACCTAGCTCATATAAAGCCATCAATTCACAAAAAAAAAAAAAAAAGGACAAGTCATTTTAACCACCCGTAGCTGGACATGAGTGATGTCCGTAGAATCACAAGGTCCACATCCTGCAGGGATCAGTTCATCATTCTCATGTCTGATAAGATATGCATACCCAACTTGACTCGTTTTTTGGTTTTGGGTCGGTTTCATCATCCTACCCGGTCAGTTTTTGGGTTTGAAAAACCAAAACCGAACTGACAATTGGTTTGGTTCATTTCGATTTTTCGATTTTCCGGCCTATTCTGCCCGCATCAGTTCACTTGGTTTTCATGTTAAAATTTGCATTTCTACACGCACATTTATTTTTAAGTGAGACCGAATAGTCTCATATGAGAACATGATCATTCAGTCTTTAATGAGACCGTGACCAATTGATCAGTCTTGTATGAGACCGATTGGTTGCAATGTTGTACAAGGCTGACCAATCACAGTCTCATATTAGAGCGAGTGGAACTTGAGACGAATGATGTTAGCGGAATGTGCAAGTGTCTCGGAGTCCGCACAGAGCACGACTCATATATATATAGTATATATATATATATATATATATATATATATATATAATACATTGATTCACAATAAAATGAGCTGTAAATAAAAAAATTAAATATTTATAATAACATTCTTTTTTCTATACCAAATGAATACTTATACTTGCTGGTTAAGCCTCTAGCTTAGCAAAATGAGGCCAAAGGGCAGACCAAGAAGTAGTTCACTAGGCCAAACTGTTATTTGTAAGGTTTGTCATAAGATGATCCCATCACAAGGACGTATGGAAGGAATAATTTAAAATTTTAAAAGCTAATTAACTGAACCATATCTTCTAGAGATAATTCGAACAAGCTTTTAATATCACCATCACCATATGCTTTCCAATTACATCATAATCACAAGGTACCAATGCATTCTAGCCAATAACTACCACTTAAGGTAATGCAAAATTTAAAGTATCATCTGAGAAGTTCCAAATGATTATGCAAGACAAGAGTAAATCGCAAAGAGATAGGAAATCATTACGAAATCCCCATTTTTGGGAGAATGGTTTGGAATATTCTAGTCCTTCTCAGAGCAATCTGTTGTTGTTACAATATGTCCTCCAGGAACTAAAGCCATCAAGATATTGTAGTAATGCACATGCCGGAATCTTGCTAACAATGTTGATTCGACCCCCTCAAGTGCCTTTGGTTTGGTAAGAAAACCATATATTTGTGTTAAATACATAAATTACAGATTTAAGGCCAAAGTTTCCTATTAAGAAGACCAACAGACCTTATTTTATCCTCTAAAACCTTTGTAGTGGGGTTTCCATAGCGACCATACTCAAAACTCTTATGGGTCCCCTCCTGAAAAATTTGACAAGCATGGTTTAGAAAAACCAATTTATCGAAAACCATTATGTATTCCAATAAGTTTAAAAAAAGAAATAAAAACACTTAACTAATGCCAAGCTTTACATTCATTCATTTGAAAGAATTGACCATATCTGAAGAGACTACATTGACCGTGATGTACACCTATTAGGGCCATGACAGTCCACTTTTATGCCATGTGAAACACATCTACGGTCAACCCAAAGTAGTCCAATTAGCAGATGATCAGCATGTCTCAGCCAAAGTACAAAGCCTAACAAACAACACAACAACTACCATTTACCTCTTTGTGTTCAAGTTTCTTGTTCTTTTTACTGCAGCAAGCAAGACAGAGCAAAAGACATGTCCAACATAAGCACCCGGTCCAATATGAACATAATGTATTTCAAATATCAAATGGCTTTTGTGTATATATATAGAAAGTGATAATAATAAATAGACCACGAAAGATTCAATCATATCAAGGTTACAAGAGCATATTCCAAAGCTTGTATTCCACCTCTAACATATACCATCTAGCCTTTTCCGAGAATTGAAAAAATGGACAATGAAGTAGATGCTGCAAATGTAACATCAATAACTGCATAAGAAAAATAACATATCATCCCAATTATTTACAGATACCTACTTGATTTTGCAGTCGGCACATTCCACTTCTCAGCAATTTAAGAAGTCCCTCGAGTCTCTGGAAACGGATGAACATAATGAGATGAAAAGCCATCTACAATAATAATAGGAATAATAACACACCTTTGTCTTTGGGGAACCCCATAATGGTCGCATTTCCAAGTTAGAAATCCCGCTAACTATACCTTTAGGTAAAGGATCACTCCCATAAGGCCTGCAGTGATTCTGAAAGGAACAATAGAATAAATAAATTATAATGGACATGTCTTCAATAGGTTTCCACTCTTCCTTAGTAACTGTAAAAAGCGAGACCAACAATATTTCACGATGAATATATGCAAAACAAGCCTTCATTAAGGACATAAACCTTGCATCCATTACTAGATATTGTTATACGCATAGCATCAGTCGTTCCCCATCTTGATTTTCTCTGCATAAAGCCTCAAAAAGTTACTCCAAATACCAGGAAATATTATCACAATATCTTACAATAATTCTGCTAAACAAATAAAAAAAGGTTGCAATTAGAACACAATTCAAGATTCCAAATTTGTAACACAAGAATATTTTATAATACGAATAATTCCCTAGTGTTCATTAGATCAGGTAAAAGCCACCAAGATGTATATTTTCAAACTCTAAAGAACTATCTGTCATGACTGATATCATCTTGACAGAGCTTCTTAAAATTAAAATTTCATTATCCACTCTTTGCACTCTCGAAACAAAAATCATCGTGTTCTAGAGTTCATGTAGGACCGCCCACAGAGAGCAAACCTTCTATCACAAATAAAACTTAGAAGGGAGCAATTAAAATACCTTTGTTATAATGAAATCACATGCGCCCATCCATTTCTCCATCTGGGTCTCAAATCCTCTTATCTGCCATTAAAAAATACCTTTAAATTGGCTATTCGACAAAGCAATATAGAGTGTAGGATCAGTTTTAATGGTAGAAGAAAGAAACATAAAGGTACCTTCACGGGAACTTCCCATTCAATTGATTGCAACGTTGAGGCTAGGATCTGAGGCTAGGATCATATTGCACTTCCAGATATGCAACCCACATTTCATACACATAAAATAAGTATGTCGTATCTGCACTATTGACCTTAGCCCATCACGTGTATTAAATTCTCAACGGATGCATTGCCAAAAGCAAATTATCTAACTGCTTAATTCTAACCTTAGATACATATGAGGCACTACAAAAGCTCAGTTAACATCATTTATGAAGTTAGTTATCCATAGAAAGACCCACCTCTCCCTAGCAAAAGCCTTGCCTATGATTATTGTCACTTAGGGTAGCACCATTAGTCAAATCTAGTTATTTTTTGGTCCAAGCCCCTAAACGAGGTATTTAGTTTGTTAAGCGATGATGCTCTAATGCGCTAAAAAATAAAAAATAAGATTGTCAAACCAATGTATTAGAATAACAAACCACCACAATCACCAACACTGCCATTACCACCAACGATCACCACAATCACCAACACTGCCATTACCATCCTCACTCTTCCACGTTATCACCATTTCATGAACATCAGCACGATCATCTCGTTGCTTACCCCTTGACTTCACCTACTCCAATCTCCTCTTCAACTTGGTCATTTTAGAATCTAAAACAAATGAATTACTCAAATCAATAGTCGTTCACCCCATCACCCAATAGAATAACAAATCAGTGAACAATATGCAAAAAAAGCACAACATTATTAACTTAGAATATGGAGAAGATAACAGCAGGAACAATCTAAACATATGAAGCAAGATAATTTCAAAAACTTATGAAGCAAGAGAGTTAGATAATTAGCCTTTTAAAGATTAAAAAATTAGTAACTTCATCAATAAATAACATACCCATCCAAAGTGTTGTGGAGGAGAGCCTATTGTTGAGGCGGCAAGTGTGGAGGGGCTGAAAGAAAATGAATGTTTGTTAGCATGACAAATTATAGAAAACTACAAGAGAAAATTTGTATAGAAGTTTTAAAGTAATGTTTACCATTGTTATCAATCGAGTGATCAACCACTTCATTGCTTCTAGCTCTTCTCTCAAGGTGCTCACTTCTTCTTTCAATTGGCGGACCTCTGCCCCCTCCCTAGACGACGACGGTCCGAAAATGCTTGTGGGTCACTACCCCCCAAAGCCGACGCGACCACGTGTAATCGATCCCAATACACGAGATAATACATCATCTCGTCCGAGACTCTTGTGAGCCCTCCAAGTCGTTCATCTATCTTTTGCTGAAATTTTTCATATAAATTAAATATTTAATTATTATTTTAAAAAATCTTATAAATTAAAAATCATCTTACCATTATCTCTGGCGTAGTTCACGGTTTACCATCTTTTTGTGTGATTCAACTTCGATTCGCATCCTTGAGGGTGATTTCCCTCTACCGCTTTAACTATAAAAATGACGAGTTTAATGTGTAAACTATAAAAGTTGAAGTTTATTGACAAATTATAATTTATATTTGCATGTTAATACCTTGTAAAATTTATTTATGTGAGTAATGTTTCGGGTTGTACTTTCGATGCGGCTAGCTTTATGCCGATTTCTTTTATTACGCTCACTAATTACCTATATCATACAAAATTATAATATGTTTAAAAAAAAAAATTTAAATAAACAATGAGTTAGAAATTTACCTTAAACTCCTCACACTCCCAAAGAACGACAATCGACTTCCAATCGTCGTTATCCACATTATCGGGGCAATGGGCAAATCGTTCTCCGTAGTTGTGTAGGGGTCAAGTGCCTTTTTTATATGATATCGATTAGCCTTCCATCTAAGCAAGGTATAGTGCAGCCATCGATAAATGTCATCATAGGAAGGCATGTCAAAAACATCCTACATTTAATCAACAAAATTGATTATCAATCAATGTGAATATGAAATAGAAAATAAAGAATTTAATTATTTAATATAACTATGTCATTTGTTACCATCAACTCCTCATAAGCACTTTTGAAACTCTCCTTAGGAATATACGTAAAGTTTGGAACATTTACAGGAAATCTAATGCAATCCTTCGCTATTTGTCCAATCATCGAGGACATCTTACTTTGATCATCCCCTACGACATGCCCCTTATACAATAGCACAAGAATTTTCTCTCCTCCTTTCAGTTTATTTTTAAAACCAAGTACTACCTCTCCTCGCCCTTTCTTAAAGTTAGGGGGTGGGGGTGGGGGTAGGGGTGGATCTACATCAGCCATCTGACACAAATAAAAATATCAAATAATCTCATTAAATCTCAACATGTTCACTAAGAATAAAGCAACAACAAAGGTATCAAGTAGTATGAACTCAAGGTTTACCTAATTTACTCACATTCACATCAAAACTCATTGAAATACAAACTAGAATCAAATAGGCGAAAGGATTGAAAACTCCATCTATATAGAATTGAAATCATTACATATCAATCTAATATCAATTTTCATCTTCTTCGTCATCAATGAATCCATCGGAAGGACGTTTTCGGGTACAGGGGGATTGGAAAGGTGCATCTACAATTGCTCCAACCACATCTTCCCTCACGATATTGAAAGCACTATCATCTTCTTGGGTACTAATTTGAACTTGGCTACCATATGGCTCACTGTCTAGTAGTATATTGTCGCCTCCACTCATATCGAAAGTGTCCCTGGGCTTGTTCTTGATGACAACATGCCAGCCTGGTTCGGTTGGATCTTCGACGTAGAAAACTTGCTTTACTTGAGATGCCAACACATAGGGTTCGTCTTTCTGAGATGCAGATAAATGTGTAAAATTCACAAGCGTGAACCCTGATTGGTCTGTTTTAATACCTTTGCGTTGTCCAACATCAACCCAATCACACTTGAATAGCACTAATTTCAGTCCTTGGCGATAAGTCAACTCAATTATGTCCACGAGACGTCCGTAATATGTTATCTCCCCTGAAACTGGATTTTTGTCCTTTGCGCTTGAATAGCTTGGAGTGCTTGCAATGACCATCACACCACTATTTTGTGTTGTAGCCTTCCTCTCCTTATTAGTTGTTCGAAATTTATAACCATTGATAGTGTATCCAGTGAATCTTCTTGCATGAGTGTATGGAAAATCAGCGAGTAAATCGAGTCTCACCGGCAACGTACTATTGGCCTCAATCATTGATTTAATCTATTAGATGCAGATAACAAAGTTAGTGCCTCTTTTAAGTGTATAAAAATAATTATCTCCTCACACTTACATGTGATTTAAACCAATCGCTAAACTGCTCTTTGTGTATATTTTGTTTCTCGTAATCAGTTTTACGCTTACGATATTTCAAGTTAATGTATGATTTATGTTGCCTGCATTAAATGGATGTGAGGTGAGTATAATGGATTGAATTCAAATGGTCCAACAATATAAAGAGGTTGAGAGTTATTACTTCACATATCGAGCGACGCTATCATCATTGAACAATACATAGTTATGCATTTGTTTACGTTCGATATTGGTGAGAATGAATTGTTCGGCACCTCCAATTGCAGTGTCCTCGATACCGACGGGTCTATTCAATCGTGTTTCAATATTATGTAAGTACCTTGAGCAAAATGTGAGACACTCATCAGCGAGGTATCCTTCTGCAATGGAACCTTCGGGATAGGCTTTATTGCGTACATATGACTTAAGTGTATACAAGTATCTGCATACATAAAAATGAATGTACTTCCATTAAGGGAAATCAAACATAATTTATAAAAGTAAAGATAATTGCAGAGATTGTATGGATCATACCTTTCAATGGGATACATCCAGCGGTAATGGACAGGTCCACCAAGCATTGCCTCTGATGCTAAGTGTATGGGTAAATGGACCATAATATCAAAAAATGAAGGTGGAAAAATCCGCTCTAGGTTGCACAAAATCAATGGTATGCGCTCATGTAGACATTTGAAGTCCTCAACTCGACATGTTTTAGAGCATAACTCACGAAAGAATGTGCTTAGTTCTATTAGAGCAGAACTAACATTTTTTGGCACGGTCTTCCGAACAGCAAGAGGTAGAAATTGTTGCATAATAACGTGTGAGTCGTGACTTTTGAGCCCGGATATTTTTCGATCTTTGACGTTAACGCACCTTGAAATGTTAGAGGCATAACCATCAGGAATCTTCATGCTCTTCAGGATTAGGCAGAACATCTCCTTCTCACTTTTATCCATAGAGTAACATGCAGATGGTAGATACAATTTACTGTTATCTGCATGCTCTTTTGGGTGGAGCTCATGTCTTATGTTCATTGTCATCAAGTCAAGCTTTCAAACCATCCTTTGACTTTCCTTCGTCGAGTGTACCAACCACATTGTCGCATATTTTTCTCGATATGCATAACATCCAAATTGTGTTTTAGTAAATTTTCTGACCAATATGGTAGCTCAAAGAATATACTCAACTTCTTCCAGTTATTTAGCATTGTTGGCATAGGAGGTGCATTTTTTGTTATTTTTTTCTTCTTTTTTGGTTTCTTCATAGAATAGTCAGTTTTGGGGATCTTGCCAAAGGTATGTTGATAATTTCTTAAATTCTCCAAAATTTGCTTCGGTTAGTGGGGTTGGAGCTTCTCTTTCTTCAATATTTCCATCGAACCACCGTTTATTCTTTCAAATCTATGATCTAAAGGTAAAAATCGATGACCCATATAACAAAGCTTCCCACAATTTGGCAACCGTTCCTTTGCATGTATTCTCATGGAAATAAGTGTACGCTTTATATCCCTTAGTGCTCCAACCCGAAAGCATAGCATATCCTGGAAAGTCGCTAATTGTCCAAAGCAAGCCCGCTCGCAATTTGAAAACCTCCCTCTTTGATGAATCGTATGTTTCCAACCCTTCTTCCCATAATTCCTTTAGCTCATCTATTAGAGGCCTCAGGTATACATCGATGTCATTTCCAGGACTTGTCGGACCCGGTATAAGCAATGAGAGGATCATGTTCGGCTTCTTCAAGCACAACCAAGGGGGCAAATTATATGGGATAAGTACAACAGGCCATGTGCTGTGCGCAATACTCATTGTCCGGAATGGGTTGAAACCGTCACTTGCTAAACCCAATCTTATATTGCGATTTTCCTCTGCAAATGTTGGATTGATCTTGTCAAAGTGTTTCCATGGTGAATCTGCAGGATGTCTTAACACCCCATGTTTAGTGCGTTTCTCATCGTGCCATCTCATGTCAGCTCCACTTTTTGATGACAAATACAAACGTTCCAATCGTTGTTTTAAAGGGAAGTGACGAAGAATCTTTGCAGGAGTCTTCTTGTCATCCTCAATCTCATGATTTTTCCATCGCGATGTCCCACAGATGTCACATTTTTCTTTTTTCTCAGACTCCTTCCAGTACAACATACAATCGTAAGGGCATGCGTCGATTTTATTGTAATTTAGTCCCAAGCCTGAAATAATCTTTTTGCTTTGTGAGAAGTTTTCCGGCAACGTCGACTCTTTAGGCAAAACCTCCCTTAGTAAGTCAAGCAACAACGTAAAAGAGTTGTTGCTCCATCCACCAAAGTTTCACAACGAAAGACAACGTCGTATGTGTGTTACATCCAAGATATAAGGGATTCCCCAAATTATGCGCATATTTGTAGAATTCAGAAGCACTAGCATTGGGTACATCACTTTGTTCCTGCTCCAAACCATCTGCGTCTTCATTTGGGTCCGAAAATCCAAAAGCATCTTGCACCATCCCCTTGATGTCATCAACCAAAACGTTCTCGTTGTCATCGGCTCTAATATCTACCACAATTTCATGTCTAGGCAGTGGCCCTCTCTTCTCTCCGTGATAAGTCCATACAACATAACTTTTCATCATCCCCTATATTACTAAATGCTCCTTCAATAAGTCGGGTTCTAAGTAAACGCAATTACAGCATCTTGTACAAGGACACTTGAGCCTCCCATTGCAAGTAATTCCATGGGCTAAACCGTGATCGACAAATGCAGCTAACCCTTTGTCATACTCTCTAGAATATCTCGACTTTTTTACCCAACTCTTTTCCATCATATAAAAGTTTCAAACCCTAAAAGTATAAGAAATGTATTTAATATTTTTTAAATGATAAAGGTTTATATTTCTTATACCATATTCATTAGTTTGCCCATCATTCGAGAATATCAAGTCATTTAATTGTTCACATAATATGAGTTGAGTTTCTCTAAAAATTTAAAACATCTCACGTAGTTCTTCAAATACGTGAACTTTTCATACTATTTTATACTTTTCATTATCCACAATGGACAATGAAAAATACAAAATAATATATGAAAGTACGTATCCGAAGAACAAAGGAGAAATTGTCGAAATCATTTGAGAAAACTCTAAAAATCATATTAGTGAACAACTAATGTACATGATATTCCCAAACTATCTATCTTCAGATAGATAATCCGAAAGGTTATATGTCAATAATTCGACATATAACTTTTCAGACGAGCACTTATTTTGTATGATGATATTCATATGTATTCAACTATATATTGACCATTAATCTATAACAGAAGTTATAGATTAATCAGCTGAATAATTAAATAGAAGCTCAAAGATAAATGAGATGTAAAAAAGAAAAAATGGTTCGTAGGACTACCTTCAACCATGGTTCTAACCCATTTCATGTTCTACGTGGAACAAGAGGGCATTGCATATATCATTTTCAAATTACTACATAAAAATTGACAAAAGAAAAAATTGACTACATAGAATGGTCCAAATTCCAAGCAATGTAAATCACACAGTGGAGTTTAAATTTAAAATGTTTGTTTTAGAATTGATCTAGGCAACACTCCTTTGGTCCATGTGGAAACAAAACATGATTTTGGGTGCCACATGCTCCTTTTCAAGAAACTTGAGACCATTGGAACCGTATGATTAAAAAAATTACTAAAATAGTTTGATATGCATGGCTAAGATACAAAAGTAGAAGAGCACGAGTATGTGAAATGAAACTTATTCTTAATGGGTGTTATGTGATAGATGGCACCTGAGCTCGGAAGGCATAGTCAGAATTTTGTTGGTGGGGCCTATAAATAATAAAGAACAATACTTTGAGGGCTCATATACAAACACAGGTTGTATAAGAACTCTAATTAATAAAAACTTTAGAGTGACCCAAGGACGTCCCTCACTGCTCAAGGCGAATACTAGTATCTAGAATGCATGAAGTTTCTCATTAGGAGAATTTAGAAGCATCTCTCCATCCATTTCATTCAGGCAACCCTATGAAGTGAATGATTCCCATGCATAAGAGTCCAAAACCATTAAAATCTACATTACAAGACTAGAAATTTCAAATAAGAACTAAGACAATACCTTGGGATGGGATGGAGCCCAAATTTATATATGTTGGTCTAGAAGACGAGGGGAGTTGAGTAGTGGTCAAGTCTTCGAAGAAATGAGTGTGCCACCTTGAGGCTGCATTACCAAATCCCACAAACAAATAGGTGTACAGTTAACACCTCGAGATAAAAAATCATGCCCTAAGGAAGCATGGGGTGAAATCCTGTCGGTTCACCCCTAGTCAAGCTCCATCATTCATCCATTACCATCGCAGTCAATCTAGGAAGAGCATCCAAGGGCCTGCGATGAAGCGAATAATTCCATTCAAGGTGTGCGAATGGAAATAACCACACACGATGGAAGCAGTTGAAGAACTTCCCATGAATTTGGAAGTTACATCGAAATTCAACATAAAAAGGGCAGATTATCGAGAATAACACACATCGAACAGGCATTCACAAATGGCTCCCATAGCTCCAAACACTCTGAGTTCCATCGCAACAGAATGCCTTTATGGGAATAAGTTGACCATATTTACTGAAGAGGAATTGAAATATCACCAATAAAAGAACCTATGACTCATAAGACTGCAAAACAGGAAGCATGCTCTGATTCTTATGAAGCCCTAAGTGCCCAAGATGCACCCGCTTCTCCCAACGCTTATGAAGCCTCAAGTGCTCATTCATCACACTCTTCTCCTAAGACAATGTTGTCGCCATCGGTTACACCATATACCCTAGTCTTAAACCCACTCTATGAGCTTATGTGAGAACCCCCTCAAAAGCTATGGAGGAGCAGATTAAAAAATTGCAACGAATCTTACCTGCTAAGGAGATAGAGGTCAAAAATCTTAGAAGGGAAAGACCTCCAACCCTTCCTTGAAATGAAGATGTAAATCTTAACGCCCAATCTATTAACTAATGATAGCGGAAAGTTTACAGAAATTCAGATATCGCAAAGCTCTATCACCATGTGTATACATCAAGCTATATTCACCGATGTTGATGATGTTGTATACATCAAGAACCCTAATTCCCTCAATATAATGGGACGGACTCCCAATTGAATGCTTGGCTCACTTCATCTGCTTGCGAGGATACGATCCGTAGTGAAAGTTTACTCTTGAGACAATTTGTACAAACTCTAAAAGGACCAGGCCTTTACCTAGTATACCTGCATTCACATAAGTTTATCCAAAATTAGGATCAAATGCAAGAACAGTTCCGACAATGGTTCTATAGTACAAGGCGAAATGTGGGTCTTCTGAATTATCACAAACCAAACAAGGTCCTTTGAACCCGCTCTCGCCTACATTTTGAGGTGGCGAATCTCACCTACTACGCTTCCTCAAGATAGTCAAATGTAAGCCTTCAATGTGCCTCAACAATATGAATGATTTTGTGCAATTCTTCATAATAGAGGAGTGCCATTCTCTCAAGGCAAGCATGGGAAGAGTTATTGAGTAGAAAGGGATGTGGTTCTGGTGCTTGTTATGATAATCGAGGATGCAACTAGGGTGCCAAGAGTTGTGTCATCTAGATGCCAGAAATTTTGTTTCCCGAAGCTCAAAGAGACAGATATCAACATGAAGCTCGAAAGAATTGTAACCCAAGAGGGTATCAGAATTGAAAAGGATGCACTCAAGCTGATAACAGTTACTTTTATTATTTTTCCTAGTTTTTGACATTTAAAAAATGTGGTAAATATCAGCCGCAGACCATATGCACCAGACCATATGCACCGGATATAGTACTTAGTCTTTTTTTTTTTTTTTTAAATCTACCAATTTGTATCGGTATCGGCCGATACATATCGGTCCTCCATGGACCGATACCCGATACCTGAATCGGATTTAACTCCTTGCTTGAAAGCCACACAAAATATAATTATATGACAAAGAAGTCAACTTTCCCCTTTCGGTATCAGCCGCGCAGAAAATTAATGGTGGCCTTAATTTTCATCATAAATTTCTAGAAATTAATCAAACTTTAGGCAAAATTCTTAGCATAGTTGGCTTGCCAAGCTTTTCGGCAGATTCATGTATCCTGCAAACTTTTCAATAAATTTGGACAACTTATCAAACATTTACAATTATGATTGATTCTTTAGTCGATAACTATTAATTTTTGTGATCTTCGATTTTTCCAAATTTTGAACTTAATTAAAGGGTGATCAAAGAGCCATAGATTAGGTGTTTATCCCAGCATCCCAAACATAAGGGACCAGCATTTAGCACTTTTTTTTTTTTTTTAACAGCAAACCAAGGACACACTCATGAGCATAGCCTAATAAAATTCATTGTAACAATAATGCAACTGGATCCAAATATATTGTCATAAACCGATCTATAAATTTTCTCAATAATGCAAAATTTTCTATAAATATATTGTCATAAAGTCGATGCTCTAAGTCATTTATGCGAATCACGAATCGAATCGAATCAAAATTTGAAATCAACTTACAATAAATATCGAATTGAATCAATCAAAATTTGAAATCAAAATTTGAAATCAAAATCGAGATCAAGAAATTTTGAATCAATCGAAATCATAATCGAAAATGCAAATTGAATGGAAATCGAAATTGAACCACACCTTAGATCCAAGTTTGTCTACTCGATTTAAGCAATTAGATGAACGATCGATTTAAGCACCTTAGATTTGAACTTTGTCTACCAAATCCAATATAAGCTGTTGGCACGAGATCCCTACCAAATCGCATTTAACGATCTAATTAGATCTCGATTTCGATCCAAACGCCAACCCTATCCAAACGATTTCGATTTCAATCTGCCTACCTTAGCTCTCGATTTCGATCTGCCAACCTTTCGGCCCAAACGCCAACCTTAGATCTCAATTTAGGTCCGCAAACCTCATATTCCTCTCAAACCCTTGGAGAAATGGTAGCGTTGGTCTGGAAACGAAGCTCTCGATTTAAACCGTCACCATTCTCTATTAATAGAGAAGGTTTGGAAGAGAGAAATGGAATAGAGAAATGGAGATCGTAATAGAGAATGGAGAAGGCTTCGTTTTCGTCCAATAGAGATCTCAAGTCGTCTCTTAAGAGCTCGAAGAGAAATGGAATAGCTTTAAGGAGAAGAGAGGTTTATAAGGAGAAGAGAACTTATCCAGTGCTTTATAAGGATTATTAAGGTCTGTACATGCTAACGAAAGAGACGGCTTAAGTCGTCTCTCTTCATGTTAACGTAACTTTTAGAGACGGATTTTAATTTAGTCTCTAAAGTTTTCACCACTTATCCCTTAAATCAATCATATCAAGATGGTTATAAGTGTCTTTATATATTATTTTATATAGGGAGACGGTTTTAGCCGTCTCTAATAAAAGCATCCGAGACGGCTTTTGAATGGCGGTCTTCAATAAATAGTTATTGGAAACGGCTTCGAAAAGTCGTCTCCAATAACCGTCTCCAAAAGTCCCTTTTTTTGTAGTGTTGGGAGGTATTTTAAGTTGAGGATTAAGTCATGAATTACTGAACTTTGCATATAGAAGTTAGAGAAACTAAGACACTGAAACACTGCATCTGTTCTTGAAACTGTTTTCACACATTTAGAAATAAATCTTACATATGATTTCTGCACCTAAATTCAACTTATTATCTGCTTATATGTTTGACAAGCTATATTCTGATATTTGTTTTGAAACCATATTAGTTAAAGTAAAATGCCGTAGATATCTTTCTTCTACTGATCTTTGTTGGTTAGCTCACTCCGACTATACATCATGTGTTCAGTAATCTTGACGTGGCTATTCGTATCGTGAGATGATCGACTACGGCTCGAGGAAGAGCTTGAGGTTCCTCCTGAGGAATTTTTCCCAGTATAGAACTTACTGATTTTCTTATTTGTGGTGAGAGTTAGACTTGAATCTGTGGGCCCATTTTAGTTGGATACCATAGTTTTATATTTGACGTTGATTTCTGTTATGAGCCATGTTTCGATGATGGTCGGCCATCATCGGTGGTTCTTTACTTTTAATTGCTTCCGTATTTATTTTAGCTATGAATATTTATTACGCTTTACTCTGATATGTGCCCTGTTTGTCCGGCTTATCGTTTATTCAATAGGTTGGCGAACCGGCCTTTCCTATACCTGAGGGATTGGAAAAGTCGGGTCGTCACACTTTCTCTGTCTCATTGGAGCTCTGACTGGATAAAAGCACAAAAGAGTGACATTTGAGGTAGGTTTGGTATTTTGCAGCTTGTTTATGTGTATTATTTATAGGTTACAGATCATAAAATTATAAATATTCAAATATATATGTTATAATTGAGGCAGACGCTTTTTCTGCGAAGAATTAGAGTTGGTCATAGATGTGTTGTCGCTATTGCGCCCGGGTGACGATGCTTCGCATGGTTTGCGCCATCGCTTCATATGTGAAGTGGTTTCCTTATCTCTTCACTTATTTATATGGTGGAGATCATAAAATTATATGCATTCAAAAATATATAAATTGGAATCGGCGTAGAAGCAAACGCGTCTTATGTGAAGTGAAATGAAGCAACGAAGCAAGGAGTTAGAAGCACCATCGCTTCTAACTTGAAGCGATGACGCTTCGTGTGGCCACATCATCGCTTCGATGTGAATCGATTTCCTTATTAGTCTATTGATGATTTATTTTTCGTCTAATGCAGAGGCTGTAATGGACTCGATTGGAGGATTCATTGTAGGTGGTGTTGATTTAAATTTCACCCCTAAGACGATTTCTTTAGAAAGAGATTCTTTTGGTTGTGATAGGGATATCGAAATGTTGGATTGTTGTGGAGGATCCGAGAATACCCAACTGGGATGGAAGCCACATATCTGTAGACACCCCAATTTTTTCCTCTCGGAGTATACAAACCTGTTCAGCCGACCTTTGACCTTGCTCATAACTTTCGGAAAGAGACTCACTCTTTCTGAAAGCTTTAAAACCCTAAATACGAGGACCACATACTGAAACAATAGTATATGGTTGAGACCCAGGCTGAAACAATAGCTCTGTTCCTCGAACCCGACCTGATCCGAGAAGACCTCAAATTCCGCACCCTCATAGTGGCACGCAATTCAATTGCACGCATTAATACATGCACGCAATTGGTCCCACTTGGACCAGATTCTCTCTTCCCGCGGACCGCCTTAAGCTTGAATCATGTGCCTGCTTCAGGGCGCATAATTTGATTGCGCACAACACTTGTGGCGCACAATTGGTCCCACTGGGATCAGGCTTCCACCTTTTGTAGATCGCTTGAAGACCCAATTTTGCGTTTTGTCTAGCGTGCATAATTGATTACACACTCCACCACCCGTATGCAATTGGTCCCCAGTTGGACCTCATCTCTAACTTTCATGACCGCCCGAACTCCCCTATTAAGAGCATGTACGTGGGTGCTTAATTGGATTGCGCGTGCTACACAGGGCGCGCAATTAGTTCTAAATGAGTTGAAACTAGGACATTCGGCTGAGCCAGTCAACCGTGCACTCACTGATTCCATGACGGACTCAAAGTGTATTAAGCACGCTGGATAGGGCGCATAATCTAATTAAACGCGCAATTAGATCAGGCTGACTAATTACACACCTCTCATAGGGCGCATAATTACTCGAATACCTATAAATATACCTCCCTACCTTGACCAATACACAATTTTCATAGAGATCTCTTCTCTCTCAAGCTCAGGCCTCTCCCAGGGAGCTCGAGTTCCTCCTCTGCGACATCAGAAGGATAAAGAAGCGCTCGGCTTTAGGTAATCTTCTTCTAGTTTTCAGTTCTAGTTCTTAATGTTAGTTCAAATTCTTCTCTCTAGTTCTAAATTCTTAATTCTCGATCTTGATTTTTGATTCGTAATTCTCAATTCTAAGTTCAAATTCAGTTTTTAAATCTTTAATATTTACAAAATAATCCTTAGCCACCAGATTTGCCTAAGAGAGCTTATGGGAGGGTACTCGAGAATAAGGCCGATCCTCCTTAGCATAATGGGCCACAATCCCTTTTTTAATTAGACTCTTAGTAGGATTCGGAGACTAGGTTAATTAGACTCCTAACAGGATTAGGAGACTGGATAAATTAGACTCCCAGTAGAATCAAAAGACCAGATCAATTAGACTTTCAGTAGGATTAGGAGATTAGATTCATTAGAGTCTTAGCAAAAGTACGAAAGCCAAACTAGTTGGATCAAAGGCAACCTAAAGCCGCTAAAGTTGGTCGGCCGACGTTCAGTAAATGAGTTCAACCTACAAGTCCCCCGCTCTTCTTAAAGCGTAATCAATAACGTGTTACAGCGTCGATAAATATCTACAATTGGCAATCGCAACGAATTATATATTTTTCGCTCTGAATTTACCTCTTTATTTCTAGTATTTAATATCTCTTATCCACCGCCTTTGCCAAAGTCCACTCAGACCGACTAGGGCCCCTTCTTCTGGGGACCGAGAGGAACACAGAAAAAGCGCGTACCAACAATATAGATTAGAAATTTCAATCTGAAGACGAGACATATAACTTCTATAATTTATACATGAAGAAAGTTGGTTTCAACATTAGGAAAAGTAACACTTAGAAATTCGCAAAGGATGAGATTATAAAGAAAAAAGATGTATGCTCGTTCGAAGGGTTCAAGCAGTCAGACAAGCACCAATTACACACCAATATAAAGTATTCTAGAAATAGCAGATGCAGATGTAAGGTAAGGTTAAAGATTAAAATCGACAAGTAAAAGCTGCGAGAGGTAATGAAATTTAGAGAGTCGTATAATGATCAATTGTATATACCTACGAAGGTGAAAGAACTATGCTCACATAATAAGATAAGCATGGCAAGTAAATCGTTGATTGGAGCATTTGATGACATAATTCCTCCTTCCAAGATTTCTACTGTTTTGTCTAGTTTTGATGGAGAGGCTGGCGTGACGATAAACCATCATCAAACTCGGGGTTACCCAAAGAAGATAAGAAAGGAGAGTAATATCCATTCGATGTGCATGACTATCATCAAGACCTTTATTGATAGGAAGAATAAAGAAGATGGTTTCTTCTTTGAAGTCGAATATGTCGAAAAATATCGTAAGTGTAGTATATTTTAGGCTGATCACAGATTACGGATTGTATATCAACATTTCGGTGATGTGGTCGTATTCGATACCACTTGCAAAATAAATAAATTGCTACTACCTTTCATCCCATTTACAAGGGTCAACCATCATTGGCAAACAATGTCTTTTGGATGTGCGTTGCTCTCAGATGAGACAGGGGGGACATTTATTTTGTTGTTTAACATGTGGCTGAGTGCATGGGTGATAAGAAACTTAATGCAATCATCATCGATCAATGCAATGAGATGAGTAAGGCCATCTTCGAAGTTCTTTCAGGGACTACACATCGCCTCTACATGTGAAACATAGGGAGGAATGAATTGATCCATCATTGTTAGCTGAAGCTAAGTTTTGAGAATTTTTGGAAAAAGTACAATCAATGCAAGTTCAGTCAAACGGTTGATGATTTCAAAAGGAGATGGGCAAATCTCCTCGAGGAGTTTCAATTACAAGACAACACTTAGTTCAAGCAAATGTAAGCTCTTAGAAGGAAATTGATTCAATGCTACTTCAGCGATACCTTTTGGGCCGACATGACCACTACGCAATGAGGATAAAGTATAAATTCTTTCTTCGATACTTATGTCAATGCCCGGAAGAGTTTGACGAAATTTGTCAAGCTATACGATCTTACCGTCCAATCTCATCGCGATAAAAAATATAGGGAGGATCTCGTCTCAATGTCTACGACACCGGAGCTCTTGTTCGAAATTCAATTGAGAGGCATACCGCTATTGCGTATTTGAGAACTATGTTCGATAGATGGTCGAAGCGGAAGCCAGGGCGATTATTATATACAAAGTGCATAGAAGTGGTGGGAAACTCACAGAGGATAGCGGTCAAACATTCAAAGTGTGTTTCAATCGTGGAGATGCCTCGACCACTTGTGATTGCAAGCACTTCGAGATCAAGGGCTTGTTGTGTTCTCACTTCTTCCATGTTTACTTTAAGAAAGAGGTACACCAAATTTCATTTAGATACATTCTACCTCGATGGATGAAAGAAGCTAGATACAATACTATATGTTTGGGGTCAGTGAGAAAGAGGATTCCAATTTTGTCTCTACGATGAAAATATGGAAGGCGAGAGAAGCCGGACTATAGTTAATTCAGTTGGAGATAGAATTGAATAGCCTGGTGGATTACACATTGGAAGGATGCTGAAACTATTAGAAGGCATAGAGGCCATTAGAAGGAAAGAGGATAATGAATGATATACTACCATTGCAGCATCTCCGAGAGGCTCCCTTAGGCTAGCCAAGGAATTTTATTGTAAGAGCATTCCAACATTACAGTGTGAGATCCAATACGATGTGCTACCAAAGGTAGGCCAAAAAATAATGATAGAATGAAGTCTAAAATGGAGGTTGGTTTTGAACAATCAAAAAAGTAGAGAAGGAGGTGTAAGGGCTGTGGTGAGTTGGGTCATAAAATCATAACTTGCCCGCTAAAGAGGGTCAGGATGATGGATGCTAACGCTGGATAGAGCCAAACAGAATAGGGGACGATGAAAAGTGCGGTATCACAGAGTCATTGTGAATCAATTTTATGAACAGGTGCTCCTCAATATGACGCCCCTGCGCTTCGTATGAGAAGCGTGGACGCCTCTTACATGGAGCATCATCGTGTCATATGAGAAGCGTGGATGCCTGTTACATGCAGTGATGATGTGTCGTATTGGCGTTGGCGCTTCATCCAATATGTTGGAGCTATATTTTGAATCATGTGTATTGACTATGGTAATTCTTTCATGCGTTGAATTTGTATTTTTTAGACGTGTTCATTCTCGAATAGAAGGGTTGATTCAGTTTCTCATACGCATCTGACACATTTATATTTTATTCAGACTAAATTACTAAAGTGACGATGCTTCATACAAGAAGCGACGTCGTACCGTATTGAAGCGCTAGCGCTCATGGTGCGTTGTGTTCAAAGCATTGGCGGTTCTTTGTTGACGCACTGACGCTTTACGTAGCCTCTGCGCCTATCAGACCAGTGCTGTATTTTGAATCATGCGAATTTACTATGGTAATTCTTTCGTAGTTTGAATTTGCATTTTTTTGAAGGGTTGATTCACTTAACTCATGGACATCTGTCACAGTTATATGTGATTCAGAAGTCAGAATAAATTACTGAAGCGATAACACTTCATATAAGAGGCGATGACGCGTCGTATTGGAAGCGACGACGCTTCATGTTTGAAGTGTGGGCGCTTAATTATGGAAGCATCGACACCTCGTTTACGAAACACATACGTTTTTTGAATGGATCCTGTGCGCATTTGTCAGTACTGTTTATCAAACAACAAGAATTCATTTATCAAGTAAAACGATTTCTTTATCGATAAAATAAAATCTATAAAAGATACGCTGAGTTAGTGGTGCAGGCGGTGGGGGAGGCAGTGGTGGAGGCGAAAGTGGTGGAAGTAGAGGTGGAAATAGAGGTGAAGGTGGGAATGGTGGCGGAAATGGAGGTAGAGGTATAGGCGGATGTGGGGGAACTTGAGTTTCTTAAGCTGGTGGTGGTGGAGGAGGAAGTGGAGATGGAGATGATGGCGGTGGGTGTGGCTGGGGTGGAAGAGAAAGAAGTGGAGGCGAAAGAAGAAGCACCGGCTTTGGAGCCGGGAGAAGAAGGGGCTCTGAGTCTCCCACCAATGCCAACATAACGGCATGGTTGTCATCGTCCAGAATGACGATAACTTCATCGAGGGGAGGGGGAACTACATGCTCATTGTAGTCATACTCCGGAATGACGATAATTTCATCGGAGATGACAACCAGCTCGTTGTTGTTTAGAGTGTCGATAATCGAACCATCGTAGGAACTAATAAAATGTTGGCGGGCGAGCCAGTGGCTCCTCCTCAAACGACGAATTTCGGTATGGGCTAAGACAGATGAAATGCTTATTTTATTTAAGGAGATACACACGATGAAAATAATTGAGTGTCATAATGCCCTTTAAATAGTAATTTGTCATTCAACCACATTAAATAGACTCTTGTAGTCATTATTGTGCACTGCCGCCAGAAAGGGATTTCCTAAATCTTTACTTTTTATATTTATTGCATCAGCCGTGCGTATTCCCCAGGTCGCTTATTTGTATATTTATTCTTAGTTTCTTGGTTCATGTTCATGAATTTGATGAATTTTTTTTTTAATAGGTGGAAGAAGGACAAGAAGGAAATGGTGAAGGTGAAAGCCCAGATGAGGAGAATAGAGAACACTCCAAGTTATGTTTTGAGTTCATTTTTGTTTCTTTTTATAAGCCAGCTGGACGTGTGAGACAACAACAGGAAATTGAATCCTAAATAATTAGATTCAATGGTACTTTTTACTAGCAAGAAAAAAACAGATGTTACTTCACTGGAAGTTATTCTGCACTAGTCAAAAACCTCTTAGATTCTGGAGAAAAAAGGATCCATCTCCCCGCCATCATTTAAACACCTGAATGGTGTTTAAATGATCTTACACCATTTACACCTGTCCCTAAGATCATTTCATTTATCTTTCGTCAACTTTGCTTTCAAAAAAATTAGAATTATAAATAAGTTGCCCGCACGTACAGACCCCTCTAATGTATATATATATATATATATATATATATATATATATATATATATATATATATATATATATATATATATATATATATATATATATATAATTTTATCAATTGGAGTATATCACATAGTTTTAGGGAGGCGGAGGCTAATACAGCACCTGATAGCTTAGCAAGTGTTGAAATCAATGGTGTGGCCTTACAAATTTACAACTCAATTGCTGGATTACCAGAGGCCTGTCGAAGATGTCTTCGAGGAGACTTAATGCAATTCACGTAGGCAATCGCACTTTCTTTTTTTTCAATATTAATAAAATAAATTTAGCTTATTTCTCAAAAAAAAAAATTTATTTTTTATGTCATTGTTAAAAATAATTTATTTACAATGATTTTGCATTTCTTAATTTAGCTCGATAACTAAACACGCCTAATTTCAAAATTCACAAAATTAAAGACCAAATAATTATATTTTGTGTTCAATACAATTTTATTTTTATTTAGATGATGACTCATACCGTATCAAAAAACAAAAAAGATGATGACTCATACAATGGTCTCACTATAAACATAAGGTGTTTCAGCGGCACTTACTGGTAAGGAAATTTTTTGTAGCGACATGACTAATAGCGGCAGTTTTTTGCCGCTAATAGTCTTATTTTTTTTAGCGTCTTCAAGTTGATCGTGTTATGACTGTTGTTTTTATTCTCAAGAATCACATTGCCCAACAGTACACATCTATAACCTGTAAATAATATAAAAGAAATAATTATTCTATTTTATATTTAGCACATCCAAAATATTCAAAAAATTAGGTAAAAATATAAATTGCATTTAGATGGGAAGCAAAATTATTTATAAAAAAACCAAAAAAATAGTAACAAGTTTTTTACTTAGCACCAACCGTAACCTCAATTTTTAACTGTTTTCATAGAAAGAAAGGGAAAAAGAAAAAAGAAAACAACAACTACACATTCACATGTTCCAAATATACAAAACAGTTAACTGGTCTCTTCTGAGGTTCAAACTCATATATTTCCCTTGGCATGCCAAGTAATGGTTAAACAAAACATCATTTATTTTATTATAGTTTTGCTTCTGAATTCGAATACAAACAAAAAAGGTCGTCAGAACTCACTGCCAAGCACTGAGATCCCAACCTGCAACAAGAGCATTTGCATCATCAGGTTCAAGATTTTTTGAATTAATACTTGAAATGGAAAAACAAAAAATCTCAAATGGGTAGAGTACTAGCAAATCAGATCAGTATATTGTGCATGTCAAATAGATATTAGTTAAATTTACCTGCCAATCTGTTTAAGCTATACCCATTAGCAACTTCTTCCATTCCCAAGATTACATATTCAAAACTCACTATAACAAGTATTCAAACTTCTTTATAGAACATCAGAACTACCCGATCAACAAAACGCACAAAAATTATCAGGTAAAATTACAAAATCCTCACTCCAACAACATCAAAACAACTTGATCAACAGTACCAAATCAGAAAACTGTGTTAAAAATTTTAGATAAAGCAGAGAACAGAAATCCGAAAATGATTAAAAGGGCAAGAGAATTGGACTCGAGGCATGTAATCGTTGTCTTTAAAACGCTATTCGCTCCCTACTCGAGTAAATCTTCGAGTTTGCAAAAGGGTTCCAACGAGACGTTTCCAGGATACAACGAGCCCAATCTCTTGGAAGCGATCCGTTACTTTGCAACAGTAGAGGATCGCCCCAGAAAACTCAATCCGATGGAGTACCACCAAAAGAAGATAGCAAGAGGAATTCTCAAGTTTTATGCAAGGATTCCGATGGATTTCAGAGTGTTTCAATCTGTGTCCTAAGGCCTTCTTATATAGAAATTTCAATATGACTGTTGGACCAACAGTCATATTTTGGACGGCTCAGATCTTTCAAAGATCTCAACCGCTACATCCAACGACTGCATGAAAGGTTGTAACTTTTCGAATTCAAATTCGAACAGTTATACACCTTTATAAGCGGTTATAAAACGGTTGGGTCCAACGGTCAACATTTGACCAATCCGTTTGGCCCAATAGACCGAATTAACCCGTTGAATAGTGACCCATTAGGAGGCCAACCCACGAATAATCGTATTGGATCTGCTGGTCAAAAATTCAAACCTCTCCTGCGAAAAGTGTATGCGCGCTAAAGCGTAATGCCCTAAGCGCCAATGCATACGCTGCAGCGTCACGTGAAGCAATGACGGCCATTAGGCACACTCTTCTCTTATTATTGTTAAACAATAATAGAAGGTGAAAGGTTCTATATATAGCCTAGGCACTTTTTATTTTTACCAATGTGGGACTATTCATTTGCATATAAAACTTGAGAATAACTATTGCCTAAAAATCCAACCCATAACTAAGAAATCAAATAAAGTTTTATTTTCTTTAAATTATTAAAATATTTATTATATTAATAATAAATATAACAATCCCCCACAAATTTCAAATAAAATAAAGACACTGGTACCGAAAATATGTGCATACCATGAAAGGTACCTTTTGGATTTGAACCTTCACTTAGTGTAAACTTATCAAAGTCTTATCAGGGTGCACAGAGACCATAGTCTTGAACTGAGGACCCTATATGACATGACCGGATAAATAACACACATATATTTTTCTTAAGATCGAGTTTTCTATAAAGCTAGCACTATTATGGCCTTGTGCTTATACCCTGGTTTCATGAATGTTTTTTTGAGAAAAATCATAATCTCATAGGAAGTGGCCGCACCTCCACATTCACATAGGTAAGTCTGTCGAATATGTTTCTGTAACCAAACACATTAACATAAAATGTTACAGACTTATTATGAGTATGTACTCATCCTTCTCTTTGTCATTACAGATTCCAAGCACTTGACACCTGGGATGGACATTTTAGCTAAATTAAAGTGCTTCTAATCATCACTCTCATGTCATTTCTTCCATTGAACTTAAGGATTTGGTGAACAAATATTAAGTTGGATTTTTGACATAGGTGATCAACTATATGGTTTTAGTCCTATCCCGATAGATGTTTTCTTTACCAATTCTCTAGAAAGTCCTTTGGTAAATGGATCAGCCAAATTATTATTGGTCCGAATTGAGTCTATCCCAATTACTCCATCCTTGAGTAATTCTCTAACATAACGGTGTCGTAGACCAATATGTCTATTCTTACCATTATAAACTTTATTGTAGGCTTTTGCTCGTAGCCTCACTATCACAATTTATTGTAATAGGTGGCATAGGCTTTGGCCACAAAGGAATTTCAAGAGTAAATTTGAAGCCATTTCGCCTCTTTGCCACATGTTAAGGGCAATAAACTTCAGATTCCATTGTGGAATGAGTAATACATGTTTGCTTTTAGATCCCCATGAGACCACACTGCAAGAGTGAATACCCATCCACTGTAGCCTTGGATTCATCGAATCAATTCCAACTTGCATCCAGTATCCTTCTAAAACATTAGGAAAACCGAATAATGCAATCCATAATATACACTTCCTTTTAAATATCTAAATACGAGATATAGCATTCCAATGATCATGACATGGATTACTTGTATATCTACTTAATTTTCCAACTGCATATGCCAAGTCAGGCCTAGTACAGTGCATTGCATACATCAAACTACCGATTACTCTAGCATATTCTAACTGATTTACAGATCTACCTTTATTATAAACAAGTTTGATGCTAGGATCATATGGTGTAGATGCAGGTTTACCATCTAAATGATTATATTTATTGAGAATTTTCTCTATGTAATGAGACTGGGTTAAAGTAAGCTCATTGTCGTTTCTTACTATTTTGATTCCTAAGATGACATCAGCATTACCCATATCTTTCATATCAAAATTAGAAGAGAGAAAAGATTTAGTATCCATTATACTATCTAAATCAGTGCCAAATATAAGCATATCATCTACATATAAACATATGATAACTCCCTTATTTACAGTAAATTTACTATAAACACATTTATCAGATTCATTAATTTTGAAACCGTTAGAAACAATAACACTTTCAAATTTTTCATGCCATTGTTTAGGAGCTTGTTTTAAACCATAAAGAGATTTAATTAATTTACAAACTTTATGCTCCTGCCCGGTCATTACAAAACCTTCAGGTTGCTCCATATAAACTTCTTCTTCTAATTCACCATTTAAGAATGCAGTTTTTACATCCATTTGATGAATTTGTAAATGATAAATAGAAGCAAGTGCTATTAAGATCCTAATAGTTGAAATTCTGGCTACTGGTGCATAAGTATCAAAAAAGTCAATACCTTCCTTTTGTCTAAATCCTTTTGCCACCAATCGGGCCTTAAACTTATCTATAGTTCCATCAGCTTTAAGTTTTCGTTTGAAAATCCATTTACAACCTATAGGTTTAGATCCTACAGGAAGATCAACTAGTTTCCATGTTTTATTACCCATTATAGATTCTATTTCATCATTTATTGCTTCCTTCCAAAAAGCAGCATCTTGTGATTTTATAGCCTCATTAAATGTTAATGGATCATTTTTAATATGAAAAGAAAGCATCCTTTACTTGTTCTGATCTTGTTCCCTCTACTACAAACATATAAAAATCCGAACCAAAAGTTTTTTCTTTTCGCACTCTTTTGCTTTTTCTGATATCCGTGTTTTCTATATTTTCAGAATTTATAATTAATTTTTCTTTATCAGAATTTTCATTAATTCTAGGAATAGAAGAAAAATAATGTTCATAAAATTCAGCATCTCTAGATTCAATTATACTATTTTGATCAATTGCACCCTTAGATTCGATCAAAAATCAGTAGGCTTTCTTTGGTTAATGAGTATCCATTAAATACGCATTCAATGTCCCTATTACCTAATTTGGGTCTTTTTAAATCTGGTAATCTAACCAGAGGTCGACACCCCCAGACTTTTAGATATTTAGGATTTTGTTTCCTTTTCTTCCATAACTAATAGGGAGTTATACTAGAACTCTTTGTGGCACTCTATTTAAAAGATGACAAGCGGTGAGAAGTGCTTCACCCATAAATTTAAATTTAAACGAGTCTAAAAGCATAGCATTTACCATTTCTATTAAAGTTCGATTTTTTCTTTCTGCTGTACCATTCTGTTGAGGAGTGTAAGGTGCAGTCGTAAAATGTACGACCCCCACATTTTCACAAAATTCACTAAAATCATTGGAAGTGTATTCTCCTCCTCTATCAGATTTTAAAGTTTTAATTTTAAAATTTAACTGATTTTCAACTTCTTCTTTATAAGCTTTAAATTTTTCTAAAGCTTCATCTTTATGTTTTAACAAATAAACATAAGTATATTTTGAATAGTCATCAATAAATGTTATAAAATATCTTTTTCCTCCTCTAGTTAAAATACTATTTAAATCACAAATATCAGAATGAATGAGTTCTAAAATATGAGATTTTCTTTCTACTTTATTGAAAGGTTTTCTAGTGATTTTAGTTTGAACGCAAATTCTACATTTATCATGAATATTTTTCTCGCATCTAGGAATTAATCCTAATTTTATCATAGAATTTAAACGATTAGCATTCACATGCCCTAATCTATCATGCCATAATGAAAGAGAATCAACAATATAAACGGAAGAAGGCATTTCATTGATTACATTCAATTTGAACATCCCATTACAGACATATCCTTTCCCCACAAATACTCCACCCTTAGTGATTACAACTTTATCCAATTCAAAGACTAACTTGAAACCATGTTTATTGAGTAAACTGGTCGAGATCAGATTCTTACGAATCTCAGGAACATACAGTACATCGGTCAAAGTAAGGGTCTTATCAGAGGTCAATTTAAGATTGATTTTCCCTGAACCCTTGACCTTTGCAGTTGAAGCGTTCCCCATAAAGAGCTCTTATCCGTTTGTGTCCTCCGCATAGTTGGCAAAGAAAGATCGGCAGTTACAAACATGCCTAGTGGCACCAGAATCGATCCATCAGTCTTTTTCGCTTCCAACCATGTTGATTTCGGAAATCATGGCTACAAACTTTTCTTCGGTCACATTCGCTTGAGATTCTTTCTCCCTTTTCAGAAGTCTGCAATCCTTTTTGAAGTGACCGGGTTTACCACAGTGATAACAACTGCTCTTTTTCTTTTGGCTCTGATGACCTTGGCTCTTAATTTTCTTGTTAGCCTTATCAGAATTGAAGTTGCCTTTCCGCTTTCCATGTGATTTGGACGTACCAACCTCCACCATATGAGCCTTTGAAGTTAATTGAGATTGCTCATCTTTCTTATCGCGAACACGAAGTTCATCTTCAACTCGAAGATGGTGGCACAACTCTTCAAACGAAAGTTCTTTCTTTTTATGTTTGAGAGTGTTTCTGCAGTCCTTCCATGAGACAGGCAATTTGTGGATAATTGCATGATTATGAAAAATGGGATCCATTTTTATGCCCTCTTGATTAATTTGACCGATAATATACTGAATCTCATGAACTTGATCGAGAATCGATTTATTATCAGTCATTTTAAAATCTAAATACTGACCTACAATGAAGCTCTTTGTACTGGCATCTTCTGTTTTGTACTTTGTCTCCAGCGCCTTCCAAAGTTCCATTGCAGACGGCATGCTCTGGTACACATCGAAGAGAGAATTTGCTAGCATATTGAGAATGTGCCCTTTACAGATATAATCATCTTGCTCCCATTTACGCTTATGAGCATTGGCAAGAGATTCTCCATCGAATCTTCAGTTCGCTGGTTTTGGAGTGGTTAGGACATAAGCAACTTTCAAAGTCGTCAATACGAAATGTATCTTCTGTTGCCATCTTCTGAAGTTGTTGCCGTCGAATCGCTCCAATTTGACGAAGTCGTGAGTCATCACTTTCAGATTTGAAGCCATTATAAAAGAGGATAGCGTTTTAAAATTTTTAGATAAAGCAGAGAACAGAAATCCGAAAATGATTAAAAGGGCAAGAGAATTGGACTCGAGGCACGTAATCGTTGTCTTTAAAACGCTATTCGCTCCCTACTCGAGTAAATCTTCGAGTTTGCAAAAGGGTTCCAGCGAGACGTTTCCAGGATACAACGAGCCCAATCTCTTGGATGCGATCCACACTTTGCAATGAGAGGATCACCCGTAAAACTCAATCCGATGGAGTACCACCAAAAGAGGATAGCAAGAGGAATTCTCAAGTTTTATGCAAGGATTCCGATGGATTTCAGAGTGTTTCAATCTGTGTCCTAAGGCCTTCTTATATAGAAATTTCAATATAACTGTTGGACCAACAGTCATATTTTGGACGGCTCAGATCTTTCAAAGATCTCAACCGCTACATCCAACGGCTACATGAAAGGTTGTAACTTTTCGAATTCAAATTCGAACGGTTATACACCTTTATAAGCGGTTATAAAACGGTTGGGTCCAACGGTCAACGTTTGACCAATCCGTTTGGCCCAATAGACCGAATTGACCCGTTGAATAGTGACCCATTAGGCCCGACCCAACCCACGAATAATCGTAGTTGGATCGCCTCGGTCAAAATTCAAACCTCTCATGCGAAAAGTGCGTGCGGCGCCTAAAGCGCCAATCGCCTAAACGCTAATCGCCACACGCGTCTTGTGCAACGCGCTCGCCGCTAGGCACACTCTTCTCTTATTATTGTTAAACAATAATAGAAGGTGAAAGGTTCTATATATAGCCTAGGCACTTTTTATTTTTACCAATGTGGGACTATTCATTTGCATATAAAACTTGAGAATAACTATTGCCTAAAAACCCAACCCATAACTAAGAAATCAAATAAAGTTTTATTTTCTTTAAATTATTAAAATATTTATTATATTAATAATAAATATAACAAAAAATACATAAAAAAAATAAATAAAATGAAAAATTAAAATATCAGAAAATGCAAATTTTCTCAATCAATACTGCATTAAGATCACCATATCATCCTAAATCCATGAACCAACATGTAAGAAAGATCCTCTCACTACTGCATCATCAAACCTATTTTTAAAAGAAGAAAAAAATGCAAAAATACAAAGAACAACGGCATCAAAATTGCAAAACTAATGATGCCCACACCATATAATCGGCACAAAAAGTTTCATAAATCAACAAAAACCCAAAAAAAGTGGTAGTCCTACATAACTCAATCAACAACTCAAAAACATAACATAGTTGTTTTCTTCAACTGGGTCTCAATAAAAACAAACAACTAAAAATAGACTCTAATGCAAGAATAATAACAATAATCTACCAGGAAAAAATATGGAGATGAAGTCAAATTTGATATGGTAAGATGGTGATGTAGATGGTGGGTAGAAATTTGATATATAATAAGATGGTGACATAGAAAAAACAGAATTAAAATTATGAACGGCTTGCTGATAATCTAATAGTATTTAGATGGTGGGTAGAAACCCAAGTTATATAATTAAAGTTTCATTGATAAGTAATTGGGTTATTTGTATTTGCAGTAAGATGGTGATGTAGGGTTGATAGATGTTCCTTGAATTTGATGTCTTATTTTTGGAATTCTCTTTAATTAATGGATGACAAAGACATTGACATGTGTACGCTAGGAGACATGTTAACTTATCTTCCAAAGGCATTTATGGATCTTTTTCGTTAGGGATGTATTCGGTGGGAAGCAACAGATGCAGTTTTATGTATTGACATTAACCACTAAATGTAAAATTATTTGCGTGGCCCATTTGATGGACAAGTGAGTAGCCAGTGCTTGACCCATGCCATGTGCACTGCGGACTCTGAGATTGACTTAATGAGGACGAAAGGTCCACAATGTGTTAGTCATGACAGCTAATAGAAATTACTTGCATGCAAAAAGCAATGAAACTATTAACTGGTACCTATATGCATCGCCGATAAGCAATATGCCAACCAAGAACATATATAGTATGACTATTATTATCATCATCATCTAAATCATAGAAAACTATACAATATCATGGATCTTGGGGACAGAATGATACCATTGATATTATCTATTTAATTAATGAATATAGTGATGTGTACCAAATTGCCTACCAAAAGGGATGGCACCTCCAATTCAGATATTTATAAAATGAATTTGTAGTTGAATTTCAACCTGTCAGAGCTTTGCAGTAGATATCAAATACTTCATCTAATGGAGCATGATTTCTCGTTCCGTCATCTTTCCTTGCATACAACAACTGCTTTCCTTTGAACACAAATATCTCCCCTGATCAAAAGAAAATAACAGTGAGCAAATTG
Source organism: Chloranthus sessilifolius (assembly GCA_021018995.1). NCBI lineage: Eukaryota > Viridiplantae > Streptophyta > Magnoliopsida > Chloranthales > Chloranthaceae > Chloranthus > Chloranthus sessilifolius. The sequence continues at coordinate 101,299,456 of CM037589.1, forward strand.
GTTTAGTAGTTACATGACTTGAAGTTAGTTGAGTTTCAAAACAAAATGGTTTTCAAATTGGGAGGGAAAGAACAAGCCTGTTGTAAGACACTACTCTTATCATCGAGAGTGGCACCAATGGTATAGTTCTTTAAAGCTTTCTGCAGAGACTCAAATCTTGAAAACACTTTGGCTTGTCATATGGCAGTTGAAAAGAAAAAAGAACTAATGGCTCATATTGTATCTAGATATGACAATTACTTCACAGAAAATGTATACATAAACATAAAAGAACTTACACTGGCTGGGTTGAAGAATGTATGGCCAAAACCGTAATATAAGCCCAAAACATCATAGGCCTGAAAAGAGTTAGTCCATAAGACCTCTAATGCGGGAACTTACTAAATGCAATGTTAGGGCTGAGATTAGGATTAAAATTAATTTAATTAATTAAAAAAATAACAATTTCTCATAACAAGTTACCACGAAAAATTCTAGAAATTCAATTAGGTGATTTAATTCCGACCCAAAATAGCATTACTTTAATGTGTTCCCTATCGTGGATCTAGAAGACTAGAGCTCTTATGAACGGCTAGATCGCCGATAGTTTTAGGGCGACGAACGAACTCACGCGCGGGTTCTCTCAATACCAAATAAAATTAAAAGACTAATAATGATTTATGATGAAAAAATAGGCTGATTTTTTATTTTATGAAATAAATAAAATAATTAGGATTATGCTACTTACGCAAACCGTAGATCTAAAGAAGATAGAGATGGAAGAGGAGTTGGTCTCGCACCAAACCGCAAGCGGGAATCGAAAAATCGCTCTCCGTTTTGAGATAATCACACCCTCATGAAAGTTTAGAATTCTCAATTTTACATAAACAATTTTCATTAACCAAAAAGTTATAATAAAAGTCTTTACAAGCCTTTAAATAGGCTAACTAATGCATAAAATTAGAAATTGTAGTATAACTCTAATTTCTAATTCAAATAAAAGATATATCATAATTCTTCTAAAAAAGTAAAGTCCTAAAACAATAAAGAAACTAATCCTATTTCTAATCAAAGAAACAACTCTTATTTTCTAAAATAAAATAATAAAAGAGACTAATCATAATTCAATTAGGATTCTTGAAATTCGTCACTTTCTGTGTAGCTTTCAAAAATTGACAACAACTTCTTCAATACTTGTCAGAATTGCACGTTTTTTGGCTCGTTGGAAAGCTACGTTGATAAGTTTTCAAATATGATCAATTTCACATCAATCTGATTTTATTTGACACTTCAAAATAGGTCAAATATAAAAGTGACGAGACTGAAAGTTGAAGACTCTAATAAATTTTGGATTTTCTTCTTTTTGATCAAATGGGTCTTTAACGGACCTTTTTTAAAAACTCATTAGCGGGTCCACTTTCTCTTTGGAAGTCTCTTCTTTATCCGACCACGATTCAAACAGGCGGATCTAAAGTTCGCCTCAATCCCCTCTACTTTGAAAAAGTTCGATCTCGAACTTTGGTTGGCATGAATATTTACAATCGCAATCACAAACAATATATAGGTAATCTCGATCAGAAGTGGCTTGAATCGGACGTCCCCATCAACTCTCCCCGGGTTATAAGGATGCATTCCCAATGAATACTGGTTGTGATAGAGCTCCAAGAGATCCAGGTCAATCTACTAAAACTCTTGTGTAATCCACGTATTCTCTGAATCACTCTTGTTCTTCCACTTGACTAAATACTTCTGAAGTCCCCCTTGGTTTGTGGACACAATCTGATCTTCCAGTACATTTTCGATGGTCTCACGAGTTTGTCAAGTAGGTGTGGGTAGTGGTGTGGGTAGGAAAATTATTGGTTCATCAAATGTAGAAGGCTCAAAGGGATTGACAGGGATGGTTGAAGGGCCATTAAATGGAACAAGGTCCTCCACGTTGAAAGTCGTGCTAATCCCAAAATCTGGCGAAAGATATAAGATGTAACCATTAGAACCGGTACGCTTCAAAATTTGATAGGGTTCAGTACCGCGAGCTTGTAACTTCTTCGCAACTTCTTGTGGGAATCACTCAAGCCTATTCCAAACCATCACAAAATCTGTAATAGCCCGAAAAATCACGCTAAACTATGACCTCGGGATCCGTGCCCGATCGGTCATAGGTTTGACCAAATGGAAGTCCAACAGTTAGTATGTGGTGTAATGAACGGACGAGATGTGATAAATAGAATGCCTATGTGGTGTGTGTTGTGAAGGTGTAGTCGCATACACCTACCGCGGTGTACGTGCTCAACACATAAGTGAGAAAGAGGATAAAAGGGTTTAATAGCCCTAAAAAAATCAAGAGTTTGGTTGTTGAAGGAGAGTAAAGAAGAGAGAGAGAGAGAGAGAAGTAAGAAAGGAGTTATTACAACTGATTGGAGGGGGGATTCAAGCAATAAAAGCCGGATTCAACCCGATTTGGATCTGTTAGAGCCAAAGCTGGAAACCCTAGCCTTCCAACCACTGGATTGAAATCAACTTGAGATCTATTCAAGGTAAAGTTTTTGTAAATAAAATACATAGATTATAGGGGTTAAGTTGTGGTTGAAAGTGGGCTAAATTATAGGATAATGGGCTAGAAAAATAGAACAAAAAGTGTGGAAAAAGGATAGGGAAGAACAGCTCGAAAAGGAGTTGAATCTGACAATTTCGATTAATCGAAATTGGGTTTCGATTAATCGAAATTGGGTTTCGATTAATCGAAATTGGGTTTCGATTAATCGAAATTGGATTTCGATTAATCGAAATTGGCCAAGAAGTTGAAAAGTCAGAAGACCCAGATTTCGATTAATCGAATTTGATTTCGATTAATCGACTTTGGATTTCGATTAATCGATTTGGGGATCGATTAATCGACTGAGAACCTCCAGTGGACCCCAGGGGTTGGAGGAAATGGCTCGAGGAAAAATCGACTAATCGAAATGGGATTTTGATTAATCGATTTTAGTTTTCGATTAATCGATATGGGATCGATTAATCAATTTGTGAAACTCGACTGTTCGAACTAAGAATCGACTTTGCAAAACAGAGAATTTCGATTAATCGAAATTACTTCGATTAATCGATATTGACCTTCGATTAATCAATTTTGGAATTCGATTAATCGACTGAGATAAATTATGTTGACTTTTGGGTTTGACTTTAAGATTCTTGGAGGGTCTTATACCTTCTTTATTGCATCCTTTGTGATGTGTTTCACCTGTTATGTGGTACCATAGGTGGTACGTGTGGACTAGTGTACAAGGAGCCACGTGGGACCTTGATGCATTGATCAAATGAAGACTTGAGGTAGGGAACACCTTGAACATGTACTTTATTTTACAAGAGCATGTATGTAGTGATATAGAATTCAATTCAAATGTTTATGTCTTAAGAAATTGTGAAAAGTGTGTGTGTGTGTGACATCCATAAGAGTAATCATAATGAGCCATCCCCAGGGGGTGAAGTAAAGAGATAAGAGCATCAGGTGTGATGCAAGTAAATGGATACATCCCAGGGATGTATCCAAGGATTGAATCATGTTTAATAGGGCCTAACTGATATAAGATAACACATTTACACGGTGAATAACTATATGTAAGGCACCGATATTTTTGTTATTTGAGGTTTGATAGGGTACCCCACCGACGTGGCGGGATATCCACGACTGACACGGCAGGATATCCGTGACCGATATGGCGGCGAAACCGTAGGCCAGTGCGGAGGCTTATCCGTACATAGTAAGCACACCCCAGGGGTGTTGATTGAGACAAGTGAAACCCCGCCACCAATCCCCAGGGGAAAGGGGCTTGGGTACTATTTGTATTCCCAGGGAATACGGTTAAAACTGTCTATATAGATGACGATGATGGGTATCTCATCGGGGCTCGATGCTATATTGCATAGGGATTACTTAAGTTGAAAGTTTAAGTTTTGCTTTAGGCCTTTTCAAAGATCATTCATGAATAAATGAAAACATAAGTAATGAACAAGAAATGAAATGCTTTTAACTGTTTTCATCAATAACTGCATAGACACATCATGCATGGCATATCATGGAATATATGTGAGTTATAATTTATATGTTCAACCGTGTTTGTTCCCTATTGAGCTAGGATGTAGCTCACCCTATAGACTATACGTCGCAGGTCCACTACTAGCATGCCAAGCCAGGAGACGGATCCAATGTCGGGACCTTCATGGCGAAGAGTTGGAGCCACCTCCAGAGGACTTCTTCTAGAGGACTCCGTTGTGCCACTTTGAGAGATTTTAGAGAGAGTTTTGTACGGCTTGGTATGTCAAGCCTTGATTTTGTTTAAAACCATGTATATAAGGAGTTGGGATTATTCTTTGGGGACGAACCATCCGTGATGATTTCTATCATCGATGGTTCGGATCGGTTCTCCATTCATGCAGAGGCATGAGGGTAGAACTGTCTTTTGGGGAGTTAATTAATATAGATTTAAATTCCGTAATTTCGTTTATTATACTTTTTGATGCTTGATATACCAGTGTTCCGTGCTTAGCTAAAGGGCACGGTCAAGATGATCGTGCTGATGGCACGGGTTTCGGGGTGTCGAAATCTGGGCTGTCACAGTTGGTATCAGAGCTAATTTCTTTTAGCAATTCTGACAAGGGTTCTTTCGTCAGAACATAGGGGCATCTGCTAACGAAACTTTAGTTTCAAATGCAGCCGCAAATGTCACCTAGGGGAAGAGGCCGACCAACCAAGGAAGCCAAAGGAGGAGAGTGGAGATGGTTACATCTCTCCTACTAAAAGAGTGCCTTTAGGAGGTACTGAGGCCCCAGGGGGCAGTAGTAGTAGACAACATGACGAAGAGGATCGAGATCGTCAGGATCAAGATCTAAGAGAACAAGAAAGATTGAGAGAAAGACAAGAAGATAGAGAAGAGCGACAAAGGATGATGCACACTATGGAGACTATGGCAGCTGCCATGGCACAACAAGCCGCATCCTTTGCAGCTCATGCGTCAAGAGAACAGCAGCCACCTACACCACCAGGACACTGCGTTGCTGTGCCCTCATCTTTTCTGAGTTTAGGAGGATGAGACCTCCTTCATTTTCTCGGGCAGTGCATACCATGGTCCGAGAATTGGCTAATGGAGATGGAAAAAGTCTTTAGCGTGCTGACATGCACGGAAGATGAGAGTGTGAGATGGGCAGCTTACATGTTGGATGGGGAGGCTGGGCCTTGGTGGAAGTCCGTGATACGGACTCGGGCTCAGGAGACCCCAGAGTTGCCTTGGACTTGGGAGGAGTTTGTTGAGGAGTTTGTTGAGGAGTTCAACAAACAATATTTTCCGGAAGTGGTGAGGAACCAGCTTGAGATACAATTTTTACAATTAGTGCAAGGGAGAATGACAGTGAGGGAATATGGGGTAGAGTTTCTACGACTTGCCCGTTTTGCTCCGGATTACGTCGCTACTGAAGTGATGAAGTCCAAGAGGTTTCAGCAAGGTTTGAAGCCTGAGGTTAGGGGAGGCGTAGCTCCATTTCAACTAAGGACCTATGAAGAGGTCATGAGTAAAGCACTGGTGGTTGAAGAGGAGAATACAAATAGATATAGACAGAGAGAGCAACAGAGGGGAGGAAATGAACAAGGAAGGACGGGGGCCTACGAACCGGTGAACAAAAAGCCGAGGTTCATGGCCCAGAATCAGAGACCACAGTTCCAAGGGGGTTTCGGAAGACCGGCACAACAACAACAACACCAACAGAGGTTTCCATTACTTGCGTCGGGGAGACCTATTCGCTATGAGAGCCCTGCCATGTCTACTGGCGCCATTGTCACATAGGGTTCTCGTACTGTTTCTTCCGCACCTTGGGAGACTTGCGCAAAGTGTGGCAAGCCTCATAGGACGGTGGACTGTAGATCGGGAACTAGGGGTTGTTTTCGATGTGGCAAGGTGGGCCACTTAATCAAGGATTGCCCCGAGACGGATAAGAGAAAGACGGTTTCAGTTGCAGCACCACGACCAATTCAAGCAAGGAAACCGATCGTCCAGGGGAGAGCCTATGCAGTCACTGCCCATGAAGCAGGGAACGTGCATGACGTCATCCAAGGTGAGATTTTATTTTTTTTATTAAAGAAAATTTTCATTTCATTAAAATCTTAGATAGAGAAGGAGCATGCATTAGAAATTATATAGATTCTTTTCTCAATACAAAAAGCTGTATGTGAATTAAGAGCGTAAATTGATGTGTAAATTATTGTATGTATGTATGTATACTATAGGTACTCTAAATATATATGAAAAAGGATGCTTCGGTGGATATGACGCTCGAGTGTTGATAGACCCTGGGTCTACCCACTCATTCGTTACTCCACGTTTCGCTAAGAAGATGAAGATTGTTCCAGAGACGTTGGATTTCATCCTATCTGTGTCTATTCCGACTGGAGAGTTAGTAGACACGGATTAGCTTGCAAATCCATCATTGTAGCAGTTCGAGACTTAGAGGTGCATGAACTAGAAGCAAAGTTGATACTGTTAGACATGCAAGGGTTTGATGTGATCCTTGGCATGGACTGGTTGTATGACATTGTGCAAACCGTCGATTGCAAGAATAAGGTAGTCATTTTCGCACCCAACACAAGAAGATCATTTCGGTTTCAAGGAGTGAGGTCATTATCATCATGCCATTGATCTCAAAGAAGGGTAGAAAATGATTAGAAAGGGTTGCAGTGGATACTTAGCTTTCTTAAAGGAGGACAAGGAAGAAAAGAAGGTCATTTCTGAGATATCAGTTGTGCGAGACTTCGATGACGTGTTTCTAGAGGAATTGCCTAGATTACCTCCAGAAAGAGAAGTAGAATTCGCCATTGACTTAGTACCAGGAACGGAGCCTATTTCAAAAGCACCTTATAGAATGGCTCCCGCTGAGTTAAAGGAGTTGAAGGAACAACTACAAGAACTTATGGATAAGGGGTTTGTTAGACCGAGCGTGTCTCCATGGGGAGCACCGGTCTTGTTTGTCAAGAAGAAGGATGGGTCAATGTGGCTATGCATTGACTATCGACAATTGAACAAACTCACTGTGAAGAACCGCTACCCTTTACCTAGAATTGACGATCTATTCGACCAATTGCAAGGAGCAAAGTATTTTTCCAAAATCGACCTGAGATCTGGGTATCATCAGTTGCGAGTCAAGGTTGAGGACATTCAGAAGACAGCTTTTCGGACACGGTATGGACACTATGAATTCCTTGTGATGCCGTTTGGATTAACGAATGCTCCGGCGTCGTTTATGGATCTGATGAACCGAGTGTTTAAACCACACTTGGACTCCTGCGTCGTAGTGTTTGTTGATGATATATTGATATACTCCAAATCCAAGACGGAACACGAAGAACATTTGAGGATTGCTCTACAGACGCTACGTGAACACCAATTGTACGCCAAACTCAGCAAGTGTGAATTTTGGTTGGAAGAGGTTAGCTTTTTGGGACATGTCGTCTCAAAGCACGGTGTCACGATAGATCCAGCTAAGATAGAAGCAGTAGTTAAATGGGAGCAACCAAAGACAGTGACCGACGTCCGAAGTTTTCTGGGCTTAGCAGGCTATTATCGACGTTTCGTTGAGGGGTTTTCAAAGATATCGAGACCTCTCACAAAGCTGACAAAAAGATTCAAGGTTTGAGTGGAGTGAGGCATGCGAGAAGAGTTTTCAAGAACTCAAAACGAGACTCACTTCGGCTCCAGTATTAGCGATTCCTTCAGGCAATGGAGGATACGCCGTGTACAGCGACGCATCATACAATGGCCTTGGTTGTGTGCTCAACCAACACAAGAAGGTGATAGCTTACGGATCAAGACAGTTGAAAGAACACGAGAAAAATTACCCGACTCATGACTTGGGCAGCGTGATCATTTTTTTCAAGATTTGGAGACATTACTTGTATGGTGAGACTTTTGAAATTTTCACCGATCATAAGAGCCTCCGATACCTCTTTACACAGAAAGAGCTCAATATGAGACAGCGCAGATGGATGGAATTCCTCAAGGATTATGATTGTTCCATACAATACCATCCAGGTAAAGTGAATGTTGTAGCTGATGCATTGAGTCGGAAAGGTTCAGCTCAGTTAGCTTCTTTAATTTTGGGTATGCACCGATGGAAATTATTGGAAGACCTGGCACTCTATGATGCGAATATTGAGTCAAAGGACACCGGATCCTTTTTGGCTAACATATCAGTAAAGCCAGTGATATTTGAGCATATCCACGATCTACAGATGAAAGATCCGGCATTAACAAAGATTCATCAAGACGTGAGTGAAGGCATCAGATCGGACTTCTCAGTAAAAGAAGATGGTTCCTTGTTGTTTAAAGGCCGTCTCTGTATTCCGGACAATGCCGATCTAAGACGAACGATTCTTGATGAGGCCCATAAGTCAAATTATGCTATCCACCCTGGTAGCACCAAAATGTACCAAGATTTGAAAAAGAACTACTGGTGGAGAGGACTGAAGCAAGACGTGGCCGAGTACGTGTCACGATGTTTGACTTGTCAACAAGTGAAGGTTGATCATAGACATCCTGCTGGACTATTGCAACCGTTATCAATCCCAGAATGGAAGTGGGAATCGATCTCAATGGATTTCATTGTTGGATTACCCCGTACTGCCAAGAGACACAATGCTATTTGGGTCGTCGTAGACCGATTGACCAAATCAGCGCACTTTTTGCCGTACAATACTACGTATACAGCAGGAAGACTGGCAGACTTATACATGAAGGAGATCGTAAGATCACATGGGATTCCAAGCAGCATAGTTTCAGATCGTGATCCACTATATACGTCCAAGTTTTGGAAGAAATTTCAAGAAGGAATGGGAACACGACTAGACTTTAGTTCAGCTTTCCATCCTCAAACTGATGGACAAACAGAGCGAGTGAACCAAGTAATAGAAGACATGCTCGTATGCATGCTTGATATGCAAGGATACTGGGATGAGTATCTACCGATGCTCGAGTTCGCATATAATAACAGTTTTCAAACGAGCATTGGCATGGCACCGTATGAAGCTCTGTATGGACGACGATGCAAATCACCTCTCAATTGGGAGGAAACAGGTGAAAAATTTGTGTTAAGACCAAAACTACTTGAAGATAACGCTACCGTCGTTCGAATTATCAGAGAAAGGTTGAAGACAGCACAGAGTAGACAAAAAAGTTACGTCGATATGAAGCGGACTAGTGTTGACTATAAAGTGGGCGAGCATGTGTTTGTGAAGGTGTCACCTATGAAAGGTGTAATGAGATTTGGCAAGAGAGGGAAGTTAAGTCCACGTTATGTTGAACCATTCAAAATTTTGGGACGCGTAGGTGAAGTTGCATACCGCATTGGTTTACCACCGCTGTTTGATAGAGTACATAATGTTTTCCACATATCGATGCTCAGAAAGTGCGTGAATGATCCGTCTCATGTGTTAGGAAAGCAACCTATAGAGATGTGTGAGGACATGAGCATGATAGAGGAACCAGTGGAAATCTTGGATTAAAAGGAACAAGTACTGCGCACTAAAGTGATTCCCTTAGTGCTTGTTCGGTGGAATAATCATCCAAAAGAAGAGGCTACTTGGGAACGAGAGGCCGATGTGAAAGAACAATATCCAGCCTTGTTTCCAACGACGTGAGAACTTAGTGTAAACCACAAACATGTTTGTGAAACCTCCACTATACGTGTAATTAAATGGAAAATTTGATCCAATCTGATTTGAGGAACAGAATTATACGTACATGATCAAGTATATACAACTCTATCGATGAACCACTTGATGGCATAAACTACCAAAAGAAATCAAAGAAACAAAGAGATTGAATTTCTGCATATACCAATGACTGGAAATTGAAAGGAGAGTTAGAATATACATAGAAGACAAATTTCGACTGGCATATACCAGTGACTGGAAATTGAAAGGAGAGTTAGAATATACATAGAAGACAAATTTCGATCGATCGAGTTGGAATCTTGATTAATCGATTTTGGATTTCGATTAATCGAACTAGATTTCGATTAATCGATTTATAAAAAGGACTTAAAAGAAATTGAATTCAGATGTACGATTTCGATTAATCGACTGGCTCGCGCCAGTGAGCTCAAAAATTTAAAATTTTAAACAGATACGATTTCGATTAATCGAAATGGTTTCGATTAATCGAATTTGACTTTCGATTAATCGATTTGGGAAATCGATTAATCGATTTTACGCGGCTTAACCTAGTTTTGAATCTCGATTAATCGATTCTGAATTTCGATTAATCGAGCCGAGGCCTATATATAAAGATTTGGGGATTCATTCCCCATTCGAAATTATTTTTGCTTGAGATTTTTGGGCGTTTCACCTTCTTCCTCTTCTCCGACAATCCGGTGCCCTAGGGTTCCCTTTTTCCGGCGGTTTTCGGCTCGCATCGCCATCAAAACCTACGGTAAACCCTAATTTCGCACTTTTCTTTCAAATTTGAACTAGATAAGCCCTAGATTTTCTAAGAATGCCGCCCAAAACCCGTTTATCTTCGAAGAAGGCGACTTCTAAGTTGCCGGTTAGGCGTAAGAACGCCGCACCACCACCACCTACCCCATCGCCGGTGAGGACTCCATCACCGTCGGAATCGGAGACCACCTCCGGTTCGGCCGAAGCGTCTCTGTGAAGTCTTCCGCGAGTCCACCCCCATGCCCCCACCACCCACCAATGTAATACAACCAAATGAATGGTGGGCGGCCAAGACCTTTGAGGTCGAGTACGTCATCGACCCTACCCTATTCACCGATCCCGATGTGCCGGGCGAGACCCAATGGGCTCGAAATTACCTCACCAACGCCGGTCTCGGCAACCTTCTCAAACCAATCCGGGGTTCTTACTACCCTAGATTGGTTAGACTCTTTTACCAAGGGCTAATCGATGGCCCTACCGATGATTGCATTATAACCAAGATCGAGGGTCATCTATACACGATCACTCGTCGCCACATCCACGAGGTACTCGAGTGTTACCTCGATTTCACCCCCGAAACTACCCTCTTTCCGCCTTTTGAGGAAGACCCCCGCTTTGAAGAGGTCATGACCCGCATGACTAACGGCAAGAAGGGGTCGGGCTCCTCCATTAAAAGGGTTGACCTTCCACACTATATGTGGATGCTTGATTCAATAATCAAGTGCAACCTTTACCCTATGCGCCACGACACCGAGCGCGTGGACAAAGTGCAACACGCACTTTATGCGGCTCTCGTGGCGGTGGTTCGCATACAATGGTCATCCTAGAAGGGATGAAATACATCAAGGGCAAGTTAATGAAGGGCAACATGCGGCCCAAGGAGAAGATGCCGTATGCTCGGCTCATCTCGAGCATGTTGGAGTGCTACTCCGACGAGCCCTCCTACACCATCTCACCTCACGAGGTGAGGGCTACGGATCGCGTGAAGACGTTTACGAAGTCTTCATGGACCCGTAGCTACAACCTTCTAAAGCGGACCTGCCACTCGGGTCCCGCTCCGCCCCAGCCCAGCAGAAGCACCGCCACCACCCCACCACCTCGGCGGGACCCACCGTGGGTAGCACACCTATTCCCAGAGCCATCCGTGGAGAGGGTTCCTCCCACACGAGCCTCACCGACGCCACTTGCCCACTTCGCCATGACACCCACCTCATCCTACGTCGGGCCGTTTCATACAGGCCGACCATCGAGGTGTTGGCCCGTATGGAGGCCAACAACGAGAGGATGAACCGGCGGATGGACTTCCTACTCTTCCACACCCTCCGCCACATCTACCCTACCGACTACCGCCGCTACCTCGCCCAGGAGGAGGAGTGGACGGCCGGACGCACCGCCTTCCATAGAGGACCCGTCTTCCATCCCACCACTACAGACGCGGCTCCTTCCACATCTGCCTCCGCTCCGCCGACTGAGACGCTTCCACATGACGAGCCAGCTCCTGACCACCGGCACCCATAGTTCCTCCTGAGGAGGAGCAGCCCGCTCCAGCACCAGACCAGCCTGGCGAGGGGATGGCATGAGCCATACTTTACTTTTTATCTTGATTGTATAGAAAATAATTGTTGTAATGACATTTAAATTAATGTAACCAGTTGTATAAATTTTCTGTTGATCAATATATATCTTTTGTTACTCCTACGACTGTTGTCTTTTATACCACGTATGTATTTTTGTTATAATTCGTGTAACTTCACTGGACCACCTCACCGAGAATGTGAGGGGGGAGTGACCCAGACAGACACACCTCACCGTATGTATTTTCGAGGACGAAAATTCCCAAGGTGGGGAGGATGTAATAGCCCGAAAAATCACGCTAAACTATGACCTCGGGATCCGTGCCCGATCGGTCATAGGTTTGACCAAATGGAAGTCCAACAGTTAGTATGTGGTGTAATGAACGGACGAGATGTGATAAATAGAATGCCTATGTGGTGTGTGTTGTGAAGGTGTGTGATACACCTACCGCGGTGTATGTGCTCAACACACAAGTGAGAAAGAGGATAAAAGGGTTTAATAGCCCTAAAAAAATCAAGAGTTTGGTTGTTGAAGGAGAGTAAAGAAGAGAGAGAGAAGTAAGAAAGGAGTTATTGCAACTGATTGGAGGGGGGATTCAAGCAATAAAAGCCGGATTCAACCCGATTTGGATCTGTTAGAGCCAAAGATGGAAACCCTAGCCTTCCAACCACTGGATTGAAATCAACTTGAGATCTATTCAAGGTAAAGTTTTTGTAAATAAAATGCATAGATTATAGGGGTTAAGTTGTGGTTGAAAGTGGGCTAAATTATAGGATAATGGGCTAGAAAAATAGAACAAAAAGTGTGGAAAAAGGATAGGGAAGAATAGCTCGAAAAGGGGCTGAATTTGACAATTTCGATTAATCGAAATTGGGTTTCGATTAATCGAAATTGGCCAAGAAGTTGAAAAGTCAGAAGACCCCGATTTCGATTAATCGAATTTGATTTTGATTAATCGACTTTGGATTTCGATTAATCGATTTGGGGATCGATTAATCGACTGAGAACCTCCAGTGGACCCCAGGGGTTGGAGGAAATGGCTCGAGGAAAAATCGACTAATCGAAATGGGATTTCGATTAATCGATTTTAGTTTTCGATTAATCGATTTGGGATCGATTAATCAATTTGTGAAACTCGACTGTTCGAACTAAGAATCGACTTTGCGAAACAGAGAATTTCGATTAATCGATATTGACCTTCGATTAATCGATTTTGGAAATCGATTAATCGAATCAGATTCGATTAATCGATTTTGGAATTCGATTAATCGACTGAGATAAATTATGTTGACTTTTGGGTTTGACTTTAAGATTCTTGGAGGGTCTTATACCTTCTTTATTGCATCCTTTGTGATGTGTTTCACCTGTTATGTGGTACCATAGGTGGTACGTGTGGACTAGTGTACAAGGAGCCACGTGGGACCTTGATGCATTGATCAAATGAAGACTTGAGGTAGGGAACACCTTGAACATGTACTTTATTTTACAAGAGCATGTATGTAGTGATATAGAATTCAATTCAAATATTTATGTCTTAAGAAATTATGAAAAGTGTGTGTGTGTGACATCCATAAGAGTAATCATAATGAGCCATCCCCAGGGGGTGAAGTAAAGAGATAAGAGCATCAGGTGTGATGCAAGTAAATGGATACATCCCAGGGATGTATCCAAGGATTGAATCATGTTTAATAGGGCCTAACTGATATAAGATAGCACATTTACACGGTGAATAACTATATGTAAGGCACCGATATTTTTGTTATTTGAGGTTTGATAGGGTACCCCACCGACGTGGCGGGATATCCACGACTGACACGGCAGGATATCCGTGACCGATACGGCGGCGAAACCGTAGGCCAGTGCGGAGGCTTATCCGTACATAGTAAGCACACCCCAGGGGTGTTGATTGAGACAAGTGAAACCCCGCCACCAATCCCCAGGGGAAAGGGGCTTGGGTACTATTTGTATTCCCAGGGAATACGGTTAAAACTGTCTATATAGATGACGATGATGGGTATCTCATCGGGGCTCGATGCTATATTGCTCGGGGATTACTTAAGTTGAAAGTTTAAGTTTTGCTTTAGGCCTTTTCAGCATCATTCATGAATAAATGAAAACATAAGTAATGAACAGTAAAATGAAATGCTTTTAACTGTTTTCATCAATAACTGCATAGACACATCATGCATGGCATATCATGGAATATATGTGAGTTATAATTTATATGTTCAACCGTGTTTGTTCCCTATTGAGCTAGGATGTAGCTCACCCTATAGACTATACGTCGCAGGTCCACTACTAGCAGCTGCCGCGGCTTCAGGAGACGCTGATCCCGGCGAGTCGGACCTTGCGGCCGGCGAAGAGTTGGAGCCACCTCCAGAGGACTTCTTCTAGAGGACTCCGTTGTGCCACTTTGAGAGATTTTAGAGAGAGTTTTGTACGGCTTGGTATGTCAAGCCTTGATTTTGTTTAAAACCATGTATATAAGGAGTTGGGATTATTCTTTGGGGACGAACCATCCGTGATGATTTCTATCATCGATGGTTCGGATCGGTTCTCCATTCATGCAGAGGCATGAGGGTAGAACTGTCTTTTGGGGAGTTAATTAATATAGATTTAAATTCCGTAATTTCGTTTATTATACTTTTTGATGCTTGATATACCAGTGTTTCGTGCTTAGCTAAAGGGCACGGTCAAGATGATCGTGCTGATGGCACGGGTTTCGGGGTGCCGAAATTCGGGCTGTCACAAAATCACCCTCTTGAAATTCTTTGAACTGTCTGTGAGAATCTGCAGAGAACTTGTATTTCTCATTTTTAAATTAATTATGTTTTTAATCTCAGCATGTAACTCATGAATGCAATATGCAAAAGTGGATACAGACTCTGATGACCTTTGAGGAATGGACATTGGGAGAAAATCTATGTGTATTCTAGTATTCGGCTTACCCTTCCACTGGATGAGATATGCCTGGTGTTTCTCAGATTGCATTCTCCTTGCAGTTCAAGTGTTATCAATTTTCGATTTACCTTTCTACTTAAGAAGATACTCTCGATATGCTTGGTGTGTCTTTACTTTAGTAACAAAATATGGATCTCCCAAAACTTTTTCATCTAACATCTTCACATATTGTTCAAGCAAGTATTTGGAAATCAATGAGTAGATAAGATTGGGCTCAAATGGATGGGCATCAAAGAATGGGTCTGAAGGTTTTGTTGCTGGACCTAAAAAAGGTGTATGTGCATCTACAGACTCTATATGCTCATGTGTAGGTGACACTATTGACACTAACGGCTCTTGTGTGAATGACTCAAGTGATACTAGTGGCTCATGTATACTCAACTCGATTAAATCGTGTGTACTCGCTTCAACCAAAAGCAAAGACTCTGGGGTACTTGATTCAATTGACCCTAATGGTTCTTTTGTATCCAGTTCGATAGACTCACGTGTATTCAATCCAATGGGCATCAACAAGTTGTGTACGCCCAACTCTACAGGTACCAATGACTCATAGGCAAGTGGTTTGATTGGTTCGTGTATACTCTGTTTGATCAATTTCAAAGATTCAAGTGCACTCGACTCTACCAACAACAAGGACTCATGCACAACTGACTCTACGAATACTAACAAATCACGCGTACATGACTTAGTCGAGTCACGCGTAGAGGTTAACTCAAGTGTGAGCGACTCAACATCACTACTCACAAGGGAAATAGAAGTCTCTTTAACACAAACTAGACTTTCATCAGCTTCTTCTCTCTCCTTGTCACTCAACACGGTACTAGGATCGTAAACTTCTTCCACTTCCCTATCCTCTGGCTCCTTAGGACTCACTCTTTTAGTCAATAAATTCGGAGTGGAAAATTTTGTAGGGCATTGGTATGCAAAGTGCCCAATTCCTTGACACTTATAGCACTTGTTACGACTATAAGGATTAAGGTTATCAACACTTACTCCTCTTGCTTTAGCAATTTGGAGATGCAGAGGAGTAATCACGGGTTTCGATGGTGGAACCCGTAAATTTGAGCTCCCTTTAATGTAGGTGCTCCTTGACTCAAGTTGGAAAGTTCGACTATGGTTTTGAGTATGACAGATTTTTAAATCCTCCTGCTGAGTTTGCAGTTAGGCCTGAAAGGCGGCCGCAAAATCAGTAAGAAGGACTTCTATCCTATCAAGATCCATGACGATGCAAGACAAAATTAGACAAATATTTATGCAAAAAAAAAAAAAAATTAGTAAACAAGCTAGACGAACAAACCCACGCAAAAACTAGACGAAAAAAACAAACAAAAGTCAGGCGAAAAAAATCAGACACAACAAGACGAAAAAAATTTCAAACAAAAGTTAGACAAAATTCCAAACAAAAGCCAGACAAAAAATTTAAGACAAAAGCTAAATGAAAATTTTCATAAGCAAGCCCGACGGTAAATTTCAGATGAAAGTCAGACGAAAATTTTTCAGACAAAAGCTAGACATATCTGAAATAATGATTTTTTTTTTTTTTGAAATAAACCCTAAAACCTATATGAATACTGAAATCCTAAAACTAAACTGACGCTCTGATACCAATTTGATGCAGGAACTTACTAAATGCAATGTTAGGGCTGAGATTAGGATTAAAATTAATTTAATCAATTAAAAAAATAACAATTTCTCATAACAAATTATGTAATAACCCTAAATTTCTGAAACAAACTTAACTGCTTTAGTATGCATGTCTGACACGAAAATCGAGATAATTTTAAATTTTATAATAATAATAATATTATTATTATTATTGATCTGTACGCGTGTGTAGTTATGTGCCACACATAACACGAATCTGTGACCTGATTAGTTCTGTGATAGAATACTGTGCACCTGAGTGTAGTGTATGTGCTCAGCACCGGAATTTAAATTAGGGAAATAGAAATATCATAGATATTTCTCTAGGTTAGCTTATAAGGGATGGGAGTTAGAATTCTTTACTCGTTTCCTTGCTTTTTTGTTTGATCTGGGCTAAGAGAATGGGGTTTTCGAAGATTTTCTTTTGTGAAACCAAGGTTAGAAGAACCTCTAAATCCTTCGTGATTTGATATTGGGTGTGAAAGAGGATACCAATCGACGTCAGTACGTCGTTTTTTGTTGGAATTAAATACCCACCTCTGTGTGTTGAAGTAGAGCCACACATCTATTTGTACGGATCGCAAACGGCAACGAATCTCCGATTCGGATCAAAACCCACATTGAGTCGCGATCAACGTGAACCAAGGAAGTGACCGTAATGAGGTGGGTTACTGGGTGCTTTACGTAGTCATAAGATGTCTTAATATAATTGCGGGTGTATTTGTGTGATTCAATGAAGATCATCAAGAATCAAAGTGAAAATGGATTAAAGTTAATGAACTGCATTAATGACAAAAACTATCATATCCGATCGATCAAGTTTGATATTTGATCGATCAAATTATAATCTGATCGATCAAACTGAAGGAATGATCGATCAAATTGTATAATACCTTATAGAACAGAAGGGTATATTTGAAAGTTGAAGCTCGATAAATCTGATCGATCGAATTTAGGATTGATCGATCAAATTAGAAAATGATCGATCAAAGTTGGAACTAATCGATCATTTTGAAAAAATGATCGATCTGATTGTATATAAACATATACAAACAGAAGGTTTGAAAATTTGAAACTGGGTTCTGAAGGTCGATCGATCAAATTTGAGGATTGATCGATCAAATTGAATAAATGATCGATCGAAATTCTCTATTCTGGCTATGTTGATTTATGGGATCCGATCAATCAAACTGAATAAATGATTGATCGAATTATGAATCTGATCGATCAAATAGGGAAATTGATCGATCGAATTCCCATGTTCTGTCTGTTTTGATTTTCGAGAAAAAACACTGCTGGACATTGTACCGGTTGACTTTCTTAGACCTCTGACACTTAGTACATGGTACGTATGGTCTAGGTTAAAACCGAGACACTTAAAGAAGCTTTGAAATTGCTTAGAAAGACGCGATTTAAGGTAGGGAAAATTCAACTTAACTTGCAATTAATTATGATCCATGGACTCATAGTATATGTATTCTGACGCATGTTCTGATTTTGTTTTCCAAAGCATGCCTTGCATATAAATAAAATTTCTGCCATCTTTGATTTCTTCTATCTATTTTTTGACACCTGATTCCTGAGATTATGTGATATGCATTGATTTAAAGTTCATGTGATTAATTGCACCGACACGGCAGTATACCCATGACCTGCACAGCGGGATATTTGTGTATCTGATCTATAATCTCTGACACAAGTTGCTCCCATTACGCAGAGGCTTGTTGCATTTTTTAAAGTTGTTTATTGAACGACGATGGTCGGGGTTACCCATCGATAAACATCTGACTACCATGTACTATATTCACGGAAGTTATTTAAATATACAATTAAAGTCATTTAAATACTGTATACATAGCATCTGAAAACTCTGAGAATAAATTTGTTTTCTGGTATTCTGCATCTGTTCTGTCATTTAAATCTCTGCATCTGTTATCTGATCTTTCTATCTAAAATATCTATTCTTGATCATTTGTTCTAAGATATGTTCTGCAAACCATTTTTTACAGTTTAGATGTAATTTAATTGAGTTTCTTCTATTGAGCTTAGATGGTTAGCTCATCCCTAACTTTATGTCATTAGGTTTTGAGGCTCGGGCTCCTAGCACTGAGAACGATCCTGACTATCAGCTTGAGGCTGAGGAGGAGGAGGATATCGATATCCCTGCGGACGAGCACTACCCGTAGTTTGGATACTTGGGCTTGTTTCGTATTTTTGAGAGTTCTGTACTTGATATTTAGAATTATCTGGTCTGGTGGCCACTCTATTTTCTATTATTTATCTGTAGGTTTATTTTGATACATTATTGTGGTATACATCTTATTGCAACCATTATTGGGAGCCATTATTTTGGGTGATGGATGTCCATCACCAGTGATTTTTCTCGATTCCTTTTTGAGGATATATATTCTTTTTATTATATATATTATTTCTCTTTTATTAAAGTGCCTTATTTAATGACTTTATCTGCCTCTAGATAATGTCTACTCTGAGTTCCGCTACACGAGCAAACATTCTTATGTTTGTTCTGGGGGATCATTAGTGACGATGATCTTGATGGCACGGGTTTCCGGGTGCGAAAATCCGGTCTGTTACAAATTATCATAAAAAATTCTATAAATTTAATTAGGTGATTTAATTTCAATCAAAACAGCATTACTTTAGTGTGTGTTCCCTATCTTGGATCTAGAAGACTAGGGTGTTTATGAACCGTCAGGTCTCCGATAGTTTTAGGGCGTTGAATGAAATGGCAAGTAGGTTCTCTTAATACCAAACAAAATTAAAAGGCTAATAATGATTTGTGATGAATAAATAGATTGATTTTTTATTTTATTAAATAAATAAAATAACTAGAGTTATGCTACTTACACAAATCGTAGATCTAAAGAAGATAGAGATGGAAGAAGAGTTGGTCTTATACCAAATCGCAAGCGAGAATAAAAAAATTACTCGCCGTTTTGAGAGAATCACACCCTCATGAAAGTTTAGAACTCTCAATTTTATATAAGCAATTTTCATTAATCAAGAAGTTATAATAGAAGTGCTTACAAGCGTTTAAATAGGCTAACCAATGCATAAAATTAGAAATCGTAGTATAACTCTAATTCCTAATTCAAATAAAAGAAATATTATAATTCTTCTACAAAAATAAAGTCCTAAAACATTAAGGAACAAATCCTATTTCTAATAAAAGAAACAACTCTTATTTTCTAAAATAAAATAATAAAAGAGACTAATCATAATAATTGAATTAGGATTCTTGAAATTCGTCACTTTCTGTGCAGCTTCCGAAAACTGATAATAACTTCTTCAATACTTATCAGAATTACACGTTTTTTGGCTCGTTGGAAAGCTACTTCGATAAACTTTCAAATATGACCAATTTCACATCAATCTAACTTTGTTTGACACTTCAAAATAGGTCAAACATAAAAGTGACGAAATTGAAAGTTAAAGACCCTAATAAATTTTGGATTTTCTTCTTTTTGATCAAACGGGTCTTTAACGGGTCTTTTTTAAAAGCTCATTCGTGAGTCCACTTTCTCTTTTGAAGTCTTCTCTTTATCCAACCACGATTCAAACAGGCAGATCTAAAGTTTGCATCAATCTCACTGTTACAAAAGAAATTATACTCACCGGCTGGCCAATATAATGATCGTTACCTTACATTCCGGGTATGCATAAAGGCAATCTAGTAGAAATGAAAGTTGCCCTAGATAACATCAAAGACAATTGAATTAGCTTCAAAGAACAAGTACATTTATGAGAAAAAAATCTAGCATATAAGAAACCTATTTTCTAAAAGTTTCATGATCGATTCTAAATAGGAAATAGCCATCAATTTTTAGTCCATACTTTTTTTAGGGTAATGATCAGCTACAAGGAAAGAAATTGTACCTCCGATTAAATTCCTAGCCATCCGATTTAGGGATTCAATTCAAACTCTAAATTGATCTAAGTAATGGGAATAATATATCATAATTGAATTAGATCTAAGAAAAAAATCCATAATATAATCAAAGATGAGTAAAATCTAACCTAACTACGCTAGATTAAGGTAGATTTATAAGGTATCCACCTCGACGCTAACGTTGAAGGTTGAACGGTGGATCCGTCTTTGACAGTTCACTACCCTGATATTCATCTCCAAAAAATACCATTAACTTAATGCTTAGGGAAAAGGTCCCAAAGGGTTTCTTAGGGATTTTGAGAGAACTCAGAGTCAAAATGGTGGACCAAAAGTAAATAATGGTCGATATTCTTAGCTTTGCTCTTATAGAGATCTAACAAATGATGTTAGAAATTGGTGTATGAATTTCAGATTCTGTGTGCCAATTAAACCAACTCACAAAGTTGAAACAAATAGAAGTGTCTCGATTGAAGGATATGGTACCTCTACCGGGGTTGGGGTGTCTACACCCACAAATTAGTAATGGCAATTGAAGCCCAATTTGCTGAATGGGTTCTACTGTATAATGCATCCGTATGATAAAAGATGGATGAAGTTCATTTTATAGGGGTAGAGTTTATTAACTGCTGAATAGAAGTACGAAGGCCTATACACTAAATAATGACCGATTTTTACTGCAAGATCCATCAAAAACTTCAGCGAGATTTTGATGCCCTCTTTTTTACTCTTTTATTATTGTGGTGTGAATGAAAGCAGATGAAGCATGTTTTACACTGCGCAATGATTTAAAGTCTGGTTTTTATGGCTTATAATAAAGGGAACATGATGCGAGAGAAATAATAAATCACAATTATGACAATAATTTGAAAACTCAAGTACCCTACTCAAAATTCAGGCATAGTTGGACTGAAATTTAGTTTTTCCTGCAATTAGGTTTTGATTTGGCCCAAAACTCTGCAAAACAAATTATTCGAGAAACTTGACGTGTAACTCATCAAACCAGATCAAAGATATGACAAATTGAAAAAAAATAAAAAATAAATAACTCAAATGTCCTGAACATTTTATGAAACACACTAAAAACTTGAAAGCTTGTCCGTGTCAATAGCAACTTGCCTAAGTTCTTGTGGCGTGTTATCATTATGATGGAAACTATAGGAGACAGGATTACACATTCAAAGAGAACTAACTGCAAAGCTGATAAGCATAAAATAAATACTAACCCATGATTGTTGCTAGCAAACTGTTCCCGTTCATCCAAAATTAGAATCACATCATAGACATCCTCAAATTGCAACTAAAATTATATTGATTTATATTTTAAAAAATCAATCAAACTTCAAAAAGAAAAGGAAGTAAAATTAATGTTTAGAAGATATCCTCCACACAGTTCGGCCTCCACTTGCAGAATTGAACTTGGCAACAAATGATCGAGATGTTAATGAAATCCGAGCTGATGAAGTGAAATCGACAGAAAACCCTAAATTTATAACAGGTATAGAAAATTAAAGTTCGATGGGAACAGATTTTCTCTTCTAATCAAGATGATAAGAAAATAAAATGGTAGATAAATCGAAAGATCCATTCCCCAATAATAAAAATAAGAGAAAACGAATCAAAACTAAAAAAAACTAAAAAATAAATTAGAATTGAGATCAAATAGCAGCAGATTTGTACCTTGTTGATGTATAATCGACAAAAAATTGGCATAGGAGTGCTCAAATCGCAGCAGATCTGAACCTTGTTGAAGTATAAAATCACAGGCAGAAGATGACCGAGAACCCTAGATCAACTCACCATACAACAAAAACCCCTAATTCCATGGCACTCGAGTCGTAGAAGAGGGAAATAAGGAAGTGAAGGAAGAAGGAAACAAAAGGAATAGGTATTGGCGCTCGATTTCGATTGTCTTAAACCTGATCGATTAAGCTCAAACCGATTTGGATATTCTCAAACCCAATAGATTCAGCTCAAATTGATTCGATCGTCTCAAAGCCTAGTTCAACCCATTAGAGCCGAATATACTTGCTTTAACAGACCCACCTTCTCCTTGCTAACTCATTCCAAAGCAGGATTGACCTGCTCTAGCAGCTACTTTTGTGTCTCTATTGCTGCCGTGATTCTCGGTCTTTGATACTGATTATGGTTGCTGGCTTGCTGCTGATTACTGTTGTTTAAGACTAATTTATTGCTGATTTCTGAACTTAATGTGTTATAATACTGATCTTGTGTTGCTGCTTTAAAAAAGTATGATGCTTAATATTTTTTAACCCATTGAAAGTATGATGCTTAGTAAAGGTGCAGAAATCAGTCATATAAGGCGGTTTTGAATCAGTGTTTTTACAAAGTTTTCTGGCCAGAATTGTGCTCATTATCACAGTATCGTGGCTGTGTTTGTACTCAGAAATAAAATTTGTATTTTAATGCAATAACAATAGATTTTAAACTCTTTAATTATTGTGGGTTCCGGTCTATGTCAAGGGGTGTAAGCGCTGCGCTAATTGGGTTCTGATTTTTGTTTAATGGCATCCTATTTACTTTTAAAACACAAAAAGGTGTAGGCTTGGTCATGGAAGATAGTATGATATTGAGTTGACTTGGTCTAGTTGCAATGACTCGACCAAAATTGATACAATCTATATCACCTAACTTTATGTTCTCATTCAAATTCTAAACAGTTTGAAATTCAATTTCCACACATCCTCATTTAAATTCAATTTCCACACATCCTCATTTAATGATCCAATTTTTCAGTTCGCACAAAGCCTGTTACAAGCTCTTTCTTATTCTTTTTATTTAAAAGTAAACTTGGTTTTAACTGGCATGCTCAACTCCCGGTCTCCTAATATAAAGTATAAACCTTGATTTACATTCTTGCATATTAGTCTATGTTTTTAATTATTTATTAGTTGTATATTAGTCTTACGTGTCGCTTAATTATTTGTAAGTTATATAATCTGTATAGAATAGTAGAAAACAAAAGAGACCAACATATTATAATTTTGTCAAAAAAAATTATGACGGATCTACAACATAACAAACCAAACTATCAATCAAAATCCATTAAAAATTATTAATTTAAAAAAAAAAGAGCCAAAATTCGACTCACTTGCAGCTCCATGCTACTTCTTCTTTGCTCCTTTCTCTTTCCCCTTCTTAACATTCCCAAATCCTCCCTTCTAAACCTGAAGGAAAGGGAAAAAAAAAAAAATCTATAGCATTAGCATCATAACAAAACCACATGGAATTAAAAATAAAAAATCGCATCACGAAACAAAACAAAACCGATAAAAAAAGAAATTGATAAAAAAAAAAATTATAACAGATCTACAACATAACAAACAAAACCATCAAACAAAATCCATTAAAAATTATTAATTAAACAAAAAGAAGCCAAAATTCGACTCACTTGCAGCTCCACGCCTCTTCTTCTTCCTCCTTTCTCTTTCCCCTTCTTAGCATCCCCCAAATCCTACCCGTTCCAAATCTGAAGGAAAAAAAAAAAAAAAAATCTATAACATTAGCGTCAGAACAAAACCCCATGGAATTAAAAATAAATAAAACCTCATTACGAAACAAATCCAAATTGATCAAAAAAGAGATTGATAAAAAAATTTATGATAGATCTACACACTACGTCAAAAACATCTAAAAAAGACAGAAAATAAGACTTTTTTTTTTCATCCTAAAATTAGACAATCTATATTCATCTTAAATTTAGTAATAGGGCGGCCATGTCCTAATTGATGTTGTGAAAATTAAGGACGGTTAATAAAACCGTATAAGCCGTCTTATTATCACGATAATAATACCCATAAAAATAAACACCACTCATTATCATGCTCGTTATAAACTAAAGCCCAAATTAAATCGTATCTATATAGCTTCCTCTCCCTCTCTCTCTCTCTCTCTCTCAAAAAATAAAACCTTCCTCTCCCTCCCTCATCCCGTCTCTTCCTCTCCTTCTCCATCTCTCTCATCTTTCTAAAAAAACCCTATAGTTCTATCCCGTCGACTCGGCTTCGACTACCATTGCTGCCGGCTTCGACCACCATTGTTGCCGGCTTTGACCACTATTGCTGCCGGCTTCGACCACCATTGTTGTCGATCTTTGAAAGTATATATTTTTTTTGTTATTTAATTTTTTTTTCTAAAATTTTTTTATAGATTTGAAATAATCTTGATGGGGTTCGATCTTGCTGGCTAATATCTTTCACATTTGAAAGCCATGCTATCTATTGGGGTTCGATCTCGCTGGATTCTTCCAGAGCAAGGAGTTTTGACCGATATCGAGCGTTTTCTGGCTAGTTGGGAGGCGACCTTTCAGAAAAGCGCCTTCGCCTCTTTTAGGTTCGATGTCTTGTGTTTTGTTAATATTTTATTATTTTTCTTCTTCATTTATGTCCTCTTTTGTAGATTTGTTTGGATTAGGTCTGAGATTTGGTGGAATTGTAGGTTTTTTCTTGGTTTTGGTGATTGAAAAAATATGTGAATTTTAGGTTTAATGGAATATGAGGCTTATGAATTACTCTTATGCCCTCCGATTTATGTTGAAATCCGACTTGCTTAGGACACATCCCTGACCCATAAAACTCTATGCCAAGGCCACGTGCCCTTATAAGACAACAGCTTCACACCCCAAAATGAATGCTCCCTGAGACCTTAGTTTCTCTTGTAAATTTTCTCTAGGACACATCTCTCACACGCTGCTCTCCCTCTGCATCTTCATCTCTGCTATCACTATAGTTCATCTTGCCAAATCTCTTGCTGAAAGTTGTCAGACTCCTCAACCCTCTCTCGTTGAAAGCTGTTGGAAAGCAAAAGCATCTCAAGATTCTTTATATATACCATTGTTTACGTGTTGATTACCTGGAACATAAATGTGCTTTGGTCTGCAAAAATGGTTTTGGGGCTTTCTTCAAGTTCAAGCAAGAAAACCATCCTAAAGTAGGAACAACCATCTAAAAAGTGGCCAAGGATAATAAACCTACATCGCATTATCCATAAACTTTTAAAATATCACATGCCTCCAAGTGTCAAAAGGTTTCCTTAAATCGACACCACTAACACATGGTTCATTTGTTTGTTTGTTTGTTTATTATGTTGTGAAATTTGTGTTTCTTTGTTTCTTTGTGTATTATGCTGTGAAATTTGTGTTAGTTAGTTAGTTTGTTTGTTTATATCTTTTGGTGATTATGTGAATTACTAAGTTGTTGGTTTGTTTGTTTATTTCTTTTGTTGATCATGTGAATCATTAAGTTGTTAAATTGATGTCAGTCAAGGACAAGACCCAAAAATTATAGTGGGATAGCTAGTTAACTTCCACATAACTCCTCAGTCAACACAAACACTTGGAAAGGAATAATGGGGTTTGTTGAGAAATTAAGAGTTCTTATATGAATTTTGATGTTATTTTATTTAATCTAGATTTTAGAGAATATTTACTAAATCCACAAGATAGAGGAATCTGAATTAATGAGTAAATTCCTGTGAATTTATGCTTCAAAGAGATACGAGAGCACAACCCAAAGCAAGCCCTAAAACCACCTAGGACACATCATTGCCCAAGCAAAACAACAGGATTCGGCCACTGCCCCCAACAATGCCTCTAGAAGAAAGAGGAAGATAAGCTCACTGGATTCTTCTCATGTTGTCCACCGTAGCATCCCACTGGTCCCTGGTAGTGCTCATCTGGACCTGCTCTCAGATCATCTTTCGGTTTCAGGTTTTTCACTTGCTCTTGCCAATAATGTGACGAAATCTTATTGGCATAGGGAGTTGGACCCAATATAGCTATCAGCTTTTCCTATGTAGGCATGTTCCTTTGGGCTGAGACATGTTTCTATGATGGATTTCCACTTGGTCAATTTAGATTGGCCACATATATATGTATGCCATAAGGCATAATGTTGGGACTTACCTGGTGAATAAAACTTTCAAACGAACTTTTGAAAATCTTCAAGAGAGAATTTTCAAATGCACCTACTACTTGTTATATATATTAGTGTAATTTTGTATATTTGTGGGTGAGTGCTTGTGATATTTTATGTATTCATTCATTTTCTTCTTTCTTATCTCATATTTTTGCCTGCAGATTTCTCAATTAAGCCTGACCTCTAAGAAAATCATTCACTGTTATAGAAAGCAGCCACAATGTAAACCATAAGTTTGTCGTAGTGTCTTTGTTGACTGGCATTCAACAAAATGCAATGGGGTATTTTGCCTAGCTCATTCTATTTCATCTTTACTTGTTTTTTTTTATTATCTAAAAGAGTCTAATCTGATATATTTGTAATAGAAAACAAGGCAGGAGCATGTTGACATCATTACATTTTATAATGAGATATTTATTCCAGCCGTGAAGCCTTTGCTAGTGGAGCTTGGCCCTTGTTGTGCTACTCAAAAAAGCAAGAATATTCCTCTAGACAACAATAATGCTGATGGTACTTGTTTTTAGTCAATGCAATTTTTTTTTCACCTTCCAAATTCCTTTCTAGTATTTGATTGACCTTCTGTGATGTTGAATAGGTCAATGTCCAGGATCACCTCGGTTATCTCCATTTCCTTCTCTCCCTAATATGTCTCCCAAGAAGGTTTCTGCTGCACATAATGTCTATGTGTCTTTGCTAAGATTATCGAAGGTACATTTGTTCATTCATTGACTAGCTTATGACATCTATGGTGAACAAGCTCCCAAAATGACGGTAAAATAGATATTGACCATCTATTAGATCATTTTTCAGGCTGAGCCGAGTTGAGCTGGCTTGACTCTGTTGCAACCCTACCTTCATGCAATGTGGGGGTTCATTCTCTTGACTCCTGTTCACCCTCAAGTGAGTCTGGGTTAATCTACTTGTGCTAAACATAGTCTCCAAAATGGAGTACCCGAATAAAACGATATGGGATAATATGCATGTGCTAAACATAGTCATCAAAACAGAGTACGTGAATAAAACGGGAAGGGAAAATTTTGAATATTTTTTTGGCAAAACACAAGAAATACGAAAAAAAAAAGGAAGAAAAGGGGAAAAATACGACTAAGGGAAATATTAGAGAAAAAATAATATATATATATATATATATATATATATATATATATATATTGTTAGCTCCATTAATAGATCGAAGGTGTGATAGTGCAAGGTTACACCACAATAAAAAATCTAAAAAAAATCATATGGTAGACAATCAGGGTTTAAAGCACCATCCGATATGGGTGTTACCGACTGATATATAGTAGTACCGGCCTATAGAAGTGACCATCCTCTTTCAGGCCATGTGGCACACATATTTGATCAATCCAAGTAGTCCAACATGCAACCCGTCATTGGCATATTTCTCAACAGAAATTTGATGCATATTAAGAGATTATAACCATCCAATTTATGCACTTTAATTTCACCCGTTAAAAGAATATGAACAACCATTGATTTTAGAAAGGGGAAACCAACTGATCAGAGATATGTATTAACAAATAGACAAAGATAGAAGGAAGGAGTCACTAGCCAGTCTAGAATCACCTATTTCCGGCTGGATAAAGCAGCCAACCATCTTATTCACCTCTTTCTTCACTCACCCAACAGTGGTAATCGAGCACTTTTATTAGTGGGTGAAGGTCTTTACTTGACTACTAAGGATACGGTGGTGGGGAGGAGGAAAATGGATGGTTCAGGCCCTATGATGAATGATTTTTTGACCCAAGGGCGGAGCCACATATAGCAGTGTGGCGGCTGTAACCCTCATTTAACTTTTAAGAATGTATAGAATAGGTTTATTATGGCAGTGTCCGTCCCGTGGCTAGACCATTTGGACAAAAGGAGATTATTCTGAGTGCATTTCTTGACTCAAAGATTATTAAGCTCCTTCATGATGGGGTGTCACTGGCATCAGAAGATATCAAGTTGAAGTCATGCAAAGCTTTTTTTACCCCATCAATCTTGTGACGACCCGACTTTTCCAATCCCTAAGGTATAGGAAAGGCCAGTTCATCAACTTATTGATTTCTCAATAAGCCGTAACAAACAGAAGTCGACAACATAACAATGATCTAAAGACAGAGATAAAGCATAGAATAATCAAAACAAAAGCTTTTAACAACAAAATATATATCACTACGAGGAACCAAGAAGAACCATCGGTGATAGCCAATCCAACACCTAAAATAGTGGTTCACAATAATGGTTCCTCGAGTGATATCAAAAGAACCAAAATAATGGCCTAGGGCCCAATATTCAAAATAATATTCTACCAAAAGTACAAAAAATAAGGGATCTAGGATCAAGGAAAAAACTCCTCAGCTGGTGTGTCCAATTCCTCCTTGGGAATGTAATCGGAGTCCTCCAGATCCTCTGACCGAAGGTCAATCTCAGCACCTGTGACGTATAGTCGAGGGTGAGCTAACAACAAAGCCCAATAGAGGAAACAGATCTATTTGCATTTCATTATAAGTAAAGGTTTTCAAAAGACAGAAATCGGATCAAATATGGTTTTCAAATAATGCTTTCCAAAGTAAATCTCCAGTTCTAACCATAATTCAAACTAGAATATTCATCTAATGTGTTCGAAAATCTTCTGAATTAGCATGCTTCTTGTCTTAAATTTATAACTTAATTTTATCTCCCAAATTTCCTATAGCATGAGAGCAGACTACGTGATCGATGGGAAACTCTACTAACCATCGTCGTTCATGAACCCATTTTCTGAAGTGCAACAAGCCCCTACGCTATGAAGAAAACTTGCACCAAAGTAATACCTTCAACACGGTTGGTAGAATCTAGGGCATCGTTCGTATGTAACTCAAATCGAATGCAAATGCTAACATATATCAAGCCTTATTGTTCATAAAATATTACTGATTTTTCGAAGTTCTGATTCAAAGTTCTGATTCAAAAGTTAACTGAGGTTCTGAGGTTCAAATTACGAAATTCTTAGTCATAACAAAGTTTCCAAATTTCGGATTTGTGTCATATGTTCAGATTTTTATTCATGCTATGTGCAACAGAATTCCAAAACTTATGCTTCTTAAATGAAACAGTCAAAAACAGTTTATACTTATACTTCAATGCAAATGAAATATAGGGTTCCCCTACCTCAACAAGGAAAATTCAAAACAAGCATAAGCAGTCCTCACAAAGGACTCCCAATATTCAAAACCTACAAAGATTAACACTCTCAGTGTTAATATAAGACCAAAAGTCAAAACCAAAAGCTTGCCGAGAAAAATCCGACAAAATTTTAAGGATCTGAAACAAGGCAGAATTCGACCCTCGAATTCAAATTCATGGGTCAAATTTGAAATTCGATGGTCGAATTCATTTTCGACCCTCGAATTTCAAATAACTCATCAGGTATGAAAATCAGAAAATCGACCCTCGATTTTCAATTCGATGGTCGATTTCCAAATTCAACCCTCGAATTCTGAAAACTACATCAGGCCTAAAAAAAATAGATTTTGACTGTCGAATTTCAAATCGATGGTCGATTTCCAAATTCGACCCACGAATTTGTTTAGGTCTGTGGCTGTCAAATTTTTCCATGTCCGAATTCTTTCTTTCTTTCTTTCAACCACAGCCATCTTATCCTATTTAAACACACCACATGCTGCTCTAAATAAAACATAAATTTAAATGTCACAAGGAGGTTTAAAGGCATACCTCTTGTAGTTTAAACCGTTGCTTCCGTTGCACCAAAACACACACCAGAACCAATCTCCAAAGTTCAACGATTTAGATCTTCAAATCAGTCCATCATAATGGGGTGGCCACTGCCTCATCAACCAACAAGATCACACTGAATTTGTCACTCTCCACATCACTCTTCTCTTTAAATGGTTCGAACCAATCAAATTTCTAATACGATTCAAATCAACGATCGAGATGGGGAGAGGAACTCTCAAGCTCTCAAGATCTTGGATTAAAATGAGGCAAGGCTTAAAGGCTTAAAATTTCCAACGAGAGAGAGAAGTTACACTTCTCCTTTAATCTCTCTTATAACCTAAAACTCAAACAATCAAATATCTAGATTTTATATTTTTGCAACTTATCCACTTAATTTGCATAAATGTCCCATGTTGAACACATACACCAATCCCTATCGTGTAAGTCATCGCTTACATGACTTGCACACCTCTCGAGACAAATTTCTTTGGCCATTAGTCTTATTATAGTCTTAGCTTACCAAAAATCTAAAAAATTCCTCAATTATTTTCGGACACGCTTACCGAGGTAAACGAAAAATAGGCCAAAATATCAGAGATATTACAAATCTTGCCAAAAGCTGACTTACACATATGCGAAGGATCCTAAAGATTTGTGGAAGACAGCTTTTGGCTGAATTCAATAGCTAAAATTTAAAAGTTTGTTCATAAGCTTGATAATCTTCTAATGGCAGAGAGGAGAGTCAATCTTTGTTACTTACAGACCTCTACAAAATAAAAACTAATAGTAAATTATGGGATTCACATTGTCTAGCATTTCTCAGCTTTTCAAAATATATATTTTGTTATTTTCATTTAATGAATAGCTTGAAATTTTAAGACTCTTATAAATAGTGTGTAAAAATTAATAGACCAATCAACAGTATAAATATAAAGTAACGGGGTTAATGACCTTACAAAATGCTTGATATGCTCAAACAGTTGCATCTTTGAGGGAAAGGAAATCTGAAATTTTGCTAGTGTAGAAATCTGGCTATATAGAGTTCTTGAGATTTTGAAGCATTGACAAACTAGTCACACCTATGAAAGACCAAACAAGAAATAAAGAACTTTCAAAGATGCTAAGGTAAAGTGATATACCTTATTAAGCTGATATTACCATAATGTTATGCTATATTGGTATGATATGAGATATTATCTACTTACTATCAGTCCAAACCATTAATATGCATCTTTATTTTTTATTTTTGCTTGAAATGGACAAAAAATAGCGTTGGTTGGGGCCATTTAACTATATATTTATGAGTTTTATTAATATATAATTGAGCTAATTATATTTGCATTCAATTCCTTTGTTTATTTATTTGCTTAAAGTTGAATATAGCAGTCCATGGAGGATTAACCAACTCTTTTCAATATGCTCATTGTTGCTATGTGTATTTCTCGATGGATTTGTGGCTTGTTAAAATTGTTAATTATAGCATATAGGCATAATATACAGCATAGTCACTCTCATAACTAAGAATGGCCATTACTCTATATACTGTATACATGGTACCATAGTCAAAAGTTCTCAGAATTTGGCCAAAATGAAGGTCTCACCAAAATTTTCAATGAAACTTTGCCAATTTCGGAAATTTGCAGAATTTTAAAAAGAAGTTTGGTAAATATTTGGAATGTTATGACGACGTATGACATTGGATTCATTATTTACTTTCTATTTTTTCTTTGTAATGTGTAATTTATTTTTTTGATGATTGGCAATTTGCAATGCATGTCGATTGTGGATTACATAAATGCTCCTATTTTATTGGTTTAAAACATCATTTATAACTTTAAACAAGTTAATATATGTTTTTATATTTTTTTATTAGTAATGTTATATATATATATATATATATATATATATATATATAATCCCCAAATTTTCCTAAAATTTTCTCAAATCTTTTCCGAATGAACCGAAACAACCCCCTGTCGATACATTGCCAATACCGAATGTTGTTAATTAGGCATGGAACCCATGACCATTGATCCAATTGTCCATGTGACAACCTGCTATCTTGATGATTCCCATATAAGAAATCATGTTGATTGGGTGTTTCTAAATATCCAAACAATGCAATTTTGCATGGTATGATCATATCCCATCTTCATTTTGACCATTCATTTGAAATAAAAAACTTGAGCTGTCAAGCGTGAAGACGTGAGTTTGATCCCGGAGAGCAAGGCTGCGTATGTCCCCAGAATAGTGGACAACTCCTAGAGAGTGATTTTGTGTGATGGCCTCCTGCGTAGTGTTTGTTATCAGAGATGATGTTTGGTAATTGTCTTTAGAAAGCAACTTGAGAGCTAGTGTTATAAGAGTTATTGTTTGGTAAAACAACTTCTGCATGGAAGATTTTAGCTTAATGACTAAAATGTCCTTAAACAATTTAAAAGACTTGTATAATTTATACTTTAAATAATGATTTATAATAAGAAGGGAGGGGAAATAGGTTCAGAGCCTTAGAGGGCTGCATCCAAGTGCCCCAATCACATGCCATGTGGCATGATCGACCCAAAAAAGAAAGCTATCTTAGGCGCTTAGATTCTGAATCTGAGGATCATTTTCTAAAATATTAGAACTGAAACATAGGATTTGAA
Source organism: Chloranthus sessilifolius (assembly GCA_021018995.1). Taxonomy (NCBI): domain Eukaryota; kingdom Viridiplantae; phylum Streptophyta; class Magnoliopsida; order Chloranthales; family Chloranthaceae; genus Chloranthus; species Chloranthus sessilifolius. Next base: position 101,332,300 of record CM037589.1, read on the forward strand.
CCAGGTGCAGGATTTTAACTACCATGGTAACATCAAAGTTTTCTGACTACAGAAGGAGTTACAAATTTGGTGTGAAGACACAGGGAAGTAGCAGATATAGTCAGCATACAAGAGTAGCTCTTTTGCAAATATGGATCTGTCATCCTTCACATAATATTAACAAGTCTCCATACCCTTGAGGCTCTAATTCCATGAAATTAAAATGAATCCTCTGAAGTTATAGAACCAGTCTCTGAGTTGGAAAGAGCAGATTGTCCATATATCGAGACGACAACTGAAAAATGTTTTAACATATCAAACAATGCACAATTTCAAGGGAAGAGATTTGCACTATAGCTTCAGCTCATAATTTTGCTTAGTATGATCAAATAACCCAGATCAAAATTTCAATATGGGGATTTATAAGGGCAGTAGAAAGGCACCTGTCTTCATAAAATATTGATGTCAGTCCTAACAAGGAAATCTCTTAATTTTTTAATTCATTCAAACCATATTATAATTGCTATGTTTTGACAACGACCTGCAACCTGAGCTTAGGAAGCAGCTACAAGCAATGAGCAGGAGGAATGGGTTGCATAACACATAGATTAAATATACAGCATGAGATGAGAAGACTCTATATATATATATATATATATATATATATATATATATATATATATATATATAGCATGCAAGCTTTTGACTCTGTAAAGTTATAATTGCTTAACCAAAAGGTAATTCTTGCAAAAGCCAATCCATAGTAGCCTCGCCAACAACTGAGTCTGCCTGCATACTTTGTGCCCATGGATCATCAGCTATTTTCAATTTTCTTAATGGATCAATTTCTAATTCAACAATATCCTCTTTTTGAGTCAATGCTTTATCGTATCCATATAAAAGCATCTGTGCAAATCTAACAAGCATCCACATTTCTTCTTTTCTCTTAGCTGCATCTGCTTGAGGTATATTACAGTGTATATTTTTTTATTTTTTTTTGTATGTTATAGTGTATAGAACAGCTGCTCGGCTTAATACGGTATTCAAAATCTCTTACTTCGCTACAAGATTCCCTATTGCCGCATGTGATGCATGAGGTGACTTTTGAAACAACATGTTGTGGAGCATGGCAACGAAAGACACCTAGCTGAATGATTTCTAGTGGCACTTCGGTCTCACCAAACATACACGCCCAAACACGTGTGAACTGCTTGAATGCACATGATAGATGGACACCTATTGTATGTAACTCATTTACTAAAATATCCTCAGAGACGTGTGTGAAAATTTTATTTTGAGGATATTTTAATGCACACAGCTCTAGGAGTTATTATGCTTGTGTGGGAGAAAGCACACATGCTTACCAGAGCCCTTCCAAAGACCTGAGTGTCATTAACAACCGCTTGAATGGGTATGCTATAATCTGATGCCAATTTTGAAACCGAATCTATATGATAAACATATGATGCTGATGCCCTGTTTTTTCCCTCTAAATTACTACAGTAGTCGGAAGGTCAGTGGAAGACTCAACTCTGATGAAGTTTGATTGGTAATTAATTCACTCGTTGTGGGAAGACTCAAGACGCAATGGCAGTTGTGCTTCCACCTCTAGTGCTGCCACCTTGAAGTCTCCTTTGAAATCTGAGCAAGCAAATTATCTTTGTATTTAAAACTACACCTAATGAACAACTTTAATGTATACATGAATTTATGAGATAGGGTATCTTGTGTAAGCAGCAGGTTAATGTACAGTAGGAAAAAATTACTGCCTGGTGCTATATATGCTAGATTTGGAGCTTCTTCGAAAATTAGGTGTAGTTTGGACTAACTTAATTTAATAAAATCTTCTCCCTTTTCTCAATAGCTGACGAAGATATTTGTCAATGAACTTTAAGTTGTTCATTATCTTTTCTTTTATTCATTACTGTTTTGATGCTTCTCACTCTCACTAAATAAATAATAATGTCATCATAATGATATGTACTCTTCACCAGCTGCGGCCTTCAGGTTGAACTTGAATTCTGATATGTTATGGATGTGGGCTTCCATCTTATGAGAGCTTGCTTCGTTGTGTGTGTGGGGGGGTAAATTTGTAGTACTAAAATTTTTTATTATACTCATTTGTGGTTTTTAGCATAAATATATTTTTATTAAGATTTTAAACAAAAAAGACTGTCTAAGACTGTTATATTTTTTTATTTTTTTGTCAAAATTTAAAAAATACGACGGTTCCAAACTATCCTATGTGAATCGTCTTTCAAATATGACGGTTTAGACAGGACTGTCCTATATAATAAATAAGACAGCTCATGACCATCTCTAAATAAAGGACGGTTTATTAGAAACGGTTATGAGCTGTCTTATTTATTGGTCGGTAACCGTCTTTAGTGGTTAATATGAGACGGCTTCGGACCGTCTTATATTAGGACTGTCGAAAACAGTCATTCTCTACCGTCTTATTTGTGGAATATAAGACGGTTTAGGACCGTCTTATAAATTTAAGACGCCTGAGAAAAGAATGGAGGAGTGCTTCTAATGGCTCAAGCTGTCGACGGTAACAACGGATTGTTCCCTCTAGCATTTGTAGTGGTCGAAAAGGAAAATCATCAGTCTTGAGAGTGATTTTTAACGTTGTTACGAGACCATGTGACTGTTAATCCTTTCGAGTTGATTATAATATCCGATCGACATGATTCTATAATGAAGTATGTGCAACTAGTATTTCCCAACTGTAAGCATGGTTATTGTGTTTACCATTGGCAAATAACTTCCTCTTCAAGTTCAAGAATTATTACGTCAAGGGATTGATATGGAAAATTGCTAGAGAACTCACCCCTCAGGAGTATAAACATGAAATTGATGCTTTAGAAAAGAAATTTTCAAATTATCATGCTTGGCTTAATGACATCGACGAGAGATATTGGAGTAATGCCCACTTTTCTGGGAAACGGTATGAGATATTGACTACAAACTACTCTGAGCGCATGAACTTCGTGTTATTGGTTGCTAAAACTTTGCCTATTACTTCGTTTGTTGAGCTTACTCATGCAAAGGTTACCAGTTACTTTTATCAGAGGTCATTGGATGGTGAGGCTTGTGCTAGTAAAGGAAAAAAGCTCACAAAATATACAGATGCACGCTAGGGCGCTCGGTAGTGATAAAGTAAGGTTCAGATTTTTTTTATTATAAAAATAGGCACAAGGCATTTTTTGGTACAAAGCCCATAAATGTAACGGTATCCTCATACGCTTTTCCATAGACAATGGCACTTTTAGTTTCAATCTTCCACACCAAGGATCAAAATTCTGGATTTCATTTCGATGGGGACAAAAATCGAAATTTTGGTCCAATTTCGACCGAAATTTTGATCCTTGTTCCAAATAACATATCTTGAGATTAGGAGCATATAAAACTCACGTGGCACACATCTTGAGAAACTGCATTTACTGGTATGTTGTGATCGTGTTAACGTTTTTGAGGTTATAAAGCTTTTGGAGAGCCTTTCATTAATTAATGCTGTCACATGTTGACTTTCACAGATGTGGAGCTTCATCAGCTCAGTAAAAATAATAGAGTAACGTTAAATCCACTTACCAAATCTTTTAGTTCACCCACGCTAAAATACATTGATTATATTAAATTGGACGATGGAGATGTTTATCGTCCCATTCTTTCACACGTTGGATCTTAAGAACATTATCATATCATCAAACGGTCGGTTTTGTATTTCATGTGGCACCCAAAAAAGTGACCTTAAATTTTATTTTCAACGTGCACGTGATGGTAAGGTTATTTTTCTGAGATGTGTGTCACAATAAATAAAACACTAACCGTCTGATGATAGGCCCATGATCTTAAAATCCATTGTATAAAACATTAGGAGGCTAAACAATTTCCATCATCTGATTCTACTAAGTCCATGTATTTTAACGTGGGTGAACTCAAAGATTTTATGGATAAATTTATAGGTACTCAAAATAATATTTGAGAGGAACAATAACCTAGAGATAATCTTATGAAGAGCGTCCATCAAGTCGCAAGTACCTTTAGCTATCGAATCCCAGTAAAATATTTATCTCCCATGATTTGAAAAGTCAACTTTTGATTGGAGCCGATCGCTAAAAAGGTACTTAAGTAATGCCAGGAGTCCGTTGGCACCCTCATAAACAAGTAAAGGGAATCATATGACTGCGCTCATTCTCTTCATAAGGGGAATGGCCAGGTCCTACCGAGCAGAATCGGATTTTCAGTCCTACCTCATCCGGTACCATTGAAAATCAAAGAATCTTGACTTTCACTTTTCATAAGGAAAAGTGTAATAGAAATTCTCCTATTTTCAAGGGCAGGAGATGAGGTAGGACTGAAAATCCGATTCTTCTTACTAGGACCTGACCATTTCCCTGCTTCGTAATGCCATGAAAAGTGGACTTTTATGGATTCCTTAGGGTAAACAATTTATTTGTTTGGTACCTTTGCACTTGTAGAATATTTGAAGGCACCTATACCAAAACTATTGACTGCTTTGTATCCGATGATGATGATGATTTTTCGCCCCAATTTCCCACACAGTGGATCTTGAGATTATGGGCGTATTATTAAAAGTCAATTTTTTATTCCATGGGACACATACCCAAAAGAGTGACAAAAAAATTATGTGACACACCATTGTCAAATGTGTTTTTCGGGTCACTATTTTGAATGTGTGCCACATGAAACCAAAAACTATCCTAATAATATGCCCATATTTTCTATATCAATTGTGTGGAAAGTTGAAACGAAAAAACGATCACCATCCTCTGATTCAAAACAATCAATGGTCATTATATAGGTGCCTAAAAATTTTCGCAAATAAAGCAGCCATTGTTTATTTTTTACATTAAAACCTGTAGAAATCATATGCTTTACGGGAATCTGCTGCAGGATTTTATTCGTATCAATCGAAAGGTAATATAAAAGGGGTAATGCATAAACAACTTTGTCGGAGTAGTGAGGGCCTTCGAGGAGGTATGGAAAATTGCAAACCACAGCGGCAAATTTTGTGCAAGCAAAGTGCAAGCGACTGATGTGATGGAATGTGACTGGCAGCCCTGCCCCGACCTATATTGCATAAGCCCCATTGCACTTGCAGCCAATTGCGTCGAACCACATCAGCTGCCTGTACTTTGCCTGCACAAAACCTGCCTGTCATATAACACACTATAGTTCATAATGGATTCCTCATATATCTCCTTTTAGCCTCCCAAATCCTGGCCCAGATTTTCAGGAACTTGACATTGGTCTCAAGCTAACTTTTAACTTTTGACGGGTATTGAAGTTGTAAGCTTTGTAGGGCAATGGTCAAACAGTGAAGATTCAGTCATAGCCAATGGCTGCAAATCAGATTGAACACAAAATGATTATTTTTTTCGAAAAGTCAGGTGGACCTGTCCATTGCCCAAGCTTTGAAACCTCCCTTCCCGATGGTGGCAAGGAGTAGAGTCAAATCTCTGTTATGTTATGAACGGTCAAACCCTCTAATAATGCAGATTTATGCACGGTCAGGAACCATTATCCTTTACTAGAAAGCATCAACATAAATTTACACAAATATTGCAGATGGATCCTAAGTCACCGAGGAATGCCAAGCTTATATAGGGCAATGGTCTCTCTACATCCACTACAAAATTTTTGAACAAAGCCAAAATATTTGAACTTCTACTAGTGTTCTTGGAAGTGCAAGTGAGTTCGAATGTATATCTCGTGGTGCATGCTTTTTGCTGACGGCGTAGTATTAATTGCCCAAAAAAGAATGAAATAAATGATAAGTTGAAATTATGGAGGAAAGCTTTTAAAGTCGAGAGGTTAAAAAATTAATAACACAAAGACGGAATACATGGAATACAAATTTAGCGAACATGATCGCCTGAAAGTGGATTTAATTAAAATAAAAAATCATTTAGTACCACATTACAATAGATTTTACTATTTAAGCTCTACTTTACTATCAGATGGCGGATATGAAGAGGACGTCTCAAATAGGATTCATACAAGTTCTCTAGGTCACAGGTTTGTGCCCAGCTTACCTACATAAAAAAATGGGTTAATGTAAGTTGGCTGATATTGAGGTGAGCATGTATTGTGCCACTCAAAAACTCCACTTAGATTAAAGGGACGTTCTTATAAAACGGCTGTTGTGTCTGCCATATTATAAGGTGCAGAATGCTGGGCTAAGAAAAAGTGACAAAGATAGGGTATATGTGGCTGAGATGCATACGTTGACATGGATCTGTGGAGTAGTAAAAAAGGATAAAATTCGGAACAAACACATAAGAGAATACTTGAGTGACACCTATTAAATTCGCTTGAGGTGGTTTCGATATATTCATATGAGGCACGAAGCAAACCGCGTACGAAGAGTTGAGACACTACACGCACAAGGAAGTAGGAGAATAGGAAGACCGGTGAAGACCTGGAGGGAAGCTGTGAGAAGGGATATGAAGATTGCAAAGTTACTAAGAGTTCAGAGCTAATCAGAAACGAGTGGAGAAAAAAGACTCGAAAAGCCCAACGCAGGTCGATGTAACACTGTGAAGATGATGATAATGCCGACCTTCTCCATGCATGCAGCAGTCAAGATTTCATTTGCGTTGTTTAATAATAGCCTCTACCAAAGATTTCTCATGGAATCTCGATTGGAAGATCAATCTATGGCTAAGTACTTTTCTCACCAATACCAACGTTGTCAATCGATGGGCACAAAATAAGGGCAGTAGGTGACAAGACTGCTAGGTACGAATACTAATGTTGCATCTTTCATCACCCTTAAGCAAGAGAATGCTTCCATGACTAGAGGATACAAACGTAATGAAATTTGATTCCCTTGCCGAATGCTGAACCTGCTTGAGAAATGCCATATGAATATTAATGTCGCCTTTCCTCATCATTAAGCATGCACGCGATAGTGATATTGATTATTGAGTCCTTGTTGAAAGTTGCGCCAGTACCTAGCGGACATTTACCAGCACGTTGATGGCATTGTGAAGAATAGAAAATATACCTACCAAAATACTTTTTAAGGAAGGGAAACAAAGCAGCTGACTTGCTAGTGAGATGGGGTGGTTTCTTCGATAGATTTACAACTAGAAACGCATTTACCACGAGAGCGTGAGGGCATTTTTGCGCCTGTACCTAGCAAACATTTACGGGCGCGTTGGTGACATTGTGAAGAAAAGAAACTATACCTACAGAAATACTTTTAGGGAAGGGAAATGAAGCGGCTGACTTGGTAGTGAAATTAGGTGGTCACTTTGATAGCATCACTACTAGAAACCCATTTACCACGAGAGCGCTTTGCAAGGCTGACACTGTTTGGCTTGGAGCTACAATTTTTCCTTTTTTGGTACTTTTCTTGCAGTAAATATTACTGCTTTTACCAACCAAAACGCGCACACACATTTTTATAATGAGATGTGACTAGTTCATGACACAACAAAAGACCCGTGTTCTACCAAAGGAAGAAAACAAAAAAAAAATCCCCTACAAGTAGAATTTTCAGCCAACCCCAAATAGAAGGGACAAGGGCTGATAATGATAACAGTTGGAACTTTTGACAAGCTTGTGGACAAGAAGAATGTTGTCCGCAATTTTCTTCATCCAATAAAGGTCATTGGGTTACTTAACTCACTCAATGCCGTGTAAAAAGCAAACTGGGTTTGTAGTAAACCCCATCACGGCTCGGTTTGGTTTGGTACAGCCTGGCCAGTTTGTTTCTTTAATACTTTTCAACGAGAGATTTAAACCAACAAGCTACAAAGCACTTCCTGCTTCATAAAACAATGTTATGATATATATTTTACTATATTCATATAACACTCATCCTATCGCTGGTGAACCAATTTCAATTGACAATAGCATTGCCTGTGAATCAGCAAACCTGGTAGCATTGCCTAAGACTGATCAGCTCGTCACCCAACCAATGAAGCCTATTTGTCAGAATCTTTGTAATTATTTATAGATATATCACAAAAGGCAATATGCATCTCCTTCTCAAACAAGCCGAACAGTTCGTCATAAGGAGTAAGAAACATCTCAGCCACATGTACCGTCTTTTTATCGCTTCTTCATAGCTCAACACTTTGCACCGAGCAGTAATACAGGTTTTAGCGTCACTTTGTGAAACGTTCATCCAATAGATGTGACACTCATTGACAACACAACACACCATTTGCATCATTTCTACTTTCCATACCCTCCATTGATCCTGTTTGAAATGTCTTCCTCAAATCCACAACTAGTTGTATAGTATAAGCCCAAATCCCAAAATTTGTGACACTGATTTGTGGTTTTCTATTTAGGCCCAATAATCCTCTCGGCTCTCATGTTAGGTAAACTTTCGCTCCACATATTATGTCTTTGTTTCGCTAATTTTTAATCCCCCTAATTTTAATGCCTTTTTTTAGAGTTCCAGGTTACCATGTAGCCATGTACTCGTTCCCATGCTTTGGTTAATTAGAACTACATTGCAAACAGCACACACCAACCTCAACTTCTATTTCTACTCTCAATTAATCTATAACCAATATGAACAAATAAGGACTCAGTCGACACTTGACACAGCACAATTCCGACTGTCCGACAAGGATCTCAGAGCAAACCCTTGTTTCTTCATCAGAATAGACAACCTTTGTTCTTTTCCATAGACATGGTCATGGAATTGAGAAGGTATAATGTGCCAGTCCAACAAGAGGAGGGGGTGGAGTGGTGGGTGTTGGAACTCCTTTCCTTGAAAGATAGGCAGTTCAAGAGGAACAACCTCCATAGAAGGAAAACCACATAATGAACAAGAGAAAGTAGAAGCATCATACAAAGAATCATATTAGTTTGAATTGAGTGTTGAGAGGAGAGGACTTTTTCGCTTCGAAAATGTGGTAACTGAATGATGGCTTCAAGGAATGGGTTAGTACTTGGCATGGGGAGGATGCTGTTAGGGGGACTCCGGAGTTCCTATGACATTCTAAGCTTATGAATATCACGAAGATAAAAAGGTGGAATGTTGAGAACCTTGGGCTTGTGGGAAAGGTCAAGGAAGAGTTCTTGGGCAGAGATCGAAAGCTTGATTTGCTGGAAGAAATGAGATATCTATTGGTAGGAGAGACTGGACTTGGGGAGGAGTTTAAAGCGTGGTACAACATTAAGTGTTATAACCTATCAAAAAAAAAAAAACATGAAGTGTTGTAAGGAGGAAGTTTCATGGAGACAGAAACCAATGCCACTTTGCTTAAAGTGAGGGATAATTACATGAATTAATTCTATCCAACACATTGTGGTCGATGGGGTTAGGATTGAGGATGGGGAAGAGGTAGGGAAATAGATAGTACGGTATAGTCCCACAGTGTATGGCCTCTCTTTTGTATTCCATTTTGGGAGATGAGAAGTGGAACTTTGAAAGAAGCTTTGAAGAAAGGAAGTGAAGAAGGCTATTAGGAGAAGTTGGATAACAATAAATCCCCCGGTCCGTATGGTTTTAATAGGGAGTGTTTTATGTATTCTTTGGATGTCCTAAAGGAGGACTTATTGATTTTTTCCATGAGTTCCATCAGAGCAGTCATAAGGGGAGAATGATGAATTCCATGTTTGTGTCTCTAATTTCGAAGAAAGAGGGGGCCAAGGAAAGTCGAGACATTAGACCAATTAGTCCATTGAATAGCATGTATATGTGTTGGTTAATGTGTTGGCGAATAGATTAAGGCCAATGAGTGAGCAATTATCTCTCTCTCTCTCAAGGTGCTTTTTGTGGTTGGTAGACAAATGCTAGACGTTTCAGTTGTGGCTCATGAGACGATCGATTCCTGTCATAGAGTCAGAAGGCGAAGATTATTTGTAAAGTGGACATGGAAAAGCGTACGATAGGGTTTCTTGATTACATGTTGGGGAAGATGAGTTTTGAGGAGAAACGGAGATGGAAGAGAGCTGGCTACTCCATGGCTTGGTTTTCTATCATCGTGGGCGAGACTCAGTCATCGTGTTTTTTTCTCTAGGTTCAAGGTGGCTAAGAATGGTCTTATTTTCACCAACACTTAGTGGACGATACCATTATTTTTTTGTGGGTCTTATGGAAGTAAGTTGTAGTATGCTAGGCTGCTTTGACTATCTATAAGGAAATTTCTAGGCAAGGGGTCAACCTTCATAAAATGAGACTTCTCGGAGTGAATGTGGATGAGAATGTTGTGAACGCTTTGGCTACGGATGTGGTTGACAATCTTCCATGTACTTATTTGGGGACCTCTTTGTGTAGAAAAGCCAGATGTGCAACTTTAGGAACCAGTCGTGCAAAGACTTGAAAAGAGGTTGACAACATGAAATAGCAATCTGTTGTATATTGGTGGTAGGCTAGTGCTTATAAATGCATTTTACTAATTCTGTTGTATTTTATGTCTATGTCTCGATCTCCAATGGCAATTATTTATTGATTGAAGCAAATTGAGAGAGCTTTTTTATGAGAAGGAATGCGGAGGAAAGGCGACACACTTAATCAATTGGGAGGTATGCAATTTTCCGAAAGATGAAAGGGATTTAGGCATTAGGAAACTTTGTCATGAATAAAGCACTTCCGGGCAAGTAGTTGTGGAGAGTGAAGGTGGGGAGGGAAAATTTGTGGGTTTAGGTGCTCATGAGTATGGTAGTTGTAACAATGAATGAGAGTTAATAATAAAGAGTAGAGCCTCGACTTGGTAGGCAAGGCCTATGGATGAAAGGGGGTTGGTGGATTGTTGGGAAGATTTGAGGGTAATTCAATTGCTTCCCGGGCTGGTTGAGGATTTGCCTTTGTATCCATTAGGCTCTAGGTTCTCCCTGTTGTCTGGGCAGTTTTGTTTTTTGTTGCTTTTTTTTCTTCTTTGTAAAATTGTATACACTAAACGGTTGGCATAGAGGCTGGCTCTCTCTCTCACTCACAATTAATACATCACCATGAGACAACAAATAGTAAATTAAAAGAAAAGATGGAGAAGATACACTGCAGTGTCTAGAAAATATAGCCAAGCTTCCCATAGTTCCTGAATGGTTTTTTGCATGCTAGAGTTTGGACATCATGCTAATGCTAACTAATAACTCATCATAAGACAAAAACATTATAAAGAGTCGAATAGATTTTGAGTTTTCTCACCCTTCATCCTAATTGTCAAGGCCATAACTTACCATACCGGTACGACCTATCCAAGGAAATTCATGATCACCAAATGGAGCACCAAATTGCAAAGTACAAAGTCTGCAAAAGCACGTTCTGGTGCTAGATCCTGCAATTGATGGAAACTTATGTCAGTTACTAGGACATGGATTTGGATGTGCATGGTATTTATTCAGGACCAACCATTGAGAAATGAGAAGTGCACCTTGAATTCCTTGTTCTCTTTATTGACTTGTATCCGGAGACAAACTGCATCGTAGCAAGACAAAAAAAGATCAAAAGCTCACAATACTCCTAAACTTATTAATTAACATATTTGCCATAAAAAATAACAGGCACTGTTTCTACCTGCAAGAACGGCAGTCCCTACACAAGATAGTACTCCTGAGAGGAAAGAGTTGAAAGGAAATGATCCGACTATTGCCATGTAAGCCACCTGTCACCACCAAAATTAATACACACAGTTGTTACCAACTGATAGCATATTAGGGAGTTTCAAGAGATTGGGTGAATCAAGTGATACAACTATTTTCAGAAAATATTATCGACTTGAATTTGAGTTTTAACATGACTAGAGAAAACTGTTCCCAACTGGATGGATCGTGGAGTGAAGAGATTGGATGAGTTAACAAAAAGTACTCATATTTTAATCCCAACAACTTCTAAGAGACCTTATAATTGAATATAAAAGCGTCTGAAAAAATGTAAGATGTGTAAGATGCCCATATTTTATTTTTTATTTTAGATAACAAGGGTGCATATAAACAGTTCAGAGCCACACTTGAAGGAACTACAATCAAATTCACAGCTCAGATTCATTCAACTTCCTGTAAACATCAATGATACCTTTGTCAGGAATGGGGATAAAATGAAGATTTCCTATATTGTACTTTTTGCCCTCTTTTATCACCATGAAACGAAAAAATAATGAACACGCAATAAAGAATCCTTCAAGGTTTGTTGATAGCAAACTGAAGATTTCCTATATTGTATTTTTTGCCTCTTTTATCACCATGAAACAAAAAAATAATGAACACGCAATAAAGAATCCTTCAAGGTTTGTTGATAGCAAACTGTGTAATACCATTTGCCAGGAAGGTAACAATTTCCTTCTAGCCTGCACAAGCCGGATGCAAATGCTGATAAAATCTAGACAACAATTGCTCATTGTTCCACCAAAGATGGATTTAAAGAATTGTTACAGCTAAAATAATCAATTTAAGACAAAGATAATAATTTTAAGTCATTTCCTATATGCATCGCAAAAATGAGTTATTCTGGGTCAAAACGAAAGGGCGGGTTGGGGCAAGAGGATTTGGAGAAATGAATCGAACACTTCCCAAAAAGTTGTGGATATGATTAGCGAGGAAAGAGACGTTGTATAATGTTGTGTCTATAGAAGAATATGGTGTTTTGGGGAGAAATTGGGAAGTCTGCATGCCACTAGAAGTGGTGGGTTCAACTTCTGGAAGGGTGTGGATAGGAATGATAGAATGAGATCTTGTGAGGACCATAGATGTGGGGATAATCATCTCAGAATCTGTTTCTGAAGCTCTCTATAGATCTTAGGAGAACCGTTAGTTGGCCAAATACAAAAATTCCATACAAGCTACTTTTCAAAGACTTATTACACAGTACATATTGCTTTGCTTTGATGGTGTGACAAAACTAGTCAAATCGAGGGCTGGTAGAAAGTTGTGGTTCTACAAGATTTTCCAGTAAGAGATCTAGGCACTACCTCAAACTTCAGAGATGCTAATAGCGGTTGCAGTGGGAATCGACCCAAAAGTAGGCTACTAATAAACCAAAAGCTAGCATTAGGAAAGTGAAACTGTAGGATTGCTATGGATAAGAAGGCTCAGTTTAATCCTAGATTAATGGTAGAGAGGCCGAGCATTTAAAATATCAAACCAACTTTAAATTAGCCAAAGCAGATGAGTTAGATGTGGAAAAATAAGATTAAGGTGACAAGGGTCAAGTTCATGACCCCTCCCCACATCTTTCAATGGTAAAATTCCTTCAAAAACTCCCTCACCTCATCCCTAAATTAACAAGATTACAAACAACAATGTAAAGTGCTTTCAATCATGATCATCAATGAGCACTATTGGCCAAAAGTGTTTGCACGAGACTCTTTCATGATTTTCTTATGAAAAGAAAGTTTTTTCATGGAGATTTACAATACACTCAAACATTAAATGATTGGTCCTTACCACATCGGAAAAAATGACCAATGACAAGGTCTGAGTGGTCAAACTTCCCGTTGAGTTGCATATCTCACCAATATTAAACATTGCAAACTTATTCAAGTGGCATAATAATCCAACCAAAAGACCAAATGAAGTTATCAAAAACTTTTCAAGATATTATTTATGAAGGCTAAAGAAGGAATTGAACCAGTGTAACTCAAAAAGAGCACCTATTATGCATAGTTGGTCAAATGCAAGGGATGGTGATCATCATCATCATAGACTAACTCCAAAGGCGAATCCTAGAAGCTAGAACTCAACTTCTACTATATCTATGTAGCTCATAACACATCAGTAATCAGCCATTCCATCCAAAGAAGGCTTAAAATAGAGTGGAAAACTGGAAATACAGAAGAAGAAAGGGGAGTATCACCAATTGCAGCAGTGATAACGTCAAAATGACATCATCAATTGGCTGGGTTCTGTCGTAATAAATATTTTTATTGTCTAGAATTGCGAGCGTTTTAGTACTTTGTAGAATCACTTTGGAAGGTTTTAATGGGTTTAAAAAATCAATATTACCAAAGGATTTTTAGTTTGGGACTTTTGTGGGCTTCTTTAAATAGCTACTAATGAGATATATGTTATTAGTGTCTGACACTTTATTAGTAGAGTGTGACATGAGTTTAGAAGGTCGATTTATTCCCCAATGCTTGAAATACGAGTTAAATAGTTTCATATACTACAAATTTGGTCGAGTACATCACTTTCATTCTGTTATAGCAACTTGAATTGTATAAGGATTTTCATGGAGGAAGGTTTATAGATGGGGGTATTTATTTACATCTAAGAGGGAGAATATTGCCTATTTCCCCATTTTTTTGTTATCAAAATTAACAGAAACAGTTTTCTTATTATATTTTTATGGTTGCTTGTAAGGATCAAAGTAGTAGAATTTGCATAACATAATGTAAAAGCCATAAAAAATCCCCAGAAAAAGGGTTGAAAACCCCATGAACCAGAGAAGACTTGCTTGAAATATCAAAGGGCATATTCATAGCCTCAATCAAAGAGATTATTCAGAAGTTATGCAATGTAACAAGAAAGAAAAAGGAAATAAGAGAGGCATACCTGAATCAGAGCTGTGAGGATTGCAAAAACCACATAGAGGTCGATAATCTGAAAGACGGTGATTTAGGTTTAGAATATTATCCAAGGAAAGAGAGGGCATAAATGGGGATAGAACTATAAACATAGGATAAAGAGAAATACCTTGAGATTATTAGGTGTGGCTGCATAGGCCGAGCGCAGAGAACGGATGAGGGCCTGAGCATCCTTTGCTGTGGACCTCGCCATTGTGCTTTCTCCCTTTTCTCAAAATAATTAAAAATTATTAAAGGGAGATGTATATGTGTGTGTGTGTGTGTATATATAGATAGAGCCGGTTCCGTCCTCCATGGGAGGACGATCACCGTCCTCCAATGGCCACGTGGAGGTACACATGACACCCAAAACACTTTTGTGTGGCCACGTGGAGCGCGGGTGGATGGTTTAGATCAAATTTAAAAAAAGAAATTTCGAGAAAAGCTTTCTTAAAGCATATGTCAATGTTTGACTAGTTTTAATGGTCTACGTTTGACGGCTCAAAAAACACATGGCGGAGATGGGATTTCAATTTTTTTTTTTTAAACAATCTAAGCAATCCACCCGAGGTCCATGTGGCATTGAAATAATGTTTTGGATGCCGCATGGACCTCCTCCTGGAATCTTGGAGGACGAACACCTTTTCCATATATATATATATATATATATATATATATATATATATATATATATATATATATATATATATATATATATATATATATATATCGAGAGAGGGAGAGAGAGAGAATCCATTATTTTTATAAGCTCTAAAAAGCTAAGGACATGCATAGTGATATTGATGTATTTCATTTTGGCTTAGCATAATTCACGTACGCAACATGACTGTAGAAATCACGAAATGTAATATTGATGTTTTCATTTTGGTCTGGCATAATTCATGTAGGCAACATGATTGTAGGATTCGCAAAACATAATACTGATGTTTTCATTTTGGCCTAGCATAATTCATGTAGGTAACATGATTGTAGAAATCACAAAACAACTTTCGCAGTAAGGAAAGCTACCACACGAAATTTACGTGTAATAAACAACTTCAAATAAATAATCAAGATATATGTCTTCTTATTTAGATGTTCAATTATTGAATTATTAGGAAAAGAAAACCCTTTATAAACAAAAAATGAAGGGAAAAAAAAAACAAAAAGTATATAGATACAGAGGGAGGGAAACATATTTAAACTAATCACATTTAATATACTAAGAATCTCATGAAATTCTTGATTGTCCGAAAAATGAATAACTATGAAACCAACATTAAAACAAAATAAAATAAAATAAGAACATAAATAGCCTCAGTTAGGTTTTCTGAAGGAGTGGCTTCAAGGTACGCCAAGGCATACGATAGTGCCGGAACGGGCTCTTTAACTCGGTCAATTACATTGCCCATTGGATTGCTATGCGTCCATGGGTCCGGGATCTGAAAGATTCACAGCTCTGAACAAATGATAACTGGAACCACTACTGTGGAGGAAGGTGGCATTGGGTAGATCATTTTAAAATATTAAAAAGAAAAAAAAAAAGCATCTACACCATGGGTTCTTTTGAGGCTTGTAATGGACCACTGAAGTTCAAAATCAAAATTGACTTTCACTAGCTCGGTTTTGACAAAAAATTCTCAATTGATCTGTACAATGCGTTGGAGCCATTACAAAAAATATAGGTTACTACCCCGACGGCTATTTAATAGCAACCGTCGGCGTGGATATCTTACGCCGACAGCTATTATGTACAGTCGTCGGCGTAGGATCAAAGTATTTAGATTACTCTGACCAACCTCACACGGTTCACACGCTCTCTGCTGTTTTTGTTTTTCTGAAACCGTCTCCGCCCCCCTCTCTCTCTCCCCCCCGCTATCTCTCTTCGAAACCCTAGCTGCTCATCACGCACCATCAGATCTTATCATAGAGATTCACGCATCAGAGATCTTCACGCATCAGTGATCCTCACGCATCTCTCCCCCTCTCTCTTCAAAACCCTAGTTGCTCTAAACGCATCAGATCTGATGCGATTCATCTTCGATCTCGCGCTAACCCTAGAATGGTGAGGCGGTTCATCTTCATCTTCAAGAGACTTCATTCGATTGGGTATGAGCATCTACAACATCTACAATTTCATCAAGAGGTCTTCATCTTTGACAGTGCGTAAAATATATATCAAGAAATTTCTAAGGCGATCATCAAGAGACTCCACTCGATCAAGGCCTCTGCAATTTCATCCGATCAAAACCCTATTAATCAAGTATTTTTGAGGTTTCACTTCTTTTTCACATGCAAAAGTTCCTATTTATACAGGAAGTTGATCGATTTTTTTTTGTTTTGCTTGTTTGCTTTTCAATTGGGTATTTAATGTGTTTTGCTTTGGATGCTGCTTTGACAAGCAAAAACCGGCTCACAAATCATTGCTTACACTTCGGCGACCCCTCTTTTATTTAAATTTGGTATCTTACTGAATGTTTCGATTTGGTGTGTTTTTTGATGATTTTTTGGTTATGAAACTGGAGAAAGGTGTCACATTTCGATTTTTCGATATACTTTTACTTGATTTCGCTTTCAGATTCTCTGAATGAAATTTGTTGTATACTGAAAGCTCGATCGATGTTGTGAGTCAACAGGTTTTAAATGTTTGATTTTGAAAGTAAATAGAAGCCGCCTTTCAATAGATCTCCTCTATGTTCATACTTTTTTTTTTTTTGTAATTCTTCTAAAACCGCTCGATTTAGTTATCAGAAATAGTGAAAAGAAGAGAAATGGCTCGATTTCTAATGAATGCCACTAGAAAGAGCATATTTTTTCAGTGAAAGATAGATTTAAAGCTTTTTTAATAGAGAAAACTGAAGATTTCAACAAACGGCTCATTTTTTAATGCATAAATGCCAAGAAACCGACGATTTCTTTGCTTTTTACTGTGTCTTCGACAGTTCAACTTCTAGAACCGAAAGTTCTATGGTATTGCAAAGTCAAGTTCCCTTTTATAGCATTTGCTGGTACACAGCATGTGGATAGCGAGCAATGTTTCTTACCTAGCCTCTAATCTAATCATATTCTGTGTGTCTAATCAATTTAACCACCAATGCCAATAATAAATTATGTATCCTTCAACCTTGGCCATGAAGTAGCAAGTCCCCATTTGTTTAGGAAGATACAGTTCTTTCCTTCATCCCAAATGGGTCTGATCACTGGTCAAGGGGCAATTTTTTTCATAAGATGAAGTCCCATTTTCAAAGCATTCAAAGAGGGTGAAAGACAACTGGAGTAATTCGTTTGAAGTCAATGATGCCAATGATGTTAGACGAAATCTCGTTTGCTACCTCTCAATGGCCAATGGGAATTTTCTACTCTGCATGACATAGTATCACCATTTATAATTCTGCGTCCAAATCCATATTCATGCTTGGATTTATGTCTTTTATCTCTGAATTCCGAGCTCCCCATTTGATTTTATTTTTTCAAGATTACTTTTGGTATATGATTTCTGAATTGTCATCAATTAGATTTAAATCAAGAGGTCTACATCTACAACTTAATCCGCTATAAGATGCGTAGGAAAATCTGAGTTTCATGAGTTCAAAGTACAGCACTGTTATCGGATTCGTGAAAATCAAATATTCTTGGAGATCCAACAGTGTCCATGGGAATAAATTTCTAAAGTGATTCAACAGTTATGGCTTTGGACATGAGATCAAGCTTCTTCATGAGGATGGCATGGTATCAGACATCATCTAAGGCTGTTGGATGATGTCTTATATATACACTCATGTATGGAAAGAATCTTATATATACACTATGAGACGCATATAGAGGTTCAAACAAAATATATCTACTACATATATTTCTGTCTTAATACTCTCAGTTAAATACCATGTCCTCAAATTGTTGGTGTTTCTTTTGAAAAAAATTGATGCACATTCTAAAGTTGATAATGAAAATGTGAGGAATTCCCACCACAGTTTGATTTAATGTTTCAACTCAGCGCTCAATGTCGGTTGAAGAACCCAATTTCCACAAACTCAAGAGTATAAATGAATTGCATTATTCAAAGATGGAACATGAAAAACTAACGATGTTAAGCATATACTCCCCTAGCATGCCTATCAAATTGGCTATGATGTCCTTCATTCTTAACATACAAGCCAGCCTTTGGGGATCTCATCAAACTTATCAAGCTGATCATATATTATAATGCGCACCCAAAGGATTGTGCCCAATTCGAAGACAGAAAACGTAAATGTTTGCTCTTAATAAATTAATTGATTACATTACTTTCTATGGAAAATCTGTCAAATTTTCAAATTTTCTGCCAACGTGTTCCATTTATCAAAGTTTAGTCTTCAATATAATGACAATTTATCATCTCCTAAGATTCCTTAAAAGTAATTGGATGGATGAGGGCTGATGGGACTGCTCCATGGTCATTGTCTCACTAAATGTATCAAGCTAAAGATCTTTGCACAGGGCTGAATATCTATTTGAACTGTATGCCTCGCGAGCCCAACCTAGTCGTTAACTCTTTACCAAAGGAAGGCCTTGGGAGAATTTCTATCATGATGGGAGTGCCAATCTTTGTATTTGTTTGAAGACTCTGTTTTCTAGAACACTTTGATGTTGGTCATCTAATAGTATAGA
Organism: Chloranthus sessilifolius; assembly: GCA_021018995.1. Classification (NCBI taxonomy): domain Eukaryota; kingdom Viridiplantae; phylum Streptophyta; class Magnoliopsida; order Chloranthales; family Chloranthaceae; genus Chloranthus; species Chloranthus sessilifolius. Next base: position 101,351,421 of record CM037589.1, read on the forward strand.
AAGTGGCCACATCACTAAGAGCTTGAGTTTTTCCACGCACAAATAGTAGATTAGACTGTTAATGACAGTAGGGATAAGTATATGATAATAGTATAAAAAGTGACCAGGATCTCGCCTCAAGAAGGGAGGTCCTGAGTTTGAATCCCACCTCCTTATTGGCCACTCGCAGGGATTTAGCCCTACTGACTGGTACCTGTGATGTGCGGGTGTTGCACGTACCCGGGGGACTTAGTCGGGTGCTCTAAGAGGCCGCATATCCCATTATAAAAATAAATAAATTCTCCATTTGAGTTCTAGCACGAGGCAGATGAAGATTTAAAAAGTGTTATTTTTTTCTCCTCACTGCAGCCTATTTCTCTTCAGAGCTGAATAGTTCTCTTTTTGTATAAATTATTATATTTGCTTTATATTCCATACAAGAAACTTCTTGTTGGTTATGGAAGTTTTTACTCCATCTCTTTTGCTAGTGATTATTGGTGAAGGAGCAAATTTTGCTGCTTATGCATTCGCTTCTGCAATTCTTGTAGGAGCTGGTTATAAAAGTTGTTGGTTTTCTACAAGTAGTTTGTTTCTTTATTATTAAATTATGTGTTACTGAAGATTTTCTCTACAGATTTACATTTGTGTTAGCATAGGGATATTGAAATCTAGGATGAACATGGCAAATTGCTGCACATTTACTGTGTCCCAGAACAATGAATATATATTAACTGTTTGACACATATTTGTTATTGCTAATCAGTCTTTTTTTCAACAACACCGTATCATGAACCTCAATGTTATAGGGAAGCATCTCGCCTTTCTCATTGACAGTAGGCTATAGTTAAGGAGCCCTCAACACTTAAGAGCACTCATAGTTGAGATCTTTTTCTCTTCTTGAGGGATAGCACCCATAAGCTGCAAGTTGATATACAAAATCCAAAGTCATCTAGATGGATCCTAGAAAGGCATAAAGCTTGCTTGGATGCTGGCAGCCTCATCTAAGTGTATGAGATTTCTTATGAGGAGATTGCCTAATCTCTTTGTAACAACTTTGAATGTGTACTGATTAACTAAAAACACACTTAAAATCTCATTGCCTAATCTCTTTCCTTCGTCAATTGAAACGAGCAAGAGCACTTCCTTCTTCTCTAGCCAGGTGAAGACTAAAAGTCACTTAGGTTTTTCTTGTTGAGCTGGTATTAGGTACCCGACTCGCGTACGTGTCCCAAACACCTAGGTAGTATATCCAGCATGCGATCGTCAGATCTATGGTGAAAAAGATTGGGGTGAAACAACAGTCATCTGATTCAAAGAGGTAAAGGCCTTCTAAAATTAATAGGGTGTGTTAAATTTACGAGTACCTCTATTCCCGCCAAAGGTTTACTGAAAGCGCCACCGTCGGAATCCCCTGGAAACCTATTGATTTCTTTTGATCAGACGTTGGAGATCATTTTTCACCCCGATCTTCCACACAGTGGATCTTGAGACCATAGATGTACCATCAAACGGTCAATTTTTTATTCAACGTGGCACGGATACCTAAAAAGTAGCCTTAAAATCATATGACAGACATCATGCTCAAAGTGACTTTAGGGCCTTTATAGGATCTGTGACATGTGTAATAAAATATTTGACTGTCTGATTGGAGATCATAGTCTCAAGATCTATTAGTGGAAAATCGGGGTGAAAAACGATCTTTATCATCCGATTCGACCTAGTCAATTGATCTCAAGCGGTTTCAAATATTGGCGCTTTCAACAAACCTGTTGGAGCAAATAGAGGAACCCTTAGATTTACAAGGTTGGTAATTGGAGCAACTACTTGCAAACTATTTGACAGTTGCAAATATATTGTTGAGACATGTGTCTGCTATCTAAGGTCTCTCATTTGAGGGAAAGGATGTTTAGATCTTTGATGCCAAAGATTGACATGAAATACTATTTGGATAGCCCAATATTGGCATGAAATACTAACTTTATCATCTAATTCAACACAGTTAAAGATCATCATTTGATTCAATAGTTGACTGATTAATCATATGATAGAGACTCTTTGCCCATCTTTGGCATTGGTCTATACATATAGCCCTCAAATCTGACGAGTTAGATGTTGTTCAACCTGGCACAGGTCTAAAAGAACCAAGTCCAACTCTTCCCAAGTTCCTTTTAAACTATGTGCAACCGTACAAATCTCATTTGCAAATTTATTGAAATTGTTTTTTTGGTCTAGTTTGTTTCACCAAAGATCTTTAGATCATGACGCACACATCATATGATGCATGTGATGATTTCATATACTGTACACATCCCCTAGCACTTGCGCCGCTTGCCGAATACTAGTTATCTGATGGTTCTCAGCACCAAAACCATATCAGTCCCACTTCTACGATATAGTATAATAAGAGAACCGTCCATGCTCAACGGACATCTTTAACAGCAGCTTTGCAGCGATTTAGCATTTCTTGTAAGTCAGTGAAGGTTGACTATATTTTTCACTTTTAAAAGCAAAAGGATTATAATTTCATGTCCCCCTTCTACGAGCACGCCAAAGGAAGAAGAACAAGGTAACCTTTTTCTGCTAATCTATTTTCACCTCTAGAAAGAGAGCAGGGTTCGTGTCCATCACAAATCAAGCAAGAACAAGGAGGGCAGCAAGGGGAAGAAAAAAGAGAAGAAAAACACTAACCCATGAAAGTTTATTTTGAGGGCCATTGCTATTATGAATAATTTTTTCGAAATTGTTGGTGACAGATCACGATGTTTATGTTTGTATGACTTCTATTTTCTTATGTGTCCTAAGAATACTGTCAGAGGAGAACCGAATCTTTTAAAAGTTTATCAGGGCCAGGCTACCAATGGTTATTTCACATGTGGTAACTATCTACAGTCAAGGATTAGGATAGGCATGTGAAGCTTCTACTTAATTTTATCAACTTATCACCGTACCTAACAAATTTCTCCCTCTGACCATCCATATATTGTGTCTTGAAAGCACCAGTACAATCGAACATCTTGTGCCACCTATCTATCAAAAAGACATCAAATTGCACACCATCAAGATGTAGCCATTCGATGAATAATCAGGCACGTTGTTTCTGTTAAAATCAAAATACAGATCAATCTATCATCATCTACACCCACACAAATTCACGTCATCATAGTATTTATATAAATCTATGTGGAGACATTACAATATATTCGAAAATAGCGAATCCTGAAGCTATAAAAAATAACACAAAAGATCAAATATATACCCCCAAAAAAAAAACTCCACAATTAAATAAATTCGTACTTACAATATTATCGAATCTCCAATGCCTTCCTTTTATGTAAAATTTAGGTTTTTAACAAATCTTTGTACATCAAACAAATGTATTACCATAGTTCAGATCAAAGACAGGTTGAATCTTTCCATAAAAGATGAAGAAGAAAACGAGGTTCTAGAGTTTATAGGGGAACCTACCTATTGAGAGGTCTCTGATGAGAGAGAAAGAAAGCTGCATGATTTGGGGGCGCGAAAAGGCTAATCGACGAGGAACGTAAGGGAGTTGAAAATGATAGTAGGTCGCCTGTTTGCAGATTTGGGGAAGAAATGAATACGGTTATTCGTAAGGAACCCGTGTAATGCCACAGGTATACGGGTGCAGAGTACGGAAACAACAAGCGTACCGGTATTTGCAACTGAAGATTTGGTCACCAGAACTAAGGGTTTCATATGATTAACTAATGGGTGTTTTTTAGCTCAATTTGATGATGGAGGTCGATTTTAGCCAATTTTTCAAACTTTTCTTCAGATAATAAATCACCTATCAACTGGTCAGATGTTGTTTATATGTGGCACGTATTCCTCAAAAAAGGCTCTAATAGTGAGTGTACAATGAGAAGAGGTTACCAAATCAGTTTTGAAATGTGTGCCATTGAAGTCAACATCTGACCATCTGGAGAGCGATGATTTAAATATAAGTTTTATAAAAGTTTTACCCCCTAAAACAACCTCCATCATCTTATTCAAGAAAATTTTCACATGCAAAAACCCTTATTGCGGATACCCAATCTTTGGTTGCAAGTAGTCGTGTACCCAAACAACAAACATGATATATATGTAAGGGTACCCTCATGCTTCTCCATAGACAATGACGCTTTTACTTTCAATCTTCCACACCAAGGATCAAAATTTCAGATTTCGTGTCGGTTTCGGTGGGGGCCGAAACCGAAATTTTCAACCTAACACAAAAAAATACCAAAAATATGGGATATCGTTTCGGTTTCGGTGGGGACCGAAACCGAAATTTTGGTCCTTGTCCCACATAACATATCTTGAGATTAGGCGCATATAACACTCAGGTGGCACACATCTTGCGAACTGTGTTTAATGGTATGTTGTGATCATGTTCACGTTTTTGAGGTTATAAAGCTTGTGGAGAGCCTTTCATTTATCAATGTTGTCACAAGTTGACTTCCACAAATGTGGAGCTTCATCAACTTAGTGAAAATAATAGAGTAACTTTAAATCCACCCACCAAATCTTTGAGTTCACCCACGCTGAAACACATTGATTATAGCGAATCGGACGATGGAGATTGTTTATCGTCCCATTCTTTCACACGTTGGATCTTAAGAACATGATCGTATCATCAAACGGTCGGATTTGTATAACCTTAAAATCCATTTTCAGTGTGCACGTGATAGTAAGGTCATTTTTCTGAGATGTGTGCCACGATAAATAAAACACTAACCGTCTGATGGTAGGCCCATGATCACAAGATCCATCGTGTAAAATATTAGGAGGATAAACAATCTCCATCATCTGATTCTACCAAGTCAATGTGTTTCAACGTGGGTGAACTCAAAGATTTTGTAGGTGAATTTAAAGGTACTCAAAATAATATTTGACAAGATTAATAACCTAAAGATAATCTTATGAGGAGCGTCGATCAAGTAGTAAGTACCTTGTAGCTATCGAATCCCAGTAAAATATTTATTTCCCTTGATTTGAAAAGTCAGCTTTTGACAGAACCCGATCGCTAAAAGGGTACTTAATTAATGCCTGTAGACCGTTCACGAGAATAGTCAGGTACTACCAAGCAGAACCGGATTTTCAATCCTCCTTCATCCCGTACCCTTGGAAATCGGAGAATCTCGACTTTCTTGATTTTCACTTTTTATAGGAAAACGTGCAGTCAAAATTCTCCTATTTTTAAGGGCAACAAATGATGTAGGACTGAAAATCCGATTCTACTTACTAGGGCCGACCATTTCCCTACTTCATAAGGCCATGAAAAGTGGATTTTTAGGGTGAACAATTTATTTGTTTGGTACCTTTGTTTGCACGTACAGAATATTTGAAGGCACCTATGCCAAAACCATTGAGTACTTTATATCAGATGATAATGATGATGGTGGAGGTCATTTTTCGCCCCAATTTCCCACACAGCGGATCTTGAGATCATGGGCGTACCATTAAAAAGTCAAATTTTGATTCCACGTGGCACATACCCAAAAGAGTGACTAAAAAATCATATGACACATCATGCTCAAATGTGATTTTTAGGTCACTCTTTTGGATGTGTGCCACATGAATCCAAAAACTGTCCTGATAATATGCTCATGTTTTCGAGATCAATTGCCTGGAAGATTGGGACGAAAAATTATCTCCATCCTCTTATTCAAAACAATCAATGGTCATTGTATAGGTGCCTAAAAATTTTGGTAAATAAAGCAGCCATTGTTTATATTTTACATTAAAATATGTGGAAATCATATGCTTCACGGGAATCTGCTGCATGCTTTTATTCATATCAATCGAAAGACAATATAAAAGGGGAAATGCATAAACAAGTTTGTTGGAGTAGTGAGGGCCTTAGAGGAGGCAAGGAAAATAGCAAACTGTAGGCAAATTTTGTGCAAGCAAAGTGCAAGCGGCTGACGTGATGGGATGTGACTGGCTGCCCTGCCCCGACCTACATTGCTTAGGCCCCATTGCACTTGCAGCCAATTGCGTCGCACCACATCAGCTGCCTGTACTTTGCTTGCACAAAAACTGCCTGTCGTATAACACTGTCTGGTTCATAATGTATTCCTCATATATCTCCTTTTAGCTCCCCAAATCCTGTCCCAGATTTTTAGGACCTTGACATTGGTCTCAAGCTAACTTTTGACGGGTATTGAAGTTGTAAGCTTTGTTTGTAGGGCAATGGTCAAACAGTGAAGATTCAGTCATAGCCAATGGCTGCAAATCTGATTGAACACAAAATGATTATTTTTTTGAAAAGTCAGTTGCCCAAGCTTTGAAACCTCCCTTCCAGATGGTGGCAATGAGGAGAGTCAAATCTCCGTTATGTCATGGACGGTCAAACCTCTAATTATATGCATATTTATGCACGGTCAGGAGCCATTATCCCTTACTAGAAAGTATCAACATAGATTCTTGTATGAGTCAAATATTGCAAATGGATCCGTAATGCCAAGCTTATATAGGGTAATGGTCAGGTCAAATTAGGTTGAACTGGATTTCGAGTTCAACCAGATCTGTAGACTGCAGGCATTGGATATAGGAGAATCTTGACTTTCATGATTTTTAGGATGCCATGCAGTCAAGGATCTCCTATTTCTAAGGGCTGCACATGTGGTTAGACTAAAAAATCCGGCTCACCATTGCAGGACCTGACCATTGCCATGTTTTTTATATAATCTTTTGACCCCCTTTTGTGAGCTTCTTTTAAATTTATTTTATACGTACAGGAGGGGACATGGGGACGTAATTGTTTTTGGACCTACTAAGATTTGCGCCATGTGGTGGAACCAGGATTCTCATTTAGGCGGGGCGCAAGATGGATTAGAGATAAATTTTGTACAATGAATATAAATTTAACCTAATTTATATTAAAAAATATAATTTCCATTAAAATTACATATAAAAAAGATAACAATAAGGCATTGACAATTATATATCATTCATCTATAAAAAAATTGAATTCTGAATCCATTGCCAACTGTAAAGAAAATTTCTTTTAAGGCAATAGTCCTCGACGATTTGTCATATTCTGAAAGTAATTAGCAATTGTATCATTATCGTGGCTATTAAATATTATTAATAGGAGGTGTCTTTGATGCTACAAATCTATACTGTAAAATCAGGAATTAATTATTTAATTTTCATGTAATTTGTTGTGACATACTCTGATTTTTCAATTCTGAGTAGGGCAAATAAATGTGGTCTTGACTCTTGTTTTAGCATTTCTATCTAGTTTGGTAGTTTTTTGCTTCTCTAGGCCCCATTGTTCTGCAAATCCAGGTAATTATGTTATGGAGAAGCCAGGAATTATAAGAGAATTTGAACTGGAAAATGGATCAGAAACAGATATTGTTGGCTAATCAATGTTTTGATTGAAGGGGATCTTGGTAATTTTATGTTAAAGAGATACCATGTTTTATAGCTCTTTGGATATTGAGCCTCATCTATATTTTTTGAATAGGAAGCTTTCTTCATTCCAACGGTCCTTATACTTTAACCCACAATTATTTTGACTTGATGATAATGGGTTTGTGATTGGAAGCCTCAAAACGCATAGGCACTGTTGCCATGACTTTTTGAGGTTTTTATTTTCATATTATAATGATGTATGTACTCTTTTACCAACAATATAGGTCTGATATTGACTTCATGAATCATGATCATGGGTTTGTGATACCTAACCATCAGTGTTTATAACTTTCCAACCATCACTTCAAAGGCGCTCCAAACACAAATATCGACCGATATTTGCGCCTTGGTGCGGGAGGGGGTGGGCTTAATAATCTATGTGGGCCACTTTAATATATGGCTATAACTGGGGAAAAAACAGAAAAACTGAAAACCAACGAAACCAAACTGAAAAAACGGTTCCAAAACCAAAAAATTTAAACTGATTTCAGATCGGTTCGGTTTCGATTTTGGATCGGTTTCGGTTTTCGGTTTAAGGGAAATTACGGATTTAGCGTTAGGATCTACACAACACAAGGTCACACACGCATCACATAAAAATTTATCCACATATTTATCCTAAACATATCCACATTTCCTAAACATAAATTAATCATTATCAGCCAATAAAATAGAATTACAAAAAGCTAAATTTAGACATGAAAAATTACCTCCGATTTAGCACGATCCGAAGAAATTTAACACAAATCGGATTGCACGATCCAACAAATCCAGTTGATTGAAAACCTACACAATAAAATTCAAAATACAATTAATATTTAACAAATAAAATTCTAAATTTCAATAAAATAAAACCCTAAATCTAGTGAAAATGTGAAGTGAAAGTATAAACCCTAAATCTAAATCTAGAGAGAAAGACAAGAAGAAGAAGAAAGGGCTGAGACTGAGAGGCGAGAGCCTGAGAAGAAGAAGAAGAAGAAGAAGAAAAAGAGGGGGCTGCCTGAGAGTGAGAGAGAATTACCTGTAGGGTGGCGGTCGGCAGAGGAGCCAGAGAGAACAGAGGGAGGGGCGGAGGGCGCTGGGTTAAAGAGAGGGTTTTATGGTTTTAGAGAGACAAAAGAGGGAGGGAGGGAGGGGTTTAGAGAGAGAAAGGAGGGAAGAAAGGAGGCGAGAGGGCGTGGGTTTCTGAGAGTAAAGTTTTATAATAAAAATTAAAAGTTGTTTTTGGGTTGGGTATGAGCGCCCACACTCTCGCGTCTACGTGGTTCACATACATCTCTGATCGATCCCAGTGGCTCAACCCAAGGACAAAACAGTCTATCAAAATAAAAAATTTGCATATCTACAGTCTGAAGAATGGTCATAGGTTGTTATTAAAAAGATTAAAAAAACGTTTGGTCATACCTGTAAATGTTCAGTGCAGGCGCTAAACGAAAACTTCGATCTAAGTTTTGAGGGACCTCAGATACACCTTTTCCGATAGATACCCTATACTTTCACTTTTATCTAAACTACTTACCAGTTTTAGTCGAGTCACTTCCAACTAGCACAAAAAGTCTCAAATATCTCTTCAGGTTTTAGACACTTATAATTTATATTTTTTTATATTTATGTGATGTAAAACAATATTTATGTCGTCTGATTTGAAAGTCATAATATAAAAATCGATAGTGTCAAAAATTGACAAAAAAAAAAGTGATATTGCATCTTTAAAAAAATATATATATAATCGTCTATTTATATGATGTGAAGCAGTATATATTTCGTCTGATTTGAAGGCCATAATATAAAGATCAATGGTATAAAAAATTGACACAAAAAAATATATATATTACTTTTTTAAAAAAAATAAAAAATTAACTGTTTAAATAATCAATATCAACTTTATAAATAATCAATTCCGACATCGACTCTTAAAAATAAAATTAAATCTTACGCCATCAATCTCGCATATTTAATCTTTCAAAGATACAGGAGGCTCAAACTTCAATGCAATGCCATATTCTCCAAATTAAAATTATAAATTAGACAACATGCATAAGATGGATTGATGAAATCGTATAAAAGTCCACTGACTCCACCCTTTTAGGGGCTACATAACTATGTCCATCAGGGAATCCGATAGAGGCATGGATAGTGAATTAAATGAGGGATGGCATTTGACGCCTTTTAATCTTGGGAAATTTACCTGACCGGCCCTGTCGGATACGCCTTTTACGTCAGAAGCCCTATAGTTTCACTTTTACCCAGACAAACCAGCTGCGCGCCGAGCTGAGGCACGCCTGTAGGAAATACCCAAACTACCCCCACAGTAATAAATAGCCGCCGTCGTTTCAAATCATTTACTGTTTTGAATTTACTTTTTCGTTCGAAGTCGGTGGAGAGTCGTTGACGCTTCGTGGACGATCGCGTTCAAAACTATAACCTTCAAGCTACCAAATCTGTAAGTTAGAATTAAAATTAGCTTCCATCGCTATAGATTTTTTATTTCTCCTCTCTTTGTTGCATATTTTGACATATTTTTTTTAGGTTTTCCCATATGTAATCGGTAACGATTACATATGTAGTCGATATCGATTATATATGTAATCGTTACCGATTACATATGGGAAAACGTTCTCGATTACCTTTAGAGTCGATAAAGATTATATATGTAGTCGTAATCGACTATATAAACTGTGGATGACGAATCTATAACAAATCGATATCGACTCTCTATGAATATAATTAATACCCATCATTTGAAATAATTTCCCTATAGTTATTACCCTCGATGCCATAATAAATCATACGAGGTTTTATATTTATCTCCGTTCAATTTATTAACTACCCTTTTGTAAAACCATTATGGGAAGTTAGGTTGGAAGAATGAGAAAATTTAATACAACGATTCGTATTCCACAATCAAGGAGCTGTAAATGCAGGTTTAGTTCGACCTTAGCAAACCACCTATCATCCCTAGCACCATATTTTTCCAATGTCGAGACGAAGAAAAAACCTTCTATAACCCAATAAAGTTCTATCCTGTATGGGAGGACCCACCACCACCACCAGAACCAGATCCTCTGCAGTTCCTGTGGGACGAGTACGATGAAGTAATGGAGATTTTGGCGAAGGAAGAAAAGAAGAAGAAGAGGAAGGAAGAAAAGAAAAAGAAAAAGAAACTGAAGCCGGAACCACCCGGCTCTCCACCCCATCCACCACCTGCTCTTCATCCTTCTTCCTAACTTTTCTTTTTTTTTTTTAATTATAAATGAAAAAATTTGAATGTAATTCAAATATTTTGAAGTAAATGAAACAACTTTTTGATGCAATGGCGACTTCATGAATTCTTTTGAGTCCGTAAATTAAATATTTTCTATGTAAATAAGGGAAATTTACCTGACAGGTAAATTAAACATTTTGAGATCAATGTAGATTTATATTTAATTGATAGCGATTTCATAAGTAATCGAGATCGATTACGTTGAGAGTCGGTAGCGATTACATATAGGAACGATATCGATTATAGAGATAATCGATGTAGGTAAAGAAGAAGGAAGAAAAGAAATAGAACAAAAGAAAGAAAAAGAAACTTAAGAGTCAGTAAATCAAGTAATTTCTATATAAATAAACATTTTGAGGTCATTGCGAATATATATTGAGTCGTTGGCGATTTCATCGGTAATCGATATCGATTACATATAGAGTCGTTAGCGCTTACATATGTAATCGTTATCGATTATATGTAGACTTGCAAGATTTTTTTTTACTTTTAATTTTAATTGAACTATTATGAATGTAATTGAAAATTTTGCAAGTAAATGAAACATTTTGATTCAATGGCGACTTCATGAAATCTTTTGAGTCTATATCGATTACATATAGACTCGATATCGATTACATATAGAGTCGGTTTCGATTATATATAGATTTATCTCGATTACATCTAGAGTACGATTACCTATGTAATCGATAATCTACTCTAGATGTAATCGATAATGGTTTTATATATACATTTCATCAACATTTTAACTATCCTTGTTAGTATGGTGTTGAGTCCTTTCGCTTTTATTACAGATTCATTTCAAAAGATCCAAGATGGTTGTACACGAGCCGTTGCCAAGTGTTCTCCCGGTTCAATCTCTACGAAAGTGCTACTCGTCGGAAGAAGTTCTTGAGAGATTCAATTTTTGGTGGAATATTTCAAATCTAAGGGTGTGGGATTTCTTTCTCGATGTCGTGGATTCGGTCTTGACATTTTGGGTTGATAAAACCATTTCGAATTGGGAAGACGATGTCTATCTTGAAGATAGACATTGACATCGGGCCTTGCCGTAGTTGGCCCGTAAAAGGATACCCATCCGGTAAACCATCGGTGAGAACAAACCATTAGAAACAAATACTTTTTGTGGAACGCCTCCTAAAAAATTCTCCGGTCTCATATAGATGCTACAATTTATAGAGCGGAAAGTGATGAGGACTTCTTAAAGTTGTCCCTTCTGTTTGTGTTGTGCATATTTCTCTTCCCCGGTTCCCACCATCAAATTTCTGAAGACTACATCGACCTCATCGATGATATGGAGGCCTTCAACCGAACTCCGTGGGGTCTGCTCGTCTACCAGGACTTGATGGAGTATATAATAAAGGGCGCGGCGAATAGAAAAACCGCCGAGATGGATATGGATAAAGCCCTGAAGACGTACAACACATATGGATGCATGTGTACTTCAATGGTGGGCTTATGAGATCCTGCCCGATATATCGCCATCCCAGCTAGGCCTCAAGGACCCTTTCCACTATTTGAAATGGTCGGACAGTATGCGATCCGGGATCAAAGGTTACACTCGCGGGCAGATGTTAGACAGCAAGGTATGAGGTCTATTCAAAAAAAAAAGCAACTTACCGATTCATTCTAGAATCGATCACCGATTCATTATGAATCGCCATCGATTCATTTACGAATCGATAGCGATTACTTACAGAGTCGATAACGACTTAATAAGTAATCGATAACGATTCATTATCTAATCGATAGTGATTTGTTAAGGTAAGGAATCGATAGCGATTCTTTACACAATCGAGAGTGATTTATTTTATATATAACGATCATTTTATTCTGTTGTTTCATTTTCTTTCAAAAGGTTCGCGCCCCTCATGCCTCGGGGCTTTGAATTAGAGATACCCGTGGTAAGAGAATATCTACGTTCAAAAGGAGGTTGGGGGAAGAGGAAAGAACCGATCAAGAAAGTCAGGAAGAGATTCCAAGAAGAAAAGAAATTACATTCCGATAATCTTGGAGAGGAGAGGAAGAATGGGATGACGATCGACGTCTCAAGAAGAACCCTCTCTAAAAAGGGCCCCGTATAGTGGGAGAGGGTCGGCCAAGAACTAGGGGCCAAGGAGAGCTCGGCAAAGGAAAGATAGCCGTCAAGGCCCACCTCAATGATTCTTTGTTGAGGAGGGTTGATCATTTGACGCTTGGATAACTTGAAGCTCACCCAAAGAGTGAGCGATTTGGAGAGAGAGAATAAGGCTCAAGCTAAACGCTATGCTTCTTTAGAGAAACTCGCAACTCCTTCAATGAGAGGTCAATTCAAGGGATGCGAGTGGCGGAAGTTAAATCACTACAACTCTTTAGTCGAAGGGCCGCATCAAATAAAAGATCTCCTTGAAAATTTATTGAGGCGAGACCTAAGGTATATGTTGAAATCTAGTTTTAATATTCAAGTATCTATATAATCGATAACGCACCATATATAAAATAGATAGATTATATATATAATCGATAGCGACTATATATATGATCGATGCGACTATATATATAATCGATAGCGACTATATATATAATTGATAGCGACTATATATATATATAATCGATAGCGATTATATTTAAAATCGATTTGGACATTTTAAATGTGGACCAAAATTAATTCTTATTTTACACCATTATTTCGATGTGTGATGTGGCTATGGAGGAGCTGATATCAAGGTGCGACATGACCTTCAATAAGGAACCATTAGCTCCTCGCGACAGGTTCCTCCTCCTCCTCCGTTGATGAGGTGAAGGCAAGCCGACGGCGACCGAGACCCAATCGATAAGGGTCTCTGGTGAAGAGGAAACCTCTTCCCAATTGCCTCACCAACAAGCTGAGCTTCGCTTAAGACCTAGGCAAGCGAAAGCCAGCAAAATAATTTCCATCAAACCTAAGGCCCAGCGAAGGGTAGCGGTTGAAAAGAAGCCCACCGCAAAGGCCAGCGAAGGACCAACTGCTGAGCCTGGATCAGTGGCAATCATTACCGCTGGTCCTGGGTCTACTGATGAAGATGCTCCTGCTGAGCTAACAGCGGAGAAAAAATATATGCTAGACATATGGAACAAGCCTGTGAAGGAGGACGAGTAAGTAGAATTACCCTGAATACTTAACTTTATTATTATATATTTATCGTGAAGATTAGTTAAGTTGGTCATTTTTTATGCAGAGAATATGTTAGCACTGTCGGCAAGTACAAGCTGGTGGTGCAATCCTTCGAATAAAGGGCGGAAACCAGTTCTCGGATAACTTTGTAAGTGTATATTTTAATATACTGTAGGCAAAATCGGTATCGATGGCTTATGTAATCGTTATCGATGGCTCATGGAATCGGTATCGATGGCTTGTAGAGTCGCTAGCGATGGCTTATGTAATCGTTAGCGACTCTGTACATCATCGATATCGATTCATTAGAGAGTCGACAACTATTTCGGCGACTTAAATAAACGTTACCCACTCTAAAAAGAATCGATATCGATGATGCAAGTCGCTAACGATTATGTATTAAACTCTTACTGCATATTTTAATCTAACTGCATTGGTTTCAGGTTATGGGCGCCTACATGAGACATTTGGAAGTTATTGATGATAAAATTCATCCTGAGAAAAATGTCAAAAACTTCCTAATGGACCCTGCGACACTGACGTACATGGGCTATGAACTGAGAGATTTCAACAAGTTTTTGCTTGCTGAAAAATTGTACGACCAGTCGATTGAGGTTCAAGTTCACAGGTGGGCTGCCTATAAATAAAGAGAGACCGGGGGGAAGAGGCTGATGGAAACTTTCTTCTATAATGAGCTTCGGGATCTGTGGGCTCACGAATGCAACATAGTATGCTTTTATCCTCTTTATAATTATTCTTTTTAATTTTTTCTATCCTACCCTTTGAGATTATATTACTTTTTTGTAGATATTTATGCCAATACATTCTGAACAACCACTACCTTTGGGCGCTATGATCAGAAGGTAGTCGAACGATCGATAATGATCGTCGACCCTATATTTAATAGGCCCTCTAAGGAAAGATATGTGGCCCAATTGCGGTAGGTAAGATATTTTGCTTAGCATATCTTTTATCATTGTTAGCTTAACATATCTGACACTCCTCTCTATTATTTCGAAACAGACACAATACCTTCCCGTGATCTTATATTTGTACGGTGACTCCTCTGCGCTAATAAAGAAGAACTATCCTTGGCCATCTACTGACTGTCGGATCAAAGCCGTCCCAAGCAGGACCAACTCCGTGTGATTGCGAGTGTTTGTTGTGAAGTATGTGAATACTTTATGATGGGGAAGAAATTTGACTTCGCTAATCGATATAGAGAGGATCGGGAAATTGGCCATACATCGCTACATACACGATGGCGATGAGTAATCTTGGCGAAGGAAGACAAAAGGAGGGGAGCAAAGAGTGTGGTTGTATTTGAATATTTTTGTAATAGTGTGGTTGCATTGAATATTTTTGTAATTGAAAATTGAATTATTTTGAATATAATGGCACTATTTTTATGTACTTGTAGTTAAAAAGTAGAATAGCATCCATTAGCGACTACATATATAGTCGCCATCGACTATAAATAATCGTATGTAATCGCTTTCGACTCGTATGTAATCGTAAATCGATTGTATAAATAATCGATATCGACGATATATGTAGTCGTCATCGATGATATCCATAATCGATGCCGATTCTTAAATGAATCCATATCCACTTTATACATAGTCGATGGCGACTCAATATAGAATCGATATCGAATAGTTATACAATCGATGACGACTCTATGATACATCGATAGACTATAATAGAGTGTAAAAACATGGATTCGAATTTCTCATTTACATTCAATCTATCATTATTAAAATATACACTGTTAGCCCATCGTCCCACGCTTGCGCCTCGCGGTTGTGACCATATTCGTTGCACCTGCTACACTGTAGTGCCCTAACCTCGCCCTTAGACCTTATCCTTCTCTTCCTCGGACGGCCGGCTTGCTTTCGGCAATAATAGGGTGGTCTCACTTTCATATTTTCGTGGAGTTGTTCGCTTGGAACTCCCATTGACTTTTATCGAGGGTGGGAACCCATTGCTCGTCATATGTTTGTCTAAAGCAAGCGGTGAAAACCAGTTCTCATAAAATTTATGGTAGTCGAACTTCTTCGATTGATGGCACGGCATGGGAGCAAGGCAAGCCATGAATGTGCCAACGCGCAACTACAGTCTTGTATTCCAAGTCGACGTGATGAATGTAATTTCGAATTGACTTGGAATTGATCGCTACCGTATGGTTGAGCTCTCTTCTACCGCCCATTGCAACACTTTCTTCATGTGAGCATCCGCGAAGAGAAGGTGGTCCATTTATCGATATCTCTGCTTTTGAAAATGATCGGCCACTTTCTCTCTAATAGTTACGATTAAGTCAATAATTGGTCTCTCTCGAGCTATCTTTATTTAAACTTTCGGCAATATTCGTAGTCAGGGACTCGTACTGCCTTCCTTCCATATGTGCGCGTGCCCAATGCTTTGGATCTATTTTCAAAATATATTCTACGGCCTGAGAATCAGCAGGATCTTTCTTCATTTCGTTGATAAAATAATCAAATTTCTTTCGAATATGCACGCGCGGCGCACCACCATAGACCCTTCACATTGTTCTGGATACTTGTGCTGCAAATTTTGTGTCATATGCCGCATGCAGTAGTTGTGATATGCGTTAGGGAAGATACGTTTCACCGCATTTATTAAACCCTTCGACCTGTCCGTGATAATTACGAGATCCTCGTTAAACCCACCGATCACGAACGCACCTACCCGTTCAAGAAACCACATCCACGTATCCTCTTCTTCTAACTCGACCACGGCAAATGCTAACGGTAATATATGACCATTACCGTCTTGCGCAGAGGCGATAAGGAGGATCCCTTCGAAACGTCCTCGTAGGTGTGTGCCGTCTACAAGCAATATGCGACGAAGTGTATTGCGGTAGCTTTCGATGCATGGGCCAAAACTCCAAAAAAATCTTTGAAACTTACCGTCAAGAGTAAGTTGAAAGGATGTTTGTACATTAGGATCTACCCTCTTCATCTCCTTCACGTAGGCCGGTAGAGCAACAAATTGTCCTTCCCAACTTCCTCTAATATCATTAAGGGCAAGCTCTTTTCCCCTCCAAGCTTTTGCATATGAGATTTGCACATTATAAGCTTTTGCAATATCAAACATTATCGACGCCGGTGTGTAGTCGAATCCTTCCATAAGTTTATCCCGTACATAATTCGCTACGAAGGAGATTGTTGCATTACGGTGACCGTGCGGTCCGATCTTAGCGGCTCCGCATGTGTGAGTACTATTGAATGTCTTGATTTGGAAAGAATCGAGCCCAGTCAATTTAGAAGCATGTATTCGCCACGAACAATCGGGTTCGTAGCATCCGGCTGTTACTCGATAACTAGCGGTCCTCAAAGGCCGAATTTGAAAGTTTTTCTCAACCGCGTGTTCTTTCAATGCTCTTTGAAATGTTTGTTTGTCTCGGAAGATCTCTCCAATTTTAAACGTCCAATTCCGATATTCAGTTTCCACCTCTTCATCGGAGGAATCGCCCTATGTCTCTGACATTTCGTAATCTCCGTCTACTAGGGGATTGTCAATATCTCTCACAAAAATTTTCGGGTCCTCTTTGATAAACCCATCTGGTTCGCCTTCATATTCTTCTTCTAAGGTATCTTCATTCATGGCGGTGTTCTCGGGTGGTTGACTAGATCCTTCACCGAAGGGGTTCTGATGTGATTGACCGGATCCTTCACAGAATGGATAATGGCGTGGTTGGCTAGGCCCTTCACCGAAGGGGTGCTCATATGTATGGACATGGGGTTGAGTTACTCCGGTAATTTCCATCGATGGCATGGTAGAACATAAGTTTTGAGTAAACTAAGTTGTCCATCCACCGGGGAAGATATGACTGAAATCGTTGGTATCCACCACCCTCTCTGAAGTATAGTCTAACCATTGACTACATTGTTGTGACCCATGCATGTATTTTACTGGGTCATCATACGATTCAATCGAGCATCGCTTTAAATCAAATGCTGCTTTCCCTCTGCCATCGTTCGCCACAATATAACCGTCATCGCCTAACGGGACGGTATCGTATACAATTTCATCCTCAAACTTACATGGCTGAAATGAATGAGACACAAAATCAGTCCCGCCGAGATTTACTTGTTCAAACTTCAATGGGAAGGATGCGGTTCCTTAATGATGAATACTTTTATAACGTCCCACTCCGGATTTATAAAAACTAAATAATGTAGCTAAATCATCGAGTCCAAAATGTAAGAACTATATAGGCGATTCACTATCTTCATATGAAACTTTGTTGTTTCTGCGAATGAGACATTCGCCTTATGAATTGTTCATAAGAAATTTCAATTGAAATGTTAATAAGCCTCCGCCGGCCACCTTCATACAAGCCATCATCGTTTACAAGAAGGCCATCATAGTGACAAAGAAGAGGAATTCTCACGTCCGTCATCGTCTGTTTAAGAATGAGAAGGAAGGGTCATAAGACTGATGAAATAAAAGAGAAAAGACGACTATAACTCTTAGTCGATTGCAAATACAATCGATATCGACTCTATTTGAAATCGATATCGATTGTTTATACAATCGATATCGATTGTATATACAATCGGCGTCGACTCTATTTGAAATCGATATCGATTGTATAAACAATCGATATCGACTCTATATACAATCGATATCGATTGTATGTGATATCGATATCGGATGTATATGGAGCCGATGACGAAATGCAGGGCCTTCTTCTTCTAAGAGATACTGCATCACTACATAACACTAATAAACTGAAAATGGGGTTAAGTAGGATACCTCTAGTCGCAAGGACAAAGTTCAGGGCCTTCTTCTTCCAAGCCTCTGTTTTCTTCTTCGAAATAGCAGATCGGAGCAGATCAGACTAAGTAAGGACACTCCGTCTAGGGTTTTACACCTCTAACTTTTTTGCAGGTTAAAATGAGGAAGAAGACGATGCTTTGTTTGTTAAAGAAGGTCTTAGAAGGGGGTAATTTGGACCTTTTACTCTCCTTAGGGTCGGCTAGGCTTGGAGCTGGTTTGTCTGGGTAAAAGTGAAACTATAGGGTTTCTGACGTAAAAGGCGTATCTGACAGGGCCGGTCAGGTAAATTTCCCTTTAATTTTCCGAGATAAAACATAACTTATCATAACTTACTGTAGCATACGTCAGGATGGCATTTGACGCCTTCTAATTTTTCGAAACAAAACACAATTTTTTATTACTTACCATAGCATATGTCAGGATGGCATTTGACGCCTTTTAGATTTTCACCTTTCTTTGTCCAAATATATGTTTTATCTTTAAAGAGTCCCGACTGTATAACCAGTCGACACCGACAGTTTAAAGAGTTAGGAATTGACTCTTTAAGAAATTGATATCGACTTTTAATTAGTTAATATCGATTCTTTGAACAATTTTTTTTTTTTTTTTAAAGCAAAATTGTCTTTTTATTGTGTCAATCTTTGACACCAAAGATCTTTATATTATAGCCTTCAAATCAGATGGAATAGTTGTTGATTCACATCGCATAAACAAACGATTTTTATATTTTTTTAAATAATATAAATGCTTCATTGCATTAAGGGGGCTTTGTGATTTTAAATAATCTCGACTGTTTAAAGAGTCAGGATCGACTCTTTAACGAGTCAATATCGACCGTTTAAATAGTCGATATCGACTTTTTAACGAGTCGATATCAATTATTTAATGAGTCGATATTGATTATTTAAACAGTTAATTTTTTTTAATTTTTTTTAAGAGGCAATATCACATTTTTTTGTGTCAATCTTTAGCATCATCGATCTTTATATTATGGCCTTCAAATCAGACGGAATAAATATTATTTCACATCGCGTAAATAGGTAATTTTTTATTTTTTTTTTAAAGAGGCGATATCGCCTTTTTTTCATGTCAATCTTTAGCACTATTGATCTTTATATTATGACCTTCAAATCAGACGGCATAAATACTGCTTCACATCGCGTAAATATACAAAAGTACAAATTTTTAACTATATAGAACGATAAAAAGTGTAAGAAGGGGTATTTGAGACTTTTTGTGCTAACTAAAACTCGTTAGGCTAAAAGCTAGTGGGTTTGGGTAAAGGTGAAACTACAGGGTCTCTGACAGAAAAGGTGTATCTGAGAGGGTTGATTAAGGAAATTTCCCTAGTTTTGAAGGCCAGAAAAGTTATAATTTATTTTTGGGAAAATTTATCGGATCGACCCTGTCAGATACACCTTTTCCGTCAGAGACCCTATATTTTCACCTTTACTCAAACCGACCAGCTTTTAGCCATGTCATTTTCAGATAGCACAAAAAGTCAGAAATACCCTTCTTACATTTTTTTTTCATTCTACATAGTTTAAAATTTTAAATATTTGCATTTTTTTATATTTACGCGATGTGAAACGAGATTTATGTCGTTTGATTTGAGTCGTCTGATTTAAAGGCCACAATATAAAATCGATGGTGCCAAAGATAGATGCGAAAAAAAGGCGATATCGCCTTTTAAAAAAAAAAGAAATTAAATAGTCAATGGCGACTCTTAAAGCAGTCGATGGCGACTCTTAACACAGTCAGTACCGACTGTTTTAAGAGGCGACATCGACCGTTTACACAATCGACATTAAGTATTTAGACAATCGGTACCGACTGTATAAACAGTCTGACTGTATAAAAAAAAAAAAAATTTATACAGTCTGTACCAACTGTCTAAACAGTCGATGTCGACAGTATAAATGGTCGATGTCGCCTCTTAAAACAGTCAGTACCGACTGTGTTAAGAGTCGCCATCAACTATTTTAAGAGTCGGCATCGACTATTTAAAAAAAATATATATAAATATATATATAGATATTTTTTTTTAAGAGACGATATTGCCTTTATTTTCATGTCTATCTTTGGCACCATCGATTTTATATTGTGACCTTCAAATCAAATGACATATATCATGTTTCACATTGCATAAATATATAAAAATGCAAATATTTAAAATTTTAAATCATGTAGAACGAAAAAAAGTGTAAGAAAGGGTATTTCTGACTTTTTGTACTAGCTGAAAATGGCTTGGGTAAAAGCTGGTCGATTTGGGTAAAGGTGAAAATATAGGGTCTTTGACGGAAAAGGTGTATCCGATAGGGTTGATCAGATAAATTTCCCTTATTTTTGAGATCCGTATCTTGGCATATGCTTTAGTAAGAAAGACGGATACCTCTCTTACCGCCCACGCATTTTTTGCAAGCTCCCACTTCCTAAACCCCTTGAAAACCGTTGATTGCTTAGGATCAGATGATGGAGCTCGTGCTTCAACTCAATATTCACACAATGGATCTTGAGATCTCGGCGCACCTATCAAACGGTAGATTTTTTATTTTATGCGTCACATAGGTACCTAAGAAAAACTGGGAAATGAAAGAAAGGAGCTAATACTTGCACACCCACTCTAGGATTACATGCCACGTGACATAATCTAAAACAAAGGAGCTAATACTTGCACACCAGATTTGTACTGTGGCATATGGGTTAAAATAAAGACTTGGTATATTTAGAATTTTGTCATATGAAACACCATCTAAGATGTTTGATTTAAAGTTTTTGATGTAAAGATCTTTTACACCAAAGATTGACACTAAACACAATTTCTATCATCTAAATAAATAGAGTATAAGCCTATTATCTGATGTAACGGTTGACTATGTTAAATCAAATGTTATAGATTGTGTTTTGTGCCAATCTTTGCCGTCAAGGATCTTTACATAATGAGCTTTAACTTAGACAACTCATATGGTGTTCCACGTGGTACGGGTCCCAAAATACCAACTCTTCCTTGGGTACATATGTTTGCACCTATGCGTTCTTTGAAAGCGCCCACATCCTAGACCCCTTGAAAATCGTTGATTGCTTTGGATCTGATAACTCTGTTAGCGCCCGTTGATTGCTTTGGATACCTCTGTTAGCGCCCATGCGTCTCTAAGACCGCCCATGTCCCAATTTTTCTTGGGTACCTATGTGACGCATAAAATAAAAAGCCAACCGTCTCATAGGTGCGCCAAGATCTCAAGATCCATTTTGTGAATATCGAGGTGAAGCACAATCTCTATCATCTTATTCTACATAATCAACGGTTTTTAAGAGGTTTGGGAAGTAGGCGCTTATAGAAAACCCGTGGGCGCCAAGAGAGGTACTGATCTTTCTTACTAAAGCATGTGCCACAGTACGATTCTCTTAAATAAATTATAAGTTACCCTTCAAAACTTTAATCAAAGTTTTCCTTTAGCGCCTAATCTAGTGCATTGAATATTTTTTAGACTGTAGATATGCAACTTTTTAATTTAGATAGACTTTTTGTTGACATGGTGCAAATCTCAATAGGTCCAAAAACAATTACGCCCCACAATCTTCTCAATGTCTCAATCGACGGCTACTTCTCGGTCAACAAGATCACGGGTGACGAAGGTCTAAAGCCTCGGAGTCCAAGAATTTGGAGAACTCCCTCTTCTTCTTTACAACCCTTTCTCACTCTTTCTCTCTCTAAGCAACAAAACAAAGGAAATAAATACAAGGGGTTATGCATGTGAGTTCACCCCCACTTATCCTAAAATATTTGCTTTCATGTGAAGTATTCACACACAACATGTGTGTTATCCTAATCCACTTAAGTGAAGTGAGACTAGCTCGCGCGAGGCCTCGCGTGACCATCAGCAGCAAAGTAAATTCCAGTCGGTCGCACGTGAAATGATGTATTTTGGGCTCGTGCGCTCGAGCTCCAGACCTCGCTTGCGCGAGAAGCGGAGTCAGACTTGTTTGACTCTTTTTGTGCAAATTCTTTATAAATGTATATTTGTAAGCTTTCTTTAGCATTTCTAAGAGGTCTTTGGATACTTTGAATGTAAGTTAAAGTATTAAACACGCGTAAATCCGCAAGAGATTTATATGTGGATTGTGCTAGGCGTAACTTGAGGTAGGGGAAATTCAATAAAATTTACATTTTTATGAATCTGGTTCATAGTTTCCTTGATATATGCTTGATCTGTTGGTTTCGATTTGACGTTCGACTTAATGCTTTATTTCCGTTCTGATATGTTTTATTGCCTTCCTGTTTTTGTATATGATCCGATTATTTTGTTTCCACATATGATCTGACTGTTCTATTTTCACATATGTTCTTATTATTCTATTTTCGCTTTTGATCCGATTCGTTTCATTCAGTTATGCCTTGATATGATTCGTTCTAATGATATGCTCGTTTTGTTAAATCTGATTCATTCTAGTTATGACCTATTCTGCCTAACTTGTATATGAACTTTAAATTTGATTGAACAAGGAATCATGTGTGATAAAAAAACGTAATGTAATAAGATATGATTTTTCAGCCTGAGTCATAGTGAGGTCTCTTTCTCAGGCACGTAGAACTTGAAATGTAGGCTTCCATGGTACGGATGCAACACCTCTATGGTAGTATGGACTGTCACACGAAGTACATCTAGGTTACTACGGACCCCTTCCCTTGAAAAGCGTAATTAGTGAAACCTATCGTACTATGACCCATTCTAGTTAAAACTAAGACAGTAGAAAATATGAATATGTTAAGAGCCTTTTTTTAGAATGAGGAATAATCGTAGACCTGAATTATACTTGCTAAAATTTGAGTGGATTATTGGACTCTGAGCTTTAGAAATAAGATAGACTTAGCGTTGTGTTAATGTAGTTAAGTACAAACCTTGAACCATGTATCTGAGAGTGAATATGAATATTGAGAATATATCTGAACCTTGACTGTGAGTGAACATTGATAAGTGGACCGGTACGACGGTTATTCGTACATATTGTACAGTGCATAACATACATAGTGGGCCGGTGCGGCGATCCGTATGTATTGCATAGCATACAACATATATAAGCGAACACAGTGAGTGAAGTGAGCACGGTGAGTGAGTGAGTGAAGTGAATGGTGAGTGAAGTGAATACTGAGTGAGTGATGTAAACACAATGAGTGAAGTGAATACGGAAATATGAGAATTGAGTATAGTGAATAAGAAATACGAGCTTTTATTTCTGTTATCGGATATCTACTCTGTTATTACTTTTATTCTGTCATTGAATATTTGATCTGCTTTTGTTTTGGACTCTGTTATCGATTTTATGTATTGACATGATAAGATGTAACTGTTATTGATGTTTCTTCTATTGAGCTTAGATGTTAGCTCACCCCGACTATATGTCACAAGTATAGCTTCAGATCAGGACCCTGGACTTGAGGAGAATCCGAAGTTGCCTACTGGAGGTAGAAGCCCACTTGGATTGGTATAACAACTTCTGAGATTGAGTTTTATACATATTTGTATACCACTGTTTAAGTGATGGTTAGTCATCACTGATGATTTTAGTTGTCTCTTTTAGATTATGTGCTTTCGATATAAAATTGGAGATTTTTGGTTAGTTCAGCCATTTGTGTTTTTGTTTCGTTTTCGTTCAAGTGTGTATATACCAAGTAAATTTTGTATCAGATTGTTTTCTATGATCAGGCGGTCTGAATTTTCCCAATTAGTAATTAAAATTGAATAAATAAAAATATATATCTCAGAAAATTAGGTTGGAAAAATTCGGGCTGTCACACTTCCTAAAGCACAAGATCACTCATCATAATAATTGAACACTACAAAATAATTGAAAACACAACTAAACGAAGTAACATAAATCTACAAAAACAATTAAAATAATAATTGCAGTTCATCAATCAATAAAAATAAAAATTTAGAACCCTAGATTTCGAATCAAAGACACAATGATCAATATAAGAATATTCAGTGAGTCATTATAAGATCAATAAACAGATTAGTATTTAAGGCCAGATTAGAGATGAACAAGAATCAATACTTAATTCTTCCAATTTTCCCTTCCTCTTCTCTTTCCTTCGTCAATTGAAACATGCAGGAGCACTTCCTTCTTCTCTAGCCAGGTGAAGACTAAAAGTCACTTAGATTTTTCTTGTTGAGTTGGTATTAGGTACCGGACTCGTGTACGTGTCCCAAACACCCAAGTAGTATATCCACTATGTGATCGTCAGATCTATGGTGAAAAAGATTGGGGTGAAACAACAGTCGTCTGATTCAAAGAGGTAAAGGCCTTCTAAAATTAACAAGGTGTGTTAGATTTACGGGTACCTCTATTCCCGCCAAAGGTTTACTGAAAGTGCCACTGTCGAAACCCCTTGGAAACCTATTGATTGCTTTTGATTAGACGTTGGAGATCATTTTTCACCCCGATCTCCTACACAACAGATCTTGAGACTATAGGCGTACCATCATATGGTTTGTTTTTTACTCAGTGTGACATGAATACCTAAAAAGGAGCCCGAAAATCATATGACACACATCATGCTCAAAGTGACTATAGGGCCTTTATAGGATTTGTGACATGTGTAATAAAATATTTGATTGTTTGATAGGAGATCATAGTTTCAAGATCTATTAGTCAAAAATCGGGGTGAAAAATGATCTTTATCATCCGATTTGACCCAGTCAAATGATTTCAAGAGGTTTCAAATATTGGCGCTTTCAACAAACGTGTAGGAGCAAATAGAGGAACCCTTTGATTTACATGGTTGGTAATTGGAGCAACTACTTGCACACCATTTGACAATTGCAAATATATTTTTGAGAGATGTGCTTGCTATCTAAGGCCTCTGATTTGAGGAAAAGGATGTTTAGATCTTTGATGCCAAAGATTGACATGAAATACTATTAGGATAGTCCAAGATTGGTATGAAATACTAACTTTATCATCTAATTCAACTCAGTTAAAGATCATCATTTGATTCAATAGTTAATTGTTTAATCATATGATAGAGACTCTTTGGTGCCCATCTTTGGCACTAGTCTATACATATAGCCCTCCAACCCAACGGGTTAGTTGATGTTCAACCTGGAACAGGTCTAAAAGAACCAAGGTCAACTCTTCTTAAGTTCCTTTTAAACTATGTGCAAACGTACAAATCTCATTTGCAAATTTATCACTCCAAATTAATTTTAGATGAAGTTTGAGTGATTTCACTCAAATGTTTGAAATTGTTTCTTTGGTGCACATGTACAACATTTTTAGAAAAAGCAGTCTTGGACAGGGTGTCAAAGCAGGTATCAGTATTGGGTATCGGTATATGGAGGACCTATACGAATCAACCGATACCAAGTTATGTCGGTGTTTTTAAAATAAATAAATAAAATAGAGATAACGACCGATACAAGCTTGTATCGGCCAATAATACCAATACTCAAGTTGATACCAAATACTTATTTGCACCAATATGCACTACAAAAATAAGGTGTTTTAGCGGCACATGCTGTTAAGGTAATTTTTTATAGCGACAGTTTTTGGTAGCGACAAGACTACTAGCAGCAGTTTTTTATTAAAAAAACTGTTGCTAATAGTCTTATTTTTTGTAGTGACGTATAGGTATCAGCCAATGCTGATATCAATACTCGAGTTGATACTTGATACTTATCTGTGCCGATATATCGGTATCGGCCAATATTTCATACCATGGTCTTGGAACCTGCTAGCTAATAAACAAAAGTACGAACTGTATAAGGTAATTATATAGAGTGTGCGACCCTCCGTCGCAACGGGATACGGAGATGTGAAAAAAAAAATTTTGGACACCGTTATACTGACTCCGAAAGACTGCTTTCTCATCCAGCTTTCTCCAGCCGGCATGCATTGACGACCACCTTTGAATCTAATGAACGTTATTTTTCATCCCCATATTCTGCACAATGGATCTGTTGATCATGGGGCTACCATCAATCAGTTAGGTTTTTATTTATTTATTATACATACCAAAAAAGTGACCCTAAATCACGCAACACATAAGATGGTGAAGCACATTTTACAAATGAGATTTGTACGGTTGCACATAGTTTAAAAGGAACTTAGGAAGAGTTGGACTTGGTTCTTTTAGACCTGTGGTAGGTTGAACATCATCTAACCCGTCGGATTTGAGGGCTATATGTATAGACCAGTGCCAAAAATGGGCACCAAAGAATCTCTATCATATGATTAAGCAGTCAACTATTGAATCAAATGATGATCTTTAAATAAAGTTAATATTTCATGCCAATCTTGAACTATCCTTACATTATTTTATGTCAATCTTTGGCATCAAATATCTAAACATCCTTCCCCTCTAATCAGATGCCGTAGATAGTAGGCACATCTCTCAAAAATATATTTGCAACTGTCAAATAGTGTGCAAGAAGGTGTTCCAATTACCGATCATGTAAATCTAAGGGTTCCTCTATTTGCTCCAACACGTTTGTTGAAGGCGCCACTATTTGAAACCGCTTGAAATCAATTGACGGGGTAGAATCGGATGATAAAGATTATTTTTCACCCCAAATTTCCACTAATAGATCTATAGACTATGATCTTCAATCAAAGGGTCAAATATTTTATTACACATGTCACTGATCTTATAAATGCCCTAAAGTCGCTTTGAGCATGATTTGTATCATATGATTTTAGGGCTATTTTTTAGGTATTCGTGCTACGTTGAATAAAAAAATGACCATATGATGGTATCCCTATAGTCTCAAGATTCAGTGTGAAAGATTGGGGTGAAAAACGTTCTGCAACGTCTAATCGGAAGCAGTCAAAAGGTTTCGGGTTCCGACGGTGGTGCTTTCTGTAAACCCTTGGCAGGAATAGAGGCACTCGTAAATCTAACACACCCTGCTAATTTTAGAAGGCCTTTACCTTTTTAAATCAGACGACTGTTGTTTCACCCCAATCTTTTTCACCGTAGACCAGACGATCACATGGTGGATATACTACCTAGGTGTCCTATAGTTTCAATCCTTGCATAAATGGCCAGCTCCAAGCCTAGCCGGCTGCACGTCAGATATATATATGCTTCTCTATGCAAGCATTGAATCTAGAATTTCTCTATCATTTTTTAACACCTTCTTTCTCTCTTGTTATCGTCATCATTTAAGATGTCGATCGATATCTTGTTATCGGTCGATATCTTGTTATCTATCGATAACTTAATGATTTCTACGATAACTCGATCGACATCTTAATGATCTACGATAACTGTTATCGATCGACATCTTACATATCTTGACTACCTACAATGTATTGAAAATTTGAGAAATCATTAACTTAAAAGATATCAGACTCGATATCTTATCGGTCAGATTCAAGTTATACTTATAACTAGCGAATCTTAAAATCGCTTTCCAAGAGAGAAAGAAAGTGTTAAAAAATGATAGAGAAATTCTAAATTCAATGCTTGCATATATATATATATATATATATATATATATATATATATATATATATATATCTGACGTGCAGCCGGCTAGGCTTGGAGCTGACAATTTATGCAAGGATTGAAACTATAGGGCCGTTTCTGTAAATACGCAAACGTATAGGGCCGAAAGTGTAAATTTCCCAAGATTGAATTTTATATATATATATATATATATATATATATATATATATATATATATATATATATATATATATATATATGGAAAAGGATTCCCTCTTCCATTTGAGCGTCCTCTAGGTTTGGGGAAAACCTCCAATTAGCAGTGTGACAACAATTTGACGACATATAGAGGGCAGGTGCATTGGTTAGATCATATTTTAAAAAAAATAAATTGAAAACTCATTTTCAATATTTGAACCTTGAAATCAGTCAAACTTTGACATAAGCCTTAATTTTATTTTGTTTTGAAGTATAATATTTTTTAAAATTGATCAAATCTCATGGAGGATTATTATATTGTTTTGAAAATTAATCTATTATTATACTGTTTTGAGCATCAAATAATTGTGGTGTATTGTTGAAAGTTGAAACTAGATTCTTTCTTTCAATTGAATTCTCGAACTCTTTTACTATTTACATATTTGTCATTTTATAAATATTCATCTGAAAAATATTTGTTAGCTTCAATTTCACATAAAAATTGCAGTTTTGGGAGCTTCAATTGAATTATCGCCGACGGCTCAGCCGTCGGCGATAATTCCGTTGGCATTTTCTTATTCCGACGTCTGAAGCTGTTGCCATAGGTTGAATTTTTTTTTATTTTTTTTTTCAAATTTAGGTATTATTATTTAAAAAAAAAAATATTTGGCCCCTACACCGACGGCTGCAGGTGTTTTTTTTTCTAAAATTTATATATTTATATATTTATTATTATTATTATTATTGAAAAAACAAAACAGTGCATCCAAATTCCACGTGGACCATTAAGCGCCTCGTTTGGGCACATAACCGGGTATATGTGCATTTCGAGTGCATGTAAGCTATGTATTCGAATAAGCTGTGAGCGCCAGCAAAGTAAAGAATCAACCATCCATGCGTGCACTAGAAATGAGATGTCAACACCTTTCTGATGTAATGACCATGCATCAAAATTGCAAGCAGAAGAGGAACAAACCTCAAGGGTTTTGGTGTGATGGCCAGGAACCGCTTCAGGAAGCGGGAGATCTGAGTTTGAATCCTCACAGGCCACCTTAGGGATTTATATCATGTGCTAATTAGGCGGATGCTAACTTGGGGCGCACAGGTGCTCCTGGGATTAGTCGGGTGCTCTAAGAGTCCGAACACCTAGGTTATCAACAACAAAAAAATGGCATCTTTGCCTGGGTTATAGCAGCCAATCCACCCTGTTGAGTCAAATGACAAATTTTACCATGCCTATGGCCTAGCTATACGTTTTTAATGCTGGTCGCTGTTTCAGAGACCAGAACAAACACTGATTATTCATGAATGAACTCAAAAATTTGGGCACTTAATCCTTTACAATGCAATCATACGATCCGATTGCCGACAGAAAAGGTAGTACAGATGAACTCGAAGTACATTAAATTGGATCAGTAACTGCAAAAAATGAAGTTAAATGTATGGTCTTCAGGATGTATAATAGAGAGCCCATGTACAAGAGTAACCTCATGAGATAGCTTTCGTCTACAATGACTTGCTCAAACAATGATAAAAAAAAAACAAAAAAAATGCCAGATGCCTTACATCTACAGATTCCCCGCGCACCTGCTTAACCCAAACATTTGCGTCATCTTTCTTCAGATTTATCTTTATAGACTTATGGAGCGGAACAAAAGAATTCCTCTATGTCTCGCAATCAATCCCCAACCTGAATCGGAAGCCAGCAAGTGGTGGTCTTATCTCAGAAGAATTCACATTCGCCGAAAGCTTGCCAGAAACCAATAGCCAGCTAGCATAATCTGGCCAGAACCAAAAAAACTTCCACAATTTTTTGGTTGGAGTACGAGACGGGGAGGAAAAAGATGTATGAGAGATACAAGAAAATTTAGGGTTCAAAGAATTGTCTCAAACCCATTCCATTAATTGTATATACTGAGACAAAGGAAAGCAGAATTCTTATATTTTGAATATAATATCCCCTCAACCACTTCAGAATTCATGAATAGGTACAAACTTATACTCTCAACCGACATACTTCTTTAAGCATACAACATCAATCATCATTAGAAGTAGGGAGAGGAATGTGAAAAATCTGCCGAGCATATAATGTCTCCATGAACCAGAAATCATTAATTCTTACTTCTGAAAGCGGGACCTATATGACCTTATCGAATGAGATTGCAATCGCTCCCTCAATTCTGAAATCACAGAACTCACCTGCAAATGCCTTTATTAGACAGAAAGCAACCAAGATGAGTGTCCACAGACTGATATGATGTTACATATGAATAATGCTTGTACAAAAAAATCAATAATATGATGTTACATATAGGGGTAACTGAGGCATGCAAGACAAACTTTTATACTATTAATGTCTGAGGCATGAAAAATAAAAAAAATATAATCATCTAATGTTGGAGGTGTAATCACCAAATATAAGAATAATGACTCGAAAACATATGTAATCATGAACCATGTTAAAAAAATGATCACAACAGCTTGTCATCTATTTCAATTCCAAGTGCTGAGCACATAGATAAACGGATGAGGCAGCTTACTTGGTTATAATCGTCAAGCCAATTTTCTTCTTCACAAGCAGCAGTCCATTTTTCTCTCTTGTCCATAATTTCTTTCCTACTCATACATTCTTCTTTTGCTTTCACTATTTGTGCTTCAATATTGGCCAGAAGTTCAGAAGGATCCACAATACCTGAAAGATGAGAGAATGCAGAGTCAGATAAGGGTATCGCAAGACTCTCGCATCATATTTCAGCTGAATGAATAACAACAAGAACCATACCAGAATCTATCAATGCATTGAACTTGTCAGGAGCTGTGCTCATATCAGGTTCAATGTATGCTCTTCTGCATAGTTCTTCCAACTCGGACCTTTTCTTCATGGCCAGTTCTTTCATTCAGCTGGCTTTTAATTTAGTCAGTCTCTCGACCTCCACCGCAGCCTGTCACACATAATTGAGGCCTGAGTAAACATATTTTAGATACTAGAAAAATGCTAAAGGGAGACCCAGCCATAGTACCTGCTCAATTATTTCTAGTGAAAGAACTCTAGAATCTTTAATGTCGTGCTCTGGGAATCCAAGGATGCGGGTCACTCTTCCAAAACGGCTTCTCTCTTCTTTAGGTGAATCCATCAAGTTCCGTAACTCAAACAAAGATGCCACAATATCTTCTAACTATAGTTTCAAAAAGGAATTTAACTTACATAACAAGGAAAAAAGTAAGCCAGAACCACTACGTCAAAATCATGATAAAACTACTTTTGTGATATTCAAAAGAACCACTGATGTAGCAATAGTATAATAATCAACGGTTAAAAATAGCAGCTTAATGCATTAAAGCAGTGGTTTAATTTATTAATCCTAAATCTCACGCTATAAGGTATCGTGCAACATTAATTCTATTTTTTCGAATTCTGAAGCCGGCTCCTCCCCTCTCTGCCTCTCCTTCGAAACCCTAAGCTTCTATCTCCCTCTTCTTCTCTCTAATGAAATACGACACCCAAATCTTAAAATTCTCGATTGCCCTAAGAAGCCGATCTAGAGAGCGGCGTGGCGACAACGAGAGTCTCGTCGAGGTCGTTGGAGGTTCTGTTTTCGCCGGAAAAGAAGAACAACGAGCAAAGAAGAACTATATTTCATGAGCAAAGAAGAACAACGAGAAAATCTCTACATCATCCCACTCTTCCATATACATCAATATTTCACAGTCGAGCAAAGCTTGCGAGATCTCCTCTGCAAATCCTCTGCAAATCCTCAACGCTTGCGAGATCTGAACCTCTTCGATCCTCAAAGCTTGCAAGATGTGCAACTCTTCAGATCCTCAACAGAGGGATCACCTGCTTAAACCACTGTTTGAGATTTTCATCAATTACAGGTTAGTGTAAAAAATCAAGGCATTTAATAGCTTGCTCAATAATTAAAGTTGAATGCAGCGGTGAAAGGGCCCCAGAGGTCAACTGGACTAAGCTTATAGAAGTGAAAGGAAAAGTAAGGTTAGAGGCTTTTGAAAATTATATTCAAGAGCTTCCTCGCTCTCGTAGTCGTGCATTGATGGTAAGCATTTAGTAATTTACTTCCGATCATTCATTCGACATTGTTATTGCAAAAACTATAGTTGATAGAGCAAAATGATAGGAGGTTTTAAAACCAAACGGACAGGTGGTAATTTGATCACAGTTTGTCAAACCTGCAGATAGGAGAACAAAAATTATTTACAGCGATGTTAGTGGATGAAAACGCCAATTAGGAATTTTGTGCCATCTATGATTCACTTATTTCGTAGTCTTTGGTCATTGGTAACTTAGATAATAATCATAGTTGAAATTTTGTTAGCATCTTTTGCACTTGGTATTTTAACCAACTGACCTTAGTTCCGTTACTTTTATTCACACTCTATCTATGTTATTCAATACACTTTGGGTCTGTACTGAGGCATATATTAACATCGTAGTAAATATCTTAAATTAAATTAAATATTAAATTAAGAAAGTTAACCAAACATACAATAAATTAAATTAAATATCTTTGTAATTTTTTTACCCATGGTTTTTTTTTGGGGAGAAAAATATGGGTGTCTAAACAGAGCCTATGAATTCAGTGACTACAATAACTCATTCATGGATGTTCAGCTAAAGAATCATATAGTTGAGTAGTTTGAGTTGATACAGCCATTTTACTTGATTTAAGTAGAGAAATTTGAGAGCGGATACAACAAGAGTTGACCAGATTTAGCTAAATTGACAACTATGACAAGATTTGGTAGCCTTAGAATTTCACTAGTTTTTAGCCATATTTGATCAAATGAGTTGCTTGGATTATATCTAACTGGATTTGGCTCGACTGGAATTTGTTATAGATAACAAGATACTGACCAATTTGGTATTTTTGACCTTTCAAAATTGGTGGTATGAACCTGCTCAATCTTTTTCTTTTCCGTAAATAGCATGGTATGAAAAATTATAAAATATCTTTGCTACATCGATTTGATCATAGATAAGATACTCAAGAATCAGGCAGATAAAAATATCTTTGGCTTGAACTTCATGCCATTTTAGTGATTGAGAATCTTTGTATTGATTGATTATGGAACTACTTTTGAGTCAGTATTGGTGCTCATAAAAAATAAAATTTTGAGTGTATTGGTGTTTTATAATATTTTTTTCTTTTAAGCTCTTTTTGGTTCTATTATTTATTTATTTATTTTTATTTAAGAATGTATAATTTTTAACTTGAATTTCACGTTATCAATATGAGTCTTTTAATCTATTCTTTTCCTCTTGTTATTATGGTTTTGGTAGTTTGGATATAATCAAAGGTTACCCAGGATGCCTTTTGGCTTCAATTTTTCATTTTATTTTGTCATTTATGATCGTGGATTTAAAGAGCGATATGTAAATGGCAATGAAACAAGTGAAAGTCCTCACATTGACTTCATTAGATCCTTCAACAGCTGACTTTTACGGATTTTAAGGATCCTGAAAATCTATGAGTTGACACCTCATCAATCACCAAAGATAGTGTTTGGATCAGAAGTGAAAGTGAGTGAGTGTGTTGGTGCTTCTCCCTTGAAAGTCGTGGAACATCGCCTTTGACATGATTTGATGGCTACAGGTGCTTCATGACCTCAATAACTTAACTGTTCCAGTCAGCACCCATCAGTAAGAGTTGGTAAAGTTCACCTTATACAACACCACAGGATTCACGCCATCTTCTTCCATCCATTGTTCAAATTTGCTAAAGGTACAAACTTTACTAGGTTTAGTTGGTAAACTTCAGAGCACATGTTTAGGTATAGTCATCTATTCGGACTTTGAGTTCTAAAATTTTACTCTATTTGTCTCTATGCTTGGGCAAAATCATATTTTAAATATTTCAGGCTCCTCACATCGACATAAAGTTTTATGCGATGGGAGCTTTACATCTTTAATTAACTGCTCGTTAGGAATAAATATTTTCCTTGAAAATTCTTAGACTAGCTGAATTTGTCTTGGGTTCTGTGTTATGCCTTTCTGCTATTTCACATCTTTCAATACTTGCTCCATGAGTGGTATAAAGTATTGAATGGAAGCCTTTTGTCTCAGACTTGGTATTAGGTGCCCAACACATGCACTAAGCTCGACATGGTTCAATCTCCCTCCACAGCTCGGTAGTTGCACAAATATTTATGCCAAACCGTCGGTGAAAGGTAGAAAATGTACTTTCAACGATTTTGTGCTCACAAATACTTGTGCATCTCCCAATGTTTGAAGTTTAGTGGTTTTCTTATCAAGGTTATTCAATAATAAATATATTCTGCTGGTTCTTTGTGTGGACTTTTACGGGTTGCCCTTGTTAAAATGTTTCTATGTTCTATATCCTTCAGGACTCCTAACACCACAAATAGTCTTTGTGGGTACAAAATAGTGTTGGCCAACCATCGGATAGGCTTGGGAGGATTTTTCGGACAACTATAAAGATTTCATTGAGAGGTAACTTCTTATCATCCAGATTCTTGTCTTTGTGGAAGTGACTCTTAATGTTTTGAACCTTTATGCATAAAATATGAAAAAGATTCTTAGCTTTAGTGACTTATTTCATACACGATTAGTTTTGCTTCTATTTTGTTTCGCTCGCTAATCAAATCTAATAAATGTGTTTAAAAGCTAAGAATCTTTGTGAAGGCATCGGAAGTTGCATTTACTTTTTCTAGAATGTGTCAAATATAGAACAAATTATTACTAAGTATATGTGGGGGTGGGGATGTGGGGTTTTTTTTGGAGGGGAACTCTACACTTGAGTGCTAGATCACATGGCACATGATTGTGACTTGCACCATATCCTCCGAGGTTCACTCTAGGCATTGATCAAAATATCGTCCGATACCAATACGTATCGTCCGATGTGTATCTATTTTGGACCTCACCGATACGGTACATTCAAGGTACCGTGTCGGTACCTCCTACAACAGAGCAAATTACGGACGATACATACCAATGTGTCATCCGAATTGAATCTGCATCGTCCTAAGACGTATCGGTTTTGGAGCTGGACGATACGCATCGTCCGGTACGCATAGTCATGTGGATATAGATGTTGAAAATTTTAACTTAAATTGATGCAAGTTTTGGTTATAAAAAATATATTAGTTAGAATTATAGTAGCATGAATGTGTAGATAATTAGATTGCAATAGAGTTGTGCATTTTTTGTTGAACAAATTGTCACTTTTAGTTTTTAATGGCTAATATTGTTGATACTTGTCTTTTCCCTCAATTCTCCTACTTGAGTTTTCTTTTTTGTAGAAGATGCCTCCAGCAATCCCATACAAAAAATGGATGACAATAGTAGAACGTCTGTCTTCTGAATATCTCGATGGCGTTGCATCATTTATTTTGTTTGCAAAACAAAATGTTGAGGATGCTAATTGGTGTTGTTGTCCGTGTGTTAAATGTCGAAATTTTCAAAAGCATAACCTTGAAACCATTATGGAGCATTTAATTTGTGATGGCATGGATAGTTCGTACACGACGTGGACGTATCATGGGGAGTCGTCTTCTACAAATCGTGTCGACGTTGGGGTTTCTAGTAGTTCAACTAGTAACCAAAATAATGATATGTTTCCAAGAATGGAAGAAATGTTGAACAACACATTTGGACATGTTCATCTTGAAGACTTACCTGAGGATGAAGATGATGATCAGGATGAAGGTGATGATCAGGATCCACATGATTTACCTGAGGATATGGAGTACAGTAATTTGAAGAAACATGCATTAGAACCACTATATCCGCTATGTAAGGGTGAGCATAAATTGTCAACTACAGTTGAGTTGTTGAGTATGAAGGCTAGACATCAGTGGTCTAATAAAAGTTTCACGGAGTTATTAAAAATGCTAAAAGAAATTTTGCCCGTGTCAAATACTTTACCTGATAGCACCTACGATGCAAAGAAGTTAGTTAAGTCTTTGCGCATGAAACATGAGATCATTCATGCTTGTCGCAATGATTGTATATTATATTGGAGAGATCATGCTGATAAAAATGAGTGTCCTACATGTGGTGAGAGCAGATGGAGACCCGTGGAAGCTTCAAAGCCAAATTTTAAACAATTACCGTCGAAGAAGTTAAGATACTTTCCACTAACCCAAAGACTTCAAAGATTATATAGTGTACCTTGGATTGCAGAGACGATGACATGGCATGCAAATGCAATTGAAAATGAAAGTTACATGGGTCATCCAGTGGATTCTTCAAGTTGGAAATCAATCAATGCTCGTTGGAGTGACTTTTCTCTTGAAACACGTAATGTTCGTTTAGGACTTGCAATGACGGATTTAATCCTTTCTAAACAAGAGTAATTCTTATAGTTGTCGGCTGTTATGATTGTTCCATTTAATCCTCCTCCATCTATGTGTATGCGAAAAGAGTTTACAATGTTAACTCTATTAATTCCAGGCCCAAAAGGTCCAGGGCACAACATTGATGTCTACTTACAGCCACTGATTGCAGAGTTAAATGAATTATGGTCATTGGTGCTACAACATATGACTCTTATAAAAATCTATGTTCAACATGAAAGCAATTCTATTATGGGCTATACATGATTTTCCAAAGATATGGCCATCTTTCGGGATGTAGGACAAATGGAAAAGTATGGTTGTCTGTTGTAGTGAAGAGGTTGATTCGGCATGGTTATCACATGGAAAGAAATATGCGTATATGGGCTATAGAAAATTTCTTACTGATATGAGTCACCCTTTCAGAACCCAAAAGTCACAGTTTAATGGGAAGGAAGAACATAGAAAGCATCCCCGCCGGTTGAGTGGATCTGAAGTACTATGCAAAATGAGATGTATCAAAACAGAATTTGGAAAGGTAGCAAGCAAGAAGAGGAAGAGATCCAGATCGAGCATGAAAAGAGCAAAGGCGTGGTCAAAGAGACCAATCCTATATGATTTACCATATTGGAAGGTGGAAAATTTGTATATTTTATTTTTCTAATATGAAATTTATACTTCACTTCACTCAAATATAAATACATGTCCCTTATGTTTGTAGGATATTCTTATTCGTCATAATTTGGATGTAATGCATGTGGAAAAAATGTCACAGAACCTAATTGCAACAATTATGGACACAAAGGGTAAAACCAAAGATGGTGTTGAAGCACGTTATGATCTCAAAGATATGAATATAAGGAAAAATTTGTGTGGAAGTAAATGATAAGTTGTATTGTCCTAAGGCTCCATTTTTCTTGTCACGAGCAGAAAAATAAATAATTTATAAAACCTTGCACAAGTTGATGGTTCCTATTGCATACAGTGGAAATTGGAAGCACAAGATATGTTTAATGGAATTCCTACTCAAAGGCTTGGAGTCACATGATTATCATATCCTCATGATTACTACCAGTCTTGCTGATGCATGCATTCAAGAAAGAGAAACCATTGAGAGCTGCTATTCGACAATTGTCAATATTTTTTAATGTCCTATGTTCTAAGGTTATCTCTCGTGTTGACCTTTTGAACATGAAAAGGCATATAGTCGAAACACTATGTGTATTTGAAAAGTACTTCCCGCCGTCATTTTTTGTTTCTATGATACACCTTGTTGTTCACTTAGCAGAGGAAGCGCTTGTTTGCGGACCTGTCCGATATCGATGGATGTATCCTTTCGAGAGGTAAATTATTGCAGTAAAATTAATAACTTCTTTTAGTTAATAACGTTAACATTGATATCTAATTGAAAAAAATGTGCAGGATGATGAAGACATATAAGCATTATGTGAAAAATCAGACATATCCAGAGGGGTGTATTATGGAGCAATATCTCATGGAAGAATGTATGAGGTATTGTATGGAATATATGCCAAATTCTAGTAGAGGAAGCCATAAGAAAGGAGAAAATGCGTTCGTGGAACAAGATGTTACTTTTGGGTACCCTATCGATGGAAGTGGAAAAACTTATCTTCTTCAACACGCAGATGAACAAATACGTAGATGGGTTCTAAAGCATTATCCAGAAAATATTGAGTGGGAGAAGTAAGTAATTTATTTTATATTTTTAAATTATATATTTTATTTTAAAAATGATATAATATAATTAAGAGTTAATATTTACAGGAAGTATCAGGCTTATCTTCAAGATCACAAGTCAAGCAATAAGCATCAGAGGGACAACTACATTCCTTGGTTAAGAAAAGAATTAGAAAATGAAGAAAATTCTATCATGAAGAGCCTTGCTGATGGTCCAGACTTCAATGCCATATCATATAATGCTTACATGATCAATGGTTATCGCTTTGTACCGCATAATGAAATGAATAAAGCACACAAAATAGTGGAGTATCCATGAAGGCTTTAACTAGCTTGGTCAAGTGCGAAAGATAAGAACCATGTGGAAGAAGAAGTTACTTATTATGGTATTATCAAACAAATACTTGAGTTAGATTATGGTTACTTTAAAAAAACAGTCTTCTACTGTGACTGGGCTCGTATAGAAGATAAAAAAAATGGTTGCGTGGTTGACCCAGAAACTGGGTTAGTGTTTGTTAATCTTAGGAGATTTATGAGGATTTCACATGAAGATGATGAGCCGTTTATTCTTGCCTCTCAAGCCACTCAAGTCTTCTATTGTAAAGATCAAACTAGGGATGATTGGTATGTCGTATTGGATGCTCCAAAGAGATTGACTCGGTATGTAGATGCCTATGAAGATCCCTTAGCACTTGAAGGAAGACCAAAAGCAGATGCTTTAGCATTGGCATTAGCAACTGATGTTGTGGATGAGGACGAGGACGAAAATTAATCTAGTTCTTTCATATTGTTCACTTGAACCTTATTTCTTCTATCCAATAATTGTAACAAAAGAATTACTTATATTTCTTGTTGTTGATTTTCCTATTTTAATGTTGTTATAAGTTAGCTACAATTTTCAATTATCTTATTAATGCATTTTATATCCTTAAATGATAGTTTGATCAACAACTAGAGTTTGCCAATGTGAAAAGATAATGGCACGCTTTAATGTAACCGAGTGGATCTCGAATCGGTTTGGAACTCAAGAGAGTGGTTAGTTTATTATTTTCTTTTGTTTGGTAAATGTTATTTACAAATTATTAACAATATTTTATTTATCCAGTGCAGCGTTTGAAAATTCGGATGAATGAACATGGGCAGCCTATTGGAGATGCTTCAACGCAATTTGCCACATTTGTTGGTCGGATGACGAGGACTCATTGTCCACACGCATATGAGTCTTGGAAAATTGTACTGCTTTCTATAAAAGAGAAAATATGGCGCTTTGTCTCAGTGAGTGTATGTTGTTCATGCAATTTTCATTTAGTTATTCTACAAATAATTTTGATATCGTTTTATTTTCACTATAGGATAAATATAATGTTCCAATTAGTCAAAAAAAGATGGTCTTAACGAATTTAACTTGGAAGCAATGGAACATGACCTTCGCACTGCTTATGATAAATATGAAACGGACGAGAGCGGATGAAGTATCGACCAAAGAATGTGAAGGAGATGATTGGAGAGCATTTATTAAAATGTGCTCGACAGAGGAAGATAAAGTACTGAGAAAAGGGGAAGACTTGTAGGAAAATGATGATGAACCCACACACCACTGGTAGACGAGGATCAGCTAAGATGGCAGAAGAGATGGTAAAATCTACCACATAAAATTTTTAAATAAATATGTTAGAATATTCACAATTGCTTATGACCTTATTGTACGTAAAAGCGAGTTCGACTGCATGCGGACGAGAACACAAATATTTTTAGCCTCTCATACTAAGAAGGATGGGACGTCCTTGGGCACACAAATTGTAAGATTATTTTAATTATTCATTTGCCATTGATAAATAATTAATATTGATCTTTAGGATCACTATATTTAACCATTATTTATTTTATTCAGGATGAAATTAGGAGGCTTGCCTTATCTGATCCATTCCTCGGAGAAAAAGATTTAGATAATGACCCTGCTATGGTTTGTGGGCGTGATGGAAGGGGCAACATTGGGTATGGGTACGGGTGTATCTAAGACCTCCATTCAAGCGTCCGCTCAGGCTAGGGAGATTGCTCACCAGGAAAAGATAGCACGTGAGAGCATTCAATCACAGGTTGATATGCTTAGACATGAGCTTGATGAGGAGCGTAGAGCACGCAAGATCCTTGAGGAAAAAGTGAATTTACTATCACCTCTAGCTCCTTCTAAAGGGACATCTATATCGACATCGGTTGACCAATTCGATTCTTATCAGGTATAAAGTCAATGTTATGAAATAATAATCATTAGAGTTGTCATTGTCATATCTTATTGAAAGCACTTTTGCATTGTTGTTTTAGTCTCTCTTAAACTCTACAGTTTAAAGGCTATAATTTTTTTAGGAAACTCGACCGTCATCGGTTCAGCCTGAGATACTTGTGAACCAACCATCCATGCGCTGCCTATTGAAAACTTAAAGAATAAAGCCATTGGACTAGGGCGAATGATAGAGAGGCGACAACGTCAAGAGTTTCATACGCCATCATAATTGATAATATTTTCGAGGTCAATACTGTAATTATATGCAGCGAAGGAACATTTGGCGATGTCACAATTGGTGATATTATTACTTGGCCCAAGGGACTTGTAGATTTTATTTGATCTTGTTTAGGGTAAATTTGATTCTATTTTACTAAGTGATTTTATTTTCATAAATATGTTTATATTTCCATCTAGCCTACTCACATTTTCAATTATAAAATAAAGCAAAAGTTGAAGTTCTCACTTTTCTTGTTGTAGCCCAAGACCCAAAAGGCAAAGGAAGAACAATAAAGATCAAATGAAGAACTGCGATCAAATGAGATGATTTAAGAACATCTGCGAATGGTCGGCTTTTAACATGCCATAGCTTTTCAGAGGATTTTTTTTTTTTTTTTTGTATTTGGAGAAAATTGAGAAGAAAAAATCGAACTACACTTTATTTCTTTTTTCAGACTTTAACAAAAAAAAAGCAATACATGAAATGAACTAGTCATCAATCTTTTTTTTTAAATATCTTATTCATCTCCTACTTTAGGGCTGAAAAATTGGCCGCTGAAAAGGTATGCATGGCTTTATTCCCTGATCCAATATTGACTTTTCTTGTATTGAGTCGGAGGTAATTCTATCTATTTGAACACTATTTTTTAAATATCTTATTCTCTCTCACACTGAGAACGAACAGTTGCTGATTATCATGACATTGCTCTTGCTATTATCGTCATTAATTAGATTTTTTCAGTCTTTATTGTGACAATTTTGGTCATTTTATTTTCCATCACAGTTCCATGATTCAGAACATGATAAAGGAAGGAAAGATTGTCCTCGAGATTACGCTTAAGCTTCTCCAACGGGCAATGAGGGCTTTTAGTCCAATTGTTAGGTGCTAATTATAGGATTTGGTCTCCCTAAATTAGATGGCATTTCCTAAAATATTTTCCATATATATCGTGATGGGTTTCCTTTACGCTCCAAGCGTAAAGGAATCCCATCACAATAAGGAAAGCTCTCTCTCTCTCGGATCCCTAGTGCTAAAAAAGTTATACGATATATATACTTGTGACCTGCTAGAATTTGTGGCTAAGACTGTTGTACACTCATACGTATCTTTCTATAGA
Source organism: Chloranthus sessilifolius (assembly GCA_021018995.1). Lineage (NCBI taxonomy): Eukaryota > Viridiplantae > Streptophyta > Magnoliopsida > Chloranthales > Chloranthaceae > Chloranthus > Chloranthus sessilifolius. Next base: position 101,393,310 of record CM037589.1, read on the forward strand.
TGTGTTTTTCACGTTCTCATGCTTAGGCGTTATGTAATTGAGCATTGTGATTAATTTTGTTCGCATTAAGGTTCTGATCAATGAACAAGGAAATCGATGCTAGGTAACACTACCGATCGTTCGATTGTGTGCCATGTGGCTCCCAACGGTGTATGTGCGTCCTGTTTGCACACCTGCACGCCCACACTGCCTCTCTTTCTCTCTATGTTTACACACACACACACATTATATATATATTTATATTTATATATATATATATATATATATGTATATATATATATATCTGGGTTGTAATCTAGCATTTAAACCGTGGATTACTGCCCAAATTCGGTTGCCACTTGTACCTACTAGATTTCTGGTGCCTATGTGCTTTTTAAACATTGTGTGTGTGGTGATTTAGAAGTTAGCATTTCTTGTCTAGCATATTGACTTTTACTGTTGATTGGATCTTACTTTTCTAGGCTTGCCATCCGCTATGCTTACTATCAAAAGAGCTTTTGGGAGATTTTGAGACTTGTCTTTGAGATGTTTATTCCGGTATGGTTTCCTTTCTTCCTATAGTGCAGTAATTTTAAATGAGTTAATAATTTCTGAGTTGTCTTTCCTGTACCTTATTTCAGGTACTTTTCAAACTTGTTGTTATAACTGTACTTGTAATTGCTGAATCTGCAGACAATTGCATAAAAACGGTATGAATCAGATAGCATTTTATCCTACAGTAGGCTGGTTTTTAGTATGCTTTCTAGAATATCTTGTTTGCTTTCCAGATGTTGCGTAACTGCAAAGTTTCCCGTGTACTTCCTCGAATTGCTGATTGTGCGAAGAATGACAGAAATGTTGTGCTCCGTGCTAGGTATGTCTTTTCCTCATGTCAAAGATAAGTCATACATAAAATATGCTGACGTAAAATACGTACTATCAAATCCTAGCACTTCAATATGATCCCTACATTCGATATGAACAAGGGTTCATTCTAACCTTCCCAGATTTAGTAGTTTGAACACTTGATGAGATTATTTTTTTTTGGCTGAGTGATTTCATATGTTGTTTAGCCACTTGGATAACTTGGATTGCCCACAAAAGTCCATCACATGGCCCAAAAAGTGGGACGGTGAGGGTTTTATCTTATGCCAAAGGTGAGCTTCCATTAATCCAATCATATCCCATTTTAGTAGTTATGTAGTTACTAATTAGTACATTCCCATTTTATATGTTGGCAATTATAGTTTAGACTTTGGTTGCTGTAGAGAAGGGGACATTTCTGTTATCTGCTAGAAGGATCAAGCACTGGTCTTTGGTCTTTGGTCTTTGGTTTCAGACCCTTTCATCCAATCACAGGTACCATAATCCAGCCATTAAAACAACTTCAAAATTGCCCCATCGTGCACTGCATCATATATGATTATGGGGATTTAAACCAGATCAGGTCAGCTCAGCTCATTCGGGTCATGTATGATTATTTTCAAATATATAAATTTCTTTTCATATATAGTAGTTTATTTTCACAATTAAAATCCAGTGATGTTGAGCCTCATTGCTGCGCTATGTTCTATTACTGTTTCAGGAATGTGGAAAGTCACAAATCGGGGAATTACTTCAATAATCACATTCATTAATTGGGGTGGCGGATCAAATGCTTAAATCATTTCATTTGTGAATTCGGGAACCCGACATGTTTGGCTAATCACAAAAACTATGCTGGTTGGTCATTAGATACTGTTGTTCGCCTCCAATCACAAATGAGATGATTTTAGGTAGAACCTATTGCCACCATCATCATCATTACCTTGCTGAATCCATTTGGGTCAATTTTTTTACTTTTACGATCTCCTCCCAGTTTTATTTAGGGCTGAACTCACACACTACCTCCTTCTGTATACTCAATAATGCTCACAGCAGTCTCACCTTATACTGATGTTCAGATCTGATATTCTCTTACTGAAGGAGTAGGACTGTAACTATATTCCTGTCTTGTTTGTGTTGGATATGGGAGATTAGCAATGAAAAAATGTCACGGAGCTCCAAGGATCAAGAAAGAAGGAACATTGATGAAGCCTGGAGGTATGGTGACCTAAACAACAACAACAACACTGGCATTGTAGTTGTGGCTTTGCACTTTGCCTGTGCCATTGGTATACAATATTTGTTATTTCTCATTTTTCTTGGTACTCTGTTTTTTTCTTATAATGAAGTTCATAAAATTCTATAGTATTATGCAATTTTTAATCAATATATTTAAAGTAGATTATTATTAAGATCCTGCACTTTTTGGCAGGCACTTTGGAGACTTTCTTACTTGTAGGATTGGTAATACTTAAATCTTGAGCTCGATGTTTTGTCTCTAGACAAGAATGTAAAGTTGCTGTGTAAAGAGAACTCCGATCAATTGGTGAAGTTACCAAGAACACATACACTTACAATCCACAATGTTAGCTATTCATGATCCCTGTGTTTATTTTAGGATGGCGCGTTCGCTTTGATATTTTATTCACTAATTATTGACATCTGGGATTTCTATTTTTTTTTTGTTTTTTTATTTAGTTGGATTTGGGAAGCATAATATATTTATTTATATGTGTTTATATTTATTATTCTTATTCTTTCTTTTGATACCTCACTCTGATGATTAGGTCTTTTTACTCAGTTGTGTTGGGTAGCATGGTAGATTTTTATTGTTTTGGGAATGAAGGCAACATGTTGTGCACTTAAGAGTAAGTTGATTGCATGTCATTTTAATTACCTTTGAAAAGTCAAAGAAAGTTGTAGATAGACACAATCCTCTGACCACAATAAAAATTGTTTTATATATAAATATATGTGTGTGTGTGAGAGCTGACCTTATAATTATACAGATGGACAGCGGTGATTTGTTGGCTGAGGAAGAGTTCATACATGGGCGGATGGCGATCGAAAGTAACGACTATCAGGGTTCGGGCGCAAACACCCGCCATGATCCTAAACCTCCAGTTAGAACTTGAGCCACACTTCTCATTTGCATCGCTCTTCTAAGTCTGTTAAGGGAGCTGATCTTAGCTTCTTGATCTCTTTTTTGCTCTGTTTTGTGTGCTTATTGGAGCTGATCTTAGCCTCATCAAGCGTATATATTAACTAATAGCATTTGTATGTAAAAAGCCTACGATAGGGACATTGTAGTTTTCTAAATGAAATCTTCTTTGGGCAATAAAATTCAGAGTAGCATGCATTCGGAAGCGATACGTATGCACGCAAAACTGATTTATTCATATGCTGAAGTTTAATTTAGGGCTGCAAAGGGATCAGGCGCTATTAGAAGTACGGAAAATTATAAAGGGATGGCCGACTTGTTGAGGACAAAGTGCAGGCGGCTTATATGGTGCCACGGTGCTACGTGTTTAATTGCATGGAATGCACCGACTTATATTAATTGAACCCCAAGGTACCCGCAGCCAATTGCACTGTGCACTTTGTGTGAATAAAATCTGTCCTCCATATAAAAGTGTCTATAGAGGTACCCTTAATAAAATGATTAAAGAGTATGGGTACCTTTATTAGCACCCACGCAATCTCTGACAATACCTCCAGTGTACAACATGTTGCCTCTTGTTGATAGTAGTTTTTGTTTCCCTGTTTTTATTCTGTGACTTGGCACTGTACATTCATTTTTTTTTCAATTTCCCTTCTAATGTCTTTCAGTACTTGAAAAAGCTAGTACAGATTGTGGTTTTTCTTCTAACAAATGCCTTTTTTCTTGGATGTCCCCTTATTTAAGTCTTGGATAAAATAAGATCCTGCTTGGGCAGTGATTGTGTGCTTGTGAGAATGTTTATTCGCCTGAAGTTGGTTGTCTTTATGGGTAGTTGGGTCAGTTTGCTTAGATTGATGAGAAAATTGTGTTTTTCTTATTACTCCCTCTCTCTCTCTCTCTCTCTCTTTTAATTATTAGTCTTCACACTATTGCTGCAAATCTTTCTCTAGGATGCCGATGAACGAAGGAGAACCTCAAAGCAAGACTTCTGTAGGGCTGACAATGAAGGGGCACGAGCTCATTGTACATTGCATGATTTTGCTGAAAGCAATTATTTGGCTCAGTTTAGCTTCGTCCGAACTAATGTTAATATATGAAGGTACTTACCTCACATTTTATATCATCCAATTCTTATAATGTATATTAATTTATGTATCCCATCTTATTTGTCAGCTTATAGCATCGACATTTAGATTGAATTTAGCATAGAAGGGAGTGCTGAAGTTATTACCTACAAAATGTGTCTTTGGCATAATTAAGAGTGGCTTTGTGATTCACTTTGATGTCTGTCATTTTGGAATTAGACTACATGCTCTTGATTTGATCTTAATTTTTGAAATGATCTTTTTGTAAGACAATCCTCCTTCTATGATCACTTTGGTCTGTCTTATTAAATAGTTTGTAGTAGTTGATATATAGAATTCACGCTAGCTAAGCACATTTTCTATTTCGATAGGCGTTATATCTTTGTATATTTTCATTCATCTCAATACTATGGTTTCTCTATTGTAATGTCGTGAGTCGTTTTCATGCTCTGAACTTTCGGTCACGAAGTTAGCAATATTTAACTATTTTTGTTTGAAATTTGTCGAACTTATAGTTCATAGAAGGCATTGAACGATGGTTTGATTTGCTTAAAATGAAAGGGCATCATATAACAGGTTGTTATATTTAGGAATTATAATTTAAGTTTTAGTGTTCTTCCATATTGTATATCATTGAGTGTGACTACTGTTCTCATCTTTGGCGAGCCAAAGCGGGTGAGCCGAGATGTAAGTTTAATCCTTTCTTTTTAACTCACACACATGAGGTCAGAATTGTAGCATGGTGATATGGTTACTTGAATGGAGATGTGGGACATTACTCTTGTTTCCACTTTCAAAGTAACCATATCACCATGAGGGCATGTATAAATTAGCGTTGTATGTTAGAACCATGTTAAAATATATGGAAGTAAGGGTACATAGTATGTTCCAATTACCCATATAATGGGAGGTGGCCTTGCTATATACCACTGACGAGGCAATGGGCTACTTCGAAAATGCTACTTCTATGAACCTTTTGTTGTGCATTTGCATCAGTATTATTTGTTATGTGCTTAGAGTATTATTTGTTTAATTCCTTAATATCATCAATATCTTAATTTAATTGCTTAATATTATAAATATTTAATTACGTTCTCCTTTCGATTTCAGGCAAAGCTTTTCGATTTGAAGCTCACCTCAAACGGATTACTAGGGGATGGGGATATTTGGCAGGAGAGGCGAAGCATATATATATTTTTTTAATTATGAAACTAGGTCATGGGGTCCTTAGATTGTTAACTCTTTTTTTTTTTTTTGGAATAAAAGGATTGAGCATGTAAAGTTTAAAATATTTGGTTGATTTGAAAGGTTGGATCATAGGTTGAAATGCAATATTTTGTTTGAATAAAAGAATTTGGCATCTATTTTATTTATGGATGTGCTTGAATATGAGATGAATAGCTTTTTTTCTTTATATTATTTTTTTTAAAGCATTAAAAATTACATTAAAAAAAAGTATTACAAAAAGCATAAAAAATATTGCATTAAAAAAAAGCATAAAAAAAATATTATTTAAAAAAAAATTTCATAAAAAATTGTCGACGTAATTTTTTTTAAAAAAATTTTTGCATAAAAAAGCCACTGCCCTAAACAGTTGTAAAAAAAGGAGTGGTTTTATTTTACCACTATACAAGACAGTGGTTTATGAACTTCATAAACCACTGTCTTGTATAGTGGTAAAAAAAAACCACTCCTTTTTTTACAATTGTTTAGGGCAGTGGTTTTTTGAAAAAAAACCACTATCAAAGACAGTAGTTTTTTGAAAAAACCACTATTTAAGGCAGTGGTTTTTTGGGCTTTTTCACGTAGTGAACAGAGGAAACTCATTACCATGTGAATGCGATCTTTTTTCTCCATCTTTAGCTTAAAGATGGCTTGAGCTAGACCATCTAATGTATGATCGCTGATGTTTGTAGATTGTCCACGAGAAGTCTTACTTTAGAATTATCAGTAGGTTCCTATACTTCAGTGGATGAGCAAACAACTGCAATGGAAACTAAAAGTTATAGTTGAATACAGGACCGCTGAGTCAATGATGGTATTAAAATTTTCACCATATCTGACAAAACATGCTTGTTATGCAGTTTCGTGATGGTCTCCAATGGCCAAAATTAGAATTCAGAGTGCATGCTATAGGGTACCTCTGTCGCGTCCACACAATCTCTGAGGGCTCTACGTTTTGTTTTCTATCCTTATTTATCTAGGTTTATTCTATGCATAGCTTTTAACTAATGCAGAAAATAAACTTCAGCATCCACCAGTCATGATATAAAATTTGGAATACTAAAATAAAAAATTCACAGCCTTTGTTAATAAAAGAAAAATTGATTCTGTTGCAGCCCAATATGCTGGTTGTTGATGTGGAAGAATTTGTTTCAATGCCAACAGGTATGTTAATCAGGTTTGAAGGCTTAGTGCTGGAATATATACCATTCTTTGCTATTAATAATAAATTAATATTTATATAAATTCAGTAGTAGAAATTATAATGATCTGGAGAGTTGATGTTTGAAGTAAATTCAGTATTTGATGATTTTTTAGGACATCTGGAAAGAAACCTTAGTGTATTGGCTCGGAAATGTATTTCTTTGGCTTAAACCCTTCCGTACCCGCGAAAGTAGGTGAGATATTGGATGTATTTCTTTGGCTTAAACCCCTCCGTACCCGCGAAAGTAGGTGAGATATTCTGATGTACTCTGCATTTCCAATATCCAACTCAATACAGAGACAAAATCACCACCTTATTTATAGAATCCAACCATGGCTCATGAACAACTAAAATTTTAACTTCCTATATCTTCATTGATAACTTGCATAGTATCATTAATTGCATGAGATTTTAAGTGTGTTTTTAGTTAATCAGTACACATTCAAAGGAGTTACAAAGAGATTAGGCAATCTCCTCATAAGCAATCTCATACACTTAGATGAGGCTGCCAACATCCAAGCAAGCTTTATGCCTTTCTAAGGATCCATATAGATGACTTTGGATTTTGTATATCAACTTGCAGCTTATGGGTATCCCTCAAGAAGAGAAAAAGATCTTAGCTATGAGTACTCTCAAGTGTTGAGGACTCCTCAACTATAGCCTACTGTCAATGAGAAAGGCGGGATGCTTCCCTATAACACTGAAGTTCATGATACGGTGTTGTTGAAAAAAAGACTGATTAGCAATAACAAATGTGTCAAACAGTTAATATATTCATTGTTCTGGGACAGAGTAAATGTGCAGCAATTTGCCATGTTCATCCTAGATTTCAATATCCCTAAGCTAACACAAATATAAATCTGTAAAGAAAATCTTCAGTAACACATAATTTAATAAAAAAGAAACAAACAATTTGTAGAAAACCAACAGCTTTTATAACCAGCTCCTACAAGAATTGCAGGAGCAAATGCATAAGCAGCAAAATTTGCTCCTTCACCAATAATCACTAGCAAAAAAGGTGGAGGAAAAACTTCCATAAACCACAGCAAGTTTCTTGTATGGAATATAAAGCAAATATAATAATTTATACAAAAAGAGAACTATTCAACTCTGAAGAGAAATAGGCTGCAATGAGAAAAAAATAACACTTTTTAAATCTTCATCTGCCTCGTGCTAGAACTCAAATGAAGAATTTAGTTTTTTATAATGGGGTATCCGGCCTCTTAGAGCACCCGACTAAGTCCCCCGGGTACGTGCAACACCCGCACATCACAGGTACCAGTCAGTAGGGCTAAATCCTTGCGAGTGGCCAATAAGGAGGTGGGATTCAAACTCAGGACCTTCCCTTCTTGAGGCGAGATCCTGGTCAATTTTTATACTATTATCATATACTTATCCCTACTGTCATTAACAGTCTAATCTACTATTTGTGCATGGAAAAACTCAAGCTCTTAGTGATGTGGCCACTTCCTATACTATTAGATGATCTACATCAAAGTGTTCTAGAAAACAGAGTCTTCAAACAAATACAAAGATTGGAACTCCCATCATGATAGAAATTCTCCCAAGGCCTTCCTTAGGTAAAGAGTTAATGAATAGGTTGGGCTCGCGAGGCATACAGTTCAAATAGATATTCAGCCCTGTGCAAAGATCCTTAGCTTGATACCTTCAATGAGACAATGACCATGGAGCTGTCCCGTCAGCCCTCTCCCATCCAATTACTTTTAAGGAATCTTAGGAGATGATAAATTGTCATTATATCAAAGACTAAACTTTGATAAATGGAACACGTCGGCAGAAAATTGGAACAGTTGACAGATTTGCCACAGAAAGTAATGTAATCAATTAATTTATTACGAGGAAATATTTACTTTTTCTGTCTTCGAATTGGGCACAATCCTTTGGGTGCGCATTATAATATATGATCAGCTTGATAAGTTTGATGAGATCACCAAAGGCTGGCTTGTATGTTAAGAATAAAGGACATCATAGCCAATTTGACAGGCATGCTAGGGGAGTATATGCTTAACATCGTTAGTTATTCATGTTCCATCTTTGAATAATGCATTTCATTTATACTCTTGATTTTATGGAAATACCGACATTGAGGGCTGAGTTGAAACATTAAATCAAACTGTGGTGGGAATTCCTCACATTTTCATTATCAACTTTAGAATGTGCCTCAATTTTTTTCAAAAAAAATCACCAACAATTTGAGGACATGGCATTTAACTGAGATTATTAAGACAAAAATATATGTAGCGGATATATTTTGTTTGAAACTCTATATGCAATCTCATGAGTGTATATATAAGATTCTTTCCATACATGAGTGCATATGTAAGACATCATCCAACAGCCTTAGATGATGTCTGATACCATGCCATCCTCATGAAGAAGCTTGATCTCATGTCTCAAAGCCATAACTGTGGGATCACTTTAGAAATTTATTCCCATGGACGTTGTTGGATCTCCAAGAATATTTGATTTTCACGAATCCAATAACAGTGCTGTACTTTGAACTCATGAAACTCAGATTTTCCTACGCATCTTATAGCGGATTAAGTTGTAGATGAGACCTCTTGATTTAAATCTAATTGATGACAATTCAGAAATCATATACCAAAAGTACTCTTGAAAAAAAAAATCAAATGGGGAGCTTGGACTACAGAAATAAAAGACATAAATCCAAGCATGAATATGACTTTGGACGCAGAATTATAAATGGTGATACTACGTCATGCAGAGTAGAAAATTCCCATTGGCCATTGAGAGGTAGCAAACGAGATTTGGTCTAACATCATTGGCATTATTGACTTCAAATGAATTACTCCAACTGTCTTTGACCCTCTTTGAATGCTTTGGAAATGGGACTTCATCTTATGAAAAAAATTGCCCATTGACCAGTGATCAGACCCATTTGGGATGAAGGAAAGAATTGTATCTTCCTAAGCAAATGGGGACTTGCTACTTCATGGCAAAGGTTGAAGGATGCATAATTTATTATTGGCATTGGTGGTTAAATTGATTAGACACGCAGAATATGATTAGATTCGAGGCTAGGTAAGAAAGATCGCTCGCTATCCACATGCTGTGTACCAGTAAATGCTATTAAAGGGAACTTGACTTTGCAATACCATAGAACTTTCGGTTCTAGAAGTTGAACTGTCGAAGACACAGTAAAAAGCATAGAAAGCTTGGGGGCCTTTTTGCGCCTGTACCTAGCAGACATTTATGAGCACGTTGGTGACATTGTGAAGAATAGAAACTATATCTACCAAAATACTTTTAGGGAAATGAATTGGCGGTCTTGGTAGTGAAATTGGGTGGTCACTTTGATAGCATCACTACTAGAAATATTAGTGCTTTTATTGCAGTAAATATTACTGCTTTCACCAAGCAAAACACACACACACACATTTTATAATGAGATGTGACTAGTCCATGACACAACAAAAGACCCATTTTCTACCAAAGGAAGAAAACAAAAAAAAAAATCCCCTACAAGTTGAATTTTCAGCCAACCCCAAATAGATGGGACAGGGGCTGATAATTATAACAGTTGGAACATTTAACAAGCTTGTGGACAAGAAGAATGTTGTCCGCAGTTTTCTTCATCCAATAAAGGCTGTTGGGTTACTTAACTCATTCAATGTCATTTCAAAAGCAACCTGGGTTCGTAGTAAACTCCATCACGACTCAGTTTGGCTTGGTTCAGCCTAGCCACTTCATTTCTTTGATACTTTTCAACGAGAGATTAAAACCAACAAGCTACAAAGCACTTCCTGCTTCATAAAGCAATGTTATGATATATATTTTACTATATTCATAAAACACTCATCCTATCGCTGGTGAACCAATTTCAATTGACAGTAGCATTGCCTAAGACTGTGACTCGACAAACCTGGTAACATTGCCCAAGACTAATCAGCTCGTCACCCAACCAATGAAGCCTATTTGTCAGAATCTTTGTCATTATTGATAGATATATCACAAAAGGCAATATGCATCTCCTTCTCAAACAAGCCGAGCGGTTCGTCATAAGGAGTAAGAAACATCTCAGCCACATGTATCATCTTTTTATCTCTTCTTCATAGCTCAACACTTTTCTCCAAGCAATAATATAGGTTTTAGTGTCACTTTGTGAAACGTTCATCCAATAAATGTAACACTCATTGACAACACAACACACCATTTGCATCATTTCCACTTTCCATACCCTGCATTGACCGTGTTTGAAATGTCTTCCTCAAATCCACAACTGGTTGTATAGTATAAGCCCAAATACCAACATTTGTGACACTCATACTGTGATTTTCTATTTTGACCCAATAATCCTCTAGGCTCTCATGTTAGGTAAACTTTCGCTCCACATATTGTCTTTGTTTTGCTAATTTTAAAAACCCCCTAATTTTAAGGCCTTTTTCTAGAGTTCCAAGTTACCATGTAGCCATGTACTCGTTCCCTTGCTTTGGTTAATTAGCACTACATTGCAAACAACATACACCAACCTCAACTTCTATTTCTACTCTCAATTAATCTATAACCAATATGAACAAATAAGGACTCAGTCGACACTTGACACAACACAATTCCGACTGTCCGACAAGGATCTCAATGCAAGCCCTTGTTTCTTCATCAGAATAGACAACCTTGGTTTTTTTCCATAGACATGGTCATGGAATTGAGAAGGTATAATGTACCAGTCCAACAAGAGGAGGGGGTGGGGTAGTGGGTGTTGGAACTCCTTTCCTTGAAAGATAGGCAGTTCAAGAGGAACAACCTCCATAGAAGGAAAACCACATAATGAACAAGAGAAAGTAGAAGCATCATACCAAGAAGAATTTTAGTTTGAATTGAGAGTTGAGAGGGGGCTTTTTTGCTTCGAAAATGTGGTAACTGAATGATGGCTACAAGGAATGGGTTAGTACTTGGCAAGGGGGGATGCTGTTAGGGGGACTCTGGAGTTCCTATTACATTCTAAGCTTAAGAATATTACAAAGATAAAAAGGTGGAATGTTGAGACCTTTGGGCTTGTGGGAAAGTTCAAGGAAGAGTTCTTGGGCGAAAATCGAAAGCTTGATTTGCTGGAAGAAATGAGTTCTCTATTGTTAGGAGAGACTGGACTTGGGGAGGAGTTTAAAATGTGGTACAACATTAAGTGCTGTAAGGAGGAAGTTTCATGGAGACTAAAAAACCAATGCCACTTGGCTTAAAGTGGGGGATAATAACATGAATTAATTCTATCCAGCACATTGTGGTCAATGGGGTTAGGATTGAGGATGGGGTAGAGGTAGGGAAATAGATAGTATGGTATAGTCCCACAGTGTATGGCATCTCTTTTTTATTTCATTTTGGGAGATGAGAAGTAGAACTTTGAAAGAAGCTTTGAAGAAAGGAAGTGAAGAAAGCTATTCGGAAAAGTTGGATAACAATAAATCCCCCGGTCCGTATGGGTTTACTAGGGAGTGTTTTAGGTGTTCTTTGGATGTCCTGAAGGAGGACTTATTGATTTTTTCCATGAATTCCATCAGAGCAGTCATAAGGGGAGAATGATGAATTCCACGTTTGTGTCTCTAAGGCCAAGGAAAGTAGAGACATTAGACCAATTAGTCCATTGAATAGCGTGTATATGTGTTGGCTAATGTGTTGGCGAATAGATTAAGGCCAATGAGTGAGCAATTATCTCTCTCTCTCTGAAGGTGCTTTTGTGGTTGGTAGACAGATGCTAGATGTTTCAGTTGTGGCTCATGAGATGGTCGATTCCTGTCATAAGAGTCGGAAATCGAAGATTATTTGTAAAGTGGACATGGAAAAGCGTATGAGAGGGTTCATTGGGGTTTTCTTGATTACATGTTGGGGAAGATGAGTTTTGAGGAGAAACGGAGATGGAAGAGAGCTGGCTACTCCATGGCTTGGTTTTCTATCATAGTGGGCGAGACTCAGTCATCGTGGTTTTTTCTCTAGGGTCGAGGTTGCTAGGAATGGTCCTATTTTCACCGACACTTAGTGGACGATAGCAAGATTTTTTTGTGGGTCTTACAGAAGTAAGTTGTAGTATGCTAGGCTGTTTTGACTATCTATAAGGAAATTTCCAGGCAAGGGGTCAACCTTCATAAAATAAGACTTCTCGGAGTGAATGTGGATGAGAATGTTGTGAACTCTTTGGCTAAGGATGTGCGTTGACAATCTTCCATGTACTTATTTGGGGACCTCTTTGTATAGGAAAGCTAGATGTGCAACTTTAGGAACCAGTTGTGCAGAGACTTGAAAAGAGGTTGACAACATGAAATAGCAATCTGTTGTATATTGGTGGTAGGTTAGTGCTTATAAATGCATTTTACTAATTTTCTGCTGTATTTTATGTCTATGTCTGGATGCTCAATGGTAATTATTTATTGATTGGAGCAAATTGAGAGAGCTTTTTTATGGGAAGGAATGGGAAGGAAAGGCGACACACTTAATCAATTGGGAGGTATGCAATTTTCCGAAAGATGAAAGGGATTTAGGCATTAGGAAGCTTTGTGATGAATAAAGCACTTCTGGGCTAGTAGTTGTGGAGCGTGAGGGTGGAGAGGGAAAATTTGTGAGTTTAGGTGCCCATGAGTATGGTAGTTGTAATAATGAATGAGAGTTAATGATAGAGAGTAGAGCCTCGACTTGGTAGGCAAGGCCTATGGATGAAAGGGGGTTGGTGGATTGTTGGGAAGAGTTGAGGATAATTTAATTGCTTCCCGGGCTGGTTGGGGATTTGCCTTTGTATCCTTTAGGCTCTAGATTCTCCCTATTGTCTGGGCAGTTTTGTTTTTTGTTGCTTTTTTTTCTTCTTTGTAAAGTTGTTTTGTGCAAGACAGAAGAGATAAGGAAACTCATTTATTGAATTAAAGGTTAAAGGTAATGTATGCACTAAACGGTTGGCATAGAGGTTGGCTCTCTCGCACACTCACAATTAACACATCACCATGAGACAACGAATAGTAAATTAAAAGAAAAGATGGAGAAGATACAATGCAGTGTCTAGAAATATAGCCAAGCTTCCCATAGTTCCTGAATGGTTTTTTGCACGCTAGAGTTTGGACTTCATGCTAATGCTAACTAATAACTCATCATAAGACAAACAATATAAAGAGTCGAGTAGATTTTTAGTTCTCTCAACCTTCATCCTAATTGTCAAGGCCATAACTTACCATACCGGTACGATCTATCCAAGGAAATTCATGATCACCAAATGGAGCACCAAATTGCAAAGTACAAAGTCTGCAAAAGTACGTTCGGGTGCTAGATCCTGCAATTGATGGAAACTTATGTCAGTTACTAGGACATGGATTTGGTTGTACATGGTATTTATTCAAGACCAACCATTGAGAAATGAGAAGTGCACCTTGAAATCCTTGTTCTCTTTATTGACTTGTATCCGGAGACAAACTGCATCGTAGCAAGACAAAAAAAGATCAAAAGCTCACAATACTCCTAAACTTATTAATTAACATATTTGCCATAAAAAATAACAGGCACTGTTTCTACTTGCAAGAACGGCAGTCCCTACACAAGATAGTACTCCTGAGAAGAAAGAGTTGAAAGGAAATGATCCAACTAGTGCCATGTAAGCCACCTGTCACCACCAAATTTAATACACAAAGATGTTACCAACTGATAGTATATTAGGGACTTTCAAGAGATTGGGTGAATCAAGTGATACAACTATTTTCAGAAAATATTATCGACTTGAATTTGAGTCTTAAAACGGATAGAGAGAACTGGTCCCAACTGGATGGATCATGGAGTGAAGAGATAGGATGAGTTAACAAAAAGTACTCATATTTTAATTCCAACAACTTCTAAGAGACCTTATAATTGAATATCAAAGCGTCTGACAAATGTAAGATGTGTAGGATGCCCATATTTTATTTTTTATTTTAGATAATAAGGGTGCATATAAACAGGTCAGAGCAACACTTGAAGAACTACAATCAATAGCTTTCAACTCAGATTCATTCAGCTTCCTATAAGCACCAATGATACCTTTGTCAAGAATGGGGATAAATTGAAGATTTCTTATATTGTTCTTTTTGCCCTCTTTTATCACTATGAAACGAAAAAATAATGAAAACGCAATAAAGAATCCTTCAAGGTTTGTTGATAGTAAACTGTCTAATACCGTTTGGCAGAATGGTAATAATTTCCTTCCAGTCTGCACAAGCCAGATGCAAATGCTGATAAAATCTTGACAACAATTGCTCATGGTTCCGCCAAAGATGGATTTAAAGAATTGTTACAGCTAGAATAATCAATTTAAGACAAAGATAATAATTTTAAGTCATTTCCTATATGCATCGCAAAAATAAGTTATTCTCGGTCAAAACGAAAGGGCGGGTATGGGGCAAGATGTGATAGCCCGAATTTCACTAAGCTGAAACCCGTGCTGTCGGATCACCCGTTAAGACGATCCCATATTGGCTGAACACTTGGTACATCCCCACAAAGCAGAAAGCAAAGTTGATATCGCTAACTAAGCAGATAGAGTCATCATATACTTCAAAAGAAAACTCCATTTCTATATGCAAACTGATTAAAATAACGGTTCTAAATTTCATGCCAAATGCATGAACAAAAAAATCGAAACGAACCATCGGTGATGGACAACCATCACCAAATAATGGTTCACAAAACAATACCCAAAACATACTTTACACATCTAAAAGTTTGACTCAAAATGGATGGACGTACCAAGCCAAACTCAGAACTCAAGTACTTCTAACAGCTCACACACACACACACACACAATCCTATTTGGGGAAGAACTCCTCTGGCAGGGGCTCAACCTCCTCCTCTGGTTCGTACTCTGGATCGCTCTCTAGATCCAATTTCTTCTCAAAATCCTCACCTGTGATGTATAGTCAAAGGGTGAGCTAATAGTCAAAGCTCAATAGGAGAAAACATTAGTAGTATTTAAATTTCATATCTCAAAGCATGAAGTTTCATAACTGATTTTCATACGCACATTTCACGTTTTCACATTTAAACTCCATATGCGGAAATTTAATTACACACGTACTTAGATCACATGCTTTGTTTTAAAAACATTTGACATAACTTAAAATAGTAACTTAAATACTTTTTTAAGCAGATATAGCATCAGAAGCCATACATATACCGATGGAAATCCTTAACCATTGTCATTCAATGAACTATTTTCACATGTTGCCCAAGCCCTTGCATTATGAGGGATACATGTGCCGAAGAAGTTTTACTGTTGACTGGTAGAAATGTACGGATATCCCGCCGTACCGGAGCACAAAAGATTCGTTCCACATGAACCTTAAATCATAGTGCATAGTCTAACTTATAATTTTTACACCGTGTAAAGTGATTACAATATACTATTTTTTTTTTTTTAAACTAATATTCATACACGATGTCGAAATTTACACGAACACAATTATCACATCACATTTCTTATATCACATCAGATTTACTTTTTTGCAAAACTTGTTTGAAAGATTCGAATATTACATACTTTATTTTCACATAACTTGTCATGACTTATCACATCACATTACTCAACTTATACAGAGCACATCAAATCAAATGGTGGTAAGTTTCCCCTACATCAAGCAACTCACGTTCCAACACAATCATACGAAATCTTTCGAGAACCCACGCGGGTGCGCATTACTTTAACCTAGATTACAAATCACCCAAAGGCCCTTTAGAAATGTCTAAAAAGGCCTAATGGTCGAAGTCTCCGAAGAGAACTCTCAAAAATACACAAATTTTCCTTAACTCTATATCTCGTGCAAGCGAGGTCACGCGGGCGAGCACAAACACGCTATAACTCGGGAGAGCGATAACACTTAGCACACAATTTTTCACAAACATTGGATCTTGCACGAGTGAGTCCAGTGACACCTATCCTCTTGCGCGAGTGAGCATCAAAGGCTCACTGCAGTCTCTTTTCTCGGTCGAGTGAGGCACGAGCAAACATTTTTGAACACACCTCGTGAGAGCGAGGAACACAACTCGTGTGAGCGAGTTTCAGAAACTCTTCAAATATGAGTTTTTCTCAACTCGATCATCTCTCGATCTCTTCGCCAATCTCATCCACACTTCTTACACAACATATAATACATCTTATTCTATAAATTTTACACATTTGGGTGTCGATTTCTCACCTTCTAACTAGAGAATCACTCGAGAATCGGAGCGTCTTCTCTCCTCGCAAGTAAATGGGTTTCAAAACCCCATTCGAACTCCCTCCAAGCTCCACAATCACCACAACGTCGTCACAATCGGATGGTGATCTTCCACACAGGAGTTTGCGAAAATCTCACGACGATTTAGCGGCTCGGAGAGCACAGATTCAAGCAAATCCTTACTCTTCAAACCCTTTCTTTCTCTCTCTCTCTCTCAAAACAAATAACAACACAACGGTTTTGTACGTGAGACCCCTTTTTCTTAAGCAAGACATTGCTTGCTTGTAAAGCACAAACATACACCTGGTGTGTTACTCTTATCCACTTACTCTCTCTATGTTAAACACATACACATATTGGTGTGTATATGTAAAACCCTTACACCTAATCTAACACATACCCACTCATGGGTCATCGCACATGAACACCGACCCAACCAAACACTGTAATCGTATAGTGCACCGCACTAGTACCTGATCGAATTAACTTGCACAGGTTCCTAAAATTCGGGATATTATATGAGGATTTGGATAAATGAATCGAGCACTTCCCAAAAAGTTGTGGATATGATTAGCGGGAAAAAGACGTTGTATAATGTTGTGTCTATATAAGAATATGGTGTTTTGGGGAGATATTGGGAAGTCTGTATGCCGCTAGAAGTGATGGTGGGTTCAACTTCTGGAAGGGTGTGGATAGGAATGATAGAATGATATCCTGTGAGGACCATAGATGTGGGGATAATCATCTTAGAATCTATTTATGAAGCTCTCTATAGATCTTAGGAGAACCATTAGTTGGCCGAATACAAAAATTTCCACACAAGCTAGTTTTCAAAGACTTATTACGCAGTACATATTGCTTTGCTTTGATGGTGTGACAAAACTAGTCAAATCGAGGGCTGGTCGAAAGTTGTGGTTCATCAAGATTTTCCAGTAAGAGATCTAGGCTCTACCTCAGACTTCAGAGATGCTAACAACGGTTGGAATGGGAATCGACCCAAAAGGAGGCTACTAATAAACCAAAAGCTAGCATTAGGAAAGTGAAACTGTAGGATTGTTATGGATAAGAAGGCTCAGTTTAATCCTAGAATAATGGTAGGGAGGCCGAGCATTTAAAATATCAAACCAACTTTTTATTAGCCAAAGCAGATGAGTTAAATGTTGAAAAATAAGAATAAGGTGACGAGGGGTCAAGTTCATAACCCTTCCCCACCTCTCTCAAAGGTAAAATTCCTTCAAAAACTCTCCCATCTCTTCCCTAAATTAACAAGATTACAGACAATAGTGTAAAGTACTTTCAATCATGATCGCCAATGAGCACTATTGGCCAAAAGTGTTTGCACGACTCTTTCATGATTTTGTTACGAAAAGAAATTTCTTTCATGGAGATTTACAACACGCTCAAATATTAAATGATTGGTCCTCACTAGCCACATCGGAAAAAATGGCCATTGACAAGGTCTGAGTGGTCAAACTTCCCCTTGAGTTGCATATGTCACCAATATTAAACATTGCATACTTATTCAAGTGTCATAATAATCCAACCAAAAGACCAAATGAAGTTATCAAAATTTTTTAAGATATTATTTATGAAGGCTAAAGAAGGAATTGAACAAGTGTAACTTGAAAAGAGCACCTATTAGTGGTCAAATGCAAGGGATGGTGACCATCATCATCATAGACTAACTCCAAAGGCGAATCCTAGAAGCTAGAACTCAACTTCTACCATATCTATGTAGCTAATAACACATCAGTGATCAGCCATTCCATCTAAAGAAGGGTAAAATAGAGTGGAAAACTAGAAATACAGAAGAAGAAAGGGGAGCATCACCATGACTTAAACTCAAACCAAGGAAGAGGGTGGAAGCTTGCGGGCAATCATACGGTTGAAATCCAAGGAAGAGGGTGGAAGCTTTCTCTTCTTTCTCTCTCTAGAAACCCAAACCCTCCAAAAATTTCAAACCGGTGAAGAGCTTTGCCTTTTATTAGTTAAAGGGGTTGGTTCCCTTGTGAAACACAGACACCCTTTTGGGGTGTAAGCCTTATCCACATGACTTAAACTCTAATCAGGTGTTGGGCGCGTACAACCCGAGTCGGTCTAAAGGTTTCTAGTTAATGGTCATAACAACATTTTAACTTTATTTCTTTTCACAAAATATCTTCCAAACATAGTTAATTATTTATTTTAATTTTAAGGCGACACCATTTTTCTTGTTGGCCATATATACGGGTTCGAAAATTTTGAGATATTACATTCTTCCCACCTAAAAGAATTTTCGTCCTCGAAAATTGACGTGTCATATTCGAAAAGGTACAAGCACGATTCAACATTAACGAAAATGACCAAAATTATTACATTCACCCCTCCTCAAAGGAATTTTCGCCCTAAAAAATTTATCTTGTTACTTTGGGCGTAGATCATAGTAATTTGTTGTGACCAACCACCTGCTAAAGATGGCCATTTAAGTAATATCATAAAGAAATCTAAACCATTTATTCACAAGGAAGGTAATCATTCATTTGCAAGACTAATCACCACCACCACAAAATTTACTGGTCACTAAATGTACACCACAGATGTCGATGTGCTCATAGAGTTCATACAAAAATACCGGAGACACTGAGTACTTACAAGGTGTAAACCTAACGCTTGAGTTTGTGGCCCAATCACCTACGTTGTTGTCTCGTTCCTTATGTGGGGACAATCTCTAATCCGATGTCCAACCTGTCCACATTTAAGGCATGCTCCCTTAATCCATCAACAGTCGTTTGACTTATGGCCTTTTCCACACCGTGCGCATGATTCAACCGATGCGGATGAAGTAGTGCGTGACGGCTGATGCACCCGTGATACTGCAACCATGGTAGGGTTTGAAAGGCGGAAGGGTCTCGACGACGTAAGCATGGATGGTCTTGAGTAATCAGTCTGAGCAGGCTGGATAGATGCAAGCATCAGTAGTCTCGGCTCTTTACTTGTCTGTTCGGAAACATAAGATTGCACTCGATGGGCGTTGCACCTATTCTGTTGGTCTCTCCACCGATACATCTTTTCGATGTCTTCCTCAGCGATAAGGGCCTTGGCCATAACCCCCACATATGTTTCTAACTCAAAGATTGAAACTCTCTCCTGGATGTCAGGCCGTAAGCCAAGCTGAAAATTTCTGGCCCTCATCAATTCAGTGACCACGTGCTGAGGTGCAAATCTCGATTGTCTATCGAACTTAGCCCCGTACTCTCGCACAATCATCTTATTATACTCCAGTTTTATAAACTGTACCTCCCACTGATGCTGGATGATCCTAGGAAAGTATTTATCATTAAATGTTTCTACGAATTCGGCCCAGGTCCATGGCGTATTGGGGAATTCCAACACTCTAATTCTGGACACTGACTTCCACCATGGGTCAGCTTCTTCGTCCAGCTTGAAGGTTTCCCAATGAACCTTCTCTACTTCAGTGCATTGAAGCACCTCAAAGATTTTCTCCATTTCATTCAACTATTTCTCGGCCTCAAGTGGATCGACTTGACCCGAAAAGCTTGGAGGATGCATCTTTCTAAACTCCACAAATCTTGAAGGGTGGTCCCTGGCTGCAAGTAGTTCTATTTGTTGGGCCATTGAGGCTGTCTGTTGAGCCATTGAAGCTGTCTGTTGAGCCATATTGCTAGCCAAGGCTTCCAACATTTGTCTATCACTACCACCTCACTACCTCCCAATGGAATGGTATGAGATCGGTGGCGATTCCTATGCCACGTGAAGTGTCCTCACCATCAGGGACATCTGTCATGTGGACCGTCCTTGGTCTGCCTCTACCTCCTCTGACACGTGGGGCCATGCTGATTTGTCATGTTCAATAAAAAGATTCAATCAGAAGTGATCTTGATCATCCACAGCCATAACCTAACATAGACTGACTCTCCTATGTTCCAACAGAATCTAATGCCATATTCCTGCCCTTAGAGTTATGGATCACAGTCTCCGGCCCATAAGACCTAAAGCCTAGGCTCTGACATTAACTGTGACACATGGTGTCATAGATGACCTGCCCATATGGTGTTCTTCAGGATATAATACCATAGCTCTGATACCAACTGTGACAGCCCGAATTTTTCCAACCTAATTTTCTGAGATATATATTTTTATTTATTCAACTTTAACTACTAATTGGGAAAACCTGGACTGGCAGATCATAAAATACAATCTGATATAGAATTTACTTAGTATATACACACTTGAGCGGAAACAAAACAGAAACACAAATGGCTGAACTAACCAAAATCTCCAATTCTATATTGAAAACACATAATCCAAAAGAGAACTAAAATCACCGGTGATGACTAACCATCACCTAAACAGTGGTATACAAATATGTACAAAACTCAATCTTAGAAGTCACTGTACCAATCCAAGTGGGCTTCTCCCTCCAGTAGGCAACTTCGGATTCTCCTCAAGTCCAGGGTCCTGATCTGACATATAATTAGATGTTGAAAAATAAGATTAAGGTGACGAGGGTAAAGTTCATGACCCTTCCCCACCTCTCTCAATTGTAAAATTCCTTCAAAAATTCTCTCACCTCATCTCTAAATTAACAAGATTACAGACAACAGTGTAAAGTACTTTCAATCATGATCGACAATGAGCACTATTGGCCAAAAGTGTTTACGCGAGACTCTTTCATGATTTTCTTACGAAAAGAAAGTTTTTTCATGGAGATTTACAATACACTCAAACATTAAATGATTGGTCCTTACCACATCGGAAAAAATGGCCTATGGCAAGGTCTGAGTGGTCAAACATCCCGTTGAGTTGCATATCTCACCAATATTAAACATTGCAAACTTGTTCAACTGTTATAATAATCTAACCAAAAGACCAAATGAAGTTATCAAAAACTTTTCAAGCTATTATTTATGAAGGCTAAAGAAGGAATTGAACAATAACTCGAAAAGACCACCTATTATGCATACTTGGTCAAATGTAAGGGATGGTGATCATCATCATCACAGACTAACTCCAAAGGCGAATCCTAGAAGCTAGAATTCAACTTATACTATATCTATGTAGCTTATAACACATCAGTGATCAGCCATTCCATCCAAAGAAGGGTAAAATAGAGTGGAAAACTAGAAGTGCAGAAGAAGAAAGGGGAGTATCACCAATTGCAACAGTGATAACATCAACATGACATCATCAATTGGCTGGGTTCTGTCATAGTAAATATTTTTATTGTCCAGAATTGCGAGCGTTTTAGTACTTTGGAGGATCGTTTTGGAAGATTTTAATGGGTTTAGAAAATCAATATTACCAATAGATTTTTAGTTTGGGGCTTTTGTGGGCTTCTTTAAATTGCTACTAATGAGATAGATGTTATTAGTGTCAGAGACTTTATTAGTAGAGTGTGACATGGATTTAGAAGGTTCATTTATTTCCCCAAATGCTTGAAATACGGGTAAAATAGTTTCATATACTACAAATTTGGTCGAGTACATCACTTTCATTCCGTTATAGCAACTTGAATTGTATAAGGATTTTCATGGAGGAAGGTTCAAAGATGGGGGTATTTATTTACATCTAAGAGGGAGAATATTGCCCATTTTCCCATTTTTTTTGTTATCAAAACTAACAAAAACAGGTTTCTTGTTATATTTTTACGGTTGCTTGTAAGCATCAAAGTAGTAGAATTTGCATGACATAATGTGAAAGCCATAAAAAATTCCCAGAAAAGGGTTGAAAACCCCCATGAACTAGAGAAGACTTGCTTGAAATATCAAAGGCCATGTTCATAGCTTCAATCAAAGAGATTATTCAGAAGTTATCCAATGTAAACAAGAAAGAAAAAGGAAATAAGACAAGGCATACCTGAATTAGAGCTGTGAGGATTGCAAAAACCACATAGAGGGCGATAATCTGAAAGACGGCGAATTAGGTTTAGAATGGGTTCATGTATTGCGGAAGGTGTGATCCTAGAGATAGAATTCTAGCATCCTCTAGATCGGGGCACTCGCTCGTTGATCGATGTGGCTTTTCATAGTTCGTTGCTAGGGATTTGAAGGGCAAAAGATCGACACAATTAGAGTGACCTCGAGCCCAACAACTGTTGTGGTTCGATGGGTATCGAAGAGAACCACCCCACAAAGATGAACATCAAGATAACTCAAGATCTAGGGTTTTGAGGGTTTTAAACATTCAAATGGATGGAAATAGAAGTAAGACAATAAAAAAGCTAAATAAGAATAACAAGTAAAGATAAGATCAAAGATAACATGGGCATCTCACCCTTGGCCTCACACCAAACCTACATGGGGAAGACAACCAGGGATCGCTCGAGCGAAGTTTGGTCGAAAGTTTTGGTCATGCTTTTTGATGCATTCTCGCTTAAGCGACAAATAGCTGAAAGTTGGCTTGTTTTCTAAAGCACTCTTGCTCAAGCGAGAATGGTGTTCGAGCCGAGAATGGTGCTCGCTTGAGCGAACATAAGCAGTGATCCTCATTGCTGCCCCTATCCCCATTGCTGCTCCTCAAGGCCTCTCCACGGTAGATGTTGACGCCCCGTGGCTCCTCCGTCGCTTCTTCTTCCGGTGGTCCACCTTGTGTGGCTTGAAACCTAGGTCCTCGGTATCGACGACCACACCAATTCTCTCATATGAAAAGGGCTTCATCACCGATGAAGAGTGATTGTGATATCGATCGAGCATATCGGGTGGAAACCACAAGATATTTTTGAAACCCACAAGATCATCCAAGATCTTCTCGATTACTTCTCTTTTCTGCTTGCTTGGAGGAGGAAGCGGTATAGGTTGCAAGATTAAGTGAGGACCGTGAATAGGAGACGTTTGAAAAGGATTGCGAGGGGGTGGGGTTGAGCCTAAATAAAGAACTAGGTCTTCCACGTTGAATTTTGAGCTAACCCTCGTATCTTGATGAAGCTCAAGAACATAAGCATTAGGGCCTCTCCTTACCACAATCCTAAAAGGTCAATGTTGTGAGCTTGGAGCTTCTTCGAGATTCCCGATGGGAATCGTTCAAACCTAACTCGAACTATTACAGGACCACCGATTTGAAATTCTTTGAAACGCTTATGTGAATTTGCCGATAATTTGTAATTATCATTGCTCAAATTAATTTTACATCTAATTTTGGCAAGCAAATTATGAATATGTCACGCAAATGCATTTGTGGACTCAAATGTGTGGTGAGATGCAGACAGAAGGATCAAATGTAGGAGTGTTCTTGGCTTGTGACCATGCACCACCTCAAGTGGACTCATACCTATGGACCTATTGACGGAATTGTTATATGCAAACTCGGCCAGTGGTAGAATAAAGTCCCAAGTCATAATGTGAACACCGACAAGACATTGAAGGAGCTTGCCTAAACTCCTATTGGTAGCTTCTGTTTGGCCATCAGAGCATATGTCGATGAAAATCAGAGCATAGTACCTATCATGTACCATAAGGTCTTCCAAAAGTAACTAGTGAACTTGACATCCCTATCCGACACAATGCCTTGCGTAACCCGTGAAGACACATTACCTCTTTGAAAAACAATTTCACAATATGGACTGCGTCGGAGGTCTTTGTGCACAGTATGGAGTGGGTCATCTTGGAAAAGAGGCCCACTACAACAAAAATGGAGTCGTGCTTTCTTAGAGTCTTGGGGAGTCCAAGCACGAAGTCCATTGAAATGTCTTGTCATGGTGTGTGTGGCACCGGTAAAAGAGTGTACAAGCCTGTGTTTTGCTTACTTTGCTTGGAAGTTTGGCAAGTACGACATTGTCGTACAATCCATGCGACATCTCGTATGACAATAGGCCAAAAAGACCTCTCTTCAACGAGCGTGATGGTCTTGTTGTGCTCGAAATGACTGACAATCCCTCCGGCATGTAACTCTCAAATGAGGAAGTCACGCAATAAAGTACGAAGGATGCACATGCGATTTCTCATGAACAAATACCCTCCCTGTGGAGTATAAATGGAGCTAGTACTTTCCGGGTCGCTAAGGAGGGTGGAATAGTATTTTTCGAAATCTGGGTACTCGGAATACTCATCCTTCAACCGCTCAAATCCGATGACCTCAGTGCTCATGGATTGCAAAGTCGCCACCCGACGATTAAGAGCATCCGCGGCTTTGTTCTCAACACCGGCTTTGTGCTTCAATACGAATGTGAACCCTTGGAGGTACTCGAGTTTAGCTTCTTTTGGGAAGCAAGGAAGCACAACGCTTCGTGGTTGGAAAATAAGGCAAATTCGTATGGTGGAAGGTAGTGTTTCCAATACTATAGGGATTAGACTACCACATAGAACTCCTTGTCATAGGTGGAGTATTTTTGCTTGGACTCATTGAGCTTCTCGCTAAAGTAGGCCACTGGATGGCCTTTTTGGCTAATCACTCCTATTATGCCCACACCCGAAGCATCACATGCAACCTCAAATACTTTAGAGAAATCCGGTAGGTGCATGACGGGGCCACTTGTCATCCTCTCCTTAATCTAGGAAAAAGTCGCGACTTTGCTCCATTGAAACTTTCCCTTTTTCATACAATCAGCGAATGGAGCCATAGTGGTGCTAAAGCTTCGAATGAAGCGATAATAAAAACCTTATAACTCTTCTCACCACACGTGGCGAAAGTGTAGAAATGTTATCCTTATGCCAATCATCCCTATCATCACGTTGAGGTTGTGCTAGAGCACACATCACAACCAAGCAATCCTGGGTGCACACTAGTGCACGATTATCGTCATCACCCTTCACATCACTAGGTGTGACATCCAGTTCATACACTTTCTCTTCAACACCTCCTTCTCCCTTGCTAACCTCTTCCTTAACCAAGAGATTTCTTTGGCTAGTAGGGCATTGGGCGGCAAAGTGGCCAAACTTAACATTTGGTTTGAGAACTACACCTTGAGGATTCACCCGCTACACCTTTCCCTTTGTCAAACCTTACATTCGTAGGAGTGGGTTGTGTAGGCTTGGGAGATGGGTTTCCAACACTAGGCCTCGCCTCTCCGGCTCGATGGCCACTGACATGTGGTTCAAATCGCCTCACCACGGTCATTTTCGAATGCCGTTCAAGGTTTTGCACAACGGCGTAATACTCTTCAAGAGTGTGAACAGAGTGAGAGATCAACTCCTCTGCAATTCCAATCGCAACCATGAAGCTAGAGAGTGATTTGAGGATCTTTCGACACAATGGCTCGCATCATGAATTCTTCAAATTTGTCAATGTACTCGGTCACAGGCATACTACCTTGGCGTAAATTTTGTCATTGATCAAGTAGGCAATGGTAGTATGATAGAAGAACGCATTTCTTCATAATTCGCTCCTTCATGTCCTAATGGGTAATGGGAACACGACCTGTATTAGTTTTCATGTTCAAAAAAGTCGAGCTTTACCGATGAGCTTCATTTTGGTGAATCTAGCACATCGCTCATCATTCATGCCATACAATTTAAAATGGTGATCCATATTGGAGACCCAATCGAGGAAGAATTTAGGGTCCATTCTTCCATCGAAAGTCGGAAACTCAACTCGAATATTTTTGAGGAGTTTCTCACCCGGATCATAGTAATCTCCTCGATGAACTACTTCCATAGGGTTTCGGTTCTAGTCATCAGGTCGACCACCGTGCTCAAAGCGCGGACTGTCACGCTCACGACATTGGTCTTGTTGTTCATCAACTCCTTCCAACCGATCTAATCGATTGAGTAGTTTACCATTAGAGGCATCCATGGTCGTTTGGGCGTCCTCCATAACATTCATTCTCTTATTCATCTTGATTATCATGGCTTGGATGCCTTTAAGAGTATCGACAATCATGCCCATGTCTATGGTTCACTAACACGGATTCTAAAACGAACAAGCAACTATGAACCAAAAGTGAATGAGTAATTTTATCAAACAAAAGATGTGCACACAAATGCCCTAACCTAGAACCTAGGCTTTGATACCAAAACTAACGCTTGACAAATACCCTAAAACACGTGAATGCCCGTGATATGCTAATTTGTCAAAATTAACTAATTAATTGAACAATTAATCACAAATCAAAGCGATACCTTAGGGTTTCATGGATTTCCGCTTAAGTGACCATGTTTGTTTCTGCTAGGGTCCAATCTGACGCCGTAGATCCGTGTAGATTTACGGAAGGTGTGATCCTAGAGATAAAACTCTAGCATCCTCTAGGTTAGGGCACTCGCTCATTGATCGATGTGGCTTCTCATAGTTTGTTGCTAGGCTTTGAAGGAGAGAAAGATCAGCACGATTGGAGTGACCTTGAGCCCAACAATGGTTGTGGATCAATGGGTATCGAAGATAACCAACCCACAAGGATGGACATCAAGATAACTCAAGATCTATGATTTTGGGGGTTTTATACATTCATATGAATGGAAATAGAAGTAAGACAATAGCAAAGCTAAATAAGAACATGAAGTAAAGATAAGATCAAAGATAATATAGGCATTGCACCCTTGACCTCACACCAAACCCACATAGAGAAGAAGACTCACTCTCCATTAAAGCTTCTCACAAGCTCAAGTGTTCATACTTTTTTTATAAAATCAACCAATCCAAAAAATGGCTTACATCATAACCTTTTATAGCAAGTATCTAAAAGTTCTAACCCTAAAATAGAAATGTACAAAGTTACCCTAAAACGTAACCTAAAAACTTTTTAAAAATAAAAAAAGACAAAAGAAGAAACAAACCCAAATCGAACAAATACATCAACTGACTCTCTCAAGCGAGTTTGGTTTTTGCTCGAGTGGGAATCTTAAAGGGGTCGCTCGAGCGAAAACCAGAGATCGCTCGAGCGAAGTTTGACCGGAAGTTTTGGCCATGCTTTCTGATGCATTATTGCTCAAGCCACAGATGGCCGAAAGTTGGCCTGTTTTCTGCAGCACTCTCGTTCAAGTGAGAATGGTGCTCGCTCGAGCTAACATAGGCTGATCCTCATTACTGCCCTTATTCTCATTGTTGCTCCTCAAGGCCTCTCCTCGGTAGATGTTGGCGCCCCGTGGCTCCTCCGTCGCTTCTTTCGGCAGTATTCCTTGTGTGGTCCGAAACCTAGGTCCTTGGGGTTGGTGTCCCCTCCAATTAGTCACACAATAAACCACTCGCTTAGTCTCCACTTCACCTATCCTACATCGATCTTGTCTGATATGTCCTTGTCAAACCGACCGTTTGGTTACATAATAATACTATTTAAACCCAAATATCAAAATGTATCACACTATAACATTAAATTGTCCTCCCTGCTCTCATGGATGCCAAACTTGCAGTACATATGTCGTAAAATTTTCAAAGAGGAAAATGATGCTTAGCTGGTTAATGTTTTGATTTATGGATTTGCCATGAAGTTGCATTTGAGTTGTTTATCAGGTTTGATTAGGATTTGAGATCTAGAAAATCAATATGTAGTCTCTACCAAAACGACAAGTGAAGCATAACGGAAAATATTCAAAATATTTTATCACAAAGTAGAGGAGATATGTCCACACATACACGTTATATACACGTGTTCATTTAGATAGATACATAAGTTTATTATTATTATTATTTTATGATTAAGCTGGGATTGAACCTGTGACCTCAAGGTTGCCATATTGTCTATCACTTTATTTATTTATCTATCTAAGATAGATAAATAAATAGATTGATTGATACTCACACATATGATGTAAGAGAGGGGTTACCTACTGCAAACAAAAAATTAGAAATAGGGGAGATGCTGGACAAGGGAGGCATCATTTTTTTTTGTTGCTTCCTTATTTATTTTATTTTGTCGATTTAGAGAGAATGTAGTCTTTGATGATACATCGAAATTTTGCTGGCCAATATAATATAACCTTATCTCATGCTTGATTAGTGTTTAGATGGAGGATTCCCATTGAATAGAATCTCTACTACAAAAGGATTATTTTATTTTATTTTTTGATGGGAAGAAAGGGGCAGGGTAATCAATGGCGATCATCTTTCCTCATAGAATAATAATACATAGATTTTAAGAAATTTGAACAAAACTTCATTTGAGTAGTTGCTAACTTTCCAAAATTTTGGACAAAGAGTGTGTTGTATATGACTCACATCTTATCATTTGATGATTTTTTGAAAATCTTATGATTTATGACTCACATCTTATCATTTGATGAATTTTTTTTTTTTCATGGTGAAACTCTTATGTTTTGAGTTGAATCGCCACCCCTTACAATTCAGATCTTACACTTGAATCCTTTTAAGAGAGCATCCCATGATTTATAGAGGACTTGTATGATTTGTGATTTTTGTTTTCTTTGATTAAGTCAAGCCCTCTTTTCATTAAAAGAAACAAAGATACAACGAATCAAGAGGCGCAAAGACCCCGAGCCAAAAAGAAAAAAAAGCATAATAAAAATAGAAGTGCAAACAAGATGGACAATCACCACAACGACTAGAACATAAGAGACATAGAAATTGTCAAGGCGGTTGGATATGCCCCCATTCCAAGAGAATCTCGGTTGAATTTTCGAAGTACTTCTATAAAGGAAATTGCATAAGCTTAAGAGTAAGAGCTTTAGCAGTTTTTGGAATAAAAGCTATGAAGTTGGAGTTGACAGCTTTGGGGATGACTCATTAAAAAAAGATTGACAATGGCCGTCAAAATATCAGACTTCAATCTGCCAACAGGATTTGTAAAATGATCTGGACCAGACACACTATTAGAAGAAATAGCTACATAAACCTCCTCCGAAGGTGTAATAGCCACCATGGATCAAAATATAGTCCAATACCGATACATATCGTCTGATACGTATCGGTATCTAGGGTGCTTGAGACGATAGATACCCATTTTCTCGGGGACCCCAAAAAATAGCCAAATTATCGGATGATAATTTGAAATGATCGTCCGATAATTTCAAGTTTTTTAGCAGTGGGGCCACCCACTTTAGGACACGGGTTTGGGCCATTTTAGCCCATTTTCCTCCTCTTTTCTCCCATTTTCTCTCTTTCTCTTTTCTTTCTTCCTCCTTTTCCCTCCTAACCACCGGGAGACTCAAACTCACGTTACCCACCACCTGAAAAGGCTCGAGATCGCCGTCGTCTTGCCGGAGATCATAGAAAAGGTATGTGTTCTATCATTTATGCTTATTTTTCTCTATTTGCTTATATTTTTACTTTTATTTTCACTAGGTCCACCCATAAATATGGTATATCTTTAAATTTTAGGCTTAAATTGGGGGTTTTGTGTTAAAACCATCAGACATTAGATGTCTCTAAAGTGTCCCAAATTTGATTTTTTTTTAGGGTTTGTAACCTAGATCTACTAACCTAGGTTCATTTATTTCCTAACCCAAATCATAATATTTTGTTAATTGGTTCCTAACTTAGATAATAAATTATTTTTAATTTTTTCTATGGATTTATAATTTTATATATTTAAAAAAATCATATAATAATTACTCTTTTAATTATTAATTTATATATAATCATATATTAATAATTTTAAAAATTCATGTAATCTAATATTCATCATGAGATGTTATTAATCAACATGTGCACATCATCACATGGGATGCTATTAATTCACATGTAATCAACATGTGACACATCATCATGGGATGTTATTAATCAACATGTGATGATGTATCACATGATGATATTAATCAACATGTGACACATCATCATGGGATGTTATTAATAAACATGTGACACATCATCATGGGATGTTAATCAACATATGATCAACATGTGATGATGTGCCACTTGTAATCAACATGTGACACATTATAACATGATGATGTGACACATGTAATCAACATGTGACACATCATCATGAGATGTTATTAATTCACATGTGACACATCATCATATTTTACTGCTTGTTGCTTGTAGTTTAATTCAATCATCTATTCATTCATGCAGGTGAAATAAATAAATATGGTACGTGGACAAGATCTGGCCTGACAATTAGGTAAAATAATAGATGGCGATAGGCTCCAAATCGAATATAGGTTATGTGGGAAGAAAATACAGGGAGGAGGTATACCACAGTTGAATAAGTATTTGACTCACATTAAGGGAGAGATTAAAGGATGTGAGCATATTTCGAAAGAGGTGAGAGAAACTATGAGAGCCACCTTGCATGTAGCCAAGGGAAAAAAAACAAATGCTAACCGAGATACGAACATGTATAAGGAGGGTGGATCCAGAGTTTCTTGCACTTGGACCTGAGGATGATGAAGATGTTGATGCAATGATAGCGAGAGTGATGAGGGAGTGTGCTAGAGAAGCACGACATCGACATGATAAGGAAGAGGTTGATTATCAATTTCGGTCTAACTTGAGGGGCCCATCCATGCGTGTTAGTGGTGGTGGGTTCAGTCAAAGGCTACATGATGTTGATAATGATGAGGACATTGAGGAGACTGCGAGGTTGCGTAGGTTAGCAACCTTGAGGGAGACTAAGAGGCCTACTACAGGCCGTAGTACAGGTCCCATGAATGCGTTCATGTATCGGACAGAAAGTTCGAAGCAAACAAAATTGAGTGCAACCTCATTGAAAACATGGGGGAAGAAGCTCGGAAATGTCATTACAAAGTTCGTGAATTTCAACCACATTCCAAGTCAGGTTGTGGAATCGTCATACTTCAAAAGTATGATTGACACTAGTACAGAAGCTAGTCCAGGAGTTCAAAAACTTTCTGCATACGAGAAATTTGGGCCCCTATTAGATGATGAGTACGCAGAGCTCAGAGCTTACGTGAAAAGTTTTGAGGAAGTATGGGATGAGAGAGGTTGCACAATTATGTGCGATGGCTGGACGGTCCGACAAGGAAGAGTTTGATAAATTTTTTAGTTTATAGCTATGCTGGGACAATATTACTAAAATCAGTCAATGCTTCTAAACACGTAAAGATAGCTGATTACCTGTTTCAACTAATGGATAAGATAGTTGAAGAGGTTGGAGAGAAGCGGGCTGTGCTGGTGGTAACAGACAATGCCGCCAATTACAAAGCCATTGGAAGACAGTTAATATTAAAGAAATCTCAATTGTACTGGACTCCGTGTGCCTTCATTGTGTGAACTTTATTCTTGAGGATTTGAGAAAGAGGAGCAAGACACATACAACTATTCAAAAGGGAAGATTAATTTAATGATAAGTTGGCAAATTTAATGAGGGGGTTCACTAAGAACGAGCTGCTATGGCTTAAGATTACACGATTTGCCACATAATTTCTAGCCCTATAAAGCTTGGCTAGATATACGAGAGAGCTGAAAAGCATGATGTCATCTGAAATGGGGAAAATATGAATTAGAATTTCCCTGATCAACGAGACTTTGCACTGAAGTGGCTGACTTGATCTACAACACCCCATTTTGGGCAGATGTTGATCATCTGGTGGCCGTCACTACCTCGCTGGTACATGTGTTGAGGTTGGTAGATGGTGATGAGAAACCAACCATGGGGTATGTTTATAAGTCAATGGACAAAACGAAATTGACTATAAAAACAAATGTCATATAAAATATAAGTGATATTGGGCGATTATCAACAAGAGGTGGGATAAATAATTTCACCACTGCTTACATGCCGCAGGTAAAACAAGCTAAATTGCTTATGTAGTGATTTGTATTTATTTATAATTTTTCATATTGTTCACTGTTTCTATTTACTGATGAGATTGCTCATATTTCATGTATAACACATTACTTGAATCCCACCTTCCAATATAAGCAACACTTTGAGTTAAATAAGGCTTATAAAGTGTACGATAATTTGCTCAATATCATCCAACGAATAGAGCTTGAGTTGGCGGGCCACGGTCAAGCCATAAGAGATGTGAATAGTCATAATATTATTTATATTTTTAAATTTATAGATCAATATGCTCTATTTGTTTATTAATATGTGAGTTATTATATTCCGTCTTTGTAGATTGATATGTTTCGCAAGAAACATGGGTCATTTGAAACGAGGTTAGTGCAATCCCAAATTCAACACGATAAATCGATAGATTGGTAGATGCACTACGGACATGATAGTCTAATACTTAGGCGGGTTGTCTTGCGCATTTTATCACAAATATTTTCCTCATCCAACTGTGAGTGGAATTGAGTACATTCTCTCTCATCCACATGAAGATAAGGAATAGGCTAACTATGAGTCGATTGAAAAAGTTAGTCTATTGTCATTATAATATGCGGTTAAAGGCCACGAATATGTAGAGGACCAACCGTGGTAAATAATTATTTGGCGTCTTAGTTCATACATTTTTTAGATATAATTGAGGAGCCATATACTAATTCATCTATCATATTCTAACTTACAGATAACGAATATTTTAATCCCATTGAGTTGAATTATATATTCGCGGAGGAAGATCCTTTGAATCAGTGAATTGAAGAGAGAGAAGCTCTAGTGTTGGATAGTGAGAGCACAACATGATTGGACAATGCAGAAAGAATAGCGGAGGAGCAGGCTTCTTAACAACCTAGGCGGAAAAGAAGACTGCATCGTCATTCAATGGTTAGATTTGATGATGAAACACAGCCCGGTAGTGATAAGAGAGATGATGATGATGGGAGTTGTGGGGGTGATGGTGGAGGCGATGAAACCCATGTTGGCACTAGTGGTGGAGGCGATGATGTTGGTCCCTCTTATTCTTGTGGAGGTATTGCCGCATGGGACGATGAATTGACACC
Source organism: Chloranthus sessilifolius (assembly GCA_021018995.1). Taxonomy (NCBI): domain Eukaryota; kingdom Viridiplantae; phylum Streptophyta; class Magnoliopsida; order Chloranthales; family Chloranthaceae; genus Chloranthus; species Chloranthus sessilifolius. The sequence continues at coordinate 101,426,697 of CM037589.1, forward strand.
GTTAACAATATTCGACACTCTTACATTTAGAGGTGGAGGGGTTGAAGAAAGAGGGGCTTCAGAATCTTCATAACTACCACAAGGTTCACAAGATGATTTGGGTTATACTATATCTAGCTTTAGGGGATTTAGTTTGCAAAACACTGAAGATTCAACAATCAATAACCCATACCCAATCCCTCATCCAACCTATCCTAAACATGAAGACTTCATTGTTCAAAGGACCGACTGACACCAATATTTCCATTTGACCCTGAGCCATACTCTAGGCTAATGTCTCAGTTTGAAGGGGAGACATATGATCATGGGTATTAATATGACCAATACTATAGGCAAAGCTGGTGCACTGATGATGATGATCACAATGACGAAAAATCAAGGAATTTAATGTGGCTTTAATTTAAGTTTTTCATGTACAGTGTGCTATGCTTAGTAGTCTACTATTTAAATTATCATATACAATGTTAAGTTGAGAAGTTTTATACTTCTAAGTTGATAAAATTCTCAAATATGCCTAAAAGAAGCCTTAAATAATATTAAAAAAATTTGAAAACTATTAAATATATTTTCCCAAAAATTTAGGGTATTTTTTGGGAATTAAAAAAAAAAAGTGTACCACAATGATACATTCAATGTATCGGCCGATACGCCGATACATATCGTCCTGGGGTGTGAAAGATACGTCTCGGAAATATGAGATTTTGACCCATGATGGCCACCAAACTAACATTTTAATGAAATGTGAAAGATGGGGGATATGATCGAACAATGAATGATTAATTGAAAGTGGTTTAGATGATAACAAAACTTAAAATTCAATTGCAAGCACATTTACTAATCTCCTCCCGACCATCAGTTCAACTTCTTTGTAATGAGTAATGGTATTGCGGATAGCTCTAGGGGCTGTGGCGTGAAAGAACTTCGTCTTTCTATCATCTCCCGATATCCATTTCATTTTAGCTTTTTTCCTCCATAAATATTCCTCTTCTTTCATAGATTATGGTAGGCAGCTTTGGCCCTTACACACTCATCATTAAGACTTTGGGACCATCCATTAGATGACGTCACCATTTCAAGCTCTTTGAACACTTCTGTCAGCTTCCATGATTTCTTGATTAAATTCCCTACAACCTCCAATTACATTTCTCTGATTTTTGTCTCTTTAGTTTGACAAACATTCTATACAAAGGAGCCCAAGAAGCAACCACACTAATAAAGTCCAAACTTTTGATCCAGAAAGAATTACAGAACAAAGGACCTGGGAAAAGGATAATAGAACGGGACAATGATCAGAAGAAAGTTGAGGACAATGAATAACAAAAGGACTACCAAAGGTGCTATAAAAAGCTGAAGAGAATAGACAATTCAGGAGGGAGGGGTGTTTATATTATAGAGAGAAAACTACCATAAAGGCGGCTATGCACCATTTCGGTGACTTTCCTTTCTTATTACTGAAAGGCGCTTAGCCGTCTCCACTCTCCACACATTATGTAAGGGACTAATTACATTTTAGCCCTTCGATCAAAAAACCCCGGAAGTCGATCAAAAAACCCCAAGAGCTAACCCCTCTTCCTTCTCTCATTCCTCGTCCTTTGTTTCCCCTCCGCCTTCTTCGTTTCTTGCCGGCGGTTGTGTAGAAACTTTCAAACAATGGAAGTTCCTGCAACTTAAGCTTAAGAGGAATCTATAATTCCATAAAAGGTGAGATGGGTTTTGTGGTTAGATAATTGGGTTTTATATTGTATATGTGGAAGCTTCAAGCCTTCAACCATGGGTTCTGTTCTGGTCGTACAATTCTTCTTTTTGGTGTCTGGTTCTATTAAAATTGAGTTGGGTTTTTGGTTAGATAAATGGGTTTTGTGTATAAGTTGAAGCTTCAACCATCGGTTCTGTTCTGGTCATATTAATCTTCCTTTTGGTGTCTGTTTTTCTTGGTTGCATCGATTGCAGACGACCCTATGTTGTGACTATTGGCGCAGTCTTGACGAAAAATTCCGTGATCGGTAGCGTAGCCAAGGTAGCCATTGAAGCTGCCATGACCGATGTCCTTCGAATATTAGGGTTTCTAATGGAGGCATTTTAGCATTTATATTAATGTCAGATTTGAAATTTTATTGGCTAATAAGGGCATATAATAATAGGGGTAAAATAGTAATTGAACTTAAAGTTGGTGCGTGGGTTTATTTGGCGGCAGGCTATTTAGGAACGCAGGGGCGCCATATTAGTACAAATAAATAGTTCACATTTTTTTGATAATAAAATAAGGCGCAAGCCTCTTTTTGGTACAAAGCCCATATATATATATATATATATATATATATATATATATATATATATATATATATATATATATATTATATGTGTGTGTATATATAAAACTGTCATATTTACATTAATTCTAAAGGATACACAACTTGTACCACACGTGTAACAATCAGTCAATACACATTAATTTTACTACTTGCTTGGTTGGAAAAAAATGTCACAGCCATTATTTTACATGCTTTAAGACTCTAAAAGGTGCTTTAACTAAATGTTCTATTATCAGTCACACTCATTTGATTAGTATACTTTGTTCTTACCAGCATTGTCATATGCGATTGCATATGTCATCTGGGAAGGGTGTATTGTATATGGCAAGATGACATATGCGATATAGTAAGTATGCCACCGCATACAATTGTATGTCATCGCATACCATGGTATATCATTGTATATGCGATAGTGTATGTCACTATATACTTCTCCAACATACATCGATTTTTTTTTTTTTGTCTTTTAGATTTTCCCAAGACCTATAAATAGGGGGTTTCTCTTCCTAATGGATACCACAACTCTCAAAGGTATGCTTTGAGTCTCTTTCCTTCTCTTTTGTATGGTCTATTTTATTTTTATATCATTGTGACTTATTTTTTAATGAAAATTATATTTTTCCTTCCACTTTATGAGATATATTCTACTCATTCTACAATATAGAGCATAAAATTAACAAAACTATAGTATTTTTTATATTGGTAATTTTGGGGATATTTTGAAAATTTTTGAGGAAAAAAATAGAAAATTATGTGCCACAACATAATCGCATATGCTATTGGGCCATGCCGTCACATAGGGTTGCATATGCGATTTAACAACATTGAAAGTTTATGTCTCCCGTTCTTTCGTCAATCACTCTGTTTAAGATGATGGGCTTAACACGGTATCAGATTATTAGCTCCAATTTTGTGCATTTGTTAGTGGAATGATTAGTTTTAATTCTAAATGCATTGAGGCTTGTAGATGGAATAAGGGAAGAGGGAGAGAGCAGTGAAGGATGGGAAGAAGAGGATGAGGTTGAGCCCAAGGATGAGATTGAATTTGTATGCCAGTTACTTTTAGCTTGGTGACGGAGGAGACGGTGGTGCAGTTGTCCTTGGAGATGTTACATGGGGTGAAGGGACTCTATCTATTGCCCATGAGGTCCTTGTCAATTTCGACGATAGAAATTTACTCGTTCAAGACTTCTCCTCGAGGATACATCTATGTGCGAGTTGATAAAATCTCGAACACGTAAGATATGCTGTCTATGCCAGAATTTATGTTTGACCAAATAAACTCTCAAGTAAGAGTTTGTGCTGGCATAGGAGGTTTCATGATCTTGAATATGGGTTTTCGCTTTTAACTTTCCATCTTCTATATATTATCATCCAGCTTGTAGAAAGAAGAGTGGAGCTTTTTGAATTGTCCCTGAGTATGATACCCGATTTGTCTTATTTTCCATGTTGCAAGAAATTTACTTCAATAGTAGAAATTCATGAAACTTCTGCCTAATATATATATATATATATATATATATATATATATATATATATATATATATATATACATATATCTGTTTTTAACGGTCTATAAGTGGAAAAAATATTAAGAGGATCAGAAAAATACAGTAATGGCAAGGATGACATGAGGATTCAAAATACAAATTAGCTGCCCAACACAGACAAACAACTTTGTAAGTAAAGGAGTAGCATTTGTGCAGAATAAAATCACTTGATACAAAGGCAGCAGAAAATAAGAATTGCAGTCATCATCCTTGTTAAAGGAAGCCTTTATTGTATTGAGCGATCAGGGTACATCAGGAGACACAGTATCATACTGCCAGCTTGTTGAACCATAGTTGTTTCTTGCTAACACCGATGACTTGATTTGTTTTTGAATCCTTTGATCTAGTTCTATTATGAAAGTAGGATCTTATTCCACCTGTATGATGGATGGCTAGAAAGAGTAATCACCAAAGCGACCGATTGGTACAGAGGATAGGGGTCCATCACTTCAAGCACTAAAGTTGGCCACTGAGTTAAGTCTCACATCATAAATACCCAACTTTGGGATGAAGTAGTATCAAACTTTGGAGGCAAAGGTTCAATATATAGGTACATGGTCACTGCTTTAATCACTGAAATCAATCATAACCAGCGGTTAAGAATGACTATTCTTCTAGAGAAGATGCAGTTTATACATTGACCCAAACCATCATTTTTCATTTTGTTGGTTCTTGGAATCTTCAATATGAAAGAAGTAGAGAACTACTTCAAAATCTCCGTTGTCCATCTTTAACCCATTTCAGATGGTATAAAGATGTGTTTATGACAAAAGTCATGCAATGTAGTGATGCTAATACTGAATATTGGAAAGCCAAATTCATTGATGGGCTTCCCAGTTTATTTGTTGAGAAGGTCCGTAATAAACTCCGTAATCCTGATGATCAAAGTATCACTTACAATCAATATACTTATGGACAACTCCAAAGTATCATTGTGCGTGAAGGATTAACTTTGTGTAATGACTTAAAATTACACCAACAATTAAAACAACAACAACTTACTGGTCGTAAGGAATTGGGAGAATTTTGTGACCAATTTGCTTATGACACAAAAATCAATTATCCTTCAAAAGGACGAGATAATAGAGAAATCTCAAATTATCATCGTCCCTCTGAACGACGTCGTCGTATTTTCAAACAAATTAACAATCCTTCTTCTCATCCACAACACCGCGAAAAAAGAAATTCTACTCGACAACATCGAGAACCCAGGAATCCTTCTTTTTCACGCAAATATCGTGAGAAAAGAAGAAACTCAACAAATCGACCCCAAAGAGAGATTAAATGTTACAAATGTCATCGATTTGGTCATTATGCCAATAAATGCACAACTGAACAAAGAATAAATCAAATTCATGATGAAGGTCTGAAATTAACCCTTTCAAAAATCTGTTTAGATTCTAGTCCTGATTATTCAGAATTTTTCAGTCGCGATAATGAAATTCATTCCACACGTCATCTTCCTCCTCTCGATGACCACCCAAATTGCAAATGTAATCATATTCATACTTCAAATGATTCTTGGCAAGCATTTGCTGCCATGAACAATCTCAGTATCAATGTTCTTTCTGAATCCCAACAATCGTTATTGGACTTAGTTGATAAAACTGAAGATCCAATAATGAAATCCAAATTGATTGAAGCATGTATATCTACAGCTCACAAAGAAACTAAAAAGTCTCTAATAGTAGAAAATCCTTACTCTATTAGAGAACTCTTTCATCGGCTAGAATCCCATAATTCTTCTAACCAGATGACCAATGCTACCCATAATTCTTCTAGGGTTGCCAATTTCCAACAACAAATAGAATCTCTCAACAATGAATTAATTATTCTAAAGCAACATTTTGCTAAAGAAATTTTCACCATTAATAATCGCCTCCATCATTTGGAAAACAAAGAAGCCTCTTCTTCTTACCTGAACACTCTCCAACAGGTCTCCTCCCCAAAATGGTACATCAAGGTCAATTTATTTATTAATTCCAATTATACAATTTATGACATTATCGCCCTTATTGACAAAGCAGTCGACATGAATTGTCTTCAAGAGGGATTAGTCCCTTCCTTCTATTTGACCTCCACTCGTCAGAGTCTCACCAATGCTAGTGGATATCCCATACCTATCCACCACAAACTTAACCATGCTGCTATCTAGCATCATAATATTTCCATTCCCACTTCTTTTGTGATTCTCCCCAATATCACTCAAACCCTTATCTTAGAGATTCCTTTTATTTCTTCCATCTTTCCCTTCACTCGGGTTGATTCTCACAGCATTTCTGCCCAATTTCAGGGTCATCCCCTTCGATTCCACTTTCTCTCATCTCCTTTTGAGGACTCCTTTCCTCATCTTTGTTGTGTCTCCCTTACCGGTAATACCCAATTCTGGGGGGATCATCACTCCAATCACACTACTCACACTAATCGAATTGGTTATTCCTATTTGCATGAGCATTTGCATTCACATTTGCATACCACCACTCTAGTGGTCTTATATTTATGCGGTGATCCTACACTAGGAAATCACCAGATCACCACTACTTTTTTGTGCAGAGGATGACTAGTCTTGCTGGAAGCTTTTCTACCAATGCAGCCAATTCAACAGAGGACAATTTCTCGCCACAAATAAAAGTTTATGTTGTCCTCAAAGGACACCAACCAGGACTATACACTTCATGGCAATCCTGCCATAGCCAAATTTATAATTTTCCTAGCCCATTATACCAAATGTATAATTCCATCAGAGAAGGCAAATCTGCTTTTCAAACCTATCAAACCATGCATCTCCTTGCCCAATCTCCTATTATGGAAATCAAAGACTACTCCAAATCAGAAATTTTCAACATTAGTCATATACCCAATTTTATTAGCCCACGTATTGATTCCTCCATGTACCAAGAAATTAATGGAGTATGGAAAAATCATGTTGCCAATAATAAAAGAAAAGTCAGACAACATTTGAGCATTCTGACATCCAAAATTCAGGCTCAAGAAGCCCACACCCAACAACTTTATGAAGGCCTAACCTCATTACTCAAGAACTTCAATTGGGAAGAAGAAACTTTTTCCATTGAGAAAATTTCCTATTTCCTCAACCTCATTGAATTGGTGAAACAAAATGATCCAATTCTGCATCGCCTTAAAAGAATTTGCATGTTTGAAAAGGCTAAACATGTCCTTCCAATTGACATTTCCCAAAATATTGTATCTCAAATTGAGGATTCGGCTACTCAGATCAAACAAATCTTATTGCAGAATTATCAATTTATCAATCACCTTCAGGGTTACTATCTCCCAAAAATTTCTTTGTTCACTCCTGATTATCCTCATAATCTTTCCCAAGGTCTTGATTGGGGATTGGTCAACCAAATTATTTTCTCACTTTCCAATATTCCGAATGTTCCCCGAATGATTAAATCCATGGTTTTCCATGCCTCCAAATGTTTACGCAAAGGCATTCATCTTACTTTTCTGATCACTAGTACTCTTGGCTGGCGATCTAGAGAACAATTCTTCCAACCATATCAAATTTGGATTCTTCGTAAAACTCAGATATATGAGATGAAATATATCAACCAAGCAGATCCTTTAGCACAGTTGAGTGCCCTGTCAATCTCTCCCAAATCCTATTGGATTTATTCCCTAATACAATTTTCTCAAAAGGCCAGAGAAATTTCTAAGGACCATTATGCTTTCAAAATTTCTGATGGTTGACGAATTTTCCTCACTGATTTCCCTATGGAATATATGACTACTCCTCAACAAGAAGAAGAAGCAGAAAAATTTCTCCAACAGATGATCAGCAGGAATAATCTCCATCTGCCTGCTAATTTAGAAATTGAAGCATCTATCCAAGAAGAAGACCAGCTTCACAACTTATCTGATTCGAATAGCTCCCTATCTGGCGATTCAATATTTTTCCAGAATCTTGACAATCGCAGAGAACCATGAGGTTTAGCCACAAAAGATAAATCAGTCAATAAAGCAGCTGCCAATTTCGAATCATCCAACTAATTATTGTCGGCCAATAGCCTCACCAGCTATCCATGAAGTCATCATTCCAATTATGAAGCACTGACGCATGCCCTTACGTCAGAACACAATTATCAAGGGACGAAGCGACTGCAACCAATCCACCCAGCACACGTGTCCCACTCAGCGGCGGATTTCAATTCATTTCAAGTCCGCATTCATCAATCAGTAGCGGATTTCAAACCACTTCAAATCTGTATTCATCTATAAAAGGGTTAGCCTGGGGATTGTCCAGGACACCGAGTATTTTTCACCGAAAAAATTCTCACCTACTTCTTTCCTTTTCTTTCTTTGTTTCTTTTAGTTTGTATTGGAGAAGCTCTCCATATCGGTAAGCCTTCTCTTAGCTTTGTATATATTTTAATGCATGCATAGTAGCTGCATAGTGTGTGTATAGTGTAAGATTCCATATGTTTTGAATTGTTTAATATAAGTTTGTTTTATTAGTCATTTGTTTCCTTATCTAGCTCCTCTTCTCTTCCGCAACCACGTCTTCCCCCTAGGAAAATTCGTCGACCATCAGAAATTTTGAAAGCATAATGGTCCTTAGAAATTTCTCTGGCCTTTTGAGAAAATTGTATTAGGGAATGAATCCAATAGGATTTGGGAGAGATTGACAGGGCACTCGACTGTGCTAAAGGATCTGCTTGGTTGATATATTCCATCTCATATATCTGAGTTTTACGAAGAATCCAAATTTGATATGGTTGGAAGAATTGTTCTCTAGATCGCCAGCCAAGAGTGCTAGTGAACAGAAAAGTAAGATAAATGCCTTTGCGTAAACATTTGGAGGTATGAAAAACCATGGATTTAATCATTCGGGGAACATTCGGAATATTGGAAAGTGGGAAAATAATTTGATTGACCAATCCCCAATCAAGACCTTGGGAAAGATTATGAGGATAACTAGGAGTGAACAAAGAAATTTTTGGGAGATAGTAACCCTGAAGGTGATTGATAAATTGATAATTCCGCAATAAGATTTGTTTGATCTGAGTAGCCGAATCCTCAATTTGAGATACATATTTTGAGAAATGTCAATTGGAAGGACATGTTTGGCCTTTTCAAACATGCAGATTCTTTTAAGGCGATGCAGAATTGGATCATTTTGTTTCACCAATTCAATGAGGTTGAGGAAATAGGAAATTTTCTCAATGGAAAAAGTTTCTTCTTCCCAATTGAAGTTCTTGAGTAATGAGGTTAGGCCTTCATAAAGTTGTTGGGTGTGGACTTCTTGAGCCTGAATTTTGGATGCCAGAATGCTCAAATGTTGTCTGACTTTTCTTTTATTATTGGCAACATGATTTTTCCATACTCCATTAATTTCTGGTACATGGAGGAATCAACACGTGGGCTAACAAAATTGGGTATATGGCTAATGTTGAAAATTTCTGATTTGGAGTAGTCTTTGATTTCCATAATAGGAGATTGGGCAAAGAGATGCATGGTTTGATAGGTTTGAAAAGCAGATTTGCCTTCTCTGATGGAATTATACATTTGGTATAATGGGCTAGGAAAATTATAAATTTGGCTATGGCAGGATTGCCATGAAGTGTATAGTCCTGGTTGGTGTCCTTTGAGGACAACATAAACTTTTCTTTGTGGCGAGAAATTGTCCTCTGTTGAATTAGCTGCATTGGCAGAAAAGCTTCTAGCAAGACTAGTCATCCTCTGCACAAAAAAGTAGTGGTGATCTGGTGATTTCCTAGTGTAGGATCACCGCATAAATATAAGACCACTAGAGTGGTGGTATGCAAATGTGAATGCAAATGCTCATGCAAATAGGAATAACCAATTCGATTAGTGTGAGTAGTGTGATTGGAGTGATGATCCCCCCAGAATTGGGTATTACCGGTAAGGGAGATACAACAAAGATGAGGAAAGGAGTCCTCAGAAGGAGAGGAGAGAAGTGGAATCGAAGGGGATGACCCTGAAATTGGGCAGAAATGCCGTGAGAATCAACCCGAGTGAAGGGAAAGATGGAAGAAATAAAAGGAATCCCTAAGATAAGGGTTTGAGTGATATTGGGGAGAATCACAAAATAAGTGGGAATGGAAATATTATGATGCTGGATAACAGCATGGTTAAGTTTGTGGTGGATAGGTATGGGATATCCACTAGCATTGGTGAGACTCTGACGAGTGGAGGTCAAATAGAAGGAAGGGACTAATCCCTCTTGAAGACAATTCATGTCAGCACCACTGTCAATAAGGACGATGATGTCATAAATTGTATAATTCGAATTAATAAATAAATTGACCTTGATGTACCATTTTGGGGAGGAGACCTGTTGGAGAGTGTTCAGGTAAGAAGAAGAGACTTCTTTGTTTTCCAAATGATGGAGGCGATTATTAATGGTGGAAATTTCTTTAGCAAAATGTTGCTTTAGAATAATTAATTCATTGTTGAGAGATTCTATTTGTTGCTGGAAATTGGCAACCCTAGAAGAATTATGGGTAGCATTGGTCATCTGGTTAGAAGAATTATGAGATTCTAGCCGATGAAAGAGTTCTCTAATAGAGTAAGGATTTTCTACTATTAGAGACTTTTTAGTTTCTTTGTGAGCTGTAGATATACATGCTTCAATCAATTTGGATTTCATTATTGGATCTTCAGTTTTATCAACTAAGTTCAATAACGATTGTTGGGATTCAGAAAGAACATTGATACTGAGATTGTTCATGGCAGCAAATGCTTGCCAAGAATCATTTGAAGTATGAATATGATTACATTTGCAATTTGCAGGGTGGTCATCTGCAGAGGAGGAAGATGACGAAGTGGAATGAATTTCATTATCAGACTCAGAAAATTCTGAATAATCAGGACTAGAATCTAAACAGATTTTTGAAAGGGTTAATTTCAGACCTTCATCATGAATTTGATTTATTCTTTGTTCAGTTGTGCATTTATTGGCATAATGACCAAATTGATGACATTTGTAACATTTAATCTCTCTTTGGGGTCGATTTGTTGAGTTTCTTCTTTTCTCACGATATTTGCGTGAAAAAGAAGGATTCCTGGGTTCTCGATGTTGTCGAGTAGAATTTCTTTTTTCGCGGTGTTGTGGATGAGAAGAAGGATTGTTAATTTGTTTGAAAATACGACGACGTCGTTCAGAGGGACGATGATAATTTGAGATTTCTCTATTATCTCGTCCTTTTGAAGGATAATTGATTTTTGTGTCATAAGCAAATTGGTCACAAAATTCTCCCAATTCCTTACGACCAGTAAGTTGTTGTTGTTTTAATTGTTGGTGTAATTTTAAGTCATTACACAAAGTTAATCCTTCACGCACAATGATACTTTGGAGTTGTCCATAAGTATATTGATTGTAAGTGATACTTTGATCATCAGGATTACGGAGTTTATTACGGACCTTCTCAACAAATAAACTGGGAAGCCCATCAATGAATTTGGCTTTCCAATATTCAGTATTGGCATCACTACGTTGCATGACTTTTGTCATAAACACATCTTTATACCATCTGAAATGGGTTAAAGATGGACAACGGAGATTTTGAAGTAGTTCTCTACTTCTTTCATATTGAAGATTCCAAGAACCAACAAAATGAAAAATGATGGTTTGGGTCAATGTATAAACTGCATCTTCTCTAGTTTCCATTAAGCCAGTAAGATCATTTTTGACTGGTTTAGTTGAAGTTAGGATTTCTTCACATTGAGTGGCTTTGAGAACATTATCCCACCATCCTTTCAACATACCAGAAAATTCGGTAGTAATATATCGAGCAATTGTTTGATCCGAATTTTGATGTTGTTTCAAGATGGTGCTGTACATAAAAATTTTATGTAGAACAGCAAAAATCCCATATTCAGATTTACCATCGATGTTCCATTCATAAATGGATCGATAATCATAAGAATTTTGAATATCGATATGATCTTCTTCATAAAGAAGATCCTGAGGTGTAGGTCTATGGTAGTAATATCGAGTATTACCACCATCCCAATTATACTGGAGTTTATTAAGCTCCATGCTATTTTGTAAGGATTCGAAATTATTTTGAATTTCTTGTATTTATGCTAAATTGGCATTTTCTCTATCAGTTAATACATTGATTTGAAAATTATTATTTTTCTTTTCTGGATTAAGTGATAAAGAGTGTAACCTGGAGGTTAGTTTATCAATAAATTCCTCTTGTTTTATCATATAAGATTTTGATGACAGATTTAGCCCAGAAATTTCTAGGGGAGGTTTTATGTTTGGTTGTTCGACCTTTAAGGTTAATATTTTATTTATTGGTGGAGAAGAAAGAATATTTTCAATCCTATTTAATTGCATACTAATTGTTTGTAAATTTAAATTAGTAAAATTATTTTGTTTATACAGATGTGATAAATCAACTTTTATTGAATGAGGGATAGGTTCAACAGGTTTTATGAAAGCAGTGGCTTCCAAAGTAGTTGTTGAATTAGGTTGAGTAAGTTTGAGGGCTTCAACAGGAGGATGAATCGACTGAACGATTGAACCATCAAGCTTCTACCATTCCTTTTGAAAATCCTCAAGGAGAAATATTCTCCTTTCCTCTTGATTCATTTCAAGATATTTGGTTGCTTTAAACCAAGTAACAAACGGAATTATTTGATAAAAAGTTTCAATATATTGATAAAATTGGTCTTTGAATTCTTGCAATTTTGATGCAGAAAATTTTTTAAAATACCATTCACGGAATGGTGCATATTTATCTTGCTGAAATTCAGCATTAATTTCTTGTCGATTAATAACAAAGTTTTCTGGTTTTGTATGATCCATAAAACTTTATTAATGAATTGAGAAATTCATCTCACTAGCAGTAGGAGTTTCCCTCTGCTGTTGGGTATATATCCCATGAGGAATCTGTTGTTCAGAAATTTGGATTCCTTCCAGATTGGGTTGATTAAATTTAGAAGGAACAAATGAGTTAGCTTCTGAATAAGATGATCGAGCAGTCGAGGGTATAGATACTCTATAAGGACCTCGAGACCTCGTATCAGAATAAGAACTCCTATAAGAAGTTCTGTGAGATGTAGATCTATCAAATTTTAAGATTACATCTCCTTGGGTATTTTGAACAATTTGTTCAATTTCTTGGTTTAAAATTGGTTTAGGAGAGACAGCTTGAGGTATACGCCAAGCGTCAGGAAAAGTAATATTTTTCCATTCACATAATTTTTGTGTAGCAATATTAGTGGTTGCACTATTAGTTTCAATTAAGACTGTTCTTCCTGGTTCATTTTGATAATTAATTTTAGGAATCAGAGAAGTCATCACCTTATAATGAAGGAGATGGATCAGAGCAATGGTCTCTGATCCAGGCATAAAGTTGTATCCCTCAGTTTGGAGATGAAGGGTACAAGCATGAAAAATGTTTTTATCTGTTAAAGATAAAGTTAAATTTGGGAAAACATTGTAGTATACTGGACCAAGGCATAAGCTGGTCTCAATAGCAGCCATCAGAGAGGATCACCAATCAAGACATCTAGCATCTCTGAGAGTGCTAAGTATACTAGTATTTTCCAGACCCAATAAGGTCAAAGGTTTGAATGCAACATGAATGCATCATAAATGAAGAAATTTGAAACGATGAAGGTCATGTAGAAGATCTTCATTGGAAAGTAATTGAAAACCTTCATTCTGGCTTTCTCCATTTATACTGAGAGTTTGTTTAGTAGTTTTGATCGACATATCGGTAGACCAATCTTTCCATCCATATTGATAGATTGTTTTAGGATTGATGGAAGGAATTGTCCATCGATTTAATTGATTTTGTTGGTCATCAATTTGAGACCATTTATCTAATTGTTTATTTTTGATTAATTTTTTGGAGAAAAAATTAAAAAGAGACATAAAAATAAAATTGATTTTTAATTTTTAATTTTTAATTTTTTTTTTAACAGTAAAAACAAGAAAGGGAAAAAAAAGATCTTTTGGTAAAACCAATAAGACTGTAATTACATATGGGAATAGTAATGTTGGAATAGTTTTACTATAGTGAATAGTGATTCGGAATACTATTCATTAGCATAGTAAATTATTATTTACCTTCTTTTCCATAAATTTTCATGGACTTCTTACAGAAATTCATTTAGATTTACTACTAGATTGCTGTTGCAAAACTGCGTCCGTCTACGATAACTTTTACGGGGAATCAACCGACAACAACGCAATCCCTGCTACAATGCCATCAAGTCATCCCAACGCGACTTCCCACGCTACCAAAGCATAGTAGTAAATCTAAACAGACCATTATAAGTCATCCATAAAAACCACTGAAGAAGATGATGAACAGTAGTTCATACGCCCATGATTAGCCACCCTAATCACGACTCACTACCTTTCAAGATTCCAACACTAGCCACCCGCCATATGTAATTACCACAGGCTTAGCCGGACATGACTTTGATACCAAGCTCAGAGTAGGGGGAAGACGTGGTTGCGGAAGAGAAGAGGAGCTAGATAAGGAAACAAATGACTAATAAAACAAACTTATATTAAACAATTCAAAACATATGGAATCTTACACTATACACACACTATGCAGCTACTATGCATGCATTAAAATATATACAAAGCTAAGAGAAGGCTTACCGATATGGAGAGCTTCTCCGATACAAACTAAAAGAAACAAAGAAAGAAAAGGAAAGAAGTAGGTGAGAATTTTTTCGATGAAAAATACTCGGTGTCCTGGACAATCCCCAGGCTAACCCTTTTATAGATGAATACGGATTTGAAGTGATTTGAAATCCGCTACTGATTGATGAATGCGGTCTTGAAATGAATTGGTGCCAGAATCTACCACATTTTCATCCATGACATTGTCGGGAAAAAAACTTCAGTGAGATGAGGTATATGAATTTCACCCACAAGGAACATGAGGTATAGAGTGTTCAAAGTCGTTGACTCAAGCCACATGTTGAGATGAAGATGGCGTTCCAAGACCCAAGAGTCGCCAATGTCTGCAGCCCGTGGTGATGAAGATAGCTTCCAAAGGCCTACATAGCTTTTCCAATGCAACGCCTTGAGCCGCCCCTTAAACTTGTAATGCTTAATGGATCGGGGTTGCGCTCTGCTCTCGTAATAAATCTTAAGATTCTGACCTGAACAACAATTCACTTATAACAGGTATGATCAGCTACATAAGAACTGAGACGAAAGGTTTATAAAGCCTTTTGTAATGATCCAATCCTCTTATTGATATGTGGGACAAACATTGTTATAATTTATTTTTGTTTGCTTGGTAACATCGTTATTAATTGTCCAAGTTGCCAAAAAATAGTTTCTTTGAACGACTAAGAAGCCGATGAATTTCCACTAGTCGTCTTCATTCCGTATAGGAGATCTTTCGCATTTCTCATATCATTTTTTTGTGGATTAGTGTATTCAGATGCCCTTGGTTGATCGGGCTCTGATCTCTAGCATAGCCCCTAGATGCACTACCCTCTCTAGGCATTCTGGAGCTTTCTCCTCTACTTGACTTCTCATTGAAGAGAGGGTTTCTTAAAACAGTTGGGTGGTTCATCGACCTAACTTTATCCTATCTCCACTTTCCAAATTGTGATCTTTTGAGTAACTTTATTCTATCTCCACATTCCAAAATCGGCATCTTTAGCATTTGAAATTGGTTCGAAAAGGAATGAATCAAAATATTTTTTAATTCTAATAAATGACACCTAATAAGATCCAAGCTCTGTAACTAGTTAGTACTCTTTGGACTCTTCAAACTTAAGGAACTGAATGAGTGGCTAAAGGAAGGGAAATCATCCAAGATCCCACCTTGTTTACGACTTCATTCCAGCCCGCCTTTGGCTTTCCCTTCCTTGTGGCTAAGGTAACGACTTTGGGCATGCCCACCCTAAGAAGATAGCGGCTTTTTGAGGCAGCTTCATTCACCAGCCAGTAAGCACATGGAAAGAGGGGGACTGGTGCATGGACGACCTGGATATACAACCAGGAATCTGTTGAGCAGCAGAAGACTAACCTGGCAAAAACTCCCTGCTTGCTTCAAAGACCCAGGAGTTTTCAATGAAGTACAAACTCTTCGATTGGATTTCTTTGTAGAAAAATGTTCCAAGAACGAAGTGACCAAACCGTCGGCCTGGCTCTGCAAAACATATTAACCGTTGGCTATCTTGTCCTCACAAGGCTATAAAGAAGTCTGTAAATCCAAAAGAATCGATAACCATGCTTGGCTTCTCCAAATCAGACTGGTTTCCAATGGTGAATTGGAACTTGCTTCCTATCATAAATACTTCTTACAGAGTACATACAGAAATTGAAAATTCCTTCATGTTCTATTTTTTACGCTTCTTTACCATTTTCATAAAGGGCTTAAAACCGAGGTGCTTCCTCTCATTGCTAATTCTCTGTAGCCATTGCACTGTGTGTAGAGTTCATCTCGGTAAATTTCTTAATACCAAATCCATTGTAACAACCGTTGTTGGCCTAGAAATGACACTCCATTATTATGTCAAAACTTATACAAGGACCCTGGTCTAGTTGTTAAATTTTGTCCAGTGTTCAAGAGCTCGGGTTCCACTTGGAAAATTTTCTATCCAATTTCATGCTCAAATCAAATGACATAAACAACTTGCTGATCTTACAACATACTTGTCCAGACGATCATTGACTTGGCAAAATACGAGCTTACACTAATGCCTTGTTTGACAAAACTCATGGGAAGTTTTTTTTTTTTTTTTTTACTTCCCATGGGTTGGTGAAGAAAAAAAGTCATGCGAAGTTTTTTTTAAAATAAAACCATGGGTATGTAAAAAATTTTTTGCCAACCGTTTGGCTAATAAGCCATAAATTTTGATGTGCCATATTTTTCTTCTTATCCAACCGTTTCCCTCTTGGATACTATTGCCGACGGCGAACGTATTTTCCCAGCAGCTATGATCCGTTGGTAATGATATTTTTAACGGTCACTAACCACCACAAT
The DNA here is from genome assembly GCA_021018995.1 of Chloranthus sessilifolius. Classification (NCBI taxonomy): domain Eukaryota; kingdom Viridiplantae; phylum Streptophyta; class Magnoliopsida; order Chloranthales; family Chloranthaceae; genus Chloranthus; species Chloranthus sessilifolius. Next base: position 101,443,527 of record CM037589.1, read on the forward strand.
TGCCGACGGCAAACATATTTTTTTCTACAGATCAAGCTATAATCCGCCGACAATGTTCTCTTAATGGTCACTAACTATTCTAATAACTGACAGCCGTATTTTCTTTGCCAGTCGTCCTTTGTCGCTGCGGATGCTTTTTAAATTTTCGAAAAAAATCTTTTGCCGGCGGCTATTCCATTTGGGACCGCTGACATTGATAATAATTTCGGTGGATTAGGCCCCCAAGAATAACATTATTGCCAGCAAATATAATTGTTTGTAATAGTCCTTAATATTTTTCTATAAGGCCGCCGACAATAATTTACAATTTTTTTTGTGGAGCTATAACATGCACTCGAGATTAGTACAATGGCATGCATTTAGAAGAAAGACTTTTGGCATTTTCGAGATCTGTGCCACATAAGACACCATCTAAGTCGTTTAAGTTGAAGGCTATGATATAAAGATCTTTCTTACCTAAGTTCAACTCAATAAACTTGTCTTCCCATGATCGAGTTCGAGCCCAACTTACCTCTCAAAAGATAATAAATTAAATCTAAGGGTAACCAAGTTTGAGTTGGTATCCAAATTCTCAAATTTTCACAAAAGCAAGCGACCATTCTACAAATTCAACAAACTTCCAAAGGCAGAATTTTATTCATAAGAACGGGATTGTATAATAATAACTTGCAAGATGCAGCTATTTTTCACTCTAGCAACAAAAAAACAAGCTATTTTTCACTTCTCCAATGCAAAAAGAATTTAGAACCAAATAAAAAAGTACAGGGTAAGAAAACTCAGAGGCTAGCCCTCAACTATCCTCTTTCACTTTGGATCTGAAAAAAACTTGTTGATTGACGGCATGATTTTGGGAGATTTGTTGCGGAAAATTTTTCGAAGTCTATATTGCACGTATTTTTCTCCCTCTGCACAATTCACAAGCACCCCTACAGCTCTCTTCTCTTTGGTGACTATGTTCAAAAATACCATAAATCATTTAGCTTTTTTTTTTGGTTACTCAATTTGATCAAATCAGTCACATTTTGTGAAGAATTATTAGAAGAAAGGGTCATGTGTCAGGAAATTCTATTTTTTTACCATTTCAAGTAATAAGAAGTGTAGTTTACAAGGTATAATGGGCACGGTTTAGGCAGACAGGGTCATGTGCCAAGAAATTTGAACATTGGGGGCCATGACCGGCCATCTTTGATTAATTCAACCGGGTCACCTACCAGCTCATCATTGATTAATTCAACCAGGTCACCTAGCAGCTCATCATTGGAAAATCTTTGATTAATTCAACCAGGTCACCTAGCAGCTCATCTTTTATTAATTCAATCAGGTCACCTAGCAGCTCATCATTGGCAAATGCCAAAAAAAAAATTTTGTCTATCAGACTATTGGAACCATCCGATCGAGGAACTTTTAATATCAATCATTAAAAAATATGCACTACCATCCATATTAGAGTACCTAGATCGGGCAATTCAAATCCCCGAATCAATGAGACTCTTAGGGCCAAGGTATCTGTGAAGTATGAACCACCACTATGATGACTTGGATTGGGCGAAAGTAATGCCAAACGGCCTAAAAACAGGGAAGTCATGGCCCAATCTGTAAGTTGGACGATCATATTCCATTAATCCGTTTACAATAAGCACTGCTAATTTTCCCAAGCACGCAAGCAGAGTAACAAGATGGTGAAAAAAGAAGGAAAAACAGAAGAGTTCTTTGGTTTCTTCATTGTTAAAATAAGAGTAGAGATAATCTTGACTTTTACCGTTTTAATTGCTTGATGATTCAAATTGAGCAAATCTATCAAAATAACCTTTGATTTTTATGTTACGATCCATAGCCAATGATAGCTGTTGAAAACCCATGGCCGAGAACTTACCAATGAAAGTGGCTTTAGGGCCAGTTGGAGCTTGTCGGTATGAGGAGCCAACAAGGGGTGAGATTTGAACTCGAAACCAACCCACATTGGTTGGTTGGTTTTTAGAGGAACTATTGGAATAACCAATCATTCTCTAAAATCTTCAAAAAAAAAAGATCAGAGTTCATAACAAAAGTAACATAATCTTGATCAAAGTTTACAAAAATGATTTTGAGATTAAACAAGTAAAATGATGCATATTCAATAACAAAGATGAAGGTTTCTTCTTGGGTCCTACAGGCCAATATGGGGAAAAATGGCCAAACAAGTATAAAATCTCTTCTTTTTTTAAGACCAAACAAGCAAAACCATGAATTACAAGACCATTAAAAACCATGACATTTCAGAAAACCATGAATTACAAGACCATTAAAAACCATGACATTTCAGAAATTTCTGTCAAAACAAAATTTAGATACACAACTCAAATCAATATCCATGACTAAAATCTGGAAATATTGCATACCTTCAAGTGCTAAACATATCCAATGCATAAATAATATAAATTGGGGGGGTTCCAGGATCTTAAGATTTGAAGACAAACTCAAGAAACTTACAAGCTTAGACCAAGAAAATAAGGAAAATTCATTAGCCAAGAGTTAATATATGAAGCAAAACTTCCAAATTTTATCAACTCTCAACTATTGAACATCAAGAATGAGTTTCAGAGGATCATATAGAGAGGCAACATGAATCACTCATAAGCAACATGAACCATTCAAGCTAAAATCAGGCTCATACATGTTGTCTCATAAGCAAGCAAAGAGTAGTATACTATCTGATTTAAAAAAATCAAATTCAAACAGAGATAGTAGATAATAAGTTATCTGAACCAAAGCTCATACATGATGTCTCTAATTGCTAACAAAGAAAATTCAACCTCCATTTTTCAGTAATAGCCAAATTTGTATAAAGCACCAAAATTATTTCATGTCTAAATCTGACAACAAAACAGACCAGAACTATGCTAGTTTGTTAGATTATATGTATATATAATTGATCTGGCTTAAAAAAATCAATTTCTAGCTGTTATTTGCCAATAAGACAATAGATCTGGCAATTACTTATAAGTAATTGATACAAAGAATAGAGTAGCAACAAATTTAAGGCTTGGGCCTGTAGCACAATGGGAGGTTAACATTATTGTAACCTCAAGGTCACAGGTTCGAGACCAGCTTACCGGTCACCAAAAAAAAAAAAAAAAAAAAAAAAAAACGTAGAAAGCAACAAAATTCTCCTTTGATTTGATCCACCTGAAAGACCTAGTGCATTGTGAAGAAACCTGAACAAGGTTATTCCAAACTCAACTTGGATTGATCTATGGAAGATGCCAAGGGAGGTAGTTGTAGCATAATCAGGTACAATGTCAATTTCAATGGCTATGATCATGGACCTACTCTGATTCCAAACATTGGGAATATTAAGCATACATGGTAGAATATGATTACCTATTTCCTATCATCAGTGGAGAAGGTCAAAGCAGCTTAGAAAAGCATTGGGACAATTAAAAATATATACTCTCTAATAACGAAGTACGCTGTCATGGAGAAAAACATAACGTGCTGCAGATTATTTAGCTAGTCGCGCTAGTGATTCTATGATTACTAGATGGTTTAAAGGAATTCTTCAATAGGGTTATAATGGCTACGCGATATATATAGGATTTCAGAAATGCTATTAAATATTAACCTGCACTTGCAGGCTAGTAAAATAACCCCTCCATGTGTGATTCAAAGAGATCAAATCATTAAAATCTTTGAGATTTACAAGATAACCCTTCATATTAAATGGCATTTGACAGCCTTGAAGCAGCCCGTAGCAGCCGAAAGAAAAATAGTGCATCAAATCCAAGAACAGGAACCCAATTGGCATCTAAATTAGAGAGCTCTCGATTGCCCCGTTGTATAAACAAACAGTATTTGCAGTTTTTGTGAGATTTTGAAAATGGGAGAATCAAATTCCGTCTAGAAAAGCTAAGTTAGATCTAGTGACAACAACAACCTATGCAAAACTCTCACCCAAGGGTAGGCTCACTCCCAATTTGTAGTAAACAGTCTTCTATGAATTCTAAAATAGCTAAACAACTGTATAATCAAGGCTCTTGCACTATTGAATACATGAAGGAAATAATAATAACCATTATTCACATAACCATCAAATCCATGCGGTCTAAACCAAAAAAGAAAACAGAGAGGAAACAACACTATCAATATGGATTCCATCAACATTACGATGTATTTCAAAGAGCACCTAAAATGTACAAGTTCAAGAAACAAAGAGAGCTGTGAGATTTCAAACATTGGAGAGTCAAATCCAATCTAGAGAGCCGGAGTTAAATCTAGAAACAATAATAACCTAAAGAAAGCATTCACCAAAGGTTAGGGTCAGTCCAAAACTGTGCTCAATAGCTATGGGGATTCGAAAAACCTCTCTAATCAACTGGTATATCAAGGCTCATGTCATGCATGGAACACAAGAAGGAAACAACAATAATTATAAGAACACCATCAACATAACAATCAAATCCATCTAGCATAAGCGAATAAAACATAAACGAAGTAACATTATTTATAAAAACTCCATCAACATTACCATATATTTCCTAGACCACCTAAACAGTAGAAGTTTAAGAATGGAAAATGCAACAAAGACCAACATTTAGGCCCATAAGTACCAATTATTCAAACATAAGACACACATGTTGGGCACCCAATACTCCAGCAAACACAATCACAAAACAGCTGGTAGCAATCCAAACTCGGAATCATAAAAAACAAAAATAAAAATAGAACAAACAACAACAAATACTCCTCGGTCCAACTGAGATCAGATCAAGTATATAGCAGATATCTAACCTCCCCCATTCAGATTTCAATAGCTAGACTGACAAGTTGGTGCATAACTAAAAACTGCTACTATCACCAGCAAAATAGTATAATCGAACCACCAAAAAAAGTATACGCTTCATATATGGAGTTCAGATCGATAATTTCCAGGGCATTACAATCATTTCCGAGGCAACTCAGCAGTAAGAATAGTACTAAATTTTGACAGTTCTGAAAAAATATAGGAATTCACTTACCAAATAATAATTACAAAATGAAAATAGAGTAAAAGTCTAAATTAAAATAACAACTCACCGATCTAGACCAAATGATCTTTTAGGCTGGAAGCCAGACCTGTCACCTTTATACTCAATCACAAATGACAATAAATAAGGTTAGAGAACAAGGCTCAACCAATCAAGATCATTGATTAAAATATACAAAAGATTCAAATAGTAGCAGTTGGAATATGATATATCCTTCTAGAACTCACCCAAATAGTAGCAGTTGTGCATTCTTAATTAGATAAGTAAACTAGCTAATACAATATTGAAAATTTTTTGTTAGAATATGGTCCAAAATAGGCATATATAGGCCCCTAGTACAAACTAAAATAAGCAAAACATTGTTCAACTCCATGAAAGCTAAACTCTTAGGTTGAAGGTGGAGCTAGATGAGTCGCTGTCATCATCGCTATTGGTGGAAGATGAGAAGATGTCCACCGATTTTGGCTCATGCTTATTGACACTCTTTTGTTGTTCCTTTTCAACTGCCTGCACTCGAGAGTGTCCGCTGGTCTGGCCTACTGAAGTTGTCGTTGGAGCGGGTGCTATAGTACGTACCAAGATTGGCAACTGAATTGTAGCCATGGGGATTGCTGGAACCTCTATCTCCTCATCGGAGGTCAGATCGATAATTTTGCGTATTGGTCGTCGAGGGGGATGAAGGGGACGGACGGGAGAGTCAGTTGAGACGTATATTATTGGAACCCTCTTACGAGGTTTGATCTTTTTGGGTGTGGATGACGAACATTGTGTCCTTCCCTGAGACATAGCTATATGCACATCAAAGAAAAATAAGTTATAACTATTATTAGAGCAAAAGTTGAAATAATTCAATACCAAATGAAATATGTTTTTGTAGTAATAAGGATAGGAAGATTGAAATAATTCTAATAATTCTATTAAACACGAGATCATAGAAGGATTAAACACAAGATCATTTGAAAGTTTTTGAGATCCTCTTGAAATGCAACACAATACTACTACTAGTCATTTTTAATTGAATCAACGATTAAAATCTTCCCATATATCGCTCGCTAGTTTATCACGAAACACATTTGCAGCTTCCCGACTTTCCCTCGTTTGTATGGCACAAAGTAAAGGGTCGGGTACATATTCTTCTTCATCATCGTCGACGTCTAGATGTACGCCTTCCGGAAACACATCAAAACATGGGTCCTCTCCTCCCTCCACTTTCACGAAATTGTTGGTTATACAACAAGCAATGCATATCTTTATTTGAGTATTGAGAGGATATTTGATTTGAACGTTAAGTATCGGGAAGTGTTGCTTAAGTACACCGAAAGTGCGCTCCACAACGCTACGTAATGATGAATGTCGAAGGTTGAACAACTCGTTCTCAGTCTCAGCGGGGTTTGCACTGTTTCAATCACCACGATGATATCTAACACCTCGATAGGGGGTGAGAAAGCCCCGCATGTTGGCGTACCCTGCATCGGCGAGGTAGTGCTTACCATTGGGCACATGTAATTTGCAATGCTCCCTAGTTAAAGCGTCTGTAAGGACACGGGAGTTAGGGGCTGTCCCCTCCCACCCAGCGAGGACATATGTGAAGAGCATATCAAAGGAGACTGCGGCTAACACATTTTGTGTTGTTTTCTTTGAACGCTTGCGAAACCGTTGCGCTTTAGACCGGCTAACAAAGACTGGGATGTGAGTCCCATCAATGGCCCCAATACAATCCTGGAAACATATAAATCACAACACAATGAGGGTGTGGCTTAACATCTCTCTACTTAATGTAAAATGCATGTATTATATTTGATTTGCCTAATCCTTACCTTAAAATACAGATGGAATCGTGAATCGTTTAGTATCTTATCTGGGACAATTGCTCTTGTTGGTTGCACCATATATGCGTCATGGAGTTGCATGATCCCATCCAAAATGAGATTGAAGTATCGACTGATTGTTTCCCCCGAGTGTTGAAACCGGTCTTGCTTACATCGATTTGACTCATTATGAGATATGGTGAAAAGGAATATAGCAAGTTACTCCTCAACCGTAAGTTCTCGAGAATCCCTTAGTAACTGTCGCTCTCTAAATATAAAACATAGTCCGCGAAATATAAGTGGTCGCATACGAAAGAGCTCGTACGACACCCTCGGAGCTCCGTTTAAGGTTTGGTCGATATACATTGCACCAGTTAAGATGGAATTGTGTACGATCTGTCGTTCAGGTTAATTGTTCCAAAAGTACCACATAGACTGCATCAACATGCCCACGGTCAACCATACTATCACTTTCGCATTAGCAGGATCCATTAAGCCTACATGTTTGAAGTCGATTATATGATTATTATTAAGATGGATAATTATAAAAAACACATATAGATTCAATTACAGTACACAGAAATAAAATATACGATACATTAATTTTAACTTCATTGAGGCGGAGGGTCATTGGGCGTGGGGATACATAGGATTTGAAGCAAATTACACAAATACAATTTACGCCAATTGGGAGGCATGGCCAGGAAGGTCTTGGCGATAGACTCATCTGTAAGTCTAATGCATGAGGCCATGTATAGTGCATCGTCAATCTCATTCTCTACCCTCATTGCCCACAATGTTGCATGGAACTGTTCATGCACGCTCGGAGGCGACGGCTTGTGGACGAACTCCTTAAGGGTAATTCTAAAGTCATCCATGCATTCCAATATGGATTCATTCACTGTTTGCTTCTTCCCATGAGAGCTGGAAGAAGCATCCCCCTTCTTTCTTTTACCTAATGATCTGCTGGATCCCTGAGACATACTCTCAGCCGTGAAGGGGGAGGCTGGCTCTCACGTGGGTGGCCCCCCAAAAAGATCATCCCACTCGGGCAGATTATCCGTCATATTCATGAGATTGGGAGAATCTTGTGTTTGGCGAACGTTTTGAGGAGGTGGGTCACTTACGTGCATGCCATCCCTCCCATCCGCAACACTGTCATCATAAATCAGTTGAAGGGTCTCCCAATCGCGCACTTTATCCTTCTTGTATTTCTTCGCCCAACTATTGTTCTGCACGAGATTGTAGGAGCAAAAGTGAAGGCTTGAATAATCTGAGATCATAGGAAATATAATAGTTTCTTAGAGATGTTTAATTATTACATATCAATTTCTCACCGCGGTATATGTCGCCCAAAGTTGGGTTCAGCCACAACCTTTTTTGAGACCTTGTCCCATCCAAACCCACTTGCTGCAATGAGTTTGTTCATCACAAGATAGTGTTTCTTAAGTGTTCGAATTTTATTGTAGACATGGTCTTTCACAATAGTCACACCTATACATTTGAACAATGGGTGGCTATTCAAATGGGATAAAACCTCCTCCCATGCTCGCTTTGTCCATCCTCCCCCCTCCAATCTGCTACCTCTAACAGCTTGCTCAGCCATCTCCTTGACCAAAATGTCCTCTGTTGCTCGTGTCCAAATGAAGTTTTTTCGCTCACCTGTTGGCGCGCCCTACCCAGAACCCATAGATGATGTCATTGTTGCAATCTTATTGCTTGCTTTAAAATATATACACAGGAGATGAGAATGTATCGCAAAAATTAATAGGGGTCATTAGCTTAATGAAATATCTTAATATTTCTTTGATAGATAATTACAATGTAAGGAAATGGTGCATTGCTTAATTTGAGGCAATTTAATCCAAAGTTTTATAAATTTAGACCCGTTAAAAGCACATTTTAAAGAGAGGAAAGAGAGCATTTTTATAAATGCAAGAGGCAAGAGAGAGATGTATAAGAGAATATTGGATCCCACACTACCCAAACAACCCAACAACCCATAATTCAGCTCCTTACAAAACTGATTTAGTTTCTTGTTTAGACGATATGGGTTTTAGCTCCAAACAAGTTTCTTTTGATGGGTTAGATTGGAACAAGGTATACATATATATTTTTATCTTGTTATCCCTTTGTTTTTTTTTTTTAAATTCTATATTTTTGGTTGATGATGAATATAAGAAAAGAAACTGCTGTATTTTTTACTTAATTTTATTTTTTTGGCCTACATTTGGTGTAGAAGGTGTTGAAAATAGGAGCATTAGATGTGCGTAAGGATCCCAAAGCTTTACAATTGAAAATTAAGTTTTGGTGATGTTGCTTCCTTAAATGACAAGCTAAACACACCTCCCACTAAAGTCTTCTAGTCCATGCTGCAACTATTCACACAAGATAAGAGCCAACATAAACTATTATTGCAGAACAGAGTTTTCAAACAAAACTACCATCAACAGATGCATGGTCATTATGGGTCCCTACATTGAATTCTTGAACTATTTGACTGGAACCAAAACATAAAAACAATAGTAATCAATTTACTAGAAGCCTGAAATTACATGTGCATATACCCATAAAGAGATTTGTAGAAGCCTGAGTTAACTTGATAGATATATCAACATTTTGAAGATCAATTTAACCATGTTGTAGCCTTTTAATCATCCCCTAGCATTATATATTAACTACTTAGTTCTTCTTTTCTGCTAAAATATCATGCATTCTGAAATGCATCTGTTCAAGTTAGATATGTGTGATCTAACAGTCACATCCATGATCGTATGTTGTTGGGTCTTTGGCATAGGGATGTCCATCAACTGATTTCTAGCAGGTGATGGATCCAATAACCATTGGAACATGGATGGGACAATGGTATCTATCTATGTTTCATAAGCATTTTTTTTAATCCAAAGATTTTCAAAGCCTATAATTTCATTTGAACTTTTTAAGTTTTTTTCTTTAATTATATCCAATCACAAAAGTTCTCAAAAATCACTTCTTCATATGAATTTTCACAAAATTGTCTACAAGATAGAACAACTTTCAAAAACTGTCCAAAAGAAATATGAGCGCAAATTGTTCAAAAATGCATATTATTTCGATAAATGCAAACATTATTTATATCAATGAATTCTGGTGTGTAGTGATTTGATGTTCACTGCCCAAATCAAATTTTTTTTTTTGTCTTTGGTCTTCTTGACTTGCCTGAATTTGTGGATATAATCATCATATAATTTTTTTTGCAGGCATGTGTTTTACATCTGGTCTTACTAAAAATTATTATCATAAAAGGAATCAATCAGGTTCTTAGTCCCAAGTCAGTTGGACAATGAGGCTATAACTTTTGGCCACCTCTTGACATGCATACCATCTGATGTTTAAGTAACCTAATGGATTGGCCCATATTACAATAAAACGGTATGGAGAATTTTCCAGGAGAGAAAACAACAACTTTCAAATGTTTTTTTCCTCTAATTCAATGTCACAATTATCACACCAAAAATAAATAAATATTAATAAAAAGATATATCTAAAAAAATTAAACAAAAATAACAACCACGGGATAAAGAATGATTAAAAAAGTGCAATCTTTCATCCCTGTTTCAAAGATGGATAATTTTGAGTCTAACTGTATAAATGCAAGCGCAGATCTATGAATAGGAGATGTTGTGCAAGTATCTAAGGGACCCAAATCACCAAACCCTTCATCGAATTGCAAATATATGAGCCTAAGAAAAAAAAAAGAAAAAAAAAACATTAATTCCATCTCTAAACGGCCATATATACAAATTTTCACCCTAACATAACAAAAAAGCCTTAAAATTAAAAAAAATAAAAATAAAAAATCCCCAAATTAACGAAGAAAGAAACTAACTTCCAAATATTGGCAAAGCAACCAAACCCAAACTAAAATCATATAAGAAGCGGTAACTGAAAAAGAAAAATCAGAATCATTCACTAGATCACAAAAAGACAATATCTACAAAAAAATGTCCGATCTATCAGAAACCCCACTAAAAAAATGCCCGGTGTAAAAGAAATCCCACTAAAAAAATGCCCGATGCTTCAGAAACCCCCAAAAACGATCCGATCTATAGGTAAATTCAAAATAAAAAAAAAAATAAAAAATCAAACAAAGAACATATCTCTAAAAAAAATACCTGTAAAATTCAACGAGTGTAGCAACAAATATGTATAAAAAAGCAACCACAATTAAAATTGATTACAAACAAAGATTCAGGCGACATAGAACGTAATTAATGGCTACCTAGATCTCTTATCTTTCATTAAAAAATCAAAGAATGAGAGAGAGAGAGAGAGGAAGTAACATATATAAAAAGAAAAATAGCAAGAAAACCTATGCAAAAAAAAATAATTAGAATGAGGATGCTTGAGGAGATGGACTAGCTGCAGATTTTTGTGGTTTGATAAGATAAGAGGAAACTTATTTGAAATGAAAATCTAACCTCTTTCGTTTGATTGAATCTGATGAACCTTGTTAGAAACGATGGTTTCAATCGAATCGTCGTGTCTCCGTGACTCGGTTGAATCTTATAGGATTGAAGACCCCCCATCTTTTGAGTTGTCACGCCATCGCCAAGCCCCAACGTGAGAAGACAACACGAGAAAGGCAGCTCTGAACCAGATTCGTCTCCCTCCTCTGAACTTGCCCTCCACCGTTCGATCACATAATCGAACGGTACTGAAACCCTAGCCAAAGGCAGCTACAAGAAAAGAGAGAATCATTGTAGGTAGAGAATAAATGGGGAAGAGCGATGGGGGCTGGCTTTCGGCGTCGACGAAGGAGAAGACGAGGGCCCTCTTAGCCTCTCGTTTTTACTAACGCATGGGCTGAAAAGATTTCCAGCGAAAAATGAGTGGGTTTTATTATTCGAGTTTTTTTTTTTTTTTTCCCGAGATATGTGGGACCCACTTCCCCGCCAAACGCTTGGAAATAGCACTTTCTCAGAAAATTTAAAATTCCCAGTCAAAAATAACCCGAACTCGGATTACCAAATAAGGCATAATAGTATCTACAAGTTTTTGTATATTGCTTGTGTTTGTTAATTGTTACCGAACCTGTGCAACAAGGACTGTGCATGAGTCAGTCTCCCTCTACCAACCTCGGGAGATGTACAGATATTTTTCACTGCCAAAGGAGTGAAAGGTCAAAAATGGATTTTTATTTTCATGGTAAAGATTAGAACTTACTATCACTGATCATCTGCGCACATAACTATCTATGAATCTCCCGAGGTTTGACGAGTTTGGAGGGAGATTGCCCCGTGCACATACTAATACTAACTCATTGGTTTAATTTTCCAAATAATTCGGTTTGAAGTTATCCTTCTTACAAAACCAAAACAGATACCCATGAGTACACCCATCTGGTGAATTAACAAACACGTCCCACAATCGGCCTATATGATATAATTCTTCTCAAAATTTTGAACAAGGATATTATGTTTTGTTTGGTTCTCTCCTGTGTCAGATATAAATCTGCCACAATTTATACATGTACTGAACTACTGATATTGCTCTCGGTATTCTCAGGTACGGGTGCCCTAGCATGGATGAGATCGAAAAATTCAGTAATCTTTACAACTAACGACTCGAGGAGGTTGGAGAATGTTGGGAGATCCCCATGAATTTGGCTTTGGGGGTATTTATTCTTGTTTTTTTTTATTCAAAAAATTTTCAGGATAATTCCAGCCAAAATCAATGGAAAGTGCTCAATTATCAGTCTACCACAACGTAAATGGGTTCAGAAGCCGACATCATATTGTTCAATCAATAAGGGATATAATTTTTCCACAATGAGTGAAGTGTTGGTTTGAGTGGCTGAAATGCCACTTGTACAACCCCGAGGGTGTGCGTGATATACACCTTATAAAAGTCATATTAGGGTTACCTAATATATGGCTTTAGAGATTGTAACTTACGGATGTGAAAATCTTCTTTCTCACAAGTTCTCCCTTCTTCTCTAAGCCTAAACCCTAGAGTTGTGATTATCCTTCTACGGTGCCATCAATCACCGTCGGATCCACGTAGCGTGTAGATAACGTTGTCTTCTCTGGTAGCTGACGGCTCGGATCAACGAGCATTAAATTATCTTGACTTTTCTCAAAGTGTGTAGAATTAATTGCGATCCACCCATTGCTTTCGCACGATTAGGGATCTCAAATCCTAACATGAAGGGATCATTGCAGACAATGGACTGACTTGATGTCAGTTGTGTAGCGACCTTGAGACGTGCATGAATTTTCATGCTTTTTAAAGTCTTTGTGCCTTGAGGTTGACTCACTGCACAACTAACAAAATATCAGCTCTTTGGCTGCTGATGCAGTACAAATCACTGCGGATGATTACATGGAGGCCTTGGATCGGCGTAGGTTCATTCGTTAGAATTTTGTTCACTCGTTAGAATTTTGGGACAGGCACTAGTAGAAATCATAGACCAAAACGTCCGAAAGTCCCACGAAGGCCCATTTTGGAACGGAAATGCTCAAATGGTCAATAATTACAACTTTGTTGTGAGGTCCACGTTTTTTAGGAAAATTCTTTCGTTTAAGGCCCGAAAATAGCAATTTTGCTATTTTAGAAAATAATCTCTTTCACAATTCCTGGAGATTTGCAACTCAGAATCGATCTATTTCGATTCTAAATTGATTCTAATAGGATTATCTTTCCGTCTATAGGCTTATCTCGTTTTTGCTATTTTTAGTAATTTTTTTTTTATATTTAAAATTTAATGGATGTAACCCAAACAAAAAGATTATTGAATCGAGATCTTTGTTTCCCGCTTCTCTTGGTATTCGTGTGAATCAACACGAAAGGTGGATGCCCACTAGGGTTCTGGTATTTCTTCTTATAAATTAACAGTTCTAGTGGAATGTTACAGTTTAGCGCTGCATTAGCTGCACAGAGCTATCCCTTCACTGTAGACTAAATTCTAAGGGATAATGCAGAAATAATTGAAGGACACCACCCCATGGTTCAAAATATTATCTGATACTAATATATATCGTCAGATAGGTATCGGTTTCCAGGGCTACCAGGTCGGTACCCATATATATTGGTATGTGTTGACCTTTAGTTACCAATGTAATGTTCAATATCGTACGTATCGGTTTTGGACCTGACCGATACATACTGAAAAATCGAGATTTTGAACCTTGCACTGCCCCCTTGGATCAAAATTTCGTCTGATACCGATACGTATCGTCCGACGATACGTATCAGTATCGAAGGTGAACGATATGATACATTGAATGTACCGTATCGGCTATTTGTATGTATAATACCGAACGATACATTCAATGTATCGTCCGGTACTATCCGATACGTACAGATTTTTCGACATTTTGATACATGACTGCCCCACCTCCTGCTCCGCCAACACATCGGCTGTTACTTTGTTGCTATATATATATATATATATATATATATATATAGAGAGAGAGAGAGAGAGAGAGAGAGGAAAAGGTGTCGTCCTCCATGGGAGGACGGTCACCGTCCTCCAAGCTTCCACATGGCACCCAAAATATGGTTTCGATGCCACGTGGAGCTAGGGTGCATTGCTTAGATCTTCTTTAAAAATGATAATTGAAAACTCATCACCATCGTGTGTTTTTTGAACCGTGAAATGTGGACTAATGAAATCGTCAAACTTTGACTTGTGCATTAAAAAAGTTTTTTTCGATTTTTTTTTTTAATATTGATCTAAACCGTCCACCTGTGCTCCACGTGACACCCAAACAATGTTTTGGGTGCCACGTAAAGCTCCATGTGTATCTTGGAGGACGGTCACCGTCCTCTATTGTAGGACCTAACCGGCTCCTGGCTCCCATATATATATATATAGAGGCCCGGGGATATGCGCTCGGACGTAGAGAAATCTCTATGCATATTGATGGGAACTTGACATGTAGCGCCTCTGTCGCTGATGCGACAGTCCCTCCTTTTCCTAATTTCATTGCACTTTAACCATGGTTACCACTGACACTGACAAAATCAGAAAGGGAAAATGTTGCGAGGCGCTGAGAATTCATTCCTAACATCATGATTTTGTCATGATTATATTCGATTATCGCGATGCCTGATGTAATATCATTAATTAAAAGTGGCGCACGATATCGTGGTTTTCAATGGTGGTCATTATATTTCAAAATTACGCTTCCTAACGAAGTGTTTGGGACTCGAAACGAAGCTTTTTCACTACTAACCGAAGTGTTTGCGCTTCGTAATGAAGCGTGTATGCTTCTAAACGAACGCTTCGTAACGAAGCGTTTATGCTTCTAAACGACTAACCGAAGTGTTTGCGCTTCTAAACGAAGCATTTACGCTTCTAAACGAAGCGTTTGTGCTCCCTTTGTGAAATAAAAGACGACTTCCTTCGACCTTCATTTATTATTATCTTCAGAACATTAAATGAAAGACGACTTCCTCCTCAAAGGTAATTATTATCATTTGAATTGACTATTTGAGAGACTCCTTCGTGCACACCTTAGGGGAATCCATTCATTGGTGGGATGTTTAACATTTATTGCTCGAATGTTGAACATTAATGGCTCTTCTGTCAGCGCATCCGCTACGATAAGGGAGCGTCAGCACTACGTACATGATATAAAGTGCCCCAAAATTTGACATGTTGCACCATTTTGTGCGAAGCAACCCCAGAACGTATTTTATTTATTACCATTGTCAGAACATTAAATAAGGAGCGGGGTGAGGCGGACGGGATTACGACGCTTGACATCATTGTGTGCAATGGCTATCATCCCCATTCGAGAAAAATATTTAAGGCAACAATTTTGTGAATTATAAATTCACAAATTACATTTCACCTTTGCCCTCCGCATTTTCATCTTCTCCGAGCGCAGTAAGAAACATCGAAGTGGCGAAACCTTTTTCCGACATCTAGTAACAAGGTGAGTGTCCTTTTGTTTTTATTCTGCTTTAAAAATATCAAATAGAAGTGTCATCCCTTCCATAGATGAAGTATCGACGCTCCAACATTTTTGGGTCGTGGCGCCTCCTTGGTGTAGCTTTTAGAGCCTCGGCGCTCCAACATTTGAGGCGCTTGCGCCTGTATATGGAAGCGACGCCTCTCCTATTATTAGTACCTTTTTCTCTAAACTTCTTATTTTTCTGTGTCACATTATGAAGATGATTTTCAATATCCCAACGACTAAGTGCACCATCGCAAAGTGTCGGGACATTTATGACACGATATCTAAGGGGAGCAAAAATTTGCTCAATGATTCGGCCTTCCGTGTATTCTTTGTGGCTCTAAAGGGCCTGAGAAGCATCAACAGCCTCCTGGACGCAATCATTAAGTTCTGGGACCATGACAACGTTTGAAATTTTGGGACTGTCAAGTCTGACATTATCAGATTTTGGGCCCTTGATTTTGCTTTAATAACTGGTCTTCGAATGACCCACCCCGCTGCTTACCCTCCGAGCTTGGATGTTCCTGAAGACCGGACCATTAGTTATAAATGTTTCACAGGCCTCAAAGTGGTTAAAAGGTCAGACATCGAATCGGCGATTGCGAGAGTCAACCAGGATGCTGACAATGACTTTTTGAAACTCTGTCTGTTGTTCGTCCTCGCCACCGTCCTTTTTCCAAACTCACATTACACCCTCGACAACACTCACCTCAGCCTCGTTGATAATCTCCCCAATTCCAACTTATGTCCATGGGGTTGTGGCGCGTACAATCAACTTCTAAGGTACGTGCACAAAGCGAATATGATGAGGTGTAGAGCTGAGAAAGCAAAGGCACCGATGGAATGCAATATTTATGCTTGCACTATTTCCCTACAGGTAAATGCCGTCTCCCAGAGAATCTCCTTTTTTATTTCCTACGAAGCGCTGACGATTACAAAAGTCATAATATTTATTTTATTTTTCTCAGATCTGGGCATACGAGATTAACGACAGGTGCGCCCCACACAAGGTTTCTGGCGCCGTCAGCTTCCAAAGGCTGTTGAAATGGGAAGCAAACAATAGAAAGAGGCTTTCCTATATTGCGAAATTCGAGAATAAGATAAATTCGAAACGAGGCGATATCGCATTCAAATATAGGCGCTATCACTATCATGTAGAAGCACAACTGCTTCCAAATGAAGCTAGGGCGCCTCTAACAGGAGCGCAATCGCTACGAAATGAAGCGATGACGCCTTTAATACGAGTGCAATTATTACTAAATGTAGGGATGCCCCCCTCTATAACAAGCGCAATCGGTTTTTAAGGAAGTGGTCACACATTCCTAAATTCTTAATCAATAAAAAATAATGTGGAATATCTATCATCTTGTAGGCCATCCGCATCCGGCAACTGGAGGCCACACGCGATGAAAGCGCCGTCCTTGTGGTAGCAGCAACAGGGAAAGATGGGCAGAGACCTGCGAAATCGAGTGAAGGGCAACCAGTCCCTCCCATTACTTTGCATAGAAAAAAAATAGACATTGATGTGATTAGCTTGTCGGACAAGGAAGAGGTACAGGAGGATGAAGAAGTGGCAGAGGAGGAAGAAGAAGAGGCAGCGGAGGAAGAAGAAAAAGAAGAAGAAGAAGAACCCATTACACGGAGGTCCGCAAAACTGGGAATTGATTTAAAATGGAAGCAGTCTGCCGATTCAAAAATTACAAATTGTGAAAGGTCAATCGACGACCTCCATGTAAAGGTTGTTAAGCTGAAATAGGAGAACCAGCAACTGAAAGCAAATGTTCTTCAGCTGGAAAAAGAGAACCAACAACTGAAGGTATGCTTCTAAACTATGCTAGATAAATGCTAAGCTTGCAGAAATACAACGACGAAGCGATGACGCTTCCCTATGAAGCGTCGACACTTTTCTATGAAGCATCGATGCCTCCATAACTAGCCCGACTTTTTACAGGAGGCGACGATGCGACGATGCTTCATATATGAAGCGTGAACGCTTCTACATATTAACTATTTTTTAAACATGACCTGATATTCTTATCATATTGCAGGCCTGTCATGTGTCGAAAAGTCTGTTGGGTCTGGCTGGGGATAATCAAACGTATGTCCCCCAACATCATAGGTCTGCTTCCACCCGAACCCGAACCCCACCCACAGCCTGATCCGAAGCCCAAACCCAAGCCAAAGTCCAAGCCCAAGCCCAAGCCCAAGCCCAAGACAAAGTCCAAGTCCAAGCCCCAGCCCAAGACCTAGCCCAAGGCCCAACCCAAGACCCACCCCAAGCCTTAGCCCAAGCCTCAACACAAGCCGAAATAGAAGCCCCAGCTCAAGCCCTAGCCCAAGACCCATCCCAATCCCCAGCCCAAGCCGAAGCCCAAGCCCCAGCCCAAAACCCAGCCCAAGACCCAACCTAAGCCCCAGCCCAAGCCTCAGCACAAGCCCAAGCCCAAGCCCAAGCCCAAGCCCAAGCCCCAACCCCAACCACATTCAGACTCCGCACCCCACCCAAACCCCATACTCCCTCCCAAACCGAACCCCTTACCCAATCGAAAGTCAAGCCTCCACCACCACCACGACCCACCCAACCTCCTACAAAGGAGAAATCCCAACGACAGCCACCATCTCTGCCTCCACCACCACCACCGCCTACTGCGTCTAATGAGCCTGAGAAGCCCCTTACGCAACCATGCACCGAGGAGGGACCTTCTGTGGGAGAAGAAGAAGTGGAAGGCCAACTCCCATTATCTTTCAGGAGAAGTGAGAGGACTCGGGCTAAAGCCCTCACGATTCCTCCCTCGCAAACTCCCTCCAAAAGAAAGGGAGTGCTGGTCTCCCAAATCAGCAAAAAGAAGGCCAGAGCGGAGGAAGCGATGATTTTACCAGCTGCTGATGCACCACCTCAGGCGTATATGAATGTTATTTGGAGAATACCCAACAGATGTAACGAGTAAGTATATTTCCTCCATACAACTTTTAACATGTCTTTCGAAGCGTCAACGCGTCATTGTCAAAGCGTCGTCGCCTTTATGTGAGAGCGCCAACGCTTTGTAAAATGAGCACTAACGCGTCTACTTCGAAGCGCTAGAGACTGATCCACTTATATTTTAATTTCAACGTAGGACTCTCATTTCGACTGTTGGGTCCCAGCGTATTACGGTTGAGTTGATGCGGTGCCGATCCAAGCAGGAAATAGAAGACCCAGTGAGTATTAGTCCCTATTCAACTCTGACGCTTCCTTGATTCTATATTGATATTTACACTTTCGTATGCAGATAATGGCTGCGTACTTTAGGATCATCGACAAGCGGGAAGACGTTCAGAATAAGAGGAAGACTTTCCAAATGACCTCCGTTGCACTGAACTGCATGAAAACTGATTTTAAAGATTTTAAAAATTACATTAGAGAGCGTGGTCAACACGCGCCCCCCACTATGGCGGGACGGAGCAAAGACTATGTCGATTCATTTTTCGCACAGCAGAACACGATGCCATTGGAGCGTTTCCTCATAAATAAAAATCGCGCCTTGAAAGCGAGGAACTATGACAAATTTTTTATCCCGATTCACATTAACAAGCCAAGACAGTGGGCGCTTGCTGTGGCGACCCTCTCAGCTCATAGTATCGATGTCCTTGACCTCGTCCCAGATCGTTCTCCGGGAGAGAAATTTACCGAGCAGATAAGGACACCGATAAGCTACAAAAAAATTCTCTAAAAAGTAACGCTGGGATCGCTTATCGCTCTTAGCGTTATCTCTAATTGGCGCATTTAATATGGGGCGTAATCACTTTTATAATTGAGCATCTCCGCATTGACAATAGTGTCAAGCTTTTAATATGGGGCGTCAGTGCTTCCAAAATGGGTCGTCAGTGCATTGACATTTTGCTGTCAGCGCTTTCACAATGAAGCGTCAGCGCTTTAAAATTGGAGCGACAACGCTCCCAAAATGGGGCGTCAACACTTCCAAAATGGGTCGTCAGCGCTTTCGCAAGGAAGTGTCCGTGCTATATTATATGTCAACGGCTGTGTAACTGATATTTTGTATTTTTTTATTGACAGACGCATTACCTCCCAGCCCTGTTTAATATGTACGGCCCTCCGGATTCCGTTTTTTCCAATTGGCCTTGGGACAGTAAGGCTGTCCACACGTCGATCCAAAAAAATGATACTAACTATGGGGTTTTCGTGATGAAATACGTAGATTATTTAAGCAGAGAACTCCAGCCAAATTTCAAGGTGGAAGACATCGAAACATTCAGGGCGGAGATTGGGCATGCCATCGGTACACACAACGAAGAGAATTGGGAAGTCAGTGACAATGTGGATTTTCTTTTATAAATTCTTTATTTTATATAAATGTACATTCACATTTTTTGACATACATAGCATTGTACTGAAGATTATATGTACATAGGATTTATTGACATACACATTTGTTGACTTATGTAGGATAGATATACAAATACGGATTCTTATATTTAGAAGCGATATTGCTAAAATCAAACAGTGATGTGCTATGTAATGAATTTCTTGGAAGCAATGCCATATACTTCCCGTCTTCGGGAGGATAGGGGTAGGTGAAGATGGGGAAGAGGGTGGAGAGTTACGATGGGGTGTAGGGTGAGAGGGGGATGTGGTAGACGACTCAGTGTCATCGAGAATGCGCCGTTGTTGGCTAATCTGCCTCTCCTTCTCGGCCAAAATCGGTTCAAGCGCGTCCTTCTGCCATTGAATCAACCTCTTCTTCTTGGTCGAAAGCATGCGTATCTCGTCCTTTTCCTTTTCGATAAGAATATCAACAGTTTCACTTATCTCGGACCAGCTAGGTTGTCCCGCTATGGTTTAGGGTTTACAACAAGGGGATTTAGAGACGGAGGGCAAAAGAAAGGATGTGGCCAAATGAATAAATGGTCATACTGCAAAACCAATTTTATTTGGTTGGAATACGAAAAGCCGCTTCTTTCAGAATGCCTCAAAAAGACTGCGCAAAAAAAAAAAAAAATGTTGGAAAAGAATGTGCGAAAATGCAACACAGTGCATAATTTCAATATTCTCAAAATTCGTAATAAATGAAAAGCCGCTTAGGTAAAGTAGCGTCATTGCCCGTTATGGAAGCGATGACCCTTCGAATTAGACGCCATGAAGCTTAAAATAGAAGCGATGACGCTTCTACAATCGTCTCACTGAAGCGCTGACGCTTAAAAAATAAGCGCCATTGGTAATATAATACAGCTGGACGCTTCTTAACGTAATTCGAGAGAACTTGGTGAAATACGCTACTTGCAACCGTCCCTCGATAGTCAGTGAAGTGATAGCGCCCTGAATATTTGGGCCAAGCCACGTGATTATTATTGCTAGGTGAGGCACTGTTGATAGTAACGACGCTTGGAGTTAGAAGCGCCTACGCTTTTATACAATCAACTTCTTGCTTGTAACTTGTTTTTCACGTAATTTATTTTGAATGTAATGTATATACTTCGTTAGCTTATTTGGAGACATGTTATTTTCTTGTTATTCTTGCCAATCTCTTCATATGCACTGAGGACAAAGTTATATCAAAAGTTATAGATTTAAAACAGTCGCAATAATAATTACATATGGATTCTTATATTTAGAAGCGATGACGTTCATATTTAAAAGCGATGACGCTTCGATTTAGAGGCGATGTCGCTTCTAACGGTAAGCGCCATTGCTAATATTAAACAGCAATGTGCTATGTAATGAAGTTCTTGAAAGCGATGATGCTATCATTTAGAGAAGATGACGCTTTGGGAAACGACTTATTTGAGTGTTGATGCTTCTACAGAGGTTGGTGGAATATGCAGTGAAGAGCCGCATCAATAAATAATGTTTGAAAAGATTGCGAAAAGATAACACAGTCCATAATTTCAAAGTCCTCGAAAATTATAATAAACGAAAAGCCGCTTAGGTAAAGAAGTGTCCCCTCCCTTAGAAGAAGCGACGACGCTTTGAATTTGAAGCGATGCCGCTTCCACCATTGTCTGTTTGGGTAACCTCAAACAGCGACTTGCTTCTTATCAGTATTCGAGAGAGCTTTGGGGAATATGCTACTTGCCACCGACCCTCGAAATTTATTTTTAAGTGCACCCTAGCCTTTTTCCCTATAAAGCCACTACTCGTCACAAACCCTTCCCATTGCAAACTCATCGTCTTTCTCTGTCTCCTACTCTAATCCCAACCCTAACCCCATGGTAGAAGTATTAGACCATGACGAGCTAAGCAGAAGGCTCGATCAAATCCTTGAAATGCAAAGGGCCGAGTTTCTGGCTGTAATAAAAAGATTAGAAAAGTCGAAGCACAAACAACCATTCCAGATGCTAGATCCTCTACTGAGACCCTTTGACCCTTTTCAACTTCTCACCTTTCCCCACATTTTCACAATCTCACCATCAAATTCCTTCCTCACTGCAGGTTCCTCTACGAAATTCCTTCCTCAATGCGAGTTCCTCTACGAGGACGGTGGTTTGGAAATTTGCACCCCACGCCTTTCCCTTGGCTGTAAATTCTAACATGGCTGCCAGCTAGAGGGAGTCATCTCTCTCGATGGAGTCAACCGATCCCCAATACTCTTACTTCGGGTCTCTTTCCTTCCTCCGCCTCAGCCTCAGCCTCCTCATCTCCTACCTTGGGTCTCTTTCCTTCTTTCCAAAATCTTTGTTCTCTACAGCAAAAACTTCAAAAGTTCGAGCTCGTCTATAGAGCCTCCGAAGGAAGACGCGTTGAATTTGTAGCGATGCCGCTTCGAACTTCAAGCGATGACGCTACAATTTAAAAGCGAAGATGATTCCATAAGAAGCGATGGATCAGCTTCTTTGTTAATCTCTGTAAATATTAACTTCCATATTAATAGAGAAATTTTATTTTGTGTATTATCTACAAAGTTACAGATTTGTAAATAAACTATAACGCTCAAGTTAAAAGCGATAATGCTTCAAGTTAGAAGCGATGGCCCGTCAAAATGAAGCGAGATGAACGAAAAGTTAGCGATAACGCTCGGGATTAGTAATAAACGAAACACCACTTTAGTGAAGAAAAGAACACACCCATCAACCGAAGCCCTGACGCCTCAACTAAATGCGATAACGCTTCCATTTAGAAGCGACGGCGCTTCTAATTAAGTCTAGCGCTTCGACTTAGTTTATTTGGAGACATGTTATTTTCTTGTTATTCTTGTCCATCTCTTTATATGCACTGAGGACAAAGTTATACCAAAAGTTATAGATTTAAAATATTCGCAGCAACAAATACAAATTCTTATATTTAGAAGCGGTGACACTTCGATTTAGAGGCGATATCGCTTCTAACGCTAGACTTAATTAAGGCCTGCTTTTTTATTAGCGATAACGCTCGAGATTAGTAATAAACGAAACGCCGCTTTAGTTGAGAAGAGAACTCGCCCATCGACCGAAGCCTCGACGCTTCAATTGAAAGTGATAACGCTTCCATTTAGAAGCGACAACGCTTCTAATTAAGTTTAGCGCTTCGACTTAGCTTATTTGGAGACATATTATTTTCTTGTTATTCTTGCCAATCTCTTCATATACACTGAGGACAAAGTTATACCAAAAGTTATATTTAAAATAGTCATAGCAACAAATACAAATTCTTATATTTAGAAGTGATGAGGCTTCGATTTAGAGGCTATGTCACTTCCAACGATAAGCGCCATTGCTAACATCAAACAACTACGCGTTATGTAATGAACGAAAAGCCGCTTAGGTAAAGAAGCGTTCCCGCCCTTAGAAGAAGCGACGATGCTTCGGTGTAGAAGCGACAACACTTTGAATTCTAAGTGATGCCGCTTCAACTATCGTCTGTTTGGGTAACCTCAAACAGTGGCCCACTTCTTATCGATATTCGAGAGAGCTTTGGGGAATATGCTATCTTCTACCGACCCTCAAAATTTATTTCGAAGTGACGTTTCAAACCCTAGCCTTTTTCCCTATAAAGCCACTGCTGAAGTACCAAACCATGACGAGGTAAGCAGAAGGCTTGATCAAATCCTTGAAATACAAAAGGCTGAGCTTCTGATTGCAATAAAAAGATTAAAAAAGTCAAAGCGCAGACAGCCATTCCAGACGCTGGATCCTCTACCGAGACCCTCCGACCCTTCTTTTCAACTTCTCACCTTCCCCCACTTTTTCACAATCTCACCATCAAATTCCTTCCTCACTGCGAGTTCCTCTACTACCTTTGGGCTCTTTCCTTCTTTTCAAAATCTTTGCTCTATGCAGTAAAAACTTCAAAAGCTCGAGATCGTCTTCAGAGCCTCAAAAGGATGATGCGTCGAATTTGCAGCGTTGACGCTTTGAACTTCAAGCGATGACGCTACAAATAAGAAGCGAAGACGCTTCAATAAGAAGCGATGACGCTTGTAATTAGAGGTAGCGCTTCAACCTAGGGGCATTATTATTACCGACATGATTATTAGGTCTACCAGCACATCTTTTATGTAATCAGCTTCTTTGTTAATCTCTGTAAATATTAACTTTCATATTAATGAAGAATTTCATTTTGTGTATTATCTCAAAAGTTATAGATTTGTAAATATACTATAACACTCAAGTTAAAAGTGATAACGCTTCGAGTTAGAGCGATGACGCATCAAAATGAAGCGAGCTGAATATTAAGGCCTGCTTTTTTATTAACGATAATGCTCGAGATTAGTAATAAACGAAATGCCGCTTATGTCAAGAAGAGACCTCGCCCAACAACCGAAGCGTGAACACTTTAATTAAAAGCGAGGACGCTTCCATTGATAAGCGACGACGCTTCTAATTAATACTAGGACTCCGACTTAGCGGTATTATTATTAGGGCTACCAGCACATCGAAAAGCAGAGATTATATTAATTTAAATGACAAAAGCAAAGATTGTATTAATGTATTTCATATATTAAAAAAAAGAACAACAAACTGTACAAGGTAAAAAAAAGAAAATATAGGAGAGAGGAAGGAGAGATATAAGCAAATCCGCCTGAGAAGTGATCATTTAAGGGTAGACGACTCCCCCTCAAA
This sequence comes from Chloranthus sessilifolius, assembly GCA_021018995.1. Lineage (NCBI taxonomy): Eukaryota > Viridiplantae > Streptophyta > Magnoliopsida > Chloranthales > Chloranthaceae > Chloranthus > Chloranthus sessilifolius. The sequence goes on from CM037589.1 coordinate 101,468,316, forward strand.
CTTGACAGAAATGTCGTAAATAGCGGCATATATATTCAATCTCGTCCTTCAACCTTTGAAACCGCGTCTGCGTCTCTGCCAGAAGCGCGAACTGTTGTTCCAGAACATCCGCCTTCAAACACTCAATAATACGATCGAGGAATCTGAAGCCTTGGAGATTTTCGGAGTTAGTTTTTCCCACATGGTGGAGGGGGTTATGTTTGGAGACGGAAGGCAAAAGAAAGGACGGAGGGTAAAAATACAACACAATCCACAATTTCAAGCTCCTCGAAATTCATAAAAAATGAATCGCCGATTACCGTCATTTATAATCGATGACGCTTCGAGAATCATTTTTACTGGGATACGAATAGCCGCAATAATAAATAATGTTCGAAAAGACTGAGTGAAAAGACATCACACTCGATAATTTCAAACCCCTCAAGATTCGTAATAAAAGAAATGCTGCTTAAATTTAAGCGTTGACACTTTAATTTAAAAGCGATGACGGTTCTACTCAGGAGCGTTAATGCTTCAATTTAGAAGCGTTGATGCTTTAATAAACTCTAATTTGAGCACTTGTAACTTGAAGCGCAATCGCTCTTTATGGCCGCGTTAGCACTTTGTTATGAGTCGGTTTGTATTGAAAAACAAACAACACATGGAGATGTCGTGTCGAACCGAAGTCCACAGGAAAAGACAGCACACCTCTCAAAAATCTTAACGCCACTGACACGTCACTTAGAAGCGACGACACGCCGCTTGGAATACTAATAGCTGTATGCAATAAATATGAAGCGGCAGGGAGTGCACCACAACAGTCTATTTAATTGAGGTACATCTCTCTCTAAAAATAAAAAAATAATTGAGGTAGCATGAAAAAATTGCTATTGAAACTCAAAGCGTCCACTCATTTTCTTTTTTTGTATCTCGTTAGATTATCATTTCATCTTTCTCAGGCCAATGGGAAATGCTTCTCACCGGGTTGCGAAGGAGCCACCGTCTTACTCTCCGGTGTTGTATTAGTCCAGACGATTGTTCGGTTCTCGACATCCTTGACTACAACGAGCTAGTTGTCGTCCCCAACAATCCTCCATTTCTTCCTCTTCCACCACAGCCACAACCGCCACCACCATCTCCAACGATCCTTGCGATGACCTCATCAGGGGCTGAATCACTGTCCGTTAGATCATCCAATGCATCACCTTCCTTCATTATCTATCATTCTTACCCTTACTCCATTTCTCCGACGATGCTCCTCCCCTATTTCTCTTTCCTACTTGCCCTTGCACACCAGTTGCTCCTCTTCTTTATCTTTCCTGCATACCCTTCCTCAATTCTTTTACTTCTTCTTCCGCCTCTGACTCAACTTCCTTATCTCCAATGTCTCGGCATATATTTTATGGTATTTGGTCAATAGGGTAATCCTTACTCTTACGGATCCTTGTGATGACCTCATCAAGGGCTGAATTAGAGTCTGCTAGATCATCCAATAATGCATAACATCCGCCTTCATTATCTTTCCTTCTTACCCTTGCTCCTCCCTTTCTCCGACGATGGTCCTCCTCACTTCCTTCCCTTCTTCTTGATGCCGCCTCGGCCTTAGCCTCCTCATCTCCACTGTCTCGGCTCACTTTCGATTTAGATGACATGTGGTTTCTCTTTCAAATGCCTCCATGGAATAAGAGGAAGGTGGATGCACTAGTACTAAAGCCTACTTTCAAAAGTTTCATAGGAAAAGTACTGAATCTTCGAGAAGACCTTTGTCGTACGGATGCTTGCGGTGGCCTCATCATAGGCTAAATCAGAGTCCGCTAGATCATCCAATGCATCAGAATCATTATGAATTTCATCAGACCCATTTATGATAAATAGACAGTGTAAAGTAAGGCGTTGTAAAGAAATAGTTTTGATTTATGAATGAAACCTTCGAATGCATGATTTATAAATACATTTTTTTCATCTTATTTTATTCAGTGAGGTTACAAGTAGTCTAACGAAAGTGCAAGCGCTATTCATAAGAAGCGATTACGCCATGAATAATAGGGCTAGCGCTTCGATGTAGCTCCTTGAGGGCGTTAAATAATAGTGGTAGCTTAGGTAGAGATTGTATTGATATGAACAATAAATTCTGTGCTAGTAGATTTAATATATAAATACATTAATAATCACGCTGCTAACAATAATACTGCTAAGTCGAAGCGCTAGACCTAAATAGAAGGGTACATCACTTTTAATTAAAAGCACCATCACTTGTAATTGAAGCGTCGGCGCTTCGGTCGTCGTTTTGTTTGATGGCGAGATCTCTTCTTGGCCTAAGAGGATTTCGTTTATTACTAATCCCGGGCGTTATCTCTAATAAATAAGCAGCCCTTAATATTCAACTCGATTCATTTTGAAGTGTCATCGCTTCTAATTCGAAGCGTTACTGATTGTAACTCTAGTGTTATCGCATCGAAATCGATTATTAGTGGTAGCTGAGGCAGAGATTGTATTGATATGAACAATAAAATCTGTGCGATGTTTATATAAATTTCATGGAATTATCCTGAGAATCTGAAATTATCCCTCTTCATGAAATTAAACGCAAGTGTTTGTATTCATATAAACTGAGACTAATTACAGAACTTCACTGTACAAGAAAAAGAAGAAAATCCGACGATAAAGGTGTTTTGGTGTCGGAAGACAAAAAAAGAACTTAGCGCTGCCCTTTCCCAAATCTCGTGGTTCCTTTATGAAGCGATGTCGCTTTTGTTTGAAGCGATGACGCTTCCTTTTAAAACGATGACGCTTCCTTTATGAAACAATTACGCTTCGGTATGAAGCGAAAACTCTTCCTAACGAAGCGTTTGGGCTTTGGAGAAAAAAGGCATTTTTATTGAGATAGGAGAAATAATTAATGTTCGATAAGAACGCGCAAAAATATAACACAATCTGCTTCGAATAAGAAGCGATGACGAGTCAAATTTACAGTGATGACACTTCCAACATAAGCGATGACGCTCCAAATGATAAGCGAAAAGATATGATCAAAAGAGTAAACTGACGGAATGCTAATACGCATTTTCAAATTTTTTGAGAAAAAATATTTTTTTATTGTGATACGAGCAACAATTAATGTTAGATTAGACGATGCGAGAATACAAAACAATCCGCCTCATATTTAGAAGTGATGTCGCTTCGAATTAGAAGCGATGACGCTTCGAATTTAGAACAATGACGCTTCGAACAAAAGCAGAGTAGTTATTAATGTATTCATATATTAAAAAAAAGTACAACAAAATCTATTGGGATACGAATAGCCATTGAAATAATTAATGTTGGATAAGATCGGGAAAAAATAGAATAAAATCTACAATTTGAAGCTCCTCGGGAATCATTTTAGAGATAGGGAGATGACGTACCGAAACGAAGTCCATGTGAAAAGACAACACACCCCTTGAAAACCGTAACGCCACTGACACGTAGCTTAGAAGCGATGCCATGCCGGTTGGAATACAAATAGTCGCTGTAATAAATTATGTTGGAAAAGACTACACGAAAGGAGCGCTGCTTACCTCAAGAAGCGTCTCCGCCTGTAATTGAGGTGATGACGTAGCAAATTGGAAGCGATGGCGCTTCTACAATCTACTTACTGATGCTCTGACGCTTCAAATTAGAAGCGACGACGCTTTTCTAATCGCCTTACTTGCCACCGACCAATATTTATTTTGAAGTTACGTTACAAACCATAACATTTTCCCTATAAACCCACGTCTCGTCACAAACCCTATAAAGCCACGTCCCGTCCTGTCCATGGTGGAAGAAGACAAGAATCGCATTCAAAAATTTCCACTTCACAACTACCCAAGCTTTAATACCTACACCTCGATATTCAATTTGATGTGACAGTTCGACTGTTCGACTCAAGAGCATTAACGCTTCAATTTAGAAGTGTTGATGCTTTAATAAAAGTCTACTTTGAGTGTTGACGCTTGTAACTTGAAGCATAGTCGCTCTTTGTAGCAGCGTCAGCGCTTTGTAATGAGGTGTAAGAGTCAACTTACACTTCTACAACACAATCCTCGATTAAGAAGTGATTTAGAAGCGATAACGTGTCGATTTGGAAGTGACGATGCGTCTTACATAATTATAAACGATCTCTATCATCTGATTCTACAAAGTCAATGTGTTTCATCGTGGGTGAACTCAAAGATTTGGTAGGTGGATTTAAAGGTACTCAAATATGAAGATAGACATAAAAGACATTTTTTATTGGGATACGAAATGCCGCTTCGCACAGAAAGGTGCTACGTGTCATATCGCACAAAATAGGTACTACGTGTTAATACTGTGACGATGGTAATAAATGATAGGGCGATGACTTGTCGGATCGAAGTCTGCGGGAAAAGACAACACACCCCTCGAAAGCGATGACACGCCACTTAGAAGCAATGACACGCAGCTTAGAAGTACAGATTGTATTAATTTAAACGACAGAAGCAGAGTTTGTATTAATCTACTCCTACAGCAAGAGGGAGCCAATTAATAGAGAATTTTCTTTTATCTCTCTTATCCCAAAAGTTATAGATTTGTAAATATACTATAACGCTCAAGTTAAAAGCGATAACGCTTCGAGTTAGAAGCGATGACGCGCCAAATGAAGCGAGCTAGATATTAAGGCTTGCTTTTTTATTAGCAATATCACCCGGGATTAGTAATAAACAAAATGCCGCTTACGTCAAGAAGAGACCTCATATCAAGTGAAGCGCCAATGCTTTAATTAAAAGCGTTGACGCTTCCAAATAGAAGCAGTGACGCTTCCATTTAGAAAAGATGATGCTTCTAATTATTAGGGCATTATTATTAGCGGCATGATTATTAGGGCTACCAGCATATCAAAAAATAGTGATTGTATTCATTTATTCATATATTAAAAAAATGAACAACAAATCGTACAATTAAGAAACATTCTAATTTAAAGGTGATACGGTTCGACTCATGAGCATTAACGCTTCAATTTAGAATCGTAGACGCTTTAATAAACGTCTTATTTGAGCCGTCAACGATATGGTAATGGGGCCGCGTTAGCGCTTCACTTCATTATGAGTCAGTTTTTATTGGATAACTGAGTGCCTGAGACATTAGCGCTTTGATAATGAGCCGTCAACGATATGGTAATGGGGCGTCATCGCTTCAAGCTAGAGGCATTATTATTACCGGCATGATTATTAGGATACTTGGATATGAAGCGGCATGATTAAGACGCTTTTATATTTTTATGAGAAATAAGATATTTTTATTGAGATACGAATAATCGCTGGAATAATTAATGTTGGATAAGACCGGACGAAAATATAACAAAATCACCATTTGAAGCTCCTCGAGAATTATTTTTACTGGGTGGGATACGAATAGTCGTTGTAATAGATTATGTTTGAAAAGACTACATGAAAAGACAACACAATCTACAATTTTGAAGTCCTCGAAATTCCTAATAAACGAAACCCCGCTTAAGTCAAGAAGCGTCACGCTTCGAATTAGAAGCGATGTAGCTGCTATGAACAAGCGCCATGGGAAACATCAAACAACGACCCGGTATTCAAGAAAAGTTTCTCCACCAACCATCGAATTTTATTTCGAAGTGACATTTCAAACCCTACCCATTTTCTCTATAAAGTCACATCCCGTCACAAACTCTTCTCATTCTAAGCCCATCTTCTTTCTCCGTCTCCTAACCCTAACCCCATGGTGGAAGAAACATACCATGACGAACTGAGTAGAAGGCTTGATTGAATCCTTGAAAAATAAAGAGTTGAACTTCTAGCTGTAATAAAGAGAATGGAAAAGTTGAAGCGCCAACGACCCATCCCAGACGCTGAATCCTCTACCGAGACCCCCTGTTGCCCTAAACCTCGTCCCAAACTGATATTAATAGAAATTTTATTTTTTTGTATTATTTTCTTTCTGTATTATTTTATGTATAAATTTTGGGGTATCTCGTGGTTGTTTATGCTATGTGGAATACAAACATAGCTCTATAGTCAATGAAGCAACAACGCCATGATTATTAGCACCGGTGAAATAAATATGAAAGGAGCTGAATATTAAGTCTTGCTTTTTTAGTCGGATACGAAGGTTGCTGCAATAAATAATGTTTTGAAAAAAAATTACGCGAAAAGACAACACACTCCACAATTTCAAACTACTCGAGATTCGTGATAAAAAAAAATGCCTCCTAAATTTAAGTTGACGCTTCAATTTAAAGGTGATTATGGTTCGACTGAGGAGCGTTAACACTTCGTGTTAGATGTGATGATGCATCAAAATAAAGTGAGCTGAATATTAAGACATGGTTTTTTATTAGCTATAACACTCGGGATTTTTCATAAACGATAACACTTAGGATTCATTAAATAGATTGTTGTAGTGCACTGCTACTTTATATTTATTGCATACAGCTATTCGTATTCCAAGCGGCGTGTCATCACTTCTAAACGTTGTGTCAGTGGGGTTACAATTTTCGAGGGGTGTGCTATCTCTTCCCGCGGATTCCGATTCGACACGTCATCTCCCTGTGTTGTTCGTATTCCAATACAAAATGCTGTATCTGTATCCCAGTAAAAATGCCCCCTAGCCTTCCGTCAATTTAACCTTCACTCCATATCTCTTCCTTTGGCTTCCGTCCCCAAACGTGACCCCTTCCACCATGACGGAAAACACCAACTCCGAGATTATCGAAGGCTTCAGAGACCTTGATCGTATTATTGAATGTTTGAAGGCGGATGTTCTGGAACAACAGCTCGTGCTTTTGGTAGAGACGCTGGCGTAGTTTCAAAGACTGAAGGACAAGGTTGAAGAAATTTCTGCCGCGATTGAAGACATTTCTGCCAAGTTTGAGGGGGAGTTGTCTACCCCTAAATGATGGCTCTTCTCCGGCAGCTTTGCTGATGTCTCTTCTTTTCTATATTTTTTAGTATATGAATACATTAATACAATCTCCGATTTTGTCGTCTAAATTAATACAATCTCTGCTTTTCGATGTGCTGGTAGCCCTAATAATCTTACCGCTAATAATGGAAGTGTCATCGGTGTTAATTGAAGCGTAGGCGCTTCGATTATTGGCGAGGTCACTTCTTGACGTAAGCTAATAAAAAGGCAGGCCTTAATATTCAGTGCGCTTCATCTTTTCTAAATGGAAGCATCATAGCTTCTAATTGGAATCGTCATCGCTGTTAATTGAAGCGTAGGCGCTTCGATTATTGGCGAGGTCACTTCTTGACGTAAGCTAATAAAAAGGCAGGCCTTAATATTTAGCGCGCTTCATCTTTTCTAAATTAGAATCGCCATCTTTTCTAAATGGAAGCATCATAGCTTCTAATTGGATGCGTCATCGCTGTTAATTGAAGCGTAGACGCTTCAGTTGATGGCGAGGTCACTTCTTAACGTAAGCTAATAAAAAGGCAGACCGTAATATTTAGCGCGCTTCATGTTGACGCGTCTTGATATGAACGATAAAATCGAAAAGTCGCTGCAATAAATAATGTTCGAAAATGAAAGTGTCATCGCTTGTAAATGGAAGTTTTATGACCTCTTTTTGACAAAAGCGGGGTTTCGTTTATTTCTAATCCCGAGCATTATCTCTAATAAAAAAAGCACACCTTAATACTCAGCTCAAATCATTTTGATGCGTCATCGCTTCTAATTCAAATTGTTACCAATTGTAACTCGAGCGTTAACGCGTCCAAACCGAATATTAGTGGTGGCTGAGGCAGAGATTGTATTGATGAACGACAAAATCTGTACGATGTTCAAATAAATTTCATAGAATTATCTTGAGAAGCTAGAATTATCCCTCTTCATGAAATTAAATGAAAGTGTTTGTATTCATATAGACTGAGACTAATTATAGAACTTCACTGCATAAGGAAGAGAAGAAAATCCATTGATAAAGGGATTTTGGAGACGGAAGACAAAAAAAGAAAGGTTATGGAATATTCTATTATATTGGAATACGATAGGCCGAACACGGCTACACTAATGATGTAAACGCCGATGCTTCAGTTAATGAGCGATGACGCTTCGAACATGAAGCGCCGACGCTTCCTAATAAAGCGATGACACTTCTTTTTTAAAGCGATGACGCTTCACTTTGAAACAATGACGCTTTCATGTGTAAGCGATAATGCTACGATAACACCACGATTATTTGATGTTATTCTTAATTTCGCTTCCCATTCTTAATTTCACCTTTTTCCCTATAAGGTGGTACGTGTCATATCGCACAAAAAAGGTGCTACATGTTAATACCCTGACGATGGTAATAAATGACGTATGGTCGGGCGTCGCTTCGCACAGAAAGGTGGTACGTGTCATATTGCACAAATTTAAACAACGATGACGCCTCGATATTGAAGCGATGGTGCATCATATTTTAAGCGTCCTAATATTAAGGTTAGCTGAGGCACTGCCGCTTCTAACAGTAAGAACTAAGAAGACATGAATATTAGGGATAGCATAGCGTTTCAACCAAGCGACATGAATATTAGGGATAGCATAGCGTTTCAACCAAGCGACATGAATATTAGGGCTAGCTGAGGTGCTGTCGCTTCAAACATTAAGCGACATGCGACCCTTACTAGAACGAGAAAATAATAGAGATGAAATCATATAAACGAGCAAGTAAAAAAAAAAAAATACATTTGTAACGAGAAAAGCTCTGCGATGCCAATCTCCCTTTCATTTAAACGAAAAGCTATGAGATTAAAATCATATAAATGAAAGATATTTTATACATAGTAGAAGAAAGAAGAAGAAAACCTAAGAAAAACCTAGAGAGAGAGACAGACACCAGCACAACTCAGCCACCTGAGACATCAAGAGGGTGGAGAAGTATACGACTCTCCCTTCGGACTACGTCGTAATTTACGTAATCGCCTCTCCAACCTGAGAGAAATCTCTTCAATTGTGGCCAATAAGGGTGTCCATCAAACTTTGAAACCTCCTTTTCTTTTGGGCGAGAAGGGCGAGATGTTCCTCAATATCCTCGGTCGTCGAACTTAAAAGGGTTCGATCAAGAAGACTAAACGCATCCGTAATCTCGGACGAAAAGTCAAGTTGCTCTGCCATGGTGAAGGGGGTTTGGTTTGGGAACGAAGTCAAAAGAAAGGATATGGAGTGAAGATGAAAGTGACCGAAGGCTAAACGATATTTTTTTTGGGATACGAAGAGCCCCAACAATAAATGATATTGGAAAATACTGCCCGAAAAGACAACACTCAACACACTCCACGATTTGAAATCCTTTAAAGTCGTGAAAAAAAGAAACGCTGCTTACCGTCAAGAAGCATCATCGCAGGTAATTGAAGCACTGACGCTTCTATTTGAGAGCGATGACGCTTCTTATTAGAAGCGATGACGCATCGATTTTTTGGCGATGTTGCTTCTAACGATAAGCGTCATTGATAACATTAAAAAGCGGTACGCTTCTTATCGTATTTTGAGAGAAGTTCATGGAATACACACAACCGATACAATAAATAAGAAGCGCAAATATTTATGAAATCTCTTTGTAGTGACAGTGCACCTACAACAGTCTATTCAATGAAGTTGCATGACAAATTGCTATTTAAAGGGCATCATAGCGCCCATTTTTTTCATCTTGTGTATCTCCTTGGATTATCATTTCATCTTCCTCAGCCCAGACTAAAATGCGTCATAACATTTTGAGGAGGAGTCACCGTATTGTGTGTCAACATTTTATCAGTTCCGACGATGGTTCGGTTATCGACATCCCCGACAACAACGAACTGGTTGTTGTGCACGACAACGAGCATGTGGTTCCCCCTCCCCCGGAAGAAGTTATCGTCATTCCGGACGATTACTGTGCCAACCCAGATTTCGGTTCCCCGAAACTATTGCCGTCAGTGGGCTAGCGCTAAGGCCGAACCCCGAATGAAGTACGTAGCATATCATTCGCACAGCAGAAATAAAATAGAACCATAGCTAAGTAACCAACATGTACAAAATAAGGGGAAGTACTAATGATTCCCATCAAAAGCTCAAAATGATGGTTGTAATTCCCTATGAATACCTATGGAAGAAGAATCGACGAGAACCACCGGTAAGGACCCTTCCTTACTGAAACATGATTCACCAAAAAGAATTACCATCTGCAAGTAATTTAGTACATATTCTTTACATCAACCAAACAACTCTAATCTCTCAATCTAAGACTGGACATACCAGGCCTAGCACACAGAAAGCAATCCTCGGGGTGAATTTCTTCTAATTCCTTCCCCGGGGAATAATCAGAATCCTCTCTCTCTGAGATCTCTCCAACGTCTTCACTTAAACCTGTGGCATTTAGTCGAGGAATGAGCTTCATCCAAGCTCAGTAGGAAAAAACTCATAGCATGCATACCATAAACATCAAACATATATCTTATGGCTTAATGGAATTAAATTTAATCAAAACGTATGCACAGTTATGAGTATCATGGTATGAAACACATATGCGATGCTTGTTTGGAATTTATAACGCATATTCACATTTTTGTCTCAACATATGAAAAGAAAACTTAAAAGTGTTTTACTTAATATATTGCATGAGGAACTATAGTCTCGAGCTCCCGATGGAATACCCACCATCATCGTTCACATGAACCATTTTCACATATATCTAAGGTCTCATAGAGTTGGACATTGGGTCGAACATAGTTACCGTTATACGGTAGGAGTCACAAAGTCACACATAGCACAAAGGGTGTACGGATTGGCCACCATACCGGTCATGGATATCCTGCCGCGTCAATCACGATTATACCGCCGCGTCGATCGGGTATTCACATAGAATCTTAAATCGAAGTGCATATATATTGCTCATCGCCGTGTAAAGTGATAATTATAGCTTAGTTTAAAAGTCTGAATAAAATATAAAGTTCACACACACATATATTGGGTTGAATATCGAAAGATTCTATAAATCTCACACATTTCGGAAACATATTTATGCCCATGCCTTTTCAATTCGAAGTCATAAATGAAATTCACATGATTGGATCAAAGAATGCATCATCACATAACAAAGATGCTAATGTAGTAAATGCACATGATATAAAGTTTTCCCTACCTCAAAATCTTAACCCGCACGCGCCTAATCCGTTGTTTGGGTTTGCTCTTCCTCACACAACACCAGGTCACCTAAGCATATCAAATTCATGGTTCACACATTAGAACGATGCTGAACATACCTCGAAAGATTCCTCCAAATTCTCTCAGTCAAAACACAATAAAATCTTGAATCTGGGAATTTCAATCCATCGAATCCCTATTTCGATCGATCGAAACCTCGTTTTGATCGATCGAACTCATTTAGATCAGTTGAACTCCCCAGAACATACACAAGACTTCTCAGTTCGATCGAACGAATCACAAATTTGATTGATAAAAAATAATTTTGATCGGTCGAATCCCACAAAAGCCAAATGACCATTTCATAGTTCGATCAAATGAATTCTAATTCGATCGATCAAAATCATATCATTCAATCGATCGAAAATAATTTCGATCGGTGGAAACCTCTCAGCAACTTTTATAAATCTCTGTTATATACAATTTGATCGATCGAGTGTGAGCTTCGATGGATCGAAACACATTTCATTCGATCGAAATTAATTTTGATCGAATGAATTTCTTCAGACTTTGAATTCTTCATTCTTAAGTCCATTTCGATCGATCGAACTAAATTTCAATTAGTCGAAATGAATAGATTTCATCTGTTCTTGGGTTTTCGCATTCATTCTCTTCTCTTTCCCAAATCAAATCTCATTTCTTATGGTCCTTTGATCCTTAATTGAATAAAGCAACAACTAACACGATTTCACGATCTAACCTTAACTCCTATACCTTGATTTCCTCCGAATCCCCAATCTTTACTTCTAGATTGGACTAGGGTTTCACCGAGTGAACAGAGGTTTGTTCTTCCAAACCTTTTGCCGTAAGCATCGAGAATGGATCGTTCTCGCATTCAACTCGCATACAAGACCGAGTGAATAGGGTATTGAATGCAATTACAAATGAAGCATTGATTTCCTTTTATAACCAAGCCTAGGCTTAGGTACAAAACACTACACCAAGGTTGGGTGTATGAGGATTCACTAACCCAAAACCTAGTCTACCTATATCAAATCCGTTCCGTCGGATTTGATCTATAGACATTACATAGTCCATAGGTACTGTCCTCGACGTGCGGACCATCGGGCACACGTACCAAGTCGTACAGTTTAGGGTTTAAAATTTAGGGACGTTATATTCTCCCCACCTTAGAAATTTTCGTCCTCAAAAATTGATCTAACGAAAAGGTTAGCCACATGAAAGGTACCCTCATAGGTACCACACATGGCTAAACAATCCATTTCGTTACAAAAATCGCATTACACACACACAGTCCACACACAATAAATTCTAACTATGTCCATTCAGACGTATCATTGACCATGAAAAGGTTAGCATATTCATGTATAAAATTGATCATCGTGACAACCATGCCACCATAGTTATAGCAAGCAAAAGTAAATGTGGCAACCATGCCACCACAAGTAAAATTAATACATTCATCCATCAAAAGTTAAATATCCAAAAAGAAAAATCTCCCATGCTCACAAAATCTATGGAGTACGTCCCGCATTAGCTCCGCCCTCTGGTCCAATGGGCTCGTCAGGTCCCTCAGCTATATCGTCGGCTCGACGCTTGTCGGTCGGCTCGTCAGGCTGTATGTCCTCAGCCTCTATACTCATCGTAGAAACGCCGAATACCCGCTCACACATGATCGTCATCCATTGGAGGTAATCGATCGAGTACATAGCGCGTAGAGTGTTCTCCAGTAGAAGCTCATGGTAATCCAAGTGTTGGTTGAGCTGGCGATTACTCTCTTGTATGAGAGCAGCCAACTCCTCAATGGTCATCGGAGTTGCCTGGTGATCAGGTGGTATTAGTACATGAGGTGGCTGACGTATTGGAGGGATGACATCAAGCTGCTCTTGCATAGGAACTTCCAGATTAGGTTGATCTGGCTGGGGTATGTCTTGAGCAGGCACTTCCTGGGGTTGGGGAGGAATAGGAGGCACCTGAAGGGCTGGCTGAAGGTGTGGTTTCAGCCGATTATAGGTTTTCCTCCAATGTTTGAAAGTGTAGAACACCACATTGTCAGAGGATTTAGGCTCTCGCGACGAAATCTTGTGTGTGGTGGTCGCCGCATACTCATCGAACATAGCCGAAATAAGGCTCGCATAAGGTATATATATTCTTTGGGATTTTCCGCCCCCGCTAACAGTTTCTTTCTCCCATGCTTTAACCCTTAAAAAATACAGCGGCCGCATCAAACCATTTTCCCTCAAAAGTAGCAAATAGGGCTTGCATCAACACCCCTAACTTCAGTTTTATGGCGGATCGGGTACAAGTTGCACTTACATATGGTATCGAGCATCCACATATAGCTCGGCAAGTGGGATCGCCTAATGGCTAGACCAGGAGCAATCCGCCCTTGAGTCATTCTCTTCGCAATGTAAACATGGGTCAGGTTAGGAGGGTTTGGTGGCAACAACTCGATTCCGGGGCCATAGCTGTCAAAACATTCCAAGGCTTTACATTCAATTGAATGGGTAAAAACAAACGTCTTTCCATCGACTTTGGTGCAAATTGTGGTTTTAGGGTTAGGGCCATCAAACATGTTTTGATAAAACAAGCGCACAAGGCGCGGGTAATAATATGGATGGATGGGTTTCAAGAGGTTATCCAATCCAGCCTTGCTCAGATAGTCAAGTGCCCAAGCGTCAATGTCGAGCACATTGAGTGTCTCAAATAAGGCTAGGTCTATGCTATATTCATAAGAAAATCCGTTCTCGGCCCACCACTCGGTTGGTTGGTCGCGTTGGGGCGCTTGAGAAGCAGCTGGTTGTTCGGCACTGGGTTCCGGTGGAGGGTTTGCTGGTGGTTGCGAAGGACCCAGAGTGATTTTGGGTCGCTTTAGCGTAGGGGGTTTCGACGAGGATACTCTCGTCTTAGGTGCCATGGTAAAAAGAACAAAGAAACTAGGGTTTCTATTTAAATCCCAAAAATATAGCTCAAAATAAGAAATTAGGAACTCAAAATTAGGGATTTACCAATTTGATGAGGTTTGGATTCGATTTTTCGGAGGATCCACGCGCAATCAATCGGTCGTTTGATCCCCCAACAGAAAACCCTCGAAAGCCCTAAGCGGAAAACCCTCAAATTTTTGAAAATTTTGAACTTAAAAACGTTGTTCCCATATATATACATGTGATTCGATCGATCGAAATCCACTTAATAAGGAATACTCTGCAATTTCGATCGATCGAGATAAATTTCGATCGGTCAAAATTAGTTTAAAAGAAACTGGACCCCACATTTCGATCGGATGAATTTTTATTCGATCGATCGAAATCTCAAAATTCGATTGAACGAAAAAATTTTGATCGGTCGAACTTTTCAGGCCATTCAAAAGTTTTGATCGAACGAAATAAATTTCGTACGGTCAAAATCAAAATTTGATCGATTGAAGTTTAATTCGATCGAACGGATTTGATAAGCCTTGATTTAATTAACATCCACTTTCTGCCAAGATATTTTGATTGGTCGATTTACACCTCGATTGAACGAAATCATATTCGATCGATCGAAGATATTTTAATCGATCAAAATTTGCAGAAAACACTCAATTTTTGTGTGTTTGAGTTTTCTTCAACAATTCCACACCCTAGACTTCAAACCACACTTCTTATTCATCATTTAAGTTGTTTACAAGTATTGAAGTCTCAAATTGACTTTTACAGCAATCTCTTCTCTCTCAAATCACTAAAATAATGGGGGATACTGGGCGCGAATCTTGGATTCGCGTTCCCACGCTGCCTCCTCTCTAGAGTGATTCTTCCATTGGACCAATACCAAGGGAATCCGTTTTGTGTGCAACACTTTCTCGGTTCGGTCTGAAATTTGCGTTGGTTCTTTTATGACCGTCAGATCCTGGTAGACTTCAACTGGTGGCACATCAAGGATATGAGTTGGGTCTCGTAAGTATTTCCGTAATATAGAAAAGTGAAATACGTCGTGTACTCTATCAAGTTGTGGGGGAAATGCAACCCTATATGCAACTTCACCCACTCTACTCAATACCTCGAACGGTGTAATATAGTGAGGACTCAGCTTTCCGCGCTTTCCAAAGCGCATCATATCCTTCATTGGAGATATCTTAACAAATACGTGATCTCCCACTTGAAAATCCATGCTCGATCGCTTGATGTCCGCATAACTCTTCTGCCGACTCTATGCCGTCTTGATTCTTTCTCGTATAATATGAACGGTCTCGACATTTTTCCTTATGACGTCTGGTCCCAATACAAATTTGTCGCCTGTTGTTGAGATGTTTACCTTACCTCCAAAGAGGGTTTTAAATTACTAATAAAACTAGGGAGAACACACTCACACAGACCTGCAAGTAATCAGGGTACGTTATAGCAAGCTTTGAAAAGATGGTGAGTAAGGGAATGTCCACAGGGAGGTTAGTTTAAAAATGTGATAAATCTCCAGATGTGTAGGAGATCTGGCACCCTAACTAATGCTAAGTTAGCTAAAAGACAGGGGAGAGGTTTAAAATGGATTGTCACTTAAGCTAAGCTAACATTAAACATAGACTAACTTGGATCGAGTTTGGGAACTTAGATCTTGCGGGGGAAAAGAGTAAAAAGCAGAAAAGGGAGAAGAGTAGGTTGGAAATTGGTCTTCACTGAAATCAGATTCGATTAATCATGCTATAGAGGTTCAGAGCACACAATTCCCTCAACTGGCTATAAGCACAGCTGCAGGGTAGAAGGCTCTACTCCAAATCACAGGATCCACCTGGTCTTAAGGCTATGATTTGTCCACTTGAATGGTCACAGACCATCCTATAGACTTTATCTGATCCATGGATTTGCAGCAGACGAATCCAATTGGAGCTTGAGCTTGGACTAATCTTAAGGTTATGATCTGTCCACTTTAATGGTCACAGGCCATCCTAGGGATCTCCTCCAAAGCTAAAGCATCAATTAGAATAATTAAAACTACTACAGATGCTGCAGGGGAACTTAGATCTTGCAGGGGAAAAGAGTAAAAAGTAGAAAATGGAGAAGAGTAGGTTGGAAATTGGTCTTCACTGAAATCAGATTCGATTAATCATGCTACAGAGGTTCAGAGCACACAATTCCCTCAACTGGCTATAAGCACAGCTGCAGGGTAGAAGGCTCTACTCCAAATCACAGGATCCACCTGGTCTTAAGGCTATGATCTGTCCACTTGAATGGTCACAGACCATCCTATAGACTTTATCTGATCCATGGATTTACAGCAGACGAATCCAATTAGAGCTTAAGCTTGGACTAATCTTAACGTTATGATCTGTCCACTTTAATGATCACAGGCTATCCTAGGGATCTCCTCCAAAGCTAAAGCATCAATTAGAATAATTAAAACTACTACAGATGCTGCAATTTCAAGGTCAAAGACTCAGGGAATTACAGGAGTATCAGATCCAGGGAGATTGGATGGTATCCAAGAGGCCTATCAGTTAAGTGGGCGAGCTGATCTACAAACTCCTCTACACAAATCCGATTGATCACCAAATGAAACCAAAAGAACTTTAGATCTAATTACAGCATTAAAAATGATATTTACATTGCAATCAAAATCACTCTACAATGGAAATACTCTCAGATCTGTAGTCTGTGCAGCTGGGAACCTACAATAGCACTCTTAACCTTACCCAATTACAGATCTAACCTCTCTCCTCGCTACTCTAAGGGAATTAGCTAACCATTGTTGGGCTAAAGGAGGGAAAATAGAATTTCTCTGCAAGCTCTAATCTCCAGAATTTGACTCAGATCTCGATCTCCCCCAATTGCAATTGGGGGTCTCTATATATAGCTTTCTCTTCTATTTTTTCCACCAAAAATCTCTTCTAGAAGGTCCTCAGAGTTTGTTAGGGTTCTGTTAGAGTATATGGGTCGGTTAGGGCGTCTTCTAGAATCGTTGTGTCGGTCACTAAGTGCCTCGAGTTACGTGCAGCAAGTCACCAAGTCACAGCGTGTGTATAACTGAATTTCTGAGAAGTTCTGCACACGATTTTGACAGGTTCAGGAAGCTTTCGACAGGTTCAAATGGAGCTTTTTGCTCCTTTCACTAGGTTCTCAGATCTCTTCGATAGGTTCCAATAGGATGAGCCTTCTCTTAGAGCTTCAGCATTCTCAGCCCTTGGCTTAGAGCATTCGACAGGTTGGAGAAGCTTTTTGACAGGTTGGAGAACCATTTCGATAGGTTCAAGAAACCATTCGATAGGTTCAGGAAACCATTCGATAGGTTCCCTTTACACCTCAGGCAGGTTTTCGATAGGATGGTTTCTTCCTTTCTTTCAGCTGCTCGATAGGTTCTTGGATCCTATCGAACTCCTCAATCCACACGAATTCATCCTTCTTTTGCCTTCAGATCCTATAGAAACCCTTCCAACTGCACGAATTCCTCCTTTCTTTGCTTTCAGCTCCTATCAAAGTCTTCGTGTGACCTCTCGATAGGATGTTTTCAGTCTGTTTTCACTTCCTTCGCCTTACCCTACTGTAGCCACGTGCTCCAAGGGTCCAGTGATGTGCTATCCTCTGGTGTATTGTTGCTGGGTTTGTCCTGTGCTGAGAGATGGCCCTTTTCTGGGCATTCTTGAGTGGTTTTCTACATTAGTGTCATCTTTTATTGCTGTCTATAAAATACACTCGACAGAGGCTTATTAGTGTGCTCATATGTCTATCAATGGTCAGGTTAAAGGGTGAAAAGTGGTATTTTTCACCACTTAACACACCCCCAAACCTAAGCTTTGCTAGTCCCTGAGCAAAGGAGAATTAAAAGGAATTAAAAATGCCACTTTCGTAGGGAGCATGAATGCATTTAACATATGCACAAAGCCTTTTAAACCCCTAGGTGATCCCTAGTGGAGGAGTGAAGTCTCCTGAGGGTTTTCAGTGAAGGTACCCACAGACTTCTCCAATAAGGTTAGTTAATAGTAGTGCATCCTGCTAAACAGAGTTTCAGTAAATAGAATAAATTCACACCATGTCTTTTCAATTCATTAGAGGGATTTCAATCAGAAAAAAAGTCAGTTCCAAACTTGAAAGTCTACTGCAATCCTTCACCATCACTCAGCTCATGTCAAGGCAGTGCTCTTAAAAATGAATGCATAGCTCACCTTTCACTTGATAATTTTGTTTTGATACTACCCCCATCAAATTAGATTTCAGACCCAAGTCTCACCAGGGCTGTTCACTTACAACAGAAAAAAAATGTAGGGTGTAGAATTTCACACCACTCAAGAGCAGTTACAACCCTCAAATAGGATTGCAAGCATGAGCATAGGCATTGCTCTAATTTATGAAATTTTCTAGTTCTTTTCACCATAGATTAAACAAATCTTTATCTCCACATGACAGTTCAATTCATTTAAGATCAGTAAAGTATTTTTATTGGATTGTAATGTGGCTTAGGGATGAGGTTTGTAAAAGAATGAAAGGGTAAAAAGGTGTTCAAAATGAGGAATCAGTAAAGGTAAGGAGGTGGTCTGCAGCTCAACCTTCTTCATTTCAGCACCTCTTCAATTTCTTTCTGGAATTTCATACTTGAAGTGATCAGCTTCATCAGCTTCTTATCTTCTTGTAGATTTTCAAATGAAGTGACTTCTCTTTCTCATCCTTTTGCTCTGTTTAAGTTTTTTTATTATTTTTTATTATTTATAATTGGAATGCCACAACTATGCATCACACTAGCCTTCAAATATACTTTCTTCTTCTTTTTGCCAGACATCGAACCTTGCACTTCTAAACCTCACTTCTCCTCTTATTTTCTGAGTTCTCAGGTTGAGGGTGAACTGAAACAGGTCAAAAGGTTTTGGGTTCAAAATTTCTGATTTCCATCAAAGAAAAACTGTGATTTTAAAATCTCAACTGGTGTGTATCAAGGGCAGTTCAAAGGTGGGGCATTTTAGGCTCAAACTGTCCAAGGGATGGCCTTACTTCATGTCTTCAATGTCATGAATGCTGTCAAGCTGTTTCAACTTGAAATTGCCTAATTTCTAGTGATTAAAATTAGATCCCATCAGTCCTTAGAGCAGAAAAAATTGCCAAGACACTCTTCAAAGAAAATTTTTCAGGCTCAAATCTCACTGGGTATGGCCTTTTATCAAATTTTCAGGGGTGTATCTTCACAATCTTCTCTCATTTCAGGTTTACTACGCATCAAAATTATTTTTCACAAATTGTTGACATTTGCTTCATGAAGTCTGTTGGACTATAACTTATTTCAGTTTCAAACAGTTTTTTAATTTCCTCTTTTTCAAAAAAAAAAAAATTCAAGTGAGAATTTACTCTAATTCATTCCAAACACTCTTTTTTACACCTGACTGCACTAAAATTTACTAATTTATTGGCATACATGCCATACCCCGAAACCTAAACGAAACAGTGTCCTCACTGTTTACAGCATAGTGGGTGTAGTCGTGCGGTCATCCAGGGGCAAAAATAAAATAAGTAGACAACCAGAAAAAAAGGAAGAAGTATTTTAGTAAAAAGAGACTAAACAGAGCATAAACAAAGCATTTTATTATAGTTAGTACAATGGTCAAGCAAAAGGATGCGAAAAGTATGAAATTCATGTGGACAAAATATCCTTGGCAAACGAAAATCCTTCCCCTGGCTCTGGGACATCCTCAGCCTACGGCAAGTGGAAGAGGAACTGTAAGCCAGGGGGGAGGAAGAAAAGGAAAAAGAGCAGGTTCAGAGGGCAGGGGGAGGGGTGGTGGAGGATGGGGGCGGAGAGGCCGGTGGCTTGGTCTTAAGCTTCTTCTTCTCCATCTTATCTTTTTGCTTTTCCTCCTTGGCGAGGATCCGATGTACCTCCTCATATTTGTCCCAGAGGAATTGCAACGGGTCTGGTTCCTTGGGCGGTAGTGTCTCTAGCCAGAAGAGGTAGAGTTGAGCAGGAGTGAAGGTGGGCTTGTCATCTGCCATAGTTATGAGGAGTGCAGAGGGTAGAAGGAGAGGAATGGGGCGAAGTTGAGCCATCTGCATCTATTTAAGGTGGATGCATGATGGAATATGAAGCGGCGCATTCAATATCGCCGCCGTCGATGAGAAAGAATGAATGGTTAATTCCATCAATCTGCATGGGGAATGAAATAGTGCCGAGTTACGACTGCAGTGTAAATCGGGGTCTGAGTTTAAGGCTCGGTCAGGCGCGCATTGTACATGGTACACGTGGGGTAAAATTTCCACGCAGCGCAGGTGCACAACAAGCATGGAAGGAGTGGGGGCGATTTTGCTAGGATGAGTGTAAAATGTCGACAGGTTAAGGCATCTTATCGAAGTCTCACAAGTATGGGGGTGGCAGTTGAATGCTGTCGATAGGTTCAACCCTTACTATCGAAAAGAATAAACATTGCACTCAATAGACTGGGAATGGAGCTTTCGATAGGTCAGTGTCCTGTCGAACGCAGGGTAGATAAAACATTCAATTCGTTAGGATGTCGAGGGGTGAAAATAGTTTTTCGATAGGTTGGGTAGTACATTTGTCAACCCTGTCGATAGGGTCCAAGTAAGAGTCCAGAACCTATCGCAAAGTTGTTCTCACCTATCGAGAAGTTTCAGCACCTATCGAAATCCTCACCAATCCTATCAACGTCAGCAGCTAACCTAGCGAAAGGTCCAAATGACCTATCGAGAGGTCCTATGAGTTCAATAACATGGCCTGTGTGTGCAGTGCTTTAGCCTAAGCACCCAGCAACTCATTTGCTGTGCTACCAGTTAGTTTATTGAAATGAAGTGGGATTTTGACATGGCCATTTTATTGCAAAAAAAATAAAATATCGAGGGAAAGAATCAAGGTATAAATCAAATAGAATACATAAGATACAAATCGAAGTCAGGTATTAACCTGGAGGATCCTGAAGATCAAGGGTCTCTTTAGGCTCGCGAATGTTGTTGACGCAAAATTTCAGCCTCTAACCATTGACCTTAAGGATTCTACCATCTGTAGGATGCATGACTTCGACAGCTTCAGATGGAGAAACGTGTACCACTGTGAAAGGTCCATCCCATTTGGACTGCAGCTTCCCTGGAAAGAATTTCATTATGGAGTTGAACATCCATACCTTGTCATTTGGCTTGAACTCTTTTCATAGCAAATATATGTCATGGAAGGCTTTGGTCCTCTCCTTGTAACTCCGGGCATTTGCATAAGCTTCTAGTCGCAATTCCTCCAGCTCGGATAACTGGAGTTTCCTGTGAATCCCCGCTGCGTGTAAGTTAGAATTTACTGCGCTAATGGCCCAATATGCTTTGTGTTGCAATTCAGCAGGCAAGTGACAGGCTTTGCCATATACGAGTCTGAATGGGGACATGCCTATGGGGGTTTTATAGGCTATTCTATAAGCCCATAAGGCATCCGTCAATTTGCTGGACCAATTCCTTCTGTCAGTTCTCACAGTCTTCTCGAGAATATGTTTGATTTCCCTGTTAGAAATCTCTACTTGCCCACTGGTTTGTGGGTGGTAGGGAGTGGCTACTCTGTAGGTAACAGAGTATTTTTCCATCAGTTTGTCAAAAGGTTTATTATAGAAGTGGCTTCCCCCATCACAAATAATAGCTTTAGGAAAGCCAAATCTTGAGAAGATGTTATCTTTCAGGAATTGAATGACGACTTTGTGATCATTTGTCCTCGTAGCTATGGCCTCTACCCATTTGGATACGTAGTCCACAGCTACAAGGATGAAGTTGTATCCAACAGAAGGGGGAAAAGGTTCCATAAAATCGATTCTCCAAATATCAAACAGTTCGACAACAAGTATAGGTTGCAAGGGTATAGAGTTTCTCCTTGTAATGCTGCCCATTTGCTGGCATCGATGACAAGCTTGACAGTGTTGTCGGGCATCTTTGAATAGGGTAGGCCAGTAGAAACTGCTTTGAAGAACCTTGGCCGCAGTCTTGTTACCACTGAAGTGACCCCCACAAGCCTGTTCATGGCACATGATTAGGATGTTTTGAAACTCAGTTTCAAGTACACAACGTCTGATCACCTGATTTGCACAATGCTTAAAGAGATAAGGATCCTCCCACATGTAATATCGAATCTGTGTAAAGAACAAATTTTTATCATCCTTGTTCCAATGTGGAGGGATCCTACCTACAGCAAGGTAATTGACAATATTGGCAAATCAGGGCATACTTATCTGAATAGTGAAACGCTGCTCATCTAGGAAGGAGTCATTAATAGGCAAGCTTTCTGATTCAGCTGCTGGGATCCTTGACAAATGGTTAGCCACCACGTTCTCAACTCCCTTTTTATCTTTAATCTCTAAATTGAATTCCTGTAAGAGAAGAATCCATTTGATTAGTCTTGCTTTGGCTTCCTTTTTGGATAATATTTCAGAGCTGAGTGGTCAGTGAACACAATAATTTTTTATCCCAGCACATAAGACCTGAATTTTTTTAAGGCAAAGACAATAACTAATAGCTCTTTCTCAGTTGTGGTATAATTCAATTGAGCATCAACCATTGATTTATTGGCATATGCTACCACAGAAGGTGCCTTGTCTTTTCTTTGACCCAACACTGCCCCAATGGCAGTCTGATGCATCACACATCAGCTCAAATGGCTGAGAGAAATAAGGGGATTGCAAGATGGGAGCTGTGGTCAAACAGGTCTTTAACAGTTCAAAAGCAGCTCGATATTCCTCATTAAAGTCAAAAGGAACATCCTAGCACAACAGGTGACAAAGGGGTTTGGAGATTTTGCTGAAGTCCTTGATGAACCTCCTAAAAAACCTAGCATGGCCCATATATGACCTAACTTGTTTGACAGTTTTCGGGGGGGGGGGCAAATGAGTAATTAAATTGATCTTAGCTTGATCAACCTCGATTCCTCTGTGAGAGACAACATATCCTAGAACAGTGCCTTGAGTCACCATGAAGTGACTCTTCTCCCAACTCAGAACTAGGTTGGTCTCTTCACACCTTTGCAGCACAGAGCTGAGATGGTGTAGGCATTGGCTAAAATTATCTCCATAAATGGAGAAATCATCTATCAAGATCTCCAAAAACTTATCAATCATGTCAGAGAAAATAGCATACATGCATCTTTGAAACGTGGCAGGTGCATTACACAGCCCAAATGACATCCTTCTGTATGCAAAGGTTCCAAATGGGTAAGTGAATATGATTTTTTCTTGGTCTTGGGGGTATACAAGGATCTGATTGTACCCTGAATATCCATCAAGAAAACAGTAATAGGCCTTGTCTGCCAGCTTGTCTAAAATTTGGTCTATGAAGGACAATGGGAAGTGATCCTTGCTGATTTTTTCATTGAGTTTGCGGTAATCTATGCATACCCTCCAATCATTAGTCTATCTGGTTGGAATCAGCTCACCTGAATCACCTTCAACAACTGTAATGTCGGATTTCTTGGGTACTACCTGGGTAGGTGGTACCCATTGTGAATCCGAGATGGGGTAAATTATCCCAGCATCTAGGAGTTTGACTACCTCTTTCATCACAACCTCCTGCATGTGTGGGTTGAGTTTTCTCTGCATCTCTTTGGAAGGTTTAGAGCCTTCCTCAAGATGAATTTCATGCATGCACACAGCATGGTTGATTCCCCCAAGGTCTGCAATGGTCCATCCTATTGCCTTCTTATGCTTTTTTAGTACACAGAGTAGTTCATTTTCCTGCTCAAGAGAGAGGGAAGAAGAGATGATCACAGGCAATTTGGTGTTGGCTCCTAAAAGAGCATATTTCAAAGATTTTGGGAGTGGCTTTAACTCCACCTCTGGGGGACTGATGAGGGAGGGCAATAGGGGTGCCTTAAAGGGGGGTGGGAGAGGTAACAAAGTAGGCCTCCATAGATAGTACCGTGTTGGTGTTGCTTTAGAAGAGACAAGTTTCACATGCTCAATCTTAAAGGTGGGAATCTTTTTTACCTCTGTTTCCTTCTATACTTTAGCTAACTCATTAAACTATTCCTTACCGTGTAGCAGCATATTCACATTTTCCTGGACAACCTCATCTATCACATCAAGAAAAAAATAGTCCTCATCGGGATGAGGTTGATTTGCTGCGTTGTACACATTCAATTTGACCTTTATATTTCCAAATAACACTTCCATGATTCCAGACTTGCATTGAATACAAGCATTAGTTGTGACAAAAAAGGGTCTGCCTAGAATCATAGGTATGGAAGTGACACTCCTACCTGGTTCCATATCCAGCACCAAAAAGTCAACAAGATAGAAGAATTTGTCAACACCAATCAAAACATCCTCGATTATCCCCACAGGTTTTCTTTCAGATCTGTCAGTTAGCTGGAGGACCACATGTGTGGGCTTTAACTTGCCTAAGCCCAGTTTCTCATATATTGAATATGAAAGAAAATTTACACTGGCTCCCAGATCTAATAAGGCTTTGTCAATGGTATGATCCCCAATGATACAGGGGATAGTGGGGAGGCCAGGGTCTTGAAGTTTGGAGGGAGTTACAATAGACAGGACTTGCTTAACTTTTTCTGCTGTAAAGACCTTGGATAGGTGTATCCTAGACTGTCTTTTATGGGTGCACAGATCTTTTAAAAACTTGGCATAGGCTGGAACTTGTTTAATGTCATCATGTAAGGGCAAATTGATCTTTTCTTACTTGAAAGTCTCCATCATTGCCTCAATTTTTCCTTGCCCTTTATCAAAAGGGGAAGGTGCTTGTAGTGCCTTAGGAAATGGCAAATGTGGGATTGCTCCCTCACTTGCAGCCTTAGCCAATGGGACCTCTTTCTTTTTGATTTTTTTCTTTTCTTGAGGATCCTCATTATCTTCTTTATTCACAGCTGGTTGCTCCTTCAAGTTCATCACTGGTGGCCTTTGTTGTATTCTTGTAGGAATCTCTTCATTTTCTCTCTCCAAGTTCCTCACAGGCTCACAGTCCGCTTGGTTGTCCACTAGCTTATCACTTCTCAATGTTATAACAGATTTGGCTTCCTCATAGGTGGAGAAAGCTTCACCCACTACAAACTGTCTTCGTGGGTTGTCCTGTGGTTGGCTAGGCAGCCTCCCTCCTTCTCTTCTAGTCAAGGCATCAGACAGCTGACCAAGTTGATCCTCTATCTTTTTAATGCTCTGGTTGTGAGAGTCCATAGTTTGGGATAAGGAGTTCAAGTTCTGCAGTGAAGATAGAACTTGTTCCTCAAAGGAAGGTGCAGTGCTGCAGGTGAGGAGTTCTGTGTTGGGCCATGGGTTCGAGCACGAGGCCTTGGGACATAATCTTCTCGATAGGGTTGAGCATTTCTGTAGGGCATCGACTGCTGGGGCTGTTGCTGCTGGCTGGGGTATGCATCTTGTCTCCACCTCATATTGGAGTGGTCCCTTCATTGATACCTAGCAGCAGGCTGCTGCCCATAAGACTGAGCTGCAGCCACATGCTCTGTTATAAAATCAGGAAACTGGTCAGCAGATGGACATTCTTCATGGGAGTGAGTAGGGGACTGGCATATGGCACATGCCTCCTCCACCCTAGCAGTCACAGGTGACTGCATTACTCCCATCAGCCTATCAAATTTTAGGGCTAGACTGTCCCCTTTCCTTTCCAAATCACTTGGCACATTCACTTTATATAACTTTCCTCTTGAAGTATTCTCTTTCACCAACCTAGGAGGCTCTAGATCTCTAGCAAAGGTTTCCCTTTGCATAGAGTTCTCACTAATAATATCAAAGAGCTCCCATGCCTCCTCAGCAGTTTTATGGAGGTGGGTGCCACCACAGGAAGCATCTACCATGTCCCTACTCTTAGAATCAATTCTCTGATAAAAGCACTGAACCAATTGTCATTCAGGGATTTGATGGTTGGGGCATTTCTTTAGGAGTTCCTTGAATCTCTCTCAAGCTTGGTGAAAATCCTCAGTTGGATCTTGGGCAAATGAGATGATGCCTTTTCTCAACTGGCTTGTTTTGGACATGAGAAAGAATTTGGCTAAGAACTGACATTAAAGATCACTCCAGGACTGAATGTTGTTAGGTGAAAGCATTGACAACCAGGTCTTGGCTCTGTCCTTTAATGAAAAAGGAAAGAGTCTCATCCTAGTGGCCTCCTCCCCCAAACCTGTGATGTTGAAAGTGGTGCAGAATCCTAAGAATTCATCAATGTGTTTATAAGGATCCTCTTTGGTTAGGCCATGAAATGAGGGTAGCATCTGGATTATGGAAGATTTTATCTCATAGTTTCCTTGAGCAGCTGGGAATTGAATGCAGAAGGGAGAATTGTAAACCCCTGGTGCATTAAATTCCTTGAGAGTTCTAGGTTGCTGTTACTCACCCATTTCTACAGAGTCAATTACAACAGATGTGGGTGTAGTTAGTCTGGATCTGAAAAGTTTTTCAACCTCTGGATTTAGTAGAATAATCTGAGATTGGAGAGTTCTACCAAATATACAACACTCAAGTTCTGAATGCAGAACAGATTCTCAACACAACAAGTAGAATCAACCAAACTTTCTAATTACTCTAAAAATCAATAGATCTGAAAAATAAAAAGGGGAGTAGAGGGATGCAAACTATAGAGTAGCCTCCAGCATAATTCTCCTCTTACTGGCAACCTCAGATCTGATGAAATACACACAAAATACTGAAAAACAGCAAAACTCACAAATGCAATTAGTAAAATCAAACAAAACTACAAATCTATGATCAAAACTTAGATCTACCAATTTCTAAACACACCTCCCCGGTAGCGGTGCCAAAAACTTGTTGAGATGTTTGCCTTACCTCCAAAGAGGGTCTAAAATCACTAATAAAATTAGGGAGAACACACTCACACAGACCTGCAAGTAATCAGGGTCCGTTGTAACAAGCTTTGAAAAGATGGTAAGGGAATGTCCACAGGGAGGTTGGTTTAAAAATGTGATAAATCTCCAGATTTGTAGGAGATCTGGCACCCTAACTAATGCTAAGTTAGCTAAAAGACAGGGGAGAGGTTTAAAATGGATTATCACTTAAGCTAAGCTAAAATTAAACATAGACTAACTTGGATCGAGTTTGGGAACTTAGATCTTGCAGGGGAAAAGAGTAAAAAGCAGAAAATAGAGAAGAGTAGCTTGGAAATTGGTGTTCACTGAAATCAGATTCGATTAATCATGCTACAAAGGTTCAGAGCACACAATTCTCTCAACTGGATATAAGCACAGCTGCAGGGTAGAAGGCTCCACTCCAAATCACAGGATCCACCTGGTCTTAAGGCTATGATCTGTCCACTTGAATGGTCATAGACCATCTATAGACATTATCTGATCCATGGATTTGCAGCAGACGAATCCAATTGGAGCCTGAGCTTGAACTAATCTTTAGGTTATGATTTGTCCACTTTAATGGTCACAGGCCATCCTAGGGATCTCCTCCAAAGCTAAAACATCAATTAGAACAATTAAAACTATTACAGATGCTGCAATTCTAAGGTCACAAACTCAGGAAATTACAGGAGTATCAGATCTAGGGAGATCGGATGGTATCCAAGAGGCCTACCAGTTAAGTGGGTGAGCTGGTCTACAGACTCCTCTACACAAATCCAATCGTTCACCAAATGAAACTAAAGGAACTTTAGATCTAATTAAAGCATTAAAAACGATATTTACATTGCAATTAAAATCACTCTACAATGAAAATACTCTCAGATCTGTAGTCTGTGCAGCTGGAAACCTATAATAGTACTCTTAACCTTACCCAATTATAGATCTAACCTCTCTCCTCGCTACTCCAAGGGAATTAGCCAACCATTGTTGGGCTAAAGGAGGGAAAATAGAATTTCTCTGCAAGCTCTAATATCTAGAATTTGACTCAGATCTCGATCTCTCCCAATTGCAATTGGGGGTCTCTATATATAGCTTTCTCTGTTTTCCAGCCAAAAATTTCTTCTAGAAGGTCCTCAGAGTTTGTTAGGGTTCTGTTTGAGCACGTGGGTCGGTTAGGGCATCTTCTAGAACCGCCGTACCGGTCACTAAGTGCCTCCGATTGCGTGCAACAAGTCATCAACTCACAACGTGTGCATAGTTGAATTTCTGAGAAGTTCTGCACATGATTTCGACAGGTTCAGGAAGCTTTCGACATGTTCAAATGGAGATTTTTGGTCCTTTCGCTAGGTTCTTAGATCTCTTTGATAGGTTTTGATAGGATGAGCCTTCTCTTAGAGCTTTAACATTCTCAGCTCTTGGCCTGGAGCATTCGACAGGTTGGAGAACCATTTCGATAGGTTCAGGAAACCATTCGATAGGTTCCCTTTACACCTCATGCAGGTTTTCGATAGGATGGTTTCTTCCTTTCTTTCAGCTGCTCGATAGGTTCTTGGATCCTATCGAACTCCTCAATACACACGAATTCATCCTTCTTCTGCCTTCAGTTCCTATCGAAATCCTTTCAACTGCATGAATTCCTCCTTTCTTTGCTTTCAGCCCCTATCGAAATCTTCGTGTGACCTCTCGTTAGGATGTTTTCAGCCTGTTTTCACTTCCTTCGCCTTGTCCTGCTGTAGCCACCCGCTCCAAGGGTCCAGTAATGGCTACCCTCTGGTGTGCTGTAGCTGGGTTTGTCCTATGCTGAGAGATGGCCCCTTTCTGGGCATTCTTGAGTAGTTTTCTGCATTAGTGTCATCTTTTATTGCTGTCTATAAAATGCACTCGACAGAGGCTTATTAGTGTACTCACAGGTCTATCAATGGTCAGGTTAAAGGGTGAAAAGTGACATTTTTCACCACTTAACACCTGTCACCTCCTAGTTGATCGTAGACCTACACCTCCATCCATATAGAGCTTCATACGAAGTCATGCTGAAAGCTATTATTATACGCGAATTCTATCAACGGAAGATGTTGATCCCATGATCCCTAAAAATCAATCATGCACGCTCGAAGCATATCTTCAATAATCCGATTGACTCTCTTTGTCTGATCATCAGTTTGTGGTTGGAATGCCGAACTAAAGTCTAATCTCATGCCCATACCTTCTTGAAATCTTTGCCAGAATATCGATGTGTACAACAGGTCACGATCGAACACAATGCTTGTCGGAATGCCATGGAGTCAGACAATTTCTTTCATATACAACTTTGCCAACTTGCTTGTAGTGTATGTCGTGTTATAGGACAGGAAGTGAGCCGACTTCGTCAGTCGATCCACTATTACCCATATAGCATTATGGCGTCTTATCATTCTCGGTAATCCCACAATGAAGTCCATGGAGATGGACTCCCATTTTCATTCTGGTATTGGTAGAGGTTGCAATAAGCCTGCTGTGTGTCTGTGATCCACCTTTACTTGCTGACACACTAGACATTTCGACACATTCAGCAATGTCTTTCTTCAATCCCCTCCACCAATAACACTTTCGCAAATCCTGGTACATCTTAGTACCACCAGGATGAATGGCATACTTGAACTTGTGAGCTTCATCCAATATAGTCTGCCTCAGCTCGATATCAACAGGTATGCATAAGCATCCATAGAATTAGCAATGATCCATCCTCGATGGAAAAGTCCCCACTTTCACCAGCAGTCATCCTTTGGCGAATCTTTACGAGCTCTGCGTCTTTCATCTGAAGTTCATAGAAAACTACCTCAATCTTCACCGGATCTATAGTCACGCTTGCTTCTGATACTACGCGACCGAGAAAACTCACTTGTTCTAGTCAGAACTCACATTTACTGAGTTTGACATATAACTGGTGTTCACGTAGAGTTTGCAAGGCGATGCGCAAATGATGTTCGTGTTCTTCTCTGGTCTTTGAATAAATTAGAATATCATCCACAAACACCACTACGCATGTATCAAGATGTTGTTTAAAGACTCGATTCATGAGGTCCATAAACGAAGCAGGTGCATTGGTCAAGCCAAAAGGCATCACCAAGAACTCGTAATGCCCGTATCTAGTTCTGAATGCCATTTTCTGCACGTCTTTGGCCTTCACCCTTAGTTGATGGTACCCGAATCTCAAGTCGATCTTCGTGAAGAATTTTGCCCCTTACAACTGGTCAAACAGATTGTCGATCCTGGGTAATGGGTACTTGTTCTTGATCGTAAGCTTGTTTAACTGACGGTAGTCGATGCAAAGTCTCATTGACCCGTCCTTCTTCTTAACAAACAAGACCGGTTCTCCCCAAGGGGACACACTGGGTCTTATGAAACCTTTATCCAGTAATTCTTGCAATTGCTCCTTCAATTCTTTCAGTTCCGCAGGAGCCATTCTATATGGAGCTTTGGATATTGGTTCTGTGCCTGATGCTAAGTCAATCGCAAATTCGATCTCCCGGTCGGGTGGTATTCCTGGTAGCTCATCAGGAAATACGTCCTCAAACTCACAGGTAATTAGGATATCGGTGATGACATTCTTTATTTCTTTTTGTTCTTGTAGGAATGCTAGATATCACTCGCACCCATTCCTCATCATACGCTCAGCTTGCACCGCAAAGATGATCGACACTATCTTTCCCTTCTCACTAATAAACCAGAAAGATTTCTGTCTCGGTGGATGAAAAGTGACTACTTTTCGTAGGCAATCTACGCTCGCATGATATGCGGATACCCAATTTATGCCAAGGAGTACATCAAGTCCTTGCATGCTCAACAAATGGAGGTCTGTTACGGTCTCTTGATCCTCGACTTGAACAATAACTGATCGGCAACACGCGTCTGCGATTACTGCACTTCCCGTAGGAACGGACATGCCCAAAATAAAATCTAACTCTTCGAGAATAATTTTCAATTTCCCAGTGAATTTCGGAGTTATATACGAGTGGGTAGACCCTGGGTCTATCAGAACTCGTGCAACACAACGATCGCCATCTTTTTCTCGATAGAGTTGTAGTGTACCTATATGATTTAGTACATATACTAACGTTCATACATGCATATCATGACCACACAATTATCAAAATGTACCTAGATCTTTTCTTATCAATGCACTTTTTATTTAGAAAACAAGTAAATAAATTTAATCATAAAAAGAAGGTTATACCTTGGATGACGTCATTACTCACGGGCATCTTAATTTATTACGAAAAAGCGAGGCCTTGACGGCTGTGTCTGAGATTTGCAGCTCATGTATAGCAAATGAAATACAGTGCCCTCCTTTCTCATTTTGGGGCAATCTCATATCATATGGCCTACCTTCCCACATTTATAACAACCTCCCATGTCCCGTCTATAGTCTGATGTTTTAT
The DNA here is from genome assembly GCA_021018995.1 of Chloranthus sessilifolius. Lineage (NCBI taxonomy): Eukaryota > Viridiplantae > Streptophyta > Magnoliopsida > Chloranthales > Chloranthaceae > Chloranthus > Chloranthus sessilifolius. Next base: position 101,499,593 of record CM037589.1, read on the forward strand.
GCGGTTTGCCATAACGGGCACATTTGACTTGTAGACTATTTGACGCCGCCCTTGAAGGTCCCTGTGTGACTGATGCTCCAGACGTCTGAGTCTGAATAGGGCCCTCAATGCGAAACGGTCTCGTAGGAGTAGATGCAGTAGGCCTTTGAGGACTCATGTAGGTGGTCTTGAAACAGGAGCAAGTTCAGACAACCTCGGCTTTTTATTCCCCGAGTAGTCATAGTCACTTGCTCGCCCTTGACTGGCCTTGTTCTTCAATTCACGCCTCTTATACATATTATTTATATCTCTCCCTGCAACGATGGCCTTCCCCATCACTTTGGTGTACGTCTTGAGTTCAAATATCGACACTCTATCTTAAATATTCGGTCTCAGGCCTTCCTCAAATCTATTGGCCTTCATTTCCTCTGTAGCTACCAATTTTGGGGCAAATCTTGACAGCTGTACAAATTCATTGTCGTACTCCCGTACAGTCATGCTCCCTTGTACAAGATTAGTAAAATCCTTCTTCAATTGATTTCGAACTTGTTTAGGAAAATACTCCTTGTTAAACACCGTTACAAATTCAGCCTATGTCCATTGGTCTTTTAAACCCTCAACTTCCCTCTTTCTCAATACCAACTTCCACCAAGCATCAGCGTCGCCTTCAAGTTGGAAGGGAGCCCAACCAACTTTCTCATGTTCAGGGCTTTGGAGTCTCTCTAGTAACTTTTCCATTTGTTTCAACCATTTCTCCGCTTCAAGCGGATCTGTCTACCCTTGAAATCTACTGAAATCCATGAAAGATGACGGCAATAGTGCAGGAGGAGGTGGTGGTGGTGGCTAATGCTAATGGCTGGCATTATTGGCGGCTAACAACGTCGTCTGCTCAACCAAAAGAGCAGTCTACTGAGCCATAGCAGCGGCTATGGCTTCCATAGCTCTAGCCATCCTATCGGTAGACTCATCACGATGACCCCTCTCCACCTCAGGAGGTAGTCTTTGCTCTCCTCCAGATCCCGAAGGAATATCATCTATACTCTTCACACTCCTTTGGCGACCTCCTCTAGGTCGACCTCTTCCGCGTTGATCCATTAGAATCTGTTACAATGAAACAAAGGTCTCATTAACAGATTGTCCCTTGTATCCAACAAAATCTCAATCTCGAAATGATTTAAGACTTGTCAGACGTCTTTAAAGCCATTGCTCTGATACCAACTGTGATAGCTCGAATTTCAACTCCCCAAAACCTGCACCGTCAGTGAGTTGGCGCTAAGGCCAAACTCGAATGAAGTATGTAGCATATCATTCGCACAACGAAAACAAAGCAGAACCATAATTAACTAATCAACATATACAAAATAAGGGGAAGTACTAATGCTTCCCATCAAAAGATCAAAATGACGGTTCTAATTCCATACAAATACCTATGGAAGAAGAACTGACGAGAACCACCGGTAAGGACCCTTCCTTACCGAAACATGGTTCACCAAAAAGAATTACCATCTGCGTTTAATTTAGTACATATTCTTTACATCAACCAAACAACTCTAATCTCTCAACCTGAGGTCAGACATATCAGGCCTAGCACACAGAAAACAATCCTCGGGGTGAATTTCTTCTAATTCCTTTCCCGAGGAATAATCAGAATCCTCTCTCTCTGATATCTCCGCTCCGTCTTCACCTGAACCTGTGACATTTAGTCGAGGAATGAGCTTCATCCAAGCTCAGTAGGGAAAAAATCATAGCATCGGTATCATAAACATCAAACATATATTTTATGGCTTAATGGAATTAAATCTAATCAAAATGTATGCATAGTTGTGAGCATCATGGCATGAAACACATATGCGATGCTTGTTTAGGATTTATAACGAATATTCACATTTTTGTCTCAACATATGAAAAGAAAACTTAAAAGTGCTTTACTTAATAAATTGCATGAGGAATTATAGCCTCGAGCCTCTGATGGAATACCCACCATCGTTGTTCACATGAACCATTTTCACTTATATCCAAGGTCCCATAGAGTTGGATACTTGGCCGAACATAGTTACCATTATATGATAGGAGTCATAAAGTCACACATAGCACAAAGGATGTATGGATTGGCCGCCGTACCGATCACAAATATCCTGCCGCGTCAGTCACGATTATACCGTCGCGTCCTGTCGGGTATTCACATAGAACCTTAAATCGAAGTGCATACTTATAGCTCACCGCCATGTAAAGTGATAATTATAGCATAGTTTAAAAGTTTGAATAACATATGAAGTTCACACACACATATATTGGGTTGAATCTCGAAAGATGTCATAAATCTCACACATTTCGAAAACATACTTATGCCCATGCCTTTTCAATTTGAAGTCATAAATGAAATTCACATGATTGGATCAAAGAATGCATTATGACATAGCACACATGCTAATGTAGTAAATGCACATGATATAAAGTTTTCCCTACCTCAAAATTTTAACCCACGCGCGCCTAATCTGTCGTTTGGGTTTGCTCTTCCTCACACAACACCAGGTCACCTAAGCATATCAAATTCATGATTCACACATTAGAACGATGCTAAACATACCTCGAAAGATTCCTCCAAAATCTCTCAATCAAAACACAACAAAATCTCGAATCTGGAAATTTCGATCGGTCGAACTCCCCAGAACATACACAACACTTCTCAGTTCAATCGAACGAATCACAAATTTGATCGATCGAAAATAATTTTGATCGGTCGAATCCCACAAAATCCAATTGACCATTTCACAGTTCGATCGAACGAATTCTAATTCGATCGATCGAAATCATATAATTCAATCGATCGAAAGTAATTTCGATCGGTCGAAACCTCTCAACAACTTTTATAAATCTCTGTTATATACGTTTCGATCGATCGAGTGTGAGCTTCAATTGATCGAAACACATTTCGTTCGATCGAACGAATTTCTTCAAACTTCGAATTCTGAGGTCTGAATTTCGATCAATCGAAGTAAATTTTGATCGGTCGAAATGAACAGATTTTATCTGTTCTTGAGTTTTCGCATTCATTCTCTTCTCTTTACCAAATCAAACCTCATTTCTTATGGTCCTTTGATCCTTAATTGAATAAAGCAACAATTAACACGATTTCATGATCTAACCTTAACTCCTACACCTTGATTTCCTCCGAATCCCCAATATTTGCTTCTAGATCGGACTAGGGTTTCACCGAGTGAACAGAGGTTTGTTCTTCTTCCAAACCTTTCGTCGTAAGCATCAAGAACGGATCGTTCTCACATTCAACTCGCATACAACACCCGATTCACCCACTCTCTCCTCTTAATTTCCTAGGATGAGTAATAAATAGGGTATTGAATGCAATTACAAATGAAGCATTGATTTCCTTTTATAACCAAGCCTAGGCTTAGGTACAAAACACTACACCAAGGTTGGGTGTATGAGGGTTCACTAACCCAAAACCTAGTCTACCTATACCAAATCTGTTTCGTCGGATTTGATCTATAGACATTACATAGTCCATAGGTATGGTTCTCAGCGTGCGGACTGTCAGGCACACGTACCGAGTTGTACAGTTCATGGTTTAAAATTTAAGGATGTTACAATGACGACCTTCAGGTAATGCTGCTGGTGGTGGGAGACCTCGAGCCCCTTCTTCTCCCGGCTTTGGAGCTGGTACTTCTCTTCCCGGTTCCACAGCCGATTCTTTTTCTGCCTCCACCCCAGGCACAACAACCGCCATCATCTCCAACTCAACCTTCTCATCCACCATTGCCGGCATAACAAACTCCCCGCATTCGCCTACACCTCTACCTCCATTTCCGCCGCTACCTCTTCCATTACCTCCTCACCAAGTGTGCAACCTCCTTGTCGACCGTCGACTAATAACCCACCACCACCATCACCCATTTACGATAAAAAAAGACAATGTATAGGAAAACGGTGTATAGGAAGACAGTGGAAAATAAGCATATTGAATAGAAGTATTTTGACGTAAGATAAGCATATCGAAAATAAAGCGCCAACAAGTGGAAAATATGTGACATGACAATGCTTCGTGAACGAAGCGACCATGCTTCGATAGAGAGGCGCTTGTGCCCCATACTACTCGAAGCGTTTGGGCTTTCATAGTATTGATTCATTGTGAAAATAAATATTTTGACGTCAGATGAGCATATCGAAAATGAAGCGCCGACGCGAAAAATACAATGTGACCCACCAACGCTTCGTGAACGAAGCAACCACGCTTCAATTTAGAGGCGCCTGTCCCTCCTACTACTCGAAACGTTTTCCCTTTTCATAATATTGATTCACTGTCCATCAGTGATAGCCCACTTTCCATCCTCCCCCATTATTTTTGGCTCTGTCCAGCATTAGTGGGCATCACACTCATATTCAATTTTATCATCCCCATTTATGATATATGAAGATATGTAAATGGGAAGCGACGTCACAGAAATGGGAAGAGGTGTCGCCTCAACTAAGAGGGGATGACACTTCAACTAAGACGCGATGACGCTTTAATTCAGATGCTATTGCGGTTTGACAACAAGACTCATTTACGATAAAGGCAGTGTAAAGAAAGACGATGTGAAGCAATAGAATTGATTTATAAACGAAATCTTTTATATGCAGATTAGTAAATCTTTTTTCTTCATAAAATGATGCTCCATGAGTAAAGGAAAATGTCAATCCACAGAAAACTGTTCACGAAAAGTTAGCATTGTATATGATTCCAGGTTGAGTTACAGACGCTTGACTTGCCTGGGATCCAATAGGCACAAGGGATTAAAAAGAAGTGTCAGCGCAGACGATCCAATTACGAAGCTTTAACGCTTTAAAAACTTAGCGTCGTCGCTTCCTTCACGACCACTGTCGCTTCTCGTATGTGGCATCATCGCCTCCCAATGATTTTCATGAAACATGAAAATCAATCCTTAAATCACCAAGAATGAATGTATAAAAAAATATCAATACATGAACAGATTACCATAGGCCAGCCACACGACAACAAATACAACATTGGTCAGATAGGCGCAGATGCAATGTATCAAAGCGACAACGCATCGAAAAGGACATGCCAATTAATCTAAGAGATGCGCTCACGCATCATATACGAAGCGATGGCAGTTCCTAAGCCAAGCAGTTACGATTTTCAAGAAATTTAGTCACTGTGACTCTGTGAGACTGCACGTTCCCTCGTCCCCTGTTCTGTTTGGCTCTGTTTGGCACTATCAACCATCATCCTGACCTTCAAAAGCGCGCAAGTTATGATTTTATGTCCCAACTGACCACAACCCTTACAATGGCGTCTCTTCTTTTGTGATTGTTCAAAACCAACCTCCACTCCAGACTTCATTCTGTCATTGTTACTTGGCCAACCTTTGGTGGCACATCATATTAGATCTCGCACTATAATATTAGCATATTCTTCTAATGAAAATCTTTCGCTAGGCTAAGAGGAGGCGCCCGGATAGGAAGCATTGCTAGTAGCTCTTTCATTATCCTCTTCCACTCTAATGACCTCTACACCTTCTAATAGTTTCATCATCCCTTTCAACGTGGATTCCACCAAGCGATTCGATTCTATCCCCAACTGAATTAACTTCAGTCCAGCTTTTCAAACCTTGCAAATTTTTTATCCTAGAGATAGAATTGGAATCCTCATTATCAGTCACCCCCAAACTTACAGTACGGTATCTAGCATCTTTCGTCCATCGAAGTAGAATATACTTAGAAGGAATTTAGTCTACCTCTTCCTTGAAGTAAATATTGAAGATGTGAGAATACAACAAACCCTCTATCTCGAAGTGCTTGCAATCACAAGAAGCCGTGGCATCTCCACATTCGAAACAAACTTTAAATTTTTTACCACTATCCTCCATGCCATCCTCACCACGTGTACAAACTTGGTATACAATAACTGCCCTGGCTTCCTCATCGAGCATCTTTTTGGACTTAAAAGAGCAAACTTTCAAAACTCAGAGTGGAATCTATTGAACATGGTTCTCATATACATAGCAGCGGCATGCTTCTCGATTAAATTTTGGAATAAGAGCACCGGTGTCGTAGACATTGAGATGAGATCCTCCTTATTTTCTTTATCGCGACGAGATAGGACGACAAGATCGTATTACTTGAAAATTTTTGTCAAACTTGTCTGAGAATAGACATAGGTATCGAAGAAAGAATTTATACTATTTCTGCGTTGCGTAGTGGTCATGCTGGCCCAAAAGGTATCACTCAAGTAGCATGGAATCCATTTCCTTTTGAGAGCGTACATCTGTTTCAACCACTGGTTGTCTTGCAATTGAAACTCCTCAACAAGTTCTATCCATCTCCTTTCGAAATTATCAACCGTTGAACTGAACTTGCACTGATTGTACTTTCTCCCAAAATTCTCAAACTTTACCTTCAGCTGAGTGGTTCAATTCATTCCTCTCTATATGCCATACGCAGAGGCGATGCATGGTCCCCGAAAGAACTTCAAAGATGGCCTTACTCATCTCGTTGTATTGATCTGTGATGATTGTATTAGTTTTTTATGACCCATGCACTTCATCCACGTGTTAAACTACCAAACGAATGTCTCCTCCATCTCATCTACGAGCAATGCACATCCAAAAAGCGTCATCTGCCAATGATGGTTGACCCCCTTGAATGGGGCGAACGGTAGCATCAATTTGTTTGTGTTGTAAGTGGTATCGAATACTACCATATCGCCGAACTATTGATACGCCATTCGTGAGCTGTGATCAACCCAAAATATACTACGCATATGATATTCTTTATCTAGTTCGGCTTCAAAGAGCAAACCATCTCCTTTATTATGCCTATCAATGAAGGTCTTGATCATGGTCGCGCACATCGGATCAATGTTATTCTCATTTCTTATCTTCTTTAGGTAATCCTGAGTTTGTTGAGGGTTTACCGTCACACCAACCTCTCCTTCCAAACTCGACAAAACAACAAAAATTTTTTAAGGAGAAATTATGCCATCAAATGCTCCTATCAACGATTTACTTACCCCGTTTAACTTATTATGTGATTGTAGTTCCTTCACCTTCGTAGGTGAATGCAACAGATGATTATGCGGTTCTCTAAATTTCATAACTTCCCACAACTTTTGCTCGTCGATCCTAATCTTCAACCTTGCCTCATGTCTGCATCAGTTATCTCTTGAATATTTTATATTGGCGTGTAATTTGCGCTTATCAAGTTGCTTGAACCCTTCGAACGAATAAACATATTTTCTCTTTGTAATCTCCCCCTTTGCGGATTTGTAGGTGTTACTTTTCCTAACGCTGAAACCAACTTTCTTCGTGTATAAATTATAAAAATTATATGCCTCGTCTTCAAATTGGAATTTCAAGCCAATAAGTGGCTTCCATTCCTTGTTCGTATTCTCAGCACCTCCACAAAAATCCAACATTTCGATATCCCTATCACCACCAAGTGGAACTTGTACCAAAGAAACTGTCTCTGGGGGAAGGTTTAAATCAACACCACCTATATTGAATCCTCCAAGCAAGTCCATTACAGGCCCTGCCCTGCATTAGACTAAATACGGGTTAATAAGGAAATAGATTCACAAGGAAGCAAGTGATGGCGCTCTCATACAAAGCTCCAGCGCTTCAATATAGAAGCGATGGCGCTTCTAAAAAGTTGCGTCGTCGCTTCCTATCGCTTGAAATAAGAAGCGTGTGCTTATATATTTTTGAATGCTTATAATTTTTTTTATCTTTAACCTATAAATAAGTGAAGAGATTCAGGAAACTCTGAGCAGATGAGGAAACTGTTCCACAAGGAAGCGATGACGCGGCCATATAAAGCGTCGACGCTTCAATATGGAAGCATTGACATTTCTCAATCTTTGTATCATCGCTTATAACTCGTAAGGAAGCGATGACGCTTCTCAATAGTTGCATCGTCGCTTATAACTCGTAGGGAAGTGATGACGCCCATACAAAGCGTTGGCACTTCAATATGGAAGATTAGCGCTTCTCAATCGTTGCGCCGTCACTTGTAACTCGTAGGGAAGCGATGTTGTCGCTTATAACTCGTAGGGAAGTGATGATGCGCCTATACAAAGCACCGACGCTTCAATATGGAAGATTGGTGCTTCTCAATTGTTGTGCCGTAGCTGACTCATAGGGAAGCGATGGCGTCGCTTATAACTCGTAGGGAAGCAATGGCGCTTCTCAATCGTTACGCCGTCACTTATAACTTATAGGGAAGCGATGACGCGCCTATACAAAGCGTCGGTGCTTCAATCTGGAAGATTGGCGCTTCTCAATCTTTGTGTCGTAACTTGTAACTCATAGGGAAGCGATGTTGTCGCTTACAACTCGTAGGGAAGCGATGGCGCTTCTCAATCGTTGCATCATTGCTTGTAACTCGTAGGGAAGCGATGACGCTTATCAATAGTTGCGTCGTCTTTTCCTATCGCTCATGTGCTTATATATTTGAGATCACTACTAATTTTTTTTATCTCTATCCTGTAAATAAGTGAAGAGATCCATCAACTATACGCAAATGAGGAAACCGATTCACATACGAAGTGTCGAGTCTCGGGAAGAAGCGACGACGCATCTAATGCCATATGTATATAAATGTTTTGTAAGCTGAAAATAATACACAGGGAAAAAAAATACGTGGCTCAAATGTCAATCTTCTGGGCTTCTATACAGTACGTGCTCTAGAAAAAATAGCAAGTTATCTCTTTTGCGCTTTTATCCAGTACGTGTTCTAGAAAAATAGAGAAACTTGTCTCTTCTGCGAGTCTTTATGTCTCTTCTGCACTTCTATTCAGTACGTGTTCTAGGAAAAAGAAGAAACTTGTCTCTTCTGCGCTTTTATATCTCTTCTGCGCTTCTATATGCCTCTTCTGCGCTTCTATTCAGTATGCTCCTCCAGGAAAAAAGAGAAAGTTATCTCTTTGCGCTTCTATCCAATCAGAGCTCCATGAAAAATGAGAAAGTTGTAAGCGGAAGAGAGGAAATAAAACAATAGAGAGAATGAATCTGAATAAGGAGGGTAAAAGAATGAACCTTTACCAAAATTTGAATTGGTTTACTGCCATTACAGTCAACAAGACCTAGCCCTTGGGAACAACGCTTCCTTCCTCCCTCCGTCAGGTATAGCCCTACCCCCTACTTTACCTAGCACTGACACTGACAAACCCCCGCTGTGGCTAACCCGAGTTAGGGAAAAATCACTTTCCACGTGTTCGCTTTCCATTGGGAAGCGTAGAGAAATCTCTACTCCCGAGCGCATTTTCCCTTTTCCTATATATATATATATATATATATATATATATATATATATTCTGTTGGGCACTTTACGAGCCCTCAATGCTTGTGATTTAGGAGATTGCGCTTTATTTTGTAGGTATCGTCTCCGGGGGTAGAACGGATATTGAAGGTCCTAGATGACCTGGATAGATTCAAAGAGTTGCCCATGAGAGTGTCTACATGGAAGGTGACTTAGGGACTAAGTCTAGGGAAAAGGAAAGTGTTTTCTTTTTGGATTCCACCAAAACCGAATCAGAGCATTGTGTGTGTGGAAACTGGCAGATGGATTGGAGACTCGAACTGCCATTCAGTATGTTGATAAAGGTGACGTTGTACTTGGAATCACAGTATAACAATCGATTTTGCAACTGAGAGGGGAGGGCATTAAGGGATTGAATCTTTGCTCTAGTAGTGATGCTCTTAAGCGTGTAGAGTTGAGGCCAGGGGTTCAAATCTCATGCTTACCTAGTTACCTACGAAAAAAAAGAGGTAGAATGGGTCATCGTCCTGCCCGCGTAGTTTCCTTTTTACCTTTTCTTTCAATATTTTTGGGGATGCTAGTATCCCTCCACCAAATACTGAATATCCCATTTAGGTACAACTGAAAATCATTGACTGCTTTGAGTGTTAACGTTGCTGGTGGTGTTGATGGAGCTAGTGGTGGTGCTGATGGTAGTTCTGGTATGGATCTAAGCGAATATTATTAAGAATAGAGGGATTTTAGTGGGCATTGGTGTTACCATTTTACTTGTTTTGTGTTTCTCTTTTTTCTCAATTGGCCATATATGATAGCCGCATTTTTTTTGTGTGCTAGCCACTTGCATTTTTTGCATCGAATCCGTTACTGTCTCTCCAAGCACAATTGGGGGTGATCAATGGACTAGGCTTGAGCCCTGCTCGGCTTGACCCAATTAGTAAACTATCCGGGTATGAGAATCAAGTAACCAGCCAACTATTGTCTATATGGGTTTCAATGAGCTAGGGTAGGCCTTAAACGGGCCATTTTAATTGGGATTTTGGAACTAGCCCGTATTCTGCCCAATTACTAATCGAACTGGGGTGGGACAAGTCATTAGCCGCCTGAAAATTTGTATATAATTTATATAAAAATTATCTCAAATGAATGGGTCAGGCCAAACATAAATGAACCAATTTTTTATCGGACTTATGGAACTAGCTAATACTCGGTCAATTTACTAATCGGGCTGGGATGGGCCGAGCCAGGCTCAAGCCTTGTCTGTTGAGACCCCTAATTGTGTTTGGAGAGACAGAAACGGATTCAAGCTCGGTGAACCGTCGATGCAAAAACGCGAGTGGCAAAGATATAAAAAAAGGTGGCTACCAATAAAAAAAAATATACAATAATTAAGTTAGTAGGATATATCATATATGACGAGTTGAGAAAAAAGAGAAGCACCGAGTAGAAAATATGGAAACAAAAAAATGTACAAAAACAAGTAAAACGCTAACACCAACTGTAATAGCCCGAAAAATCGCGCTAAACTATGACCTTGGGATCCGTGCCCGATTGGTCACAAGTTTGACCAATCAGGAGATCATGAGTTAGCATAGAATGTGATGAACGGATGAGATGTGATAGTTTGAGTGATTATGTAGTGTGTGATGTAAATGAGAAGTCACTTACACCTACTGCGGTGTATGTGCTCAACACACAAAGAGGGAGATAGATAAAAGGGTTTAATAATCCTAGATGTGTATTTTGGTTGTTGAAGGAGAGTAAAGAAGAGAGAGAAAGAGAGAGAAGTAAGAGAGGAGTTATTGCAACTAATTGGAGGGGGGATTCAAGAGATAAAAGCCGGATTCAACGCGATTTGGATCTGTTAGAGCCAAAGCTGGAAACCCTAGCCTTCCAACTAATTGATTGAAATCAACTTGAGATCTATTCAAGGTAAAATTTTTGTAAATAAAATACATAGATTATAAGGGTTAAGTTGTGATTGAATGTGGGTTAAATCATAGGATAATGGCTTAGAAAAAATAGAGGAAAAAGTATGAAAGAAGATTGGGAAGAACAGCTCGAAAGGGGCTGAATCTGACAATTTCGATTAATCGAAATTGGGTTTCGATTAATCGAAATTGGCCAGGAAGTTGAAAGGTCAGAGGACCCCGATTTTGATTAATCGAATTTGATTTCGATTAATCGACTTTGGATTTCGATTAATCGATTTGGGGATCGATTAATCGGAAACCTCGATGGACCCCGGGGTTGGAGAAATGACTTGAGGAAAAATCGACTAATCGAAATGGGATTTGATTAATCGATTTAGTTTTCGATGTCGATTTGGGATCGATTAATCAACTTAACTTCATTGTTGAGCGAAAGTCGACTTTGCGAAAAGAAGAATTTGATTAATCGAAATTGGATTCGATGTCGAATGAAAACTTCATTATTGAGCGAGGGTCGACTTTGCGAAAAGGAGAATTTCGATTAATCGTAATTGGATTCGATGAATCGAATGAAAACTTCATTTATTGCGAGAATCGACTTTGCGAAAAGGAGAATTTGATTAATCGAAATTACTTGATTGTCGATATTGACCTTCGATTAATCGATTTTGGAAATCGATTAATCGAATCTCGATGTCGATTTTGGAGTGGGTTTGACTTTAAGATTCTTGGAGGGTCTTATACCTTCTTTATTGCATCCTTTGTGATGTGTTTCACCCGTTATGTGGTACCATAGGTGGTACGTGTGGACTAGTGCACAAGGAGCCACGTGGGACCTTGATGCATTGATCAAATGAAGACTTGAGGTAGGGAACACCTTGAACATGTACTTTATTTTACAAGAGCATGTATGTAGTGATATAGATTTCCATTCAAATGTTTAATTGCTTAAGAATTGTTAAAAGTGTGTGTGCGTATGACATCCATAAGAGAAATTCTAATAAGCCATCCCCAGAGATGAGAGCATCAGGTGTGATGCAAGTAAATGGATACATCCCAGGGATGTATCCAAGGATTGAATCATGTTTGATAGGGCCTAACTGATATAAGATAGCACATTTACACGGTGAATAACTATATGTAAGGCACCGATATTTTTGTTTTTTGAGGTTTGATAGGGTACCCCACCGACGTGGCGGGATATCCATGACTGACACGGCAGGATATCCGTGACCGATACGGCGGCGAAACCGTAGGCCAGTGCGGAGGCTTATCCGTACATAGTAAGCACACCCCAGGGGTGTTGATTGAGACAAGTGAAACCCCGCCACCAATCCCCAGGGGAAAGGGGCTTGGGTACTATTTGTATTCCCAGGGAATACGGTTAAAACTGTCTATATAGATGACGATGATGGGTATCTCATCGGGGCTCGATGCTATATTGCTCGGGGATTATTTAAGTCGAAAGTTTAAGTTTTGCTTTAGGCCTTTTCAGCATCATTCATGAGTAAATGAAAACATATGTAATCAACAGTAAAACGAAATGCTTTCTAACTGTTTCATCAATAATTGCATAGACACATCATGCATGGCATATCATGGAATATATGTGAGTCATAATTTATATGTTCAACTGTGTTTGTTCCCTATTGAGCTAGGATGTAGCTCACCCTATAGACTATACGTCCGCAGTCCACTACTAGCACCGCCGAGGCTTCAGGAGACGCCTGATCGTGAGTGGGACCACGGCGGTGACGAGTTAGAGCCACCTCCAGAGGACTTCTTCTAGAGGACTCCGTTGTGCCACTTTGAGAGATTCTTGGAGAGGTTTTTGTACGGCTTGGTATGTCAAGCCTTTATTTTGTTTAAAATCATGTCTATGAGGAGTTGGGATTTCTCTTTTGGGACGAACCATCCGTGATGATTGCTATCATCGATGGTTCAGATCGGTTCTCCATTCATACAGAGGTATGAGGGTAGAACTGTCTTTTGGGGAGTTAATTAATATAGATTTAAATTCCGAAAGTTCGTTTATTTTACTTTTGATGCTTGATATACCAGTGTTCCGTGCTTGGCTAAAGGGCACGGTCAAGATGATCATGCTGATGGCACAGGTTTCGGGGTGCCAAATTCCGGGCTGTCACAGTTGGTATCAAAGCTATTTTCTTTTAGCAATTCTGACAAGGGTTCTTTCGTCAGAACATAGGGGTTTCTGCTAACAAAACTTTAGTTTCAAATGTGGCCGCAAATGTCATCTAGAGGAAGAGGCCGACCAAGGGGAGGCCAGCAGAGGAGTCTACGTAGTGGAGATGGTTACATCTCTCCTACAAATAGAGTGCCTTTAGGAGGTACTGAGACCCCAGGGGGCAGTAGTAGTAGACAACGGGATGAAGAAGATCGAGATCAGCAAGATCAAGATCTAAGAGAACAAGAAAGATTGAGAGAAAGACAAGAGGACAGAGAAGAGCGACAAAGGATGATGCACACTATGGAGACTATGGCAGCTGCCATGGCACAACAAGCCGCATCCTTTGCAGCTCATCTCATCGAAGACGGCAGCCACCTACACCACTGGGACCTGCGTTACTGTGCCCTCATCCTTTGCGAGTTTAGGAGGATGAGACCTCCTTCATTTTCCGTGCACACAATGGCCGCTGAGAACTGGTTGATGGAGATGGAGAAAGTCTTTAGCGTGCTGACGTGCACGGAAGATGAGAGTGTGAGATGGGCAGCTTACATGTTGGATGGGGAGGCTGGACCTTGGTGGAAGTCCGTGAAACGGACTCGGGCTCAGGAGACCCCAGAGTTGCCTTGGACTTGGGAGGAGTTTGTTGAGGAGTTCAACAAACAATATTTTCCGGAAGTGGTGAGGAACCAGCGTGAGATACAATTTTTACAATTAGTGCAAGGGAGAATGACAGTGAGGGAATATGGGGTAGAGTTTCTGCGACTTGCCCGTTTTGCTCCGGATTACGTCGCTACTGAAGTGATGAAGTCCAAGAGGTTTCAGCAAGGTTTGAAGCCTGAGGTTAGAGGAGGCGTAGCTCCATTTCAACTAAGGACTTATGAAGAGGTCATGAGTAAAGCACTGGTGGTTGAAGAGGAGAATACAAATAGATATCGACAGAGAGAGCAGCAGAGAGGAGGAAATGAACAAGGAAGGTCGGGGCACTACGAACCGGTGAACAAAAAGCCGAGGTTCATGGCCCAAAATCAGAGACCATAGTTTCAAGGGGGTTTCGGAAGACCGGCGCAACAGCAACAACAACACCAACAGAGGTTTCCATTACTTGCGTCGGGGAGACCTATTCGCTATGAGAGCCCTGCCATGTCTACTGGCGCCACTATCACACAGGGTTCTCGTACTGTTTCTTCCGCACCTCGGGAGACTTGCGCAAAGTGTGGCAAGCCTCATAGGACGGTGGACTGTAGATCGGGAACTAGGGGTTGTTTCCGATGTGGCAAGGTGGGCCACTTAATCAAGGATTGCCCCGAGACGGATAAGAGAAAGACGGTTTCAGTTGCAGCACCACGACCAATTCAAGCAAGGAAACCGATCGTCCAGGGGAGAGCCTATGCAGTCACTGCTCAGGAAGCAGGGAACGTGCATGACGTCATCCAAGGTGAGATTTTTATTTTAATTAAAGAAAATTTCCATTTCATTAAAATCTTAGATAGAGAAGGAGCATGCATTAGAAATTATATAGATTCTTTTCCCAATACAAAAAGCTGTATGTGAATTAAGAGTGTAAATTGATGTGTAAATTATTGTATGTATGTATGTATACTATAGGTACTCTAAATATATATGAAAAAGGATGCTTCGGTGGATATGACGCTCGAGTGTTGATAGACCCCGGGTCTACCCACTCATTCGTTACTCCACGTTTCGCTAAGAAGATGAAGATTGTTCCAGAGACGTTGGATTTCGTCCTATCTGTGTCTATTCCGACTGGAGAGTTAGTAGACACGGAGTTAGCTTGCAAATCCATCATAGTAGCAGTTCGAGACTTAGAGGTGCATGAACTAGAAGCAAAGTTGATACTGTTAGACATGCAAGGGTTTGATGTGATCCTTGGCATGGACTGGTTGGCGCAGCATTGTGCAACCGTTGATTGCAAGAACAAGGTAGTTATTTTCAGACCCAACACAAGAAGATCATTTCGGTTTCAAGGAGTGAGGTCGTCATCTGTGCCACTGATCTCAGCAGTAAGGGCCGAGAAAATGATAAAAAAGGGTTGCAGTGGATACTTGGCTTTCTTAAAGGAGGACAAGGAAGAAAAGAACGTCATTTCTGAGATAACAGTTGTGCGAGACTTCGCCGACGTGTTTCCAGAAGAATTGCCTGGATTACCTCTAGAAAGAGAAGTAGAATTCGCCATTGACTTAGCACCAGGAACGGAGCCTATTTCAAAAGCACCTTATAGAATGGCTCCCGCTGAGTTAAAGGAGTTGAAAGAACAACTACAAGAACTTATGGATAAGGGGTTTGTTAGACCGAGCGTGTCTCCATGGGGAGCACCGGTCTTGTTTGTCAAGAAGAAGGATGGGTCAATGCGGCTATGCATTGACTATCGACAATTGAACAAACTCACTGTGAAGAACCGCTACCCTTTGCCTAGAATAGACGATCTATTCGACCAACTGCAAGGAGCAAGGTATTTTTCTAAGATCGACCTGAGATCTGGGTATCATCAGTTGCGAGTCAAAGCTGAGGACATTCAGAAGACAGCTTTCCGGACACGGTATGGACACTATGAATTCCTTGTGATGCCGTTTGGATTAATGAATGCTCCGGCGTCGTTTATGGATCTGATGAACCGAGTGTTTAAACCACACTTGGACTCCTGCGTCGTAGTGTTTGTTGATGATATACTGATATACTCCAAATCCAAGACGGAACACGAAGAACATTTGAGGATTGCTCTACAGACGCTACGTGAACACCAATTGTACGCCAAACTCAGCAAGTGCGAGTTTTGGTTGGAAGAAGTTAGCTTTTGGGGACATGACGTCACAATGCACGGAGTCACGGTAGATCCACCTAAGATAGAAGCAGTAGGTAAATGGGAGCAACCAAAGACAGTGACCGATGTCCGAAGTTTTCTGGGCTTAGCAGGCTATTATCGACGTTTCGTTGAGGGGTTTTCAAAGATATCGGGACCTCTCACAAAGCTGACACGAAAAGATTCAAGGTTTGAGTGGAGTGAGGCATGCGAGAAGAGCTTTCAAGAACTCAAAACGAGACTCACTTCGGCTCCAGTATTAGCGATTCCTTCAGGCAGTGGAGGATACGCCGTGTACAGCGACGCATCATACAATGGCCTTGGTTGTATGCTCAACCAACACAAGAAGGTGATAGCTTACGGATCAAGACAGTTGAAAGAACACGAGAAAAATTACCCGACTCATGACTTGGAACTGGCGGCGTCATTTTTTTAAGATTTGGAGACATTACTTGTATGGTGAGACTTTTGAAATTTTCACCGATCATAAGAGCCTCCGATATCTCTTTACACAGAAAGAGCTCAACATGAGACAGCGCAGGTGGATGGAATTCCTCAAGGATTACGATTGCTCCATACAATACCATCCAGGTAAGGCGAATGTAGTAGCCGATGCTCTGAGTCGGAAGGGTTCAGCTCAGTTAGCTTCTTTGATTTTGGGTATGCACCGATGGAAATTATTGGAAGATCTGGCATTCTACGATGCGAACATTGAGTCAAAGGACACTGGATCCTTTTTGGCTAACATATCAGTAAAGCCAGTGATATTTGAGCATATCCACGATCTACAGATGAAAGATCCGACATTAACAAAGATTCATCAAGACGTGAGTGAAGGCATCAGATCGGACTTCTCAGTAAAAGAAGATGGTTCCTTATTGTTTAAAGGCCGTCTATGCATTCCGGACAATGCCGACCTAAGACGAACGATTCTTGATGAGGCCCATAAGTCAAATTATGCTATCCACCCTGGTAGCACCAAAATGTACCAAGATTTGAAAAAGAACTACTGGTGGAGAGGACTGAAACAGGACGTGGCCGAGTATGTGCCACGATGTTTGACTTGTCAACAAGTGAAGGTTGATCATAGACATCCTGCTGGACTATTGCAACCTTTACCAATACCAGAATGGAAGTGGGGATCGATCTCAATGGATTTCATTGTTGGATTACCCCGTACTGCCAAGAGACACAATGCTATTTGGGTCGTCGTAGACCGATTGACCAAATCAGCGCACTTTTTACCGTACAATACTACGTATACAGCAGGAAGACTGGCAGACTTATACATGAAGGAGATTGTAAGATTACATGGTATTCCAAGCAGCATAGTTTCAGATCGTGATCCACTATATACGTCCAAGTTTTGGAAGAAATTTCAAGAAGGAATGGGAACACGACTAGACTTTAGTTCAGCTTTCCATCCTCAAACTGATGGGCAGACAGAGCGAGTGAACCAAGTAATAGAAGACATGCTTAGGGCATGCATGCTTGATATGCAAGGATACTGGGATGAGTATCTACCGATGCTCGAGTTCGCATACAACAACAGTTTCCAAACGAGCATTGGCATGGCACCGTATGAAGCTCTGTATGGACGACGATGCAAGTCACCTCTAAATTGGGAGGAAACAGGTGAGAAATTTGTGTTAGGACCAAAGCTACTTGAAGATAACGCTACCGTCGTTCGAATAATTAGAGAAAGGTTGAAGACAGCACAGAGTAGACAGAAAAGTTACGCCGATATGAAGCGGACTAGTGTTGACTACAAAGTGGGCGAGCATGTGTTTGTGAAAGTGTCACCTATGAAAGGTGTAATGAGATTTGGCAAGAGAGGGAAGTTAAGTCCACGTTATGTTGGACCATTTGAAATTTTGGGACGCGTAGGTGAAGTTGCATATCGCGTTGGTTTACCACCGCTATTTGATCGAGTGCATAACATTTTCCACATATCGATGCTCAGAAAGTACGTGAATGATCCGTCTCATGTGTTGGGAAAGCAACCTATAGAGATGTGTGAGGACATGAGCATGATAGAGGAACCAGTGGAGATCTTGGATCGAAAAGAACAAGTACTGCACACTAAAGTGATCCCCTTAGTGCTAGTTCGGTGGAACAATCATCCAAAAGAAGAGGCTACTTGGGAACGAGAGGCCGATGTGAAAGAACAATATCCAGCCTTGTTTCCAACGACGTGAGAATTCAATGTAAACCACAAACATATTTGTGAAATCTCCACCATACTTATAATCCAATGGAAATTTGATCCAATCTGTCATAAATTGTTAAAAGTAGTAAAAGAACCAAAGAAATTGACAATCTACACAATTTGGGCAAAACCGATTAATCGAATTTCAAATCGATTAATCGATTTGGAATTTTGATTAATCGATTTTGTTCGATTAGTCGACTGGCATGTGCCAGTGACTGGAAATGAGAATGAGAGTTAGAATATACATAGAAGACAAATTTCGATTGATCGAATTGGAATCTCGATTAATCGATTGGGGATCGACTAATCGAATTTGATTTCGATTAAGGAGGTCATGACCCGTATGACCAACGGCAAGAAGGGGTCGGGATCATCGATTAAGAGGGTTGACCTTCCACCCTACATGTGGATGCTTGATTCCATAATCAAGTGCAACCTCTACCCGATGCGCCACGACACCGAGCGCGTGGACAAAGTGCAACATGCACTTTACGCGGCCTTCTGTGGCCGGTGGTTCGACGCCACAATGGTCATCCTAGAAGGAATGAAATACATCAAGGGCAAGTTTATGAACGGCAACATGCGGCCCAAGGAGAAGATGCCGTATGCTCGGCTCATCTCGAGCATGTTGGAGTGCTACTCCGACGAGCCCTCCTACACCATCTCACCTCACGAGGTGAGGGCTACGGATCGCGTGAAGACGTTTACAAAGTCTTCATGGACCCGTAGCTACAACCTTCTAAAGCGGACCCTACCAGCTCCGGGTCCCGCTCCGCCCAAAGAACAGCAAAGCAGCAGTAGCACCGCCACCACCCCCACCACCTCAGCAGGACCCACCCGTGGGTGGGGCACACCCTATTCCCGTAGAGCCATCCGTGGAGAGGGTTCCCTCCCACACCGCAGCCTCACCGATGCCACCTACCCACTCCGCGCCCGTGACACCCACCTCATCCTACCGTCGGCGCGCCGTTTCATCTGGGCCGACCATCGAGGAGGTGTTGGCCCGTATGGAGGCCAACAACGAGAGGATGAACCGGAGGATAGACTTCCTCCTATTTCACACCCTCCGCCACATCTACCCGACCGACTACCGCCGCTACCTCGCCCAGGAGGAGGAGTGGACGGCCGGACGCACCGCCTTCCATCGAGGACCCGTCTTCCATCCCACCACAGACGCGGCTCCTTCCACATCCACATCTGCTCCGCCGACAGAGCGCGCGCAAGCATGACCGACCACCCGGCCAACACGTCCCCCATGGCAGAGCCGGCTCAGTGAGACCCACCAGCCACTGTAGCACCGGACCAGCCTGGCGAGGGGACTGCATGAGTCTTTTCTTTATTTTTGTATCAGTCATGTATTGTGTACATGTATATCTTGTATGCCACTTTATTGGCACTGTGTAAAATTTTTGATATTAATGGAAAAGCTTAATTTTTGTGTTAATTGTTTGCCTTCGTCAAAATTTTTTTTGAGTTCCATGCATGTGATTGTGTCTACTTAAATACGTCTGAGTCAACTGGACCACCTCCCCTGAGAGTGTGGGGGGGGGGAAGCGAGAGAGACCCAGTCAGACAAACCTTGGGTTATTTTCGAGGACGAAAATTCCCAAGGTGGGGAGGATGTAATAGCCCGAAAAATCACGCTAAACTATGACCTTGGGATCCGTGCCCGATTGGTCACAAGTTTGACCAATCAGGAGATCATGAGTTAGCATAGAATGTGATGAACGGACGAGATGTGATAGTTTGAGTGATTATGTAGTGTGTGATGTAAATGAGAAGTCACTTACACCTACTGCGGTGTATGTGCTCAACACACAAAGAGGGAGATAGATAAAAGGGTTTAATAACCCTAGATGTGTATTTTGGTTGTTGAAGGAGAGTAAAGAAGAGAGAGAAAGAGAGAGAAGTAAGAGAGGAGTTATTGCAACTAATTGGAGGGGGGATTCAAGAGATAAAAGCCGGATTCAACGCGATTTGGATCTGTTAGAGCCAAAGCTGGAAACCCTAGCCTTCCAACTAATTGATTGAAATCAACTTGAGATCTATTCAAGGTAAAATTTTTGTAAATAAAATGCATAGATTATAGGGGTTAAGTTGTGATTGAATGTGGGTTAAATCATGGATAATGGCTTAGAAAAATAGAGGAAAAGTATGGAAGAAGATGAAGGGGAAGAAATTTGAATCTGACAATTTCGATTAATCGAAATTGGGTTTCGATTAATCGAAATTGGCCAGGAAGTTGAAAGGTCAGAGGACCCCGATTTCGATTAATCGAATTTGATTTCGATTAATCGACTTTGGATTTCGATTAATCGATTTGGGGATCGATTAATCGACTGAGAACCTCCAGTGGACCCCAGGGGTTGGAGGAAATGACTTAAGGAAAAATCGACTAATCGAAATGGGATTTCGATTAATCGATTTGGGATCGATTAATCAACTTGTGAAACTCGACTGTTCGAACTGAGGGTCGACTTTGCGAAAAGAAGAATTTCGATTAATCGAAATTGGATTCGATTAATCGAATGAAAACTCGACTGTTCGAACTGAGGATCGACTTTGCGAAAAGGAGAATTTCGATTAATCGAAATTGGATTCGATTAATCGAATGAAAACTCGACTGTTCGAACTGAGAATCGACTTTGCGAAAAGGAGAATTTCGATTAATCGAAATTACTTTGATTAATCGATATTGACCTTCGATTAATCGATTTTGGAATTCGATTAATCGACTGAGATAGATTATGTTGACTTTTGGGTTTGACTTTAAGATTCTTGGAGGGTCTTATACCTTCTTTATTGCATCCTTTGTGATGTGTTTCACCCGTTATGTGGTACCATAGGTGGTACGTGTGGACTAGTGCACAAGGAGCCACATGGGACCTTGATGCATTGATCAAATGAAGACTTGAGGTAGGGAACACCTTGAACATGTACTTTATTTTACAAGAGCATGTATGTAGTGATATAGATTTCCATTCAAATGTTTAATTGCTTAAGAATTGCGAAAAGTGTGTGCGTATGACATCCATAAGAGAAATTCTAATAAGCCATCCCCAGGGGATGAAGTAAAGAGATGAGAGCATCAGGTGTGATGCAAGTAAATGGATACATCCCAGGGATGTATCCAAGGATTGAATCATGTTTGATAGGGCCTAACTGATATAAGATAGCACATTTACACGGTGAATAACTATATGTAAGGCACCGATATTTTTGTTATTTGAGGTTTGATAGGGTACCCCACCGACGTGGCGGGATATCCATGACTGACACGGCAGGATATCCGTGACCGATACGGCGGCGAAACCGTAGGCCAGTGCGGAGGCTTATCCGTACATAGTAAGCACACCCCAGGGGTGTTGATTGAGACAAGTGAAACCCCGCCACCAATCCCCAGGGGAAAGGGGCTTGGGTACTATTTGTATTCCCAGGGAATACGGTTAAAACTGTCTATATAGATGACGATAATGGGTATCATATCGGGGCTCGATGCTATATTGCTCGGGGATTATTTAAGTTGAAAGTTTAAGTTTTGCTTTAGGCCTTTTCAGCATCATTCATGAGTAAATGAAAACATATGTAATCAACAGTAAAACGAAATGCTTTCTAACTGTTTCATCAATAATTGCATAGACACATCATGCATGGCATATCATGGAATATATGTGAGTCATAATTTATATGTTCAACTGTGTTTGTTCCCTATTGAGCTAGGATGTAGCTCACCCTATAGACTATACGTCGCAGGTCCACTACTAGCAGCTGCCGAGGCTTCAGGAGACGCTGATTCCGGCGAGTCGGACCTCGCGGTCGGTGACGAGTTGGAGCCACCTCCAGAGGACTTCTTCTAGAGGACTCCGTTGTGCCACTTTGAGAGATTCTTGGAGAGGTTTTTGTACGGCTTGGTATGTCAAGCCTTTATTTTGTTTAAAATCATGTATATGAGGAGTTGGGATTTCTCTTTTGGGACGAACCATCCGTGATGATTGCTATCATCGATGGTTCGGATCGGTTCTCCATTCATACAGAGGTATGAGGGTAGAACTGTCTTTTGGGGAGTTAATTAATATAGATTTAAATTCCGAAAGTTCGTTTATTTTAATTTTGATGCTTGATATACCAGTGTTCCGTGCTTAGCTAAAGGGCACGGTCAAGATGATCGTGCTGATGGCACGAGTTTCGGGGTGCCGAAATCCGGGCTGTCACACCAACACCTTGTGACTAAAGTTCCTTTAATCTGTGTACCATCGATGCAAAAATGCGAGTGACAAACACACCCAAAAAAAACGTGGCTACCAACAAACAAAAAAATACAATAATTAAGTTAGTGGGGTATATCATATACAAGATCACCTCAACACTTTTGCATGGTCTTACGAGGATATACTTGGATTGGACCCAAGCTTAGTAAAACATCGTTTGGTCCTGGAACCCGATGCGAAACCCGTCAAGCAGAAATTCAGAAGAATTCATTCCCAAACGGCGCATAAGTCAAAGAGGAAGTTGACAAACCATACAAAGCTAAATTCATTCGAGTCGTTCTCTACCCTAAGTGGATTGGAAACATTGTGCCTGTCACCAAGAAGGATGGCAGGGTACGGGTATGCATCGATTTCTAAAACCTCAATAAGGCATGCCCAAAAGATGACTTCCCACTCTCACACATCGACACTTTGGTCGACAACACTGTCGGACACGAGATATTGTCCTTTATGGATGGTATCTTCGGATATAATCAGATTAGACTAGAAGAATCGGACCAAGGGCTCACGCTATATTGCTCTTGAGATTACTTAAGTTGAAAGTTTAAGTTTTGTTTTAGGCCTTTTCAAAGATCATTCATGAGTAAAATGAAGCAATACGTTATCTTTCATGACATAATGCATAAGTCTGTCAAAGTCTATGTCAATGACATACTAGTGAAGTCTCAAATGCGAGCAGGACATGCTGAAGCACTATGACTGGTGTTGCAAAGGTCCGAGGGATATCAATTGAAGATGAATCCAAAGCGTATTTGGAGTAACCTCTGGAAAACTATTGGGATTTATAGTCAACAAGCGAGGAATCGAAGTCGACCCGGTAAAGGTCAGAGCCATTTTCGAGATGTCACCTCCCAGCAACATCAAAGAACTATGAGGCTTGATAGGAAGATTACAGTGCAACATCAAAGAACTATGAGGCTTGATAGGAAGATTACAGTTTATCAGGAGATTCATCTCCCAGCACTCAGATCAATATGACCCTTTCTACATGCTACTTAAAGGAGGAGCCGAGTAAAATGGGATGACCAGTGTCAGCAGGCCTTCGACAACATTAAGAAGTATCTCATCAACCCGCCGATACTATCGCCACCAATTTCCGGAAGACCCTTGATCCTCTATGTGTCAGCAAACGACAAGGCGATGGGAGTAATTCTTAGATAATATGAAGAAGACGGCAAGAGAGAGAAGACTGTCTACTACCTTAGCTAGACGATAGTCGAGTACGAGCAAAAATATACGTCGATGGAGAAGACTTGCCTCACACTAGTGTGGGCCTCAACAAAATTACGGTACTACTTCGAAGCACACAAAATACTGGTATTAGCACACATGGATCCTTTAAAATACATCTTTGAGAAGCCCGCTACCTCCGGAAAGATCGCCCGATGGCATATGTTACTATAAGAATTCGACATTACCTATGTCATACAGAAATCGATCAAAGGACAAGCGATCATTGATTACCTTTCAAACTTACCACTCTTAGGCGATGAGCCTGTGCACGTAGACTTCCCTGATGAAGACCTACTCTCAATTCACAACGAAGACCAATGAAAGGAGGGTATTTCCTATATTCCCATAGAAGCTTACAAGTGTGCCTGCATAAAACAAAGAATAAAAACAAAAATAGAATTTAGCATGAAACTAGCAAATAATTAATCGTACAAATCTTTGTAGAAAGGAGGGGTCTATAGATTGCACGCCCATCTGCCCAAAGCTTGTCAAACCTCCAACTAAATCAAGTAAAATGTTGCCAATGCTCCATCCATCTGTGCTCTTTCGCGGAAACTTCATGTAGGCCTAGCTGTGATTGGACTCGGTAATGTTAAAAGTAGGAGTTAATAGATATAATGAAAATATGCATAACTAGCCTCAAAAATTAAAACTAAGGAGACAAATCAAAAGTTTAGACATTGGTCAATAGGTAGAAACTTATAATAACGGTTTTCTATCACAGAATATATAACATTGAAAAAAGTAAATGAGTTTCTTTTTCAAAGCATTCAGAGCTCAGATATAGCTAGTCCCATATCAATATCAAACTTAGGGAGCACAATTTCTTTTCACCAATAGACTATGATTTGATAGAAAGGACTGTCAACGGGTTAGGTCAGGCTCGCCTTTCCCAAAATGACCCTTTGGTTGACTCCAACCCGACCGGACTCGACTGGTCAAGGGTATCCCAACCAGACTGGAAAGTCAGCTCAGATGCTACATTATGAAGAGCTATTACATAGTTATTTAAAAATTGGGTCATGTGGTTCGGGTAATAGGTCCAACCAGTTGACAGCCCTATTGATAGAGCTATTAAATGAAATGTTGATTAATCAGCCCCAAGTAAGAATTTTTTTAATAAAATGCTCAGAAATACAGTTATCTTAGTTGTGTGTGTAAATAACTTGCATCTTTTCCAGCATATTCTAACTAACTTAAATAAATAAAACTGAACAAATGGAGAAGATAAATCCTAAAAAACATTGACTCAGGGTTTAAGAAAGCAAGAGATTGTTTAAATTGTAAAAGCCAATTCCAACTGTAATGGAATACCAAGAAAATGACCGACTAGAACAAAATGTTCCAAAGGTACATACACATGAGCTTCACAAAGTAGAAAAAGGGGCCACTACAATAACCTGAATTTTTATATTTCAACCTTGGCCCAATTGCTCTTATATGGTTGAATTATTGACTTAAATTTAAAATTTTAATTTAAATACTTAAAATAATTACTAATGAGGATCCATGAAGTCAAATCTTTGAAATTACGCAAATAACGAACATTGATGATTTTGCCCTTGAAGTTGGAAAATACCACACAGGCATTTGGGCCCTATGATTTGGCTCAACTAACAATGAAATAACACAACTATAAATGGGTAAGGATAGCTTAGAAATCTATGACTTTTTACCAACATCAGGAACAATCAAATTAGTGACAGAAGGTCATGTCCTCTTATATGATAGCTTTGTACCCTGCTTGGAGGCTAATCCGGTAGAAATTTAACAACTTATTTTTACATAAGTATACATATAGGAAATGTGACCTGTAAGTTTGTGTTTAGCAAGAATTTGAATAAAAAACTTAAGAAAAATTGGAGCCTCTAGATTTGGCAAAAAATGATTGGAACCAAAGATTAACAATTGACCTATCATGAAAATTCGAATTCATACCTAAAACTAAAAAAGTTAACTTTTTCTCCTTTTGGATTCTGATATTCGAATTCATACAAAATTCACATCTAAAGCTTGTCAGAAATTTAACTACAAGTTCAAAAGACTAAAATAGCTTCTAGATAAACCACTTTAATAATGACACATCCATATCTATAAATAGAAAAAGATAAGGATTATATTCTTGAGGTCATCTTTTAACTGTTGCAAATGCAACATTAAGCTTATTAGTCGAAAGTAACTAATACTCTGAGCAATGATGCAAACAAAAACCATCTTTGGGGAAGAAAGGAAGTAAAAAATTACTATATCAATCCATATTATGTCTTCAGCAACTTGGTGAACTTCCGGAATGTGGTAAGTGGTAACTATTAATTATGTCTTCAGCAACTTGGTGAACCTTTCTGGAAGGCAGTACAACTAAATATGTCTGCATGTGTTTGTCATATTATACAGACACTGAAAACAAAGTATGTTTGAATACACACAAAGTTGATGAATACAAAATAGATTCACGATGTAATCATGCAGTTCCTCCAAGAGTAAACTAAGAAGTTACCTGCTACAAGCTGGCCACAGAACCATAGCATGCAAGCAACAAAACTTTGCTTGGATCTCCCAATAGAGGATGTGATTGGAGCTTATCCTTCAGAGAATTAATGTCATCCCACCCAGTCATAAACACCAAAATAGCACCAGGCCTTTCTTTCCTACAAAAATGGCATAGAACATTTTCTATCAGGTTAAAACCGATTGACTCAGGATTCAAACAAGACAAAGACTCACGAATCTTCAGGCTATAATCCTTAAAATCAGCAGCTTCTAAGGCATCCTGTTTAAACGAAGGGAAATTTTTTTTCAGAGGAAATTTATAACAAAAATATGTAAGAAAGAAAAAGATATGCAGTCACTCAAGAATTGAATATCTCCACAACAGAGGCAATTTGGCTCTTCCTCTTTCTGAGACCTTGTTTCTGCATTTTCCGCATCTTTTCTTGCACATAATCATCAATTTGATTGTGTGGAGTCAACCTATATCCAGTTATTTCCAGAACATTCTCTAAAAAATGAGTTTGAACTGGGTATGTAAAACCCTGAAATGGACCACAAAAGACGCATATTAATGACCCCTACAGAACCATCGGATTGTTAAATCAGACAGAAGAATACAGAGCAAGTATCCACATGTGAAATATTGTGGCATTTAATAGAACAGGGCATGGGAGACGGAGTTGTTGACAAAACAGGTGAAATTAGCATTTTAAGACCAAACACAAGGGCAGAAAAAGTCCATATGTAGAAGATCCTGAATAATTTAAAAGAAAATGCAAAGAAGTAAAAAGGACTAAAAGATTAGAGCCATGATATGCAAATTAGCAAATATGGCATCCCTGACTTTTGAAAGTTAAAAACAAATAATAAAAATAAAGTAAATGCAAAAGTTGGGATCATTATTTTGAAGCATATGGGTAACAGAGCATCCAAGTCGAGGCATCAGGCATATTTCATGTTTACAGCCATATGGTTCCAGAGAGTAAAGGCTGTTTAACTTCATAAAGAATCCAAAAAACATAAAATAAACTGAAACAGTTCCAGGAAGCCTAAAAGCTCATTAAAACAACTGGCAATCCACGACATTGATGCCTCTATCTTCGCCCAAGCAAAGTGTATAATTTTTTTTTGGCTCCGACCACAACACCTAAGAATTAGCAAAACAACCTCCACTCATAAACAACAAATGCAAAATTAAGGACAAGAGTTGAAGCCCTGCTGCGCAACATACGCAGCTGAAAACAATAAAAAAACAGAGAGGACCTCTTAACATGAAGAAGCAGCTACAAGTACCCAATCAGACGCAAATAGCTTGATTTCCTCATAATGAAGGTAGGAACAGTAGTTTAGTAATTTTCAGATTTTGGATCCTCTGCATGGATGAACTAAATTTATCGAATGAGAAAAGAATCATTCAACCCATAATTTAGCTTATAACAACATGGTAGACCACAGAAACAGGTACAGATTGAAGAGAAATGAAATGAACCTCGGGCATAATAATTCACAGAACTAAGAAGAAAATCATGAAATAAGCTTCAAAATGTGTTCTCTTTTAACAATATAGTTTACGGTTAATACAAAAGTAATCACTAATGGTTACATAAAAAAGGCAAAAAAAGGTATCAATGTCGTGGATTCCATTTTGAGAACATTAATAACTCAACTTTTACATAAAAAAGGCAAAACAAACTAGTGTTTGTGTGCATTGCAA
The DNA here is from genome assembly GCA_021018995.1 of Chloranthus sessilifolius. NCBI lineage: Eukaryota > Viridiplantae > Streptophyta > Magnoliopsida > Chloranthales > Chloranthaceae > Chloranthus > Chloranthus sessilifolius. Next base: position 101,527,699 of record CM037589.1, read on the forward strand.
CTTCTGAGCATCTCATATGGATTATATTGTGAAGCGTTGGGTAAGAAAATTGCAGCAACAGGAAGAGATAGTAAAGAAACAAACAACTTAAAGCAAACCAACAGCTTTTATAACCAGCTCCTCATCCAAGTTGATTCACCCCAAAAATACCTGATTAACAGGGCTTTGATAGCATGAAGTTGTAGAGGCCTTGATCGAATGGAGTCTCTTGATGATCGCCTTAGAAATCTCTTGATTTATATCTTATGTATCATCGAAGATGAAGACCTTTTGATGAAGTTGTAGATGCTCAAACCCAATCGAATGAAGTCACTTGAAGTTGCGGCAGACTTGATCCAATGATACTGATAAAAACATAAGTTAAATGGAAAATGAAGATGAATCGCCTCACAAATCTAGGGTTAGCGTGAGATCAAAGATGAATTGCATCAGATCTAATGTGTTTAGGGCAGCTAGGGTTTTGAAGAGAGGGGGAGAGATGCGTGAGGATTACTGACGCGTGAAGATCTCTGATGCGTGAATCTCGATAATCTTTGATGTGTGACGAGCAGCTAGGGTTTTGAAGAGAGATAGAGAGAGACGGTTTCAAAAAATTAGCAGAGAGCGGGTGAACCGTGTGAGGTTGGTCGAAGATGGCTTTATACTCTGAAGCTACGCCGACAGCTTCACATAATAGCCGTCAGCATAGGATCTATTTAAGCCAACGTACAATATCAGCGTAACCTATGTTTTTTATAGTGTGGTTCCAAAATAATACTTGTTTTTAGATCATGTGTCGTGTATATATATATATATATATATATATATATATATATATAACCTTGGTTGAAAACGAAGTAGAAATGGTGAAACATTTTAATAGTTTGTTTTTGACTCCATTAATCACTATAGTCAATATTTTTTTGCTTACCTCTTTACAGAAGGATGGGCCAATATCAATCTTGCATTGAAAAATCATAAACTGAGGACAGAATTGTTGAGGATGAAGTATCGGTGGCTGGCGTGTCACGACGTGACTTGCTGCACCGACCTTCATTAATTGAGCTCCACCGTACTTGCAGTCAATTGCGCCACTCCACAACAGCCACCTGCACTTTGTCTGTATAAAATCTGTCCTCCATATAACGCTGGCTATTTTACCTCAGATCAATGTCAGCTAAACTTATGTTTAAGTGCCACATGACAATGAACTGGCTCAGGACCGGCGTTCCAACGCTGGACACTGTCCTTTGCCCTCTTTTTGGCCCAAGGAAAATTGAATGATGCATGCCACTATAGAAACGTCAGCGTGACTGCATTAAAAGTACCGTTACCAAGAACGCAGCACTCCTAATGCAGCCAATTTACATTTGTGGAGTTTCAACATAATTGAAGCTGGTATTTCAGCGTCACCTTTTGGAATCTAAAACTTATTTGTTTAGGCTCTTTGGCTTTTGTCTCCATTTTGGCTCAAAGTTTTCATTCTCACCTTCCCTTTTACATGTTAAAGATATTAAGCTGTTGAAATATGCACTATACTTTTTAAAGGACCCAACTCTCCTGACTCTCCTGACCATAAAGTGCTTAAATGATCTTATCCCATCAATGATTTAATATGTGGGTCGAAGAAATAGATCATGATATTTAAATGCAACAGGCCCAAAAATAACATTTTAGGAAGATTTAAACCATCCAATCTGTGACTATATGATCGACTATTGTTTTTAATTTTAATGGCTAATATTAAAGTTTATTATCGAACGATTAACATCCATTTATAAGCGTCTTTCACTGGACTAAAACATGTTCCAATGATATATTGCCCCTTGGACAATTTAGATTGATCGGGGATGTAGGATATGTTGGATATTTACTAAATAAATATTTATTATTTTAATAATATTTATTTATTATTAATTTAATAATGTTTATTTTTTTTTAAATGGTTCCTTAATCTGATTGGTTCCATTTTAAAAGGATACTTTTGACAATAATTGATCATTTAACTTTCAAGTCAAAATGACTTGAATTTTGAGTTAATATTGGAGGGAAACTTTTCCCACCATAAGTTTAAAAGTGTTGTAAATGTTTTGTCCCACTTCGCTATTTTACAAGAAATATTCATGACTTATATATGGAAACTTACCTTCCATATTGTTTGGCTTGATAAAAGGAACATAGTTCATAGCGGCGGTTCGCAGTCGCACACGCGTGCGCGTCTGCGAATGGCACAATTGGCGCTTTTAAGGCGCACTTTCCACTTAAGGAGCCTTTCCTATTTGAACTGAGATGGTCCGATTGGTTGACTTGTTGACCGGGAACGGATTGACTTCACACGTGTGCATCAAATGTGTGCATCTGACAGTTTCCGACCGTTCAAGGAAACGGTCGGATTCCGGATTCGAACAAACAGTTAGAATTTCAAATTCAGACAAGTCAGTTGACCAAAAGATGTAACTGTTCGGATGTGAACCGTTGGATCCTTGCAATCGTTGATCGGATCGATCAAGGCCCTCGATTGCAAGCAACCGACAGACACAACCGTCCCTGAAAAGGTGCTCCGAAAGTTATAAATAGAGGCCAGAGGAGGGATTCTAAAATACTTACAATTTATGAATCATACTCTGAGCCCTCAGAATTCGTGTGCCAACCAGAGCATTCTACGTTTCGTTTCATTGGGTCGCACACTACAGTGCACTGTAGTGTGTGACAGATTGGTGCTTCATCGAGGCTTCATTATATCCTGGAGGCGAATTTACCAATATCTCGTTGCATATAGGGGACAAATATTGTCTTAAAGACAACGATCTAATCTCGCCTTGAAGTAATTTTTTCGGTCTTTTTCCGTCAAATTTTGTGCAATTTACCAACAATTTTAAAACAATATTACTATGACACAAAAGATGATCGAACTCTCCAACACGGAGATCACGAAACTCGAGTGCTTTAATGACACCAATTTCAAACGATGACAATCAAAAGTACAGTTCCTACTTACAAATTTGAAAGTTGCATACGTTCTCACTATGGACTCACCATCATTGGAAAAAGAAGATGAAACGCTTAAAGAAGCTAGAATCTGTATGAAATGGGAAAGCGATAATTACACATGCAAAGGCTATATTCTCAACACTCTTGTCGATTCTCTTTTTGACGTCTATCAAATTTATAAAACTGCAAAGGAGATATGGGAGGCTCTTGAACGGAAGTATAAAGTAGAAGAGGCCGGCGTGCACACATACTTAGTAAGTGAGTTATTTAATTTTAAAATGTATGATTCTAAACCTATTTTGGAGCAAGTGCACCAGATGCAGATCATCTTCAACAATCTTATGGCGGAAGGAAGCACAATAGACGAAAGTTTTCAAGTCTCTGCGATTATTGCAAAATTACTGTTGGGATGGAAAGATTACCGTAAGAGTTTGAAATATATGAAGGAAGATCGTACTATGGAGGAACTCTTGACTCATCTTCGCATAAAAGAAGAGGCTCGTCTACGTGACAAGGAGGAGGAGAAAATTGAACTCGTCTCCAATGCTCACATTGTTGAAGATGCATCCACATCGAAGAAGAAGAACAAAGGGAAGAACTTTAAACTGAAGCCGAATAAGAAAGATTTTAAGAGATGACAATACAAGGAAAAAGCAAAGAAGGGTACTTATTTTTATTGTAAGAAACTCGGTCATTTCAAACATGATTGTCGAGAATTCTTGAAGAATAAAAATCAGACAAACATTGTGGGAGAAGAAGATCTCATTGCGGTGATCTCCGAAGTCAATATGGTAGATGGTGGAAATGAATGGTGGCTCGATTCTGGGGCTACTATGCATGTGACCTCTGATAGGAATAATTTTGTATCCTATGAGGAGGCTCATGATGGACATGAATTATTCATTGGAAATTCCACTACTGCCAAACTGGTAGGCCAAGGCAAAGTTGTTCTACACTTTACTTCGGGAAAATCTGTTACCCTGAATGATGTCCTTCATGTCCCTGAAATCCGAAAAAATCTTGTATCGGCTTGTATTCTAAACAAACATGGATTCAAAATTGTGATTGAATCCGATTCCATTGTAGTTTTTAAGAAAGGGATGTTTGTAGGCAAGGGGTATGCCTCTTGTGGAATGTTTAAGTTTAATATCAATGAGATATCTGCTTCTTCGGTTTATATGTGTGACTTGACGAGTAGTGAAATATGATGATATTTCACCCCTAAATACCTACATTTAGTTATCCGATGAAGGCTATCTGATGAGAATTACTAGATTTGAAGTGTTTCAAGTAAATATAATCCAAGTGCATAAAACAGCCCAAGAATCCCGAAAATAATATCAGAACACTGCAACTTTGGGTCATCGAGAACTTGGTGCGACTTGCAGCTCAATTTGGCCCTTCAATCCATCCGATTCATGAAATTTACAAAACACAAAAGTTGTAGATCTTTTTGCCAGCTTTCCAACGCCGCAAGAATTATATCAATCCAAGTTTGGAGTAGAAAGTTATAGCCAAAATACAGAGGCAGTATCTAATACAAAAGTGGGCGAGAGTTCACAGAAATCTGGGAAGGTCGATTAATCGACCTTACACTCGATTAATTGAGGAAAGTGACTTATTCTGACACAATAATCCCTGATTGGTTGCAAAGTTAAAGGGAAGGTCGATTAATCAACCATTTACTCAATTAATAGAGTAAAGTAATTCCATTTGAAATTCAACATGACATTGCGAGATCTTTAGGAGTCGATGCATTGACATCACTGATAATTTAATCGACTCGACTTTTTAAACCTACGATCTTGGATACTATTTAAAGCTGAACCAACAACTCGAAAAATTCCTTAGATTTATAATCTATGACTTAGCATCAGCTAAATTAAATTTTAGTATTCCTTTTAATCATATATTTCTTAAATTTTGTTTCTTTTAGATTTAGTTTTGAACAATCTAACGCACCCCAAAAACTTGATGTGTATTTTAATTGTAATGTTTTATTCGCAAACGCACGAATCAAATTATATATAGTGGGTGCGGAGTACGAGATCGTTCCCACGGGGACTATTTTGAAGATCTAAAAAGATAAGACAGTAATTTAAGAAATCTACTAAGATTCAACAGTGCCCTATCAATATTATGATTAAGGCGGTTTTATGAGATGATAATTACTGATTACAAACTAAAATTTAATTGATGATTCAAAAATAAAGGTAAAGATGAAGATACTAAATCCTTCCATCTTTGGTTTGCTCTTCCCGTAATATAAATTCAAGGATTAAACTATGAGATATACCATTGAAGAAAAACATCTTTTATGGAAGATAAATGGTCAAAACCCGGAAAGGGTCTATGTTGCATCCCTGCAATCAGGACTTAATTTCAGAGATGATTTCCATATATAGATCTGGGATCAATGGCATGGCTCGGCACACTTGATCTCAGATTTTAAATAAAAATCATCCCCAAAGTGGGTAAAAATTCTAATAAAAATATCACCATAGATCTGAGATCAAGGGCATGGCTCGGCACACTTGATTTCAGATTAGGGAGTAATTAAGATAAAATTACCATTACAGGTCTAAGATCCAGGGCATGGCTCGCCACACTCGATCCCAGATTATAATCATAAGTAGATCCACATGATGAAAGCAAAAAGACCATATAACAATGATTGGGGTAAAATTACCGTCACAGATCTGAGATCCAGGGCATGGCTCGACACACTCGATCCTAATTAGTGGCGGGGATTTCATCCGTTTGTGGTAACATAATAACCATAAAACAAATTCTCATATTTTAATCCTAAATTTATATTATTAGAAGTACATCCCTCGAATGGAAAATCATTAGATCCCCATCCCTAAGAAATTAGCCACACATGCTGTAATTAAATGACATAAATAAATAAGGAATGAAAAATAATATTAATTTAATTAATTAAAAATACCTCAACCTTCAATAGAAATTCTTTGATCTACAAGTACGATGATCTTCAGAAACGAAATTAACAATGCTCTTTACTAATCTTTAAATTTAAACTAGGAATCAACTGAACAAAAAATAATAAATTGAAGAAAGGAATGCTAAACAGGTTAAAGGAACAAAAGCCCTCAAAAAGGAATCATTAAAAATCTCTATCTCTACGTCTAGCTATCTCTAAAAATCTAATACCCCTTTTTCGAGTTGTTGGTTCAGCTTTAAATAGTATCCAAGTCGTGTAGGTTCCCTCGCTCGAAAAGTCAGGGTCGATTAATCGAGTCCAGGGGGTCGATGCATCGACCCTCCTAAAAGATCTGCAATAGGAGTCAGTTCCGTTTCAAATGGAATTACTTTACTCTATTAATTGAGTAAATGGTTGATTAATCGACCTTCCCTTTAACTCTGCAACCAATCAGGGCTTATTGTGTCAGAATAAGTCACTTTTCTCGATTAATCGAGTGTAAGGTCGATTAATCGACCTTCCCAAATTTCCGTGAACTCTCGCCCACTTTTGCATCAAATACTACCTCGGTATTTCGGTCATAACTTTCTACTCTAAACTCGGATTGGTATGATTCTTACGGTGTTAGAAAGCTGGTAGAAAACTATATAATGTTTGTGTTTTAACAATTTCATGAATCTGACGTCCTGAAGGTCCAAATTGAGCTGTAAGTCACACCAAGTTCTCGATGACCCAAAGTTGCAGTGTTTTGATATTATTTTCGGGATTCTTAGGTTGTTTTACGCACTTGGATTATATTTACCTAAAATACTTTAAATCTAGTAATTCTCATCAGATAGCCTTCATCAGACAGCTAAATGAAGGTATTTAGGGATAAAATATCATAATATTTCACTACTCATCACACCCCCAAACCTACACTTTGCTAGTCCTCGAGCAAAGCAAACTAAACAAAATAATTGCCACTTTCGTAGGGAGCACGATTATATTTAGCCTGTGCAACAAGCCTTTAAACCCCTAGGTGATCTCTAGTGGAGGAGTTGTATCTCCTGAGGGTTTACAGTAAAGTTACCCACAAACTTTTAAAATTTTCAAACCATCGGCAAAATTGAGTTTTCAAAACATGATTTTGATAACATATACACCATTCAAAACTCAAAATCATTAATCAATTCAACATGTGAATTCTCAATTTTAAATATCAATGTTATACTAATCGTACTAATATCCATTCAAATTAGTCTAATGCTCAAGTTGTTAGATAACTCATCCATTCATGCCTAAACGTGAAGTGTGTGCATACCCAAACCAAAATTCATCCATCTCATAACTAGTCCAAACAGGAATCCATCGGATCTATTGTTTCAACTTAATCCTCACTTTAGGTATACTCCTAAAATAAAATCACTATGATGATGGGTAAGTTTTCGCACACATGTGAGAGATCAATACAAAGAAAATAAAAAGGTCTCACATGATAAATGAAACACGATGCAATCAATGAACAAAAATAAATCTCATAAGATACTTGTATATCCTAAGCATGTCATATCAAGTGTCATAAGTTTCACATATATACTCTCCACAAGGGAGTTACCAATGCAAGATCAGATCATGAAGGTCTTTTTAGGATTGTAATGGGGCTCAGGTAAGGGTAAGAAAGAATTGGAAGTTGGGATTCAAAATTTCTGAGAAATTGGAAAGGAAACAACTTTTGATTTTTCTATTTCTTCTCTTTTTCGTTTCTCACTCCCTTTTCTTCTTTTGAATTTTATTTTCTTGAAGCACCTCATATTTTTTATTATTTATCACAATTTTCTTTTTCTTTTTCTCCCCTTTTTTTTCTTTTTATTTTTGTCATATACTCTCAGTAAACACCACAACTCGGTATCTCTCCACTTACTCTCTTTTCGTTCATTCTCATCCCTCCACTATAAAAAATAAGGCTAATAGCGGCAGTTTTTTATTAAAAAAAATTATCGCTAATAGTCTTATTTTTTGTAGTGTTCGTTCCTAATTTCTCAGAAATAAGAAGGTTAAAGCTGAATTTTCAGAAATGGTGAAGGGTTAAAGGTTAACGTAGCTTATCAAAGAATATATAAAGGTAAATTTTTCAATAGGCTCAAAGGGGTACTAGAAGGATAAATTTATATAAGGCGGGATATTTTAAGCACAAACGAGCCAAAGATGGCCTTCAATCATATCCTTAAAAGACGGTAACCTTGCCTATTTGTCTTGAGTAGATATATAGTACATTCTAACACAATAATATGAATTTGATTGCAGGCAAAGTCACAAGCCAAAGTTAAGTGTATGAGATTATGCAAAATAATCCGTATTCAAAGAATACTCCGAGTTAATGTATCCACTCATCAATGACGGGAAATTAGCTCTAAAGCTCACCGGGTTTAGTCTCCACTAAGAACCTAAGATTCAACATTCAAAACAGTTAATTGATTTCTAAGTCTTAGCTTGGTAGACGTGTAAAAATTCTAAGCATGAATATTAAAATTATCCACAATATATCACATTAAGCTTCCTCATCCTAGATACAAGTAATCAAAATATGACATCAATATTCTCAAAATTAAATTCACATGCATCATCAATTAAAGTTTGAAAACTATCGCAAAATAATGTGTGTGATGGCTCCAAATAAAAAAAATAATTTTTTTTTTATATATATCTACTGTCGATTAATCGACTGGAAGAACTCGATCGATCGAGAGTGGATGGTCTATCAATCAACCTTCATTGTCGATTGATCGAGAAAAAGTTAATTTTGAATTATTTTTTTAATTTTTTAATTTTTTTTTTCATATATATAAAAAAAAATAAGTGACGTAAAATAGATAATCATACCCTCAAACCGAAAGATGACAATGTCCTCATTGATTGAAATAAGTATTGTACCCCCAAACCTGTTGAAAAGTACCTCAACACAAAGATCAGATGCAGAGAATATGTGCATCAAATTAGAACATGACCAATTTTTTTTTTTTTGAAGGGAATATGATTACACTATTTAGGGAATTAAAAATAACCTAAACTAAACTAAAAACTAATATTCTAGAACTAAATATACAAAATAAATAATTCCTAAATCCTAAACTAAACATGAATCCAACTCCGTTAACCATCGTTAGGTGGGCCCATCCACCTAGGTTCACTTAAATCGATGTACTTCGGCACAGGGAATAATTTCTCCCAGAGTTCAAGCGGAAATTGATGAGTCACCGTCGATGGTATGGATGGAGGCGTGGATGCGGTGGTAGGAGATGGAGATGAGGGAGGTGGTGACAGAATCACATCAATTATCTTGATATTAATATTGATGCACGGTGTAGGAGATTTGAAACGATTTACCTTCTTTCTAGATGGTTCTCCCCAGGAAGGAATGATCATCGGATCTAGGTCGATAATTTCAATAGTGCTAGGCTCAAAAGGGACCATCCGATGAGTGTGGCGCTCTCGCTTTTTGGCAGTCTCCTCCATCTTCGATAACCGTGCTCTGGTGAGATAGATTGTCGGGCCATAAGAAGGTTGTGCGAGATTTGATGGAAAGTGAGCCTATGAGTGAATATAAGGAGAAAATTAATAAAGTTGGAGTAGGAGTGGAAAGAGGTGTCCCGCAAAAAGAACCAATGAAAAGTGTGTGTATTGCAACGACCCACGGAAGATGGAAAAAAAAATGTAGAGTCCCAACAGGAGTCCGGTCCCAAAAAAAAACAAAAAGCGGGGTTGATTAATCGACCTTGGGAGGTCGATGCATCGACTCCCCAAAGATTATTTTTTTTTTTTCGAAAAGTGAGGGTCGATTAATCGAGTATAACCCTCGATTAATCGACTTCATGTGGGCAGAGAGGTGAAAGTTCGCTAATTTGTTATTTTATTTTTGTTTTTCAACTCCTCTAAACAACAGGAAATTTACAAAAAGATGGGTAGTCCCAAACAGATTAGAAACACACTATTTCATTGATAAACACAGTGATTACAAGGACACTTCTGATTTTTTTTTTAAAATTTTATATAAACACCCTAAACTTAAAGAAAGAAAACAGAACAAAACGAAAAATCCTAATTCTAATCCTAGACTAAACTAAACAAATTAATCATCCCCATCCTCTTTGGCCTAGTGGGCCCTAGCGCACATCTCATCTAACTATCAGGCCACATGCGCTGCCCGATCTGATGAAGGAAGGAACAATCATAGTAGCTTCAACGCAAGATTGCACCATGTTGCCGCTGCTGCTCCTCTTGTAAAGAATTAATTTAGGCTTGGAGCGAACCAAGAGACACACCCTCCTCGGGACCTTGATCAGGCGCAGGTTGGTCGTCCTGGCGTACGCGGCGGCGCTTGCGTGGTGGAGTGGGTTGGGCCGGTGCATCAACGGGGGCATCAGATACATTACCCAGGAGACGCATACTGCAGTTCCACTGGGTCGCACCATAACGATAGAATGCGAGGTCCCCGAGATAGTCATCCCGGTAGAACGGGAAACGAAGGAAATTAAGCAGCTTCATAACAAAATGAGGAAAGTAGATCATCACGGCATCACCAGTGGCAGGGTTGGCGACATCCTCATGGCATCGTCACATGCCATCATGAAGAATCCCTGGCACGTTGATCCACGTATTTCGGTAAGCACCATAAAGTGCCTGAACCCGGTGACCGGTGCGCTCAGAAACGTGGCCACAGGAGCAGAGGTTACTACAGACCACACTATTCCAAAACAAAATCGGGCAAGGTAAGGCCGATCGCCTAGTGGCGACTCCCGAAGAAAATATGTCGCGACACATATCGTTGATTATATCCTCCTGAGAATCGTTGAGCTCTTCACCCAAAGTGTGATTGAGAGGGCGCTCGTACGAAATGTTAAAAACCTCAGCAATGGTGTGTGGATAAACGGGGCGTGACCACCCATCGATTGAAACAGTGAAGTGGGCGGTGACATGATTTTCAGCGGAGGCATCCACCCATGCCATGTTTTGATAGAATAACCAAACGATTCGTTCAGACACTTTGATCACAAGCGGTTTGAGAAGAAAATGGACGTTCAGCGCCATTGCATAGGCGATGAAGACGGTGCAGACGGGCATGGCCTGAAATGCCGTGAGATCGAAAAGATATTCGGAACACAGAACTTGGGTCGCGAAGCGACCACGTGGCTGCTCACGTGGATGACCTCCAGGACGGTGGGAAAGCCTTTGCGGCGTGGCAAAGGTTGAAGCCATGATCACACTGTCGGAATGTCGGAGGCTGTCAGGGGAAAAATAGGATAAAGATCGAATGAGAAGGGAATAGAGACTGTTGCCCTTAAATAGGCGCAACGGCGTCCTTTCGGGACGAACACATCTCAAATAGTCGATTAATCAACCTTATAGGGTCGATTAATCGACCCCTTTGGGAAAAGGCGCGTCTTGACGCAACATCCAAAAGTGGAAAAGTTGATTAATCGACACGTGCCCTCGATTAATCGACTTTAATCGAGGCAATATAAAAAAACAAAAATGCATGCACAGAAATTAAAGTCGATTAATCGACTCTTGGGGGTCGATTAATCGACTCCAAATAAAACAAAACTGACAGACTCTGAAAACCAGCACGAGTTTTAATGTTGGGAGTCGATGCATCGACTCTGGGAGTCGATTAATCGACTAACAAAAAGTCAGCCAGCAATATATGCAGACTGCTTTGAAAAAGAAAACAGTCATGATGACTGTCGATCAATCGACTATAAGGAGTCGATAAATCGAGGGGCGGGTCGATTAATCGAGACAAAGTAAATTTTTTTTTTTTTAAAAGGAAAATTGCGAAATTAATCTACAAGGTGTAAATTCATTCCAAGTCCACCAGGATCCCAAATCTTCATGAAAAAATTTCTAAGTAGGATCAGTGATTTATTTATTCGTCCTTGCATTTCTCTTATCAAGGACTTGATTACACACCTCTGATGTGCCCACGTTTCACTACTATGGTCTCTCTCTAACCTTTCAATTTCTATCCTGTGGTTGATATTCTCAAAATTACACTCTAGATTCAAACCCATTAATCTTTTTTCGACATTCTATTGATTATCTATGTATTTAACGAATGGGCAACAGATTTGAAATTCCTCTTTTTTCCCTAAACCGAATTCACACTCATCGGAAAAAATTATGTCTCCCTTATCAAGTGTTGTAAGGGTGCCATTTTCTTTCTCTCTCATCTCAATTCCCTCCTCGACATAAATATCATTCCATTTCATTTCCTCTTTTCCTCGCACTTGCACTACCTCAATGCTCGTTATGCCATTCTCAAGCGTAGTAACCAATTGATCATCCTCATATTTTTTAACAAAATCAGATGAGTCCTCTTGAAGATGTTCTTTATTCCGATCGGTATCAATGAGGGACTCCTCTATTTCAACTTTCATTTGTAAGTACTCAATCATTTGACTAACTTGAGATTGTATCCTAGAAATTCTGAGTGTTGGTGTGCACCAAACCTTTTAAATATTCTAAGGGGTAAGAAGAATTTTGGGCTGGTTCATATGATTTTGTGTCTTGAAAGTATTGAGTTTTTCTGTGAAAACTCATATGAAAATTTGTTGGGATAAGAATTTTGATCATTGTAAGGCATCATATCACACATTAGAGGTTGATTAAACTCCCACATGTCATTGGATTGACTCTGCCAGTCATGAGTGTTCCAAACAGGATTGAGCTGGACTTGTTCAGGGTAATAATTTTAGCAGTTCAAGAGACACATAGGTGTAATGTGCATCGAATTTCTATAAATAGCAAATGATTCTGGATTGAATCCATGCATTGACATGATTTCACCAATAACACCAATTTTTTTTTTTTTAATTTTTTTATGTTTTAATTTTCAAATTTCAAAATTTTGAATTTTTATTGTTTTTTTTTTTTTTTCTTTTTTTTTTTTCTTTTTTGAATCTCGATTGATTGAGTAAGAAGCTCGATTAATCGAGAAGGAAGTCGATTAATCGAGTGGTGGGCTCGATTAATCGAGACAGGATAAAGAATTTTTATTTTATTTATTTATTTATTTTATTTTATTTTTAAATTAGTAGAGATACTGTTTTAATCCACGAAAATTCTTAAAATTAACTGTCTATTTCCTAAAAATTTAGATTTTCTTGATTTAGTCCCTGGCAACGACGCCAAAAACTTGATGTGTATTTTAATTGTAATATTTTATTCGCAAGCGCACGAAGCAGATTGTATATAGTGGGTGCGGAGTACGAGATCGTTCCCACGAGGACTATTTTTAAAGATCTAAAAAGATGAGACAGTAATTTAAGAAATCTACTAAGATTCAACAGTGTCCTACCAATATTATGATTAAGGTGATTTTATGAGATGATAAATACTGACTACAAACTAAAATTTAATTGAGGATTCAAAAATAAAGGTAAAGATGAAGATACTAAATCCTCCCATCTTTGGTTTGCTTTTCCCGTAATATAAATCCAAGGATGAAACTATGAGATATACCATTGAAGAAAAACATCTTTTATGAAAGATAAATGGTCAAAACTCAGATAGGTTCCACGTTGCATCCCTGCAATCAGGACTTAATTTCAGAGATGATTTCCATATATAGATTTGGGATCAAGGGCATGACTCGGCACACTTGATCTCAGATTTCAAATAAAAATCATCCCCAAAGTGGTAAAAATTCTAACAAAAATACCACCATAGATCTGAGATCAAGGGCATGGCTCAGCACACTTGATTTCAGATTAGGGAGTAATTAAGATAAAATTACCATTACAGATCCAAGATCCAGGGCATGGCTCAGCACACTCGATCTCGGATCATAATCGTAAGTAGATCCACACGATAAAAGTAAAAAGACCGTATAACAATAATTAGGGTAAAATTACCATCACAGATCTGAGATTTAGGGCATGGCTCGGCACACTCGATCCCAGTTAGTGGCGAGAATTTCATCCGTTCGTGGTAACATAACAACCATAAAACAAAATCTCATATTTTAATCCTAAATTTATATTATTAGAAGTACATCCCTCGGATGGGAATCATTAGATCCTCATTCCTAAGAAATTAGCCACACATGCTGTAATTAAATGACATAAATAAATAAAGAATGAAAAATAATATCAATTTAATTAATTAAAAATACCTCAACGTTTAATAGAAATTCTTTGATCCACAAGTACGATGATTTTCAGAAACAAAATTAACAATGCTCTTTACTAATCTTTAAATTTAAACTAGGAATCAACTGAACAAAAAATAATAAATTGAAGAAAGGAATGCTAAAAAGGTTAAAAGAATAAAAGCCCTAAAAAAGGAATAATTAAAAATCTCTATCTCTACGTCTAGCTATCTCTAAAAATCTAATCCCCCTTTTCCGAGTTATTGGTTCGGCTTTAAATAGTGTCCAAGTCGCTTAGGTTCCCTGGCTCAAAAAGTCAGGGTCGATTAATCGACTCCGGGGGGTCGATGCATCGACCCTCCTAAAAGATTTGCAATAGGAGTCAGTTCCGTTTCAAATGGAATTACTTTACTCGATTAATCGGGTAAAGGGTCGATTAATTGACCTTCCCTTTAACTCTGCAACCAATCAAAGCTTATTGTGTCAGAATAAGTCACTTTTCTCGATTAATCGAGTGTAAGGTCGATTAATCGACCTTCCCAGATTTTTGTGAACTCTTGCCCACTTTTGCATCAGATACTGCCTCAGTATTTTAGCCATAACTTTCTACTCCAAATTCAGATTAGTATGATTCTAGTGGCGTTGGAAAGCTGGCAGAAATTTCTACAACTTTTGTGTTTTGGCAATTTCATGAATCTGACATCTTGAAGGTGCAAATTGAGCTTCAAGTTGTACTAAGTTCTCGATGACCCAAAGTTGCAGTGTTTTGATATTATTTTCAGGATTCTTGGGCTGTTTTACGCACTTGGATTATATTTACCTGAAACACTTCAAATCTAGTAATTCTCATCAGATAGCCTTCGTCGGACAGCTAAATATAGGTATTTAGGGGTGAAATATCATCATATTTCACTACTCATCATGACTCAATTTATTTATGGCATAATAGATTAGGACATTTAAATTTAAGTTCTATAGATAATATGATTAAACTAGAACTTCTTCCTCAAATAAATATAGATTATGGTAAAGATAGATGTAGTATATGTGTCCAATCTAAAATGACTAAAAAGCCATTTAAAAGTGTTGAAAGACAATCTAAACTATTAGATTTAATTCATACTGATTTGTGTAGTTTGAATAACATTACTACTAGAGGAGGGAAAAAATATTTCATCACTTTCATTGATGATTGTTCTCGATTTACATATGTTTTCCTTCTATAATTAAAAGATGAAGTATTTAGTAAATTTATCTCTTATAAGGCTTTAATAGAAAATTAATTAGATTTTAAAATTAAGGCATTACGATCGAATAGGGGAGGTAAATACATGTCACATGAATTTTCAGATTTTTATGACAAGTATGAAATTATTCATGAAGTTACCGCTCTATATTCTCCTCAATCAAATGGAATTGTCGAAAGGAAAAATCGGACTCTAGTAGAAATGGTAAATTCTATGTTAACAAATTCTGGTTTGAATTCAAATTTATGGGGAGAAGCATTGCTTACTGCATGTTATATTTTAAATCAGATACCGTTTAAAAAGTCTTCTAAAACTCCATATGAAATTTGGAAGAACAAACCTCCAAAATTATACTATTTAAAAGTATGGGGTTGTAGAGCATTAGTTAGGGTATCCGATTATAAACGTACAAAATTAGGTCATGAAGCCATTGAATGTATTTTTGTAGGATATTCTATTAATAGTCCTATTTATAGATTTTTAGTATGTGAGCATAATAATATTTTTGAAAATGATTTAATTTTTGAATTAAGAGATGCAGTATTTTATGAGAATATTTTATCTACTATTCCTAAACCTCTTGCATCCTCTAACTTAGATGAATCTTCTGATTCTCTTCATCTCTCTAATAGTGAAGATGAAAAGATAGAACTTAGAAGAAATAAGAGATCTAGGAAAGCCACTAATTTTGGTTTAGATTTCTATGTGTATCTTATAGAAGGAACTAGAAATGAGAAAACTAAGAAAATGAAGTTTATTTTTAATATTGATGAAGATCCTCAAACTTTTGATGAAGCTGTTAGGTCTATTGATCTGTATTTTGACAAGAAGCCATAAATGATGAAATTGATTCTATCATGTCCAATAATACTTAGGAATTAGTAGACTTACCATAGAGATCTAAACCTATAGGTTGTAAGTGGATATTCAAAAGAAAACTTAATCCTAATGGCACTATAAATAAGTTTGAGGCTAGACTTGTTGCCAAAGGTTTTAGACAAAAGCATAGTATTGATTATTTTGATACCTATGCTCCAGTGGCTAGGATTTCTTCCATAAGGATCTTATTTGCTCTTGCTTCTATATATAAACTTCAAGTTCATCAAATAGATGTTAAGACCGCCTTTTTAAATGGTAAACTTGAAGAGGAAGTATATATGGATTAACCAGAGAGTTTTATCATAAAGGGATATGAAAATAAAATTTGTAAACTTATTAGGTCCCTATATGGTCTAAAACAAGCTCCTAAATAGTAGCATAAAAAATTTGATAGTATTATTTTATCATATGGATTCAAGATTAATGAATCAGATAAATGCATTTATAGTAAGATATCAAAAGGTAAAGGAATAATTATTTGTCTCTACGTGGATGACTTCTTAATTTTTGGTACAGACTTAGAAAGTATTAAAAATATAAAAAGTTTTTTGGCTTCAAAATTTGATATGAAATACATGGGTGAAGCCGATGTAATTCTTGGAATAAAATTATTTAAGCAATATAATAATATTATTTTATCTCAGTCACACTATATAGAAAAAGTGCTAAAAAAATTTAAACATAATGAAAAATCAGCACCAACACCTTTTGATCCAAGTATAAAATTAAAACCAAACGATAGCAGAAGTATATCTCAATTAGACTTTTCTAGAGTAATTAGTAGTTTGATGTATGCTACTCATTGCACTAGGCCTGATATTGCTTATGCGGTAGGGAAATTAAGTAGATATACTAATAATCCTAGTCATGAACATTGGAAAGCAATTAGTAGAGTATTAAGTTATCTTAATAAAACTAAGGATTATGCTTTACATTATGTTGGTTATCCTACTGTACTTGAGGGATGCACAGATGCTAGTTGGAACAATGATACAGATGAATCAAGGTCTACTAGTGAATGGGTATTTACTCTTGGAGGTGCCGCAGTTTCTTGGGGATCAAAGAAACAAACATGCATAACACATGCAACTATGGAATCAAAATTTATTGCTTTTGGGCAGGGAGCAAGGAAGCAGAGTGGTTAAGGAATTTACTATTAGAAATTCCTATTTGGCCTAAGCCTATGCCACCAATCTCTTTATTCTGTGATAGTGAAGCTGCGCTATCTAAAGCTTATAGTAAAATTTATAATGGAAAGTCTAGACATATAAGTTTAAAACACTGTTATGTTAGTCAATTACTCCGTGAATGAGTAATTACAATTAATTCAATACGGACCTTTGCAAATTTAGCGGATCCATTTACAAAAGGTCTTGCAAGAGATGTGATTATTAAAACATCAGAAGGGATGAGTTTAAAGCCTCATAGATTACATCACCTATGATGGTAACCTGACCTATTTTCTGAAGTCTAGAAACTAAAGGTTCAATCGGAAAAACAAATTATATGTAGTGATTGCACATTATTAAAAGTGTGAGTTTACAACTCCAACCATTTCAAGTAATAATGTGGAACTTGTAACATAAGGAAGAAGTTAAAATATTTCTCTTAATCAGTCTATAACATATAATATTGAAATGTTTAAGTTACAAGGGCATTTATGATAGAACTGGCCTATATGAGTTATGAAGTGTGGCCGCTTCGAAGATAAATAAAGGCTTTTCTTGAATACAACTCATGAATACCGAGGTATAAGTACAAGGTCATAAAACGTGCTGGCTGTTAAAATGAAATGAAACTTAGATTACTTATGTGTGTGATATATCCGGTTGATTATACAAAAAAATTAGTTCAACAATTTAGATTACTAAAATTCTTTATCAATTTTGATGTATACAGTAGTCAAAAAATGCTCAAATTTCTTTGGTACATATATATATATATATATATATATATATATATATATATATATATACAATTTTGGTTATCAGATTTAAGAATGACTCTCAGTTTCTTTATTTTCAATATTTAACAAAATAGGGGAGGAATGTTGGATATTTACCAAATAAATATTTATTATTTTAATAATATTTATTTATTATTAATTTAATAATATATATATTTTAAAATGGTTCCTTAATCTTATTGGTTCCATTTTAAAATGATATTTTTAACAACAATTGACCATTTAACCTTCAAGTCAAAATGACTTGAATTTTGAATTAATATTGGAGGGAAACTTTTCCCATCATAAGTTTAAAAGTGTTGTAAATGTTTTGTCCCACCTCACTATTTTACAAGAAATATTCATAGCTTATATATGAAAACTTACCTTCCATATTGTTTGCCTTGATAAAAGGAATATAACTCATAACGGCGGTTCATTGTCACATCTGTGTGGCGATGTAATGAAGGAATCGATTTGAATTGGCGCTTTTCCTATTTGAATCGATTGACTTTGTAATGACCTAACTGCAAGAAGCCCAATTATATTCAGCTCATTTAAAGCCCGACTTTGGCCTAGTGAGACCCGTAATGACCTCACTAATTATACTTGTGCAAAGGGGGAGGCCATCTTTTAGGTGGAATTCAGCCCAAACATGCAAAGAGTCGGACCCTACTATTAGGGACCTCTATTGGCGCCAAAAGGTTTACTGAAAGCGCCGTACGTCATAACTCCCTTAAAACCCATCGCCTGCTTAGAATTAGACGATGGAGATTATTTTTCGCCCTAATCTTCTACATCTACACAATGAATCTTGAGATCAAAAGTGTACCATGTGACAGATTAATTTTTCATTCCATATGGCATAGATACTAAAACGGTAGCCCTAAGATAATATGACACATTATGTTCAAATGTGATTTTTATTCCATGTGGCATAGATACTGAAAAAGTGGCCCTAGAATAATATGACATATTATGCTCAAATGTGATTTTAGGTTATTTTTTAGAGATATGTGACACATAAAATAAAAAGCTTACCATCTGACGGTAAGACAATTGGGTTATAAGGGATTGTACAATCTCCATCCTCTGATTTCAAACATTTAGACGATGGAGATTTCAAAAACCTGTTCGGGCGAATAGAGGTACCCTTACTAGATTTTTTTTATTTTTATTTTTTAATGTTTCTGGGAGAATCCCTTACTAGATACTTATGATTATTTAAAGTGGAGTATTGTCAGCCACACACGTTTTGACAATCCATTTGTAGGCTCTTTCACGTGTACAAAATTAATAAATACAATTAAGGACCCGTGAGCCACATACCGAGGATGAACCCCTCTAACCTACAATTGTTTCTTTCATCCATCGATTCGCATCCAGCAAGTGCTGCCTCCAATATGGATAACATGACAACCTTCTGTGGTGTTGGGTCCCAAGTACACTCTTGCCCCCATTTTACAACTTGCTTTCACACCCACGAACAAAAGTATGGTGTTGCATGCAGTGAATGAAAGCTAAAGTCATAAATAACTTTTATATATATATATATATATATATATATATATATATATATATATATATATATATATGTTTGAACACATGATGGATTCACGCATTCGAATCAGATGAGGTTCAAGGGATTGGGTACCACAATAACTTGCTTAAAGATGTTCAAATCCATTAATTATTTTTTAAAATGATGGATATCCATTGTCCAAAATCTAGTCAAAAGAGAAAAAATTCAATACAATAAGATATGTGGAACAGTACTCAAACTTTGATCATATGGTCGTAAAATAGGTATTGGTTTGGGATCATATTCCACATGGTACGTGATCTTGGGTTCGAACCACTACAACAAAACAGATTATTAGCGGCAGTTTTTTGGAGCAAAAAACTATCGCTATTAACAAAAAATTATTAGCGGTAATTTTTTGTTAATAGTGACAATTTTTTGCTGCCGCTAATAATCTTGTTTTTTATAGTAAAGACATGGGTCCATCCATATATTGGAACGCAATGTCCTTGCTTCATATATATATATAGACATTTGAGGAACAGGTGCCACGACATTTGCACTAATTTGATCAATGATCATCCAATAATTTTTCTTTTACGCTATTAACTTTCAAGTATTAACTTTTTTAATGAATTAAACTAAAGTAGTAAATTAGTACTCCGTAACTCTATTAAAAAAGTAAGTCTGACACTTTATTAGAAAAAAGGAAGAAAAGAAAGAAAAAAAAGAAACTTTTAAAAGAGTCAAGAGCGATGACTAAAAGGAAATTATACTCAAGTAGTAAATTGGTACTCCATAACTCTATTGAAAAAGTATATAAGTCTGAGACTTTCTTCGAAAAAAGGAGAAAAGAGGGAAAAAAGAAAAAAACCTTTAAAAAAAATTAAGAATGACGATTAAAAGAGAATAAAACTTTTAAAATATTTAAAAGTTAACCCTAATTTATATATATATATATATATATATATATATATATATATATATATATATATATTACATGTGTAGTGGGGAACGTTGCTCTCTCCTCTCGGAGACTCTCTCACATGCACTACAGTAGCTAGAGAAAAAAAGAATAAATCCAAATGGCCACAAACAACAAATCACATCCCTCAGCCTTCACCACACGACAAAGGACAATGCACGAGACTCCAATATCAAAGCTTATGGAATACAGTCTGTTACAACAACACATCCCTCCCCACTCTATATATATATATATATATATATATATATATATATCCATGTCCATTCATATCTCAGCCCCCTACCCTCCTCCGAAGCCATGCCCACTTCATCCCCTTCTCCCCTCCCCACCATCTTACTCCTCCCCCTTCTATGGCTTTCCACGGTTTTTGGGTCCGACCCAAGTTGCCGGCCCATGGACCATGGCTCGACCCTTTCGGTCATGCACGTATACGCTCCGTGTTCACCATTCCGGTCCCTTAAACCGCCATCATGGGAGGAGCAAATGTTCGAAATGGACTCGAAGGACAAAGCTCGGCTTGTTTATCTCGCGAACCTTGCGAAGACGACCAAGACCATTGTGCCACTCGCTTCGGGTAGGCAGATCCTCCAGAGTACGACGTACATTGTACGTGCCAACTTCGGGACACCGGCCCAGCCCTTGCTTCTGGGCTTGGACACGGGCAATGACCCGGCGTGGATTCCGTGCACCGGGTGCGTTGGGTGCTCTCCTACGGTCTTTGACTCGACCAAGTCCACCACCTACATGAACCTAGGCTGTGGAGCTGCGCAATGCAAGCAGGTGAGTGTACTCGGCCGAGTTGACTAGGCGACCAGGACTTAGTCCAACTGAGCATGCCAAATTATTTTTCTTTTTTGATTGCTGAGCATGTCAAATTATATTCTTTCATATGCACGAACTTTACATACGGAATCCCATAGAAAATTGATTTCCACGGATCTCAGGGGTGAGCAAGTAACTTGTTCAGCCTTAGGATCCGTGGAAGTCAACTTTTCGTGCCACCTCGCATCAAGAGGGACGGGTATCCTTCTTCAAAGAATACAAGTGTTAGGACGATCATGGGGTATCATCATTGATTGTAACAGATTTTAGGCATTTATCTTAGTGGGTATTGGGTGTATTTCCAATAAAAAAAGGAGCAGTCTTAGTACATCTAAAACCGTTTAGGAATGCATTAAGACTTGTGCTCAAACTTCATTTATTTTTATGTTTTTTTGTTTCAACAGATAATTATTTTTCCCCAAAAGATTCAAGAGTATTTGGTTTTAGATGCAACCCCCAAACCCCAAAATGGTCCACCCATGTTGCTTACCATACTATTGGTCTCACAATTGAACAGGGGAATCGTCTGCACACAAGCAGATTACAAACAATCCTCTTAATTTCATGGATATCGAAGACTAAATTGACCAAATTTTCATCTAACTATACATATATGGAAGCCTGTTATCACTGGAAACATTTACTTTCACATATTTTGAGAGCCTCAAAATTCGTGAATGGCGAGTCACGGAATTCCATAGCTCAAAATGCACACTGGCCGGATTAAAAGTGATAAATAGAGTCATTATCCATATAAAAAATGTGCTAATCCACTTGTCACTGTTAAATTGGCAGGTCCCGAACCCGTCGTGCACCGGCAGTGGCGTCTGCTCATTCAACCTCACATATGGTGCCTCATCCTTCCAAGCCAACCTCACCCAAGACACCCTCACTCTTGGAACCGATGTGATATCATCCTACTCTTTTGGGTGCATACAAAGTGTAACGGGAACCTCGGTTCCACCCCAAGGCCTCCTCGGGCTCGCCCGGGGTCCGTTATCTCTCCTATCTCAAACCCAAAACCTCTACAAATCCACATTCTCCTACTGCCTACCAACCTTCACTTCCCGCAACTTTACGGGTTCCGTAAGGCTCGGCCCCGTCGGCCAACCGATACGTATAAAGACCACCCCACTCTTGACCAACCCGAAAAGGCCTTTCCTATATTACGTTAACATGATCGGTATAAGAGTCGGTCGTAGAGTCGTTAACATACCCCCAAGTGCATTAGCCTTTGACCCGGTCACTGGAGCCGGAACCATCATCGACTCGGGCACGGTGTTCACTAGACTCGTTGAGCCGGCCTACGTGGCCGTTAGAGACGAGTTCCGGAGGCGTATAAACGGGACAGTCTCGAGCCTAGGTGGGTTCGACACATGTTATACGGTCCCCATTGTGGCCCCTACCATCACGTTCCAATTCACGGGCATGAACGTGACGCTTCCACCCGACAACTTTTTGATACATAGCACGGCGGGGAGTACTACGTGTTTGGCCATGGCTGCGGCGCCGAACAACGTCAACTCTGTGGTCAATGTGATCGCGACGATGCAGCAGCAGAATCATAGGGTCCTTTTCGACCTGCCCAACTCTAGGATTGGAGTGGCTCGTGAGCTCTGCACCTGATGATCAGGCTGCTGGATCTGGTCAGGTGCATGCGATCCTCTTTGGTGTCTTGTGGCTATTTTTTTAGTTTGTGCTTTTGCTTTCAATTGTTTGGAACTAAGTTAAAAATTACAAGTGTACTGGCTTGTCAGTTTGGCTGTATTTAGGATTCTTTTTCCTCTTTTTTCTTTCGAAGTTTTTAGCAAGACTCTAAGAGTCCTCCATCAAACCAATTACTAATGAAGGGCTCTTCTGAAAATAATTAGCCATGGAGAGGTTCTCTCTCTCTTAAACTCACCAAAATGACAAAAATACTCTTACGACATATCAGACGGCCGTCCAATTTAGGGTTTTCTTTCTCAAATATATCGAATGGATGTCCAGTATATCAAACAGTTGTCTAGTATTTGACTTCCATCCAGTATATCAGACAGCCATCGGTAAGTTTGTTCATTTTAGAAGAGTAATTTTGTCTTTCGGATAGAAAGAACACAAAGATGGATTCCTGTGGAATCCTCTCTTAGGCCACTCTAGAGATTTTATCCCATGTTAATTTCGGTGACCCATGTGCACTTGAGATGATCCGGGTGTTCTAACAGTCTCGGATACCCAGGTTATGAGAAAGAAAAATAGCTGAGGTTAAGTAGGTGTAGTAGGCTTGTGAGCTTGTCTCCTCTATTGTTATTTTATTTCAGATCTCATGACTCACTCTCTTGTTGTTTCCTTTGTTTCTTTCGGGGGTGGACTCTAGTTAGTAATTACCTTAGACCTTTTCCCATCCCAAAAATCAAAAAAATAGTTACCTTAGACCTAGGGCAGTGGGTGGATCGGGTCAGGCACGTTACTTGACCTGCCCGACCCACATATTTTAATGGGTCAAGCACATATATTTTACCCGTCAGCTCAGGCCAGGCATGAGTTATCTGAGCTGAGCTTCAGGTCTGGTAGGATTGGGTCGGGTTAACTAAAGGACGAGTCAGGCTAAATTTGGTCAAATCGAGTCGGGTAGACTTTACCCAACCCAATATTTTATATATAAAATATAGTTAAATAGGGGGCTTTATAACCATAGTGACAAATTTCGCCAAAATTCGGCAAAATTTCCTGAAATGGGGGTCAAACGAAAATTTTCGGAAAATTTTGGTACTTTTCGATAATTTCGGTATTTTTTGGTAAATTTCGGTATTTTTCGGTTAATTTAGGTTTAAAAAAATTTAATATATTTATTTATTTTTTAAAATATTAAATATATTTTTTTGTATATTTTTAATCCTGAAAATTTTCCGAAAGGTATCGAAATTAATCCGAAATGTACCGAAGGACCCCCCACCGAAAAATTTCCGAAAACGAAATTTGTCACTATGTTTATAACCGGGTCAAGTCGAAAGTTCTTGTAGGGAGCCGTTTTGAGTTGCATTTTCCAGTCAGGTAGGGGTGCAAGTTTTGGGCCGAAAAATGAATCCGAATGAAAAACCAGTCCACCGATACAGATTGACCCCAACCCAAAACAGAAAAAACTGAGACCGAATCCTAATCAATTCAGTTTTGCTTCTGGGTGGCCAAAGCCGAATACCCATTGGTAGCTTTAGAAAATAAAAAATCGAAAGGGAAAAAGTACAAAATTAATTTTAAAAGAGCAAAGAACAAAAAAAAACCGAAACCGAACTGATCGAACTGATTTTGTTGTTTTGTTAAAGATTTCGGTTTCGGATTTTGGGAATTTAACGAACCAAAACCGAATAGATATATTTTGATTCGGTTTCGGTTCAAGAACTGAATCGAAGCTGAACTGATTTATTTTGGTTCGATTTTGGTTCAGGATGAATTGAACTGAACACCGAAATTTTTGGTTTCAATTCAGGATGAACTGAACTGAACACCGAAATATTTGGTTTCAATTCAGGGTGAACTGAATCACAAATAAAAACTTTTGGCTCGATTCAGTTAACCGAATCTGCGTTCCTACAGTTGGGTCAGGCACATACTCTTGACCTGTTGCATCTGGTCAGGTCGAGTGCACATCGAGCTGGGCATATGCCAATTCCTGTCAAAGTACAGAGTATTGGTCCGACCTGACCGAACCCATTGACAGTCCTACTTTTACCTAAGATTTTGGATCTGAGCACCTTCTCACTTTTAAGCCATATGGTTTCATAAGGCACACATTTTTTTAATTGATGGAAGTCGTGTTTCATTCCGATCCTCCACACCATAGATCTGGAGATTATGTCTTACCTATCTGACGATCAGTTTTCGATTTCATGTCTTACAAATGATAAAAATCGTATTTCGGGCCAATCTTTAGTACCAAAGATCTTTACATTATGGTAATTAAATTGGACGGCTAAATATTGTTTCTAGATGACACAGCCACAGAGGTCCAAAAAAATCAAGTCTTTCTTTTGAAGTAGATGCCACTAGGCCACTACATAAGTTTTATATGGTACTTATATTCACGCTCCCTAACTGTTGAGGGCACCTATGCAAAATAATCATTATTAAATTAGAGGGTGGAGATGGCTTTTCATCCCAAACTTCCAAACACTGGATCTTGAAACCATGTGATCCGTGTTTGATTTCATGTCGCACGTATTTTTAAAAAGTGGCATATATACTCTTAAATCGATCTCCATCTCTGATTCAAAGTAGTCAATAATTTTTAAGTGTAGGTGCTCTCACTAATTCGATAGGTGCGAAAAGCGCTACCCTTTTGGGATAGGCTCAAAAAGACATTGAGTGAAAATAGGGATTTTTCAGTAAGAGTACTCCATCAAACTAAATAGTGGTGGAGGGCTCTCCCGAAAATAATTAGCAATGAAGAGTTTTCTCCCAAAATGATGAAAATACCCTTACAACATTTAAGACAGCTGTCCATTTTAGGGTTTTTCTTAAGTATATCAGACGGCCGTCCAATTTATCAGACAGTTGTCCAGTATTTGACTTCCACCCAATATATCAAATGACCGTCTAATATACATTCGCCCATTTTATAAGGGTAATTTAGTATTTTGGATAGAAAGAACTCCCCATCACTAATTAGTTTGATTGAGGACTCTTACTGAAAATTCCTAACAATAGTACCTCAAGTAAATAGCACACTCACGAACAAGGTATCAAATATCGGCCGACACTGAAATGTATTGGTTCTTTAGTAAATCGATACATACTGGCGCCGATATGTATCAGATATCATATTGGGTATTTGTATCCGTATCGGCCAATATGTATCGGGTATCGGTCAACGCCTCCCATTTTTTATTTTTAATATCTACCGATTAGTATTCATACTGATAGGAATCTCCCAATGTCTGCCAGTTAGCCAATCTTGAGATTCCCCCATTTAGGCAACCTTTGGTGTTTTGCGAATAAAATGTATGGAGGAAACAAGCTTGCTCTCCCAAGAGTTGGTACAAGGTGTGGAGTAGACTCATAAATTTCTGTGACTCCCAATATTTGTCTATTTTTGCGGTGAGAGATGGATCAATGCACCGATATTTGCTAGGGATAGAGGGGTGGCCTAAGTGGGGCGGTGGCCTATCTCCGCCACCCCACTTGACACCCCTTAGGGCTGGCCCTCGCACCTCTCAATCACTCAAAAATGGCATTCATATGTTTTATGACCGCATTAGTTAAAAGGTCATGATAATAAATTCATGGATTTTCTCATAAATATCTCCGCAACTACCAAGGGTGCATACGGGTTGCGTCATTCAACCGGCCAAGTGAATCGACCGGCAATGTCTGCCTGGACTCGGCTATGTCTACCTTCCTCTCATATAACTAGGGTTGTCAACAGATCGGGTCGACCTTGTACCCAACCTGGCCCGATATTTTCCCGAGTTGGGTACATAAACTTTCTTGTCGGGTTGGGTCAGGTATGAGACATCCGACCCAACATTCGGGTTAAGTCAGTTCGACCTCGTATTGCATTGGGTATATTCCGGGTTGGGTAGGGTCGGGTTAACCTGACGCGACCTGACCCGATATTTTATATATGAAAGTATAAAAGAATAGGGGTTTTTATCGGGTAGGTGAGGTTTCGGGTTGGGCTTAGGGTTGAGTCCGCTTGAGTGCGCTATCAGGTTGGGTTGGGTATTTGCGACTTTCTCATTAGGTAACCAAAATTTGGATCCGACCCACCGTTGACAGCCTTATCCTATCTATAACCCAGTTTGCCCAATCCCACCCAACCAGAGTTTTTGCAAAACCCTTCGGAACGGGTTCGGGTTGAGGGTTTCAAGATTGACCCCAGCCCAACCAAACCTCCTTTTCACAGCCCTATAGGTTTGAAGGTACATTGAAAGAACATATCATTGCGTGAGGCTGAGAGTCAAAGTGGTCAAACGCTTTTAATGTTAACAAATAACAACTACCTAAATATACTTTTCAAAAAAGAAAAGTAACAACTATGGAAATCCCCAAAATGGTTTCAACCCACTGTTTTTAAAGGTGTTGATTGTTTTAAATCACACAATGAAAATTTCTAAAAATGACTTCAACCTTTTAAGGATGTTGATTACTTTAAATAACACGATAAAAAAATCTTGCAACCTAATCTTCAATACAACAGGTATTTAGATTTTGCTTTTCTAACTACATGGTACACTTAATGAAAAATAGTGCCATGTGTCAAAAAAAAGTAACTCAGTCCAAACAAGGAATAAAAAATCAGCCATTACTGATATGTATCGGCGATATGTATCAGTTTTTCGGCTAACCGATATGTGTCGGCACTAATACATTTCGGTACTCAACTCAGGCCGATTCATATCAGTCTTCCATGAACCGATACTCGATACCGAAACTGATTTTGACACTTTGGTCCAAATGACCCTTTGGTTAAGGGTTGATTACCAGGTATATATACAAAAACTATTACATTAATATATGGTAACTGACTCACAGGGCCAACCCTGACATTTTGAGAGTCCCAGGCGAGTTCCTAAAATGGAGCCCCTGTTTCATATTACTTTATAATATATAAAAAATTCATTACAATTTTTTTTTGACAAGTAAAATAATACTCATAATCTATTTTACTATATATAATTTGAAAATGCAACTAAGAATTTAATACAAGTAAATATTAAAAGAAAATATAATACAAAAAGAAAATGCAATACTAAAAAAATTCATTTAAATATTTCGCTTCTCGCATTTTTGGTGGCAAAGTCACTGATTAAAGTTGTATACTCAATCTTATCCACCATATCATTTTCAATGGATAACATAGCTAATCCATTTAATCCTTCTTGTGAGATCGTTGACCGAAGATATGATTTGATCAACTTCAATTTGGGAAAACTTCTTTCACCAGATGCAACTGTAACTGGCATAGTTAGCAGTATCCTATAAGCAGCCCAGACATTTGGGTAACAACCATATATTTGCTTCAAATAATTTAGCACTTCAATCGGCGTTTTTACTTCTTTCAGTAAAGTATCTTTCAAGATTTTCAATTTTGAAGATAAATCTAACCCATTAATATTAATATGCTCTTCATGTTTGAGAAAATGTTCAAGATTTATGCAAAAAGTTTTCAAACATTCTTCATTGGCCGAACCTAACATCTTCAAATCAAACAAAAGTCCAAAATATTGTTCATATGTTTTAAACTGTTCAAACCTATGGTCAATTGATGAAAGACCTTGATCAATAATATAAGTGAAGTAATCAATTCTGAATGATTCTTCAATTGACTGTGACACTTCTTCACTTGCATCCACATCAAACTGTCTCTTTTTCCGAATAACGCATTTTTCACGAAATATAAGTTTGATCCCATTTGAGTTGCAACTTCCTTAGCTTCAATTAGGGTCTTTGTGAACCCACTTTCTCTATACCTTTTAAAATAGGTAATGAGTCCTTCTAACTGTTGGATAGCAATATTAATATTCATACTTTTTTGTTAAAGAAACTTGCTAACAGTATTCACAGCAAACAATATATTGTGTCAAATAATCATAGCTGCTACTAAGAACTCATAACTCTCAAGTTCGTTTATTGCGAGGGATTGTGTTTCACTGGAACTTTTATCGTCATTTTCACAAGTAGACTCTGCTAGGATAAGTAGAGCATCTCTTATTTCTGAAGCTTGATACCTTATCGCTTTAACACTTTGAACACGACTCTCCCAACGTGTTTGTGATAGCCCCTTAACTGTAAAACCTTTCACATTACCCATTACAATTAGCCACTGCTTTGTAGAAGATGAAAAGAGTGTGTATATACGTTGCACTATACCGAAAAATGTTAAAGCTTTAGAATAAGAGTTTGCCATGTCAGAATATGTAAGGTTTAGTCTGTGATAACCACATGACATGTAAAATGTTTTAGGATTTATTTCAAACAATTTTTTTTGTGTATCTTTGTGTTTTCTTTTCATATTGGATCCATTATCATATCTTTGTCCTCTTATATCATCAATATTGAGTTCAAGAGTCTTCAAAACTTTTGCAAGAACATTAAAAAGTCATTGTCTAGAAGTATCACTAACTTTCAAGAATTTTAGAAACAACTCTTTCACTTGTATATGACTTTGTTACTCATCAACACATCTTATAACAAGATACATTTGTTCTATATGACTAATATCTAGAACGCAATCAAGTATTATCGAATATTATTTCCATATTTTAATTTTTTAAATAATTGTACTTTCGATCGTATCTCCCATCATTTGTATCAACTCATTCTGAATTTTGTGACTTAGATAATGATAATGGATTTCTTTATTTTGGGCTCGTCGAAGGTGTTCTTGTATTATTGGATTAAATTCGGCTATCATTTCAACTATACCAAAAAAGATTTCATTCATTTCGTCCTCCAAATTTATATAGAGGGGAAAATTTCTGCTAAAATTTCGGTTTTCAGTTTCGGTCATGCCCGAAATCGAAATCCAACCCAATATTTTGATCCTTGCTTCTAATCAATGGGTCAAAGTGGTCTTACGATCCATGGTCGTGAGGGCACTTATGGCACAAACACTGTGTTGATTACATTGATAAAATCTAAACTGATAGTGGCTTAGGCGAGGTGATTTTAATGAGTATTGGGTCTCTAGGTCCAACCCTAATTCAGACCATAAGGTCTCGAATTTCGAAGTCAAAGATTTCATCAATTATAGGGAAATTTACCTGACCAACCCTGCCAGATACACCTTTTACGTTAGAGGCCTTGTAGTTTCACCTTTACCCAAACCGACCAGCTCCAAGCCTAGCCGACCCTAAGGAGAGTAAAAAGTCCAAGTTACTCCATTTTATGACTTTCTTTAACCCACAAAGCATCCTCTTCTTCCTCATTTTAATCTGCTAAAAAGTTAGAGGTGGGTCAGGTGACGGCATCTTCTTCGTTAGTCTGATCTGCTCCAATCTGCTATTTCGAAGAAGAAAACAGAGGCTTGGGAGAAGAAGCCCGTGCATTTCTCCATTATGACAAGAAGACCCTACAGTTTGCCTTTGCAATGTGAGGTATCTTACATAAACTCCATTTTCAGTTTATTAAGGTCTCTTAATGGGGCAATATAAGAAATAATTTAAGTTTATTGGTCCACATTTTCAGTTTGTTAGAATCTCCTATTCGTGCAGTATAAAAAAGCCTTTATATCCTTGGATCATTTTTTGAAAAGTATATATCGATTGTAAATATAATCGTCATCGACTCTATATACAGTCGATATCGATTGCAAATATAATCGTTATCGACTCTATATTCAATCGATAACGATTGTCTAAAAAGTCGGTATCGACTCTGTATATAATCGATATCAACTGTATATACAGTCGATATCGACTTACAATCGTCTTTTCTCTTTTGTTTCATCAGTCTTATGACCCCTTCCTTCTCATTCTTAAATAGACGATGACAGACGTGAGGATTTCTCTTATTTATCACTTTGATGACCTTCTTGTAAACGATGATGGCTTGTATGAAGGTGATCGGCGGAGGGTTATTAACATTTTGACTAGTATTTCTTATGAACAATTCATGAGGTGAATGTCTGTTGTTAGTTTTGCGAGGGCGGATGAAACTGTTTCCACAAAGTTTCATATAAAGATAGTGAATACCCCTGTGGTTGTCAACATTTTGGACACTGATGATTTGGCCACCCTATTTACGTTTTATAGATTCGGTTCATCATTAAGGAACCGTCATCCTTCCGAGTCAAAGTTGAACAAGTAGATCTTGGTGGGACTGATTTTGTGACTCCTTCATTTCAGCCATGTAAGTTTGAGGATGAAACTGTATACGATACCATCCCGTTAGGCGATGACAGCGATATTATGACGAACATGACTGCCAGGAAAGCAACTTTTGATTTAAATGATGCTCCGATTGAATCGTATGATGACCCACTAAAATACATGCATGGGTCACAACAATATAGTCAATGGTTAGACTACACTTCAGAAAGGGTGGTGGATACTGACGATTTTAGTCATATATTTCTTGGTGGATGGACAACATGGTTTACTCACGAATTATGTTCTATCATGTCATCGATGGGAATTATCGAAAAAACTCAACCCCATGTCCATACACATGAGCACCCCTTCGGTGAACGGCCTAGTCAACCACGCCATTATTGATTCAGTAAAGGATCTAGTCAATCACATCAGAACCCTTTCGGTGATGAATCTAGTCAACCACCTGAGAACACCGCTAGTGAATGGCGCAGTCATCCTCAACCCACTAATGAAGATACCTTAGAAGAAGATTATGAAAGCGAACCGGATGGGTTTATAAAAGAGGATCCAAAATTTTTTGTGAGAGACATTGATAATCCCTTAGTAGACGAAGATTACGAAGTGTCAGAGACATCGAGCGACTCCTCCGATGAAGAGGTGGAAACTGAATATCAGAATTGGACGTTAAAGTTGGAGAGATCTTCTGAGACAAACAAATATTTCAAAGAGCATTGAAAGAGCACGCGATGGAGGAAAACTTTCAAATTCGGCCTTTGAAAACCGCTAATTATCGAGTGACAGTCGGATGCTACGAACCCGATTGTTCGTGGCGAATACATGCGTCTAAATTGATTGGGCTTGATTATTTCCAAATCAAGACATTCAATGGTACTCACACATGTGGGGCAGCTAAGATCGGACCGCACGGTCACCGTAATGCAACAATCTCCTTCGTAGCCAACTATATACGGGATAAACTTATGGAAGGATTCGACTACACACCGGCGTCGATAATGTTTGATATTGCAAAAGCTTATAATGTGTAAATCTCATATGCAAAGGCTTGGAGGGGAAAAGAACTTGCCCTTAATGATATTAGAGGCAGTTGGGAAGGACAATTTGTGGATCTATCGGCCTACGTGAAAGAGATAGAGAGGCTAGATCCTAATGTACAAACATCCTTTCAACTTATGCTTGACGGTAAGTTTCAAATTTTTTTTTGGAGTTTTAGCCC
Organism: Chloranthus sessilifolius; assembly: GCA_021018995.1. NCBI lineage: Eukaryota > Viridiplantae > Streptophyta > Magnoliopsida > Chloranthales > Chloranthaceae > Chloranthus > Chloranthus sessilifolius. The sequence goes on from CM037589.1 coordinate 101,560,169, forward strand.
GTGCATCGGAAGCTACCGCAATACACTTCGTCGCATATTGCTTATAAATGACACACACCTACGAGAACATTTCGAAGGGATCCTACTTATCGCCTCGACGCAAGACGGTAATGGTCATATATTACCGTTAGCATATGCCGTCGTCGAGTTAGAAAAAGAGGATACGTGGATATGGTTTCTTGAACGGGTAGGTGCATCGTGATCGATGGGTTTAACGAAGATTTCATTTTTATCACAGATAGGTCGAAGGGTTTGATAAATGCGGTGAAATATATCTTCCCTAACGCATATCACAACTACTGCATGCGACATATGACATAAAATTTGGCACACAAGTATCCCAAGAACAATGTGAAGGGTCTATGGTGGAAAGCTGCGCGTGCATATTTAGTAGAGAGATTTGATTATTTTATGAACGAAATGAAGAAAGATCCCGCTGATCCGCAGGCCGTAGAGTATATTTCAAAAATAAACCCGAAGCATTAGGCACACGCATATATGGAAGGAAGACAGTACGATTTCCTGACTACGAATAATGCCGAAAGCTTAAACAACATACTAAAGATAACTCGAGAGAGACCAATTATCGACTTAATCAGAACTACTAGAGAGAAAGTCGTCAATCATTTTCAAAAGCGCTGACAGATATCTGAGAAATGGACCACCCTCCTATGCCTAAAAGCAGACGAGCATATGAAGAAGGCGTTGCAATGGACCAGTAGAAAGAGAGCTCAATCATACGGGCGCGATCAATTCCAAGTCAACTCCAAAAATTTCATTCATCACGTCAACTTGGAACACAAGACGTGTAGTTACCGCCGTTGGCACATTCATGGCTTGCCTTGCTCCCATGCTGTGGCGGCCATCAATCGGAGAAGTTACGACTACCATAACTTCTGTGAGAAGTGATTTTTCACCGCTTACTTTAGACGAACATACGACGAGCAATGACTTCTCACCCTCAATAAAAGCCAATGGGAGTTCCAAGTAGAGCAACTCTCTGAAAATATGAAAGTGAGACCACCCTATAATTGCCGAAAGTAAGCCGACCGTCCAAGAAAGAGAAGGATAAGGTCTAAGGGTGAGGTTAGGGCCCTATAGTGTAGCAGGTGCAGTGAATATGGTCACAATTATAGGAGTTGCACGACAGTGGGACCGATGGATTGATAGTGTATATTTTTAATAATGATAGATGGAATGCAAATGAGAATATATATTTGCTCAGAAATTCAGAATTCTGATTTTTTTGATTCGTAATAGTTATAATTTTACTGTACAGTTACACAGAAACATGCAACCTAGAATGTCAAAATGAGCCGTCATCGACTGTATATATGGTCGTTGACGACTGTATATATAGTCGTTACTGATTATTTAGAGTCGTCATCGACTATATAAATAATCGATAGCGACACTATACAGAGTCGCCATCGACTCTCTATAAAGTCGATATCGATTCATTGTAGAATCGCTATCAACTTTATATACTATTTATATAGTCGATGGCGACTCTATATAAAGTCGATAGTGACTCTATATAGAGTCGTTATCGATTATTTATATAGTCGATGACGACTCTATATAAAGTCGATAATGACTGCTATTTCTATATTATAACCACTGATACTTTAAAATGTTTCAATTATATTAAAAATATTTTATTTACAAAAAATGTGTCATTTACATTTACAAAATATTTCATTTATATTATAACCACACTACTGCTGCGCCTCCTTTTTGTCGTCCTGCACCAGTTCTCCTCCCCCATCGCCGGTGTATGCAACCGGTGTATGCAGTCAGTGTATGGCCAATTTCTGCCTTGATCCTATTCATATCTGATTGCGCGAAGTCAAATTTCTTTCCTGATATGAAGTATTCCATATACTTCACAACAAACACCCCACAATCACTCAGATTGGTTTGTCGGGGAAGGGCTTTGACCCGATAGTCACTAGATGACCAAGGATATGTCTTCGCGTTCAGTGCAGTGGAGTCATCGTACGAATATAAAATCGCAGGAAGGTATTAGGTCTGTTTCAAAATAGAGGAATGTCAGATATGCTAGGCTAACAATGATGAAAGATATGCTACGTAAAATATCTTACCAGTGTTTGTAATTGGGTCGGATATCTTTCCTTAGAGGGCCTATTAAATATAGGATCGACGACCATTATCGATCGTTCGACTACCTTCACGATCGCAAGCGCCCAGTGTAATGGTTGTTGTGAATGAATTGAGATAAATATCTACAAAAAAATAATATAATCTCAAAGGGTATGATAGAAAAATTATAAAGAGGTTAGAAGCATACTATGCTGCACTCGTGAGCCCACAGCTTCCGAAACTGATTGAAAAAGAAATTTTCCATCAGCTTCTTGCCTTGGCACTATTCGTGTTTATAGGCAGCCCACTGTTTAACTTGAATCTTGAACGATTCTTCGTATAATTTTTCAGCGAGAAGGAACTTGTTGAAATCGTTCAGTTCAAAGCCCATGTACATCAGAGTGGTAGGGCACATAAGGAAGTATTTATCCTTTACATCAGGATGAATATTGTCATCAATTACTTTCAAGTGTCTCAGGTAGGCACCCATAATCTAAAACCAATGTAGTTAGAGTTAAATAATTGTTATCGACTCTCCAATGATTTGATATCGATTCTCTATACAGTCGTTGATGACTATATAATAATTGTTATCGACTTTACAATGAATTGATATCGATTCGTTGTAGAGTCGATAACGATTATATAAATCATCGTCATCGACTATACAATGAATTGATACCGATTCATTATAGAGTCGATAATGATTACATAAGTCATCGTCATCGACTATACAATGAATCAATACCGATTCATTATAGAGTCGATAATGACTCTATTTCGAGTCGTCGACCGCTTTAAATTATCTATTTGTGCCTACAGTAGCTTTACTTTACTTACAAAATTATCCATGTACTGCGTGCCCGCCAAACATCTGAAAGATTGCACCACCAGCGTATAGTTACCGACAGTTCTTACGTAGTCGCTGCATATATAAAGGCCAATGTAACTTATCTTCGTAATAAATTTATAATAATAAAGTGAAAGATTCAGGCTTGTTCCTGGGAAGAATAACTTACTCGTCCTCTGACTCAGGCTTGTTCCTTATGTCTAGTATGTATTTCTGCTCCGCTGTCAGCTCAGTAGTAGCATCATCAGCTGTAGACCCAGGCTTAGCGGTAGCATTAGCCACCGGTCCAGGCTTAGCAGTTGGTCCTTCAATGGCCTTCTCGGTTATAGGCTTTTTTTACCGTCGCTACCCTTCGCTGTGTCCTAGGTTTGACGGCAGTTGTTTTGATGAGTTTCTCTTACCTAGGTCTTAAGCGAGGGTCAATTTATTAGTGAGGCAATTGGGAAGAGGTTTGCTCTTCACCAGCTGGACCCTTATCGTTTTGAGTCTCAGGCTGCTCATCAGCAGCTGCCGTCACCTCATTCATGGGAGGATCCTGATGCACGGGAGCTGATGGTTCTTGATCGACTACTGTGTCGCACACCTTCGATATCAGCTCCTCAATAGCGACATCCTGAACATCAAAATAATGGTGCAAAATAAGAAATAATTTTTAGTCCCCATTTTAAAAAGTTCAAATCGATTTTAAATTTAATCGTTATCGGCTGTATATATAGTTGATATCGATTGTACCTATAATCGTTATCGACTCTATTAACAGTTGATATTGATTGTAAATACAATCATTATTGCTTGTAAATATAGTCGATATCGATGGTAACTATAATCGATATTGACTCTATATACAGTCGATAACGATTGTAAATATAATCATTATCGACTCTATATACAGTCGCTATCGATTTATGTTAACAAACCTGAACATATAAATACCACATTTCAACACATACCTTAGGTCTCGCCTCCAATAAATTTTTAAGTTCTTTTATATTCCCCTGGCCCTTTCTGACCAACGAGTTATAGTGATTCAACTTCTGCAACTCCGCATCCCTTGATTTCAACTGCTCATTCAAGGAGTTACATAGTTTCTCCATGAAAGCAAAACGTTTCGCCAGGACCTTATTCTCTCCCTCCAAATCGTTCACTCTTTGGGTGAGCTTCAAGTTCTCTAGCGCCAAACCGTCGACCCTCCTCAACAACGACTCATTGGAGGTGGACGGTTCAGCTGGGCTCCCTTTTGCAGCTAGGCTCTCCTTCGTGGCCCCCCTAGTTCTAGGCCACTCTACACCTACATGGACAGGGCCCTTTTTTTAGGACGGTTCTTTGTCCGACGTCGATTGGTCATCCCATTCTTCATCATCAATATTTTCGAGCGGAATGTAATTTCTCTTCTTCTTCGGCTGCATCTCTTCCACAACTTTCTTGACCGGTTCATGAGGCTCTTTCCTCTTCCCCCTAACGACATTTTTAACCCGTAGATATTCTTTTAAGACGGGTATCTTTAATTCAAAGCCAACAGGCACGAGGGGAGCGCGAACCTTTTGAAAGAAAAGAAAACACGATAAATAACAAACTAAATTGATCATATATTCCAAATGCAAAGTATCGACTATTTAATAAAGCATTATCAATTCTGTAATAAATTGGTATCGACTATTTAATAAATTGTTATCGATTTTGTACTGCATCGCTATCGATTAATTAATGAATCGGTATCGACTACTGCATAAGTCGTAATCGATTCTGTAATGAATCGTTATCGACTTATTAAATAGTCGTTATCAATTTTTTACTGAATCGCTATCGACTATTTAATAAGTCGTTATCGATTCTGTAATGAATCGTTATCGATTCTAGAATGAATTGGTAAGTTGTTTTTTGAATCGGCATCGGGTATCTCTACTCCTCAACTTTATTTATTTGAATTATTTAATAGACCTCATACCTTGTTGTCTAACATTTTTTTGCGAGTGTAACCTTTGATCATTGACTGCGCCCTATCCGACCATTTCAACAGTCATGGAAAAGGGTCCTCGAGGCCTATTTGGGAAGGCGAGATATCTGACAGCATCTCATAAGTCCCCCATTGAAGTACACATAGGCATCCATATGTGTTGTACGTCTTAAGGGCTTTATCCATCTCGACAGTCTTTCTATTCACCGCGCCCTTCATTATATACTCTATCAAGTCATGGTACATGTGGAGGCCCCACGGAGTTCGATTAAAGTTCTCGACATCATTGATGAGGTCGATGTGGTCTTCCGCCAGTTGATGGTGGGACTCGGGAAAAAGAAATATACACAGCACATATAGAAGGGACAACTTTACGAAGTCGTCATCACTTTTCGCTTTCCAAATTGCATTATCTATGTGAGACCGAAGAATTTTTCTATGAGGCGTTCCACGAAAGTATTTGTATCGAATGGTTTATTCTTTTGATAGTTTAACGGACGAGGTATACTTTTCTGGGCCAACTACGGTAAGACCCAGTATCAATGCAATGTCCAACTTCCGAAGATAGACATCAGCCTTCCCAATTCGAAAGTAGTTTTTTTTAATCCAAAACGTCAACATCACATCGGCCACATCAGAAAGAAATCCCACACCCTTAGGCATCTGAAATATTCCACCAAAAATTGAATCTCACAGCATCTTCTTTCGAGTTGGGGTAGCATTATTGTAGAGATTCGAAATGGCACTAGGAGAACACTTGGCAACAGGTCGGTGTACAACCATCTTGACAGCTTGTTGAAATGAACTATAATAAAAAAGAAAGGACTGAGTCCCATACTAACAAGGATAGTTTAAATGTTAACAGAACTGTAATATATAAAACCGATATCGATTACATATAGGGTCGATATCGATTATATATATAATCGATAACGACTATAAATAAAATCGATATCGACTCTATATGTAATTGATATCGACTCTATGTAAAGTCGCCATCGATTTTATTTATAGTCGTTATCGATTACATATGAAATCGCCATCGACTATTTATAGAGTTGATATCGACTCAATATAAAGTCGCTATGGGTTCAAAATATTTTATTTATATTGAAAATATTTAATTTACAGACTCAAAATATTTCATGAAGTCGCCATCGACTCAAAATGTTTCATTTACATTCAAAATATTTTATTTACAGTTAAAAATAAAATCTGGACACACTAAATTAAGACTCTGGCAGCAACATCCGAGAGAAGATTCTTCGATAAAGATCGATCCTTGGCTTCTAACCAAAATTTAGGAAGATTGATGATGAGCAGGTGGTGGATGGAGTTAAGAGGTGGGTGGCTCCGTCTTAATTTTCTTTTTCTTTCTTTTCTTTTCTTCCTTCTTCTTTTTCTTTTCTTCGCCAAAATTTTCTGCACTTCCTCATATTCGTCCCATAGGAACTCAGAGGATCTGATTTTGGTGGTGGTGGTGGGTCCTCCCATATTGGAAAGAACTTGATTAGGTTATAGTTGGTTTTATCATCTTTCATGGGGAAAGATGGGCTAGTAGGGATGATAGGGAATGATTTTGCTAAGGAAGAACTAAACCTATATTTAAAGTGCCTAGATGGTGGAATACGAATCGTTGTATTAAATTTTCTCATCCTTCCAATCTTATTTGTCATAATGGTTTTACAAAAAGGTAGTTGGCAATAACTTGAACGTCGGCTGAGATAAATATAAAACCTCGTATGATTTATTATGAGTTATGGCATCGAGGAGATAATATGATGGGTAATAATTATATTCATATGATGGGTATTAATTATATACATAGAGAGTTGATATCAATTTTTTATAGAGTCGTAATCGACTATTTATATAGTTGATTACGACTACAAATACAATCGATATCGACTCTATATGTAATCGATAGTGACTCTATATGTAATCGATAACGATTACATATATGGTCGATATCGATTGTATATAGGATAACCTTAATAAATTATGACAAAATGTGCACCAAAGAAAGGAGAAAAAAAAATCTACAACAATAGAAGGTAATTTTAATTTCAACTTACAGATTTGGTAGCTTGAAGATTGTAGAACTGAACGCTAGCGTCTACGAAGCGCCACCGCATCTCTACCGACTTCGAACGAAAAAGTAAAAAGTAAAAAAAAGGTAAACAGTGAAGAGTTGAAAAAAGGGCGGCTATTTATTACATTGGGGGTAGTTTGGGCATTTCCTAAAGGCGGGCGACGGCTCAGCGCGCAGCGGGTTGGTTTGGGTAAAGGTGAAACTACAGGGCCTCTGATGTAAAAGGTGTATTTGATAGGGCCGATCAGGTAAATTCCCCTGAATTATAAGGGTAATGAGCAGCTGTTCAAATGATAATCTTGAGGTCAGATCTGGAAATTATAAACCATGGGATTGATAGGTGATTCAATTTTAAGGGAGTCCTATCACAAGACATTTTCTCGAGTAGGGCCCACAAAGCCGATCTTTTTATATAGGGTCATAGATAGGTGTTGCACCAAATCTCTGGTATAATACCCAACATCATATCAATGTCAAACATGATTATATTGTCTGATCTCCAATGTTCCGGCTAGAGTGATGTGCGCCCGAGCAGATTATTGAAATATCTGGGCACCGACGGCATTTGAATGGGTTGGTCACCGGAGTTCTTTCAGTGAAGGTCCGGTCTCCGTCCGATCAATTCCCGCAGCTTACCGGCGGCTCAAAGTCACCAATTTTGTCTTTTATTCTCTTTTTTTTTCGGTGTAACAGTGAGAAAAGGTCCTTGGGTTTCTCACTCTAGATCTCTCTTTGACATCTCTCTTTCTAATCTCTCTCTCTAAAATGTCTATTCGCTCTCTTTCTCTAATTTATCTCTCTCTATCTAGTTTCTCTTTTCTTTTCCTTTTTCCCAAAAGGCCTTTGTTACAGGCACGCAAGAATTGAGACGAAGAAGTTGATTCCGTTGCTAAACACCACACCCACATCCATATTAAAATAATATATATATATAGAGAGAGAGAGAGAGAGCCGGGGATATGCGTTCCTGCATAGGGATATATCTGCGCCTATTCATAAGAGTATGACGCGTAGTTCCTTTTTGTGAAGTGATGAGTGGCATGAAACCCACTTTAGTAACTAGAGTTAAACATTTAAAATATTTTAAAAGTTATATATCCTTCCAACCGTCATTCTTGACTTTTTTTATAAAGTCTTTATTTTCTCTCTCCACTCTCTCTTTTTTTAAAAAAGTGTCAGACTTACGTTTTCAGGTATATTTTACTCAAAAAAAGTGGGCGCTCGGTAGCGAAATGACGACACTCCAATAGAGAAGCATCCACGGTGGGGTGCCAGCGTCGGGGTGTCGACACGTCAATTTAGGGGTAATGGCGCCTCTATATCGAGGTGTCGGTGCTTCGCTAAAAAAAAAAGGTTGTCGACACCTCATTTTAGGCAGGGCCAGCCCTGACATTTTAGGGGCCCAAGGCGAGCTCCTAAAATGGGGCCCTTGTTTCATATTATTTTATAATATATAAAAAATTCGCCACAATTTTTTTTGACAAATAATGCGTGCGGTGGGGCTCAATTAATGCAGGTCGGTGCAGCGTTGCTCCATGTCAGCCGCCTGCACTTTGTCCTCAACAAATATGCCCTACGTTTATAATTTTTGATAAACTGTATTGTACTATTTAAAATCAAATTACTGAAATAGCACTCAATATTACCATTAGATTTATATGACTGATAGTTGTAAGGATATTTTAGTAATTTAAAATATTACCATTAGATTTATCAGGCGGATAGTTTTAAGGATATTTTAGTAATTTAAATATTTATAAAGGGAGGTCTTAAGATTTTCTTTGTCTTCATTTGAAATATTTTTCTCTAGCTTTAATAATAACAAAAAATTAGAACTGATAAAAAAATTACAAAAAAATTAGAAAAAATACCAATAACCAATGAAGCCCTAAACCCAACCAAAGCCAGCCCCAACCCGCCTAAGTTAGAGTTAGGGGCAAGAATATCAAAGCCCGCCTAAGCTAAGCCCGGGCTAGCTTTTGGGGAGGCCCGTCCCTAACCCGGCCCATTGAAAGCCCTAGTTCCGTGTGACTGGCATAATTTTTGTGTCACAATGTTCACACCATCACAGTATATTATCTCACTTAAATCGCTATTGTTTTTTCAAAGGGAGCAACTATTTGCACACAGAGATCTGTTCCATTGCACATGATTAGAAAGAAAGACTTGGTAATTTTGGGACTGTACCACTTGAAACACCATCTAAGCCATCTAATTTGAAGACTATGATATAAAGATCTTTGGTGTTAAAGATTGGCACAAAACATGATCCCTATCATCTGGTACAACACAGTCAACTATTGACTAAGATGGTGAGCTTTGAATGTCCTTAATCACATGGTAGAGATCTTATTTCATGCCAATCTTTGATATCAACAGATCTTTACGCCATGGCCTTCAAATCAAATGGCTTAGATGGTGTTCCACGTGGCAAAAAGTGCTAAAAATATCAAGTCTGTCCTTTTAGAGCATGTGCAGTGTACAAATCTCGTGGCAAGTATTTGCGCCCTTTTTCGAAATAGAGGGGCTCTCATTATCTAAAGACACTTGATGAAAGATAGGCAGATCCAAGTATCTGTGAATCCTACGGTTCATAGAGTCGGCACACCATTTCTAGAGTGTAGTTGAAGCTTAGCGGATTCAGTGGAATTAGGGAGATAGATTTGATAGTGGAGAAGTGATAGAGAGCGGTTATTGTAGTGTAACTGATTTACTTTTTTGCCCCTTTCTTTAACATTAAAGCACCTGTAGGTAAGGTTATTTGTTTTCCTTATTTAGTAGTTTAGGGTTAATTTGAGTAATGCGTGCGAGAGAATATTGGGATGCAGTTTGTTCAAATTTTGTTTTCCATATATATCTCTACTATATATATCTCATACATCCATTCACATTGGTAAACAATGATCGATTCTTTCCTAAAGTTTCTCATCTTGTTTTTTCTCTCTAAAAATTTCTCTTTCCTCTCTCTTGCTTTTTTCTCTCTTCTCAGATGCTTGAACCTGAACTGAGAGGCACAGGGGAGAGGGTTTGGAGAGAGGGGCTGGAGAGAGAGAGGGTTTGAGGAGAAGAGGAGAGAGGCGTTGGAGATTTGGGGGGCCTCGAAAATCGGGGGCCCTTTATATACAAACTTTTTTTTTTTTCAAACCTAATTTTCAAAAGTAGATTTTTTTTGGGGGCCCCTCAAATCGAGGGCCCAAGGCAGCTGCTTGGCTGGCCTTGGTCCAGGGCTGGCCCTGATTTTAGGGGCATTGACGCCTCTATATCGAGGTGTCGACGCTTCACTAAAAAAAAAAAAAAAAAAGGAGCTTCGGCATCTCGTTTTAAGGGCGCAGGCGCCTCTATATCGAGGTTTCGTCACTTTGATAAAAAAAAAAATTATTATCGAAACGCTGTGTCACGGGGGCGTAGCCCGACATCAGCTATCACACTCGTGTGGCACCTCGATGCCGCGTGCAACGAGGCCAACCTACCCAACCATCAGACTCTGATATCACCCGCCTAGAAGATAGGAACTCTCGTTCATGGTTGCCTTCTCCCGAGGCCAACCATTCATCGCATCGTGCCCCTTACGACACGCATATTAGCACCTCCATACCTCGCTTGGCTTGCTCAAGCTTCACTTACGTGTCACACACTAATCCCTCACTTCGCAACAGTGGCATGCAGCTCCCCATGCCGTCCCATTCCAACATGACATGTCGAAATACCGAACCAAGCTGCCATCATGCGCGTTCCACGTTACTAACACACGATGCAGGGTATGGGGGTCAGCATGGTGGTGTTGACGTTAACGGGCTAGGAGTAGTTGGCAGGGTCAGTCCACTGTGATATCACATCAATGAGGATGTTGACATTATGGAGTGGTGGAGTATGTGACGGGATCAATACTTGGTATAGTAGCAGGAAGGCGTGGGGGCCTTGGAGCTAGTTGGCCAGCAACAGGAAGGCGTAGGGGCCTTGGAGCTCAATGGCAGCGCGATGCAGTCGAGACACGGTCGCGTGGGAAGATGATGAGGGGAGTCATGGGCGTAGTGGTGTGGGGCATGACACTGTGTGTCATTGAAGGAGTTTGTGTGTCATGAGGGTATGACAAACCAATATGTTTGAAGTCCTCAAGTTATTTTCCCATAGATGGTGTTTGGACCATCTATGTGGGAGAGGTGCTGGATGAGATGCCTTCCACCCACACAGGGCCTTGCATCGCCAGAAGGGGAGCAAATGTCTCCTAGGCCTGAAAGGGTGGGCCTAGGATGTTGCTTCAGCAATGTCGTGTGGCACCCAAGGTAAGGTTGTCATGTGACCCCGGGCCAGCGTCGTGATGCACATGGGTCAACAATGAGGGAGGCACTCGAGGGTAATGTCGGACATGATAGCTGAGGGCCGGATGCAGACGTGTGTTAGTAATAGGGAACCACCCACAATGGCGGGCCTGAACCGGTATGTCGGCACGTCATGTTGGAATGGGACGGCATGGGGAGCTGCATGCCACTGTTGCAAAGTGAGGGACTAGTGTGGCACGTAAGTGAAGCTTGAGCAGTCCAAGCGAGGAACGGAGGTGCTGGTATGCGTGTCATAAGAGGTACAATGCGATGAATGGTTGGCCTCGAGAGAAGGCAACTATAAATAGGAGTTTTCATCCTCTAGGCAGGTGGTATCATAGTCTGATGGTTGGGTAGGCTGGCCTCGTTGCACGTGGCATCGATGCGCCGCACGGGTGTGATAGCCGGTATCAGGTTGTGCCCCCTTGACAGATGGTATTAGAGCCAAGTTTGATTCGAATGAGGCGATGTGATGCCAAAAGGGCACGCTATGTAGTGTCAGGAGGCACAGGACATCTTGAAGCCAGATCGTTCCGAATGGGACTACATTGGCGAGTCAGGGAGAGGAGGTGCGCTCTGATTCATAATCGGTTGCTGGTACACGACATGATGGTCTAGTCCGCCGGTATGAGGCTGTGTAAAGGATTAGTGTGTTACAACGGGCCAGGATCGAGGTTACAGTTAAGCGGGTTATTGTGAGAACTGTAGTGGCCTATGCTAAATCAAAGAAGGAGTCTGAAGCTCGTTGCTCTATTATGAAACGATAAGGCATGGTGTTCGTGAGAGACGGGTGGCTGGATAGTTGATTCAGCGCAGCTTCAGAGGAAGCATAATGCTTGGTGAATGGCATGGTGATGGATAGCACTGGTATGGGACAACAACATGAAGAATCAGTGTGTGTGGGACCAAGATTGAACTAGCTAGGAGGTATTAAACCTTGAGGATAGATACTTGGAGAGACTTTACATGGGGTGAAGATAGAGGTTGAAGAACTGATGCATGGTATGGGGGTCAGCATGGGGGTGTTGATGTAAATAGGCTGGGAGGAGTTGACAGGGTCAGTCTACTACGATATTGCATCACCAAAGATGTTGACATTATGGAATGGAGGAGGATGTGACGGGGCCAATATTTGGCATAGTAGAAGGAAGGCGTGGGGGCCTTGGAGCTAGCTTGCCAGCAGTAGGAAGGCGTAGGGGCCTTGACGCTAATTGGTAGCGTGATGCGGTCGCGTGGGAAGATAATGCGGGGAATCATGAGTGTAGTGGTGTGGGGCATGACACTTTATGCCATGAAAGGAGTATGTGTGCTATGGGGTATGACGAACCAATACGTTTGAGGTCCTCAGGTTATTTATTCATAGATGGTGTTTGGATCATCTATGTGGAATCGCACACACACGGGGCCTTGCGTCGCCAGAGAGTGCGCAAGTGTCTCCTAGGCCTGAAAGTGTCTCCTAGGCCTGAAAGGGTAGGCCTAGGACGTTGTTTTTATAATGCCGTGTGGCACCCAAGGTGAGGTTGCCATGTGGCCCCGAGCCAGCATCGCGGTGCACATGAGTCAATAATGAGGGAGGCACTCGAGGGGTACGTGGGACACGGTAGTGCACGATAGCTGAGGGCCGGATGCAGATGTGTGTTAGTAACGGGGAACGCACACAATCACTGGTTTGGTTCAGTATGTCGGCACGTCATGTTGGAATGGAACAACATGGGGATCTGCATGCCACTGTTGCGAAGTGAGGGACTAGTGCGTGGCACGTAAGTGAAGTCGGAGCAGGCCAAGCGAGGCACGGAGGTGCTGGTATGCATGTCATAAGGGGCACGATGTGATGAATGATTGGCCTCAAGAGAAGGCAACCGCAAATGGTAGTTCTGATACTCTAGGCGGGTGATATCAGAGTCTGATGGTTGGGTAGGTTGGCCTCGTTGCACATGGCATCGTAATGCCGCACGGGTGTGATAGCTGGTGTTGGGCTGTGCCCCTGTTACAGATGGTATCAGAGCCAAGTTCGATCGAGATGAGGGGATGTGATGACAAGAGGGCATGTGATGTGGTGTTAGGAGGGCACGCGACATCTTGAAGTCAGATCGTTCCAAATGGGACTACATTGGCGACTCAGGGCGAGGAGGTGCACTTTGATTTAGAATCGTTACTGGTACATGACATGATAGTCTAGACCGCCAGTATGAGGCAGTGTGAAGGATCAGTGTATTGCGAGGGCCAAGATCAAGGTTACAGTTAAGCGGGTTACTGTGAGAACGGTAGTGGGCTATGATGAACCAAAGAAAGGGTCAGAAGCTTGTTGCTTTGTTACGAAACAACAAGGGATGGTGTTCGTGAGAGATGGATGACTGGATAGTTGATTCAATGTAGCTTCAGAGGAAGTAGATGCAAGCATAAAGCTTGGTGAATGGCATGATGATGGATAGCGCTGGTATGGGACACCAGCGTGAAGAATTAGTGTGTCTGGGACCGAGGTTAAACTATCTAGGAGGTACCAAACCTCGAGGCTAGATACTTGGAGAGACTTTGCATGGGGTGAAGACAGAGGTCGAAGAACCGATGATGCAGGGTATTGGGGTCAGCATGGTTTGCATTAACAGGCTGGGAGGAGTTGGCGGGGTCAGTGCACTGCGATATTACGTCAATGAGGGTGTTGACATTATGGAGTGGTGGAGGATGTGATGGGGCCAATACTCGGTGTAGCAGCAGGAAGGCGTGGGGGCCTTGGAGCTGGTTGGCTAGCAACAGGAAGGCATAGGGGCCTTGGAGCTCATTGGTAGCGCGATACAGTCGAGACACGGTCGCTTGAGAAGATGATGAGGGGAGTCATGGGCATAGTGGTGTAGGGCATGACACTGTGTACCACAGAAGGAGTCTGTGTGCCATGAGGGTATGACAAACCAATATGTTTGAGGTCCTTGGGTTGTTTGCCCAAGACGGTGCTTGAACCATCTATGTGGGAGAGGTATTAGATGAGATGCCTCGTACCCACATGGGGCTTGTGTCGCTAGAGGGTGCACAAATGTCTCCTAAGCCTGAAAGGGTGGGTCTAGAACGTTGCTTCGATAATGTTGTGTGGCATCCAAGGTGAGGTTGCCATGTGGCCCTGGGCTAGCATAGCGGTACATATGGGTCAACAATGAGGGAGGCACTCGAGTGTTATGTGGGACACGGTAGTACATGGTAGCTGAGGGTCAGTTGCAGACGTGTGTTAGTAACGGGGAACGCAGACGATGGCGGGATTGGTTCGGTATGTTAGCACCTTATGTTGGAATGGGACAGCATTGGGAGCTACATGCCACTGTTGTGAAGTGAGAGACTACGGCGTGGCACGTAAGTGAAGCCTGAGCAGGCCAAGCGAGGCACAGAGGCACTGATATACGTGTCGTAAGGGGCACGATGCGATGAATGGTTGGACTCGAGAAAAGGCAATCGTGAATTGAAGTTCTTGTCCTCTAGGCGGGTGGTATCAGTGTATGATGGTTGGGTAGGCTGGTCTCGTTGCACGCAACATCGAGGTATTGCATGGGTGTGATAGCCGGTGTTGGGCTGTGCCCTCATGACAGATGGTATTAGCGCCAAGTTTGATTCGGATGAGGCGATGTAGTGTCAAGAGAGTACGCGATGTGGTGTTAGGATGGCATGCGACATCTTGAAGCCAGATCATTTCGAATGGGATTACGTTGGCGACTCAGGGCGAGGAGGTGCGCTCTAATTCAAAATCGGTTGCTGGTATAGGACATGATGGTCTAGACCGTCGTTATGAGGCAATGTGAAGGATCACTGTGTTGCGAGGGGCCAGAATCGAGGTTACAGTTAAGCGGGTTACTGGGAGGACTATAGTGGGCTATGCTAAACCAGAGAAGGGTTCAAGAGCTTGTTGCTTTGTTATGAAACAACAAGGCATGGTATCCGTGAGAGATGGATGGGTGGATAGTTGATTCAGCGTAGCTTCAGAGGAAACAGATGGGAGCAGAATGCTTGGTGAATGGCATGGTGATGGATAGGGCTGGTATGGGACTCCAGCGTGAAGAATCAGTGTGTCGGGGACCGAGGTTGAATTAGCGAGGAGGTACCAAATATCGAGGTTAGATACTTGGAGAGACTTTGCATGGGGTGAAGACAGAGGTCAAAGAACTGATTCAGGGTATGAGGGTCAGCATGGGGGTGTTGACGTTAACAAGCTGGGAGGAGTTGGCGGGGTCAGTCCACTGCGATATTACGTCAACAAGGATGTTGACATTATGGAGCGGTGGAGGATGTAATGGGGTCAATACTCGGCGTAGCAGCAGGAAGGCGTGGGGGCCTTGGAGCTAGTTGGCCAGCAGCAGGAAGGCGTAGGGACCTTAGACCTAATTGGTGGTACAATGTGGTCACGACGTAGTCACGTGGGAAGATGATGCGGGGAGTCATGGGCGTAGTGGGGTGGGGAATGAAACTGTATGCCACGGAAGGAGTTTGTGTGCCATGGGGGTATGACAGACCAATACGTTTGAGGTCCTTGGGTTATTTGCCTATAGATGGTGTTTGAACCATCTATGTGGGAGAGGTGTTGGATGAGATGCCTCCCACCCACACAGGACCTTGCGTCGCCAGAGGGTACACTAGTGTCTCCTAGGCCTGAAAGGGTGGGCCTAGGATGTTGCTTTGAGAATTTCCTGTGGCAACCAAGGTGAGGTTGTCATGTGGCCTCGGGCCAACGTTGTGTGGTATTGATCAGTCACATAATTTACCATTTTATCACCCATAACTTAGTTATATTAGGCTTTAGCCTGCTACTAATAAGTTGCTGATGTGCAGATATTAAAGATAAACAGTAAAAAAGAGCCTAAGTGATAATATTCATCAAAATGAACTCAAATAGCAGTAAGAATGACGATTGAGCGTGTAAAGACGATTCGCCAGTACAAGAAAGCTGAGAAATCATATTTAACAACTTTGCGCTACTACTGAAGTAAAAAGAAGAAAGAAAGATAAGAAATCGTAATTTTACGATTCTTTAAAAAGACGATTCTTCATAAGTGACAAAAGAGTAAAGACGATACAGAAGAGAAAAGCAATGAATTGTGAATTGAAAATCGCTCAGTATGAAAGCCATGAAAGAAGATAAAATCATGATTTACGATTTTCCAAAGAAGCTATAATAGAAGAAATTATTATCTACGATTTCCAAAAAATAGAAGCTTTCCTATTTACTGTTATTGTTGTTGATCTAATGAGAGCTATCACTGCCAATAACAGAATTAGAAGACTCTTAGAATTAGAAGTTCAGCTGACCACGGATCTGAGAAGATTGATAAGGATATACTCCGAATGACTCTACTGTTGAAGATTAAGGAACCTTTCAAAAGCGCATCAACTAAAGAAAGCAAGGAAGAATAAAATAGGAATTAGAGTTATGTTAGGAATCTTTTATTAGTTTCTTTTATTAGAATTAGAAGTCTTTGTAAATCGATCCCTTATGATCTATAAATAAGATGGCTTAGTGTAAGAATAACGCATTGAAGAATTCTAGCATCAATTGACGCCTGAGATTAGATTTTCTTCCGGTTAGTAGTGTAAAATAGTAAGAGTAGATTAGATATCAGAGGTTTCTCAAGAGTAATTGACGACTATAATTGAGTGTTGAAGATTAGAGTAGATATCTATAGTTTCTCAAGAGCAATTAACGACTGCGACTGAGGGGTGAAGGCTATATTTTACTTTACTTTTTAGTTTAGATTTTATTTTATGCAAATTTATAACTTTATAAACATCTCCAAATTTTGATTTGAATTAACGACTCAGGTTAGAATTTGGAGATTAGTTTAACGATTTTTACTTTTCCATCTTCAGTTTTCTAAGGTTTGATTGAAGCCTAGATTTTAGGAAATTATTGATTAGATTAAATCTGTATTGATAGGATCTTAGACTTGATTGATGATCAATGCTAGGAGATTAGAGATATGGAGTAACGGTAATTGTACAACCGAAAGTGAAAACCTTGAAATGCTAGCGAACTGTATCTGAGGCTGAATCAACCATCGAGACTACCTTTCAGCTTAAACCTAACCCAAACCCAAACCCGAAACCATATACCAAGAACCCATCTTCGCCCACTTCCTAACCTTTATACCATCACAACCCACCCAGAATGCGACTTCCTATACGATAAAGATAGGCTACAATTTCCAATATCATCTCCCATCCCATCCTTAATCTCCCCGCCACCCATCTCCATTGCTCATAGTTCCCACTTCCCCCTCTTCAGAGGATGGGGATGTGAGATAAAGAAGGGCAGTGATGAGTATTCGACAGCTCTTGGAGTAACACTCTGTCTAGTTATGGATGCTCTCTCTAAAGAAGAGGAGGAGAGGCAACCCTGCCAAGGAGTGGATACTCCTTTGGTAGGAAGGAATGAGAGACTTTGATTGAAGGTAGTTAGAAGCTGAGGATCGATCTTTATCGAAGACAAATCCTTATCTCGAATGTTGTTGTCAGTGTCTTAGTTTAGTGTGTGTCTAGTTTTTTCCTAGAAATTTCTTTTTATATAATTAATTTTCTTTTCATGTTTCTGTAATTAGTTCATATATATAAACAAAGTTCCTTTCTTTTTATTTGCTATTTTTATTTTTTATAATGCTACTAACATCTAACTTTTCAGTTTTATAAAATCCGTAGTATTTTTTATTCTTTCTGCATATTATAAACCCGGTAACTAACCCAACAGTAAATTAAGGTAATATTTTTCTTGTGTGTCCCATGTTTTGTACAATGAGGATATTGTCTTATTTAAGTTTGGGGGGGATACATATCAATTTTGAAAATATAATATATTAGTATAGCTTTTTTTTCTTTAGAATTTTTTAACTTTATTTTTAAAATTTTCTAAAAAAAAAAGAAAAAAAAGTTAATTATTATATGAGAATTATGATAGAAAAAATGAAAATTCGAAATTCTTAGCAACCCATCATAGTAGTAGCTCAAAAATCAAAATAAAAATAGTTGATTTTCAAAGTAAAGCATCTCTAGAAAATTGTATCAAATGAGTGTTTGAAATTATTCTATTGATTTGAACTGTAAATATTTTAGATTATAGTTTCAAAATCATATAACTAGTGAGCTATAGAGCCTATTTCCTCTTTTATTCTGAGAAAGAGAGATTTTTTTTATTCATGCTAAATTTTTCTTGAACTTCTCTACTATTTGAAGTCTCATATTGTTGAACCTAGAATCAAGATATTCTGTAAATATGATGATTTATTTATTTAGAACTGCTTATTAAATATATCAAAGCAATAAGACATCCATATTAGTAAATCATGAAAATGATCAAAGGCCATCTTTTGTTAAACCAGAGCCAAAAAGCCAAAATCTCATAATATTTTACCCTTTAAACCCATATTAGAAGCCTAAAAACCAAATTTCTTTATACCAAAATTTTATGAACCTTTAACCATATGTACTGCCAAAAACTTTTTATCCTTGACCCTTATAATTTCTGAGAGTTTAGAATATAAAAGAAGGGGATAAGAGGGTACAACTAAGAAATATATGCTTAACAGATAAAGGATCTGCTAAAAAGGGTACAACTAAGAAGAAATACAATTGTATGAAAATATGAAAAAAGAAATAGAAGAAATCGTAAAAAAATGATTCCATGAAAAAAGAAGAGAAGCAAAAAGCTTCCAACCTGAAAAGAAAAATGGGGTTTATACTAGAAAAGATATGGGAAGAAGTTATCCAAAATGAGGATACTTACTGAAGTTGAAAAATATAGAAGAAGAGAAGGAAGAGCTAAATTCTCAAAAATAATTTTGGATCCTCTTTACCTTTTTCTTTGAAACCTTCTGAAAAGCCAAAGCCCCATTACAAGCTGAAGGAAAGACCTTTGTGATTTGCGATTTGCAAAAGTATGAGTCTAGTAGAGATATATAAAATAGATACTATGAATAAATGAAGAAGTTATATCAACAGAATTGATTATCCTTTTTATGAGATTTATCTTCTTAGTTAATTGTCCGATGAAATTTATATATATATCTACAATATTGTGAGAACTCAAAAGTTCGATTATTTTTTAGAGTATGTCAATAAGTGAGAGTTTGGATGAAAATATTTTCAAAAAATTATAGTTTAGAAAAATCTATGATGAATAAAATTTTTATTGATATGCACACACTCCACGCTATACCAAATTGAAATTATTGAGTTCTAATGGAGGATAATTACGATGATAGAAAGCTAAAGATAAAATATTTGAAATTTTTTGAAAAATAATGAACATCTAATGATTGACTGAATAATTAGTATATAAAAATCTATATTTTGAATTTTTAGTTTTGAAAATTATTTTAAAAAATATATTGAAGTTTGTAAGTAACTTCACTGAAACCTTCAGGAGACAACAACTCCTCCACTAGGAATCACCTAAGGGTTTAAAGGCTTGTTGTATCCACTAAATGAAATCTTGCTCCCTACGAAAGTGGCATTTAAATTTTTAGTTTTAGGATAGTTTAATTTTCCTTGTTTGCTAGGGATTAGCAAAACTTAAGTTTCGGGGTATGATTAGTCACATAATTTACCATTTTATCACCCTTAACTTAGTGATGCATGACTTTAGTTTGCTACTAATAAATTATTGATGTACAAATATTAAAGATAAATAGTAAAAGAAAGCCTAAGTGATAATATTCATCAAAATAAACTTAAATAGCAACAAGAATGACGATTGCACGTGTAAAGATGATTCGACAGTACAAGAAAGCTGAGAAATCATATTTAACGACTTTATGCTATTGCTGAAGTAAAAAGAAGAAAGAAAGATAAGAAATCGTAATTTTACGATTCTTTAAAAAGACTAGTCTTTAGAAGCAACAAAAGAGTAAAGACGATACAAAAGAGAAAGACAATGAATCGTAAATAGAAAATCGTCCAGTATGAAAGCCATGAAAGAAGAGAAAATCGAAATTTACGATTTTCCAAAGAAGTTATAATAGAAGAAATTGTTATCTACGATTTCCAAAAAATAGAAGTTTTCCTATTTACTATTATTGTTGCTGATCACGTGAGAGCTATCACCGCCATGAACAAAATTAGAAGACTCTTAGAATTAGAAGTTCAGCTGACCACGGATCTTAGAAGATTGATAAAGATATACTCCGAAGGACTCTACTGCTAAAAATTAAAGAACCTTCCAGAAGCGCATCAACTAAGTAGAAAGCAAGGAAAAATAAAATTAGGAATTAGGGTTATATTTGCCCTTATGATCTATAAATAAGAGGGCTTGGTGTAGAAATAAAGTATCAAAGAATTTCAGCATCAATTGACGCCTGAGGTTAGATTTTCTTCCGATTAGTAGTGTAAAATAGTTAGAGTAGAGTAGATATAAGAGATTTCTCAAGAGCAATTGATGACTGCAATTGAGTACTGAAGATTAGAGTAGATATCTGTAGTTTTTCAAGAGCAATTGACGACTGCGACTGAAGAGTGAAGGATACATTTTACTTTGCTTTTTAGTTTAGATTTTATTTTATGCAATTTACAGCCTTATAAACATCTCCAAATTTTGATTTGAATTGATGACTCAGGTTAGAATTTGCAGATTAGTGTAACGATTTTTACTTTTCCATCTTCAGTTTTCTAAGGTTTGATTGACGCATAGATTTTAGAAAATTATTGATTAGATTAAATCTATATTGATAGGATCTTAGACTTGGTTGAGGACCAATGCTAGGAGACTAGAGATATGGTGTAACAGTACTATTTATTTTTATAAATATCTAGTAGCTGAAGATTGGGATTGACGACCTCAATCAGAAGAAGGAGGATTTAGGATTTATTTTATGCACTTTAGATTAAGAAATTATTCTTTTATTCATATTTCTCTAGTAGATTAAATCTTAAAGATAAATAAAAGTTTTTAAAATAAGGATTTAAATAGAAGATATAAATAGATAAACAAACTTTCTCGTGGGAATGATCCTATGCTAGTACTAAGATTTCCATTGTGCGCTTGCAATAGGTTACGACTTGAATTTAACATAATTTTAATACATAAAATAAGCCGATCAAGTTTTTGGCGCTGCTGGCGGGGAAGCAGAATTTATCTTTATTTATATTTTTATCTAATATTTTTATTCTTTTATAAACTAATATTTATCTTTCTCTTTTTATATTTGTTTATATTTTTTTATCACTTTTTAAGCTTTTGTAGGTTTATTCGGAGTAACGGATCAGACTTTTAACACTTCTGCGGACCCTAAGAATTAGAAATTCAGATTTGTCTCTCTCCCTGCTTTCTTAAATAAAAATTACAAAACTAAAAATTCTTAGTTTTAGACAACCTGCCCCATAACAAATTCTAGACGAATATGACAAAAGTACAGCGACCTATGGCGAAAACGATGGGAGACTACTATGCACCTCCCCCATGTATACAATTAACCCCTATGACCGGTAATGAGACTTTTAAAATTACGCTCAAAGTATTTCAAATACTTCCAATATTTCGTGGGCTAAGGGATGAAGATCCTTATTCACATTTAAGACAATTTATAGAAGGGTGCAACCTTATCCGAATCCAACATTTGCTAGAAACATCTTTTCGTCTAAGGCTGTTTTCATATTCTCTTAGAGATGAGGCAAAGCAGTGGATACATGCTTTGCCTCATAATTCGTTCGCCAATTGGGAAGACTTGGAATGAGGATTTCTCATGAAATACTTCTCAATACACAGAACAAATCAAATCTGGTATCTTATTAGAACTTTCAAACAATCTCTGGATGAATCTCTTCAAGAGGGGTGGACACACCTCAACGATCTCTTGTATAGGTGTTCTCATCATGAAGTCACCCGTTGGCAAATAGTCCTCACTTTCTATGAAGGTCTGAATGACAAAACCCGACACATAGTTGATGTTGCCTGTGGGGGATCTTCCGTACTTTGTTTGCTAAGACTGCTTGGGAACTCTTTGAGAACTTTAGTGAGGACCCAGTGCAATGCAAAGCACCGGGTGAGATAGAATCAGAGATTTTAAGGAGTATACCTATTAGGCAAAGAGGACTATACAAATTGAAGTCAATGATGAATTGCCTTCCAAAATTAAAACTTTGGAAGATAAAAATTCAACCTCTGATGGATATAAAATCACGCCCAACATCTCAACAAGGAGAAGCCTATAAACCTAACCATGGCCTAACTCAGAAACTTCCTCAGCACTCTCCTATATTTTGCCCCACACAGACCCAAGACCATACTGACGTTAAGGAAGCCCTGATGCAGATAGTCAAAAGCTGGCTGCAGCATGGCCGAATTCAAACACAGTTAATCAATAATCTCCTGGAATCCATTACACGGTTAGAAACGCAAGTTGAACAATTAATCATTCTAGTTATGTAATATCCCAAAAAATTGACCGTTTGACTTTGACCTCGGAATCCATGCCTGATTGATCATAGGTTTGACCAAGTGATGGTCAAACATTGAGTTCATGAAGTGATGAACTGATGTGATGCAATTGTGACTAGGAGTGTTGAATGGTATTGATTTTGAGCTACATACACCTATCTTTGGTGTATGTGTTTAACACCGAAACCAAAGAGAGGATATAAGGGTTTAATAACCCTAGAATCCTTTTGTTTGGGTTGTTGAAGAGAGAGTTAAGGAGAGAGAGAGAGAGAGAAAGAGGAGGAGATTAATTGCCAAGGAGTTATTGTGGTTGGATTGAGGGAAGATGGAGCATTGATTGCCGGATTCAACGTGTTTGAAGCCTTTGAAGCAAAAGCTGAAACCCTAGCCATTTAAACCTAGATCTTGATCAATTTGAGATTGATTGAAGGTGAGTTTTAAATTAATGTTAATGCATAGATTATAGATGATTAAATTCGGTCAAGTGTACTTAAAAAAGTATATTAAAGGCTTAGAAAAGAAAAGGGAAAAGATTTGGAAGAACAGCCTGAAAGGGGGCTGAATCTGGCCAAATCGACTAATCGAAATTGGGGTTCGATTAATTGATTTTGGTCTGGAAGTTGAAAAGTCAAGTAAGCCCAATTTTGATTAATCGAATTGGATCTCGATTAATCGATTTGGATGTTCGATTAATCGATTTGGAAATCGACTGGGTACTTCCAGTGGCTGGAAAACAAGACCTGGGCAAATCGACTAATCGAGTTGGGAAATCGATTAATCGATTTTGGATTTTGATTAATCGATTTGGGATCGACTAATCGATTTCAGACTTTCGACCAATGGATTTGAGAATCGACTTCATTATGTTAGAGACTTCGATTAATCTATTTGGGATCGATTAATCGAATTTGAATCTCGATTAAATGATTTTGAGAATCGATTAATCGATTTGGATTTTGATTAATCAATTTTGGGAATCGATTAATCGAATTGTATTTCGATTAATCGATTTTGGGAATCGATTAATCGACTTTGACAGTTTTGCTTGGCTTTCTAAGTTTTCTTTGAGATTCATGGAGGGTCCAGGACCTTCTTCATTACATCTTTAGTGATGTATTGCATGTGTTATGATGTACCGTAGGTGGTACGCGTGAAAGCGAGCACAAGGAGCCGCGTGGGACCTTGATGCTTGGACCATCAGAAACTTGAGGTAGGGAACACCTTGAACATGTACTTTAATTTCAAGAGCATGTATGTAGTGATATAATTATCAGATTTGAAGTTGTTTTAACTACGAAATGCTTTGTGAAAATGGGTGTGTGTGTAACACCAAGAATGTGAAAAAAGCATCGGAGTGATGCAAGTGATTAAGATCAGGCAATCTAATAAGAATGAGACATCCCCAAGGGATGAGAAAGTAATAAAGGCATCAGTGGATGAGAGTATGTATATATCCCAGGGATGTATATATATATGATTGAATAATTACTGGTGAGGCCTAATTGATATAAGATAACACACTTACACGGTGAACAACTATATGTAAAACACATATTATTTTTGTTATTTGAGGTTTGATAGGATATCCACGATCGACGCCAGGATATCCGTGACAAGACGCACGCCAATCCGCATACCAAAGGCGTAGGTTTATCCAGAATAAGAAGCACATCTCAAGGATGTTGAGATGAGTTTTTAATCTCGTCGCCTAGTGCAAAGGGGCTTGGGTCGTATTCTCAGGGAATACTTTATAACAACTGTCTATTTAGACGACGATGAAGGGTATCTCATCGGGGCTCGATGCTATATTGCTCGGGGATTACTTAAGTTGAAGATTTAAGTTTTGCTTTAGGCCTGTTCAGTATCATTCATGATAAATCAACAGTAAAGTAAGACATGCTAATTACCAATAAACTTGAATGCAATTCATCAGCTTTTAAACTATTTTTTAGCAAATGCATAAACACATCATGCTTATAATATCA
Source organism: Chloranthus sessilifolius (assembly GCA_021018995.1). NCBI lineage: Eukaryota > Viridiplantae > Streptophyta > Magnoliopsida > Chloranthales > Chloranthaceae > Chloranthus > Chloranthus sessilifolius. The sequence continues at coordinate 101,584,867 of CM037589.1, forward strand.
TGGAATATATGTGAGTCTTAATTTATATGTTCATTGTGTTTGTTCCCTATTGAGCTAGGATGTAGCTCACCCTTTAGACTATATATCGTAGGTCCATTGATAGCAGCTATCGAGGCTTCGGGAGACATAGATCCGGGTGATTCGAATTACGTACCTGGAGACGAGTTGGAGCCTCCACCCGAGGACTTCATCTAGGAGACTCTACTGTGTACTTTGACAGAGAGTAGTTTGAGAGCAGATTGGTACGGCTTGGTATGTCAAGCCTTTATTTTGATAAATATGTAATTAAATTAGATTATTCTTTTGGCGAACTATCTGGGGTGATCTGTTTACCACCGATGGTTCGGGTCAGTTCTCTGTTCATGCAGAGGCATGAAAGTAGAGCTGTCTTTTGTATATGCCAGTTGGGCATATTAACCGTTTTCGCTTTATGAGATTATTTACTTTATTTATTTATTTGTGCTTGTTATACCAATGTTCCGTGCACCGTTTTGGGGCACGATCAGGAGGATCGTGCTGATGGCACATGTTTCGGGGTGCCAAAACCCGGGCTATCATAGTTGGTATCAAAGCTAGTTCTTTTAGAAACTCTGACAATCATTCTTTTGTCAGAACATAGGGACTTCTGCTAATGAAAACTTTGTTTTCACTTGCAGACCGTTATGTCTTCTAGAGGAAGGGGCCGACCCAGGGGCGGTCATAGTAGAAGCTTGCGTAGTCGAGATGATTTTATCTCGGATACCAATAGAGTACCCATAGGAGATGGAGGGGCTTCTGGCAGTGGTGGCCAAGGAAGCCAGGATCAGAGAGAGAATCAAGATCGAGATTGACAGGATCAAGATCAGAGAGAACATGAAAGAGTTAGAGAATGAAATGAGGACAGAGAAGAGCGTAAGAGGATGATGCACACCATGGAGACCATGGCGGCTGCTATGGCCCAACAGGCAGCATCTTTGGTAGCTCATACAGCTCATGAGCAGCATCAGCCACCGACACCTCCAGTGGCTCCGACACCGCCAACATCTTATGCTTTTACTGAGTTTAGGAGGATGAGACCTCCTAGCTTTTCTGGACAGGGAGAGCCCATAGTGGCAGAGCATTGGCTGAGTGAGATGGAGAAGGTATTCAGTGTACTGACGTGCACGGAGGACGAGAGCGTCCGTTGGGCAGCCTACATATTAGACGGGGAGGCTGGGCCTTGGTGGAAGTCCGTTTCTAGGACTAGGGCTCAGGAGACCCCAGACATGCCTTGGACATGGGACGAGTTCGTCGAGGAATTCAATAAATAGTACTTCCCTGAGGTGGTGAGGAACCAAATAGAAATCCAATTTCTACAGCTTACTGAAGGGAAGATGATTGTGAGAGAATACGGAGTGGAGTTCATGCGACTCGCTCGCTTTGCACCCGACTACGTCATCACAGAGATGATGAAAGCAAAGAGGTTTTAGCAAGGTTTGAAGTTGGACGTGAGGGGAGGAGTAGCACCATTCCAACTGAGGACCTATGGTGAGGTCATGAGCAAAGCACTCGTGGTGGAGGAGGAGAATAATAATAAATATTGCCAGAGAGAGCAACAAGGAAGGTGGAACACGGATCAGAGCAGAACGAAAAATTATGAACCTGTGAATAAAAAGCCAAGGTTCATACCAAACAATCAGAAACCACCGTTCCAAGGAGGTTATGGGAGATCGGCGCAGCAGAGCAACCAGCAGAGATTTCCATTGCTCGTGTCGGGGAGACCGATACGCTACGAGAGCCCTGCTATTACTACAGGCGCTACAGTCACACAGGGTGCTTCTCGAGCAGCTTCTTCCACACCTCGTGAGACTTGTGCCAAGTGTGACAAGCCTCACAAGACAATGGACTATAGGATAGGCACTTGGGGTTGCTTTCGATGTGGCAAGGTGGGCCACTTGATCAAGGAATGCCCTGAGATGAAGAAAGGGAAGACGGCTTCAGTACCTATTCCACGACCTATACAAGCGAGGAAGCCGATCATCCAAGGAAGAGCCTACGCAGTCACAGCTGAAGAGGCTTAGAACACAAACGATGTCATTTAAGGTGAGCTTCTTTTAAATAAAGAATTTTAATTCTTGAAATTTTTAGATAGAGAAGGTGCATCTACATATAGGAAATATAAGAAAAACTTGCATGTGATAAATTCTGGTATGATAATGAACAATATATATATATATATGTGTATGTATGATTAGGTACGTTACAAATATATAAGAAGGGAAGCGACGTGACATACGAAGCTCGAGTGTTGATAGACCCGAGGTCTACCCACTCATTTGTTACCACTCGCTTCACGAAGAGGATGAAAGTCGACCCAGAGGAGTTAAACTTCGTTTTAACCGTGATTGTTCCTACTAGGAAAGCGGTTGATGCCGAAAAGGGTTGCAACTCCATGATCGTGAGGGTCATGGATGGAGACGTCTTTGAGCTATCGGCGAACCTAATTCTGTTAGACATGCAAGGATTCGACGTGATCCTTGGCATGGATTGGTTATCGACTCACTGTGTGACGGTAGATTGCAAGAGTAAGGTCGTCATCTTCAGACCCAACACGAGGAGATTGTTTAGATTTCGAGGAGAGAGGTCGACACACCTACCACTTATCTCGGCAGTCAGGGCCGAGCGATTGATCAAAAAAGGGTGTAGTGGATACTTGGCGTTCTTGAAGGAAGATAAAAAAGAGAAGAATGTTATATCTCAGACAGCAGTTGTGCTAGACTTCACCGATGTATTTTCGGAGGAGTTACCTGGATTACCTCCAGAGAGAGAAATAAAATTCGTCATCGACTTAGCACTAGGAACGGAGCCTGTTTCTAAAGCACCATATAGAATGGCTCCTATTGAGTTGAAGGAGTTGAAAGAGCAGCTACAAGAGCTAATGGACAAGGGGTTTGTTAGACTGAGCGTGTCTCCATGGGGAGCACTGGTCTTGTTTGTAAAGAAGAAAGATGGGTCCATGCGTCTGTGCATTGACTATCGACAATTGAACAAACTTACCATCAAGAACCGATATCCTTTGCCTAGGATAGATGACTTGTTTGATCAACTGCAAGGAGCGAAGTATTTTTCTAAGATCGATCTGAGATCGGGATACCATCAGTTGAGAGTCAAGGCAGAGGATATTCAGAAGACTGCATTTAGGACTCGATACGGACACTATGAGTTCCTAGTGATGCCGTTTGGGTTGACAAATGCCCCGACGTCATTCATGGATTTGATGAATAGGGTGTTTAAACTACACCTAGACTCTTGTGTCGTAGTGTTTGTTGACGACATCCTGATCTATTCAAAATCAGAAGAAGAGCATAAAAAGTATTTGAGGATAGCCCTACAGACTCTACGTGAACACTAGTTATACGCCAAGTTTAACAAATGTGAGTTTTGGTTAGAAGAAGTTAACTTTTTGGGATATGTCGTCTCAAAGCTTGGTGTCACTGTAGATCCAGCAAAGATCGAAGCAGTAATGAATTGGGAGCAACCAAAGACAGTGATCGACATCCGTAGTTTCTTAGGATTAGCAGGTTACTACCGGCATTTTGTTGAGGGTTTTTCAAAAATATCAGGATCACTCACGAGACTTACACGGAAAGATGCAAGGTTTGAATGTAGTGAGACATGCGAGAAGAGTTTTCAAGAACTCAAGAAGAGACAAACTTCAGATCCAGTATTAGCGATTCCTTCAGGCAATGGAGGGTTTGCAGTGTATAGCGATGCTTCGTATACTGGTTTGGGCTGTGCGCTTAATCACCACAAAAATGTGATAGCGTATGGGTTGAGACAGTTGAAAGAGCATGAAAAGAATTACCCGACACATGACTTGGAATTAGCAGCAGTAATTTTCGCGCTTAAGATTTGGAGACATTACTTGTACGGTGAGACTTTTGAGATTTTCACCGATCATAAGAGCCTCAGATATTTATTTACATAGAAGAAACTAAATATGAGGCAGCGCAGATGGATGGAGTTCCTCAAAGACTATGACTGTTCCATACAGTACCATCCAAGCAAGGGTAATGTGGTGGCCGACGCCTTGAGACGAAAGAGTTCAGCTCAATTGGCTAGTTTAATTTTGGGTATGCACAGATGAAAACTGTTTGAGGATCTGGCACTATACGATGCAAACATTGAGTCACAAGCTACAGGAGTTTTCTTGGCTAATATCTTAGTGAGACCGGTGATATTTGAGCATATCCATGAGCTACAGATGAAATACCCGGCGCTAACAAAGATTCGTCAAGATGTAACTGAAGGCATTACATCTGAGTTTTCAATCAAGGAGGATGGTTCCTTATTGTTCAAGGGTCGCCTCTGTATTCCGAATAACGCCGATCTATGACGAACAATTCTTGATGAATCTCACAAGTCAAGCTATGCTATCCACCCGAGAAGTACAAAGATGTATCAAGATTTGAAAAAGAATTACTGGTGGAGAGGCTTGAAATAAGATATAGCAGAGTACGTGTCACTGTGTTTGATGTGCTAACAAGTGAAGATCGATCATAGACACCCTGCAGGTCTATTGCAACCCCTACCTATACCGGAATGGAAGTGGGAATCGATCTCGATAGACTTCATCATTGGACTACCGCATACGGCAAAGAGGTACAACGCCATTTGGGTAGTGGTCGATCGATTGACCAAGTCAGCGCACTTCTTGCCTTACAACACGATGTACACGGTGGGAAGACTGGCAGAACTGTATATGAAGGAGATTGTCCGTTTGTATGGGATTTTGAGTAGCATTGTTTCCAATCGGGACCCCTTGACTACATCAAAGTTTTGGAAGAAATTTTAAGAAGGAATGGGAATGCGACTAGATTTCAGTACGACATTCTATCCGCAAACTGATGGAGAGACTGAGAGGGTCAATCAGATCATTGAGGACATGCTTAAGGCATGTATGTTAGAATTGCAAGGATCGTGGGATCAACACCTACCCTTGATTGAGTTCGCATATACCAACAGCTTTCAGACGAGCATTGGGATGGCACCATATGAAGCACTTTATGGACGACGATATAGATCGCCCATCAATTGGGAAGAAACCGAGGAGAAATTTGTTTTAAGATCTGAAATACTTGAAGATAATGCCACCTATGTTCGTATGATAAGGGCAAAACTCAAAGCGGCTCAGAGAAGACAAAAAAGCTACGCCGATATCAAGCGGACGAGTGTAGACTTCAAGGTGGGTGAACACGTGTTTGTCAAAGTGTCACCTATGAAGGGGGCGATGAGATTTAGAAAGAGAGGAAAGCTAAGTCCCCGCTATCTTAGACCTTTTGAAGTTTTGGGTCGAGTAGGGGAAGTTGCTTACCGCATTGGATTGCCACCATTATTTAATCAGGTACACAAAGTGTTCCACGTGTCTATGCTCAGGAAGTACCTTAATGACCCTGATCACGTGTTGAGCGGTCAATCATTTGAGATGCATGAGGACATGACTATGATCGAAGAGCCGATGGAGATTTTAGATCGAAAAGAACAAGTGTTGCGAACAAAAGTGATTCCATTAGTACTTGTCCAATGAAAGCATCATCCGGCCGAGGAAGCTACATGGGAACGAGAGGCCGACGTGAAAGAACAGTATCCAAGCTTGTTTACGACAGCTTGAGAGTCGAAATTGTATCACCGCAAGCATGTTTGTGGTTTTAAACTGTGTTGTAATTCAATATCGATCTTATGATCAATTTACTTAAGAGAACAATTTTATCCACATAGAGTCTCAAACGTTGTGTTGAACGCGAAATTGGAATTCATCATGGTCACGACATGGCCATAATGATGTATTTTATAGAACCAATGACCAACTGGTCATAGTTTACCAAGAGAAATCAAAGAGACATGAATTTTTTTTTTAAATCTGAAGAATCTAATCAAAACCAATTAATCGAATTCCCAAATAAACTTGAAAAGGATTCAGAAAAATGGCAAAGTGAAATTTTGATTAATCGATTTCCAAAATCGATTAATCGATTTATGTTTTCGATTAATCGAATTGGGGATTCGATTAATCGAGTAACTTGAGAACTTTAGAAGAACTTGAAAGATTTTATATGATTTCGATTAATCGAGGAAGAATTCGATTAATCGATTTGGAATTTCGATTAATCGAACTGGGAGTTTGACTAATCGAGTAACTTAAGGATTTTAGAAAAAATTTTAAGGACTGCACGATTTCGATTAATCGAAGTGAATCTCGATTAATCGATTTTGGGATTTCGATTAATCAAAATGAATTTCGATTAATCAACTGGCTCACGCTAATGAGCTCCAAAACTTAAAATTTTAAATGAATACAATTTTGATTAATCGAAATGGTTTCGATTAATCGATTTTGGAAATCGATTAATCAATTTCGCGCGGCTGAACCTAGTTTTGAAACTCGATTAACCAACTTTGGAAATCGATTAATCGAGTCGGAGCCTATATATATATTAATTGAGGGGGATTTCTCCCCATTCGAAATGATTTGGAATTTTCTTCCTTGCGCGCCTTCTCTCCTTCCTCCTCTAACGACCGAGGTACCTAGGGTTTGGGCATTTCGGATCGATTTCGGATTGAAATCCCGTGACATCGGATCAAAAACCTAAGGTAAACCCTAGATTCGAGTCTTTTTCTTCAATTTGAACTATAAAACCCTAGTTTTATGCTATTTTCGCAAAAATGCCACCCAAAACCTGTTTGTCTTCGAAGAAGGCAACCTCCAAGCTTCCGGTCCGACGTAAGAACGCCGCACCGCCACCACCTACCCCATCACCGGCGAGGACTCCATCACCGTCGGGATCGGAGACCACCTCCGGTTCGACAAGCGCAGCTTCGCGCGAGTCTTCGCCCATGCCACCACCACCCACCAATGTACTCCAACCCAATGAATGGTAGGCAGCTAAAACCTTTGAGATCGAGTACATTATCGATCAAACCCTATTTACAAACCCCGATGTACCGGGATAGACCCAATGGGCTAGAAATTACCTTGTGAAGGCCGGTCTCGGCAATATTTTGAAACCAATCCGTGGGTCCTACTACCCGAGGTTGGTTCGACTATTTTACCAAGGTCTCACGGACGGACCTATCGGCGACGTAGTCAAGACCACCATTGAGGGTCGTGACTACACCTTCACTCGTCGCCACATACACGAGGTCCTAGAGTGCCATTTGGACTTCGTACCCGAGACCACCCTCTTTCCACCCTTCGAGGAAGAGGTTAGATTTGAGGAGATCATGACCCGTATGACCAACGGGAAGAAGGGGTCGGGATCCTCCATTAGGAGGGTCGACCTTCCCCATTATATGTGGATGCTTGATTCCATAATCAAGTGCAACCTCTACCCGTTGCGTCACGACACCAAGCGGGTGGAGATGGTGCAGCAGGCACTTTACGCGACCTTCTGTGGCCGTTGGTTTGATGCCACGATGATCATCCTAGAGGGGATGAGGTATATCCAGGGCAAGTTGATGAATGGCAACTTGAAGCCCAAGGAGAAGATGCCCTATGCTCGGCTCATCTCGAGCATGCTGGAGTGTTATTCTAACGCTCCAGAATACGCTATATCGCCCCATGAGGAGAGGGCTACGGACCGAGTGAAGACGCTTTCAAACTCTTCATGGAGCCCGGTCCAAGACCAAAGAAGACCAATTACCACCACCGTGGATGTACCGGATTTTGGCACTGAAACCCGTGCACCCAAGACGATCATCTTGACCATGCCCCTTGGCTAAACACGAAACATTGGTATATCAAGCAATAGAAATAAACTGAAAATAATAACAATAACTGCAGAAATGATTCACTATTTAAATATTGCTCAAAAGACGGTTCTACCTTCATGCCTCTGCATGAATGGAGAACTGATCCGAACCATCGATGATAGCTGATCATCAAGGATGATTCGCCCAAAAGAATAATCCTAACATTTAATCACATTGTTTACAAAACTAGGCTTGACATACCAAGCCGTAACAATAAGCTCACAAAACTTTCAAAGCTGCACAACGGAGTCCTCTAGAAGAAGTCCTCAGGAGGTGGCTCCAACTTGTCACCAGGCGCAAGGTCCGACTCACCAGGGTCAACGTCCCCTGAAGCCTCAGCAGCTGCTAATAGTGAACCTGTGACGTATAGTCTAAAGGGTGAGCTACATCATAGCTCAATAGGGAACAAAACATAGTGAACATATAAATTAAAACTCACATATATTCCATAATATGCCATGCATGATATATCTATGCAATTACTGAGAAAACAGTAGAAAATAATCACATTTTTACTGGTAGTTTACACATGTCTTTTAATTACTCATGAATGATGCTGACTATGCCTAAAGCAAAACTTAACCTTTCAACTTAAGTAATCCCCGAGCAATATAGCATCGAGCCCAGATGAGATACCCTTCATCGTCATCTATATAGACAGTTTTAAACGTATTCCCTGGGAATACAATTAGTACCCAAGCCCCTTTCCCCTGGGGATCGGTGGTGGGGTTTCAACTTATCTCAATTCAACACCCCTGGGGTGTGCTTACTGTGTACGGATATGCCTCCGCACTGGCATAAGATTTCGCCGTCGTATCGGTCATGGATATCCTGTTGCGTCAGTCGTGGGTATCCCGCCACGTCGGTGGGGTATCCTATCAAACCTCAAATAACAAAAATATCGGGTGCTTTACATATAGTTGTTCATCGTGTAAGTATGGTATCTTATATCAGTTAGGCCTTATCAGACATTATTCAATCTTGGATACATCCCTGGGATGTATCTATTTACTTGCATCACAACTGATGCCCTTATGACTTTACTTCCTCATCCCCTGGGGATGGCTCATTATTAGGTGCTCTTGTTGATGTCACTCACACACACTTTTCACAAACACTTTAACAATAAAACAAATCTCAATTTGATTTTTTATATCACTACATACATGCTCTTGCAAATTAAAGTACATGTTCAAGGTGTTCCCTACCTCAAGTCACCACTAAATCGTGCATCAAGGTCCCACGTGGCTCCTTGTGTCCTTGGTCACACGTACCACCTATGGTACAACATAACGCATGTAATACATCACTAAAGATGTAACAAAGAAGGTCCAAGGCCCTCCAAGAATCTTAAAGTCAAACTCAAAAGTCAACAAAAATTGGCACAGTCGATTAATTGAACTCTGAAGTCGATTAATCGAATCTGATTCGATTAATCGATTCCCAAAATTGATTAATTGAGATTCAAAATCGATTAATCGATTCCCAAAATCGATTAATCGAGATCCCCATTCGATTAATCGAATCCCACATCGATTAATCGAAATTCTTGCTTTATCAATTCGATTCTCAATTCGAGTAGTCGAATCCCCAAAATCGATTAATCGATATTCAAATCAATTAATTGAAATTTGAAATCGATTAATCAAAAACCCATTTCGACTAGTCGATTTTCCCAGGTCACTTTCCTCCAGCCACTGGAGCCCACTAGAGGTTCTCAGTCGATTGATTGACACCAAACTCGATTAATTGAAATCTCAAGTCGATTAATCGAAACTCAGTTCGATTAATCGAATTCGGGCCATATTGACTTTTCAACTTCTTGGCAAAAATCAATCAATCGAACCTCAATTTCGATTAATCAAATTGGTCAGATTCAGCCCCCTTTTGGGCTGTTCTTCCCAATCTTCTTTCAACTAATTTTTCTTTCTTTTCTAAGCCATTATCCTATGATTTTAGCTATTTCTAACTACAATTAAACCGTTTAATCTATGCATTTAATCTACAAGAATTTTACCTTCAATCAATCTCAAATTGATTAAATCAAGTGGTTGGAAAGGCTATGGTTCCAGCTTTGCTTCTAGCGGATCCCTTGCATCAAATCCGGCGTTAAATGCTCAATCCCCCCCCCTTCTAATCAGTTGCAATAACTCCTTGATCACTACCCTCCTTTACTCCTCTCTCTCTCTCTCTTCTTAACTCCCTCCAACAACTCAACCTTGGTTTTAGGGTTATTAGACCCCTTTATCTCCCCTTTAGCTTGTGCGTTGAGCACATACACCCGAATAGGTGTATGTGACTCCAGATTCACCTCACTCTCCACACACTCACTTAAATTCTTACATCTCATCCGTTCATCCTATCTTACGTCAGCTAGTGAACTCCTACATAGTCAACCTATGACTAGTCGGGCATGGATCCCGAGGTCACTGCTTAACGTGATTTTTCGAGATATTACAACCACCCCTACCACCACATCAGGATGCACCAGTGGGTGGGGCACTCCCAGATGATCCACCAGTGGAGGGGACGCCCTCCCATACCACTACCTCACCTACGCTGCCAGCGTGGTCTGCGACAGCGACACCGACGTCTTCTTATCACCGGCGAGCGGCTCGCCTGGCGCCCAGTATCGAGGATGTGTTGGCCCGGATGGAGGCCAACAATGAGAGGATGAACTGGCGAATGAACTTTTTGATGTATCACACTCTATCCATGTGAGCACATCGGTTGTCGATCCCATTTGGGTTGCACACGCAAATGAAAGTTTGACCAAAGCCGATTCATCCACGACCCACTGAGACGACCCACCACCGCTGAGTAGCTTCGATCACTGACCCACCACCGCATCAGACCAGCCAGGAGAGGGGACGGTGTGAGAGCTTGACGACGGTTTTTATTTTGTGGTCACTTTTTGACATTTTGTACTGTTGTAATTAAATTGTAATTGTCGACAACAGTTACAGAAACTTGTAAATTTTGAAAAGTTAATGGAATACAAATCAGTTTTGAATGTCCTTGCATTAGTTTTATTCTTGTACTATGTGATGCGTAATTCAATTTCGTAACTGAGTAACTACGTGACACCCCAGTGTGTGGGGTACCCAAGTGATCACCTTTGGGTTATTTTCGAGGACGAAAATTCCCAAGGTGGGGAGAATGTAATATCTCGAAAATTTGACCATTTGACTTTGACCTCGGGATCCGTGCCCGATTGATCGTAAGTTTGACCAAGTGATGGTCAAACATTGAGTTCATGAAGTGATGAACTGATGTGATGTAATGTGACTAGGAGTGTTGAATGGTATTGATTATGAGCTACATACACCTATCTCTGGTGTATGCCTTTAACACAGAAACCAAAGAGAGGATATAAGGGTTTAATAACCCTAGAATCCTTTTCTTTGGGTTGTTGAAGAGAGTGTTAAGAAGAGAGAGAGAAAGAGGAGGAGATTAATTGCCAAGGAGTTATTGTGGTTGGATTGAGGGAAGATGGAGCATTGATTGCCGGATTCAACGCGTTTGGAGCCGTTGAAGCAAAAGCTGGAACCCTAGCCATTCCAACCTAGATCTTGATCAATTTGAGATTGATTGAAGGTGAGTTTCAAATTAATGTTAATGCATAGATTATAGATGATTAAATTCGGTCAAGTGTACTTAAAAGAGTAGATTAAAGGCTTAGAAAAGAAAAGGGAAAAGATTTGGAAGAACAGCCTGAAAGGGGGCTGAATCTGGCCAAATCGACTAATCGAAATTGGGGTTCGATTAATCGATTTTGGTCTGGAAGTTGAAAAGTCAAGTAAGCCCAATTTTGATTAATCGAATTAGATCTCGATTAATCGATTTGGATGTTCGATTAATCGATTTGGAAATCGACTAATCGACTGGGTTCTTTCAGTGGCTGGAAAACAAGACCTGGGCAAATCGACTAATCGTGTTGGGAAACCGATTAATCGATTTTAGATTTTGATTAATCGATTTGGGATTGACTAATTGATTTCAGACTTTCGACCACTTGATTTGAGAATCGACTTCATTATGTTAAAGACTTCGATTAATCGATTTGGGATCGATTAATCGAATTTGAATCTCGACTAATCGATTTTGAGAATCGATTAATCGATTTGGGTTTCAATTAATCAATTTTGGGAATCGATTAATCGAATTGTATTTCGATTAATCGATTAATCGACTTTGACAGTTTTGCTTGGCTTTCTAAGTTTTCTTTGAGATTCATGGAGGGTCCAGGACCTTCTTCATTACATCTTTAGTGATGTATTGCATGTGTTATAATGTACCGTAGGTGGTACGTGTGAAAGCGAGCACAAGGAGCCGCATGGGACCTTGATGCTTAGACCATCAGAAACTTGAGGTAGGGAACACCTTGAACATGTACTTTAATTTTAAGAGCATGTATGTAGTGATATAATTATCAGATTTGAAGTTGTTTTAACTACGAAAAGCTTTGTGAAAATGGGTGTGTGTGTAACACCAAGAATGTGAAAAAGGCATCGGTGTGATGCAAGTGATTAAGATCAAGTAATCTAATAAGAATGAGACATCCCCAGGGGATGAGAAAGTAATAAAGGCATCAGTGGATGCGAGTATGTATACATCCCAGGGATGTATATAGATATGATTAAATAATTACTGTTGAGGCCTAACTGATATAAGATAGCACATTTACATGGTGAACAACTATATGTAAAGCACATGCTATTTTTGTTATTTGAGGTTTGATAGGATATCCCACCGACGTGGCGGGATACCAATGAGATATGGTCCAGACATGCGGTGGCCAATCCGGCATACACCAAAGGCGGAGGTTTATCCGTAACAGTAAGCACATCCCAAGGATGTTGAGATGAGTTTTTAACCCCGCTGCCTAGTGAAAAGGGGCTTGGGTCGTATTCCCAGGGAATACTTTATAACAACTGTCTATTTAGACAACGATGAAGGGTATCTCATCGGGGGTCGATGCTATATTGCTCGGGGATTACTTAAGTTGAAGATTTAAGTTTTGCTTTAGGCCTGTTCAGTGTCATTCATGATAAATCAACAATAAAATAAGACATGCTAATTACCAGTAAACTTAAATGCAATTCATCAGCTTTTAAACTATTTTCTAGCAAATGCATAGACACATCATGCTTATAATATCATAGAATATATATGAGTCTTAATTTATATGTTCATTGTGTTTGTTCCCTATTGAGCTAGGATGTAACTCACCCTTTAGACTATACGTCGCAGGTCCATTGATAGCAGCTGTCGAGGCTTCGGGAGACGTAGATCCGGGTGATTCAGATTACATACCTAGAGACGAGTTGGAGCCTCCACCCGAGGACTTCTTCTAGGAGACTCTGCTGTGTACTTTGACAGAGAGTAGTTTGAGAGCTGATTGGTACGGCTTGGTATGCCAATCCTTTATTTTGATAAACATATAATTAAATTGGATTATTCTTTTGGCGAACCATCTGGGGTGATCTGTTTATCACCGATGGCTCGGGTCGGTTCTCTGTTCATGCAGAGGCATGAAAGTAGAACTGTCTTTTGCATATGCCAGTTGGGCATATTAATCGTTTCCGCTTTATGAGATTATTTGCTTTATTTATTTATTTGTGCTTGTTATACCAATATTTCGTGCACAGTTTTGGGGCACGGTCTGGAGGATCGTGCTGATGGCACGGGTTTCGGGGTGCTAAAATCCAGGCTGTCACAGGTTAACACGAGAGAGAGTAATTCTTCTTCCTCATGGATAGTTGGCACCCCAAGAGGAAATACTTTATGGGAGGAACATCAACTCTCTTGATCGTCATTGAATTCCTCCTGAATTTGTCGAGCTACTGACTCACCCATAGCAAACACGTGTAACATATGTACATAAGTACTTTTGAAATGACTCTTTTATGATTTATACAATATCACTGAATCGTAAAAACTCTTTTCTTTGTTTTTAATCACTTGAAGCACATGGAATTGCGATTTCTAGTGCGTATAGAGTCCAATGGTAACATGTATGATTTTTCAGTCATAGATTCTCGTGGCTATTATCCAGAATTGCAAACGATAATTCTGGGTAACAGGAGAACTTGGTGATCAGTCTTATCGGGAGCATTGGAATTGAAACCCATTTAAAATTATATAGGAACGGACATGAAGTGAATTCAATTTCACCACTTCCCAACCACCCTAGCCTAGGAACCCAAACATAGACAATTACTCGAAGTGACGGTTCAATACTTTTTCCTATAAATCCATACCCATGCATTAACCAAAACCATTCCAAAACCTTTCTTTTTCCTCCGACCATAACCTACACCCCCATTACGGAAGAGCATAACCCAAGTAATTCCAGCAAAAGACTAGATCAAATTCTCGAAAAACATAGAGCTAAGCTCCTAGCTGTACAACAGAAAGTAGAAAACTTAAAATGGTGGCGATCTGTATCTGATGCTGAATCAACCATCGAGACTACCTTTCAACCTAGAAATAACCTAAACTCAAAACCATATACCAAGAACTCATCTTCCTCCACTTCTTAACCTTTACATCATCACAACCCACCCAGAATGCGACTGCCTATACGATAAGGATAGGCTACAATTTCCAGTATCATCTCCCATCCCATTCTTAATCTCCCCGCCACCCATCTCCATTGCTCATAGTTCCCATTTCCCACTCTTCAGAGGATGGGGATGTGAGATAAAGAAGAGTAGTGAGGAGTATTCGACAGCTTTTGGAGTAGCACTCTGTCGAGTTATGGATGCTCTCTCTAAAGAAGAGGAGGAGAGGCGACCCTGCCAAGGAGTGGATACTCCTTTGATAGGAAGGAATGAGAGACTTTGATTAAAGGTAGTTAGAAGCCGATGATCGATCTTTACGAAGACAAATCCTTATCTCGGACGTTACTGCTAGTGTCTTAGTTTAGTATGTGTCAAGATTTTTTCTAGGAATTTCTTTTTATGTAATTAATTTTCTTTTCATGTTTCTGTAATTAGTTCATATATATAAACAAAGATCCTTTCTTTTTATTTGCTGTTTTTAATTTTTATAATGCTACTAACATCTAAATTTTCAGTTCTATAAAATCGGTACTATTTTTCTCCCAAGTTTGGGGAAAGATTTTTTATTCTTTTTGCAGATTATAAACCCGGTAACTAACCCAATAGTAACTTAAGGTAATATTTTTCTTGTGTGTCTTCTATTTTGTTCAATGAGGACATTGTCCTATTTAAGTTTGAGGGGGGATACATATCAATTTTGAAAATATAATATATTAGTATAGTTTTTTTTTTCTTTAGAATTTTTTTACTTTATTTTTAAAAATTTTTTATAAAAAAACAAAAGAAAGTTAATTATTATATGGGAATTATGATAGAAAAAAATAAAATATGAAATTCTTAGTAACCCATCATAGTAGTAGTTCAAAAATTAAAATTAAAATAGTTGCAATTCAAAGTAATGCATCTCTAGAACACTGTATCAGATGAATGTTTGAAACTATACGATTAATCTGAACTACAAATATTTTAGATGATAGTTTCAAAATCATATAACCAGTGAGCTATAGAACCTATTCCCTCTTTTATTCTGAGAAAGAGAGACTGTTTTTATTCATGCTAAATTTTTTTTGAACTTCTCTACTATTTTAAATCTTATATTGCTGAACTTAGAATCAAGATATTCTGTAAATATGATGATTTATTTGTTTAGTGTATATAAAATATATCAAAGGAATAAGAAATCCATATTAGTAAATCGTGAAAATGACCAAAGGCCATCTTTTGTTAAACCAAAGCCAAAAAGCTAAAATCCCTGAATATTTTACCCTTTGAACCCATATTAGAAGCATAAAAATTGAATTTCTTTGTACCAAAGTTTTATAAACCTTTAACCATATGTACTGTCTAAAACTTTTTATCTTTGACCCTTACAATTTATGAGAGTTTAGAATGTAAAAGAAGGGATGAAGAGGGAGTGAAAAGAGTATTGAAAGGAGTATATGCTTAACAGATAAATGATATGCTAAAAAGGGTATAAGTAAGAAGAAATACAATCGTATGAAAATATGAGAAAATAAATAAATAAAATCGTAAAAGAATGATTCCATGATATAAAAAAAAAAAGAAGCAAAAAACTTCCAACCTGGAAAAAAAAATGATTTATACTAGAAAAGAAATGGGAAGAAGTTATCCAAAATTAGGATACTTACTGAAGCTAAAAAATATAGAAGAAGAAGAGAAGGAAGAACTAAATTCTCATAAATAATTTTGAATCCTCTTTAACTTTTTCTTTGAAACCTTCTGAAAACTCAAAGCCCCATTATAAGCCGAAGGAAAGGCCTTTGTGATTTACGATTTGCAAAAGTATGAGTCTAGTAGAGATATATAAAATAGATACTATGAATAAATGAAGAAGTTATATGAACATAATTGATTATCCTTTCTATGAGATTTATCTTCTTTGTTAATTATCCGATGAAATTTGCATATATATCTACAATATTGTGAGAATCTAAAAGTTCGATTATTTTTGAGAGGATGCCAATAAGTGAGAGTTTGGATGAAAATATTTTTTAGAAACTGTAGTTTAGAAAAATCTATGATGAATAAAATTTTCACTGATATGCACACACTCCACGCTATACCGAATTGAAATTATTAAGTTCTGATAGAGGATGATTACGATGATGGAAATCTAAGGATAAAAGATTTGAAATTTTTTAAAAAATAATGAACATCTAATGATTGACTGAGTAATTAATATATAAAAATCTATATTTAAAATTTTAATTTTGAAAACTATTTTAAAAAATTCAAAAATATTTGAAGTTTGTAGGTAACTTTATTGAAAACCTTCAGGACACTACAACTCCTCCACTAGGGATCACCTAGGGGTTTAAAGGCTTGTTGTATCCGCTAAATGCAATCGTGCTCCCTACGAAAGTGACATTTAAATTTTTAGTTTTAGGATAGTTTAATTTTCCTTGTTTGTTAGGGACTAGCAAAATTTAAGTTTGGGGGTGTGATTAGTCACATAATTTATCATTTTCTCACCCTTAACTTAGTGATGCTAGGCTTTAGTTTGCTACTAATAAATTGCTGATGTGCAGATATTAAAGAAAAATAGTAAAAGGGAGCCTAAGTGATAATATTCATCAAAATGAACTCGAATAGCAATAAGAATGACAATTGAGCTTGTAAAGACGATTCACCAGTACAAGAAAGTTGAGAAATCATATTAAACGACTTTGCACTACTGCTGAAGTAAAAAAAAGAAAGAAAAATAAGAAATTATAATTTTACGATTCTTTAAAAAGAAGATTCTTCAGAAGCGACAAAAGAGTAAAGATAATATAGAAGAGAAAGACAATGAATCGTGAATAAAAAATCATCCAGTATGAAAGCCATGAAAGATGAGAAAATCGTGATTTACGATTTTCCAAAGAAGCTATAATAGAAGAAATTATTATCTACGATTTCTAAAAAATAGAAGCTTTCATATTTACTTTTATTGCTGTTGATCATGTGAGAGCTATCACCGCCATGAACAGAATTAGAAGACTCCTAGAATTAGAAGTTCAGCTGACCACGGATCTGAGAAGATTGATAAAGATATACTTCGAAGGACTCTCTTGTTGAAGATTAAAGAACCTTTCAGAAGCGCATCAACTAAAGAAAGTAAGGAAGAAAAAAATTAGGAATTACAGTTATATAAGGAATCTTTTATTAGTTTCTTTTATTAGAATTAGAAGTCTTTGTAAATCGACCCCTTATGATCTATAAATAAGAGGGCTTGGTGCAGGAATAAAACATTGAAGAATTTAAGCATCAATTGATGCCTGAGGTTAGATTTTGTTTCGATTAGTAGTGTAAAATAGTTAGAGTAGATTAGATATAAGAGGTTTCTCAAGAGCAATTGATGGCTACAATTGAGTGCTGAAGATTAGAGTAGATATCTGTAATTTCTCAGGAGCAATTGACGACTGCGGCTGAGGGGTGAAGGATATATTTTACTTTGCCTTTTAGTTTAGATTTTATTTTATGCAATTTATAGCTTTGTAAACATCTCCAAGTTTTTATTTGAATTGACGGCTCAGGTTAAAATTTGGAGATTAGTATAACGGTTTTTACTTTTCCATCTACAGTTTTCTAAGGTTTGATTGGAGCCCAGATTTTAGAAAATTGTTGACTAGATTAAATATGTACTGATAGGATCTTAGACTTGATTGACGACCGATGCTAGGAGACTAGAGATATGATGTAACGGTACTATTTATTTTTATAAATATCCGATAGCTGAAGATTGGGATTGACAACCTCAATCAGAAGGAGGATTTAGGATTAATTTTATGCACTTTAGATTAAGAAGCCATTCTTTTATTCATATTTCTCCAGTAGATTAGATCTTAAAGATAAATAAAAGTTTTTAAAATAAAGATTTAAATAGAAGATAGAAATAAGAGATAAATAGATAAACAAACTTCCTCGTGGAAACAATCCTATGCTAGTACTAAAATTTCCATTATGCGCTTGCAATAGGTTAAGGCTTGAATTTAACATAATTTTAATACATAAAATAAGCCGATCAGGCACATGGTTCAATAATGAGGGAGGCACTCTAGGGCTACGTGGGACACGATAGTGCACAATAGCTAAGGGTCGGATGCAGACTTATGTTAATAATAAGAAACGCACACGATGGTGAGCTTGGCTCGGTATGTCGGCACACCATGTTAGAATGGGACGGCATGGGGAGCTGCATACCACTATTTCATGTGAGGGACTAGTGCGTGTCACGTAAGTGAAGCTTGAGCAGGCACAGCGAGGCACGGAGGTGGTTGTATGCGTGTCGTAAGGGGCACGATGCGATGAATGGTTGGCCTCGAGAGAAGGCAACCATGAACGGGAGTTACCGTCCTCTAGGTGGGTGGTATCAACGCTTGATGGTTGGGTAGGCTGGCCTCGTTACACTCGATATAGAGGTGCCGCATGGGTGTGATATTCGATGTCAGGCTGTACCCCTGTGACAGATGGTATCTGAGCCAAGTTCGATCCAGATGAGGCAATGTGGTGCCAAGAGGGCACACAATGTGATTTCAGGAGGGCACACGACATCTTGAAGCCAAATCATTTCGAATGGGACTACGTTGGTGACTCAGGGCGAGGTGTGCTTTGATTCATAATTGGTTGCTGGTATAGAACATGATGGTCTAGACCGTCGGTATAAGGTAGTGTGAAGGATCACTATGTTGTGAGGGGTCAGGATCGAGGTTACAGTTTAGCGGGTTACTATGAGAACTGTAGTGGCCTATGCTGAACTGGAGAAGGGGTCAGAACCTCGTAGCTTTGTTATGAAATGATAAGGCATGATGCCTGTGAGAGACGAATGGCTGGATAGTTGATTCAGTGTAACTTCAGAGGAAACAGATGTGAGCAGAATGCTTGGTGAATGGCATAATGATGGATAGCGCTAGTATGGGACAATAACATGAAGAATCAGTGTGTCTAGGACCGAGGTTGAACTAGGTGGTACCAAACCTCGAGGCTAGATACTTGGAGAGACTTTGCATGGGGTGAAGATAGAGGTTGAAGAATTGATGCAGGGTATGGGGGTCAGCATGGGGGTGTTGACGCTAATAGGCTGGGAGGAGTTGGCAGGGTTAATCCACTGCGATATTGTGTTAATGAGGATGTTGACATTATGGAGTGGTGGAGGATGTGATGGGGCCAATACTCAGCGTAGCAATAGAAAGGCGTGTGGGCATTGGAGTTGGTTGGCCAGCTGCAGGAAGGTGTAGGGGCCTTGGAACTGATTGGTGGCATGATGCGGTCGCGTGGAAAGATGATGCGGGGAGTCATGGGTGTATTGGTGTGGGGCATTACATTGTTTACCACGAAAGGAGTCTGTGTATTATCGGGGTATGACAAACCAATATGTTTGAGGTCCTCGGGTTATTTGTCCATAGATGGTTTTTGGACTATTTATATGGGAAAGGTGCTGGATGAGATGCCTCTCACCCACACGGGACCTTGCGTTGTCAGAGAGTGCGCAAGTGTCTCCTAGACCTGAAAGGATTGGCCTAGGACGTTGCTTTGGCAATGTCGTGTGGCAACCAAGGTGAGGTTGCCATGTGGCCCCGGGCTAGTGTCGCAGTACACGTGGGTCAACAATGAGGGAGGCACTCGAGGGCTACATGGAACATGGTAGTGCATGATAGCTGACGGTCGGATGCAGACGTGTGTTCGTAACGGGGAATGCACCCTATGGCAGACTTGATTTGATATGTCGGCACGTCATGTTGAAATGGGACGGCATGGGGAGCTGCATGCCACTGTTGCGAAGTGAGGGACTAGTGCGTGACACATAAGCGAAGCTTGAGCAGGCCAAGCGAGGCACGAAGGTGCTGGTATGCGTGTCATAAGGGGAATGATTCGATGAATGGTTGGCCTCGAGAGAAGGCAACCGTGATCGGGAGTTCCCGTCCTCTAGGCAGGTGGTATCAGAGTTTGATGGTTGGGTAGGCTGGCCTCGTTGGATGTGGCATCAAGGCGCCACACGAGTGTGACAGCCGGTGTCGGGCTGCTCTCCCGTGACTGTCGGTATCTCGATATAGAGGTGCCAACGCACTTTTTTGTTAGCGAAGCATCAACACCTCGATATAGAGGTGCCGGCACTCCAGCGCTAATGCCTCTCTACAGGGGTGCCGATGCTTCGCTACCGAGCACCCATATTTTTTAGTAAAATATATATGAAAAAGTACGTCTGACACTTTCTTGGAAAAAGTGAGAGAAGAGAGAAAAGAAAAATACTTCTAAAAAATCAAGAATAACGACTAAAAAGGAATATAACTTTTAAAATATTTTAAAAGTTTAACCCTAGTAAATAAAGTGGGCCCCATGCCACCCATCGCTTCACAAAAAAGCGCTACTTGTTACGCCCATATCAAAAGCCGTAGAGATATCTCTACGCCCGGGTGCATTCTCCCCTTTGACACACACACACACACACACACACACACACACACATATATA
The DNA here is from genome assembly GCA_021018995.1 of Chloranthus sessilifolius. Classification (NCBI taxonomy): domain Eukaryota; kingdom Viridiplantae; phylum Streptophyta; class Magnoliopsida; order Chloranthales; family Chloranthaceae; genus Chloranthus; species Chloranthus sessilifolius. Next base: position 101,605,671 of record CM037589.1, read on the forward strand.
TATATATGACAAAGGGTAAAATGCAACCGGGCGTAGAGACATTTCTACACCTCCCCAACGGTGAGTGGACACGTGGAAAGTGCAATTGCACTAACCCAGGTTAGCCATAACAGGGTTTTCTACTAATAGTGGTTGGTAAATTAGGTAGCGCAGGCGGCTACACATGATGGAGGTAGGTAGCGCGGGCGTCGAGGCATGTCTTGTCATGATATGGCGGTAAAAGAATTCAAAAAATCTAAGAGGCTACAGGTGCCTTATTTTTCTCTCTCCTCAGGTTCTCTCTCTCATCATTTCTCTAGCTCTGCCTCTCTTGCGCGCGCTTCAATGTGAGACTGTGGAAAAGGTAGATCCCTGAGACAACTCTTTATCTCTCTCTCTCTCTTTATTTGGAGCTTTGAGATGAGAGAAGCGCAAAACAGTGACATATGAGGTATGTTTGGCACTTCGCAAATCGTTTTCGTGTATTATTTACAAGTTATAGATTATAAAATTATAAGCATTCAAAATATATATACTATAATCGGTGTTGACGCTTCTTCTGTGAAGAGTTGGGGCTCAACATAGTTAGGTATCGCTTCCTATGCGATGCGCTAGGTAATGCTAGGCCTTCATAATAAAAGCGTTGTTGCTTCTTATGAAAGCGATGACGCCTCATATGGGTTGCGCCATTGCTTCTTATGTGAAGCGGTTATCTTATATTCTCGTATTTGATGGATCACTTCACCCATTTTTATGGTAGAGATCATAAAATTATAAGCATTCAAAAATATATAAATTATAATCGATGCAGATTTAGACGTTTCCTCTGGGAAGAGTTGGGGCTCTTCATACCCGCGCTATCGTGTCTTATGCGCAGCGATTAGAGTGATGACGCCACATGTTCGAAGCATCGCCACTTCATAAATGAAGCGCTAGCACTTTATACTGCTGCGCCATCGCTTCTATTGTAAAACAACCTCCTTATTTGCTTATTGTTGATTATTTTTTCGTCTAATATAGGAGTTGTAATGGACTCGATTGGAGAATTCAATTTAGATGGGGTTGATTTAAACCTCACTCTTGACATTATGTCTTTAGAAGGAGATTCACTTGGTTGTGATAGGGATATCGAAATGCAGGATTGTTGTGGAGGGTCCGAGAATACCCGTGGGGAATGAAGGCCACATATCGGCTTGAAATTCTAAACTAAAGATGAGGCATATAACTTCTATAATTTATACACAAAGAAAGTTGGTTTCAGTATTAGGAAAAGTAATACTTACAAATTTGCAAAGGAGAGATTATAAAGAGAAAATATGTATGTTCGTTCGAAAGGTTCTAGCAGCTAGATGTGAGACAAGGTTAAAGATTAGGATCGACGAGCAAAAGTTATGGGAGGTAATGAAATTTAGAGAGTCACATAATCATCAGTTGTATACTCCTACGAAGGTGAAAGAACTACGATCACATAATAAGATGAGATGGGCAAGTAAATCGTTGATAGGAGCATTTGATGACATTATTCCTCCTTCGAAGATTTCTACTATTTTGTCGAGTTTAGATGGAGAGTCTAGCATGGCGGTATGCCCTTAACAAACTCGGAATTACCTAAAGAAGATAAGAAAAGAGAGTAACATCCATTCGATGTATATGACCGTCACCAAGACCTTCATTGATAGGTAGAATAAAGAAGATAGTTTCTTTTTTGAAGCCGAATTAGATAAAGAATATCGTATGTAAAATATATTTTGGGCTGATCACAGGTTACAGATTGCGTATCAATAGTTCGGTGATGTGGTGGTATTCGACACTACTTATAAAACAAATAAATTATTTCTACCATTTGCACTATTTATAGGGGTCAACCATCATTGGTAGACGAAGCTTTTTAGATGTGTATTGTTCGCGAATGAGATGGAGGAGATATTCATTTGGTTCTTTAACACGTGGCTAAAGTGCATGGGTGATAAGCAACCTAACGCAATTATCACTGATCAATACAATGAGATGAGTAAGGCCATTTCCGATGCCCTTCCGAAAACTACGCATCGCCTCTGCATATGGCACATAGGGAGGAATGAATTAAACCATCACTGTCAGCTGAAGCTAAGGTTTTAGAATTTTGACAGAAAGTATAATCAGTGCAAGTTCAGTCAAACGGTTGATGATTTTAAAATGAGATGGGCAGAACTCGTCGAGGAGTTTCAATTGAAAGACAACGTATGGTTCAAACAAATGTACGCTCTTAGAAGGAAATGGATTCCATGCTACTTGAGTGATATCTTTTGGGCCGACATAACCATTACGCAATGCGATGAAGGTATAAATTCTTTCTTTGATAGCTATGTTAATGCCCAGACGAGTTTGACGGAATTTGTGAAGCAATACAATCTTGGTGTCCAATCTTGTCGCCCAATCTCATCGTGATAAAGAAAATAGGGAGGATCTCGTCTCAATATCTATGACACTGGAGCTCTTGTTCAAAATTTCAATTGAGAGACATATCGCTACTGTGTATATGAGAACCATGTTCGATAGATTCCGCAATGAGTTCTGAAAGTTTACCTCTTTTAAGTCCCAAAAGGTGGTCGAAGAGGAATCTGATGCGGTTATTACATACGAAGTGCGTAAAAGTGATGGTGATGACAAAGATGATAGCGGTCGAACATTCAAAGTTTGTTTCCAATGTGGAGATGCCACAACCACTTGTGGCTGCAAGCACTTCAAGACCGAGGGCTTGTTGTATTCTCACATCTTCCATGCTTACTTCAAGGAAGAGGAGACCAAATTCCATCTAAGTACATTTTACCTTGATGGGCGAAAGATGCTAGATACAGTACTAAATGTTTGGGGGTCGATGAGAAAGATGATTGCAATTCTATATCTATGATGAAAATATGGAAGGTGAGAGAAGCCAGACTAAAGTCAATTCAGTTGGGGACAGAATCAAATCGTTTGATGGATTACATGTTAGAAGGGATGATGAAACTATTAGAAGGCATAGAGACCATTATAACGGAAGAGATTAATTAAAGACACACTAGCATTGCAACCTTTCTAGGCGGCTCTATTCATGCTAGCTAAGGAATTTTATTGCATGAGCATGCCAATATTATAGTGCAAGATCCATTACGATGTGCCACCAAAGGTAGGCGAAATAATAAGATAGAATAAAGTCTAGAATGGAGGGTAGTGTTGAATAATCAAAGTAGAGAAGGAAGTGTAAGGGTTGTGGGGAGTTGGGGTATAAAATCACAACTTGACAAGTAAAGAAGGTCATGATAATGACTGCTAGCGCTGGACAGAGTCAAATAGATTAGGGGACGACGGAAAGAGTAGTATTACAGAGTCACACTTACTCAAATTTATGAAAAGCGCAATTGCGCCCTATTGGAAGCGCAGGCACAACGTATATGAAGCGTGGACACTTCGTACTTCAAGCGTGGGTGCTTCGTTCAAACTGTTGGCACTTTTTTTAAAAGCGTTAGCGCTTCTTTTTCGACGCGCTGATGCTTTATGTAGACTGTGCACTCATCAAACCAGATGAGAATTTTGAATCATGTGGATTGAGTATGGTAATTCTTTCATGTGTAGAAATTATATATTTTGATGAGTTCATTCTAATTTTAAAGGCTTGATTCAATTTTCTCACACACATCTGTCACAGTTATATTTGATTTAGACTATAATAGTGAAGCGATGACGCTTCCTATTGGATGCGTCGACACTTCGTGTTTGAACCATAGATGCTTCGAAATGGATGCATCGACACCTCGTTCACGACACGCTGGCACTTCTTAAATGTGTTGATTGACTCCCTTAATTTGAACGACTGATTCCCTTAATTTAAAGCGTCGACGCTTCCCTCTTGAAACGACAATGCTTTCACTTGAAGCGAAGAAGCTTCGTATTCTAGGCTTGAGCGCTTCATCGAGGATTATTTATCAAGCAAAATGACTTCATTTATGAAGCAAAACGATTTCATTTATCAAGCAATAAGATTTTATTAGAATCTCAAAACTATTTTTTTACATTCTCGAAAAAAAAATCTATAAAAGGAGTGGAGTTCGTTATGTTGGCGGTGGTGGAGGCGGAAGTGGAACTGGAGTTGGTGATGTTGGAATTGGAGGTGCTGGCGGTGGTTGTGGCTAGGGTGGAAGAGGAAGAAGTGGAGGCGAAAGAAGAAGTACTGGCTCTAGAGCCAGAAGAAGAAGTACCGGCTCTGAAGTTGGAAGAAGGCTCTGGGTCTCCCACCATCGCCAGCATAATGGCAAGGTCATCATCCTCCGGAATGATAATAAGTTCGTCGGGGGGAGGGGGAATCGCTAGCTCATTGTCGTCGGGGATGTTGATAACCGAACCATCATAGGAGCGGATGAAACGGTGGCTCGCGAGCCGGTGACTCCTCCTTAAACCGTTGCGATGCATTTCAATATGGGCTGAGAAAGATGAAATGCTAATCTAAAGAGATACAGAAGATGAAACAAATTGAGCTCCATGATGTCCTTTAAATAGCAATTTATCATGCAACCTCTTTAAATACACTGTTGTAGTCATTATTATGCACTGCCGCCACAAAAGGAGTCCTGACGGCTGGGAGTTCCTAAATCTTTGCGGTTCAAATTTATTGCATCAGCTGTTTGTATTCCATGAAGTTATAGCGGATTTCGACACGAAACGCCGACGCTTCATTGTGGCGCGTTGTCACTTCTTGATAAACACGCTAGCTCTTATATGAAGGGTGGTATCGCTTCTTGTTAGAGGCGCTAGCACTTATACTTAGGGCGTTGTTGCTTCTTGTTAGAAGCGACGTTTAGTTATAAAGACGATTTGGGAATTACAATGAAATAGTGGAGTGGGCTGTTGATATGAATTATAATGAATTGTGGAGTGGGCTATCAATGTGAATTGTGCACTTTCCCATAGGAGGGCTGACGGTTGAGAGTAGTCTTTTCCGACATTATTGCAGCAATGACTGTTTGTATTCCACTAAATCTATTGGTTTTTCACGAGGTAGGCACGATTTTCAATACAAGGCATCATCTAATACCAATACGAGGCGCAAAAGTTTTCTAGTACCAATACGAGGTGTTGTCACCCCGATGTACGAGACAATGTCTCTTCTGACTAAAAGCGTTAACGCTTCGGTTAAACGATTCGATGTTTGTAGTATGTCATTATACACAGAATTGGACTACTTGTGTCCTCATTGAATGGGAAGATAAAATAAGAATAACATAAAATAAAAATTTTACACCAAATAATAAAAGAAAGAATATATTACATCCAAAATTAAATATTTCAAAAAACTAGTTACAAATTAGGAGGGGGGGTGTAACGGGAGATAGTGAGATTGACGAGGGTGGTGAAGGTGGGGGATGGGAAAGGAGGAGGTGTAGAGGTTGACGTCAGGTCATTTGGTAGAATCTGCAAGGCCCTCTCCAACTCCTTCTCGACTAATAATCGTTGGACTTGGTTGTCGGGCTCGAGCAACGACTCTGACCCAAGTCGTAAATTTAATACTATAATGTGAACACGTAAAAACATATAAAAATTTAATAATAAAATGTTAACTCTGTAAAGTACTGCTCTGTACAATTATTTGTACGATATAGAATCTTGCTTCAAATACGGTAGTTGCATCTATGATGCTGATTGTGCATTCATTTAGTCAGATTGCAGGCTATCCTGTCTGCATATTTATTTCGATTATGATTATGCTTCATTATCAATTATTTCACTATTTATATATATGTGTTATCACTAACGTGGCACACACACAGTTCACCTGTGTAGATTGCGGTGGATTGGTAGTGCTACCCACTGAGTGATGATTTTTTGTTATTCATCCCACTTGACCCTTGATATTTTTTTAGGCCATAGTGAGAGAGACTCTACCGATGACCTTGATGATGCTTTGAGAGACTATAGATTGGATGATGGCATAGACTCAGAGGATTTTTATGAGTATTGAGAGCACATTAGAGTTTGGTTACCTTTTTAGGCATTGAGAAATAGCTATTCATTTCTTGTCATAGATAGTTTATCGGATAGCTCCTTTTAATCGTTGTTAAGAGAAAGATAATCTGATTATTTTCATTTCAAATATTTGTTATTATTGATAATCAGACATTTGCTATTTGTTGACGGGTTTGAGTTTAATCATAAACATATTATTATTTCTGATTATTTCATTTTATTGATTAAATGACTATTAATCACGATTATGATTATCACTTCCATAAATCTAAGATAGTTTGGTCATATATGGATGAGTTTAATAATATCAGTCAATTAAATGCATCAATTATGTCAGAAGAAATTATCTGGCCCACAATTTTGTAGATTACATTAAACTAATCTAGCTAAGTGTTGTTCTGTCTGTCCGCTTAACGCATTAACGTATATGCATAGACCTTTAGGATAAGGTTAATATTTCTGAGTCATGACAAAATAAAGGTATCAATAATCATTGGCCATTGTTGGATGAGTTGGGATTAGATACTAACCAGAATTCCAGAATTCCAAGTGACTTGGTACACGGGTAACTTTTTAGGATGTTTGCCACATGAACATTTCTTCCAATAAATATGACGGCTGTTATATAAATATTTTTAGTACAATTTTTGTTCAATTCTTCCAAAAATCAAACGACAGAGATCATTTTTGTCCAATTTTCACACAATGGATCTTGAGATCATGAGTGTACCATCACACAACTAATTTTTTTTATTTTTGTTCAATTCTTCACACAATAGATCTTGAGATCATGAGTGTACCATCAGACAATGAATGGTTTATTCCATGTTGTACACACTAAGAGAAGTGACCTGAAAATTATGTGACACACATAAGCTAAATGTGATTTTTGGATTATGTGCCACATACACTACAAAAAATAAGACTATTAGCGGCAGTTTTTTTTAATAAAAAACTGCTGCTATTAGTCCTGTCGCTACAAAAAACTGTCGCTATTATTTTGTAACGGCAGTTTTTTATTAAAAAAAACTGCCGCTAATAATCTTATTTTTTGTAATGATAGAATCTAACAAATGACATGATACACTTATGATCTCAAAATCCATTGTGTAAATGATTGGGAAGAAAAATGACCATCATCTTATTTAAAGCAATCAATGTTTATGTTAGGCTGAAAAGCACTTTTAGGATCGATGGCAGTGTAAATAGGCGTACCCTGCAAACAATTGACATGAAATATGATTTCTATCATTGATTCAACACAATCAAATGTTATACAAAATTATCGGTATATTGGATTTACATGGTACCTTATTTTATAGCATTATATTGCATTAAATCAGATGAATAGAGATCATATTTCGTGACAATTTGTTGCAATAATTTTTTTTACATTGCCTTCACTTCTTAATGAAGGAATGACAATTTCACGTGGCACATGCCCCAAGAGTAGCCCGAATACCAGGTCCTGGCACTTGGGTGGTGTGTACCCTACATCAACTCTTGTTTGATAGCTTCCAAAATACCTTTAGGAGTTTTGAATTTGTAGATATAAGATAAGGAAAACAATACAAAAAGAAAGTGGATATAAAAGGAAAAGACCAAATATATTTCTTGCCCCACAAGATTGTAGTAAAATCTATACTACACATCATCAAAAGAAGAGAAATTTCCTAAAAATGTCCTATATGTTTTGTTCTTGCAGAAGACCTAAAATTATTGAGTTCCGATAGAAGGTTTATTGACTTTTAGACTCTCAAAAATAATAAAGTTACCCTTGAATGTACTTCAAATATCGACATGCACTTCTAAACTCGATTATGCACTTGAAAACTTGATTATTTGTTGTATCTACTGCAAAAATAATACACCTTAAGAATTTGCACTTCAATGGTCGATTATCCATGGTATCTAGTGCAATGGTAATACACCTTAAGATTTTGAGCATTGGAGAAACCAGAGTGTTGGAGAAGATACAAATTTGAGAAGATAAATGTTAGAGAAATGACCATCTTATTTATATTAAAGGTATTTTTTGGGTTAGCCCTGCACATATCCCCTTCAAAATTCTCTACTGGAAATAAAAGATTGCAATTAGCCACTGACTTTTGATGAAATAAGCTATAGATAGGATAATTTTGAGATATTTCTCTCAAAAGAACAATTTTATTAATTAATTTGTAAATAAGCATTCATGAATCATGGGCCATTGTTGGATGAGTTGGTATTAAATACCAACCCGAGTTCCAAGTGACCTGCTACATGGGTCAGTTTTTGGGATTTTTGCCACAAGAGCATATCTTCCAACAATTATATGAAGGTAGTTATGTAAATATTTTTAGTACATTTACACCTACTAAATCTCTAAGGGAATTCGCAAAACTATTGATTATTTTAAATCAGACGATGTAGATTATTTTTGTTCAATTTTTCACACAATGGATCTTGAGATTATATGCATACCATCATACAATCAATTTTTGATTGCATGTGACACACATTTGAGAGAAGTGCCCTGAAAACTAGGTGACACACAATGCTTAAACATGATTTTTGGGGTGCCTGCCATATCAAATCAAACAAATGGCTCATGATCTCAAGATCCATTGTGTAAATGATTGTCCTCATCCAACTTAAAGTAGTCAATGTTTTTCGTAAGCTGTAAATCCCTTATAGCATTTGTGGGCGTGCAAATAGAGGTACCCTGCAAATAATTGACATATGATATGATTTCTATCATTGATTCAAAACAATCAAAGGTTATATAAAAAATATTGGTATATTAGATTTATATGGTACCCTATGATAGAGCATTTGATTGCATTAAATCAACAGATGATAGAAATCATATTTAGTGATAATTTGTTGCAATAATTTTTTTCTCCTCATGGGCTTCAATCTTTTTGAACAAATGACCCTTTCACGTGGCACACGTACCAAAAGTGGCCCGAATACCAGGTCACCTAACGCTTGGGCGCGTGTGAACTCTTGCTCCAGAGCTTCCAAAATTCCCTTAGGAGCTTTGCAATCTGTAGAAATAAGATAAGAATAACAAAACAACAAGTAGTATAAAATGAAAAGGCCAAATGTATTTCTTGTCCCACAAGGTTTTAACATCCTTACTCACATCATCAAAAGAAGAGAACTTTCCCAAAAAAACATATATTAATATATATTTTTATTCCGGCAAAATACGTGAAATAAATGAGCTCCAGTAGAGAGTTTATTGATTTTAAGGCTCTCAAAAATATTAAAGTTGCCGTTACACTTACACGTACTCCAAATCTAGACATGTACTTCCAAGATCGATTACCCACTTGAAAGCTTGCTTATGTAAGGTCGATTGCCTATTGTATCTAGATCAATAGTCATACACATCAAAATTTTGAGCCTCGAGAAATCCGGGTATTAGAGAAGATGCAAGTTGGAGTAGATAAACATCCTATTTATATTATTTATATATGTTAAGCAATCTACGATTTCAAGTCACTTGTCACGGAGTGGCTCCTTATCGTGTGCCCTCTTGGCATCATATTGCCTATCCTTTTAACATCAAGTCGTCATTGTCTCTACGTGGAACACAAGCGATACCAATGACATTGCGGATGAGCCGGATAGCCACGCCCCGATACCCCGTCACACACTGCTTCTAAGGGAAATAAAACCAATAGACTGGATAGCTTTGGGAAGTTTCTCTTAAAAGAAGAGCTTTATTAATCAATCTGTTTTTCAGTGGTCTACAATAAACTAATACAAGTTCCGAGTTTAGTTGGCTCCACACCTAATATTTTACCATCCATGGAAAGGCATCACCATCCGTTCATATTTGAAGGGAGACACGCGTCGGGCCCCAGCTTCTTATGACGAACGTGTCGCCTGCAGCAATCGTTTATAAATGCGTATCTCCAACTAACTATTTGGGAGATTCGGTTTCTTTGAAACTTTCTCTTCTCTGCTATCGTATATTTTTACTTTAAACTATTCTTTCGTCTTCCTCTATATTCGAGTTTTAAGTACTTGTTGAATCTTCCTTTTTATTTTTATTTGCAGGGATTCATGGGTGTTTTTATAATTGAATCAAAGTGTTGAATAATCTAGTTCTTAGTTCAATTCGTCGACATCTTGAGTGTTTGAGAGAGATCATTGATTGATTTTTGTATCTGCAATCGATATTGGTAAGTGTGGTGACTTGTTGGTTTTGATTTGTTCGGGAGATTTTTGGGTATGTGATGAATTTTTGTGGTTTTCTCGGATGATTTGATATGGGTTTTTTGGATATTGAGTGGAGATTGTACTGGAAAATATGAGTTTTGAGCTTGTGGCTTTTGATTTGTGCTAGAGATTGTTGCGTATATGATGAAGTTCTGTAGGTTTTCTCGTATGATTTGATTTGGGTTTTTTGAATATTCTCTGTTATTGTTTAATTTGTTGATTGATTGAAAGATTTGGAGATTGTGTTAGAAAATATGAATTTTGAAGTTGTTCCTGTTAATTCGTTCTATAGATTTTTTTGATGAAATTTTGAAGGTTTTCAGATCCTTTTTTTTTAAAATATCGTATGTAGTAGTTTAATTCTTGATCGATTGAATGTTTGGTTAATATGGTCATGATGTTAAGAGGAGATTGTACTCGAAAAATTGAATTTCAAAGTTTATATATTTATTTTAAGATGTATAGCAGTAGTGTATAATTGATATAGATTCCACTATTTACTCACAATGAAATGTTACATAGACTAGTGGACAACGTTCCTAAACTGTGTATTCATCAGCTACTAACAGAATTTGGTGGGTAAGTTACTTATGCATTGGTATTGGGTACTATGAATTGAAGTCTTGAAAAGTCTGATTCTAGGCCAATCTAGGATGTTAAATTGGAGGCCAAGTAATAAAAAATTCAAAGTATTCAATGTATTTCACTAGGAATTGACCTGACACAATAAGGTTAGTTCATTTATGCTATTTTAGAATGGGCCTAGACCAGATTTCATGTCCAATTAATGAAGGGTGGTTTCCGTTTTAGGGCTAGAGAATGGCTTTTAAGGCTGAGGGTTTAGTAACTTTAGATTACTTAATAAATTAAGTTCATAAATATGCCTTTTTCAATTTCCACAGGCCCTTTATTGTATGTTGCTTGAACGACTCGCTGAGTTGACCGAGTTTACAAGTGCATGAATCTCATAGGTGAGTAGACTCAGAACTTGGTGGAGCGAGCTGGCTCGCCTGAGTTCTGAGTCGACTCGTCCCGTTTTAGAACCATACGAAAATCCATTCAAATTTTTTATTGTCTAAAAACCTACCCATGCAATCGTCTATTGTCTAATAATTTGTGCATGACCTTACATGCTACTTCCAAGACCACCACAACGCAGTGCTGTCAAAGGCACACCTCGCTCCTAGGTGCACCCTCTGTGCCTGCGCCTTGTAATTTAGGCATAGCTGCAGTGAGACATGCATAGGCGAGTGCCTAGGCAAAAAAGCGCAAAAGTGCGCTAGGTGCGCCTCGAGGTCTTTAATAAAAATGTTAAAAGTTGTATACGAGTTATAAGTTGAAATTGTATATCTTAAGTTTTAGCTCGTAAAACTTATCTCTTAATTTTATAAGCTACAGTGCTACACTCGACAATCGAGAATTAGTGCGCACTTGCTAGTTACTTAGACACTTACTTGCTAGTTTGTTAATTTGTATTTTGTAAGACACATACAGAGATAGTGTTCAATTGTTTATGATATTTATTTCTGTCTTGCATTTCATATTTGTTGACTACTTGATTGCTATTATACTTTATAAAATTATTATTTATTTAAAAATATATATTTAATTATTTATGATTTATTTTTAAACAATAAACAAATTAATTAAAATGTCAAAAATTATATTACCAAAAGTATAACTAAAAGTAATTAAAATGTATTTACTTTTATTGATACTTAAATATATAATAACTAATAAAAAAATATAAAAAATGTTTAGAACTAAAAATGCGCTTGAAAAAAAAAGCTTGTACCTAGCCGCAGGGACCCTTTTCACATTGGGTAGTTGGGTGCGCCTAGAGCTTTTGACAACACTGCCACAATGTCCACAACCATCACGTCTAACAACACCACTGCTTCCACATCACCATCGCTCCTACCACCACCTCCACCACTACAACCATGATTGCTTCCACCACCATATTCAATCATAAGGTGACGGGGAACGCCAAGTTCGGGAGCCTTAGATTTGGGGCCACAACAGATTTTCGGCGTTGGAAGAAGCGTAGAGGAAGCTCGGGTACCGTAGCTTCAAGGGAGAAAAGGAGACTGAAACCGCTAAGAGAACAACGCAGCAACATTATTACAATCACCTTGTGACTAGCTATCATAGCCCAGCAGTTATGCTATCACAAGGTTGACAAGGCTATTACAACAAGCGTCTTTATCATAGAATTTCTATTTTTATGCTGAAATTTGTCTATTTAGTGTTTTATTAGTATTAGGATTCTTTATTTCTAATTTAATTATTGGTGACCTATATATAGAGACTTATAAACACTTTTTATTTAGTTAATTGAATATTTGAATGCATTATTGCTTGAGTATTCTTTGCCTGAGATGGGTTTGGTGTGAGACCAAGGGCGTGATTCCCATCTATTATCGTTTGATCTTTTATTGTCTTTGCTCTATATTTTCTCTGTTTTCTTTTATAATCCATTACCCATATTGAATCCCTAATCCAAACCCAAAACCTATTTCAATAAAAAACCCTAGTTTTCATATGAGTCATCAAACCTAACAAATTCTACAACCCTAGTTTGAACCCGTGAATCTACATCGGATCGAAGACGAACACCCAAGCTTGGAAAAGCTAGAGTCCTATCTCTAGGCCTGATCGTGCCTCAAATCTAACGGGGCTTGCGCATCGGATTGGACACCCTATTCGGATCTCGCGTGATTTACCTACCGAAATTCTACGAACCCGAAGGTATCGTGATAGTTTTGAGATTACTCTTGAATTAATTTTATTTAATTTCGGAAAATCATATTAAAAATCATATTCACGCATTTTAGGGTTCCTGTCCCGCGTCATAAGGTCCATTCGTAATCCAAACAAATCATTAGCTAGCAACTGTGGTAAATCATTGTCTATTAAATTTTGAAGATCATTGTTAGAGTCTAGAGTATGTGATTTGGACCTGCAAACCCACTCCTAATTAGTGTTCTCCCTAAACCAAAATTTCCTTTTCATGGAGGACACTTCCAAACGTTCCTAAGTTCTATTATTTTCTCTCATTTCTGCTTTTCCACCTTCTGCTTGCACAATTTTCTTGCTAGTTGCCTTTCAATGGCCTTACACATGTACACTTCCCATAGTGTACATCTGCAGGCCTATAATCTGTACAACTTTGCATGGTACCAATCTCTCTGGATTGGACAGAGCTCAACCACAAATGTAAAAGCTCGAAATCTTTATCCATTGGAGAAATCGAGATATTGATGGTTATGGAGAGTAGAGCTGTGCAGGGTTGTCTATAAGAATTTTAAAAGTGGTGAGTGAAACCCTTTTAATTAGATGGTTATGGAGATCTATAAGAATTTTAAAAGTGGTGAGTGAAACCCTTTTAATTAGATGGTTATGGAGAGTCGCATTTTGGAAGCCCCATGGAGAGTAGAGCTGTGGAGGATAGTGTATAAGAAATTTAAAAGTGGTGAGTGAAGCCCTTTTAAGTATATGGTTATGGAGAGTGGCATTTTGGAAACCCCATGGAAAGTCCTGTTATGACAGAAGTATGGCCACGTATTTGAAGTTGGGGAATACGAGAGCTACAGTATGGAAGAGTATTAGTCACTGCTAAATGTTAAGGGCAATATTAGGTACCAGATCAATGATGGGAACAAAGTAGATTTCAGGAGGATATATGGATCGGGGATGAGGATGTGTGTTCCAGATTTTCGTGTCTATATGGGCTGAAAGGAGATGCTAATTACCAATATTGCTGTGAGAACTGCTGATGGTGACGTGATGTGGGATGTGCAAATGCGGAGGAACCTTAAGGAGGAATAGATGGACTCGTTGCTATTTATTTGGCTGTGGTACATGAGGTCAACATCCCAAGATACCTGATTGTTAGAAGAATTTGGGTCACATTAATTCTGGAAAGGAATTGACTTTCCTTACTCCTCACCTTCTGTCTAAGATAAAACACTCACCTTCCCACTTTTAAGTCATATGGTGCCACTTGGCACAAAAGTTTTTCCAACCCAAGTTGTCCAAGTGGCTGAAGATCTTGTGATCTTTGTGTGGCTCAAAAAATATCCCCTTTGGAGAATCCGAACCATTGAATCTAAGCACTTGAATATGAACCTATGTTTGATATGAGCAACAGTCCTTATTAAACTTCCTAGATTGTAGAGTTTGAAGTTTGAACCATCAGATGAGTATGCATTTTTGGCTAAATGATTCTAGATATAATGTTTAGCCACTTGGACAAATTGGATCGGCCAAAAGAGTACCATATGGCCCAAAAAAGGGGACTGAGGGTTTTATCTTAGGCTTAAGGTGAGCTCCCATTAATCATTATGGAAAGTAGTCAATTAAGTAGTGCTATTCTGCCGACACATGGAGGTATCCCCTGCCTTTCCTTTGGTTATGAATTTGGATGGCTCCTGTGCCTCAAAGAGTGTGGTGCACAGTGTAGAAAGCTGCGGTGGGTAAGCTATTGACTATGGATAACTTGGTACCTCCTAGCATGGTAATGCTGAATCATGGTCACTGTGCTATCGCAGCTCGAAGGATGTAAATCAGGATCTTATTCGTTGTGTGTATGCTAAGAAGCTATGGGCCTACATCTTTCAGTTCTTAAATATCAGTTGGGTGTTGCCTGGTTCAGTAGGGGAGTTATTAGGCAGCTGGAGCAGTGGCCCTTTTTTTAAAGTGAGTGCGCGTCCTTTGGACTGTGTTTCCCTATGTTATTATGAATTGGGTTTGGGACAAAAGAAATAGATGAGTATTTGAAGATAAGAAACTTTCATATGTGGCTCTGTTTTCCCAAATCAAATTCAGCTTGTCCTCATGGGCTAAGGTGCAGAAGTCATTTGATGCCTTTGGTGACAACACTATTTTCGGGAATTGGAAGAGGTTATATGGGCCGGCTGCTTAGAAAAGAAAAAGTTGCTACCTGGTTCCACCTAGAGCAAACATAAACAAGTTACATTTAGACAGATGTTCATACGGAAATGCAGGACCAGCAGGAGGTGAGACAGTTTTTTAGGAATGCTGTAGTGGAGATTTTGCTCCTAATTTCAGGGCCATTTGGTGTGTGAGACGGAATCTGAAATCAACGCATCCCTGGGCGGTTTACGAGCTTACTTCTGGAACTTCAGTAATCAGGTAATTATTGAGTGGGACTCTAAAATGTGTCAGCCAATGTTTAATCAATAAGAACGGGACCACTTGTGGGCTGCTTAAGTATATGAATGAAGTCGAGGATCTCTTTTTTCCGGTGTCAAAGATCTCTGTTACAAGGGGCGCTAATGGCGTTGCTGATAAGTTGGCTAAGGATGGTGCATACAGAGTGGAGTTCTATGTAAGCAACAATGAGAGGTTGATTTATAAACATCGATTTTTCGGGTTCATTCTTGCTGCCTGGCTGAGGGTTACTGTCTCAGCCATGCTTGTATTATTTATTTACTTCAATAATATTGTAATTATCAGAACAAAAATTACATGGCAGAGTCACACTGGCATCATGGGTTCATAAGTGCCAAGGAAACTGGTGAAGACTAATTGATAGAAGCCTCTAGTGCCTAATCAAATTCCCTAGCAAAGAAGAGAGAAAAATTCGGCATGCAACTATATAATTTGTACATGGAATTCTAATGAGACCGAACTTTATGGCCTGGTTTCCAATTTGAGAATGGAAACCCCATTAACTGAACTGTATTACTTCAATGTTGCCACTTTTAATTCTATGGCATATCGTTTTTATTGCGAGAAAATTCTATCCGTTTGCAACTCTCGATATACTAATTTTTTTGCTCGACATGTAGTTGATTTGTCAACCACCCTTTCATCTTGTAGGCTACTAGAAATGTTTATTTGTAAATTCCTGATTTGAAATGATTGATTGCAATTTTACGGATCTCAAGGCTGAGACAAATCAATTGTTTGACTTCGAGGTCTGTGGAATGCCTTCTTTATGAGCTCTTGTGACTAGTGAGGCCTGGGTCAGCTTTGAGAATGGGAACCTGAATCTAAGGTTGGATGTTCTTCTTAAATGGCCATAATTGGTGTTTCTAAGCTGCTTGTAAGTGAAACAAAGCTGATGAGACTTGCATCTCCACTTCCAATCAACGATGTCCAATTCACAGATAGAACTATAGTTCTAAAACTCGGCGAGTCCACGAGTTAACTCGGCTGAGTCATTCGACTTGCTGGGATTTCGAGTCGAGTCTGAGTCGCTAGGATGATGCAATCAGGGTTCATAAACTACCGTTATATGTAAAATATTTTCATGAGATAAGGTTTTAGAAAAAATTTATCTTTTAAAAAAATATTTTAACTACCCATTTTATCAACATATCTTTCCATCTTTTTCTGTGTAACATATTTTTTATTTTTATTTTTATAATATATAAATTCTCAATATATATACTAAATTACTGAGTGGGAGCAAGTCGAGTTTGTCCGAGTCTTCGAGTTAACTCGACTCAACTAACTTTCAAGTCGCGTTTCGCGTTTTAAAACCAAGGATAGGACAGTGCTGGATTCTTTTGCATCTAGCTTAGAAAAAAGTGGTTGATGACGGGCTAGATTCATCTATTTATATTAGCATATGATCATTAACAAATTTAAATTGGATTTTGGCTTTTCCTTCCTACTGAACTAAGAAAAAAGAAGAAATAGAGTGTATAATACTTCCCACTAATTGAAACAAATCGGGGAAGGACATTTCTGTCCATATTTGATAGCTGGGATGTGTCAGGCATTTTTTCCTTACTATGAATGTGTTGCAAGTGGCTTCATTATTTATAACAATGGCCGTACAGTGTATAATCTTAAGTAATATTATATGTAATTCATCTCAGAATTAAGTTACATACTCGTTTTGTATGGATCTTTCTTTTCTTTTCATGATATCATTCTGAACGATTCCTTTTGCTACTTTCTGTTTTTTCTCACTTGAGCTTTCATACTTATCTTTTTTGTTTTATTTTTATGCAGGGATTTATGGGATCTACATGAATCCTAAAGGTAGAATCATCTAGTTTTCACTTTAATTTGTTGACATCTCAAGCATTTGAAGGGGATTATTGTATCTGCATATTAGTCGAATAATTTCTCTCAGTAAGTGTTAAGACCTCTTTGTTTTAAATTTTCTAGAGATTTTGAGTATATGATAGATTCTTCTAGCTTTGTTAAAACTATTTGATTTTACTTTTGCAAATATTATCTTACTTAATTGGATCTTGATTGATCGGTTGGTTTCCATGCCTATTTTGTTAAGAGTGAAATGGTAGCGAAGGGTTTAAATTTCAAGTTTGTTTTAACGAAGTTCTATAGATGAATAAAGTAGAACGCACATGAAATTACTGGCCGACCCCAAATTGATGGGATAAGGCTATGATGAGGTCTTAGTGTAATATAAGAAAATCCATGTCTTGAATAAAATATTTCAAAAATTTTGACTTATTTGGGAGTTTTATTTCCTTGTTCTGGACCATGAGAGGCACAATGGTAAAATTATGGTAATTACACTGAGGGGCTGTTTAGATATGGAGGAATACATGGTAAAATGTGGTATGGTAAAGCGTTTTACCATGGATTCTGTTGTTTGGGTGTTCTTTAAGGGTAGTATATGTATTACCCCTATTTACCACAAAACACCAATACATATTACGACCTCCCTCTCGAGAATAGGGAAGAAACGAAGGTGCAGATCTCTCTCTCTCTCTCTCTAGGGTCTCTCTCTCCAGATCTCTATGCACCCTCTCTCTCTCTCTAGATCTCTCTGCACCTCTCTCTCTCTAGGATCTCTCTCTCCAGACCTTTCCACGTTTTCTATGTTTTCTCTAGGATCTTTCTCCCTATCCATCTCTCTCTCTCTCTTTCTCTCTCCAGATCTCTATTTGCATTCTCATTTTTTAAAAATCTGCATGGTATGTGTATTTGCAACTGAAGATTCGGTATGCACAACCAATGAGTAACAATGTTGACTGCCTTGAATCAGACGATCAGGATCGTTTTTCATCCCAATCTTTCAGACAACAGATCTTGAGATCATAGCCCATCTGTCAAACGGTCATATGTTGATCCTCATTGCACACATTCCAAAAAGTGACTGTGATCATGGTTTACCATGTGAGGGTTCTTGCTTGATTTTGGCAATTTGTAAAACGTGGAATCAATATCTAACCATCTGATAGGTGGGAGATGATCTCAAGATCCATTGTGTGAAGATTAAGAGAAAAAAAATGATCTGCATCATTTGATTCAAAGCAGTCAATAGTAATAATGGTAGAAACCATCTCATTTTACTGCATATTGCAAGTTAGAATACGTGGTAAAACGTGGTAAAAAGTCGGCAACTTTACCATGTTTTACTAGGTTCTATTTACACAGACCCGAATGTTGCTAACATTACACATGGTAATTGATTGCAGTTTTTTTCTCTTGCAATCTCATCAGTACAAAATGTATGGGGTCGGGTTGTCTCGAAACTGACCGGCAACTCGACCTGCAGCTCGACCCCACCCAGACCCGAAAAATTGGACCCAAGTAGAGTTTGGGTATGGGTGTGGTATTTACCGATGAAGACCCGCCCGGACCCAATTTATATATGGGTCGGGTCTGGTTCTTTGAAGTTTAGACTTGGACCCAACCTAGACCGAACCCGGTTTAGACCCGAACATAGCATATAATAATTTGTTTCTATTTATGCATCCATAATAATCTTTGGAGTTTTGAGATATAGAAACTTTATGGAAATAAAGATTCTTTTTGCAAATAAAGTTAGTAATATTAGTAAAATCAAAATAAAAAAGCTTGCCTAAATAAAATTCAAGATTTTTCTTTTTATTCTCATCATTCTACCTAACTCAACAAGTCAAAATTTTTTCATGAAATAAGAAAATATAAGCCTTTTTTCTCTTGTGAGCCGTAATACAACACCATTCTCAAGAAACTTATCAATCCATCAAGGTACAATATTTTTTTCTCTGCCTTTTAATCGATAGTAACATCTTTTTAAAGATAAATTTATTTTATTTGTAAGTATAATATTAATATAATAGTATGTAATTAATTGATATGATGGGAAGATGCCAAAAGACTCGTAACAGTTTGGTACTCAACTTTTCGGACCTGGTTATTATTTGAATGGAAGGGGAGTCTGCAATTAATTGATGCGATGGAAAGATGCTAAAAGGTTAGTGGACCCGGGTGTTTACTGATGTCTTCTTAATAATTCGGTGGTGTACAAAGCTCTTTACAAAAGTGATGCAAGACCAAGCACTAAACCCTAAATTAGTGTTTCAATCCACCATTCGATATTTTTAATGTTTCCAAGGAATAAATTAATGTAAACCAAGAATCAAAAAAAGAAGAGAAAAAATTGAAATAAAAATTATAGTCCTCACACCCTTGGACTCACTCCAAACCCTGCAGGGAACGAGAAGAATCACTCTTCCGTTAAAAACTTCTAATAAGTTCTCAATATTCATTCATAACAGCCATAGTAAAGAAACCCTAACTACTAGAATTAAAACTCCTAAACTAACTATTAAAATCTTCTAACTAATGGTCACAAATAATTCAACCATCAATCCAGGTTTTTTAATATGCGGTCACTTTTCAAGCATCAAAAGATGTCTGATTGATGCGAAATTGGTCTTATTTGAAACCTTGACAAAGTAGCTTAATCGCATAATTCCGACGATTACTGAAGAAGTTATGACCACTTTTTCGGAGGCTGCGCTGAAAGCCTGAAAGTGACGAATTTGATGGTCACGTGCCACATGTATGTGCATGGCCTCTAAATAGTTTAAATAAAGACACTAAATAGAAGTCAACAACAGTTCCAACTTTAACTTGCACAGTGGCACTAAACAAGCATCATGGTCGTCTGTCTTGACGGCCGTCATGGAATCCCGGTCGTCCATGATGAATTTACAGACATTCGTGAATTTGATTTCAGGATCCGTGAAGACTTCAGAACGTTAAAGATCCATTTCTGCATTCACTTTTTTTTCAGTTTCCTTTTTTTCAATCAGGCCAAGATTTCAGCACTGCGATCCTGATTTTGCATCAATGTCTCTTTCTTTAAATAAGTTCAAGCTCAAACTTTTGTTGAAACTATCCACTAGCTCGTTGGTCGATGACAATATTATGGGCACCTTGATGGGCATGGCTTGGGCATTTCAATCAGATTTGGTTTTGGCATTTCATTCAGACTTGACATTGAGCAACTTGACAGGGTATGGTGGCGCACAGATTATGGATTGATATGGAATCACCATGAGGTTGGGATTGTCGTGGGTGACAATGTTTTATGGGATCGTTAATGATATTGACAGGTATGAGATTGTTGGGGGAAACATGAGTGTAGGATTGTTAAAGACATCGGCTGACAAGGGGTTGCTTGGGGAAACCATGGGCACGAGTTTGTGATTAAGATGAGGTTGGGTTTACAGAACGAGATTAACACCCTTCGGTTCCGAAGACTTAAACTTCATTGATCAACCATACTTTTCGTACCATGTTTCCTTCACCTCACCAAGTTTTGAGGTAGTATATTTTGTGACGCATTCACCCTGATCATCTGATCATGATTCTTGCAAAGGAGTGCAAAAATCTGTTCTGTACTCATGATGGAACCACTCTTCATGCCAAGAGTTGAACTGGAATCTGATACCAATTTGATGCAGAACCAAACGCTAAAAACCCTCAAATAGTGTTTCAATCTGGCATGCGATAGCTTTAGAGATTCTATTCCACGATTGATGCGTGAGAGTTACAAAATATATTAATATAAAACAATACTACAGAAGAGAAAAGAAAAATAAATAAAAATTATGGGCCTCACACCGTTGGACTCGTTCTAAATCCACCCGGGAACAAGAAGAATCATTCTACCATAAAAACTTCTCCCAAGTTCTCAATATTCATTCATAATAGGCATCTCTTGTTTAATAACAAGAGTCTTCACAACTATTTATAATCAGTAGAAACCCTAACGGTCACAAATATGTATGTCATGACCTTTAAATAATTTTAATAAAGAAACTAAAACAAAACTCAACTGAAAGTCCTAACTCTACTTGTGCTGGTGGCGCTGAACGAGCCTCAACAATTGTCCTGATGGCCGTCGATGAAATCACGGTCGCCCGTAATGAATTTCACGGATGCCCTTGAATTGATTTCAGGATTCGCGAAGATTCTAGAGCTTTAAAGATCCACTTCTGAGTTTCCTTTTTCCAATCGGGCCATGATTCCAGCGCTTAGATCCTGATTCCGCATCAAAAGACTGGGCGAGTGAATATACACTACTGTATAATGTAATCTATATTTTGCCTCTGACTACTAGGAGGATCGATCACATATTATTGGTTACCAAATAGGTAATTACTGAAGGTCCTGTATCTTTACTTTCCTGAAACATATTAATAATTAATGCACAATAGTAAGTTTCATCTTCAGATTACTGTGTGCTTAAGTCACTCTCAAGGTATCAAACTCGGCATCAGTTTTGGGTATTGGGTATCGGTCCATCTTGGACCGATACGTATTGGCCGATACGGATATGGTATCACTGATTCCATATCGACCAGTTTCTTCTTTTCTTTTTTGAAAAAAAATAAAAAATAGAGTGTGTAATTGTATCGGTTGATACTGATCGATACAATTACACTCGATTTTTTTTGCTTTTTGTATCCATATTATTGGTCGATATAACTAGGGGTTGAAGAAAATTTATGGAGTTGAAGAAGATAAAAAAAATAGAATGAGACTCATGTCCATATCATGTGGAATTGAAGAAGATAGGAGAAAAGTAAGAATTTTTTTTGAGGTTAGATGACAGTAGTTTCCACTCCCTTCTTTTATGCTTTTAAAACGCTTCATAGATTACAATAATACACCACTTGATCAAATTTTCAAAAACACATTTACACCTATAAGCATACTAAACATTTACAATATTATGCCACTCCCTTCTTTTATGCTTTGTTCTTACTCTTTATTATGCTTATACGTGTAAATGTTTTTTTGTTATTTAAAAGTTGATCAATTAAGTGGCGTATTATTGTAATATATGAAGAGCTTTAAAATCATAAAAGAAAGGAGTGGAAGCTACTGGCATCTAACTCTAAATTTTCTTCTTACTTTTATGTTCTTCAACTACAGATGATATGGTGTATCTTCTTCAAGTTCACATGATATGGTCATGAGTCTCCTATTTTTTAATCTTCTTCAACTCCATAAATTTTCTTCAACCGCTAGGTATCGATCAATAGTATGAATGTAAGCTTTATATATATATAATTCATCAAAGGCCAAAAGCAGACCCTGTATGAGGGTTGACACTCTTACAAGGATCTAGGAGAAGAGAAAGATCAATGAACACCTAGATGGAAGTCGAGAAAAGGGATATGAAGGATTGCAAAGTTGCAGAAAGCTTAGCGTTAATAAGGAGTGGAGAAATAGGACTCACAAAGGCGACCCCAAATATACAGGGATAAGGCTATGATGATGATGATGAGGATTAATATATAACGTTTTATAACTTTTATATTAAAATTTTAAGATTATCAATAAATGTATATAAATTCAGGATATATGTAACTTTTGACATATTGAGCCCTAAGATAACTTTTAGCATTTTTGGAGTTTCAAAGCATATAATAATATTATTGCATTCATGCTCCTATTTTTATTTTTAATTTTTTTTGTAAAATTAGTAATTTTTTAGGTTTGATCGATTAAATGTTGGGCAAAACACATGTTGGACTACGAAAAGTTGTACTCGTGGAGTTGTAGCTATATGTCATAGTGACAAGGCAAGTTGGGAAATCAGGGATAAAAATTTCGGATTTCGTTTCAGTTTCGGGCTGGACCGAAACCAAAATTTTGAATTGAAATTTCGGCCGAAAACTTGGCTTCCATACAAAAATAACCAAAAACTTCAAATTTCGGTTTCGTTTTGGTCTGGATCGAAACCAATGCATTTCGGCCGATAACTTCAGTTATTGGCCGAAATTTTGATCCATGCTGGAAATGCATCGATGAGGAAGAAAGTCGGAAAATTTTGGGAGAAATCGGAAATTATTAAAAAATTGTAATTTTTTTTTTAAACATGTGAAATATATAGTATACATTCTCCCATATATATTAGCTTTTATAAATTTAGGGAGAATATAAAACTTTTGTTGCTTTTTAAAAGTGACATGGGGACATCTCCCAGAATAACGAATGAGAGATGTTGACAACTCTTTGAGATAGCTTTAAAAAATAAAATAAAATAAATATAGTACGCAAGAGGAGGAGGAGAAAGCAGAAGAAGAGAAAATCAGCGACACCGAAAAAAATAGACTGAAACTGATAAAGAAAACAAAGAGGGGTAAAACGGTAGTACATTAAGTCCTAGACGTTGGAGGGAGAGTTGATAAGAGTGAAGCCCCGAGTTGAAGCTTTTTAAAAATAGTTTAAAAAATTTAATGGCATTGGAGTTTAATAGGCGATTCGAATAATTTTCCGACTCCTGATTAATTAGCAACTGAGTAATTTCTCTGATTAATTGCCAAATGATTAGTCATAAAGTTGTAGCTATATATCATAGTGACGAGGCAAGTCGGGAAATACATCGACGAGGACGAAAGTTGGAAAATTTGGGCGAAAATGGGAGTTATTAAAAAAGTCTTAATTTTTATTTGAAACATGTGAAATATAGAGTATACATTCGCCCTTATATATTTTCTTCATTTACCGACTCGTGATTAATTAGCAACTGATTAATTCTCTGAGTAATCGCCAAATGATTAGTCGTAAAGTTGTAGCTATATATCATAGTGACGAGGCAAGTTGGGAAATACATTGACGAGGATGAAAGTTGGAAAAATTGGGAGAAATCAGGAGTTATTGAAAAAGTCTTAATTTTATTTGAAACATGTGAAATATAGAGTATACATTCGCCCCTATATATTTTCTTCAGTAATTAGCTTTTATAAATTTATGTATAATATAAAACTTCTTTTTGTTGTTTTTTAAAGGTGATATGGGGACATCTTCCTCAATAATCAATGAGAGATGTTGACAGCTCTTTGATTAATCGCCAAATAAATCATTTGAAAAAAAAATGTTGTGTGCGTTGATCAGGGCTAATTAGTTACGCAAATTATCCCCCAAACATGTGTTACTAGGATGTAGAAGAAATTAGAAATAAAGAATTAACTTGTTTGTGTGTTTGTAGGTAGCAAACTTTCAAGGAGCAAAATTGAAGTTGATTGGCGCAAAGAAGTGCTCAAGACGAGCTGGAGCTGTTGATTCTCGCTTGAGCGACCAGTACTTGCTCGAGTGAGAATGCCTCAAGAAGTAGCTACAACTTTCGGGTGAAAGTCGCTCGAGCGACCTCATGCGAAAAGTTAAGGTTTTGACTTTGGGGGGAACCCTAAAAAGTCAATTGGGTATATATAGAAGCTACACATAAGAATAGGGGTATCTTTGGAGGCTGAGAAGAGAGGAAAGAGAGACCCTAACTCTTGAAGAGAAAGGCAAGAAGATGAAACACTCAATGAAGGCATCAACCATGCAAGGCTAAATCTCCTGATCTAGGGAGTGACGAAGCGTAGCTTCGTGGGGAGGGTTTACTTTTGTCTAGACTTTGTATACACTATTTTATGTTTTAATGGAATAATACTCTTGCAGTTTATTGTTCTCTTTTCGATCTTTGTCTTCGTCATTTCTTGTAGAAATAGGAGACAGAGGTAGATTTGTTTAGGGTAGTTTTAGATCTGTGATCTGAAATCAACCTGTGGGCAAATAGTGTATATTGTGCCTAATACTTTGTTTGTTGCATGAGATTGGCCGAATCGTTAAGTCATCGTTGATTGATGTACTACACAACATCGAGAATCTCATACTATAAGAAAGGAATCAGAAGATCCTTGAATCCGTGCAAAGCTTGTAGTTTTGTGAAGGATACTTCTTTGTGAAGTTCGTCTAAGCAAGAATCGAACCCGACTCATGGTAGCTATGTGGAATCACAAACCCTAGATGCCCGACTCATGGTAGCTATGTGGAATCACAAATCCTAGATGCTCCCTCTTTCTGATTCCAACCCTAAACTTCATTAACTAGTCTAAAATCTTTACTACTATTAAAAGTTTCCTGCTCATAAAATCTTTGCCTTAAAAAGTGATAACCGATTAGGCCCTTGTTCCCATCCAATCCCTGTGGAGTCGACATCTGGACTCTAGTACTATACTTCACATTAAGTACTCAATAAAGGTAAAGAGATCGGAACCTAAAGTTCCGATCATGTGTGTGTGTGTGTGTCTATATATATATATATATATATATATATATATATATATACCACTAACTGCTGTATAGTCACAGATTTAGTATCTATTACTCATGAATCATTAAGAGTGGCACATCAGTGTGTTATCATACTCAAATCACTCATACTTTAATCTGTTCATTTATGTGCAATATGAAAGAGACCACTCAACTTTTTTCACTTATATATAATTATGTTATAAATTAAAATTCAATGTAAATTGCAACTATTTATGGATGGAAATACCTAATTATATGTATCTATACACAAAAACATCATATTTTTATTAAAAAATATTCCTTTCTATTTTAAGAATTTCTCGAAATTTTTTTCAAAGGGAAGAAAAATCATACAATATCATCAATGTCTATATGTCTTGGCCCTGGGGGTTGGCCGATGCTGCCACCTACCAAGTTCTTAAACCTAATCATGCCAACCCCCCTTCACATGGTGCATTTTCTGCGCTACGACCGCCACCTTTTTTTGTAACAGCAAACTCATCGACAGGTGTTGGTGGTATTGCTTATGTGTGAGTTCCACAAATGGAGGATTTAAAAAAAATTATTTTTAGCATAGTGGTTTCTCCAAAGGAGACCATTGTTATATTTCCCATAAAGT
Organism: Chloranthus sessilifolius; assembly: GCA_021018995.1. Lineage (NCBI taxonomy): Eukaryota > Viridiplantae > Streptophyta > Magnoliopsida > Chloranthales > Chloranthaceae > Chloranthus > Chloranthus sessilifolius. The sequence goes on from CM037589.1 coordinate 101,631,781, forward strand.
AACGATTAGTTCAATCTAATGAATGTATACTTTTTGCTTGTAATGGAGTGCAATCCTGCCATTTCTAGTCATCGCTTTCGAGAATCCACACCATCTAAAAAGAAGATAAGGTGTCTCATTTGAAAATGACCTGCCGACCTAATACCATCAAAGGTTTTTTTTTTTTTAAAACAAAGTAAAAATTGGCATTCTGATAAGCTTTTCTTAGAAGTATTCCCAAATCAATTCTAGTCGATATGGTACCTATTTGCGAATATATCTCATGTACAAAGTCTAGGGTTTAGGGAGCAAAAGAAAACCCAAAAATTGCCAAATCTCAAAATAAATAATGTTGAAATAAAAGAAAAAATGGTTTAAATGGCAAATTCAAAAATTGCCAAATCTCAACCAAGCTCTTTATACTTGCAAACGATAGAAAAAATGGTTTAAATGCATAAGTTTTGGTCTCACTCTGCCGCACTTGTAGCTTTCTCAAGTTTGAATCAAGCCTTATGACTTGTTTAAATTTTTGAATTTTTATTCAAATCTTTATGATTTGAATCAAATCATACATCAAACAAGTTTGTTTTTTTTTTTTAAATTGTTATTATTATTATTATTATATTTAACTGTGACTGAAAACACGGAAACGCCCAGAATGTGAACCTTGGGCTGTTAGTTTTACCTTTTGCAAGATATCATTTGTGATAATTTTGTGACGTATTTTAAGATCTACATCTCATGACATCTTTCTGTTGTGTAAATAGGAACCTATGGCTGGTCAAGTTGGTGCTTCGCCTTCTACAGAATCTTTTGAGTACGAGCTTTTTGAGCGAGGCCCTGGCCAATTTAAAACTGTTGTATCTACGTCAACTCATCTTAGCCCTAGGATAGATCCTGAAGCCTTAAAGCTTCAACACAGGATTGGGCGGGGTCCATTTGGTGATGTTTGGATAGCTACTCTTCATCATTCTACTGAAGATTATGATGAGTATCATGAAGTTGCTGTTAAGATGTTAAATCCTGTTAAAGAGGATCAAATTCAGGCCATTTTGGCTAAGTTTGATGATTTACTTTCTAAATGCGAAGGATTAGAAAGCGTTTGCTTGCTACATGGTATCTCGATAAAAAATGGAAAGGTAAGCCCTTATTGTGCTTTGTTAAATATGGTGGTCTTGTCAATGAAGTTGAACTCATGAAGTTTTGCGGTTCTCTGGTTCTGAATTATATAAAGGTATGTTTCTATGGCGATTTAACTTTCTGTATGATGAATTTGCAGATCTGCATTTCTATGAAATTCTACGAGGGATCAGCAGGAGATAAAATGGCTCATCTTGAAGGAGGCAGGCTTTCATTGCCTGATGTTTTGAGGTGATTGGCTTTGGATGTGTATGAGTACTTGCCTAAACATTTTTTCCTAAGGGTAACTCTATCCGTGCCAACAGGTTTATTAAAAGCGCCAACGTTTGAAACTGCTTGGAACCTGATGATGGGGATCGTTTTTCGCTCTGATCTCCCAGACAATGGATCTTGAGATCATAAGTGTACCATTAGACAGTTGTTTTTTGATTCCACGTGGCATGGATACCCAAAACGTGGCCGTAAAATCCAATGGCGCACATAACGCTCAAACATGATTTTGCGGCTATTGTGTTGGCATTTGTGACACGTGGAATCATAAACTTACTGGCTGATGGTAAGATCATGGTCTCAAGATTTATTGTGTGGAAGATCAGGTGTAAAACGATCTCCATCGTCTGATTCAAGCAATCAGTTGGTTAGAAGGGGTTGCACATGTTGGTGCTTTCAGAAAACGTGTTGGTGCGAATAGATGTACCCTTTTCCTATTCCAAAAAAATATGTAATGGTAGTTTAATGGATTATGTCAGTTCTGAAGGACTCTCAGCTCCTTCTCAAGGGAGTTAATGCAATTGTATGCAAAATTCAGTGTATAATGATGCCTACAGGTATGGGATTGACGTGGCTCAGGGAATCTTAGAACTGCACTCAAGAGGGGTCCTCATTTTTAATCTTAAGCCTTCTAACTTTCTTCTTGATGAACGGGACCAAGCAATTGTTGGGGATTTTGGGATTCCTTTACTACTACATGGCATTCCTTCGCACAGTTTACATATGGCCCCGAGACTTGGAACACCAAACTATATGGCTCCAGAACAATGGGAACCAGATGTGAGAGGTCCACTTTCTTTTGAGAGCGATTCATGGGGATTTGGCTGCAGCATTGTTGAGATGGTGAGCGGTGTGCAGCCCTGGCGTGGGAGATCAGCTGAGGAAATTTATGACTTGGTTGTAATAAAGCAAGAGAAACCAGTTATACCTAGTGGCTTGCCTCCTGTTGTTGAAAATGTTGTCAGTGGATGCTTTGAATATGACTTTCGAAATCGGCCTTTAATATCAGACATTCTGCATGCGTTTAAAAGGTACTTTTTTATTGGTTTTAACTTCCATTCTATGTGTGCATTAGTTGCTTGTTTCTAGATTACCTTTTTGGAATTGCATCCAAGGTCTGCCGATTTATCTTATATGTTTCATGATGGATCTTTCAGATTTTCCTTCAATTTTGTAAGCAAAGGTCTTTATTTCCTTGTGTAATGGTACTCTGGGCTGCGGATGGGTGCGCAATTGGGTTAGATTATGATAAGGGTCCTGCTACGCGCACACCTATTTTTTCTTCACGCACACCACGTAAAATCACTTAGAATGAAAAGGCTTCCCATTTTGGGGATCTGTCTGATTTAAAGGTTATGATCTAAAGATCTTTCATGCAGAAGATTGGCATGAAACAAGACCTTTATCATCTGATTCCATGCTGTCAATTGTTGAATCGGACCATGGCCTTTGACTGCATTAAATCATATGATAGAGATCATACTTCGTACCAATTTTTTTTGTTAAAGATCTTTAACACATAGCCTTCACATCAGACGGCTGTGATGATGTTTTCACATGGCACAGGTCCCCAAAATGAAAAGTCTCTCTATTTGTGGGGTCTGCGTAGCAGTGCCCTTATGATAATTGGCTTATATAATTACGATAAGGCTGTGATGATGATGATTTCCAAAAAAATAAAATTATGAGCATTCACTTATGCTTAGTTACAAGTTAATTTTTGTTATTTAACTTACATCCAGATGCAACTTCATATATGAATGCAGCATTGTTACCACTGCTGTCCAGAAATTATATCCTCATACAAAAATATAACTCTTTGCTTTATGAAGCTATTCTGATAAATTTGATGTAGCAAACCCTGATGTGAATAAATAATTGAAAGAGAGGTTATTATACTGCTAACTGTCGTTCTTACTCATGTATTTTAAGGAATTATCTTTAACATTTGTCTACTTGATGTGGACTAGTATTTAAATGATCCCTTCATTTCCTCTGTGTTGATATAGTAGGTATCATGGATTTAGCTGCAGCTCTGGAAGCTAGGTTTCTCTTGTGATGGCTATGAAGTTCCTGATAGTTAATGGTTTATCAACTTGGGCAAACCTTGTTTAAGATCAATCAGACTCATCTCCTCCTCTCCTTGTTTGAGCTCTCTTTTGATGAATGAATCCATGCAGTCATTTTGGTTGATGATAGTTTGGTTCTCTGTTAATTTAAGTGTCAGCACAGCTAGGGTTGCAATGTGCTGGACCATCCTGTGGCTGGGCTCAGGTCCAGGTACTTTTGCCCCTCTTTTTGGGCTTGGCTCGGAATTGGCATCTAGCTCCATATGCAGGGATGAACGCTTAGTCGAATCCGTTGGATGCCACGCGCACATGCACAAGGTTGATCAACGATTATTAAAAAAAAAAGAATAAATCTGATCTACCACCATTGATTTTATGATGAATGGGGAAATGTTTGTGGGTGTGGGCTAGGGACCCATATCTTTGACCCTGAAATGAAAAGCATACATGTCTAATTTTTTTTTTTTTTTTTTGTAAAAATCCCTAGAGGGAATGATGAACCCTTAGAGGATGTGCCCTAACTCGCGATCATGTGGCATGCGATCTAGCACTTGGGCGCATAGCCCAAGCGGTGCATTCGAATGCATAAAAATAAACAAATAAAAAAACTAATAAATTAATAAAATAAAAAATAGAAAAACAGCACACACACAGTGAGTACTCCAATGGAGTACGGAAGATCGATACTCCAAGCTCATGTAGAGATCTTACTCCTAATCTTACCCCATCATTATTGTTTCCTCCTTTCTTGGATTTACAATCTCCACGCCACAACAAAGCAAGGGGTGATTACTTTTGTTCGTCGTAGACAGCATGTCCTCCCTCTACAGCACCACCTCCACATTTCCTCTCCACAGGTTGCTCCTATAACTATACAAGTCTCCTTACTCTCTTGCTTTCTATTCCCTCCCGTTGTTTCTATTGATCTCGAGTTGCCTATAGGCGTCCGATCTTGTGTCACACCTTATCCCATTCCAAAATATGTATCATTTCAGGGCTTCTCTCCTTCCTGTAGAGCCTTCCTTGCTGCTTTAATACTGAGACGATTCTTCGTACTGTCAAAGCTGCCTTAGACCATCCATCATGGAAAGCTGCAATGATTGAGGAGATGTCTGCTCTTCAAGTCAATCATACCTGGGATATGCTTATTCTCCCTCTTGGGAAGAAAACTTTGGGCTATCAATGGGTGTTCACTGTGAAACACAATCCAGATGGCTTAGTGTCTCTCTATAAGGCTCACCTGGTTGCAAAAGGGTTCACTCAAAGCTACCTATGGCATTAACTATTAAGCGACCATTGCTTCAGTTGCAAATCTCCCATCTATGCAGGTCCTTCTCTATCTTCCAGCCATGAAGGGTTGGCCTGTCCATTAGCTGGACATTAAAAATGCATTTCTCAATGATCTTACTGAAGAAATTTATATGGGCCCTCCTTTTGGTTCTTGCTTCAGGGGGAGGAATGTCAAGTGTGCAGCCTCCGGAAGTCTATCTATTGGTTGAAGTCGTCACTAGGGCTCTCAACGAGCCGATTTCGAGCCGAGCTAGGGTCAGCTTGAGATCAGCTCTTTATATTTGAGCCCTGCTCTTTTATATTTGAGCCTAAAACTACTCAGCTCTAGCTCGGCTCTATCAAGCTCGAGCTCGAGCTGATTTCGAGCCTAGTAATATGGTATATCATTTTTTTTTATTTAAATATATTTCTTATTATCTTTTTTTTTATTCCATATTAATTTATCTACATCTAATTGTTAAAACTTCTAGTCTTCTAATTAATAGTATCTAATCAAAGTATTTCATTTCCTAGCAAATTAGCATGACGAGAGATGTAGAGAGGAGATGAGAGTTAGCGATTAGGGTTTGAGCCGATAGATTTGAGTATTTGTAGGGAGATTATAATTTTTTTTGTTAGTTTACTAGAATACCCTATGCCCTTAACCATTAATAACTTCTAACGACTAATTTTTAGGATATTCTAGTAATTTAAGTTATACATAATCTTATATATATAAATTTAAAAACAAATATTATATATCGAGTTGAGCGAAAGCAAAGCCTAGCCGAGCTCGAGCTACAAACTACCTAGCTCATGATCGGCTCGTTTATAAATGAGTTCAAGGTACTTGCTGGCCCCTTTTTTTCAAGCTGAGCCCTAGCGTCACCCAGAGCATGGTTCCAATGTTTCAGAAATGTACTCATGGATTTGGAATTTCATCGGTTGTGATCTTGTATATGTGGATGACATTATTCTGAACGGAGAGTATCATGTATTTATCAACCGTGTAAATGAGTTGCATTTTTGAAGTAAAGGACTCAGGGAACCTCAATTACCTCCTTGAGATTGAAATTACTAGGTCCAAGAAAGTGTTTTTCCTCTCTCAGAGGAAATACGCAATTGATCTAATCAAAGATACATGGATGCTGGGAAGTAAGTCGACCACTTCTCCAATGGATCAGAAACTTTTTGTAATGAACTTGATACTGACTTGCTTTCAAATCCCAAGAAATTTCAAACACTTGTTGGAAGGCTCATATATTTTACCTTGACCCGACCTGATGTCATTTTTGCAGTCAGTTTCGTGAGTCAATTCATGCATGCTCCTAGCACTTCCCACCTAACTGCCGTTCATTGTATCGTTCAGTACATCAAGTCTAGTCCAGGGTTTACTGTTTAGTCGGCTTGCCACTCACATGTTGATATGAGCATCTCCATTTACTCCGATGCCGACTGATCTGGTTTGGTTACAAATTGACGATCTATATCTGGTTTCTGTGTTTCCTTGGAGGCAAGTTAGGCTGTGTATGACATAGCTCTCTGCTAGCCCCTGCCACAGCAGCATTCACCTATTTTAGTCGGTTCCTAGTCTCTTTTCTAACTCTTTGCAAAGGAAGATTTACCTGCTCTAGCAGCAACCTCCTTACTGTCTACTAACTCCCTACCAGAGCAAAAAAATCTGCTCTCACATGGAGTGAGTAGAGAGGAGGGTAGAGCTGCTGAACATGTAAATCTTGCATAAAATCTTGCTATGCAAGGAGTTATAACGGAGAAGGGGTAACTGCTAAAGCAAGTAGTAGGATGTTAGCAAAGAGGATGGGAGCCTGCTAAAATAGGTGAACTTTGCTATGGCGGGGGCTAGTAGATAGCTATGCCATACACAACCTTAGTGTCCTGGAAAAATAAGAAGCAAGTTGTGGTCTCTAAATTCGGTGTTGAAGCGGAATATAGAGCCATTGTACATGGCACCTATGTAGTCCTGTCACATGTGGCTTCATGCTCAGATATCACATTAGCTACCCAATACCGCGTCATTGTAATAATGAAGCTACTGAGGAGATAGCATCAAACTGAGTTCTACATGAAAGAACAAGACTTGTCAAAAGTCAACATTCACTTTGCAAACATCTTCACCAAAGATGTTGGGCTGAATGTTTTGTAAGAAGTTATCTAGTTGGGCATGTTAGATGTACATGCACCAGCTTAAGGGGGAGTGTTCTGTCATAAGTATAATGGTATGGCATGTGCTTATTATGGGTATATGAGTATCATATGTTGGTGTCTGTAATAACTTGTACAACTTAATACTAATGCTAGTGAGGATTGTTATATTTATTTATTACTTTGGAATATAATAAATATTTTAAATAATTTTAAAGAAAATAAAACTTCCTTTGGATTTCTTAGTTTTGTGGGTTGATTTTTTAGGCAATAGATGTTTTCATTTTATGTATGCAAGTAAATAGTCCAACATTGGTAAATATCAAAAGTGTTTATGCTATATATAGAACTTTTCACCTTCTATTATCGTTTGACAATAAGAGGAGAAGAGTGTGTTTAGCGACGAGCTGCCGTGTACGCGTGTGCATGGCGATTGGCGCTTTCGGCCAGATTATTCATGGGCTGGGTTGGGTCTAATGGGCCACTAATCAGTGGGTTATTTCAGTTCTATTGGGTCAAACGGATTGGTCAAATGTTGACCTTTGGACCTAACCGTTTCATAACCGCTTATAAAGGTGTGCAACTTTTCGAATTTGAATTCGAAAAGGTGCAAACTTTCATACAACCGTTGGATGGAGCGGTTGAGATCTCTGAAAGATCTGAGCTGTCCAAAATATGACTGTTGGTCCAACAGTCATATTGAAAAGGCATTTAAAATCTATATAAGGAGATCTCTGGCTACATAATTTAATACTCTGAATCCATCTAATTTCCTTGCATACACTTTGAGAAATTCTCTTTCTTTCTTCTTTTGTTGGTACTTCATCAAATTGAGTTTTATGGGGCCATCCTCTACTGTTGCAAAGTAACGGATCGCATCCAAGAGATTGGGCTCGTTGTATCCTGGGAACGTCTCGTTGAAACCCTTTTGCAAACTCGGGGATTTACTCGAGTAGAGAGCGGATAGCGTTTTAAAGATAACGACTACGTGCCTCGAGTGCAATTTCTCTTGCCCATTTTATCATTTGCGGATTTCTGATCGTAATATTTCCTAACAATTTTAAAACGTTATGCTGTATTGTCATGGCGTCAAATCTGAAAGTGATGACTCACGACTTCGTCAAACTAGAGCGATTCGATGACAACAACTTTAAAAGACAACAAAAGTTACATTTCCTATTGACGATTTTGAAAGTTGCTTATGTCCTAACTACTTTAAAACCTGTGGAGCTTGAAGATTCTGATGGAGAATGTATTGCCAATGCTCGTAATTGTTAGAAATGGGAGTAAGATGATTATATCTACAAATGGCACATTCTCAATATTTTGGAAAATTCACTCTTCGATGTGTATCAGAATATATGAAGTCCGCAATGGAACTTTGGAATACGTTGGAGAGGCAGTACCATGGATCAAAATATCGTCCGATACCGATACGTATCGGACGATACGTATCGGTATTGGACTCGAACGATACATTGAATGTATCGTTCGATACATTCAAATGTATTGAATGTATCGAACGATACATTCAATGTATCGTCCGATACAGACCGGTACCGATACGTATCGTCCGATACGTATCGTTTTGGAGCTCGGACGATACGTATCGGTAACCCGATATTTTAACCCATGGGCAGTACAAAATCGAAGATGCTAGTACAAAAAGTTTCATTGTAAGTCAGTATTTAGATTATAAAATGATTAATAATAAATCGATTCTCGATCAAGTTCATGAGATTCAATATATTATTGGCCAAATTAATCAAGAGGGCATAAAAATAGATCCCATCTTTCACAATCATGCGATTATTCATAAATTGCCTGCCTCATGGAAGGACTGCAAATAGACTATCAAACATAAAAATAAAGAACTTTCGTTTGAAGAGTTGTGCCACCATCTTCGAGTCGAAGACAAACTTCGTATTCGCGATAAGAAAGACCAGCAATCTCAATTAACTTCAAAGGTTCATATGGTGGAAGGTGGCACGTCCAAATCACATGGAAAGCGGAAAGACAACTTCAATTCTGATAAGGCTAACAAGAAAAATAAGACCCAAGGTTATTAAGGCTAGAAGAAAAAGGGCAGTTGTTATCACTATGGTAAATCCGGTCACTTAAAAAAGGATTACAGACTTCTAAAAAGGGAGAAAGAATCTCAAACGAATGTGACTGAAGAAAAGTTCGTAGCCATGATTTTCGAAATCAATATGGTTGAAAGCGCTAGGCATGTTTCTAACTGCAGATCTTTCTTCGCCAACTATGTGGAGGGCACGAACAGACGGGCTCTTCATGGGGAACGCTTCAACTGCAAAGGTCAAGGGTTCAGGGAAAATCAATCTCAAATTAACCTCTGATAAAACTCTTACTTTGACCGATGTACTGTATGTTCCTGAGATTCGTAAGAATCTAATTTCGACCAGTTTACTCAATAAAAATGGTTTCAAGTTAGTGTTTGAATCAGATAAAGTTGTAATCACTACGGGTCGTGTATTTGTGGGGAAAAGATAAAGTTGTAATTACTAAGGGTGGTCTATTTGTGGGGAAAGGATATGTCTATAATGAGATGTTTAAGTTAAATGTAATCAATGAAATGCCTTCTTCCGTTTATATTATTGATTTTCTTTCATTATGACATGATAGATTAGGAAATGTGAATGTTACTCATTTAAATTCAATGATAGAATTAAAATTAATTCCTATATGTTTGAAAAATATTTATGAAAAATGTAGAATTTGTGTTTAAACTTAACTCACTAGAAAACCTTTCAATAAAGTAGAAAGAAAATCTTAAATTTTAGAACTCATTCATTCTGATATTTGTAATTTAAATAGTATTTTAACTAGGGGAGGAAAAAATATTTTATAATATTTATTAATGACTATTCTAAATATACTTATGTTTATTTGTTAAAACATAAAGATAAAGCTTTAGGAAAATTTAAAGCTTATAAAGATGAAGTTGAAAATCAGTTAAAATTTTAAATTAAAACTTTAAAATCTAATAGAGGAGGAGAATATACTTCAAATGATTTTAGTGAATTCTGTGAAAATATGGGGGTCGTACATCTTATGACTGCACCTTACACTCCTCAACAAAATGGTACAACATAATCGAACTCTAATAGAAATGATAAATGTCATGCTTTTAAATTCCGATTTAAATTTAAACTTATGGGGTGAAGCACTACTAACTGCTTGTCATGTTTTAAATAGAGTGTTACAAAAGGGTTCTAGTATAACTCCCTATGAGTTATGGAAGGAAAGAAAACCAAATCTTAAATACCTCAAAGGTGTGGGGGTGTCGTGCACTGGTTAGATTACCAGATCTTAAAAGGCCAAAATTAGATAATAGAGCCATTGAATGTGTATTTATTGGATACTCATTAACCAGTAAAGCCTAGAGATTTTTGGTAACTGAATTTAAGGGTGTAATTTGATCAAAACTGTATAATTGAATCTAGAGATGCTGAATTTTATGAACACTGATTTTCTTCTATTCCTAGAATTAATGACATTCTGATAAAGAAAAACTAATTATAAATTTTGAAAATATAGAAAACATGGATTTCAGAAGAAGTAAAAGAATGGGAAAAGAAAAATCTTTTGGTTTAGATTTTTATATGTTTGTAGTAGAAAGAACAAGTAAAAGAAACCATGTTTTCTTTTCATATCGAAAATGATCTTTTAACATTTGATGAGGCTGTGAAATCACAAGATGCTGCTTTTTGGAAAGAAGCAATAAATGATTAAATAAAATCTATAATGAGTAATAAAACATGGAAATTAGTTGATCTTCCTGAAGGATCTAAACTTATAGGTTGTAAATGGATTTTCAAATGAAAACTAAAAGCTGATGGAATTATAGATAAGTTTAAGGCCAGGTTGATGGCAAAAAGATTTAGACAAAAGGAAGGTATTGACTTTTTGATGCTTATGCGCAGGTAGTTAGAATTTCGACTATTAGGATCTTAATAGCACTTGCTTCTATTTATCATTTACAAATTCATCAAATGGATGTAAAAACCGCATTCTTAAATGGTGAATTAGAAGAAGTTTATATGGAACAACGGTTGTTCCATATAAACTTGTAAATTAATTAAATCTCTTTATGATTTAAAACAAGCTACTAAACAATGACATGAAAAATTTGAAAGTGTTGTTTCTAACGTTTTCAAAATTAATGAATCTGATAAATGCGTATATAGTAAATTTTCCGCAAATAAGGGAGTTATCATATGTTTATATGTAGATGACATGCTTATATTTGGTACTGATTTATATAGTATAATGGATGTTAAATGTTTTCTCTCTTTCAGTTTGGATATGAAAGATATTGGTAATGTCGATGTCATCTTAGGAATCAAAATAATAAGAAGTGATAATGAGATTACTTTAACCCAGTCTTATTACATAAACAAATTCTCAAGAAATATAATTATTTAGATGGTAAACTTGCATCTACACCATATGATCTTAGTATCAAACTTTTCTATCATAAAGGCAGATCTGTAAATTAGTTAGAATATGCTAGAGTAATCAGTAGTTTGATGTATGCAATGCACTGTACTAGACATGATTTAGATATTTAAAAAGAACTGTAAAGTATGGATTAAATTATTCTGTTTTGCTTAATGTTTTAGAAGGATACAATGATTCAAGTTGGAATTCAGATTCAGATGAATCCAAGGCAACAAGTGGATGAGTATTCACTCTCGGTGGTGCTGCGATCTCATGGGGTTTTAAAAAACAAACATATATTACTCATTCTACAATGGAATATGAGTTTATTGCCTTAACGACATGTGACAAAGAGGCAGAATGACTTCGAAATTTACTTTTGGAAATTCCTGTGGCCAGAGTCTATATCACCTATTACAATAAAATGTTATAGTGAGGTTACAAGAGCAAAAGCCTACAATAAAGTTTATAATGGAGAGAATAGATATATAGGTCTATGACATTGTTATATTAGAGAATTATTCAAGAATGGAGTAATTAATAATTTAGCTGATCCGTTTATCAAAGGACTTTCTAAAGAATTGGTAAAGAAAGCATCTATCGGGATAGGACTAAAACCATATAGTTGATCACCTATGTCAGAAATTCAACTTAATATTTGTTCAACAAATTCTTAAGTTCAATGGAAGAGTATGACATGAGAGTGATGGTTAGAAGCACTTTAATTTAGTTAAAATGTCTATCCCAAGACAGGTGTAAAGTGCTTGGAATCTGTAATGAAAAAGAGAGGGATGAGTATTTACTTTTAATAAGGCTGTAACATTTTATGTTAATGTGTTTGATTATAGAAACACATTTGACAGACTTACCTATGTGAATGTGGAGGTGCGGCCGCTTCCTATGAGATTATGGTTTTTCTCAAAAAGCATTCATGAAACCAGGATATAAGCACAAGGCGATAATCGCGCTAGCTTTATAGAAAACTCGAACTTAAGAAAATATGTGTATGCTATTTATCCGGTCTTGTCGCATAGGGTCCTCAATTCAAGACCATGGTCAAGGCTTTGATAAGTTTGTACTAAGTGAAGGTTCAAACCCAAAAGATACCTTTCATGATATGTACATATTTTCGGTACCAGTGTCTTTATTTTATTTGAAATTTGTGGGGATTGCTATATTTATTTGTTATTTTAGAATATAATAAATATTTTAAAGAAAATAAAGCTTCCTTTTGATTTTTTAGTTTTGTGGGTTAGTTTTTTAGGCAATAGATGTTCTCATTTGTTGTATGCAAATAAATAGTCCCGCATTGGTAAATGTCAAAAGTGTCTATGCTATATATAGAACTTTTCACCTTCTATTATTGTTTGACAATAAGAGAAGAGTGTGCCTAGCGGCGAGCCGCAGCATGCGCTTGTGCGTGACGATTAGCGTTTAGACGCATTGGCGCACACACTTTGCACTTCGCACGTGCGCATCGTCAAGGAGAGGTTTGACTTTTTAACCAGGTAGATCCAACGGTCAGATTATTCATGGGCCAGATCGGGTCTAATGGTCCACTAATTAGGGGGTTATTTCAGTTCTATTGGGTCAAACAGATAGGTCAAATGTTGACCGTTGGACCTAACCGTTTCATAACCACTTATAAAGGTGTGCAACTTTTCGAATTTGAATTCGAAAAGATGCAACCTTTCATATAGCCGTTGGATGGAGCGGTTGAGATCTCTGAAAGATCTGAGCCATCCAAAATATGACTGTTGGTCCAACAATTGTATTGAAAAGACATTTAAAATCTACATAAGGAGATCTCTGGATACGGAATTTGATACTCTGAAATCCAGCGAATTTCCTTGCATACACGGTGAGAAATTCTCTTGCTTTTTTCTTTTGTTGGTACTTCATCAGATTGAGTTTTCTGGGGCGATCCTCTACTGTTGCAAAGTAATGGATCGCATCCAAGAGATTGAGTTCGTTGTATCCTAAAAACGTCTCGCTGGAACCCTTTTGCAAACTCGAGGATTTGCTCGAGTAGGGAGTGAATAGTATTTTAAAGATAGCGACTACGTGCCTAGCGTCTAATTTCTCTTGCCCTTTTTATCATTCAGATTTCTGATCATAATATTTTCTAACAAGGGGACCCCTAACTCACTAAGCTCCTCATTATTTCTCTCCTCACTCTCTCTTCCTCTTCTTCTCTTCTCTACCATTAACCCTAATCTTAATACCATCATACTATACAAGTCAACTCGGTAGTAAAAAGAAATCGAACGGCCCTTTCCTTTTAATCTCTCTTAACTAATCACTCACGTCTTCTCTCTCTCTCTCTCTCTCTCTCTCTCTCTCTCTTTCTCTCTCAACATGTACACAAATACCCAACGTATATAAATACCAGAAAAAAGAGTTATTTTTCTGACCTAATAAAATAGATTTTCTCATGAACTTTCACAATATCCCACATCAGCATTGTAAGTGACCAATGCTTCATCCTATCCCCTATTTTTTCTTTAAGAAATTAAAATCGAAAGCTAAAATTTTACACCATCCAAAGCTTTTATTGTTGTTGAATCGAAAACTAATTTCATGTAAACTACCTAAAGCCCCTAACTTCATCACCTCTTTAATAATTTTATTTTTGCAGAAATAAAAATGATTATCCCCTTCCAGGATGTTTGGTGGTGGTCTTGTCCCGACCTGGGGAATTATGATTTTGTTATAGGGCGCTTGACAACTCTATAAATAAGAGACAATTGGAAACACATATAACTAAGTGAGAAGCTCACATTCGGACATATTTGTGTAAGGCCCAGTTCTCATGAAGCCACCAGCCACCCCAATCATCTAGAGTGGGAATTATACTATTAACTTTTATCGAATGTTAAGATTTTTATGTTATTGTGGTGTAAATCACTTTTAATAGTTTAATGTTATAGGTATCCAAAATAAAATCAATAATCTATGAATGTCAAAAATAACATTACAAGAACTTTTCTTGATCTACTTATTGGTCAGGGAAGCTTCTCGAATTGAGCGGAGCCAAAAAAAGAGCCCAAAAGGGAATGCTTAGTACCTCAAACCTTGGCTCGTAATTGCGTGAATTGTTTTGTTGGGGATGGAATGGGAGGGTGAGGGTAAGGTAGTTGGTATATTAGACCTGAAAAGTTTAAAGCATGTTAACCTCAGAGCAAATATTAACATGTTTATCAGCATTTAGCTAAGGTATTACTTGTTATATCGTAATGGATGATAAATTTGATTTCACAATATGATTAGAGATTTAACTGAATCTTTCTGCTGCTAAATTATCTTGCGAGAAATTCACAAAGGGTTGGATGGAGCCTTTTAGTTTGGCTATTGATCATCAAACCAAAAGTTTATCATTGTATTAATTCAATAGTAGGTAATTATTTATTCTCAAACTAGAGCAAGGAAACAATAACAGTTACAGTCATTGTTCCCAATTCTCATTTTGTCAAACTAGTCAAACCTCGAGAGGGGCATTGCAATTATAAGCACACAAATCATTGAAAGTTGACTTTTGACCTTTCACTGATTTAGCACTCAAAATTACCTCTGGCATTTGGACAAATCAGTGAGGGGCACTGCTATTATAAACACACAAATAGTTGAAAGTTGACTTTTGACGTTTCACTGATTTAGCACTCAAAATTACCTTTGGCATTTGGACAAATCAGTGCGGGGCACTGCTATTTATAATCACACAAATCATTGAAAGTTGTATTTTGACCTTTCACTGATTTAGCACTCAAAATTACTTCTGGCATTTGTACAAATCAGTGAGTTTTATCTACGAGGTATTTTTTTTTAATAAAAAAAATCCCTAGTTTTGCCTACAAGCTGCAAGCAATTTATTTCCCTTTATAACATTTCTGGTTATCCTGATCAATGAAACTTGCAGCTGTGTAACAAGTTATGGTGACAGCGGCATCAATCCCGGCAACAGGGCAGTAGATAAATCGAGCAGTAGTAGTTCCACTGATTGGTTCATCTCAAAGGATCAGCTTCAAATGGGTGACACTGTGCGTTCTAGAAAACCAGCAAACTCTTGCAACCAAGAAAACATGGACATTCCAGAAGGAATGGTAGTTGGTTTAGAAAGCAAAGGCGATCGAGATGGTTTTCTTCTGGTAAGGGTCCATGGAATTCATGATCCTTTAAGGGTTCATTCTTCGACATTGGAGAGGGTAACGTCTGGCTTTGCGGCTGGCGACTGGGTGCGGCTGAAGGCAGAGGATACAAAGCACTCTCCTGTAGGCATTCTGCACTCGATTGATCGTGATGGAAGAGTAACTGCTGGTTTCATAGGGATGGAGACTCTTTGGAGGGGGCATTTTTCGGAGCTTCAGATGGCAGAATCTTACTCTGTGGGTCAGTTTGTGAGACTAAAGACCAGTGTGTTTAACCCTCGGTTTGCCTGGCCCCGTAAAGGACAAGTGTGGGCAACGGGGAAGATTTCGCAGGTTCTGCCAAACGGGTGCCTTGTCGTTAGATTCCCAGGCAGATTGGTTCTGGGAGACGTCTGTAGCTTTTTGGCAGATCCTGCCCAAGTGGAAGTGGTCTGTTTCAGTAATTGTAAAGGGGTGGTGAAGAAATACCAGCATCTCGAGGACTTCCATTGGGCAGTGAGGCCCCTGGTGATTGCTTTGGGTTTGTTTACAGCTCTGAAACTCGGCTTCTTCGTGGGGAGGAATGTCGGGAGGGTGAAGAGGAAGAAAGGCTCGAACCCTTCAACCCAGGGAGGCGACGGACAGCAAGAAGGTAACAATCGTGCATGGCTTCCTCGCCTTTTCAGAGAAGGTGTTTCCCCCACTAGATAGTTATCAAAGTTCTTTGCCCAACTTATATTGACTCAGCTTCTACATTACATGTAAATAACTATAATCATACTTATTTGGCGACTTTGGCATACCTGGGTAGTTTATACTCACCATTGTTGCTTCTTGTAAATATGCTAATTTCATGGTTCTACCTAATTTATCTCCAAGTTTTAAAAAGTGTTAAATGATTTCATGTTTTATGATTGACCATTATGATTCTATTTACTGCTTAAACTCTGGTTGTTCATGACTGCATAATGTGTATTCTGATGACCTAACCTGCGGACCCCAAGCAATGTGGTTTGCTTGTTTACTTTTTTTTGTAAATTTTCAGGAGTCTGCTCGTGGGCTTGTGTTCGACGATCAACTTAATATATAAAGATTGAAATCAAGCAAAGGAGCTCATTGGTAAAATTTGTCTCTTTAAGTGTTGTCTAGATTCCAGTCATCCTTCATGCCTTCATCCCACTTTAGATTACCTTCTTTCAGAGCTTAGTAGTGCATGGCTCCTCTTGTCTCATCTTTTGAAACTGCTCGCTCTTAGGCCCTGTTTGATAGCAATGAAACTCCAAAGAGGAAATGAAATCAATTTCTTAGTTGATTTCTTGATAAATGATTTCCTCTCTAAATGGATTTTCCACTGTTTGATTAGTGTGTTTGAGAAATGAATCATTGAAAATTGATTTCTCTTGTTTGATTAGTATCTTTGAAAATGAGTTTTTAAGTTTTGATCATTTATTATTAAAATCAAATATTAACTAATAATTTTTTTTAATGATATTTTATTACGTTACAAATTAATATCATCGTAATCACTATTTATTATTAGGTTACATAAGTCACAGTTTGAAAAGTCAAACTCAAATAAAATGTCAAACTTTGACCAAACTTAAAATTTTGATAAAAAAAATATGTAAAACTAAATAACTAACTTGTAAATGCTAGTATCTAATGTAAGTCTATACGTTGAAATGAAATGAAATTTTTATAAAAGTCAAACTTTGATCAAATTTCAACTTTTACTAAGAAATTTTTTTGCAATATACCGACAAGTTACAAAAGTCTAACTATAAATTAATATTATAGTATTCATATATATCGTTATGTTACACTAGTCAAAATTTGATCAAATATTCACTCTTAACAAAAGTCAAACTTTGATCAAACGTAAAACTTTGATTAATAAAAATTTTTAAGACTAAAGTGCAAAGTTGTGTAGTAAATGCTAGTATGTATTATATATGGAAACAAAATTCAAATTTTAAACTTGAAAGAAAATTTAATTTTTTAAAAAAGTCAAACTTTGACTAATAAAAAATTCGACAATCTACCGCCAACTTACAAATTAACATATCAGTATTCGTATCCATCACTAGGTTACACTAGTAAAAACTTTGACTAAATATCAACTTTTTAAAAAGTCAAACTTTGACCAAATGTAAACAAGAAGTAAAATAAAATTTGGTAATGTACCATAAAGTAATAAATTAAAAAAATGATAATCTCCTTGGGGATACAGAAGTTCAAAAAAACTAAATTATATTTAAAAGTCAAAGTTTGACCAAATAGCAAACTTTGACTGATTAAAATTTATATTACCAAAATATAAATAACAATAGTAATAATCACTATCTACTGTTAAGATACACTTCTCAACTTTTGACTAAAGTCAAAATTTGAATAAAAGTCAAATTTGGATTAAAAGTCAAACTTTGACCAATAAAAATGAGGCAATGAGTTTTCAAGTTATAAATTAAAGTAATGAAGATATTTTTAATTATAATATTTCACTAATAAAAATTTATAACATTTTATAAAAAATTAAATTTTGACTAAAAGTCAAACTTTAATCAAGAAAATATTGTACTGATACAATATAAATTTATATAATAGTAGACTCTATCTATAAGTAGGTTTCGAGTTTGACTAAAAATAAAATTTGTATAAAAGTCAAAGTTTGACTAAAGGTCAAAATATTGACTGATACAATTGAGAATCTAGTATCAAATTATACATCAACACGGTAGTATTTTTTTTTTGCCATCAAATTATTAGAGTCTAAGTTTAATAAAAAGTATATTTTAATTAAAAGTTAAAGTTTGACTTTAAAGTCAACCTTTAACCCCTAAAAATTTGATAATATATTACTAACTTACAACTTATTATCATGTTTCAGTAGTCAAAGTTTGATCAAAAGTCAAAACTTTATAAAGCTTATAAATTCAATTAAAGTTTGATTAAAATTTAAATTTTGACCAAAGTTAAATATTAGCTGAAAAGAGTATGATATAGATAATGTGGTGGTCATATTGATCGTGCCGATATGATGGTCATAGAAATTGAAGTTACTTTTTAATAATAAAAAAATAATTTTTTTTGCTTTTAAATTTTTTATAAGTAACTTTAGATTTGCAATGAATAAAAAAATCATTATTTTGTTAGTAGGAAACTCAATTTTAGCCATTTAAAAGGTTGAAATGGTTTTCTTTTAAAATGATTTGGTGTATGGAAATTCAATTTCCATGCGAGGCGACTTAATTTCATTTTCATCTCCTTAAATAGCTATCAAACAACAATAATTGGAAACTAAATTTCATTTCCATTATGAAATTACATTTCCATGTTATCAAACAAGGCCTTAGGTGCATCAGGTTTTCACGATTTTATTTCAAGTGTAATTTATCTCAGAGCATCATTCTGTGCTGCCTTTGTTTTTTCGGATTGAATATACTTAGTAGCCCGTTGCAGATGGAGCGGTAGGCTCCTTCAGTGATCTCATCATTCATAATCTGATGACTTGACTGCTAGAGTGAATACTATCCAGTCTATAGTTGTCCTCCCTCCCTCTAAGTTGCTGCAAATGTTATTGTTGAGATTGTGCCTTGAATTCTGTTGGTGGTTCTGATCAACAAGTGGTTCTGATCAATAGAGTATGTTCGTCATATTTTATATGGGGCGGTTGTCATTTGCATTAGATATAAACTTTAATTATAGATTAGGGTTATTGATGCAGGGCGGGAACGACATTGACCCTAAAATAGTGTATATCTCATGCGGTAGAGTACTTACCCCATGTGCATCAGTTATCCGAAAGGACCTAATTCTCGTGACCATCGTTTGAAAACCAAAGTGGTGTTTAAATGATCTTACACCAGCATTGGTCAACTGACTTGCATAAATTCAAATTCTTTTCTACTTCTGGGAATTTAGACTACATGATTTCGAACAAGTTTCCAAATATCTCTAGAGATGGCAGCTGTTCCATCCAATATACAATATTAGAAGAGGAGTTATGCCATCTGTGTGCTTAAGATGTGGGTGATAGTATTCTTAGAGTTAGAGATTAGAGACTGAAGTGTAGCAGGCAAAAAATGGTCTTTTAGAAAGATTTAAACTATTCGATTTGTGGACTCGACCGTTGTTTGTAGGCTGATATTAAAGTTTATCAATGGGAATGGTTCACATCCACTTATAGGGGTATTTGTTTTTGGGCTCAGACATGTTTTAAAGCTAGGCCCGTAGGATAACTCGCTGATTAAGAACTCCCCTATTTATTTATATTGATGGGAATCTTTCCTACTGTTCTCCAGTTAATCGTAATTTCGGTTAAATTTCGGCGTAATGCTTTCCATCTTACTCGAACAGGCTTCAATTCTGACTACCAAATTATAGATTCATTTTTGAAAACACTAAGGGGAGCTTGCACAAGCATGCCTTCCATGGCACATGCATCTAAGTTTTTGAGCCTTCCCCAACCATATTTGTGCACGTGGCACTTCCAACACTAAGTTTGGTGCCATGTGGACGGAGGTAAAGTCGACAAAAGAATACATAAAAAGAGAATTTTTTTTTTTACCAACTTGAGATTCATGGCAGTCAATTGTGAAATCAAAAGTCGTTTCACCCTTGCATTTTCCCCCTAATATATATATATATATATATATATATATATATCTCTATGGGAAACGGTTCCATCCTACGATAGAGGACAGTGAGCATCCTTCAAAATCTTACATGGAACTCCATGTGATACTCGTAATAATATTTTGATGTCACATAGAGCATAAGTACATTGCTTAAATCATCTTTAAAAAATAATAATTGAAAACTCGTCTCAACCATATATATTTTTAGCAATAAAATTTGGACAGTTAAACTAGTCCAAGCTTAACTTGTGGTTAACCGGCTCTATATATATATATATATATATATATATATATATATAATTGTTTGGATTCTGCATGGAGTTCCGCCAAACCTTGGAGGACACTTGACCATCCTCCCATTAAGAATGAAACTACAAGATTTGGAGGAGCTTCATGCAGCATCACAAGCATTGTTTGGGTGCCACGTACAGGGTATGGGTTAGATTAATTTTAGAAAAAAATTTCAAATTTTTTTTTAAGGCTTTCGTCAAAAGTTTGATTGATTAAGCGATTCATATTTCAACGCTCAAAGATACATAATAGAGATTAGGTTATTTTTTTATTTTTTTAAACATGATCTAAGCAATGCACCCGTGCTATGTATTTCATCAAATTGGCGTCCCCCCTTCAATTGAAGGTTTCCTCAACGGAGGAAGAAACCTTTTTCTTAGTAAAGTGCATGTGGTATGCACGTGCCATTTATGTCATTTTTTCCTCCAATTTCTCCTCTATTGCCTTTCTTTTGCAACCGATGATTTTATCTTTGCAACTGATGCTTACACCCGTTAACATTGTTGACTCCACTTTCTAATTCAAGTCAGTCAACCGTTTTAACGGTGAAACGATCTTTTGGTTGCAAAAAGCCTATACTCATTGTAAATAAAAATAACCTTCTCTCATCATGCAAGGATTATTAGTTTCTATAAGGTTAATGGCGGTATAGCCAACTTCAATAGGGGACATTTGAATGCGTATAATCTCAAAATTTTGTGACTTATCTCCCTTATTGACCTTAAAGTGCATTTTATAGGATTTTTTTTGCAAACCTGTTGATTAATTTTATATGCACGACGATATTTGATCCTCGCAACGCCTCATCATTGATTAGTATTTTCTATCAGTGGATCAGTTTAGTAGTCAAAATTTCAATGATAAAAAAATATTAAGTGGATCAGTTTACGATTTCTTTCTTTCTTTAGAATTGGTTTAAACACTGTAACCCTGCTCACACCTAAACAGTATTTTGGGTGTAAAGTAGAGGTCCATGTGACACACTTTCAACATTTTTTTTATCAAGTTTTCAGTGCAACTCTACATAGTCACATTTGTCCTTTATTTAAAAAGATAAATAATTTTCAGTTGTCTGATTTCTTACTAACAATGTAAATGACAAGTGATCTCTAAGACTAGAGCTTGTTCTATACAAATCAACTAAAAAAGATGTCAACTAAAAGTGTATGTCCTTCATACAAAATTCTAATTAATCTAATGCAAAAGTTATCCAATTGGAATTAGGTAGAGGATATATATAACATACTTGCTTTGCACATATTATTTTATAAAATCATAACAATAATAATAAATTTATAAAATGGAAAAGGTCGATGGGTTCTAATGTATGGATGAACTTATGCATTCAAATCATAGATCATGTCATGTGACACCTGATTCCAAAATAATGCTTTCTTTGGGATCGTATGCAATGTCACATCTCATCTATTAAAAAAAATTATTTTTTTTTTGTGGTCTAAACTTCAGGCAAAGTTTGGGTATATTTTGGACCGTGGATGTTCACTCTTTTTTAACAATTTTTATTCATTAAATGCGGTGGCTATAACATAAAGTGATGTGTTGGTAATACCAACCAAAACATTATCAAACTAATTTGATTTCATTGCTTGACTTAATTTTTTAATCAGGTCGAGTACATGAACTTGACCCCTCGGATCAAGTTCGAGTATGAATCATTTGAAGGTTAGGTTGATAAATTTTTTGTATGCAAAATATACAAAGATAAGGAGAATTATGGGAATTGAACTTAGCAAGGTTTGGTAAAGGCATACATTGAAAATATTGAGGTCAAATGTGTAAACCCGAGGAGCATGGTGGCATGGATTTTATCAAGATATATGTGTTTGGTGCACCATGCTATTATTTTAGCTTTAAAACGTCTCCTTTGCTCCTTCAACCTAGCAAGTCACGTGCTCATGATAAGCATGACCATTCACAACCACAACAGTTAAAAAATCAAAAATTAAAAAATAAAATATTCACGAAAGGTGCATGGGGTGTTCGGAAATGTAGAACAAATTAAATAATCTTTTTCAAGCTTCTGATTGGTGGTCATTTTCATGACAAAGAGATATACTTGCACACGTAAAGTTGGCCTTACACACAAGTTGAAAGATATGCGTTGTATTATCTATTATGGGGACTTGTGCCATGTGTAAATACCATCTATGCCATATAATTTGAATGCCATGATTTAAAGATCTTTGGTGCAAAAGATTGGCTCTCAATACTATCTCTATCATCTTATTCAATGTAGTCAGACTATGTTGAATCATATGATAGAGATGTGTTTCATACCATTCTTTTGCACATAAAATCTTTAGATCATGGCCTTCAACTCACAAGACTTAAATGGAATTTCCGCATGACACATGTTCCCAAATACAAAGTCTTTCTTTCACTTATGTGCAAGGGCAAAATTTGTGTGCTTATTAATGACTCCTTAAATGTTAAAGGTAAATACGAGCCATCTATTTTTAAATCATATGAAATTTTATTCGGATGTATGCTATGTGAAATAAAAAATTGATCATATGGTGATCCACGCTCATGTTCCATTGCGTGAAAGATTGAGTACCTTTAAATCCACCCACAAAACCTTTGAGTTCACCCATGCTAAAACACATTAACTGCGTTGAATCAGACGATGGAGATCGTTTATCCTCCCAATCTTCCACACGATGGATCTTGAGATCATGGGCATACCATCAGATGATTAGTGTTTTATTTCTACTGACACACATCTCAGAAAAGTGACATTAACATCATGTGCACCCTTAAAATTGATTTTAAGGTCACTTTTTCAGGTGTGTAGCACATGAAATAAAAAGTTGATCATTTGATGGTATGCCCATGATCTCAAGATCTATTGTGAGAAAGATTGGGACAATAAACAATCTCTATCGTCTGATTCAATGCAATCAATGTGTTTAAGCGTGGGTGAACTCAAAGATTTGGTGGGTGGATTTAAACGTACTCGTGACAGGTTAGGATGAGAAACGAACTTCTTGATTTGATTTAAACCAACCAATGGGTTTCAGCATAAGCGAACTTAAAGAGTCCATCGGTGAATTTAAAGGAACTCTTTTTCAACCGATCATATGGGAGCATTTATTGATCTGTCACAACTCACAAGGCCGAGCAACCGACTAATGGCGATACTACTTTGACTTTGACTGTCATAGCCAAAGGAGGTCAATTAATCTATATTATTAACGGGATGATGATAACGTGTATTGTCGGACCTGCACTTTCTTTACTTTCTGTAATTTTGTCATTCATAGTTATTATATTATATCTAGGGCTGTCAACGTGTAGTGTCAAACCGATACCCAAAGTTTTACTTGGTTGGGCACATAAATGTGACCCATTGGGCTGGGTTAGTCATGGGAAATTTAACCTGACCTTTGACTTTTGGCCCAGCAAAATTTGTGTCAAGTCGATCCGACCCAATAATTTATATATAAAATTAAAAGAAGAAAAATTATGACCTTTTCTTACGGGATCATCAGGTTGGGTCAAGTGCATCATCGGAGTGGGTCGGGTCAAACATATGCCATATTTCCATTGAAAAGCATAAACTTCAACCCGACTTGACCTGCTGACAGTCCTTGCTCCCAATCATGAATCCGACGAGATCAACTCACTCATTGAAAAAATTTGTTCTTGTCAAAACATGGAATAAAAAATTTCAATCAAGTATAAGACAAATACCCGAAGATTTTTTTTTTCAGATTGAATGAGTTGGCTTGGAGCCATAGAAACCGTCCGATTCAAGAAATCAACATCTAAAGTGAGAAGTGATAACCGTGAGGAAGACAAAATCCCCAACCCTTTTCACATGTACACAAAACACCTAGTTTCTATAAATCATTCAGAGCCCTTTGGCGAAAACCAAGCTTAAAAAATTCAGAGACTTCTCTTCTTTGTCTATAGCAATGGCTACAAAGGAACCATTGAAGTTAGCCCTTTTTCTATTTGCTATTTACCTTTCTACAATTTCTTTAGTGAATGCCCTCAACGTTAACAATGATTCAACTATTATGGTGGTTAGTATATAAGAAGAAGAAGGAAGAAACAAAGAAAACTATCAAATTTCTTTAGTTATTCTTCTAATTGTCACATTTTTATTATATTTAATTTGTTTTTTCTTAATATTTTCTCTCTTTTCATTTTATACAAGCAAGGAGTGCAGTAGAAAATGTGAATCTGAGTTCTGTGCAGGTAATCATTTTATTTATCTGTTTTAGATTAGGACTCTTATTATCCATATCCTTACTACTATATAAAAGTACAAACGACCCCCTCTAATTTATGTCAATTTTAATGTTTTCATACTTTAGGAACAAAATACCCCTCTATACCATATTTACCCCTAAATATCTTATATACCCTTAATTTTCTTAAATTGTCAACCAAAAACATTCTCTAATTATCTATACTTCCTTAAAAATCTCGCATCTCCTTAAATATAGGATATCTCACATTTTTATTTAGAATTATCATAGTTGGCAATTTGCACAATCTTTTAGATAAGATTATCTATATTTTCTTAAAAATCTCATATCTCCCTAAATATAGAATATCTCGTGTTTATATTTAGAATTATCATAATTGGCAATTTACACGATCTTTTAGATAATTTTAGATAAGATTCCATTGAAATTTCTTAAGTAATAGACATCTTAACTTTAAATACTTAAATTCACTAATTACAAATTACTAAACACTAATTTCGGACAACTAATAAATATAAAACTTATATGTAACAGATGCTTTAGGTTAGTGTTAGCATATGTAAAATCATCGCATTAGAAGAAAAAAATAGTCACATTCAATGAATGTGTAGAAGAGGTTACAATATTTCCAATGATGGAGATTGTTTTTCATCCATATATTAGAAGTTAAGCACATGAAATTAAACTTGAGACTACTTTGAATCAAATTGAACTTGAGACTTCTTTGAATCAGATGATGCAATTCTTTTTCATCCAAAAATTTTACATAATAGATCTTGAGATCATAGGCATACAATTAGACGGTTGTATTTTGATCCCACATGACACTCATTGCAAACAACTAACATGATCATGGACGCACATCAAACTTGGTTCCCCGATCACTTATCAAGACGTCCGTCACGTAGAATCAAGATCTTACTAACTGATGGTAGGACCATGATCTCAATATCTATTGTCGCGAAGATTGTGACAAAAAATAATCTCCACCCTTGATTCAAAGAAGTCAATGGTTTAAGCACGTAAAACCCAAGTTGAGACTCCTTTGAAGGAGACGATGGGGATTTTATTTCATCCAATGTTTGCGTGGTTTTTATTATAAATTTTAAATATATAACTATGCGAAGCTCCATATGTTTGGGTGATTTTTTTGATGTAATCTTATTTGAAACCCTCAAGATGTGGAAGTTAAAAAAGTCAAAATTCCCTTTTATTTTTAAGGGTTTAAATAATGAAGAACATTATAATAGATTTAAATTGTTGGACCTGACTTCTTTCAAAAATATTATAATTTTACATAAAATAATATATATTATAAACATAGTGACAACTTTCATTTTCAGCAATATTTTGGTTGGGGTTCGTTTCGTTTCATTTTGGATACATTTTTCATAAAATTTTTTTATAAAAGTATTATTTGTTGTTTAAAATAGATAGCCAAAATGTAAAAAATAAAATGCTAATTTCGTCGAAATTAATGAAATTTTGCTAAAATTAACAAAATTTTATGGGAAATCACCGAAATTTCAACCTCTATTTAAACGAAATTCAAAATGGCAGCTTGATGGTGGGCTCATAATCGATAGATCCATTTTTCACAAGAATGGGACGAAATATGATCTTTATCATGTGATTCAAAGGCAGCCAATGCATGCCGGTTGAAGGAGAAAGCAGCATTTTGGAGTGAGAATAACAATACCCTATTATAAATTACTCATTACATGGTCTTAAGTATAATAACAATATTTTATTAGAAAGTTAAATACAAATTAATGAAACACTATAATATATTTGGAATAAGATGGTCTTGACTCTAATCTAAATTAGAATCCCTCAATGGATTTGAGATCATAGCCTTATCATCACACGGTCAGTTGTTGATACTACGTGACACACATCTCAAAAAGTGAACATGAATCTCATTTAATGGTGCACTCTAATCGCATTCACTTTTTGACATGTGTGCTACATGAAATTAACATCAGACTATCTATGCTAGGCCTATGACTTCAAATCCTACAGTGTAGAAGATGGGAAAAAAATAATCTCCATCTTCAATTTCAAAACAGTCAATCTAAGTTAGTTTGCTTAAATGGTGTAGCAATAACAAAAATCAATGTGATGGCAGCATTCATTTTTTTTATTTAGGTTGTTTATTGGGCAAATTTAATTCTAATTTCATTTTTATTATCTAGGTTGTAATGGGTACCATGATATTTTAGGGGGTCACCTGACGATGGTATTGAGTTCGAGTTAAATTTTTAGTCCCATAAAAAAATTGGCCATCCACGCTCTAAAGGAGTTGATTTTGACTAAAGGTCGTTATTATCTGAATGGTCATGCTTGGGCTTAAATATTAGGCCTTATCAGTGATCGAACTTAGATTTAGCCAATTTTTTAACACTTTACAATGAAACTTAACCCAAGCTCATCCGAATTCCTTTGGGCTGGACCTAAGCAGTATTTTTTAAGTTCAAACTACAAATGTGCAAGGCGTGAAACAAATTTTTGTACCTGATTAAAACTTGGGCCTCTCGGGTCGTCTATGAATAAGGTATTGCTCAAAGATAATGATACACCTCATCTTTACCTAAAATTTGGTGTTGATTGCTAACCCCCCTTATAGATGCATGGTATTCACACTATGCAAACTGCAAGCCCATGATAATAGTAGGCTATTACAGGTCAGGTCGACCTAATACATCACTTGCTCGACCAAGACTTTTTACTAGGTTGACACATAAATTTGATCGTCAGTAACTGATCTTTTATCTATGAAAATCATGAAAAATATTTATTAGATCGGGTCGGTTTTTTCAGTTTGGATGAGGTCACGCTAGAGGTTTTAGTCTGATTTAATCAAATATCAGATACAAAAATATGGTGGTTAATTCTCACCTTCCAATAAAAATTGGAATAAACGGAATAAAAGTTTAAATTAAAGAAAGATATGATCAAAGTTCAACTTAAGGTAAGTTGATTGAACGCTTGAGATCTCCCATCAACACACTTTTTAAAGAAATCTTCATTTGTACCCATTGAATCTTTGAGGGCACCCATTAAAAAAAACTAAATGACTGTTTTGAATTATAGAATAGAGATCCTTCCTCATCCTAATCCTCCACACAATGGATCTTGAGTTTTGAATCACAGAATAGAGATCCTTCCTCATTCTAATCCTCCACACGATGGATCCTAAGATGATAGGTGTATCATTAACTGCCAATTTTTACTATCTTATTTAACGAAAAGAAAGGAAATTGAGAAAAGTTTATGTGCACCCAAAGTTGCTATGAACACACTTGATAGATTAGTATATGGTTATCAATGATTTACATTTATCTCCAACAATATAGTAGATAGATTCTAAGTGTAGGTGCTCAAAAAATTTGTATGTTCAAAAATTTTGAGGAGATTATATTGAAAATGCTCCTTAAAAAAGTATAATTCCGATTACTAAATAATTTTTTATTTTCTATCGTTTATAATAAACACTATTTTTTTTTATCTTCAATAAAGTTATCTTAATTTTAAATTTGTCTTGCACAATCACTTGTAAAACATAGATAAAAACTACAAATAAAAATATAATAAGTTCTATTACCGATATTTATTAAATTTTATAAATTAACACGTGCAACGCACATGCATATTTACTAGTAGGAGAAAAACAAAAACACAAGAGGACTCCTACTAAATGGGACGGTTAATTAGATTAGGACTCTTGCTATATAGCCCCTCAAGAGTTAGGAGCATTTTAGACATGAAAATTTGATAAAAACTATTTTTACTTTTATAGAGTAATAAGGATAAGTAATTGTAAATTACATTATGCACCGCTCATCATCAATAGGCCCCTACCCCACTATCCACCATACAATCTTAAATCGAATAGGGAGACACAAACTTATAGCTTTGGGCCCATTGTAAGGCTTTCCCCTGAATTCTTTGAGATAGAAGAGATGGATCGGAGCCTTTAGCTTCAAAAACCTCTTGGTTCTCTTTTTCCACACCCGCCATAATACAGCAAAAGGGATCAGGCTCCAACACTTCTCTAGCAACCCTAAAAGGAAAAACTATTTATTATCCATCATAACTATAATGGGCAAGCATGACTTTTAAATATGAGTGATTTGGGGGTAAAGTAGGGGTGTTATCAGGTCGATTTTCACGCTAAATCAAAACTGAACCGATAACTATCAGTTTCAAGTTTCTCAAATCGAAACCGATCGAACTGATAAGCCTCCAAATTGAAACCGAACCGATAGTTATCGGTTCAGTCGGTTCGGTTGGTGTTCGATTTCTAAACCTCTATTTTTTTTATTTGTAGCATTTAATATCAATTTCCATTCACTAAAACAAACTAATCCCTGTGTATAATAATTTATTAATCAGATGAAACCCTAAAATTTTTAAAACTCCTTTGTATATTAAAAAGTAAACCCTAGTTATAAAATTAAAAAAATATAGCAAGGAAGAGAGATAGAGAGAGGAACAGAGACATTGAGATTGAGAGAGGAATAGAGAGAGAGAGAGAGAGAAACTTGTTATGGAGTGTGGCCATAATGCCGTGTGGGATTTCCGGATCCGATCGTGATGGACAACACCGGCAGTGGGAACTTGGAGTTAAGGATTACCGAAATGGGCGATAACTTATTTCTTTTTAATTCACAAATGAAGAACAATTGAATCGAATAATTCTGTTGGGTCCATAGAGTTTTGATAACAACTTGATCGCATTAAGAGAGTACAAAGGAAAGATGTCGATGGAAAGCATTTCTTTTTATATAGTGGCCTTCTGGATTAGATTGGCAGGACTTCCTCTAGGAGGTATGTCAAGCAAAATTGGGAAATAATTTGGCAAACTCATAGACACAATATTAGAGGTGGAGACAAATGGACATGGGAAATGTTGGGGGAGATATCTGTAGGTTCGTGTTGTGGTAGATATTTCCAAACCATTGAGGAGGGGCATCTTCTTCAAATTGAAGAATGAGTTAAAGAAGTGAATTACTATCCAGTACGAAATATTACCAAACTTTTGCTATGCTTGTCGTATCATTGGCCACAACGAAAGAGATTGCACTTCTCCATTGGTAAACGACTCATTTAAGAATGACGAGTACTAATATGGAGCATGGCTTAGGGCAGTCATTCGAGGATCAAGCTTCGTTGGAAACTCTTTCCGATCGAGCAATCAATCTTTGGGTCAGGCAGAACAGGAGGCTAGGAGAAACTTTTGGCCGCCATCTATGGTAGGTTAGAGTGAGTCGATAGTTCCTAGAGAAGAACAACAGAGGGATTCGAGTTATGCTACGATGCCGGACGATGAATCTCAATCATTGGTTGATGATACATGGTTTTTGGGGCCATTTAAAGTTGGTGACGGTTTGAATTCCAAAAACAATACATATCCCCCCAAAAAACCCACTACGCCACCCATCCATAAACTACAAACTCACTATCTCAGTTACCCATAACCCACTACACCATTCATCCATAACCGACCAACCCACTACCCCATTCACCCATAACCCACTACCCCATTCATCCATAACTGACAAACCCACTACCACTTTTAACCATAACCCACTACCCAATCCATCCATAACCATAACCCACACTACCCAATCAATCCATAACCGAAAAATCCACTAACCCATTTACCCATAACCCACTAATCCATCCATAACCACATAACCCCATTTCCTCGCTAGACCTCCCAATTAGCAACAATCCCCTCAAGCCTTTATTCCCTCCTAAATATTTGGAAGACCAAAATGACACATTATCCCAGCCCGCTAAACTTTATAATAAAAAGAGAAATCGAGATGTTGATGAGCAATTTCAATCCAAGATGTTGGGGGAGGCTGTGAAATCTGTCGGAACTGTTCTGTGTCAGTTTTCTGAAACCAAGAGGGTCAACCATCACGAATCAAAGGAGATTGAGTCTAGTGCCTTTTTTCATATGCTATCGGTGGTGGCTGTTGAGCAGCCCTGTCGGCCACAATGAAAATTTTAAGTTGGAACTGTCAGGGGCTAGGAAATCCCCCGACAGTTCAAGCGATTCATCACATGACGAAGTATGAAAAACCTGTTGTGGTGTTCCTTATGGAAATACGTTTGAAAGCTAAGTCTATGGAAAAATTAAAATGGATATTTGGTTTTCAATCAGGAGTTTATGTTGACTGTGTGGGGTGTTCTGGCGGCCTAGCTTTGTGGTAGTCCAGTGATATCAACTTCCACTTACAAACTTGTTCTAAATCTCATATTGATGCAGTGATACTCGATGAATCTGGTAAACATCTGTGGCGTTTAACCGACTTTTATGGAGACCCAATTGTGGCTAAAAGGTATCAGTCATGGAAATTGCTAAAACTTTTACATATTCGATGTCAACTTCCTTGGTTTTGCCTTAGTGACTTTAATGAAATACTTTTTCAAAGTGAAAAGAGAGGAGGAATACGTAGGTGCTACAATCAAATGGATAGTTTTCGTCAAGCTTTATCTGTGAGCGGGTTGAGGGATTTGGGCTACTCTGGACCACAATTCACATGGTCAAATGAGCAAGAAGATGACCTCATTGAAGAACGTTTGGACCGAGCACGTATGAATGCAGATTGGATCGACTTGTTTAAGGATGCACATGTCACGCACCTGATTTTATCAGCATCAGATCATTACCCTTTATACCTCAACACATGTAGTGATCAGCGAATTGAGAAGAAGGGTCCCAAAGAGTTTCGCTTTGAAGCAATGTGGCTCCGATCTAAGGATTGCCGGCGTTTGGTCGAGGATAATTGGAATGTGCAACAATCGATTGATCCGATGGGGGAGATATGTGCTAAATTACAGTTTACATCTGAAAAATTGAAAGTGTGGGGTGCGACTGTTTTTGGTAACATTACTAAAAAACTAAATTCTTTACAGAAGGAACTCATTATATTGGGTCAGAATGGGAGTGAAGTAGCAACATATAAACATAAAAAGAAGGAGGTTAGTGATCTAATGGAGAAACAAGAAATTTTATGGAGGTAGAGACCGAGGGATATTTGGTTGAAGGAGGGAGATAAAAACATAAAATTCTTTCATTCAAGAGCCTCTACCTGACGGAAGAGAAATTTATTTATTTTTTTGATAACCTGGGTATCCAAGCCTCTTAGAGCACCCGCCCAATCCCAAGGGAACAAGCGCACCCCAAATTCAGCACATGTCGGGTCAGCACATGATATAAATCCCTAGGGTGGCCTCAGGGGGGGGGGGAGGGGATTCGAACTCAGGTCTCCTGCTTTTAGAAGTAGGTACTTGGTCAGCTCACCTAACCCGTTGAGGTTCTGACGGAAGAAAAATTCCATCAAACAACTTCAGGATGGAAATGGTGTATGGCATGATAAGCAAGAGGACCTGGGTAATATGATTTGTTCCTATTATGGGGAGCTTTTCACTTTAGCTAACCCTATTGATAGTGATGAAGTGTTGGACTGTGTCGAGGCAAAGATCACTCAAGAACAAAACATTGGTCTCACGAAGCCCTACATTGAAAGAGAGGTTCAAGCGACACTTTTTGAAATGCATCCTTTAAAGGCCCTTGGGCCCGATGGTATGCCTGTATTATTTTTTCAAAAGTTTTGGAATATTTTGGCCCAGCTCTCACAAAAACTGCTTTGAACTACCTTAATGGTAATTCCACTTTAGATATGATTAACAATACTACTGTGGTGCTCATTCCTAAAACCCATAGCCTTAAATCCCATTCTGATATCCGACCTATTAGTCTATGCAATGTGGTGCATAAAGTCATATCCAAAACATTGCTAATAGACTCAAGTGTTTTCTTCCTCACATTGTATCAAAAAATCAAAGTGCTTTTGTTTCAGGATAATCACTGATAACGTCCTGAATGCATTTGAGGCAGCCCATTATCTAAAAAATAAAAAGTGCGGAAAGTTAGGAAGTTGTGCTTTGAAACTAGATACGAATAAGGCCTATGATAGAGTCGAGTGATCTTTCCTAGAAAAAACCCTTAAAAAGTTTGGTTTTGCCGATAGATGGGTCGATTTGGTGATGGGTTGTGTCGTATCGGTCACATATTCATTCCTTTTAAATGGTTCGATTTATGGGAAAGTCATACCGTCTAAGGGAATTAGGCAAGGGACCCATAATCCTCCTATCTTTTTATATTATGCTCTAATGTCTGTTCTGTCTTCTATGTTGCAAAAGACGGTAGCTTGTGGTGAAATTTCAGAGGTCCAAATATGTTGTGGTGCGCCAACTATTTCACATTTGTATTTCGCCGATAACAACCTCTTATATTTCAAAGCTCAACCTTCAGAATGCAATGTAGTCATACAATTACTAAAAGATTATGAGAACACTTCTGGTCAGCAGGTAAACATAGACAAGTCGGTAGTATCCTTTAGTAAAAATGTATCGAAGGTGATGCAGCCCCATATTCAACAAACTTTGCAAGTGCGTCGAGTCGATGGTCAAGAAAAGTACTTGGGATTATCAATGGTGGTCGAACAAAACAAATAGGCTATCTGTAACTCTATCAAAGATGGAGTGTGGCGAAAATTGCGGGGATGGAAAGAAAAGCTTATGTCTAATGTCGAGAAATAGGTTCTTATCAAAGCAATCACACAAGCCATTCCCATGTATGTGATGAGTTGCTTTGTTCTTCCTGCGAACTTACTTCACAATGTGGATATGATGATGGCAAAGTTTTGGTGGGGTACTAACAAAAGGAAAAAAGCATCCACTGATTAAATTGGGACTCTATGTGCACTTCAAAATTTCATGGGGGAATGGGCTTCAAAAATCTAAAGACTTTCAATTTGGCTATGTTAGCCGAGTAATGTTGGCAACTGGAAATGCACCAAAACTCCTTTATTCACAATTTGCTTAAAGCAAAGTATTTTCCACAACAAACTTTCATGGAAGCGGTATAAGGAAAATATGCTTCATATACCTGGCAGAGCTTGGTTCAAGCAAGATTTTTTGATTAGGGGCTAATGTGGAGAGTGGGCCATGGTAAGCAGATTAAATTCAGGGTTGATCGGTGGATTCCAAGGATGGGTGCTTTCAAGGTGGTTACCCCAATTCGTGACATTGGAGTTAGCAATGTGTCAAATCTTGTTAATTCAGTGACTAGAAAATGGAAGGTAGATCTAATTTGAAGTAGTTTCTTTCCAGAGGACGTTGATGCCTTTATAAATATGACAATACCTTCCATGAACCGGAATGATGCAAAGGCATGGGCTTACACTAATACAGGTAAATTCAACGTCAAAAGTGCATATCACCCACTATTAAATCAAGAAAGCACAACAAGTATGAGCGATATGCCTATGAAAATACTGTGGCGTTCGATCTGGACATGCCATATCCCAAACAAAATTAAAATTTTCTGTTGGCGTGCATGTAGAGATATTATTCCGGTTCGAGAAAATCTGAGGAAGATGATGGTTTACATTGATCCTAGCAATCTCTTCTGTGAGGATGATGGTGAAACTACAATACACATTTTGCGGACTGTCCTACTGCATCCCAAACCTGGTTTCTCTGTGCCCTTGGTATTCGAACCTTTTTTTTGTACAAAAGCATTTTTTGGGGAATGAGCGCTTGTAGCATTGATAAGAGGCGGAGAAGAAGCATTGGAAGTTTTTTTCATTACTGCATGGTGTATTTGGAATAATATGAATGGGGTTCTTCATGGTGAGCGATCCAAAAGCCCATGGGAACTGGCTTCTTGGGCTATTTCCTATCTACAAGAATTCCAAAATACAAGCAATGATTTAAACCATGAGGTAAATACAAGAGTGGATGATCAGTGGCAACCTAATGAAAATCTGACATTTACTATCAACATTGATGGGGCTTGGATCCAACAGTCAAAATTGAGAGGCATTGGGATTATCTTTAGAAACAAAAGGGGAGAGGTTATGGGCTCTCTTATCAAATGATTCCCAAATATCACTTTGGCTATAATGTGTGTGACGACCTGATTTTTCCCCACACGAAATTTTGGGAAAATTGGATCATCCGGTGTGGATAATCAAAATCAAAGCAGATATCTTATGGCAGTTAACGATTTTCCCATTTCTATGAATAGAAATAAAAAACTAAGCCGAAACTAATCACTAAGGTGTACCAAGTCCAAAGTTCAAATGTACAAAAATCTAAAACTATACAAAAGCTACTAACTGTACCAAATCTAAGTCAAGGAACTATCTATAACAATTCACAGGCGGAAGCTCTTCTTCTACCTCTAGTACGAAATCAAAATCTGCCTCAAGCTCAGGATCCTGGTCAAGACCTACACCTGTGACATAAATGTCAGGATGAGCTAATATTCTAAGCTCAGTAGAGAAAATTTATTACCAAAATACATTTTATCACATCAATGCACAGAAATCGTTGATCAAATTGATAAGTATTTAATGTCAAAACGAAGTTCGAAGAGTTTTGGATTCAAAATGTACGATATCAAAATTTCATTTCACATATTAGGATTTGAAAGCATCAATCTATGCATGTTTTCAAAGAAAATAATCCAAAGGCAATAATCATATATCTAATAGAAATTCGAAGATCTTAGCTCAAAATCACATAGTCGGAGATGGATCCTCACATAAGACTTAATAGTGTTAGTTAGGAAGTTGCACATGATGTTTGATTATTATTCATATTCATATTTCATTATAACGAAGCATCGATTCAATAATAATAGTTCAAAAACATTTCGTATTAAAAACAGAAATTAAGTTTCAGAGGCACGGGTTCAATACTAAGATTCAAAGCATTTTTCATATCGAAAAACAGGATTGAATCTAGAAGCAGTTTCATATCGAAAACATAGTCAAATTTCACAGGCATTTTCATATCAAAACAAGGCTTGTAAGATTGAATTTCAATGATATTAGTAGTGTTGTTTCTTTGATTTCATATATGATTTCTATTTACTTCATTCAGAATTCATAATCAGAGTTCATATCACACATTCACAATCAGAGTTCATAGCACACATTCACAATCAGAGTTCATGTTCAGAGATCAAAGTTTAGATTCAAAATTCATATACGGATAAACAACTATAACGTTGCCACATACAGATATACCGTCATAATGATGCCACATACAGATATACCACCGTAACGGTGCCACATACGGATATACCGCTGTAACTGTGCCACAACGAAGTTTCAAAGTTCGGGGGATTCGAAGTTCACATTCAGAATTCACATACAGAATTCAGATTGACAATTACAGTTCACATACAGGGTTCACTTACTAAGTTCAGGTTTCACAATTTAATGGTGTCAGATTAGTATGCAAAGATCGTATTTCAAGTTCTAACCTATAGCTAAAGTTCTAAGTTCGGAGGATTCAAAGTTCACATCATTCCAGATTTACTTATTCATATTCAAAGTATGCATGTTGCCTGTCAATATTCATATATGGTGTGTACGATATGACCCATCGTACTGGTCAACAACAATTCACGGAGATTCATTCACATAAACCTTAACTCATCATGCGAATTTTAATACGTAGTAGGTATACTTATTCATAATTAATAACTAAACAAATCAGAGTTCAGAGTGCTCATATTTAGATGTTCAAATTTCGTATTCGAAGTTCATAGTTCGTATTCAAATGTTCAAAGTTCATAGTCGAATGTACGGATAACCCACCGTACCGGTCCAGAATTCATATTTGAAGTTCGAATTCAGAGTTCAAGATTTATATTCAATTCCAAAGTTCGTAGTTCAGATTCATATTTAAAAGGTTCATAGCTCAACTTAATATTCAAAGGCGATTCGATAATTCGAAGTTTTCAATATTCACATGCACTTTAAGAATTTAAAGATTTCTCATTTGAATTGCGGTCAGATTTAACAAATTCAAATCCAATTCCAACCAATCACATTCAGTTCAAAGACTCAATTTTTCGAATACAGGCAAAATTTCAAATTCTAATTAGCTCGAATACATAATAAAAGTCTATGAATCAAGACAAAGGTATAATTGTGTGTCGAATTTCCCCTACTATTCCAAATTCAAATTCAAATTCAAGGGCTCCACATTCAAAGGATTCAATTTCAAAGCTCGAAATCAAGTTTCGAAGAATTCCAATTCAAAGTTCACATTCAAATTTCAAAGGGTTTAATATATCAAAAGTTCCAAATTAAATTAATAATTCAAAGATTTCAATTATCACCTTTCAATTCAAAGGATTCCTATTCAAATTCAAATTATAAAATCTATGAATCGAAGACAAATGCTATTGTGTGGTGAAGTTTCCCTACCTTAGGTTTGGTGCCGATCAAAAAAGATACGAGGGTCCTTATCGATGGTTTCCTGTTCTTGACCTAGATCACATAAAGATCATACACTACGTGTCAATGATGGAGAAATCGAATGGTTCAAAGCATTCCCAAACTTTTCCAAGGTAAAACGAAGATAGCCCATAACCAGGGAAAATCGCTCGAGCGATTTTCCAAAGGGTAAAAATTCGCTCGATCGATTTTGGCCATTTCATGTGGCACACTAAAAATTCGCTCGAGTGAATTTTTCCAGAAGAATTTTTGCCTGAAAAATTCGCTCTAGAGAATTTTCCAAAAACTTAACCTTTGTTTCTGAAGGTGACTGGCTCGAGCAGTTCCCAACTCGCTCAAGCGATTTTACCTGACTCAACACTATTTGTGCTTCTTCTTCCCCAAATTCGATTTTATCAAATTCAAATAAAACCATCCTAACTCGCACATATATCAAATCTAATGTTCGAAAAATCAACTCATACCATAACGCTACTAAGCTTACCTTTCTAGGTCGTGTACACGAAGCTTGTGATAATCGTTATCTAAAGGAGTTTCGGTGTCACATGTGCAGAAATCTCACGGCGTTTGTTTTCAAACAAACACTACACTAACATGCAATGATCTCCATCATTCAACTCGTGTACATTATGCTTACGATGGTCAATCTGAGCTCATTTGAAGCTATGCTCCCTCCCTTCCCTCGATCTAAGCAATATAGAAGTTTGAAGGTTTCTCACACTCAGAATCACAACGATCCCTACAAAGGAGACGAAGTTGCGCATAGAAACCAACTGCTGGGGATTCACGAGAGGGTTTGAGGAGAAGGTGGAGTGAGAGGAGTGGGAGTTCTCTCTCTCTTTTCAAACAAAACAAAAATGAAATATTTAGATATTTCATTTCACTTGGCCTCATCCTCTTATACTCATGGGGCCTAACTAGATGCTAAGTCGGCACACCGTGAGTTGGTGCACAGGCTTTCTATCAAAGGCCCATAATGAGATTTTAACTTCACTTTCAATCCAAATCTCTCACCGTTAGTACTCTCACGGAGCTCGGCCAACTAATTACCCAAATCAAACATGTACACTTTTCACAACAAATGCATTCTTATAAATTAATTATAAAAAAAACAATCAAGGCGACATTGGGTGCCTTGCTGATCACGCACACGTAGCCGGGCACGTCTGGGTTTGAGATTTTTGGGATGTTACAATGTGTGAAACCTTAGACCTTAGAGGAGATGTGTTGTTTTCTCATAATCTAGGATTCATATTTGTTACTTTCCAAAGCGACTCGATCAATATTATAAATGTGGTTACAAATGTGGCGACCGATCGCTAGACAAATATGGCTATTATTGAAGATATAAAAGGACTACAACATTTTGAGTTTTTAGAGTGCAAATATATCAAAATGTGGTCTTCAGTGTGAATCTGAATGTGTATGGGTTGAGGATTATCCTTCTTTTATTCATAATATTGTAATTGTTGAGTTAATTCAATGAAATTTATCTTTTCATCTAAAAAAAAAGTTTAGGTTTTAACTTTTGAAAGAAATTTTTTTAATTGCAACCTATTTTTTCTAGATGTACGTAAGCAATACCCTTTTTTTATTATCGGTAAACAACTCCATTCCATTGCAAAACAAACACCAGCGAGGAGCTGGGAGAGGGTATGAGAGGGAAAGCAAAAAAACAATAAGAATACAAACAAAGGAAAGAAAAAATAGGGCGACCGTCGGAGGCGAAATCGGACACCTCCAGACGAGCCCACAACAGTGCTAGGCGAAACCGCCTTCAAGGTCCCGGATTTCTC
The DNA here is from genome assembly GCA_021018995.1 of Chloranthus sessilifolius. Lineage (NCBI taxonomy): Eukaryota > Viridiplantae > Streptophyta > Magnoliopsida > Chloranthales > Chloranthaceae > Chloranthus > Chloranthus sessilifolius. The sequence goes on from CM037589.1 coordinate 101,670,556, forward strand.
CCAACTCTCCAATAACCCATAGCAGCATGAGATCTCTAATACTCTTCAAAATAGATCCAACCGGGCAATGCCTTCGCTTGAACACCCTATAGTTCATTTCCAGCCATATACCCCAAAGATCAGATAAAGCAGATACTCTCCAAAATGCTCCCAGAGCGCTGCAAAACCAATGGCCATGCCAAGAGACCAGCAACTAAGAGACCGATCCCGGGAGAACCAAAGTCATCTCAAAGGACTTCAGAAGCAAATTCCGAATATTGGAAGCCACCTGACAATATATAAAGGATGAGAGATAGACTCTTCAGCACTAAGGCACATAGGGCAGTGATTAGGGATATCTTTACCTATCGTTAAAATGCGCCCATATATTGTGGTTGCCTCTCAGGCATTAAGCCGCAGCGCACCTCTTGCACCAATAACTGAGTCAAATGGCCATCAATGCCTAAACGGATGACCTTAGATTTGCCTCAGTTAACATGTTGCCCTGACACCGCTTCATATATTGTGAACACATTTGCGAAAGCTCGGAACTCGTGAAGCTCATCCCTACAGAACAGGATCGTGTTGTCAGGGTATTGAAGATGAGAGACTATCCGACCAAAACGGCCAACCAGGATGCCCGATACTCGACCGATAAGACGAGCGCGCTCGAGAAGGCCATCCAGTGCTTCACCAACAATGTTGAACAAAAAAGGAGACAACGGATCACCTTGTCGAAGGCCTCTGAAACTCTTAAAATAATCTGGCGAGGTCTCATTAACCAAATCCAGGAACTATGCCAAGGAGTAACACGCTTTCATCCATCTTCTCCACCTTACTCTGAAACCAAATCTACCAAGCAAGTAGTCAAGGCAGTCCTAGTTAACTCAGTTGTAGGCCTTCTCCATGTCAACCTTCCAAACCACGGTCGAAACTCAATCATAATGAGCGGAGTGGATGACCTCCTAAGCCACCGCCACCGTATCAATCAACTGTCTATTGGGAACGAACGCCCCTTGGTTGGGCTAGATGATCTTCTCGAGGACGAGTTTTAGCTGATTAGCGAGAACTTTGGACAATATTTTAAACAAACAATTGATGAGGCTAATAGGCCTGAAGTCTCGAAAGTCATCTGCATTGTCAATCTTAGGAATGAGACTGATGAAGGTCGAGTTGAGGCTTCTACTAGCGGAGACCGAAGAGCGAAGCTCCCTGAATAACACCAAGATGCCCACTTTAAGAAGTGACCAAAAACTCCTATAAAACTCCATGGTTAAACCATCTGGACTTGGGAATTTATTGCGGCCACTAAATTTGTTCGCAGCCCAAACCTCTTTCTCGTCAAAAGGGGCCTCCAAAAGTTCTCTTTCCACCACTGGGAGAGAGGGGAAGGGAAGACCGTCCAGCTACAGCCTGATGGCGCATTCTTCACTGTACAAATTCTGATAGAAATTAATTGTCTTTGATCAAATTAGATCAGGGTCAGTGACTGCCTCCCTATCCACTTCGATTCTGCTCAAATGCTTCTTCTTATTCCTGGCATTAGCCACTGAGTGAAAAATTTTGGTATTATTGTCCACTTCTTTCAACCAATGGACCTTGGACTTTGGTTCCAACAAATCTCTTCCTATAGACATTTGTCGCTAAACTCCATTTTAAGGTTGAATCTTTCCTTTGTTTCAATATTTGATAATCCCTTGGAATTCTCGAGCAAATCAAGCTCAGAGAGGCGCGCCATCAGAGTCTCTTTCCACACATGGACCAACCAAAGACCTCCCTGTTCCATATTTTGATACATCCCTTGAGATAGGCCAGCTTGGATAAAAGCCTATAAGCAGCTGAACCTCAGGGATTTAGTTCACTCCACCAAATGGGAACCCTTTCCCTAAAATTTGTGCTGGAAAGTCAAAAAATTTCGAACCTGAAAGGGTAAGGATCCCTCCCCACCGAGTCACAATGAAGCAACAGTGGACAATGGTCAAAAACAGCCCCGGTGAGGCCGTTAAGCATAGCGTTTGAGAATAACTCTAACCAAGCGGGGTCAACCAAGATTCTGTCCAACCTACTCAATGACACCGAATCTTGGTGGTTAGACCAGGTAAAACAGCCCCCCTTTAAGGGAAGATCAACAAGAGCCCAACTTATTCTTGGATGAAGGAGTTTAGAATGACCATATTGGGTCGATCCAGAGGACTTTTGGATTTTTCATCGGAGCACCGGACGTCGTCGAAATCCCCTCCCACTCACCACGAAACGTCCTAGCGCCCTGCCACCACCGCCAGCTCGAGCCATAACTCAACCTTATCAAGAGCATTCGAAGGGCCATAGACGACGGTAAAGGCCCAACTTTTCTCATTATCCCTGTTTTCTAAGACAACCGAGGCCGACAAGATTCCAACTTCCTTGTGATCAAATTTCCAGAAGAGGTGAAAGGTCCACACAAGCAGAATGCCCCCCTATAGCGTCGACAGAGTCAACACCAATCCAATCCCATCTGTTGCCCCTAAAATGAAAGTCACTCTCAGTTGATAGCATGCCCCCCTCTTGGTCTCCTGGAAGGTAACCACCGCTGGGTTGTGAGATGCAAAAATCTGCTTGACCCCACATGCTTTTTTGGGTGGCATGCTCCCCTAACGTTCCAAGATAAAATCTTCATAAAGACAACGGATGCGGCCCGCCCAAACAGCATGAACCTTACTAGGTTCTAGTTCCCCTACCATCGAACATGCCCCACTCCAATCTAGCCAACTCTCTCGACAACACTTTTTTTTCCTCGAGGAAGGTGAGGAATAGCAGAAACCAGAGGTTATCCTAAAAAAGTCCAAAAGTTCATCTTTAGTCCCATTGAAAGACATCCCAAGCTCGGAGCTGAACCGAAAAATGTCTTCGAAAATGCACCTAGTCCCTGCAGCTTTGTCGCTTTGAAACGAATCTGAAACCTGGCCATCGGAGGGAAACCATTCTTCCCATTGGCCATCATCGTTACGCCTAAGGATGAAGACAAGCTCTCGAACGGGTTCAAGTCATCGTGTGTCCCTTTGGTAGAGAAAGGGTCCATAACTAGACGAGGATCAGGGGCGCGAGGTTCAAAGAGCGACAAAACCGGGTTGATAGAGAAACTTGAAGAACCAGCCACGTGGAGGCCCGGACCCAGTAAGGAGAGGAGGACTAAACGGGCCGACCACAATCGGAGGCCCCAAGGTCCAATGACCTATTATCGGTTAGGGTTCCCTCTAGACCATTTGAGCAACATGTGGAACACATCACAACATGTGGAACACATCACGAGGATCAAGTTTCATGGCAACTCGGATAAAATTGATTAGATACCGCCCAAAATTTTTTATCTTTATACAATGCATATCGACCGTTAAAAATGTAGTCAAAGGGAGCAAAATTTAATACATAAAGTTAGTTAAGCTTCACCTTATACATCAAATCAATGCCAAAAGAGTACAAAAAAATATTATTTTTTTAAACCACATCCCATGGCTGGCTGATCTACCTAAAACGGGTGTTGCCTTGGGTCGATCATGCCACGTGGCATGTGATCTGACATCTGATTGTAATATTTTTTGCTACAATCGGTTGTAAAGTCTCAATCCTCTCTCTCTCTCTCTCTCTCTCTCTCTATATATATATATATATATATATATATATATATATATATGAAAATGATCATATGACTTGAACCACCAAATGACTGGAATGGGTGACCGTCCACGTCGCAGTCAATGTTGACCACTACTTGATTTGACAGTCACTTGCTTTAGTCACATATGACTCGAGTGAGGTGATCATTACTCATAGATAAAGGGAGAGAGTTTTGAAAATATTAAGACAAATGAAGTTTATTTGTATATCACATATCAATGATATATATATAGAGAGAGAGAAAGAGAGAGAGAGAGAGAGAGAGAGAGAGAGAGAGATTTGATGAATTTTAAGGGTCAAAGATATAGGACAAATGAAGTTTATTTGTATATCACAATGATGCCGTATCACATCTCATTGATGGATTTCATAAACAAAATTTAATACAAAAAGGGAAATTTACCTGATCGACCCTGTCAGATCTACCTTTTGCTGTAGAGACCCTATAGGTTCACCTTTACCCAAATCGACCCGCTGCCCGCCGAGTCATCTTCTGCCTTTAGGAAATACCGGATTTACCCCCAATGTAATAAATAGCCGCCTTCACCAAACCCTTCACTGTTTACCTTTGTACTTTTTTACTTTTTCATTCGAAGTAGGTGGAGAGGCAGTCGAGAGTCGCTAGCATTCAGTTCTTCAATCTTTAAGCTTCCAAACCTGTAAGTAGCTAGTAAATTAACATTAATTTATGTTGAGTTTTTTCTTCTTCTTTCGTCGGTGCCCATTTTGTAGTAATTTTTATCGTTATCGATTGTCTATGCAATCGATAACGATTGTATATACAATCGATATTGATTTCGCCAAAAGTTTTATTACATCATAGTTTTCGTCCCAAAGGAACTGAAAAGGATCTAGTTTTGGTGGTGGTGGTGGGTCTTCCCATTCATGATCGAACTTGATTGGGTTATAGTAGGTTTTAAGGTGTTTTATCGTCGTCGTTTGACATTGGAAAATATGGGGGCTGGTAGGGATAATAGGGAAAAATCATTTGCTGCTGATCATGACAAATCATTTGCTGGTGATAGTTAGGGATAATATTGATATCGATTGCATATACAATCGATAGCGATTTCCTATACAATCGATAGCGATTGCATATACAATCGATAGCGATATTATCCCTAATGATTTTCCACCATCACCAGCAAATGTTTTTCCACCATCACCAGCAAAAATCTTTCTACCAGCCCCCATATTTCTCAATGTCAAACGACGACGATAAAACACCTTAAAACCTACTATATAACCCACCACCACCACCAGAACCAGATCCTCTTCAGTTCCTTTGGGACGAAAATGATGAAGTATTGAAAATTTTGGCGAAGAAAGAAAAGAATAAGACAAAGAAAAAGAAAAAGAAGAAAAAAGGAAAAGAAATTAGACAATTGTATATACGGTCGATTGTTAATGCGATCGATATCGATTGTATAAACAGTTGATAACGATTGTGTACACAGTCGATGATGATTGTTTAGGGAATCGGCGATTTTTTATGTAGCCTGATTATACCCTGATTATAAACATTCTCTTTCAATTTTATTACAGTTCATATACAGAAGCCAGCAAAATGGTTGTACAACGTGCTATTGGCAAATGTTCTCCTACTGGCATTTCGAAGATCTACGAAGACGCTAGCCCGTAGCGGAAGGAGATGCTAAGTGCATCAGTTTTCGGGGAAATATTCCAAATGCTAAAGAGTGTTAGTTTTGTTGGAGATGTTGTGGATGCCATGTTAAGTTTTTGGGTTGAGAAGAACCACTTCCGAATCGGGAGGAGAGATGTCTATCTTCGGGAGATGGACGTTGCCTTAATACTGGGCCTTGTGGTTGTTGAACCCCAACAGTATTCCCCTTCCATTAAAGCACCTGAAGTGGAAACCATTCGATACAAATATTTTTGGGGACTACCGCCCGAGAAAATTCTTTTGTCTCATATTGATAGTGGTTTGAGGCTAGCGCAAAGTGATGATGACTTTGTCAAGTTGGCTCTTCTTTTTGTTCTATGTACATTCCTTTTTCCGGGGTCCCATCTTCAATTGTTGGAAGCCCACGTTGAACTCGTCGATGACGTGGAAAAGTTTAAAAAAATCTCGTGGGGTCTCTACGTCTTCAAAGACTTGCTAGAGTATATAGAGAAGGGCGTGACAAATAGAAAGACTGCCGACAACGATAAAGCCCTTAAGCCGTATAATATTTATGGCTGTATGTGTGTACCTCAGTGGTGGGCCTATGAGATGCTACCTGACGTCTCACCTCAAAGAACGTCAATGCTAAACCCTTTCCCACGATTGTTGAAGTGGGCGGAGAAGCCCCAAACAAGGAATAAAGGCTACACTCTTGCGAAGATGGTCGACAGCAAGGTATGATGTCATTTTAACTAATTCAAATTTGTAAAGGTAAATCTGTAAGAACATTAAAGAGTAATGTGGAGAATTCCGATTACCTAATCAATTGATATCGATTGCCTACGTAGTCGGAAACGACTAACTACGGAATCGGATGATTGATTAAGCAATCGATATCGATTGCCTACGTAGTCGGAAACGACTGACTACGGAATCGGATGATTGATGAAGCAATCGGTATCGACTGCCTACACAATCGGTGTCGACTGCCTACACAATCGGTATCGATTGCCTACACAGTCGGTGTCGACTGCCTACACAATCGGTATCGACTGTAAATGGAATCGGTTTCCACTCTTTAAGCAGTCGTTATATTACAGTGATATTTCAATTTCTGTAATTTTTCTCTGTTATTTTACAACCTGTCCTTTTTCGTAACAGATTTACGCTCCCCTCGAACCCGTTACCTTCGAGTTAGACATACCCCTCGTAAAGGATTATCAGCGGGTTCTAAAAGTTATTGGGGGAGAAATTGGGGTGAAGAGGAAAGAGGTTGAGGAGGTCAAGAAAGCTGTGGAAGTTGATCTGCGGCCCAAGAAGAAAAGAAATATTTCGGTCAAAGAAGTTGAAGAGGAAGAATTTGAGGATGAAACAACGTCTGACGAAGGCTCTTCGTCAAATGAGGTCCAAGTCCAATTAGACCGGCCTAAAAGGGCCGCTGCGAAGACAAGCAGCAGTACAACAACCTCCTCTAATCAAGAGTTGTTGAGAAGGATTGATGGTTTGGAATTGGATAACTTGAAACTCAACCAAAAAGTCAGTCATTTGGAAGAGTTAGTTAACCAATTGGTGGAAGGGAATAAGCAATTGGTGGAGGAGAATAAGCTCCTCCGGACACAATGCAACTCCTTTGAAGAACGGCTCACTTCAAGGGATGTTCAATTGCAAATGGCGGATCACTTCAACAAGTTGATCCGAAAAGAGCAAGGAAAAATTATAGAACTCCTTCAGACGATCATGGAGGTGACACCCAAGGTATGATTGACAGTGGAGTCTACTTTAATTCGATTGTTTACCGATCGTATATACAATCGATAATGATTGCATTTACAATCGATAACGATCGTATGTACAATCGATACCGATCGTATGTACAATCGATACCGATTGTAAATGCAATCGTTAGGCGATCGATATCGAATGTAAATACGATCAGTATCGATTGTAATTACGATCGGTTTAGATTCGGAATCAATTTTTATTATTTTTAGAGGTCATTCTATTCTTAGTTTTTCTTATTTATCAATTTTATATCTTTCGATGTTCAGGATGGTGCTGTGTCAAAGTTGCTATCGGAAGTGTCTCTCACTGCCGATATGGGACCAGAACCTGCTGGTCCAATCGACCAGGGATCAGCAGATGTGGCACTAGCTCCTCCCGCCCAAGAGGAGTTGGCAGCAGCTGATAACCCATCCCACGATGATGATGATAAGGGTGGTCCGGCTGGTGATGAGCAATTCGAGCAACCATTAGATGCTCGCCTGAGGCCTAGGATTAAAGCCAAACATGTTGCCTTGAAGCCTAGGATAGGAAAAAAGCAGGCGATAAAAAAATCTCCAACCGAGATGATGCCCTCTCCTACAATTAAGCTGACAGATGAGCAGAGGTTCATGAATGCCATCTGGACAGCTTCCGAAAAGGATGCCGAGTAAGTACATATATTGTATATATTACGAATTTGTCCGTTTTCTTATGATAGTAAGTTGTTAGTTAGAAGTTAATTTCATTTTGAATTAAAACTTGCCGTTATGTTTCATGCAGCATTAACGTAAGCTCCATGGGTGATTATACACTCCGGATGCATACGTTCAAATGTCTAGAAGGCACGACATACTTAGACAATCTTGTAAGTAACCAAATCTCTCATATTCAATTTCTTAATACTTTCTTTCCAAAGTTATTTTCTTTTCAAGTTTTCTAAAAGTGACGACTGATTAAAAAAATAGAACGATTGCCCAGATAGTCTATCACGATTGTTTACACAATCGATGACGATTGTGTACACAGTCGATGACGATTGTCTTAACAGTCGATACCGACTGTCTAGGGAATCGATAACGATCGTCTTGACAATTGATACCGCCTCTCTACGCAATCGGTCGCGATTGTCCTAACAGTCGATACCGACTATCTAGACAATCGTTACGATTGTCTTAACAGTAGATACTGACTGTCTAGGGAATCGATAACGATCGTCTTGACAATCGATACCGCCTCTCTACGCAATCGGTCACGATTGTCCTAACAGTCGATACCGACTATCTAGACAATCGTTAACGATTGTCTAAATAGTCGATACCGACTCTCTAGACAATCGTTAACGATTGTCTGAACAGTCGATACTGACTCTGTATAGAATCGATAACGAATGAAGTGTGTCGATTACTGAAATTTGTTATCTTTCAGATCATGGAAGCCTACCTAAGACTTTTGAAAGTCATGGATGACACTGCTCATCCTGAAGTTGGTGATAAATTCTTCCTGATGAGCCCCACCAGTTTGTCATATATCGCCATGGATTATAACGATTTTAGATTCTTTGTTGATACTAAAAAACTCAACCAAAAACCGATGGCCACGCAAATTGAACGGTGGACTGCCCTTAAGGAAGAAACCAACCTAGGCAAGAAGGTACTCCAAAACTTCTTCAATAGGTTGAGGAATCTGTGGGCTCACCAATGAAACACGGTATATTACGGTCTCTGCAAACTTTATTTATAATTTTCACCATTGTTTCGTCTAATATATTATTCATTTCAGATATTTGTCCCAGCCCATAGTCACGCTCCTTTACATTGGGCCCTTGCGATCGTTAAGGTTTTAGAACGATCGGTAATGATCGTTGATCTAATTTTGGATAGGCCCTCGAAGGACAAGTATCTCCTACAAATCAACATCCTGGTAAGAATTGTTCACACCTTCAGAGTACAATTGTGTAAGCAGTCAAACGGGATTGATTATACAATCGCTAACGATTGATTATGCAATCGCTAACGATTATCTACAGTCGCTAATGATTGATTATACAATCGCTAACGATTGATTATATAGTCGCTAAAGATTGACTATATAATCGCCAACGATTGATTATGCAATCGTTGTCGCTTGTTTGGGCAATCGATCATACATTATCTATAGATAATTTTTCTGCTTAAGTAGCTTATCTTATCAAACATTATCTGACATTGCACTTTACAAAACAGACTAAATATCTTCCCGCGCTTTTACATGTATACGGAGACTCCACTGCATTGGAAGCTGCGACCTATCTTTGGTCAAGTTCTGATTGTAAGGTCAAATCCGTGCCCCGACAGAGCAATGGTTGGGACTATGGGGTATTTGTTTTGAGGTACATAGAGTACTTCATGTTGGGGAAGAAATTCGACTTCAGCCAAGGTAATATGAGTCAGATCAGGGCAAAAATTGGCCAAACCCTCACTAAATTTATTGCCGATGGAGAAGTCGAGAGAGCCACCGATGAAGAACCTACAACTGATGCAGTAGCATCCTAGTTTATTTCAAAAGTTAAAATTGTATGTAGTTGTATCTTTAGAACATTCAATTTGTAAACGAAAATTTTAAATTTTAATTGTAAAATAATCATTATTTTTCCCAATTTATAATCTCAAGTAAAATTTTTATATTGGCTGGTTAACATTAGGCGGGTTTTGGGCTTGTCGCAGACTTTATTAAAGAGTGCTCAAGCAGTTGATTGCAGAAGCAATCGCAGTCGATTGCAGAAGCAATCGCTGTCAATTGCAGAAGCAATCGACATCGACTATATTCGCAGTGGATATCGACTCTCTGTGACAAAACGTTTCGAAAATTCTTAAGAGTACCAAGCTTGCCTTAAATTCATCAGGTTGGATACAACCCCAATGAAGTTACAAGTCAAACTCAATTCTCACCAGGGCTATCTATCAACACTTCTTTACATCTTTTGGGAAATTTATAGCTAGTGGACTGTGTGTAGTTGAATATTTAGTCGATTTCTTGTACTGTATCAACCCATGGGCCCAATTGTCGTGCAACTCCGGCGATTGTGACCATACTCACTGCACCTGTCACACTGTAGGACCCTAACTTCACCCTTAGACCTTATCCTTCTCTTTCTCGGACGGCCGACTTGCTTTCGATAATTGTAGGGTGGTCTTACTTTCATATTTTCAGGCAGTTGCTCAGCTTGGAATGCCCATTGGCTTTTATCGAGGGTGGGAAGCCATTGTTTGTCGTATATTTGTCTAAAGCAAGCAGTGAAAAACCACTTCTCACATAAGTTATGGTAATCGTAACTTCTCCGATTAATAGCTGTCATGGCATGAAAGCAAGGCAAGCCATGAATAAGCCAACGGCGGCAAGTACAGGTCTTGTGTTCTAAGTCGACGTGATAAATGAAATTTCCGGAATTGACCTGAAATTGATCGCACCCGTATGGTTGAGCTCTCTTCCTACCGGCCCATTGCAGTGCTTTCTTCATGTGTTTGTCTGCTTTTGGATAGAGTAGGGTGGTCCATTTCTCAGATATCTGTCTGCGCTTTTGAAAATGATCGGCGACTTTCTCTCTAGTAGTTCTGATTAAGTCGATAATTGGTCTCTCTCGAGCTATCTTTAGTACGCTGTTTAAGCTTTCGACATTATTCGTAGTCAGAGAATCATATTGCCTTCCTTTCATATGTGCGCGTGCCCAATGCTTTGGGTCTATTTTCAAAATATACTCTATGGCCCGATGATCAGCAGGATCTTCCTTCATTTTGTTAATAAAATAATCAAATTTCTCTACTGAATACACACACGCGGCGCACCATCATAAACCCTTCACATTGTTCTTGAGATACTTTTGTTGCAAATTTTATGTCATATGTCGCATGCAATAGTTGTGCTGTACGTTAGGGAAGATATGTTTGACCGCCTTAATTAAACCTTTCGACCTATCCGTGATAAAAATAAAATCTTCGGTAAATTCACCGATCACGAACGCACCTACTCGTTCAAGAAACCACATCCACGTATCCTCTTCTTCTAATTCGACGACGGCAAATGCTAATGATAATATATGGCCATTACCGTCTTGTCCCGAGGTAATAAGTAGGATCCCTTCGTAACATCCTTGTAGGTGTGTGCCATCTACAAGCAGTGTGTGACAAAGTGTATTACGGTAGCTTCCTATGCATGGGCCGAAACTCCAAAAAAATCTTTGAAATTTACCGTCAAGCGTTAGTTGAAAGGATGTTCGTACATTAGGATCTACTCTCTCCATCTCCTTCACGTAGGCTGATAGATCCACAAATTGTCGTTCCCAACTCACACATAAGTTTCTCCCGTACATAATTGGCTACGAACGAGATTGTTGCATTACGGTGACCGTACAGTTCGATCTTAGCGGCCCCGCATGTGTGAGTAATATTAAACGTCTTGATTTGGAAAGTGTCGAGCCCATTTAATTTAGACGCATGTATTCGTCATGAACAATCGGTTTCGTAGCATGCGGCTGTCACTCGATAATTAGAGGTTTTTAAAGGCCGAATTTGAAAGTTTTTCTCTACCGCGTACTCTTTCAATGCTCTTTGAAATGTTTGTTTATCTCTGAAGATCTCTCTAACTTCAAATGTCCAATTCTGATATTCGGTTTCCACCTCTTTATCAGAAGACTCGTCCGATGTCTCTGACACTTCGTAAGCTCCATCTACTAATGGATTATCAATGCCCCTCGTAAAACATTTCGGATCCTCTTTTATAAACTCATCCGGTTCATCATCATAATCTTCGACGTTCTCTTCACCAGCAGTGTTTTGAGGTGGTTCACTAGATCCTTCTTCACCGAAGGGGTTCTGATGTGGTTGACTAGGCCCTTCACGGAACGGGTCATGACATGGCTGACTAAGCTCTTCACCGAACGGGTTCTGACATGGTTGACTAGTCCCTTCACCGAAGGGGTAATTATATGTATGGAAATAGGGTTGAGCTCCTTCGTTAATCCCCATCGATGGCATAGTAGAACATAATTCGTGAGTCATCCAAGTTGTGAATCCACCGGGAAAGATATGATGAAAATCGTCTTCATCCCCCACTCTTAGAGACGTGTAGTCTAACTCTTGACTACAATGTGCCCCATACATATTTTGTAGTGGGTCATCATATGATTCAACTGGGGCATGGTTTAGATCAATAGTTGTCTTTATGGTGGATATGTTTGCCGCAAAATCGCCGTCATCATCTAACTGAATAGTATCATATGTAAGTCCTTCCTCCTCAAACTTACATGGCTGGAAGGAATGGTTACTCACAAAATCAGTCCCACCTAGAGGTACTTGCTCAGCTTCGAATCGGAAGGAGGATGGTTCTTTAATGATGAATACCTTTACAATGTCTAACCCGGATTTATAAAACGAAAATAGCGTGGCCAAATCATCCGAATCCAAAACGTCGGCAAGCACAGGGGTGTTCACTATCTTCATAGAGAACTTTATGAAAATTGTTTCATCTGCTCTACATAAAGCGGCAAGAAATTGCCTTGACAGAACGTTCATAAGATATACCCGTCGAAATTGTAATAACCCTCCGGCGGCCACCTTGATACAAGCCATCATCGTTTATAATATGGCCATCAAAGTGACAGAGAAGAGGAATTTTCACACCAGACATCGCATTTTTAAGAAATAGCAGAAAGGAGTCATAAGACGGATGAATATAACAAATTGGTAGCAAAACAACTGATATCCAATCGCTAACGATTGCGTATCCAATCGTTACCGATTGCATATCCAATCGGCACCGACTTCATAAACAATCGATATCGATTGGATACTCATCGATTACGATTAAATACTCAATCAAATACGCAATCGGTAACGATTGTTTATAACGTCGGTGCCGATTGGATACGCAATCGGTAACGATTGGATACGCAATCGTTAGCGATTGGATACGCAATCGGTCACGATTGGATACGCAATCGTCAGCGATTGGATACTCAATCAGTAGCTATTGGATACTTAATCGGTAGCGATTGGATACTCAGTAAATATATGCAAAGTATATCTTAAAATCGACTAGCTCCTGCATTTATTTACAATCGATATCGATTCAGCTTTTCCAAAAGTTATTTCGATAAGGTTTACATTGGATCTGAACATACCTCGCGTCGGAATGGGAAACTGCAGGATCTTTAACTTCCAATGGCAAAATGCAGGAGCTTCTTCTCCAAAATCTCTGTTTTCTTCTTCCAGTTAGCAAATCTGAGGCAGAAGACGTCGTCACCTTCACCACCTCTAACTTCTTGTAACTTCAGCGCAGATTAAAATGAGGAGAAAGGGGATGTATTGGGGTTAAAGAAAGTAAGAGAAGGGGGTAATATGGACTTTTTATTCTCCTTAGGGTCGACTCGACTTCGAGCTGGTCGATTTGGGTAAAGGTGAAACTATAAGGTCTCTGCAGTAAAAAGTATATCTGACAGGGTCAGTCAGGTAAATTTCTCATACAAAAAATGTTCCTAACTTTAAATTAAATTGTTGTCGTTGCCAGTACGGAGATGAATTAGTTGATGAAGAACACAATCACAGGATTCCGACGTGACAGTTATGAGCTCGAAAACAAGGGAGAGGCATTCAAATTTGCTAAAAACGAGTAGCTAAAAATCTTTGAAACTCTTCTATAACATAGGAGGGAAAAATTGTTGCTTAATATTAAGGGCAAATTTCTCAAATTTCTTTCATCTTCTTCAATTTTTTTTGTTTTTTTTTATATGGAAGCTTTTGTATTTTTGGTGATTGCATGTTAGGGTAAATTGGATAGAGGGCTTTTTTATGGCTGATTGTTATTATGCTTCTATTGTTTCGGCACTTTATATAAGTTTATGATGAACATGCCCAAACTATCTCAAATGACATTCTTTAATAGGTAGCTCTAAATGCGCTCACGCGTACACTAAAAGCACCTACGTTTAAGATCCCTTAAAACTCATTGATTGAGTCGGATCAGATGAGGGAGATTTTTGCTTCACACCCATATGCCACAAAATGGATCTTGAGATCATGTCTCACCTATCAGACCGTCATTTGTTTAGTACACATGCCACAGATCTCCAAAATATGGCTCTAAAATCACATTTGAGCATGATGTGTGCCATTGCACACAAGGTGAACTTTTTGGGGATATGTGACATGCGGAATAAAAAACGGGCCGTCTGATAGGTGCTACATGGTCTGAAGATCCATTGTGTGGAAGATTGGGCTTAAACATGATCTTCATCGTCTAATCCGAACCAGTCAACAATTTTTATGGGGTTGCATGTGTGGGCACTTTCAAAGAACGCGTGGGTGCGAACAAAGCTACCCTTCTTTGGGGCCGCCCCTAAACTTCCTCTTGTACTAGTTCCTAATTTGTGACCTAACATGCTCAATAAAATATCAATGTGAGGTATTGGATCATAAATTTGTATTTTTGATGGTGATGATCTATAATGTTCTTAGGCTGATCAGTTGAGTTTATTCGATCAGCACAAATATGTATGAAAACCTCCTCCTTCCAGGTCGGAACTAAATCCTTTGCGTTGCAGCAAATCCTAGGCAGTTAGTGCTCACGACCCTCAAGTCAGTACATATCTTTCTTCAAGAATCAAATTTATCAGATCGCGCTCCCGTAGAAAGATGGAATTCATCCCTAAGTTTCACTTCAATATTTCCTATGGTTTTTAAATTCTAGAGCCTTCAAAACGCAGGATAGAATACTTGATAAGACTCCAAATTTCTGATCCTAAACTTATCCTTGAACCAAAATCATGCATCAAATGACAATTAATAGCGCAAAAAGCAGTTAAGTATGAAAAGATCTATCAATTTTAGCATTCGAAAGGAAGCCTCCAGTCTAATCAAGCTGTTAACAGATGATTAACAGTAGGCAAAAGTATAATGAACGAACACGGAAAAGGAAGCTCCAAGGAAACGCTTATGAAATCGTGCAATATATCATTGATACCAGCTCGGGATTTCATTCATAGTAATAAAGGAGTCATCGCGACATATAACACAACATGCGTTTTCTTGAAAGAAAAAGCAGTTTCTATAATGCAGAAAAGAAATAGGTTAGATATTTACAAAATCAGGTGCTTTCTCTTCACCTCTTGTCTTCAGCACTTGCAACACCTGCCTCTTTCACAAGTTGCTCCATCAAAGCCGAAAGGCGGGAAACTTCTCTTTGGCCCATTTCCAGACACTTGTCTCTGTAGGCCAAATTTGCCCTCAGAATATATCCCATTTCTGCATTTTCCTTCGGAAGAATAAGAGCATCCTCAAGACTCGAGCATGTCTTAGTTTCTTTCAAAAGATCCCGACTCATAACTGCAAGGTGATGCACTGCACTAGTTGCAGTTTCAATTTCGAGGCGAGTGGCTTCGAGTTGAAGCTTCTCAATTGCTATGTCCCCTATACTTCTCTCCCCAATTGTTTCCTGTGCAAATTTATACAATTTGTGGGTGCCATTAGCGCCTTCCACCACCTCTTCTTTCATTTTCTTCAATTCTTTCTCCCTGGCGTCCCACTTGTTAAGGACTGTTTTGAGCTCCTCATCTTTCATAGCTAGAGCTCTCTGCGCAGTCAGGAATTCCCTTTCTTTCTTTCTCAAGTACTCTCGTGTCATATCAAGCTCAGTTTCCAACTCTTTCTGCTTCCTTAAGTCGAGCATCGGTTTCTCTACCGATCTATATTGTGGGTTACTATTTTCATCCTTCGCAGAAAGAACCAGCTCGTTTGTGAGTTGTGCGACTCTTTCAACCACTGTTGCAGCTTCTGAGAATTTTATTTTCGTGTCACGTAGTTCATGCTGTACCCTCTCAACATGCTCTTCTTTCTCCTTTAGTTTGAACATTGCTTGGATAAGCTGTTCTTCTTTGCTGCCCATAAGCCTTTTTAACTCCACAAGATCCTTGTTGACTTCTTCCAGTTTCTTCTGCGCATTCCGAAGATCCATATCCTTTTCTTCTAAGATGATCTGAACAGAATTCCACTCAGATCGTAGGTGCTGGATCTGAAGTCTTGCCTCCGCTAACTCGGAGTCCCTAACTAGAAGAAGATTTTGAGCACCACTGAACTCGCAAGTTTTTTGGTGTAGCTCTTTCCGAAGCAAGGCTATATCTTGGGTCGCCTGTTCCAAAAACAATCTTTCATTATTTAGCTCCTGTTTCAAATGTTCTATCAACTCCTGCTCCCCAAACAACTGGTGTTCAAGTTCTTTGCTCCGAGCCTCTGCATCTATAAGCTGATTTCTCTCGATCTCAACTTCCAATTGGGCATCTTTTAACCTTGTCGAGTACGACATCACTATAACTTTTTCTTCTTCAAGTTCTATGAGTTGCTTCCCTAGTTGGTGCTCTTGATTCTCCATCTTCCCACGAGAAGCTGCAAGACATTTTTGAGAAGAAATCAACTCGGACCTTACATCAGATAAAAGTGTGCGCACTCTTTTAAATTCTTCAAGCATCTCCTTAGTTCCGGGCATGTGTCTCGATGTCTTCTCTGTCAGTTTCTTCAGTTCTTCTTGTGCCGATAACCAACCCATTGTCTGTTTCTGCAAGTTTTCCTCAGCAATTTTTAGCTTCTCTTCTTCAACATTCCTCAGCCGAATAGCCTCACCTAACTCACTTTCCTTCTCTATGACCGCTCTTTCGAGCTCTCGAACTTTGGCTTCCTGTTTCTTGATAACTTCATTGGCTTTGTTCAGAAGCAGATCTCTAGCCACAAGTTCAGAATTTAATCTGGAAGCCTCCTCAGTCTTCATCATCAATTCATTTCTCAGTTTATCAAGTTCAACTTCTTTCAGAAAATATGCAGACTGTGCACCGGCAATTTCCCTGTCCCGCTCCTCAACCAAAAATTTAAGATCTTCAATCTGCCTTGCATGAATAGCTAGATCATTGTTAGCCTTCTTTAGGTCTTCCCCCAATTTGTTGTGCTCGGTATATGCGGCAGCAATTTCTTTCTCTCGCTGCTCCAAGTCCCTCTTCGCGTGATTTAGTTCATCAAGGTCCAAGAGTACCATTCTCTCTGCATCTTCGAGATCTTCTTCCTTCTTCCTCAAGGCTGCCAAGGCAGCTTCAAGGTCTGATTCCAAGACTTCAAGGCTAATGTCTAGTTGTATGCCCTCAGAAAGACTAGAATCTTTGTTCATTTGCTCCTCTAGTTTCTGGGTTTGTGCAAACAATCGCTCGAGAAGAACCCTTGCAGGTTCTGTAGGTCCATTATCACTGCTACTGATATGTGACTTTCGGTTGTCCAATACCGATTTGATCACCAGAAGGGAGTGCATTTTTTGGGTCCCCACAGTGGAAAGTTTCCTCTGCCTCCTGTTGAGCCTCCGACAACATAGCTGTATAAAACATTGCATGATTTGAAATACCACTTCACTTAAATAAATCAAGAAAACAATTCAATTATATATACAGGATAACTTTAGAAAAGGTTCAAACAATAGGCTGGTACCAGGGATGCAACAAAAATGCTATCCAAAGGACTTCATCATTTTCATCCAAAAAAGAAAACCTAGTTATCAAATTTGGTACATACACTATCTGAGCTTGCAACATTTTGGTTCATTTAAATATAGAAAGCGATTCATGGCTGTGGTAACATCTTTAGGCATCCTTCAAGCGGATACTTGTGCATATTGATATATATATGGGTAACATAGTGTATTGGATGAGTGTGAATATTGGTTTCTTTGTGAGGGTATTTTATGTATTATGGATTTATCATAGAGGCCAGTAGTGACTCCAAACCCAGGCTTGGGCATGTAGCACAATGGTAGGTTGACAATATTGTCACAGGTTTGATCCCAGGTTACATATAAAAAAGGGTTGATGTTACTACCACACCATTTTATATGACAGCCACCTCACTTGAACAAAAGAAAAAATATGTTGGCTGTTTTGAATCAGCTGATGGAGACCATTTTTGTCCCAATGTTCCGCACATGTATCTAACGATCACATGTTGAGTCCATGTGGCACAAATCCCAAAAGGAAAATGTGAATCACATTTGATGGTATGCTATGATCACGTTCACTTTTTGGGATGTCTGCCACGTGGAATCAACATCTCACCTTCTGATGGTAGAAGTATGATCTCAAGATCATTTGTTGACAAGATTGCGACGGGAAACAATCTCCATCATTGATTCAAAACAGCCAACGGATTTTTCCTTTGTTTAAGTGGGGTGGCTGTAACATAAAGTGGTGCGGTAGTAACACCGACCTAAAAAAAGGGACTCCAAACTCTAACTACGTCATTTCTCTCGCTCACTCGCTCTCCCCCCCTCACATCTTCCTTCTTCCACTTGATCGTAATCCTAACAATCAAACCCCTAGAATTAACTTCTCTCATCTTCTAAAGTCAAGTTTGTATCAGAGCCACTATCTGGGATTTTTTGTTGCTGACATCATCCAAAATTTGCTGACATCAGCATGATGACATGCTGATGTCAGCATGGTCAACCCAGTGGCCCATATGGTGAAGTGGAGATCGTGAATGCAATCATTTTCCCATCCTGGGCAACTTTACTGTATAGATTACCCCATTTTTCTCATTGTAATGAGGGTTTTCAAAGGGATCTCTGTGCATTCTATGATTTGCCGTTTCTAGGTACTTCAGGGAATGTATGTGGTGAAATCTGTCATGCTTGGAATGGTGTTGCCGGATTTACCTCAGGGACTGATTTCTTGGATGTGCTTTGTTGATTTTTTCCCTTTTCACCAAAACTCCCTCATTTCCAACAGGCTTGTGAAGGAGGGAGGGGTAGAGGTGTGGGAAGTAAAGGGCCGGATAAAGTTGAAGCAAGGAGAGATGAAAAGCTATGAACAACTTGTGGTTGATCTCTAATTCTCTACACCATCGGGCCAAATCAGTATAGACAAAGGGTGTGGAAAGGGAAGGAGGTGAGTCTTTCTACAAGTTCCTTACCAGAGAACCTTCTACTAGACCCAACTGGATCGGTTTCCGAAACGCCTAGGAATCCATTTTCTGCTGGATTGTAGCCTAGGAGAGAATATTGGCAGTGGATCAGCTCAGCAAGAGAGGGGTGAATACCCAAGGAAACTGCATAATATGTAGCTTGATCCAGGAGGATCCTAAAACCTAGAAGTTGCAATACTGTTAACCTTCCATTGTGCTACAAGTCCAAACCCTAGTCTGGGCAATGTTGTTGGAT
This sequence comes from Chloranthus sessilifolius, assembly GCA_021018995.1. Taxonomy (NCBI): domain Eukaryota; kingdom Viridiplantae; phylum Streptophyta; class Magnoliopsida; order Chloranthales; family Chloranthaceae; genus Chloranthus; species Chloranthus sessilifolius. The sequence continues at coordinate 101,689,787 of CM037589.1, forward strand.
CATTCAGATATAGCTTGGTGTTTTCCAGAGTCTTGTGGGGCCTTGTTCGCATGCTGAGAGGGGTCTAGTTTGTGTGGCATGACTAAGGCTTTTTGGAGTCGTGCATATGGCAATAATATGAGAGGTTTAGTTGGAAAGGAATGACAGGACTTTCACGGGTGAGAGTAGACCTGCGGGCATTGTGATGCAGCTTGCCTAAAAGTGTGTCTTGGACCGGGTTTGGGCAAAGATCTTTAAAGGGCAGGTGAGGTTGGAAGTAATCAGGCTTCAGGGGGATGACCTGACAACATGACCTGTAGGATTCTGGGGATCCTTCGCTTGCTCTCCTCTGGGCCTGGAGCAGGTTCCTTGGTTTAGTCCCCTGACTTTGTTTTTGGGTTCTTTAGTTCTTGCTGTTTCTAGTTTGCTTTGTACTCTCTTTTTTCTTTCTATATATATATATATATATATATATATATATATATATATATATATATATATATATATATATATATATATAGATAGATAGATAGATCATTTTAACTTACTCAAAATTGTTATTGTAAACTTTCTCTTTTGCTGCAATCATAAGATCCAAACCGTTCATTTGACATATAATATTGTGTATGTCAGTCCAAAAATCAAGTTGAGCAGGTGATCTTCACCATCTAATGGAGAAATCTTTTGCATATTATTAGTCGACCCTTGCCTAAACCTTTTGACCATCCACTTGCAGGTGCTTGATCAGGTGGCCATGCTTGTCCAATCGACATGATCTATGGACCATTATTCATCATCATGATTGACTCCCATGTGATCCCTTCAAATCATATTAGCATGGGTGTAACTTCAGTAGAATAGACAACACAGGGACTATTAATGGATCTTGAGCTTTAGCACATAATATTCACTCCTCTGTTTTCCATTACGGTTGTAATAGAAGCAAAGAACATGTTTGTCCATTAGAAAACCACATTTGATGCCATGATCGGCACTACATTTCCCTCATTGAAGAATGCCAATATCACAGATGTCGCCACACATTACTGAGTCTATGGAATAAAATACGGTTTTCCGATATGTATCGTCCAGCTCCAAAACCAGTATGTCTCGTCCAGTATGCACTTGTTCCGGACGATACATTGGTATGTATCGTAGGATGCATTACCAATATACATGTAATGCATCGGTAAGATACATTCAAAGTACCTTACCGGGGACCTCCGAAACCAATACGTATTGTCCGGTATGTAACGGTTTCGGACGAGATTTTGAACCATGACCTAGTCCACATGGCTTTCAAAGAGTGTCAAATACATTAATGATTGATGTTAAGATCAGGTGGTCATTGTCCTTCTCTTGACCTTATTTTAAGAAAAGCAATGAAATAGCAAACAAAATTTTATGTGTACCCTATGCACATATAACTATTTTACAGGCATTTACTTAGACAAATATTCATTTACTAGGGTAATTTAAATACATTGATTTGAGATAGGAGTTTATCTATTACTAGGATCAGAAATTTAATTAGGAGCTTATATAGAGAGGAAAGGATTGAGTGAAACTAATAAATGATAGAGAGGAAGAGGTTTAAATAAGGGAAAATTAGAAGAACAACCTTAAAAAACAAATGTTTTACCAAAAAATTCCCAAACTTTAATGTTTTAAAAAAACAATGCTTTCACGGTTTTTTGAAGTTCTGAGACCCGTGAGATCTCAAATCCTTATTAAAAAAAACAATGCTTTCACGGTTCTCAGAACTTCAAAAAGCCGTGAAAGCATTGTTTTTTTAAAACGTTTAAGTTCAGGAATTTTTTGCTAAAACGTTTGTTTTTTAAGGTTGTTTTTCTAAATTGCCCTTTAAATAATAGACTTGAAAATCTCAACTCGAAATTTAAAGCTACAAATTAGGGCGGGGAAAGAAATAGAGAGAGTCAATATTATAGAGTGTTTTAAAGACAGGAAAAGTAGGTTTTCAAACCTAACCAGATAACAAGGGCGGGAGGATTCCCTAACATTACTACTCACTTCTACTGCAATTCAAACGAATTGGTTATAAAACACTCACAACAGGTTTTTTTAGGCTGCCCTTATTTCTTTTGGAAGTCAAAAAATTAATAAGTGTGAGGGTTGAAGCTTGAACCTTTGAATTGGGATATGATATTATGAATGATTGAACACATGTATTTCACATGCTCAAACGCATTTGGAATGATTGACAACAATGAAATCTTGAGGTTGCAAATTCAATCTCCCCTTACCCATAAAAAATAAAAAAATAATAAATAGTAAATAATAAAAAAACACCTTTGCAGCAACTTTTAAAAATTATAGTCAGCAGGATTAAAAAAAGTACAAATTTGTGGTTCATATGCCCATAACATCATTTCCATGGTCGCATAATGTGAGCAAGACAATTTTATCACTTGATTTCTGGTTTTGATCATGTCATTTTATATTACAGTTTTATTTGTTGCACATTCTAGATGTCAATTGCATGTCCATAAACATCTACACTACTCGGGGCTTTCTTCACCAACCCAATGCTAGTTTCAATAAAGCACAAAAATTGCACACAATTGTTAATTCAGAGCTACAAATGATGAAGTAAGCCATAGCTACCAAATTCACACTAATATGACCCAATTCAAATGAGTTTTTGAGCAAATTTCTGCAAATTCAGGTTATTTCCTCCTGATACCAAACGGTAAATCAAGTAACTATGTCCTAATCATCATATCTAACGTACAGAAAGTCATAACTAGCAAATTTAAACTAAGAAAATCGCGAACTACAGCCCAATTCAAATGAATTTATAAGAAAATTCCTGCAAATTTGGGCTATTTTTTCCCATATTTGAACTGTAAATCAGTTAACTTTGCCCTAAACCATCACATCTAACAAACAAAAACGCATAGCTCAGTTGAATTTATAAAAAAATTACTGCAAATTCAGGCTATTTTTCTCTCAATAAACCCAACTATGAATATCAAAAAACCGTTCTTTCATCGATTTAACCAGAACAAAAAAACGGGTCTCTCTCTTTTCCGAAATTTATTAATGGAATCTTTTTTTGTTCTCCTTTTTTCTAATGGGTAAAGCTGAAATTGAACCTGAGACCTCCCAATCGAGCTGCAGGCTCAACCCCCCCGCCCCCCCCCCCGTCTCTCTCTCACTCTCTCTCTATAATTACCATTACTGGAATCTCTTTTATCAATTTTTTTATTGGTCTCATTAATGGAATCTCATAAATCATCCACAAAAAAATAACAAGAAAGGGAAAAAAGCAGATCAAAGAAATGGAATTGTAGTACCTCAGAAGAAGAAGAAGAAAATGAGCCATAAGAAGATCTGGTAAGAAGATTGCCGTCGAGAGCAGCAGAGAAGGCCATTTTATTTGGAATTTGGAGATCGATTGGCCCTCATAAATTATCGAAAAACGATAATTTATGAGAGAGAAAGTAGGAGAGATTTAGAGAGACGAGGCATCACCATAGTGCCTTCCTTGTATGATGAGCAAAGGACAGAAGCAGTGCTTGGAGGGAATTGGTGAAGCTTTTTTTGTATTCGTGGTCCAGGCTAACGTGCACCTTGGCGTACGGGCAAAAACAGAGGCTAACGTGCGCCTACCCTTATCTATATATGGGGGACTTCAGAAGTTCAGATAGTGACAATACAACGGCAACTTTATTTTTATTGCTGGTTTAAACGGTTATTTGGCTTAGAATTCCGTGATTGAATCGTTTCACGGATTTCAAGATTGAATATATTTCTTGCCATGGAAGGCATATGAGATTTGGACTATATGACGACCGTAGATCTCATGCCCTTGATGTCTGGACAATATTTGGTGCCTTTATTTTTTCATCATGTGTTGTATGTGCTTAAGGGTGCTTTATATTATGGAGATCTTTTTTCATCCTAATCTACGAGATAATAGATCTTCATATCACATACTTATTATTAGATGGTCAGATTTTTATTTCACATAGCACAAATCTCAAAACTTAGTATGATCCTGATATACATTAAATATGATTTTTGGATCACGTTTAGGGATCTCTGCTGCATGAAATCAAAATTTGACCGCCTGATATCAGGACTATGAATGAAAGATTTATTGTGTTAAAGACTAGGACGAAAAAACATCTCCATATTCTAATTCAGAGTAATCAATAGTGAAAGGTACCTTATATATTTATTTGGCTACGCATTTGGTGGACTCTCTTTGGTAGAGAATGAGGTTCACACCTATGACTCCACGTGGCATGCATATTGGATCAAACCGGATCAAACCAAGTAAACCACCAAGGAGCCCATCAATCGCACGTCTCAGCCGAAAAAATCACGCCTATTAGTTCTTTAATTTCAGCGGTAAAATCATGAACAGTTGTTTATTTTTAATTGTATAGATCGAATGATTTAAATCCTCCAATAAATATAATTTTTGAGTTTACTTTAATTCAATTTATGAACGATCTTCTTGATAACTTGGATTGATGGAAGCATTTGTCACGCGATCCATGAGTAGATGTTCATGGAATAATTTGTGTAAAAGTTGTAATGTACATTTATTTTGTAGGGCATTGATTGGGAACTCATAATGGTGTAATTAATTGATGAGATCTACTCTAGTGATTGGGGTTGAACTGATTGTAGCATGACCGTGACTATAAAAGTTACGATACGGCTATTCTCACTCATTTAATAGTAAGCACCACACAGTTTTTTCACACACGAAAGCCATGGAATGATTTCACTCAGAAGATGGAGATTGGTTTTTGGTCTAATCTTTTTCACGATAAATTTTGATATTATGGCGCACTTATCAGAAGGTCAGATGTCAATTCCACATGGCACATGTCCTGAAAAGTAAAGGTCTACTCTTTTCCCCATGATCGAAGTCACTTTTGGAGATGTATACTATGTGGAACCAATATCTGACCGTATGATAGGGGCGCCATGATTTTAAGATCTATCGTGAGGAAGATTAGAATAAAAAAACAACTTCCATCGTCTGATTCCAACCAACCAATGATTTTCGTAGGTGAAAATTTGTGTGATACTTACCATTAAATGGGTTTCCATCTCTATGTTTGTAGGATAGGATTTTGCCTAGTTAGAATTCAGCTGAGCATAGCTGCCAAATTCTCTCTAACTATTGTAAGATAGACAAGTTAGATATAAATTTGTTGCCGATGAGCTAAATGGCATGCCCTATGAGCTGCGCATGTGCTGTGATTACTTGACATAAAGGGCATGAAAATCAGGGCACTTTATAAAATCTACATGGATGCACTTTTGGAACTACGTCAGCTCATTGTTCACAATCAGCACACGCAGATAAAGTAGGGAGCCATTACTTGCACACACAAGCTTGCCCTTGCACACAAGCTAAAAGAAAGACTTGAACATATACATACAGAACACTGTCATACTTGCAGGCACAAACTTGGCCCTTGCACGCATATTAAAATAAAGACTTAGACATGTTCCACACGGGAACACCATCCAAGTTGAAAGCTATGATCATTCTTAATTGCATAAAACATGATCAGTCAAGGGCCAACATCTAATTTAACAAATGACTGCATTAGATGATATGATACAAATCGTGTTCCATGATAACCTTTTCCACCCAAAATTTAAATTATAGCCTTTCAATCAAACGGCTTATCGTGTGATTGGGCCAATTTTTCTTATGCAAATGATGGATCCCCTTCCACCAATAAGGGGCTCATTTAAAGTTGGGTGACTTTTTAAGCTAAAGTTATATATAATATATATACACTAGTAAAAGTGTATATGCCTTGCACATGTTTTATAAAGATATTGAAAAAAATTAAATTTATTATTTTTTAATAATAATTAAACTCATTGAAATTGGTGTATATTTTGATGAATAGATATATAAAACTTAGTGATTGTTTAATCCAAGGATTTATTAATTGATTCATATCAACAAATCGGTTGGGTTTGAGGCCATTATTCAAATACTTTTTTTATTTTAAAATTTAAAATTTATTTATTATTTTAAAATAATAATAAATTTGCCCAAAGTGCAATTTTAGTATTATATCCAACTTAGATCAGATACATATAGGCCAATATGACCCAATATGGACCGATGTTTCCCCACTTTAACTCAATGTTTGACCAATATATGCTATCAGTGATGTATATTATATTGAAAAGGCCCTAACCTGATACATATAAGCCAATATGTTTCAGATATGACTGATATTTAAACTATCCGTATAATCAATCAAATATTTATGTAGTGTTGTCAATGGGTCGGTCGACTCCATAATTGACCAGTTTAATGGCAGTAGAAATTTTGGTCTGAAGCCTAATCTACTTATGCTCATTTAAATAAAGATGTCTAAATAAAATAATATAATGTTGTAAACAATAGAAAATGAATAAAAAAAATAAAATCTCAATTCGGCTATATTGTGCTACTCGTACAAACTCACATCATCTAAATGGTCACATATCGTTCATACTAAAATCACCCTAAATATATAACTAATATACTATTCAATTCAAGCACTTAATTTATTATCAACCTTGCATTAAATATAAATAATGACATGCGTTTAAGTACTCAGATCTAATAGTTTGAATTTCCTTATATGTGTACTTTAATATGATTCGATCTTATTTGTGATGACTGATATTAAAATTCATTAATGGGATGATTCACATATGCTTATAAGCATAATTCATTAACTGATTTGACTATTAGATTGATCACAAATGAAGATACAGTAGTATCAAGTACCAACCCAAGCTCCAATGTTCCGAATGCTTGCATTTATATCTAAATGATTGCCATATAGAATCACCATGTGGCCCAAATGATTTGACACCCAAGATTAAAATCTATGGGGCAAAAGTTGAGTTGAAATACAATCTCGGTATGTTGGATTTATATGGTAGCCACTAATTTTAGATGGCATTTGCCCACTTTTGACTAAGTTGATAGAAATCATTTTTGTGTTGGGTTTTGTGACCCACACACTAACCTTTTGTCCTTTACTTATTAAAACTTAAATTGGTAAGACTTTCTATACTTGGCACAATAGGAATCACCATGCAATTTTGGTGGAATTCCTTACTAATCTTATAGGGTTGTGGTAATCCTTTTATCAAAGTGACACATCCTCTAAATTTAGTTTCATTGATGGGCTAGAAAATAAATCAATATCTATATAAGTAGGACAACGTCTCCTCTTTGTCTATTCTCAATGCTATTCCCATTAATAGGGATAGTAAGGAAGAGAGGTGATTTGTCCTAGGAGGTTTGGTTTTGTGCGGAAGGATTGCCGATCAAGTTCGCCTTCACGATCTTCTGAAATAAGTATGATTTGTCTTATTAGATAATTGTTGTATTTAATATGTTAATCAAATGATTTATGCCTAGATCATTGTTATTGCTTTAAGTTCATAAGATGCTACTCTTATGAACTTAAATGGAAACCAAGCAGGCCCTACCCGTTGGATCTGAAACCAAACAAGCCCTTCTCACGCGTCACCATCATGGTCGATGGTCGTGTTGGATATGATAAGCTATTCTCAGAACACCCGAGGCATAGGCGGTGCCATGCGTGCCACTTGAGCGTGGACGGCTAGCTATCCAACGGGTAGCATGGCCAAGGTCCATTTAGAAATATCTAAGATTTGGGAGGGGAGGAGCCTCTTCTACAACCTATTTATAGAGAAAAGAAAAAAATTTGGGTCAACGATCCGGCACCGTCTAGTGTTTTCCGGCCACCAGACTGGCATCGGTTGACGTCCGGCACCGGATATGAGCGGACGACACACCGGACCGTCGGCGTCGGTGACCTGAGAAGGGAGGATATTATGCCGCAAGGGCTGTGTTTTGTTGCAGCAGCTGTTAACACATATAAAAAAAAGTAAGCCAGTTGGCCGTGGACACCTTCCGGATGGGGTATGCCGATCGACATATGGTGCGGTGACGACGGCAACTGTGGACCCGTCGGCACCAATGACCTAAGAGGAGAGGTGAATAGGCCCCACCGGGTCAGCCCGATCCTAACCAGCCTTGGTCCTGGCTTAGGGACCCAGCTCGTCTGACGCGGTCCACTTAGGACCATTGCCCGTCTGAGACCCGGCCCACCTGAACCAGTCTCCAATTGGGCCCATGACCTGTCTCATTTAGATCCATGACCCGACCCATATTCTGGCCCATGACTCAGCCTAACTGGTTCGGTCCATGACTCGGCCCATGTGGTTCGGCCCATGACTCGGCCCACCTGATTCGGCCCATGACTCGGCCCACCTCATTTCGGCCCATGACCCGAACCACTTCGGCCCATGACCCGATCATAACCTGGCCCACCTGGTTGGGCCCACTTGGTCCACTTCATTACCCGACTTTATTCTCATTCAAATTTTATTTGCATCCACTTTTCTGAACTGCTTCAGCCTAATCCAAATAAAATATTTAAACTCAGAACTCGTTTCTACAATCAGACTAAACCCTTTTCCGCCTCAAACTTTAAAACGCGATATCTTGAGATATACAACTCTGATTCGCGCATGTGACCTATAGTTTTTAGCCTACTCGACGAGATCTACACTTTGGAATGATTTATGAGACATTTTGACATTGTTTCAGACTTGAAAATGCCAGTTAAAAGTTAATAAATTTATTTTATTTTCTAAATAAATTATTGAACCTTTTTTATTATTCTGTACTGATACTCTTACACTATCATGTTATTGTTCATAGTTACCTCATGTGCATCTTCCTTTTTATGACTCTAATGCATTTAATGTTGTTCTCTATTAATATTAAATCAGTTGATTTAATTCATTGAATCTAATTTCCCTAAAAATTGGTATGCGGAACACCTTTAGAGTATGAAACCTTGAACTAATGACATGATAGAATGTCTTGAGATAGGTCTTTCCTATAAAGGGGTTTAGGAAGACCGGTAAAGCAGTCGTTCAGGGAGACGTTGCCAAAGTTGATGTGTAGTCTGCCCAAAGGTGATCGATCTATAGAGGTTACATTATCTTTGAATTCAGAAACATTTGTCTCATTAAGATTGTCAGAGCATTCACTTCCGTGAGCTACTACTTCTGGTCAAAGCTGATTTAGAAAACTCACGAAAGGGGAATGAATAGAATAGTTATGCGTGTTTAGGTGAGAGAAGAGCGACACTTCTTGCCTAAGCTGATGACTAGCTTGGATCAAACTAAAACACAGATGACTAGGTCTATACGTGTCTACGGACACGAACTAGAGAGACATGTAATAGGTCAAAGCTTCTGCCCTAAGGTGATGTTGAAACAATGAGTCATGTCTGTTCCTCAGAGTGGATGGTTTTGCACATGATTAATACACTATAATTGATTCAACCTTGACCCCAGGTATGAACTCAAAATATGTAAAGTTCTGCTGACAATGATATCTGTCATTATAGCTATGGACGGATCATTGTTGCAATAACAGATGATGAGCATTGAAAAACTCACTAGTACCAATTATTCCACTTGACGAATGGGTCTGGATTTGACCCTTGGTCACCTAGATCATGATTTTGTTCTCTCGGATAACAGACCTGCGACCCCTACCGATAACTCTTCAGAGTTTGAAAAAGCTCTGCATGCTAAGTGGGAGAAGGCAAATCATATGTCTATCATGATTATTTGCGCTTCTATGAGTGAGGTCATCCGTTGTGGTATTAAGACCACTGAGACAGCAAGTGAGTTGTTGAAAAATATCAAGAATCAGTTTGTTAGGTCTACTAAATCTCTGTAATATGGTTATCTTGTGGAGTTTGTTAACATGCGCTATGATGGTATGGGTTCTGTAAGGGAGTTTATTCTTAAGATGTCTATGTTGACGATGAAGCTCAAGGAGCAAGGTATTCCTATTAAGGAAGCTGTCATAGTATATTTGGTTGTTGCATTCATTCCGAGTCAGTTTGATACCTTTAAGGTAAATTATAATGCCCATAAGGAAAAATGGGACTTGAAACAATTGATCTCAATGTGTGTAACAGAAGAAGAATGGTTGCGGGGCAACAAGTTCGAGTCTGCTTATTTTGCCTATAACCCTTCTCATATCTCTGCTTATAAGAAAAAGTTCAAGAAGAAGGGTCACAAGCAGAACTACCACAATAATAAGAGCATAAAAGAAGATTCCAAACTGCATGTTGCAAAGATTGACGATAATGATGGTTATCATTTCTGGAAGAAGAAAGGTTATATCAAGAAATATTGCTACTTATAAAAAAATATTATGAAAAAGGAGCAAGGAGAGGCTAATCAGCAGAAGCAGTACGAGGAGCCCCAGGTTGAGTGAAAAGCTATTCTTTGGCAATGAGGAGAATTTATGAACAAATTCTATTTATTGAAGATTTTTATTCTGTATCTTAGATGAAGTTTTTATTGCTAATATAAAGACTTATTAGAGTTGTTTATAGTTTTTGTGACAGCCCGAATTTCGGCATCTCGAAATCCATGCCATCAGCACGACCTTCAAGGCCGTGCCCTGGGTCCTTTACAACACAATGATATATGCAAGCCAAAACTGAAATTGAAGCACACTTAGCTACCCTAAATCGAAATCTCAAAATAATATATTTGGTCTCGCAAGGCTGTCCTTGTCCCATGCCAATTCATGGACATAAGGACATACCCAAATTTTAAAAGATAATTATTCACCCTAGATGTTTAATCAAGAGACAGAAATTAAAGCATTCGAAATAAAGAGGCTCAATATACCAAGCCATACATAATACTCTCTTAACTCACTCTCAAAGTATGCAGCGGGTTTCCTAGAAGAATTCCTCGGGAGGAGGTTCCGACTCTTCTGTGGCCACGGACACCGAGGCCCTTGGATTAACTTCTCCCGAAGTCCCTGCCGCCGCTAGTCCTTGACCTGTGACGTATAGTCTAAGGGGTGAGCTACATCCTAGCTCCGTAGGGAAAACAAAAGAACATATAGATCATCCTTCACACATATGTCAGTAACTTAATAAACATAAATTTTCAAGAAAACATTTATGTACAACAATTTGGATAACAGGAATAGCTCAATGGTTCCAATCACTACTTATCATGGCTTTGTTTAATCTCTTTATAAGTTTATTTGTGAACTTGGCCTAATCACTTAAATCTTAACTTAATTAATCCTCGAGCAATATAGCATCGAGCCCCGATGGAATACCCGCCATCGTCGTCTAACTAGACAGTTGTTATGTGTATTCCCTGGGAATACTGCCCGAGCCCCTTCCCCATAGGCGGCGGGGTCTATTCTCAATCTACATCCCTGGGATGTTATAATTGTACGGATTGGTCAGGCGTCACGGATATCCCGCCGAGTCGTGGATATCCGCCACGCTGGGTATTCTAATCAACCTTAAATAACAAAAGTATCAATGTGCTTTACATATAGTTATTCACCGTGATTGTGCTAAATATATTACATTAGGCCTTATCACGTTATCTTTGTTTCTCTGTTTGTTTTCTTACGCATCCCTGGGATGCCCCATGCTTCTATTTCATCTTTCTTTGATTTAACCACATTATCTTTCGTCCCCAGGGACCTGGGATTTTCCACATTGGAACACACACACACCTTATCATGAGGATGTATGAATTATACACTATTTAAATGGACTATACTACACATATGAGTTCACAGAATAATGCACATGTTTCGAGAATATTCCCTACCTCGACGAATCTCAAAGCACGCTTGTCCTTAGAGGGTTATAATGCATCAACCTACATTTAAAAAGAATTTTACTTTAGGATGATCTAAGGTCTTTGGGGTGTAAGACACCCGAGTTTCTTATATTAGAAAACCAATATCTGAGTGATCACCAGACCTCGCTCGCGCGGTCAGTTATACTCGCCCGAGCGGTCACTTGACCTCGCTCGAGCGGTCTCTTGACCTCGCTCGAGCGGTCTCTTGACCTCGCTCGAGCGGTCTCTAGACTTCGCTCGAGCGGTTAAATCGAGGTCGCTCGAGCGGTTAATCGAGCTTTTGCAATATGACCGTGGACCCTCGCTCGAGCGAGCTCCCCTTTAGTTTCAGGGACCGCTCGAGCGAGCCCAGAGTCATGTTTATAACTGTTTATCCTTCCTTAAACCTTAATCTTATACAAAACAACATTTAGCCAACATCCTTCCTAATATTCAAAAACATTCCTAGGCATCTATGATGTCCTCGGCGAAGAAACCGCACCGGTCCTATTTATGATTTGAATATCTACTCGGCTATCCGGCCTCCCTGGTTCTTTCTCCCATCATTTCCTCTGATCTCTTCTTTCGACCTAAGTCTCAATGAACCCCAGTTCTCCACTAGGCTCTTTTCTTCTTTCTCTCTTTATTCTCCTTCTCTCTATTTAGGTTAGAATAGAGTTACGTAAAGGTTCTTCTCTATCTCTTTCACTTTTATATCTAAAATTTTTGGGATAATACTAGTGTGTTTCCCACGTACACACTTAACGTATGTGGGTCGTTTTTGGTCTCCTTGTGAAACACATACACCTATGTGTAAGTATGTGCCGTGCACAGATCTCAAAAATCTGGGTTGTGACAATCACCCCAACTTATAAGATTTTCGCCCTCGAAAATCGATATTCTTTTCTTAACTAGGTACCACTTTTGTCATCCGACTCGCATAACAAATCAGAAATTTAACTATTTTGCCCCATTTTGCAGCAACCAGTGTTGGTCATGCCCACCATTTCCATACGACAAAAACAAAAATAATTAACCAAGATATTATCGATATTACATTCCACACATATTTATCATCTACCCATATCAAAGTTTAACATCCATATCCAAGTTTTCAAAATATTACATGCAAAGTTTCAAATATTCACTATCATCTAATCCTCCTCCTCTTCATAGTCGTCGTCGTCGTCATCGCCATCGTCCACCGTGACGGCTGCGGTACCCACTGTGGTGCTCCTCGTAGCCGGGCCGGAGCTAGATGCTCCAAAAATAGCGTCCCTCATGGCACCTATGCGCTGCGTGTAGGTCTGCGGGTACGCCTGGCCCATGAGGTCGATAAGTAGTGCCTCCTGGAACCTCTGATGCAACCTGATCTCCCTCCCTTGCTGAAGGATCTCCCGCATCATGCCCGTGTCAGTAGTGGGTATGGGCTGCGGTATTGAGGTAGAGGAAGTAGTCGGTCCTGCCGGTGCTTGATGGGTGGCTGATCGGGAGACCTGTCGGTCTCTCTTTTTGTCGACGCTGGTTTGGAGGCTCTTAAGGTTTCGGCTCCAATCTTGGGCGAGGTATGGGACGACGTTGTCGGTGAGGAACAACTCGTCCTCCCGAATCCTAAATCCTCCCTTCCCATTTCGCGAATCCAAGAGTCGGGAAATCAACCGAGCATAAGGTAATCGGTTGATCGGTGGAGGGACAGCACCCCTTACATTTCTTCTGTAGGCATGTGCCATGCCTTTCATGATGAGCATAGGTGCGTTGATCCACCTATTGTGAAATGCGGTGTGTAGTGCTCGCAAAAACGCATCTCGGCGTTCTTGGTCATGGCCGGTTGGGTGCAAATTCTTTTTGAAGATAATATCTAAAAGCGGTAATTGTGATCGGGTGATGGATTGTCCGAGGCGGACTGCCGCCCGATGATGTCGGAGATTATCGTTGGGAAATCGTTCTAAAAAGGTGGTAGGATGAGTGGGTTATGGGCGTGGGCGTGGGGACATTTCATGATTGCGAAATGTCAAGACATTCGAAAATTAACTCATTACCATCGATGGTAACAGTATGGCATCCTCGACGCTCAACTTTAGGGTGCGGTAAAACAGGTCTCACTAGCCTCGGGTAGTATCGATCCCCGAATGGCGAAGGTGGTCTTGAGTGATTGTTGGTGATGAAGTCCGATGTCCACCGGGTGGACGCCTGGGATCTCAAACAAGAGGGGTGTATTTCCCACTTCGCTTCAAAATTTTGATCCCCACCAATCATCCAAAGGTGATTGGAGTAGAGGTGGGTTTGATGATTGTTGAGAGGTTTGTGGCGCTTGTTGTTGCATGGTGACAGTCGCCATCCGCTTTTTGGTTGGGGGTTCGGGCTTGAGGCCATTTAGTATAATAATGCTAAAAATGAAGGAAAAACTTTAGGAATAGGTAGAGTTTACCTAGGAGAATCGTCTTAACTGATCGGATTGCTCAAATCCGTTTGAAATCGGAAGGAAAATGTTTGAAATCGGCTGCCCTAACCCTTCCCCCGATCGTCTCTCTCTTTTCTCTTGCTTGAAGATGAACAGACGCTCTGGCCTGTCATATTTATAGTTCCGCCTCGCTCGAGCGGTCATTAGTCCTCGCTCGAGCGAGAACAGAATCGTAATGTCATATACTGTTACCTCGCTCGAGCGGTTATAAAGCATCGCTCGAGCGGTCAAAATACCTCGCTCGAGCGAGGATTTGTTATCGCTCGAGCGAGAGGAAGTATGATTTTATGTAGTTCGCTCGAGCGGTCATAAGTGGTCGCTCGAGCAAGACCAGAAACATTTCTCTGGTACCTTCTTGCTCGTTTAGTTTCAATATATCACTAGTTTCATCAATTTAGAGTTCAACGAAAAAATTTCTCAAACATTGTTTGAAATCAACATATCAAAAGAAAACATACATAGCCTTCATAGTACCCGAAATTACATATTCTCAAACGAATGAAACATTCAGTTGGCAAGTTCGAACAATTTAGGATATTGTTCTTTAACATCCGCCTCACGTTCCCATGTTGCCTCTTCGGCCGGATGGTTCTTCCATCGGATAAGCACTAAGGGAATCACTTTTGTTCGCAACACCTGTTCCTTTTGATCTAAAATTTCTACGGGTTCTTCAATCATCGTCATATCTTCATGCATTTCAATGATTGGTCCAAAGACGTGATCAGGGTCATTGAGATATTTTCTAAGCATAGACACGTGGAACACGTTGTGTACCTGATCAAACAATGGTGGCAAACCAATGCGGTAGGCTACTTCTCCCACTCGACCCAAAACTTCAAACGGTCCAAGATAGCGGGGACTTAGTTTCCCTCTCTTCCCAAATCTCATCACTCCCTTCATCGGTGATACTTTCACGAACACATGTTCACCCACTTTAAAGTCTACACTAGTCCGCTTGATGTCAGCATAACTTTTACATGCCTGAGCCGCTTTTAGTCTTTTCCTGATCATGCGGACAATGGCAGCGTTGTCTTCAAGTAGCTCGGGTCCCAAAACGAATTTCTCCCCAGTTTCCTCCCAATTGATTGGCGACTTACATCGTCTTCCGTACAAGGCTTCATACGGTGTCATCCCAATGCTCGTCTGAAAACTATTATTATAAGCGAACTCAATCAATGGTAGATGTTGATCCCATGATCCTTGCAATTCTAACATACATGCCCTAAGCATGTCTTCAATGACTTGGTTGACCCTCTCAGTCTGTCCGTCTGTTTGTGGGTGAAACGTCAGATGAAATCCAACTTAGTTCCCATTCCTTCTTGGAATTTCCTCCAAAACTTTGATGTATATAATGGGTCTTCAAACAATGCTAATTGAATCCCATGTAACGATCTCCTTCATGTAAAGTTCGCTAATCTTCCCATTGTACATCGTGTATGCGGCAAGAAATGTGCCGACTTAGTTAATCGATCAACCACTACCCAAATGGCGTATGCCTCCTTGCGCTCGTGGTAACCCGACTATGAAATCCATTGAGATAGATTCCATTTCCATTCCTATGGGTAAGGGCGTAATAGGCTCGCGGGTGTCTATGGTCGATTTTCACTTGTTGGCATCGCCAAACATCGTGACACATACTCGCCACATCTTGTTTCAAACCTCTCCACGAATTTTTTTGATCCTCGATACATCTTCGTGCTTCCCGGGTGGATCGCATAGCTTGACCTGTGGGATTCATCAAGAATCGTTCGCCGTAATTCGGCGTTGTTCGGAATGCAAAGCCGCCCTTTGAATGTTAAGGAACCGTCTTCCTTGATTGAAAACTCAGAGGTAGTACCTTCTATTATATTTTGATGTATCCTTGTTAGAATCGGGTCTTTCATTTGTAGTTCTCGTATGTGTTCAAATATCACTGGCTTCACTGATATGTTGGCTAAGAAGGCTCCTGTGGCTTGTGGTTGTATGTCTGCACCACACAACGCTAGATCCTCCAACAACTTCCATCGATGTATACCTGAAATTAGACTAGCTGAACTCTTCCGACTCGCTACCACTACGTTAGCTTTGCTCGGATGGTATGATAGAGAACAATCGTAATCTTTGAGGAATTCCATCCACCCACGGCCTCATATTCAGCCTTCATACGTAAAGCAGTATCCGAGGCTTTATGATCGAAAAATTTCAAATGTTTCTCCGATAGTAGTGTCGCCATATCTTTAATGCAAATATGACCGCTAGTTCCAGATCGTGTGTTGGGTAGTTCCTTTCGTGTTCTTTTCAACTGCTCGAGCCGTAAGCTATTACCTTTTATCTTGATTTAGTACACAACCCAACCTGCTATAATGAAGCATCACTATAAACTGCGAATCCTCCACTGCCTGATGGAATGGCTAACACTGGAGCTGAGGTGAGTCTCTTCTTGAGTTCTTGAAAACTCTTTTCACACGCCTCACTCCACTCAAATCTTGAGTCCTTTCTTGTAAGCCTTGTGAAGAGGTCCCGATATTTTTGAAAACCCTCACGAACGTCGATAATATCCGCCAAATTCGAGGAAACTTTGATGTCTCATCACGGTTTTTGGTTGTTCCCAGTTCACTCCTGCCTCGATCTTAGCGGGATCTACAGTGACACCATGCTTGGAGACGACATGTCCCAGAAAGCTAACCTTTTCTAGCCAAAACTCACATTTGCTGAGGCGTACAGCTGGTGTTCACGCAAGGTTCGTAGAGCGACACGTAAGTGTTCTTCATGCTCCGTTTTCGATTTTGAGTAGATTAGATGTCATCAACAAACACTACCACGCAGAGTCTAAGTGTGGTTTAAACACTCGATTCATCAAGTCCATACACGACGCTGGTGCATTCATCAACCCGAATGGCATCACTAAAAATTCATAGTGTCCATACCGTGTTCTAAAAGCCGTTTTCTGAATGTCCTCAGCCCTGACTCTTAACTGATGGTAACCCGATCTTAGGTCGATCTTGAAAATGTTTTGCACTCGCAATTGGTCGAATAAGTCATCTATTCTTGGCAACGGATATCGATTCTTCACCGTGACTTTGTTCAATTATGTAGTCGATGCACAACCGCATCGACCCATCTTTCTTTTTCACGAACAACACCGGTGCTCCCCATGGAGACACGCTTGGTCGTATGAATCCCTTTGTCCATGACCTCTTGCGCTTGTTCTTTCAATTCTTTCAACTCTGCGGGGCCATTCTATAAGGTGCTTTTGAGCAGGTGTTCCGTTCACGGTGCTAAGTCGATCGCAAATTCTACCTCCCTTTTCGAGGTAATCACAGCAATTCTTCCGGAAATACATCCGAAATTTCGCACCACGGCTATATGGAGATAATATTCTTTTCTTCTTTATCCTCCTTCAAAATGCCAAATAACCACTACACCCTTTCCCGATTAAACGTTACGCTTCTTCGCGAGATATGAGTGGTACCTGAGTCGACCTCTCCCCTTGAAATCGAAACGATCTTCTCGTGTTAGGACGGAAAACAACAACTTTATCCTTGCAGTCCACTGTTGCGCAATGTTGGGACAGCCAATCCATGCCAAGGATTACGTCGAATCCTTGCATGTCCAACCATATTAAATTTGCGTCTAATTCGTGGACCGCGTGATCCCGAATGCTTACTACTACCGATTTGCAGACTAACTCTGTGTCCACTAATTCTCCTGTTGGGATGGACACTGATAACACAAAGTCCAGCGTTTTCGGAATAATCTTCATCCTTTTTGCAAATCTAGGGGTGATGAAAGAGTGGGTAGACCCTGGGTCTATCAGCACTCGCGCGTCATGTGCTACGTAGCACCCTTTCTCATAAATCTGTAACGTACCTACAATGCATGCATATACGTACATAACATATACTTAATACAAAAAATTTTCACTCTTGAGTTTAATAACAGTTATATAGATATTTATCCTAATGGAAAATTCATTCATTATCTAGAGTTGTATTGCAAACGAAATTCTTTATTTTAAAGGAGACCTCACCTTGGATAACGTCGTGTACACTCCACCTTCTTGGGCGTATCACAGAGGCTCTCCCTCGAATAACAGGCTTTCGAGATTGAATAGGTTGTGGCATGGAAGTTGGAGCCGTCTTTTCTTTGACTGTCTCAGGGCAATCTCTAATCATGTGGCCTATCTTGCCACACTTGAAACAGCCTCGCATTCCCTGCCTACAGTCGGTTGTTTTGTGGGACTTGCCACATTTTGCACAAGTTTCTCTTGGAAATGAATTAGCAGCTCTCGGAAAAACTTGTGGAGTTGTAGCCCTGCTGGAAAAAGTAGGACCTTGATACCTCATCGATCTCCCTGATGCCAGCAACGGATAATTTTGATGAGTCGGTTGTTGTGCAGCTCTCCCATAACCTGACTGGAACGACTGTTTCTGATTTGGTGTTATAAACCTCGGTTTCTTATATCGATTCATAACCCCGTCTGCTTAGATCGATGCTTTCTCTGCCTTGAAGTTCCCTCTGACGGTATCGGTTATTATTTTCTTCCTCAACCACCAATGCCTTACTCATTACTTCTCCATAAGTTTTCAGCTGGAAGGGCGCAACCCCTCCTCGGATGTCCGACCTTAAGCCCTGTTGGAACCTCTTCGCTTTCATCACGTCTGAGATTACGTAGTCTGGGGCGAAGCGAGCCAGTCTCATGAATTCCACTCCATACTCTCTCACGGTCATTCTTCCCTGTGCTAGTTGTAAAAATTGGGTCTCCATCTGATTTCTCACAACTTCAGGAAAATATTGTTTATTAAATTCTTCTACAAATTCGTCCCAAGTCCACGGCACATGGAGTTTCTTGTGCTCTCGTCGCGACCGATTTCCACCAAGGTCCAGCTACTCCACCTAACATGTATCTTGTGACGCTCTCATCCTCCGTGCATGTCAAGACACTAAACACCTTCTCCATTTCTCCCAACCGGTTTGGCCATCGTGTATGCACGTCTGAAAGTTGGGAGGTCTCATTCTTCTGAACGCGGTGAATGTTGAAGCCCGAGGGTGTAAGTCCCTCGGAGGGGTAGGTGTTCGCTTGTGGTTCTGTGCTGTATGCTAAGGACGCTTGTTGTGCCATGGCAGTTGCCATGGTCTCCATTGTGTGTATCATTCTCTGGCGTTCTTCTCTTTCTTCATTTCTTTCTCTCACCCTATCTTGTTCCCTCTGATCTCGATCTTGCCTATCTAGATCTTGCCCCTCTGCTTGATTTTGGTTTCCTCCCTGGCCACTGCTCTCGGGAATCTCCCTGTTTCCCAACGGCACTCTGTTTGTAGGTGAGACGAACCCATCTCTACTGCGCAAATTCCTATCATGGCCACCCCTGGGTCGGCCTCTCCCTCTAGGAAACATAACGGTCTGCATGATAATTCATAATCTCGTTAGCAGAAGTCCCTATATTCTGATGATATGATAGTCAGAACTATGGAAAGAAATGCTTTGATACCAACTGTGACAGCCCAAATTTCGGCATCCCGAAATCCGTGCCATCAGCACGACCTTCAAGGCCGTGCCCTGGGTCCTTTACAACACAATGATATATGCAAGCCAAAACTGAAATTGAAGCACACTTAGCTACCCTAAATCGAAATCTCAAAATAATATATTTGGTCTCGCAAGGCTGTCCTTGTCCCATGCCAATTCATGGACATAAGGACATACCCAAATTTTAAAAGATAATTATTCACCCTAGATGTTTAATCAAGAGACAGAAATTAAAGCATTCGAAATAAAGAGGCTCAATATACCAAGCCATACATAATACTCTCTCAACTCACTCTCAAAGTATGCAGCGGGTTTCCTAGAAGAATTCCTCGAGGAGGGTTCCGGCTCTTGGATTAACTTCTCCCAAGTCCCCGCCGCTAGTCCTTGACACCGTGGACGATAGTCTAAGGGTGAGCTACATCCTAGTTCCGTAGGGAAAACAAAAGAACATATAGATCATCCTTCACACATATGTCAGTAACTTAATAAACATAAATTTTTAAGAAAACATTTATGTACAACAATTTGGATAACAGGAATAACTCAATGGTTCCAATCACTACTTATCATGGCTTTGTTTAATCTCTTTATAAGTTTGTTTGTGAACTTGGCCTAATCACTTAAATCTTAACTTAATTAATCCTCGAGCAATATAGCATCGAGCCCCGATGGAATACCCGCCATCGTCGTCTAACTAGACAGTTGTTATGTGTATTCCGTGGGAATACTGCCCGAGCCCCTTCCCCATAGGCGGCGGGGTCTATTCTCAATCTACATCCCTGGGATGTTATAATTGTACGGATTGGCGCGTCTGTGTCACTTGATATCCCGAGTCGGGCCGTGGGTATCCCGCCACGTTGATGGGGTATTCTAATCAACCTTAAATAACAAAAGTATCAATGTGCTTTACATATAGTTATTCACCGTGATTGTGCTAAATATATTACATTAGGCCTTATCACGTTATCTTTGTTTCTCTGTTTGTTTTCTTACGCATCCCTGGGATGCCCCATGCTTCTATTTCATCTTTCTTTGATTTAACCACATTATCTTTCGTCCCCTGGGGACCTCAGGATTTTCCACATTGGAACACACACACACACCCTTATCATGAGGATTTATGAAATATACACTATTTAAATGGACTATACTACACATATGAGTTCACAGAATAATGCACATGTTTCGAGAATATTCCCTACCTCGACGAATCTCAAAGCACGCTTGTCCTTAGAGGGTTATAATGCATCAACCTACATTTAAAAAGAATTTTACTTTAGGATGATCTAAGGTCTTTGGGGTGTAAGACACCCGAGTTTCTTATATTAGAAAACCAATATCTGAGTGATCACCAGACCTCGCTCGCGCGGTCAGTTATACTCGCCCGAGCGGTCACTTGACCTCGCTCGAGCGGTCTCTTGACCTCGCTCGAGCGGTCTCTTGACCTCGCTCGAGCGGTCTCTTGACCTCGCTCGAGCGGTCTCTAGACTTCGCTCGAGCGGTTAAATCGAGGTCGCTCGAGCGGTTAAATCGAGCTTTTGCAATATGACCGTGGACCCTCGCTCGAGCGAGCTCCCCTTTAGTTTCAGGGACCGCTCGAGCGAGCCCAGAGTCATGTTTATAACTGTTTATCCTTCCTTAAACCTTAATCTTATACAAAACAATATTTAGCCAACATCCTTCCTAATATTCAAAAACATTCCTAGGCATCTATGATGTCCTTAACGTACCTCTGACGAAGAAACCGCACCGGTCCTATTTATGATTTGAATATCTACTCGGCTATCCGGCCTCCCTGGTTCTTTCTCCCATCATTTCCTCTGATCTCTTCTTTCGACCTAAGTCTCAATGAACCCCAGTTCTCCACTAGGCTCTTTTCTTCTTTCTCTCTTTATTCTCCTTCTCTCTATTTAGGTTAGAATAGAGTTACGTAAAGGTTCTTCCCTATCTCTTTCACTTTTATATCTAAAATTTTTGGGATAATACTAGTGTGTTTCCTACGTACACACTTAACGTATGTGGGTCGTTTTTTGGTCTCCTTGTGAAACACATACACCTATGTGTAAGTATGTGCCGTGCACAGATCTCAAAAATCTGGGTTGTGACAGTTTTACTCCTCTAGGTGATAGTTTGACTATTACTTTGGATTTTATTAGTGTTAGATATGGTTCTCTAGTAAATAATTTATTTTAATTACAATCGTTGAGACTAGTTATATCAACTTTTTTGAAGATGAGACAATCAGTGGGAGTCAGGAATAAAGGACAACATCAAATTCGCTAATGATCAGAATATTTATTTAAATTGAGGTGACCAGATTGGGATACTAGAGTCTTTTGCATGTGGTCACTGTTTCAGTGGGAGTTATCTCACAAAGGGGCTTCAACCAAAAGATTTTACAGCGCACGTGATCCAGATGGGAGTGTTAGGAACACTCGAGTACATTGAATGAGTGGGAGTTCCTTCCACAATATTTTTCTATTCTATTTTATTGTGGACATTCCTTATTCCTTTTATTATCATTTGATGCATATTTTTTATTTGACTCTATGGTTATCACTATTATCATTATTAGCACTTGCAATGTTAGCCTGGGAGCATAAGTGTTTAAATAAGGAAGCTTGGGCCATCGTGATTAGGCACCATGGTCGTATAGTCTTTATCCTGATAGTTGGGTGATGATTTTCACATGGCGTATGCCGTAAAATATCAGAATAACATACTTTAGGGTATGAAGCTAGACGAATGCAGGTATGCACACAAGTGATTGCATTATAGTGTGCATATATTGGTGTCATAAAATAACAAGTAATACTCTTAGGTTCACTAATGAAAATAATTTTTGTGATCATGGAACTGCCTTATTGTCAAGTGTAAAGCATGGTACATTATAAGCATCCATGATCCATTAGTATAGTTGTTTCTTGAACTTGAGAGGATATTGTATTGTACCAAGTTTTTTAAAAGTCAATGATTTTATAAAATTATAAAGATGGTCATCCGTTTTTCAAAATGACCAATTCATGAAACTATTTAAAATAATATTTTTGGTAGTGTGTGGATCAAGTGAGAGATTGTTGCGTTTTTATGACCCACACACTAACCTTTTATCTTTTACTTGTTAAAACTTGAATTGGTAAGACTTTCTATACTTAGCACAATAGGAATCACCATGCAATCTTGGTAGAATTCCTTACTAATATTATAAGGTTGTAGTGATCCCTTTATAGAAGTGACACATCTTCTAGATTTAGTTTCCTTGATGGGTTAGGAAATAAATCAATGTCTATATAAGGTGGACAAAGTCCCCTCTTTGTCTATTCTCAATGTTATTCCCATCAATAGAGATAGAAAGGAAGAGAGGTGATTTGTCCTAAAAGGTTTGGTTTTGCACGGAAGGATTTCCGATCAAGTTCGCCTTCACGATCTTCTAGTCAAGTAAGTATGATTTGTCTTACTAGATAATTATTGTATTTAATATGTTGATCAAATGATTCATGCCTAGATTATTGTTATTGCTTTAAGATTTCTAACATTTTGTCCCAATGCTTAGTAACAATGTCTTCATTTGACACATGGGTTCTTTTGCCACTTCTAAGAATGTTTTCCGTATGGAATCTCCATTTTTGGTCTGATAAGTGAGAGTTATGTGAAAATTTGGGCCAAACAATGATCATCATTTTGATTCAAGGCTAACAATTGTTTTAACATGTGAGAACGTTGTGGCAGAGACCGAACTTTCAGTTTAAAAAATAATATCTTAGGCCCTGTTTGATAGCAATGAAACTCCAAAGAGGAAATGAAATCAATTTCTTAGTTGATTTCCTAAGAAATGATTTCCTCTAGAAATAGATTTTCCACTGTTTGATTAGTGTGTTTGAGAAATGAATTTCATTGGAAATTGATTTATCTTGTTTGATTAGTATCTTTGAAAATGAATTTTTAAATTTTGATAATTTATTATTAAAGTCAAATATTAACTAATAATTTTTTTAATAATATTCTATTCTGTTACAAATTAATATCATCGTAATCACTATTTATTACTAAGTTACATAAGTTAGAGTTTGAAAAGTCAAACTCAAATAAAAAGTCAAATTTTGACCAAACTTAAAATTTTGATAAAAAAAAAATATGTAAAGCTAAATAACAAAGTTGTAAATTCTAATATCTCCTATAAGTTTATACGTTGAAATGAAATTAAATTTCTATAAAAGTCAAACTTTGACTAAAAGAAAATTTTGCAATGTACCAACAAGTTATAAAAGTCCAATTTTAAATTAATATAACAATATTCATATATATCTTTAGGTTACACTAGTCAAAATTTAATCAAGTATTCACTTTTAATAAAAGTCAAACTTTGACTAAACGTAAAACTTTGATTAATAAAATTTTGTAAGACTAAAGTATAAAGTTATATAGTAAATGCTAGTATGTACTATATATTGAAACAAAATTAAATTTTTAAACTTGAAAGAAATTTTAATTTTTTTATAAAGTTAAACTTTGACTAAATTATTTAACTTTGACCAATAAAAAATTCAACAATCTACCGCCAACTTGTAAATTAACATAACAGCATCGTATCCATCGCTAGGTTACACTAGTAAAAACTTTGATTAAATATCAACTTTTTAAAAAGTCAAACTTTGATCAAATATAAAAAAAATAAAATAAAATTTGATAATGTACTAGAAAGTAATAAATTAAAAAAAAAATAATCTCATTGGAGATACAGAAGTTCAAAAAAATCAAATTGTGTTAAAAAGTCAAAATTTGACCAAATATCAAACTTTGACTGATTAAAATTTATATTACCAAAATATAAATAACAATAATAATCACAATAATAATCACTATCTACTATCAAGATACACTTCTCAACTTTTGACTAAAGTCAATATTTGAATGAAAATCAAATTTTGACTAAAAGTCAAACTTTGACCAATAAAAATGAGGCAATGTATCTTCAAATTATAAATGAAAATAATGATAGATATTTTTAATTATAATATTTCACTAATAAAATATTATAACATTTTATGAAAAATCAAACTTTGACCAAAAGTCAAACTTTGACCAAAGAAAAATTGTACTGATACGATATAAATTTATGTTGTAGTAGACTCTATCTATAAGCAGGTTTCAAGTTTGACTAAAAATAAAATTTGTGTAAAAATCAAAGTTTGACCAAAAGTCAAAGTTTGACTAAAGGTCAAACTATTGACTAATACAATTGAGAATCTAATATCAAATTATACATTAATACGACAGTATCCTTTTTTGTCATCAAATTATTAGAGTCTAAGTTTAATAAAAAATAAATTTTAAGTAAAAGTCAAAGTTTGACCTTAAGTCAACTTTTAACCTTTAAAAATTTTATAATATATTACTAACTTACAACTTATTATTATGTTTCAATAGTCAAAGTTTCATCAAAAGTCAAAACTTTATATAGCTTATAAATTCAATTAAAGTTTGATTAAAATTCAAACTTTGACCAAAGTCAAATATTAGGTGAAAAGAGTATGATCTAGATAATGTAGTGGTCATAGTGATCGTACTGGTATGATGGTTATAGAAATTGAAATTATTTTTTAATAGTCAATTTTTATTTTTTTTTGTTGCTTTTAAGTTTTTTACTAGAAACTTTAGATTTCTAATAACAAAACATTATTATTTTGTTAGTAGGATACTCAATTTCATCCACTTGAAGGGTTGAAATGATTTCGCCCTAAAATGATTTGGTTTATGGAAATTCAATTTCCATGCGGGACGACTTAATTTCATTTTCATTTCTTTAAATAGCTATCAAACAACAATAATTGGAAACTAAGCTTTATTTCCACAATGAAATTATATTTCCATGTTATCAAACAAGGCCTTTAGCTTTTTTACGATTGCACGATATCTCCAATTGGTAATTACACTTTTTAACTAAAGTTGGGACATCTATTACTTAAGCTTTTAAAGGTGTGAAACATGTGAAATCAATGTCTTATTAAAGGCAATTAGTGCGTTTTACGTGCAAAAGTCATGGTTGCAGAGGCAGAATCTTCATATGCAAATAATAATAGCTTCCGCCTTCATATAATTGCAATTGAAAGTTCAAATTTATATGATAAATTTTGTGATTATCTATAATTAGTAATTAAAATTAATATTTAAGGAAAGTTAGAATATCCTTAATTAAAGCTTTTAAGTATGTAGAATGATCTAATCGTATGATTGGTGAACCATGGTTCAGTGAAAGATTGGGGCCAAAAACAATCTCTATTGTATAATCTAAGGCATTAATGGTTTTTATGTACAAAAATCGTGATTAAAGAGTCCCGACCTTCAATTGCAAATAATAATACCCTTAGTTTTTTATACCAATTACAATTGTAGTAGCAGATTTTTATAGTAAATATCTATTTCAAATTGGTAATTATGGTATTTAAGGTAAGCTGGTAGGAGATTTATAAGAGCAAATGTGGTGTAGTCGTATAGGTATCGACATTTTGAGCTAAAAAGGGTATTTTTGGCATTAAAAAAGTGTGAAACAGAACTCATTCTTCTAACCCATGAAGGTAAAAATAAAAGATCGGAGATATTCAAGGATTTAGGAGAATAGAAATATTTAAGGAGTTACGATATCTTAAAGAAAATAATGACAAATGTAAAATGATTTAGGGAGGAGAAAATATAGGTGCTCAAGAGGTTTATTTGTAGCAAATTATAAGTTAGATTAATACTCTTGCTATATATATATATATATATATATATATATATATATATATATATATATATATATATATATATATGGAAATTTTTAGAAAAAACAGTGCTTTCACGGTGTTTTAAAGTTCTAAAATCCGTGAAAGATCGGTTTTTAGGTCAAGTCTTTTTTACTAGAAAGTTTGTTTTGAGGCATGTTTCTCTAATTATCCCTCTATATATATATATATATATATATATATATATATATATATATATATATATATATATATATATATATATGAGATATTTAGGAAAAATTTAGACATGGAAGTGGGTTTTATTTGTAGCAAGTTAGATTAAGACTCTTATTATACATGAGATATGAGATATTTAGGAGCAATTTAGCATGAACGTGTGGAAGCAAAATTTTATATATATATATATATATATATATATATATATATATACACCAAAACGTGAGAGCATATTCTGTGTGAGAAGGTATGTTGAGGGGACCATGATTTTAAATATAGGCCGATTCCTGTATTAATGTGGGGTCAAATAGTTTAAATATCGACCCTACCTCGAGTCATTGGCCGATATGTATTCGATATTATTTGGATAAAATATAAAAAATCACCCTTTGAGTAATTTTTATTTTATTTTATATATTTTTTAATATTTTAAAATAGAAAAAAATTCCCCTATTATTGGCTGGTTTGACCAATATATATCGGTATATGCAATACGTATTAGCCAGACCCAAGGATCAAATTTTGGTTTCGGGCATAACCGAAACCGAAAATGGACCGAAATTTTAGTCGAAAATCGATAATTGGACCGAAAGTTTGAGTCCCATATAAAATATGACCAAAATTTCGATTCAAATTATCAGTTTCGGTGAGGTCATTTTGGCCGAAATTTTGATCCTTGGTCAGACCAATTTGCTGATACATATCTGTCTTTAATCCTTAGATGGGACAAAGAGGCCAAGTGTGTGGATGAGAAAAGGCCAATGCAACCACTCTCTAAAAGAAGCTATAAATCTAGATTGGTTTGAAGTATACATCATCACCCACTTGGCAGATTTATCTGAGAACCTCATTGATTTAAATGCAACTTTGAGAGATCACGAGTTGGCTCTACACCACTCACCAAACAAAAGCAAATACTCCATTTTTAGATCTTATCCGGATTTAATATGGATACAAATCGGGTATATTGGCCAGTCCAAGGCTGATACTTATTAGATATATCGAATACTCTCACTCTTTTGAAAACATTACAAAAACACAAGACTCTTAATTAGCGACTGTCACAAGTATCGTTATTAAGAAGAAAAAAAAAAAAAGGACTATGAATTGATATGGTATAAATATCGGCCTGGTATAAGCCGATAGTTATACCCATATCTAATCGGAAGGTCATATATATTGTATCAGGTCTAAGTCTAACCTGATACATATTGGCTGATATGTGTCGGGTAAATAGCACCAATATTTACAACCATAATCGTAAGTATGAGAGTACTATAAGGGTATAGATGGGTCGAGTCAACCTAATGGGTCAAATGAGCCGACCCGCCATGGTTAAAGGTTGAAGGTTTTTTATCCAAATCCGACTTGACCGGACTCTCTCCGTTATATTTTTAACCTAGTTTGCCCGACTCGACCTCAGTATTTGCTAAAATGGTTAGATCTAATTTTGGTAGAGGGATTACAATAAACGCATCGGGTCGGATTCGGGTTGAAGGGCAGGTGGCAGGTTGTATCGCCTCTTCCCGGACTTCTCGATTTGTCTACACCCCTACAGAAAATTTCACATTTGGAGATGATATTAAATGGACGGGCATCTGCATGCCATCTTGATGTAGCGCACAAGGCACAAGTTTGGGAAGAGGCGATACAACTTTTATATATATATATATATATATATATATATATATATATATATAAAAGCTAGACTCGAACTTGTGACCTTTCAGTCTCAACCCTCCGATACATGAAGTGATATTTAGGCTGCATGTTATCTATGGCTGTGATTTGGATTTGGATCTCGTTTGGCTCTCTTTTTGTGTTTGGATTTGGGTTTGGTAAATCCACCCAAATTTAGAAATCCATGCCGGTATTGTAAAAAAGTGGATTTGTAAATAATACTTTCTACATATTATTTCAAAATCCAAATCTTATACCAACATATAAATTGGGTATGTTTAGTGAAAAAAAACTTCTACTTAGTGTTATTATAGATATGGTTCGACCTGATTCGATCTGTCTAAGCCAAGTATTTTTAAGCTTGATCGATCTAGGCAACCCGAATTAAATTGAACCGAACTAGTGGTAAATGGACCAGATTGAATGGGTACCAGACCGAATCAGACCCGACCCAACCTAAGCTTAAGTAATTACTGCAACGACTAGTTGCAATCGCCATTGGGCTGCAACGGCTAATTTTTGGCCGTTGCAACCTACCTTTGTATAGTGCACCTTAGGTGCAACTAGGAAATTGTTGGTTGTACCCATTCTTGATTTTTTTTTTCCTGAACCCAAACCAAAGAAAACCAAACCGAGCATCAAAAAAATCGGTTTGAGAATGGTTTATTTGTTGGAGGAATTCAGTGTACCGGAATTGAATTTTTCGGTGTTCGGTTTGGTTCGGTTTGCTTCAGTTTGGGTTCAGAAAAAAAAAAAATGCTACACCAAAAAATTAGGTTTCGGTTCGGGAACGGTTTATGTGTTGGAGGAATTCGGTGTACCGAAATCGAATTTTTCAGTGTTTGGTTCAATTTGCATTTAGAAATAACAAAAAATTGCTTGTTGCACCCATTTTCGATTTTTTTTTCCCCTAAACCCAAACATAACCGAATCGAATATCGAAAATTCGGTTTCGGCTCAAGAACGGTTTATGTGTTGGAGGAATTTGGTGTACCGAAACCGATATATTTCGGTTTGGTTTCGATTTGTGGTATACCGAACTGAAAACTGAAAAAATAGGATTCGATTCAATTCAGTACACCAAACTTGCATCCCTACTTATATAAAATATATGAAGGAAACCAATGAAATATAAATTCTTTTTATAAAAAAAATAGTTAAATGAAGTATCTAAATCACTGGATCAAATCTTAAGACAATGCTTAAACATCCAAATAAGAGATTTGCAAATCCAAATATTTCAAATTTTGAATTTGAAATGCTTGAATTTGAAATACTTGAATTTGAAATCCCCAAATCCATATCGACGTTCCCAAATGAAGATTTGTGCCATGTGAACAAGATTGATGGCATTAGATGGGGTGCGTGTTGTGCACTTGGCAAACATCATCTAATCGGAGACATTAGGACTGTTAACAGGTTGCCTCCCCCTAAAAATCAAGCCCGGCTCTTACTTAGGCGGGCTTTGATATGCTTAACCCAAGCCTGACATTAGGTAGGTCGGGGCAGGTTAATTTGAGCCAGGCTTTAGACTTTATTGTTTGCTTGTAAATTTTTTTTAAAATATTTATAAAAGAAATTGTAGTGATATAATTTCTTTTAGTAACGTAAAATTTTTAAACTAATGTTAAAAAAATTATTTATACCAAATAAAGTGCGTAAATATGAGAGCATGACTCATTGAGGCAAGTTCAGTAATAGAGATGTAAGTTAATAAATGAACTAAGTACTATTTACTAATTTTATAAAGTTCACACATATATATATATATATATATATATATATATAAAACTTCAAGGGGTTAAGTGAGTTGGTCAGATACCTACTTCCAAAAGTAGGAGACCTGAGTTCGAATCCCCTCTCCCATTTTAGGCCACCTTGGGGATTTATATCCTGTGACCGACATGTGCTGAATTTGGGGTGCACATGTGCCCTTGGGATTAGGCGGGTGCACTAAGAGGCCCGGATACCCAGGTTATCAAAAAAAAAAAGAAAAAAGAGCTACTATTAACAAAAAAATTGTCGCTAATAATTTTAATAATCTTTAATAGTTTTTTTGTTAATAGCGATAGTGTTTTGCTGCATAAAATTACCACTAATAGTCTTATTTTTTGTAGTGCACAAGTGTTCTCTAAGATCCTACGTAGAGCTTCATGTGGCACTCATAATAATATTTTGATGTCATATGGAGTATGAGTGCAATGTTTAGATCACTTGTGAAAAAATAAAATTGAAAACTCATCTTTACCATGTATTTCTTTAGAAATAAAATTTGGACCATTGAAAGTAGTCTAAGTTTGATTTGTGCTTAAAAAATATTTTTTAAATGTTTTTTTTAAAATGATCTAAACAACGCACTTGCACTTCATGTGACACCAAAAATGTGTTTTGAATGCCACGTGGTATAATTTGGAGGACAATCCTAAGAGATAATGAAAGTGGTAGGCCATCATTTTGATGTGACAAAGGATCAAATTTTCATTTTTCGTTTCAGTTTCGGTCCTGCCTGAAATCGAAATTTTGAGGGCTAGGCCGAAATTTCGGTGCCCCTTCTTTTTTTTAGATTCAAATTAATTATCAAACTTGCAAATTATATATCGGCCATAATTTCAAATTATCGGCAGATAATTTACAGGTTCGATAATTTGGGCGAAAATTTTAAAGTTTTCGTTTCGGGGCCAATCGAAACCAATGCGTTTCTGTTGAAATCTTCAAATTTCAACTGAAATTTTGATTCATGGATGTGACTTAATTAGCAAAAACATCATGCCCCTCAAGGGATAAAAACTTATTTTTCTTCTTTTTTTATAGGTAAGTTGGGATTAAACCTATGACGTCAATTATTGCAATATTATCCAATTTATTAATTTTTTAAAATTCTTTTTTCTTTTATATTATTTTTTGATAAGGGAGATTAAACTAAGACCTCAATGATTGCAATATGGACAATGTTATATAGAGGATAGATTTTTTGTAGACAAAGTGCAGGCGGATGATGGTGCCCAACACAATTAGCTGTGTTGAGGCTCAGGTCGGTACAGCTAGTTAGGTTGTGCCACGTCAGCTGCCCACTTTGTCCTCAACAAATTTTTCACTGCAATATTGTCACTACAAAAAAATAGATTATTAGCGGCAGTTTTTTGGAGCAAAAAACTGCCGCTATTAACAAAAAACTATTAAAGACTATTGGCGACAGTTTTTTTTAATAGCGGCAGTTTTTGGCTGTTGCTAATAGTCTTGTTTTTTGCAACCTTTCAGAAGTGGCAATATCAGGAATTGTGACTTCGACCTTTGAGTCGGGGCTCTCAATGGGTTGGGCCGAATTTTGACCTACACCTGATCCGAAAAAAGTGATATTTTCTATCAAGCAAACCTGACCCAGTATTCGGACTGGGCTAAACATGTTGCAAGCTGGATCATATATTTATATTATGTGTGTGTGTGTGTGTGTGTGTGTGCGCGTGCGCGTGTGTGTTTTGAGGGGGAAAGGGGGGATTGGAAAAGAAATTTAAATAATCATGTGTATGGCCCTGATTTAATGCATCAAAATATGGGTTCTTCACCATTGACCATATTTTGATGTTGTAGAAATAGGTTTTTTTAATGGTTGTTGTTCGACCCGCCCGAATTGGATTGGGTTCCATGTGGTGCACTCGAGTGCATTTTCCCAAGTCTCTCTCTCTCTCTAAAAATTGGGAAGTCACTCCAACAGAGTACCTTCACCATACACCAAGGTTCATATGGAGCTCCATTTGACACTCAAAACATGTTTTAGATGCCGTGTGAAGCAAGGTACGTTGTTTAGATCATTAAAAATATAAATCAAAGCATCTCCACCATGCATTTTTTTAGACTTAAAAAATTACGATCAATTTATTTGTTTAGATTGAACCATACAACCTATAGGAGCTCCACATGAGCTTGGCATAAGTGTTGATATATATATAGACTTTATTATATAATAAATTATAACCAAAATCAATATCCCTAATTTATATATCCCAACCACTCGGGTTTTATGAACAAAGGTGAGAGGTATTAATTTCCTAACACCGTTCATTTTGGGATTAAACAGGTTTAGACATGTTAACTGCATGACACAACATATGATATATTGTTGATGCATCTGACACCCTAATAAAAATTGGATCTTGAGATAGGAAATCCACCTCGCCTTATTCAAAATTACAATTGATAAGCCAAAAAATAGTACGATCCAAAATTATATTCTGACTAGCACTTTTCGAAAATTGGAAAGAAACCAATATTAGGAGTCAACCTTTTTAGGTAATATTTATTATACCAAATAAAAAAAGATTTGTCTGTGGCCACAGCTGTTTGAATTAAACTTCTTAGAGTCTAACTTTATATAAAAAAAAGTTCGTTTCACTAATTTTGGCTGGTGTTACCATTAACATCACGGCCACCTTATTTGAACAAAGGAAAAAAGTGTTTACTAATTAAATCATACTAGGGAGATAATTAGGACTTCTTGGGATGATGAGCCTATATCATATGTTGATTCCTAATGACGCACATTCTAAAAAGTAAACGACTATATTCACCTTCTGCAATTTATGCCTGGAATTGTCTACATCAGGCAGTCTGTGGTAGGTCCCCTAATCCCAAGATCTATTGTGTGGGTGATTGGGATGGAAAACGTTCTCCGTCATTTGATTCAAAACAGTTATCGAATTCTTTATTTGTTTAAGTGAAGTGGCTGTAACATAAAGTAATAAAGTAGTCTGGTAGTAACAACAGCCCAAATTTTTGGGAAGAAATTTTTTTTAAGTCTTGAGGTTTGACCAATATAATAGTGAGAAAGGGAGAGAGAGGTGTGTGAAGTGAATGGGGTGCACGAGTGGGACACCAAAAATACCAACTTTTAATATTCTTAGAAATAGGAGTTGGCTCTATAAATTCACTAATCTGGCTCAATATTCTTCCACCAATATTTAAACTTTAACAGTTGTTTTCAAATTAAATAGTTAAGTTTTTGAGGGAAGAAATAATTAATATCATATAACTTGCTTTTTGGGTTAACGATACCAAATAAAACAGCTTAATCAGTGGCGGCATGATGACTTTAAAATGACTCCCTCACGATGAAAATAAGAAAAGGAGAAAACTCTTTTGCCAGAGCGAGGTTCTTTTCTTTTTTTATGAATAGAGAGAGCTAGGATCTTTTTATCTTTTTTTTTTTTAATTCTTTGATGTTCATAATTTGAATGAATATTTAATGGTAAGCACAGTGACAAATTTCTCTGAAATTCACCAAAATAGGGGTCAGGACGAAATTTTTTGACAAATTTCTGTGATTTCTCCAAAATGCCAAAATTTTAATAATTTTGGTGAAATTGATGAAATTTCACTGAAATTAATAACTTTTTTTCAAAGAAATTTAGGAATTTTTAATTAATAAATAAATTTTTATAAATATTAAATGTATCTTATATTGATATTCTATTTTCCACGACCTTTTTGTGAAACTTTCCGACTTTTTCTCGAATACTCACTTGTCAGCTTCAGTGTTTCCTACAACTAAATCTTGCCTGCTTAATATTTGGTGTTTGATCCATTTCATAATTTGGTCCATTTCATAATTTGCATGGCATATAGTATCATGCGCATAAGTTATTGGGATGGATTATTGTCATCTTCATTTATAGATAATTTTTAACTTTTTGAGTGCTTGATTCCTCGTCATTGATAATTCTCATTTTCTCTCTCTCTCTCTCTCTCTCTCTCTCTATATATATATATATATATATATATATATATATATATATATATATATGTGGAGAAAGAGTCCCTTCTTCAACGCCTTAGCTTTGACCGTGGTGCATGTGCTTGGGATCACATGCCATGTGACATGTGATCCAACATGGCATGTGAACCCAAAACAAAAAATCCGTTTTTGGTTCTTAGGCCACGTGATTTAAAAAAAAAAAGTTAATTCCTTTTATGACCTTCAAAACGGTGGCAAAATATTAGGTTCTGCCAAACATACTTGGTGCATTACCACTTATATATATATATATATATATATATATATATATATATATATATATATATATATGCCATAAAGTTCTCGTAATACTCGTCTTAAAAATAGGATGAGATGCAGTTTACTTAATTTTCTTTTAAAAAAAAAAATAAAAAATTTATGTTGTTTCTCTCATTAACGGATAGAAATAGTGAGGGGATGTTAGCAGTAGGTATCATGTGTAATAAAACGTGAGGTAACGAAATTTATATATGTCAACATTTTCTTCTTTTGCAACACAAAGATTGTGGGAAGGAGATTGACGTATTTTCAAAGGTGTTGATGTCTTTGCATGGCTCTCGTCTCCCTCCCAAAATCTAGCTACCTGTTTTGTTTAATTCTCCTTCAAATAATTCGGTAAATATCTCCTAAAATCTCTATTCTCTATGGTGTATAACTTAACCTTTAAACGAGGCATCATAATATAAAGCAACTCAATTGGTATTCTCTTCCCTTATGGTCTCCTATTCAGTTACAAAATTACTCGGTTTTTGGTCTCCTACTCTTTTCCCCTATTTCTTCAATTAGTATACTAAGTATAATGCTTGTTATTATTAATATAATTATATTTTTATTGACAACTCTAATTTAATGATCGTTTGTGGTTATTGCAGAAAACGAAACTTTCTCTTCAAGCCTCCATGGCTGGTGTAATTATAAGCTTCGGTCCTACTATCAAGGAGGCAATGTTACTAATATTGATATAATTTCTTCTCACTCATGCAATAGTAGAAGTAAGAATATCAAGAGAAGAATATCAGAAGTTGAAAAGGCAACAACAGGATCTCGAGAGAAATGCAGTCATGACAATTAAGGTGAAACATTCACAACCATCTTCAATCTTTGTCTGATTAAGATCAATGAGGTGGTCACCTCCCATCACAGAGAGAGGGTCCATGTTTTTTGGAATCCAAATCCTAAAAGTTGTTGGTCCTATATCAACAAAGTGGGCCTAAGAAAACATCCATGTTTTTTGGAATCCAAATCCTAAAAGTGGTTACCTATATCAACAAAGTGGGCCTAAGAATACACTCACGTGGTGATATGAATCATTCAATTTAGCACTCTAATATTAATTACTTTACTTTTTTAAGTGTTCGATATTAAAGTGCACTAGCTATAGCTATAATCTTGGACAGGGTTATATGGCAGGTAGGTTTTGTGCAGGCAAAGTCCAGGCATCTGATATGGTGCGACGCAATTGATTGCAAGTGTAGTGGGGCCCAGGCAATGTAGGTTAGGGCAGCTGGGCACGTTGCGCCACATCAGTCGCCTGCACTTTGGTTGCACAAAATTACTGCCCGCCTGCTACAAAAAATAAGACTATTAGCGACAAAAAAACTGCCGCTATTAACAAAAAAACTGTTGCTACTAGTCCCGTCACAATTGAGACAAGAAGTTTTTTCCGCTTGCAATCTTCCTATAATCTATGTCTAATTCTGTGCCTAAGATTTTCAATCTTGGGCTGCTAGATGGACTAGGATTGATCACTTATATGTACCAAGAAGTGTAAATCTGCTTGGGTATGTCGTATTTGCGTGTAAATCAGCGGTCACTCGCCTATCATTATAATATATATAAATCGGAGCCAAATTGAGACTGATCGGATGAAAATATTATATTTTCAACTGTCCCTTTAGTTGTATCGGTCATTTTGTAAAAAGGGTACAATTCACTACGTGAAAAAGCCCAAAAAATCACTGCCTTAAATAGTGGTTTTTTCAAAAAACTACTGTCTTTGACAGTGATTTTTTTTCAAAAAATCACTGCCCTAAACAATTGTAAAAAAAGGAGTGATTTTTTTTTACCACTATACAAGACAGTGGTTTATGAAGTTCATAAACCACTATCTTGTATAGTGGTAAAATAAAACCACTCCTTTTTTTACAACTGTTTAGGGCAGTGGCTTTTTTATACAAAATTGTTTTTTAAAAAAAATTACGTCGACAATTTTTTATGCAAATTTTTTTTAAATAATATTTTTTTTATGCTTTTTTTTAATGCAATATTTTTTATGCTTTTTGTAATACTTTTTTTTAATGTAATTTTTAATGCTTTAAAAAAAATTATATAAAGAAAAAAAGCTATTAATCTCATATTCAAGCACATCCATAAATAAAATAGATGCCAAATTCTTTTATTCAAACAAAATATTGCATTTCAACCTATGATCCAACCTTTCAAATCAATCAAATATTTTAAACTTTACATGCTCAATCCTTTTATTCCAAAAAAAAAAAGAGTTAACAATCTAAGGACCCCATGACCTAGTTTCATAATTAAAAAAATATATATATGCTTCGCCTCTCCTGCCAAATATCCCCGTCCCCTAGTGATCCGTTTGAGGTGAGCTTCAAATTGAAAAGTTTTGCCTGAAATCAAAAGGAGAACGTAATTAAATATTTATGACATTAAGCAATTAAATTGAGATATTGATGACTTCTCACTACAAAATGGTATCAAAGACTTGCGTGTTTGTGGAGAAGAGGAAGAAACTATAGAACACCTTTTCCTTTCATGCCCGTGAGACAAGTATGGGCCTCATTTCTCCCGTGAGTCGAGTGATCATCCTGCAAAAAGCTCATGTCAGTATGATAAATTAAGCATGCAAGCATCTTAGAACACCAGAATCAACAAATTGATGCAACTTAGATACCGATGTTTCAGTGTCACAGACAATGACACAAGAACCACATGCTCACAGTTGCATCTTTTTTTTTTACAGCCAGCTTTCAATTGTAGCCTCTGTTCTTTGCGATCATTTTTTATTCACCTCTCTTCAATAACCATTTAAAGAAAAATAAAGAGATGCATATAAGGAAAAAAAAATTGTTCATAAATCTCACATATGACAATTTTCACATTGAGTACATAAAAATATGCTGGCCTACACATTTCCAAGTCACCAACGGGATTTTTTAAGCTATGCAGTGCCCCTCATCTCGCTTTAAAAGAAAGAAACAAAAATTGATAACGAGATGCATAAAGCAACAAAGTCAAATTGACCCTTTTTATGCCCCATACAATGGGCAAACATAAATAAAATATATTATCAATCCTATTTCAGATTTTTAAACGAAAAAAATCATTAAAACAGTGTATACCAATTCAAACAAGATTTAGACCATGTGATATATAAAGATGCCCATCGAAAAGGTAAAGTGACGTTATATAGCATTTATATTTGAGCTAGATACGAACGAATCAAACACCATCCAATCTGATATCAGAAAGCATTCTGAAGTAAAGACAGTAAGTGCCATCAGCTTTCAAAATGTGATTAGACATAAGCCCCAACGGCCCAAAATACTCTCAATACCAACAGAATGATGTTGAATCCATCCATATATATGGTAGATGTAAATATACAGTAACAAAATTTTCTCATACTACAAATGAGAAGTTCTAGGAGGAAGGAAAATGGATAAAAGTCAAATAGACCTTGTATAGCTTAAGTCACAGACTCTTTCACTGCTTGAATGGGAATATGCCCTAGTGATTGGAAGTTATCCAAGGCATCCAGCGTAATCTGCCACCCACACAAAGCTAAAGTACTAGCACTGGAACTAGAACCACTACTACTACAGCCAGCGGCTGCAACATTTCCATTTACCCAAGGACAGAAATGGATGTGATGTTTAATTGGATCAAACTCTTCAGCTTCTGCTTCATAGTTGCTTTCTCCATTTGCTAGCCCTGCACAATAAATATGACTATTACAAGGTGTGATGGCAAACGAAGTTTAAAGAAAAAGCCATGTAATTCCACACAACTATCATGATTCATAAAGTTATAGGCTTATGAATTACCTTTTACCCCATCTATCCTATCAAGAGCTAACTTCTAAAGATGTCAGGGCCCCTGACCACTTGTGAAACTCCCGTTTTGGCAGGATTGTGTGGCGAAAAGCTATATTTATATGCTTGATAATCTTATGACGCCAGTGACAAGAGTAGATCCCTACTATTATTTGCTAATTTATATGCATATCAGACTACGTATATGTTATAACTATATTTTATTTCTCAAATAAGTATATACACATGTATATGTTAATTATAGCTTCTAAAATGTGCTAGATAGTCATCATAAGGTTGCAAAGTGCTTTTTACCCACCAAATCATGTAAGAAAAATTTGCATCTACAGATTTCAAGGCCCAATGCCCTCAAAGCATTAAACAGTTGGCTTTTGACAGTATTTGATGGCTAAAATGTGCTTCACAACCTTTCATCCCCTATGGTGGGTATTGAAGGTTACGAGATGACAGCAACAAGGCCTCTATACTTCTTCCTTGACTACGTGTGTGTGTGTGTGTGTGTGTGTGGTAGTATTCCTTCCTTCCACAAAAAAATGGTTAAATTAAGATGGGCTCCTTCAGACTCTTGGGAATAGGGGTGTTAACTGGATGGGCTTGGGGAATGGGCCTTGTTTGGGCTTTTCCGAAGAGAAAATGACAAAACCATAGGCCGAGGCCCGACCCATTGACACCCTTAGTTGTGCATGATAGAACCTTGCTACATGCAATTACAGTAGTAATGGTGATTGCGCTCATCTCACTATCTGATAGTAGGAGACTCATGCCTCAGGATCCGGCTAGAACCAACGCTTCTTTTACATTGATGGAGTTTTTTTCTTTGCATTTAGGGAACCACCTGATGCATAGTAGAAGACAAATCAACCGCGCTTGAGGGTTTCATAAAATTTGCATCTCTATCCACTTAGCAGCTATTAAAGACCATAAAAACCGATCAGCTAAAATATTTATGAAGATGACCATTCTTAAATACACCATGAGATGCATTGTTTTTCAAATTTTCGGACCAGTTGATCTAACTGTCCGTGCATAATCATGTCCGTGCATAATCTAGATTATGCACGGGTCAGTTAGCATAACTAGCTCTTAACTGCATACGGAAAGTTTCGCCCTTACACGGATCATGGTCTTTAGGATTCCAATTGCCGAAGGCCCCCTAAGGATATGATACTACTTTGGCCCGAAATTCCAGCATCTGTCTTTTAACCCTAAGTGATCGTTTAGGCTTATTTCCTAGAAGGATGATATCAAAACAATAAAAACATGAAAAATAAAGTGGGTAAGATGATAGTGAAATCTCAGTGAGTCGTGTAACTCAATTGAATTATTCGTTGACTCTCCTAGTTTTACAACTATAACATCAATATATAATTTCATGATGCATTTTTTCTTTACGGTCTACCAAATTATAAGTCTTGCCTAGTTTTTGGCATATCTATAGTTCATTATAGACCAGCCATTTGAACTTTGATTCTCCAAGGAGACTGGATAAGATATTTCTCCAAGGAGACTGAATCCAAACAGAGTTTGATATTATAAATCAAACAGACTGGATAAGATAGTTTTTGCATACTAATACACTATTTGTCTACATATATAGTATGTCTGGGAGCAAGCAGAGTTTGATATTATAAATCAAACTCTGTGATTTAGCCTTTATTATAAAATAGCCCTCAAAGCAGAGAGATATGCGGTCAAAACTGACAAATTGATCATTTCTTCAACATAACTAAATCCAAGGAAGTTGACACTTAATAGCTAACAGCAGTCGGTGAATCCTAATTAGCTCCTGCTAGGCCAATTCAACAGTATATCAGATGCATCTACTGAACAAACTTCCAAACCTTCACCCAGCCTTGATGTGAGCTGCTCTAGAGGCCCTTGGGCATGATATGAAGCTGGACATTTTTCTTGATGCAAGCTTAGGAATCAATTCCTACAAATAAATAAATATATAAACAAAAATAAACAAGAGATAGTGTATATATAATATAGAGAAAGCTTGGAATCTGATATGCAAGCAGTGACAAAGAAGTTGAATCACCTGAGAGGTAGGCTCACTATCTACGTACCCATTATTGTGTGAA
This sequence comes from Chloranthus sessilifolius, assembly GCA_021018995.1. Classification (NCBI taxonomy): domain Eukaryota; kingdom Viridiplantae; phylum Streptophyta; class Magnoliopsida; order Chloranthales; family Chloranthaceae; genus Chloranthus; species Chloranthus sessilifolius. Next base: position 101,730,050 of record CM037589.1, read on the forward strand.
AGATTGGAAGTAAAAATCATCTCTAACATCTGATATAAAATAGTTAACAGTTTAAGCACATGAACTGTGGCTTACATACTATCCAATACATTAGATGTAGTGCATTTTCAAAATTTTACTACAGTTGCTTCATAAAGAAAAATAATGCTAATGGTACAAGAGTGTAAGATAGATCATATATCAATCATTGAACACCATCACTCAATTGGCACATCAAAAACCATCGATTCATTAAGTAGTTTGATGCCTTAGTCTAATAAATCAACTAGGCCTATGAGACTCAGAGTGAGTAATATTCTAAGATCACCAAGCTCAAAGGTGAGCCACACCAAAAAGATAAAAAAGGGTCAACGGACCATTAAAACCCGCATCTTTCAACTCATAATCTCAACACAAAGAACGTGATTGAATGAATTTACAGTGAGCCAAGGATATAAAAAGAAGGCAATTCACTACTCTAAGCAGTCCAAACAAGTTCATCAACAAATGAAAATTTTACCTCTAAACAAATTTACCCCTAAACAAGATCAAATAAAATCTACAAGTCCCTTGGGCCAAGTAATAATATCACCAATTGTAACATCGCCAAATGTTCCTTCGCTCGCATATAATTCTGTATTGATCTCGAAAATATTATTAATTATGATGGCGTATGAATCTCTTGACGTTGTCGCCTCTCTATGCATTCGCCCTAGTGCAATGGCTTTATTGTTTAAGTTTTTCAATAGACAACGCATGGATGGTTGGTTCACAAGTATCTCGGGCTGAATCGATGACGGTCGAGTTCCCTACAAAAATTATAGCCTTTAAACTGTAGAGTTTAAGAGAGACTAAGATAACAATGCATAAGTGCTTTCAATAAGATATGACAATGACAACTCCAATGATTATCATTTCATAACATTGAATTTATACCTGATAAGAATCGAATTGGTCAACCGATGTGGATATAGATGTCCCTTTAGAAGGAGCTAGAGGTGATAGTAAATTCACTTTTTCCTCAAGGATCTTGCGTGCTCTACGCTCCTCATCAAGCTCATGTCTAAGCATATCAACCTGTGATTGAATGCTCTCACGTGCTATCTTTTCCTGGTGAGCAATCTCCCTAGCTTGAGCGGACGCTTGAATGGAGGTCTTAGATACACCTGTACCCATACCCCGTATGTTGCCCCTTCCATCGCGCCCACAAACCGTAGCAACAGGGTCATTATCTAAATCTTTTTCTCCGAGGAATGGATCAGATAAGGCAAGCCTCCTAATTTCATCCTGAATAAAATAAATAATTATTAAATATAGTGATACTAAAGATCAATATTAATTATTTATCAATGACAAATGAATAATTAAAATAATCTTACTATTTGTGTGCCCAAGGACGTTCCATCCTTCTTAGTATGAGAGGCTAAAAATATTTGTGTCCTCGAATCGCATCAGTCGAACTCGCTTTTACGTATAATAAGGTCATAAGCAATTGTGAATATTCTAATAAATTTATTTATAAAATTTATGTGGTAGATTTTACCATCTCTTCTGCCATCTTAGGATCCTCGTCTACAGGTGGTGTGGGTTCATCATCATTTTCCTACAAGTCTTCCCCTTTTCTCGGCGTGCTTTATCTTCCTCTGTCGAGCACATTTTAATAAACGCTTTCCAATCATCTCCCTTCACATTCTTTGGTCGATACTTCATCCGCTCTACGTCCATTTCATATTTATCATAAACGGTGCGAAGGTCATGTTTCCATTGCTTCCAAGTCAAATTCGCTTTCGTTAAGACCATCTTTTTTTGACTAATTGGAACATTATATTTATCCTATAATGAAAATAAAATGATATCAAAATTATTTGTAGAATAACTAAATGAAAATGGCATGAACAACATGCACTCACTGAGACAAAGCGCCATATTTTCTCCTTTATAGAAACAGGTACAATTTTCCAAGACTCATATGTTCGTCCTCATCCTCATCCACAACATCAGTTGCTAATGCCAATGCTAAAGCATCTGCTTTTGGTCTTCCTTCAAGTTCTAAGGGATCTTCATAGGCATCCATATCCCGAGTCAATCTCTTTGGAGCATCCAATACGACATACCAATCATCCCTAGTTTAATCTTTACAATAGAAGACTTGAGTGGCTTGAGAGGCAAGAATAAACGGCTCATCATCTTCATGTGAAATCCTCACAAATCTCCTAAGATTAACAAACACTAACCCAGTTTCTGGGTCAACCACACAACCATTTTTTTTATCTTCTATACGAGCCCAGTCGCAGTAGAAGACTGTTTTTTTAAAGTAACCATAATCCAACTCAAGTATTTGTTTGATAATACCATAATAAGTAACTTCTTCTTCCACATGGTTCTTATCTTTCGCACTTGACCTGAAGCTAGTTAAAGCCTTCATGGATACTCCACTATTTTGTGTGCTTTTATTCATTTCTGATTGTGCGGTACAAAACTGATAACCATTGATCATGTAAGCATTATATGATATGGCATTGAAGTCTGGACCATCAGCAAGGCTCTTCATGATAGAATTTTCTTCATTTTCTAATTCTTTTCTTAACCAAGGAATGTAGTTGTCCCTCTGATGCTTATTGCTTGACTTGTGATCTTGAAGGTAAGCCTGGTACTTCCTGTAAATATTAACTCTTAATTATATTATATCATTTTAAAAATAAAATATATCATTTAAAAATATAAAATAAATTACTTCTCCCACTCAACATTTTCTGGATAATGCTTTAGAACCCATCTACGTATTTGTTCATACTGCACGTGTTGAAGAAGATAAGTTTTTCCACTTCCATCAATAGGGTACCCAAAAGTAACATCTTGTTCCACGAACACATTTTCTCCTTTCTTATGGCTTCCTCTGCTAGAATTTGGCATATATTCCATTCAATACCTCGTACATTCTTCCATGAGATATTGCTCCATAATACACCCCTCTGGATATGTCTGATTTTTCACATAATGCTTATATGTCTTCATCATCCTGCACATTTTTTTCAATTAGATATCAATGTTAACGTTATTAATTAAAAGAAGTTATTAATTTTACTGCGATAGTTTACCTCTCGAAAGGATACATCTATCGATATCGGACATGTCCGCAAACAAGCGCTTCCTCTGCTAAGTGAACAACAAGGTGTATCATAGAAACAAAAAATGACGGCGGGAAGTACTTTTCAAATACACATAGTGTTTCGACTATATTTCTTCTCATGTTCAAAAGGTCAACACGGAGATAACCTTAGAACATAAGACATTAAAAATATTGACAATTGAATAGCGACTCTCAATGGTTTCTCTTTCTTGAATGCATGCATCGAAGATCGGCAGAATTGCATGAGGATATGATAATCATGTGACTTCAAGCCTTTGAGTTGGAATTCCTTCAAACATACCTTGTCCTTCCAATTTCCACTGTATCCAATAGGAACCTTCAAATTGTGCAAGGTTTTATAAATTATTTCTTTTTCTACTCGTGACAAACAAAATGGAGCTTTGGGACAATACAACTTATCATTTTCTTCCACGGGCCACAAATTTTTCCTTATATTCATATCTTTGAGATCATAACGTGCTTCAACACCATCTTTGGTTTTACCTTTGTGTCCATAATTGTAGCAATTAGGTTCTCTGTGACATTTTTTTCCACATGCATTACATCCAAATTATGACGAATAAGAATATCCTACAAACATAAAGGACATGTGTTAATATTTGAGTGAAGTGAAGTACAAATTTCATATTAGAAAAATAAAATATATTAATTATCCACCTTCCAATATTGTAAATCATATAGGATTGATCTCTTTGACCATGCACGCTTCTTTTCATGCTGGCCTCGGATCTCTTCCTCTTCTTGCTTGCTACCTTTCCAAATTCTATTTTGATACATCTCATTTTGCATAGTACTTCGTAACCACTCAACCGTGGGGATGCTTTCTATGTTCTTCCTTCCCATTAAACTCGTGACTTTTGAGTTCGAAGGATGACTCATATCAAGAAGAAATTTTCAGTAGCCCATGTACGCATTTCTCTTTCCATGTGATAACCATGTCGAATCAACCTCTTTACTACAACAGCAGGACAACCATACTTTCCTCCTACATCCCGAAAAGATGGCCATATCTTTGGAAAATCATGTATAGCCCATAATAGAATTGCTTTCACGTTGAACATAGATTTTTATAAGAGTCATATGTTGTAGCACCAAATGACCATAATTCATTTAACTCGCAATCAATCGTAAGTAGACATCAATGTTGTGCCTCGACCTTTTGGGCTGGAATTAATAGAGTTAACATTGTAAACTCTTTTTCATACACATAGATGGAGGAAGATTAAATGGAACAATCATAACATGCCAAGAACTATAAGAATTACTCTTGTTTCGAAAGGATTAAATCCGTCTGCATTGCAAGTCCTAAACGAACATTACGTGTCTCAAGAGAAAAGTCACTCCAACGAGCATTGATTGATTTCCAACTTGAAGAATCCGGATGACCCATGTAACTTTCATTTTCAATTGCATTTGCATGCCATGTCATCGCTCTCGCAATCCATGGTACACTATATAATCTTTGAAGTCTTTGGGTTAGTGGAAAGTATCTTAACTTCTTCCACGGTAATTGTTTAAAATTTGGCTTTGAAGCTTCCACGGGTCTCCATCTGCTCTCACCACATGTAGGACACTCATTTTTATCAGCATGATCTCTCCAATATAATATACAATCATTATACAAGCATGAATAATCTCATGTTTCATGCGCAAAGACTTAACTAACTTCTTTGCATCGTAGGTGCTATCAGGTAAAGTATTTGACACGGGCAAAATTTCTTTTAGCGTTTTTAATAACTCCGTGAAACTTTTATTAGACCACTGATGTCTAGCCTTCATACTCAACAACTCAAGAGTTGATAATTTCGTGCTCACCCTTACATGACGGATATAGTGGTTCTAATGCATGTTTCTTCAAATTCATCGTACTCCATATCCTCGTGTAAATCATGTGGATCCTGATCATCACCATCTTGCTGATCATCATCTTCATCCTCAGGAAAGTCTACAAGATGAACATGTCCAAATGTGGTGTTCAACATTTCTACCATTCTTGGAAACATATCATTATTTTGGTTACTAGTTGAACTACTAGAAACCCCAATATCGACACGATTTGTAGAAGACGACGCCCCATGATACGTCCATGTCGTGTACGAACTATCCATGCCATCACAAATTAAATGCTCCATAATGGTTTCAAGGTTATGCTTTTGAAAATTTCACATTTAACACACGGACAAAGAACAATTAACATCCTCAACATTTTGTTTTACAAACAAAATAAATGATGCAACGCCATCGAGATATTCGTAAGATGACGTTCTACTATTGTCATCCATTTTTGTATGGGATTGTTGAGGCATCTTCTACAAAAAAAAAAAACTCAAGTAGGAGAATTGAGGGAAAAGACAAGTATCAACAATATTAGCCATTAAAAATATTTGTGTGGTCTAAATGGAGCCACATGGATGCATGCATGTGTGGGTGTGAGTGAAGGGGAAGGGGTGGGCCCCACCTAGGAGGTGTCACCTCTTATAGATTTCCCACCTCTTGGGAAATCTATAAATAATATGCTCGTGGCAGCATTATTGAATGGTCGCCAAAGCGGTTGATCCCAAAACAGCTCGGCCGTTGGACCCGACCACCTCTTGTGGAAAATTTCGGTATTTTTTCATAAAATAACAGTTTTTCCATCCTAGTCTACTACAATAATATGCTCAAGAAGTTCACTACATAAAGAGTTTTTTAATATAGTTTATGAGAATGAGGGCTGTGATGTCATATCCCTACCGACACATGCACATGCAACATCTAAAACAGTCATAAAAATATATAACCTTTTATTCTTCTAGATTTAATATTATTATAAATAGAATAATTTATATTGCTATAATAATGACCACAAAAAAAGAAGACATACATGTTATAACAAAACTGATGTATGGACTATAATGCCCCACCTTCTATTCCCAAAGTCGAACTACAGAACACATGATATGGTCCAGGGAGGAACACTATTGTAGGAACTATAGACTACTAACGTGAGTATTGTGTTTGGTGAGGTCCTGAACGTTATTAGTTAGTGTTACCCATTAATGATGAAGTCTGTTTACACCATCACCATTCACCCAACCATTATGACCCATAACCCATGGCCCACCACTCATTGTACAATAACGGTGATCAGTAAAAAACATAAATGAGATTAGAAATTTACGTAAGATAATGTTTGTTGGAAAGGGAAGGAGCAACTCCACTATTTGTTTAAATATGCTCATTTGCTGGAAGGATCGATTACTGCTCAGTGCGAGCATTTTAGTGTGGGACCGTGTTTGGTTGTAATGCTCTTACCAAACCCAAGCAAGAATCTGAATGCAATTTCAACCTATAACTCACTATAGGTTGTAATGCTCTTCATCTATTGTGCCAAAGTTTGACCGAGTGCAAAAGAAGGTGAGCTATATAATGAAAGAAGCACAAATATGAAAATTTGAGAATCATAACATAGAGAGAGAGAAGAGGTGCACATGTGGAGAGAAAAGCTTTATAGATAAATTTAAATTGCACCAAAATGTAAAGCCGTAGATATCCTAGTAGTGAATCAAGAATGGTAAATATAAGGATATAATCGACAAGTTTTCAGAGGTGATATCATTCTTAGTTAAGAGCGTTTTACACATGAACACGGGGAAGAAAAGTCAATTAACAAGGGAAGATGCACTAAAATGGAAACATATAAATCCCTTAAGGCCCCTTACTTCTTTTATAAACACACAAACTTGGATACAGTGGTGAAGTTTGATAAATATAATTTGTTAAGACTACACCAAAATGGGATGGCATGATGGTGAATATAGAAAACTACACCAAACATTATGAGAAAACCAACATGTAAATTTTGAAGTTTGGCCATCGCCAGCTATAGAAGGCATTTGATTACAAAAAAACCCATCAGTTTAATCATTCTACTATACCCATTATCCTCATAGCTATTCAACAAAGATCGCTAGTTTATACTCCCTTCCAAACACCAATTTCATCCAATTCTTTTTGGTGGTGCTTTAGGCCCCAAAGAGCAATCCCAAGCGAGAGAACTTCTATTCAAGTGGTATTGTTGGTACTACACACCTTTATTAGGACTGTGTGGTTGATTATGATATGAAGTTATCACGAGAACAAATCACTATATGCAAGGAATGTTTGGGTAGGGCAGGGGAATTTCAAAACAAGTGAAATCAAATTATAATAGCTAATTTTCATATAATGAAAATATTCCTCATACAATGATGACATTGTAAGGTGGTCTCAGGGATAAAAATACGAATAGCTCTTAAAATCGAGCTCATTTAATCTACATGAGTTAAAGAGAAGCCAAGCTCCCAAGTCCCTATAAACATAACGGGTTTAATGGTAAATCGCTTATAATCGCTACAAATTTTGGCACCTGTAGTTATACCATAATTTTAATGGTAAATCGGTTATAAATAGAAACCAAGCTCCCAACTCACTATTAGTTATAACTGCTACAAATTATAGCACTTGTGGTTATACCATTTTTTTAATGCAAAGGAAGTTACTAAAATCGTTAAAGTAGTCCACTTTGAACCATAAACGATCTTGTTTTGGAAACAGGTAGAGGACTCGCATCTGATACACTTCACAAACTGGCCTACTATCTTGTACTAGGACAGAATAGTAGTTGGAAAGTGTTACCATCCTAGAACAGAGGCCACATGAAATTTTCACTTTGTCTAATGATATTCTACATAAGGCAGTATGATAAAAGAGAGCAAAGGAAATTTTCTCCAAGTATTCTACATAAGGCATTGTTGTAAACAGAGCAAAGGAAGTTCAAGAATGATTTAAGTGGCTAAAAGGCTCTCCATAAGCTTCACAACCTCCTCATGTAGGAGAGTTATTCCTATAAAAAAATAGGCAAATGAACTTCCAACTCAAGAATGGTCAATGGTGAAGATAAGTGTTGTCAGAGATTAAACTGTTAGAAATGAGACTCCTGACTTGGAGCAGTTCTGTAGAAATGACTCTCAATTAATTAACTTGCGATAGGCTCCCTTATAAGCAAACAATATGTCACATGAGGAGTTTGATTGTGTATAATAGGGACAATTTTATAGTGTTTGTCTTGATTAGGAAAGTAAAATGTGTTTGGTTATGGTATGGAAATCATAGTTTGGTAGGAAACCGTGCTTTCCCTCTTTGATTATGAAGTGAAGTTCTGCTGGAACTAATGACTATCTCGATCGCTAGTCACAAGTCGATTGTTGGTATTACTTTTACTTTTAAATTTGACGAAATATCCACACTTCGCATACAAAGATGTCGTTGGTTTACACTATTATGTGTAGAGGATATCAATACAAAGATGTGGTGTTCTTTGTCGAGCAGATTAACTTGAACTCGGCTTCAACACCGTAATGTATAACTTGAACTCAAATTCAACAAAGATTTAACATAATGATTAACTTGAACTCACTTCAACAAAGATAAGATCAGTTTTCATCAGTCTTCAATCGATTTTCAACCAAGATTTGCGTGATGTTTTCAATCACCGATGAACTAAAGCAAACTAACATCCGAGGACCGAGGACTAAAGCATTGAGAGAGTCCTAAAGCATTTATTATAGTGAAGTCACAAGTGATTGTTGGTACTACTGCACACTTTCAAAATATCCACACTTAACTATGATAAAAGCTTTACTTGGATGTACGTCCATAGATTCCGAGTAGATTCATTATTTAAAAACATCTCTACTTGAAAACAAAACAACACACTTTAATAGATTGCAAAATAAAACATAAACAGAAAACATGTGTTCAGCCATTATTTAGCATAAGCAAAGTAAAACATTTTTTTAATATGCAAGTCAAAACCAACCAAAAGAAATTCACAAAATCACAGGGACAGAATTAGAAGGTAAAGTGAAAAATTAAAAACCAATCTACATCAAGGGGAAAGGAGGAAGTGGCCTATCAGAGTAACTATGACAATAACCACATTTGGATGTTAACCCATAGCTTTTAATAGAAGTTCATCATTTAGAAGAATATCCTGTCCTGAAGAACAAAACATCAACTTTTACTAGATTGAAAACAAAAGACAGAACAAGGGTTCAGTTACAATACAAGAAAGCAATAGTTTTTACGCTATCCTTACTGTAGATTAAGTTACATACCTAGTACAGATAGTAATAGCATCAGAATAGAACAGAAGTTTTTCTATGCCACTCAAAATCAGTATCTACATTCTAGAAAAATAAATTTTAGATAAGGAGAACAAAAAAATGACATGAAATACAAAGGCTCATGCACTGATGCACACAAGAAAGAACAGGAAAACGCCCTATTAAAGTAACTATGACAAAAACATCACTTTGATGTTCATCCATAGCTTCTGACTACGGTTCATTATTTGGAGAAATCTCCTCCAATTCAAAACGAAACAACAGAGTTTTAGATTGAAAATAAATCATAATATGTGTTTAGTCATTATTTACCCTAAGCAATGAAAAACATGTTTTTCCATGCAATTCAAAACCAGGCAACTAAATTGAAAAATTCGCAAGGACCGAATAAGAACAGGAAATGCCCTATCAGAGTAACTATGACAATAGCCACACTTGGATGTTAATCCATAGCTTCTAACAAAGTTCATCATTTAGAAGCATATCCTGTACTGAAGAACAAAACATCAACATTCTTATTAAATTGAAAAACAAATTACCGAACCAGAATCAGTTCAAGATGGTTCGGTTTGGTCGGTTTTGCCACCCCTACCTGGAATACAAAAGAAGAACTAAAGAATTACCAGAAAAATTGAGCCTGAGAAGCAAGATTATTTCTCAGACGATCAATACACGTGGCAGATGTGACCATAGATTTGATCCTATGAATGGATTTCGAACAGATTTGGTTGATTTCGATGGGTCCAATTGATTGAACGAATCTAACGGTTAAGAACGACGCAGGATCTTAGAAAACAATGAAAAATCAGTAGCAATCGTAAAAACGAACCGCCCAAAACAAAAGCCTATGGGCAAAAATATTATTTCAAATAAAAGAAAATCCCTAAAAAATAATTGCCTCAGTTTTTTATTCAAAATTCCAACAAAAAAAAACCTAAAAACGATTTACCTTTAACGGAGCTGCTTCTTTATCGATCTTAGAATCGTCTTCGACTTCTTAGAGGAAATCCAAACCTTCAAGCCAAACAAAAAAACAAATCCTTCAAAAATTCCAGATCTATAAGTAACTATATACACTTCCATCGAATTTCCAAAGCTAAATAGACTCCACTGATTTTCCAAAAACCAGAGCCCTAAAACACTAAAACAACCAAAATCCCAGCCAGATCTGAACATCTATATCAGAATGGGCGGGAAAACGCAACATTTGCCAGAAATCGACTCATTTTAACGAAAAAAACCCCGCCAAAGCAGAAAAAGGTCAAAAAATCCATGATCTAAGGAGAAAAACGATGAACTAGATAGAGATATACACACCTGGAGGAGTAGCTTAGCCCCATATTTGATGCTGTATCGGATTTCTGCTCTAAATCTCAATTTCTAGCCAAAACAAGCTCTTGGAGGAAGGGTTGAGAGAGAGAGGAAGACAAGAGAGAGTCTAGGGTTTCAGAGAGAAAGAAGAAGGGTTAGAGAGAGGCGTTTTGTTAGAGCTAAAGAAATAAAATGGGCGGTTGGGTTATCTCTAAATAATAATAAAAAAAAACAAAAAGGGCGGTTGGGAGCTCGGCCCGATAGATTTGCTCGTGCTATATCACGTGAAGACGAGATTATTTATTAAATCAGTTTTTAATTTAAAAAACCACTTATTTAACTTAAAATACAATTGTTTTAGGCAGTGGAATATTATACCACTATTTTAAGTAGTGGTTTATTTTATACTGCTATAGTAGTTTTTCCTTCATTTTGACGTAGTGATTTCTTTGTAGGAAAATTATAATCAGTAGACTTAAAACAACAGATTAATAATGGTGCGATGCAAGTGGCGGGCCTGACTTGCATTGCTAGGACCCACTTCGCTTGCATTGCGTCACATAAGCAGTCCGTTGAATTAACTACTGTTTGCGGTCCACCATATTTCAGTGTCCTTTCTTTATAACCCAAGACTCTACCTTCTCAATTAGCGTTACCAAGTTCCTCAACCGTTGGCTATTTCAAATCTAATGATAGGGTTTTCGTTCTAATTTTTACAAAATCGATGTTGAGATCATTTGTTTACCATCAGTTGATCAAATTTTGATTCATGTGGCACATATCGTGAAAAATAGCATGATCATTGGCATATATCAAATGTAGTTCACAAATCATTTCTTAGGATGTGTGCCACGTGAAATCAAAATCTTATTGTGATGATAGGACCATGATCTCAAGATGTATTGAACATGGCGATGAAAAAATTATTTTCATTCTCTATTTCAAAACAGTCAAAGGTTTAAGGACATGAAATGGTGATATAAGATAAAATCTTAGTTGAAAATAAAGGCAACCTTAATGTCTCCTATAGATCTCTTGGCTTCTCTGCCAGACCTCTGTTCAACAACACATGCTACAATCTCCATCCTATGTATATTCCAAGAATATTGAAGAAGATGCAAAATATTATGAAAAACAGAAAAAATATACAATAGTCTTATTTTTTGTAGTGCGGAGTTGGAGCTTTTACATAGCCTAACGTAAAGTAGAGACAGTTCTATATGAGTTAATCAAATTAGAAATTTAGCAATCTATAGAAATCATTATATGGAGGGACACGATAAGATTGATAATTTGAAATATAATTATTACTATTTTGGTATTAATTTTTGGATCCATTACTAATAATAGAAGTTCTTGTTAATGTTTGCACTTCTTTTCTCCTTGATGTTAATAGTTTGACAAATTATTGAAAGTGTTATCATTTTGCAGACCAAGAGTGGGGATACGTTTTATTGTGTCGATATATACAAGCAACCTGCTTTAGATCACCCTTTACTAAGGAACCATACAATTCAGGTTTTCTTTCTAATTTCCTTTTGCTTTTTCTACAAATTTACTTAGCGAGGAGTGAGGTAACAAAAGAAAATAGTTTGTTTATTACATAGCATACACTAAGTAGTAGTTTATGGTCATGATATTATGTAGTAATATGACAATTTTTTCATGAGTAAGTCTTGGTATTGAACTTGTAACTTCTAGATTAATCAAAGTGTACCTTTTCATTTGAGCTATTGGTGTAAACTGTAACCAACTTATTTTGAGCTATAGTCCTAAGGCCAACCACGCATTCATATTCATATTTATGCACATGCTCATTTAGTCACTTGAGTCACTCCAAAAGTCAAAACTATCTAAACATCCATAAGTAATATAAAAGATATAATAAGATATAATCATTATGCAACATATATGTAGTCTTAAAATACATTAATTCAATGTACATAGAAGGGAAGACTATCCTCTTATAGTATGTTGACCAAGGCTTTATTTTGAATCTGATGTAGAAATAACATTATCAAAGTACGAGCTTGAAGGTCAACAAGAAACTATCCTCTACTTAGCTATACTAGTGCTCTATAAGTTATTTAATCAATCTTTACATCATGATCTTACCTTTCTCTTAATGAAAGCAATGATCAATTTCATAGCCTTTAAGTGCTAGCAATTAGTTATTGAACTTCATATTAGACTAACTCATTTAGCATGCCTTTCATTCCTTCCATTACATAATCTTTTAGGTAATACATGAATACAATGCCTTCCATTCTTTAGTATTTTGTTAATAGAAGTTGAAAGTTGTCATGCTTATGCAAACAATTCTAAAAGAGAAATGTTCAAAACTTTCTAATAAACCTCGGAATTGCCAAACACGATAATTATAAAGCTATTATAATAGAATTTCAAAAGGAATATGGTCAATAGTGAATTGTTGATGGATATTCAAGTTGGTCGAAGAAAGATTCATAGGATCTGACAGATTGACTAAAGTGTCTGAGTCCAAGTTAAGTAGGACTAAAACTTAGTTTTCTTAACATTTGTTTGATATCTAATATAATATATTCAAATAACTTTGAAGAATTATGTTATCAAGTTAAAGTTAAATTGAATTCTTTGGTAGATGAGTACTTCAGAAAGATTCCTATTATTCAAAATCTTTTTTCTAAAACGATATCCAATATGGAATAGTACAAATGAAATTCTACCCATAGGCTTGGGTTTGGAAATAGGTATAATTTTGGATTTTAAAGAAATTGGGCTTGGTACATTGAGATTTTGTGAAAAGGAAAGAATTGGTATGTTGGTACATATATTTTGTGTGACAATCCGACTTTTCTGATCCTCTAGGTATAGGAAAGGCCGGTTCGCCAACTTATTGATTACTCAATAAGTCACATTTCAAACAAAAGCCGGCAACATAAGTATAGTTCTAAACATAAGCAAAACTAAAGAAACAAGGACAAAAATTCAAAAGCTTATACAAAAATATATATCTCCAAGAGGAACCAGGAAGAGCCACCGGTGATGACCAATCTGATCACCTAAACAATGATTACTAATGATGGTTCCTCACAAGATATCAAAATATGCAAATAAGGCCTTGAGCCCATAATTCAAAATAATCTTCATCCAAAAAGTACCAAAAGGACAAATCCAGATCAAGGAAAGAACTCCTCAGCTGGGATCTCTGGCTCCTCCTCAGGAAGTCAGAGTCCTCAAGATCAAGATCGTCTGAACCTAGGTCAGTCTCAACACCTGTGACGTATAGTTGGGGTGAGCTAACATCGAAGCTCAATAGAGGAATATTTATCTATTTATATTTTGTCATAAGTAAATGTTTTCAAAGACAAAAATTGGATCAGTTATGGTTTTCAAAAGATGCATTGATTACTGAATTCCAATTGTAAAACAGTACTAAAAAGAGAATTTAATATATCTGATGTTCTGATATTTCTAAATTCTGATATCATGCATGCTTCTTATCTTAAAATTATAACTTAGGGTGCATTTGATTGCATGTAATGGCGAAGCACGTTTCGAGGCTAATACACGTTTCACCTGTAATGGTACTATGCGTATCAGCCTATTGTTTGATAGCATATATAGTGAAACGTGTATTGGCCTGAAACGTGATTAAACATTGTTTGTTAACATGAGCTTGTAACGTATCACTTAAATTATAAGTTATAATTTCACCATGCATAAAAATAAATAAATAAAGCTTTAGAACCCACTACACACATCTACAAACTGCACACACAGAAAAAGAATCTCAAACCTCATAGGAATCCAACGGTCACGAATCAACTGCATCTCCAAAAAATTTTGATCAGACATTTCAAAACATTCGATCAAATCTCTATGAGAGTCTCTAAATGGCTCTCATTTCACCAGATTTCACAGTGATTTCAGATCTTGAAGCTATGAAACCAACACCAAATGGTGAGAATTTCCAATTTCCCAAATAGAGCCTCATCATATGGGGCCTTTGTAGGTAGAATATGGAAGGATCTAGAAGTTATTAACTATAAAGCCTCCCTTCGATATAAAAACAGAGCCTCATGGGCCATATGGGACCTTTGCAGGCAGACTATGGAAGGATCTAGAAGTTGTTATTAAATATAAAGCCTCCCTTCGATTGTTCAAAGAGGTAAACCCTGCAGTCTCTCTCTCTCTCTCTCTCTCTCTCTCTCTCTCCTCTCCTCTTGTTTTCACAACAAAGCTACTCCCATGGCGGATACAGATACAGAGACATTCACTTTCCAAGCAGAGATCAACCAACTCCCGAGTTTGATCATCAACAGCTTCTACAACAACAAAGAGATCTTCCTGTGCGAACTCATTAGCAATTCCTCATATGTAATCGTCGAACCTGATCACCACTCTCTTGTAAATCTTAAATTTGTTCTTCTTGTTGGTTCTGATTTTATGATTTCCATATAAATCTTCTAAAAACAGGCACTTGACAAGATCTGATGGGTTTTGGTGGAGAGGGGTTGGGTTTTATCCGAAAAATAAATAAATCTAAGCATGCAGAGCGAGAGGTAGAGAGAAGAAGGAGAAGAAGGAATGAGGAAAGAGAAAGAGACTTGTGGCTAGCTTTTGGGTTTTCAGAAGTTAACTGCCCGATGCCTCGCAAAACGCGTAGCCTTGGGGGCTTACAAGGGTCGGCCCTGGTATCCAATTTCGAAGTTGCGTAGCCTTATCCGTACAAGACGCGTAGCATCAAACATGCTACCAAACAGAAAAAAAGAGTTTGACTCACGTAAAGCGCCCCTGAAATGCGTCTTCAGGTGCTATTACGAGCAATCAAACATGCCCTTAATTATACCTCTCAAATTACATACTAGCATGAGAGCACGAGTATCACCGATAGGAAACCCTACTGACCATCGTCGTTCAATAAACCTTTTTTCTAAAAGTGCAACAAGCCCCTACGTAATGAGGAAAACTTGCGCAAGGCTGAATTACCATCAATACAGTTAGTAGAATCTAGGGTTTCATTCTAATTAACCTCAAATCAAATGCGGATGCTAATCATATCAGATTTTATGTAGATAATACATTTTCAGATTTTCGGAGTTTCTAAAACATAATTCACATTCGAAGATGAGATTCGAAAGTTTCAAATTTCTGAGTTCTTATTCATGTTATGTTTAACAAAATTCAGAATATAAGCTTGCAAATGAAATAACCAATACTTAGAATAAAATGCAAATCAGTTTTAGGGTTCCCCTACCTCGACTTGAATTGGTCCAAGCTCTTATAAAGAGGTCCTCACAGTGGAATCTTTCTACACAAATCCTACAAATATTAACACCACAATGTGTTAATGTGGTCCATAAGTCCAATCAAAAGTTACCCATACATTTTCCAAGAAATTTTCGAAGCCCGGAAAATAGGACAGAATTCGATCATCGAATTCCAAATTCGATGGCCAAATTTGAATTCGAGCATCGAATTCACCTAAAAATGCATCAGTCATAAAAGCCCAAATTCGATGTTCAAATTTGTCCAAGTCAGTGTTGTTAAAAAATTGTCCTACTTGCTTGCTTTCTTTCATCCAAAAACAAAACTACCATCATATTTTATATTCACCATTTTTTTCTAATCAAAACAAGGCACAAAGAGCTTAATCAAAGGAATTTAAAAGCCTACCTCTTAGAGTTAATTCCTTCTTCCCATTGATCCGTCCAAGCACCGGATCAAATCCAAGCTTCAGTTGGACTCCAAAATTTAGTCAATCTCCAACCTTGCTGCTAGAGCAATGGTTAGCCCAGATTATCCACCAAAAATGTCTACTCTCCCCTATCCTTCTTTCTCAATATATCTAACAAATCAGGAGCTGCTCTCCAAGCTTCTGTACGGTAGAGATGGGAAGAGGGATTGTCATCACATGGGATCTAAGCAAAAACGACACAAAGGAGTTGCGATAGTAAAAAAAATCAAGTTCACACGAGAGGGAGGAAGGATACAATTTCTCCTCCACTCTTCTCTCTTTATAATACAAATTGCCTTACCAAAATATCATGATATTTCCTAAAAATATCATGATCTTTCAAACTCAAAATCTATCCATTTAACTTGCATAAATATTCAATTTTAAACGCAAACATACATCATAGTGTATAAGTCACCAAACATATGACTTTCACAAGTCCAAATAAAAAATCCTTTGACCAAAATTCTCCTCATACCTTAACCTACCCAAATAAACCTGATTCGTCTTGTAAATTTTTCGGACACGCTTATCGAGTTAATCGAAATTAGGTCTAAAATATTTGAGGTATTATATTTTGTGAACCACTGTTTAGATGATGGTCGGTCATCACCGGTGGTTCATTTAGTTCTTTTATTAATATATTTTGTGTAGAGATAGTCTCTCTCTCTCTCTCTCTCTCTCTCTCTCTCTTTTGCCATGTATGATATTTGCTTTGATTTTCGCATTTGTGTGAATGTATCGAGCCAAGGGCGAGCCGGCTTTCCAAAGATTTCGTGTGCGGGAAAGTCAGGTCGTCCAATTCCATGTAAAGCTATCACACCAATTGCAAAATGGTGTACTAGCTCTTATCCAAAAGAGTTTGATTCGGTGTGAGGCTAGCACACCCAAACGGATATTAGTTCTTTGCACCAATGTATAAAATCCTTCCAAATTTTGAACTATTCCTAATTTTCCAAGCGTGTACCATGTGCTGTACTAGACACGTACACCTAGTCGGTAATTACGGTTCGAAAAATATGGGGACGTTACAGTTTTAAAAGTCCATTTTATTTATAAATCACATGCCCCATAGCTATATTACTGAAAACGGTTTTTATTTTAGCAATCACAAGCCACATGCATGTGATCTAGCCCATGAGGATAGCACTTGAACGCTATCTCATGGATACCAACCCTTTTCCATTATTGCTACTAATTAATTTTTCTTTTTGCAGATGGAGCCAAAATCTTATCCACAACGCATGAAAAAGGAAATTTATTCACATATAACATCAAATATAGGGCTTGATAATGGAGGTTGTGCAATAGGAATGGTTCCTATTAGAAAGACTCAAATGAAATATTTACAGGGCGCTACTAATGCTCTCTCATCTTTCGATAGAAAATATTTCAGCAGGAATAATGCAACACACCGTGTAAGTATTTTTATTTATCAATATATGATTTTATTAATTGATCTTGTAAACTTATAGAATTGTTTATTTACTTTTGAAAATGTACTTGAATGTCATCTTTAAACTAGGTAAATTTTATTTACAAACATAATTTTAAAAAATGTCTAACTGTATAATTTTAATTTTATGCAAGTTATATTGCTATAACAAATACTTTATATAATTTATAGATTATCGTATATTACGCAATAATTAAATATTATATCAATTATTAATTATTTAATTTGTTAAAAAGTTAGAGTATTTAGTTTCTTTTTAAATAAGGAAAATAAAATACAAAAAGTTCACCCCAATATTAATAAGGCACCTAAACTATTGATATTATCAAATTAGCACCCGAAGAAATCATAACTTCATCTACTAGACCCCTGCTGTCAATTTCCTTCATTTTGCAAACGGAAAACACGGAGTTGGCGTCAATGTTTTTCGTTTGCATATTAAGGATAGGGGTCTAGTTGATAAACTTATGATTTCTTTGGACGCAAATTTAATAATATTAGTTGTTTAGGTGTGTTTGTGATATTGGGGGTGTAAGAGAGATGAGGACATAACTAGTAAAGAAAATTATAAGTATCATTTAATTATTACATGAAGAACTGTTTAATTTTTTTTATTCTTTCTTTTTTAGTGGGCTAATATAAGGACAGGGAAAAGTTCGGGTCCTTTCTATGGAACTGAAGCGCAAATGAATGTTTGGCGTCCAATAGTTCAGGGAATTTTTAGTCTTTCTCAATTTTGGATTTCAAATGGAGATGGCGATAATCTAAATACCATTGAGGCAGGATGGATTGTAAGGATTCTCTATCAATACTTTGAATAATTTATTTATATATTTTTATGCGTAATTTATGTGGTTCAATCAAATTCACTCCAAACAATATATAATCAGTCATTATGATAGACTTGTTTTACATGGATAGCTTCTATATTTGTTATACCACTAGTCTTTTATTTTTATTTGTCTAAGAATTATTAATTTTGAGTGTCCTTCCTTTCTTCTTTTAAACAACTCATACATGTTAAAATCTTGAACAATGGGTGTCCAACATCTATTTTAACATTCATTTAAAGAATTCGTTACAAAAATATCGATGCATTTATTTTTTTATTCCCCAAGTATCCATGTATTTCTATTATTATAAGTTTTTGAACTTTCTTTGACACCATTCATTACAAAAAAATGTATCCAAGGTATAGTACTACATTTCATTAGTGACAACATTTTTTTATTGACAAGTACTAATGTTAGTTTTCATCCAAATATCACGAATGTGATGCCCCACCCTTGTCTTAAAACTCATGTTTAAGAATTATGTTACATTAAGCCGTCATAAATAAAAGGGAGCCATTAGTTGCACTCGAAAATTTGGCCCTTCACTACAAAAAATAAGACTATTAGCAGTAGTTTTTTGCAACAAAAAACTGCTGCTATTAATAAAAAACCTATTAAGACTATTAGCGGCATTTTTTGGCTGCAGGTAATAGTCTTGTTTTCTATAGTGCTTGCACCGAGTTTAAAAAAAGACCTACAAGTTTGGCGACCTAGATCTAGAAGGAGAAAATGTTGACTTTTGAGTTCTAGATATAAGTTCAAGTTTTTGTGATAGGTCAATTAGTCAATCATCTATTTTCATCATGTCAAAACATTAACAAAACATCAAAATTTGAGTCAAACGCCATGCACCTAAGTTTATAAAAAAAGAATAATCATTTTCTTCCTAAATAGTTTATAAAAGGAGTTCTTATTTTGAACAAATTTTATATTAGATATGTTATGATAAACCTTATCCATTAATGATATGTTTATCATAAATTAGTTAATGCATAATAAGATTTAATCATGTATCATGATACCGTAAGTAGAGATAAGGGAATTGTTTTAAGAAATTTATTTCTACAAAATTTTCGCGAAATATAAATGAGGCAGATAATTATAAAAAACTATCAAATACTTAAAAACACATAAATGCACACAAAAGTTATTATAAAAGACAAACATAAATATCTAAGATTATAAGACTTTAATATTTGTTATTAAAGAGAGAAATTTATTTTTATACCTAATGATTAGTAAGAATATTTTTCACTACCACTAATATGTACAACAATTTTGATTATGTTTAAATGTTTAGTATTGCAATTAATCAATAAGATTTGTTATTTGGGTGGGAGCCTTTAGTATAGTGCAATATTACAACCTGAAGGTCACTCGTTTGACTCCAACCTACCTATTAAAAAAGAATATGAGATTTTTTTAATAATTATATACATAATCATAAAATAATTGTTGGTATAACCAGCACTACGAAAAATAAGACTAATAGCGGCAGTTTTTTATTAAAAAAAACTGCCGCTACTAGTCTTATTTTTTGTAGTGCAGAAATTAGTTGTAATGATACTAAATACCATTAAATATTAGTAAAGATCGATACACATAATAACAGTGATGACTCTACTATAGTGTACTTATAAACGTCATTTTTGTACCTATGGAATTGTTCATTGCCATATTTGTTGTTAATTGCAGGAAAATTGTAGTAGTAATGATAATAACAAAACTATTTATGATTTGAGTAATGTAGTGTCTTATGGTCGTTATTTTTGTACGTAAGATAAATATTGGGTAACTTATATGCTTCCAATTTTGAATGTGATTCTCATCATATAATAAAGACTAGAGTCTAAATTCGAGAGGTGAGGTTGATCAAATAATAAAAATAAATAGAGATTCTATTCATTAATCACCTTATTCAACAATATTTGAACTCTTAATTACACTCTTTGTTCAATCATATCCTAACCCACCTCCATTTGCAGTTTGAGCCAAGGTCCGATGTCCATCATACTAGAACTCTCAATGTTTCGATTCTCTCTCTTAGCAGGCACAAATCGTATATAAAGTTAGACCGATTGACTAATTAAATATTTATCTCTTTTTTAATGCTTTTTGGCTGTAAAAAAACTTCCGCTAATAGTCTTAATAGCCTTTAATAGTTTTTTCGTTGATAGCGACAGTTTTTTATAGTGAAAAACTACCACTAATAGTCTTACTTTTTGTAGTGTGACTAATTAAATAATTCTCTCTTTTTTACCTTGATTTAAATTTGATCCCTAAGCAATAAATTTTTTAGGTCAATGGAGGAGATAACGAGACTCGACTATTTTCATATTGAACTGTAAGTTTCAATTAGATTGTCATAATTTTTTATATAATTATTTTCTTATTATGACATCTCACTTTATTTATTTCTAATATTATTCAGAAAGACAATTACATTAGCAGCGGCTGCTACGATCTAGAGTGTCCTGGTTTTGTTCAAGTCAGTAATGAGATGACCCTTGGACTTTCTATAAATCCAGTTTCAATATATAATGGAGATCAACGCTATATTAATCTCTCTACATACATGGTAAGATCAAAATATACACTATATATATATATATATATATATATATATATATATATATATATATATATATATATATATATATAGGCATGCATTCCTTTATTTCTTTATCGCGTAATGTAAGGATTAAATAACGTATTTTAACTAGTGGTATTTATCATATATATTGTACAACAGGATCAGAAGGCTGGAGTTTGGTGGTTGATATGTAATGGTAAATCTGTGGGTTATCGGCCAAAGGCTATCTTTACTAATTTAGCTGAAAGTGGTTCGACGATTACTTGGGGAGGCGAGGTTGCTTACCCCGACGGCCAAACTTCTCCTCCTATGGGTAGTGGCCATTTACCTACTGAAGGAGCTCGGAAAGCATGTTTTAACGAGAATATTAAATTAATTGATAACTCTCACACAAGTATAGATTTTCCAATTGATGTTGAGCTTCTTGAGGACGATTGCTACAAAGTTGTTGATTCTGGGAACCTTCACGGTGATGCAGGTAGAGTTTTTTATTTTGGTGGACCTGGCAATTGTTAGTCAAAATTAAAATATTACTATGTTAAGAAGCTTAATTTGTTAGTATTACTATTTTTAATAAATTAGTTGTTACAAATTTTGAGCACTCTACTATATTAGTATTCGAAGAAGCACTAATGGTAATTAGTATCTTGGAGAGTTAAAAGAAGTGATCTGAATTCTAAATCAAATTTAGTAATAGAAGATTCTATCCATGGAGAAATCGAAGCACTATCAAAATATACAAAGTACGTTGCTTCTAAAAGTTTGGGGCGAGAATTAATCTTCATTTTATTCTAACATCAATGAAGAGGGGCCAACATCTATATTGATTATCTCACAAACTGTAACAACCACCCCTGAAAATACTGACTGGTCAAGATTTGTTAAAGATTTGACAACATAAAGCCCTGGTCAGTTGGAGTGGCACCCACATTTATCGAATTGTGTGGCACCCAAATGGTACCTACATTACACCCGAATTATACTCACATTGGCCCTACATTTGATGTGATCAAACTTGATCCAAGTTTGACCATTGGATGAGCCATTTGGTGACTGATCAGGCCCTTTGGCCCGAAGCTAATGGTGTAAGATTAAGAAACACCAAAGATATAGGTGCATGTGAATGGCATAAGATGGTGGTTTAATTGTAACTTAGTGGAACTAAAGGTGCATTTTCATTTAATTTTATGGGAATAATTGAATTAATAATTAAAATAGAAGTATAAATTATAAATGATCTTAGCCACTGGATGAAGAGACCATCTTTGACGTAATCTTGGACCATTTATTTGGTCCAAGAGAGATTAATGGTGAGAGATGCTTGACCTTAACTAGAGAAGAGGCCCCAAAACCAACCATAGTCCGTAAGTGGACCAAATGGAGTAGTTAAAGTGGGACTCAACCTAATGGGCTTGAAGAATGAGAAGAGAAGAAGAGAGATTAATTGGCATTTGAGAATCTTGTCTCTCAAGGGCCGTAAAAAGACCTTTCTCTCTTTCTCCCTCTTCCCTTTCACCCCACAAGCCTAGCATCCATTTCTAGCTCCTTCTCTCTCCATCTTCTACCTCTAGGATGCCTGCCATTAAAGCCCCCTTAGAGCTTTGTGCTGCCCCTGTTCTCCACCACCGTATTTCAAAGCGACCACAGCCAATCTTTTCCTCTCCAATTGTACGACCATATAGTTCAATTCTAGTTCCTGTGGAGAACCTTAGATAGATCAAACATAAAAAATACAGCGACAACTTGAAGAGCAAATCTTAGGTAATGTCCTAGAGTTTCATTTTGATACTTGTACTTTACGGGTTTTTGTTTTGATTGGAGATCATTCACATGAATTGAAGATCAAGTCTTAAAGTTCAAATCACTCTTATTATTTTTCGACTATTTGCCTTTGTATTTTTTTTAGATCCTGCTTGTCATATTCTACTCCGAAAATCGTGTAGATCTCCCTTAGGACATATGTGTGCCAAGATAGATGGGGTCTACCTTGATTAATCAAGATTATCAGTCACATTCTCTTGGACCTGTTTTTTTATTCATTAAAGTGTATTTTTTTTAAAAGAGAAAATTGTAAAAAATCAGTTTCAAGGTTTGTTGTTTGTGTATTGACAGCGTGTTGTTATAGTGTAATTAACAATGCGCATTTACAGCAGCACTATCACTTGAATCACAGCGCGCTGTTCACGTGTTTTGTAAAGAGGAAGAAAGATTAAACAAGCTAAGAGAGCTTCTTCCTCCTTGAGTCAAACCCTAGATCTTCATCTTCTTCACCTTCATACTTGAGCAAAACAAAGTAAGATGTTTGATAGCCTTGTAGATCTCAAGGTGGATCGTTGTGAGCTCATCAATGGTAAAGGTGTGCATCAAAATCGGAAAGCTATGGAGGCGACTCGCGATGGAGAGTTGGGTTGCATGGGGGTTTGATAGGGTATGTGCATTTGTCGGTACATCATTCGAAACTCTTTGTAATCATTTTTTCATAGTAGATTTGGTGTGTGGACTTCGGTCCCGTGATTTTTCTTAGTGACTGGGTTTTGATATATATCTTGTGTTGTGAATGTTTGTTGGAGTTATTGTGTAATCACTAGATCAATTAGAATTAATCGAATACCCAATCTAATTTCGTAGATTGAGAGAATTTCATTTTTCTATACCCTTCTATCATTTTTGTTTTGTATGAACCTTCTGTCATTTATCTAACAACAGTAAAAATTGATCACTGAAATTTTTTTGTTGCATCCCTTAACCAACCAGTTTGGTCATGGAATGTAGGACTGCTGATTAGTCTCTACCTTAAGATACCGTCCAGCTTGAAGGGGGTCAACACATTTATAGCAGGTGATGAACCCACTCTCAGTTACCATCTAATTGGATCCAATGGAACTCCATGGATAAGCAAGCGCTACTGTATTTCTGCTAATATATTGCTAGCTATCGTCAACGGGCGGGTTAACTTGATACCGGACCTGGCCCGAAATTTTTATCGAGATGGGCATATAAACTTGACCAGTCAGGTCGGCTCGTGCATGAGACATTAGACCCTACCTTTGGGTCAGGTCGACTTAGAAGTTGGGTTAAGTAAAAATCAGGTCAGGATGAGTCGACCCAAGCAATTATTTTGTACATAAAAATACAAAAAATAGGGGGTTTTCTACCTGGTCAGGTCGGGCATCGGTTCGGGTGCACCATTGGATCATTTCGAAACTTTGGACTCCCTCAAAGCTTTACATAACTGAGTTCATATTAGGGCTGTCAACAGGTCGGGTTGACCCAATACCCGACCCAATACTTTACCAAGTTGGGCACATAAAGTTGGCATGTCGGGTCAGGTCAGGCATGAGACATCTGACCTGACCTTCGGGTCGGGTCAGGTCGACCAAGAGGTCGGGTCGAGAAAAAATCAAGTTGGTCGGGTCGACCTGACCTGCTATTTCATATATGAAAAAAAAATTGATATTTTATATATGAAAAATACATGAAAAATAGGGGTCTTTTTCAGAGTAGGGTCCGATATTCAGGTTAATTAGGCATATTGTGACAGCCCCGAATTTCTGTGCTCAGAAATCCGTGCCATCAGGATCATGCTCTGGATAATCCCCAGGACAAATCACACAATATCTGTATATAAAGCGGAAATATACAGATAAAATCCCACAGCGGTAAGTAGAGTCATCTAATGAATCAATCTAAAAGTAAGAACAATAAAGAAACCTTCATTTATAAATGTAAAAAGTATACATCCTCAAAAAGGAACCAAAAAGAACCATCGGTGACAGACATCCATCACCCAAACAATGGTTCCCAATGATGGTTCCGATAGAATGTATAATAACACTATAAAAGAAATAAAATATCTACAAAAATTAATACAAAAGTGGCCACCAGGCACACATAATCCAAAGTCTCCAAACAACATACAATCCCAAAAATGTCCAAACTATACCCAGTCTATGGGTGGTAAAAGTCGCCACCGGGTGTCTCTGCCTCGCCCTCAACCTCAACCTCGGGATCAGCCGATAGTGGGTCTCGTAACCGGAGCTACCGCCCGTAACCTATATGTTTACAAAAACTCGGTGAGCTACATCCTAGCTCAATAGTAGAATTCCATATAAAATTACATTCTAATTGCATAACATGGTCATCAAAGAACAAAACTGAAATTATGCAATAGATGTATAAATCATGAGACATTTATCCAAAACAGTACGGAATTGATGAATACAACATATAATGACTTAGTGTAGTATACTTAAGTAACTCCCGTGAGTATAGCACGTGGTAGCCAGATTTGGTCCGATGGATAAATCCCAACCATCGTCGTTCACATGAACAATTTTCGGAATTGCAACAATGCCCCACACCTGGAGTGCAATTGTGGCGAGGGTTACAAAGCAAATGCACAAGTGTGCAAACGGATATACCACGAGTCGGTGGGATTTTACTGAATATTAAACCTCAAATCACATGCATACTTATCATACTTAATGTAATTGATTTGGATCACGGATGTCAAATGTCGGATCAAGTACAGAATAGAATGCTCATACATATGCTAAACATGCTTTTAAAACAGAATTAAACTATGCTGAGATATGCATGACAGATGTAATCCATGAGATCAAAATAAATACAATTTCGGTTGAATTCCCCTACCTCGGATCAAGCTCCTTCTAAGCAAATCCAAAGCTTTTTCAAGGCATCTTAGTCTGATCCTAGACCATAAACATGTTACTCTAGGTGTTAGAGTGACAGATCGTGAACTGGCACAATGTCCAGTGGTTCTTACATATAATTTTTCTAACTGTCTGAAAACAGGGTTTATTGATCGATCAATACCTTGTTGATCGATCAATGAACTCTTCATTGATCGATCAACACCCTTGTTGATCGATCACCAAAGCACAACTGTTTGTCTATCTTGTACACCATTGATAGATCACCATGTTGGTTGATCGATCAATGGGCTCTGTGTTGATCGATCACCACCACTGTTGATCGATCAATACTCAGTCAATTGATCGATCAACACCCTTGTTGATCGATCACCAACATTAACTCAAATTCCCCAACTCTCTGCCATAATGTTTCTTTACTGTTTATATAAATTGATCGATCACCACCACTGTTGATCGATCAATTCCATACTTAGTGATCGATCAACACCCTTGGTGATCGATCACCAATGTCGAATTTTCAGTCATTAATGGAGTTCACCAACCAAATTTTTCTAACTTACTTTTCCTTCCAAAAATTCATTAAAATCTTAAATATGCATACAGATCCTACATTTAGGGCATCCAACTGCCCATTTTAGAACAAGAGAGCTCACCTCTATGTGGGCCCTTTCGGGGTTTCGGCAAACACTCCGGATGAGGGTTTCGGCTCAAGCTCTCGGAGTTTATCACGGATCCGAGTTCGACGAGCAACCTTTTAGCTCTGGTTCAGCATGCATACACTTCACACACACAAAACCCATACCTAAGCTTAATCCATTGGTCTCTCTACATACCCTAGCTTAGGAAACTCACCTTTCAATCTTGCTAACCCTGTTTTATACAAAACCCTCTTGCAAACCTACCTAGCTACAGATTCCTTAGCTGTTAGAACAACTAGGGCAAGGGGAAGAAGAAGAAGGACTTCCTCTACCTCTCCCTTCCTTCTCTTATAAGCTAATAAACAGATATTTCTGTTTTCCCTTAGCTTATGTTAGGTGGGAGCACACGAACCTGCTCTGACGCATAGCGTGCTACACTGACTCTTTACCCAACTCCGATTCAAATGAAATTACACAGGTGAACTCATCTAACCATGATGTAACTTTATCTCCATTAATATAAACTCTAAATTTTAATCGGTCTCGATTTCCGTGCCGGGCACGTACATCGATGCGGTTAGTTTCTGGCTCAAATTTTCTGGGTCATTACATTATCCCCCCCTTAGGAATTTTCGTCCTCGAAAATTGACTAAGCGGTGGGGCCACATGAGATGGGGTTTCGAAAGAAAACCCACAAATGAACATACAGAGACAAGATATAAAAGATGCAGTACAGAAGAAAATATAGAAAAACAGAATAAGGTAAAGATAGTTCTAAAAAAATATAATATCAGATAAATAGAATAACAGTTAAATGAGTATGGGAATACCTGTGGGGACATCAGATGGTCCACTCGCGCCAGATGGTCCAGTCCCGGCGGAGACCGGCATGGTGGGCGGAGTAGGAACAGGGGTGTAAGTGCGAGGATCTACAACGTGCTCACGGGCATGCGCAATCATCGGTGTCAAATACATCATGTATGACTGCTGCATCAAGAGCTCTAACATGCCCTCGTAGTCGAGCCAGCGATGGACACACAAATAGCTCAATCCCATCCAAGCGCCATGTATGTGTTTGTTACCCTCGAGGACCGCAGCAGCACGCACAAGAGTAACGGTGGATGGGGCAAGGTGGATAGGGATAGGGATAGGGCGTGTGTAGGCGCGACGAAGAAGAACGCGGTGGTCGCCGTGATGGGGTAGCAGCAGGTCGAGGTAGCACCGCAGGCTAAGGTGGCTGATCAGATGGGGCCTCCCCTCCACTAGGAGCTGGTACATCAGGTGCTCCACCCTCAGGAATAACGGGCTCAGCCTGTCGTCACCCTCCTCCTCGGGCTCGGGTAGTCTCTTGACCAAAAGATTATAACTCTTGGTCCCTTTTAGTTTAAAGACTTTAGTGTTGTTGGTTGCGTGGCTCATTAGGAGCTGGCTATAGTGCTCACAGAGAGCAACATATTGCTCCACCAAATTTGTGATTAGGCGAGCATAGGGATTTGTTTTGTGGCCTCCGCCTTTTTTTCGGTCATAAGGTCGCGGTGATGATGCCCTCAATCACGACCTCGCCATCGGATACCAACGATCCTCAAAGGCCAAAAGAGGGCTATCTGACAACACCAAATTCGTGAGGACTTGTGCAAAAATGGAACGAGTGCACACTTGAAATAGGTATCAAGCATCCACAGTTTGTCGGGTAGTTGGGCCCTAGAAATGGATTGGCCCTTCCCATGCTTGCCGTTGGTCATCTTGGCGATGACATCGGCAAAAGGAACATCCTTCTCATACGGTGGCGCCAAGCCACGCGTATCAAGGTGAGTGGTTGCACACTCTAGGGCAACGACAACATGGAACCGGTTAAATTTATATTCAAACCCGTCAATGGTAGTGACGAGTCGGTGTCGGGAATCCCCCCAACGAAGGTTTTGGAAAAAGAGCCGCACTATGCGAGGACAATAGTGATCGTAAAACGGCTCAAGCAAGGGTTTTAACCCTAACTTTTGAAGGTAGCCCTTCGCCCACGCCATTTTAGGGCGATCATCATAGAGAGTAGGTATAAACCTATACTCGGGTAGAAAAGTTTTGGAAGCCCACCACTCTTTGGGGACTTCACGGTCAATGGGGGCCGGGATGGGTGGAACCACATCCGGAATCGGTGCCGTGGGTGGCACGGTCGGTGGGGGAACGGGAATAGTGGGCGGCACCGGGGCACGCGCCCGAGATGTGGGTACCTTACGCGAAGGATTCTTCGTGCGAGGTCCCATGGTCAAATCCTTACAACAAAAAAAAAAAATGAAAATAAGAATCGAAAGGGAGCGAACGAGGATTTTACCGGGTGAATGGAGCGATGTCCACGCGAATCAAGCCGAAGAAAGGGTGGAAATGGCCGGAAGTGAGTCGGAAGGGAAGTTGAAAGGTCGGAATGCAAAAGCCCCTTGCTCGTTCACGTGAAGAGGATAGAGCAAATGACCGTTCAAAACCCCTTCTTATAACTCAAAAGTGTGTTGGTGATCGATCAATTCATTGGTGGTTGATCGATCACCACAAAAAATTTTAAGTTCAAAACAATTGAACCCGACCTGTTGATCGATCACCACCTTCAATGTTGATCGATCAACAGTCCACTTGTTGATCGATCACCAACCTCCCTGTTGATCGATCAATGTACCTGTTGTAAAAATTTCTTGTTAAAATGGGACCGTTAAAATGACTTAACCGTAATGGAAAGATACCGGTACATGTACATCACATACATGACCCAAAATATACGACAAATCGAGTCGATGAGATAAATCTAATCATCAAGTTATAATCACGATGATGAATTTAGAAACAAACTCAAAAGAAAATTCACCTTGCGCATTAAGTGAACAAGTGTGGATACTGTTCACGGATCTCGGCAGCACGTTCCCAAGTGGCTTCCGAAGCAGTATGATTCCGCCATTTGACAAGTACTAGCGGAATTAATTTGGTCCTCAAAACTTGATCCCGTTGATCCAAGATCTCTATCGGTTCTTCAACCATGGTTAGATCTTCTTGTAAATCAATCGGTTGAAAATCCAAGACATGTGTCGGATCATGCACGTAACGTCGCAGCATCGATACATGAAAAACATTATGCATGCTCGCCAACTGTGGTGGCAAAGCAATCCGATACGCAACCTCGCCAACCCGTCCGAGTACCTCAAAGGGGCCAATATACCGAGGACTCAACTTTCCTCGCTTTCCGAAGCGCATGACACCCTTTGTTGGCGATATTTTTACAAACACATTGTCTCCCACCTGAAAATAAGTGTTAATTACTTAACTAATTACTTAAACTAGAAAATCGTAACCTCGGGAATGCATTAAAGGATACCTGAAACTCTACGTGTATCCGATGAAGATCGGCATAACTCTTTTGGCGACTTTGAGCAACCCTCAATCTTTCGCGGATCAACCGAACTGCCTCGGTTGTACTTTCCACGATATCAGGTCCCAAAATGAGTTTCTCACCGACTTCCTCCCAGTTCAAAGGAGATCTACATCGACGTCCATACAAGGCTTCATAAGGCGCCATCCCGATACTCGACTGATAGCTGTTGTTGTAAGCGAACTCGATCAAAGATAGATGTTCATCCCATGAACCTTGAAAGTCCAACATACAAGCTCGCAACATATCTTATCTTGATGATCTCGTTCACTCTCTCACCGCCCATCCGCGAGGATGAAACGCCGAAATAACTCCAATTTAGTACCCATGCCTTCTGAAATCGCCGCCAAAACTGCAGTATAAAGCGGATCTCTATCATACTATCTTATTGGTATGCCGTATGCCGGGACTATCTCCTTCATGTACATTTCTGCAAGCTTGCTAGCGATAACGAAAAGCAGTATGGCAAGAAGTGTGCGATTTGGTCAACCTATCAACAATGACCCGGATGGCATTGTTCTTCCTCAATGTGCTTGGCAACCCCAAGATGAAATCCATAGAAATGGCTTCCCATTTCCATTCTGCATCGTAGAGGTTGTAACAACTTGATTTCGATGGTCTACTTTCAGCTATGCAGACCAAACATCGAGACACAAAATCGCACTACATCTTTCTTCATCCTCTCCACCAAAATCGCTTGAGATCTTGATACATCTTGGTACTCCCAGATGTATAGCATACGTTGACTTATGTGCTTCTTCTAGAATAGTTTCCTTAAGATCTTTATCACCGCTATGCACATTCGATCTCGAACAAGAAAGTACCATCATCCTTGATGGAGAAATCAGTCGAATCCGCTTGATCACATCCTTGCGAATGGCCATAAGCTCATCATCAATCATCCTGAGCCTACGCGACGTTATCAAACAACGTGGGCAGATTACCATGGTAGCCATCAATGCCCTCAACCTTTGACGCCTATCAATGCATCGCACAAGGCCAGTCCTCAAGTAGATGCCACCTTTGTATTCCGGTAATAAGATGTGACAATCGAGCGTAAGACTTTCGCTTCAAAGCATCACCACAACATTGGCCTTCCTGTGGTGATACCGATGGAACAATCATAATCTTTCAAGAACTCCATCCATCTCTGTCACGCATATTTAAGTCCTTCCGGTAAATAAATACTTAAGGCTTTTGTGGTCGGTGAAGATATCAAACGCCTCACCGCATAAGTAGTGCCTCCAAATCTTCAAGGCAAAGATTATCGCCAACTCTAAGTCATGAGTCGGATAATTCTTTTCATGCTCCTTCAAATTGCCTAGAGCCATAAGCGATAACCTTCTTGTCGGTTGAGGACACAACCCAAACCACCATATGATGCGTCATCAGATAGCAAAACCTCCTCTGCCAGAAGGTATTGCCAACACTGGTGCTGTAGTCAGACGCGTCTTCAATTCTTGGAAGCTCTTCTCACACTGATCAGTCCAATCAAATCTAGCATTCTTCTTAGTGAGCTGAGTGAGTGGACCGATAGTCTAGAGAACCTCTACGAACCGCTTGTAGTATCCGCCAAACCAAGAAAACTACGGACCTCTCTTATCATCCTCGGTCATTTCCCTATTCACAACGGCTTCAATCTTAGCCGATCCTTTGTAATACCCTTTGCGTAAACGATATGACCCAAGAAACTAACTTGGTCAAGCCAAAACTCACACTTACCGAAAGCTTCGCATAAAGTTTGTGGTCTCGAGGGTCTGCAGCAACACGTAGATGCTCTTCATGTTCCTCCTTTGTCTTGGAATAGACAAGGATGTCATCTACAAATACCACTCGATGTGTCCAAGTGTGGTTTAAACACTCGGTTCATCAAGTCCATGAAAGACGCAGCGTCACAACCCAAATGGCATAACAAGGAATTCATAGTGCCCATATCCGGTTCTCAACGCCGCCTTCTCAATGTCTTCACTCGACTGTCGTAGTTGATGATAACCCGATCGCAAGTCGATCTTCGTAAAGAACCTCGCTCCTTGCAATTGATCAAACAGATCATCGATTCTAGGAAGCGGTAACGATTCTTAATCGCCAACTTGTTTAACGCCGATAGTCGATGCACAAGCGCATTGAACCATCCTTCTTCCTGACAAACAATCGGTGCTCCCCAAGGAAACGCACTAGGTCGCACAAAACCTTTGTCAAGTAGTTCTTGCAATTGCTCCTTTAGCTCTTGTAATTCTCACGAGCCATCCGATAGGGAGCCTTTGATATCGGTTCAATGATTACAAACTCCACCTCCGATCCGTGGTAGTCCCAGTAAATCCTCAGGAAATACATCAGCATACTCACATGCAATGTGGATATCGGATATCACATTTGTCTTCTCCCGTTGCTCTTGTAGGAAGGCTATATATCCACTGCATCCACTCTTCATCATCCTCTCCGCCCGAATAGCGGATATCAACGGAGGTACCTTAGACTTCACTCCGAAGAATCTAAAGGATCGCTCCTTTGGAGGGCGGAAAACTACCATCTTCCGAAGACAATCCACACTTGCGTGGTAAGCGTGATAGCCATTCCCAAAATGATGTCAAATCCTTTCATATCTAATGTAATCAAATCATCGCCTGTCTCATGATCATCTATCGCCACTACATCGACGACACACAAGTTGAGTGCATTCACTGCACTACCCGTGGGGATTGACACTGTCAGGATAAAATCTAGTTGTTCTGGAGTGGCACTCAATTCCTTTGTAAATTGAGGCCGTACGAAAGAATGTGTGGAGCCTGGGTCTATCAGGGCTCGTGCTCTATGAAAGCAAATATCGCAACTCCTATACAGTTTCAGCTCACCTACATACCAATATCAACATTACTGTAACGTTTTATATGTGTAGGTTTATGTAAATAAATCAATTAATTTATATATTTCAAATTTTCCAATTCATTATATCAAACAATACCATATCTCTTGAATTCTAATCATACCTTGAATGACGTCATTTGATGTCAGAGCATCGGTGGCGGTAACGGCATAAGCTCGGCCGTGAACCACTGGTCGAGCTGATCTTTGGGTAGATACCGATCCTGACCGCTCCTTGCTCTCCTCAGGGCAATTCCTAATTAGATGGCCCATCTTGCCACACCTGAAGCATGCCCCTGTCTCTCTCCTGCAGTCCTCTGTCTTGTGTGGTTTCCCACACTTTGCACATATCGCGGCCGGAGTGAAGGACGAGACTCTTGAAGGTCCCTGAGTCACTGAAGCCCCGCTACCAGAGGATCCAGCTGGTCTAAATGGCTGTGAAGAAGTAGGTACAGCAGACCTCTGGTATGAACTCGGTCCTGAAGAAATCGCCGATCGAGAGTGCG
Organism: Chloranthus sessilifolius; assembly: GCA_021018995.1. Lineage (NCBI taxonomy): Eukaryota > Viridiplantae > Streptophyta > Magnoliopsida > Chloranthales > Chloranthaceae > Chloranthus > Chloranthus sessilifolius. Next base: position 101,763,326 of record CM037589.1, read on the forward strand.
TAGGGTATCTCGGAGGTCTGAAAAATCTAGCCCTCTTGTTACTCGCTCTCAGATCCCGAGATTGCCCTTGGAATGGTCTCTCTCTCGCCTGCTTGTCCCTCCAAGAGAATTGCTTCTGGTTTTCTTCTTCAGCTATGAGTGCCTTGGCCATCACTCCTTCATATGTCTCCATTTCCCACATGGCGACATCCTTTTGTAAATTTTGTCTCACCCCAAATTTGAAACTTTCGCCTCATCACTCCAGTAGCTACGTCTTTGAGGTGCAAATCGAGCTAATCTATCGAACTCGGCTCCATAATCCTGATCACATCATTGCACCTTGCTTCAAATTTCTATAAATTTCACCTCCCACCATGCCAATTTTAGGAAAGTATTTATTATAGAATACTTCAGAACTCCTCCCATGTCCAAGGAGTGTGAGGAAACTCTCTGTCTATTGTGACACCGACTTCCACCAAGGTCCCGTCACCATCCAGCTTTAAAAGTGGCCCAACGCACTTTCTCTACGTAACACTTCAAAGAGCTTTTCCATCTCTTCTATCCATCCTTCTGCCTCAATGGGATCCGTTTGACCTGAGAAGTTAGGAGGTCTCATTCTCCTAAACTCCGTAAATCCACCAGGCTGATGGGGTGGTCTAGCTGCCTGTTGAGCTAAAGCAGCTGTCTGCTGAGCGACGTTGGTAGCTAATGCTTCCAACACCTGCTCCATCCTCTCTTCACTTCTCCTTCTACCTCCTCTGGGTCCCAATGGAACCGCATTTGCTTGTGAGAGGAACTCCAAGCCCCTCGACGAGCCTATAACCTCGGGCACATCCCTCAGAGGAATCTCTTTCTGACCTGTTCTACCTCTGCCGTGCCCTCCTCTGAACTTAGGGCCCATACTGGTCTGTCATTGTAAAAACAACAACGTTGATCAGTACATATAGATTGTAAAAACAATCCGTTATGAACCCATAGTTCAACCTAAAGCCTAGGCTTTGATACCAATTAATCAGGATGACTCGATTTCGTGTGTAAATCCGTGCCATCAGGATCATGCTCTGGATGATCCCCAGGATAAATCACACAATATCTGTATATAAAGCGGAAATATACAGATAAAATCCCACAGCGGTAAGTAGAGTCATCTAATGAATCAATCTAAAAGTAAGAACAATAAAGAAACATTCATTTATAAATGTAAAAAGTATACATCCTCAAAAAGGAACCAAAAAGAACCATCGGTGACAGACATCCATCACCCAAACAATGGTTCCCAATGATGGTTCCGATAGAATGTATAATAACACTATAAAAGAAATAAAATATCTACAAAAATTAATACAAAAGTGGCCACCAGGCACACATAATCCAAAGTCTCCAAACAACATACAATCCCAAAAATGTCCAAACTATACCCAGTCTATGGGTAAAAGTCGTCAGCTGGGGTGTCTGTCTCCTCGTCCTCAACCTCAACCTCAGGATCAGGCTGATAGTCTGGGTCGCTCTCAGAACCGGGAGCTACCGCCTCAGAACCTAAATGTTTACAAAACAGGGTGAGCTACATCCTAGCTCAATAGAAGAATTCCAAATAAAATTGCATTCTAATTGCATAACATGGTCATCAAAGAACAAAACTGAAATTATGCAACAGATGTATAAATCATGAGACATTTATCCAAAACAGTACGGAATTGATGAATACAACATATAATGACTTAGTGTAGTATACTTAAGTAACTCCCGTGAGTATAGCACGTGGTAGCGATTTGGTCCGATGGATAAATCCCAACCATCTCGTTCACATGAACAATTTTTGAATTGCAACAATGCCCCACACCGAGTGCAATTGTTTCAGGATTACAAAGCAAATGCACAAGTGTGCTGAAGCGGATATACCGGCGAGTCGGTGGGATTTTTACTGAATATTAAACCTCAAAGCACATGCATACTTATCATACTTAATGAAATTGATTTGGATCACGGATGTCAAATGTCGGATCAAGTACGAATAGAATGCTCATACATATGCTAAACATGCTTTTAAAGCGAAATTAAACTATCTTTGAGATGATGATGTAATCCATGAGATCAAAAATAAATATAATTTCGCTGAATTCTACCTCGGATCAAGCTCCTTCTAAGCAAATCCAAAGCTTTTTCAAGGCATCTTAGTCGATCCTAGACCATAAACATGTTACTCTAGGTGTTAGAGTGAGATCGTGAATCGCACAATGTCCAGTGGTCTTACATATAATTTTTCTAACTGTCTGAAAACAGGGTTTATTGATCGATCAATACCTTGTTGATCGATCAATGAACTCTTCATTGATCGATCAACACCCTTGTTGATCGATCACCAAAGCACAACTGTTTGTCTATCTTGTACACCATTGATAGATCACCATGTTGGTTGATCGATCAATGGGCTCTGTGTTGATCGATCACCACCACTGTTGATCGATCAATACTCAGTCAATTGATCGATCAACACCCTTGTTGATCGATCACCAACATTAACTCAAATTCCCCAACTCTCTGCCATAATGTTTCTTTACTGTTTATATAAATTGATCGATCACCACCACTGTTGATCGATCAATTCCATACTTAGTGATCGATCAACACCCTTGGTGATCGATCACCAATGTCGAATTTTCAGTCATTAATGGAGTTCACCAACCAAATTTTTCTAACTTACTTTTCCTTCCAAAAATTCATTAAAATCTTAAATATGCATACAGATCCTACATTTAGGGCATCCAACTGCCCATTTTAGAACAAGAGAACTCACCTCTATGTGGGCCCTTTCGGGGTTTCGGCAAACACTCCGGATGAGGGTTTCGGCTCAAGCTCTCGGAGTTTATCACGGATCCGAGTTCGACGAGCAACCTTTTAGCTCGGTTCAAAGATGCATACACTTCACACACACAAAACCCATACCTAAGCTTAATCCATTGGTCTCTCTACATACCCTAGCTTAGGAAACTCACCTTTCAATCTTGCTAACCCTGTTTTATACAAAACCCTCTTGCAAACCTACCTAGCTACAGATTCCTTAGCTGTTAGAACAACTAGGGCAAGGGGAAGAAGAAGAAGAAGAAGAAGGACTTCCTCTACCTCTCCCTTCCTTCTCTTATAAGCTAATAAACAGATATTTATGTTTTCCCTTAGCTTATGTTCCGGTGTGGAGCACGAACACTGTCGCTACGACGCAACGTGCTACACTGACTCTTTACCCAACTCCGATTCAAATGAAATTACACAGGTGAACTCATCTAACCATGATGTAACTTTATCTCCATTAATATAAACTCTAAATTTTAATCGGTCTCGATTTCCGTGCCGGGCACGTACATCGATGCGGTTAGTTTCTGGCTCAAATTTTCTGAGTCATTACACATATGGTCCAATTGGGCTACACCCGACAAGTTTTAATTCCAAGTTATCAAACACAACCTAATAGTTGACATTAGGTGCACGGCCCGAACAAGTGAGTTGATCAATCTCACCCTTCCAAAAAGTTCAACATATACATCCAAGTAAATTTGTGAGCATATATATTTTTATGTATTCTAAACTTTGACTATTATGCAAATGAGGACTGGCCTGTGCGCTGGCAACGGCCCAGGCACAGCTAATGCCAACTCTTTTATTGTTGAGATTGGTTCTCCTTACCGGCTTCAATAAATGACGCTCTAAAAGCCTCTACTTTATTGCTTAGGGTATCAGGTAGCACACATTTCTGACCAATTCATCCAAATAGCTAACTAAAGTTTTAACTCAACTCATCCCAAGAAACAGCTCATTAGAAGACCATCCAATCTGAGTTTATCCATGCAGGCCTTAATAAATATAATAAGAGTCTACATTAAGGTTATCAAATCAAATGTTTTTAATCTTCTGATGAGCTTTTTCACAATCTATATTCGCTATCCTACTTCATAACGTTTATTCGCCTAGAGTGGCATAGCTAGGCTGCATTTGGTATTTGCTCCCTGGGCCTAAGAGCTGCTTTGGGACTCCAGTGTGATGCTTTTACCTTCAGAAAGCGTCTTTGCTGAACCAGCTCCCCACTCTAATAGTGGTGTGTGATGATGAGGTCATTACTCTAGGTACTCTTGTAGGCAGGCATGTGGGCCTTAGAGCTAAGAGGTGGTGTGCTATGATAGTGGAGTGGCTAGTAAGAAGGGACGTGGGTCTTGAAACTAGGTGTGTGACATACAAGTGTAGAGGTGTGCAGGCTCTGTGTTGTGTTGCATGCTCCCTTATATGTGGTGAGGATAACCAAAGTAATATAGTGTGTTAGCATTGCGGCTAGACACGTACGGACTTCGGAAGTTGGCTTGCAAAGGGTGGTGATGCATGGGGCGTGTTATTGACGGTTGGGAGCATTTGACGTGACACCCAATAATATGTCAAACCAAATACTTTGAGGTACTCCTACTATTTGGTAAGAGGTGACATTTAAACCATATATATAGGAGGGGAGTTGTAGAACTACTCTCATACACATGGGGCCTTGGTGCACTAATAAGGGTGCACAATAGTCTCCTAGGCCTTGGTGTACTAATAAGGGTGGGTCTAAGACATTACTTCGGCAATGTCGTGTGTCACCCGGGGGAGGTTGTTATGTCACGAAGCTATGTACAACGGTGCATATATAGGTGGAGTCATGTTAGGGTCATAACATGGTTATACTTGGGAATTAATCCGTGCTACTAGGTTGGCTATGAGGAAGGCACTCATGTGCTGCGTGGGATACTAATGTGCACATTGGTACGAGGGTCATGCTTAAAATGTGTGTTAGTTGTGAGTATCACACACGATGATGAGCTTAGTTCGGAATGACAGCAAGACATGTTGGTTAGGGGCGACATGAGGAGTTACATGCTTTATTGCGCGCGAGGGACTAGCACAGGAGGCACAAGGTAAAGCCCCAACAGGCCAACTGAGGTGCGGAGGTGTATGCATGTTCGCCGTAATTGGTATAATGTATTCGAATGATAAGCCTTAGCCAAGAAGGTAACCATGAGGGGAGTTCTCGTCCTCTAAGCAGAGTTAATGGAGGGTTAGGCTAGCCTCGTTGTAGTGGCAGCGAGGCATCTAATGGGCGTGGTAGATGTGTCGAGCGGTACCCATGTGACAATTGATATCAGAGCCCGATCGATCCGAAAGGGGTAATGCTAGAGGGGCTAGGGTGGAAGGATCTTGTGATTGGAAGGCCAGATTGATCCGTAATAGGGTGATGTTGAATGAGCTAGTAGGAACGTGTAATGACCTTGGAGGTAGGTTGGGTTGAATGAGAGCTTGAGGCACACAAAAGTGAAGGCAGGACCAAGGTACTATGGTGTTGCGAAAGCCAAAATTTGGCAGGCAGACTCTTGGGTAAAGACACTTCACACTGAGATACTAGAGTGGGTTTTGGTCACGATTGCTAATGCATGAATAGTGAGAGATAACGTTGGTATGGGACAACATAAAGAATCAATGTATTGCTTGTTCATATGAGAAACTAGTATGGCTCCATATATGATGAAATGCAGATGGAGCCAAGTTTAAGCTAGCGGGGAGTGTCAAGCCTTATGGCTAGGTGTTGCAAGACTTTGTATGGGGTGAAGACAAAAGTCAAGGAATTGATGCATTATTTTGGGTGTCAACGTGACGCTGGCATTATTAGGTTGGGGAGGATGTGACGTGATCATTCCATTGGGATCCACAAAGATGTGTGGGGTGAAGATTATGTGGGAGTAGTGGAGGAACTCAGGGCACTGTGTTTGACATCAATGAGGACGTTGATATTATTGGGTGAGGGGGGTATGGCGAGGTTATTACTCTAGGTAGTATCAGGAAGGAGTGTGAGCCTTGGAGCTAGGTGGTGGTGTGTTATGACACATGGAGTGACTAGCAGGGAGGCGGGTGGACCTTAAAACTAGGTGTGTGATGCGTGTGGAGGTGTGCAAGTCTTGCATTGCGTTGCGTCCTCCCTTATATGTAGCGAGAATGGCCAAAGTAGCTGAGTAGTTTGTTACCGTTGCTGCTAGACACGCATGGACGTGGGAAGCTGGTTTGCAAGTGGTGGTGTTGCATCGTACATATCCCACTGGCAGTTGAGAGCATTTACCGTAGCACCCAATAGTATGTCAAACCAGACACTTTGAGGTATTCTTGCTATTTGACAAGAGGTGACATTTAAACTCTATATATGGGAGGGGATATATGAACCAACTCCCATACACATGGGTCCCTAATGCATTGAAAGGTGCACAGTGGTCTTCTAAATCTGTAAGGGTGAGTCTAGGTTGTTGCTTCAATAATATCGTGTGTCACCCGAGGGAAGTTGCTTTGATGCGAAGCTATGCGCAACGGTGCATATATAGGTAAGGCTATGTCAGGGTCAGCTGCGTGGCTAGACTTGGGGCCCAATGCGACACGGCTAGGTTGGCTATGAGTGAGGTACTCATGGGCTATTTGGGATACTGTTGTGCACATTGGAGCAAGCGTTGGATAGTTAAAATGTGTTCTGGTTGTGAGGGTCACACATGATGTTGGGCTTACTTCGGTATGACATTGAGACATGTTGGTAATCGGGCAACATGAGGAGCTACATGCTACTCTTTGCACGCGGGAGACTAGTGCATGAGACACATGGGGAAACTTGAGCAAACCAAGAGAGGCATGAAGGTACGTGCATGTGTATCGTAAGTGGCACGATGCATTGGATTGGTAGGCCTTAGCCGAGAAGGTAACCATAATAGGAGTTCCCGTTCTTTAGGCAAGTGATATCAGAGTTGATCGAAAGTTAGGCTGGCCTCGTTGTAGTGGTAACGAGACGCAACATGGGCGTAGAAGACGTGTCGGGTTGTGTCCGGTGACAGGTGGCAAGGGTATGCTTTTAAGTTAAAAACAAACTCCCTGTTAGATGTGGTAGCAGGTGACAAGGTAGAGCGAGTTGGTGGGAGCTATGCCAAACTCACCCTATGATAAAATAAAAAATTCCAAAATGGCCTTAAAATGCTATGCAAAATGTACCCTCACCGATTTCTCAGAGTCTGGGAGAGGTAGATTGGTATGCAGCTTCACCCCATTTTGGAAAGACTGATTCTTAGACGATCATGCAACTATGCAATGTTACTATACTGATGAAAAAATGTTAGTCCGATGGTTAGGTTTGTATATGGTGCATGACACATAAGAGCCCTCAGATCAGTGAACGCTTCAAGGTTCACTGATTGTTAGGTTTGTATATGGTGCATGACACACTGTTCGGAATGTTTCCGAACAGTGTGTCATGTGCCAGATCGGCCATGCGTAGGGGTCTCAACAAGCTGCGCTTGAGCCTGGCGCATCCCACAATGGGTTGGGTATTGGCTAAGATAGGTTAGCCTGATGTATTAATGGCCTGGCCTGGCCCGACCAATTTAGTAAGTCAGATAAGGTATGGGTTCTTTTCAAAAGCATGATTAAAAATTAGCCCATTTAAGCATGGCCCGGACTCGGCACAAATTAACCAAATGAATATTTATATTGAAATTTCCGGGCCAGCCCGCAGTCCGACCCAACCTAGCTTGGCATGGGCCAAGTGAGTTAAAGTAAGTACCCGATTCATAAATGGGCTGGCCCAGCATGGCATGATTAGTAATTGAGTCAGGTATGGGCTAGCTGAAAGAGGCCCAATTATAATCGGGCCATTTCACGCCGTACTCAAACCCGCATGCCCCATTGAGACTCCTAGCAATGCATCAAACACAAACTCGTAGAATTATGACAGAATTCAGAAATGAACCGATAATAGTTCTTAGCTAAATTCTCACAAATGGTATGAAAGCAACTTTTTTTCGCATACAGTTGGGTCAAAAAACCATATCAAAGGAGAGTACAGATAGCCTAGTCCTAAGGAGTAAGGACTAAGGGCTAGGTAGTTTACCTTCTCCCATATCTAATCAGGTAATAACTGATCACTGGATGATCGAATGCCACGTGCCAGATCGAATGCCATGTGAGAGAATATCCGAATGATCAAAGTTCGTTCAAAACTATTCTAATTATAGCACATAGTCAAAACTGAGAAGAGTCAACTGTGCAAAAAATGAACAATAAAAACATACTTCACTTAACCATTCATTTTTATCATAATTGACAACATTGATCTATCATTATCATTATCATTATTATTATTATTATTATTAAGAGTTGATACCCATCAGGGTAGCACTTATTCTTATTAGGGACAAGGGATGGTACTGACGAGGGTACTATTATGCGTTGATAGCCACGAGGGTAGCGCTCATTATTATTATTAGGGAAAAGGGATGGCACTAACGACCGTAGTGACATCACATGTTACATAGCGTGTGATCAACAAAATTACCCCCGTTTTTAAAATAATAAAAAATATATAATAATAATAATTTTTATGGCTTTTTTGTCATTCAAAGTTTCAAAACATCCCAATGATGGGGATTTGATCTGAAGCATCCCCACCATTGGAATTATGACCCATCCGTTTGTCTCTCTTGAGTTTATCTAAATCATCTCTATCATCCAAACCTAAATTGAACTATTTACATTCTAAGGTTCTCTTAAGAGTATGTCTCTGATGGGTGGTCCTTCCATCATGGATGGGAAAGTAGTCTACCAATCCTTGTGACCTTGTGATGTGCACTGAGTTCCACGCACTGTAAAGTCCGTACACATTACATTGTCGGACGGATGGGTGGACCACCCATCGTAGACAAACTCTTCTTTTAAAGCGTATTGATCTAAATTGCGATCCAACCCATTGATGGATCACTAGAATTCTGTCGGGGAGTCTCAACCATTTGGGATACGCCGAACAAAGATCCAACTGTACATTCACTATGTACGTGCAGAATCTCACGTGAGGAACCTTAGGATCAGCAGATCTGACGCCAAGCTGGTTCTCGAAGCAAAAAGGTAGCATTAGTTGATATAATTGTGCTTCGATATGTCGAACAAATTGTTGCTAAATTACCATGCTCTCTTTCTCCTTATCATAAATTCTACAATGCAACATCTCGAATTCACGTAAAATCACTTCGGAATCAATTCGGAATCAATCTGAACGGATCAAGTTACTCTAATCTATGACTTAAAATCAATAAGTTTCCTAGTCCAACCAAAACATATAATAATAAACTCAAACACAAGAAAGTCAAATACTGAAGTGAACACCACCTCCCCCCCCACCCCCCCGATTTCTGTCTTGAAGAAGATGGTAGGCATAAGAGATGGATCTTTCTTAATACATTAACTAGTTTATTGGAGTTCGAAAAATATTCAAGTTCTACAATATTTATCGCAACAAATGGCACTGTGAGAGCCCATTGCAGGCAATGACTTTAGTCAAATATAAGAGCTGAAACTCATACAAACATACCTCATAACCCATCCAAGAATAAATGAGAACGAAGCATCCACTGTGATATTAGAAGACATCAGGATGGAAATGGCCTGGGATCGAATTGCTTTGTTGAGCCTGTTTAAGGTGCATCATAAGTGCATAATTATTTACCTGTCAGGGTAACAAAACGACCAAGTTCAGTGAGAAGGAAATCCATTTCAAATGCATGCGCAAAGAACGGGGAAGGGGGATGGGGGGAGAGAGAGAGATGCACTACCTCCAATGTCCTCACTTGCTCTTGATATTGTGAGACCAGCTGTTTCAAATGCTGTAATTCCTGGCTTTTCTCGTCAAAATCCTTTTTATGCTCATGCTGGATTGCTACAGCTCGCTTAAGAATTGCATTATCCCGAGTAAGTACTTCAACTTGTTCTTTCAGGATCATGTTTTCCTAATGATATGCCAAGACAAGCCTTAGAAACCTTCTAATGAGAAGTTAATGGCCCCCAAATTTTTTGGGTTAAAGGTTCAAAATACAGAAACTGTGTAACTACATGAAAAGGATGCCGAGTCTCTGGAACTTGGAACCCTTATAAAAGAAGCAAAATTTTAATGAGTGAAAAAAAAAAAAAATCATAGTTTGGACATTTTTTTACCGCATAGGATGACTTTCTTAAAAAGAGGAAAAAAGAACATCACAGATCTCCACGTTTAGAAAAATAAGTCAACCCGCAAAAAAATGGCCAGTCAAAAAGATCCTCATGCAGCGCCTACCTGGTATCCAAGTCCCAGCCTCCTCCCACAATTTAGAATAGCTAAGGATCTCATGATCAGCCCTTGAAAGGATTGCAGTGTCCTTAATAAATCCTGCGGTTTTTCTCAAGCCAAATAACCCAGAAAATAGCGATAGGAAAATAGTTTTGGCCTTTTAGTACTCCAAGTATGTGCATTCATGATTGCTGCACAATCTTATTACAGCAATTGTTAATGTGTATACTTGATAGCTAAAGCTAATCTGAGAGTATCGGTATTTCGAATATGAGGCTTAGAACTTTTTCCTTCAGCATGTCAAGATTTAGAAATCTTGGAGGGATCTCCATGCGACTTTAACCCGCCAAGCGTCCTGGGTTTTCAACTTGACAGTGGTTCTGTAATCTGACTAAACTCTTAGTAGTGATTATTTTCACAATTGAGGGTTCTCCTTACCAAGAACGTGTGCTCAACATGCACCTGAGACCATGGACCATCTTCTCCACTACCCTTTCTTACCTGCAGTGTGGAATTTCTTCCTCAGGTTAGTTGGCGTAAACTGGGAGATGCTTTACTATTCCAGATGATTTAATGGTAGCTCCTACGGCAATTTGAGTCCTGATGGTTTCGTTGGACAATTAGTAAACATTTGGGAATTTTGAAGTTTGCTTATTTTGTCTGCACAATTCTCCGTCCTATGCATTTTGCTTTCTATTGATTGTGTTTCCCACAGCAAATTTCAGTGGGGTGGTTTCCTGTAAATAGCTGCCTTAACAGATCTCAACCTTGGCAGTTGGCCGGACGATTTGAAGTTTGAAGAGATGTTGAACTTACAGATTGTTCCACTACATCCGTAGAGATACAAATGACTACGCAAAATACCATTGTGTCATTTTGCATCATCCCCATCACACATCGCACAAGTTAATAAATAATAACTAAAAAAATTATTAGAGATCAGGGATAGAGATAAGTGCATATTGCTTGTGATTCTGGCATTGAGATAAGCGCATCTTTGTTATTCAAAAGTTCATCATACCTTGTGACAGTTCTCAGTCGCAGCACCAGCACCAGCACGGACCATGATCGATTTCTCCAGTACCTGCAACACTCTTGAAGCACGAGATCTAGCATCATCCATATCAGAAGCATTCATCATTTCTTTCACGAACACCTCCACCCATTCAGAACCATCTGCCGGGAGATTTTCTGGAGCAGATGTGTCCTTTCCGATAGCATCCCCACCATTGGTTGCTATACCTGCCAATTTTGAACCGTCTACTTCTTGCTTAATGTGTATTTCTTTACTTTTTTCACCTTATATCATTATAGGCAGCTATAACAAAAACTGGACTATGTGAGTAGTATCACAAAAAAATGCAGGAAAAAACAGGGGAAAAAAAAAAGAAGAAAAAAAGAAACAAAATATATTAGAGGAGCCGCCAGACAAAGGAACTTGGCCAAACAGCCCCTAGCTATACCGCTGAACAACAAATCATCCAAAGCATTCAATCCTATCTCAATATGGGTGGGTTCGCAACAGTCAGTGAATCTACATGAGTGCCCATTTCCACAAGCAAAAATGCCATGCAGCTCCTTCCTTAAATGCGTCTATGGACAAATTATATCCACTGCAAGATCTCCAATATACTTAAACAGTTCCATGAGATACCAAGATACCTACAGTCTTCAATTGGGCCAAAGAAACAACATTGTAAGAGTCGCCTTTCCCACAAGGAATCAAATATAGAACTTTTACTTCGAGGAAACCCCTCCCCTCCTCCATGGAATCACCCACTAAGTAGGACTCATGGGTCAAAATCTCGGTTTTTCGATATGTATCGTCCACCATCAAAACCGAGATGATACGTATCGGTATCACCAATACATGCAATGTATTGGTGGTACAAGAAAAAACATATATTGTACCACAGGCCAATGATATACCCAATGTATCGTGAGCTGCTGGCCAGCGATACTTGTACGTAGCGGACCATACGCACCAGTTTCATCTGAGATTTTGACACATGGTGGGACTGGAAAATTCAATAATAGCAGTTCCAAAATGGACTCTAAAGACCAATGAACTACTTTGGGATACGCAACGTAGTGGTTTCAGGTATCGGTAACAGAGTGAGGATATCGATATGGATATGGGGTTTTTCCCCCAACTTGAGGGGGAGTTTTGGAGATATTGGAGATAGTATTCGTCGATGTGAGCTTAGTTAAGTATAGATAATTGAGTCTGATTATGTTTAGTCCCAAATTGGTTAGGAATGTAGCCTTTATATGTCATTGCACTCTCTCCTTCTCCATCTCTTCTTTAGTTAGTTTGTTATTATAATAGTTTATTAGATTGATTTAACATAGTATCAGAACAGATTCTAACGTATGCTCTGCAGTCTGTTCATCGTTGCATAGACAGATATTGCCCCTAAGATTTGATATGATGTTGGCTTATATAAACCCCTCTGTAGTGTATTGATAAGAAAAAAAGGGGAAACACTGTGCTGCCAGGTTAAGTATTCGTGAGTTTGTGTTTTAAAAGGAGCAGCTGCTTCTAAGGTTTGATAGTGTTGGCTTATACTAAAAAGAAAAGGATGCTACAGGGGCACAATTTTCAGATTAGTACTTGAAGCTGCTCCTAAGTTTTGATATGTTGTTGGCTTATATAAGCCCCTATAGTGTATTGTAAAAAAAAAGGAGGGGGAACAATGTGGTCATCATGGTTGTATCACCCATATTTAACATTAAAAAACCTTGTGATGTGTCGCCATGAGATCCACGGATTTTGGATCCATAAAAATCTGGAAATGAAGTGGTGTGGATGATGGCTGCTGGACCTATATAGATCAAGGATCAAAATTTCGTTCAGTTTTGGGCATGACCGAAACCGAAAACCGAAATTTTGACCAAAATTTGGAGTCCATACAAATCTAGACTTAGATTTCGGTTTCGGTTTCGGGCATGCCCGAAACCGAAACGTTTCGACCAAAATTTTGATCCATGATATAGATGATGAGATGGGACCAAGGATCAAAATAGCATTTTTGTTTTCGGTTTCGGGCATGAACGAAACCGAAATTTCGGCCGATAATTTTGCCTCCATATATATTTGGACCGAAATTTCAGTTCAAGTTATCGTTTCGGTGGGGACCAAAACCGAAACGATTCTGCCGATAACTTGAGTTATCGGCCGAAATTTTGAACCATAAATTTTTGAACCATGGTTGTTGGTTGCTATATTTGGAGGTGCTTCGTACCCCCAATACAGTTACTTCACGATTTATGGGCTTAACGTTGTTATATATTGTAACCACAGGTAAAAATCTCAAATTACTGGTACGTATCGTTCAGGGCTGGCCGTATTTTTTTTAAGGTGTATCATACTGGCCGATACACTGACTCAATGTATCGGCCGGTATTTTTTTTTCTCAAAAAAATCTTAAAAATTTAAAAAAAAATCTAAAAAGATGTGAATTGTTTTATTTAAAATATTTTCAATTTTTTTAAGGTATGTACCTATTTTATTTTTATTTTTGAGCGATGTACCTTATTTGGCATTTTACAAAGGCCTTCTTAGCTATCGGAGGGGAAAGAAGAGAAGATAAGACAAGAAGAGATAAGATACAATGAAAAGAGAGAAGCTAAAGAAGAGATGACTCACGGGTCCCTAAGAAAAGAAGAGAAGACAAGAAAAGAATCACTAGTGAAAAAGGGGGGCTTAAAAAAATAAAATTGAATGTATCGGATGATACATTCAATGTATCACCCGGTACGACTGGTACATTGGCCGTACCGGGCGATACATTGGCTGGGCGAGTCCCAGCCAATGTATCATAGTGGCGCTGACCGATACCGGTATGTACCAGTACAGCCAAGATTTTGACCCATGATTGTAACGCCCTCCTTGATATTGTTATGGGTCATTGTTTAGGCCTTATAGTGTTGTTGGTGCAAAGAACATGTTGTACACTAAATATTTTGCCACTTGTCTGGATCATGGTGTGTTCCATGACCACTCGAGTGCAAAGTGTTGCACCAAGTTGTTGGTATGTACAAGTATTTGCACTTAGTTCTTAGCAACCTAAGTGTGAGTTGTTGTGATGTGACCATATCACGTCAGAAGGAGATGATGGGGTAAACATATACATTTTTATAATGTGTTTGTGAGCAAGTTGGACATTCATGCCATGGATGCTCAAACTTGAGGACTTTTGGAGATAATGGAGACAGTATTAGCCCATGTGTGTTTAGTTATGTTTCATCCCACTGAGTTACAAATATATATTGAGTCTTGTATACCCTCTATATAAAGTGTCCGTCTTTTTTTTTTTTTTTTTTTTTTTTTTATACGGCCATTTGGCCAAGACAGCCTCGAGAACCGAGGAGCAGGCACACATACACATATGACAGTTGCTGAGCAGCATGAGGGAGTACCAACTACAGTGGTGAGGGTTAACTAGCAGAATCCAACCCACACCTTGTAAAGACAAGGGTGGGAAACAGTGTGGAGGACGAGTATCGAACCCACGACCTACTCCCTCACAATGGAGGGAGTATACCAACTAGGCTAATGCCTCTTTGGTAAGTGTCCGTCTATTTTAATTTGATTACAACACTTGGAACAATTGTTGTAATCAATTGGGCCTGCAGCACAATGGAAGGTTGAGAATATTGCAACCTCAAGGTCGTAGGTTCAAGCCCAACTTACACATAAAAAAACAGTTGGGAACAATGTAGACTTTATGTAGCATTGCTCTATCCAGTGTTCTTAAAATCATCGGGCGAGTTCGGGTGATCGGGGGGATGTTCGGGCGAAAATTGTTGGGCGGCGCCCCAAGATCCAGGCGACCGCTATATATATATATATATTTATTTATTTATTTATTTTATTTTTATTTTTTTTTCGGTGGCACTTGCCAGAATAGGAGGAAGAGAAAAAAGAAAAGAAAAACAAAAAAAAGAGTAGTGCGCATTGCTCAGTTGCCGAAAAAAAAGTGTTGTGTAAGATCATAAAAAACTGAGGAAGAAAAAAAAAACTGAGGAATTAGAAAAACAGAGAAAAAAATAATAAATAAATTGAGGACTAGGGCGGGGCGGCCGCCTAGGTAGGTATAGGGCGGCTGCCCGGGCAGCTTGGGTGGGCGCCCCCGAAGTCTGCCCCGGCCTAAATCGGGGCGCCCGAACAGCCCGGGCGCCCGCCCTGGGCGACTTTCAAAACAATGGTTCTATCTCCTCTCTCTCTCTCTCTCTCTCTCTCTCTCTCTTGCATAAACTCTAATTATGCTATCCTCATCCTAGTTTATTTATTTGTATATTACTTCTTCTATTAGTTTATTAGTTTTGACATTAGGGTGGCAACATATGTAGGGAACACATGGGTCCAACTGGGCCTCCTCGCTCACCTTGAGAGATGAGTCATAATGGCTCTCTTAAGAAATTCCGATTGGGGGTTCAAACCACATTTGCATGATTCTTGCATGCAATGATGTTAAATGTGCAGCTTTTCATAATTTGAAATATGTGCCATGTGGCACTAAAACACCAACCATTGGCTGCATTGGATGCTAACCAACTAAAAAAAGTTAAATCTCTACCCCAAGACCTCTTAGTAAATTCCGATTGGGGGTTCAAACCCCATTTGCATGATTCTTGCATGCAATGATGTTACATGTGTAGCTTTTTATATTTTGAAATATGTGCCATGTGGGACTAAAACATCAACCATTGGCTGCATTGGAAGCTAACCAACTAAAACAAGTTAAATCTCTACCCCAAGACCTCTTGACTGACCATGCAAACCCTCCCCGGCTCCCCCTCTTGCAGATTTTCGAATTTCTTTTGTTGGCCTCTTGTAGTCTTGAGGTAAGAGAGAGTAGGAGGGATCTAGCATAGTGTTAAGAGGGAGAGAGAGATGAAGTCAAGTGCAGCTAGGGTTGGGAGAATAATACCTTGTCTATATGTTGAGATTTTAAGGATCTTGAAGCCATTGAAAGTGGGATGGATCCATGGATCAAAATATCGTCCGATACCGATACGTATCGGTTTTGGACCTGGACGATACGATACATGGGTTATTTTACGGCCCCCCTTAAAAACAGTGTAATTAGTGGACGATACGGTCAATTTATCATCCATATCGTTCAAATTATCGTCAAGTGGGACCCCCAGCTTCAAGTGAAGAAGGGAAACCCCTTTAAGCTCGGGCTTCCCTTTTTTTCTTTATTTTTTCTCCTATCTTCTTCCCTCTAAGCACCGGATCTATGATCTCCACCACCCGGAATCGTACAGGAACATCGCCAACTCGCCGGAGACCATACAAAAGATATTTTCCCTATGATTTTGTGTGTCTTTTGTCCATTTTCTTCTATTTTTTGGTGGAAAAAATATAGATCTACTCATAAATATGGTAGATCTATATTTTTTAGCCCCAAATTTGTGGGTTTTATAGTAAAACCCCCACATTTGAGGGGCTAAATGTCTAGAATTAAAAAAAAAAAATGAATTTGGGGTATGGGTTTTGTGGTAAAACCCCCAAATATGCCTCAAAGAAGCCTTAAATAATATTAAAAAAAGAAAATCATTAAATATATTTTCCCAGAATTTTAGGGTAGTTTTTGGGATTTAAAAAAATAAATAAAAATATTTGTACTAGGAAGATACATTCAATGTATTGGCCGATATGCCGATACATATCGTCCTGGAGGCTGGATGATACTTCTCGGAAATCCGAGATTTTGACCCTTGGATGGATCTGCACAATAGAGAGTTCAAAAGTGTCCACCATCCTTTATCCTAAGGTACGTGTTGTTAAGTTTTTGGATTGCTAAACCTAGTTTAGAGCCTTAGAGATTGTTCCTTTTGTGTTGAGCAAGCAGGAGAAGAAACCTTGAGTCTCTCCATCTCAGCCCTCTAGAAGAAGGTAAGTCTTTTTACTTTATTTGTTAAGAGATATTAAACTCTTGGGTTGTGTCCGTCATGCTTGGGCCTTTTGGATCCAGAGGAAGAATTGTTTGAGACATTTCCGATCCATGGATTGCCAAAGAAAAGAGAACTTAAAAGGTAGGCACCCTTGTTATAGATTAAAAAAGTAGGCACCCTTCTTTATTTAATGTACTCCTGCTTTATTAGTAAAAAAAAAAAAAAAAAAAACTAGTTGACTAGGAAATGCTTGAGCCATACATTATGCATTTTTGTGCGTTGAATACAATCTATTCCATATTAGGGTATGCAGCTGTGATTTTATAACAATATTGTTTGGATATACTAGAACTACCATGTCTATGATAACTTGCTAGGTATCTATACTTGTTGCATGCTCTAGTATAGGTTGGAGAACTTGGTGAATGGATGCTTATGAGCTATGACAAATTTGATGATTATTTTTGTCTAAATAACGGCTTAAATCACTGAGATTATGGATTAAACTTCGTGGTTTGCTAATTGATGCATGCTTTGATAGATGTGTTGGATCAATTGGAGCCCAAAACAAGGACTGTTCTGGACCTGATTTTAGGGAGCACCAAATGACATGGTTTGGAACAAGATCACCTACAGCAAAAACTGTGTTATGTGTTACTAAATCTACTGATCTCTGTAAAAATTTGAGATACATAAAAAACTTTGGATCACAGCACCCATCAATCAATATGCCTGTTTCACAGGACAGATTGACGTCTAGAAATCTGAATATACCTCATTATCTATAAAGATTTAGCTTGGACTGTATAAATAAGATTTGCACTAGAGTTCAATACCTTTCCACCAATATATACTACGATGGCTGCGGAGCCCATAAACTTTGAATTTTGGGATCCGCAAGAACAACAAAGTCTGCTGTAAGAAAACCTGGCAGCAAAATTCATCTCCATCCAGAGGTTGTTGTTCACCGCCTACATGTTTTGTGCTAAAGTGGTCTTTTGGATAAGTTTCCTGTCCAAAGTCGATTCGAAATCGAACTGAGGGAACATGATTCTCAGTTCCCAGTTGGAAGATATGATTTTTCATGTAAGAGGTAGCACTATTTTTATCATGAGGGAAACTATGTACATGTGTGTTACATGCACCTTAAGGCCTGCATCCCTCTTTAAGAAACTCTGATATGACTTTGTGAGCCTTGAGTCCTAAATGCCCATGACAAACCTTTGGACCTATGACAAGGCCACTTTGTATGCACTAAGTTGTATTCTTTTGTCTCATGAATTTAATAACCCTCAACTCAAGTGAAAAGATTGATACCTTTGAAAGTTGAAACTTTGGTGCTTCATTGTCAACCACTTTAGAGGATGAAACTCGATAATGGAGGGCCTGATATAGGTCCACATGAGTGGGAGTGAGACAACTGTCTCTTAATGGGTCCACCGTTTGGTAGTGCTTTGCATCCGCGTTTGCACTAGTGTGACACACCTCTTCGACACTCTGCCAAGAAGATGGAGTATATGTGTGACGGCCATGGTCGGTGCTTAATAACGGCACCATTTCAATTAAAAGAATTAATTAAAAATCGACTTCAACCAAAGTGACAAACTACGGGAAATCAACTCCAACTCTGACCTCAGCTCCTCATCCTCCTCGTTATCCACTAAGGCCAAGGACGAGGCATTGCTTTTCAAGGTCTAACTGTTCGAGAGGAGATACTCAGCAAAGAGAAGCACCCAACCCACCTCTTCAGTAGCATGGGTGGCTGATATAGGTCACATGAGTGGCAGTGAGTCAACTGTCTCTTAGTGGGTCCACCATCCGGTAGTGCCTTGCATCCACATCTGCACTAGTGCGAAGCAACTCTTTTCTTTGCTAAAAGATGGAGTATATATGTGACAGCCACAGTCGGTGCTTGACAGCGGCACCATTTCAATTAAAAGATAACTAAAAATTGACCTGAACCAAAGTGACAAACTACGGGTACGCATTTAAACGTCGATACGGGAAACGTAAAAAGTAAAAATAAAAAGACAAAAACAGCACCTCCTTCTCTCTCAGAGCTTCGTCAAGAAGGAGCGCTAATGGATTTATAGTTTCTGTTTTGTTGAGAGAGAGAGAGAGAGAGAGAGAGAGAGGCACGTAGGTATCGATTTTGAAAAAGGAGAGGCTCAATACTATAAAGGATATTTGACCCAAAGAAAGGTTTATAAAGTTTCACATCTTTTTGAAAAGAAAAAAAAAAAGGAAAACGCATTTAATAAGAGAATTAAATGTCGTAGAAGACGTGTATTAGATGCTTTTTTTTCAGAAAGACGCCGTTTTTTGTCACTCTGATCTCAACCAACTAAACATTGGGCTTGAATAGTTTCACTCACCTCAAATCTTTTATGCCAAATCTATCCCACATCATGGCATGCATGTTTTTTGATGTTTGCATGACACTTTGCATATGTGGACCATACAACAAACTTTGAAAATATGTGGTTGCTTCGTTCTTATGAATTAGTTGCATGTGAATTATCTTATGCTTTCGATTTTGCTATGCATGTTATGAATATTATGTCATAAATAGAAGAAATTGAAATAATTACCATGTTGTTTAATAAGAAATAGCTTTCTAATAGTTGTAGTTATCTCTTATTCCCTAGTTTTCGCATAGAGCATGGATTTCACCTACTGGACATCACAGTTCAGGCCTATTTTAACAATCTTGCAAAGCCCCGGACTACAGAGCAAGCGATCTATGCTATCATGCTAAAGCACTTGAATGAATCTTCATGAGTATCTAGTGGTGTTTTATTGCAACGGTTGGACACTCTGGTTCCTTGAGACTTGCGATAGTAGTTTGGTTTTTGTACTCTCTATCTGTTAGTGTTTTGGTTAGTGTTACCAAGACACGTGGCATGGGTGCCAAGTGTACAGGTGTCATAGATGTTTGGCACACCAATTTCTATGGATTTCAATATGGCGGCACGGCCTTAACATATATATAAAAAAATAGAACATGTATAGGGAATAAAATTGAAGGGAAATCTTAGAAAGCCAATTGAGATATATAATGATAAAACGCAAAATGTAGGTCATGAACCTAACTGTCTAAAAGTACACTATATTATATAAATAGTTTTCAAGGATAAAAGTTTTTTATTTTGTAAGTTACTAAACTATAAACAATTTTTTGAATAAAAATAACAGTTCATTTATCACGTCAAAAGGAGGAACATTTTGATGGTATTATATGGTCCAAGTGCCACCAAATGTCAGCAAGGCAAAAATCTTAAAGGTAGAAGTGCCTAGGTAACACTGGTTTTGGTGAGTCGGGGATGCCTCAAGATATAAGAATTGTTGGTCGACTTTTGTATACTATATTATATAAATAGTTTACGAGGATAAAAGCTTTTTATTTTGTAAGTTACTAAACTATAAACAATATTTTGAATAAAAATAACGGTTCATTTTATCATGTCAAAAAGAGGAACATTTTGATGGCATTATATGGTCTTTTCATACATATCTAGAAGTATCCTAGGTAACACTGGTTTTGGTGAGTCGGGGATGCCTCAAGATATAAGAATTGTTAATCGACTTTTGTAGACCAGACTTGGTGGGTTGGAGGTGATATCTATACTTGTTACACTTTTATATTGTGTTTATTGTTGGACTGTACCTTATAGATTGGGGTTGTTAATATATCTAGTAATTTGGTTTTTTTTTATAAATCGTTATCTTAGATGCTTAAAAATTTCACATATGAACCGCTGGTTACTCTAATCTAATGGTAATTAATTAATACAAATAAAAGCTCCTTGACAACCTAAATTCACGAACACAGGTTGCACCGTGAGGGCAGGGCATCGTGTTGCATCATGAAAGGAAAGAGTTTTAACTATAAACTGTAACATCAAGTTAGGTAGCTACTTAACGCAATTGACAAAACCATTTGAATATGATCAATCAAACTGTTGGGATTTTCTTTAAAACTGATTCATATTTGGATGTCAGCATAACAACTCAAAATAGGTACATATGCAAGAAAGAGGAATACTTTTAAATCAATGATTTTCAAAGAGAACATAAAGCCCATGTATAGCCAGAGGTCACACTAAAGTGCATTAATAGAGTGGCATGTGTACCTTGTGATGATAGTTGAACATTTGCTCCCATTATAGTATCCGATTTGCTTGCAGCAGAACCTATATTACTCTCTACAGATCCCAAGCGAAGGTCGTTCAAACTCTTGATTGTTGAATCCAAATCATTGCCACTTGCTTCAAGTACTCTCTCAAGAAGCTGAAAATGGTGATATCCCTAGAAGGTTAGGTACAAATATATATAATATTGATTCCCTATATCCATAAATCTACCAACACAAAACCATGGGATAGCATCTCATCTTCATCAGAAATTCAGAAGGATAAATATGGTATATAAGAAAATATCAGCAGGTGATAGAATGGAACTGCTACTGCTATAAGGTTAAACATGAGTCCTCAAAGATACAAATTTCACTAAAGATTGAACAGAAGATATACCCATGGATTCCGCCTATTGAGTACAATACAATACGGCAAGAGATAGATTGTTTCCTACAGTACCAGAATGTCTTTGAGAATCCATGGATCGACTTTTCAACTAACAAATTGATGCAGAATTGAAGCATACACGCCGAGATCGTGGCCGGATTAAGAGGAGACATCGAAAGAGAAAGTGGACCCATGAATGAGTTTTTAAAAAGGCCCGTTAAAGACCCGTATGCACATTATTTTAGGCATTTTTTATCTAGGTTTAGTTTCCTTTTTTTTATTAGAATTCTTTTAAGAAATAGTTTGTTTTAGGATTAGTTTCCTTATTTTAACTGTTTAAGAGTCAGACACATATATGTGATATATAACTGTTAATTTCGTCACTTTTAGTGCAACCACCAGAAAAGTGGCCATGAATCTATCAATATATATCGGAATTGCGTGATTCTTATCTTATTGAAAAACTACTTCGATAAGGTCTCAAATAAGACCAATTTCACATCGATTGGATATTATTTGACCCTTCAAAAGTGATCGCGTAATAAAAAAAAAGGATTAATGGTTAAATTAGTCATGACAGTTAGATTAAAAAGTTTTAATGATTGATTAGGAGTTTTAATTTTAATAGTATTCTTAATTAAGGTTTCTTTTCTTTATAAATATACATTGTAATCTCTTATGAGAATATTGAATGGATGATTAATAAAATTTATGAGTTTTGCTTTATACGAATTCTAGAGAACTTGAGATAAGTTTTCATTAGAAGGGTGATTCTTCTCCCGCATGCGGATTGGTGTGAGGCCAACTTTTCTTCCTTGGAGTGATTCCTTGAATCTTCTATCCATTTTCTATTTTATATTTTGATTACTGTCGGGTAATTTATCTAGTTTGTTTCTTCTATTAAAAACCCATAAATTCAAAATATCTTTTCCGTATTATATTGTTGCTGGGATTTTATTCCTAAATTCCTAACCCTTATTTGTTGATTCCATTTGAACGATTTAAACCCTTCGGACCTTAAATTATTCAAATCCTAGCAAGGAGTCAAGAGACAACATCGAGATTGTTCTTCGGTGCCCTAAACTAGATCAAAACCTATCTTTAGACCTATTTTCTAGATCGGGAAATTCATATGCTAATGAACGCTAAATCAGATCAATTAAATTGCCCTAATAAAGTTATTAAATATTTTATGTGCTTTGAAATTAATTTCGATGTCTCTGTTGCTCAATTAAATCTCAAACTGATTTTAAAATTGCATAACTAGTGTTTTAGCCTTTTTTACTACATCAAATTGGTATCAAAGCACAGTTCAAGCTTAGGGTGTTTGCAAGATATGTCAAATAGGAGTTCATATTAGGTTCTAGGTTCCATATTCATTGGTCACATAGTAGTTAGTGGCTAATCGAGTCCTACGTTAGCATGGATTCTGTCAGAATCAAAGCTCTCATAAAGGAACTTGCATCTAAGTTGATGATGATTCAGACCGAACTACATGCCCAGATGCAAACTCACATGAGGCTTTAAAAATCCATCATACTCAAAACCATAGTAGCACTTCCAATTGGATGGAAATAGAGTTTCGGGATACCCTCATCATCGTGAACTCGACTACGACCCTGCTGAGAAGTTTCTAAAGTCCATTCGATATGAGGTTCCAAATTTTGCGGGATGGATGAACCCTAAAACTTTCGTTGAGCAGTTGTCTAGTGTAGAGGAATATTTTGATTGATATGGCGCACCGGATGAGTACAAAATTAGACTAGTGAAAACAAAGTTAGAGAGTAATGCCAAAATTTTTTGAACTCGTATAAAACTTAGTATTGAATTTCTTTAGAGTAAACCCATCTCCACATGGGAGGACATGAAGGTGAGACTTATTGAAAAATATGTTCCTTTAACACACCGTGACCTTCTACGAAGTTTGAAAACCAAGACAGATAAATGTCTTGATTGCTCTAACCATGGATCAAAATATCGTCCGATACCGATACGTATCGGTATCGGAGGTGGACGATACGGTACATTAAAAGTACCGTATCGCCCTTTTATATGTGCAATACCGGACGATACATTCAATGTATCGTCCGGTTTTTTACTGTTCCGGTACGTATCGTCCGGTACGTACCGGTTTTTTGACCGGACGACACGTACCGGTTTTCCGGCATTTTAACCCATGGCTCT
Source organism: Chloranthus sessilifolius (assembly GCA_021018995.1). Lineage (NCBI taxonomy): Eukaryota > Viridiplantae > Streptophyta > Magnoliopsida > Chloranthales > Chloranthaceae > Chloranthus > Chloranthus sessilifolius. The sequence goes on from CM037589.1 coordinate 101,787,050, forward strand.
AACTGCAATGTTCTTAAAATCGTCGAGCGGTCGAGGGGATGTTCAGGCGAAAATCGTTGGGTGGCGCCCGAGGGGGCGTCCCAAGATTCGGGCGGCCGCTATGTATATATATGTGTATAAACATATATATTTTATTTTATCACAAATGTGTATATATATATATATATATATATATATATATATATTATTTGCACCCTTTTTCTTATGAAGTTATTTGCACCCTACAACTTAGGCTGCGTTATTTGCAACCAATTTATAACTTAAGGTTGTGTTAATTGCACCCAAGAAGGGTTCTTTACTTATTAGCCCCAATTTCTAACTTAGAGTGGCATTAATTGCACCCAAGAACACCCACAAGATCTATTGTGTGGAATATCGGAGTGAAACACGACCTTTGTCATCTGATCTGATGCCATCAATGGTCTTCACATGTCACATGTCTCTAAAATACCAAGTCTCTTTATAGAGTCGGTGCAAGGGCCAAGTTTCTAAGTGTAAAGGCCCTTTCAAAATCTGTCAAGTAATGACTCCCGAGAAAAAAAAAATTAGGACTTGAGGCGAGGCGGACGCCCGAGCGGCTTGGGCGGGCACTCCAAATCTGACCTACCCCGAGGGCGCCCCGGCTTAAATCAGAATGCCCAAGCAACCGCCCCGGGCAACTTTCAAAACAGTGGCTCTAAGTATCAAGGGTTCGGACATTGCCTATCAATGTCCCACAAATTTTTCAGTTCGAAGTTTATTCATTAAAGATGAAGAAAATAACAAGCACGAAAAATTTAAAATAGAAGAGGAAGTGTATAACCCTAATACCGTGTTGAGTGGGGAGGAGATAGAAGAGATAGAAACAAACCTAACTTGTGTTGAAGGAACCTCTATTTTCGTTATGAATAATAGTTTCGTGTTGGTCACATATGAGTCACTCGAGTCACTTATACATGAGTCGTTAGTGTCAGTAGTGTCACCTACACATGAGAATATAGAGTCTGTAGATGCACATAAACCTCATATTCTCGAGTTGCATTTTCAGTCATCTCATGAGTTGCATACTGATTCACGTTTTGAGTCATGTTGTGAATCAAGTCTTGAGTCACATTCTGCATTGCATTGTGAGCTACCATCCGATTTTCATTTTGAGTTGCATTTAATTAATGAGAAGATTATATTGAGCAAAGTATTGAAAACTTTTCTAACTCACAAAATTTGTTTAATGAATTTAAGGATAGTGATTTTGTTTTGGTTCAATTTAAACACGAGCAAATTCCGCAAGAAATTGTTGAGGGTTCATTCAAATACTATATTAGATATTTTTCAATCTTTAAAATAGGGGTCATTATGATAATCTAGATTTTCCTTTAGACATGAGTACTAATGCAATGATTATATTAGAGGATCATACACCTTTTTTAGGTCTAGCAACAAAACCTTCAGATCCATTTCTTGATGCCCATCCACCTGAGCCCAATCTTATCTACCCATTGATTTCCAAATGCCTACTTGAACAATATGTAAAAAGGTCAGATGAAATTTTTTTGAGATATCCATATTTTGTTACCAAGGTAAAGACACGCCAAGCATATTGAGAGTATATTCTTAGGTGGAAAGGTAAACCAAAAATTAATATCACTTGAACTGCAAGGAGAAAGCAATCTGGGAAACATCAAGCATGCCTCATCAAGCGTCCGATCAAGGCTCCTTATATATTATCTGAGACCTCCGCGATGAAAATTCATGTCAGCCAAAGTTCGAGGTCGAACTTCTTTAAAGTAGGGAATGATGCAGAATTGAAGCTTACACGTCGAAATCGTGATCGGATAAAGAAGAGACATCAAAAGAAAAAATGGACCCATGAATGGGTTTTTAAAAAGGTTCGTTAAAGACCCGTGTACACGTTATTTTAGGCATTTTTATCTAGGTTTAGTTTCCTTTTTTTTATTAAAATTCTTTTAATTAATGGTTTTTTTAGGATTAATTTTCTTATTTTAATCATTTAAGGGTCAAACAGATATATGTGATATGTAACTATTAATTTCATCACTTTCAGCGCAATCATCGAATAAGTGGTCATAAGTCTATCAATATATGTCAGAATTGCATGATTTTTATCTTGTTGGAAAGCTATTTCGATAAGCTTTCAAATAAAACCAATTTCACATCAATCGGACATCGTTCGACCCTTCAAAAGTGCTCACGTAATAGAAAAAGGGATTAATGATTAAATTAATTACGATCATTAGATTGAAAAGTTTTAATGGTTGATTAGGAGTTTTAATTTTAGTAGTATTCTTAGGTTTTCTTTTCTTTATAAATATACATTGTAATCTCTTATGAGAATATTGAATGGATGATTAATAAAATTTATGAATTTTGCTTTGTACAAATTCTAGAGAACTTGAAATGAGTTTTCATTACAAAAGTGATTCTTCTCCCATGTGCGGTTTGGTGTGAGGCCAACTTTTCTTCCTTGAAGTGATTCCTTGGATCTTCTATCCCTTTTCTATTTTAACTTTTGATTATTGTCGAGTAATTTATCTAATTTGTTTATTCTATTGAAAATGCATAAATTCAAAATATATTTTATTTGTTATATTGCTGCTGAGATTTTGTTCCTAAATTCCTAACCCCTATTTATTGATTCTCTCTGAACAATTTAAACCCTTCAAGAATTAAATTATTCAAATCCTACCAAGGAGCCAAGAGACAACATCGAGATTGTTGCTTGGTGCCCTAAACTAGATCAAAACCAGAATCTATCTTTGGACCTATTTTCTAGATTGGGAAATTCATATGCTAGCGGACACTAAATCGAATCAATTAAATTACCTTAATAAAGTTATTAAATATTTTATGTGTTTTGGGATTAATTTTGATATCTTCGCTGCTCAATTAATTCTTAAATTGATTTTAAAATTGCATAACTAAGGTTTTAGCATTTTTTACTGCATCACAAACATCATGCAAAGTATAAATAATCAATCTCTATCCCTACTAAATACATAGCAAGATAGGCTTTCGTAATGATCTCCATAATCTTGAAGAAGCAAATCAAAGTGAACCCTCGAGGAAAATGAGAGGTGTGGAAGGATTCCACAATCCCCCTCCCTCACACACACACACACACACACACACTCTCTCACTCTCTCTCTCTCTCTCTCTCTCTCTCTCTCTCTCTCTCTCTCTCTTAGAGGAAGGAGTTAAACAAGATCAAGATAAGGGAAGCTAGTGGAGAGCATAGTCACAAAGTTAGGATACAAAAAACAATTGGACAAGGGATCAAATCAGGCGACTTCACGAAAATTCAAAAAATTTTGATAAAATTCGGGAAAATAAAAAAATATATATACAAAATATAAAAATGCTTGAGATAGGAGTAATGTTTTTAATAAACAAGGTAACCTATAAGGTCTTCGGTGAAAGGCATATCTATAATTACGTAATTCATGTCACCATACAGATGCATGATTCATCTTAGTTAATTTGATACCCATAAGGAAAAGTCGGCACACCATTAATTCCAAGAATTTTAGCATTTTTTTCATAAATAAAAAAAAGAAAAAAAAAAAGAGAGAGACTTTTGTGACTCTAGTGGAGAGGCTGAGCCAGGTGGTGTAGCAACAGCTTAAGATTGCATCTGACTTAAGCTGAGCTGTTGGCCTCTTTAAGAACATCCCTCAAATCCTGGAGGAGATGAACACCCTTGTCGCCCCAATTCTGCTCTCAAATGGTAATTCACCTTTATTTATTTATTGCTTGATGTTGTTCAAGGATTTTAATGAACTATGGTATGTCAGGTCCACTCTTGCAATTTCTGAGGCAATGCCTGGTCAGAGTTAACCTTCACAAAACCAGGATTCTAGGAACTGCTCTGGATGAGGATGGTGATATGGATCTAGCGGATGGTACGGAATTTTTATCGATACTTTGCCTACCACCTATCATGGATCGTCTCTTTGCGTACGGAAGGATTCTACGACTATGTGAGAACCTACTGTGGAAAGATTTTCCATATTTTGAGAAAGGATGGAGAGGTTAAGGGAAATGAATGTTGCACTCCTTGGGAAATGGCTTTGGAGGATTACAATGGAAAACAGAATTGATGGAATGGGGTGTGCAATGTTAAAGCCAAGTTCAGGTAGTGTATTAGGCATACATGGGGTAATGGCTTGCGCATTTTATTTTGGGAGCAGAGGTGCGTGGGTGAGGAAGCTTTGAAAACAGGTTTGCTGATTTGTATCAGGTCAGGTCTCAGCACACGCTAATATGGCTATAAGCCAGATTGTTTTGAATTCTGGAGGCCGCTATGTCTGGGACATCAGATCTCAAAGAAGCTCAAGTACAGTGGCATAGTTGAGGAGCCTCATTGAGGAGTGTAGGCCAAACAGTGCTGGCCAAGATTTGATCATATGGAATTTTAGAGGTATTGGATTCTTCTTGGCTACGACCTTTTACTGTGTCCTGGTACGACGGCCATTGACTGCTGCTCACAGCTGGGTAGGGGTTTGGAAAATCTGTTCCCCCCTAGAGTCTGGTGTTCGGTTGGAGCCTTGTGTGGGAAGGATTTTAACCATTGGTCAACTCATTCGAAGAGGCAAAAGTTCGCGTCGTACTTATGTAATCTGCCTTCAAACGGAGGAATCTGTCAATCATCTGTTTATCTCTTGTAACTTGGTGAAGGAGATATGGTCCTTTACTCTGCAAACTTTTGGCATTTGCTGGATCTTCCCAAGGTCCTGTGCCAATCTGTTACCTCCATGGGACTCTGAATGTTGGAGGTACTAAAAGGGCTTTTTGGAGAAGACGTTAATGGGAGTCGTTTGGGCAATTAAGTTGGGAAGAAACGACGGAATTTTTTGTAAGGTTAGAAGACCGGCTACAATGATTGAGAAACACTTGGGGTTGGGTGCTTAGCTAGGTGATCCTGGGCAAGGATGCTACTGTTGGGGGCAGTCTTGAGCTCCAAGGAGAAGTTATTAGCGTATCCCCAAGTTGAGTTGTAGGTTCCTATCAGATTTTGGTGACCCTTGAGGCAGGCAGGTTGGTGCTTGGGTTTTTTGGTCGTGTCCTAGGTCTGGTTGCTTTGAGTCCTTTGTTTGATTCTTTTCTTTTCTTTTTTTTTGCCTTTTTCTTTCGTTAGTCTCACGCTAAGCCTTGTGCATTTGTCCCCCCCCCCCCCCCCCCCCCCCCCGCTCCTGGGTTTTAATATATTAGTCTGCTCTGCTTTACAGATTCAAAATCTTTCTAAGTCCATGCATCCACCTCAACAGTCACAACTCAGCCACAAGAGTCTTGACTTCTTCTCAACACCTCGGTGAGATGCTATCATATCAAGTTGTTTACCTCTCCTACACAACACCTTTTACGTAGCTGCCTCGCTGAGATTCTATTCTACCTCTAGCAAAGCTTCCTCACCCTCAACTTCACTCTCACCCTTAGCATCTTGGTTTTGCTTGTAAGAAGGGGACACTTTGAATCACTATCAAAGTCTAGTATGAAGAGTTCTTCACATGGCGAGGGCGACTCATAGAAAGGAACCAACAGCCTTAAGCAGAGTCTTAAAAAAAATCTACAATACTAGACAATAATAATAGTCATATAAGAAGAAAAAAAAATCAGTTATAGATTTTTTTTGTTTATTCATGTCAACATGGAAATAATTCAATTGACTCCATCAAGTACTCCACTGAGTATTTGGACCTTAGAGAGTCAGATTTTTTACTTTTCAAACTTTAAATTACATAGTAAGGTGCCGTTTGGATGCTCATTTCAAATAAATGCATTATATAAATGATTACTATAGCGTTGACTAATTTCAAACAGAATGCAAATATAAATTGAACTATTTGGTTGTAAACTTCAAATCATTTCATTAAATAATTTTGTAATGGGTCTTTGCTTGGTAAAAGTGATTAAAGCATGCATGAATTATTTTTACATTGTATCTTCCTAAAAGTGGCCACTGCTTGGTGCGATGGTAAAAGGCTCGAGCCGTCAAACGTGAAAATGCGAGTTCAAGTCTGGAGAGCAACCAAAATTGGTTGGCAGTTCCCAATGCTCTAGTAGGCAGCGAGAAATATTTAAAAGGGGTCCTCTTGTTTCTCTCAGCAACATCATTATATTAGAGGTGGAATCCATCACGATATATAACTGTCTGTATCATTTTACAATTTCGAATGACATGATCACCTTCATCAGTCAAATTAACCCCCGCATGGAGACTAAGACCCAGAAGAAGGCAATTAAATTGACCAAAACCCAATATCAAACCTTATTATATATTTATTTTTTTAAAGTCTGCACCGAGTTTAAGACCATTGAAATCTGTAAAATAATTTTGAATGGCGATTTGGTGGCTAAAGAAGGCTTCGCCCTTGATGATGCCTGCAAGCCATAGTTAATCCTTTGAAAATTTATACACAAAATCGATCATCAACTTCTACTAAGAATACTTCTTGATCATTAAATATATCTTATATATAGGTCGAAAATATATATACAAAATGGATCATCAACTTCTACTAAGAATACTTCTTGAACATCAAATATATTTTAAATATCGCTCGAAAATATATACAGAAAAAGGATCATCAATTTCTGATTAGAATTCTTCTGGACTATTATTCAACAATATAAACACAATATCGATCATCAATTTCTGATAAGAGTTACTCTTGATCATTAACTATATTTTATATATTATTGGACAACAAACACAAAAAACCGATCATCAATTTTTAATAAGATAAAATAAACACAAAATTAGTCATCAATTTCTAATACGAGTACTTCATGATCATTAAATATACTTATATATCATCAGGTAATAATCCCATTAAAAAAATTAAAAATTGCACAATTAAAAACACAAAATGGAACCGATTAAAAAAAAACACACAAAGTGGAAGCCATATAAAAATCAACCTGATCGTCCATGTCGGGAAAGAGAGATTTGAGGTGGGCAAGAGGCGTCCTGGCGAGGATCGCGGAAGAAGAAGAAAGAGAAAGAGATAGAGAGGAGTTGGGCGGCGGAGACGATCGGAGTAGAGGAGAGGAAGAGGAAGACGATGAGCGAGTTGGGGAGCAACGAAGCCTCTTGGAGACGGAAACGACGGCGGGGTTGGGGTCTTCGAAAAGGGATCTCTTACCACCGCACACTAGGGCAGACATGGTTTCCTCTGCCTCCTCCTCCTCTTCTCTTCTTTGCCTTGCCTGCTGCCCCCCAACCCTCTCCCCTTATAGCCCTCTATATCTCTTTGCCCATCCACCCACCACCCACCCTTCTTCTCTTCCTCTTTTTCTTCTTTGATGAGTTCACTTTTTAGAGAGAGAAAGAGATCCTTTTTAGGCGTTTTGTGGAGAGAGACAGAGAGAGATCCTTTGTGCTTCTTTACTTGTGGGTGACCCTCTTCTCTTCTTCTAATGCAGAGATAGAGATTGAGATTCTTTTCTTTCTGTCTTTCTTCTCCTCATGTACTTCGCCTTCAATGGAAGGGGCTCTGACGCGTAAACCATTCCCAAATGCTCAGACCTATAGATGTAGGTCGAGGGATGCAAGTTCGTTGTACCGAACCGATCCGATACCCATTGTATCGGTTTTCATTTCAGTTCGATTCAGTAATTTTATTTTATTTTTTTAAGCCGAAACTGAGCAAAATCCGAAAGATTTCGGTTTTTTCAGTTCTATTCGTTTTTGGTGTTTCTACTATTTTTAATATATTTTCTCTTTTTTTTTTATATTTTCGATTTTCTTGTCATACTCCCTTGGTTTTCAGTTTTTGGCCACCCTAAACTGAACCAAAATAGAATCGGGCCGGTCCGGTTTGGGATGAATTGGTTTTCGGGCTCGTTTGGTTTGCTCAGTTTTTGGATTGGTTTCGAGATTCGGGTCAAAGCTTGCATCCGTATGATTGTTTGATATTAAGGGATTGTCCGAAGGCGGAGATTGAATTTCAGTCTACAGCATGTCGATTTGGATTTTGGAATAAGATAATTGCAAACGACAAGCGGCTTACATGGTGCGATGTGTTAGGCTGCCCCGACCTGCATCGGTGGGGCGCCACTACACTTGCAGCCAATTGTGTCGCGACATGTCAGCCGCCTATACTTTGCTTACACAAAACATGCCTGCCATATGACATTGTACTTGGGAATACATGGGTAGTCACGGGGCCGTTTTAAATCTCGGAATTATCGGATAGAGCTGATGTACGAGACGTCTCAGCGATAGGGCCAATATAGCCGATACTGCTTGAATTGGAAAATTAATGTTCAAATGATCTTAACACCATCAATATATATATATATATATATATATATATATATATATATATATATATATATATATAACCGGTATCTAAAATGAGAATATAATTCTCGTTGTTTTTCGTTGCATGGTCCGATTTTTATATTTTCAATAATGCCCCCTCATATCAATAACTACATATGATTTTCTTTCTAATTTTGCCCTTTCAAAGTATTTTAAATGACAACAATATGTGTGAATGCATTTATTGCAATAAAAATGGCCAAGGTACCTTTATTTTCAATCTAAAGTTCTTCATTATGAACCGAAGTTTCACATGCTTAAACTATAATTTCTTGTATAAGATGATAGGAAATCATTTTTCATCCCAATTTTCTTCATAACATATTTTGAGATCAATTTTTTATTATCGGACGACCAAATTTTGAATTCATAAGGAGCGCAGCCAAAAAGTGATTAGAGAATCACTCATCATGTATGTTATGATCTTGTTGTTTTTTGGGATGTTACCCCATGAAATGAAAATTTGTCTATTTAATGGTATGCCTATAATCTCAAGATCTATTGTGTCAAATTTTGGAATGAAACATTTCTTCATCATATGATTCAAAGCAAGCAATAGTTTAAAGTATGTGAAACCCAAATTGAAAAGAAAGAATCATTAGTTGTAAATAAAGATATCCTAAGTACCGCATGGATCATCACAATGCATTTATGCAAGGGTACCTTTATTTGCATAACCAAATTAGAAGAAGAATCTTCGATTATAAATAAGGGTGCCTCTTATATTGAAAATCATCGAATGTATTAGAGCTAAAGTTTTTCGTCTCAATTAATCTTCCACTAGCATCAGATGGTCAATTTTTATTCCATGTGACACAAATCCCAAAAAGTGATTTGGACATTACGTTTTAGTGTGATATGTGTCACGCGATTTTTTAGTTAATTTTGTAGTATTAATAAATAGACCGTCTAATGATACACCTGAGATATCAAGATCATTTGTGTTTAAGATTGGAATGAAAATTATCTCTAACATATAATTCAAAGCACCCAATAGTTTTAAGCGTAGGTGCCCTCCAAGATTTGGTAAACGCAATAATAGAGGGTATCCTTGGGTCCATAGTGACCAAACCCACATTTTTTTCGGAAAAAAAACATTTAAAACGCGTATTTTTGAAAAAATGAAAAAAACTCTGGAAAAATTATTTTTTTCAAAAAATTCCCGTTTAAAAAAGAACATTTTAAGCCCCTTTTTTCAAAAATACGTTTTAAATCCCTTTTTTCCAGTTTAAAACCTTTGTTTGGTCAAAACACGTATATATTTTCTTTTTTATAATTATTAATATACTTTTTATTTTCATAATTTTCCCTTTTTTTTCTCAAAATTATCCAAATTTACAGTTTTTTCATATATTTTCAGAGCCGTTTGATTCTCGTGCCCATACTTGGTCCCTATGCTTGTGACAATCATTGAGAGAAGACAAAAAAATAGTCTTGTTGTCCAATAGTAACTCTATTTACAACCCAAAATTTTTCTTTCTTAACCCAAGTTTTATCTACTTTAACTATTGGCTACTTTAAATCAGATGATGAATATTATTTTTCTTCCGAATTTTTCACACAATTGATCTTGACAACATGAGCCTACCGTCGGACAATCGAATTTTTATTCAAGATGGTACATATCCCAAAAAGCTAACATAAGCGCACATCAACATGATTCTTAGACCACTTTCTGATATATGTGTAATATAGAATCAAAGTTTAATATGTTACCATGTGCATCGCATGTGCATTGCCACTATTATTTATATATAGTACAACTTCACTATTAGCGTGGTAGTTATGACTAATATAAATAGTGTATTGTTTTTCTATCATTATAATGGACAATGTTATATGGCCGATGGGAAATGGCAGACCATTCCACGGATGTGGTGAGATACAAGCGAAGTGGGGCCAACAATGCACGTTGGGACAGCCACGTAAGCATCCGTTGAATAGTACACTACAAAAAAAAGGGGTTTTAGCGGCACTTGCTATTAAGGCATTTTTTGATAGCTGCTGGATTAACAACGAGAGTTTTTTATAGCGACAGGACTAATAGCAGTAGTTTTTTGCTAAAAAAACTGTCGCTATAGTCTTATTTTTTGTGGTGGTATATTGTTTCATGTGATCCGTTCATTATAATTTTCTTAGAATATCTTAAATCACACCTATAAGATAAAGAGAATATTTAGGATTAAATAAAAGATACATAATTTTAAGTATGATTATATTAATTGAGATTGATATATATTTAAATAAATATTTATGAAGTATTTTGAATTTTAAAGATCTCTGGAGACCTTATTGATTTTATTCCATTCTATTTAAAGAGGCTTTCTCTCTATTATAAGAGTATGCATAGTAGCTTTGGTGGCTTTTTATTAAAATGTTCCAAAGACTAAACTGTCCAATGGTTTAATATAAGGGCGTTTTAGTAAAATAATTTTTTAATTAAAGCCTATTATAAATATAAATATATATAATTATTATATATAATCTTGTTTCATCACAAAAATAAGGCACTGACTATTAAGACAATTTTTGATAGTGACAAGACTAATAGCAACAGTTTTTGATAGCGACAAGATTAATAGTAGCAGTTTTTTGCTAAAAAACTACCGCTATAATCTTATTTTTTATAGTATTTTTTTACTTATAGAAAATCGAACTGGGCTCCAGTCGAGTGTTGGAATACCTAATTAAAGCGCAACTCAGGCTTACACACCCAAAATGCCTGATGTTTCATATCGGACCCAAATCGAAATTTGTGCCAGCCCAGTCCATTAAGAGCCAAATCTTTTGTGTAAAGATTCAAAACAATGCTTAATGAGCAGAGCTTTATTGAAACCCTCTAATCACTTACTCCCCAAAATGTCCTCCTAGTTGCAAATATCCTTCCAAGAAACCTCATCATCATAAACTCTACACTCCTTAATATGGTTCAAAATTTCGGCCAAAATGTTTCGCTTTCGGTCCCCGCTAAAACCGAAACGATAATATGAAATTTCGGTAATTTTCGTCACACTGGAAAGATTTCAGTTGAAATTTCAGTCTAAATTTTCGGTTTTGATCCCCATCGAAATCAAAACGAAATCCAAAATTTTGATTTTTGCTCCTTAATAACATTCATAGGTGTTTGAAAAGCTGTCATCCAATAGATACGTTAGCTAATGTGATCATTTCATACCAACTCTGCCTGCCTACCAAAAGTATGTTGTCTCAATCTGCAGCTACTTAGTTTGTTGATTCCCTCGATTCTCTACAGGTAGGATGAGTTTTAAAAGTGTCTATTAATTTTAAAATATAAATTTCTATTATTTAATCCATAAAATGCAAATTACCACTTGGTTAGCTATAAAACACAACAATCATAAAGTCATCCGTTTAAATCTCCTCTTATGCTTTTAAAATTTTATTATAACCAAAATACTTAGCATTAATCAATAAATTCGCTTGTCATACTGAATTCCATTCGATGTACCCAATTCACAATTTGCTGAGGGAATGAGTAGGTTAAGTAACATAGGTCTCGTCCATTGTTTTAAATATCGGTCATATCCAATATATATTAGCTGATAAGTATCGAGTTAGAGCCCCTCTATTATGATACAACCCCAATTTGATATGACGTTAAATATCAGGTCAAATTGATTGAATATCAGCCAATATTGGCTAGGCTCTTATCGTCCCATATGTATCCCATACAAGTCCGCATAATACCATAATACCCTTTGTGTAAAATTTTTTGTAATTTGTTTATTTTTTTAATGTTAAAAGAAAAAAAACAAGCAAATATTAGTTGGTTTGTGTTAAGGTTTTAAAGATTTTTCCCGTAATCAATTAAATGCTATAAAATTTTAGCATTCCTTTCATCAAAGAAATATGTACAGCATTGATGCGATGACGAGTCTGCTCTTTCTTTTTACACCGTAGAGAAGATCAAATTCTCTTAAATCTTTACACGTGTTGTATGTAGAAAGAGAGATTGTACATCTTTTTATAATTAACCAATTAGGATTAGAAATTTACCCATCAATGAATCAAATGATCAGGATAACCACATTAATGTTAGGGTAAATGGCAACCCCTACTTTATTAGGAAATCATTAATTTGACCCTAATTAGTGATTTCTTTCCTTTTCCATCTAAATTAACAACTTGAGTCCTTTGACCTTTAGAGCATGTGTATAACTTAAGGCCACACCATAAAATAAAACCCAATAGTATCCTACATTGCCTTAAAACTGAATAGGGTTTTAAATTTCGAAACATTTTCTTTCAAAATAAACTTTTGTTGTCCCTTTTAGAAAACTTCACATTGTGCACCAATTTCAAAATTTTAAAGAGATATATAATCTTCCATCATCACCTTAAGCACCACTAGCGAGAATCATGAATGTACTAATGTTCTTATTATTGACACTAAGACAGTTCCATGATAATAGAACTACTAGGGCTGTGCATTTTTTGGACCGAACTGATCAATCGACCAAACTGAACTGAACCGCCAGGTTTGGTCTGGTTTGGACGGATACCGATTTGGGTTTGGTTTGGAAAAAAGGAAAACCGAAAAGTTTGATTTAGTTTCGGTTCTTAGCCTCCCCAAGCCGAAACCAAACCGAACCGAATTAAATCGGGTTGGTTTGGTCTAAGAGTTGGACTGTTTGGTTTGATTTGAAAATGTAAAAACCGATTAGGATTGATTTGATTTGTAATTTTGGTCCAAAACCGACCAAACTGAACCGAATACACCCCTAAGAACTACCACTGTTTAAAGTTCCGATGTTCTTAACTTTAAGTAATTTTAGAAAATAATATGGTACGAGAGATGTAGTACCCGTAAGCTTGCTCTTGTACTCATCCTCATGGACCTCTTCTTCATGTCACGGCTTGTCACTCCTATGTAAACCTTGCATCTCGCATTGTAACAATCCGTCACCCTTTCATCAAAGGCATTATAAACGTGGAGCCAATCACATATCTAATCCAAGCAGATTTGAGTGTCCAAACACTCGATGCTACATTGTGACAAACACCACTCCATCTCGTGGCAACCACCAAGTTGATATAAGGACAAAAGCAATCCATGGAATACATTAGACTGTCGACCAGAAGCATACTCTTTCTGATCTACGTATGTTCTATCTGCCTCTTTCGAGTTGTTGATGCCGAGAGATGGCATTATCTTTCAACACAGGTACTTCACGAGTAGCGCACTCCTGTCATGATGTATTTTAATGTCAAGCACATATACTTTAATCATTGATTGCTTTAAATTAGATGACAATGATCATTTGTTGTCTCGATCTTCAACAGAATATATCTTGGGACCAAGTGCCTACCATCAAATGGTCAGATTTTGATTACATGTGGCACACATCCCAAGCAATGAACATGATCATGGGTGTACATCTAATGTAGTTCTTGGATCCATTTTTGGGATCTGTGCTACATGGAATTAAATCCTGACCGTTTGGTGGTAGGCTCGTAATCTCAAGACACTACAAAAAATAAGACTATTAATAAAAAACCTATTAAAACTATTAGCGGTAATTTTTTATTAATAGCGGCAGTTTTTGGTTGCCGCTAATAGTCTTATTTTTTGTAGTGAGATATATTTTATCAAAGAATCACTACAAAAAAAGAGACTATTAGCGGCAGCCATAAACTGCCGCTATTAACAGAAAAACTGCAACTAATAGTCTTAATAGTATTTTTGTTAATAGCGGGCACTTTTTGGTTGCAAAAAATTACCACTAATAGTCTTATTTTTTGTAGTGAATGAAAAGAGAAACGATCTTTGTCACCTGATTCGAAGTAGTAAACTATTTAAACACGTAAAACTCGGGCTGAGAAGGAAGAATCTTGAGTTGAGAATAAATGTACCCTCACTTAAATTAGAATACTTTCTTTACTTGCAAACTACTCAATTGAGTCTGAAAGGGAGAGAGGCTCTCGACTCTAGCTCTCGCTGCCTAACCATAGCCCTAAGTACCTGATAGCCCCATTCGATGACCTTTTCCGGCGAGATCCAGTCCCTCCAACATCAACCCCGACAACATATAATTTTTTTTTAAGGTATTTATTTTTTACTTTTATGAAGAAATTTCTCTCTATTTTTAATTCATTGGAAACTTATAGGAATGCAAGTTCAGGTACCCGAATCTAACTGAAACCGATATTTTGTTGTTTTTGGTTCTTTTGGTTTTTTGAAATCGTAACCCGAAACTTTTGATTTTTTATGTTCAATTTTGGTTTGGTTTGGGTTTTTATTATGTTTTGTATTTTAAGATTATTTTTCATATTTTTTCGATTTTTCATGCGTCGTGGTATTCGTCGACGATATCCTAATATACTTTAAATCAAAAGCGGAGCATGAAGAACACTTGAGAGTTGCTCTACAAACTTTATGTGACTACCAACTGTACGCCAAACTCAGTAAGTGTGAGTTTTGTTTGGAGGAAGTTAGTTTTTTGGGATATGTCGTCTCAAAACATGATGTCATGGTAGATCTAGCTAAGATCGAAGCAGTAGTAAATTAGGAGCAGCCAAAGACCGTGACCGACATCCATAGTTTCCTTGGACTAATGGGTTATTATTGACATTTCGTTGAGGGGTTTTTAAAAATATCAGGACTTCTTACGAGACTTACACAGAAAGATGCAAGGTTCGAATGGAGTGAAGTGTGCGAGAAGAGTTTTCAAAAACTCAAGAAGAGACTCACTTTAGCTTCAGTACTAGCGACTCCTTTAGGAAGTGGAGGGTTCACTGTATACAGTGATGCTTCGTATAATGGTTTGGGCTGCGTGCTCAACCGGCACAAAAAGGTGATAGCTTACTGATTAAGACAGTTGAAAGAACATGAAAAAAACTACCCGACACATGACCTGGAACTAGCAGCGATCATATTTATGTTGAAAATCTGGCGACATTATTTGTACGGTGAGCCTTAGATACCTGTTCACACAAAAAGAGCTAAATATGAGGCATCACAGATGGATGGAGTTCATCAAAGACTACGACTGTTCCATATAGTACCATCCAGGCAAGGCTAATGTAGTAGTGTAGTAGTCAATGCCTTGAGTCGGAAGGGTTCAGCTCAATTGGCTAGTTTGATTTTGGGTATGCACCGATGGAAGTTATTCAAAGAGCTTACACTATATAATGCGAATATCGAGTCGCAAGCTACAGGAACCTTCTTGGCTAATATATCAGTGAGACCAGTGATATTTGAGCATATTCACGAGTTACAGATGAAAGACCCAGAATTGACCAAGATCCTCCAAGATGTGATTGAAGGCATCAAACCTGAATTCTCAGTGAAAGAAGATGGTTCTTTGTTGTTCAAGGGCCGTCTTTGTATTCCAGACAATACCGATCTGCGGCGAACTATCCTCGATGAGGCTCACAAGTCGAATTATGCAATCCACACTGGTAGCACGAAAATGTATCAAGATTTGAAAAAGAATTACTGGTGGAGAGGTTTGAAGCAA
The DNA here is from genome assembly GCA_021018995.1 of Chloranthus sessilifolius. Lineage (NCBI taxonomy): Eukaryota > Viridiplantae > Streptophyta > Magnoliopsida > Chloranthales > Chloranthaceae > Chloranthus > Chloranthus sessilifolius. Next base: position 101,802,851 of record CM037589.1, read on the forward strand.
GACGTGGCTAAGTACGTGTCACGGTGTTTGACGTGTCAGCAAGTGAAGATTGATCATAGACACCTTGCAGGGTTATTGTAGCCTCTGCCTATACCAAAGTGGAAGTGGGAAGTGATCTCTATGGACTTCATCGTGGAATTACCGTGTACTGCAAAGAGATACAATGCCATTTGGGTAGTCGTAGACCGATTGACCAAGTCAGCACACTTCTTGCCTTACAACACGATGTACACGACGGGAAGACTTGCGGAGTTGTATATGAAAGAGATCGTGCGCCTATACAGGATTCCAAGCAGCATCGTTTCTGATCGTGACCCATTATACACATCAAAGTTTTGAAAAAAATTTCAAGAAGGAATGAGAACGCAATTGGACTTCAGCTCAGCTTTCCATCCACAAACCGATGGGCAAACAGAGTGGGTGAACCAAGTGATAGAGGACATGCTTAGAGTGTGTATGCTAGAGTCGTAAGGGTCATGGGATCAACACCTATCGTTGATTGAATTTGCATACAACAACAGTTTCCAAGTGAGCATTGGAATGGCACCGTCTGAAGCTCTTTACGGAAGGCGATGTAGATCGCCTATCAACTGAGAAGAAACCGTCGAAAAGTTTGTGTTGGGACCGGAATTACTTGAAGATAACGCTACCATTGTCCGTATGATTAGAGAAAGACTTAGGTCGGCTCAGAGTAGATAGAAAAGCTACGCCGATATCAAGAGGACGAGTGTAAAGTATAAGGTGGGTGAACATGTGTTTGTAAAAGTGTCGCCTATGAAAGGCTTGATGAGATTAGGAAAGAGAGGTAAGTTGAGTCCCCGCTATCTTGGATCCTTTGAGGTTTTGGGTCGAGTTGGGGAAGTTGCTTACCACATTGAATTGCCACCATTATTTGATCGGATACATAACGCCTTCCACGTATCTATGTGATGAGTAGTGAAATATGATGATATTTCACCCCTAGATACCTATATTTAGCTATCCGATGAAGGCTATCTGATAAGAATTATTAGATTTGAAGTGTTTCAGGTAAATACAAGCCAAGTGCAGAAAACAGCCCAAGAATTCTGAAAATAATGTCAAAACACTGCAACTTTGGGTCATCGAGAACTTGGTGCAACTTGTAGCTCAATTTGGATATTCAAGACGGCCGAATTATGAAATTGTTAAAACACAAAAGTTGTAGATCTTTCTATCCGCTTTCCAACGGATCAAGAATCCTCAATCCGAGTTTGGGACAGAATGTTATGGCCAAAATACTGAAGCAGTGTCTGATGTAAAGTTCGGCGGGAATTCACGAAAATCTGGGAGGTCGATGCATCGACCCTATTGGGTCAATTAATCGACCCTAAATTTTCGAGTTGGAACACCTTTGTGGCTGGGAAACTTCGGCTCTATTTAAAGCGGATCAAACACTTCAAAAAAGGGGAATTAAAGAAAGGAAATTAGGCAAGAGTTAGAGATAGGAATTAGAGGGAGGAATTAGAGGAAATAATTAGAGATTTTTTAGAGAGAGTTTTTTTTAGAGGATTGTTTATTCATTATTATTTTTGGTTTTAGACTCCTCTGAGCATCTTTTCAAGAGTTCTTCTTTCTCCTTCTTCTAGGGTTCCATCTGGGTAGATTGTACCTAGGATTTGCATTGTTTTTTCCTTTACGTTCATGAAAGCATAGATTGTATTTAGGAAAAGGCATTGTAACCAAAGATTTTTTGGAAGAAATAAAAAGAGGAATGACTTTGAATGAACAAGGAAATCATACACCAAAGATGAGCGGCTAAATCAGTAGATCGGGAAAGATGCGATCCCCAGATAAGTACTCATATTTATGATTAATACCATAGTCTAATGTTTTTATTGTTGTGATCTAAACATCATGAGATACGCTATGCTTCTTACATGACTCATACCGCAATGATAGGCTGAGTCATTGTTTTTAGATAGGGTATGCCGGATTGATGATCATACTTTATTTCAAATCATTTTTATGAATGAATGATGGTGATGGTGTGAATGATTCTTTAATGAAAGGGGGGTACAAATCTGGGGTAGCATATTTCTTGATCTTATTTAAATATTATTCTTAGATTCATCAGTAATTAGTTGTTTAGATTAATTTATTTTTCTTGCATTTAGAAAAAGTGATAAATTTTTGGTTAAATTGAATCTGCCCTTTGGTACTTCCTTGGGGACATTTTTAAATCTCTGAAAGAATTAATTAAAATTCAAGATTTCCCTGTGGGTTCGACACCTTTGTTCTTGCCATACTGCAATAGATCTTGTGCACTTGCAAGGGTTACATTTAAAATCGATCACTATGCTCATAAAGTACGTGAATGATCCTTCCCACATCTTGGGAGGTCAATCTTTGGAAATGAATGAGGATATGAGCATGATAGAGGAACCGACGGAGATATTGGATCGAAGGAAATAAGTACTACGCACCAAAGTGATCCCTTTAGTGCTTGTTCGATGGAAGAACCATCTGGCCGAAGAAGCAACGTAGGAACGTGAGGCAGATGTCAGACAACAGTATTCGAGTTTGTTTGAGGATGCTAGTTAGCGCCCAATAAATGGTGTAAAATGTATGTGATGTTTTGACATGTGAATGTACGATTTCTGTTTTGGAATGAATGGATGAATTTTGTTAAATCTTGAGCATAGTTTGTTTTAATCTCGGTAGATTGATCACTCTATCAGTGATTTCCAAAGGCATTAGATAGGAAATCATGTGTTAAGAAGGATTCTAGAAGTTAGAAGTGATACAGGGTGAAACTACAGGACCAAAAGAACCAAAAAAATGTTTCTGGGCTTACTCGAGCGGCGACTTACGCTCGCTCGCGTGAGCCATATGAAAAATAGGGCGCCAAAACGTTCTGGCCTCGCTTGAGCGAGGACTTATTACCGCTCAAGCGAGGGGGGGTGTGACAGCCCGGATTTTGACACCCCGAAACCTGTGCCATCAGCACGATCATCTTGACCGTGCCCCTTAACTATGCACGAAATATTGGTATATCAATCAATGAACTAAACTAAAATAATAAATAAAGCTGCGAAATTTAATTATCATTTAAATATTTCTCAAAAGACAGTTCTACCCTCATGCCTCTGCATGAATGGAGAACCGATCCGAACCATCGATGATAGCTAATCATCACAGATGGTTCGCCCAAAAGAATAATCCCAAACTTTAGTTACATTGTTTAACCAAAAACAAGGCTTGACATACCAAGCCGTACCAATAATCTCACAAAAACCTTCAAAGCTGCACAACGGAGTCCCCTAGAAGAAGTCCTCAGGAGGTGGATCCAACTCGTCTCCGGGTGCCGGGTCTAACTCACCAAGGTCAACATCCCCTGAAGCCTCGGCAGCTGCTAATAGTGGACCTGCGACGTATAGTCTAAAGGGTGAGCTACATCCTAGCTCAATAGGGAACAGAACACAATTGAACATATAAATTACAACTCACATATATTCCATGAAATGCCATGCATGATGTGTCTATGCAGTTATTGATGGAAAACAGTTGAAAAGAATCATGTAGTTTACTCATGTCTTTTAATTATTCATGAATGATACTGAAAAGGCCTAAAGCAAAACTTAACCTTTCAACTTAAGTAGTCCCCGAGCAATATAGCATCGAGCCTCGATGAGATACCCATCATCGTCATCTATATAGACAGTTTTAAACGTATTCCCTGGGAATACAATTAGTACCCAAGCCCCTTTCCCCTGGGGATCGGTGGCGGGGTTTCACTTATCTCAACTCAACACCCCTGGGGTGTGCTTACTGTGTACGGATAAGCCTCCACACTGGCCTACGGTTTCGCCGCCGTATCGGTCACGGAGATCCTGCCGCGTCAGTTGTGGGTATCCTGCCACGTCGGTGGGGTACCCTATCAAACCTCAAATAACAAAAATATCAGGTGCTTTACATATAGTTATTCACCGTGTAAGTGTGCTATCTTATATCAGTTAGGCGTTATCAGATATAATTCAATCTTGGATACATTCCTGGGATGTATCCATTCACTTGCATCACACCTGATGCTCTTATTTCTTTACTTCCTCATCCCCTGGGGATGGCTCATTGTGATTACTCTTTTAGATGTCACACACGCACACTTTTCACAAACTCTTAAGAAACAAAAGCAGTTTGAATTGAATTCTATATCACTACATATATGCTCTTGCAAAATAAAGTACATGTTCAAGGTGTTCCCTACCTCAAGTCTCTGTTTGATCATGCATCAAGGTCCCACGTGGCTCCTTGTGCCCAAGTTCACACGTACCACCTATGGTACCACATAACATATGAAATACATCACTAAAGATGTAACCAAGAAGGTCCAAGACCCTCTAAGAATCTTAAAGTCAAACTCAAAAGTCAACAAAAATTGGCACAGTCGATTAATCGAACTCCAAAGTCGATTAATCGAATCTGGTTCGATTAATCGATTCCCAAAATCGATTAAACGAAACACAAAGTCGATTAATCGATTCCCAAAATCGATTAATCGAGATTCCCATTCGATTAATCGAATCCCCATTCAATTAATCAAAATTCTCTACTCTATCTTTTCGATTCTCAATTAGAGTAATCAAGTTCCCAAAATCGATTAATCGATCCTAATTCGATTAATCGAAATTCGAAATCGATCAATCGAAATCCCATTTCGACTAGTCGACTTCCCCAGGTCTTTTTCCTCCATCCACTGGAGGTTCTCAGTCGATTAATCGACACCAAAATCGATTAATCGAAAATCAAAGTTGATTAATCGAAACTTAATTCGATTAATCGAATTCAGGTTCTTTGACTTTTCAACTTCTTGGCGAAAATCGATTAATCGAATCTCAATTTCGATTAATCGAAATTGCCAGATTCAGCCATCTTTTGGCTGTTCTTTCCAATCCTCCTTTCCTTCATTTTTATAAGTACTTAATCTATCATTTTAAACATTCTTAACTACAATTAAGCTCTTCAATCTATGCATTTAATCTACAAGAATTTCTTACCTTCAATCAATCTCAAATTGATTAGGTCAAGTGGTTGGAAAGGTTAGGGTTTCCAGCTTTGCTTCTAGCGGATCCCTCGCGTCGAATTCGGCGTTTAAATGCTCAAATCCCCCTTCCAATCAGTTGCAATAACTCCTTACTCACTCCCCTTCTTTACTCCTTTCTCTCTCTCTCTCTTCTTAACTCTCTCCAACAACTCAACCATTGGTTTTAGGGTTATTAAACCCTTTTATCTCCCTCTAGCTTGTGTGTTGAGCACATGCACCTGAACTAGGTGTATGTGCCTTAGATTTACATCACACTCCACATATTCACTCGAATTCTCACATCTCATTTGTTCATCGCACCCTATGCTAACTATTGAACTCCTATTTGGTCAAACCTATGACCAGTCGGCACGGATCTCGAGGTCACTGTTTAATGTGATCTTTTTCGGGATATTACAGGGGGGAGGAATAAATTGGGCGGCGAACATTGTTCGCCCATTCTTCACACGAGGAGAGGTTGGGGAGCGAGGGTTTAGGGTTTTTGAGTTGAAGGTTACTTCCTCGTGTGATTATGAGCCGGATTCGAAGGATCTGATCCGTTAAAAATGCATCACACGGTAAAATCTACCCTAAATCCATTTTTTTGTTTTTTCATTGAGTTGATTTCTTTTGATACCCTAATGGCTTCTACAAGCCCTAATCCTCAACCTAAGAAGAGGGTTGCGATTTGATCGCCTCCTTCTCACAACAAGGCACCACAGGCCCCACAACCACCACATCAAACACACGCACCGGTTCAACCAAACAATTGGTGGGGAGCCAAAACCTTTGAAACCGAGTGGGAAATTCATCACACATGCTTTCGGGATCCTACGTCCATGCAATGGACCTCGAAATTTCTCACTCAAAATCTGTTGAGACCATTACTAGCACCATTTGTAGCGCGGTACTATCCACGGCTCATTAAACTGCTTTATCAAACCCTTCAAAGCACGGTCGACGAAGACATTCTTGTCGTTGAGGTCGATGGGAGGTGGTTCGTGTTTGGCGATACCGACCTTGCCATCACCATGAACTGCCCACACACCTACAGCCAACCACCAAATTCTCAACCTCCTTTTGCCAAAGAGGTACCCTTTCAAACGATTGCCGCGGACATCACCGGCAGCACCGCTGCATCGGGACATCTATCACCTGGTCCCAGTTACTGCCACATATGTGGCCTCTTGATATTATTTTCAAGAAAAATTTATACCCGGTAGGCCACGACCAAGAGCGTCGTGATGCATTTTTAAGGGCGTTGCACTCCACTTTCCATAATAGGTGGTTTAGCGCACCGAGGGTAGCTCTTAAGGGCATTATGCATGCTCTTAAGCAAAACATGGAGGGTGCCGTTCCACCCCCCATCAACTGTTTACCCTATGCCCGTCTTATTTCCCGACTCTTCGATATATGAAATGGGAAGGAAGGCTTTCAAATAAGGGCAGACGAGCCCGTCTTAACCGATAATGTGTTACCCTATGTTGCCCAAGACCTAAGTAGGAACTTGAAAAGCCTCCAAAACAGTGTAAATAGGAAGAGGGATCGCCAGGTTGCATGATAGGCGGCACAACCACCACCGACCAGACCATCTGCTACCTCAGCTTCGTCTTCACAGCCCTTCCCTACCATAGACAGCAGCATGATGAGGGAGATCCTCCTACAGGGGAGGGAGATTCAATTACATCAGCGATTTCAGGAGTCGCTCCTCATCGATCTCATGGGCCATGCATTCCCGCAGACATACCAGGAGCGTGTAGATGCTATGTGGGGTGCTATCTTCGACACTTCTAGCTCGGGTCTTGCTACTAAGGCCACTATAGCTGGTGCCACTACCACTGGAGGGGTTGCCGATGTTGGTGACGATGATGACGATGACGACGACGATGACGATGATGATGACGATGATGAGGAGTATGAGCAGGGTGACAATTAGGTCGTCATCTAACATTTAAAATTCTTTTTGAAAATAGCAATGTAATATTTGTACATATTTTAGCATGAATATTTTGTTGTTTCTGTTTGATGTGAATGTTGAGTTTTAAACTGTCGTGACATGATTGTCACAATTTTGCTAGTGAACATGATGATGCTTTGATGTATATATTTTATCATTTGGTCCTAATGTGCATAGTTGCATTCGAATGTGGGGTTATGTGTAGTTTCTTATGCAGGTACTTGTTGGTAAATTTAAAGTGAGCATCCTCCTAGAATTAATAACTATTAAATGCAGGTTTGATTTCGAGTCATTTTGACCAAATGCTTAATTAGATGATTAGGCCAAATGGTTAGCCTATTCGAAGGCTGTATTACTAGTTGTAGCTAATTTTCTAGTGTATTGTCAATTTTCGCGGACGAAAATTTTATAAGGTGGGATGAATGTAATGACCCCGGTTTTGGGAATAGTGTACGTCACGCACGACGCATGCCGCATAGGTGTTTATGGTTCACAAGGGAACCACAATTACTATATACACTTTAAGTGTATATGTTCAGTAGGTAAGCTATGTGGGTGCAAAACACATATAGGAATATATGTGGTTAGCACACTAGTCAAAAGTAAGTAGAGAAAGGGGGGAAGGAGTCTCCCACACATTTATTACAGAGCAAATAGAGAGAGTGAGATAGAGAGAAAGAAGAAGGGAGGTTTGGTTAGGAGAAGATCTATGCATAGGGATTTACTTGGATGAGAGGGAGCATTCATCTTTTAGATCTTAATGCCTGAGATGATGAAGAGGTAGTGTTGAGATTAAGAGGATCTAAGGTTGTGAGCTAGTTTATGAGCAAGAGAAAGGGGTTCGGAAGATGGGTTTTGAAACCCTCATTGGTATGATGGATCTTGGATCGAATATAGAAGAGATTCCTTTGATCTAAGGTATGTAATTTAGATGAGGTATTAATGGTTAGGTAGATGGGTTTTGATGATTAAAAGGGTAGTAAATGAAGTGGATGTTAATTCTCGAAAGAATCAAGCATTAACTGCTATCGTCCCTCGCTCGAGCGGTTTAAATAGCTCGCTCGCGCGAGGAGGAACAAAAATTATAAGTATAAACTATGTTCTGGGCTCGCTCGAGTGAGATCCCTTTGTAAAGGGAAAGCTCGCGTGAGCGAGGGTTCGCGTAGGCTTCAGGTGCCTCGTTTTGAATTGCTTGAGCGGGGATGTTACCTCACTTATAATCGCTTGAGCGATGAATAGTGATCGCTCGCGTGATAAATAGTGATCGCTCGCATAATGAATAGTGCTTACTCGAGCTAGGAATAATGATCGCTCGTGCGATGAATAGTGTTCGCTCGAGCGATGAATAGTGTTCGCTAGCGTAATGAATAGTGATTGCTCGAGCGAGGTACTGCATGAAATTTTAGTTTATTTTTATAGTTCTTGGAAGCTTTGGATCCCGAGATTCTTGGGGGGGACTTTCTAAGAATATTTTGGCACATGTAATGTAGGTTTGGTGTGTAATTTGAGGCATTTGATTCCCCAGGAGATGTTGATGCGTCAAGTGATGATTTCGCATTGAGGTAGGGAACACCTTGAACATGTATCTCTAATTTTCAAAAGCATATATATAGAGAGATAGAGATGAATAATTGTGCATAAAAAATGTGACGTCTAAGAGTGTGTGTGTGTGAATACTAATGAACTTGTAAAGTCCCTAGGGGACGGGATAGTAATAATGGGCATCTAGATGATGCGTTGAGCCAGTAGCATCCCAGGGATGCATATGAAACCTATCGGTAAAGTAAAAGAAAAGGTGATAAGGCCTAATATACTAAAATTAGTACGATCACACGGTGAATAATTATATGTAGTGTACTATGATATTTAAGGTTTGAATAGAATACCCCACCGACGTGGCGGGATACTCACGACTGACTCGGCAGGATATTCGTGACCGGTACGGTGGCCAATCCTTACACCAGTTTGACATCCCAGGGATATGTGTATGAGACTAAAAACCCCATTGCCTATGAGAAAGGGACCTGGGTAGTATTCAAGATTGAAACAGATATGAAAACTGTCTGATTAGACAACGATGGAGGGTATTTCATCGGGTGCCCAACTCTATAGTAGGTTGGGGAATATTTAAGCTAAGATTTAAGTGATTAGGCCGAATCAATATTTACTACTAACAAGTTGAAAATGAACAAACACAAGTAAAGTAATAGTTTCATCTAGTACATATTTTCAGTTATTTAATTTGTTTTCTCAATAAATTCCATATGATAAACCATTCTTTTAAGTTGTTTTAGAATATATGTGAGAGCTTGACCTATATGGCCAATTGTTATTTCCCTATTGAGCTAAGATGTAGCTCACCCTTTAGACTATATGTCACAGGTCCATTACTTGCGGCTGCCGAGGCTTCGGAAGACGTAGATCCGGTGGATTCGGATTACGTGTTCGAGGAAGAGTTAGAGCTTCCTCCTAAGGACTTCTTCTAGATGACCCGTGTGTACTTTGAGAGTGATTTTGAGAGCTTTTGTACGACTTGGTATATCAAGCCTTAGATGGAAAATAATGTAATTAAATGATATATTCTTTTGGGCGAACCATCTGGGGTAATACTGCTTGTCATTGATAGTTCGGGTTGGTTCTTCTATTCATGTGTTGGCATGGAAGTAGAACTGTCTTTTGAGATTTTACTTTAAATTAGCATATCTTTATTTCACGTTATTTCAGTTTACATTTTTTACTTTGATTTGTTGTTGCTTGGCTATACCAATGTTCCGTACGGACTTCAGGGGCACGACCTAGAGGGCCATATTGATGGCACGGATTTTGGGGTGATGAAATCTGGGCTGTCACATTCATCCCATGAGGATTGTGAATATTGTGAGTCAAATTGAGGTTGGTCTGAGAAATTTTCTACATAACACTGATTTAATTCACAACCCTGATTTGGTTTCCATCAATTTTGATCATTCTCCCCATATTCATCCCTTGGGGAATGTGAATATTGCAGGTCAAACTAAGGTTGGTCTGAAAATTTTTGCATATAAGGATGATTTAATTCACAAAGCTGATTTGGTTCCCATCAATGACAATCATTCTCCCCATATTCATCCAAATTTGGGAATGGAGTCTCATAGTTAAACTCATCAAAAGATGGGGGCATCGAATTTGTAGGAAACTCCATATCACATAATCAAAAACTAAAAAATGAAAATACAACTACAAAAACTTAACTAAATTTAGAAACAAAGGTACGTACCTTGGCCTCTCGCGGGCGTCTCCTTCAAAGCTTTGGTAGATTCGGACCTCGATCTCCAAATCTGGCAACAGTTAAACTATAATTAGAAAATTACTTATACAAATAATCTAAAAAGGCAATAACCTTTAAGAAACCTACAAAATCTAAGATTGAAAAAAAAAAAAATTTCAAAATCAAATTAAAATTTCAAAATAAAAATAAAAATTCAAAATAAAAATTCAAATTTCAAAATTCAAATTCAAAATCAAAATTCAAAATTCAAAATTTCAAAATCAAAACTTGAAAATCAAAATCAAAATTTGAAATTCAAAAATCAAAATTCAAATTTAAAATTCAAAATTCAAATTTGAATTGAAAATTCCAAAATCGAAAATTGAAAATTGAAATTCAAAATTAAAAATTCAAATTCAAATTTAAAATTCAAATTTAAAATTCAAAAATGAATATTTGAATTTCAAATTCAAATTCAAATTTCAAAATTTCAAAATTCCAAATTTTAAAAATTCAAAATCTAAAAAGAAATCCTACAAATCTTTCCAATCCTAAAAAAAAATTCTACATAAGAAAAGAAATGAAAGAAAAGGAAATCCTACCATTCTTAAAAAAAATAAAAATTCTAAAAGGCAATAAACTAAAAGCAAATCCTGCAAATCCTACAAATCTTAAAAATTCTAAAAATCCTAAAAGATCTTACAAATCCTAAAAATTCTAAAAGATCCTTTATAAGAAAAGAAAGGAAGAAAAAAAAATCTTACAAATCCTACACAAGAAAAGAGAGGAAAAAAAGAAAATCCTACAAATCCTAAACAACAAAAGAAGGAAAGAAAATAACTTCCTACAAATCCTAAAAAAATCGAAATTCAAATTTCAAAATTTAAAATTTAAAATTCAAGTTCAAATTTAAAATTCAAAATATAATTTCAAATTTCAATTTCAAATTTCAAATTCGAATTCAAATTTCAAAATCCAACATTCAAAAACACCAAAAAAAATTTTATTTTTATTTTTTATTATTTTGTTATTTATTATTATTATTTTTTTAAAAAATTGGACGGCTGAATAGTTACTGTTCAAAATCGATCGATTGATTTTTATAAATCAATCGATTAATGTGAAACAATGAAACAAATGTAACTCAGTTATTTGCTCCTTTGTCAATCGATTAAATTTTGACACTCAATTGATTGAAATAGACCAACGGGCAGATTTTAACAATTTGGATTAATTTAGAATCAATCGATTGATTTTGAAAAATTGATCGATTGACTGACAAAATAATTTCACAGTTCGGGCAGAATGAAAATTTCAGCAATCACAATTTTTTTTATTTTTTTATTATTTAAAAAAAAAAAAAAAACTAAACACTCATAAAAATTAACAAAATTCCGATACTTCCCCGACAACGGCGCAAAATACTTGATCGATTTTAAATTGTACCCTTGCAAGTGTACAAGATCTATCGTAGCATGGTGAAATCAAGGGTGTCGAACCCACAGGGAAGAGTGAAATTTATTTAATTTCTAAAAGTGTAAAAAGAACCTAAGGAAGTACCAAAGGTGAGATTTTGTAAAAGATGAAAATTAATAACTACACAAACACAAATAAAAATATATAAACAAAGCTTATGCAAGGAAAACAATGATGAATAAAACAACGATGAAAAGATGATCAAGGAGTCTGCTAACCCTAAATTTATAATTTTTCTACCAACAATCAATCACACATTTCAATGCCAAATTATTTACCATCCTTTTACTACAAGCAAAATGAATTGAAAAGAATGTGATTATTGATCTGACATACCCTAGCCAAACACTCTGACTCATCCTACTGCGACATGAATCATGCGAAAGGTATAGCGTATCTCACATACGAAACCACAACATTAAAATTAATCGTATGATATCCTAAATCAGTCTATAAGATCAGATCTAGGTGGAATAACTCGTTTATTGTCGCCAATCACATGATCAACAATCATACACGATTATTTGATGATAACACAATATGCTCAAACTGAAAGCTGTACGATTCAATAATTATGACAAAGAATATAAATATTAACTCTCATTTAACTACAAGAAAAATGATTCAAAAAGAGTGTGATTATTGATCCGACATACCCTATCCAAATACTATGACTTATCTTACTGCGACAGGAATCATGGGAAAGGCATAGCGTATCTCACGTTTGAAATCACAACATTAAGAATCAATCATACGACATCCTAGATCAGTTTACAAGATCAGATTTAGGTGGAATGTGTAAAAACCCGAAAAAGCACGTCAAACAAGGACCTCGGGATCCGTGCCCGATTGGTCTTAGGTTTGACCATGAGAGAGTTCATTGATAAACTTATGGTGAGATGAGCGAATGTGATGTGTGAACCAGTGTAGAAGAGTGGAGAGATAGAGGAGTGTGTAGAGTGGCATACACTGATGAGTGTGTATGTGCTCCACACCGAGAAAAGAGATAAGATAAAAAGGGTTGAAAACCCTAACTTTCATGTTTTGGTGGTTGAGAGAAGTAAAGAAGAGAGAGAAAGAGAGAGGAGTAAGAGAGGAGTTATTGTGGGTGATTGGAAGAAGGATTCAAGCATTAAAGAGGCCGGATTTGACGCAAGGAACTGCTAGAAACCAAAGCTGGAACCCTAGCCTTCCAACCCTAGATTTGAAATCAACTTGAGAGCTATTCAAGGTAAAATTTTTGTAAATAAGATGCATAGATTATAGGGGTTAAGTTGCAGTAAAATGTGGGTTAAATCATAGGATAATGGCTTAGAAAAATAGAAGAAAAAGTATGGAAAAAGATTGGGAAGAACAGCTCGAAAAGGGCTGAATCTGACAATTTCGATTAATCGAAATTGGGTTTCGATTAATCGAAATTGGCCAGGAAGTTGAAGGGTCGGAGGACCCCGATTTCGATTAATCGAATTGAATTTCGATTAATCGACTTTGGATTTCGATTGATCGATTTGGGAATCGATTAATCGACTGAGAACCTCCAGTGGACCCCAGGGGTTAAAGGAAATGACTTGAGGAAAAATCGACTAATCGAAATGGGATTTCGATTAATCGATTTTTGGTTTTCGATTAATCGATTTGAAATCGATTAATCAACTTGTGAAACTCAACTGTTCGAACAGTGGGTCTACTTTGCGAAAAGAAGGATTTCGATTAATCGAAATTGGATTCGATTAATCGAATGAAAACTCGACTGTTCGAACAGTGAATTTGCTTTGCGAAAAGAAGAATTTCGATTAATCGAAATTGGATTCGATTAATCGAATGAAAACTCGACTGTTCGAACTGAGAATGGACTTTGCGAAAAGGAGAATTTCGATTAATCGAAATTGTTTCGATTAATCGATATTTACTTTCGATTAATCGATTTTGGAAATCGATTAATCGAATCAGATTCGATTAATCGATTTTGGAATTCGATTAATCGACTGTAGTAAACTTTGTGGACTTTTGATTCTTACTTCAAGACTCTAGGGGGGTCTTGAGACTTATTCATTACATCTTTTGTGACGTTTCGAGTGTGTTTAATGGTATCATAGGTGATACGTATGGAAGTGGGCACAAGGAGCCGAGTGGGACCTTGATGCATTAAATCGATAGAGACCTAAGGTAGGGAACACCTTGAACATGTACTTTATTTTACAAGAGCATGTATGTAGTGATATAAATTTCCATTCAAATATTTTTACTGCTTAAAGAATTGTGAAAAGTGTGTGTGTGTGATATTCATAAGAGTAAACTAATGAGCCATCCCCAGGGGATGAAGAAGTAAAGAGAAAAGAGCATCAGGTGTGATGCAAGTAAATGGATACATCCCAGGGATGTATCCAAGGATTGAATCATGCTTGATAGGGCCTAAGCGATATAAGATAGCACACTTACGGTGAATAACTATATATGAAAAGGCAAATATTTTTTGTTATTTGAGGTTTGATAAGTTTACCCACCGGCGTGGCGGGATATACAATGACACGGCGGCGGGATATCCGTGACCATACGGCGAAACCGTAGGCGGTCAAGTGGAGGCTTATCCAGTACATAGTAAGTACACCCCGGGGTGTTGGTTGAGACAAGTGAAACCCGCCACCAATCCCGAAAGGGGCTTGGTACTATATGGTATTCCTGTGGAATACATTAAAGCTCTATATAGATGACGATGAAGGGTATCTCATCGGGCTCGATGCTATATTGCTGGGATTACTTAAGTTGAAAGTTTAAGTTTTGCTTTAGGCCTTTTCAAAGATTATTCATGAGTAAATGAAAATATAAGAAATCAACAGTAAAACGAAATGCTTTTTAACTGTTTCATCAACAACTGCATAGATACATCATGCATGACATATCATAGAATATATGTGAGTTATAATTTATATGTTCAATGTTGTTTGTTCCCTATTGAGCTAGGATGTAGCTCACCCTATAGACTATACGTGCAGGTCCACTATTAGCAATCGCCAGCGGCTTGAGACGCCGATCCCATGAAGTCGACTGGCGGCCATGAGGAGTTAGAGCCACCTCAGAGGACTTCTTCTAGAGGACTCCTGCGACTTTGAGGAGTTTTAGTTGGAGATTGTACGGCTTGGTATGTCAAGCCTGGTTTTTGATTAAACCTTGTGTATATGGATATCAGAGTATTCTTTTGGGCGAACCATCCATGATGATGGTTATCATCGATGGTTCGGATCGGTTCTCCCTTCATGCAGAGGCATGAGGGTAGAACTGTCTTTTGAGAAGTGTTTTTATGTAGATTTAAATTCCGCAAGTTGTTCTTATTTATTTTATGCTTGATATACCAGTGTTCCGTGCATAGTTGAGGGGCACGGTCAAGATGATCGTGCTGATGGCACGGGTTTCGGGGTGCCGAAATCCGGGCTGTCACAGAATGACTCTTTTATTATCGCTGATAACCAAGATCGACGGCTATAAATGAGCATTCGATAATAATATATTAAGCACACACTACTAGCTGTATGATTCACTATTTGTAAAAAGAAATGATTGAAATGAAAAAAAATTAACTACTTATTTGAGGGTCGCTTCCTCCTTGAATGAATGGTTTTAGCCGTTCATCCCCAATCCACACGCAAGGCACAAATCCAAAACCATCAAACACGTTCTTTAATTTATCAAATGTTTAAATATTTTAGGAAAAGATCCAGAACCTTACAAAGCTTTGGTCCTAATTATAAAATAATTATTAAAAGCTAAAACTAAAAACTGAGAAACTAAGGAGAAAACCTAAGAGAAAGACTAAGAAAACTAGGCCCAGAAGGGACCCCAAAAGAGGACCAGAAGAGCACACCAAAACCCTTAACACTGTTTTGTTTATATAGGACTAAGAGGGAAGAGTTTCCATATATAGGTCAATCGATTGAATTCAAATATGAATCTTGGCGGATTTATTTGAATTTGAAATCAATCGATTGACTTTCATATCTCAATCGATTGAGTTCAAATTCAAATTTAAGAGGGAAAACAGTTGTCATCCAACTCAATCTATTAATTTCTAAATTTCAATTGATTGAGCCTGACATGTGACATATTCATTCTCTTGCTTGTGGCTAGATCAATCAATTCTTTTCACGGATTTTGGTGTTTTTGTTGGCCTTTTGGTCCAATGCTCCCATATTATCCTTAATTATGATCTTTTATGCCTTTGCAAGATCCAACGATAACGAACACTCGAAATCGCTAAAATTGCACAATAGCCACCAGAATGCCTTCATCGGATGACCAAATATTGGTATTAGGATGCAAAATATGATCATATTTCGACACAGATCACCACCATGTCCCGACAACAATCCGATGAGAATGCCAAACGAAGATTACGTAAATCGGCAGATCCAAATCGAAAGCTTTTTTGATTTAGCTGAGTTTCGTCAGATTCCTGCAGTTGCGCGTTTGATTGAGTACAGTGAGGCCATGCATCTAGAAATGCTACTTGCACCACCACCAATTGACGTCTCCTTATGTCTCATACAACTATTCTATCAAAATATGGAATGGGTGCAGGCATCGCGCTCTCCATCGAGCTTTGCCTACATCTGTGTCCGGATTGATAACTGGAGTTACAACGTGCACGCTGCGGATCTTGCCCGAGCGTCTAATTTTTTTATTGTTCGACCACTCAATCATCAGATTGATCCGGCCATAGAACTCAACCAGGAAACCATGATAAACAATATGTGCGGTGGTAGGCATGGCTCAGGAATGTCTACAACTCGATCGACTTTGTCAAGGGATATTTTGTTTTGGGATATCATGATGTCCAATAATCTGCTACCACACAGAACAAAAATTGAGAGAACGAAGAATCATGTGGTCGCACTCTATGCAGTCCACACAAACACATGGTTTGATGCACCCTAAATGATGCTCGAAGAAATGTATCAGTGTCACAACGATATCGTTATCTCTGCGTGCAAGCGAGAAAGTCTTCCTCTATTCTTTCCACACTATATCATGCACTTATTGGATTAGCTTCAGTGCTCGATTTTTGATGATGAGGTGATGGGTGACATGCAATTCTACCAGTATGGCCGGAACGCGTGGAGTAAGAGCATGAAATCTCTTGTAAGTAGTGCTCCAGTTGCGCCGCAACCCTTCAATGTCGATGTTGATGATATACCTCCTCCTCCCCAACCAAACCCCACACAACACCAACATGGTGGCCTACGAAGACCCCGTCCCGAAGAGGTCCCGAATTTCAATGCCGAGGCGGCAATTGCTTGCCTTGAGGTACGGATGGATAGGTTGACGACAATGGTTGGAGGTATCAATCGAAGGTTACGTTTTTAGAATTCCTTCCTTATTCGGATTGCCCGAGAATCATTCACGGCGCAAGCTGATGACTTCATCACAGGAGCGTGAGTGGCGATGGATAGAGAGGATGACGATGATAATGACAAAGTAAATTGTTGGGGTCGATGTTTGATGATGGTGTCGGTTTTTGTGGTTTGGTGCTATGTTTTGTTGGTTTTCGGCGTGTTTGTTTTCTTGTTGTCAGTCGGTGTGTTAGGATTGATATTTTGCTTGATTTTGTTAGGATTTTCTGTCGTGATGTATAATCAAATCAAACCTTTTCAAATGATTCAATGAAAAATCAATGGCTGTTTTTTTGGTGTGCAATTTTCTGTTATTTTTCGAACTGTTTTTAGTTTGCATAAGTCAATCGATTGAATTTTCATTTTCAATCGATTGAGAAAGTGACTGTGTTGGATGTTCAATTCTCACTGGGGAATAAGGGTGGCTCAATCGATTGAGAAATCCTTTTCAATCGATTGACTATGAACTACTTTAACTTGCCAAAGCACGCAAATATCACTAAAATTAAAAAGCTTCACCCAAAATTTGGAAATATGTTGAGATGGGAAATTTCCATTATCCCATTGGTTCTAATTACTCAATAATTATATTCAATCAATTGAACTGTGAAATTCAATCGATTGACTCTGATTCAAATCCAAAAGGGATAGAAACTTTTGAAATTAAAATCACGTTCCAAAGTTGGAAATTTTTATTTCCAGAAAGTGTCTGCTTGCATCCAATCGACTTTCCAGATACTCTTTGTCAATTGATTGATTCTCGTAAATCAATCGATTGATTGATGTGAATCTCGAAAACTCCAATTTAACATCCGAGAAATCCAAACTTTTATTCCATTTCTAGATTAGTATATTTTAGGATAGATTTTCACCTATTTAATAAACTTTTTAGGTTTAGTTTTTTCTGAATCAATCCCCTTAATCAATAGCAATTGTCATCCCTAGTTTTGATCGATGGAGTCAATCAAGTACCACACACACTTTGCAATTAGGCGATTAGCCAAGCCAGTGAGGAAACGTGCACGGCGCAACGCGCCTCCACGATCTCTCAATTTCTTCAATCGCAAAATCATTGACCCCGACCCGGAATTGCCACCTCCATCATCGCCACGATCGCCATTCGACTTGATGGCCGTCGATTCGCCGCACCCACCACCATCCCCGCATAACTGTTCCCCATTCACACGATATGCTGCAGCAGACAATAATCCAACTCTGAATCTGATTCTGACTTATCTATGGGCGAAATTGAATGCGCAACCACCACTCATTAACCCACCACCAATGCCACTAACATCACCACCCAGTGTCCCGATACTACCACCCGACGAGGTTGGCATAACTGAGGAGATGTGGATGCTTATGTTTCAACAACCGAAGCCAGGGATGGCTTCTGATGATGACTAAGGGCTTAGATTTCTTTTAAGTTTTAGGGTTTAATATTAGATTTAAAAGTTGTTTTAGGTTTTATTTTACTTTCGTCATGTTTTAGGATAGTTTGTTTTACTTGTTGCATTAGGTTAGTGTCTTTTTAATTTTCAATAAGTGTATTTACACACAGTTCAAATAAAAATTTCCTTTATTAATTTTGAACCATCTGCTCATTTACTTTTAAATTTCAAAACTTTAACCTGATTAATTATGATTATTGTTGGAATGATTCATCTGATCTTGCCTTGAGACCTGTGATAAGTCTTCAATAGCTTTGGGAGAAACATGATAGTCCAATGAGGACATTGAACAGCTTAGGTTTAGGGGTGAATGAAGATGAAGAATTCATGTTTTCAATTCAGGTTTAACCTTAAAAACAAAAAAAAAAGGAGTCGGTTCTTGGAATTGTTGAGAAACTGTGCCAGTCAATCGATGGAATCTCAGCATTCGATTGATTGACTGATAAACTTACTCGAGAATAGTATTCCAAATTACAAAAGGTCAGTCAATTGACATTGAGTTGTCAATCGATTGACTGAGTAAGTAAAGCTTATGTTCCGAAATTCCATGCGTTCTCATTGTTAATACTTGAAAGTTTTAATGAAAAATTATCATGACATGTTAAGATCATGAATGCCTATGATTATTAATTTCAATGCAAGTTTTAATGATGATTCTGCAGTCCATGTCTAGAAATTCTTACACCATTTCCATGCTTGAATTTCGAAGTCTGGGGGTTGGTCTAAAACCTTGAATCCTAGGATTCTAGTGGAGACTAAAACACGGAAAACTTTAGAACTTTTTTCTTGTTCTTGATGAGTGCTAACTAAATTCGAAGCATCTTTGGAATTCGTGCTTATTGGTTGAAATCTCATACATTCTATCTTGGTTTGTCTATTTTGCATTATTTTATATCTTTGCACTAGAATTCATTGTATTTGAGCTCAAAACAAATATGCATCATTATCATCTTGAAAGGAAATGATCGAAGGCCATCCTTGACCCGTTTGAACCTAAAATGTCCCACCTTATACTAATGTACCTTTTAACACCCCTTTGAGCATTGTTGAAAATTTTGCCCTAAATATTTCTTGTTAAGCTATATTAATCATAACCCACACAAGTTTAAAAAATGCAAAACCCTTACCCTTTAATCATTGAGAAGGAATTAAGGATGACAAAAAGTGAGGAAATAGAGAGGCATGGTAGCACTACTGGCATGGCAGATGGTAGAAATACCATTGAAAAAGGAAAAGAAAAGAAAAATGTATGTGTGCAAAAGTAGAAAAATAAGAAAGGGAATGAAAAATATGAGGTGAGGTTAAAAAGAAAAGAAAAAGAAGGACCGAACGAAAAGGAAGTTGAGAAAAGGGAGAAAAATTCTGAAAAAGTCGAACAAGAAAGAGTGAAAGTAAGAAAATTAAAAATGTCTCTTTTTCCAGTTTCCCAGAGAAATTTGAATCCGATTTTCCTTTCTTCCATACCCTTCACCCTAGCCCCATTATAACCTGAGAAAAGACCTTCGTGATCCGATCTCGGCCGGTAAATGCCTTGTAGAGAGTGATAATGCAATGACTATGGTATTGGGTATATTATGCTTAGGATACAAACATCACTCCTTATAAGATTACTTTTTCGTTGATGCATCATTTTTCTTGAATCATGTGAAACTCTTTGATTTGTTTTATGATTCTCCTTCTCACATGTGTGAAAAAGTAACCCATTCATCAAAGAGAGTTTATTATTGAGTGTATATCTAAAAGTGAGAATTGAGTCAAGACTTGGGATCCAACGATTCCCTTGTTTGGGCTTATTCTCTGATGAAAGGATTTTGACATTGGTAAGAACACACAACACTCTAGAATTGAATGAATAAATCATTGAAAAAACAAAGCATTAAACTAATTTGATTGGTCATTGATAGGATTAGCATGATTGTGTATTTATTTACTAAAGCTTTGTAGGTGACATGCAATTAAAGGGCATGAAAATTAATGCGAAAATTTATAAGCTTTTGAAGTTTGTAGGTACCTTCGCTGAAAACCTTCAAGAGACGTAACTCCTCCACTCGGGCTCACCTAGGGGTTTAACGACTTATTGCATATGCTAAATGCAATTGTGCTCAATACGAAAGTGGCATTTATTTTCTTTAAGGTTGCGAGTTTATTTTTCTGTTATATGTTTATTCTCTTTGAAAACTAGCGAAGTGTAG
This sequence comes from Chloranthus sessilifolius, assembly GCA_021018995.1. NCBI lineage: Eukaryota > Viridiplantae > Streptophyta > Magnoliopsida > Chloranthales > Chloranthaceae > Chloranthus > Chloranthus sessilifolius. The sequence goes on from CM037589.1 coordinate 101,823,599, forward strand.
GTTTGGGGGTGTGATCTGTATTGAAATATTACTATATTTCGCACCTTAATATTAACACTTAGCCATCCAATGAAAGCTATCTGACGGTTATTATATAATTTTAGTGGTTTCAGGTGTTCTTGACTGTTGGAACTTGAAAGAGCGTAAAAGAGCATAATTAAGGGATACATGGGAACATTGGACCATAGGATCGGCGAAGGCATCGAAACCCGTGAAGAAATCAGATTGATCCAGCCATATTTATGAGAATGAAGATATCTCATGCTGTCATTAATCGATTGAATCTCAGAAATCAATCGATTGATTTGGATGGCAACTCTTTCCCCCTTAAATTTGAATTTGAACTAATTCAATCGATTGGGATGTGTAAATCAATCGATTGAATTCAAATTTAAATTAATCTGCCAAAATTCAAATTTGAGATTAATCGATTGAAATTTAAAATTCAATCAATTGAGCCTTTTATGGAAGTTTTTCTATCCGCACCTTATATAAACAAAGCTATGTTAAGGGTTTTGGGGGCTTTTTCTTTGGCTGAGATTTTTAATTTTTTTTCCAAACTTTTCTTTGGTATTAACACTGTAGTTTATAATTAGGAAAAGATCTGTGTAAGGTTTCAATTTTTGATAAATAAAAGAATATTTTTTGTGATGGTTTTGGATTTGCATCGTGGGTGTTGATCGAGGATAAGCAGCTAAACCCCTCGTTCAAGGAAGAAGCGACCCGTAGATGAGTAACTAATTTACTTTTTATACTACAATTTCTTGTTAGAATTATTGAATCACACGGCTTTAAGTTTGTGCCTGTTGTAGATTATCAAATACTCATTTATAGTGGTCGATCTTGGTTATTGGTGACAATAAAAGAGTTATTCCTCCTAGATCGATCTTGTAGACCAATTTAGGATGTCGTGCGATTGATTCTTCTTGTTGTGATTTCGTATTTATGATACGTTATGCCTTTCGCATGATTCATGTCGTGATTGAGTACGTCATAGTGTTAGGATAGGGTATGCCGAATCAATAATTGCATTTTCAACGATTCATTTTTCTTGTAGTTAAATGATGATATAAAGATTTGACATGAAATTATATGATTGATTGTAGAAAAGTTATAATTCTAGGGCTAGCAAACTCCTTGACCATCTCTTCATTGTTACTTTCTTTGTCGTAGTTCATTCTTGCATAGCTTGATTTAATTTTTATTATTTTATCATTGTGTTATGGTAAAACTTAGCAATCAAATTTCTCGCCCTTGCTACTTCCTTGGGACTTTGCTATTTTCTTAAAAATTAATTTGGTTAGGTGCTTCCCTGTGGGTACGATAACCGTATTTTTGCCTTGCTACAATAGATCTTGTGCACTTGCAAGGGTACACTTTAAAACCGATCAATAATTGGAGAATATACTCGGACCGGGTTGGGTCCAATTAATAGTAAAGAAATTTTGAAGTTAAATTTTTTTTAATATTTTTTATTTTATATTTTTAGTGAAGGTTGAGACCGAAAGGGATTAAGAAGGTCCTCTTTTGGGTTTAAATTACACGATGGGACTGTAGAGGGTTCTTTTTTTTTTTTGGTTTTGATTTTGATTATTTATAAAGGTTGAAAATGGATGATTTTGGAAAAAAATCACGGTGGGACTTCGAAGGGATGGAAATAGGGAATAATAAACTAATAATTTAATAACAAAATGCTGCGAGACTATACAACTATTCATGCTCATACTAAAAAATCATTATCAAGAAGAATATGGGTGAAATCAAATTGGTGGGGTTTTAACCCTTTTCAATTAATAAAAAAGAATAGTCTAAACTCGATTAATGCTTTGATTGCATTGTTGTTTTATTTTATCTCTAATCATAACTTTTCTTCTTCCCTAATTGTCTGTAATAGAGAGAGAGAGAGAGTGAGAGAGAGCGGAAGAGAGATCTATGCTTGGAGACATACATCTTACATCTGTCTAGGAAAAGGGGTTGTACCTTTACCTCTTAACCAAAGGTGTTGTACATGTACCTTTTAACAGAGTCACTCGAATAACCGGTCCTAGGCTTTCTTTTACTTTACCTTATAAAAATAATCTCTTAAGGGATGATGTGGACGAATAGGCACTCGAGTCTGACAAACACTCATGACTCGAGTTAGGGGAACATTTTATAAATTATAATACTTATAAATTAATTTTAACTTATAATTTATAAGTTATAGTTATAATTTATAACTTATATTTGATAAGTTATCACTTATATATAGAAGAGTTATTTAGGAGTTAGAGACCAAATGTAACTTACCAAAAATTTTGACCTTTGAATAGTACGCCTCAGTGTGCGTGCCCGATTGGTCACGTATCCGACCCTATGAAAATAGTTGATAAGACATATTAGGTCATGTGTTGAGTAAAAATAAGGAGTAAAGTTATGCGTGAATCTTTGAATGAGTTTCGATACACCTAGTTGCTGTTTATGTGCTTAACACCAAAACCAAAGACTTAATATAAGTGTATGAAGCCTAAGAGAATTTATTTCTCTTATGATTTTTGGGTTCTAAAGAGGGAATGAAAGTTTATTGATGATTAAACAACTTATTTGACTAATTGGGCCAACTATATTTGGCTGACTAGTTGGGCCAACTGATTGGGCCGACTATTCGAGCCGACTATAGGTCCTGATTGGGTGCATGTTTGTTAAGAAACACGTCACCGTTCAGATTTTTCAAACGGGATCGTTTTGGGTCCGTTTGAGCTTGCGTGAGATTTTTAGGACCAAGTTTATACACCGTGGTGGTGTGTATTGGCTCAACACCGAATTTGATTGATGAGTGATTTCGGTGTGTAGACCCCACACCGAACCAAAGGATCATTTATATAATAGATAACACCTTAATTAGGTGTGTCCGTTTCACGCGAAATTTAATTCTTTGGATAAGAACTAATATACAAAAGGAGTGTATATGCTTTGTAGGGGAAGCAACCCCCCTTTTTATATAAAGTCAAAAGCTTCCTTTGGAAGCTATAACCGGTTGCATGCTTTTGGAGGTTTTGGGTTTCTAGAGAGAGAAAGAGAGAAGAGCTTGAGGAGATCATGCTGTAGACCGTCCGAATGTCAAATCGGCTCCGTTGAACTTCCAGGTATTGGCCTCGTGTTAGTTGTGTGTCAAGGAGAGACGTTAGATTTCCGACTTCGGTGAGATTGTAGAGATTTTTGAATGTGTACATAGAAATAACTGTTGTGATCACGGCGTACATGATTGAGAGAGTGAAGAGTAGTGCGTGTTGGAGTGGAGAGTCACTGTAGGCTTCATTTCGATTCAAACATCGGATAGATTGATGAAATTCGCTATGAAACCCTAACTTGGGCGTGAACTCGTGGATCAAGAAATCGATCAATTTTAGGTATGAAAATTGTGCTAAATCATGATTTATAGTTGAGTTAGTTTAATTTATGTTTATGGGTAAAAAATTAGAAGAAAAAGAAGTTAAGATTTAAGAAAAATGGGTTCTGAAACATAAACCCTTAAGAATGGTGAAATCTGTCAATTTCGATCGATCAAAGTTGAATTCAATCGATCAATTTTGATAAGAGATGATGAAATGCGATTTGTCTAAAAATTCGATCAATCGAAATGAAATTCAATCGATCGAAATGAAATTCGATTGACCGAATTTGACAGAGCTTGCCGACACTGCTTCGGTATTTTAGTCGTAACTTTCTATCCCAAACTCAGAAATGTATAATTCTTGAGGTGTTGGAAAGAGGACAATGATTTCTACAAGTTTTATAAATTAACCAACTCCTGAATCAAACTTTTTAAGGATTAAAATTAAGTGGGAAATTGGGGCAAGTTCCGAGTTTAACACGCTTTGACTAAAGTGCCGGCATAGCTTCGGTATTTTGGCAATAACATTTTACTCAAAACTCTGATTGATATAATTCATGAGGCGTTGGAAATAGGACAATACAACCTACAACTTTTGTGTTTTAACCATTTTGTGAATCCAAAGGTTTAAAGGTCAAAATTTAGGAGGAAGTTACGTAAATTTCTAAGTTAGCACGAATTAATTGGAAAAGTGATTGTTGCTGAGAGAGACATAGAAAATATGTACAAGAGACGAGAGCAGCAGAATAAAAATAACATAGCGGGTCAAGGAAGGTTAAGTACTTATGAGCCGGTAGACAAGAGGCCAAATTTATTGATGCTGACACAACCTCAACCCACTCAAACAGCCTACTCAAGACCACCCATGTCCACGCATGGGGTGCCCCTACGCCTTACAAATCCCACGACCGCTGGAGCATCGAGTGTATCGCAAATTTTTTATACTTCCTCGTCAGCACCGATTGAGTCATGCTCGCTATGTGGAGGACCACACAAGACGGAGGATTGTTGGTGGGTCACAGGCGCATGCTTCAAGTGTGGACGAATAGGACATCGGATAAGAGATTGTCCCAAGGCGACAACGAATTAGTGAGGAGGACCTGGTTTGATAATATTTTGTGGTTCTGGAGGGTTAGCATAGTTATAGGTATGGATGTTGTAAAATTATTGAATCATGATAGATTCACCTTGATCTTTGACTCTAATTGAATGATTGTTTTATCATTTACGAATGCTTAGTGTAAATTTACCTTGGTTGTTTTATAGATGGTTGAATATATTTTATAAATGGTAGTTGATTTCAGAGATTGATGGCTTCAATTTTTGTTAGCTTGGTTCATTCATGATTGTTGCTTGATGATGCAAATGGCAAATGAGAAGTAATTACAGGATCATGGTTGTAACTTAAATTGTAATGAACTTCTTACATGGTAATGCTTTATATAGACTCCATGGTTATGGAATGGGTACGTTATGGAATGGTTTCATCCACTATATAGATAATTGTGGTTGTGGTTGTGGTAGTCGTATTTTAATGGTTGTAAGTTATGGATGAATGCTGCCGATGTGTGTTAATTTTATATGAGGAATATCCAACAACCCTAGTGAATCATGGTATAATCGCTCGTGTTAGTTTTGAATAAATTATTGAATTTTAAATTCAGTTATAGGATTGCGTTCTCTTCATATAGAGACATTCAACCTCGTTAGGTGTTTTCTTGGGCGGTGTGACTCTGTTTTAGTATAGATGCTACGTACTGAATTTTCGAGGGGGAAAATTTCTTTAAGGAGGGGAGAATGTAATGACCCCGAATTCAGTTGATTTTGAATCATTGACTCTTGAGAAAAATATGACTACTCTGGTTAGGAACTACCAAATGTCTTCACCTCTTCGAATAAGATACGCCAATTTTCAAGGACGAAAATTCTTTAAGGTGGGAAGAATGTAACATCCCAAAAATTTTGACCTTTGAATAGTGCGCCTCGGTGTGCATGCCCGACTGGTCACGTACCCGACCCTGTGAAAATAATTGATAAGACATATTAGGTCATGTGTTGAGTGAAAGTCAGAAGGAGTAAAGTTATGCATGAACCTTTGAATGAGTTTTGATACACCTAGTTGTCGTATATGTGTTTAACACCAAAACCAAAGACTTAATATAAGTGTATGAAGCCTAAGAGAATTTATTTCTCTTATGATTTTTGAGTTCTAGAGAGGGAATGAAAGTTTATTGATGATTAAACAACTTATTTGACTAATTGGGCCAACTATATTTGGCTGACTAGTTGGGCCAACTGATTAGGCCGACTATTCGAGTCGACTATAGGTCCTGATTGGGTGCATGTCTGTTAAGAAACACGTCACCGTTCAAAATTTTCAAACGGGATCGTTTTGGGTTCGTTTTAACTCGTGTGAGATTTTTAGGACCAAGTTTATACACCATGGTGGTGTGTATTGGCTTAACACCGAATTCAATTGATGAGTGGTTTCAGTGTGTAGGCTCCACACTAAACCAATGGATCATTTATATAATAGATAACACCTTAATTAGGTGTGTCCGTTTCACGCGAAATCTAGTTCTTTGGATAAGAACTAATACACAAAAGGAGTGTATATGCTTTGTAGGGGAAACAACCTCCCTTTTTATATAAAGTCAAAAGTTTCCTTTGGAAGCTATAACCGGTTGCATTCTTTTGGAGGTTTTGGGTTCTAGAGAGAGAAAGAGAGAAGAGCTTGAGGAGATCACGCCGTAGACGGTCCAAACGTCAAATTGGCTCCGTTGAACTTCCAGGTATTGGCCTCATGTTAGTTGTGTGTCAAGGAAAGACGTTAGATTTCCGACTTCGGTGAGATTGTAGAGATTTTTAAATGTGTGGATAGAATTAACCATCGTGATCACGGTGTACGCGATTGGGAGAGTGAAGAGTAGTGCGTGTTGGAGCGGAGCGTCACTATAGGCTTCATTTCGATTCAAATGACGGTTAGATTGATGAAATTCACTCTGAAACCCTAGCTTGGATGTGAGCTCGTGGATCGAGAAATTGATCAATTTGAGGTATGAAAATTATGCTAAATTATGATTTATAGTTGAGTTAGTTTGATTTATGTTTATGGGTAAAAAATTAGAAGAACAAGAAGTTAAGATTTAAGAAAAATGGATTTTGAAACATAAACCCTTAAGAAAGGTGAAATCTGTCAATTTCGATCGATTGAAATTGAATTTGATCGATCGAATTTGAATTCGATTGATCGATTTTGACAAGAGATGATGAAATGCGATTTATCTGAAAATTCGATCAATCGAAATAAAATTCGATCGATCGAAATGAAATTTGACCAATCGAAATGAAATTCGATTGATCGAATTTGACAGAGCTTGTCGACACTGCTTCAGTATTTTAGCTGTAACTTTCTATCCCGAACTCGAAATCGTATGATTCTTAAGGCGTTAGAAAGAAGACAACAACCTATAATTTTTATGAATTAACCAACTCTTGAATCAAACTTTTTAAGGGAGGGTCAAAATTGAGTGGGAAGTTGGGTCAAGTTTCGAGTTAGCGCGTTTGACTAAAGTGCCGACACAGCTTCTATATTTTGGCGATAGCTTTTTATTCCAAACTCGGATTGATGCAATTCTTTAGGCGTTGGAAAGAAGACAATACGACCTCCAACTTTTTTGTTTTAATTATTTTGTGAATCCAAAATTTTAAAAGTCAAAATATAAGAGGAAGTTACGTCAGTTTCTAAGTTAACACGAATTTGCCCGTTTCAACCTATGTTTTGAGAAAATATTTAAATATGTCGAAGTTATTAGTGATTGGTGTTGATCCTTAATACATCATCATATGTTTGTGATGTAGATTGAGGGCGAAAATCCATCGATAGGGCTTAACTTGGCTTCGCGCAGTTTCGAGGTTAAGGTGGGGAAAGTTCTATACACAATTGCATTTTTTATTTAAATTCATAGATGTTTGATTATGAGCGAATGAAATGTGATATGTTTTGATTTGAATATGAATTAGTATTCAAATTCTTTGCAATTGAAACCTTGGATCTTTGAATTTTAATATGCAAATGAATATTTCAAATGCTTGAAATACTCGAAAGCTTTGAATTATCAAATCTTTGATATGTTGGATTGGTTTGGAAACTTATTGAAATATTGAATCAAGTAATGATTTTCATTTTGAACACCGTATTTTGGCCTTCGTAAGTCATGTAAAGAATCTCATTTTTTAGCATTGTATGTGCGTTTTGTAAGTTTGAGTCGAACCCAAAAGTTAAATTTGAAGGAAGCAAATGTGAACTTTGAATTGAATCCAAATTGAATATGTAAATAAATTTGAATCAAAATCGAACCATAAGTTAAGAAAATTTTAAGTGGACCGCTATTATAAGTGTGTTGTAGATCGCTACGGGTGGATTATATGATACCGTGGACTGCTATGGGCGGATTATATGTGCCCATGTGAACTGCTATGGGTGGATTATATGGTACCATGTGAGCCGCTAGGGCGGAATCGAACCGGTATGACGGTTTAACCCATGAATTGAACCGACACGGTGGCTAACCGTGAATCGAACCGGCATGGCGGTTAAACCCATGAATTGAACCAGCACGGTGGGATATCCATAAATCGAACCGGTACGGCGATTAATCGTGAATCGAACTGGTACAGCAGTCTCTGGGAATTGAACTGGCATGACAGTCTCCGTGAATCGAACTGGTACGACAGGATATCCGTGAATCGAACTGTGTAAACTATTTGAAAATGTGTAAGCTATGCAAGTGAGTGTGAATCGAACTGGCACGACAGTCTCCGTGAATCGAACTGACACGGCGGGATATCCGTGAATCGAATTGTGTAAGCTAAGTAAGAAAGTGTGAAACATATAAGTAAGCTAAGTAAGAATGTGTAAGACTTGTAAATAAGCTAAGTAAGGATTGTGTAAGACATGTAAGTAAGCCAAGTGTTGAATATTTTATCGCAATCACGATCAAATCTAGAAGTGCTCAAATATACCAAGTAAAATAAGTGGTTCGGATGGACGGACTTCCGTGAATGAACTCACCGACGTCCGTGGTCACAGACATCCGTTAGTGATTCACGGACGTCCGTGTTCTGGCGGTTATAGAAAGTTAGCGGCGGTTTCGGCGGTTATTGGAAGTTGGTGTCTCAAGGACATCCTTGATCAAGGACATCCTTGGTTAAGGACATCCTTGGTCAAGGACATCCTTACCTCGATAGTATAAAAAGGATATGTGTGATTCGGGATGTAAGGTTTTAGGGAGAAAAATTCTTCACGCTAAAAATCTCTTCAAAGTTTCCCATTTCCTTCTCTTTGAGATATTCTTGTTTTTGTTCGGAATTGATGTAAATCTCAAAGAATATTTTGCCTTGGTGTTTCAAGCATGTATTGGCTTGTGTGAATCGAGTGGGCTCGTGTGAATCGAGTGGACCATCGTGAGAGACGATGGTTGAAGGCGATAAGCATTGTCACTATGGAAGGGATGATCGTGAGATGCGGTCAATGTTGGTGAAGAAGAGTGATAGGGATTTCATTCTTAGAAGCACTGTAATATATTTTTTCATAGTAGATTGTTTGCCTTGGATCTGAGGTAGATCCCGTGGTTTTTACCTGTGAAAGAGTTTTTCCACGTTAAAATCGGATGTGTTTTTTTGTGTGGTTGTGTTTGCATTATTTTCTCTTTTTATATCATCATTTCTCCGAATTTTCACTAAGTAAGAATGTATAAGACATATATGTAAGCAAAGTAAAAATGTGTAAGGCATGTAAGTAAGCCAAGTAAGAGTGTGTAAGACATGTGAGTAAGCCACGTAAGAATATGTAAGACATGTAAGTGAATGTGTAAATGCGTACGCAACGCAAGAAATATATGAGGTGTGAGAGAATGTGATTCGAACTCAGTAAATCAAAGATAAGAAATATGCTTTTGATAAGAGATCAGTTTCGATTTTGTTAAGAACGTGTCTTTGAAATCAGTTTTGATTTTGATAAGGAAACGTCTTCGAAATCAGTTTCAGTTTTGATAAGAAAATGCCTTTGAACTCAGTTTCAGTTTTGATAAGAAATGCCTTTGAAATTAGTTTTAGCTTTGATAAGAAATTATTTTGATCTTGTCTTTGAATCTATGCATGTGATGAGATGTATATTGGTATTAGTTTTCTCCACTGAGCTTAGATGTTAGCTCACCCCAACTATACGTCACAAGTGTAGGTTTGAGGAAGGCCCAAACTATATACTTGAAGAAAAGGAGCTTCCGCATAAGGATTTGTACTATGTTTCTGGATCGTAGATTTATTGCATCGTGAACCTTGGTAAGTTCGGACTTGGTACATTCGTGCTATTATACATGCACGGTACACCACTGTTGGTGATGGTTGGTCATCACTGGTATTTGTTTTGTTCTGTGCATAATAGGTATTAGAACTGGAGATTTTTATTCATGATATCTATAACTTTGCTTTGATTTCCGTATGCATATGGATGTGCCAAGTATTCTGTATCAGATTGTGACCTACGATCTGACGGTCTGGGTTTTCCCATTTGATATAAGTTGAGAAAAAAATATGTCTCAAAATTTTAGGTTGGGAAAATCTGGGCTGTCACACCAAATCTCTTATTTCTCATCTTCCCACTCTCTTACGCGGTTATTCTCTTTCGCGTCTCTCTTTCTCTCATGTCTCTGTGCCCCACACTGTCCTCAACATAAAAAATATAGGTACACTATTTTTTTTTTAATCTCTGTCGTCTATTTCTTAACTCCTTTCTCACTCGCAACCTTTTTCTCTCACAACCCCTTTCTTTCACAACCTATTTCTGGACTACCTCTCTCTGCCCATTGTCTCTTTCCCAACGTCTTTCTGGAGTACCTCTAGATCTTCGCCTCCGCAATCGCTAAACTTTTTTTGTAAGTTTCTTGCAACCTCTATTACGAATTGAGCATTGGGCGACACTACAGTATGTGTCGTTGTGCACTTAAATATTTTATATCATTTAATCTTTTTATATTGATTGATATTTCATATTTATATTTATTTATACTTGCTCATATGGTGATTTTATTGATATTTCATATTTCATAATTAATTTTTTTCTCTATTTATTGCTATTATTTATGACTAATTAATTAGCTGATTTTTTTTTATTTATCCTCTATAAGAAAAAAAAAAAAAAAAAAAAAAAAAAAATAGCTATTAGTAATAAATATATATATAAAATAAATAAATAATCTCGCCATGATATAACGAGCCTTTTTGTCATGACCACGCCATACCACCTTAATTACCTTCACAATAATATTAATCGAATCATCTGTAATAAACTGAAACAAACAATCTAATCATCATACATACCACCAACGACAATCACTCGTCCCACAAACAATGGCTCTAATAGCCATAACTAAAAATATAGATTGAAGTATCAAACCATGCTATACCAAGGCTCAATTACTAAACGAAATCCACAAGGATACCTCTATTAGCACCCACGCAATCTCCGAAAGTGCCCACGGGTGCAACCCCTTTAAAATCATTGATTGCTTCAGATTAGACGATGAAGATCGTATTTCACCGAGATCTTCCACTCAATGGATCTTAAGATCTTGCACCACCTATCAAACGGTTAGTTTTTTATTCCACATGTCATAGATCCCACAAAATGGCCCTAAAATCACGTTTGAGTGCGATGTGTCATAGGAATCAAGGGGCATTTTATGGAGATTGGTGGCATGTGGAATCAAACAATGATTATCTGATAGGTGGGACATGATCTCAAGATCTATTGTGTGGAAGATCGGGGTGAAAAATGATCTCCATCATCTGATCGGAGGCAATCAATGGGTTTCCGACGTGACCACTTTCACAGAATGAGTGGGCTAATAAAGGTACCTAATCCAAAATATGGCTTAGGATAAAAATTCCTCTAGTTGCACCTCAAGAATCAAGTTCAGATTTATAAGCTATCTGATCCTCGTAGCGTATATCTTCATCTACTTCTAGCGAAAACCTCCATATAACTAAATAACCAAAGACAATCGAGGTCTCAAGCCCACACAACGACCACAGAATTTTAAACACCCAAGCATATTAATAGCATAGTGAGCAAGTCCGGTTGGGAAATAAATTGGCTTCGCAAAAATCCGGCAAAATTCATCAAATTCAGGAAAGGATCGATCAAAATTCGGAACAATAGAAAAGGAAAATTATAGATATATATTAATTAAAAATTAAAAAAAAATTGTAAAAAATTGAAAAAAATTAGAGAAATTTGTAAATAATTCTTTAAATTTGCGAATAATTCTAGAAATTCACAAATTTTTGAAAAAGTCGAGAAGGATTATCATTTTATAATTTTCAAAAAATCACAAATTATTCGTTTCTCTTTTCAATCGTCGGAGAAATTGGTTACTAAGATTAATAGTATATCTTAACCCGTGCAAGATCATATCAACCATCTCATACAATAATCTACCCTTATGCAGACAGACTTAAGCTAAAATTATCCTTAGCTTACATCACATACAATAATACATTTGTCACCTCAAAAATACACAAAATCACACATTATGATACCATCGTATTACTAACACATGTCACAACTAATTTCACCAATTAGAACATAACCCACAGTAGTTTGTCTCAATATTTTATGAGACCGTGTCATCATGCACACAAAATAGTTCACCCTGCATATCCACAACTAATTTAAACCTACATATCCACAACTACATAAGCTAGTTTTATCCACAACTAATTTATCAAAAAGGGTTCTAAGAAGCCCATTTTCTTACATAGCCATAATTTATTCACCAATGTGAATAATAAAGTTTCATTGCCCCTGCAACAAACATATCTCTACACACATCACGAAACTGATTTACATCACATTACATATTCACCATTGTGAATAATTAAGTTCTTTAACCCTGCAATGAAAACACACGCACACACACACACACACACACACACACACACACACACACACACACACACACACATATATATATATATATATAAACATCCATCAAACCATGTCATCCAAAATTTTGTCGATGTTATATTCATCCAAAATTTATAGCCCATGTGACGACCCGACTTTTCCAATCCCTAAGGTATAGGAAAAGGCGGTTCATCAACTTATTGATTTTTCAATAAGTCGTAACAAACAGAAGTCGGCAGCATAACATAGATCTAAAACAGAGGCAAGACATAGAGTAAGCAAAGACAAAAGCTTAAATCAAAACAATATATATCACCCTAAGGAACTAGAAAGAACCACCGGTGATGGCCAATCCAAAACACCTAAAATAATGGTTCCTAATGATGGTTCCTCGAGTGATATCAAAAAGACAAAACAACGGCCTTCGGCCCATAATTCAGAATAATTCTAAACAAAATACCAAAAAAGGATAAATAAAAATCAGGGAAAGAACTCCTCAACAGGTGTCTCCAGTTCCTCCTCAGGAACGAAATCTGAGTCCTCTAGATCAAGATCGTCCGATCCCAAATCAGCCTCAGCACCTGTGACGTATAGTCGGGGTGAGCTAACATCGAAGCTCAGTAGAGAAAACTTATCTAAAGTATTTTATCATAACTGAAGGTTTTTCAAAGATCAAAATCGGATCAATAATCTTTCAAAAGATGCTTTGCAAACTAAATTTCCAATTCTAAATAGAAAGCTAAAAGTTGATTCAATGTGTCTGCTATTTTCAAATTTCTAAATTAGACATGCTTCTTGTCTTAAATTTATAATTTAATTTTATCTCCTAAATTACATATAGTATGAGAGCGGAAAAAAGTCACCGATGGGAAACCCTACTGACCATCGTTGTCCATGAACCCTTTTTCTGAAGTGCAACAAGCCCCTACGCTATGAGGGAAACTTGAGCCAAAAGAATTACCGTCAACACGGTTGGTAGAATCTAGAATTTCGTTCGTATGTACCTCAAATCGAATGCAAATGCTAACTTATATCAAAGCTTGTATACATAATACATTTACGGATTTTCAGAGTTCTGATTTGAAGTTCAAAGTTCAAATTTTCGGAGTTCTGAGTTCTTATTCATATCGAAGTTTTACAGTTCTGATTTGTGTCATATTTCAGAGTTCTTAGGCATGCTGAGTTGTTCAAAATGTCAGAATTTCATGATTGATACAAACAACCTATAATTATAATAGAATGCAAATCAAGTTTAGGTTCTCCTACCTCAACAAAGACGGTCCGAAACAAGCAAAGCAGTCCTCACAAAGGACTCTTTATTTTAAAACCTACAATGATTAACACTCCTAGTGTTAATATTGGTAAAAAAAAAATCAAACCCGAAAGTTTGTCAAGAAAAATTTCGACAAAAATTCAAAGGCCTGAAACAGGGCAAAATTCGACCCTCGAATTTTTGAAAGTTCATCAAGTCTAAAAAATCCAAATGCGACCCTCGATTTTCAATTCGTTGGTCGAATTCCAAATTCGAGCCTCGAATTGAAATTCGACCCTCGAATTGAAATTCGACCCTCGAATTTCACCAGGTCTGTGGTTGTTAAATTTGGATCTTCGGACCCTTTTTCTTTCCCTCAACCACAGTTTGTTCATCTAAATTTATTTCACCATAATCCATTCTAAGCAAAGCATAAATTTAATTAACTCATGAAGGTTAAAAAGCCTACCTCTTGACGTTTAATCCATCGATCCCGTTGCACCAAAAACAAGCACCGGAACCAAACTTCGAGGTTTAATAGGCCAGAGCCTCCAAATCAGTCCATTCAAACCTTGCTTCACAAGCACAGGTCTGACCACACCACACACAGACTTTTCCACTCTCCCCTAGCCTTCCTTCCAATTACAACAATTTAATCCAAATCCCTTAACCAAGCTTTTCAATGGCCAAGATGGGGAGAGGGATTCACAAAATCAAGATCTAATATCAAGGTGAGGGGCAAAGGTTGTAAGGTTTCAATTCAAACAAGAGAGAGAGAAATGAAATTTCTCCTCAAAGCCCTTCTCTTTAAAATACAAAAAAAAAATCAAATATCTAGATTTTCTTATTTGCAATCCTATCCACTTAAATTGCATTATTTTTCGGCATTAAACACAAACACCCAACTTAAAGTGTATGTCAACGCACACATGACTTCTACAAGTCATGAGACAAAATCCTTTAATCATCAATATCGACATACCCTTAGCTATCCAAAAACCCAAAAATATCCCTTAAATTTTCTCGGGCACGCTTACCGAGGTAAATAAAAAATAGGTTCAAATATCAGGGATATTATATTCTCCCCTCCTTAGAAATTTTCGTCCTCGAAAATGGAACACAACGCACACCACAAAACAAAACCAAGAGAAAACATAGGTCATAGTGCGCGGTCTCACAGGGCATGCAAGGGAAGGGATCCGTAATAATATGGATGTACTACATGTGGCACCTGAAGGGCCATAGTGGTTTGCATCCGTACATGGATGCCGACACCCCGAGTGTCACGTGCTGGGAAACCGTCTCACTGTGACGCATGAAAAAAAGGATTAAATCAAAACACAACGTCGAACAAGCTCAAAGCATAAGTGCAGAAAACAGAATAAAATAAGATGATCCCACTACAAAAAAAAAAAAATAGAACGAAGGTACATGCCCACATAACAAAATCCAGAAGTGCAAAACAAAGCCAAAGATGACTATGAGCTAGATGAAAGAATCATATATAGAGATGTGGCAAGATTCATAACGAAAAATTGTACAAAACTAAACAAAATGAACTATCACATCAAAATCCCAAAACAAATAGATAAAAGAGATAGCAAAATTAGAACCACCAGGTTCTAAGATAATCCATGCAGTAAATAAAATAAGTACATGCCCCAAAAATACCCAAAAACAACATAACAGCCCAAAGCGAATTTAAAACTCCCCCGCAGCAGCTGTACTAGCCTAAACCTAGTCACCGTCCCCATCATCAGCATCGTCATCCGAACCATCTACGCCCGCATCGGTAGGCATGTTGGGACCGGCGCCCGATGTCGAAGGGTGGTGAACGGAGGCTCGGATGTCGGCCATGTACGTGGCATAGTCTGTGGGGAAGCCTCCACTGCTGGAAGGTATAGAAAGTACCGGTGCCGTAGTCAATCGACGCTTCAGCTCTTGAAAACTCTACTCGCACTACTCTGTCCAGTCAAACTATGCATTCTTTCTCGTAAGCTGTGTAAGCGGACCAGATATCTTCGAGAAACCCTCGACAAATCTCTGATAGTACCCTGCGTGACCAAGGAAACTTCGGACCTCTATAACTGTCGTAGGCTGTTCCCAGTTCACCACAGAATCGATCTTTGTAGGATCCACTGATATACCAGCTTCAGAGACGATGTGGCCCAAGAAACTGACCTGATCAAGCCAAAACTCACACTTACTGAGTTTGGCATATAGCTGATGGCCCTTGAGCATCTGAAGAGCCATACTTAGATGTTGTATATGCTCCTCTCTGGTTTTCGATAGATGAGGATGTCATCTATGAAAACTACCACAGACTTATCAAGATGTGGTTTGAACACACGGTTCATCAGGTCCATAAAAGATGTAGGCGCATTCGTCAACCCAAACGACATTACTAAAAACTCATAATGGCCATAACACGTACGAAACGCAGTTTTGGGTATATCTTTCGCCTTGATCTTGAGCTGGTGATAGCCTGACCTCAGATCAATCTTCGAGAAGAACCTTACACCTTGCAATTGATCAAATAAGTCATCTATCTGTGGAAGAGGATAACGATTCTTAATCATCATCTTGTTGAGCTAACGATAATCGATGCACAGACGCATCGATCCATCCTTCTTTTTCACAAAGAGAATCGGTGCGCCCCAAGGAGAAACACTCGATCGAATGAAGCCTTTATCTAACAGCTCCTGAAGCTGTTCCTTGAGCTCTTTCAATTCTGCAGGCGCCATCCGATAGGGAGCTTTAGACAACGGTTCTTTACCTGGCGCTAGCTCGATCGCAAACTCAATCTCTCGATAAGGTGGTAATCCAGGTAAGTCCTCTGGAAAGACATCAGGATACTCGCAGACCACCATGATAAGGGCCAAGTCATTCTTCTTTTCTGTAGAATCTTGTAAGTAAGCCAGATACCCGCTGCAACCATTCCTCATCATGCGCTCGGCCTTAATAGCTGAAACAAGTGGCGCAACCTTTGATCTAACTCCACATAATCGAAAAGATTTTCGCTTTGGCAGTCGAAAGGTCACGATCTTCCGTAGACAGTCCACGCTAGCGTGATAAGCTGCCAACCAATCCATCCCGAGAATGATGTCGAATCCTTCCATATTCAACGTAATCATGTCGGTCACTGTCTTGTGCTCATCAATCATCATGATGACTGACTGACATGCTGTATCTGTGCTCACCGAACTTTTCGTAGGGATCTTCATGTCTAAAATGAAAGCAAGGGGTTCGAGAGTCATACCCAACTTCTCGGAGAAAAGGAGTAATAAACGAGTGTGTAGACCCAGGGTCTATTAAAACTCACGCTTCAATTTTACTCAAGTCGCCTCTACTACTCATCATAAGGGTACCTTTTATTAAGAATGCTTATTAATTATAAGCAATGATTCAAATTTTGTTCAAAATTTATTCTAATGAATTTAAACATCAAATAATAGAACCAATGCAATAATTGACATCTCAACTTTAATGATACCTTGGATCACGTCATTTGACGTTTGGGCATCCTGTGCAGTCACCGCATAAGCTCGACCTTGAACTGTAGGTCGCGTCGATTTCTGTGTAGAGACTGACGTAGTCCTTCCCTTGTCCGTCGTAGGACAATCCTTGATCATATGACCAATCTGTCCACACTTGAAGCATCCCGCAGTGTTTCGTCGGCAATCCTCTGTCTTATGTGGTTTCCCACATCGTGTACATGCTGGAGTAGGAACAGGAGTAACAGCTGGTCCCCGTGATGACCCTGAGCCACAAAATCTCCACTTGCAGTAGTGCTCCCAGCTCTGAAAGGTCGCCCGGGTGAAGAACTCTGCGGTCTCTGATAGGAAGACGATACTGGTCCTGAAGCAATAGCTGACTTGGAATACGATGGCTGACTAGGATAGTGAGGAGGTTTAGAGAACCTCGACTTTTTGTTCGCCTGCTCAAACGCACTTGACTGTCCTTGGCCAAACTGATTTCTATTTCCCTGCTCTCGCCTTAGATACTATTTCTGGATGTCTTCCTTTCCAATGAGTGCCTTTGCCATGACGCCGGCATACGTCTCCATTTCCCACATTGACACCCTCTCCTGAATATTCGGCCTCAAACTCCTTTAAAATTTTTGAGCCCTCATCAACTCAGTGGCCACGTGTAAGGGTGCAAATCGGGCAAGTTGATCAAACTCTGCGCCATACTCGCGCACCGACATCTTGTTCTGCTCCAGCTTAATAAACTGGACTTCCCACTGGTTACGCACGATCTTTGGAAAATACTGATCGTTGAACGTATCCACAAACTCTGCTCAAGTCCATGGAGCATTGGGATAGTCCTACTCCCGTATCTTCTCAACATCTGTCCAGCGTACCTTCTCAACATCTGTACATTATAACACCTCAAAAATTTTCTCTATCTCATCAAGCCATGCTTCGGCTTCCATCGAATCCGTCTGCCCTGAGAATGTAGGTCTCATCCTCCTAAACTCGGCGAACCCTCCTGGCTAATGTCTGGCTGCCAGTAACTCTGTCTGTCGATCTATCGCTGCAGTCTGTTGAGCCATGTTGTTGGCCAAGGCCGCCAACACCTGGTCAACATTTCCTCCTCCGCCTCTACCAGTTCCCAACAGATCAGTGTTAGGACTGGTAGCCACTCTGTCTCTCCCTCTCGAAGTACCTACGCCCTCATCAATTTCCTCGATACGAGCCATATGAGGTCCTTCTTTACCTCGGCCTCTGCCTCTGAATCGCCGAGGCATGCTGATCTATCATTATTGAAAAATAATAACAATAGATCAATATTGATTGTTAAAACAATCTAACCCTTAGTCCTAAGACTCTGAACCTAGAGCCTTGCTCTGATACCAATTGTGACGACCCGACTTTTCCAATCCCTAAGGTATAGGAAAGGCTAGTTCATCAACTTATTGATTTCTCAATAAGCCGTAACAAACAGAAGCCGACAGCATAATATAGATCTAAAACAGGGGCAAGGCATAGAGTAAGCAAAGACAAAAGCTTAAATCAAAATAATATATATCACCCTGAGGAACCAGGAAGAACCACCGGTGATGGCCAATCCAAAACACCTAAAATAATGGTTCCTAATGATGGTTCCTCGAGTGATATCAAAAAGACAAAACAACGGCCTTCGACCCATAATTCAGAATAATTCTAAACAAAATATCAAGAAAGGACAAATAAAAATCAGGGAAAGAACTCCTCAGCAGGTGTCTCCAGTTCCTCCTCAGGAACGAAGTCGTAGTCCTCTAGATCAAGATCGTCTGATCCCAAATCGGCCTCAGCACCTATGACGTATAGTCGGGGTGAGCTAACATCGAAGCTCAATAGAGGAAACTTATTTAAAGCATTTTATCATAAGTGAAGGTTTTTCAAAGACAAAATCGGATCAATAATCTTTCAAAAGATGCTTTGCAAACCAAATTTCTAATTCTAAATAGAAAGCCAAAAGCTGATTCAATGTGTCTGATATTTTCAAATTTCTGAATTAGGCATGCTTCTTGTCTTAAATTTATAATTTAATTTTATCTCCCAAATTATATATAGCATGAGAGCGGAAAAAGTCACCGATGGGAAACCCTACTGACAATCGTTGTCCATGAACCCTTTTTTTGAAGTGCAACAAGCCCCTACGCTATGAGGGAAACTTGTGCCAAAAGAATTACCGTCAACACGACTGGTAGAATCTAGGATTTTGTTCGTATGTACCTTAAATCGAATGCAAATGCTACCTTATATCAAAGCTTGTATACATAATATATTTACGGATATTTAGAGTTCTGATTTGAAGTTCAAAGTTCAAAGTTTTGGAGTTTTGAGTTCTTATTCATATCGAAGTTTTACAGTTCTGATTTGTGTCATATTTCAGAGTTCTTATGCATGCTGAGTTGTTCAAAATGTCAGAATTTCATGATTGATACAAACAACCTATAATTATAATAGAATGCAAATCAGGTTTAAGTTCCCCTACCTCAACAAAGACGGTCTGAAACAAGCAAAGCAGTCCTCACAAAGGACTCTTTATTTCAAAACCTACAATGATTAACACTCCTAGTGTTAATATTGGTAAAAAAAAATCAAACCCGAAAGTTTGCCAAGAAAAATTCCGACAAAAATTCAAAGGCCTGAAACAGGGCAAAATTCGACCCTCGAATTTCCAAAAGTTCATCAGGTCTGAAAAATCCAAATTCGACCCTCGAATTTCTCCAGGTCTGTGGTTGTTAAATTTGGATATTCGGACCCTTTTTCTTTCCCTCAACCACAGTTTGCTCATCTAAATTTATTTCACCATAATCTATTCTAAGCAAAGCATAAATTTAATTTACTCATAAAGGTTTAAAAGCCTACCTCTTGATGTTTAATCCATCGATCCCGTTGCACCAAAAACAAGCACCGAAACCAAACTTCGAGGTTTAATAGGCCAGAGCCTCCAAATCAGTCCATTCAAACCTTGCTTTACAAGCACAGGTCTGACCACACCACACATAGACTTTTCCACTCTCCCCTAGCCTTCCTTCCAATTACAACAATTTAATCCAAATCCCTTAACCAAGCTTTTCAATGGCCAAGATGGGGAGAGGGATTCACAAAATCAATATCTAATATCAAGGTGAGGGGCAAAGGTTGCAAGGTTTCAATTCAAACGAGAGAGAGAGAAATGAAATTTCTCCTCAAAGCCCTTCTCTTTAAAATACAAAAAAAAAACATCAAATATCTAGATTTTCTTATTTGCAATCCTATCCACTTAAATTGCATTATTTTCCAGCGTTAAACACAAACATCCAACTTAAAGTGTATGTCAACGCACACGACTTTCACAAGTCACGAGACAAAATCCTTTGGTCATCAATCTTGACATACCCTTAGCTATCCAAAAACCTAAAAATATTCCTTAACTTTTCCCGGGCACGCTTACTGAGGTAAATGAAAAACAGGTCCAAATATCAGGGATATTACACCCCATAAGAAATGTATCCATCCATTCCACATACATACAAAAAAAAAAAAAAAAATCTCATCCATTCGCCAATCATTCCATCAAAACCAATATATCATAATTATACATCCATAAACCAAAAACTTTAAACGTTGATAAAATTTATAATAATTACATTACAAAGTATATGATAAGTTTAGAAAAATACATCTCCCAAACACAAAAATACATCATAGCTCCAACTAAACTGCATCACCTCCCTGGCTAATCAGCAACATTGTCGGCGTCTCCATCTTGGGAATTAGAAGCACCCTTACATCTAATTCATTCAAAAAGTTGGGGATAGCCGTCACTTATGTCCATTCGCGTTCCCAAGTTGCTTCCTCTGGCGAATGATTTCGCCACCTTATGAGCACCAAAGGGATGTGTTTGGTACGCAACACTTACTCCTTCCGATCAAGAATCTATACCGGTTCTTCCCTAACGGTCAGATCTTCTTGGATTTCGATCGGTTAGTAGTCCAGGACGTGCACTGGATCCTTTACGTATGTCCTCAGCATCGATAAGTGAAATACATTTTGCATACTCGATAGTTGCGTCGGTAAAGCAAGGTGATATGCAACTTCGCTAACCCGACCTAGTATCTCGAAGGGCCCAACATAATGCGGGCTCAGCTTCCCCCGTCTTTCGAAATGCATCACGCGTTAGTAGGCAAGATTTTCATGAAGGCGTTGTCCTTTATCTAAAAACATGGGGTGTTAATAAGATGTAAGATAGAGGAAACTAAAGGTAATTAATGCTATCACGCTCACCTGAAACTCGACATGAATTTTTTTGAGGTCAGCATAACTCTTTTGGCGACTTTGTGCCACTCGCAACCTCTCGCGGATTAACCGAACTGTTTCGATCGTACTTTCCACGATCTCTGGACCCAAAATGAGTTTCTCGCCAACTTCTTCCCAATTGAGTGGAGACCTGCATCTCTGACCATACAAAGCCTCATATAGAGTCATTCCAATGCTCGCCTGATTATAGGAGAATTCGATCAGGGGCAAGTGATTTTCTCATGAACCTTGGAAATCAAGCATACAAGCCCGAAGCATATCCTCAATTATCTGGTTCACCCTTTCGGTTTGTCTATCGGTCTGGAAGTGAAATGTCAAACTGAAATCCAATCGCGAACCCATTCCTTCCTGGAATCGCTGCCAAAACTGTGATGTATACAGTGGGTCTCTGTCTGACACAATGCTAATAGGTATCCCATGTAGTCTGACAATCTCCTTGAGATACAACTCTGCTAGCTTATTGGCTGTATACTTCGTATTGTATGGCAGGAAATGGGCAGACTTAGTCAATCGATCACCGATGACCTAGATGGCATTGTGCGCTTTCACTATTTTCGGTAGTCAAAGAATGAAGTCCATAGAGATGGTTTCCCATTTCTACTCTGGTATCGACAATGGCTGTAGTAGCTCACACGGGTTTCGATGATCGACCTTTACTTACTAACAAACTAGGCATTTCGAAACATAACCTGCCACATCCCTCTTCAGACCACTCTACCAAAAACTCTTCTTTAGATCATGGTACATCTTAGTACTCTCAGGATGAATGGCGTACATAGAATTGTGAGCTTCCTCTAGAATCGTGTCTCGAAGCTCTGTATTGTTTGATATGCACATTCTACCTCAGAATATTAGTGATTCATCCTCCCTGACGGAGAAATCTGTTCAATTCCCACTAATCACATATTGCCTTATGGCTATGAGGTAATTATCAATCATCTGTAGGTTTCAGATGCTCTCAAAGAGTGTCGATCGAATCACAATAGTAGCCATCATAGCTCTCAAACCTTTAACGTCAAACCTTGTGTTATATAGGGCTATATCTTTAAGTAATCGTCATCTATGCACTCTAGCAATGAGGTGTGACAACTGAGCGGAAGACTTTCGGCTCAGTGCGTCAGTCACTACATTAGCCTTCCCAACGTGGTACTGGATGAAGCAATCATAATCTTTGAGAAATTTCATCCATCTCCTCTACCTCATATTCAAATCTTTCTGTGTGAAAAGGTACTTGAGGCTCTTGCAATCAGTGAATATATCAAGCATCTCCCCATATAGGTAATGCCTCAAAATCTTCGGCTCAGTGCTTTAGTCACTACATTAGCCTTCCCAAGGTGGTACTGGATGAAGCAATCATAATCTTTGAGGGGACATAAAATCTTGGAGAAACCTTCGACGAATCTTCTATAGTATCTAACCAATCTAAGGAAACTACGAACTTCTGTCACTGTCATTGATTATTCCCACTTCACAACAGCCTGAATCTTTGTTGGGTCAACGGTTATGTCAGTCTCTGAGACAACATGTCCTAAGAAACTGTTAGCTCCAGCCAAAACTCACACTTGCTTAGCTTCGTATACAACTGATTATCTCGAAGTGTCGGGATGGTGATACACAAATGTTGTTCATGTTCCTCCCTTGTCTTCGAATAGATGAGAATGTTGTCCACGAAGACAAGCATGAATTTGTTGAGATGTGGTTTGAATACCCGGTTCATCAAATCCATAAATGATGTCTGTGCACTCATCAATCCCAATGGCATCACTAAAAACTTAGTAGTCATACTTCGTGCGGAATGCGGTCTTTGAAATGTCCTCAATCTTGATCTTCAACTGATGGTAGCCTGACCTCAAGTCGATCTTTGAGAAGAATTTTGTACCTTATAGTTGATCGAAGTGATCATCAATCCACAGAAGTAGATAATGATTCTTAATCATCAACTTATTCAACTGGCGATAGTCGATGCAGAGCCGCATCGAACCGTCCTTCTTTCTGACAAATAAAACCAGTGCTCCCCAAGGAGACACACTAGGTCTGATAAATCCTTTATCTAGAAGCTCTTGCAGTTGCTCCTTCAGTTCTTTTAACTCTGTCAGCACCATGCGATACGGAGCTTTTGATAAAGGCTCAGTACCTGGAGCCAATTCAATCGCGAACTCGATCTTCCGATAAGGTGGTAGTCTGGGGAGGTCTTTGGGAAATACATCCTGAAACTCGGATACGACGAGAAAGTTGGTGACATTGATTTCCTCTTCCCGTTGGCTCTTCACAAAAGCGAATACCCTTGGCACCCGTTTACTCTTCAAACCCGTTGCTCGGATGGTGGAGATGAATGGTGCGACGTTGGACTTGACTCCACAAAATCGAAAGGATTTTCCCTTTGGAGGACGGAAAGTGATCACTTTTCGAAGGCAATCCACACTCGCATGATAAGCGGATAGTCAATCCATCCCAAGGATTATATCGAATCCTTGCATATCTAACGAGATCAAATCGACCATCGTCTTGTGGTCTTCAACTGCAACGATCACCGATCGACATACTGTATCTATGCTCACCGAGCTTCCCATAGGGACTAACACCGCTAAGATGAAATCTAGGGGCTCAGGAGTGATGCTCAATTCTGTCGCAAATTGAGGTGTGACAAAGTAGTGAGTAGACCCTAGGTCTATCAAAACACGTGCTTTGTGATGATAGATGTCGCTACACTAGTATAGAGGCAATGTACCAAAGTTTCATGCATGTGATTTAGTTAAGTGTACAATGATGGTTTCATTATATTCAAGAAAGATTATAATCAAATAATTGTTAGAGATATTTATCAACTAAAATTAAGTTAATACTTTGACAGTTGGTAAAAGATTTATACCTTGGATAACGTCGTTCGATGTTTGAGCATCTTGTGCCGAAATGGCATAGGCTCGACCCTAAACGGTAGGTCGAGAAGATCTTTGAGTAGATGCTGATGCTTTCCTTTCTTTGCTTGCCTCCAGACAATCTCTGATCTGGTGGTCTAGCTTGCCACAATTGAAGCAAGCTCCAAAGTTCCTCCTACAGTCTTCCGTCTTGTGTGATTTCCCACACCTTGCACACAAATCAACTGGAATGGAAGATGCGACATTTGAAGATCTGTGTGCCGTTGATGCCCCCGTTGTGGTAGGGCCGAAAGGAAGGAAAGGCCCAGTGTGCAAGGGCACTAGCGGCTTTGGATAGGAGGTAGGTCCCCAATAGGTAGTCGATCATGAATAGGCCGCCTGAGTAGGATAGCGTGGTGGTTTAAAAAACTTTGGCCTCTTATTTGCATGTTCATAGGCATTTGATTGTACTTGGCTACTTTTATTTTTATTCATCTGGTCTCTCCTCATAAAAATCTTCTCGATGTCTTCCTCGATGATAAGGGCCTTAGCCATTACCCCTGCGTACGTCTCTAGCTCAAGGATTGAGACCCTTTCTTGAATGTTAGGCCTTAGGCCACATTGGAACTTTCTAGCCTTCATCAACTCTGTGGCCACATGTTGAGGTACAAACCTCGAGAGCCTATTGAACTCGGCCCCATACTCACGTACGTACATCCTGTCTTGTTTCAAATCTATAAACTATACCTCCCACTGATTCCTCACTATACTGGGGAAGTAATCATTGTTGAAAGTCTCAATAAACTCGGCCTAAGTCCATGGAGTATTAGGAATCTCTTATTCTCTGGTCCTTGATACCGATTTCTAGCATGGATCAGCCTCTCCATCCAACTTGAAGGCTGCCCATGTAACTTTTTTTTCTTCGGTGCAAGGGAGCATGTTGAAGATCTTCTGCATGTTGAAGATCTTCTCCATGTCGTTCAACCACTTCTCGGCTTCAAGCGGATCAGTTTGACCTAAAAAGTTTGGAGGATGCATCCTCCTAAATTCTGCAAATCTGGATGGTTGGTTTCTGGCTGCAAGTAACTTTGTCTGCTGGGCCATTGATGCGGTCTATTAGGCCATCGTGTTGGCCATGGCCTCCAATACTTGCTCAACCCGTCTTTCATTACTTCTTCCACCTACCGGGGTGGCATTAGGACCGGTAGTGATCCCTACACCCCTTGACATACCTATGCCCTCTAGGACGTCTTCCTCGGGAACTGTTCTCGGTCCGTCTCTACCTCTGCCTCTGAAGAGTGGGGCCTAACTGATCTATCATTGTTCAACAATAACATTGATCAGTATTGATTGTGAAATAATCAAGCCCATCGTCCTATGAAATCTTAATCTAGAGCCATAGATCTGATTCCACTTGTGACGACCCGACTTTCCCGCTCACGGAATGCCAGGAAAGCCGGCTCCCCATTGGCTCGATACATCCATAACGTAAACAAAAGACAAAGTAGATATCTAGAAAAGAAAAAAGAGAGATTTTATATCTATACAAAACTCATTAATCAAAAGGATAAAATGAGCCACCAATGATGGTCGACCATCATTAAAACAATGGCTCACAAAACAAATATACAATGTACTGATATTATCATTTTACAAAATTGATAGGAAGTACCAAGCCCAGAGTGTTCAAAAACTCTAAAAACTAATGATCCAAATCCAAACTCTATGGGTAGAAATCGTCAGGAGGAATCTCTTATTCATCCTCCGGGTTATAATCCGGATCGTCCTCTAGCCCCTGGTCCTGATCCATGTCTACACCTGTGACATATAATCGAGGTGAGCTAACAGTCTAAGCTCAACAGAAGAAACTCAATATAATTGCATCTTATCAAATCTAGCATGGATTTCAAATAGCAGAATTCAAATGATCTTAAACAATGCTTTAGTGACAAGGTTCAGACATAATTTCAAAAATAGGTTCTTTTGCAATGTCGTATCAAAATAGAATGGTCAAAACAAGATTTAAACTGAAATCAGACCAAGCAGAAGGTTTTCATATGTTTCTTATCTAAATAATTAACTTAAAGCTATAACTTAACTAATCTCCCAAGCAAATATAGCTTTTGAGAGCCTGAGATTTTCGAAGGGAACCCTTACCTAACCATCGTCGTTCAATGAACACTTTTCAAAAAATACAACAAGCCCTGCATTATGAGGGATACTTGTGCGGTTCGGATTACTGTCAATACGGTTCAAAGAGTGGTGGGGTTCGTTCATGTGAACCTTAAATCAACGTGTAGATTCTAAATGAAATAATCTTATTAAATCATAGTCGAAGCGAAAATCATACTTCACATGCAAGGGGTTTAAGTCACGAGATTCATGAAATTAAGAAAAAATGCAAATAAGGTTGAGTTTCCCCTACCTAAGTTTCGAAGTTGTATGCTTGCAAATGATATAATCCAAAGATCTTAATGATCACTTCGATCCTCAATCTACAACACTTTACGTTCATATACTATGTGTCAATGACTAGGGAAACAATTTTGTCGAAGTTCTCAAAATTGAAGCGAGATAGACAAGTTCCCGCCAACCATGGGTCATGTAGAACTTGTCACAACTTCCCCCTCAATTTTGACCTTTAAAACATTTGATTCATGAATTTGTTAATTCATAAAAGTTATAGAGATCGTTGATCTCTTTCTAATGCCATATGAATCGTATCAATCCGAGTTCGGAGTAAAAAGTTATGGCTAAAATACTCAGCATGTGTCAGCACCTCTCTCTAACTCGCCCGTGCGACTTCAGACTCGCCTGAGTGAGTTCATTAGATTATATGTGGCACACACCAGCTCGCCCGGGCGAGTTTCACTTCTTTTCATTCTAAAGGTATCTCACCCGGGCGACATTCCACTCGCCCGGGCGAGTTTGAGAGTTTCAGAATTCTTTAGAATTCGATCCTTGTCCTTCAAATCTTCAAAAACTCTAACCCTAAGGCAATGATCCACACACACCAACAAGATTTAGCCTATCACATGTTATTATCTCTAGTTATATCCCTTAATTTGTACGCATGTGACGATTTCGGGGGTGGACTTTCAAAATTTATCGATATGCGTGTCTTTACACATCTAATTTTCGTAATCCACACATGCGATTCGACCTTGCATGTTTCAAGATCTAGATTTCAGAGATTTAGATATACACAGTCAAGTTGCGATGATTACCTTCTTAGACTGTGCACGTGGGGTTTGCAATGATCGGGATTGTGAAGAAATTTGGAGCGTAGCTTCGTTCCCGTTCAATGTTCCGATCTCCGATCGCAACAGTATTGCAATGGTTGGAATAGTAGAGATCTTCAAAGACAGAAGAGACGCTTCTGAAAAAGAAATCAAATGGTTGAGGCCTCGCAAAGAATTGAGGAAGGAGATGGTTTCTCTTCTCTCTTTTGGCTCTTTCTTTCTCTAGAAATCCAAAAGCCCAATATTTGCAAACTGGTAATAGCTTCCAAAGGAAGTTTTACCTTTTTATATTAAAAGGATTGGTTCCCCTACGAAACACATACACCCATTTGGGTGTTAAGCCTTATCCACTTGGCTTTGTTCCGGTGTGGAACTTATATACCTAAGCGAGGCGTATCTTATTACACGAATTAATCTTTGGTTTGGTGTGGAGCTTACACACCCAAACTATTGGTCACATGGAATTCGACGTTAAGCCAATACGCCACCACAGTATATGATCTTTGGTCCAAAAATTTTACATGAGGAATACACCGTATTCACATGCCTCACAACTCATAGTGGTATGAGACATCATAACGAGTGTGGTGAGTGTAGATTCAATGTAATCTTATACACAGTGTCATATATGGTGATCCTATTACCCCTGAGTCTTAAATATGATAGATTAAGTTAAGGAATAAGATACGTCATTTGACCTTTAAGCCTTACTTATGGTGGGGTTACTTTCACGCTCACGTAGAACTCGAAATGTAGGCATCCATATACAGATGCAACACCTCTATGGTAGTATGAGCTGTCACACGAAGTACATCCAGGTTACTACGGAACTTATTCCTTCGTAAGCGTATTTTAGTGAGGCTTATTACACATGGCTCACTCTAGATTCAGATTGTAAGAATATGATGAGAACTAGTATGCAAGATAAGATAAGATATGAGTATGATAATAAGAAATTATTGTGTAGGTCAATAAATAAGATTAAGAACTTAAGGCTGTACATGTCATACCTTACGCAGCCATCGTAAGGATTCCAATGTCTACAGTCAAGACGGGTCTTCGAGAAGACAATATGAGTATATTATGAAGTACGTGTTCTCGCCTTTAGAGACCGTACGCTTATGGCTAGTCGCCCCATAGATTGGATAGAGAATATGAGTATGTTATGATATGAAGGACGTTATGTTATGGTGGTAAACTACTATGGTGACCCTTACATGGTAGGCTCGAGCAGCGACTCTGGCATAGGTCGTATTAGGATTATAAGTTTATATGTACGCTCATGCAAAGTACAGACACATGTGACGTAATAATAAGTTATGTTATTTTCATAAGGTATGGTGAGGTACGTTAGAACTGGAGTGTGTATAGCTCATGGTCTTGCATTTATGATATGATATGAACTCTACAATTTATAGAAATTCATTATGTCATTTTTTTAGTTATATTGTTATATTATTGTTATCACTCACGAGATGCACACATAATGCACTTGAGTAGAGTAGGGTGGATTGGTAGTGTATTCACTGAATTGTGCATTGTTTAGCAATTCAACTCTCGTAGCAATTATTATTTCAGGTGATTATATCGACAGAGTGGACATTGACTATTTTGATCCTATTGACGCTAACTTCATTGACCCAACGGACGTAGAGTACCAGAAGCCTTAGGAGGGTAATGTAGCAAGTTATCAGGAGGACCTTGATGCTGACTTTGATCCTAGTGCCAATTACTGATAGTGTAGTTTCGATATTGAGATTATGATCTGTAGTTCAGTAGATTATTTTATCGTTCCGCTCATTTATTGGCTATCTATAGACTCGTACGTCGGATTTGTTTCAGACTCTTACTTATTTATTATTCATTTATCGTTGCGCTAATGTTTCATCCTTTTATTGTTGGATTTACGCAATTTGTAAAACCATATTAGCGTGAGAGTTCTAATTATATATATGTCCGCATAGCATTCACTACAAAAAATAAGACTATTAGCGGCAATCTTTTGCTGCAAAAAACTGCCGCTATAAACAAATAAACATTAGGACTATTAGCGGCAAGGGTATTAGTGGCAGTTTTTTTATTAATAGCGACAGCTTTTGGTTGTCGCTAATAGTCTTATTTTTTGTAGCGGTACACTACGTAAAAATGGCATAAAAACAACTACCACAGTATAAAAAGAAGCACTGTCTAAATCAGTAGTCTAATAAATGACTGTTAGGTATCGAATTTGGGCCGACTCATTCAACCCACAAATAGATTTATATATCGATTCCCGGTGTTTTTACATGCAGAGGGGTGGCACTATAAGGCAAGAGCTTGCGAAACTCAAAAAACAGAGTGTGGCGTAAGTTTCTCCCGGAACAAAATTTTGTTATTAGATTTGCTTTACTTGACTTTTTGGATTTTGTCTAATTTTCAGTTTCAAGAACCTTGTCTACTAACTTAGCCTTAATTTGGGTCACCTTTGAGACCCATTGGATATTAGTTTTATGCATTGCATCTCTCAAAGATGGATTAAGCTTTTTATTGGTTTACAGTATGAAGTTAATTCCCGAAAAACCTTCACGAAACGAAATGGTTCATTGAGAGTGAATTCTGTTTCATGTAACAGAAGCAGGGACCATATACTTTAAAGTGACTTGCTGTTTGATCATGATCCAATGGTGATAGTGAGACTTTCCACTATAAAAATAAGGTGTTTCAGCGGTACTTGCTGTTAAGGCAATTTTTAGTAACGGCAAGACTAATAACAACAATTTTTAGTAGCGACAGGACTAATAGCAACAATTTCTTAATAGTCTTATTTTTTATAGTGTTCCTACACCAACTGTCATTCAAGACTTAGAGCCAAAAATATTATTTTGGGTTAATTGACTATAACCGACTTCACTGCATAAGCAGACATGTATAAACAGCAGGTCGCATGGTGTAATAGTTGTCATCAGTCTGGTTATTGAATTGCGTGTTAGGCAATTCACATGGTGTAATAGCTATGCTCCAATCTGGTGAAGGTATCAGTCGCAATTGACTGAAATAGATTGGCATTAGGTACCCGTCCAGTCACACATGGCGTGACGCACGTCATGCGCAGATGCAGGACTCAGTTCGGATGGGCATCAACTTTCAGAGTATAGGAAGCTCATTTCGGATGGGCATCAATTTTCAGAAAATAGGGGCGCCTCTGTTCGATGGGCATCAATTTCCAGATTATAGGGGTTTGGAAATATCTCAAGGTCCATGAGGCACACGGCCTCTATGTGCGATGGTTGGGTATGATCATATTCGTATCTCCGGCCACAATACAAAACTCCCACCTACTCAATAGATCTTTGAATAATTTTGAACAATTTAGTAGTAGTTGGTGCTAAAAAAAAAAGCAGCAGGCTCTACATTGTAATGAAATGGTGCAAAAAAAGCAGTATTTAAAAACAAAAATTGCATAAAAAATAGTTGGCATAGATTTTTTTTTTTAAATATATAATTTTTTTTAAAAGAATATTTGTATAAAAAATGACTGCCCAAAATTGTCGTTCTTTTATGACTGTTAAGAGCAGTCGTTATTGAAGTTCATAAACGACTGTCGTATACCGTAGTAGAAAAAAATCATTGTTTTTTTTACAATTGATTAGAGCAGTCGCTTTTTAAAAAAAATTGTTAAAGACCGTTGTTTTTTTGAAAAACGATTGGTTAGGGCAGTCCTTTTTTTGACTTTTTCATGTAGTGGTACCTGTGATACGTGTTGGTCATAATACAGAATTCTAGGCCCTCAGAATAAGATAGAATTTCGAGTCAGTGACAAAAAAATAGGTGTAGTGGAGTTAAGAAGAGCAGATCTCAATGCCTAAAATCGACCCAATACTATCAAAGTGGCTAAAAGACTTGTAGCCGAGGTAAACTTTTGTCCTTGCGACTATTACTTACGAGAGATAAGGGTGAATATATAAATATATAAATATATATATATATATATATATATATATATATATATATATATATATATATATATATATAAAAGTAAGTAAATGGGAAGATGAGCATTCCAATGTAAATGAGAACAAGAGAAACATGAACATAATCACTACAAAAAAATAAGACTATTAGTGACAGTTTTTTGCCGTAAAAAAATGCCGCTATTAACAAAAAAAACTATTAAGACTATTAACGATAATGGTATTAGCGATAATTTTTTTATTAATAGCGGCAGTTTATGGCTATCGCTAATAATCTTTTTTTTTTTTGTAGTGAATAAAGGCAACAAAAAAGCTAGGGACCGACTCTACTAACCTCCATTAAACACCAAATGGTATTTAAACGATCTTACACCATTTATTTGCATATGATCTTGGAAATCCATACCGTCAAAGTGATACATCATTAATTGAAGGGCTATGATTTAAAAAAATCACACTTTTAGGAGATTCTAACCATCCGATATGTGCACTCTAATGCCAACGGTTGTTCCTAAGTTTGATGGATGATATGAAAGTTCACCAATCGGATGGTTTACATCCACTTAAGAGCATGATCCTTTGGGTGGGACATGTTCCAATAATGGATTGCCACTTGAGCAATTTAAATTGAGCATAGATTTATCACATAGCACAATGATAAATCAAACTTCAATAGTGTGAGATAAAAGTGCCATTCTAATGATGTAAGATCTTTTAAACATTATTTGGTGTATAAATGTTGGCCAGGATTGATTGCTTCCGCCCAAGTGTCCTAAGTTTCGTGCGTTCAACGGAAACTTAAGATATGCACTTTTGGCAAGTGTTGTCTATCCAAAGCAATAGGTCGCGGGCTCAAGCCTTGGGAGCAGCCTATCTAAACTGGGGGTAAGGCTACTGAAAGTGGGATGTGAGGAGTGTGAATCTAGGATGGAGTAGGGAGTAAACTGATGGGCGTGAAAAGTGTGATTAATGGGTGATATGCGTGTAAAGTGTGAAGGAGATGTGTCAAGATGTGAATGGTGTGTGATGCGGGGGTGCATATTGTACTGTGAGATAAATGATGCATAATGTAGGGGTTGGACTTTTGCCCTAGTGGTGATGCCCTCAAACGTATAGCGTCAAGGTCAGAGGTTCAAATCTCATACTTACCTATAAAATAAAACTTAAAAAAAAATAAAAATAAATAAAATGTTGCATAATGTAGGGGCGTGTGTGATGGCAGTGTTCGTACACATTTTCGAGAATCCTTTTGGATTCAGGAAAATGACCTAAATTGGTCACAAGGGGACTCTATTTGCGAAGGTGGGCGGAAAATGATAACAGTAAAATAAGAAGGTATTTAAATACACCTGCAGAAGACAATTGTTAGTTGCAACCTAATTTAAATATATCTGTTGTGATCGCCATCTACAGATTTATCGATGCTGTAGAACGCCATTGATCTCGAGGAGTCTCACACAAAGTAGTCAAGCACGGTGGAGCTGGCCCACTTGCTCCGACTCTCGAGTTAGTAGGGAGGGAAGAAAAAGCTAACCTTAGATCCAATCCCTAGGAAACCTCTGCCGAAATTCTCAACCTAGTGTCAATTAGGTCCTCAACCCTTCTTCATATTTAGAAAATTGCCCCCAAACCTGATTTGCCCGAGGGAGCTAACAGAGGGTACTCGGGAACGGGGTCAATCCTCTTGCGCATAATGGGCCAACATACCCCTTTAGATTATACCCATTATGATACAAAATCTAAACTAGTTAAAACCCTAAGCAACCTTAGATGCTAAAGCCGGTAGACCGATGTTTAGTATAGAAGCCTTACCCTAATACCACCATGCTTGACTGCTCCCAGCGTATAATTTGGGGCGGTCACCAATTGGCTCGGTCAGGTGACCGGGTGACCGGATCGATCTAGAAGGTAGAGTCCAAGTAGGGCTTTCAGAAATTATATGCTGTGGTTATAGTGTATAATCCAGAAGTCGAAGCGGTTGGGAGGAAGAAGCCCAGTCCAATTGGACTGCTAATACATCGGGATTCTAGTGTATAATCTGGAGGAGTTCAGCGTTCAAGAGGGAGAGTCCTGGTGGGAATCTGGGTGAATATACACAAACAGATCCACGTATAATCAATTATACGCCTAGATCCAAGTGTATAATCCGTGAAACCACCAGAACCGGGTCGGGTCCGATTATATGCTGGGAGTCCAGCGTATAATTCCCGAGGTTAAGGGTTTTGGGATCTTTGGAGAGGGTTGGCACTTCCAGAGCTCGTGGGCATGGTCAATGTTTGACCGAACCTTTTGTATACTCCAAGGAGGTGAAAATGAGGTGTCTACAGATACTCCTCTTCGACCTCACAAGTGTCGAAGAAGTAGACATCCGTTACAAGTGTCCCTTCGTTTCTTAGAGAAATCACAAGTGTTAACTGAAATAAGCCAACATGACTTACTTGGCTTTCTTATCTTTAAGCACAAGCTAAGTAAAATGACGATTCGGAGGCCGGTTGTACCAATCGAGAGATGTTTCTACCGTCATGGGTGCATGTCGCGACCAAACAGAGGGATTATATGCAAACAAAGTACACATGGCGGAAGCGAATGCCAAGGTAAAAAGGAAGTGATATAATAGGATGGTGAAGGCCTTACAGATCATGTCAAACCAGGCGCATCATTACTCACACTAATGACGGGTCAAGGGCCTCGTCTTGTAAACATTTTGTGATTCCTCAAAGTTGAGAATATTCGATGCTCGGTTTCTAGAGGGAAAGGACGGGTTCTAATAGGGAGAGAAAGAAGGATAGATAGATAGGTGAGAGAGTTTTATAATTTGGGTTTAACTTAAATCAATTTGGCAAAAGTGGCTCTCGAGACGTTGCTGAACAGTTCCATCGAAATAGGATTTGGGGATCCGACCTTTATTTGAATTGTCGAAATGACATCCGATATGCCAAGATACTCATTTGGACTATTTCACGTATACTGATGATTTTCACTTATGGGAAGACGTACAGTAATTCCATGAATCGGGAAAGTCGGGTTTCGAAAAGGTTTTGGTACTTAATATTAAGTTAGTCATATATTTATGAAAAATATTGTGTAACAACCTTGACTTTTTGCTAGCGTTGAATCATTGACCTTTGATGAGAATACGACTGTTTTGATCAATTTGACTTTGGTCAAACTTTTGATGACTGTGACGCACCTATCTTAATTGAGGAAATGAACCCAAACTCAAATATGAAAACCAATTCCTAACTCGAGCATCAATTTGAAACTCGAACCCATGTGTGAAGTGTGTGTTGCACATGACTCGAACCCCGAGATCGGACCAAGTTCGATGCCCACCTTTTGAAGCACTATAATTATAACATTGAACTTAGTTATTATTAATGATTAATTTAAAACGAGAAGGATGATGTGCGCATGATCAAGGGCGATCTGGTGCACCCTAGGTACGAACCTAACCCGAGCCCAATGACCCAAACTATTATATGTGTAGATATACATTGTCTATATATAAATATTGGGTACTTAGCTACACAAGCTCCGTAAGAGCACCAACGGTAAAAGATTTGGTTTGTAAGTGATGTTGGACATATGTTTTTGGCCTTTGATGGAAAGCCCATACACGATTCGTGGTGTGTCGGCTTAACACCAAATAGGCCCCTTTGAGTTAAAAGGGATAAGCTTTGTGAAACAAAAATATCTTTGGATATTTTGTTAGAAGAGTGAAGGGAGAGCTCTCACCCCTCTCCTCAAACCCTCTTTGAAGTTCTAGGCATGAGATCGCATCTCGAACTTCTTCTTCTTCACATGGATTGATGTTGATTCCGATCGTTCATCATTGATTTCGACCACTACTTGTTGATTCTGATCGCAAGGAACCTTCAAAGCTTTGATCCTCGTTTAGATCGAGGAGCAAGAGGGAGTGTGGCTTCGAACAAGTGTTAATTGATCATTGAATGCGTTACGTGTACAACTTAGGAAATGAAGATCATTGCATATTAGTGTGGACCTTCATTTCAGCATCGATCACCATGAGAATCCATATGCGTGACACCGAAACCCTCTTTTTGAAATCGATCATTACAAGCTTCTTACATACTATCTAAGAGGGTAAGTACATAGCTAAGGCAATGTACATTTGATTTCTAAATTATAGATATAATAGGTGTGAATGTTAATGAATTTTTATGGATTTTGGAACGTCAGATTAGGGAAGAAGAGTCCCAATCCTGTGCAGAATCTAGCAAATTTGTGGGGGCAAATTTGGAAATCGCGGGGGTGAATTTTAGGCTAAAAAGTTATGGAAAATCTTGCTTGCGCGACTTTGAAAATTGCTCACACGAGTTTGAGCAAGGAGCTGACATAGCCTTGGTATTTTAGCAATAATATTTTACTCAGAATTTGGATTAACGGGTTTTTTACGGCGTTAGAAAGAAGATAACGAGCTCTATAACTTTGTGTGAAATAATAATTTTACGAATCAAATATTTTAAAGGTCAAAATTGAGTGGCAAGTTGGGACAAGTTTTATATGATCCAAGGTTAGCACGAACTTGTCCTTTCAGCCTCGATTTTGAGAAAATACTTAAGTACGTCGAAGTTGTTAGTAATTAAAATCAATCCTTAAC
Source organism: Chloranthus sessilifolius (assembly GCA_021018995.1). Taxonomy (NCBI): domain Eukaryota; kingdom Viridiplantae; phylum Streptophyta; class Magnoliopsida; order Chloranthales; family Chloranthaceae; genus Chloranthus; species Chloranthus sessilifolius. The sequence continues at coordinate 101,859,653 of CM037589.1, forward strand.
ACATTATCGTATATGTGATGTAGAGGAAGGAATTAGTTGTCTCTAGTACGGACCTTTGCATTGCTTTCGTACGACATCGAACCCAAGGTAGGGAAAACTCAATACTCAATCTCATTTTAGATTTTGATTCATAGATCTGAATGATGAAAATTTACCTAGTTTGACCACATTGAATGTTTGAAATCTTTGAATTTTTATATTTGCATTGAATCTTTTGAAATACTGCATTTGAAATTGAATTCTTTGGAAATGGAACCCTCAAATTTGAATCTGAAATAGTAAGGAAAATTTGATGCTCAATATCATTTTTTGATTTCAATTCATAGACCTTAATGATAGAATTGAACTAATAAGAACTTATATGAACTCATATTCTGATATGAATCTGATATGAATTGATACGAAGTGATACAAACTGAAATGAATTGATATGAACATGGAATCTGATAGAATCTGATATGAATTGATATAAGCATTGAATCTTATTTGAATTTAGAAAATTAAACTTTGAACTGAAAATGAGCATTGTATTGAACACTGATTTTTGAACGCTGAATACGAAGTCTGATTTTGAACTCTGAATTTCGAACTTTGAATTTTGAACTGAATGACAACCTTTACATTGAATCCTCTTAACTCTGATTTTAAACTCCGAATATGAATTCTGAATCTGAATACATAAGAATTTTAAAATCTGAATAAGAACTCTAACTATGAACTTCGAATCTGAACTTTGAATATGAATATGAACTCTGAACTCCAACTCTTTGAATCCGTAATTTGGACCGGTACGGCGGTGGATCCGTGATTTAGACTAGCACGACGGGTATCTGTGACTTGGTTCGACATGACGAGTATCCATGATTTGGGCCGCTTACGACAGGTTATCTGTAAGCATTGAATATGAATCTTTTAAACTCTAAACCGGTACGGCGGATTATCCGTACACTCTTGAATCTGAATTCGAAACTCTAAATCCAAACTTTGAATCCATAACTTTAAGCATGAATTTGAGATCTGAATCTGAACTTTGAATTTTGAAACTCCGAATACGCAATTTGAACACTGAATCCGAATTATGTGATTTCGAATGTAAGAACTTTTGAATATGGTTCGACTTTAAGTTGTTTTGAAATTGATCATTGAACTTATTGCTTTACGACTGTTTTAAATATGAAAATGCATTTGAATAAGTCATTGAATTCTGTTTTGAACATGAGAAATGTCATTCTATTTTGATGTTAAAATTCTTTCCGTTTCGATATGAAAAGAAAAAAAGGGGTTGTCTTTGAATTACTGTCATTGAACCTATGCATTGATTGATAAGATGTGTATTGATCAAGGATCAAAATTTCGGCCGAAATGACCAAAATTTCGGTCCAAATTTATATGGGACCCAAATTATAGGCCGAAATTTTGGCCAAAATTTTAATTTTCGGCCGAAATTTTACTCAAAATTTTGATTCTTGGTATTGATATTTAAATTTTCTCTACTGAGCTTAGACTGTTAGCTTACCCCGATATTTATGTCACAGGTATAGACACTGATCAGGGCACCGAGCTTGAGGCCGATCCTGATTTCGTACTGATAGAAGAAGGTTTTCTACTTGATTCATTGACTTAGATTCGGTATAGTATGGATTTTAGTAATTTGGACTTGGTACGCCTTTGTAGATTAGTTTCTGTGTATATATAGATACACATTTTGTTAACTACTGTTTCGAGGATGGGCGGCCATCACCGGTGGTTCATTTTATTTTTTTTGTTTTACGTCTGTATAGAAATGGAATCTGTTTATTGCCATATGATATCTACAATGATTTTAGCATATGATATTTGCTTTGATTACAACATATGTGTGAATGCACTAAGTAGTAGCATGATGGTCCGACTTTTCCAATTCTGCATGGGAAAGTTGGGTCGTCACCGTAAGTATCAAAGCAGTGGATTCCATCGATACCAAAGAAATTATGTAATTAGATTGTGATCTATGATCTGGCGGCCCAACATTTCAGTGATTTCAGCATCGAAAATTTCGGGTCGTCATAGTTGGTATCAGAGCTTAGGCTCTAGGTTTTATGAGACTTTAGGTTATGGACCCAAAACTATGGCATTAGGTTTAGAGCCGTGGCATTAGATTCTATTTAGAACATAGGCTATAGATCTTTTTGATCATTCGGATTGAAGCCTTTGTTTCATCGTGACAGATCAGTATGGCCCCTCGTGGTAGATCGAGAATCAGAAGTTGATCCGATAGTGAAGGAATCGCCACGGGTGCGGACACAACTCCATTGGAGGGAAGAAGAAGTGAACGTGGATGAGTCAAACAAGTGTTAGAAACCATGGCTAATGCTATGACACGACAACCGGAGATACTCGTAGCTCGACATTAACCTTTCGGATTCCTAGAATTCAGAAGGATGCGCCCTCCGAGTTTCTCAGCCCAAGCCGATCCATTTGAGGCCGAAAAGTGATTAAACGAGGTGGAAAATATCTTCACTGTACTTCCTTGCACTGAGGATGAAAAAGTGAGGTGGGTAGCCTTCAAATTAGATGGAGAGGTTGATCCGTGGTAGAAGGTTGTATCAAGAACTAGGGAACAGGAGACTCCCAATACTCCATGGACTTGGGCCGAATTTATCAAGAAGTTCAACGAAGAATATTTCCCCGAAGCAGTGACAGATCAGTGGGAAGTTCAATTTATATCATTGGAACAAGGCCGGATGTCCGTGCGCGAGTACGGAATCAAATTCACTAGGCTTTCGAGGTTTGCACCTCAGCATGTAGCCACGGAAGGGATGAAGGGTAAGAAATTCCAACGAGGCATAAGACCTAATATTCAAGAAAGAATCTTCGTAAGCAAGCAAAGGACCTATGCAGAGGTCATGGACTTGGCTCTGATCACCGAGCAAGACGTCGAAAGGATGCACAAAAGAAGAGAGCAGCACCAAAAGAATAGGAGTAGGTCGAGCCGAACACAGCCATATGCCTCTGAACAGTCGGGCAAGATGCTGAGACTGATGATGTCAGCACCAAGCCAGCCGGCTCAGACTACTTACTCGAGACCGCCTACGTCTGCACCTCCAAGGCCTTTTCGCCTCTCAAACCCTCCTACAGCTATTGCACTAGTAGGACAACAGACTTCATGTATTGCTCTATTTGCACCGGTCGAGTCGTGCTCGCAATGTGAAAAGCAGCATAGGATGGAGGAATGTAGGTGGACCACGAGTGCATGCTTCAAGTGTGGCCAGAAAGGACATAAGATAAGAGATTGTCCCAAAGCAAAGAAAGAAAAGACAACATCGACTAGCGAGGCCCACGACCCACTTGGTCTTTTACATTGGTTTTAAAATGATAGTATACCGTCCATTTAGGGTCATTTGTACTTAGCTGATGGTTCAATTAATGAATTGTAGTTGCGAAACTTTAGAACGGTAAGATGCTTAGTCGTGGACATGTTTTTGTTGATATAGTTAGATGGTTATTGAAATTTTAGATAATTATCGAACTTACTAATCAGTGTAGATATATTACTTGGATAGTCTTAATGTTATGTTATGATGCTTATTAGAAAATTCAAATTTGGTCGTGGATATGCTTTCTATGGTTAGTTATGGACGTGCTGGCTAAATGGATTGTGGATACGATTGTCTAATTATTGTGAATATGTACTCCCAATTCGTTGATAGTATTTTGTGTCGTGGTCATTGGGTTGTTTCAAAAACATTTCCTACTTGTCGTGATGGTCGATCAGTGTAGTTCAAAGTTCTAATGGTTAGGACTTAGGACTGACTTCGGTTAGTTGATCGTTGAAATTTCCTTGTTGAGATGGCACATTCGATTAATGATTAAGATTCTTAGTTAATGGGCTAATAGTTTTGTGGTAGTAGTGTACTTCGATCAGCGAGCAACTTATGTAAACGATGGTTTCAAATTGCGGTATGTGGTCGCTACAAATTCTGGAACGATAAGCTATTCAATCGTGGACCCGTCTACCGATAGTAGATGTATTTATGCTCATTAGTCGTGGAAACATGTTAGTAACCATTAAACTTTTGAATGACCGTCTTTTTATATTAAATGAGCTTGATGTGTTGTTCGCGAAACAAACTCATCATCCTTTTCAGCATGTTTGGCCTTGATAACATCCACTGAGTTAGACACACTAGAAGTCACATAGTGAATTTTTGAAGACGAAAATTCCTTTAAGGAGAGAATGTAATGACTCAAAATTTTCATTGATAATGAATTGTTGACTCTTGAGGAGAATGTGGCCACTCTTGTTCAGGATTACCAAATATCCGTCCCTCTTCGAGTAACATACGAAAAATTTCGAAGACGAAAATCCTTTTAAAGGGTGAGGATGTAACAACCCTGATTTTTTGCTAGTGTTGAATCGTTGACCTAAGATGAGAATACGATTGTTTTGATCAGTTTAACTTTGATCAAACTTTTGATGACTACGATAAACCTATCTTAATTAGGGAAATGCACCCAAACTCAAATATGAAAACCAATTCCTAACTCGAGTATCAATTTGAAACTCAAACCCGTGTGTGATGCATACGATTCGAACCCCGATATTGGACCAAGTTCGATGCCCACCTTTTCAAGCACTATAATTATAACATTGGGTTTACTTAGTTATTATTAATGAATAATTTAAAATGAGAAGGATGATGTGCGATGATCAAGGGCAGTCAGGTGCACCCTCGGTACGAACCCAACCCGAGCCTAATGACCCAAACTATTATGTGTTTATATGTGTAGATATACATTGTCTATATATAAATATTGGCTAATTAATTACAAGAGCTTCGTGAGAGCACCAACGGTAAAAGATTTGGTTCGTAAGTGACGTTGGACTTATGTTTTTGACCTTTGATGGAAAGCCCATACACGATTCGCAGTGTGTCAGCTTAACACCAAATAGGCTCCTTTGAGTTAAAAGGGATAAAATTTGTGAAATAAAAATATCTTTGGATATTTTGTTCGAAGAGTGAAGAGAGAGCTCTCACCCCTCTCCTCAATCCCTCTTTGAAGCTCTAGGAGTGAGATTACATCCCGAACTTCCTTTTTTTCGCAAGGATTGATGTTGATTCTGATTGTTCATCATTGACTTCGACCGCCACTTGTTGATTCAGATCGTGAGGAACCTTCAAAGCTTTGATCTCGTTTAGATTGAGAAGTGAGAGGGAGTGTGGCTTCGAACAAGTGGTAATCGATCATCGAATGTGTTGCGTGTACGACTTAGGAAATGAAGATCAATGCACGTTAGTGTGGAGCTTCGTTTAGGCATTGATCACTGTGAGAATCCATATGCGTGACACCGAAACCCTCTTTTTTAAATCTATCATTACGAGCTTCGTACGTATGATCTAAAAGAGTCAGTACGTAGCTAAGGCAATGTACATTTAATTTCCAAATTATAGATATAATAGGTGTGAATGTTAATGGAATTTTATGGATTTTGGGAAGTCGAATTGGGGAAGAAAAGTCCCAATCCCGTGCAGAATTTGGCAAATTCGCGAGGGAGAATTTGAAAATTGCGTGGGCGAATTTTAGGCCAAAAAGTTCTGGAAAAACTTGCTCGCGCGAGTTTGAGGAAGGAGCTGATACAGCCTTGGTATTTTCGTGATAACGTTTTACTCAAAACTAGGATTAACGGGATTCTCACAGCGATAGAAAGAATGCACCGAGCTCTATAACTTTCTGTGAAATAACAATTTCACGAATCAAACATTTTAAAGGTTAAAATTGAGTTGCAAGTTGGGACAAGTTTCATATGATCTAAGGTTAGCACGAACTTGTCCTTTTCGCCTCGATTTTGAGAAAATACTGAAGTACGTCAAAGTTGTTCGTAATTAAAATCAATCCCTAACGCATCATTGTATATGTGATGCTGAGGAAGGAATCAGTCGTCGCCAATAGGGACCTTTGCATTGCTTTCGTACGACATCGAACCCAAGGTAGGGGAAAATCAATACTCAATCTCATTTTAGATTTTAATTCATAGATCTGAATGATAGAAATTTGCCTAGTTTGACCGCATTTAATGCTTGAAATCTTTGAATTTACATTGAATCTTTTGAAATACCGCATTTGAAATTGATTTCTTTGAATATGGAACCCTCAAATTTGAATTTGAAATAGTAAGGAAAATTTGATGCTCAATATCATTTTTTTATTTTGATTCATAGATCTTAATGATAGAATTGAACTGATATTAACATAGATTCTGATATGAATCTGATATTAACTCAGATTCTAGTATGAATCTGATACGAACTGATATTATCTGATAGAAACTGATATGAGCTTATGTGAATTGATATGAACATGGAATCTGATAGAATCTGATATGAATTGATATGAGCATTGAATCTGATTTGAATTTACAAAATTAAACTTTGAATTGAAAAGTGAGCATTGTATTGAACACTTTGATTTTTGAACTCCGAATACCAACTCTGAATTTTGAACTGAATGACAACCTTTGCATCGAATCCTCTGAACTCTGATTTTAAACTCCGAATATGAATTCTAAATAAGAACTTTGAATTTGAACTCTGATTTTGAAATCTGAATAAGAACTCTAACTCTGAACTCCGAATCTGAACCCCGAAATCTGAACTCTAAATATGAAATCGAAGATGAACTTCGAATCTGAACTTTGAATATGAATATGAACTCTGAACTCCGACTCTTTGAATCCGTAATTTGGACCGATGCGGCAGTGAATCCATGATTTGTACCGTCATGACGGGTATCCGTGATTTGGTCCGGCACGGCGGGTATTCGTGATTTGGACCGTTTACGGTGGGTTATCTGTAAGCTTTGAATATGAATTTGAATCTAAATCTTTTGAGCTCTGAACCAGTACAGCGGGTTATCCGTACACTCTTAAATCTGAATTAGAAACTCTAAATATGAACTTTGAATCCATAACTTTAAGCATGAATCTGAGATTTGAATTTGAACTTTGAAACTCTGAATATGCAATTTGAACACTAAATCCGAACTATGTGATTTCGAATCTAAGAACTTTTGAATATGGTTCGACTTTAAGTTGTTTTGAAATTGATCATTGAACTTATTGCTTTACGACTATTTTGAATATGAAAATGCATTTGAAATTAGTCATTGAATTCTGTTTTGAACATGAGAAATGTCATTCTGTTTTGATGTTAAAATGTCTTTCTGTTTCGGTATGAAAAGAAAAAAAAGGGCATGCCTTTGAATTACTGCCATTGAACCATGCATGGATTGATAAGATGTGTATTGATATTGGAATTTTTTCTACTAAGCTTAGACTATTAGCTCACCCCGACATTTATGTCATAGGTATAGACACTGATCAGGAACCGAGCTTGAGGCCGATCCTAATTTCGTACTGGTAGAAGAAGGTTTTCTACTTGATTCATTGACTTAGATTTGGTATTGTGTGGATTTTAGTAATTTGGACTTGGTGCACCTTCATAGATTAGTTTCTGTGTACATATCGATACACATTTTGTTAACCACTGTTTAGGTGACAGTCGGCTGTCACCAGTGGTTCATTTTTTTTTTTTTTGTTTCACATCTGTATAGAAATGGAATCTGGTTATTGCCATATGATATCTACAATGATTTTAGCATATGATAGTTGCTTTTATTACAGCATATGTGTGAATGTACTGAGTAGTAGCCTGACGGTTCGACTTTTCCAAATTTCGCATGGGAAAGTTGGGTCGTCACCGTAAGTATGATAGCCCAGATTTTGGCACCCCGAAACCCGTGCCATTAATACGATCCTCCAGACCGTGCCCCAAAACTATGCACGGAACATTGGTATAGCAAGCAATGATAAATAAATAAGCAAATAATTTCATAAAGCGGAAAAAGTTAATATACCCTTCTCGCACAAACAAAAGGCAGTTCTACTTTCATGCCACTGCATGAAAAGAGAACCGATCCGAACCCTCGGTGATAAACAGATCACCCCAGATGGTTCGCCAAAAGAAATATATCAATTAATTATAATGTTTAACAAAATAAAGGCTTGACATACTAAGCCGTACAATCTGCTCTCAAAAAATTACTCTCTGTCAAAGTACACAGCAGAGTCTCCTAGAAGAAGTCTTTGGGAGGAGGCTCCAACTCGCCCCCAGGCACGTAATTCGAATCACCCGGATCAACGTCTCCCGAAGCCTCGACTGCTGCTAATAAATGACCTGCGACGTATAGTCTAAAGGGTGAGCTACATCCTAGCTCAATAAGGAACAACACAATAAACATATAAATCAAAATCTCACATATATTCCATGATATTCTAAGCATGATGTGTCTATGCCTTTGCACAGTTTAAAAGATGGTGTTTTACATTCAAGTTTACTGGTAATTTATATGTCTTACTTTACTTGTTGATTTGTCATGAATGACACTGAACATGCCTAAAGCAAAACTTAAATCTTCAACTTAAGTAATCCCCGAGCAATAGAGCATCGAGCCCCGATGGAATACCCACCATCGTCGCCTAAATAGACAGTTGTTAAATGTATTCCCTGGGAATACTACCCAAGCCCCTTTCTCAATAGGCGGCGGGGTTAAATCTCATCTCAACATCCCTGGGATGTGCTTACTATGTACGGATAGACCTCCGCACTGGTGTACGGATTGGCCACTGTATCGGTCACCGATATCCTGTCGCGTTAGTTGTGGGTATCCCGCCACGTCGGTGGGGTATTCTAATTAAACTTTAAATAACAAAAATAACATGTGCTTTACATATAGTTGTTCACCGTGTAAATGTGCTATCTTATATCAGTTAGGCCTTAACAGTAGTTATTCAATCTTATTTACATCCCTGAGATGTCTAATTTACTCGCATCACACTGATGCCTTTATTACTTTCTCATCCCCAGGGGATGTCTCATTCTCATTTGATTCTTTGGTCTTAGTTACTCGCATCACACAGATGCCTTTATTATATTCTTGGTGTCACACACACGCACCCTTTTCACAAAGATTTACACAGTTAAAACATTTTTAGTTTGAGTTCTATATCACTACATACATGCTCTTGCAATTAAAGTACATGTTCAAGGTGTTCCCTATCTCAGGTCTCTGAAGGTCCAAGCATCAAGGTCCCACGCGGCTCCTTGTGCTCGCTTTCATACGTACCACCTATGATACATAACAACACATATAACACATCACTAAAGATGCAATAGAGAAGGTCCTAGACCCTCCATGAACCTCAAAGTCCAACTAGAAAGTCAAGTGAAACTGCCCAAATCGATTAGTCGATTTCCCCAGGTCTTGTTCTCCAGCCACTGAAGGTACCCAGTCGATTAGTCGATTTCCAAATCGATTAATCGAACTTTCAAATTGATTAATCAAAATCCACATCGATTAATCGAAATCGGACATCCCTGACTTTTCAACTTTTGGGCCAAAATCGATTAATCGAACCTCGATTTCGATTAATCGATTTGGCCAGATTCAGCCCCCTTTCGGGCTGTTCTTCCAAATCTTTTCTCCATCAATTTTTCTTCTTTTTATAAGTCTTTAATCTACCCTTTTGGACTATATTAACTGAATTTAACTCATCACACTTTTATGTATTGAAATATAATAAAGCTTACCTCAATAATCCCTTTTAAAAGGATTGATTTGTTGGGTTTGATGGCTAGGGTTCCAGCTTTTGCTCCAACGATCTCAAACGCGTTGAATCCGACAATCAATGCTCAATCTTCCTCAATCCAACCACAATAACTCCTCCTTACTCCCTCTCTCTCTCTCTCTTCTTAACTCTCTCTTCAACAACCAATAAATGAACCCTAGGTTTATTAACCTTTTTATCTCCCCTTCCTGCTTGTGTGTTAAACACATACACCAGAGATAGGTGTATGTGACTACTAACTCATACTATACACTACACTTAAGTCATATTGACTTCACATTCGTTCATCACCTCATGAATCCGCTGTTTGACCATCAGTTGGTCAAACCTACGACCAGTCGGGTACGGATCCCGAGGTCACCGTTTAACGCTTAAATTTTTGAGATATTACAGTAAGTATCAAAGCAGTGGATTGCATTAATACCAAAGAAATTCTGTAATTGCCGAAATTTCAGGTCATCACATATCGAGTGAAGAGGAATGATACTTACCTGGCTCGTTGCTGGCAAAGTTGTCTTCAATACGAGATAGTTGGGTTTATGCTACTTATTTCAACTTTGTATATATATATATTGGTTTCTGTGGGACTTTTTAAGGGTAAATTCTTTTCGTCTTGTTTTGTTCGCTATTTTTTGTTCGTTATTTTTTGTTTGTCATTATTTTGTGTCCTCGTGGTGGGATGGTGGGGTTTCAAAGATAATAATAATATTTTTTGTTTTATTTTATTTTGTATTTGTTTGGTTTGGTTTTTTTATTTTTTATTTTGGTTGTTTGTGGTTGCATGGTGGGATTTTGATTATTATTTTTTTGTCGCATTTTTTTGTTATTTATTTTGTTTTATATTATTCACTTTATTTTTTTATTTTATTTTAATTTTTTTTTTTTTTTTCAAATTATACTCTAGATCCGTAGTGTATAATTAGAGTTGTTGGTGATGCAGGAGTTAGAATTATACACCTAAATTATCCTGAAAGTGAATTATACACTCTCAGAGTAGTGTATAATTTCCCAGATTTGAATTTGAAGTTTTAATTAGAGTTTTACTAGGTTTTGGTATATTTTCTTATATATATATATATATATATATATATATATATATATATATATATATATATATATATATATATATATGTTTCTTGGACGAATGCATATTTTTGAGTGAATTTCTCCTTTTCTAAGTTTTTTTTGGTCTTCCTAAATTCTCTTATTGGTTTTAGTTTCCCATAACCTTCTCCATACTTTTGTGTTTTTCTCAATCTGATTTTCTTGTTCTTGTTCTTGTGGGGTGTTGCTTGGATTTTCTTTATAATTTGCTACTTTTGCAAGCCGTTATTAAGATTCCTTCTGCTTTTACAAGTTATTATTATTATCCCTTCTACTTTTGTAAGATATTATTATTATCCCTTCTGCCTTTTTAAGTTATTATTATTAGCCCTTTTGCTTTTGCAGGCCATTTATTATTATCCCTTACCGTCTTATTGATTTGTTTTAGTCCGATTCACCCCCCCCCCCCTCCCTCCATTTTTTATGGGGTACGGATTTTCCAGGTGAAGTTACTCTTGAACATTCCAGATTTCCTTTTACACTAAGTCAACCTCATCATATTTTTAATCATTTACGTCAATGTCATATTCTGTCTGATAGCCCAGATTTTCTAATCGTGAAACCTAAACCGTCAGATCACCGCTAAGGGTGATCTCCGAACGGAACACTTGGTACATTCACACACAAAGCGGAAAATAAAGTAGACATCTCTAACTAAGAAGATAGAGTCATCATATACAGTAAAAGAAAGCTCAATTTCTATAATTCAAGCATCTAAAAAATAACAGTTCTAATTCCATGCCAGACACATGGACAAAGAACCGAGACGAACCATCGGTGATGGGTAAACATCACCAACACAATGGTTTACAAAATAATAATCCAAAATTTAATTACATAGTTGACATTCAAAAATAAAATGGCTGGACGTATCAAGCCCTAGTCTCACAAAAATCACAATGCACAACCACAATCCCCTAAGGGAAATACTCTTCGGGCAAAGGCTCTGATTCCTCCTAGGGAACGTACTCAGAATCCTCAAGCTCAAGATCCTCGGTACCCATCTCTACACCTGTGCCTGTGGCGTATAGTCGAAAGGTGAGCTACCAGTCTAAGCTCAATTGGGAAAACATCAATAGCATGCTTATTTTCACATCACGCATATATCTCGTGAAATATATCGAACATGCTTATAATTTAAAGACTTGAAATTTAAAAGGCATTTGAATTGAAATAACACCGATCACATGATTTCCAAATCTTTTCACATAACATAAGAAAACTTAAACTTATCACTTAAATACAATCTCGAGCATATATAGTATCGAGAGCCACGCATATGTCGATGGAAATTCTAACCATCGTCGTTCAATGAACTATTTTCATGATGCTCAAGCCCCTTCGTATGAGGGATACTTATGTCGAACGAAGTTTACCGCAGATCGATAAGAAAATGAGCGGATATCCTGTCGTCTCGGAGCACAAGGGATTCGTTTCACGTGAGCCTTAAATCATAATGCGAAGTCTAATGTAATGGCCCGAGATCTCACAACCTCTTGATTGTAAAATCTTAGGCCGTACCTTCGTATCGTAAATCATAGAAATATAATAAGGCGATAAAAGCACCTTAAACAACGAAAGATAAAATTTCTTTAAAATATTAATTAATCAAAATAAAACTCATTATAATATTCTTATTCCAATAACAAGTCCAACATGATTAAAGCTTAAACAGTCTTGATAAAATACTAACTAATCAATGTCTCATTTATTTAAAATCAATAATAATAACTAGAAAGGAAAATAGATAATTAGGCCACGAAGCTATCATTGCCATTCAATTCAGTTTCTTGAGCACCACGTACCGTCTCATAGCCATAGACCCATACGTTGTCATCGGCAACACCTGTCTCATCTGGTCACCCATATCAACAAGGGGCGTAAGTTTATACTTATAGAGACCAGACATGCAATTCATTGAAGCATAAAATATTAACCATAGCCATATAAAAATTTCGGTATATTTCATGTGTGTGTGCATGTGACATGTATAATATCAATAAGTTGAAATGAATTGAACATAAACATGGATATCAATGTTACATGAATGCATAATTTCTTTTAATTTTATTTTTCTTGTCATTTAATGCACGTTAGACTCCATCCCACTCAAGACGTTGGGTCGTAATCATGCTTATCACTTATTTAGTTAGACTCTATCATGCTCAAGATATTGGGTCTAATCAATCATATTATTAATTGCACGATAAACTCCGTCCCGCTAAAGACGTTGGGTTTAATCATGCTCATCATGCTTTTACTTAGTTAAACTCCATCTTACACAAGATATTGGGTCTAATACCATCTTAGACTCCATTAGGTATAAGATGTTGGGTCTAATGCTTCTTAATTGTATTTAGTTAGATTTCATCAAGCACAAGATGTTGCGTCTAATACCTTCTTAGACTCTATCATATATAAGGTATTGAGTCTAATGGTCGTTGACCATGGCTTGACATTTCATCATGTTTTATGCGTTTTGATTGTGCATTATATAGATCATCATGAAACATGTAAAGTGCATAATAGTAATATCATAATACATAAATATTTAAGTGTATTTAATCATGGTACATAAACATTGAAGTGTACACAATCATGATGCATAAATATTATAGTGCATATCATACGATCATAGTGCATAAATATTGACATTTAATGACATTGTTATGAGAAGAACTGAATATAGAACTTAACTATTCACACTCAATCTATTGAATTCATGTTCTGGCTCAATCTATTGATTTTAGCTAAATCCATTGAATTTTATTTATGCTCAATGGATTAATTTTTCAATCAATTGACATAAATCTATGCTAAGGTTCAATCTATTGAGTTTTGTTCAATCCATTGAGTTTTATCTGTTATCATTTAATGTTCATCCTTAATCGATTGACATTCAAAAGTCAATCGATTGACATAATTCTGTGCATTTTTCTAAAACAGTATCATTTATTAGTATCTGTTTTAATGTTCATCCTCAATTGATTAACATCCAAGAATCAATCGATTGACATAATTCTGTGTATTTCTCCAAAACAGTATCATTTATTAGTACCTATTTTAATGTTCATCCTCAATCGATTGACATAAATCTGTGCTCAGTCTCAATCTATTGATTTCTCAAAATCAATCTATTGACGCTGATCCTGAGCATGCCCCAACAATTCTCAAATCTCATGGTGATCTTTAACCCATCTTCTTTTTAACTAAAATCATTAATATTAAAAATCATTAATCATAGCATGCATCCATTTAATTATCCATTCATTATTCATGAAATAAACTCACTAATATGCATAAAAATCTATTTAAAAATTAATATTTTATGTAACATAAATAAATATAAAAAAATTGCGTCCGTCCACGATAACTTTTACGGGGAATAAGTCGGCAACAACGCAATCACTGCAACAATGCCTAGTCATCCCAACGCAACTTCCCACGCTACAACCAGCATAGTAGTAAATCTAAACAGACCATTATAAGTCATCCATTCAATCTTCTCGACAAGACGATGAACAGTAGTTCATATGCCCATGATTAGGCCCCCTAATCATTATTTACTACCTCTCAAGATTTCAACACTAGCCACCCGCCATATGTAATTACCACGGGCTTAGCCGGACATGACTCTGATATTAAACACAGTGTGATGACCCAACTTTTCCAATCCCTAAGTTATAGGAAAGGCCGGTTCATCAACTTATTGATTTCTCAATAAGCCGTAACAAACAGAAGCCGACAACATATTCAAAGATCTAAAGGCAGAGGCAAAACATATATAATCAAGAACAAAAGCTTTTTATAACAAAAATATTATATCACTGTGAGGAACCAAGAACAACTACCGGTGATAGCCAATCCGATCACCTAAAATAGTGGTTCACAATAATGGTTCCTCGAGTGATATCAAAAGAACCATAATGATGGCCTAGGGCCCAAATTCAAAACAATATCCAAACAAAAGTACCAAAAGTAAAGGATCAAAGATAACGGAAAGAACTCCTCAGCTGGTATGTCCGATTCCTCTTCAGGAATGTAATCGGAGTCCTCCAGATCCTCTGACCCAAGGTCAGTCTCAGCACCTGTGACGTATAGTCGAGGGTGAGCTAACAACAAAGCCCAATAGAGGAAAGAGATCTATTTGCATTTCATTATAAGTAAGGTTTTCAAAGACAGGAATCGGACCAAATATGATTTTCAAATGATGCTTTGCAACTAAACCTCCAGTTCTAATCCTGAGTCAAAACTGAAAAAATAAATCTGATGTGTTCGAAAATCTTCTGAATTAGCATGCTTCTTGTCTTAAATTATAACTTAATTTTATCTCCCAAATTTCCTATAGCATGAGAGCGGACTACGTGACCGATGGGAAACCCTACTGACCATCGTCGTTCATGAACCCATTTCTAAAGTGCAACAAGCCCTTACGCTATGAGGGAAACTTGCGCCAAAGTAATACCGTCAACACGATTGGTAGAATCTAGGGCATCGTACGTATGAACCCTAAATCAAATGCAAATGCTAATACATATCAAGGCTTATTATTCATAACATATACTGATTTTTCAAAGTTCTGATTCAAAGATTAACTGAGGTTCTGAGGATCAAATTTCGAAGTTCTTAGTTATAACAAAGTTCCAAATTTTTCAGATTTGTGTCATATCTTCTGAGTTTTATTTATGCTGTATATAACAGAATTCTAAAATTAATGCTTCTTAAAAGAAATAGCCGGAACAGTTTATGCTTATAAATTGATGCAAATAACAAATAGGGTTCCCCTACCTCAACAAAGAATATTCAAAACCATGCACTAGCAGTCCTCACCAAGGACTCCCAACAGTCAAAACCTACATATGTTAACACTCTCAGTGTTAATATAGAACAAAATTTCAACCCAAAAGCTTGCTGAGAAAATAGTTCGAAAAAATTTCAAATGCCAAAAACAAGATAGAATTCGACCCTCGAATTCAAATTCGTTGGTCAAATTTGAAATTCGATGGTCGAATTCAATTTCGACCTTCGAATTTCAAAACTGCACATCAGTCACAAAAATCTGAAAATCGACCATTGATTTTCAGTTCGATGGTCGATTTCCAAATTCGACCCTCGATTTGGAAATCGACCCTTGATTTCCAAAATTTTGCTTCAGGCACCAAACAACACATTTCGACTGTCGATTTTCTAATCGATGGTCGAATTCCAAATTCGACCCTCGATTTGAAAATCGACCCTTGAATTTCTATAGTTCTGTGGCTGTTAACTTTTCATGTCCGGACCTTTTTCTTCAGTTTCAACCACAACCATCAGATTCTATATTGAACACCCATCATTCCATTCTAAACAAAACATAAATAAATTTACAAAAGGAGGTTTCAACGACCTACCTCTTGTAGCTTAAACCATAGATCCTGTTGCACGTATACACGCAACTGAACCAATCTCCAAGTTCAAAGGTTTAGGCTTAACCAATCTCCAAGTTCAAAGGTTTAGGTCTTCTAATCAGACCATGTTCAGAAAGAGGTGGTCACTGCCTCATCCACAACAAAATCACAGAGAACTTCCCCCTTTCCTCATCTCTTTTCTCTTTCAATAGTTCAAACAGATCCGAATACAAGCTCAAGGCTAATTAATGGTTGAGATGGGGAAAGGAGTTCTCAAGCTTTCTAGATCTAGGATCAATATGAGGCAAGGCCTTAGAGTTTAAATTTCCAACGAGAGAGAGAGGTTAATCTTCTCTTTCACTCTCTCTTATAACCAAAAGCCAAGCAAAAATATTATCTAGATTTTTTATAATTACAACTTATCCACTTAAGTTGAAAACCTATCCGGTGTTAAACACAAACACCAACCTTATTGTATAAATTATTGTTTACATGACTTACACACATCTTCCGACAATTTCCTTTTGCCACAAGTCTTATCATAGCCTTAGCTTACCAAAAATCCATAAATATTCCTCAACCAATTCCGGACACACTTACCGAGGTAAACGAAAATAAGCTAAAATATCAGGGGTATTACATTCACCCCTCCTTAGGAATTTTCTTCCGCGAAAATTGAATGCAACACACTATATACAATAAACGAGAAGGAAACCATGGGTCACCGTGTTCCGATCCCGCAGGGCACGCAAGTCAAGGGATGGGATCCGTAGTAACATGGATGTATTGCATGTGGCATTAAAAGGCCATAGTGGATTACATCCGTACATGGATGCCCACACCCCAAGTGTCACGTGCCGGGAGACCGATGCACAGTGACGCATGAAAGCAACAAGGATAACAAAAAAAAACCCACCATAGCAAAACAATAAGAACAAAACTATAGAGATAGCAAAACCCACACCGATAGTACATGCCTACAGAATAAAATCCAATCCACATAGGGAGTACACAAGAAGAATAAACATACCCACAACATAAGAAAGACAGCCCAATAGGAAATAGATAACAAAATTAAAAGTCACATAGCATGCCAAACCCATATAGCAGATATATACAAGACAAAACATAGAGAGTATCCAATCCACATCGCAAAAACAGAAAAATAAAAGATAACAAAAAGAAGGACCACCAGGTCCTAAATAATCCATGGAGGAAAATAAATACATGCCCCATCATATCCAAAATAAATCAGTGCTCCCCCCCAAGCACTCTAAAAATCCCCGGCAGTAGATGGACCAGCCTGATCCTGATCATCAGCTCCCGCATCAGTATCGTCACCCGTATCCTCACCGACCGTAGCAGGCATATTGGGACCAGCGCCCGACGTGGAAGGACGATATACGGAAGCACGTATGTCGGCCATATAGGTGGTATAATCGTCGAGGAATGCGTGTTGCATCAAATAAGAGAGAGCGCCGCCATGCACATCCAACTCCTGATGCATAGAGCTGGTATGCTGTGTGAGCTCGTGGATCTGGTGGCTCATGGCGGTCATCTGGCGTGTGAACTCCGAGAGCATAAGGATGCCGCTCTGTGAAAGAGGAGGCGTATGTCGAGCGACATGAGTAGGGTCCTCATCGTCATCGCCGGCGGTCGTGTCAGGAACAACTGCGTCTTTAGGAGTCTTCAAAAGTCGACTGTAGGTCTGACCTCAATTGACTAGTTTATACATTTTTCTATCGGCAGTGGATTTGGGTTCTGTAGGAGGGATGTCATATGCGGGGCCCGCGTGGTAATTCTTGATCATTACCGAAATCAAACGGGCATAAGGAATGCCCTTTTTCGGTTTCTTCACATGTTTACCCATTTTCTCCCGTGCTTTTATAATCCCCTTTAAAAGGACCTCAGGAGCACTAAACCAGCGCTCCTTATAAGCAGCAAATAAAATCTGTTGTAGGGGACCGGTGCGCTCGGACTGATGACCAAAGGGGTAAAGGGTGGTCTTAAAAATTTTGTCCAATAGCCACATTGAGTCGGGCATATGTATGGTGACAATGGATTTACCGGACCCATGACGACCTTGCGTCATTTGGGCAATCACATCCTCAAAGCGGACAGGTTTGGGGAAAGGAGGACCTAACCCCATGGTTTTGGAGTGCTGCAAAGGGAAACGGAGTGCCACAACCATCTCATCTAAATCAAAAGTGTAATCACGCCCATCAATTTCTGTGTAAATTTTCTTCCCATCCTCGCGGCGCATATGTTGATAAAACAGGCGCACGAGACGGGGATAAAAGTGGTCACTAAACGAGGTGCAAAGAAAGGTCAACTGGGCTTTTTCGAGGTATTCGCCCGCCCATTGTGTGGTCGGTTGTTGGTCAAACAATTATGGGTGAAAAATATACTCAGTGGTGAAGCCCTTGACGCTCCAAAAATCATTGGGCTGCTCAGGCATGGGAGGGAAAGCAGATGGTGTGGGCTAAGTGGGTGGTGGAGCCGACTGAGGTGGCTCCTCGGGCTGTTTAGATCGGCTAGTAGACGCAGCCGTAGAAGCTGGTCTCTTAGAGGTTGGATTTCGAATGGGGGTTTGCTTCTTAGGCCCCATTGCAACAACAAGAAAAAGCTAACAGAAAACAAGAAGAAAAACCCCAAATAAGCGAGTTTTGGTGAGGGTTTACCTTAAGAAAGCCCCAAATCCGATGTCCAAGTGGTGGAAATCGAAAACCTTTGTGCAATCCGTGTGAAACCCCTTTCGATTTTGGCCAAAATCGTGCAAGAAAACTCCAAAAATCGGCAAAAACCCCAAAAAACCCTAAGCTGGTCCTCTGTTTGCACAAACCCGAAATGGCAAAACAAACAGAACCCCCACTCCTAAATCGAGAAAATCGACCCTCGATTTCAAAATCGATGGTCGATTTGAAAATCGACACTCGATTTTCTCAGAATGTCTCAGGCCCACTTTTGGCTTAAAACTACCTGTGACTTTTTTTATGAAAATTCGACCATCGAAATTAATTTTCGACAATTGAGTTTTGTCACACTTGTGGCCTTTAAAAATGTCCTAAAAATTGACATTTTAAAGCATTTATTTGGGTCTAAAAGGACCGCCATTGAGCTCATTTCACTCCGATCACCTCATCGGACCATGACAGCAATATCACAGCCGAAATTGTTGCATAGAATGGAAAGAAAAACTTAAAATTTGGTCGAATTTGGCACATAGCCATTTGGAAAAGAACAAACCCGGGTTTTGGTCTAAGTCTAAAAAGTATTCCGAGTCCTGAAAGTAAAGAAAACAGGCACAAATTGAATGTATATTAGACCGCCAAAATTACTCGTCAAAATATTTAGATAAAATCAGTAAATACATCAAAATTCAAAGGATCATACATTCAACACATAATTTCTCAAAAATTTAAGCAAAGAGGCTCGAAAATTGGTCTCGGAGCTCAGCCTCTCGCTCCCAGGTGGCTTCCTTCGGTGTGTGATTCCGCCATTGCACAAGAACCAAAGGAATCCTCTTAGTGCGTAGGATCTGCTCCTTGCGATCCAAAATCTGAACAGGATCCTCGATCATCTTCAAACCCTCCTGAAGCTCGATGGGTTGGTAATCAAGCACGTGAGTCGGGTCACGAATGTATCGATGCAGCATCGACACATGGAAGACGTTGTGCATGCTTGACAATTGCGGCGGTAACGCCACACGATATGCAACCTCTCCGACTCGGCCTAATATCTCAAAAGGCCCAACATACCGAGGACTCAGTTTCCCTCGTTTTTCGAATCGCATAACGCCCTTAGTAGGCGAAATCTGAACAAAGACATTCTTGCCGACCTGAAAAATCGAGTATTAGTGCCAAATTTCACATGGAATTTATACCAAGTGAAGAAATACTCATGGACATATCAAAAGCTGCCTGAAAATCCACGTGTCTCCGTTTGAGATCGGCGTAGCTCTTCTGACGACTCTGAGCTACTCGTAGTCGCTCGCATATCAACCGAACCGTCTCGGTTGTGCACTCAACTATCTCAGGGCCAATAATGAGCTTCTCACCCACTTCTTCCCAATTCAACGGCGATCTGCACTGTCGTCCATATAAAGCCTCGAACGGAGCCATACCAATGCTAGCCTGAAAGCTATTGTTGTAGGCGAACTCGATCAGAGGCAAGTGTTGGTCCCATGACCCGTGAAAATCCAACATGCAAGCTCTCACCATGTCCTCAATGATCTGGTTCACTCGCTCAGTCTGGCCATCCGTCTGTGGGTGAAATGCCGAACTAAAATCAAGACGAGAACCCATTCCCTCCTGAAATCTCTGCCAAAAATGTGAAGTAAACAACGGGTCTCGGTCAGACACAATACTAGCCGGTATCCCATGCAGTCTAACAATCTCCTTCAGGTATAACTCTGCAAGTCTACTGGCTGTATACGTGGTATTGTATGGCAAGAAATGAGCAGACTTGGTTAGCCGATCTATAATGACCCAGATGGCACTGTTCTTCCTCAGTGTTTTCGACAACCCGAGTATGAAATCCATCGAAATAGCTTCCCATTTCCACTTAGGCACAGGTAAAGGCTGCAATAGGCCTACAGGATTCTGATGATCAACCTTAACATATTGACAAACCAAGCACCGCGATACGTACTCAGTGACATCGCGTTTCAAACCTCACCGCCAGAAACTCTTCATCAAGTCCTGATACATCTTGGTGCTACCAGGATGTATGGCATACATGGATTTGTGAGCCTCTTCCAAAATAGTGTACCGAAGCTCTGTACTCGACGGTACGCATACACGATCGTGAAACAACAAGGTCTCATCTGCTTGTATAGAGAAATCCTTCTTGCTACCATTCTCTACATCTCGTCTGATCGCCATCAGCTCATCATCAGTCATCTGAAGCTTCCTAATATTCTCAAAGAGCATAGGGTGTAGTACAAGTGTAGCCATCAATGCGCTCGAGCCTTTTACATCAAACCTTGAGCTGCCCAAAGCCATATCCTCCAAAAGCTTCCACCTCTGAATCCGAGTAACAAGATGTGACAACTGTGCTGAAAACCTCCTACTAAGAGCATCAGCAACGACGTTCGCCTTTCCGGGATGATACTGAATCGAGCAATCGTAGTCCTTCAAGAACTCCATCCATCGTCGCTGCCTCATATTCAAGTCCTTTTGAGTGAAGAGGTACTTGAGACTCTTGTGATCGGTGAATATATCAAAGATTTCACCGTAGAGGTAATGTCGCCAGATCTTCAAGGCGAATATAACTGCTGCTAGCTCTAAGTCATGCGTCGAATAGTTTCTTTCATGGTCCTTCCGCTGCCTAGAACCATACGCAATGACCCGCTCGTGTTGATTAAGCACACAGCCTAATCCGCCATAAGAAGCATCATTGTACACTGTGAAACCTCCACTGCCAGAAGGTATAGCAAGTACTGGTGCCGTAGTCAATCGACGCTTCAGCTCCTGAAAGCTCTGCTCACACTACTCTGTCCAATCGAACTTAGCATTCTTTCTCGTGAGCTGTGTAAGTGGACCCGATATCTTCGAGAAACCCTCGACAAATCTCCGATAGTACCCTGCCAAACCAAGGAAACTTCGAACCTCTGTAACTATCGTAGGTTGTTCCCATGTCACCACAGAATCTATTTTTGTAGGATCCACTGAGATACCCACTTCAGAGACTACGTGGCTCAAGAAACTGACCTGCTCAAGCCAAAACTCACACTTACTGAGTTTGGCATACAACTGATGGTCCCTGAGTGTTTGAAGAGCCATCTTCAGATGCTGCACATGCTCCTCTCGGGTTTTCGAATAGATGAGGATGTCATCTACGAAAACTACCACAAATTTATCAAGATGTGGTTTGAACACTCTGTTCATCAGGTCCATGAAAGATGCAGGCGCATTCGTCAATCCAAATGGCATCACTAAAAACTCATAGTGGCCATAACGCGTCCGATACGCAGTCTTGGATATATCTTCCGCCTTGATCTTGAGCTGGTGATAGCCTGACCTCAGATCAATCTTCGAAAAGAACTTTGCTCCTTGCAACTGATCAAATAAGTCATCTATCCGCAGAAGAGGATAACGATTCTTAATCATCATCTTGTTGAGCTGCCTATAATTGATACACAGACGCATCGATCCATCCTTCTTTTTCACAAAAAGAACCGGTGCACCCCAAGGAGAAACACTCGGTCGAATAAAGCCTTTGTCTAACAGCTCCTGAAGCTGTTCCTTGAGTTCCTTCAACTCAGTAGGCGCCAACCAATATGGAGCTTTAGATAATGGTTCTGTACTCGGCGCTAGCTCAATCGTGAACTCAATCTCTCGATCAGGTGGTAATCCAGGCAAGTCTTCTCGAAAGACATCAGGATAATCGCAGACCACCTTAATAAGAGCCAAGTCATTCTTCTTCTCTGTAGAATCTTGCATATAGGCCAGATACCCACTGCAACCATTCTTTATCATGCGCTCGGCCTTAATGGCGGAAACCAACGACGCAACCTTTGATTTGACTCCACAGAATCGGAAGGATTTTCGCTTTGGCGGTCGGAAGGTCACTATATTCCGAAGACAGTCCACGCTCGCGTGATAAGCTGCCAACCAATCCATTCCGAGAATGACGTTGAACCCTTCCATGCTCAACGTAATCATGTCGGTCACTGTGTCATGCTCATCAATCATCACGATGACTGACTGACATGCTGTATCCGTGCATATCGAACTTCCCGTAGGAATGTTCACGTCCAAGATAAAGGCAAGGGGTTCGGGAGTAATACCCAACTTCTCTGAGAAGGGAGGAATAATAAACGAGTGTGTAGACCCAGGGTCTATAAGTACTCGTGCTTCAATTTTATTCAGGTCGCCTCGACGACTCATCATAAGGGTACCTTTAATTAAAAGTTTGTTAATTGTATGCAAGGATTCCAATGTGGTTTAACATAATTGACTTGAAGGAATTTAAACATTTAAAATAATTGAATCAATTACATAAATGACATCTCAACTTTAATGATACCTTGGATTACGTCATTCGACGTTTGGGCATCCTGTGCAGTCATTGCATAAGCTCGACCTTGAACTGTAGGTCACGTTGACTTCTGCGTAGAGACTGTCGTAGTTCGTCCTTTCTCAATAGCAGGACAATCCTTGATCATGTGACCAACCTGTCCACACCTGAAGCATCCTCCAGTGTTCCGTCTGCAATCCTCTGTCTTATGTGGTTTCCCACATCTTGCACACACTGGGGTAGAAACAGGAGTAACAGCTGATCCTCTCGTCGAACCCTGAGCCACAGAAGCTCCACTCGCAGTAGTGCTCCCGGCTCTGAAAGGTCGCCCTGGTGACGAACTCTGCGGTCTCTGATAGGAAGATGTCACTGGTCCTGAAGCAACAACCGATCTAAAATATGATGGCTGACTAGGGTAGGGAGGAGGTTTAGAGAACCTCGACTTTTTGTTCACCTGCTCTGAAGCACTCTGCTGTCCTTGGCCAAACCGATTTTTATTACCTTGCTCTCGCCTCAAGTATTGTTTTTGAATGTCTTCCTCTGCAATTAGGGCCTTGGACATGACGCCCGCATACGTCTCCATTTTCCACATCAACACCCTATCTTGAATGTTTGGCCTCAAACCTCTCTGAAATTTCTGAGCTCTCATCAAGTCAGTGGCCACGTGTAGGGGTGCAAAGCGGGAAAGTCTATCAAACTCTGCGCCATACTCGCACACCGACATCTCATTCTGCTTCAACTCAATAAATTGGACCTCCCACTGGTTACGTACGATCTTTGGAAAGTACTGATCATTGAACGTCTCCACGAACTCTGCCCAAGTCCATGGAGTATTGGGGTAGTCCTGCTCTCTCATCCAGGAAACAGACTTCCACCACGGGCTGGCCTCGCCCAAAAGTTTGAAAGATGCCCAGCGTACTTTCTCGACATTGGTACACTGCAACACTTCAAATATTTTCTCAATTTCATCCAGCCATGCCTCGGCTTCCATAGGATCCGTTTGCCCTGAGAATGTAGGAGGTCTCATCCTCCTAAACTCTGTGAATCCTCCTGACTGATGTCTGGTTGCCAGCATCTCGGTCTGTCGGTCAATGGCTGCAGTCTCCTGAGCCATCTTGTTGGCCAAGGCTGCCAACACCTGGTCAACATTTCCCCCATCTTGCCTAGCAGCTCCCAAAGGGTCTGCATTAGGGCCAGATGCAGCTCGTCCTCTACCATATGAGGTGCCTACGCCCTCATCTATCTCTTCGATACGAGCCGTATGAGGTCCCTCTATACCTCGGCCTCTGCCTCTAAACCGTGGAGGCATGCTGATCTGTCATTGTTGAAACAATAATAATAGATCAGTATTGATTGTTAAAAATAATCTATCCCTTAGTCCTAAGACTCTGAACCTAGAGCCTTGATCTAATACTAACTGTGACGACCCGACTTTTCCAATCCCTAAGGTATAGGAAAGGCCGGTTCATCAACTTATTGATTTCTCAATAAGCCGTAACAAATAGAAGCCGACAACATATTCAAAGATCTAAAGGCAGAGGCAAAACATATATAATCAAGAATAAAAGCTTTCTATAACAAAAATATTATATCAATGTGAGGAACCAAGAAGAACCACCGGTGATAGCCAATCCGATCACCTAAAATAGTGGTTCACAATAATGGTTCCTCGAGTGATATTAAAAGAACCATAATGATGGCCTAGGGCCCAATATTCAAAACAATATCCAAACAAAAGTACCAAAAGTAAAGGATCAAAGATCACGGAAAGAACTCCTCAGCTAGTATGTCCGATTCCTCCTCAGGAATGTAATCGGAGTCCTCCAGATCCTCTGACCCAAGGTCAGTCTCAGCACCTGTGACGTATAGTCGAGGGTGAGCTAACAACAAAGCCCAATAGAGGAAAGAGATCTATTTGCATTTCATTATAAGTAAGGTTTTCAAAGACAGGAATCGGACCAAATATGATTTTCAAATGATGCTTTGCAACTAAACCTCCAGTTCTAATCCTGAGTCAAAACTGAAAACATAAATCTGATGTGTTCGAAAATCTTCTGAATTAGCATGCTTCTTGTCTTAAATTATAACTTAATTTTATCTCCCAAATTTCCTATAGCATGAGAGCGGACTACGTGACCGATGGGAAACCCTACTGACCATCGTTGTTCATGAACCCATTTCTAAAGTGCAACAAGCCCCTACGCTATGAGGGAAACTTGCGCTAAAGTAATACCGTCAACACGGTTGGTAGAATCTAGGGCATCGTACGTATGAACCCTAAATCAAATGCAAATGCTAATACATATCAAGGCTTATTATTCATAACATATACTGATTTTTCAAAGTTCTGATTCAAAGATTAACTGAGGTTCTGAGGTTCAAATTTCGAAGTTCTTAGTCATAACAAAGTTCCAAAATTTTCAGATTTGTGTCATATCTTCTGAGTTTTATTTATGCTGTATATAACAGAATTCCAAAATTAATGCTTCTTAAAAGAAATAGCCGGAACAGTTTATGCTTATAAATTGATGCAAATAACAAATAGGGCTCCCCTACCTCAACAAAGAATATTCAAAACCATGCACTAGCAGTCCTCACCAAGGACTCCCAACAGTCAAAACCTACATATATTAACACTCTCAGTGTTAATATAGAACAAAATTTCAACCCAAAAGCTTGCCGAGAAAATAATCCGAAAAAATTTCGAATGCCAAAAACAGGACAGAATTCGACCCTCGAATTCAAATTCGTTGGTCGAATTTGAAATTCGATGGTCGAATTCAATTTCGACCTTCGAATTTCAAAACTGCACATCAGTCACAAAAATCTGAAAATCGACCATTGATTTTCAGTTCGATGGTCGATTTCCAAATTCGACCCTTGATTTGGAAATCGACCCTCGATTTCCAAAATTTTGCTTCAGGCACCAAACAACACATTTCGACTGTCGATTTTCTAATCGATGGTCGAATTCCAAATTCGACCCTCGATTTGAAAATCGACCCTTGAATTTCTATGGTTCTATGGCTGTTAACTTTTCATGTCCGGACCTTTTTCTTCAGTTTCAACCACAACCATCAGATTCTATATTGAACACCCATCATTCCATTCTAAACAAAACATAAATAAATTTACACAAGGAGGTTTCAACGACCTACCTCTTGTAGCTTAAATCGTAGATCCTGTTGCGCCTATACACGCAACTGAACCAATCTCCAAGTTCAAAGGTTTAGATCTTCCAATCAGACCATGTTCAGAAAGAGGTGGTCAATGCCTCATCCACAACAAAATCACAGAGAACTTCCCCCTTTCCTCATCTCTTTTCTCTTTCAATAGTTCAAACAGATCCGAATACAAGCTCAAGGCTAATTAATGGTTGAGATGGGGAGAGGAGTTCTCAAGCTTTCTAGATCTAGGATCAATATGAGGCAAGGCCTTAGAGTTTAAATTTCCAACGAGAGAGAGAGGTTAATCTTCTCTTTCACTCTCTCTTATAACCAAAAGCCAAGCAAAAATAATATCTAAATTTTTTATAATTGCAACTTATCCACTTAAGTTGAAAACCTATCCGGTGCTAAACACAAACACCAACCTTATTGTATAAATCATTGTTTACATGACTTACACACATCTTCCGACAATTTCCTTTTGCCACAAGTCTTATCATAGCCTTAGCTTACCAAAAATCCATAAATATTCCTCAACCAATTCCGGACACACTTACCGAGGTAAACGAAAATAAGCTAAAATATCAGGGATATTACACACAGAGTAAGGAGAAATCATAGTAACGGAAGAGGAAGAAGAACATGGGAAGAAAACCTTTTATTGCATATACTAATGCCTAATAAAATAGAACTATAACTACAAACTCAAAACATAAGGAATCTAACTACTATGCTTACACTATATAACTACTATGCATGCATAAACAAATATAAACAAAGGCAAAGAGAAAGTTTACTGATATGGAGCTTCTCTGATACAAAACTTACAAAATTAAAAAGAAAGAACAAGAGAGAAAAGAAAGGAGTTTAGTAGAGGAGTATCTTGCTAAATTTTTTGGTGTCCTGGACAATCCCCAGGCTAACCCTTTTATAGATGAATGCAGACTTGTAACAGGTTAAAATCCGCTGCTGAGTGGGACCCGTGTGCTATGTGGATTGGATGCAGTCGCTTCGTCCCTTGATAATTGTGTTCTGATGTCATGGCATTCGTCAGAGCTTAATTATTTGGAGGATGACTTCATGGTTTGCGTAATCGACAGCTGGCAAGACTATTGAGTAGCTAGGACTATTGTAGGCTGTGTTGGTCGAAAATAATATGAATGGCGGGGCATTATGATTCTTGATGCTTGTGAATTTGAACAAACAACTCTTTTGGCTAATTTATCTTCTTGATAATTTGAATTGACAACTTTATTGGCGGTTGCTTGGAGTGGTGGACAGCTATATTGGCTGTTGAAAGGTTTTCTCCTTTAATGATTGACACCATTACTTCTTGCTTTTGACCTGATTAATAATTGAGTCCCAAAATTCACCAAGTGATGGACCAGGACTATCTGGTTGTGATTCTCCTGGTAGAATATGGAAGAAATTGTTGTTTTCAGACGAAGTGAGGGAATCTTCATCCGAATGGGATGATAAATTAAAGGTTTAAAGTAAATGGGCTTTCATGGAAGTAAGACAACGATGATTAATCCGTGTTTCAGATAAATCAGGATGTTATTTTCGAATAATGACTTTGAATATTTCAAAAGGATTAGATTTTAAAGAAGATAAAGAAGCCTCAGTTTTTGTTGTTTTGGCATACTGAGAAATGATGGATGAAATTTCAAGCAGTTTTTTATCAAAGTCGGGAATATTATCCCACCAT
Organism: Chloranthus sessilifolius; assembly: GCA_021018995.1. Classification (NCBI taxonomy): domain Eukaryota; kingdom Viridiplantae; phylum Streptophyta; class Magnoliopsida; order Chloranthales; family Chloranthaceae; genus Chloranthus; species Chloranthus sessilifolius. The sequence goes on from CM037589.1 coordinate 101,887,703, forward strand.
CGGTTCCAATAGGTTCTTTGGAGTGTTGGAAGATGGTCAAGAGTGGTAATTTGAATATTTCACATTCAAATCTAGGGAATGCTGCATTCTGTGAAGAAAAAGAAATCAACTTCAGAGTAATGAGGATTTATTCCTTTGAATTTAACTCTTTCATACTGATTATATAAAGGAATTAATGATTTGGGCAAAATTTTGGTGGTTGGACCGAAATGGCTCCACCAATTGTAGAACCAATTGGGAATACCAGTTTGGAGGATATCTGGACAAATCTTTATACATCAAGAATATTTTTGTTTTGAGTTCATATAATAAAAGGCATTGGTAAAGGACTGAATATAATCCCAATAATTGAAAAAGTGACCTGAGCTGAGTTTTCTGGATTTATTTAGGTCAAAACCTCAAATGGATGATTTGAGAATTTTATGGATAATAGCTTTACTATAAGTAATTGGGCTATTCTGTCGTTAGTTTTTCATATGATGGGTAAAGGTAATAGATCCAGTAGCAGTCAAAATTGCTTCTGCAATTAAACAGGATTTGTCATCTAATGCAAGAAATCCTTGATTATCAAGATATCTTCTCTTTATATCCCAAGGATCAGATATCTATTGTTGGTCTTCTGGTCCAATTACTAGAATGGTGGAAAATATATATGCTTTTGAATATAAGAAATATCTTTGGATTCATTCTTCTCTTTATTGAGAGAAGTTTTCTCTTTATTGAGAGAAATATTTTTTTGCACAGAGTCTTTAACTTGAAAGCCTCCTTTTGTTCGATATCTATTGCTTTGGATAATTGTCCAAAGGGCATGATCATCTTTGGATTCTTGAGTTGGAGATAAGGGGATAGTGCCCCTTTCCTTGCCTTTTCCTTCTGAGGAGGAGGATGCTGCCATTAAGAAATACCTTGCAAAAATTCTCTAGTTAGAAAATCAGGGAGAGAATTTGTCTCTCCTTTTATATATTCAATTTGAAAATCAAAGGAAGATAATTCAACTTGCCATTTAGCACAGATTTATTTTGATGCAAGATTTTTGACATCCTTTTGTAAAACGGATTTTGCTGCACTACAGTCTATTCTAAGTAAAAAAGACTGATTATGCAAATCATCCTGAAATTTTTGAATACATTTGACAATGGCTAAAACTTCTTTTTGGATAGTTGAATAATTGGTTTGGGCATCTTTCCAAACACCAGAAGTGTATCTGATTAATTCTTCCTTCTGTTTGGAAGGATTGAGTTGTTTCAAAATTCCTCTATAGCCTAGTTGGGAGGCATCTGTCTCTACTATCTTATACCAAAGTGGGTTGGCTAAAGAAAGATAGGAAATTTGTTTGACTTTTAATTTTATTTGTCGAACAACTTTGGTATGGTTATCTGTCCATGGGGATGAATTCTTTTGGAGTCGTGATTGTAATATTTGTGCATCATATGCCAGATTAGGATAAAAATTTGACAGCCCAGATTTTCCCAACCTAAATTTCTAAAAGTTTTTTTTTTTTTTTTCAAACACTAATGGAAACCCAGACCGTCGGGTCGTAGAACACGATCCAAATACAGAATGCTTGGTACATCCACATACATGTAGAAATCAAAGCAGATAATACATATGGTATAAATAAATCTCTAATTCTAATATCCAGTATTACAATAACTAACAATGACCACCGCTGATGTACCAACATCACCAAATAGTGGTGTACAAAATTATATACGAGTTCAAAGGGTACCAAGTCTGAACTCACCAAACTCCACAAAGTACTCAATCTAAGACCCCGAACATCATAGCACTCCTCAATTCCTCAATCTGCAAATCCGATGTCCAAATAGAAGCTATACCTGTGACGTATAGTCGAGGGGTGAGCTACATCCTAGCTCAATAGAGGAAACTCAATACAAATCCACATCTTATCATAATGAAGCATAGATTCAATGTCAAAATCAAATATTCTCATATCTAAAACTGAAACCAATTTCAAAGCACTTTTCTTATCAAACAAAACTAATTTTTAAATACCTTTTTCTTGTTGCACCAAGCTGATTTCAAAAACTGATTTCCTTATCACACAAAACTGGTTTCAAAACTGATTTCCTTATCATCCAAAACTGATTTCAAAACATTTGCTTCCCACATAAAAACTGATTTCAAAACATTTGCTTATCATATAAAAACTGATTTCAAATCCACCTAGCGGCCCACATGGTACTTATACTCCGCCCATAGCGGTCCACGATAAGCATAATCCGCCCACAACTGTCCACATACACAAAATCCGCCCATAATGGTCCATGAGAAGCATAATCTGTCCACAGCGGTTCACATACACAAATCTGCCCATAGCGGTCTACCTTAATCTCATGACTTCTCATTTGATTTACGAAGTAACATTCGAAGAATACGTAAAATCCCGTAAAAGCGGTCCAAAGGCGCACATGAATCCCACCACAGCGGTCCAAGGGTGTACCGAGTCACAACAAGGTTCAAAGGAGTACGTAAAATCCCACGAAAGTGGTCCAAAGGCGTACATGGTTACATCGAAGTTCAAGGGTGCACGTAAATCCCGTAAAAATGGTCCAAAGGCGTACATGAGTACGTAAAATCCCGCAAAAGCGGTTCAAAGGCGTACATGACTCACAACAGTGTCCAAAGGAGTACGTAAAATCCCACAAAAGCGGTCCAAAGGCATACATGACTCATAATAGTGTCCAAAGGAGTACATAAATCCCGCCAAAGCGGTCCAAGGGTGTACATATATCCCGCCACAGTGGTCCAAGGTTGTACCTTCTCACAAATCTACAAGACTCAACGATTTCGAGTTCACATTCTAGATCATTTTTTAAATCACGGTCCAAAGCTCATATTATTGGTTCAAAGGTTTTAAAACGCACCATTTAGAAATCAAGTTTAAAATCGAATACCATACTACAAATTCTAGGTTAAGTTCACGGTTTAGAATTCATTATTTTTGACTCAATGATTTCAAATTTCTATTTTACAAGAAGTTCGAGTTATAGTTCAAATCACTATCAAACTTACATCAAATATATTAAGAAAATTTGTAATTTTTCATCTAAATACATTAAAGAAACTTATCATTTTTCATTTGATTTAATCAAGGCATCTATGAATAAATTTCAAAAATGCAATCGGATATTAAATTTTCCCTACCTTAACCTCGAAGCAAGCAAGGTCCTATCGATGGCCTACTACCCTTAATCTACATCACAAGCACACAATGATGCATCATGGATTAACTCCAATCACTAATAACTTAGACCTATTTAAGTATTTTCTTAAAACCGAGTCGGAACGGGCAAGTTTGTGCCAACTTAGAATTTGATATAACTTTCTCCTAAATTTTTTACCTTCAAAAGTTTATATTTACAAATTATTAAGCATAAAAGTTGTAGATCATTTTATTATCTTTCTAACGCCTCAAGAATCGCATCAATCGAAGTTCGGAGCAGAAAGTTATGGTCAAAATACCAAAGTAGTACTGGCAACTCAGACAAAATCGACTAATCGATTTTCTAAAGTCGATTGATCGATTTTCAAACAGCCAAAAATCTTTCTCACTGATTGAGACCAGTCAACTAATCAACCCAATTTCGATTAATCAAAATTCAAAAATCGATTAATCGATTTCGTTTCTCGATAAAAATCAGAATTTAACCCAACTTATTACTAAATTTTAACCTTTAAAACAGTTGATTCATAAGTTAGTTAATTCATAAAAGTTGTAGGGTTTGCTGTCCTCTTTCCAACGCAATAAGAATCACATCAATCAGAGTTTGGCACAAAATGTTATGGCCAAAATACTACGATAGTGTCAGTAAACTCAAGCAAAATCGATTAATCAATTTTCAAAATCGATCAAACGAAATTTTCTTCAATTAATCGGTTTCGCAAAGTTCCTCTCGAATTTCTCTTCTGTCAAAAATTGATTAATCAATTGTTAAAATCGATCAATCGATTTTGGCAGTTTCTGAGCACTTCTCGGGTTTGAACCTTGAAACCAATTTTTTATATATCAAAATTCAATCCTTTTGATCCTAATATTTTGCACACATCTAAGCAACCTATATTTAATTAAATACATGAAAGAATTGCGTTATTTACCTCTTTAAATCGGTGATCTACTCGTAGATTGGATCGTCTTCTTTGTTAAACAAAAAGGGTTTCCAAACCCACCTCGATAATCTCCGTGCTCCAAGATTACAACCAAGCCCACGAAATCAACGACAATCCTTCCACACACGCTTCACACAAACTTACGCTACGATTTGCGGATCAAATCCTATGATCTCTTCGCAAGAAGAGGGTTTCAAAACCTCCAACGGCTCCAAATCTCACAAAACCATAACCAAACGTCAAAATCGATGGCAATCTTCCCCTTACACGAACTCACAGACCTTCTTTATGTAAATAAAGGGCTCGGAGTATACAAATCCACAAGCTTTCCTCCTTCCTCTTTCTCTCTTCCATTTTCTCTCCCTAAAACCCAAAACCCTCTCCTTTTTACAACCGGGTAGCTTCAAAGAGAAGGATCCCCCTTTCATTTAACTTATTGGGACTAGTTCCCATACAACTCACATACACCCCACTTTTGGTATATAGTTCTCATCCTAAGGACTAATCCCCGTGTAAAATTGGTATACTTAACTCAGGTGTTACCTCATAATAAAATGATCTTGACTCGGTGTGGGGCCTACACACCCAAACCATCCACTAATTGGACCTAGTGTTGAGCCAATACACCAAAGCTTGGTGCATAAGAAACCATCTAATGCTCAACACACAATCTAAATCGGTCTTTTTTCACTTAAGACTAAACCCAATTTAACTTACATAAGTAATTTCATAAAATCGAGCATGTGACCAGTCGGGCACGCACACCGAGGTACACTGTTCAAAATAGGGCATGCATCCCGAGGGACACTATTCAAAGTCAAAATTTTCAGGCTGTTACATTCTTCCCACCTTATAAAATTTTCATTCTCGAAAATTGCCCTAAGTAACTAGGTCTTACTATGCACATCAAGTTGAACACTCATGTAATAACCCGAAAATTCACGTCAAACGAGGACCTCGGGATCCATGCCCGTTTGGTCTTAGGTTTGACCATGAGATAGTTCATTGATGAACTTAAGATGAGATGAGCGGATGTGATGTGTGAACCAGTGTAGAAGAGTGGAGAGATAGAGGGGTGTGTAGAGTAACATACACCGATGTGTGTGTATGTGCTCCACACCGAGAAAAGAGATAAGATAAAAAGGGTTGAAAACCCTAATTTTCATATTTTGGTTGTTGAGAGGAGTAAAGAAGAGAGAGAGAGAGAAAGAGAGGAGTAAAGGAGCTAGTGAGGAGTTATTGCAAGTTGTTGGAAGGGGATTTCTTGCGATCAAAGCGCCGGATTCGACGCGGGAGATCTGTTGCATAAAAGTCGAAACCCTAACCTTCCAACCCTACATTTAAATCAAATTGAGGTTGATTTAAGGTGAGATTCTTGTAAATAAATGGTGTAGATTTATAGAATAAATTGTGGTTAAAATGGGTGGAAATTGTAGGAATATTGCTTAGAAAATAACGGAGAAAAGATTGGGAAGAAACGACCAAAGAAGGTCGAATCTGAGGGATTTCGACTAATCGAAATTGGGATTCGATTAATCGAAATTCCCAAGAAGTTGAAAAGTCGATGATGACCACGAATTCGACTAATCGAATTGAATTTCGATTAGTCGACTTTGAATTTCGACTAGTCGAGTTGGGTGTCGACTAATTCATTGAGAGCCTTCGATGAGGAGTAAAAATGGGTTAAGAAATCGACCCGATTCGAAATTGGATTTCGACTAGTCGGTAGTAGATTTCGACTAATCGAATTGGACTCGATTAGTCGATTTTTTGTATATTCAATTATTTAAGGAAAATCGACGGTTAGAATAGGATTTCGACTAATCGATTTGGAGAATCGATTAATCGAAATTGGACCTCGACTAATCGATTTTGAGAATCGACTAGTCGAGTTGGATTTCGACTAGTCGACTGACTTAGTTTTTGTTGACTTTTGATTCTTACTTCAAGATTCTAGGGGGGTCTTGAGACTTATTCATTACATCTTTTGTGACGTTTCGAGTGTGTTTAATGGTATCATAGGTGATGCGTATGAAAGTGGGCACAAGGAGTGGGACCTTGATGCATTGAATCAATAGAGACCTAAGGTAGGGAACACCTTGAACATGTACTTTATTTTACAAGAGCATGTATGTAATGATATAGATTTCCATTTAAATATTTTTACTGCTTAAAGAATTGTGAAAAGTGTGGGTGTGTGTGACATTCATAAGAGTAAACTATTGAGCCATCCCCAGGGGATGAAGAAGTAAAGAGATAAGAGCATCAGGTGTGATGCAAGTAAATGGATACATCGAGGATGTATCCAAGGATTGAATCATGTTTGATAGGGCCTAAGCGATATAAGATAGCACACTTACTTACGGTGAATAACTATATGTAAGGCACCGATATTTTGTTATTTGAGGTTTGATAGGTTACCCCACCGGCGTGGCGGGATATCCACGATCGACACGGCGGGATATCCGTGACGATACTGGTGGCGAAACCGTAGGCGGTCGAGGCTTATCCGTTACATAGTAAGCACACCCGTGGGTGTTGATTGAGACAAGTGAAACCCGCCACCAATCCCGGGAAAGGGGCTTGGGTACTATATGGTATTCCCGTGAATACATTAAAACTGTCTATATAGATGACGATGAAGGGTATCTCATCGGGGCTCGATGCTATATTGCTCGGGGATTACTTAAGTTGAAAGTTTAAGTTTTGCTTTAGGCCTTTTCAGCATTATTCATGAGTAAATGAAAACATAAGTAATCAACAGTAAAACGAATGCTTTCTAACTGTTTCATTAACAATTGCATAGATACATCATGCATGGCATATCATAGAATATATGTGAGTTATAATTTATATGTTCAACAGTGTTTGTTCCCTATTGAGCTAGGATGTAGCTCACCCTATAGACTATACGTCGCAGGTCCACTACTAGCAGCTGCCGCGGCTTCTGGAGACGCTGATCCCGGTGAGTCGGACCTTGCGGCCGGTGACGAGTTGGAGCCACCTCCAGAGGACTTCTTCTAGAGGACTCCGCTGTGCCACTTTGAGGGATTTTACAGAGAATTTTGTACGGCTTGGTATGTCAAGCCTTGATTTTGTGAAAACCATGTATATAAGGTTTTGGATTATTCTTTTGGGACGAACCATCCGTGATGATTTCTATCATCGATGGTTCGGATCGGTTCTCCATTCATGTAGGGGCATGAGGGTAGAACTGTCTTTTGGAAAGTTAATTAATATAGATTTAAATTCCGCAATTTCATTTATAGTACTTTTGATGCTTGATATACCAGTGTTCCGTGTTTAGCTAAGGGCACGGTCAAGATGATCGTGCTGATGGCACGGGTTTCGGGGTGCCGAAATCCGGGCTGTCACAACTCATGTCTAGATATGAATCGATTTATACATAAATACATTCTGAGTTATTACATTCTTCCCTCCATGGGAATTTTCGTCCTCAAAAATTGATGACTACATTTCTGAATGCTAACTCACTAACCATGATTCCCGTTGACAAGAACTTACCCACCATGAGGAAACAACTCATGCACCCGGAACGAAAAAATGTCCACTAAGCTAATAACCATAGTCACAACCACTACAATATGAACAATTAATAAAAATTGCAACCCGCAATTTACCAAATGGATCACAATAGAAATTCGATCATTGCCATAAGGAAAATAAAGTGTCTAACTATTAATTGGCAACATGTATCATTAATTGCAATAAAGATCCCTACATACGTACATCAAAAGATGAGCTAATAGCATTGATCATACACCCAAAATACAAAGAGTATATTTTCTGAGATTAAGCATTAAAGAACACAATACACGACACTTGTATTGCTCGATGGTTCCTCATGCCGAAGGAGTCCTCTCCTTCATCGGTTTAGGACAGTCCCTTACCTGATGCCCCATCTGACCACAATTGAAACATGCACCCGTGGTCTACTTACACTTGGCTGCTTGATGTCGTCCCCCGCATCTTGGGTATGATTTATCATCTGTAAATGATGAGGTGGGTGGAGCCTGTTGTGTTTGTGGCACTCTAGTTGTCGTAAGATTTGAAGGACGAAAGGTCACTACAGGCACAAACGCAAGTGGTCTTGCATAAATGGTCTGAGTAGACTGAGGGGGTGCTGGCAATAAGAGTCTTGGTATCTCGGGTGCCTGCTCATGGGCATATGACTGCATTTGACTTGCTCTTTCTCTACACTGTTGGTCCCTTCTCTTATACATTTCTTCCACGTCTTCTTCCACCACAAGAGCCTTGCTCATTATTGCGCCATAATTTTTTAACTCAAAAGCAACGACTTTTCCCCTGATATCCGGCCTTAAGCTGCATTGAAATTTCTTGGCTTTCATCAGATCCATCACCACGAACTCAGGAGCAAAGCGATCAAGCCTCATAAACTCAACTCCATACTCTCTCACAGACATCCTCCCTTGCTCAAGCTGTAGGAATTTCACTTCCATTTGATTTCTCACTACCTCAGGAAAGTACTGTTTGTTGAACTCTCCCACGAATTCCTCCCATGTCTAAGGAAATCCTGGGGTCTCTTGCGCTTTAGTCCACGATACGGATTTCCACCATGGGGCTGCCTCCCCATCTAACATATAGGCCACCCAACGTACACTCATCCTCAACGCATGTAAACACACTGAATACCTTCTCCATTTCGCTTAGCCAATTTTCTGCATCCATTAGCTCTGCTTGCCTTGAAAAACTAGGAGGACGCATCCTCCTAAACTCGATGAATGTAGAAGGTATCTGCTGAGTGGTACCCACTGGAGGAGTAGGAGGTGGCTGATGTGGTCATTAGCATTATGAGTAGCCAACGATGCCGCTTGCTGAGCCATGGCGACTACCATGATTTTCATGATATGCATCATCCTCTGACGTTCTTCTCTTTCTTCATTTCTTTCTCTTACTCTTTCCTATTCTCTTTGATCTCTATCTTGGTTTCCCTCTGTCTCTGTTCTCCTGACCACTGCCTCCTGGGGCATCTGTATTCCCCAACGGTACTCTATTTGTATTTGACTGGGAACCTCTACCGCCTCGACCATCTCTGGGTCGTCGACCTCTACCAAACACAATGATCTGTTATAATAATGAAACAAAAGTTTTAATTAGAAATCGGTTATTATACTCAGACAGGACTTTCAAAAGCTCATAAAATATACTCTGACAAAATCTAATGTCACATCTATCGACCTACAATTACGCTCCACACACATAACTAAGACTCAGAGTCTCATGGGAAACTTAACGCCTAAGACCCGACAACCTAATGTCATTGAGAGACATGGCTCTGAATTTCTAAAAGATTTTAGAATAGGGATTGTGAACCCCTCCTAAGTTTCAACATAATCAATGACATTGCAATTGAGTCCTAAATTTTTGGGTCCCAACAAGACCTAATGCCTAAGCTCTGATACCAACTGTGACAGAGTCACAGTTGGGTTTCTTATACCCTAACAGAACTTATCGCCAAAACTTTGGGTCCCAATAAGACCTAATACTTAAGCTTTGATACCAACTGTGACAACCCGAATTTTCCCAACCTAAATTTCTAGAAGATTTTTTTTTTTTTTTCAAACACTAATGGGAAAACCCGGACCGTCGGGTCGTAGAACACGATCCGAATATAGAATGCTCGGTACATCCACATATAGGGAGAAATCAAAGCAGATAATACATATGGCATAAATAAATCTCCAATTCTAATATCTAGTATTACAATAACTAACAATGACCACCAGTGATGTACCAACATCACCAAACAGTGGTGTCCAAAATTACATACAAGTTCAAAGGGTACCAAGTCTGAACTCACCAAACTCCACAAAGTACTCAATCTACGACCCCGAACATCATAACACTCCTCAATTCATCAATCTGCAAATTCGGTGTCCAAATAGAAGCTATACCTGTGATGTATAGTCGAGGGGTGAGCTACATCCTGGCTCAATAGAGGAAACTCAATACAAATCCACATCTTATCATAATGAAGCATAGATTCAATGTCAAAATCAAATATTCTCATATCTAAAATTGAAACTAATTTCAAAGCACTTTTCTTATCAAACAAAACTAATTTTTAAATACCTTTTTCTTATTGCACCAAGCTGATTTCAAAAACTGATTTCCTTATCACACAAAACTGGTTTTAAAACTGATTTCGTTATCATCCAAAACTGATTTCAAAATATTTGCTTCTCACATAAAAACTAATTTCAAAATATTTGCTAATCACATAAAAACTAAATTCAAATCCGCCCCAGTGGCCCACATGGTACTTATACCCCGCCCATAACGGTCCACGACAAGCATAATCCGCCCACAGCGGTCCACATACACAAAATCCGCCCATAGCGGTCCACATACACAAATCTGCCCATAGCGCTCCACCTTAATCTCATGACTTCTCATTTGATTTTCGAAGTAACATCCGAAGAGTATGTAAAATCTCACAAAAGCGGTCCAAAGGCGCACATGAATCCCGCCACAGCGGTCCAAGGGTGTACCGAGTCACAACAAGGTTCAAAGGAGTATGTAAAATCCCGCGAAAGCAGTCCAAAGGCGTACATGATTACATCGAAGTTCAAGGGTGTATGTAAATCCCGTAAAAATGGTCTAAAGGGGTACATGAATCCCAACATTATTCAGAGGAGTACGTAAAATCCCGCAAAAACGGTCCAAAGGCGTACATGACTCACAACAGTGTCCAAAGGAGTACGTAAAATCCCGCAAAAGCGGTCCAAAGGCGAACATGACTCAGAATAGTGTCTAAAGGAGTATATAAAATCTCGTAAAAATAGTCCAAAGGTGTACATAAATCCCGCCACAGCGGTCCAAGGGTGTACATACATCCCGCCACAGCGGTCCAAGGGTGTACCTTCTCACAAATCTACAAGACTCAATGATTCCAAGTTCACATTCTAAATCACGGTCCAAAGCTCACATTCTTGGTTCAAAGGTTTTAAAATGCACCATTTAAAAATCAAGTTTAAAATTGAATATCATAGTACAAATTCTAGGTTAAGTTAACGATTTAGAATTCACCATTTTCGATTCAATGATTTCAAATTTCTATTTTACAAAAAGTTCGAGTTATAGTTCAAATCACTATCAAACTTACATCAAATACATTAAGAAAACCTGTCATTTTTCATCGAAATACATCAAAGAAACTTATCATTTTTTATTTGATTTAATCAAGGCATCTATGAATAAATTTCAAAAATGCAATCGGATATTAAATTTCCCCTACCTTAACCTCGAAGAAAGGTCCTATCGATGGCCTTCCACCCTTAATCTACATCACAAGCATACAATGATGCATCAAGGATTAACTCCAATCACTAATAACTTAGACCTGTTTAAGTATTTTCTCAAAATCGAGTCAGAATGGGCAAGTTTGTGCCAACTTAGAATTTGATATTACTTTCTCCTAAATTTTGAACCTTCAAAACTTTAGATTTGCTAAATTGTTAAATCACAAAAGTTGTATAGCTTTTTATTATCTTTCCAATGCCTCAAGAATCACATCAATCGGAGTTCGAAATAGAATGTTATGGTCAAAATACCAAAGTAGTACAGGCAACTCAGACAAAATCGACTAATCGATTTTCCAAAGTCGATTGATCAATTTTCAAACAGTTAAAAATCTTGCTCACTAATTGAGACTAGTCAACTAATCGACCCAATTTTGATTAATCAAAATTCAAAAATCGATTAATTGATTTTACTCGATTAATTGATTTCGTTTCTTGATAAAAATCAGAACTTAACCCAACTTATTACTAAATTTTGACCTTTAAAACAGTTGATTCATAAGTTGGTCAATTCATAAAAGTTGTAGGACTTGCTGTCCTCTTTCTAACACAATAAGAATCACATTAATAAGTGTTTAGCACAAAACGCTATGACTGAAATACTACGGTAGTGTCAGCAAGCCCAGGCAATATCGATTAATCGATTTTGAAAATCGATCAATCAAAATTTTCTTCAATTAATCAGTTTCGCAAAGTTCCTCTCAAATTTCTCTTCTGTCAAAAATCGATTAATCGATTTTCAAAATCAATCAATCGAATTTGGCAGTTTCTGAGCACTTCTAGGGTTTGAACCTTGAAACTCATTTTTTTTACATCAAAATTTAATCCTTTTGATCCTAATCTTTTGCACACATCTAAGCAACCTATATTTAATTAAATACATGGAAGAATTGTGTTATTTACCTCTTTAAATCGGTGATCTACTCATAGATCGGATCGTCTTCTTCATTAACAAAAAGGGTTTCCAAACTCACCTCGATAATCTCCGTGCTCCAAGATCACAACCAAACCCACGAAATCATCGGCAATCCTTCCACACACACTTCACACAAACTTATGCTATGATTTGTGGATCAAAACCCACGATCTCTTCGCAAGAAGAGGGTTTCAAAACCTCCAACGGCTCCAAATCTCACAAAACCATAACCAAACGTCGAAACCGATAGCAATCTTTCCCTTACACGATCTCACAAACCTTCTTCACGTAAATAAAGGGCTCGGAGTACACAAATCCACAAGCTTTCCTCCTTCCTCTTTCTCTCTTACCTCCTTTTTACAACCGGGTAGCTTCCAAGAGAAGCATCCCCCTTTCATTTAACTTATTGGGACTAGTTCCCATACAACTCACATACACCCTACTTTGGGTATATAGTTCTCATCCTAAGGACTAATCCCCGTGTAAAACTAGTATACTTAACTCGGGTGTTACCTCATAATAAAATGATCTTGACTCGGTGTGGGGCCTACACACCTAAACCATCCACTAATCAGACCCGGTGTTGAGCCAATACACCAAAGCTTGGTGTATAAGAAACCATCTAATGCTCAATACACAATCTAAATCGATCTTTTTCCACTTAAGACCAAACCCAATTTAACTTACGTAAGTAATTTCATAAAATCGAGCACGTGACCAGTCAGGCACGCACACCGAGGTATACTGTTCAAAGTCAGGCATGCATCTCAAGGTACACTATTTAAAGTCAAAATTTTTAGGCTGTTACAAAAAATTTGCAATATAATTCAGACTGCCAAAAATCCTTTGTAATTGGGTTTTGTCCAGAATTATATCAGGAAATTTTGAGGCAAATTCAATACTTCGGGCAATTGGAATAATTTGGCCTTGGTGAATATTGTCACCAAGAAATCGAATAGATGTTTGAAATAGCTTGATTTTAGGAGGAGAGACGACCAATCCATTTTTGTGGATAATGTCTTTGAAAATTTTTAAATGTTTAAAATGCTGGTCAATAGATTTTGAAAAGATAAGTATGTCATCAATATAGACTATAGAAAATTCTGTATATGGAGTGACTATATCATTCATAATATTTTGAAATTCAAATGGAGCATTTTTAAGGCCAAATGGTATAACATTCCATTCAAAGTGTCCAAAAGGAACAATGAAAGCGATTTTATACCTGTCAGTCTCGGCCACCTAAATTTGCCAATACCCTGATTTGAGATCAAATTTGGAGAAAATAGTGGCTGAATATAAACGATCTAGAAAATCCTTTTTGTTAGGAATAGGATAACGAATCCATTAGAGGCAATCATTCAATGGTTTATAATTGATAACCAGGCGAGGAGTTCCTCGTTCTCGTTCAACATTTTTATTCACATAAAAAGTTATACAACTCCATGGGGAGTGAATGGGACAAATAAGTTATTTGTGCAATAAACTGGCAATTTCAGTTTTGCATAATTCCAAATAAGTAAGTTTCATTTGACTTGGTCTTGCTTTAGTTGGAATGTGTCGTTCATTAAAATCAGGATTATAGGGAAGAGAAATAATATGTTTCTTGCGATCCCAAAAAGCATTTGGTATATCACTACAGATATCATTGTGGTAAGATTTCAGAAGTTGAGAAATCTTGGTTTGTATTGAAGGAGATTCCAATTATTTTTCTAAAGATAAAAACTTGACTTCTTGTTGTAAGAAGTTAAGTTGCTTTTCTTTGAAGAATAAATTAGATTTCACAGAATTGATTACTTTTGTTTGTGGTGGAGTTACAAATTGAAATAAGAGATTATGTCCATTATATTGGGCATAAATACCATTTTCATTTACCGGGAAAATGGAGGTGATAAAAAGAGTACCAAGAATAACAATTTGAGTTAAATCTTTGATAAGGGAAAATGGAGGTGATAAAATTGGATGGAATACATACTCCATTGTTACAAATTAAGACATAATTTAATTTGTATTTAATCTGTTTTTTGTAACCACTAGCATTATTAAGGGTTTGAGTGATTTTATCAAAATATTGAGTAGGAACAAATCCTTCCTGCATACAGTTTAAATCAGCTCCACTATCAATTAGGGCAACAACATCTTTGATAGTGAATTCTTGATTGATCACCAAAGTGATTTGGATATATAATTTTTGAGTTATTACTTGGCTCATGACATTGATTTTATTATGTTGTTGAATTTGTGTTTGAGTGGCAAGAGGTTTCTTTTGCTTACTCATCTCAATTTTTAATGAATTAATTTCATGTTTAAGGTCATTGATTGTAACAGGTCTAAGTGTAGACTCATTATTTGAGTACGGAGTTTGAGATTCTTTTATTGGATTAGTAGTTTTGTCTGCTAATTCCAATAGAGATGGTTGAATAATTGTAGGAACATTGATTCCAGAATTTTGACAATCAGTTTTTGAATGATTAAAAGATGAAGAAAATTCAGATTTTGTCTGAATAAGTTTGGGGTCTTTGTCATAAATTTGATCTGATTTTTTCTTGATCTTACACCTATTGGCATAATGACCAAACTTTGAACATTTATAACACTGAATGTATTCTTGTGATTTTGATTTGGATTTGGATTTCTTTGGTGAAGAAGAATCATAAATCTTTTAAGTATTTTGTTTATAAAAACCTGGAGGATAAGATTTGGATTTATGATTTTCTGTTGTTTGACTTAAAATATTTATTTGTTTTATCTGTTTCTTACAAGATAATAATTTTAATCGGGATTTTAATTGATGAAGAAATTCTTATTGGGGATTAGTATATTGTACTAAGGAAGTAATTGTTTTATCAACAGGTTTGATACAAGCTTTGGCTTCCAAGGTTGCTGTTGAATTGGGTTGAGTAAGTTTTAAAGTTTCAATTGGAGGGTGAACTGATTGAACAATTAAACCATCTAGTTTCTGCCATTCTTTTTGAAAATTTTCAAGGAGAAATATTCTCCTTTCATCCTAAGTCATTTCATAATATTTTGTTGCCTTAAACCAAGCTGCAAATGGAATAACTTGATAAAAGGTTTCAACATAATTGTAAAATTGTTCTTTGAATTCTTGCAACTTTGATGCAGAAAATTTGTTAAAATATCATTCACGGAATGGTGCATATTTGTTTTGCTGAAATTCAACATTGATTTCTTGTCGATTAATAATAAAGTTTTCTGGTTTTGTAAAAGCCATAAAAACTTTATTACTTTATTGAGAAATTCATCTCGTTAGTAGTAGGGGATTCCCACTGCTGTTAGGTATATATCCCATGAGGAATCTGTTATTCAGAGACTTGAATTCCTTCAAGATTAGGTTGATTATATTAAGAAGGAACATATGAGTTAACTTCTGAATAAGATGATCGAACAGTCAAGGGTATAGAAACTCTATAAGAACCTCGAGATTGCGAATCATAAAAAAAACTCCTATAAGAAGTTCTGTGGGATGTAGATCTATCAAATTTTAAGATTATATCTCCTTGGTTATTTTGAACGATTTGTTAAATTTCTTAGTTTAAAATTGATTTGGGAGGGATAGCTTGAGGTATACGCCAAGCATCAGAAAAAGTAATATTTTTCCATTCAATTAATTTGGGTGTGGCAACATTGGTTGTTATACTGTTAGTCTCAATTAAGACTGTCTTTCCTGGTTCATTTTGATAATTAAGTTTGGGAGCCAAGGAAGTCATTACCTTATAACGAAGGCGATAGATCAGAGCAATGGTCTCTGATCTAGGCATAAAATTATATCCTTCTGTTTGTAAATTAAGGGTACAAGCATGTAAAATATTTTTATCTGTTAGAGATAAGGTTAAGTTTGGGAAAACATTGTAGTATACTAGACCAAGGTATAAGCTGATCTCAATAGCGGCCATCAGAGAGGATTGCCAATCAAGGCATCTAGCATCTCTGAGAGTGCTAAGCAAACTTGTATTCTCAAGACCTAATAAGTTCAAAGGTTTGAATACAACCTGAATACATCCTAGATGTAGGAAATTAAAGCGGTGAAGGTCATGCAAAAGGTCTTCATTTGTAAGCAATTGAAAACCTTCATTTTGACTTTCTTCATTTATACTGAGAGTTTGCTCAGTAGTTTTGATGGACATGTCAGTAGACCAATCTTTCCATCCATATTGGTAAATTATTTTTGGATTGATGGAAGGAATTGTCCACTTATTAAGTTGGTTTTGTTGGTCATCAATTTTAGACCATTTGTCTAATTATTTATTTTTGATTGATTTTTTGTTTGAGAAATTAAAAAGGGACATTAAAGGAAATTTTTTTTAATTAAAATAGTAAAAAAGAAAGGGTAAAAGAGCTTTGGTGAAAACCAGTAAGAGTGTAATTACATATGGGAATAGTAATGTTGGAATAGTTTTACTATAGTGAATAGTGATTCGGAATACTATTCATCAGTATAGTAAAATACTATTTATCTTCTTCTCCATAAATTTTCATAGACTTCTTACAAAAATTATTTTAGATTTACTACTAGATTGTTGTTGCAAAACTGCGTCCGTCCACGATAACTTTTACGGGGAATAAGTCGGTAATAACACAATCACTGCAACAATGCCTAGTCATCCCAATGCGACTTTCCACGCTACAACCAGTATAGTAGTAAATCTAAACAGACCATTATAAGTCATCCATCTTGTGGACAAGACAATGAACAATAGTTCATACGCCCATGATTAGGCTCCCTAATCACTATTTACTACCTCTCAATATTTCAACACTAGCCACCCGCCATATGTAATTATCACGGGCTTAGCCAGACATGGCTCTGATTAAATTAAGATCCCAACAATGATGATGATTCTAACAGGATGTGAAGGTTACTTGAGAATATACGCCAACGTCCTGCCGATCTTCCAAAAGAAAGGTTCTAGAAAGGTAGATCTAAAATTTCTTCTCTAAGGTTTCTGACGGCTCTATTCTTAAGAATTCTGAATGAGATTATAATTTAGGGTTCTCCGTAAGAAACTTATTTATAATAGTTTGGGGATTATCCAGTGTTAAGCTAACGCACCAAGGAAGAGTGTATAGGCTTTTACCTTAAAGTCTAAAATAGAGGTTTAGAACACACATAACAAGGTTTGATCCCTAGACCTCTTATCTAGAACTTAAAGCCTTTAAGCAGTAGGCTACCACATAACTTATGCCCATTAATGACGGAAATAAATATAAGAGTTTGAAAAATCAAAACATGTATTTTTAGATAAAATATTTTGAAAAGTCAAGGCATGCGGTGAATACGATATTAAGCACATTCACATATTTTAGATGTATCAAAGACATAAAATTCATATCATAATATTCTTCTCTACTTATAAGAATTTTGTCCTCGAAATTGAGTCATACCTTACTAGAAGAGATGGGGGTAGTCCCTCCTGATAGCATCCTTGTGCTCCCGAGTGGCTTCCTCGCAAGAGTGGTGCTGCCAAATCACAAGGATCAACGGTATAACTTTATTCCTCAGGGTCTGTTCTTTTCGGCTAATAATCTGAATAGGCACTTTCACAACGGACATATCCTTATAAACCTCCAAGGGTTCCCAGTTGATAATGTGAGTAGGGTCTGTCACGTATTTCTTTAAATGGATATGTGAAAAATGTTGTGCACATCGGCAAACTTTGATGGTAGCTTGACTCGATATGTCATTTCTCCGATTCTCTTCAAGACTTCGAACGGTCCCATGAATCTCGGACTAAGTTTTCCTTTCACCCCGAATCTCATTACTCCTTTCATAGGAGAGATTTTCACGAAGACTTTATCCCCTTCAATCGGATCCCAATTTCTACGCTTCAAATCAGCGTAACTCCTCTGCCTACTCTGCACGGCCCGTAGTCGTTCTAAGATTAATTAAACTTGTTTGGACGTGTCTTCAATAATTTGAGGTCCTAGCAAACTTCTCACACCGACCTCATCCCAACACAATGGAGTTCTGCAACTTCTCTCATACAAGGCTTCATATGGGGCCATTTGTATAGTAGACTGATAACTGTTATTATAAGCGAACTCTACAAGAGGTATATGTTTGTCCCAATTGCCTCCAAAGTCTAGTACACAAGCATGAAGTATGTCCTCTAACACTTTATTCAGTTTTTCGGTCTGCCCATCAGTCTGGGGATGAAAAGCGGAGCTAAATTTTAACTTAGACCCCATCTCATCTTAAAATTTTTATCAAAATCTCAACGTGAAATGAGGATCTCTATCAGATATAATATCAGCAGATATCCCATGCAATCTGATAATCTCTCGAATGTAAATATCCGTCAACTGAGAAGCTGAATAGGTCATGCGATAAGGAATAAAATGAATAGATTTAGTTAATCTGTCAACTACAACCCAAATAGCGCCGTTCCTCTTCAGGGTTCTCGGCAACCCGGTGATGAAATCCATTCCAATACTCTCCCATTTTCAACCCGAAATCGGTAGTGGCTGAAGTAACCGAGGTGATTTCTGATGTTCAACCTTGACTTGTTGGCATGTGAGACACCTTGTCATGTAGTTAGCGATCTCTCGCTTTATATCATTCCATCAATAATTTTTCTTTAACCCTTTATACATCTTATTGTTCCCAGGGTGAATAGAGAATTTAGACTTATGGGCTTCGTCCAAGATCTCCTGTTTCAATTTTATATTATCAGGTATACAGTAGTGTCCTCAGAACAGTATCATCCCATCATCCCTGATATTAATTTTTTACTTCCCACTGTCCTTCAGTTTTAAAAGAGTAGGATCTTCAAGCTGTAGTCTCCTAATTCAATCAAGTAATAAAGATGTGATAACAATATGTGAAAACAATGCCCTTGGTCGAATCATCTATTCTGGAATAAATCTGCTGAGGACATTAGCAACAACATTAGCCTTTTCCGGATGATACTTGATCTCGCAATCATAATCGATCAGAAATTCTAACCATCTTCTCTGTCTCATATTCAAGTCTTTCTGAGTAAAATGATATTTAAGACTTTGATGATCCGTGGAGATGATGAATTTCTCTCTATACAGGTAGTGTCTCCAGATCTTCAACGCGAATATGATAGCGGTCAGTTCTAAATCATACGTAGGGTAATTCTTTTCATATTCCTTTAACTGTTTGGATCCGTAAGCTACAACTCTCTTATTCTGCATTAGGACACCACCTAGTCCTTTATACGACGCATTGATATTAACGGTGAAGCCACCACTGCCAGAAGGTATCACTAGAATGGAGGGAGTAGTCAATCTTTTCTTCAACTCGATAAAGCTCTTCTCGCACTCATCGATCCAAATGAATGTCACATTCTTCTTGGTCAGTCTGGTAAGAGGTCCTGAGATCTTTGAGAAACCTTCCACGAACCTTCTATATAACCAGCTAAGCCAAGGAAACTTCGTACTTCGTTAACACTTTTGGGTCTCGCCCAATTTACGATGGCTTCAATTTTTGCAGGATCAACAATAATCCTTGCCTCATAAATTCTATAGCTCAAAAATGGCACTTCACGCATCTAGAATTCACATTTACTCGTCGTAGCATACAACTGGTGGTCCAAGAGGGTTTGTAAGACAATTTTTAAGTGCTCGACGCGCTCATGCTCTTCTTCAGACTTAGAATAGATCAGGATGTCATCGATGAAAACCACTACAAATTGATCCAAATAGGACTTGAAAATACGGTTCATCAAGTTCATAAAGATTGCAAGGGTATTAGTCAACCCGAAAGGCATTACTAAAAATTTAAACTGCCCATACCTCATATTGAATGTCGTTTTAGCTACATCGGACTCTCTCACCCTCAACTAGTGATATCCATATCTCAGATCGATCTTAGAAAAATATCATGCACCTTACAGTTGATCAAATAGAACATCGATCCGTGGCACTGGATATTGTTCTTAATCGTCGCCTGGTTCAACTGTCGGTAATCAATACACAGGCTCTGAGAACCGTCCTTCTTCACAAATAAAATAGGAGCACCCCATGGTGACTGGCTCCTTCTAATAAAGCCCTTATCTTTTAGTTCCTGTAACTATTTCTTCAATTCTAATAGTTCTACAGATGCTATCTTGTAAGGAGTCTTGGCTATCGGTGCAGTGCCAGATACGAGCTCAATATGAAATTCGACTTCCCTACTCGGCGGCAAGCTGGTCACGTCATCAAGAAAAACCCCTGCAAATTTATTTACAACAGGAATCGATGATATATCTCTCCACTTTTCCTCGACTTCTAATAAAGCAAAGAGTTTCGAAATGGCACCCTTACGTGCGCCCTTGAATTTAAATGTCGGTCCATCCAAAGGGGTAAAAATCACAGCCTTGGCAAAACAATAAAGGGTCGCATGAGATTCAGTGAGCCAATCCGTCCCTAGAATAACATCGAAATCTTTGAAGTCTAATTAAATTAGATCAACAACCAATGCATGGGTTTTAATCTGGACAGAATATCGAGGATAGACTCTGTCGACAAGCACACTTTTCCCCAGAAGAGTTGCTACGGTCAAAGGAATGCTCATAGGAGATGAGTCTTTATCAAGATGCTTAGAGAAGTTCAAGGAGACGAATGAATGGGAAGCACCCGAATCTAAAAGTACATGAGCGAATAGACCATCGATCAAACCTGGGCATCCAAGACACGCCACGATTTAAATTATTCAACATAAGGGTATTATTTCATTTTAGAGTTTAATGTCTACCAGATAATCATTGGTTCTTAACAAATTCATTTCATTCATTTTTGAAAATATTTTTGAAAAGCTGTTCATTTTGCGCAAATTAATATTTATGACATTACTACGTAAACAGGTATGAAAGAATTTAATCATGAATTTTAAATAAACAAACATATCCTGGATGACATCGCCTGAAGCTCTAGCATCAACATCAGATAGGGTATACACGTAGCCATTAGTCGTAATCGTCGCATGAGGCATAGCCCTCGATCCAGATGACTTCTTAGGCATCTTGCACTCGGCTGCTCTATGCCTAAGTTGTCCACAGTTGAAACAAGCACTCGTTCCTCTAAGGCAGGTGCCGTAATGATTCTTGCCACAAGTGGTATAGGTCAGAGTAGTCTTTGCAGTCGACGCCATTATAGAATTAGTCTTGCTCTTCTGCGATAAGACTGGTCTTGAGTAAGGAGTGGCCCTACTCTCTGATCTCATGTTAGACTTATAAAACACATGATCTCGGGGGCTGGATTGATAGTTTCTAGTCGAGCTCTGACCCACATTACCAGTTGGCGAAGGCGCCTTCAGTTCTCTCTCGATGGTGTAGCACCTATCAATCAAGTCCTTGTATGAGTCACATCGGTGTCTAACCACTAAAGTCTTGATCTGAGGCTTTAAACCCTTCTCAAACATCCTAAGTCGAAAGTTCTCGTCAAAAACTAGGGTCGGTGCAAACTGGCTCAGTTCCATAAAAACTTTGACATAAGTGTCAACAGTCATCTCTCCCTATTACAGGTTCAAGAGTTCCTCAATCTTCGCTTCTTGGACGCTCTGGGGGTAGTACTTATCATAAAATGCCTTTACGAATTTGTCCCAGTCCCATAC
Source organism: Chloranthus sessilifolius (assembly GCA_021018995.1). Taxonomy (NCBI): domain Eukaryota; kingdom Viridiplantae; phylum Streptophyta; class Magnoliopsida; order Chloranthales; family Chloranthaceae; genus Chloranthus; species Chloranthus sessilifolius. The sequence continues at coordinate 101,909,670 of CM037589.1, forward strand.
ATAACTAGGCTCTTCGACACGAGTCGTTTCTTTCAATCGTCACCATTAATTCTCGGCATCCCCCTCCAGTTTATAGGTTGCCAATCTTACTTTAGTTGTTTTATTACATTCCATTAAATCGAAGATCTTTTTCATCTGCTGCACCCATTTCATAGCCTCAGCGCTATCTCTCGTCCCATTGAAGTATCGTGGTCGGTTCTTCCTGAATTCGTCCAATTCCGACCTAGGAGCAGGAGTAGGTTAGAAATTTGAAGCTCTGGTTGCATTGATGACATTCACAATCACCTCGGTCAACGCATCAATGTGTTTGTTCGCCATCTGCAACCAATCAAACTCATATTAGACTCCCATTCTACATATTCCCGACGTAAGAATCAACCTTAGGCTCTGATACCAACTGTAAAGGGGTGAGATCTCACAACCTCTTGATTGTAAAATCTTAGGCCGTACCTTCATATCGTAAACCATAAAAATATAATAAGGTGATAAAAGCACCTTAAACAGTAGAAGATAAAATTTCTTTAAAATATTAATTAATCAAAATAAAACCCATGATAATGTTCTTATTCCAATAACAAGTCCAACATAATTAAAGCTTAAACAGTCTTGATAAAATATTAACTGATCAATGTCTCATTTATTTAAAACCAATAATAATAACTAGAAAGGAAAATAGATAATTAGGCCATGAAGTCATTATCGCCATTCAGTTCAGTTTCCTAAGCATCACGTGCCATCTCATCGCCATAGACCCATACGTTGTCATTGGCGACACCTCCCTCATCTGGTCACCCATATCAATAAGGGGTGTAAGTTTACACTTGTATGGACTACACATGCAATTCATTGAGGCATAAAATATCAGTCATAGCCATATGAACATTTCGATATATTTCATGTGTGTGTGCATGTGACATGTATAATCTCAATAAGATGAAATTAATTGAACATAAACATGGATATCAATATTACATGAATGCATCATTTCCTTTAATTTTATTTTTCTTGTCATTTAATGCATGTTAGACTCCATCCCGCTCAAGACATTGGGTCGTAATCATGCTTATCACTTGTTTAGTTAGACTCCGCCATGCTCAAGACGTTGGGTCTAATCAATCATATCATTTATTACACGTCAAACTCCGTCCTGCTCAAGACGTTGGGTTTAATCATGCTTATCATACTCTTATTTAGTTAGACTCCATCTTACACAAGATATTGGGTCTAATACCTTCTTAGACTCCATCAGGTATAAGATGTTGGGTCTAATGCTTTTTAATTGTGTTTAATTAGACTCCATCAAACACAAGATATTGGGTCTAATACCTTCTTAGACTCTATCATATACAAGGTATTGGGTGTCTAATGCTCGTTGACCATGACTTGACATTTTATCATATTTTACGTGTCTTGATTGTGCATTATATAGATCATCATGGAATATGTAAAGTGCATAATAGTAATATCATAATACATAAATATTTAAGTGTATTTAATCATGGTACATAAACATTAAAGTGTACACAATCATGATACATAAATATTATATTGCATATCATACGATCATAGTGCACAATCATGGTACATAAAGTGTATTTAATGACATTGTTATGAGAAGAACTGAATAGAGAACTTAACTATTCACACTCAATCTATTGAATTCATGTTCAGGCTCAATCTATTGATTTTAGCTCAATCCATTGAATTCTATTTATGCTCAATAGATTGATTTCTCAATCAACTGACATAAGTCCATGCTCAGGCTCAATCTATTGAGTTTTGCTCTGTCCATTTAGTTTTGTCTATTACCATTTAATGTTCATCTTCAATCGATTGACATCCAAGAGTCAATCAATTGACATAATTTTATATATTTTTCCAAAACAGATCATTTATTCGTATCCGTTTTAATGTTCGTCCTCAATCGATTAACATTCAAGAATCAATCGATTGACATAATTTTATGTATTTTTTAAAAATAGTATTATTTATTAGTATCTATTTTAATGTTCATCCTCAATCGATTGACATCCAAGAATCAATCGATTGACATAAATTTGTGCTCAGTCTCAATCTATTGAGTCCGGCTCAATCTATTGATTTCTCAGAATCAATCTATTGACGTTGAACCTGAGCATGCCCCAACAATGCTCAAATCTCATGGGGATCTTTAACCAATCTTCTTTTTAACCAAAATCGTCAATATTAAAAATTATTAATCATAGCATGCATCCATTTATTATTCATGAAATAAACTCACTAATTTACATAAAAATCTATTTAAAAATTAATATTTTAAGTTCAATGAAAAGCACAATTTCTCCATACCTAGATCAATCGTACCACCATGATTAGATTAAGATCCCAACAATGATGATGATTCTAACAGGAGGTGAAGGCCACTTGAGAATATACGCTAACATCCGGCCGATCTTCTGAAAGAAAGGTGCTAGAAAGGTAGATCTAAAATTTCTTCTCTAAGGCCTCTAGGGTTTCTGGCGGCTCTATTCTTAAGAAGAAATCTGAATGAGATTATAATTTAGAGTCTCCGTAAGACACTTATTTATAATATTTTGAAGATTATCCGGTGTTTAGCTAACTCACCAAGGAAGAGTGTATAAGCTTTTACCTTAAAGTCTAAAATAGAGGTTTAAAACACACATAACAAGGTTTGATCCCTAGACCTCTTATCTAGAACTTAAAGCCTTTAAGTAGTAGGCTACCATATAACTTATGTCCATTAATGACGGAAATAAATATAAGAGTTTGAAAAACTAAAACATGTATTTTTAGATAAAACATTTTGAAAAGTCAAGGCATGCGGTGAATACGATATTAAACACATACGCATATTTTAGGCATATCAAAGATATAAAATTCAGATCATAACATCTAACTTATAGTTTATCATCATGAAATATGGTATTTTATAGCTAGGTTTGGAGTTTGGAAATCTCAAAGTTCACACACACACACATGTACACATCTTACGTAGTTCACATACACGCACACATTCTTATATTTGAATCTGTATACAAAGCTCATGCGTATTAGATGACAAAATTTATGATTTACACACTCATATTCATCATATCACAATATCCATACTAGTTCTATCAAATGCACATGTTATAAGATTTTCCCTACCTCTACTCGAAGTCAACATAATATCTCCTCTTCTCAAGGCAACATTCCTATCACTCTCCTTGATCATAACCTAGAACACATCAAATTACATCCTATATATCAGAAAGGATGCAAAACGGGAAGCCCTAAAGTCTCCCGGAGTCCTTTCCTTAAAAATATAGAAAAATGCCAGAACTGACCAAATCGATCGATCAAAATTCAATTCGATCGATCGATTTTCAAAATTGATCGATCGATTCCTTCAGAAAAATACACACATCTCTATTTCTATATTTAGTCACACTTAATTGATCGGTTCACAAACCGATCGATCGGTTTCCAAATCAATTGATCGATTCACAAATCGATCGATCGGTTCACTCAGAAAATCACACATCTTCATGTCACATTCCGATCAATCGGCTCCCAAAATCGATCGATCGGGTTCTAAAATTGATTGATCGAATTCCAATTCGATCGATCGGTTTCTCTAGAAAAACACACACATCTCTGTCCTGTCAAAATTGATTGATCGGTTTTTAATTTCGATCGATCGATTTTGGTAGACTTCTCAACCTTGCGGGCTTCTTCTTCCTTGGCTCATTTTTATCCAAATCTTCGATGAATCTCATCGATTTTCACGCACACTCACATACGAAGTTCTAATAATGTAAGATCGCTTTAAAATATAATTATGCTCACCTTTTGAGGTCATTTCCTTGATCTATGTGATCTTACCTAAAAGAGGGTTTCAAGGTTGGAAATGGGGATCTTACGTCGATCGTGATCTAAGAACTTCAAGTTGAAGCTCCAAACTCGAGCACACTACACTTCACCCTCTAATAGTTGGGAAGAAGAAGGGTTAGAGCTCTCTGCCTCTGCTATTTTCTCAAGACAAACAAAGCAAATGGATATATCTTATCCATTTGACTTTATTCTCAATGGTTCTTTTTGGGTGTTAAGCCGATACACCACCCGTCGGTGTACAGTATCTCATCTAATGGTTCATATCATCACTAACTCCTCTTTCACTCGAGACTTATTCATATAATCTAACTCACTTCTCAAAATTTATACTGTCAGCTGCATGACCTGTCAGACACGCATAAGTCAAAATTTTTCGAGACGTCACATTCTGCCTCATTTTCAGACTAGACCTGCCACTCTGTGATATTTGTGTGATTTTACTCTTTTGTTACGTCCCGTTCATTATGAGTGGCTAGAAGGTATGAAGCTGAAGCAACTACTTGATCTTCTTCACGTATGGATTGGTTGGGATCTTATCGAGGATGCATGCGAGTGGTGGTGTGCCAAAGTGAATACCTTCTTCAGGTGCTGGAAGGTGACTCCTTTGATTCCGGAGGTTGAGATTATTATGGAAATTCATCCCGAGAATACAGAAGCTAGCAAACAGTTTCGAATGTTGATCATTGATAGACCTCCTAAGACTACTGATGTCCTTACTTGGTTTACAGGAGAGTCACTCGAGTTTCATGAAGTTGGTGAAGGTAATGAGATTAGCCTAGAGGCACTTTTTTATTATGTGAAAGGTGATGCAGGAGCGGAACCAGGGAGTCGTGGTTTCCGTCAGTTCATGCATTTGCTTATTGCATGTTTATGTGGCGAGCTTCTTTTCTCAAATGGTAGGAATACGCTAGATTTGGCGCATATGGGTTGTTTGTTCGGAAATCTCGAGCGTCGTTCTCTTTCTGTGGCTGTTTTAGCATTCATGTACATATGATTGTGGTTAAGGGTTCGTCACAGGGTTACAAGTTTCGAAGGTTGCCCTATTTTTCTACAGACCTGGCTTCCTGAACACTTCTTGGTCTGGAGTTCGTTGCTAGTTCATGTTCCTGGTGTCCTCCCTGTATCTCATAGATATCCCTCGTGTGCTAAGGAGGACACAAGCTTAGTGAGGTATCTGGCCATTTTTGATGATATTGATTCTACGGGGGTCGTGATATGGGTGTCGGCTTGGTTGAGAGGCAGGGATTTGGGGATTGCTGGTAATGATCCCTTGATTTTGGTGGGAGCTTCGTGCTTTGAACTTTATAATCCCAGTCGATGTGTGCGTCAGTTTGGGCATATGCAAATCCCTATTTGAGTTGTTCATAATCCGATTAATCATGGTTTGTGTGAAATTGGTGATTTTGGTGACAAGGGGATGCTTAGAGTTGTCGTTGATTGATGGATTTCTCAGTACTACATTCCTCGTGGGATGCTGGATGTGCCCTTCTCTCGTGAATTCATAGCCTAGTGGGTCACGGTTGTTCCTGCTAAGATCTCATTTACTGGGAGTTTAAAGAAGGCGTGTCAGGGTCGTTGATTTTTTGTTTTGTTTTAGGTTGTAGTTTCAGATCCACGTTTTTTTTAGGTTTAGTTTGTTTAATTTGTTAGGTTGTGGTTTATTTGAATTACTTATGTTGTTTGTTTCCTTTATTTCAAGTGATATAGATATATGTTTTTCATTTATTATGCTTTTTCTTTTATTATTATGGATCATTGGTGATTATATGTGATTTTTGGTGATTTTTCTTTTTTTGGTGATTGTTAGTATTTATTATTATGATATTATTTATGGGTATTTATATATTTTTATGTGTGCTTAGTATGTATTTTTGGTCATAAAAGTGTGAATTAATGTTGTTTATTTTATTTATTGGGTATTTTTATTTACTTTTATCTTTTAATTTTATTGAATTTTGTATGGGGAAATAAATTGGGGAATTATACGTTGTTGGAGTAGTGTATAATCAATTATATGCTGCAAGAACAGCGTATAATGCGTGTAATTCGAAATATACATATGTGACCATGCGTATAATCCAATTGTGCACAATGCCTCAATGCACACAATCGAGTCAGGGTCTATAAATACCTGAAATCTCTCATTTCTCTCATTCTTCTTCCAACTTTCTCTGGTTCGGAGCTCCCCGATTTTCTATGCGTCCCAATTTCGTGTTTTCACGATATCTTGCAATCTGTTCGCCCTTTTTGAACAACGTTTCTTGCGTTCTTCCTTTTTTTCGAGTCCTTTCGTCTGAGATGGCTTTCGAGGGTAGTGATAGGGCTTCTGAGCGTCTGACCCCCAGTGTAACACCCGAATTTTCTCTAGCGTTGAATCATTGACTATCGACGATGATGCGATTTTCTTTAATTGGTTTGACTTTGATCAAACTTTTCACATCGGTGATGTGGCCTTGGCCCACTTATCTCAGTTGGGTAAGTCCACCCAAATACAAATTTGGGACCAATCCCTTATGCGAATTAATCTTTGAAATTCGGACCACGAGATCGGGCCACATTCAATTTCAATGACCCAAGCCAATGTCGTTTTATACGTATAGACACAGAGCCTAGATGGCCTAGCACGAACACACCAAGTGTGCAAGCCTAACAAGGCATATGCTGTATTTTTCAAGTTATAATTAAGATGGACATTTTAGTCATCTCACTAGTCAATGCTTTGGTGTGTAACCAAGAGGTCTAGGTATCTGAACACCCCAATGACATCTTCCTTAGTTGCTCTTTCTATTCCTATTTCCTTGATTAGTTAGGCCAGTGCACTGAAAGTGGTGTACTGACAGTTCACGGTATCACGACCCACGTATAACACCCTGATATGGGTTGATGTAGATAAACAGCCTAAGAATCAGGAATTGTTCGTTAAGCAAGTCTGGCCCAGAAAATTAGACCCATTACTTGAAGGCCTGGGATGGCCCGTACGCAGCTTAGGATTGTTCAGGCTTCACTCATCATCAAGACCCATTAGTTTCACCTTATTCGGGTGCCTTGAGATGGCACCATGGTTAGGAGCTTGCTTGGCAAATGGTAAGTTTAGGGATCAAGTTTTGTTACCTGTTAAGTAAAGTTTTAGGACCCTTTTGGATCGTTAGATAGGAACCATACACCGATCATCGGTGCACTAGCTTAACACCTTAACAGCGCCCCCCACTGCATCAAGCTTAAATGGGCAAAACCCAAGCCGGGTAAACCAAATGATTTCTTACATTTGAGTGAGGAGAAGAGCCGAGACATAGGAAATGAGAGAAAACCCATTGTCTCCTTCCCGTTTTCCCCTTTCGATGAGATGATAACCCTTGATCTCCGTCTAAAATCTATCCCTTTACCCAAAGAATCCTTTTGCCTTATTTTGTACCGCAAGAATCTCTTGATTTCGGCGTTGATTGAGCTCGAAGAAGAGTCGTAAGCTTCGCATGCACAAATTACGAAGGTATGCATCATAGCTTAATGGTATGGGTTTCGAATTGTGAGATTTAGACTTGATGTGTGGTGTGCCTTCGCATTTCGTGCAAGGGTTTTGAAGATCGGGCACGTGGGAAACGTGAGCACCGATGTTTGCGCTTGCCGATCCCTGAAATCGTTGCAAGCGTAGAAAATTAGGGTGGAATGTCATAAATTTTATTTCTAATTTGAAACTAGGTTAGATTAGTGGTGTAGAATAGAAATTTGTCAAAGAAATTTGTGGATTTTGAATCGGGGACGAAGACCCATAGTTGGAACTTCTGGAATTACAGAAATCTCGCTCGAGCGTGATTCCACTAGAAGCAGCCCGCTAGAGCGTACATTTTAGGCTGAAAAGCACTCCGGTAAATCCCCCTTGAGTGGATATGTTCTTGCCGATGAATCCCGCTCAACCATACCTGAATCCCGCTTGAGCGTGTTACCACCTGAAGCATCCCGATTGAGCGTTCCCGAATCTCGCTAGAGCGTGAGTTCTTGTTTGAGCATGGTCCACTGTTTTGGCCGTAACTTCTTGCTCCGACCTCAGAATGAGATGATTCTTGAGGCGTTGGAAAGAAAGAAATGATCCCTACTACTTTTATGAATTAACAAATTCATGAATCGAACTTGTAAAAGGTCAAAATTTAGTGGCAAGATGGAATAAGTTTCACATGATCCAAAGTCAACGTGAAATTTTCCTTTTCGCCCTAGTTTGGAGAAAACTTTAGGAGCTTCGACATGTGTGATATTTAGTCACTAACATGTGAGTAGACGATTGCCTTGTAATGTAGGTTAAGGTTTGGAAATGTCCGTAAGGATTTTTACACTGTTTGCGCGATTTTGCGTAATCTGGCAACTGAGGTAGGGAAACTTCACTACTAAATTTCATTTGATCTTCGAGACTTAGATCTTGTGATATAATTGAATGCGAACCCTGAGTTTTGGATATTTAAATTGACTTTTGAATGTTTAATTTGGTATATTTGGAATTAGCTAGAAATAAGTGTAGGGAAGAACATCTCGTTGAATCCTTGTTTTTGTGAAATTCACGCTATTGATGCAAGTAGAATACACTGATCTTTTCTAGAATTGCAAAACAAGAACATTGCCATGTTTTGAAAAGTATAAACCTAGAATTTACGTATGTGTTCTGCATGTTTAATACTAGCATTTCGATGCGTTATTGCATATGTCCTTGATACATGTCCAAAATTTCATATCTGATTTATGTCATTACTATCAGCTCGTATACTTATCTCCGATATATTATCATGCTCAATCCGATAAGTATTAGTTCTCGTCTACTTGATCTGGTATATGCTATGTGACTCATGCCCTTGCTTGTGTCCCTGTGATTGTGAGATCCGGTGCAAGTGACCTTGTTAACTTAGCTCAGGGGCTTGATTTCTTGGTTCAAGTGACCCTGTTAACATAGCTCGAGGGCTTGACATTTGACACTACTTGATTGAAATTGAAAACAAGATGTGAATATGAATTTCGATTTCGCATATGAACTTGAATAAGGACTCGACATAGTGATATGAACTATGACTTCTGTATGTATCTTGAGTATGACTTTTGAACATTCAATCTGAATCTTGAACTTGAAATTGAAATCTTTGAATCTTGGAACCTTGAATATAAAATCCTAAAATCTGATTGGAATAGTAAGGGATTTTGATGCTCTGTATCATTTTATTTCGATTCATCGATTGAAGTGTTAGACTTACACTGATAAGGATGGATATGAACTGATACAAATTGGTAAGAACTGACATGAAGTAATATGAAGAGGGAATGTGATAGAATCTGATATGAAGTGATATGAGCATTGAACCCGATGTGAAACTTAGAAACTTCGATTTTGAACATGACTTCCGAATTTGAATCTAAATGTAACATCTTAACTTGAACCTAAACATCGAAAATAAGAAATTGTGAATCGAATCGATATGGCGGTGAATCTGTGTATTTGAACCAACATCTCGAACATTGATCATCCATGTATTTGAACCAACACGATGGTTAATCCGTGTATTTGAACCAACACGATGGTTAATTTGTGTATTTGAACCGACACGGCGGTGGATCAGTATTTGAACCGACACAACGGTTAATTCGTGTATTTGAACCGACACGACGGCTAATTTGTGTATTTGAACCAACACGGTGGTGAATCCGTGTATTTGATCATGAATATGAACATGAACATGAAATCACGAATCGAACCTTGATCATTAAACTCCAAAAAAAAAATGAACTATAAAATATGAATGTGAAATCTAAATCAGAATGGCACATTCGAATCTTGAAATTTTGAATACGAATGTGAAACTTGAATTTTGAATTCGACATTGAAACCGGAATATGAACACGTGTCGGAATTTGAATTGAGAACTTGATTTTAGCATGAGAATTTTATAAAACTTTGTTCTGATATAAATGTCTTAAAATTCTGCTTTGTTTTATGATAATGGAAATGTTTTCATTATAATTTGAAAATTCATTTGAATTTTTATCATTGAATTTACGTTTTGAAAATATGAGATGTGGTTAGTATGGATCTCTTCCCTGTTGCGCTTGGATGAAGCTTATCACTCGACTATACGTCACAGGTAGGTTCTGTTCAAGAAGCTTGAAGCGGATCTAGAAGACTGCATCTTTGAACTTGGTGTGGAGATATTTGGGCTCCGCTTTGGACCTTTTGTACACCACCCGGACCGTCGGTGGTTTTAGATTGTAGATTGTGTTTTGTAATAAATGAGATATAACCATCTTTCTGCCATGTATGTTTTATACTTTGAAGCTCACATTCAGTTGATACACCATATACATTGTATTTCGGATCGTGATCTGCCACTGACGGTCCAGGTTTTTTTTGTGTATATATAAAAAAAAAAATGTTGGGAAAATCCGGGCTGTCACACCCGAAGACTTGGGGTTTGCCTCTTTCTCTGAGGAGCTGGAGCAAGTGTTGGGAGGTACGGATGCTGGGGAGGAGGTCGTCATGATTGAGAGTGCTCCTGCAGCTCAGGTGGCTTATCCGGAGGTTTCTTTGAAGGGTGTACTGATGCTGAGGTTGTTGCTGCTCTGTGTCAGGCTCCACGTCTGATGCGCATTCCGTTGGAGAATAGTTTCGCGAACAGAGAGGTAGGTGTTCTAAACAAGAATTATCTTTAAGTTCTTAGGCATTTAGGTTATAACTTAGAATCATTTAGGATATAAAACCCTATTTAATTTTTACACAGAACTTGCATCTAGAGATAATTTTTGTGTCGCTAGTTCTAGGTCACGTTTGTTTATTGTTTTACGTTGTCTTTCTCATATTTTGCATGTTATATCTTTATTCATATGCTATCTTTCTCGTTTATCGTAGGTTTTCTTTTTGTGATTGCTCATCATATTATTTTTGTTTATCGTAGATTTTTGTTATTACCAGCCGTTGTCATGTTTATTTTCTTTTGTGTGTTTAGCACTGTCATCGCTAAGTGGATTTGTTTATTATTATTGTTATCACTAGTTTATTATTATTATTATCATTAATTTATTATTATTATTATCAATGTTATTATTTATCTATATTATCCTTATTTATTTATTTATCTATTTTGGTTTCATTATTATTATTATTTGTGTCATTATTTTATTATTATTTTTTATTTTTTATAGGGGTCTAGTTTCATGTCTTGGTTTTATTATGATTATTTTTTTTTATTTAGTTATTTTGTTTTTAGGCTTAGCTTATGGTTTATTGTGTTTTTGGGTCATGTGTTTTAGGATCCTCCTATTCTGTTGATTAGTTCGGCGTGGGTGGAGTCTCGGATGTGGTATTTGGTGTTGCCTCCATTCCACCGGGAGAGGCTTGCCAGGTGGGGTTTCGGGCCCATCTTGAACCTTGAGCCGTTTAGGCTCAATCGAGGTTTGGTCGGGGCTTTTGATCGAGAGGCAGAGGGATGAGCAACATGCATTACTCTTCCCAACATGTATGATGTTTCCGACCCAGGAGGATTGGATTAGGATTACCGGGGTGTTTCGAGGGAGCACCGGTGACAGGTTAGATGTGCCCAATTACCAGGAGGCATGTGTGGCATTATTTGGGCGTCAGTACACCTTCATCTCGGGGTTCAGGACGGGATGTTCTGGACCACATGGTTCTTTAAATGTCCATTCTTCAACTCATCTCTAATATAATCTCAAGTCCACAGACTTCAAGAGATTATTCTTAAGAATATATATTTATCTTTAATAAACTCAACTCTATCCCCTAGATATCCTCAATCTATGTTTCCAGTCTTAATTCTACAATTATCATACTTTCTTAATATCCCCCAGTCCCAATGAGAATCTAAAGCCTTTGCTTTGATACCAACTGTAGCGATCCGAAAAATTTAGAATATCAGGCCGTTAATTTTATGACTTGAGATTGCAAGGCATCTAATCCTAAGTTTGATGGTAACATCCTTCAAAAAAATTAAATTTTTTTTTTCTTTTATATTGATTGATAACTCATACGAAAATGAGAATATCCAAAAAGATGTGTCTTTTCATAAGAGTAATATTATTTATCACACAAAATAAATATCTAACTATCCATTTAACTATCTACACATATTGTCTTGTCCATTTACAATAAAATATTAATCATGTGTCTTGTAACCCAAGTATCATTCATCCATAACAAAAAGGAGACAGTACTTGATGCTATCAAAATAGTATCCCTTAATACCCATAAGGAGAAGAGTGTCAATCCTACGGATAGAAATCTTCCTGTTGGGTTTTTGCTTCTTCGGGAAAATATTTTGGATCCTCTTCCTCGGCTTCCCTGGTCTCCGGAAGCTCAGGGTCAATATGATCTATGGCACAGTGTCAGGGTAAGCACAGAATATCCACGATGCTTAGTAGGAAACATTAATTACTTTTCATGTCTTAAAACATTTAACCAATAAAAACGCATATAATAAATTTTATTTGACTAACATAATAACGATCCTAAGGTTTACAATGAAATATAACCATTCTTGCAAAGGTAGTCAATTAATAAGCATGAAATAGATATTTATGAGAAATTATATTTCTATTATTTTATTCATCATATTCAATGAAACATTCACATGAACAGTTATCTTATCTTGACGCACATGTCTTGAAACTCTTACATGACTTAAATTTAACTTAAAATATTTTCTGCACATAACTAAGTGTCAGAGCACTAATACTTACATATACCAATGAAAATCCTATTCATCGTCGCTCATGGACAATTTTCTTGATTAGCCGTAGCCCCTGCTAAGTGAGGTGGCTCGTTCTTTATCCATGTCTTATCTTGTCACGATGGGATCCTTTAAATATCATAAATCATTCATGCATAGGGTCTCTTACTGTAATATCCCAAAAATTTGCGTTGAACAGTGCCCGACTGGTCATAGGTTTGACCAAGTGGGAGTTCACTAATTGACTGGAGAAGTGATGAACGGATGTGATGTGAAAATGATGTAAGTGTGTGGAGTGTGAGGTTAAATGAGAAATCACATACGCTTATCTTGGGTGTATGTGCTCAACACAAAGAGAGTAGGGATATAAGGGTTAAAGAACCCTAAAGTCATTTATTGGATTGTTAAGGAGAGTAAAGAAGAGAGAGAGAGAGAGAGAGAGAGAAAGAGAGAGAGAAGCTAGTTAATGCAAGGGAGTTATTGTGGCTTGTTGGAAGGGAAATTGGGCAACAAAAGCCGGATTCGACGTGACAAAGATCCGTTAGAGTCAAAGCTGGAACCCTAGCCTTTCCAACCTCTAGATCCAATCAAATTGAGATTTGATTGAGGTAAATTTTTATTGAATTAAAAGCATAGATTGTAGGAGTTTAATTGTAGTCAAGAATACTTGAAATCATAGGATAAAGGCTTAGAAAAAGAAAGGAAAATAGGTTGAAGAAGATTTGGAAGATCAGCCCGAGAGGGGGCTGAATCTGACCAAATCGATTAATCGAAATTGGAGTTCGATTAATCAATTTTAGTCTGGAAGTTGAAAAGTCAAGTAAGCCCGATTTCGAATAATCGAATTTGATTTCGATTAATCGATTTGGATTTTTATTAGTCGATTTAGAAATCGACTAATCGACTGAGCACCTCCAGTGGCTGGAAAAACAAGACCTGGGGAAATCGACTAATCGATTTGAGAAATCGATTAATCAATTTTGGATTTCGATTAATCGATTTGAGATCGACTAATCGATTTCGGACTTCAACTACTCGATTTAAGAATCGACCTTGCTATGCCAGGAATTTCGATTAATCTATTTGGGATCAATTAATCGATTTTGGACTTCGATTAATCAATTTTGGGAATCGATTAATCGATTTGGGTTTCGATTAATCGATTTTGGGAATCGATTAATCGATTTTGGCAGACTTAGTTGACTTTTGAAATTTTCTTTAAGATTGAGGGAGGGTCTAGGACCTTCTTTATTACATCTTTAGTGATGGATTGCATGTGTTATGATGTACCATAGGTGGTACGCGTGAGCATGAGCATAAGGAGCCGGGCGGGACCTTGATGCTTGGAGTTTCAAAGACTTGAGGTAGGGAACACCTTGAACATGTACTTTAATTTACAAGAGCATGTATGTAGTGATATGTAATTCAAATTGAAAGTTGTTTTAGTTAAGAAAAGCTTTATGAAAAGGGTGTGTGTGTGACATCAATAGTGTAACTAAGAATAAGACATCCCCAGGGGATGAAAAAGTAACAAGATAGTAAGATGATAAAAGTAATTGGATACATCCCAGGGATGTAGACAAGATTGAGTAACATTTGATAAGGCCTAATTGATATAAGATAGCACACTTACACGATGAACAACTATATGTAAAGTACCTGTTATTTTTGTTATTTGAGGTTTGACCAGGATACCCCACCGACGTGACGGAATACCCACGACTAACGCGGCAGGATATCCGTGACCGATACGACGGTGAAATTGTAAGCCAGTACGGAGGTTTATCCGTACACAGTAAGCACATCCCAGGGATGTTGAGATAAGATTGAATCCCGCCGCCGATTTCCACGGAAAAGGGGCTTAGATAGTTTTGTATTCCCAAGGAATACGTATAACAACTGTCTATTTAGACGACGATGAAGCGTATCTCATCAGGGCTCGATGCTATATTACTCGGGGATTACTTAAGTTGAAGATTTAAGTTTTGCTTTAGGCCTTTTCAATGTCATTCATGATCTAATAAAAGAGATGTGAAAACTGTAAACTGTTATTAAAAGCAAATGTACATTACCATCTTTTCAAACTATTTTCTCAGTAACTGCATAGATCCAGCATGCTTAAAAAATCATGGAATATATGTGAGGTTTTAACTTATATGTTCATTGTGTTTGTTCCCTATTGAGCTAGGAAGTAGCTCACCCTTTAGACTATACATCGCAGGTCCAGTACTAGCAGCAGCGGAGGTATCGGGTGACGTGGATCCGAGTGAGTCGGACCACACGCCCTTAGACGAGTTGGAGCCACCTCCAGAGGACTTCTTCTAGAGGACTCTGCTGTGCATTTTGAGAGAGTTGCTTTGTGAGGTTATTGGGTACGACTTGGTATGTCAAGCCTTTATTTCTGTTTAAACAATGTAATTAAATTAAGATAATTCTTTTGGGCGAACCATCTGGGATGATCAGTTATCATCGATGGTTCGGATCGGTTCTCCACTCATGCAGGGGCATGAGGGTAGAACTGTCTTTTGAGAAATATTTAATGTCATGATGTTTTCACTTTGAGTTATCATCTGTTTCTTTTGGTTATAATTTGCTTGATGTACCAATGTTCCGTGCATAGTTTTGGGGCACGGTCTGGAGGATCGTGCTGATGGCACGGGTTTCAGGGTGCTGAAATCCGGGCTGTCACACTTACCTTCTTAGCATATAAATAATAATAGTGTTTGTCTTATCTTGCAATAAATTCATTCTATATCTTATCGTACAAATAATAATAGTCTTTGTCTTGTCTTATCATAAATTTATATCATGTATTTTCTTGTTATTCCATAAACAATTATTCATGTCTTGAAATTCCTTAGATTTATAAATCTTTGACTATTTCGTATCTTACATTTCTTGTTTAATAATCATATGTAAATAGCCATGATCCGATAGTGTAATAAATCACATCGAACTCGGTGCTATGAGACCATCGTGAAGAAGTTGCTACCAATAGTGTCCTATATCACCATGACTTTCACAACTCACAATGGGTCCATGACAAGGGTCCAATGTGATTCATAATAATACTGAATCATGACGAATGCATATCTTGTCTTGTTATCATATTTTCTCTAATTTTCTATACATTCTTCAACAATCATTTCATGTAATATCTTAACTAATGAAATATAAGTATTAAGCATGCATACCCACCTTGATATAAGTATTCGACATTAAGTCCAATTTCAATCACTACAATATAAATGTCAGCCATAGACTACACAAAATGAATATTTGATTGGATCAAATATATCAAAATAAATGTTTCATACATTTAACTAAGCGATTAATAAATCCGAATAAAAAACTCATAGTGCAATAAGAATAAAAGAACTATTCACAACTTGTCGGAACAATCATGACCCCATCATCATAGAAAAATGAGGCCTACATGTGCATAAAATAATTTTGAAATTACAATACAGTCGGATCGAATTATATGACATAATTAGTAAAAAATTTAAGTTTTATAATTCCTGTAAGAACCGGAAGAATTCATTCTTCAGATATGATGATCACTAAAGGTTGTGTGAGGTTGACCATAATAAAATTTTCCTGATTTCACTCATATGGGTGTCTGATCAAGGTCAAAAGTACATCCACGATACACTTCGACAAAAATCAGATGCACAAATTTACTGTACAAATTTTAAAGTGGGCATCTCGGGGTCAATTTTTGAGATGACTAGAGAATGATCTAGCCTTAGATGTAAGAATAGCTTTGGTAGAAGGCATT
Organism: Chloranthus sessilifolius; assembly: GCA_021018995.1. Taxonomy (NCBI): domain Eukaryota; kingdom Viridiplantae; phylum Streptophyta; class Magnoliopsida; order Chloranthales; family Chloranthaceae; genus Chloranthus; species Chloranthus sessilifolius. Next base: position 101,926,032 of record CM037589.1, read on the forward strand.
GTCATCTACATTATCTCTTTGGCGGTTCGCCCAATGGAGGCCTATAAAAGTTTATATGGTTGAAAGAAGTAAGGGAAAAACTCAAACTGATTTAGAGTTAAAATTTTAGTATCTACTACTAATTTACATGCTAAATCACATTGCCAAAGACATAATTGGCATAATAAAATATCATAAATAGAAATTTACATACATGTCCCAGTACACAATTAATTAATTATTTAAATAAATTATAAAATACGAAATAGAAATCAATGAAGGTAATTGTTGTAAAAATTTTATTGTACTTGCAAGCGCACGAATCAAGATGTAGTCAGTGAGTGCGGAGTACGGGATCATTCCCACGAGGATTAGTCAGAATATTCAAAAGAGGAAACATAAATTAATAAAAGAATTACCACAGATCTAACATAGTATTTAAACTAATTTTATGATTTTCAGAGTTTGGCAGATGAGATAAAGACAAGGCAGTAGAATAAAAACTAAATAATTAATAAAAGATAAGGATTGGGATACTAAATCTTCCATTGTAGGTTTATCATTCATGTAATACAAATCTGTGAATTGAGATATGAGATTATCAAAAGATGTACCACGTGCAAGCACTGGACCTAAACACACATGAGTTCTGTATTGCGAATCTGAGATCACGGAGATCTATGATTAACATTTCATGAGTGTATGATAAACACTCACACCTCAGATAGCAATCAAAACTTTAACCCTGGGATAAATTTCACACTACTGATCCAAGATCATAGAGATGTATGATTAACATCTCATGAGTGTATGATTAACACTCACACCTCATATAGTAAAAGAAATTTAATCTCTGAGTAAATTCCACACTATAAATCTAAGATCAAGAAGATGTATGATAAACATCCCATGGGTGTATGATTAATACTCACACCTCAGATAGTGGTAGAACTTTAACCCTGAGATGGCAGTGATTAGGATAAATTAACCATTGCTGATCCGAGATCATGGGATATGATTACCACCCAAATCTCAGATAGCAATCCATTATCGATAGTAATATCAGGGCCCTTGAAATAATCTAGCATCTCAACCATAGATTTGAAGTATGACGAATGAATACCTCGGATGGTTCATTGGATCCCCTTCCTCAATAAAACTAGCCACACATGATTAAAATAAAACTGAAAGATGACATTAAAATACCTCAACAACTCCAGCGAAAGCTTTAATCCAACTTTTAATCCAATAGGTACAAAATTCTTTCAATTGCAGAAAAATGAAACTAATCTAAATCTTAAGTCTAGGAAAGTGAAGAATAATACTAGAAAAACAAAAGGGAAAGTTAAAAGAAACTAAAAATGCTAAAGAAAATAAAAGGCTCTCCAAAGGGAGAGACCCTTGACCCTAACTCTAATTTTCCCTTAAATAGAGTCTAATTTCGAAACCTAACTTTTTTCCCCCAATTTTGAGAAATTTTTGGCTTTAAAAATATAAAGATTCTGTCTAAACTCGATTGATTGAGTCTATTGCTCGATCCATCGATTTTCTCAGATTTTTGTTAAACTCGGCCCAACTTTTCAACAGACATAACCTCAATATTTTGGTAATAACGTTTTACTCTGAACTCGGATTGAGATGATTCTTACGGCGTTGGAAAAAAGACAACGAGCTCCACAATTTTAGTGTTTTAGAAATTTCACGAATCTAATGTTTTAAAGGTCAAAATTGAACTGCAAGTCAGAATAAGTTCTAGATGGTCCAAGGTTGCACGAATTTGATGTTATTTTCTAAACTCTTAGGCTATTTTATGTTCAACTTCTCTTTGGACCTGTAAATCACTAGAATTATATAAAATGTATTAAATAGCTTTCATCGGGTGGCTAAATGTAAGTTTTAGGGTGTAAAATATGATCATATTTCACACCTCATCAGTAATTCATTCATATATGATTAGTTAAATAAGTGGGCTAAAGGTAGGACATAATGGAATAAAGAGTAATTTCTTATTTATACACTATTAATTAGTCAAATGAATCAATCAAAGAATAAATAATTAAATTTCCCTAGCTCGGGTCCTAATGTCGTAATAGATTGATGTAACTATTTCAATCGTTTGATCGAATAATTCGGATTCTACATTAACAGTCGATCTCCTTCATTTATGCACAATGATAATCCACACCGCAGCCCGTGATTAATTTCGTCAATAAAACATATAATATCAAATAAAGTGTAAGTTGGATGAGATTTTGAGATATTATAGTATAAGAAGAGAAATTATGGGTGTATGAAATAGATTTTAGAAAAAATATGGAGGAAAAGAAGATGATGGCCTACCTATTTCGGTGGATGTTTACATGATTTTAGTAATCTCCTCAAAGTGAAGAGTTAAGAGATTTACATTTGTCTCAAAGAGAAAATAAGAGGAATAACATTGAGGAGGGTTGACTTGACGATTGTAGTTGTGAGATGCTTGGGCGGTTGCGTGCCATGTGAACAGAGGAATGAAGCATGTGTGGCAGGTGAAGAGAGGGATGGAGCATATGGGCCAGGTGGGGAGAAAAGTAGGAAAGCTAGCATATATATAGGTTCTAAAGAGGTAGATGTAAAATAAATATTTTCTAATCTAGAAAGGTTTGATACCTCAGCCTCTAATGTAACACCAATAGTCTTAACCAGTAGGCTAATCTATAACTTATTAAATTCTTCACAAATATTAATATATGTTTTCTATTAGACTCATGTATTCAAAAAATGTTATTATTTAAAATCATATATGTTTTGATACCATATACAAAGCCTTGTTAGTCCAAATTAAGGTACTAATGCAATCTCTTGAGTTATTTTTAAGTCTTAACAGGTGAATGATCTTTGATGAGAAATCTATACAGAAACACCTAAAATAATACTTGAGGATGAGGTCCTACAGTACTAGAGTGATCTAGAGTCTGAACTGATCGAAAGCGAAGGAGATACTTTGACCCAGAAGAGAAAAGATCAATGAGAAAAGAAGAATTAAAGATTGGTCAAAAATCTCAACTTTTGATGGATATTGCACGATTGCATAAATCAGAACTCACGATGGATCATGAAGATCAGGATTGATGAGGTGTAAGTTCAGGATTAATTGTGACCTTTAAACGTTTGCAAGAAAAGCAACATTATATACTTCATAGAAGAAAGTTTGATCTATCGTTATCTACAATTGCACGAAATTATAGCTACGATTGATCATCACAAGAAATTAATAAAATATAAAGTTTTTAGAGAAAAAGACTTGAAATTATGAGTCATGATTGGTCGTGAAAATCAGGATTGCATGAAATTAGAGTCATGATTGACCATGAAAAGTCACCATTGATCGTGAAAAAGCAAGATTGCATGAAATTAGAGTCACGAATGATCGTGAAAAAACAGCATGAAATTAGAGTCACAATTGATTGTAAAAAATCACATACACTGATGACGAAACATATATATATATATATATATATATATATATATATATATATATATATATATATATATATATAGCATTTTATACATATTCATGGAATTCGAAGTAACAGGAAAAAAAATAAAATTATTCCACTTAAATAATTCTGGAAAAGTTGGGTTCTTACAAAAGCCCACAAGCACAAAACAAAAGGCAACTCCATTAGTGCAATAGAATACAATTCGACTTATGCTATAGCTCCGACTCTCCTTTTATAGCTAGCATCGTGTGAGTTGGGTAAAATATGAACTAGATGATTCATATCCGATGCGGCCATCATTGTTAGTTTTTGCCATTAAGAAAGAGAGACAGAGAGAGAGTAGTGAGAAAATGTAAATAAATTGTCAAAGCCTACTGGATGGGACTTCTTTATGGTTGAGTAATATGATATATTAGGGTGCCGATGCCGATGCCGATGCCGATGCCGAAGCTCTTCTATATTAGATTACGGATGCTATAGGATCCGGTAATCTGATGTGTTATGGTTTTAATGAAGGGTGAGGACCCATCATCAAGCATAATTTTCGAGGAAAAAAATAATATGATATGAAGCCCTCATTCAATATGAGTATAAATATTATGTCTATTCGGATTGATATTCATACTATACCGGCTTAGATTAAGGATTCAAAAATGGGTCGATACCGATACGTATCGGTAATATGTATCAGTTTTCGATTAAACCGACACATATTGGCTCCGATACGTATCAGGTATCCACAGCCCTATTTTGCCTTTATCATTTCATCTGCAATTATCCGTAGGTTTTTCAAGGTAACATCTAATATTTCCGGCCAAACCGATCCGTATCGGCTCCGATACGTATCAGGTATCCGCAGCCCTATTTTGCCTGTATCATTGTCTTCTGCAATTATCCGTAGGTGTCTTCAAGGTTACATCATATGTTTACTTGCTTTCGTAGGTACAGTGGCCTGGTTTTATTATAATCTATGACACTAACTGCGTTCTCCTCCCGAAAAAAAAAACACTCAAGTGATTGCTAGTTTGAGACCAGCGTCAACTGAAAAGCCGGCAGCAGAATTGCAGATTTTTGAGGGTAACTATGATCGCACTCTACAGTTTAATGAAAGCACCCATCTCTCAAACCTCTTGAAACCGTTGATAATGTTGGATCAGATGATGGGGGTTGTATTTTGCGCCAATATACAACACATTATATCTTAAGATCATGGTTCACCTATCATGCGATCAGTTTTTTATTCCATGTGACACATATATCTAAAATGTGACTCGTGAATCATAAGACACATATCACGCTCAAAAGTAATTTTAAGGCATTTTTTGGGAATATATGATACTTAAAATTAAAAAATAATCATCTGATATATGCACCATGATCACGAGATCTCTTTTGTGAAATAGAGTGGAGAAAAGCAACTTTCATCATCTGATTATACGCAATCAACGGTCTTTAAGGAGTCTGTGACGTGGGTGGTTTCAATAACAGGTGGGTGCGAACAGTGGTAGTGCCTTTTGAAGTTCTTGCTTTTGCTAAGGGAAATTTACTTGATCAACCTTGTCAGATACACCTTTTACGTCAAAAGCCCTGTATTTTCATCTTTACCCAAACCGGCCAGCTTTTAGCCAAGCCATTTTCAGCTAGCACAAAAAGTCCGAAATACCCCTTCTTACACTTTTTTTCGGTCTACATGATTTAAAATTTTAAATATTTATATTTTTCTATATTTACGCGATGTGGAACCGGATCTATGTCGTCTGATTTGAAGGCTACATAATAAAATAGATGACGCTAAAGATAGACACGAGAAAAAGGCGATATCGCCTCTTTAAAAAAAAAAAAAAAAAAATTTAACAATCGATGGCGACTCTTAACACAATTGGTACTGACCATTTTAAGAGTCGTCATCAACTCTATACAGAGTCGCCATTGACTCTGTATAGAGTCGCCATCAATTGTATAAATATATATATATATTAAATCGATGGCGACTCTGTATAGAGTCGCCATCGATTTTATAAAAAAATAAAATAATAATAATTTTATTTTATTTTTTAAATAAAATCGATGGCGACTCTGTACAGAGTCGATGACGAATGTGTATAGAGTTGCCATTGACTGTGAATTTATTTATTTAATTAATTTATTATTATTATTTTTTATACAATCGATGGCGACTCTGTACAGAGTCGATGGCGACTGTTTACAGAGTCGATGGCGACTCTTAAAATGGTCGGTACCGACTGTATATAGAGTCGATATCGCCTTTTTTTCATATCTATCTTTGACACTATCGATTTTATATTGTAGCCTTCAAATTAGACGGCATAGATCTCGTTTCACATCGCGTAAATATAGAAAAATGCAAATATTTAAAATTTTAAATTATATAGGTGTATCCTCTTTTTCCTCATTCTAATCTACTAAAGTCTCTGACGAAAAAGGTGTATCTGGGTCGATCCAAATAGCATATTGGAGTAGATTGGATTGAGGAGAAGACACCGTCACTTTCGCCACCTCTGACTTTTAGAAACTGCAGCAGATTAAAATGAGGAAGAAGATGATGTTTTTGTGCGTTAAAGAAAGAGGATAATTTGGACTTTTTGCTATCCTTAGGGTCGGCTAGGCTGGTCGATTTGGGTAAAGGTGAAAATATAGGGCCTCTGACGTAAAAGGTGTATCTGACAAGGTCGATCAAGTAAATTTCCCTTTTGTTAAACGGCGCTGCCACTTGTCAGTGCAACCTGTCAAACGCTTGAAAAGAGGCTACAGTGCACCCTCTTAGAATTTGAAAAGGGTAGTCTTGCAGGTACCATTTTTTTTTTCAAATTTCCACCGTTCCGAATTGATATCGGCCGATACGTATCGGTCCCGAAATGGATACCCGATTTGACACCTGGTTTAGATTGGCTTATAAGCAGATATGTGGAAGAAGAGAATCATTAAAAAAACTAGTGACCATCCAATTTGTGGTTTATGATATCAACCATTGTGCTTTAGATGATTGATAATTGGGTTAAGACATGTTCCAATGAAAGATTGTCACTTAAAAAATATTAGATTCATCACATATGTGCACGACATGACGATAAATCACACTTCAATGGTGTGAAAACGTTCAATTTCAAAGGTTTAGGATCATTTAAAACGAAAGGTATTCTAAAGTTGAAAAAGTCATATCCTTTTGACTAGGGCTATCAACGGGCGGGGCATAAGACAGGGCCTCTCTAAAATCAAGCCCGGCCCTAGTGGCCAGCCAAGGCCTTAGCCGGCCCTAACGTAGGCAGACTTTGATTTGCCCAGCCCTAGCCCTAACTTAGGCAGGTTGGAGCGGGTTCTGGTCGGGATTCAGGCTTTATTGGTTATGGCTATTTTTTAAAGGGATAATTAGAGAAACATGCCTCAAAAACAAACTTTTTAGCAAAAAAGACCCGACTTCAAACGTTTAAGAAAAACGGTGCTTTTATGGATTTTAGAACTTCAGAAAATCGTGAAAGCACTACTTTTTCTAAAAACTTTGTAAAAAAATGTGCTTTCACGATTTTCTGAAGCTCTAAAATCTGTGAAAGCATCGTTTTTCTAAAACGTTTGAGGTCGGGTCTTTTTTGCTAAAAAGTTTGTTTTGGGGGCATTGTTTTCTAAAGTGCCCTTTTAAAAACTTCTTATAAATTTTTCTTCATTATAAATTTTTTTCATTAAAGATAAAAAAAATGTTTCAAATGAAAAAAAGAAAATCTTAAGATCTCTCTTTAAAAATCTTTAAATTATTAAAATAGCATTACAATTATTTGCTTGACAAATTTAACGATAATATTGAGTACTATTTTGGTAATTTGCTTTTAAATAGTATATTTACATACTTATATTAATGTATATATATATATATATATATATATATATATATATATATATATATATATATATATATATATATACCTTTATTTTAAAAATGAGAAGGGAATCTAAAAAGATTATTCATTTATTCCTTTTTTATGCTTTTCGTTCTATCGCATAAGACAAAAATAGTGTTTAGGATAACAAATTAAAGTGCAAATTAATAAAATATCCGTGTTAGCAAAGCCTCCCTATAAGTAAAACCATCTCTATTCATATTTTCCGTTTTTTAGTATTTCTTCTAACCCTAAAGTCTAAACCCTCTTATTTTCATTTTTGGGTATTTCTTCTAACCCTAAAGTCTAAACCGAGATTTTATACTACATCTTCATTGACACGATTCACCACCATATCCCTGCAACCACGATTCGCCACCAGATCTTCATTGTCTCACAAGAAATGGCCCTACCATTATCATTTGCTACAAACTTGTGATGTGTTCAAGGTAATTTAATTTAATTTTTATTTTTTTAATTCCAGATGAGGGTTGATGAAAGCTAAAACTAGAGACATGATAGAAAATAGGGAAGAAGACAACCTTTATTTCATTCTTCAATTGTAACGAGAGGGGGGGGGGGGGGGGGGGGGATTATTGATCTTGATGGGTTTTTTAGAGTTTTTATAAGTTTTATTTATTGATTTTGAGGGGATTGACTTTGCTTTGGATTTTTTTTTCTTTCTATTTTATTGCTTTTTCATCGATTTTGATGGGTTTTTTTTCTAAAATTTATTTTCTGGATTTTTTGGGGTTTTTTATGAGTTTTATATCTTGACCTATATTCATGTTTTTATTTTTCCGATTTTGATGGGTCCTTTTGGGTTTTTTGGAGGGGTTTATGATTTTCTGACCGATTTTGATGGGTTTTTTGTTTCAATTTTGATGGATTTTTTTAATGGTTTTTTGTTTCGATTTTGATGGGTTTTTCACATTATTGTTTGTTTTTGATTGATTTTGAATTTCTTTTTGTTTTAAATAATTTTTATTATTATTATCATGGGTTTTTGAAATTTTTTATTTAAATCGATTTTTTCGATTTTATTTTATTTATTATTTAATAATAATAATTATTATTATTATTTTATTTTATTTTTTTTGGGGGGGAGGGGAGGGTTTCTATGAATATTTATTAATTCTTATGATTTTTTTTTTGGTTTTTTTTTGTGTATTGTTTTTCTCGATTTTTATTTTGAGATTTTCTTGTCAATTTTTGGGATTTTTTCTTCATATATTTGAATTTTTTAATGATTTTTTTATATATCGATTTGAGGTTATTGAACATGATTTTTTATTGTTTTCTCTTTCTATGTAGAATACTTAACAGAGACAACTATGAATCAGGGTTCATGTTATACTGTGATCGTTGATTTCGATCAACATCTTGAGGATCAACCACAAGGTAATTTTAAGATTTGTATTATTCTGATATTTTTCTTTTGGTTTTATGATAGAATTTGGGTTTTATTTATTTTTAACGATTTTTAGGGTTTCTCTATGGTTCTTTTTTTTATAGATTTTATGGGGTTTTTTATGTGTTTTTTTTTTTGTGATTTTGAGGGGTTTAGGGTTTAACTAAGTAATACAGGTTTTGTATCTTTATTACCCATAGGCGAAATTTATTTATATTTACTTTTTTTGGTTAAGGATAGTTGTATTCATGCCTACCGATTTATTGCTTTGAATCAAACAATGGTGATGGATTTTCATCTCAATCTTTCCCACAATAGATCTTTAAACCTTGAGATACCAGATTTTCCTTCATCAGTGCCTTTTAACGGGTTTTTACACTAAAATGAAACAACCAAAGGGTTTTTAACACAAAAGTGAAAGATTGAGATGAATCCGAAATTTTCACTCTCATTTTGTATGTAAGGCAAAATTTCAGCCGAAAATCATATTATCAACCGAAATGTCAGTTCAAAAGCACCGAAACTAAATTGAATCCGAAATTTTAAGCCTCATTTTGTATGGAGGGAAAAATTTCAGCCGAAATGTCTGTCGAAATTGATATTATCGGCCGAAATTTCAATCTAACTATTACTTTTTATTTAATATTAATATAGGTTCTTGTACTGACCAGAGCTTTGATGAAAATTGGGAACTTTGTGGTTGGTGATTTTTCGGTAAAGGGTGATGATGTTTTATATATTAATTCTCAATTATTGCATTGGATTCAATTATTTAGTCTCTTTTTTGTTATTTAGGGCTAAAGCTGATCTTTAATCAATCATTAATGAAGATGATACGATTTCTAGCTAGAGATAAGCATCATTTGAAATGCATAAAAAGGTGGATTTTTAATCAATTCTTATATTATATATTGACTAAAATTGTTGTTATTGTTTGGCATCATGGTTTGATTTTTAGAGCTGACATAAATGAATTGTACGCTCATCCATCCAAGCTTGGTTGATTGAATAGTTAAGTATCCTTTATTACACAAAGTAACCAATGACGAAAATTAGAAGTTATTGGTATCTAGAGCTGAAACCAAGTTACAAGCTCTTGGTAACAGGCGTTCTCAATTTATTGATTTGATTTGAAATTGAGGATGAGATTTTATACTTTCATTTACACCACTTTCCTGTTGCTTATTTATTGGTTTTATATTATGTTTTTCATTTGTTGCGGATTTTTGCTCCTTTTCTTTGAACATTTGTATATTAGAGATGCTTTTGTTGAGTAATAATGTAATTAACTAAATATTCTAATTGTCCATTTCTAAAGTACCATTTTCTATTAATCTTAATTTTTTATTCAATATAGAATGAAATTTTGCCTTTCTATGGAAATATCAATAATATTAGCTTCAAATGGGGATTGTACTGTCACCCTTATAGAATTTAGAAGGTTCAGTGAGTTGTACTTTATTGGCCAACCAATTCAAATGATTGGTGTTGGCTATAGAGATTTCTGTCTATAACAGTTATTATATGCAATTGTATACCATTTTCTTTATATGCAAAATAGTTAAACCATTTTAAATATTTTCATTAAAAGGACTCTATTTTGTAGGAGTGAACCACAAAGAAAGTTTGGATTACCGAGAGCATATCACAAATTTAAGTGGTTCACCTGGCCACTTTATTTGATCACATGAGACACTATTTAGGGCCTGATTTTAGTTCAGTTTAAGGCTCATCAAGGTTTTCTTTCAGGCCCATTTTAGCTTCAGACCCAATCCCTTTTTAGTCCAATTTTAGGCCCTAAACTAGCCCTCTTTATTCCTGCATCATTCAACTCCGGTGAGTGGTCCTTTGTGTATATCTCAAATTTTAATGTAGATAACAACCCACAAGGCTATAAAATCAAGTTAGGTAGAGGAAAACCTACTTTATTAAAAAAAAACGCAGCCAAATATCTTATATTTACATCAACAACATCAAAAGTCTAAGACGGTTATTATCCAGCAGAGATTGAGAAGATTAAAACCCTCAAATATCTTAGATTTGAAACTCGAGCTTTCACAGAAAACTAGGGTACTTCAGAAATTTTGTAGCAGTTTACGTGTATATAAGAGATGAAATAAAGAAACCTACTCTAAATAAGTATCCTAAATTATTTGGACTTTGAACTAATTAAATAAACTCTTTAAAATTAATCCCTATTTCCTACACACCCTAAAATTGAGGAGAGAAAAGGGAAAAACTCATTAGAGTTTCACGATAGTATAATTCTCATAATCTTCTCCTCACATGATCACTTAAGTATTTGGACTCTAAACTAATTCAATAGAGAAACTCTTTAATCTATTCCCTATTTCCTAGGAGCCATATAGTTCAAGCCCACTTAGTTTACTTATTTAAGGCCCAACGAGTCTTTAATTTTAAGGCCTTGTATTCTGGAAAATCTGAACACAACATTCTAGTCCATCGATGCCCCATATTCCATGCCAATAGCAGATCGACAGGTGCCCAATTTATGCACTGCATCAATCTTTCACATGAACGATCTTGAGATTATGGGCAAACCATCAAATGAAAACATATATTAATTTTCAAAAGTGATCCGAGAGCACTAAGAGCATTTACACTGGGGTCGGTAACTAATACTAACTCTATACTCATTAATGAATTAATTGATCGATATATTACTGTTTACTGTTTGGAGGACATTCAATTCCTTCTATCAAAATAAGTCTCCTTTTCCCTCCAAAAAAGAAAAGAAAAGAAAAAAAAGTCCCTTTTTGTCACTACAGCTCATCTTGTGATTAATCCATATTGAAATGTTAATTAAATGATTGATGGTTTGTTGTAAAAAACTTGCACATTCCTAAAAGTGTACATACATTCCTTTGTCTAAGCATCAAGAAAGTAGTGGATTCAAAAGAAACAATGACATTGCTATTTGTGCCCAATGCTCGACTCTGAGTTAATTTATTGCCCTACGTCTATAATCATTACATGCTGATGCTTAAATGGAGTGACTTGCTCAAATGACTAGTAATAGAAAAGGATGGATAATCTTTTGTACTACTCCTTGACAGGAAATTAATTAATTGCTTGCAAATAATTAATGGGCATGGTTTAATTAAATATCCGACATCTCTACTTTTTATATACATGTTTCATGCCTTGCTCAAAGTTGTGATCTGAACAATTTTGAGTTAGTAATGTTTTCTAAATTTGTTACTGAATTGGGGTTTAACAGGTCATGTTTAGGTTCTGGTCAGGGTTTAAAGCTTAAAAAGTCGGGTCGTGTTTCGGATGACCTTAAACTTGTACCCGACCTGTTTCCATCGATTTTTTGTCTCGACCTAATAGTACAGTGGACCTACTTCAAAAAGTTTTAGAACAAGCGTAAAGATAGCCTATTACCAAGGACCAAGTAACTTACTTGGTCCCACACTAATTTGCACACACGTGGCACCAATCACATGATCGGATGTCATGGATAGGATTGGCTTGATGATCACAATTATTCTGAAAAAAAGAGATTGCGACTAAAATATAAAACTATGCGGTGAAAAGAGTCAATTGCACGTAAAATGAATGATAAAATCACTTTTTTTATCGTTTATTTCTCATCATAGTTGGAGCCATTGACTTTTATAATGGGAAACTTTTATAATGCTGAAGGCATTAACACATCTTTCTATTTATATATTATTTTTAATTTGTTTGTTGATTGTCCCATTAAACGAATATAATTTTATAACTTAATTATTATATAATTATTAGAAGAGTAGAGAACATTTAAATGAATGAAATTCTAATACGGTCACCTTTAAGATGCTTTCTAACGATTATTATGAACAGTTTCACTTACATTGTGACAGTTTTGATGGGTTCATAAAAAAACTGTTATTGCTATTTTTGAAATCTTCCTCCTTTTTCATAATACATGGAATATTTGTCCTGTTATTCTTTCATCATAGATGACTACAACAAATCTGCATGTTCATTTGTATTTATGTGTATAAGTGCATCATTTTATTTTACCATGATAACAGAATTAAATCTGGTTATTAAATCTGAGAAGACCATAGAGTACCTCAAAACTTCATCCTTGCAAGCAAATCGACATTTTTATTACTTCTTCAAAACTCTATCCTATGGAATTTTATATTTGCCTAGACTCAAATTCATTAATTTGTAGTTATTGTAACAAGAATAGCGAGACTCAAGCCACAAAATTAGCAGCATATGATTGTGTCCAAGGCATTATTATAGTTCTCATTGAAATCATGAAAATTTACAGTATTCTGACCTTTTTTCTATAAGAACAATAATAATTATAGAACAACTTTGTTGTAGAAAGTGAGATTTTGCTTAGAAATGACTAAACTGATGCAATTGATTTATGGCAGAGTAGTTGACGAAAAAAGAGAAAAGTTGATGACAAGCAACTACGAAGTCTTCAATTCCCGACCTTTTTATAATATAATGAATATCTAAAGAGGTATGTTGAAACCACTTCAATTTTATTTTTCTACTATGGACCTTGCTATTTTTTGGCTATATAAATAGCTTGATACAACTCTTTGTTGGTATTTATGAACTATTAGGTTAATTTACCTGCTTATGTGTTCTTTTTTGTTATATAATATGATTGATTGTTAATATCCGTTCCATTTGAAACACAACCATTTGATACTACACAGCTAATCCCAAATAGAGGGGACAAGGTGATTAGTGATGATGATAACACTTCTTAGCCTTAGGATCGTGGCTTATTTTAGCCATGGCATGTCAAACAAATAGACTATCAATAGATAGAGTATCAATTTCTCTCTGAGTGTATTTTCACGAAAGCAATCACGAGATGAGTTTGGAGAGGATCAATGTCCTATTATTAGGTATATTTTTTTTTCTTTCTTCTTTTTTATTTTTTAAATAAAAATAAAGGTTGGGGAAAGTTTTTATAGTTTTCTAAGACATTATTTATGTATTGAATACATGCTAGTTGGATTATAAAGATTGGCATAGATCATGTTTATCTTACATTTTAATCTTATGGACTCTCTGTAGCTTTGAGAAATTTTGCATAGAGAAATCAGAAAATGCAACAATTTTACCAATTATTTTTACAAAAAAATAGAAGATCTTATTCAACCTATACAAATATTTTGTGTTGGGTTTCTAATTGTGTTTTGAAATAGCTATATGGGCAAATTTAGACGAGTCTTGGCTTTCGAAGAATCCATGCTTTTTACTTTTTTAGAATATTTCTCTTTTTTTTTTCTTTTTTTAATTTTGATATGGACGAATTGGAGTTCTTCATTGGGCATAACGTTTGCATCAAAATTCATATGATAGTTGAATTTTTAAGTATTTATATGGACTTTTTATGAATTTAGTGTTTCTCACTTAAAAGTTTTAGAATTTATGGCTGAGGGTTCCAACTTGGTACAGTGTGGATCGAGTTCATATTTTTTTAGTTCTTTGTTTGTGATTCAACAATAGCGATGAACTTCACTCTTATGAATGGTTTATAACGAATTTTTAAAAAAAATATATAGGAGGTTTTTCTGTTCTAAAATATCTTATGATTCTAAAATACAAGTTTTCTAATATCTTATGATTCTAAAATACAAGTTGTCTAATTGCTCTCTTATTGCATTAATGTGAATGTACATGTTGTCATTTCTCAAACCATTTTTTCACGTTCAATGTGAAAATATATAATTGGGTTGATGTGAATGTACATGTTATCATTTCTCAAACCATTTTTTCACATTCAATGTAAAACCATTTTTTCACATTCATTGAACTAGACTTGACGCCACGTCATCTGTAGTTTTTTTATCTTTTAATTTGTGGCTTTTTCTATCATATGTGTTTCATCAAGATATACTGTGTCCAGGAAATGTCTTAACTCTAGAAACTATCTGTTGACCACTCTATTTGATTAGCTAAAAAGCTTAAAGTTATTCACTAAAAATTTCTCGCTTTGGTAGTGCTTATTGGATTTAGCCATGCCACAACAACTCAACCTTCACCTTCTCTTTATCCGACACCTCTTGAATTAAATGTATAACTTCTCTTCCTATTATACTAATGTTTTTTTTTTTAATGAATACTATAATACTGTGCAACCGTGGGATTCGAGACGATCCCATCCCGACAATGCGCTCACTAATGATATGTTTAGAGTCGCCACCAGGAACTTTTGGTGTCCCGAGAAACATAGATCAATTTCATAAGCACCAAAGTGCCACAAATATGACTCTGAATCCGGTCTATGCCAAAGGCTCTTGGGTAGGGGCTTCGGTTATCGATTGGAATGGTGTTAGGCACCCAATCAACCCGCTTAATGCGGTTTCTACTTATGGCCAAAATAAAAATAATATAAACGAAAAGAAAAAGGCTTCCTCTTGCCCTAATGGGTCTTAAAATCCTATTTGTGCCCCTCCGCTCCTATCAAAAATTCGGCGGCGTAACGGCACAAATGGGAGGATGGAGGAATAATCGAGAAGGTAGAGGAATAGAGGGGAGAGCCGGAGCTCTCGGGCCCTTATTGCATCATTGTGGAGCCTTGCGTTGGCTTCCTTCGGTGAGCTTTTGAAGGCTTGTATGATGAGAAATGGGGTTCTAACTCCTATGGCTTACTAGCTACGAGGTAGAGAGGGAAAGTTAGGGCGTAACGCACATCTAACCTAGAGCTTATGGGTGAAATGCTAATGTCTAAAGGATTTTTTAAAGTTTTGAAATTTGTATGGGAATGGTGCACTAGAGGAGAGAGAGAGAGAGAGGGGATTCCTTAATCTCTTAATTGTAAATTTTTTCAAGTCATTTGCAAGGGGGGGTGCCTCTCTATTTATAAGAAAAAGAGAGGTTAGGAGGGTACTTAGAGGCTAATTGGAATTAATAATTAGGTAATGGGCCATCTAAGATTTCCTAGGGTTTTTGGAGCCTGGATAAATTTGAGAAGATGCTCCAATAGTGAATGATAGAATGAGGCGTTAAACCACTTAAGGGGTTGTACATAGATAGTAAATGGGTGCAACAGAACTAGCAAAACACACTCCAAAGGTCAAGATGATCAACAAGTCAAACCCCAATCTCAAAATTTGAGATAAAAACCCCTAGTTACTGTTCATATGAAGCACAATAGTTTTGGAAAGTCGACTGCCCGCGGGGCAAAAAATATGAATTTCTGCCCGATATTCGAATCGTCGTAACTTTGGATATACAACTCTGATTGAGGCGATTCTTAGCTCGTTGGAAAGTTAAGGAAGTCCTCTTTCCAATGGTATATAATGCAGCTCTAGTAGAGGTCTTCATAAACTTTGATACTCCTCCTTCCATCCATTGCTCAGGAGAGTTCAGAAACTGGTCTGGGACGGGTTCTAAAGGTTGGGGTTGGTTTCTAAAGGTTTAAGGTGAGTTCTAAGGAATCTAAGGTGATTCTTAGGGGTTTGGGGTAATTTCTAAGGGTTTGAAAGGATTCCTAAGGGTTTCATACATGCCATCAAAAGCTCGGAGATGTGCCTCTCTCGAAATGTGTCTCGATCGGGCCTTGGGCCAAATTTGGGTGTCTACAAATGCCCCTCTTTGGTATCCAGTCACTAATGATCGAATGCCAAATAAAAGAGACATATGAACAGGCCCAAGGCATTACTGACGGGTCCGCTGCATTCAGAACGAACTTCAAACATCAGATGAGTTACATAATGAGAAAACGAAAGCCTTGTATGTTGGGAAAAATGGTCGTTTCTCAAGGTAATCGGTTCTCAAGCGCTTAGCGACATTACTGGGTATAAATAAGGTGGGAAATGAGTCGCGAAAGCCCAATAGCTGGGAAAAATAGTCGCTTCTCGAGATGATTTGAAGGAGTTTGATGTTTAAAATTCATTCTGAATACAACGACTTCGTAAGTAAGGAGAGTGATCGACCCACATTCAAAGATAGGCGCAACGCAAGTATGCAAGGCCCCCAGTTTGTGTCAAATCATATGTGGCATTAACCACCTCATCTTACTGGTCACAGGTGCCCTCGCTTGAAGCGGGGTTCAAGGTCTTTAGGCAAACCCATTGATCCCGAAGTTTATTTAGTACGACTACCTGAGCGGAGCGAACAAAGGTCGCAATACTTTTTAGGAGTACGTGCCATTTTTTCAACATGCCCCAGATCATCATGACCCAGAGTATCCAACCTCAAATGACACAAAATAGACTCGGCCAAAATCGGGTGCATCTCGAAGGAGACATCCAATCCTGGTCTCTGCCGATAATGATCTTACAAATCATTTAACTATGCATAAACATATACCCATTAGGGGCAATACACAACAAAGGTGATGGAAGTCTCGACCCAAATCCCGTCTGGGTACAATTTACGAGAACATATAACCATCCTACGGATACCCAGATGCAAGGCGTACACTTTACAGGGATACCGTGCTAATACAGGTTTTAAGCCTGCAGAAATAAGGGAAATGAACCATTCTGTATGCATGTTTACACATAGTTTGATTGACATGTAGTTTCATTTTCAATAAGTTGGTTTCAACAAACAATTGATCTCTTTCATACGGAGTTACCCGGACCTCAATCCCCACAGGGCGCACGCCCGGACAATGTAGACCAAGAGTCCACACCTCCGAAATAGCTCGTGATGAATCTCAAGTTAGACGCTCATGTTCCTATGAATCCAAAGACAGAGCGTTCATCACAAAGATTTAGCGGTGTAGTCGATCCGATCGAAACATTGACCGTTTGATCGGGGTTGACGTCGTTGCTCCTACTTTGAAGTACGATCCAAACATCCAAGGCGAACCTTAGACTTAGGACATTGATATAACACATATGCGTTGCTGATAAAATATTGACATTTTACCGCTTTGAAAAACGCATGTGCGTAGCTATGCGTGGCATGAAAACACAAGTTTCTTCTTCTTCTTTCTCCTTTTTTTTTTTTCTTTTTCCAATGATTGCTTTTTTTATTTTATTTTTTAAATAAGAACTATCCAGACCTCGAACCCCAGAGGGTGCACGCCTAGACAGAGCATACCAAGAGCCTGTGCCTCCGAAATAGTTTGCGACCAAACCGAAGCCAACGTACTCAAGTCCCATGTGATATCGAAAGAATCGGGTCAGAATCGGGTGTCCACAGAAGGAGACACTCAATCTTAGCCTCCACCATCTATGAAGTTATAAACGAACAACTATGCATAAACATGCACCCATTAGAGGCAATAAATAACAAGGCGATGGAAGTCCTGACCCAAATCCCATCCGGGTATAATTTATGAGAACAAACGACCACCCAACAGATACCCAGATGCATGGCGTACACTTTACAGGGATACCGTGCAGGTTTTAAGCCTGCGCCCTAAAATGAGCCC
This sequence comes from Chloranthus sessilifolius, assembly GCA_021018995.1. Lineage (NCBI taxonomy): Eukaryota > Viridiplantae > Streptophyta > Magnoliopsida > Chloranthales > Chloranthaceae > Chloranthus > Chloranthus sessilifolius. The sequence continues at coordinate 101,944,170 of CM037589.1, forward strand.
TTCTGCATGCATATTTACACATAGTTTTCTGACGTAGTTTCGTATCTGACAGGTTGGAATCAATCCAACAATGGATCTTTTCGAAGACGGAGTTATCCGGACCTCAAACCCCGTCAGACGCTAGCTCGGACAGTGTAGACCAAGAGTCTACACCTCCAAAAATATCACATGACGAACTTGAAGTTCAAGGCACTCAAGTTCACCTAAAACCAAAAATGGAGCAATCAACGCGAAGATTTAACGATGAAATCAATCCGATCAAAACATTGACTATTTGACCGAGATTGATACCGTTGCTCCTACTTTGAAGTAAGATATAAAAATCTAAGGCGAACCTTAGACTTAGGACATTGATATAGCACAACTGCGTTGTTGATAAAATATTGATATTTTACCACATTGAAATCTAGATGTGCGTAGCTGTGCGTCGCATGAAAATAGAGATTTCTTCTATATTTTTTTTCTTTTTCAAAATGATTTTCTTTCTTCTCTTTTTTTCTTTTTCGAATAGACTGGACGTTGGTGGGGAGATGCTTCATCTGATTTTTTCATAGCCGAGAGGTTGCCTGCTTCGAGGCTTTGGACTATTTGATGTTCCTGCACATTTAAAAAAAAATGTCAGTTCCTTTTTTGTTTATATATATATATATATATATATATATATATATATATATATATATATATATATATAAAATGCATCCTAATCAACAGAAGGAGAAGCCAACTTTTACCTGTATTTTTTTTCATTTTTCAAGATTTATATATATATATTTTTTTGGATTTTTATTTTCAGATATTTTTTTGTTCTTTTTCTTCAATTTTTGAGATGGAAATATGATGCTGTACATATGTACATGGAAAAGAGTAGAAATATAGAATTTTTTTGTATTTAGATTTTTCTTGATTTTTTTTTTCTTTTTTTTTTTGGCTTTTCTTCTTTTTTTTGTTGTTGTTCTTTTTGATTGATGGGTCCCCTTTTCGAATGTGCCCAGCCTGGGCATGGAAATGGAAAAGGGAAATCGTTATCTTTAACAAAAAGGGGGCTTTCCTGCTTAGGTGCACAAAATGTGGGCATGAAAGTGGAGAAGGGAAATTATTATCTTTAACAAAAGGGGCCTTCCGCCCTGTCCTTTATTCTCTTTTTGTTTGGTTCGATGCCTCAATCAAAGGGTTAGATTTGGGTCTCCTTTTGAGCATGGTCATACCCCTTTTAAATGGTCGGATCTGGGTGAGTTTCTGCTACTTTACCAAGACTGGAATGTCAATCCCTTTGGACTGATTCAAACCTTTCTCCTTACCTTGGGTCATTCGTTCGACGAAGTAGTTTCACAAAGACAATTCCAGTCGGGGCCCGATTTGAGCTAACATGAGCGGCCCAGTCGAAAAAGAGTATCAGGGAGAGTAACCAAGAGGGCTCCTCAAGCATCAATCTTCTGAATTAGTTCAAATTTTCTTTTCTTTTTAATTCTTTAATCATTTTTTACTCACAACGCCCAAGGTGGGTTTGTCGTGCCCGTTTTGCCCTCTTTTTATCCGCGGTGCCCTTTCGGGTTTTCACCACATCCATGGGTTTAACTCTCTTACCCCAAGCGCCCTTTCGAGTTTTCACCTGGTCCGCACAAATTCGCTGTTTTTACCCGTAGTGCCCTTTCGGGTTTTCACCATGCCCATCTTACTTTGAGCTTGTATTTTTTATTTTATTTTTCTTTTTATTTCTTTTATTTTCAAAGGCCACAACATAAACGTCAATTCTGTCATAGCCAACTAGATGTGGTTCTAATGTCTTCCCACAACTCGGCTCGTGTTTGACTTACCAGATACTATGACTACTTGTGAACCTAAAAAAGAGGGCTTTCTGTAGGGTGTAGCTTGGCCATGGGTTAGGTTAGGATTTGAAGGTATGCTAGGCTAAAAAGGATTTCCTTGATACGGCTTTAGTTTTTCACAATATACTTTCTTCCTTGGGGGATTTACTGTACATGCCCCATGTTTCTTCTTTTTTTTTTCTTTTCAGACAATCTCTTTTTGGGGAGGGGTTTAATGAAAGAAAGGTTCAGGCTCAAATAGGGTAGCAAAGGATATCATTATTTTTAGGGATACTTTTTGGCTACTATGCTTAGAATGATGGCCTCTTTTGGGTGGTTCTTAAGTAGTCACGTATCTATTTCACCAATACTTATCTTATTGCGATAGATTATGAGTAGAACTGTCGGACGTAACCGGCATTGATGGGCTCAAGAAGATGATCTTCGTCCATGGTGGCGAGGCGGATGACATATCCTGGCTGCACTTCTTGGACGACATAGGGTCCTTCCCAGTTCGGCTTGAATATTCCTCTTGGATCGGCATGGAGGGATGGGAAGATCTTCTTTAGCACAATATCTCCTACCTTCAGATCTCGACTACGAACACATTTATTGTAGGCACGTACGATTCACTCCTGGTAAACTTGAATATGACACAAGGCTAGGAGTCTCTTCTCATCTAACAAGTTCAATTGTTCAAAGCAGGATCTCTCTCTTTCTGCTTCTGGTAAGCCTGACTCCATGAGGATTCAGAGCGAGGGTACTTCAACCTCTATTGGTAGGACGACCTCGATTCCATATACAAGGGAGAACGGCGTTGCCCCTGTAGCAGTACGGATCGACGTTCTGTAGGCCCATAAAGCAAATGACTGCATTTTGCTCCAATCTCGATAAGTGACGACCATTTTCTCGAGAATGTGGATGACTGTGTTGTTCGCGGCTTTTACGGCTCTATTAGTTTGAGGCCGATAAGGGGACAAGCGATGGTGCTTGATCTTGTACTGCTCGTAGAAGGCTCGGATGTGCTTATTCACAAAGTTTGTGTCGTTGTCCGTGATGATATTCTTAGGTACTCTAAATCGGCACACAATATTATTTTTAAGAAACTTCTCAATGTGACTGGCCGTGATGTTGGCATATGATGCCGCTTTTACCCACTTGGTGAAGTATTCAATGGCGACGAGGATGAACCAATATCCATTTGATGCTTTTGGATTAATCATTCCGACGACGTCAAGGCCCCAGGTAGTAAATGGCCAAGGAGTGGTCATGCAGTGAAGATCGATGATAGGAGCATATATCAGACTGGAGTGTTCCTGACACTTGTAGCATTTTTGAACATACTTACAGCAATCTGATTCCATAGTGGTCTAAAAGTATCCCTACCGTAGGATTTTCTTAGCAAGCATGTGACCGCTGACGTGGGCACCACATACTCCCTTGTGGATCTCTTTCATGATATTGATCGCTTCACTTTCTGTAAGGCACCTGAGCAAGATGCTATTGTAGGACCGCTTGTAAAGGCATTCCCCACAAATGACGTAGCTTGCCGCTAAATGTTAAATGGTTCGTCTATCTGTCTTGGACGTACCCTTAGGGAAGATTAGTGTCTCAAGGAAGTTCTTGATATCTGAGAACCAAGGAGGCTCATCATCAGGATCTGTAGGTTCCTCAATCTGGAGGTAGAAGGCCGACTCATTTCTTTGCCCGATCATGATTGGCTTCATCTCAGCACCATACGGGATTTTTATCATTGACGCCAAGGTTGCTAATGCATCGGTAAACAATTCTTTATCTGCAGGACATATGAGAACGTTACGTCCTCGAAACAAGCTATCAGATCCTCGAGGTGCTCATGGTAAGGGATCAGTTTCTCGTCCTTCGTCTTCTAGTCACCGTTTGTCTGGCATATGATCAACTGCAAATCGCCAAACACTCGAAGGTGAGTTATATTCAGATCGAGAACCGCCTGTAGGCCTGCTGTACAAGCTTCGTACTCGACCATATTGTTAGTGCAAGGGAAGTTGAGCTTGATAGAGACAGGTACATGGGATCCTTTCAGCGAAATCAGAATGGCGCCAACTCCCTGACCCTCGACGTTTGCTGCCCCGCCAAAGTGCATTACCCATGATTTGTCTGCTTCTTTAGGATCGTCTTCGATCATGAACATGATGTCCTCATCAGGGAACTCAGTTCTCAAAGGTTCATAATCTGACAAAGAATCGTCGGCAAGATGATCGATGAGTGCCTATCCTTTGATCGACTTCTAGGTGACATAGGTGATGTCAAACTCAGATAACAAGAGCTGCCAGTGTGCAGTCCGCCCAGTAAGAGCCTACTTCTCAAAAAGATACTTCAGCGGGTCCATTCCGGCCAGAAGTAGAATGGCTTGGGATAGTAAGTAATGGTGGAGCCTTTGAGTAGCCCATTCAAGGGTCAAGCATGCTTTCTCCAAATGAGAATAGCGTGTCTCATAATCAGTAAACTTCTTGCTCAAATAGTAGATGGCTTGCTCTCTTCTTCCCGTCTCGTCATGCTGTCTTAAGACACATCCCATCGAAACTTTCATCGTGGAGAGATACATTAGGAGTGGTCTCCCCGGCTCAGGTGGTACCAAAATAGGCGGGTTAAGGAGGTAGCTTTTGATTTTATCGAACCCTGCCTGACAATCATCATTCCATTCAACCGGTGAGTTCTTCCTTAGTAGATTGAATATCGACGTGCAGATTGGAGTTAGTTGTGCAATGAACCGACTAATATATTGTATTCTACCCAAGAATCCTCAAACTTCTTTCTCAGTAGATGGTGGCAGCATTTCTGTGATAGCTTTAACTTTGACTGGGTTGACCTTGATCCCTCTCCTGCTAACGATGAATCCTAACAATTTTCTGGACATAGCACCAAATGCGCACTTCTGTGGATTCAGACGTAACCTGTACTTTCTCAGCCTCTTAAACAGCTTCTGGAGGTTTACCAAGTGATCGCTTCACTCTGGCGACTTGGTATCCTGTCGTCGACATACACTTCAATTTCTCTATGCATCATGCCATGAAACAGTGCGATCATAGCTCTCTGGTACGTCGCACCGGCATTCTTTAGCCCAAATGACATGACTCGATAGCAAAAGGTTCCCTAAGGGGTAATGAACATTGTCTTCTAGCGATCACCGTCTGTCATCTTGATCTGATTGAATCTTGAGAATCCATCTATAAAAGAAAGCATCCCGTGCTTAGCAGTATTATCGACCAAGATGTCGATGTGCGGAAATAGAAAATCGTCCTTCTAGCTCGCCTTGTTCAAATTACGAAAATCGATACACATGTGGACCTTTCCATCCTTCTTCGACACAGGCATAATATTGGCTAACCATTGCGGGTATTTAGATACCATGAGGAATCCTGCATCGTACTGCTTGATGACCTCATCTTTGACTTTCAGCATCCACTCGAGTCAAAGACATCTCAGCTTCTGCTTAACCGGCTTAATATCAGGGTAGAGAGGTAACTCATGTTCGACTAAATCGATGTCCAGACCAGGCATGTCCTTGTATGACCAAGCAAAAATGTCTTAGTATGACCGAAGGAAGTCGATCATGCTTTTTCTTTCTTCGAGAGATAGCGACATTCCGATTTTGGTAATTCGGGGAACCACCTCAGTCCCTAGATTGACATCCTCGATTTCTTCGACAATGGGGGTAGGACCATGCTCAAACTTAGCAAACCGGTCAAGGAGCTCATTGGGGAGCTCCTCCAAAGGGATATCCTCATCCATACTCGTAACTCCTACCTCTTCTTGTATTTCTACAGGAAATGGGTTGATTTTCCATGGGACGAGTATTTCAATTAAAACATCTTTTTATGGGATTTTATTTAGAATTTTAAATGACAATGTTTTTGAACTTTGTATTTTTTCAATATTTTTGAGATTTTATACTTTTTTAATATTTTTGAGATTTTTATTTTCTTCGGAGACGGACCCTTGGCAACATGAGTGTGTATATATACAAGGTATTGCCTGCCAAAGACTTATCTCACTTTTTATAGGTTATTATTTTTTGAAAAATGAGTGCCAAATATTAGGCCACTCCCTGCTTCCAAGGTTTGGGGCACAGATGCCTAATTACATACCTGAGGGGCCGCTCCTTTACCTATTTGGATATAGGGTGCTGACTGATACAGCTCTTCGGAGTCAGCCTCCATCATATTAATCTCCATTTCGTCTGAGATGATATCTTTAAACACGATTTTGTGGTGATTCATCATAGGGGGAGTTTGTTCAGGTACGGGTCGTCGTTCCTCAAAGAGGGATAACGCGGCCAAGTCTATCTCTAGGCTGGGAAGGGTGATGTGGGGATTGATGGGGTGAACCAGTGTTGTGGGCTTGTGTGGGGTTAATCGGGTTTCCCCATTCTGGTCAATCTTTCACAACCCCGATACTTATGAATGAATTCCTGATGTGAGGCCTGGGATGGGGTTTTTCCTCTATGTGGATCCCTTAACTTTTGCAGTCGCCGTCGCACGAACTTTCTCTTTAGCCTCTCTCACTTCTTCTTCTGTGGGCTTGTAACCTAGCCCAAACCCGACTTCCTGCCCCCCTTAGCTATGACAGGCTCTTTTCTGCCTTGCAATCTAACCCTAGCCCTTTTTTCCTTTTGGTAGCCCCACTTTTAGAGCATGACCACTGCTGCTACCATTCCACCTTCGGTTTTTAGAATGATGCCCTCCAAGGGCTCCGAGAGTACCATCGATACCTCATATTCAAAATTGTGGAGGTCAACGTCCTCAGTGGTGTGCAGCACATCCAGTACATTGGGCTTTTCAACACTGTTGGTAGCTTTTTCTTTCTCACTGTGTCCTTCATCAATGATACTGATAATCTTATGCCCGGACGTAAACTTGAGCTTTTGGTGTAGCGTGGATGGGATTGCTCCAACCTCATGAAACCAGGGCGTCCCAATAATAGGTTAAATGAAGATTTGATGTCCATCACTTGAATAATATGGAGAAGGTCATTGGCCCAATTAACAGCTCAAGGTCAACTTCTCCCATTATCTCTCTCCTCATATTGTCAAAACCTCGAGCACTGGTTCTCATGGGTCTTAGCATGCATGGATCTACCCCAATCTTGGTGGTGGTTCTCAGTGGGCATATGTTTAACGCAAACCTATTATCGATTAAAACTAAAGAAATTATCATATTTTCGAACTCAACAGTTATATTCAAAGACTTTGAGTGACTTCCTCCTTCCTCAAGTAAATCGGCATCAGAAAATGAAATGGTATTTGGAGCCATCACTTGACCAATTATTTGTCCGACTTCATCCTGGCTAACCTAAAGTGACATATGCAGATTCTTTAACGCTCCCATTAATGCTTGGAAATGGAGTGGGGATGTCATCAACAGATCCCATACAGTAATATGGGCAGGCATTCTTTTTAGCCGAGTCTCTAGTATATGTTCTCGACTCATTTTCTCGAAAGGATTCACTGCGCTATCTTTCTTTCCCTCTGGTTGGGCTTGTGCTGTTGCTGGTACTTCAGGCTGCTTTGAGATCTTCCCGGATCGGGTAACAAAGTCTACTGCCCCTTCTCTGTGGTTATCAGCGTTGATATCTATTTATTCATAACTCAGCGGGACCTGATGAGGATCATAAATTGGTCCCGAGATCTGAAATAGTATAGCCGCTGGTATCGGAGGGACTTGCACGACCCGCAGGAGGTGTGGGCAACACTTGATTTACCTCGGTGATAGCTAGTTGGGTGGCAAAATTGGGTCAGATGGGGTTGGTGAAACTTGAGGATGGTAGCACTAAGAGAAAAGGGGTAAGAGTAAGTCATTGGTAGCTGATAGGTGTTGGCGGGAGATTGGGGGCATGATGGGCTATCGGATAATTGACGGGGGTGGTGGTGTATGGCTGATATGCATTTATATGCACATAATTAACAGGCGTGGGTGATGGAAAATAAGCCCTAAGGTCTCGTGGTACTAGGCTGGGGAAGTAATCCGACAGATTCAGGGGTTCAATCACCCCAATATTCCTTTCCTCATAATTTCTCAGCAATGGTGCCACATAGCTATCCTGATCACTGATGTAATCGGATGGATCAAATTTAAATTCCTCCTCATATTCCTCTATCATCCCGATGGTGGGTCTAAGACCTGCTCCTCCGGTAGGATGTGGGCGTAATGCACCTGATGGATGTTAGCATGTTGGTTCACTTGAGAAGGTGTTGGTGGAATGATTTTCCTGGCATCAATTAAATCTTGGATTGTGTGCTTCAATGGGAAGCAGCGATCAGTCGGGTGACCCGAGCCCTGGTGAAAATTATAATGAGTATTAGGGTATAATTCTTTAGGATCGGGTGAGGGGGAGGTTGCGGTTGACGAACAGTGACTAATCCCTTTTCTATTAATAAAGGTAAAAGTATACTTAAAGATTGCTCCAGGAGTGTAAATACACGGTCATAGCGGGCTTTCCTCTGTTTCAGAGTCATCTGGATTCCCTGCCCATTCCCTGCTCTCTACATCTGCTCATTTCTGACTGGCGCTGGCCGTGCTACTTGAAATTAGAATGGGATTAGTTATTATTGGGCCTGGTATTGACAATGTTCTTGATGTTGTCCCCGGTTCTCTTATCGTTCCTTTATTCTGAAAACCTCCTAACCCCACTGGCTCCGCTTGGTATATTCTTATTCAGGCGACCCTCCCTGACGGCATCTTCATAGCGATTGGCGTTCCTCACCAGATCAGCAAAGCTAGACTGCTGCTGGTATACCAAGAAGTCCGAGATTACTGACAGAGTATTCTTGAAAATCATTTCGATCTGTTCGTTGTCAAGTATCCTGTTTCTGACCTGAGCTGCCAGTGCTCTCCAACGCCCCAGATAATCGTTGAAGGTCTCATTCGGGTTCTGCTTTAATCGGGCCAAGTCAGACTTACGTGGTTCGATGTCTATATTATAGACATATTGTTCCTAGAACAAGTGCGTCAAGTCCTTCCAAATTTTCATCATAGATGGTTCCAAAGATGTGAACCTTCTTAAGGCCGGACCGGTCAAACTCTTCTGAAAGACTTTTATCAGTAGTCTTTCATCCCCTTCATATTGGCACATGTCCCCACAGTAGGACGTGAGGTATGCAATAGAATTGCCGGTGCCATTGTACTTGTCAAAAGCCGGCATTTTAAATTTGGGAGGTAAGGGGACCTCAGCAAATAGACACAAATCTATGAAGTTTGTGGCGTGGATTTCATAACCACCCATTTTCAACAACTGCTTTTGTATTTTGTCCAACTATTCTTTCAGCTGCTCTGATTCTTTGGACATGGGAGCCGCTTTCTCGGCAGTCGGTTGGACTTCACTCTAGGCTACCAAGGGGTGGGCAATTATGGGAGGAGGGTTAAGGCTGATCAATGCCCAAACATAGGCTCCACTATTCCTAATCTCGTCCTCTTCATACTGCTGGTCAACATAGGGTGCAGTGAGGGCGGGATTTTCTTGTTGGTATTGCATGGACTGGATGGGAATGATATGAGTAAGGGTTGGATGAGTCCATTGGGGATGAGGGGAGGTCTGTTAGATGATGGGATGAGTTAGATTTCGGAGTGGGGCATGGTGAGGCCATTGGGCTTGTGGAAAGGCTTGAAACTGACTTTGGGATGTTGGGATATGGGTGAATTGGAGCTGATGTAAGGCATGGGTTTGAGCTGGGTATGAGTGTTGTGAATGAGTGAAATTTTGGAGGAATTGTGAAGGGTATGGGTGTGAGGTTCCAAGGTTCTGTTGGGCTTGGGACTGGGATATGTAGCCTTGGGAGGGTTGGGATATGAAGGTTTAGCCCATGGGTCCTTGGGAAGCTTGGGTCACCAAGCCTTGGTCATGATAGGATTGGGCCATGGGCCATTGGCCATTGATGGGTTTGGGTCATGGGCCCCTAATGGGTTTGGCCCAATGGGCCTTGATGGGTCTAGGCCATGGACCCTTAGTGGGTCTAGCCCATTAGGCCTTGGTGGGTATGACCCATTGGGCCTTGATGGGTACTGGGCCATGGGCCCTTGGTGGGTCTAAGCCATGGGGCCTTGATGGGTCTGGGCCATGGGGTTTTGGGTCATGGGGTCTTGGGTCATGTGGGGAATCGAGGTTTGGGTCATTGGGCCTTGAGATAAGTGGAAAATGGGGGTTTGGGTAGTGTGGATGATGGGGGGTTGATGGGGGTCACGGGGTAATGAGGCATGAAGGCTTGCTACGGTATGGGATGGATCCATAGATGTGTGGTGTGGATGAGAGAGGATGTGTTGGGAGGCCTTCCATCTATTGTAAGTTTCGAACATCTCCTCCATCATAGCCATGGAAGGGGGATCGGATGGAGATGGGCTATTTGATGGTTGGAGGGGTACGGATGGAGTGTGAGAAGAGGAAAAATTGGGCATGGCCCGGGTGAGGGGTGGGATATGGGGTGGATTGGAGAGATGAGGTGGGGCATTGGTGGATGGATTAGGCATATATGGGGAAAATATATGGGGCATGGAGGTGGAGAATGAGAGAGGAAAATTGGCCATGACTTCGGTAAAGGTGGGCATGGCTAGGGAAAATGGAGGGATATGTGGAGGATTGGATGTGGGTGGATCGGGTTGGGCGGATGAAAAATGAGGTATGTTGGTTAAGGTGGAGGATGAGTTTTGAGTGGAAGGAAGGTGAGATGGGTTGGAGATGGCCATAGATGAAGGCATGGCTTGAGAAAATGACGGGAAATTTGGATTTAAGGTATTTTGAGAAGTGGTAGAGTGAAAAATAGGGGCACCAAACGGGCCGGTTATGGTGAGGGTTGAATGGGTGGGGGGAATTAAAGGCTTCTTCGGTATGGGAATAGGTTGGAGAATATGACGGGGATGTGTCGGGATCGGCATAAGCCGGGTCCACAACCCACGACATTTCTCGGTATCGGGTCGAGTACAGGTGCCTCGGATGGGGCCCGTAAAGCTTCCTCCTTCCCCTACGAGATAACGGAGGGTACAATGATGCAGTTTTGCCGGCACCAATCAAGATTCTATTTTTAATTTTTAATTTTAATTTTTTTAGATTTTTGTAAGCTAAAAGAAATGAGGATTCCGGAGCCTTTTTGAATTCCCTTCTCGGATGGCTCTCATACCCAAAATAGGTCTCGCGGCAACGGTTCCGAAGCACTTCGGAAGAATCAAAAGGAAACCCTTTGATCTATTGAAGGCACATAAACTAATGCAAACAACCCGATCCTCCAAAATGAATAAAAAAGAAGTCACCTTTTTTTGGCCGGTGAGGGTGTATTGAGTGTCGAAAATGGCAGAGCCTAAACAAAGGCATTGAATACACTGATCGGGGAGTCCAGGATGTGAAGCAGGCCACTAGATTCGGGCTGCTGCTGTGGGCCCAAAGCTGACGCGACTAATAGATGCGCCAGACCAAAAAAAGCCCCTTTTTCTACTGGCGCAACTAATAGATGCGCCAGTGTAAATTGGAGGGTTTTTTTAGCTTGGCGCAACTATTAGTGGCGCCAGGCAAAAAGTGGGCTCCAGGTTGTTTGATTGCAGTAATTCTAGCCCAAAATGAGTCTCCTAATTGGTTTTTTCTGGAAGTTGGGCTTTCGGGGATTGACTGATCTAATGATACGCCTCTCTTCCTCACTGAACCTAAGGGTTTAAGGCTAAATTGGGTTCACTAGCGCTCTCTTTTCTCGGGTTTTAAGCTTGGTAACGAGACGGTTACCCACCCGATATACCTCAAGTGCAAACACTTTTTTTAGGTACTAGGTGAGCTGAGACTTTTTCGGATCATCACCACTAGGGCTGCCGCCGTACTAAGACTCGGGTGGTTGTATGTGTGCCTAAATAACTCAACCCTTGAAAATCTACCCCACAAAAATCAATTTAAATCCCCTTTATTGGTTCAATTTTATTTTTCACTTTTAAAAAAATTATCTTAAGTTCAAAGATCGGGGGTGATGATCCCGTGCCGCCTCTATGGGCCGGGGTTCACTGACGGAATATGATTGTGGAATTAAAAGTGCAAGTAGGCCCGCCAAACGGCTAAGGCACTTAAAATGACGGAAATAGAAAGAAAATAAATGACAATGCGCAAGTAAACCCGCCAACTGGCTAAAGTGCTTGAAATGACGGAAATATAAAGAAATTGAATGATGGTGCGCAAGTAGGCCCACCAAACGACTAAGGCACGTAAATGACGTAAAAGTAGGGGTAAGTAAAATGACGTAATCGGAGGGATGAGTAAAAAAATAAATTAAAAAATAGCAATAAAAAAGTTAGTAAAATAAAAAATAAAGAGGCTAAATTCAAGGGGAAGCTCTACTAGCTACTCCCCAGCAGAGTTGCCATCTGCGCAACCGTGGGATTTGAGACGATCCTGTCGCGATGATGCGCTCACTAATGATATGTTTAGAGTCGCCACCTAGAGCTTTTGGTGTCTCGAAAAACCTAGATCAATTTTATAAGCACCAAAGTGCCACAAATATGACTCTGAATCCGGTCTACGCCAAAGGCTCTTAGGCAGGGGCTTCGGTTATCGATTGGGAAGGTGTTAGGCACCCTATCAACCCGCTTAACGTAGTCTCTACTTATGGCCAAAATAAAAATAATATAAGCGAAAAGAAAAAGGCTTCCTCTTGCCCAAATGGATTTTAAAATCCTATTTGTATCCCTTTGTTCCTACCGAAAATTCGACGGTGTAACGGCACAAATGGGAGGATGGAGGAATAACTGAGAAGGTAGAGGAATATAGGTGCCGGAGCTGTAAAGACCCGTATTTTGAACCCGAGTTAGACTGACCCTGTGTGTGTATTCGGCTCGGCAACCGACGTCACCATTTGTTTTGGATTTTTATCTATATGTGATTGTGCGGGCAGATTTTAATTTAGAGCCCATTTGGACCCTCGTGCGAAAGTTGTGCACCGACCTCGCTGTAGCCGCTCAACACCGGACTTGAGTTTTAAAATTAGAAGTGTATAATACATAAGATGTGTGTGTGTGTTTTACTTTGTGAGCAATCCTATTATAAGAAGGAATTTCATTCCCGTATTATACTAGGTTTTGTTAAGAGAGGATAGTTACCCAACCGTGTGAAACTCCTTCTTCTCTCTTCTTCAATCATCGTAGGAGATCGGTTTAGAAAACCTCCTTCTCTAGAACCCTCTTTGTTGAAAACACTTAAACCTTAGAAAGAACTTGAATCAACCTTGGATTCGTAGTTGGCTATTGGGAGAGGTTGTGATCATTGGGGGTGTGTTGGAGTTGTCTCTGTGAACTCGTGGGATCGATCGCGGCGCGAATCGTTGAGGAAACCCGTCGGTTTTTATCATCGCTCGAGCAAGGTATCACCGAACTCCGACATTGCCTTAGTAGTTTAGTCATAACTTTTTATTCTGAACTCTGATTAAGACGATTCGTTTTGCCTTGGAAAGCTAATAGAAAAATCTACAACTTTCATGTCTTGACCAACTCATGAATCAATCGTCTTGATGGTTAAAAAAATATTAGAATGTCACATCAAATCGCTCGAGCGAGCTATTATCATCGCTCGAGCGAGGTATCACCGAACTCTGACATTACCTTAGTATTTTAGTCATAACGTTTTATCCTGAACTCCGATTAAGACGATTCGTTTTGCGTTAGAAAGCTAATAGAAAAATCTATAACTTTCATGTTTTGACCAACTCATGAATCAATCATCTTGATTGTCAAAAAAATATGAAAATGTTACATCAAATCGCTCGAGCGAGCTATTATCATCGCTCGAGCGAGGTATCACCGAACTCCGGCATTGCCTTAGTATTTTAGTCATAACTTTTTATCTCGAACTCCGATTGAGACGATTCTTTTTGCATTGGAAAGCTAATATAAAAATCTACAACGTTCATGTTTTGACCAACACATGAATCAATCGTCTTGATAGTCAACAAAATATGAGAATGTTACGTCAAATTCTAGGATTGGCGCAACTTACCTGTTTTGACTTGTTTTTGAGGAAACGCTTAAATAGGTCTATATTATTAGTAATTAGAGTTTATCTTAATGCATGAACGTATATTGTGATGTAGATTGAGGGCGAGAGGCCATCAATAGGACCTTGCTTGACTTCGCATAACTCCGAGTTTTAGGTAGGAGAATCTCATCTTTATAGTATTTTATTTTAATTCGCATGGATATTTTGAATTAAAATCTTTGAACTTGCATATGCCATTGAAATCACATCTGTAAATTGAAATTGATATGAATGACTAAAAATCTAAATCTACCTGAATCCTGAAACCTGAATCTGCTTAAGCTCTGAAGATCTGAAATCAAGAACCTGAACTATGTATAAGAGACTTCCATCTGATTATATTAGTATCTGCATTTGTTTTATGATTGACCTGAACGACCCCTCAAAAATTCCTGAACAACTTCCTGGCACAAGTTTCCCTCATTACGTAGGGGCTTGTTGCATCCTGAAAAAGGGTTCATGAACGACGATGGTAGGTAGGGGTTCCCATCGGCTATATTCCTGCTCTTGAGATATAGTTTACTCGGGAGGTATTTTAAGTTGAGGATTAAGTCATGAATTACTGAACTTTGCATATAGAAGTTAGAGAAACTAAGACACTGAAACACTGCATCTGTTCTTGAAACTGTTTTCACACATTTAGAAATAAATCTTACATATGATTTCCGCACCTAAATTCAGTTTATTATCTGCTTATATGTTTGACAAGCTATATTCCGATATTTGTTTTGAAACCATGTTAGTTAAAGTAAAATGTCGTAGATGTCTTTCTTCTACTGAGCTTTGTTGGTTAGCTCACTCCGACTATACGTCACAGGTTCAGGTATTGACGTGGCTATTCAGGGCTGTGAGACTGATCCTGACTACGTGCCTGAGGAAGAGCTTGAGGTTCCTCCTGAGGAGTTTTTCCCAGTATAGAACTTACTGATTTTCTTATTTGTGGTGAGAGTTAGACTTGAATTTGTGGGCCCATTTTAGTTGGATACCATAGTTTTATATTTGACGTTGATTTCTATTATGAGCCATGTTTCGATGATGGTCGGCCATCATCGGTGGTTCTTTACTTTTAATTGCTTCCGCATTTATTTTAGCTATGGATATTTATTACGCTTTACTCTGATATGTGCCCTGTTTGTCCGGCTTATTGTTTATTCGATAGGTTGGCGAACCGGCCTTTCCTATACCTGAGGGATTGGAAAAGTCGGGTCGTCTCGGTTAATGTCGAGCCATGGTTTTAGATTCTCTAAGGACCCATGAGAACTAACGTGACCCGATGCAGTTAGCATCGAGTCATGTCGTTAGGTCCGAGAATCACTAATCTTGTTTGTAATTGTCTTTACAATCAATGTTGGTGATGTTGTGGTGTTCACAATAACGGTCAAGTATGGCCCCAAGATTTAGAGGCGGTAGAGGTAGGGCCGGTGCCTTTAGAGGACATTCTGAAGGTGTCGGTACATCAAGGGAGTTGCCTTAGCATCCGTTCTGTCGTCCCTATAGGAGGCGGAGTTGATAGAGGTCAGGGGGAAAGAATGGAACAAGTGTTGGAACGTCTGGCCACCAACATTGCTCGGCGGCCCGCATCTATGTCTCGTCAGACTGCTGCAGTCGCCCAGCAAGCAGAGCAGATTTTTGCTGGACAACAACAAGCATCAGTGTTTGCCGAATTCAGGAGGATGGGTCCTCCAAATTTTTCTGGACAGACCGACCCGATGGAAGGCGAAGGATGAGATGGAAAGATCTTGAGGTGCTTGATTGCAAATGTCGAGAAGGTTAGATGGGCAACCTTCAAACCGATGATGGACAGTTGGACCATGGTGGAAGTCCGTGGCTAAACACCGGGAGCAGGAGTTTCCCAATATTCCTTGGACATGGGCTAAGTTTATCGAGGCGTTCAACGATCAGTACTTTCCCAAGATCGTTATGCATCAGATGGAAGTTCAGTTCATCGAGCTGAAGCAGGGGACAATGTCAGTGCCTGAGTATGGAGATGAGTTCACGCGACTTTCAAGGTTTGCACCTCAACATGTGGCCACCGATATGATGAAGGCCAGAAAATTTCAGCTGGGTCTTAGGCCGAGTATACAGGAGAGCGTGGCTAGGTGGGAAATGGAAACATATAGAGTAGTACTGTCAAAGGCCGTCATAGCAGAGGCAGAAATTCTAGAGCGGTTTTGAGAAGCCGAACAAGGGCGAGGGTTGTACAAGGCGATCAGTGCTTATGAAAATAAGAGGCCAAGTTTACAAAGCCGCCAAAGTGAACCTTACTCAACTGCATTTTCTAGACCAACATTTTCTTCTGGACCGACCCCTTATCAGATTGGCGATCATCACCTGCAATCCGTCGACCGGCGGGTTCTAATGCTAGTAGAGCTTGATGGGGACAGGATCCTCTCATGCACCATCTTTTGTTTCTCACTTTGTGCCTAAGTGGAAACCACACAAGACCGAGGATTGTAGGAGGAACACGAGCGTGTTTTCGGTGTGGCTAATCGGACACATGGTTAAGGATTGTCCTCGGGAGGACAAGGGAAGAACTAGTTAAACTTCTACTCAAAGATCAACCCGACCTCTCTCAAGGTCGAGCTTATGCCGTGATGGCTCAAGAAGTCAAACATCGAGCAGCGTGATCCAAGGTATTATTAAAAGTTGAGATGTCTTCTTATTTTATGTGTTATATATAATTTCTTGATATTTAATAAATTTTGTTAATAAGTTATGGATGAACACACATGCTTAGAAACTTTTAATTGAAACGCTTGTCTAAACTAAGGTACCCTTTTTATGCATCGGGGGAGCGATGTAAGCAAAACTGAAGCGCGAGTGTTGATAGACCCTGGGTCTACACATTCTTTTGTTACTCCATTGTTATTTGAAGTTGGGAATCATTCCCAAGGCCCTTGATTTCATCTTGGCAGTGTCAATTCCTACGGGCAACTCAGTGAGCACCGATACCATGTGTCAATCAGTGATTGTGATGATCGAAGACCACAAGACAGTGGCTGATTTGATCATTTTGAGCATGGATGATACTAGGGATGGATTGGTTATCTACTTACCATGCGAGCGTGGATTGTCTCCGAAAGATTGTAACATTCCGCCCGCTGAAGAGAAATTTTTTTCGATTTTGCGGAGTCAAATCTTGTGTGATACCGTTTATCTCTGCCATTCGAGCAGACCGTATGATGAGGAACGGGTGTTATGGTTATCTGCCCTACTTGCAAGATCATAAGGAGGAGAAGAAAAATATTGCAGATATTACGATTGCTTGCGAGTATTCAGATGTTTTTCCTGAAGATCTACCGGGATTACCACCTGACAGGGAGATTGAGTTTGCAATTGAGTTAGCCGTAATCTTGAACGATATCAAAAACTTCGTGTCGAATGGGCGCTGCAATTGAAAGAGTTGAAGGAGCGACAGAACTGCTAGATAAGGGCTTTATTAGACCGAGTGTGTCACCACAGAGCACGGTTCTATTTGTAAAGAAGAAAGACGGTTCAATGCGGCTTTGCATCGATTACCGCCAGCTAAATAAGTTGACAATTAAGATCCGTTATCCACTTCCAAGAATTGATGATTTGTTCGATCAGTTACAAGGAGCAAGGTTCTTCTCGAAGATCGACTTGAGGTCAGGCTACCATCAGTTGAAAGTTAAGTCTGAAGACATTCGAAGATGCCGTTCAGAACCCGATATGGGCACTACGAGTTCTTGGTCATGCCATTTTGGTTGACAAACGCACCCGCATCATTTATGGACTTGATGAACCGGATATTCAAGTCACATTTGGACAAGTCTGTAGTAGTTTTTGTAGATGACATCCTCATCTATTCAAAGACGCGAGAAGAACATGAGCAACATCTGCGAGTGGCTCTACAAACCCTTAGAGACCATCAGTTATATGCAAAACTTAGTAAGTGTGAGTTTTGGCTTGAGCAGGTCAGTTTCCTAGGCCATGTTATCTCTGAGACCGGTATTACAGTTGACCCAGCCAAGATTGAGTCAGTGATGAATTGGGAACAGCCAAAGACCGTTACAGAGGTTCGTAGTTTCCTCGGTTTGGCAGGATACTACAGAAGATTTGTGGAGGGCTTCTCCAAGATATCAGGTCCTCTTACACAACTTACGAAGAAGAATACTAAATTTGATTGGACAGAGCAGTGTGAGCAAAGTTTTCAGGAACTCAAGAAACGATTGACTACTGCGCCAGTACTTGCTATACCATTAGGCAGGGGAGGCTTTGCAATATACAGTGATGCATCATATGGGGGTTTAGGCTGTGTGCTTAACTAGAATGAGAGAGTCATTGCTTATGGATCTAGACAGCTGAAAGACCATGAGAAGAATTACCCGACGCATGATCTTGAGTTGGCAGCAGTGATTTTTGCTCTGAAGATCTGGAAGCATTACCTTTATGGGGAGACCTTCGATATATTTACCAATCATAAGAGCCTCAAGTATCTCTTCTCACAAAAGGAGTTGAATATGAGACAGCGTCGATGGATGGAGTTCTTGAAAGATTATGATTGTACCATCCAGTACCACCCCGGGAAAGCAAACGTAGTGGCAGATGCGTTAAGTCGAAAGTTCTCTGCTCAGTTATCACATCTCACCACAAGGGTGCGACGATGGCATCTTTTGGAAGATATGGCTCTAAGTAGCATGAGATTTGACGTAAAAGGTTCAGGTGCATTAATGGCTACGCTGGTGATTCGTTCGACCCTCTATGAGAACATTCGCAGACTTCAGATGACGGATGATGAACTTATGGTTATCAGACGGGATGTGATTGGGGGAAGCAAAATAGATTTTTCTATCAAAGATGATGGCACTTTGTTGTTTAGAAACCGGGTATGCGTACCAACTAATCTTGAGCTTGGGACACTATTTTGGAAGAGGCTCATAAGTCTATGTACGCTATTCACCTGGCGATACCAAGATATACCAAGACTTAAAGAAAAACTTACGGTGGAGGTTTAAAGAAAGATGTCATGTGTATGTCTCGAGATGTCTTGTGTGTCAACAAGTAAAGGTGGATCATCGAAATCCGGCAGATCAATGTGCAACCCTCTACCGATACCTAAGTGGAAATGGGAGGCTATTTCTATGGACTTTATTTTGGGATTGCCAAGAACATTAAGAAAATACAATGCCATCTGGGTCATTGTGGATCGATTGACTAAGTCCGCACACTTCCTTCCTTATAATACGTCGTATACCGCCAACAAGCTCGCATAATTATACATCAAGGAGATAGTTAGGTTGCATGGTATACGGTCGATGTCGTCTCGATAGAGACCCGATGTACACATCTCGATTTGGCGATTTCAAGAAGGAATGGGCTCTAGGCTCGATTATAATACAGCATTCCATCCTCAGACTGATGGGCAGACTGAGAGGGTGAATCAGATTATAGAAGATATGTTACGTGCTTGCATGTTGGATTTTCAGGGGTCATGGGACCAACATTTACCGATCGAGTTAGCCTACAATAAGTTACGCTAGCATCGGCGCATGGCACCCTCTGAAGCTTTGTATGGGACGGACGTGCGGTCTCCGCTGAATTGGGAAGAAGTGGGTGAGAAACTCATTTTAGGTCCCGAGATCGTGGAGAATACAACCAAGACAGTTCGGTTAATCCGTGAGAGACTACGAATTGCTCAAAGTCGTCAGAAGAGCTACGCTGATCTGAAAAGAAACCATGTTGAGTTTAAGGTGGGAGATAACGTATTTATCAAAATCTCTCCTACAAAAGGCGTGATGCGTTTTGGGAAGCGTGGGAAGCTGAGTCCGCGCTATGTTGGACCTTTCGAGGTATTGGGCCGAGTCGGCGAGGTTGCCTATCGAGTAGCCTTGCCACCGCTATATCGGAAATGCACAACGTGTTTCATGTGTCCATGTTACGAAGATATGTTAAGGACCCGACTCACGTATTGGACTACCAGCCCATTGAGCTCTAAGAAGACCTATCCTTGGTTGAGGAACCGATATGAATCTTGGATCGTAAAGAACAAATCTTACGGACAAAGAACATTCCCTTAGTACTCGTGAAGTGGCGGAACCATTCTTCAGAGGAAGCCACATGGGAGCGTGAAGCGGAGATTCGCGAGCAATTTCCACAACTTTTCGAGTGAAGGTATATTGTAAACTATAGTTATGTAAGAAAACCATACGTACCTTTAAATTCTTGAATTTGCTACCAAAAAAAAAAAAAAAAGGAGAATTTCTTCAAATTCTTCAATGTTAAATTGGTTCATAACATCGATGCTTTGCAGATATATCTATAACGATCACACAATAAAATCTTAAATGTCATATTTATTCATTCTTGGTTAGAACCGTATGTCTGTTGGAACCCGTGTCATCAGTTAGAACATGTTACCAAGCACGTGATCATGCTTTTGAATAAGTGTTCGATTCTGACATCTGAAATTTCTGCTCAAATAATTACCAAAAGGGTGAGGTAGGTGGGTGTGCTAGGTTTGTGTCATGGTGAAGTATATTTCCGTGCGTGATACTGGAAGGTATGCATCCATGTATGCGGATGCAATCCTCTATGGCGTATGGGATGCCACACGCAGACATCCAGGTTACTACGGATCCCGACCCTTGGACGCGTGCTTAGTGGAGCCTACCGCATCGCCCCCAAAGTTCTCCTAGACTTTAGACTGTTTCGATTTTGCTTTATACTGGTGTTAGGATAAGGACTTACCGCAATTCGGTTTAGCTATCCGTATATTTTCGAGGACGAAAATTCCTAAGGAGGGTAGAATGTAAAGACCCGTATTTTGAACCCGAGTTAGACTAACCACTATGCGTATTGATTCGACGAAGTCACCATTTGTTTTGGATTTTTATCTAGATGTGATTGTGCGGACAGATTTTAATTTAGAGCCCATTTGGACCCTCGTGCGAAAGTTGTGCACCGACCTCGGTGTAGCCGCTCAACACCGGACTTGAGTTTTAAAATTAGAAGTGTATAATACATAAGATGTGTGGGTGTGTTTTACTTTGTGAGCAATCCTATTATAAGAAGGAATTGTATTCCCGTATTATACTAGGTTTTGTTAAGAGAGGATAGTTACCCAACCGTGTGAAACTCCTTCTCTCTTCTTCAATCATCGTAGGAGATCGGTTTAGAAAACCTCCTTCTCTAGAACCCTCTTTGTTGAAAACACTTAAACCTTAGAAAGAACTTGAATCAACCTTGGATTCGTAGTTGTCTATTGGGAGAGGTTGAGATCATTGGGGGCGTGCTGGAGTTGTCTCTGTGAACTCGTGGGATCGATCGCGGCGCGAATCGTTGAGGAAACCCGTCGGTTTTTATCATCGCTCGAGCAAGGTATCACCGAACTCCGATATTGCCTTAGTAGTTTAGTCATAACTTTTTATTCTGAACTCTGATTAAGACGATTCCTTTTGCGTTGGAAAGCTAATAGAAAAATCTACAACTTTCATGTTTTGACCAACTCATGAATCAATCGTCTTGATGGTTAAAAAAATATGAGAATGTTACGTCAAATCGCTCGAGCGAGCTATTATCATCGCTCGAGCGAGGTATCACCGAACTCCGACATTACCTTAGTATTTTAGTCATAACGTTTTATCCTGAATCCGATTAAGACGATTCTTTTTACGTTGGAAAGCTAATAGAAAAATCTACAACTTTCATGTTTTGACCAACTCATGAATCAATCATCTTGATGGTCAAAAAAATATGAGAATGTTACGTCAAATCGCTCGAGCGAGCTATTATCATCGCTCGAGCGAGGTATCACCGAACTCCGGCATTGCCTTAGTACTTTAGTCATAACTTTTTATCTCGAACTCCGATTGAGACGATTCGTTTTGCGTTGGAAAGCTAATATAAAAATCTACAACTTTCATGTTTTGACCAACACATGAATCAATCGTCTTGATAGTCAAAAAAATATGAGAATGTTACGTCAAATTCTAGGATTGGCGCAACTTGCCTGTTTTGACTTGTTTTTGAGGAAACGCTTAAATAGGTCTATATTATTAGTAATTAGAGTTTATCTTAATGCATGAACGTAAATTGTTATGTAGATAGAGTGCGAGAGGCCATCAATAGGAGCTTAGTTGACTTCGCATAACTCCGAGTTTTAGGTAGGAGAATCTCATCTTTACAGTATTTTATTTTAATTCGCATGGATATTTTGAATTAAAATCTTTGAACTTGCATATGCCATTGAAATCACATATGTAAATTGAAATTGATATGAATGACTAAAAATCTAAATCTACCTGAATCCTGAAACCTGAATCTGCTTAAGCTCTAAAGATCTGAAATCAAGAACCTGAACTATGTATAAGAGACTTCCATCTGATTATATTAGTATATGCATTTGTTTTATGATTGACCTGAACGACCCCTCAAAAATTCCTGAACAACTTCCTGGCACAAGTTTCCCTCATTACGCAGGGGCTTGTTGCATCCTGAAAAAGGGTTCATGAACGACGATGGTAGGTAGGGGTTCCCATCGGCTATATTCCTGCTCTTGAGATATAGTTTACTCGGGAGGTATTTTAAGTTGAGGATTAAGTCATGAATTCTTGAACTTTGCATATAGAAGTTAGAGAAACTAAGACATCAAACATCTTTGATCTGTTCTTGAAACTGTTTCACACATTTAGAAATAAATCTTACATATGATTTCACCTAAATTCAGTTTATTATCTGCTTATATGTTTGACAAGCTATATTCCGATATTTGTTTTGAAACCATGTTAGTTAAAGTAAAATGCCATAGATGTCTTTCTTCTACTGAGCTTTGTTGGTTAGCTCACTCCGACTATACGTCACAGGTTCAGGTATTGACGTGGCTATTCAGTACGTGAGGCCGATCCTCCCGAGGAAGAGCTTGAGGTTCCTCCTGAGGAGTTTTTCCCAGTATAGAACTTACTGATTTTCTTATTTGTGGTGAGAGTTAGACTTGAATTTGTGGGCCCATTTTAGTTGGATACCATAGTTTTATATTTGACGTTGATTTCTGTTATGAGCCATGTTTCGATGATGGTCGGCCATCATCGGTGGTTCTTTACTTTTAATTGCTTCCGCATTTATTTTAGCTATGGATATTTATTGCGCTTTACTCTGATATGTGCCCTGTTTGTCCGGCTTATCGTTTATTCGATAGCTTGGCGAACCGGCCTTTCCTATACCTGAGGGATTGGAAAAGTCGGGTTGTCACAGGAACTCTCGGGCCCTTGCTGCACCGTTGTGGAGCCTTGCATTGGCTTACTTTGGTTAGCTTTTGAAGGCTTGTATAGTAAGAAATGAGGTTTTAACTCCTATGACTTACTAGCTAAGAGGCAGAGAGGGAAAGCTAGGAGGTAACACACTTCTAACCTAAAGATTATGGGTGAAATGCTAAGGTCTAAAGGATTTTTTTAAGTTCTGAAATTTGTATGAGAATGGTGCACTAGAGGAGAGAGAGAAGAGATTCCTTAATCTCTTAATTGCAAATTTTTTCAAGTCATTTGCAAGGGGGGTGCCTCTCTATTTATAGAAAAAATAGAGGTCAGGAGGGTGCTTCGAGGCTAATTGGGATTAACAATTAAGTAATGGGCCATCTAAGGTTTCCTAAGGTTTTTAGAGCCTTGAAAATGTGAGAAGATGCTCCAATGGTGGATGATAGGGTGAAGCTTTAAATCACTTAAGGAGTTACACATAGATAGTAAATGAGTGCAAGATAACTTACAAAATACACCCCAAAGGTCAAGATGATCAACAAGTATCCCAATCTCGAAATTCGAGGTAAAAACTCATAGTTACTGTTCATATACTTAGCGTAACTATTAGTTGTGCCAAGCATATGTACAGTAAAACAGTAGAGTACAGTAGTTTTGGGAAGTCAACTACCCGTGGGGGGACCCAACAATAACTGGCACAACTATTAGTTGCGCTAAGCAAAAAATATGCATTTATGCCCGATATTCGAATCGTTGTAATTTTTTATATACAACTCCGATTGAGACGATTCTTGGCTCGTTGGAAAGCTAAGAAAGTCCTCTTTCCAATGATATATAACTCAACTCCAGTAGAGGTCTTCATAAACTTTGACACTCCTTCCTCCATCCATTGCTCAAGAGAGTTCAGAAACTGGTCTGGGATGGGTTTTAAGGGGTTCTAAAGGTCAGGGTTGGTTTCTAAAGGTTCAGGGTAAGTTCTAAGGGATCGAGGATGATTCCTAGGGGGTTTGGGATGATTCCTAAGGTTTCGAAAGGATTCCTAAGGGTTTTATACATGCCATCAAAAACTCGGAGATGCGCCTCTCTGAAAATGTGTCTTGATCGGGCCTTGGGCCAAATTTGGGTGTCTACAAATACCAATGTTATTTATTTAGCAAATGACTAGAATACCCATGTATTAAAGGCTTAATAAGATGTAAATTATGGGTAAATATGTAATTTGATAATAGGAGCTATGTTTTGAGATATCTTTTTAGTAAATTTTTCTTGATAAAACATATGGTTATTATTTTTAAAATGGTATAAAATGATTATTATTTTGTATATTGGTTCCCTATTTGGTCAAGTGCCCACAATAATAATAATAATAATAATAATAATAATAATAATTACTTTGAGTCATTTACAATACACAATCTAAGAGGGCTATTAATCCTCTCTTCATCCCAAAAGTATTTTCAATAATTTTTCCGCTTGTTTTAATGTCAATCGCTCGATACCAAAATGAAGAATTTGTATTATTTTAGCAATTCACATTATATCTCTTTCTTAAATTTTTGCACTTGCTAAATTTGAAGCTGAACACCAATGCCAAAAAACATTATAGACCTCATGAATTGTTTAAATAAATGGCCCTCACGTGCATCGCACGTGCAGGGTCCACTAGTAATATATATATATATATATATATATATATATATATATATATATATATATATATATATATATATATATAAGAGATTGACGGGCTGGGTCGGGCTTAAGAGCTTTAACATGCCAGTCCTTATCTGGACGGACGGATAGCGGCTTTTGGGTTTGAGGCCCTACCCTGCCCTTTTACCTCATTTTTAAGCCCTAGTCCTAATATTTTAGGGCCGGGTCAGGTGGGCTGACAGGCCAGCCTCGCAATATTGTCAGCCTTACTTTTGACAAGTATGACGGTGTTACATGTCCCACATTGTAGAAAAATCTGTCATTACATTTAATTTCTTGGTTCCAAAATATTTCGGACGCCTTCAAAAGGGTCACCTTATTTTCTACTCTAGATAAATTTAGATGACTTAGGTGGTTGGATACCTTGTAACATAAAATAGGCAAATATCATGTTTGACATCTATATCAATTATCTAAAGTGTGAACATGGTTAAAAGTTGGTTCGACCATTTTTTCTAGGGCTGTCAATGGATCGGATTGGGTCGGGTTAGGTCAGGTCAATTTCTGTTGATCAGTTTTCGGTCAAATCTGCTCCCCTAAAGACAAGTCACATCCTTTTGGCAAGTATGCATGCCCACATTATAGAAAAATCTGTCATTACATTTAAGTTCCTGGTGCCAAAATATTTCAGACTTCAAAAGGATCACCTTATTTTCTACTCTAGATTGTAGACAACTAAAGCACCAATAAAGTGGACGACTTTAGATGACTTGGCTTAGGTTGGATACCTTGCACCAGAAAACAGGCAAATATCATGTTTGCCATCTATATGAAGTATCTCAAATGTGAACATAGTTAGGGCTGTCAACGGGCCAGGTTCGGGCCGGGTTTTTCATCCGGCCCTGTTGTTTTTATAAACTTTTTGGGTCGGGCCTGGCCCCAGTTTTGAAAATTTGTAGCCCGAACCCGGCCCGATTAGCTATCCGGGCCGGGCTGAGTTTGGGCTGGGCTTCTACTAAATTTTAAGAGTTTTTTTCAAAATTTATTTTTTAATAAGAAATTCATTTTACCGGGCCGGGCCTTACACCTTGAAGCCCGAACCGGGGCCCGTGTATTATTCGGTTGGCCCGACCCATTTATTAAATTTCTAAAAAAGCTGGGCCCGAACCCGGCCCATCCGGGCCGGGGCCAAGCTGAAGCCCAGCCCGTTGACAACCCTAAACATGGTTAAAATTTGGTTTGGCCATTTCTGCTAGGACGGTTGGGTCGGGTCAAAATTTTGACTACCCACAGGAAAAAAGGCATATGCCCTAACTTGACTGCTTGACCTGTCAAGTAAAAGTTTATACAACAGCACTCACCTTATTAATATAAGAGATGTGGTCCCAACCCAAAATCCTTATTCAATCTCGAGGGCCTAAAATTTTGTGTTATGACACTGCATGCTTGTTAAGGCAATAAACGGGCATACATAATTCATAAGTAGCCCAATTCGGTCCCTTTCGGGTCCTGGAATCAGTGGCCTAATTCGGTCCGGGTGAACTTTGTTTGCGAGGGTTGGCAAAAGGTAATGGAATAATAAAAAAGGAAATATTTAGAAGCATCTACAGAGATATATTGTTAGTAATAAACGAATCCTAAATAGAGAGTACCTGAGTTGATGCGACCATCATCTATAGATTTATCGACGCTATAGAACGTCATTGAACACGCCTGCAGATGAGTGGAGGTATGGGTCAAAATCCTTTACTAAACGTCGGCCTACCAACTTCAACAGTTATGGGTTGCCTTAGACCTAACTAGTTTGATTTTCTATTTTAATTGGGACCTATTTAAAAAAGAGGGTGGTGGCCCGCAATGCTAGGGAGGATTGACCCCGTTCCCGGGTACCCTCCGTAGGCTCCCTTGGGCAAATCGGTAAAGCTATTTTAGAAATATTGAGGAAGGTTAGGGACCTAATTGGCCCTAGAGGGAGAGTTTCGGCTGGCGTTTCGTAGGGGATGAATCTAAGGCTAAGCTCCTCTCCCTTCAGTACTCTTTCGAGAGTCAAGGCTAGTGGGTCAGTACCACTAGCTTAACTACCCTGAAATTTCAGAGAAGAGTCTACAGTTATAGGAACCCAAAGTGCAGCTCAACCTCTTTCTTTGAAAACCTCAGAGAGAACCTCGAATTTTTTTAAAGGAAGAAGCTTGAGAATGAGAATTGTGTGTAAAAATTGGTGAGTTTGGTTGTGGGGTAGGAGGTCTATTTATAGGTATACAGATAATTAAATGCATAGGGCATGTGCACAATTTAAGAATTATGCGTATAGACTCTTGCATATAATTGAATTGTGCGTATGGTCTCACGCGTGCAATTACCTGGAAGTCGGTCACCAACTGAGGAATGACCGGCTGACTGGCTCAGTCGGGCGTCCTAGTTTCAATATACCTAGAACTAATTATGCGCATGGAGCCATGCGCATAATCCAATTATGGGCATGGCATAATCCAATTATGCACGTGGACACATGCGCATAATCGAGAAGTACGGGCGGTGCACGAAAGCATAGCCCCAGCCCAACTTGGACTGATTGCGCGCATGCAGATATGCGCACAATCGAATTATGAGCAAACTATGTCACGCATAATTCGGGACTGATTGTGCGCAGGTGATGCACATACTGTTATGCGCATAATTCGGGAGAGTTTGTGAAATCTAAAGATAGACAGACATTTTAGGTTAAGGATAGACATACAGGTAGGCAGGTCATGACAGATAGACATACATATTTACATGTAATATCATTTAAATAAATGTCATAATTTTTTCTTTTCCATTTACTTAAGATATTACATATAACTAACGAAATACTCTCCAATTGAATTCCATAAAAATAGTCACGGATCAAAAATCTCAAAGAATAAAAAGTCAACTTTCTAGATCAAGAACAAAATCCGATTTTTTGCAATTTGATCAAATTTCTAACTTTTAAATGATAAGCATTTTTGTGAAACTCTAAAGCCTATAAATTTTATCATATCAAAGTATTGCTAAAACACCAAAGTTCGGTAGAAAAAGTTCACATCTGGGCTTCCAAATGGGGAATATATTGCCAAGGTTCTGGCTCGACCTTTGACTTTTGGTCAACAAGGCCTAGGGGTTAATTATATACTATTGTTATGGTGCATAATTTTCGGATTATGAGTATTTAAAGTTTTAGAACTCTTAGAGATGATTGGTCCTTTCCAAAAGTAATGGGTAAAGTCAAAGGTTGACCGAACAAGTTTGTATACTCCAAAAGGACGAAAATGAGGTGTTTACATGCATGACTTAAAAATATAACTTACGTAATCTCTATTATAAATATAACGCTAGAGTTAATATCAAAGTACCAATGGGGATCCTAACCATCGTCGTTTTAGAATAATTTTCAAAGTGTCGTAGCCCCTACAATGTGAGGTAGCTCGTGCGATTCAAATTACCGTCATCACGATTCAAAGTTCAAAATGTCACGTAACAGTTCAAAGTTCAAAATACCATCGTAACGATTTAAAGTGTGTCATAGCACAGGATCCATTCAAATTCAAATCTTTAAATCACATGCAATATTCTAAGGTATAATATTGTATTCGTAATTATATAAATTTCAGAATTCGAAGCCAGATTCCAAGATTCGATGAGATCTATATCATATGTCTTCTTCTAATTAATTCAGAATTCAAAATATGTTGCCAAGGTTCAATGAGATCTATATCTTATTCCTTTGTTTTCTCTTCAAGAGTGTCACGAAAATCAATTTTATACATTAATGATGCAAGGAAGCTGACGTTTCCAATTTCGTATTCAAGTATTCAATAGTTCATAAAAGTAGAGTGACCATGAATCTTACCCACGTACATGGTTATTCAAAAGGTTTAATTCATTTAAAATCATTGACTACCTATGAATTAGAAGAGTAATACACAAATTGGTTGTTGAAATTCCCCTATGTCGTTTCCCAATGTCGCACCGAAAAAGGTGAGATGATTCATATTGATTAGTAGTCGATGATAGATACATGTGCCCGATTTCCTCCTCTATAATACATACACAAGTGACTTATCAACATATATGGGTTTGTATATCCATTGATCAATAGAAATGTGATATACGTCATTCAATTCGGGTTCTAATTGATCGATCGGATTTGAAAGTCGATTGAACGAAATCAAAATGAGTGTAAGGTAATCAAGTCAATCCATTCTGTCCAGAATAGATCGATCGAACAAAAGGAGTCAAACGATCGGACTTAATGAATCGGACGCCATTCGATCAATTCAAATTCAATCGATCGATCACTGAATCGATCGGTCGAAATAATTGTACGTAAATAAAACAGTTTGGTTTATAATTGATCGATCGGTAATTAAATTGATCAATCGAAAATATAAAGTAATAAAGATGGGTTTTAATGTTTTATTATATTCAAAATCGATCGATCGAACTGTGGTTGATCGATCTGAATGAAACCGAATATATACATATAAAATGTCCCTATTCAGAATCGATCGATTAGGAGTTATGCTGGATTGTTCGATACAAAAGGTATATATATATATATATATATATATATATATATATATATATATATATATATATATATATATAAACAACATTGGTCTCAGTGCAGAGTCGATCGATCGAACACTAAATCGATCAATCGGTTATTAATAGAAATTAAGAATAATATTACACAAATGGTTCTCGGTCTAATATCGATCGATCAGACAATGACAATCGATCGATCGACTGAGTACGGAAACTATACCTTTTTTCTAGGCCCGAAATCGATCGATCGAAATCGGTAATCGATCGATCGGTTTCAAAATTTATGTGCGTCTCTAGGGTTCGCAAATAAGAAAAGATGGGTATTTTACCTCTTAAAGTGTGAACTGTGAATCTATGGTGATTAGGGTTGAGGAGATCGACGATCAATGCTTAAAGTTCAGCCAAGGTTTCCTTTTTCTTCCTCCTTAATATTCTTTTAATAGCTTGAGTCCCCCATAACTCCTTAGGATCTTTTCAACAAGTGACATGCCAATGTTGTCGAGTGCACATTTGGAGTACTTAATGAATGATTCCCAATACTAAAATCCCCTATGAAGTTTCCCACTAAAACGCAAGTGGAGATAGTTGCTACATATTATATTTTTCACAATACATAACGATGTATGATCGAGACAATTTATTCTTTGAGGAATGGACTGAGGAACGCATAACTCCTTAGGAATCATTAGAGGGTCCTCTAATGATTCCATTGAGGAAGTAGACCTAGACATTCCCCAATCAAACTTAAATGGATTGCCGCATTCCGCGATAATATAGCAAACACAATGTGGGCAGCACAATCATGATGACTAATTTAATAAACTTTATGCATTAAGCTTGACAAATGGAATAATATATTATTATATCGCAAATTTGCATAATAATTATTAAGAACTACAATAAGCTAATAGTATTATGATAAAAAAATAAAAATAAAAATAAGCTAATATTATGAAAGAAAATGATAGTTTATATGGGTAAATATTACATCACCTTCAACGGTAGGAGACCGGGAATATATCGAACTTTGGAGGAATGTTCGAGAGAAGAGGGTTCTCAAGGGCATACCATCACTCATTCATATGGTGAAACAGTCAACGTGTTATGAGAATACTTGAACGTTCCCTTGAATAAGTGACCCATTTTTCCCACGTATCTCTAATACACCAACGATCGCAAGTCATTGATAGGGTTGTAGATAGAACACCGGATGCATGTTAGGGTGGGTGCATGCATGTACATTGTGTGCGAGGAATGTTTGTACATACAGTTATTGCCCTATATATTTTGATTATCTATATATTTCAATTGATGTAATGAATTTTAAATTTCAATCTTGTCTTCCTTAATCTTTTAATATATTACCTGTGTTTCCAAATTTACAGATATAGCAGGCACATCCGGCTCTTCACACTCATTGGCGGGTCCAACATCTTCTCAGTCAGCACCAGCTGCGAGCCGCAGAATTGAGATAGTTTACCTAGCTAGATCTATCGAAGCCCCACCACCGTCTGTCGCCCCTTGTGCCACCTGGGTTTGTCCCTAGGGCACCCACCCCACCACTGGTTTATGCCCCGGTGCCACCACCAGTTCGAACCCCCAATCACTCCACCAATTCTTGCACCTGCTTTGCCCCCTTTTCGTGGCCCCGCCGTATAGCCCAGTCCGACCCCCTCCCTACTATCCTAGATATCGGGCTTGGGCCTGACGACCCTTCTTGGATATACGACCACCGCTGGGTATACGATTTCCCCGTGGTCATCAGCTCTGACTTCTCTTCCACTTAGGCCAAGGACTGCTCAAAGTCAGTGTACCAACTTCCCTTCAATCGTAGAGAACTTTTCGGTAACTTCGGTGATGCCACCGACTCCTTGCGACGCACGGCAATGACCTCGTACTCTTCAGAAGATGACAGTGATGCTACCACTACAAAAAATATGGCTATTAGCGGCAGCCAAAAACTGATGTTATATATCAACAAAAACCCGATGCTATTAGTCTTGTCGCTACCAAAAACTGCCGCTATTAATCTTATTGCTACCAAAATCTACCTTAACAATAAGTGCCGATGAAACACCTTATTTTTGTAGTGTACCCCATACTCGTTCTTCAAAGCTTTTTTTAATTAGGCCTATTATATTGTAATGGCCTAATTGATATGTATATATTTTCCTTTTCACTCTTTTGTGTATAAATGAAAACATATATTATTGGGCTTTAATGTTCTCCATAATCTTTTTTCTACTCTAAAATCAATTTGTATATAATTTCGTTATTATTTCTCATTAAATCAATTTTTTTTTTTTAAATGTCTGTAAAATCAGTTCAACCTTACATGGATTGAGAACAAGTCAAATTTGAACTAAATCTGAATTTGATACATATATCGATGACTGAATAACATATCTATGGTCATAGCACAACCAAACATCCAAACGATTATGAGCTTTTCTGAGATGAACTTAAAAACAATAGGAATATAATATTAGCTTTTCTGGAAAAAGCAAGGAATCTGAGCAACTTAAGAACTCATCTCGGAAAAGTCAGGAATCTGAGTCTGCTAAAAATCTGTAGGAATTTGACTTTTCAAGATTTTGAGCTTTTAATAAAAAAGCTAGGAAAGACCTGAACGAGTCCTAAGGCTTTTTATAACTTTTCGGGTTGATTTGAATGAGAATAAGCCGAACGGATTTGGTTCCAAACCATCTCATCTTCAAAATTTTCGTTCGAAACTTCCCCTGTTTTAGTTAATTCCCACACAAGTTGGATCTGATACGTATTTGGGTTCGGCAGCTTCCAACATTTCTCTCCCTATAATGCTCTTCGGAGGGGCGTGAAGCTCTTTAGTATGGCAACATGACCAAATGTCGCTAACCCCAACATACTTAATTGGCCAGAATCCATCGTGTCTACAACGACTCCGGATTGGAAATCAAGGACCAAAACCTCTTCATCATGCCAACATCATTTCAATATTTTAATCTCAGAATCCCGGGCCTCCCTTTTTTTACTGGCTTACTCGAACTCACAGGGTGCATGGATTGCGCTAAAAGGGTCTTTTCCAAATAAGCAAACAAGTGAACTCAACATTTTTTAAGACTTTCCTAGGAATATGTGTAACGACCCTAAAATTCTGAACAAGAACCTGACTGTTTCGATATGCGTGCCCGACACAGAAATCGAGACAAATTTAAAAAAATTAGAAATAAATATTATTTGAAATAATATTGGCCTGAAGTTAGACAAAGTCATGTGTGACTTCTCACGTTAATCCAAAACTAGTAGAGCCTTATTGAAGCGTGTTACGCCAAAGAGATTTGTGTGGACGCTTCACACCGGAGCGTAGTTAAGGTGAGACAGAAATATCAGAGATATTTCTGTTTCCTTTGCTTATAAGAGAAGGAAGAAGATCAGGATATCTATCTTCATCTTCTTCTTCTTCTTGTTCCTAAGAAACTCTAGCAAGGAATTTGGGTTAAGAACAGTTCTGTGAGAGACCACGGTTGAGCGAGAGATTTAGGTTATAGATTTCTCGATTTGAGAGCATGGAGTCGACGTCGATACGTCGAGTCAGCGTGAGAGAACGTGAGCTAGCACTGTGAGTAGAGACGGAGCCAAGCACTTGCTATTTCGGGTTGTAATGGCGACGAATCGGAGACTTTAAATCCGAAACCCTCTTCCCGTATTGCGTTTGCCGAGACCCCGAAAGGGCCCAAGTAAAGGTGAGCCTATGCGTTTAAATTGGGCAGATGAGAGCCCCTTATATGTGTGTTTGTGTGTGTATAAATAGTTGTGAAAAACCATTAATGAAAATAGCTCAAAAATAAGAAAAATAAGGGACCTCCATTAATGACAGAGGAGCTGTCATTATTGATCGATCAATGCTAGATTGATTGATCAATGAGAGGTATTGATCGATTAATGAGGTCATTGATCGATCAATTCGTATAAAGCTTAAGAAGGAACAAAATACTTCAATTTCTGAAAGTTTAGAGCTCGAGGTGTGTTGATCGATCAATTAGTGAATTGATCGATCAATTATGAGTATTGACCGATCACAGAGAGAGTCATCGATCAATGGCTGGTGTTGATCGATCAATAGTGGTATTGATCGATCACCTGTGTGTGTTGATCGATCAATAAGGAGATTGATCGATCAATCTGTATAAGTGACAAAAGAGAACAGAAAGAGGAAAATTTTAAAATTTAAGGTATTGATCGATCAATGAGGTCATTGATCGATCAATGAGACAGATTGATCGATCAACTGAGCTGGTGATCGATCAATTATACTCTGTCAAAGTGTGAGGAGAAAGGAGCTATTGATCGATCAATAAAGGCTATTGATCGATCAACTACCTCTATTGCTTGTGAAGTAATTAGAGGGTATTGATCGATCAATGGGGACATTGATCGATCAATAAGGAGGATTGATCGATCAATAAGGAGGATTGATCGATCAATCAAGGTGGTGATCGATCAATCACCCCTGTTTTTGACCTGTTTTGTTTTGTAAATTTAATGCTATTGGACACCATGTCAGTTGACTTTTTGACATACCTGACACATAGTATACTGTATTTATGGTCTAGGATCAGACCATGACACTTTAAAAAGCTTTAGATTTGCTTAGAAAGAGGTCTGACCTGAGGTAAGGGAAAATCAACCTAAACTGTTTTGACTATGATTTCGTGGTTTTCTCATATCTGCACCCTGATTTCTGTTTTTAACAAGCATGTTAGCATCTCATGAATTCCTATTATCTCTGATTCCTGTTTTCTGATTTTGTATTCTGAAACCTGCTCCTGATTTCTACTATCTAATTTGTGAGGTCTATGTGTGTATGTGATTTTGATGATTTAACCAGATGATCCCCACCGACTCGGCGATATATCTGTGCCTGGCACACTTGTGCATCTGCTTTGTTAAACCCTCGACACAATTGCACTCCATAGATGAGGCATTGTTGCACCCTAAAATTGTTCACGTGAACGACAATTGGTTGGGATTTCCTATCAGTAGATTCCTGTTTACTCCATATTATATATTCACGGGAGATTCTTAAGTTAGAAAATATATACAATTTAAGTCACTGATCATATACTTGCATAACATCTGTTTCTTGTTTAAAAGCTCAGTATTTGACCTGATTTTGTTCTATTCACACTTTCTTATTTGATTTTCTGCATTGAGATATCATGTCCTACATATTCATTACATTTTATTTGGGATTCTTTTATTGAGCTAGGATGTAGCTCACCCTGTTTTCATTAATATTTTAGGTTCTGAGGCTAGAGCTCCCGGCACCAAGAGCGACCCTGACTACCAGCCTGATCTAGAGACTGAGGCTATGGACGAGGAGACTGACGTCTAGGCGGACGATTTTTATCCTTAGTCTGGGTATACTAGTCTGTTATGTTTGGAATTTTGTATAAAACTTTAGATTATTGTGTCTGATGGCCACTTCCTATATTTATTTCTATAGATATTTTCCTTTTCTTGTATTATTATACATTCTATAGGAACCACTATCAGGAACTATTATTTGGGTGATGGATGTCCATCACCAGTGGTTCTTTTTGGTTCCTGTTTAGGAATGTATATTCTTTTGAGATATAGATATATATATATATAAGTACTTTTCGCAGCTTCTTTCATTTATAAAGCCTTATGAAATGATTGAATCTACCACTGCAGGACAGTGTCTGCTTGGTTTTCGCTATACGAGCAAACACTTCTTGATTTGTCCTAGGGATCATCCAGAGTATGATCCTGATGGCACGGATTTTCGAGTGCAGAAATTTGGGTTGTCACAGTTGGTATCAGAGCCTAGCTTTAGAATGAACTGCGGGTTCATGTTGGATTGTTTTCACAATCTAATACTGATCAGTGTTATTGTTTTCACAATGACAGACCAGTATGGGCCCTAGGTTCAAAGGCGGACGCAGTGGAGGTAGGGAGGGTCAGAGAGAAGTTCCGGTGAGAGAGATCCCCGATGTTGTTGGTACGTCAACGGGATTAGAGTTTCTCACACAGGCTAATGCGGTTCCAGTGGGACCGAGAGGGGGTAGAAGAGGCAATGAGGAGAGAATGGAGCAGGTGTTGGAAGCCTTGGCTACCAACGTCGCTCAACAGACGGCTGCTCTGACTCAGCAGGCAGCTAAACCACCTCATCAGCCAAGCAGGTTTGCGGAGTTTAGGAGAATGAGACCTCCTAACTTCTCGGGTTAGACAGATCCTATAGAGGCAGAGGGATGGATAGAGGAGATGGAGAAACTTTTTGAAGTGCTCCAGTGCAATGATGTAGAGAAAGTGCGCTGGGCCACTTTCAAGTTAGATGGTGATGCCGGACCTTGGTGGAAGTCGGTGTCACAGAATCGACAGAGAGAGTTTCCTCACACTCCTTGGACGTGGGAGGAGTTCATGGAAGTGTTTTACAATAAATACTTTCTGAAAATTATGAGGCATCAGTGGGAGGTGAAGTTTATAGAGCTTAAGCAGGGTGCGATGTCAGTGAGAGAGTACGGTGTTGAGTTTGATCGACTGGCTAGGTTCACACCCCAGCATGTAGCCACTGAGCTGATGAGAGCACGGAAGTTTCAGCTTGGCTTGAGGTAGAACCTACAGAAGGATGTCGCCATGTGGGAAATGGA
Source organism: Chloranthus sessilifolius (assembly GCA_021018995.1). NCBI lineage: Eukaryota > Viridiplantae > Streptophyta > Magnoliopsida > Chloranthales > Chloranthaceae > Chloranthus > Chloranthus sessilifolius. Next base: position 101,980,086 of record CM037589.1, read on the forward strand.
GACATATGAGAGAGTTATGGCCAAGGCTCTCATAGCAGAGGAGGAGAACCAGAAGCAGTTTGCTTGGAGAGACAAGCAGACCAGAGAGAGGTCATTTCAGGGGCAATCTCAGGACCCAGAGCAAAACAAGAGGGCTAGATTCTCCAAACCTCCGAGATATCCTACACACTCCCGACCGGCGATTTCTTCGAGGCCGAGTTTGTACCAGAGAGCAGCAGTGCCTATATTTTCCAGACCATTTTCGTCAGTTCTTACGTAGCAGACCTCATTGACCGAGGATCTTCAAGGGTCTCTTCGTTCCTCCAGGGTCATGTGCAAAGTGTGGGAAGCCACACAAGGCAGTCACGAGGAGGGAGGCAGAGGTGTGGCAAGATGAGCCACTTGGTTAGGAACTGCCCAAAGGAGAGCAAAGATGGCAAAGAGCGGTCAGGATCGGTATCTACACAGAGATCTTCTCGACCTGTGGTTCAAGGTCGAGCATATGCTGTTACTGCGACCGATGCTCTGACATTGAATGATGTCATTCAAGGTATGATTAAAATTCAAGAGAAATTATTTATCTAGTAGGATGGACTGAAAATTCGTAAAAATAGAATTATTTTGATTAAATGTTATGATAATAATACACATACACACATACATATCTTAAACACTTAATACAATTATGTGACTGACTTATAGGTGAGCTGAAAGTATATCGTGGTTGTGATATTTGTTTCCACCGAGCACAAGTTTTGGTAGATCCAGGCTCTACGCACTCGTTTGATAGGCCTCAATTTAAGAAAGAATTGAGCGCCACCCCTGAGCAGTTAGAGTTCATATTGATGGTGTCTGTTCCTACGGGAAGTGCAGTGAATACACTTACAATGTGTAAATCAGTGATTGTGTTAGTAGATGATCACGAGACACTGGTAGATTTAATTTTGTTAGATATGAAAGGATTTGACATCATTCTGGGAATGAACTGGCTATCCGCTTACCATGCAAGCGTCGATTGCCTTCAGAAGATCATAGTTTTTCGCCCTCCAAAGGAGCGATCATTAAGATTCTTCAGGGTAAAGTCTAAGGTAGCTCCGTTGATATCAGCTATCCGGGCCGAAAAGATGATGAAGAATGGATGCAATGGATATATAGCCTTTCTACAAGAGCAACGAGAAGAGACGAATGTGACATCTGATATTCACGTTGCGTGTGAATACCCAGATGTATTTCCTGAGGATTTGCAAGGACTACCATCAGCTCGGGAGATTGAGTTTGCGATAAATCTGGTTTTGGGCACTGAACCAATATCTAAGGCTCCTTATAGGATGGCTCCAGTAGAATTATAAGAGTTAAAGGAGCAACTGCAAGAATTGCTTGACAAAGGGTTCATTCGACCTAGTGTGTCTCCTTGGGGAGCACCAGTGTTATTTGTCAAAAAGAAGGATGGTTCAATGCGTCTATGCATTGACTATCGGCAGTTGAACAAGTTGACGATTAAGAATCGTTATCCGCTCCCTAGGATCGATGATCTGTTTGATCAGTTACAAGGAGCGAGGTTCCTTACAAAGATTTACTTGAGGTCAGGTTATTATCAGCTACGAGTTAAAGCAGAAGATGGCGTTCAGAACCAGATATGGACACTATGAATTCTTGGTTATGCCATTTGGATTGACGAACGCACCTGCGTCTTTTATGGACCTGATGAACAGAGTGTTTAAACCACACTTGGATAAGTCCGTGGTTGTCTTTGTGGATGACATCCTTGTCTATTCCAAGACAAAAGAAGAACATGAAGGACATCTGCACGTAGCTTTACAGACCCTCAAGGATTACAAATTGTATGCGAACCTCAGTAAGTGTGATTTTTGGCTGGACCAAGTTAGTTTCTTGGGCCACATCGTCTATGCTAAGGGTATAACCGTCGACTCGACAAAGATCGAGGCCGTTGTAAATTGGGAATAGCCGAGAACGGTAACAGAGGTCCATAGTTTTCTTGGGTTAGCAGGATACTACCGACGGTTTGTAGAGGGGTTCTCCAAGCTCTCGAGTCCACTTACTCAGCTCACCAAGAAGAATGCTAAGTTTGATTGGAATGATCAATGTGAGAAGAGTTTCCAAGAACTGAAGACGCGTCTGACTACAGCACCGGTGTTAGCTATACCTTCTGGCAGAGGGGGTTTCACTATCTACAGTGACACATCTTATAGTGGTTTGGATTGTGTCTTCAACCAGCACAAGAAGGTTATCGCGTACCGCTCTAGACAGCTTAAGGAACATGAGAAAAATTACCCAACTCATGATCTGGAGTTAGCAGCGGTGATCTTTGCTTTAAAGATCTGGAGGCACTACTTATACGGTGAGACATTTGATATCTTCACCGACCACAAAAGTCTTAAGTATCTGTTTACCCAGAAGGATTTGAACATGCAACATCGCAGATGGATGGAGTTTTTAAAGGATTACGATTGTTCCATTCAGTATCACCTTGGGAAGGCTAATGTTGTGGCAGATGCTATGAGCAGGAAGTCTTCAGCTCAGTTGACACATCTTATCACCAGAGTATAGCGGTGGCATCTACTTGTGGACCTGGCCTTATGCGATACACTGATTGACGTCAAGGGTTCAGGGGCATTGATGGCTACTATTGTGATACGGCCCACGTTGTTTGATAACGTGCGTAAGCTCCAGATGATTGATGATGAGCTTATGGCCATTAGAAAGGATGTGATCAACGGGATCAGACCAGATTTCTCAATCAAGGATGATGGTACTTTGCTATTCAGAGATCGGATGTACATACCTGCTAATAAAGATCTCAAAGATACTATTTTGAAGAAAGCGCACAAGTCTACATATGCTATACATCCTCGGAGTACCAAGATGTACCAAGATCTCAAGCAAAGTTTTTGGTGGAGAGGACTGAAGAAAGATGTGGCGGATTATGTTTCTCGGTGTTTGGTCTGCCAGCAGGTGAAGGTAGACCATCGAAGTCCAGCAGGGTTATTACAACCATTACCAGTGCCAGAGTGGAAATGGAAAGCCATTTCTATGAATTTTATTTTGGGATTGCCGAGCACATTGAGGAAGAACAATGCCATCTGGGTCATTGTAGATCGACTGACGAAGTCTGCACATTTTCTACCGTATCGGACTATATATATAGCCAATAAGCTTGCAGAGCTGTACATAAAGGAGATAGTTTGGTTGCATGGCATACCAGTTAGCATCGTATGTGATAGAGATCCGCTTTATACGTCGTAATTCTGGCGACGATTTCAGGAAGGCATGGGTTCTAAACTGGAGTTCAGCTCAGTGTTTCATCCTCAGACAGATGGGCAGACTGAGAGAGTGAACCAGATCATAGAGGATATGTTGCGTGCATGTATGTTGGACTTTCATGGGTCATGGGAACAACATTTGCCTCTGATCGAGTTCGCTTACAATAACAGCTATCAGTCGAGTATTGGGATGGCGCCTTATGAAGCCTTGTATGGACGATGATGCAAGTCTCCTTTGAATTGAGAAGAAGTTGGTGAAAAGCTTGTTTTGGGACCTGATATCTTGGAAAGTACAACCGAGGCAGTTCGGTTGATCCGCGAAAGATTGAGGATTGCTCAAAGTCGCCAAAAGAGCTATGCCGATCTCCATCGGACGCACGTCAAGTTTCAGGTATACCCAAATACGTTTGAGAAAGTTACTATTCATAGTTAAAATGATTGGCTATGGAATTAACCACTATTTTCAAGTTGGAGACAAGGTCTTTGTGAAGATCTCGCCAACCAAGGGCGTGATGCCCTTTGGAAAGCGTGGGAAGCTGAGTCCTCGATATATCGGCCCCTTTGAGGTACTCGGACAGGTTGGCAAAGTCGCTTATCGGATTGCTTTACCACCGTAGTTGGCGAGCATGCATAGCGTTTTTCATGTTTTCAACGATACGTGCGCGACCCAACTCACGTCTTGGATTTCTAGCCGATTGAGTTGCAAGAGGACTTGACGGTGATTGAGGAACCGATCGCGATTTTGGATCATTGAGATCAAGTTTTGCAGACCAAGTTGATTCCACTGGTACTTATCGAGTAGAGGAATCATTCAACTTCGGAAGCTACTTGGGAACGCGCAACTGAGATTCGCGAGCAGTACCCGCATTTGTTCACCTGACATGAGAGGTACATTTTTACTTTCGCTTAAAGTTTCGACATCATGGTTGTGTTTCTTAAGTCTATGCGAGCGTCATTGACTCGAGAAATCTATTATTGCGGGTGCGGTATGAGCGGTACATGTATCCTTGTTTTCAAAATGTGGATGGTTCGTATTTAGGAAATGACTGAGTTGAGAAATCAAGTCACAGTCAGCATTGATCGATCAATAGAGGAATTGATCGATCAATTTAGTTATTGATCGATCAATACAGAGTGGTGATTGATCAATGATGGTGAAGTCTGGAACTCAAATTTGTGGTATTGATCGATTAATTTTCATGGTGGTGATCGATCACCAAGGTTGGTTGATCGATCAACAGTGGACTATTGATCGATCAACAGGTGCATTGATCGATCAATTAAGGTGTCAGTGATCGATCAATAGTAGGTAATTGATCGATCTATGCTTCGAGCTAGGGCATTAAGATGCTTCATTGATCGATCAATAAGAGCATTGATCGATCAATCCTGGGGTTTTAAGTTATATTTGGGGTTTCGAACGGTCATTTGCACAAAGAGTACAAGTGATCGATCAAAGGGGTTTTTGGCACCGAACGTTCAACCTTCTTTCCGACGGATTTTTCGGCCATTCGACTCCTTCTTCCGCGTGATTCGAGTGGATTTCACTCCATTCGTTCGGTAATATCTTCTTTTCGTTTCATTTTGATTCTCTTGTCGTTTATTTTTACAAATTTTGTCCATGGGGCCGCGCACGAAGAACCCTTCGCGTAAGGTACCCACTTCCCGGGCTCGTACACCCGTATCGCCCACTGATTCAGTTCCCCAGACCTCTGTGGCACCTGTTTTGGACACGGTTCCACCCGTCCAAATCCCCGTCCCGACCCAAATCGAACGTGAAGTCCCAAATCCATGGTGGACTTTCAAAACCTTTCTTCCTGAGTACGTGTTCACCTCCTCTCTTTACGAGGATCGGCCCGAAATGGTTTGGGCCAAGGGTTACATCCAACAGCTCGGGTTGAAACCCTTGCTCGAGCCATTCCATGATCACTACTGTCCTAGGATCATGAGGATTTTCTTCCAGAACCTTCGTTGCGGTGATAGTCGACACCGACTCGTCACTTCCATTGACGGGTTCGAGTATAAATTGAACCAGCTTCATGTAGCGGCTGCACTACAGTGCTCGTCGGTTTACATCGAAACCACTGGACTGGATGCCCCCTATGTTAAAGATGTCCCTTTTACTGATGTGGTCACCAAAATGACCCAAGGTCAGCATGGGAAAGGGAAATCCGTCACACGGGCCCAATTACCCGACAAATTGTAGATGCTTGATACCTATATCAAGTGTGCACTTAACCCGTTCTTGCACTAGTCCTCACAGACCGGTGTTGTGCAACAAGCCCTGTTTTCAGCCTTTGAGAACCGTTGGTTCTCTATGGCCGACTTGGTCATTGACGGCATCATCAATGCCAATGACCTCATGTCTGAGAAGGTTAAGTCGGGGGTCAAGAAATAGATCCCCTACGCGCGCCTCATTACCAAAATGGTGGAGCAATACGTTGCTCTCCGTGAGTCGTACAACTTGGCTCCCAATGAGCCGCGCTTGGTCAACAACACCAAGGTCTTCTACCTAAAGGATTGGACCAAGAGCTACAACCTCCTGGTTAGAAGGCTCCCAGAGGATGAGGAGGGCGCAGCTGAGCCCGTCGCGCCTGTCGTTGCAGAGGGTGCGGCGCCCGCCAAGCCTGTGCTTGGAGAGGGGGAGGCACCACGCGATCCACCACCTCAGCCTGAGGTGTCTACCCATCCTGCCCCCACCACACCCCGTAGACCGCCTCGTCACACCACGTTGCATCCCCCTCCTACTTCCTCAGTCGACGTAGCAGCAATGCTTCATGAGCTCATGGAGGGTAACCAGCGCATACATGAGCGTTTGGATGGCATGGAGGCGTTCCAGCGATAGATCCATCGTCGGTTGGATTATCACGGGGGCATGCATGAGCTCGTCATGCAGCACTTATATGCCACTACATCCACGCCAATGATTGCCCATGCCCGTCAGCACGTGGTGGATCCTCATGACTACCGTACTTTGCCACCAACCTATCTCTTATCTTTACTTCTGTAAATTATTTCTATATATGTAGTGTATGGTATTTATTCTGCATTTCATTTCATCTTCAGTCTATCTACTTTTTATTCCTGTTTGTCATGCTTGCTTGCTATATTTCCTCACTGCAATTCTTACAACCTCCCTGACATTTTCGAGGACAAAAATTTCTAAGGGGGGATAATGTAACAACCCTGAAATTCTGAACAAGAACCTGACTGTTTCGATATGCGTACCCGACACGAAAATTGAGACAAATTAAAAAAAATTAAAAATAAATATTATTTGAAATAATATTGGCCGGAAGTTAGACGAAGTCATGTGTGACTTCTCACATTAATCCAAAACTAGTAGAGCCTTATTGAAGCGTGTTACGCCAAAGAGATTTGTGTGGGCGCTTCACACCGGAGCGTAGTTAAGGTGAAACAGAAATATTAGAGATATTTATGTTTCCGTTGCTTATAAGAGAAGGAAGAAGATCAGGATATCTATCTTCATCTTCTTCTTCTTCTTGTTCCTAAGAAACCCTAGCAAGGAATTTGGGTTGAGAACAGTTCTGTGAGAGACCACGGTTGAGCGAGAGATTTAGGTTATAGATTTCTTGATTTGAGAGCGTGGAGTCGATCAATTCGTATAAAGCTTAAGAAGGAACATAACACTTCAATTTCTGGAAGTTCAGAGCTCGAGGTGTGTTGATCGATCAATTAGTGAATTGATCGATCAATTATGAGTATTGATCGATAACAGAGAGAGTGATCGATCAATGGCTGGTGTTGATCAATCAATAGTGGTATTGATCGATCACCTGTGTGTGTTGATTGATCAATAAAGAGATTGATCGATCAATCTGTATAAGTGACAAAAGAGAACAGAAAGAGGAAAATTTAAAAATTTAAGGTATTGATCGATCAATGAGGTCATTGATCGATCAATGAGACAGATTGATCGATCAACTGAGCTGGTGATCGATCAATTATACTTTGTCAAAGTGTGAGGAGAAAGGAGCTATTGATCGATCAATTTAGGTATTGATCAATCAATGAAGGGTGTTGATCGATCAATAAAGGCTATTGATCGATCAACTACCTCTGTTTCTTGTGAAGTAATTAGAGGGTATTGATCAATCAATGGGGACATTGATCGATCAATAAGGAGGATTGATCGATCAATTAAGGTGGTGATCGATCAATCACCCCTGTTTTTGACCTGTTTTGTTTTGTAAATTTAATGCTACTGGACACCACGTTAGTTGACTTTCTGACATACCTGACACGTAGTATACTGTATTTATGGTCTAGGATCAGACCATGACACTTTAAAAAGCTTTAGATTTGCTTAGAAAGAAGTCTGACCTGAGGTAGGGGAAAACCAACCTAAACTGTTTGAACTATGATTTCGTGATTTTCTCATATCTGCACCCCGATTTCTGTTTTTAACAAGCATGTTAGCATCTCATGAATTCCTATTATCTCTGATTTCTATTTTCTAATTTTATATTCTGAAACCTGCTTCTAATTTCTGCTATCTGATCTGTGAGGTCTATGTGTGTATATGATTTTAATGATTTAACCACATGATCCCCACCGACTCGGTGGTTTATTCGTGCCTGACGCACTTGTGCATTTGCTTTGTTAAACTCTCGACACAATTGCACTCCATAGATGAAGCATTGTTGCACCCTGAAATTGTTCATGTGAACGACGATTGGTTGGGGTTTCCTCTCGTAGATTCCTGTTTACTCCGTGTTATATATTCACCGGAGTTTCTTAAGTTAGAAAATATATACAATTTAAGTCACTGATCATATACTTGCATAACATCTATTTCTTGTTTAAAAGCTCAGTATTTGACCTGATTTTGTTCTGTTCACACTTTCTGATTTGATTTTCTGCATTAAGATATCATGTCCTGCATATTCATTACATTTTATTTGGGATTCTTCTATTAAGCTAAGATGTAGCTCACCCTGTTTTCATTAATATTTTAGGTTCTGAGGCTAGAGCTCTCGGCATCGAGAACGACCCTGACTACTAGCCTGATCTAGAGGCTGAGGCTGAGGACGAGGAGACTGACGTCCAGGCGGACGATTTTTATCCTTAGTCTGGGTATACTAGTCTGTTATTTTTGGGATTTTGTATAAAACTTTAGATGATTGTGTGCCTGGTGGCCACTTCCTGTATTTATTTCTGTAGATATTTTCCTTTTCTTGTATTATTATACATTCTATAGGAACCACTATCAGGAACTATTATTTGGGTGATGGATGTCCATCACCAGTGATTCTTCTTGATTCCTTTTTGGGAATATATATTCTTTTGAGATATATATATATATATATATATATATATATATATATATATATATATATATATATATAAGTACTTTGCACAGCTTCTTTTATTTATAAAGCCTTATGAAATGACTGGATCTATCACTGCTGGACAGCGTCTGCTTGATTTCCGCTATACGAGCAGACACTTTTTGATTTGTCTTGGGGATCATTCAGAGTATGATCCTGATGGCACGGATTTTCGAGCGCAGAAATTTAGGCAGTCACAATATGAAAGGCAGAGGATTCAAAGAATTGATAGGAATCTAAGGCACTTTTGATAAGTTCCAATATTCTTGGTTAAAATAAGAATTACCCTTTCAAGGATTCAACTTTTTAATAAAAAATTTCAATCAAGAGTTATACATCGCATAAGTGAGCCTTTTAGAAAAGAGAGGAAGCCCCACTTATCTCTTAGGAATGGTGCCGTCATCAAAGTTAAGATTATAAGAGATCAAATTGGGATAAGTGCAGGTTTTGCTAAAAACTGTTTGCTTTTTGAAGGTTATTGACACTTAGGCCAAACATTTTTTCAAAGGTATCAAGGGTATTTCTAATTTCCCAAGCCGAATTTTCATCTTCCATAGAGAATAAGAAAAAACATCTGCGAAGAGAAGATCAAATATTTTGAAGCAATTATATATTGAAAGGTGGGAGATAGATTTCTTACTATGTTTAATTTTCTCCTCCAAAAGGCAAGTAAAGCCTTTCCATCACAAGAGTGAAAACTAGTAAAGGGAAAAAAGGGGTTTCCTTGTCTTATCATACTTTTAGTCAATTACAGAATAAAATATGCTCTAAACGTGTATTTTATTATTTTTCTCCAAATTTTCCTATTTTTTTCAGAAAAATATTAATTTTTAAAAAATTATTTCCAATACTTTTTCCCAAATGCTTCTCCATTTTTTTCGGAATATTACTGATTTTTTCACTTTTTTTTGCCTGACGGATTTTCTGTCGAATTCCGACTTGGTAACTATGAGGGTGAGCAGCCTACTCGGACTTTAGGGTTGGGAGACAGGTTAGTTGGCTGGGCCCAATCCTATCTAACCCTATCCTAGACAACTGCGTAGCAGATATCACCCATCGTTTTCTCTTTCAAGTTGACCCACTAAGTCAAGTCACAAGTCTTCTAAACTTGTCAAGTTCCCTCAATAACTGCTGTACTCTAAACTTTTTGGTTTTGGCATCTAGTGTAGAATCTATGGTGAGTGGTATGAAAGATTTTGGGACCACTAACTTAAAAGTCTTTTAAACATCTATCTTATTAATGTATGGACATATAACTGAATTTCTTCATGTTCTCATTTTGTATGGTGAAGCCCCTTATTTAGTTCATCTGATTTTGTAACTTTTGGATATCAGAATTTGTAATGTAATTAGTATTAATTATTATTGTGTATATTTAAATGGGTGAGTGGGAGTTCACCTTAGGCCTAAGATAAAGCCCTCACCATCTACTTTTATGTGATCATATGGCAGATTTTTTTAACCAATCCAATTTTTCCAATTGGATACACATCTATGAATATCATCCAGCCAAACTATATGCTAATGTACGATTTAAAACTATTTGATCCAGGAAGTTCAATATCGACCCGTGCTCATATCTAACACAGGTTCATATTAATGTATAAGTTTTAGGCCATAGAAAGGTATTAAAATGTTATGCCACTTGGACACCTTGGATTAGTAAAAATTGTCCCTCATGTGGCAACGACTTTACATGACTTACAAGTAAAAAGGTGAGAAGAGCCTATCTCTATTTGAAATTTTGTTGCTCGTGCAGAAATTCAATTGTAAAGAACTACCAAATTTTTTACATTAAAATATGAGGATCGTGCTCAAGTTTTGTCTCACGTCCGATATTAGAGCTTTATCTCTCGTCTTCTAAGTTCTTTGGCCCTTTCACTAATTGCCAAAGGATTTTGAGTTAGAAGTCTAGATTTATCCGGTCGACACTCCAGCGTTCAAACGCTGAGCAAGTATTAGATCAGTGACACAAGACACTCAAATAACATTGCCAAAGGCTCCTTTTTTTTTTTTTCTGATTTTTTATAATATCATATTGTAGTGAATATATAATATGTTTAAGCTTTATCTATTTATTTCTTTTCGCTAGGGATCCCTAGCGTTTACCTCTTTCTTTCGAGTAAAAAAAAGGGAAATTTACCTTATCGATCCTGTCAGATACACCTTTTATGTCAGAGGCCCTATATTTTCACCTTTACCCAAATCGATCAGCTGGGAGCCTAGCCGACCCTAAGAATAGCAAAAAGTCCAAATTACCCCCTTTCGTTAACGCACAAAAACATTATCTTCTTCCTCATTTTAATTTGCTACAGTTTCTAAAAGTCAGAGGTGACGAAGGTGACGGCGTCTTCTCCTCAATCCAATCTATTCCGATCTGCTATTTGGATCGACCCAGATACACCTTTTTCGTCAGAGACTATAGCAAATTAGAATGAGGAAGAAGAGGATACACCTATATAATTTAAAATTTTAAATATTTGTATTTTTCTATATTTATGCGATGTGAAACGAGATCTATGCCGTCTGATTTGAAGGCCACCATATAAAATCGATAGTGCCAAAGATAGATACGAAAAAACGGCGATGTCGACTCTGTACACAGTCGGTACCAACCATTTTAAGAGTCGTCAATGACTGTTTATAGAGTCGCCATCGACTCTGTACACAGTTGATGACGACTCTTAAAATGATCGATACTGATTGTGTCAAGAGTCGCCATCGATTGTTAAAATATATATATATATATTTTTTAAAGAGGCGATATCGCCTTTTTTTCGTGTTTAGAGGTGATACCGATTGTGTAAAGTTATTTATATATATAGAAAAAGGCACTGTGATTTTATGTATCATTTACGAGTTGGTATGAGGATCCCAATCGATGAGTGCATTCCCGAACAAAGTCTGGAAGACGTAATTTTATTAAAGGATAAAATTACAAATGTATCACACGAAGCTTAGGCCTCGTTCAGGTGTTTCTTGGTTTTTCCCAGAAAAGCTTAGATTTTTGGACACTCTGATAGATTCTTAGCAGACTCAGATTCCTGACTTTTCCCATATGCGTTCTTAAGTTACTTAGATTCCAGACTTTTCTTATAAAAGATGAAAATCTTTTGTTTTTAAGTTCCTCTAAAAAAATCCTCAATGGGTGATTATGTTATGACCGTAGAAACGTTATGTAATTATCAGTTTATACGCCGTACTCAAATTTCTCTCAAAATTTACGAGCAAGCAATCAAGATGGGGCTGAACATATTTGACGGATCGATTGCGTTTTTAATAATTTTTCATTTATTATTTTGTCTTAAATTTTTTCATTAAAAAAACACGGATAAGAGATAAAAACCAACAAAAACATAGCTATAAAAAGCTAGAAAAACAGAGGTATAATTGTGACGACCCGACTTTTCCAATCCCTCAGGTATAGGAAAGGTCGGTTCGCCAACCTATCGAATAAACGATAAGCCGGACAAACAGGGCACATATCAGAGTAAAGCGTAATAAATATTCATAGCTAAAATAAATGCGGAAGCAATTAAAAGTAAATAACCACCGATGATGGCCGACCATCATCGAAACATGGCTCATAACAGAAATCAACGTCAAATATAAAACTATGGTATCCAACTAAAATGGGCTCACAAATTCAAGTCTAACTCTCACCACAAATAAGAAAATCAGTAAGTTCTATACTGGGAAAAACTCCTCAGGAGGAACCTCAAGCTCTTCCTCAGGCACGTAGTAGATCGATCTCACGTACGAATAGCCACGCCAAGACTGAACTATGGACGTATAGTCGGAGTGAGCTAACCAACAAAGCTCAGTAGAAGAAAGACATCTACGGCATTTTACTTTAACTAATATGGTTTCAAAACAAATATCGGAATATAGCTTGTTAAACATATAAGCAGATAATAAACTGAATTTAGGTGCAGAAATCATATGTAAGATTTATTTCTAAATGTGTGAAAACAGTTTCAAGAACAGATGCAGTGTTTTAGTGTCTTAATTTCTCTAACTTCTATATGCAAAGTTCAGTAATTCATGACTTAATCCTCAACTTAAAATACCTCCCGAGTAAACTATATCTCGAGAGCAGGAATATAGCCGATGGGAATCCCTACCTACCATCGTCGTTCATGAACCCTTTTTCAGGATGCAACAAGCCCCTACGTAATGAGGAAAACTTGTGCCAGGAAATTGTTCAGGAATTTTTGAGGGGTCGTTCAGGTCAATCATAAAACAAATGCAGATACTAATATAAATCAGATGCAAGTCTCTTATACATAGTTCAGGTTCTTGATTTCAGATTTTCAGAGCTTAAGCAGATTCAGGTTTCAGGATTCAGGTAGATTTAGATTTTCAGTCATTCATATCAATTTCAGTTTACAGATGTGATTTCAATAGCATATGCAAGTTTAAAGATTTTAATTCAAAATATCCATGCGAATTAAAATAAAATACTGTAAAGATGAGATTCTCCTACCTAAAACTCGGAGTTATGCGAAGTCAAGCAAGGTCCTATTGATGGCCTCTCGCCCTTAATCTACATCACAATATACGTTCATGCATTAAGATAAACTCTAATTACTAATAATATAGACCTATTTAAGCGTTTCCTCAAAAACAAGTCAAAACAGGCAAGTTGCGCCAATCCTAGAACTTGATGTAACATTCTCATATATTTTTGACTATCAAGACGATTGATCCATGAGTTGGTCAAAACATAAAAGTTTTACGTTTTTCTATTAGCTTTCCAATGTAAAAATAATCGTCTCAATCGGAGTTCGGGATAAAAAGTTATGACTAAAATACCAAGGCAATGTCGAAGTTCGACAATACCTCGCTCGAGCGATGATAATAGCTCGCTCGAGCGATTTGATGTAACATTCTCATATATTTTTGACCATCAAGATGATTGATCCATGAGTTGGTCAAAACATGAAAGTTTTAGATTTTTCTATTAACTTTCCAACGCAAAACGAATCGTCTCAATCGGAGTTCGGGATAAAACGTTATGACTAAAATACTAAGGCAGTATCAGAGTTCGGTGATACCTCGCTCGAGCGATGATAATAGCTCGTTCGAGCGAGCTACAGCGACGCGATTTCGCTGGTTTTCACCCGAATCGAAACCCATACATCCCAAAGCAAAACCCATGGCTAATCTAATGATTTAATCAAAAAGTTTAATTAAAACATACATTTAATCTAAGGATTCCTAGATTAGAAATGAGTCACGCGAATGGAGCTTCGGAACGAAACCGACGGGTTTCCTCAACGATTCGCGCCGCGATCGATCCCACGAGTTCACAGAGACAACTCCAACACGCCCCCAATGATCTCAACCTCTCCCAATAGCCAACTACGAATCCAAGGTTGATTCAAGTTCTTTCTAAGGTTTAAGTGCTTTCAACAAAGAGGGTTCTAGAGAAGGAGGTTTTCTAAACCGATCTCCTACGATGATTGAAGAAGAGAGAAGAAGGAGTTTCACACGGTTGGGTAACTATCCTCTCTTAACAAAACCTAGTATAATACGGGAATGCAATTCCTTCTTATAATAGGATTGCTCACAAAGTAAAACACACACACACATCTTATGTATTATACACTAATAATTTTAAAACTCAAGTCCGGTGTTGAGCGGCTACACCGAGGTCGGTGCACAACTTTCGCACGAGGGTCCAAATGGGCTCTAAATTAAAATCTGTCTGCACAATCACATCTAGATAAATATCCAAAACAAATGGTGACGTCGGTTGCCGAGCCGAATACACACACAGGGTCAGTCTAACTCGGGTTCAAAATACGGGTCTTTACATTCTACCCTCCTTAGGAATTTTCGTCCTCGAAAATATACGGATAGCTAAACCGAACTGCGGTAAGTCCTTATCCTAACACCAGTATAAAGCAAAATCGAAACAGTCTAAAGTCAAAGAACTTTGGTCGCGATGCGGTAGGCTTCACTAAGCACGCTTTCAAGGGTCGGGATCCGTAGTAACCTGGATGTACTGCGTGTGGCATCCCATACTGCCATAGAGGATTGCATCCGTACATGGATGCATACCTTCCCAAGTGTCACGTGCCTGAAAATATACTTCACCATGACACAAACCTAGCACACACACCTACCTCACCCTTTTGGTAATTATTTGAGCAAAAATTTCAGATGTCAGAATCGAACACTTATTCAAAAGCATGATCACGTGCCTGGTAACATGTTCTAACTGATGACACGGGTTCCAACAGACATACGATTCTAACCGAGAATGAATAAATATGACATTTAAGATTTTATTGTGTGATCTTTATAGATATATATGTAAAGCATCGATGTTATGAACCAATTTAACATTGAAGATTTTGAAGAAATTCTTCCTTTTTTTTTTTTTTTTTTTTAAAGAAGGAAATTCAAGAAAATAAAGGTACGTATGGTTTTCTTACATAAGTATAGTTTATAATATACCTTCACTCGAAAAGTTGTGGAAATTGCTCGCGAATCTCCGCTTCACGCTCCCATGTGGCTTCCTCTAAAGAATGGTTCCGCCACTTCACGAGTACTAAGGAAATGCTCTTTGTCCGTAAGATTTGTTCTTTACGATCCAAGATTCATATCGGTTCCTCAACCAAGGATAGTTCTTCTTGGAGCTCAATGGGCTGGTAGTCCAATACTTGTGTCGGGTCCTTAACATATCTTCGTAACATGGACACATGAAACACGTTGTGCATTTCTGATAGCTGCGGTGGCAAGGCTACTCGATAGGCAACCTCGCCGATTCGGCCCAATACCTCGAAAGGTCCAACATAGCGCGGACTCAGCTTCCCACGCTTCCCAAAACGCATCACGCCTTTTGTAGGAGAGATTTTGATAAATACGTTATCTCCCACCTTAAACTCAACATGGTTTCTTTTCAGATCAGCGTAGCTCTTCTGACGACTTTGAGCAATTCGTAGTCTCTCACGGATTAACCGAACTGTCTTGGTTGTATTCTCCACGATCTCGGGACCTAAAATGAGTTTCTCACCCACTTCTTCCCAATTTGAGACTGCATCGTCTTCCATACAAAGCTTCGTACGGTGCCATGCCGATGCTAGCCTGGTAACTGTTATTGTAGGCAAACTCGATCAGCGGTAAATGTTGGTCCCATGACCCCTGAAAATCCAACATGCAAGCACGTAACATATCTTCTATAATCCCCCGCCTTTACCATCGGCCCGAGGATGGAATGTTGTACTATAATCGAGCCTAGAGCCCATTCCTTCTTGAAATCGCTACAAATCGAGATGTGTACATCGGGTCTCTATCGGAGACGATACTGACCGGTATACCATGCAACCTAACTATCTCCTTGATGTATAATTATGCGAGCTTGTTGGCGGTATACGACGTATTATAAGGAAGGAAGTGTGCGGACTTAGTCAATCGATCCACAATGACCCAGATGGCATTGTATTTTCTTAATGTTCTTAGCAATCCCAAAATAAAGTCCATAGAAATAGCCTCCCATTTCCACTTAGGTATCGGTAGTGGTTGCAACAGTCCTGCCGGATTTCGATGATCCACCTTTACTTGTTGACACACAAGACATCTCGAGACATACACAGCGACATCTTTCTTTAAACCTCTCCACCAGAAGCTTTTCTTTAAGTCTTGGTACATCTTGGTACTGCCAGGGTGAATAGCGTACATAGACTTATGAGCCTCTTCCAAAATAGTGTCCCGAAGCTCAGTACTAGTTGGTACGCATACCCGATTTCTAAACAACAGTGTGTCATCATCTTTGATAGAAAAATCTATTTTGCTTCCCCCAATCACATCCCGTTTGATAGCCATAAGTTCATCATCCGTCATCTGAAGTTTGCGAATGTTCTCATAGAGGGTGGAACGAATCACCAGTGTAGCCATTAACGCACCTGAACCTTTTACGTCAAATCTCATGCTACTTAGAGACATATCTTCCAATAGATGCCATCTTCGCACCCTTGCGGTGAGATGTGATAACTGAGCAGAGAACTTCTGACTTAACGCATCTGCCACTACGTTTGCTTTCCCGGGGTGGTACTGGATGGTACAATCATAATCTTTCAAGAACTCCATCCATCGACGCTGTCTCATATTCAACTCCTTTTGTGAGAAGAGATACTTGAGGCTCTTATGATCGGTAAATATATCGAAGGTCTCCCCATAAAGGTAATGCCTCCAGATCTTCAGAGCAAAAATCATCGCCAACTCAAGATCATGTCGGGTAATTCTTCTCATGGTCTTTTAGCTGTCTAGACCCATAAGCAATGACTCTCTCATTCTGGTTAAGCACACAGCCTAAACCCCCATATGATGCATCACCGTATCTATCGCAAAGCCTCCCCGCGATGGTATAGCAAACGCGAGAGTCAATCGTTTCTTGAGTTCCTGAAAACTTTGCTCACACTGCTCTGTCCAATCAAATTTAGTATTCTTCTTCGTAAGTTGTGTAAGAGGACCTGATATCTTGGAGAAGCCCTCCACAAACCTTTTGTAGTATCCTGCCAAATCGAGGAAACTACGAACCTCCGTAACGGTCTTTGGTTGTTCCCAATTCATCACTGACTCAATCTTTGCTGGGTCAACTGTAATACCGGTCTCAGAGATAACATGGCCTAGGAAACTGACCTGCTCAAGCCAAAACTCACACTTACTAAGTTTTGCATATAACTGATGGTCTCTAAGGGTTTGTAGAGCCACTCGCAGATGTTGCTCATGTTCTTCTCGCGTCTTTGAATAGATGAGGATGTCATCTACAAAAACTACTACAGACTTGTCCAAATGTGACTTGAATATCCGGTTCATGAAGTCCATAAATGACGCGGGTGCGTTTATCAACCCAAATGGTATGACCAAGAACTCGTAGTGCCCATATCAGGTTCTGAACGCTGTCTTCTGAATGTCTTCAGACTTAACTTTCAACTGATGGTAGCTTGACCTCAAGTCGATCTTCGAGAAGAACCTTGCTCCTTGTAACTGATCGAACAGATCATCAATTCTTGGAAGTGGATAACGGTTCTTAATTGTCAACTTATTTAGTCAAGTGTAATCGATGCAAAGCCGCATTGAACCGTCTTTCTTCTTTATAAATAGAACCGGTGCTCTGTGGTGACACACTTGCCTAATAAATCTCTTATCTAGCGCTCAAGTCGCCTTCAACTCTTTCAATTTCAGAGGCGCCATTCGACACGGAGTTTTGACACTAGTTCAAGATTACGCTTAACTCAATTGCAAAACTCAATCTCTGCCGTGGTAATCCAGATCTTCGTGAAAAACATCCAATACTCAAGCAATCGTAATATCTGTAATATTTTTCTTCTCCTCCTTATGATCTTGCAAGTAGGGCAGATAACCACAACACCCGTTCCTCATCATACAGTCTGCTCGAATGGCAGAGATAAACGGTATCACACAAGATTTGACTCCGCAAAATCGAAAAGATTTTCTTTTCGGCGGGCGGAATGTTACAATCTTTCGAAGACAATCCACTCTCGCATGGTAAGTAGATAACCAATCCATCCCTAGTATCACGTCGAACCCTTCCATGCTCAAAATGATCAAATCAGCCACTGTCTCGTGGTCTTCGATCATCACAATCACTAATTGACACATGGTATCGGTGCTCACTGAGTTGCCCGTAGGAATTGACACTACCAAGATGAAATCAAGGGCCTTGGGAATGATTCCCAACTTCTCAGCGAACAATGGAGTAACAAAAGAATGTGTAGACCCAGGGTCTATCAACACTCGCGCTTCGGTTTTGCTTACATCGCTCCCCCGATGCATAAAAAGGGTACCTTAGTTTAGACAAGCGTTTCAATTAAAAGTTTTTAAGCATGTGTGTTCATCCATAACTTATTAACAAAATTTATTAAATATCAAGCAATTATATATAACACATAAAATAAGAAGACATCTCAACTTTTAATAATACCTTGGATCACGTTGTTCGATGTTTCGGCTTCTTGAGCCATCACGGCATAAGCTCGACCTTGAACAGTAGGTCGGGTCGATCTTTGAGTAGAAGCCGAACTAGTTCTTCCCTTGTCCTCCTGAGGACAATCCTTAACCATGTGTCCGATTGCGCCACACCGAAAACACGCTCCAGTGTTCCTCCTACAATCCTCGGTCTTGTGTGGTTTCCCGCACCTTAGGCACATAGTGATCGAAACAAAAGATGGTGCACAAGAGGATCCTGGATCCACCGAAGCTCCACTAGCATTAGAACATCGTGATGATTGGTTGCATGGTGATGATGCCAATCTCTAATAAGGGTGGTCAAAGAAAATGTTGGTCTAGAAAATGCATTGAGTAAGGTTCGGCGGCTTTGTAAACTTGGCCCTCTTATTTTCATAAGTACCTGACTGCCCTTGTACAACCTTGTCCTTGTTCGGCTGACTGCTTTTCAAAATACGCTTTTGAATTTCTTCCTCTGCTATGAGGGCCTTTGACAGTACTCCTCCATATGTTTCCATTTCCCACAAAGCCACGCTCTCCTCATATACTCGGCCTAAGACCCATTTGAAATTTTCGGCCTTCATCATATCGGTGGCCACATGTTGAGGTGCAAACCTTGAAAGTCGTGTGAACTCATCTCCATACTCACGACCGACATTGTCCTCGCTCACGATGAACGAACTTCCATCCGATGCCTAACGATCTTGGGAAAGCATCGATCATTGAACGCCTCGATAAACTATGTCCAAGGAGTATTGGGAAACTCGTTCAGCCACGGACTTCCACCATGGTCCAACTTCCATCCGCTTTGAAGGTTGCCCATCTAACCTTTCTCGACATCAATCAAGCACCTCAAGATCTTTTCCATCTCATCCAACCAACCTTCACTTCCATCGGGCCTGGCTCCGTCTAAAAATTTGGAGGTCTCATCCTCCTAAATTCGATAAATCCTGATGATTGTTGTTGTTGTCCAAAGAAAATCAGCTCCGCTTGTCGGGCGCAAGCAGCAATGAGCCATAGATGCGGTCTGCTGAGCAATGTTGGTGGCCAGACTTTCCAACACTTGTTCCATTCTTTCACCCTGACCTCTATCAACTCCGGCTCCTATAGGAACTGCATTAGAACCGGATGCGAAGGCAACTCCCCTTGATGTACCGACACCTTCAGGAATGTCCTCTAAAGGCACCGTCCTACCTCTGCCTCTGCCTCTAAATCTTGGGGCCATACTGATCTGCCATTGTGAACACCACAACATCAGTCAACATTGATTGTAAAGACAATCACAAACAGTACTAGTGATTCTGGACCTAACGACATGACTCTGATGCGAACTGTACCGGGTCACGGTTGGTTCTCATTGGTCCTTAGAGAATCTAAAAACCATGGCTCTGATACCAACTGTGACGTATAGTCGGAGTGAGCTAACCAACAAAGCTCAGTAGAAGAAAGACATCTACGGCATTTTACTTTAACTAATATGGTTTCAAAACAAATATCGGAATATAGCTTGTCAAACATATAAGCAGATAATAAACTGAATTTAGGTGCAGAAATCATATGTAAGATTTATTTCTAAATGTGTGAAAACAGTTTCAAGAACAGATGCAGTATTTCACTGTCTTAGTTTCTCTAACTTCTATATGTAAAGTTTAGTAATTCATGACTTAATCCTCAACTTAAAATACCTCCCGAGTAAACTATATCTCGAGAGCAGGAATATAGCCGATGGGAACCCCTACATATCATCGTCGTTCATGAACCCTTTTTCAGGATGCAACAAGCCCCTACATAATGAGGGAAACTTGTGCCAGGAAATTGTTCCGGAATTTTTGAGGGGTCGTTCAGGTCAATTATAAAACAAATGCAGATACTAATATAAATCAGATGCAAGTCTCTTATACATAGTTCAGGTTCTTGATTTCAGATTTTCAGAGCTTAAGCAGATTCAGGTAGATTTAGATTTTCAGTCATTCATATCAATTTCAGTTTATAGATGTGATTTCAATGGCATATGCAAGTTTAAAGATTTTAATTCAAAATATCCATGCGAATTAAAATAAAATACTGTAAAGATGAGATTCTCCTACCTAGAACTCGGAGTTATGCGAAGTCAAGCAAGGTCCTATTGATGGCCTCTCGCCCTCAATCTATATCACAATATACGTTAATGCATTAAGATAAACTCTAATTACTAATAATATAGACCTATTTAAGCGTTTCCTCAAAAACAAGTCAAAACAGGCAAGTTGCGCCAATCCTAGAATTTGACGTAACATTCTCATATATGTTTTACTATCCAGAAGATTGATCCATGAGTTGGTCAAAACATAAAAGTTGTAGATGTTTCTATTAGCTTTCCAACGCAAAAATAATTGTCTCAATCGGAGTTCGGGACAAAAAGTTATGACTAAAATACCAAGGTAATATCGAAGTTCGACAATACCTCGCTCGAGCGATGATATTAGCTCGCTCGAGCGATTTGATGTAACATTCTCATATATTTTTTACCATCAAGACGATTGATCCATGAGTTGGTCAAAACATGAAAGTTGTATATTTTTCTATTAGATTTCCAACGCAAAAAGAATCGTCTCAATCGGAGTTCGGGATAAAAAGTTATAACTAAAATACTAAGACAATGTCGGAGTTCGGTGATACCTCGCTCGAGCGATGATAATAGCTCGTTCGAGCGAGCTACAGCGACGCGATTTCGCTGGTTTTCACCCGAATCGAAACCCATACATCCCAAAGCAAAACCCATGGCTAATCTAATGATTTAATCAAAAAGTTTAATTAAAACGTACCTTTAATCTAAGGATTCCTAGATTAGAAATGAGTCACGCGAATGGAGCTTCGGAACGAAACCGACGGGTTTCCTCAACGATTCGCGCCGCGATTGATCCCATGAGTTCACAGAGACAACTCCAACACGCCCCCAATGATCTCAACCTCTCCCAATAGCCAACTACGAATCCAAGGTTGATTCAAGTTCTTTCTAAGGTTTAAGTGCTTTCAACAAAGAGGGTTCTAGAGAAGGAGGTTTTCTAAACCGATCTCCTACGATGATTGAAGAAGAGAGAAGGAGTTTCACACGGTTGGGTAACTATCCTCTCTTAACAAAACCTAGTATAATACGGGAATGCAATTCCTTCTTATAATAGGATTGCTCACAAAGTAAAACACACACACACATCTTATGTATTATACACTTCTAATTTTAAAACTCAAGTCCGGTGTTGAGCGGCTACACTGAGGTCGGTGCACAACTTTCGCACAAGGGTCCAAATGGGCTCTAAATTAAAATCTGTCCGCACAATCACATCTAGATAAAAATCCAAAACAAATGCTGACGTCGGTTGCCGAGCCGAATACACACACAGGGTCAGTCTAACTCGGGTTCAAAATACTGGTTTTTACAATAATAAGCCCAAAATCACAATTTAAAGTTTTGAGGACCAAAGGATTTTTATTTATTATTATCATTATTTCATTATCCAGGCCCCGTATAAAAATAAAAAAAAGTTTACCCAAGCCCTAATCTATAGACCAAGACAGAACAAGTGAGAGAATCGGCCCGATTTGACCTATCAACAGGTCTAATCCAGCTCATGACCTGAGCCAGTCCGATCCATGGCCCATGTAGACCCATAAAAGCACTAATATAAAATTTGGTACCTATGACCAGGTTTGAATCAGCTCATGCCTCAGCCCAATCCGATTCATGATCCATGAACCATGCAGCCCACAAATGTACTAAATAAAAATTGGTTGTGGAGAAGGTTTGATCACTTGACTTGTTGAAAATATTTCAAACAAATCACCAATTGAACCACTAATAAGTTTCCCTTCACAAATGCATTATTTATTTTAAATATCTTTATTTATTTATTTATTTTAACGTTTTCTTGGGTAAGTGTGACAGCCCGAATTTTTGAGCTCGAAAATCCGTGCCATCAGGATCATGCTCTGGATGATCCCTAGGACAAATCACAGAGTGTCTGCTCATTTAGCGAAAATCAGAGCAGACGCTGTCCAGTAGTGACAGATCAAGTTATCATAAGGCTTTAAAAGAGAGAAGAATTTAATAATGCCTATATATAAAAACAAAAGAAAATAAAGTATCTACAAAATTTTAAGTACAAAATCGTGGCCACCAAAACCACAATAATCCAAAACATATACAGATTT
This sequence comes from Chloranthus sessilifolius, assembly GCA_021018995.1. Taxonomy (NCBI): domain Eukaryota; kingdom Viridiplantae; phylum Streptophyta; class Magnoliopsida; order Chloranthales; family Chloranthaceae; genus Chloranthus; species Chloranthus sessilifolius. Next base: position 102,002,863 of record CM037589.1, read on the forward strand.
CAAAATATCCAGTCTAATCAAATACCCTAGCTACGGGTGGTGCTCGTCAGCAGGGTATTGGTATTTTCCTCCTCAACCTCAACCTCCGGATCAGGCTGGTAGTCAAGGTCGCTCTCAGTGCCGGGAGCTCTAGCCTCAGAACCTATTAATGTTATACAAAACAGGGTGAGCCACATCTAAACTCAGTAGAAGAATCCTAACTAAAATTGTACTGAAAATATAAGACATGTTTTGCAGGTAGTATTTTAAAGCAGAAAATCAAATCAGAATATGCAGACAGGGTAAATAAGATATCAGGTACTGAGTTTTCAAACAAGAACAGATGCTATGCATATATAAAATCTATGACTTAAATTGTGTATATTTCTAACTTAAGAAACTCCCGTGACTATATAGCACGGAGTAATCAGGAGTAAGCCAATTGTAATACCCCGAAAAATCACGTTAAACAGTGACCTCAGGATCTGTGCCCGATTGGTCACAGGTTTGACCAATTAGGAGTTAAATGGTAAACATAGAGTGTGATGAACGGATGAGATGTGATGGGTTGTGTGATTGTGTGGTGTGTGATGTGAATGTGAAGTCGCATACACCTACAGCGATGTATGTGCTCAACACACAAGGGGATAGATAAAAGGGTTTAATAACCCTAAAATCTATATTTTGGTTGTTGAAGGAGAGTAAAGAAGAGAGAGAGAAAGAGAAAAGTAAAGAGAGGAGTTATTGCAATTGATTGGAAGGAGGATTCAAGCGATAAAAGTCGGATTCGACACGGTTTGGATCCGTTAGAGCCAAAGCTAGAACCCTAGCCTTTCCAACCACTAAATCTAATCAAATGGAGATTTGATTGAGGTAAATTTCTTGTGAATTAAATGCATAAGATATGGGAGGTTAATCATAGTTAGAATGGTGTAAAATATAGGGTAAAAAGGCTTAGAAAAAAAAAAGAAAAATAAATGGAGAAAGATTTGGAAGAACAGCCTGAAGGGGGCCAGGAAGTTGAAAAGTCAGAGGACCACGATTTCGATTAATCGAATTGAGTTTCGATTAATCGACCTTGGATCTTGGTTAATCGATTTGAGAATCGATTAATCGACTGGGAGCCTACAGTGGACTCCAGTGAAGAAAAGAAATGGGCTTGATGAAATCGACTAATCGAAATGAAGATTCGATTAATCAATTTGTAATTTCGATTAATCGATTTGGGATCGATTAATCGATTTTGGAAACTCGATTACTCGAATTGAGAATCGACTTGATAGAACAGAGAATTCCGATTAATCGAATTGGGTCTCGATTAATCGAATGGAAATCTCGATTAATCGATTTGAGAATCGATTAATCGATATTGACTTTCGATTAATCGATTTTGGAAATCGATTAATCGAATGAGATTCAATTAATCGATTTTGGAACTCGATTAATCGACTGGGCCAGTTTATGTTGACTTCTGAGTTGACTTTGAGATTCTTGGGGGGTCTTGGACCTCCTTTATTGCATCCTTAGTGATGTGTTTCACATGTTATGTGGTACCATAGGTGGTACGTGTGAGCAAGTGCACAAGGAGCCATGTGGGGCCTTGATGCGTTGATCAAACGAAGAGTTGAGATAGGGAACTCCTTGAACATGTACCTTATTTTACAAGAGCATGTATGTAGTGATATAGATTTGAAATTCTAAATGTTTTATTGCTTAAAGAGTTAGGAAAAGTGTGTGTATGTGACATAAATAAATGTAATCATAATGAGCCATCCCCAGGGGATGAAGAAGTAAAGAGATTAGTGCATCAGGTGTGATACAAGTGAATGGATACATCCCAGGGATGTATCCACGATTGAATCATGTTTGATAGGGCCTAACTGATATAAAATAGCACATTTACACGGTGAATAACTATATGTAAGGCACCGATATTTCTGTTATTTAAGGTTTGATAGGGTACCCCACCGACGTGGCGGGATATCCACGACTGACACGGCAGGATATCCGTGACCGATACGACGGCGAAACCGTAGGCTGCCATGAGGCTTATCCAGACAAGAAGTAAGCACACCCCAGGGGTGTTGATTTGAGACAAGTGAAACCCCGCCACCAATCCCCAGGGGAAAGGGGCTTGGATACTATTTGTATTCCCAGGGAATACGTTAAAAGTGTCTATATAGATGACGATGATGGGTATCTCATCGGGGCTCGATGCTATATTGCTCGGGGATTACTTAAGTTGAAAGTTTAAGTTTTGCTTTAGGCCTTTCCAGCATCATTCATGAATGAATAAAGACATGAGTAAACTACCAGTAAAATATAATACTTTTTAACTGTTTTCATCAGTAACTGCATAGACACATCATGCATGGCATATCATGGAATATATGTGAGTAATAATTTATATGTTCAACTGTGTTTTGTTCCCTATTGAGATAGGATGTAGCTCACCCTATAGACTATACGTCGCAGGTCCACTGCTAGCAGCTGCCGAGGCTTCAGGAGACGCTGACCCCGGTGAGTCGGACCTTACGGCCGGTGAAGAGTTGGAGCCACCTCCTGAGGACTTCTTCTAGAGGACTCCGTTGTGCCGCTTTGAGGGCTTTTGGATAGAGATTTGTACGGCTTGGTATGTCAAGTCTTGTTTTAGCTAAACAATGTACATGTATAAATTGAGATTATTCTTTTGGGGCGAACCATCCGTGATGATTTGCTATCATCGATGGTTCGGATCGGTTCTCCATTCATGCAGAGGCATGATGGTAAAACTGTCTTTTGAGAAATGCTTTGATATAGATTTAAATTCTGTAGTTTCATTTACTATTTCATTTTTTGCTTAATATGCCAATGTTCCGTGCTTAGCTAAGGGGCACGGTCAAGATGATCGTGTTGATGGCACAGGTTTCGGGGTGCCGAAATTCGGGCTGTCACACCAATAGGAAACCCCAACTAATCGTCGTTCATATGAATAATTTTTTTTGGTGCAACAATGCCTCATCTATGAAGTGCAATTGTGCGAGGGATCATCAAAGTAGATGCACGATTGTGCCAGGATACGGATATACCGCCGAGTTGGTGGGGATCATCTGGTTAAATCCTTAAATCACATACACACATATAACCTCAAGAATCAGATAGCAGAAATCAGGAATAGGTTTCAGAATACAAAAATCAGAAAGCAGAAATCAGAGATAACAGGGATTAATGATATGCAAACATGCTTTTGAAAACAGAAATTAGGATACAAATATGAAAGAATCATGAAATCATAGACAAATACATTTTAGGTTGGATTTCCCCTACCTTAACAAATCTTTCTAAGCAATCTCACGCCGTTCCAAAGCAATCGGAAAGTTCTTATCCACGGACTCCACTCTTAATCTACATCACATACATGATAATATATAAAAATTGATCCTAATTATTAATAATATTGACGTATTTAAGTGTTTTCTCAAAACCGAGACGGAAATGGGTAATTTCGTGTTGACTCGAAACTTGACCTAACTTCCCACTTTATTTTGACCCTCAAAAAATTTGATTAAAGATTTTGTTAATTCATAAAAGAGTTAGATATCGTCGTACTCTTTCCAACGCATCAAGAATCGCATCAATCGGAGTTCGGGATAAAGCGTTATGGCCAAAATACCGAAGCTATATCGATACTTCAGTCAAAACGTGCTAACTTAGAACTTGGCCAAACTTCTAGATCAATTTTGATCATAAAAACAATTTACTCATTAATTTGTTAATTTATAAAAGTTATAGATTTAATTATCCTCTTTCCAATGCCGTAAGAATCGCATCAATCGGAGTTCGGAGTAAAACGTTATGGCTAAAACACTAAAGCAGTGTCGGCACAGTCAAATTGATCGATCAACACATCACATTGATCGATCAATTCCACATTAATCGATCAATTTCACCATTGATCGATCAACCCATCACATCGATCGATCAATCTTCAAATTGCTATTTTTATGAACTTCCAACAACAAACTTGCTATTTTTATCATTGTATATACAATTTGATCGATCAACACCAAATTTGATCGATCAACCACCTAAGTTGATCGATCAATACCCAATTTCATCGATCAATCACCTAATTGATCGATCAAAACCTTCAGAAATGCACAACATATGGTTTTGTCATTTTTTAAAATCTATTTTCATCCAAATCTTCTACGATCTTCATCGAATCAAACACACATACACACTAAACTAAAATAATGATTTATTCTATAATTTAAATCATTAAAATCAAATAAAAACTAACATTTCTTTGATCAATTTCATGCCTTTAAGGATCGTTGTCCAAAAGGGTTTCAAAACGAAACTTTCAAATTTCTACGGCGATTTCACCACGATTGATCACCATGAATTCAAGATGAAGTCGTCAATGATCCACGCATCGATCTTAACCTCTTCCAAGCGTAGAAACGATCGCGAGATAAAACATTTCTTGAAAATGGAGTTTTGAACGGTCGAAATTCACCAAAGGCGGGATTCAAGCGTTGATTGGTGTCATGTGCTTTGCAAAGGTTGCGAAAATTGCGGTGCGATCACGATCTCGTCGTCGAAATCTCAAGCGTTGATCGGTGTCATGTGCTTTGCAAAGGTTGCGAAAATTGCGGTGCGATCACGATCTCGTCGTCGAAATTGAGCGACACATGGTGCGTCGGTGCACGGCTTTCACACTAAAAGCTCAAACACACATTTAAACCTTAATCCATCCACACAAAGTTATCTTAACATTATTTAAATATTTATTATTATATAAAAATCTATGATGACATCGGTTTTCGTGTCGACCACACACACGAGGTAAGTCGAGTTCAGGTCTGATTTTATGGGTTATTACAGTAAGCATCGAATTTAGGTGCTTCCCATGCACACGAAATAGGCGCCCCTCAAAAGACGGTAAGCTCTCTCTATCTTCCTCTACCTTTTCTCTTCCTCCCTCTCTCTCTCTCTCTCTCTCTCTCCTCATTCATTGCCCACCCTCTCTTCCTCAAACCCTTTCTCTACCTCCATTTCACACCAAAAATAATAAGTTACAAACCGTAAAAATGAGAGAGAGAGAGAGAGAGAGAGAATAGAGTAAACCCTAAAACCCTAAAGTCCATCTCCCCTAACATTTTCAACGACGATCTAGACTCAAGATTAGTGGGTCTCGGCCATTGATTTCAGAGATTTGATGTCAGATATGAGATTTACCCTCTTTTTAATCTCAATTTCTTGATTCATTTGTTGGGACTTTCAGATCTAGGATTTCATCGGTTCTTCTTGGTTGATTTTTTATTGTTTTATTGGAATAGAGAAAACCCAAATGTAGGGTTCTTCTTAGGTTGGATTTTTATTGTTTTCATTGTTTTTATTGGATTAGAGGAAAGCCAGATGCAGGGTTTATGGAGGAAGAGAGTAGCTGACGTTGGAAACTAGCCGTTGGACTTGGGTGTAGTTGTAATCCAGTGTATAAGGAATGGTGGAGTATACTTAGCAGCAGCAATCCGGAGCTCAGAATCTGAGCTTTTCTGACCAAAAAACTCTGACGCACTCCTGCCGTTGTCACTCAGAATTACTCAGAAAGCTCATGCCCCAATGCAAACTCGCGAACAACGAATTTATGTAGAAACTATCAGAATTGGCTCACTTTCTGAGTTCGAACTCAGAATCTAAGCTTTTCTAGGCTCTCAAATGAGGCCTTAGGACATAAGAGAAAATTTAAAATAAAAATAAAACAAAATAGACAAAAGAAAATATGAGACTCGTGCAAAACTACTAAGGCAAAAGCTTCAGCAATGCCACCACCCCATAACTAGAGCGGAGATAGAGAGAGATTTATGGTTATGTTCTGTTTTTACTTGCACTCGGATGGATTCCACTATCTAAGGATTAATTAGGCTGCCTTTGGGATGGGTCTTTGGAGGCAAAAAGCACCCCACTTGAACGAAGAGGTTTAAATTACTCTTGTAAAGATATCTAAATTCAGCTCTTTCACTCTCTGAAAGAGCAAAGAGCACTTACGATCAAACACGCTCCCATACTAAACTGCTCTGCACCAAAGCGGAGAGCTGCTCTTTACCTCTAAAGAGAGTACTCTCGAACAGAGACTTCAATATTATTACTTGCGCCCACGCATTCTCTAAAAGCGCCCATGTCCCAAACCCCTTGAAAGCCATTGAAATCAGATGATGGAGGTTGTGTTTCACCCCGATCTTTAACAAAATAGATCTTGACATCATGCTCAAACGTAAATTTAGGATCATATTTTGGTGATTTGCAACACATGGAATCAAAAACTGACCGTATGATAGGTGAGCTATGATCTCAAGATCTATTTTGTGGAAGGTCGGGGTGAAACGCGGCCTCCATCATTTGATCTGAAGCAATCCATGATTTTTAAGGGGTCTAAGATGTGAGCGTTTTCAAACAATGCATGGGTGCAAACAGAGGTGCCCTAAATATTATATTAGTAATTAATAATTGCCACCATAGAGGCCATTGCTTAGTGCAATGATAGGAGTCTTGGGCTATCAATTTTGCAATTAGTAATTGCCACCTTAGTTTTCATTGCTAATTAGTTCAATGGTAGGAGCATGGTTCAAAATTTCGGCTGAAATGTTTCAGTTTTGGTCCCCACCGAAACTAAAACAATAACTCAAAATTTCAGAATATTTTGTATGGGCATTAAAATTTAGGGCAAAATTCAAAATTTCAGCCAAAATTTAGGATTTCGATTTCAGTCCCCACCGAAACCAAAACGCGGATATTTTTGCTCTTTGGGTAGGAGTCTTGGGCTATCAATCGTGTTTGTTGTCCTATTCACACTTGAGAGTCGAAGTGGTCCATTACCCTATACCAAATTTCCAACTCCATCGAGAAATTGATGGAAAGCATGATGTTGCCTATTTATCCTTACAAGGTGCCTAAGCTAAGTCAAGTCATCTGAAGTTGTCTGCTTTAAACTTTTATATATGTTGATAGTCGTCTGGAGTAGAATATATCTACGGTGAACGCTATAAAACATTTTGGGGCCACCAACTTAATATAATGACATGGAAAATTATAAACGTTCGATAAATTTGTTGAGGACAAAGTACAGGCGACTGATGTGGCGCGATATGATTGGCTACACCAACCTATATTAATTAATCTCCATCGCACTTGCAGCCAATTGCATTGCCACACATTAGCTGCTTACACTTTGTCACCATATAACACTGTCCAATGACAGTTTTCTATCACACCTGTCAAAAGAATGTGACATCGCTTAGACTTTCATCCATTCGACTGAATTTTAAAATATCTAAATTTTTAATGGGTATAACTCTCAATTTGTATATAAATGGTTAAAGGGTCCCTCCGCTTGAGTTGTAGACTCTACACTCGAGAGTATACCATGTGGGTAGCACATGTTCATGAGTTCCACTACATCCTCTAAGGGCTTATTATAGTCCCTCCTAGGTTCATTTTAAAAATAATAATAAATTTCTTGCGTGGTGAATTTTTTGAGACAATTGGGCTGCATTTGGTATAGCTTCTTGTCATCTCCTTCTCGGAGTATGAGATACTTATTTTAGCAACCCCCTCTTTATTAACTCCTCAGAAAGGTGATTTACTCTCTATAGCCTCAAGATTGCTAACTCCTTGCAACAAGTAAAACTGCTTCCGCAAGGAGGACCAGAGAGGGGGGAAACAGGAACAAGTAAATCTAGCTCTGCAAGGAGTTAGCAAAGAGAAGGGGGACCTTCTAAAATAGATAGTAGTGATTTAGCAAAGAGAAAGGGAGCCTACTAAAGTAGGTAAACCCTGCTCTGGCAATGAGCTAGCAGAGAGCTATGCCAAACACAGCCTTGATTTCCACATGGTACCCAATCGTTGGAGAGAGTTGCTTGGCTCCCACTATTCATACATCAAGTTAATGAACACTTGTTACTCTATTGAATCAACTCTTTCCTTGAAAAGAAAAACATCCCAAAAACTTCCACAATGGGTGGCCCCCATCCCATTTTAAACGCCATATTTAGTTCATCTTTGGGCTTTTTATAAAAGCATTCGTACTTTCAATCAATTTTAGAAAAACATGCTTATTTCAAACATTCTAAGAAAATAATGCCTACATAAAGTATGCACACAATTTGTGAGCTCCACGTAGCATTCATCTGGGATTGGGTGTCACAACAACTTGCCTAACGCACTAAATTGGGTAGGCATTTACCCCAACTTTGACCCATCAAATAAAGGGAAAAAAGTCTTAAAAAGCCTTTTTTTTGGGCTCTGTACCAAAAAACGGCTTGCGCCTTTTTTTTTTACCAAAAAAACATGTACCATCTTTTTTTCCCTTCAAGCACCCATGCGTACGCTGAACACCCCGCCTGCCCTAGAAACCCACGCACCACCCTTTAATATTTTACAATTTTACCCTTTTTAATACATCCCCTCAAAAGCCACTAAATTTTTGAATTTTCCATTACTATAAAGCCTATGAAGCCTCCATTCGAAGCCTCTGAGGGTTCAAAATTTCTTCACGCGCGAAATGGTAAGTGGAAACCCTAACTTCGAAACCTCCATTTTCGGCAAGCGATTACCTTTTCCGCTCCCTTTCCATTTCTAGCGAGTCGAAACCCTAATCTTTATCCTCAGCTCCCGCTCTCAACCTTTTCCGGCGAGCATTTACCCCGTCGAAAATCGTGCAAGAGAAGCCGCGATCGAAGACGGTGGAGGAGAAGTATGATGAATCAGTGCATGAGAAGCCGCCTGAAGCTGCAACCCAAATCCTAGTTGCAATAGTCTTTTCCTCCTCGCTATGTTCGTTGGGTCGTCTTCTTCAACATGTAGTATTTTTCCCCCTTTTATTAATTTAAATTTATTAATAATGGTACTTTGTTTGTGAATAAAACTATCGAGCTGTGAATCGACTGAAAGATTGGAAAAAAAAATTTAGCTTAATTTTTTCTAAGATTTGTGCTCGATTTTTCTAGGGTTTTTTTAGCTCGACCTAAATTTGTTTCTAGCTAAAAATTCCAGCCATGAATCATCTAAAAGATTGGCAATTTGTTTTTTAGCTCAATTTTTTCTAGGGTTTCTGCTCAATTTTTCTAGGGTTCTTTTAGCTCGACCCAAATTTCTTTCTAGCTATTACTTTTCTAAGAGAGGTTGTATCCTACCATCACACGGACTTTGGTTGCTACCATGGCGGTGTTTCCATTTGTATACTCCACCAACCAATAGGTGTATTTTTGTAACAAGCTGAACCGTACAAGTGATCAACTTCATCACGTCTTTCTTTTGAGCATCCAAAATTATAGATAGCTCATTTATATTGTGGTCAAATTCTTAATGATTTGTTAGATTATATCAGTGATTTATAGATAGCTCAGTCAATGTTTGAAACAAATAATGTGAACTTGATTTTTTTTAAGCTAGCTAGAGTTGTATTTAAACAGGGTGTGGGTTGCAGACCTGTTCACAATAACAACCAGGTTTTTCATGAGTATTTTAATTTATTTCAATTGACATGGGATAGTTACTGAAATCCTCCCGATGATGCCCCTATTTTTGTAGCTGGGTTAGGCAACAAGGCACATGTTTGAACAATGGCATGTCATTGGTTCACTAAATACATTGGTCGTTGATGACCTGATCTTCTCATATTCTATAGTTGTATTCCTTCTCACTTAAAGGTGAAAATTTCTACTTGTTACTACCACCTCAAGGTTATATTACACAAGGGACAACACCTGATCTCAGCCCAGTTCAAACCTGTTGTCATTTTTCCCATAGAGGCGTTGCAGGAGGACTCTCTTCTCCACATGCAGTGTTGGCTCAAGCTATTAGGATTCTCTAGTAATCCTCTGTAAAGATCACCTTTTGGACTCTACCCTACCCCCTTGCTCGAGGAATATCAAGATTCCTTCTATTCCTTTGGAAGCTCCTATTCTTCGCCTTAAATGGTATGCTAGATTCCTTTGGCATGTGTGCAACTCACATGGATGCTAAGAGTTACATGGCAAAGATAAATGTAATTGGACCTACTTTAGAATTGCTTTGAACTAGTAGTTGTAGTTGTTTCAATCAGAGTTCTTTGTGGGTTGAATTCTTAATGGTTTTTTTCTTATTGTTTACAAGTAAGTTGCGATTGAACCATAGTCACAAAAGTCGTTGACTTTTTCAAATCAGAAAAAGTCGGTGACTTGCAATCATCCCGATTTTTCCACCGATTAATAGAGCAATGAGAACTAGGCATTAAGAAGTAACATGTCTACCAGTTTGTTTAAGGACTTTTTACACAATCGCGCCCTGCACCTTTTTTGTAATATCCCTGATTTTTTTGACCTATTTTCGTGTAGCTCGGTAAGCGTGTCCGAAAAGTATTGTGGAATATTTTTAGATTTTTGGTGAGCTAAGGTTATGATATGAATAGTGGCAAAAGGAAATTATCAAAAGATGTGTGTAAGTCATATAAGCAATGACTTACACAATAGGGTTGGTGTTTGTGTTTAACACCGGAGATGTTTTCAACTTAAGTGGATAAGTTGCATATATAAAAATCTAGATATTATTTTACTTGGCTTTTGGGTTATAAGAGAGAGTGCAAGAGAAGTAAACTTCTCTCTCTCGTTGGAAATCAAGCCACTAAGCCTTGCATCTCTAATCTTTAGATCTAGAGAGTTTGAGAACTCCTCTTTCCATCTCAACCATTGATTAGCCTTGAGCTTGTATTTGGATCTGTTTGAAATATTGAAGGACAAGAGAGATGTGGAAAAGGAGAAGTTCTCTGTGAATTTGTTGTGGCTGAGGCAGTGTCCACCTCATTGAATGAGGACTGATTCGAAGTTTTTAAACCTTTGAGCTTGGAAATTTGTTCTGGTGCGTGAATCGGTGCAACGAAATCAACGAATTAAGCTACAAGAGGTAGGCTGTTAAAACCTTCTTGTGTCCTTTAAAATTTTGTTTTGCTTAGAATAGTATGTAGTATGTTTAAATGAGATCTGAGGGCTGTGTTTGGGAATGAAGAAAAGAATCCGGACATGAAAGATTAACAGCCACAGAACCAGAGCAATTCGATGGTCGATTTTAAATTCGACCATCGAAATTGGAATTCGACTGTTGATTTGAAAATCGACAGTCGAAATGTGTTTTTCTTGTGCCTGAAGGAAATTTTGAAATTCGAGGGTCGATTTCAAATTCGACCATCAAATTTAGAAATCGACCATCGAATTGAAATTTGAGTGTCGAATTTCAGGTTTTTATCACTGATGTGCAGTTTTGAAATTCGTTGGTCGAAATTGAATTCGACCATCGAATTTCAAATTCGATTAATCTAATTTGAATTTACCATCAATTTCATCTCTGCTTCGCATTTGAAAATTTTGTTGGATTTTTATCTACAAGCTTTTGGTTTGATTTTTGGGTTCTATATTAACATTGAGAGTGTTAATATATGTAGGTTTTGACTGTTGGGAGTCCTTGGTGAGGACTGCTTGCGCATGATTTTGAAACTTTCTTGTTAAGGTAGGGGAACCTTGTATCTAATTTGCATTAAATTATAAGTATAGCTTGTTTGACTATTTCGATTAAGAAGGATAAATTTGGAAATTTTGTTGCACACAGCATGAATGAAACTCTGAACATATGACACCAATCTGAAAATTTGGAAACTTTGTTATAATTAAGAACCTTGTAATTCGAACCTCAGATAATCTTTGAATCAGAATCAGAACTTTGAAGAAAATCAGAATTATTTTATGAATAACAAGCTTGATATGTGTTAGCATTTGCATTTGATTTAGGGTTCATACGGACGATGCCCTAGATTTTACCAACCGTGTTGGCGGTATTACTTTGGCGCAAGTTTTCCTCATAGCGTAGGGGCTTGTTACACTTTCGAAATGGGTTCATGAACGACGATGGTCAGTAGGGTTTTCCCATCAGTCACGTAGTCCGCTCTCATGCTATAGGAAATTTGGGAGATAAAATTAAGTTATAAATTTAAGACAAGAAGCATGCTAAATCAGAACATTTTTAAACACTTTAGATTATATTATCAGTTTTGACTCAAGATTAGAACTGGAGATTTACTTTGAAAAGCATCATTGAAAAACCATATTTGATCCGATTCCGTCTTTTGAAAACCTTTACTTATAAAGAAATGCAAATAGATATGTTTCCTCTATTGAGCTTGGTTGTTAGCTCACCCTCGACTATACGTCACAAGTGCTGAGACTGACCTTGGGTCAGAGGATATGGAGGACTCCGATTATATTCCAGAGGAGGAATCGGATTTACCAGCTGAGGAGTTCTTTCCGTGATCTTAGACCCTGTATTTTTGTTATTTTTGTCTGGATATTATTTTGAATATTGGGCCCTAGGCCATTATTTTGGTTCTTTGGATATCACTCGAGGAACCATTATTGTGAACCACTATTTTAGGTGATTGGATTGGCCATCACTGGTGGTTCTTTTTGGTTCCTCACAGTGATATATTTAATTTTGTAATATGAAGCTTTTGTTTTTAGATTACTATATGTTGCCTCTGTTCTTAGATCTTTGTATATGTTGTCGGCTTCTGTTTGTTACGACTTATTGAGAAATCAATAAGTTGATGAACCGGCCTTTCCTATACCTTAGGGATTGGAAAAGTTGGGTCGTCACAGTTGGTATCAGAGCGAGGCTCTAGGTTCAGAGTCTTAGGACTAGGGGTTAGATTATTTCTAACAATCAATACTGATCAATTGTTATTATTTTTTTCAACAATGACAGATCAACATGCATCCACGGTTTAGAGGCAGAGGCCGAGGTATAGAGGGACCTCGTACGGCTCGCATCGAGGAGATAGATGAGGGCGTAGGCACCTCATATGGCAGAGGGTGAGCTGCTTCTGGCCCTAATGCAGATCCTTTGGGAGCTGCTAGACAAGACAGAGGAAATGTGGACGAGGTGTTAGCAGCCTTGGCTACTAACATGGCTCAACAGACTGCAGCCATTGACCGACAGACCGAGATGCTGGCAGCCAGACATCAGCCAGGAGGATTCGCAGAGTTTAGGAGGATGAGACTTCCTACATTCTCAGGGCAGACGGATCCTATGGAAGCCGAGGCATGGCTGGATGAGATAGAGAAAATATTTGAGGTGTTGCAGTGTACCGATGTCGAGAAAGTACGCTGGGCATCTTTCCAACTTTTGGGCGAGGCCAGCCCATGGTGGAAGTCTGTTTCCCAGATGAGAGAGCAAGACTACCCCAATACTCCATGGACTTGGGCAGAGTTCGTGGAGACGTTCAACGATCAGTACTTTCCAAAGATCGTGCGTAATCAGTGGGAAGTCCAATTTATTGAGTTGAAGCAGAATGAGATGTCGGTGCGTGAGTATGGCGCAGAATTTGATAGACTTTCTCGATTTGCACCCCTACACGTGGCCACTAAGCTGATGAGAGCTCAGAAATTTCAGAGAGGTTTGAGGCCAAACATTCAAGAGAGGGTGTCGATGTGGGAAATTGGGAAATGAAGACGTATGCGGGCGTTAAGTCCAAGGCCCTCATTGCAGAGGAAGACATTCAAAAGCAGTACTTGAGGCGAGAGCAGGGAAATAAGAATCGGTTTGGCTAGGGATAGCAGAGTGCTTCAGAGCAGGTGAACAAAAAGCCGAGGTTCTCTAAACCTCCTCCCTACCCTAGTCAGCCATCATATTCTAGACCAGCTGTTGCTTCAGGACCAATGACATCTTCCTATCAGAGACCGCAGAGTTCGTCACCAGGATGACCTTTCAGAGCCGGGAGCACTACTGCGATTGGAGCTTCTGTGGCTCAAGGTTCGACACGAGGATCAGTGGATACTCCTGTTTCTACCCCAGTGTATGCAAGATGTGGGAAACCATATAAGACAGAGGATTGCGCATGAACACCGGGCATGCTTGTGTGTGACAAGTTGGTCACATGATTATTGAGAAAGCACGCAGTCGGCGCGACCACGCTTCAAGGTCGGGCTTATGCAAAGGATCGCACAGATGCCCAAACGTCGAATGACGTAATTCAAGGTATCATTAAAGTTGAGATGTCATTTATGCATTGAATCTATTATTTATTGTTTAAATTCAAATTCAAGTCATTTATGTTAAACCAAATTGGAATCATTGCATGTAATTAACAGACTTGTTAACTAAAGGTACCCTTATGATGAGTCGTCGAGACGACTTGGATAAAATTGAAGCACGAGTACTTATAGACCCTGGGTCTACACACTCGTTTATTACTCCTTCCTTCTCAGAGAAGTTGGGTATTACTCCCGAACCCCTTGCTTTCATTCTGGATGTGAAGATTCCTACGGGAAGTTCAGTATGTAATGATACAGCATGTCAGTCAATCATCGTGATGATTGATGAGCACGAGACAGTGACCGACATGATTACGTTGAGCATGGAAGGGTTCAACGTCATTCTCGGAATGGATTGGTTGGCAGCTTATCATGCGAGTGTGGACTGTTTGCGAAAGATAGTGACCTTCCGACCGCCAAAACAAAAATCCTTCCGATTATGTGGAGTTAAATCCAAGGTTGCGCCGTTGGTTTCAGCCATTAAAGCCGAGCGCATGATGAAGAATGGTTGCAGTGGGTATCTGGCCTATTTGCAAGATTCTACAGAGAAGAGGAATGACTTGGCTCTTATCAAGGTGGTCTGCGATTATCCTGATGTCTTTCCAGAGGACTTACCTGGATTACCACCTGACCGAGAGATTGAGTTCACGATTGAGCTAGCGTCGAGTACCGAATCGTTATCTAAAGCTCCATATCGGATGGCGCTTGCTGAGTTGAAGGAACTCAAGGAACAGCTTCAGGAGCCGTTAGGCAAAGGCTTTATACGACCGAGTGTCTCTCCTTGGGGTGCACGGGTTCTTTTTGTGAAAAAGAAGGATGGATCGATGCGTCTGTGTATCGATTATAGGCAGCTCAACAAGATGACGATTAAGAATCGTTATCCTCTTCCGCGGATAGATGACTTATTTGATCAGTTGCAAGGTGCAAAGTTCTTTTCGAAGATTGATTTGAGGTCAGGCTATCACCAGCTCAAGATCAAGGCAGAAGATATATCCAAGACTGCGTTTCGGACGCGTTATGGCCACTATGAGTTTTAGTGATGCCGTTTGGATTGACGAATACGCCTGCGTCTTTCATGGACCTGATGAACAAGGTGTTCAAACCACATCTTGATAAATCTGTGATAGTTTTCGTAGATGACATCGTCATCTATTCGAAAACCAGAGAGGAGCATGTGCAGCATCTGAAGATGGCTCTTCAAACACTCAGGGACCATCAGTTGTATGCCAAACTCAGTAAGTGTGAGTTTTGGCTTGAGCAGGTCAGTTTCTTGGGCCATGTAGTCTCTGAAGCGGGTATCTCAGTGTATCCTACAAAGATAGATTCTATGGTGACATGGGAACAACCTACGACAGTTACAGAGGTCCAAAGCTTCCTTAGTTTGGCAGGGTACTATCGGCGATTTGTCGAGGGTTTCTCGAAGATATCGGGTCCACTTACACAGCTCACGAGAAAGAATGCGAAGTTTGATTGGACAGAGTAGTGCGAGCAGAGCTTTCAGGAGCTAAAGCGTCGCTTGACTACGGCACCAGTACTTGCTATACCTTCTGACAGTGGAGGTTTCGCAGTATATAGTGATGCTTCTTATGGCGGATTAGGCTGTGTGCTTAATCAACACGAGCGGGTCATTGCGTATGATTCTAGGCAGTTGAAGGACCATGAAAGAAACTATCCAATGCATGACTTAGAGCTAGCTGCAGCTATATTCGCCTTGAAGATCTGGCGACATTACCTCTACGGTGAAATCTTTGATATATTCACCGATCACAAGAGTCTCAAGTACCTCTTCACTCAAAAGGACTTGAATATGAGGCAGCGACGATGGATGGAGTTTTTGAAGGACTACGATTGCTCGATTCAGTACCATCCGGGAAAGGCAAATGTCATTGTTGATGCTCTTAGTAGGTCTTCAGCACAGTTGTCACATCTTGTCAGCCGGATTCAGAGATGGAAGCTTTTGGAGGATATGGCTTTGGCAGCTCACGGTTCGATGTAAAAGGCTCGGGAGCATTGATGGCTACACTTGTATTACGTCCTACGCTCTTCGAGAATATAAGAAAGCTTCAGATGACCGATGATGAGCTGATGGCAATTCGACGAGATGTCGAAAATGGCAGTAAGAGGGATTTCTCTATACGAGCATATGGGACCTTGTTGTTTCACGACCGTGTATGCGTACCGTCGAGTACAGAGCTTCAGGACACCATTCTGGAAGAGGCTGACAAATCCATGTATGCCATATATCCTGGTAGCACCAAGATGTATCAGGACTTGATGAAGAGTTTTTGGTGGCGAGGTTTAAAACGCAACGTCGCTGAGTACGTATCGCGGTGCTTGGTTTGTCAACAGGTTAAGGTTGATCATCAGAATCCTGCAGGCCTATTGCAGCCTTTACCTGTGCCTGAGTGGAAATGGGAGGCTATTTCAATGGATTTCATACTCGGGTTGCCGAAAACACTGAGGAAGAACAATGCCATCTGGGTCATTGTAGATCGGCTAACCAAGTCTGCTCATTTCTTGCCATACAATACCACGTATACAGCTAGTAGACTTGCAGAGTTATACCTGAAGGAGATTGTTAGACTGCATGGGATTCCGGCTAGTATTGTGTCTGATCGAGACCCAGTTGTTTACTTCACACTTTGGCAGAGATTTCAGGAGGGCATGGGTTCTCGTCTTGACTTTAGTTCGACGTTTCACCCACAGATGGATGGTCAGACTGAGCACGTGAACCAAATCATTGAGGACATGTTGAGAGCATGTATGTTAGATTTTCACGGGTCATGGGACCAACACTTGCCTCTGATCGAATTCGCCTACAACAATAGCTTCCAGGCTAGTATCGGTATGGCTCCGTTCGAGGTTTTATATGGACGGCGGTGTCGATCACCGTTGAACTGGGAAGAAGTGGGTGAGAAGCTCGAGATAGTTGAGCACATCGAGGCGACGGTTCGGTTGATACGCGAGTGACTACGAGTAGCTCAGAGTCGTCAGAAGAGCTACACCGATCTCAAATGGAGACACGTGGATTTTCAGGTAGCTTTTGATATGTATATGTGTATTTCTTCACTTGGTATAAATTCCATGTGAAATCGGGCACTAATATTTGATTTTTTAGGTTGGCGAGAATGTCTTTGTTCGAATTTCGCCTACGAAGGGCGTTATGCGGTTCGGAAAATGAGGGAAACTGAGTCCTCGGTACGTTGGGCCTTTTGGATATTAGGCCGAGTCGAAGAGGTTGCATATCGTGTGGCGCTACCACCGTAATTATCGGGCATGCACAACGTCTTCCATGTATCGATGTTGCGTCGATACATTCGTGACCCGACTCACGTGCTTGATTACCAACCCATCGAGCTTCAGGATGGTTTGCAGGTGGTCGAGGACCCGATTCGTGTTTTGGATCGTAAGGAGCAGATCCTACGCACTAAGAGCATTCCTTTGGTTCTCGTGTAGTGGCGAAATCATACACCGGAGGAAGCCACATGGAAGCGTGAAGCTGAGCTCCGAGACCAATTTTCGAGCCTTTTTGATTAATTCTATTGATAAATTGTATATCGGATATTTTGTATTTTGACATTTTAGCATGTACCTTGTTTTATATTTATAAAAATTATGGCGAGATATTTTGGTAGTTCAATGTCTATTCTTGATTGTGCCTGTTTAAAGGTCTCTACATTATGGAAAATTCGATAATTTTGGGCCTAAACCTGGTATGTTCCACACTACTAGCCATGTGAAATAAATTTGGGCCTATAGTTAACTACTTCCTTAACTTTCACTGAGCCATTTGGACTTGATACTGATGTCTTAGTCCAATATATATATATTATTTCGTACCTGTTTAACAGTTGTTTCTTTTTCTGTTACGTTATGGGAAACCAGAAAATTTTGCGGGTCCGACCAGACCCGGACTTGTTATATTTTTCCAAATGGCTATGTGAAATAGCTTGACCAAAATTGTTTAGCTTTTCTTTAACTTTTCTACGCCAATTTCGGCTGTGATATTGCGGTCATGGTCAGATAACGTGATGGGAATGAAATGGAATCAAAGAAGGTCCATGTAGACCCAAAGATATCGTTTGAATATCAAAAATTTTGAAATTTTTTAAAGGCCACAGGTGTAACAAAATTCGACTGTCGAAAATGGATTTCGATGGTCGAATTTTCATAAAAAGTCACAGGCAACTTTAAGCGAAAAAAATGGGCCTGAGACTATTCTGAGGAAATTGACTGTCGATTTTGAAATCGACCATCGATTTTAAAAATCGACCATCGATTTTAAATTCGACCATCGATTTTGAAATCGATGATCGAATTTCTCGATTTAAGTGTGGGGTTTTCAATTATTTTGTCATTTCGGGTTTGCAGTTTTGAGGGTTTTGAGCTTAGGGTTTTAGGGCGATTTGGTGTCTTGGGGGCTTCTTCTTCATTTTTGGCCGAAATCAGAGGGAGGAATCCACTGATCATTGCAAAAGGGGCTTCGATTTTACCAGATTTGGGGCTTTTTACAGGTAAACCCTCCCACAGCTAGATTATTTTGGGATTTTTCATCCTATTTTTCTGTTAGTTTTTTTTTTTTGTTTCTTCTTGTTGTTCAATGGGGCCTAAGAAGCAAACCCCCATTCGAAATCCAACCTCTAAGAGACCAGCTTCTAAGGCTGCGTCTTCTAGCCGCTCTAAACAGCCGGAGGAGCCACCTCATTCGGCTCCACCAACCACTCAGCCCACACAATCTGTTTCCCCTCCCATGCCTGAACAGCCCAATGAATTTTGGAGCATTAAAGGCTTCACCACAGAATATA
Organism: Chloranthus sessilifolius; assembly: GCA_021018995.1. Lineage (NCBI taxonomy): Eukaryota > Viridiplantae > Streptophyta > Magnoliopsida > Chloranthales > Chloranthaceae > Chloranthus > Chloranthus sessilifolius. The sequence continues at coordinate 102,021,746 of CM037589.1, forward strand.
TTTTACACCCCGAGTTGTTTGATCAACAAACAACCACTCAATGGGCAGGCGAATACCTCGAAAAAGCCTAGTTGACCTCCCTGTGCACCTCGTTTAGTGATCACTTTTATCCCCGTCTCGTGCGCCTGTTTTATCAGCATATGCGCCGTGAGGACGGGAAGAAAATTTACACGGAAATTGATGGCCGAGATTATATATTTGATCTCGACGACATGGCTGTGGCACTGCGCTGCCCTTTAAATCACTCCAAAACCATGGGGTTAGGTCCTCCTTTCCCCAAACCAGTCCGCTTTGAGGACGTGATTGCCCAAATGACGCAAGGTCGTCACGGGTCTGGTAAATCCATTGTCACGATCCATATGCCGGAGTCAATGTGGATATTGGACAAAATTTTAAAGGCCACCCTTTACCCTTTGAAAGACAGTCCCTCCAACAAATTTTAGTTGTCGCTATAAGGAGCGCCGGTTTAGTGCTCCCCGCAAATTTTTAAAGGGGATTGTAAAGGCACGAGAGAAAATGGGTAAACATGTGAAGAAACCGATGAAGAATATGCCATATGCTCGATTAATTTCAGTGATGATTGAGAACTACTGAGCAGGCCCCGCATATGACATCCCTCCTACCGAACCCAAATCCACCACAGGTCGAAAAATGTATAACCTGGTCAATTGGGGTCAAACCTACAGTCGACTTGTGAAGACTCCTAAAGACGCAGCGGTACCTGATGCAGCAGCTAGCGATGATGATGAGGACCCTACTCATTCTGCCCCTGACACTGCTGGCCCTGCACCTCCTCAGCCCCACAAAGAGACATCCTTACGCTCTCAGAGTTCACACGACAAATGACCGCCATGAGTCACCAGATCTCCGAGCTCACCCGGCATACCAGCTCTATGCGTCAGGAGTTGGATGTGCATGGCGACGCTCTCTCTTATCTGATGCAGCACGCGTTTCCCGAGGATTACACTACCTATACGGCCGACATACATGCTTCGGTATATCGCCCTTCGACATCGGGCGCTAGTACTAGTATGCCTCCTACGGCCGGAGCGGATGCGGGTGATGATGATGCTGTTGAGGGCGATGATGATCCGGATCAGGCTGGTCCATCTACTGCCGGGGATTTTTAGCGTCCTTGGGGGGTGGGGGTACTGGTTTATTTTGGATATGCTTGGGCATGTATTATATTTACTCCATGGATTATTTAGGACCTGGTGGTCCTTCTTTTTTGTTATCTTTTATATTTCTGTTTCGGATTTGCTTTGGATACTCTGTTTATTTCGTTTTGTATATGGTTACTTTCGGTACTTGTTGTTATCTATGTGGATTTTTGGGTATTACTGTGGGTTTTGGTTTTTGCCCATCTATCCTATCTATAAGGCTGGGATTTTGTTTTGTTCTGTGGACATGTACTCAATGTATGTGGTTTTGTTTCCTCTCGGTGTGGGTTTGCTCTCTATGTCACTTTTGTACTTAATGTTGCGTTGGTGGGTTTTTGTTATCGTTATGGCTTTCATGCGTCACGGTGCATCGGTCTCCCGGCACGTGACACTTGGGGTGTGGGCATCCATGTACGGATGCAATCCACTATGGCTCTTTCATGTCACATGCAGTACATCCATGTTACTATGGATCCCATCCCTTGCCTTGCGTGCCTTGCGGGATCGGACCACGGTGACCCATGTTTTCCTTTTCGTTTATTGTATGGTGTGTGTTGCATTCAATTTTCGCGGACGAAAATTCCTAAGGAGGGGTGAATGTAATATCCCTAATTTTTTTGACCTATTTTCATGTGCCTCGATAAGCGTGTCCAAAAAGTATTGTGGAATATTTTTAGATTTTTGGTGAGCTAAAGTTATGATATGAATAGTGGCAAAAGGAAATTGTCAAAAGATGTGTGTAAGTCATGTAAGCAATGACTTACACAATAGAGTTGGTGTTTGTGTTTAACACCGGAGATGTTTTCAACTTAAGTGGATAAGTTGCATATATAAAATCTAGATATAATTTTACTTGACTTTTGGGTTATAAGAGAGAGTGCAAGAGAAGTTAACTTCTCTCTCTCGTTGGAAATCAAGCCACTAAACCTTGCATCTCTAATCTTTAGATCTAGAGAGTTTGAGAACTCCTCTTTCCATCTCAACCATTGATTAGCCTTGAGCTTGTATTTGGATCTGTTTGAAATATTGAAGGACAAGAGATGTGGAAAAGGAGAAGTTCTCTGTGAATTTGTTGTGGCTGAGGCAGTGTCCACCTCCTTGAATGAGAACTGATTCGAAGTTTTTAAACCTTTGAGCTTGGAAATTTGTTCCGGTGCGTGAATCGGTGCAACGGAATCAACGAATTAAGCTACAAGAGGTAGGCTGTTAAAACCTTCTTGTGTCCTTTAAAATTTTGTTTTGCTTAGAATAGTATGTAGTATGTTTAAATGAGATCCGAGGGCTGTGTTTGGGAATGAAGAAAAGAATCCGGACATGAAAGGTTAACAGCCACAGAACCAGGGCAATTCGATGGTCGATTTTAATTCGACCATCGAAATTGGAATTCGACTGTCGATTTGAAAATCGATAGTCAAAATGTGTTTTTCTTGTGCCTGAAGGAAATTTTGAAATTCGAGGGTCGATTTCAAATTCGACCATCGAATTGAAATTCGAGTGTCGAATTTCAGGCTTTTGTCACTGATGTGCAGTTTTGAAATTCGTTGGTCGAAATTGAATTCGACCATCGAATTTCAAATTCGACCAACGAATTTGAATTCGACCATCAAATTTTGTCCTGTTTCTGGCATTTGAAAATTTTGTTGGATTTTTATCTACAAGCTTTTGGTTTGATTTTTGGGTTCTATATTAACACTGAGAGTGTTAATATATGTAGGTTTTGACTGTTGGGAGTCCTTGGTGAGGACTGCTTGCGCATGATTTTGAAACTTTCTTGTTAAGGTAGGGGAACCTTGTATCTAATTTGCATTAAATTATAAGTATAGCTTGTTTGACTATTTCGATTAAGAAGGATAAATTTGGAAATTTTGTTGCACACAGCATGAATGAAACTCTGAACATATGACACCAATCTGAAAATTTGGAAACTTTGTTATAATTAAGAACCTTGTAATTCAAACCTCAAATAATCTTTGAATCAGAATAAGAACTTTGAAGAAAATCAGAATTATTTTATGAATAACAAGCTTGATATGTGTTAGCATTTGCATTTGATTTAGGGTTCATATGGACGATGCCCTAGATTTTACCAACCCTGTTGACGGTATTACTTTGGCGCAAGTTTCCCTCATAGCGTAGGGGCTTGTTGCACTTTCGAAATGGGTTCATGAACGACGATGGTCAGTAGGGTTTTCCCATCGGTCACGTAGTCCGCTTTAATGCTATAGGAAATTTGGGAGATAAAATTAAGTTATAAATTTAAGACAAGAAGCATGCTAAATCAGAACATTTTTGGACACTTTAGATTATATTATCAGTTTTGACTCAGGATTAGAACTGGAGATTTACTTTGAAAAGCATCATTGAAAAACCATATTTAATCCGATTCCGTCTTTTGAAAACCTTTACTTATAAAGAAATGCAAATAGATATGTTTCCTCTATTGAGCTTGGTTGTTAGCTCACCCTTGACTATACGTCACAGGTGTTGAGACTAACCTTGGGTCAGAGGATCTGGAGGACTCCGATTATATTCCCGAGGAGGAATCGGATTTACCAGCTGAGGAGTTCTTTCCGTGATCTTAGACCCTGTATTTTTGGTATTTTTGTCTGGATATTATTTTGAATATTGGGCCCTAGGCCATTATTTTGGTTCTTTTGATATCACTCGAGGAACCATTATTGTGAACCACTATTTTAGGTGATCGGATTGGCCATCACCGGTGGTTCTTTTTGATTCCTCACAGTGATATATTTAATTTTGTAATATGAAGCTTTTGTTTTTGGATTACTATATGTTGCCGGCTTCTGTTTGTTACGGCTTATTGAGAAATCAATAAGTTGATGAACTGGCCTTTCCTATACCTTAGGGATTGGAAAAGTCGGGTCGTCACATTTTTTTATCACCAAAAAAAGGTGAGATGAAAACATGGCTTAGTGTTTTAACGGTGCAAGTCATAGTATTTGTTAACTTTATGCAAATATTCAAAGGAATACTTTCCTCTAGGTTTTTGAAGGTGGGACTCAGAATTTAGGATCTCTTGAAGAGTCTCGCTCTAATCGGCTATGTACCAAATCTACCTGTCCACCTCCTTCAATATGGTAACAATTGTTAGATAATTCTTCAGGTTGGCTCGGGAAGACTGGAAATTGTTTTTAAGTTTATTAAATTTTTGTTGATTATGTGTTCAAATTTGAATTTTTAATTTACTTTGAAATAAATATATATTGCTGTTGCGTTCTTAGTGAATACAACATTTACAATGCCTACAAAAGTCTTTCCTTTCAAAAGGGAAGTATTGTTATATAGTGGATTACATTTGTGCTCAACTTTTAAGTAGAAGCTGGGGAGCCAATTATTGAACATTTTTTTTTTGAATGGTGTGGTATTCATGAACATGTTAAGGTGTAGTTGTACTCATTGAGAGTACCCCATTTTACTCTATTATTTTCTAATTGCTAGTTTTATGTGTCAAAGAATTTAGTTACTTGGAGTCTGGGATAGCTGGACCTAATAAGGTCTATAAAATGTTGTTAATAATTGGGTACCCTCAGAAAATGATTGAATAGAGATTTCAAGGGGCCGGGGAAATTGGGTCTAAAATCCTGGCACGATCCCAACCCACATATTAATTCTAAAATCTTGACACGATCCTAAACTCCTAAATGGAGTAAATGGGATGGGCCTAACCAAAGAGAGTTGATCTACGACCTTTTGGATCCCAGGTTAAGGCAATCGACCCTCCTATGTGCAAGGGCGATTGAATAAAATCCGTAGGCACCAAATGTCACCCTGAGATTTTATCAGATATAAATTGATTTGTCACTTATGAATGGATTATATAAGGAAGCAAGAGCCTCTGCAGCTTACAAAATGCATCATACTCATAAATCAATTCTGACTTGTTGATTGACAAGTGGAATACAATTTAACTCAAATATGACTGAAGAGTATAACTATACTCCTCTAGTAAGCCATTGAAAGGTTGATTTTGAGGTATAAGTGCCATGCATTTGGTACACTTAAATAATTGGGCTTTTTACATACCCAAAAAAAACTTGTGCTTATTTTGTTAATATAATAATAACTAATAAGAACTATGCATTAAGAAAAAAACTCTTCGTGTGAATTGGGAAGTTGATCACCCTGTAACAGATAAAATTTAGTTCATTATTTAAGCATGTCAAGCTTTCCTTTTTTACCATATGTGTGATATCCTAGCAACCAATACCAAAGTGAGGTTTCAAGAACCCAATGACACGTACATATAAAGATTTCATAGAAGTTTCCTACCATATCAGTTATATTTCATTATATTATTGGAACATATATATGTGAAGTTATATACTCGATAAAAAATAAATTCTACGTTGTAAGTGTTTGTGCATAATGATGTGGACTTTCTCAAAAAACTCAATTAGCAGAAAAAATCTTCACAAAAAAAAAGGACTTTTTTATTTTCATCATTGGTGCTTTTAGTCACTTGATTCTTAATTAATGACTCATGCTTTTAGTCCGTGTTTATTCTTTTAACACAGGTTGCCAAAGATGATTCCTTAGGAAAACTATTGTTTCGAAATCGAACGGTGCTTTTAGGTAGCAACGACAGAAGCTATAATTGATTGGTACGATACACTGTTCAGATACGACAGATGTAAAAAAAAATGGTATGTTATGCCCACATCTTATGTTGGTCATTTATTGTGCCTAGTATGCTTACTATAGTAGTACTCACATTTATATATGTCTTTGAATGAATGTGTTTAGGAATATAATGCATGAAGTCTAAGCAGAGTCAACCATTTTATTTCTTCTCTCTAAAATTTTGAGAAGGAAGCCCTTATGCCCACATCCTTTGGACCCCTTCTCGAGCTCGCCAATGTACGCACATGTTGTAGTCTCATTTATCTTTTGATCGAGAAGTTTGATTTTGTAAACGAATGGTTTGTCATAAGCGGTAAACTTATACGTTTTCATATCTACGAAATGACTGTGATTACTGGCCTAGATGTGGTTGGTAGGCAAAATAAAGTTGATAAGAAAGTTGGCGAAGATGAAGTTAAACTATTTTGTTGTAAATATTAATAAGAAGAAAGAAATTGCGAGAAACGAAATTGAGAATATTCTCATGAATTTAAATTCCTTAGAAAACCTTGATGACTTCAGAAGGCTGTCTTTATTGTATTTTCTTGTGACATTTTTTATACCAAATAAAAAATGAACTATCAACATAGAGTACGTATACATGGTTTATAACATTGGAGAATTCAACAATATTGCATGGGGGAAGATTGTATACGATGAACTGTTGAAAGGTTTAAAGATCTGTTCGAAGAAGTTTAAATCATATAAAAAGCACACTCATTTGAATGGTTGTGTATACGCCCTTCAGGTACATTTACCCTTTGTAATTTTAGTTGTTGGTTGGGGAAATTCTTTGCATAGTTGTTTTTTGAAGCTCGTACTATAATTTAGGTATGGGCACTTAAACGTATCCCCATCTTAGCTCCTCGTTCCTTATAGTCGAGGATTCCAAGGTATCAGATGTACTCCACATTTTTACCACTCAAACGCGAAATATACGAATGCGCGTTGAGAAGTGTCGATGTAAGATGGCCTATAACCCTAAAACCGAATTCTTATCGTATTTGTGTTTGTTTTATAGTAGTTTATCTCTTTGATGTAATATATATATATATATATATATTTCCACAGGTGACAGTTGAGATTAAAGTCTCACCTGAGGAATCAAGGATCACTGTCATCCGCAAAGCCTTAAATGCAAGAGAACTAGAAAAGAATACAGCCGATTTATTGGTGAAGCGAGTCAGAAGTTTAGAGAAAGAGGTGAAGCGATACAGAAGTTTAGAGAAAGAGGTCCGATTTTTTAAGAAAGGATATACCGAGCTGAAGGTAAGGAAAGGAAGAAAAATATGGCAGGTTATTGATTTGGTAATTGTTTTCGTTGAAATCGAGAGTAAGCAATCATCCATTTTTTTTTATAAATTAGCAATCAAAGAACGAAAATCTTGTGGTTTTTGGGTCCAAGGAAGAAGACGAACATACAAACATGTCGAAGGAGAAAGTGCCAAAGGTAATATAAAAGTTTACTTCGAGATACAAAATGATAGTAGGAGATGATTTGGCACAATATTATATCGTCTGTGTTGATGAACAATGCTTTTGAATTGGATGACTATTCACATCCTAAACCACTAACTCGCGTATAAAATAGGGACCAAGGATCAATACTCCTACGACGCCTCTAACCGAGAGTGTAAGAGGGCATAGAGAAGAAATGCCAAATTCAGAGCCGAAGGTATTATGACAAACTTATTTTCCTTAGTTAAATCCCTTTTTTGTCTTTAGAACATATTTGATATGTAAAATTTTCCATATTATAAAACAGGGGTCAAGCAGAAAAGAGTAATCCTAGGAAACCATACATATATTTCAAATTAATAGAACCTTGTCATTTATGTTGATAATCTGAGATGCCAGTTTGAACTTTCTTTACAAGTATGGAATCCATTCCTTGTAAAGTGGTCTCTACTTTAAATATGGCTAAGAACTCCTAAGTCTTCGAATTTTTTCCACCATAATTGCATCTTAGAGGTTTATAAGCCTTTTAGTTCCATGAGTGTAATCAATTAGTAAGTTGTTCCATATCTACTCTTGACAATTCTATTTTCCAAGGAGGTTATGTGAGGCCTATGCAAACAGCTTACATGAACAAAAATAGAATTAAAAATAAAAAGAAACTAATTACAAAAGAAAGTAAAAGAAATGAATCGTGATCAAACTTCAGATTGTGCCTCAGAAGCCAATAGTGATAGAGGCCTTTCAATGTTGAAACTATATCAAATACAGTAGAATAGGAAAAATTTCTATAGCTTCTCTCTCTCTGACTAACCCTGAATCCATGAAGAGATATGGAGATTCTAGGAATTCCTAAGGATTCTTCTCCCTACTAAAAGAGGAGTTTTTCTTGTTGTTCTCTAAAAACCTCTATTTATAAATTTTCCAATGGTTGGGGGTAGACTGGTTACCTAAACAATTTACATGGGTATTTGGGTTGGATAGGGTGTGAAATAGGGATCTTGGTGAATCTGAACCAGTGAAATGTGGATAAGGGACACCTTATATGATTGTGATTAACTTTTAAAATTTAAGATGCTAGGATTTTGATTTCTCTAATGCTGAGTGCCAATCTTTTTAACTATATGGATAAAATTTATGCCGCACCTGTAATGTTCTTTGTGTGGCCATCTTTAATTGATAGTTTGACTTTTAAAGTGTATAACAGAGGTAGCAAGCAGACCTAGACTAGGTCAACAAAATCGTATGTATACAATTATTAACTTAATGGAACTACATGTGACCATTCTTGGATTTGATAAATCTAAAAATTTAAAATGTCGAAACAAAAGTATAATTAAAATTACACAAGTAACTCCATAAAACTCAATGAAGTTGAAAAAATTACTAAATAAATCAATAATGAAGATTTCAGAATTCAAGCCATGGGTGCTCGACTGAGAAATTGATGCGAGAGACAGATGAAAGTAGCATATTATTTATGACATTTACTTTAGTAATTATGTATAGATTTAAATGAATGCAGGAAACAGAAAGCAAGAAATGTCATTATTCATGAGGAGATCAGTTTCCTGCTAACCTTGTTTCATACTTCAGATTTCCTAATTATGACTATGGAGTTCATACTAAGAATAATATGAGAAAGCTGTATATTCTCTTTTGAGTTTCATTTCCAAATTCCATTTATATGTGGCCCATAAGCTGATCAGATGTAGATAATATTTGTGGGGCCCATTTGAGATACATGGATGTCTTGGAGTAGTGGACTGTTTCATTATTTCGCTTTAATGTTTAAGTCAAGAGTAGGGGAGTCTTTTACTTAAATTTAATTTTGTCTTTATTAGATTATGCAGGACTCTTTATGCCTTTTTTTAAGAGTTTTAGACGAGGAGTAACTCCTAAATTGATAGGGATATCTTTTGCAAGTGGATGACTTTTGCAAAGAGTTCTATATCCGATGAATCCCATTATTTGGTCCTTAGCATTAGAATTTTCCCTACGTTATCTAATCTTTGCAAGGATGCTCGGATTGTTTAGTTGTATACACTACAATTTTGAGTTTCCGGCCAAATTGAAAAGAACTTAATGTGGTTTTTGAGAACTCTATAGAGTTCTATTAGGTTTAGAAAACTGAGTTATAGCTTCAAGTTGGCATAAGTCTCAATGCAGTGGAATCAGCTTGGCTGGTATTTGAATATTTTTTATTACTTGATCTTGTTTTTAAACCTTGTTGGCTAATATGAACACATTGCACAACGCTGCTATTAATGATTATGCTCATGGTAATAACCTCTCAGAATAAGCATATGTCATTAACTGCAAATTTAAATACACCTACAGTTCCTAATAAAACTGGGAAAAATAGTTAATCATTAACTCCCACATACTAGTTTCAACTTTGTTAAATTTGAAAAGAAAAATGGAAGAATCGTGCAGGGAGGTGATATATTATCCCTTATTATTTTTCCTATAAAAAATTCCTCTTCATCATATTCATTGATGATATTTAACAGTTGTTGCCCATATTTAATCCCAATTTTTATAGTTATGATTATACAACTTTATTGATTTGAAGTTGGATCTTTGTACTATCTTAAGGATTGAACAGAAAAAACAAAACTCTTAGAAAATTAACAGCTAGAAAGATATTTGGGTGGAGAAAAAAAAATCCTAGAAAAATCGAGTAGAAACCCTAGAAAAAATTGAGCTAAAAAATAATTCCAATCTTTTAGATGATTCACGGCTGAGATTTTTGTAACGTGAAATTGAGCACAAACCCTAGAAAAAATTGAGCTAAAAAAAAAATTCCAATCTTTTAGACGATTCACGGCTGAGATTCTTGCAACGTGAAATTGAGCACAAACCCTAGAAAAAGGACGAATATTTTTGTCGATTCACGGCTGGGATTCTTAGCTTGAAATATATTTGGGTCGAGCTAAAAAAACCCTACAAAAATCGAGCACAAACCCTAGAAAAATCAAGCTAAAAAATATATTCTAATCTTTTCACTCAAAGAAAACAATTTGATCTTCATTTCAATTAATAAATCCGGGTTTCTCAGATGATCTGAATAAATAAATTTAAATTAATAAAAGGGGGAAAAAGACAACCTATTGAAGAAGACGACCCAACGAATATAGCGATGAGGAAACCGGCGAACCCCTGAGAAGGAAGATGGTGAACGTTGTTTTGGGAAATAAACCAACTCAGCAGCTTTGGCTACGAAAAGAACGCCGTCGATGAACGGTGGAGAATTCTCTTTTTACGAGATGTATAGGTCCCAGCTCCGGTGACCAAACGAACGGCGGAGAATGCTACTTTTTGCGAGATGCCGAGGTCGTAGATCCGGCGACCCAACAAACGGCGTTGATAAACGGCCGGCAAAAAAGAAGGAAGTGGGAAGGGGAATGAAGGAGAGGGATTTCGGTATCTTGTCGTAGATCTGGCAACCGAACGAACGGCGAGATGTCGAGGTAGTAGATCCGGCGACCCAACGAACGGCGTTGATAAACGGCCGGCAAAAAAAGAAGGAAGTGGGAAGGGGAAAAAAGGAAGAGGGATTTCGGTAGCTTGTCGTAGATCTGGCAATCCAACGAACGATGAGTTGCCGAGGTCGTAGATCCGGCGCCCAACGAACGGCGTTGATAAACGACCAGCAAATAAAAGGAGGAAGTGGGAAGGGGAACGAAGGAAGAGGAATTTCAGTAGCATGGGGCTTTTTTTCCTTTTTTGTAGGAGCTAAAAAGGTAATTTGAGGTTTTGGAGATGTATGGAGAGGCCTCTATGCCGCCCGTATCTTTCACAAAAAAAAAAAAAAAAAAATCACTTAAATGGTGATATAAATAGTTTTCGGACGTTATCTGGCACTTTTCTCTTCTTTTTTTTTAAAAGAAAATCAAGTTCCACATCTTCATATTTTACCCTTCTCACAAGAGACTATAAAAGGAGGGTGGGAGCATAAATTGAATTGTATTCTATTGCGCTAATGGAGTTGCTTTTGGTTTTGTGCTTGTGGGCTTTGGTTTTCTCTCAACATCAATTTAACTAGTGTTATGGGTGCTTGGAGGAGGAGAGGGTTGCTCTCTTACATCTTAAATCCGGCTTCAATCACCCATATGGCTCTTTCCTTCCTTCATGGGAAGGTAAAAGCGATTGCTGTGGTTGGGAACGTGTAAAGTGTCACAATACCACAAAAAGAGTCATCCAACTTTCTCTTAATTATACACAAGATGCATTCGAGAAGAGAGACCATTGGTATCTAAACGCCACCTTATTTCTTCCCTTTGAAGAACTACGAAGTCTCGACATATCTGATAATGGGGTTAGTGGTTGGCTTGAGGAAGTAACGAAATTTTATTTTTATTTTTTTGTTTGTCTCAAGTATAGTGACAAATTTTTCCCAAATTCTCCAAAATTCACCAAAACAGGGGTTGGGCTAAACTTTCAGCGAAATTAATTTCAGTAATTTCTCTGACATAGCTGAAACATCATTAGTTTCGACTAAAGTAACGAAATTTCATCGAAATTAATGATTTTATTTTAGCCATTTTAAAATGATAAATAAGTAAATATTAAATATATTTTTTATAGGGACTGAAATTTTTCCAAAACATTTTGGAATTTTTGCCAAAATTTATGGGAAATGACTCCCTACCGAAATATTGCAGAAAACAAAATTTGTCACTATGGTCTTAAGCATGGATATCCTCAATTACTTTCTTATCCATCTTCTTTTGCTATTTTAATTTCCATACTCAGGTTTTCAAATATTATCTAGTTTGAGGAAACTACAAGTCCTAGATCTGAGTGACAATTTCGGCTTCAACAATGTAGAATCATTGGGTACCTTGACATCTTTCAAGTCTTTGAGACTTGCTTTTACTAACTTGAGTATGTCCACTATTTCTACAGGTAATTAAGTTTGCGCGTGATGCTCCAGTTCGGTCCAATTCAATTTAATTACAGATGCACAAGCTTACTAGCATGTCGTCTCCAGAATACAACAACCCCTACCCAATAATCCTTTCTCGAGCACAAAAGAAAGATCTCACACTGCTCACAGTTGTTTGCTTAAATAAAGTCACACGAAAGAGTAGAGAAAAGGAAGAAAGATTTTCGATTTTTTGTTTTGAATTTTGAATTTTGAAAAACTGATTAAATAGACCACGATCCGACTATTTAGTGGGCACATCTGAACAGAAACGAAGCGATGTGCCCATTAAAGGAATCAATTGAATCTCGAACCGGGTTCATTGGATTCCAAAACTGCAAACCTGAATTCAAGCAGAGTGAGTTGCTAACATGGTAAAATCGTCTATGGCCATCTTCAATTTTACTTCTCTTCTACAAAATCCGCGTACCCACTCTTTTATATCTTGCTTCTATCTGCTTACTCTTTTGCAGAATTGGGTTCTTTGAAGAACCTAGAGGAGCTGGATCTAAGTGGGACTCATCCAAACCACAGTATTTTTCCCTCGCTCAGAAATCTGACTTCTCTCAAGTCTCTGGATCTCTCTGAGAATTACATGCTACGGCAAGGAGCCGTTCCATTGAAAAGTATGTTTAATTGTGATGCTTTGTTTTAACGCCGTTCTCTTCCCTTACCTCTTTGTTATTTTCATTTTGCTTCATTTGTAGGATTGGGGAATCTTACTTCTCTTACGTCTTTGTATCTCTGTGTTAATTTTATGGAAGGACCCATTCCAATGAAAGGTACATATGATAAATTGTGAACCTCTATTTTCCTTCCTTTAATATTTGCTCCTCCCTCATCATCTCTTTCTACTTGAATTGAATGCAGAATTAGCTACTTCAAAAAATCTGGAGTTGTTGGATCTAAGTGACAACGATTTCACGGGCAATGTTCCTGAATCAGTGGGGATTCTCACTTCTCTTAAAGCATTGTCTTTGAAACATAATTTTCTCAATGGCTCTCTACCCTTCCAGGGTAAATACTCTTTTGACTTGTCAAGTTATAAAGCTACTACTCCTTTTGCATTGTATTTTTAAGGGTTAATTGGAGCTAAAGCACTCATCTCACTTTTTGGGTGACTCAATGAAATTATTTTAAGGGTTTAAACTATTTCATTGAGGAAGTATAATATGGACCATTGTGTAGAAGATTTAAAATAAATTAAGAAGAAAGTAGATAGAGAGAAGATAGAAAACATGGGAGACTACATTGTGAAAAATATTGATATTCTTTTATTAATCTTTGTGAGTCTACAAATAGACTCAGTTTTACACAAAATAAAATAAGCATAATCCCAAACCATCCTGATCTTAACAAATTTAATAATCTCAAATCTTGAGATCCTCCATTCTATAGTACGTATCTCCCTAAAACTCTAAAGATTCTCCATTATTCGCGGCAAATTCATGTTCCTTTGGAAAAGGTATGTACGATTGGTTAAAAGTAATGAGCCCTTAGATCTTTCTAGAGACATTCGTGATAAACGGTTGAAAACACCTCGTTCATGCTTTTGTTGATGGTCACCGCCTGTCTGTGAAGTCCATCATTATCGCATCCAGCTAATCTTTGAGTTTGTTGGAGCCGATCGCTCACTAGACCAGGTCTGTCATGATCTTCCCCAAAGCAATTGAAGAGCAATTGAAGAAGAATTATAATGAGCCCTTACATCTTTCTGGAGACATTCTTGATAAACGGCCGAACACACCTCGTTCATGCTCTTGTTGATGGTCAGCGCCTGTCTGTGAAGTCCATCATTATCGCATCCAATTAATCTTTGAGTTTGTCGGAGCCGGTGACTCACTAGACCAGGTCTGCCATGATCTCCCCCCAAAGCAATTGAAGAGCAATTGAAGAAGAATTATAACTAACGAGTTCGATTGGTTCAACAGCCATATTTTTTATGACAAATCAGGCATAACTATCAGTTGTAGAAATGTTATAAGGTGTTCTAATGAGGAATATGAATATATATATATAAAGAGAGAGAGAGAGAGAGAGAGAGAAAGAGAGAGAGAGGGTTGGGGATAGACGCCTAGGTGGTGAGATATCTCTGTGCCTATTGAGATGGGTGCGACATATAGCGCCTTTTTGTGAAGTGATGAGTGGTATGGGAACCATTTTACTAACTAGGGTTACACTTCTAAAATATTTTAAAAGTTAAATACCATTCTAGTCGTTATTCTTGACTTTTTTAAAGTCTCCTTTCTCTTTCTTCTTTCCATTTGTTTAAGAAAGTGCCAGACTTACTTTTTTCAGGTATATTTTACTCAAAAAATGTGGTTGCCCGATAGCAAAGTGTAAGCGACTCAAAACAAGGCTACACATGGCTTGATGGCACCCCGATGGTACCGATGGCCGCCATCCCAAACTCGTGGTGCCAATGTCGGGGTGCCCCCGCCTCGTTTAGGGGCGCCTTTATATAGAGGTGTTGATGCTTCACTAAAAAAAAAAAAATGAGGTGTCGGAGCCTCATTTTAGGGGCGTCGGTGCCTCTATATCGAGGTGTCGGCACTTTGCTAAAAAAATAAAATAATAATAATAATAATAATAAATATATATATATATATATATATATATCTTAGCGAAGCGCCGACACCTTGATATAGAGGTGCCCAACACCCCGGCACTAGCACCTCGATATCGGGGTGTCAGCGCTTCACTGTCGAGGTGTTGGCATTTCGCTAAGTGTTAGCGTTTCACTACCTGGCGCTCACATTTTTTGAGTAAAATATACTTCAAAAAGTAAGTCTGATACTTTGTTAGAAAAAGAGAAAAAAAAAAAAAAAAACTTTAAAAGGACTTCTAAAAAAGTCAAGAATGACAACCAAAAGGGAATATAACTTTTAAAATATTTTCAAAGTTTAACCCTAGTTAGTAAAGTGGGTCTCATGCCACCTATCATTTGACAAAAAAAGCACTACGTATCGCGCCTATATTAATCAGCGCAGAGATATTTCTTCGCCAGGGTGCATATTCCCTTTTGCCATATATATATATATATATATATATATATATATATATATATATATATATATATATATATATATGAAAATAGTGTTCTACCACTTGGATAACATAGATTAGCAAAAAAATTGTGTCATGTTGTTAGAAAAATGGTTTCGAGTTGCAGAAGAAGATAAAGAGTGGAATGGAAAAATACGCAGATCTGATTCGAGGCACGTTGAATATCACTTTCTTTAAATCGAGATTTGCCCCTACCACTATGATCTAGTGGTCACCAATAGGTTATCAGCAAATCGATTCCAGGATACAACGAACCGGCAGCGTATTCTTGTGATCAGATTTGGTGAATCTGATCACGCAACCAGAACACCAGTAAGCGCTAAATAACTCTGAAACAATGAAACTTTTAGAAATAGGAAACTAAGAAATGAAAACGCAGTAAAACAAATGAGGGTCTTAAGTCCCTTTTATAGAAATCAAAAGGTGTAACTGAACTGACATATCCGTTTAAATGTAACTGAACGGACATATCCGTTTAAAGCAACTGAACGGACATATCCGTTTACAAAGGAGAAAATTTTAAATTTGAATAAATTAAAACTGCAAAATACGGTTATTCTTTTGTATCAAAAATTAATTAAATGCACCACACCACACCACATCGCATCGCCACACCACGTACACTTACACGTGCTCGTGCTACATCGCATCGCCACGTCACGTACACGTACACATGCTTGTGCCCATCCCGTCCGTCCCGACCCAACCTGGCTCGGCTCGGCTCGGTGTGCGCGCGTATATGTGTGACTGATGGAGTGCATGGCGGTGGCAGCCATAAAATTCGGTGCGCCCTGGGTGAAGGCTACAAGCCTTGAGCCAACACTATGCTATATAATAGCCAACCTTTTTTAAGAGTTACACGATGTGGGACAATTTCCACAAGGCAATCTCAAAGGTAAAGTTCTAAAAAGTCAAGTCTTTTATATTTTAAAAATATCAACAATCCCCCACAATTTTAAAATATTCAAAATCCCCCACTGTTTTAAAGATATTCTAAAATCCTTGAAAAAATTGAAACAGAGTAAAGCAAGAAATATGTGCATAAATGAAAATGTCTTACAGATTTGAATTTTTAAGTTAGTGAAAATAATTTAAAGTTTGTCAAGTTCTTTAGTGAAACTAAGTCTTAAACTAACGATCTTATTCAACAAATCGGAACTATTCCACACACATATTTCACAGATTTAGTATTCAATAAAGAAGGTTAGCATATTTTAGGCCCTATGCTAGTACCCTGATTTTCGTAAGTGTATATGAGATAAAGTCATATCTCATTAAAAGCAGCTCCACCTTCACACTTATATAGGTAGACCTATAAGAGATGTCTCTGTAACTTTAACATTTCAACAGAAAGTGTTATAGAACTATTAAGAGCAATGCTCAACCTCACTTTATCCATTACAGCTAAAAACACGACCCTTATGGGATGTATATGAAAGCAGCTCCACCTTCACACTTATATAGGTAGACATATAAGAGATGTCCCTGTAACTTTAACATCTCAACAGAAAGTGTTGAGATGTTATATGAGTTTTATTCCTCATCAATGCCGTGCCCTATAGCCACCACATATTTACGACTTATTTTTCCCTTTGAACCTAAAAATTGATAAAATAAATATTAGGTAGGGTTCCCATCATAAGTGGCTGTTTAGGTTTACTGGCTTTAAACCCATCCCAATTGATGTTTTGTAAATTCCATCTCTGCTAAGACTTTTAGTAAACGGATCCGCCAGGTTTTCCGCAGACCTGACTCCAATTACTGAGATTATTCCATCTCTAAGTAATTATTTTACATAATTATGTCTTGGATCAATGTGTCTATTTTTTTCATTATACGTTTGACTATAAGTCTTTGATAGTGTTGCTTCACTATCATAATGTATAGAGATAGATGACAATGATTTAATCATAATTGAAATTTCGATTAATAAATTTCTTAACCATTCTACTTCTTTTCCAGTTGCCGCTAAGGCAATAAATTTTGATTCCATAGTGGAATGTGTGATGTAAGTTTACTTCTTTGATTCCCATGAGATCGCAGCACCTTCAAAAGTAAATATTCATCCACTTGTGGACTTTGATTCTTTCGAACCAAATATCCAACTTGCATCGCTATATCCTTCTAACACTTGAGGATATCCAGAAAAATATAAATCGTAATTAATAGTACCTTTTAAATATCTAAAAATATCTTAAATAGCATTCCAATGAAGAGAACTAGGGTTACTTGTAAATCTACTTAACTTACTTACGGCAAATGCAATGTCCGACCTTGTACAATGCATTGCATATATAAGACTACCAATAACTCTTGAATATTCTAGCTGTTGCACACATCTTTCATGATTTTTAGTTAGTTTAAGATTAATATCGAAAGGCGTATGGGCAGGTTTTAAATCAAAATAATTAAATCTTTTCAAAATCTTTTCAATATAATGAGATTGAGTTAAAGTTAACGTATTATCATTTCTTATAATTTTGATTCCCAAGATTACATCGGCCTATCCCAAGTCTTTCATACTAAAAGATGAACATAAGAAGTTTTTAGTTTCTAAAATAACTTCTAAATTAGTTTCAAAAATAAGTAAATCATCTACATAAAGACATATTATAACACCATGATTATTAAAAAATTTATAATACATACATATATCTGTTTCATTGATTTTGAAATCAAATTTAATAATTGTATTATCAAACTTTTCATGCCATTGTTTTGGTGCTTGTTTTAGCTCATATAGAGATTTAATAAGTTTACAAACTTTCTTTCTTGTCCAGATAGAACAAATCCTTCTGATTGTTCCATATAGACCTCTTCTTTTAAATCACCATTTAAGAAAGCGATTTTAACATCTATTTAATGAATTTGTAACTTATGTATAGAAGCTAAAGCAATTAGAAGTCTTATGGTCGAAATTCTAGCAACGGATGCATAGGTGTCAAAATAATCAACACCTTCCTTTTGTCTATATCCTTTGGCAACCAATTTTACCTTAAATTTTTCTATAATTCCATTTGTTCTAAGTTTTCTTTTAAATATCCATTTGCATCCTATAAGTTTAGATTCTTCTGGTAAGTCTACTAATTTTCATGTTTTGTTTCCCATTATTGAATCCATTTCATCATTGATAGCTTCTTTTAAAAAAATAATATCTCTAGATTTCATGACATCGTTAAAAGTGATAGGATCATCGTCTACATTTAGACACAAATATTTCTTAGTATTTTTGGTCATATTTCTTTCAATCAAATAGATATAATAGTCTTTTGAAATACTACTTTCAAATCGTTGACGTTTACTTCGTCGAGATTCAATGATGACCTCTTCATCACTTGAAGATTCAATAACTTCTTTAGATTTAGAAGATTCTCCATCTTCATAAGTTTTATTTTCAATATTTAATTTATTAGTTAGAGTAGTGAACTTAGATTCATAAAATATAACATCTCTAGATTCTATTATAGTATTTTTATCGATGTTATCATTAGATTCTATAAATAGAAATCTGTAAGTTTTATTATTTTGTGCATAGCTAATAAATGCACACTCAATATATCTAAGGCCCATCTTAGGTTTTATAGAATCTACTAATCTAACAAGTACCCTACACCCCCACACTTTAAAATAGGTTAGACTAGGTTTGCGATTCTTTCAAAGTTCATATGGTGTAGTTAATGTTTTCTTATATGGAATTCTATTCAAAATATGAGTAGCAGTCAACAAAGCTTCACCCCATAAATTTTTATCCGAATTAGCGTTAACTAACATTTCATTAGTCATTTCTAGTAAAGTTCTATTTTTTTTTTCGGCAACTCCGTTTTGTTGTGGCATATAAGGAGCCGTCACCTCATGACGAACTCCATGAATTTCACAGAAATCGGAGAATTCATTTGACATGTATTCTCCACCTCGATCAGATCTAATGGCTTTTATTTTTTTTTATTTAATTGATTTTCTACTAATGATTTATAAATCATAAATTTTTCAAAAGCCTCATTTTTAGTATTTAATAAATATATATGAGCATATTTTAAAAAATCATCTATAAAAGTAATAAAATATTGTCTTCCTCCTCTAATAGGAGTATTGTTTAAATCACAAATATCACTATATATTAAATCTAATAAACATGAATTTCTAATAAAACTAGAAAAAGATTTTCTAATAATTTTAGTCTTAGCACAGATACTACAAACACTACTAGCAAAAGATTCATGTTTTGAAATTAAATCTAAGTTAGTCATGAATTTTATAGACCTAAAATTAACATGTCCTAATCTATCATGCCATAAATTAGAAAGAGAGACCAAGTAAGAAGGAGAGATGTTATTGATTGAATCAATTACATTGAATTTGAACATGCCTCACATGGCATATCTTTTTCCAACAAATTCATCATTCTTGGATAAGATAAACTTATCCGATTCAAATACAAGTTTGAAATCATGCTTGATTAGTAAACCATCCGATACAAGATTCTTACGAATGTCGAGTACATAGAGCACATCAGTAAGCGTTACGACTTTTCTGGATGTGAAATTCAATTTTACTTTTCCACGTCCTATGATCTTTGCCGTAGATGAGTTCCCCATAAAGAGATCTTGATCATCGTCAACCTTATCATATGTCACAAACATATCACGATTATTACAAACATGTTTTATGGCACCCGTGTCAATCCACCATTCATTGATGTCATCAATCAGATTTACTTCCGAAAGAACGGCTACAAAGTTGCCTTTTTCTTCCACTGCATTCGCTTGATTCTTTAATTTCTTGAAGAGGCGACAATCCCGTTTGAAGTTTTCGGGTTTCTCACAATGGTAGCATCCTCCGCTCTTCAGTACCATGGTCTTAGTGAATTTCTTATTTTCCTTGAATTGAGAAAATCCTCTCTTCCTCTTCTTTGATAGTCCACTGACAACCTTAGACTCAACCAAGTGTGCCTTTGATGTCATATCAATGTGATCTTTGATTTTATCCCGAATACGGGATTCTTCCTCAATACATAAATGAAGGAGAAGATTTTCCGTAGAAATCTTCTCATTATTACACTTAAAGATTTTTCGGTAATCTTTCCAAGATGGAGGTAACTTGGCGATTACCGCGCCAACCAGAAAATCCTCATTGAAATGAGAACCATTAGCATTCATATAATTTATAACTACTTGAAAATCATGCACTTGGCTAAGAATCGGTTTGTCATCGACCATCTTGAAATTTAAAAATTGATTGATTTTGTGAGAATTATACCATGCATCTTTAGTTTTGTATTTTTTTTCGAATGCGTCCCAGAGTTCCTTCGACATATTATATGCGCGATAGATGTCGAACAAAGAGTCTGACAAAGCATTCAAAATGTGGCCTTTGCAAGTGTAGTCGTCGTCATCCCATTTCTGTTTTTTACGGCCTTCACTGAGGGTGGACGATTAGGTAACAGTCGGACCCGGAGTTGTGATAACATATACAACTTTTAACGTGGTCAACAGAAAATGCAATTTCTGTTTCCACCGTTTAAAATTCGAACCATCAAAATTGTCCAATTTGTGGATGTTGTTGGGCAGTGCGGGATATAACTTAGTTGCATTAGTAATCTGGGCCATCAGTACAAAATCTCGATTTAAAATTGTTAGAAAAATAGTTTCGGGTTGCAGAAGAAGATAAAGAGTAGAATAGAAAAATACGCAGATCCAGTTCGAGGCACGTTGAATATCGCTTTCTTTAAACCGAGATTTTCCCCTACCACTATGATCTAGTAGTCACCAATAAGTTATCGGCAAATCGGTTCCAGGATACAACGAATCGGCAGCGTATTCTTGTGATCAGATTTGGTGAATTTGATCACGCAACCAGAACACCAATAAGCGCTAAATAACTCTGAAACAACGAAACTTTTAGAAATAGGAAACTAAGAAATGAAAGCGCAGTAAAACAAATGAGGGTCACGGGTCCCTTCTATAGAAATCAAAAGGTGTAACTGAACGGATATATCCGTTTAAAGCAACTAGACAGACATATCGGTTTATAAAGGAGAAAATTTAAATTTTGAAAATGCGGTTATTCTTTTATATAAAAAATTAACTAAATGCATCACACCATATCGCCTTGCCATACCACGCCACGTGCTCGTGCCCGTCCCAGCTCGGCTCGACGCGCATGTGTGTGTGACTGATAGGGTGCATGGCGGTGAAGCTACAAAATTCGGTGCCCCCACTACAAAAAATTAGATTATTAGCGGCAGTTTAATAATCTTATTTTCTAATAATCTTATTTTTTGTAGTGCCCTTGGGCGAAGGCTACAAGCCTTGAGCCAATACTCTGCCATATAATAGCCAACCCTTTTTAAGAGTTACACGATGTGGGACAATTTCCACAAGGCAATCTCAAAGGTAAAATTTTAAAAAGTTAAATCTTTTATATTTTAAAAATATCCAACACATGTTACACAATATAGCTTAAAGTGAGCAAGAAAAGGGCTATATCTTGGACCTAAGATGAGCAAAACCAATTGCTGTCGTGACATGTTTTTTTTTTTTTTTTTTATCATTTTGCCCTATGTTAGCTATAACATATAGATGTTAAATATGACACGTCTCTGAAATAATTAGCTGCTAACACCACCACGAAGCCTTTGGTTTTATTTGGTTGGGGCCGTTTGCATCTCCGGATTAAAAAGTCACAGGATTTTTCCTTAAGATCGGTCAAAAAATCCCTATATTGTTTTTTAGTATCAAATAAGGTTTGTAAATTTTTCCTCTAACAAAAAACTATCCATTTTGAATCAAAATGAGAATAATTTTTTTCTACCAAAATAGGTAAAAAATTTTGTCATCAAAATTTGAGATAAATTTCTCTATTATAAAATTTAACCATCACTAAATCACCTTAACGCCACCACTATAGCCACTATCACCACCATTATCCCACAACCACAACCACCACTATGACAACCTCCTCCACTCCTTATCACCATGGCCATCACAATCTCCTCCACCTCCCCACCTCCCCAATACCACCGCCACATGTGCCACGTAGCACATGATTTGTCATTGTCATGTAGTCCGGGCAGGCTACATTGGAATATATATATATTATTGTTATTAATAAAAGAACTATTAATATATATATTATCGCTATTAATAAAAGAACTATTAAGACTATTAGCGGCAAGGGTATTGACGGCAATTTTTATTAATAACGATAATTTTTGGCTGCCGCTAATAATTTTTCCCTAAGTAGAATAACTCACTCCACGAATCTCATTAGTGAAACGAATTGAGGTAATCCCAATCTTGAACTCAAGTCCACCATATAAAAAAAATTACGCATAACACTCCTTTTCTAACCCTCCTTTTATGGAAGCACTTTGCCCAAATGTTCCTCATTATGGAAATTTGAGGCTCTCAACTTCTTTTAGTGCTAATTTTATTTGACTGCAATTATATAAGCAAATTAAATTTGAGAAACAATTACTTATGCCCTTCATTTTTGTAGGCCTGTGCAAGTTGAAGAACCTCCAAGTGTTGGATCTCAGTGACAATTACTTTGAAGGGAGCCTTCCTCCATGTCATGAAAAGTTGACATCTCTTAAATTTCTGGATCTCTCCAACAACCGATTTGGTGGCCACATCCCCTCTTTTCTCCTTAGTAGCCTTACGTCAATTGAGTTCCTTTCTCTTTCTGATAACAATTTTGAGGGCGTGTTCTCATTTAGCTCATTTGCTAACAATTCCAAGCTTAAGGTTGTCAACCTCGATAATAGCATGTTAGAGGTGGATGTGGCATTGTCACATTGGGTTCCTATGTTCCAATTAGAAGTCCTCTTGCTATCAAGTTGTAGAATGAAAACTATTCCTAACTTTCTCTTCAAATTACATCACTTGAGAACAATAGACCTCTCCCATAACAACATGGAGGGAGAGTTCCCTTCCTGGTTGTTAAAGAACAATAAAAGATTAGAATACTTCAGTGTGAGAAGCACCTCTCTAGAAGGCCCTTTGCAACTGCCACCCTTGCCCAATATATATATGTATAACCTGGATGTCTCCAACAATCATATCAATGGGCACCTTCCAATGGACATTGGACTGATCCTTCCAAATCTAGTGTCATTAAACATGTCGATTAACTTTTTTGAAGGAAGTATTCCTTCTTCACTGGGTGAAATGGGAAAATTATCGTCTTTAGATTTGTCCCACAATAACTTCTCAGGAGAATTACCAAACCATTTAGCCATGGGTTGCATCTCATTGGAGACTCTGAAGTTGTCAAACAATAAACTGCATGGACAGATATTTCCAACATACTTCAACTTAACAAGATTGAGCTACTTATACTTGGATAGCAATAACTTTTCGGGGAAGATGCCAGACGGATTATCCAATAGTTCTCTACAACTAATGGATGTCAGTGATAATGACATATCAGGAGGGCTTCCAAGTTGGATGGGAAACTTTTCAGGTTTGCGAACGCTTAAAATGGCCAAGAATCATCTTGAAGGTTTCATTCCAATCGAATTTTGCAAATTGAGGGAGATTTACATTTTGGACATTTCTGAAAACAACCTCTATGGGTCGATACCATCTTGCGACCTACCAGAATTGGTGTATTTGCATTTACAGGGAAATGGGCTCACAGGACCGATGCCAAGTTCTTTATTGAATAGTTCTTCGCTTGTGACATTTGATGTTCGAGATAACAATTTTTCAGGTAGTATTCCTGCATGGATTGGTGAATTTCCAAATCTAAGGATACTATTGTTGAAAGGGAATCGTTTCCAAGGTCCTATTCCAGTCCAGATTTGTCAGTTGAACCGACTAAACATAATGGTTCTTTCCCACAACAAGCTATCCGGATCAATACATGCATGTCTTAATAATATGTCATTTGGGAGGCATGATTACCTAGATTATGTATTCGAGAACAGCTTTTATTGGTCGGAATCATTTCCATTAAATTCGCATTTCTACATAAATGTTTTTAAACAATATGTGGGACATGATCGTGATAAAATATCAGAAGAAAAAATAGAGGAGGTCGAATTTGTTATGAAAAATAGGTCAAACTCTTACGCAGGCAGCATTCTTGACTTCATGTATGGAATTGATCTATCATGGAACCACTTAACTGGTGAAATCCCGACTGAAATTGGAGACTTAAGTGGGATTAAGGCATTAAACCTTTCAAATAATCGTTTAGATGGATATATCCCTGAAACACTCTCGAAGCTAATGGAGATAGAGAGCTTGGATCTTTCCTATAACGAACTGAGTGGGAGAATACCATCACAGCTAATTTCATTGACCTTTTTGTCTTACTTCAGCGTGGCTCATAATAATTTATCTGGTATTCTGCCACCATGGACGGCTCAATTTGCGACATTTGAAGCAACCAGCTATGAAGGAAATCTTGGTCTTTGTGGACCACCATTAAACAAAAGTTGCATCGCCACTCAAATATCAGCACCAATGCCAAAACCAGAAGATGGGGAGCAAGAAGATGACGCTGACAACCTTATTATTTTCTTTGCAAGTTTTTCTATGTCTTACATAATTTGGTTTGTGGGGTCTGTGGCACTTCTTTATCTCAACCACAACTGGCGAATGAAGCTCTTTCGTTGCGTGGATGCAGTTATGGAATCCTTTTGCAATTTGGTTTTAGATATGTTAGGAAAGTAGTGGTCTTGTATAGAGAAATAGTTTCATTTGGCATTTCATATTTCAGATAAATAAATGATTTCATGTTTAGTTTCACTTCAAATCTATCTATCGTCTATATATATAATGATTAATGATTAGGAATATTTTAGGGATGATGATGCAACATCTCCAACCGCTGTCTTTTAAATATTATGATTCAAATTTTCCTTCTTCCTTTGCCCCTTTCTCATATCAAGATTTAAATTATAGTCATCATCTTCTAATTTCTTTATAACTAAAACGGTTGGAGACCCACCAACCCCGCTTAATCTCCAGAAAAAAAAAATTATTATGAATTTGTTTAAAATTAGCACACTGCTCATGTTGTAGAAATCGAGTATATGGAGCACGGGTTATGCAACATGTGGACCTTGAGATGCATGCAGACCTGATACAAATTCAATGTTCTCTATCTCAAATACACCTCTTCACATTTCCCTACAGATTGTCAGCCATGTTATATTTACTTATTACTTTAGAATATAATAAATATTTTAATTATTTTCAAAAATAATAAAACTTCTTTCTGATTTCTTACTTTTGTGGGTTGGCTTTTAGGTAATAGAAGTTC
Source organism: Chloranthus sessilifolius (assembly GCA_021018995.1). Classification (NCBI taxonomy): domain Eukaryota; kingdom Viridiplantae; phylum Streptophyta; class Magnoliopsida; order Chloranthales; family Chloranthaceae; genus Chloranthus; species Chloranthus sessilifolius. Next base: position 102,047,270 of record CM037589.1, read on the forward strand.
ACCTTTTATTATTGTTTAACCATAAGAAGAGAAGAGTGTTGTAACGACCCTAAAATTCTGAACAAGGACCTGACTGTTTCGATATGCGTGCCTGGCATGGAAATCGAGATATATTTTAAAATTAATAATCAATATTAGTTGAAATAATGTTACCCCGTAGTTAGATGAATTCACATGTGAATTCTCTTTTAGGTCCGAGTCGTGTAGGACGTCGATGCGGCACATTACGCTGTAGCGATCGTGTTCGCGCTTCACACCGGAGTCTAGCTTAGAGTTTAAACTGAAATATCAGAGATATTTCAATTTAAGTAGCTTATAAGGGAAGGAAGAAACCAGAAAGATCTCCTCTCTTCTTCTTCCTCTTGTTCTTGAACAAAGAAATCTGTAGCTAGGTTGGGATTGAGTGTGTTCTGCGAGAAAATGGGATTAGAGATATAGAGATCGTACGTTAGTATGAGTTAGGGTAGGGTGAGTTCAATAAAAAGAACTCAAGCATAGTCTGTGTGTGTGTGAGACCTCCGCGTGCTGAATCGGAGTCGATACATTACGTATCGGAGTCACACCGGAGATACAGCCGAGTTCTGGATCATTTTGCCGAGACCCCGAAAGGGCCCAAGTAAAGGTGAGCTTATGCGTTTAAATTTGAGCAAATGAGAACCCTTATATGTGTGTTTGTGTGTGTATTAATGGTTATGAGAAACCATTAATGAAGATAGATCAAATAGAAGAGAAATAAGTGACCTCCATTAATGACAGAGGTGCTGTCACTATTGATCGATCAATGCTAGATTGATTGATCAATGAGGGCTATTGATCGATCAATGAGGGCATTGATCGATCAATCCATATAAAACTGACGAGGGAGCAGAGGACTTGAAATCTCTGAAGTTCAGAGCTCGAGGGGTGTTGATCGATCAATTCCTTAATTGATCGATCAATTATGAGCATTGACCGATCACAGGGAATGTGATCGATCAATGGCTGGTGTTGGTCGATCAATGATGGTATTGATCGATCACTTGTGTGTGTTGATCAATCAATGAAGGCATTGATCGATCACTTGTGCGTATTGATTGATCAATAAGGAGATTGATCGATCAATCTGTATAAGTTACAAAAGGGAACAGAAAGAGGGAAATTTAAAAGTTTAAGCTATTGATAGATCAATGAGGTCATTGATCGATCAATAAGACATATTGATCGATCAACTGAGCTGGTGATCGATCAATTTTGCTCTGACAAAGTGTAAAGAAAAAGGAGGTATTGATCGATCAATTAAGGTATTGATCGATCAATGATGGGTGTTGATCGATCAATAAAGGCTATTGATCGATCAACTACCTCTGTTTGCTTGTGAATTAAATAGAGAGTATTGATCGATCAATGGGGACATTGATCGATCAATAAGGAGGATTGATCGATCAATAAGGGTGCTGATCGATCAATAAGGGTGCTGATCGATCAATCACCCCTGCTTTTGTCCTATTTTGTTTGTGTGAATTGAATGCTACTGGACACTGCGCCAGTTGACTTTCTGACATACCTGACACGTAGTATACTGTATTTATGGTCTAGGATCAGACCATGATGCTTTAAAAACCTTTGGATTTGCTTAGAAAGAGGTCTAACCTGAAGTAGGGGAAAACCAACCTAAACTATTTTTAACTATGATTTCATGATTCTTGCATACCTGTACCCTGATTTCTGTTTTAACAAGCATGTTAGCATATCATAAATTCCTGTTATATCTTATTTCTGTTTTCTGATTTTGAAACCTGCTCCTGATTTCTACTATCTAATTCGTGAGGTCTATGTGTGTATGTGATTTGATGATTTAATCAGATGATCCCCACTGCCCGGCGGTATATCCGTGCCTGACACACTTGTGCATCTGCTTTGTTAAACCCTCGACACAATTGCACTCCATAGATGAGGCATTGTTGCACCCTGAAATTGTTCATGTGAGCGACAATTGGTTGGGGTTTCCTATCGGTAAATTTCTGATTACTCTGTGTTATATATTCACGGGAGTTTCTTAAGTTAGAAAACATATACAATTTAAGTCACTGATCATACACTTATACGACATCTGTTTCTTGTTTAAAAGCTCAATATTTGACGTGATTTGTCCTGTTCACATGTTCTGATTTGATTTCCTGCTTTGAGATATCATGACCTGCATATTCAATTCATTTAGTTGGAAGTCTTATATTGAGCTATGATGTAGCTCACCCTGTTTTCATTAACATTTTAGGTTATGAGGCTAGAGTTCCAGGCACCGAGAGTGACCCTGACTACCAGCCTGATCTAGAGGCTGAGGCCGAGGACAAGGAGACTGACATCCAGGCGGACGATTTTTATCCGTAGTCTGGGTATACTAGTCTGCTATCTTTAGAATTTTGTATAAACTTTGGATTATTGTGTGCCTGGTGGCTACTTTCTGTAGATATTTTTTTCTTTTCTTGTATTATTATATATTCTATATGAACCACTATTAGGAACCATTGTTTGGGTGATGGATGTCCATCACCAGTGGTTCTTCTTGGTTCCTTTTTGGGAATGTATATTCTTTTGAGATATATGTATATTCATGTTTTGTTTATTGCTTCTTTCTTTTTGCAAAGCCTTATGTGTTGACTCAATCTACCACTGCTGGACAGTGTCTGCTTCATTTCCACTATACAAGCAAACACTTCGTGATTTGTCCTGGGGATCATCCAAAGTATGATCCTGATGGGACAGATTTCTGGGCGTAAAAATTCGGGCTGTCACAGTTGGTATCAGAGCCTAGGCTTTAGGTTGAACTACGGGTTCATGTTGGATTTTTTTCACAATCTAGTACTGATAAGTGTTATTGTTTTCATAATGATAGACCAGTATGGGCCCTAGGTTCAGAGGCGGACGCAGTGGAGGTAGGGAAGGTCAGAGAGAAGTTCCTCTGAGGGAGATCCCCGATGTGGTTGGTACATCACGGGGATTAGAGTTCCTCACGCAGGCTAATGCGGTCCCAGTAGGACCGAGAGGAGGTAGAAGAGGCAATGAGGAGAGACTGGATCACAATGACAGACCAGTATGGGCCCTAGGTTCAGAGGTGGATGCAGTGGAAGTAGGAAAGGTCAGAGAGAAGTTCCTCTGAGGGAGATCCCCGATGTGGTTAGTACATCATGGGGATTAGAGTTCCTCACGCAGGCTAATGCTGTCTCAATAGGACCGAGAGGAGGTAGAAGAGGCAATGAAGAGAGAATAGAGCAGGTGTTAGAAGCCTTGGCTACTAACGTAGCTCAGTAGACGGCTGCTCTAACTCAGCAAGCAGGTAGACCACCTCATTAGCCAAGCGGGTTCACGGAGTTTAGGAGAATGAGACCTCCTAACTTCTTGGGTCAGACCGATCCCATAGAGGCAGAGGGATGGATAGAAGAGATGGAGAAGCTTTTTGAAGTGCTCCAGTGCAGTGATGTAGAGAAAGTGCGCTGGGCCACTTTCAAGTTAGATGATGATGCCGGACCTTGGTGGAAGTTGGTGTCACAGAATCGACAGAGAGAATTTCCTCACACTCCTTGGACATGGGAGGAGTTCACGGAAGTGTTTTACAATAAATACTTTTCGAAAATTGTGAGGCATCAGTGGGAGGTGAAGTTTATAGAGCTTAAGCAGGGTGCGATGTCAGTGAGAGAGTACGGTGCTGAGTTTGATCGACTGGCTAGGTTCGCACCCCAGCATGTAGCCACTGAGTTGATGAGAGCACGGAAGTTTCAACTTGGCCTGAGGCAGAACCTACAGAAGGAAGTCGCCATCTGGGAAATGGAAACATATGAGAGAGTTATGGCCAAGGCTCTCATAGCAGAGGAGAACCAGAAGCAATTTGCTTGGAGAGACAAGCAGACCAGAGAGAGGTCATTTCAGGGGCAATCTCAGGACCCTGAGCAGAATAAGAGGGCTAGATTCTCCAGACCTCCGAGATACCCTACACACTCCCAACCGGCGATTTCTTCGGGGCCGAGTTCGTATCAGAGAGCAGCAGTGCCTATATTTTCCAGACCATTTCGACCGTCTGGTTCTTCTGGTAGCGAGGCCCCAGTGACCCAGGGATCTTCAAGGGTCTCTTTGTTCACTCCAACTATGACATGTGCAAAGTGTGGGAAACCACACAAGACAGAGGAGTGCAGGAGGGAGACAAGGGTGTGCTTCAGGTGTGGCAAGATGGGCCACTTGGTTAGGAATTGCCCAGAGGAGAGCAAAGACGATAAGGAGCGGTCAAGATCAGTATCTACACAGAGATCTTCTCGACCTGTGGTTCAAGGTCGAGCATACGCTGTTATCGCGACAGATGCTCTGACATCGAATGATGTCATCCAAGGTATGATTAAAATTTAAGAGAAAGTACTTATCTAGCATGATGGATTGGAAATTAGAAAAAAATAAAATTTTTTTATTTAGGGTTATGATAATAATACACATTTCACACACATATCTTCAACACTTGATCTAATATTGAGACTGACTTATAGGTGAGCTGAAAGTGTATAGGAGTTGTGATATTTATTTCCACCGAGCATGAGTCTTGATAGACCCAGGCTCTATGTACTCATTTGTAAGGCCTCAATTTACAAAAGAATTGAGCGCCACTCCTGAGCAGTTAGAGTTCATATTGACAGTGTCCATTCCTACGGGAAGTGCAGTGAATGCACTCACAGTGTGTATATCAGTGATAGTGTCAGTAAATGATCACGAGATACTGGCAGATTTAATTTTGTTAGATATGAAGGGATTTGACATCATTTTAGGAATGGACTGGCTATCCGCTTACCACGTGAGCATTGATTGTCTTCGAAAGATCGTGATTTTTCGCTCTCCAAAGGAGCGATCATTTAGATTCTTCGGGGTGAAGTCTAAGGTAGCTCCGTTGCTATCTGCTATTCGGGCTGAAAAGATGATGAAGAGTGGATGCAGTGGATATATGGCCTTTCTATAAGAGCAACGGAAAGAGACGAATGTGATATCTGATATTCACGTTGCGTGCGAATACCTAGATGTGTTTCTTAAGGATTTGCCAGGACTACCACCAGCTTGGGAGATTGAGTTTGCAATAAATCTGATTCCAGGCACTTAACCAGTATCTAAGGCTCCTTATCGGATGGCTCCAGCAGAATTACAAGAGTTGAAGGAGCAACTGCAGGAACTGCTTGACAAAGGGTTGGTTCGACCGAGTGTGTCTCCTTGGGGAGCACCAGTGTTATTTGTCAGAAAGAAGGGTGGTTCAATGCGTCTATGCATTGACTATCGACAATTAAACAACTTGATGATTAAGAATAGTTACCCGCTCCCTAGGATCAATGATATGTTTGATGAGTTACAAGGAGCGAGGTTCTTTACGAAGATTGACTTGAGGTCAGGTTATCATCATCTACGAGTCAAAGCAGAAGATGTCGAGAAGACGGCGTTCAGAACCAGATATGGGCACTATGAATTCTTGGTTATGCCATTTGGATTGACGAATGCACCTGCGTCTTTTATGGACCTAATGAACCGTGTATTTAAACCACACTTGGATAAGTCTGTGGTTGTCTTTGTAGATGCCATCCTTGTCTATTCCAAGACAAAGGAAGAACATGAAGGACATTTTCACGTAGCTTTACAGACCCTCAGAGATCACAAATTATATGCGAAGCTCAGTAAGTGTGAGTTTTGGTTAGACCAAGTTAGTTTCTTGGGCCATATTGTCTCTGTTAAGGGTATAACAGTCGACCCGACGAAGATCGAGGCCGTCGTGAATTGGGAACAGCCGAGAACGGTAATAAAGGTCCGTAGTTTTCTTGGGTTAGCAAGATACTACCGACGATTTGTAAAGAGATTCTCTAAGCTCTCGAGTCCACTTACTCAGCTCACCAAGAAGAATGCTAAGTTTGATTGGACTGATTAGTGTGAGAAGACTACAAAGACCATTATTAGCTATACCTTTTGGCAGAGGGGGTTTCGCTATCTACAGTGACGCATCTTATAGTGGGTTGGGTTGTGTCCTCAACCAGCACAAGAAGGTTATCGCGTACGGCTCTAGACAGCTTAAGGAACATGAGAAAAATTACCCAACTCATGATCTGGAGTTAGTGGCGGTGATCTTTGCTTTAAAGATCTGGAGGCACTACTTATACGATGAGACATTTGATATCTTCACCGACCACAAAAGCCTCAAGTATTCGTTTACCCAGAAGGATTTGAACATGTGACAGCGTAGATGGATGGAGTTCTTAAAGGATTATGATTGTTCCATCCAGTATCACCCTGGGAAGGCTAATGTTGTGGCAGATGCTTTGAGCAGGAAGTCTTCAGCTCAGTTGACACATCTTATCACCAGAGTATAGCGATGTCATCTACTTGAGGACCTGGCCTTGTGCGATACACTGATTGATGTCAAGGGTTCAGGGGCATTGATGGCTACTGTTGTGATACGGCCCACGTTGTTTGATAACGTGCGTAAGTTCCAGATGATTGATGGTGAGCTTATGGCCATTAGAAAGGATGTGATCAATGGGATCAGGCCTGATTTTACCATCAAAGATGATGGTACTTTGCTATTTAGAGATCGAATGTGCATACCTGATACGAAAGATCTTAAAGATACAATTTTGGAGGAAGCGCACAAGTCTACATATGCTATATATCCTAGTAGTACCAAGATGTACCAAGATCTCAAGCGAAGTTTTTGGTGGAGAAGACTGAGGAAAGATGTTATAGATTATGTTTCTCGGTGTTTGGTCTGCCTGCAGGTGAAGGTAGACCATCGAAGTCTAGCAGGGTTATTACAACCATTACCAGTGCCAGAGTGGAAATGGGAAGCCATTTCCATGAATTTTATTTTGGGATTGCCGAGCACATTGAGGAAGAACAATGCCATCTGGGTTCATTGTAGATCGACTGATGGAGTCTGCATATTTTCTGCCATACCGGGCTACATATATAGCCAATAAGCTTGTAGAGCTGTACATAAAGGAGATAGTTTGGTTGCATGGCATACCAGTCAGCATCGTATGTGATAGAGATCCGCTTTATATGTCGCAATTCTGGCGACGATTTCAGGAAGGCATGGGTTCTAAACTGGAGTTCAGCTCAACGTTTCATCCTCAGACAGATGGGTAGACTGAGAGAGTGAACCAGATCATAGAGGATATGTTGCATGCATGTATGTTAGACTTTCATGGTTCATGGGATCAACATTTGCCTCTGATCGAGTTAGCTTATAATAACAGCTATCAGTCGAGTATTGGGATGGCGCTTTATGAAGCCTTGTATGGACGACGATGCAGATCTCCTTTAAATTAGGAAGAAGTCAGTGAGAAGCTTGTTTTGGGACCTGATATCGTGGATAGCACAATCGAGACAGTTCGGTTGATCCGCAAAAGATTGAGGGTTGCTCAAAGTCGCCAAAAGAGCTATGTTGATCTCCATCGGGACGCACATTGAGTTTTAGGTATACTCAATTACATTCGAGCAAGTTGCTATTCATAGTTAAAATGATTGGCTATGGATTTAACCACTATTTTTCGGTTGGAGACAAGGTCTTTGTGAAGATCTCGCCAACCAAGGGCGTAATGCGCTTCGGGAAGCGTGGGAAGCTGAGTCCTCGATATATCGGCCCATTTGAGGTACTTGGACGGGTTGGCAAAGTCGCTTATCGGATTACGTTGCCACCGCAATTGGCGAGCATGCATAACATCTTTCATGTTTCCATGCTGCGACAATACGTGCGCGACCCGACTCATGTCTTGATTTTCCAGCCATTTGAGTTGCAAGAGGACTTGACGGTGATTGAGGAACCAATCGCGATCTTGGATCATAGAGATCAAGTTTTGCGGGCCAAGTTGATTCCACTAGTGCTAGTAAAGTGGAGAAATCATTCGGCTTCAAAAGCCACTTGGGAACACGCAACTGAGATTCGCGAGCAATATCCACACTTGTTCACCTTACGTGCGAGGTAAATTTTTAGTTTTTGTTCACTTAAAGATTCATCACCATGATTGTGGTATTATGTGTGTGCACGCATCATTGACTCGAGAAATCTACTTTTGCGGGTTCTATATGTGATGTACATGTAACCTTGTTCTCGAAATACAGATCATTTGCCTTAAGGAAGTGACTGTGTTGGGGAACCCTGTCGCAGTCAGTATTGATCGATCAATAGAGAGATTGATCGATCAATTTGGTAATTGATCGATCAACACAGGGTGGTGATTGATCAATGATGGTGAGGTTTAGTACTCACATTTTGGGTGATTGATCGATCAATAAGTGTATTGATCGATCAATGTTCATGGTGTTGATTGATCATAGTAGGCCATTGATCGATCAACAGAGTAGTGATCGATCAATTAGGAGGTCATTGATCGATCAACAGTGGATATTGATTGATCTATGCATCGGGCTAGGGCATGAAGATGCTTCATTGATCGATCAATGATAGCATTGATCGATCAATCCTGGGGTTTTAAGTTATATTTGGGATTTCGAACGGTCATTTGCACAAAGCGTACAAGTGATTGATCAAAGGGGTTTTGGCACCGACCATTCAACCTTCTTCCCAATGAATTTTTCGACCATTCAACTCCTTCTTCCGCGTGATTCAAGTGGATTTCATTCCATTCACTCGGTAACACCTTCTTTTCGTTCATTTTGATTCTTGTTCTCGTTTGTTTTTACAAATTTTGACCATGGGACTGCACACGAAGAACCCTTCGCATAAGGTACCCACTTCTCAGGCTCGTACACGCGTACTGCCCACTGATTCGGTTCCCCAAACCTTCGTGCCACCTGTGGCATTTGTTTCGGACGTGGTTCCACCCGTCCCAATCCCCGTCCAAATCCCCGTCCCGACCTAAATCGAACGTGAAGTCCCCAACCCATGGTGGACTTCCAAAACCTTTCTACCAGAGTACGTGCTCACCCCCTCTTTACGAGGACCGGCCCAAAATGGTTTGGGCCAAGGGTTACATTCAACAACTCGGGTTGAAACCCTTGTTAGAGCCATTCCACGATCACTATTGCCCCCGGATCGTGTGCCTCTTCTTCCAGAACCTCCGTTGGGGTGATAGTCGACACCGTCTAGTCACTTCCATTGACGGGTTTGAGTACAAATTCAATCAATTCCATGTAGCGGCTGTACTACAGTGCTCGTCCGTTTACATTGAAACCGCTGGTTTGGATGCCCTATACGTTAAAGACGTTCCTTTCCTCGACGTGGTCACCAAGATGACCCAAGGTCAACATGGGAAGGGGCAGTCCATCACATGGGCCCAATTACCCGACAAACTGTGGATGCTTGATACCTATATCAAGTGTGCACTTAACCCGTTCTTGCACAAGTCCTCACGGACCGGTGTTGTGCAACAGGCCCTGTTTTCAACCTTTGAGAACCGTTGGTTCTCTATGGCTGACTTGGTCATTGACGACATCATAAATGCCAATGACCTCATGTCTGATAAGGTTAAGTCCGGGGTCAAGAAACAGATCCCGTACGCGCGCCTCATTACCAAAGTGGTAGAGCAATATGCTGCCCTACGCGAGGCCTACACTTTGGCTCCTAATGAGCCGCGCTTAGTCAACAACACCAAGGTCTTCTACCTGAAGGATTGGACCAAGAGCTACAACCTCTTGGTTCGATGGCTCCCTAAGGATGAGGAGGGCGCAGCTGAGCCCGTCGCGCCTGCCTTTGCGGAGGGTGCGACGCCCGCTGAGCTTGCGCTTGGAGAGGGGGAGGCACCACGTGATCCCCCACCTCCGCCTGAGGTGTCTACCCGCCCTGCCCCCACCACACCCCGTAGACCGCCTCGTCACATCCCCCTCCTCCTTCCTCAGTCAACGTAGCATCAATGCTTCGTGAGCTGGTGGAGGGTAACAGGCGCATTCATGAGCGTTTGGACGGCATGGAGGTGTTCCAGCGACAGATTCATCGTCGGTTAGATTATCACGAGGGCATGCACGAGCTCGTCATGCAGCACTTATATGCCACTACATCCACGCCGATGATTGCCCACGCCCATCAACACGTCGTGGATCCTCGTGATTACCGTACGTCGCCACCCCGCCCCACCAGACCTACGCCTGCAAAGCTCGGACCATTCGACATCCCGGCAGGTACTTACTATGCTATTACGTGCTACTCTTTATTCATTTTATCTGTATATTTCTATATTCTGCATTCACTTTCCATTTCTGTCTGCATATATTTTCATTCCTATTTGCTATGTCTTTTAATTCCTCCCTGACATTTTCGAGGACGAAAATTCCTAAGGGGGGGATAATGTAACGACCCTGAAATTTTGAACAAGGACCTGACTGTTTCGATATGCATGCCCGACACAGAAATCGAGAGATTTTAAAATTAATAATCAATATTAGTTGAAATAATGTTACCCCGTAGTTAGATGAATTCACATGTGAATTCTCTCTTAGGTCCGAGTCGTATAGGACGTCGATGCGGCACATTACGTCGTAGCGATCATGTTCGCGCTTCACACCGGAGTCTAGCTTAGAGTTTAAACTTAAATATCAGAGATATTTCAGTTTAAGTAGCTTATAAGGGAAGGAAGAGACCAGAAAGATCTCTTCTCTTCTTCTTCCTCTTGTTCTTGAACAAAGAAATCTGTAGCTAGGTTGGGATTGAGTGTGTTCTACGAGAAAATGGGGTTAGAGATACGGAGATCGTACGTCAGTATGAGTTAAGGTAGGGTGAGTTCAATAAAATGAACTCAAGCATAGTCTGTGTGTGTGTGTGAGACCTTCGCGTGCTGAATCGGAGTCGATACATTACGTATCGGAGTCACACCGGAGATACAGCTGAGTTCCGGATCTGAAACCCTCTTTCGGATCATTTTGTCGAGATCCCGAAAGGGCCCAAGTAAAGGTGAGCTTATGCGTTTAAATTTGGGCAAATGAGAACCCTTATATGTGTGTTTGTGTGTGTATTAATGGTTATGAGAAACCATTAATGAAGATAGGTCAAATAGAAGAGAAATAAGTGACCTCCATTAATGACAAAAGTGTTGTCATTATTGATCGATCAATGCTAGATTGATCGATCAATGAGGGCTATTGATCGATCAATGACGACATTGATCGATTATGGGTGTTGATCGATCAATAAAGGCTATGGATCGATCAACTACCTCTGTTTGCTTGTGAATTAAATAGAGAGTATTGATCGATCAATGGAGACATTGATCGATTAACAAGGAGGATTGATCGATCAATAAGGGTGTTGATCAATCAATCACCCCTATTTTTATCCTGTTTTGTTTATATGAATTGAATGCTACTGGACACCGCGCCAGTTGACTTTCTGACATACCTGACACGTAATATACTGTATTTATGGTCTAGGATCAGACCATGACGCTTTAAAAAGTTTTGGATTTGGTTAGAAAGAGGTCTGACCATTTTTTACTATGATTTCATGATTCTTGCATACCTTTACCCTGATTTCTGTTTTAACAAGCATGTTAGCATATCATAAATTCCTGCTATTTTTGATTTCTGTTTTCTGATTTTGAATTCTGAAACCTGCTATCTGATTCGTGAGGTATATGTGTGTATGTGATTTAATGATTTAACCAGATGATCCCCACCGACCCGGCGGTATATCCGTGCCTGGCACACTTGTGTATCTGCTTTGTTAAACTCTCGGCACAATTGCACTCTATAGATTAGACATTGTTGCACCCTGAAATTGTTCATGTGAACAACGATTGGTTGGAGTTTCCTATCGGTAAATTCCTGATTACTCCGTGTTATATATTCACGGGAGTTTCTTAAGTTAGAAAACATATACAATTTAAGTCACTGATCATACACTTACATAACATATGTTTCTTGTTTAAAAGCTCAGTATTTGACGTGATTTGTCCTGTTCGCATGTTCTGATTTGATTTGTTGCTTTGAGATATCATGACCTGCATATTCAATTCATTTAGTTGGAATTCTTCTATTGAGCTATGATGTAGCTCACCCTGCTTTCATTAACATTTTAGGTTCTGAGGCTAAAGTTTTAGGCATCGAGAGTGACCCTGACTACCAACCTGATCTAGACGATGAGGCAGAGGATGAGGAGATTGACATCCAGGCGGACGATTTTTATCCGTAGTCTGGGTATACTAGTCTGCTATTTTTGGGATTTTGTATAAACTTTGGATTATTGTGTGCCTGGTGGCCACTTTCTGTATCTACTTTCTATAGATATTTTTTTTCTTTTATTGTATTATTATACATTCTATAGGAACCACTATCAGGAACCATTGTTTGGGTGATGGATGTCCATCACCAGTGGTTCTTCTTAGTTCCTTTTTGGGAATGTATATTTTCTTAAGATATATGTATATTCATGTTTTGTTTATTGCTTCTTTCTTTTTGCAAAGCCTTATGTGTTGACTCAATCTACCACTGCTGGATAGTGTCTGCTTGATTTTCGCTATACAAGCAGACACTTCGTGATTTGTCCTGGGGATCATCCAGAGTATGATCCTGATGGCACTAATTTTCGGACGCAGAAATCCGGGCTGTCACAAGTGTGCGTAGAGGCAAGCCGCCACATTTGCACAGTCGCGACAATTGGCGTTTAGGCGCATTGAGTTAGATTATTCATGGGTCGGATTGGGTCTAATGGGTCACTAATCAGTACGTTAATTCGGTTCTATTGGGTCAAATGGATTGGTCAAATGTTGATCATTGGGCCAAACCGTTTCATAACCGCTTATGACTGTTGGTCACACTCTATGCATAAAATTTTGAGAATTCTCTTGCTTTCTTCTTTTATTTGGTATTTCATGAGACCGATACACTCAAATCTAGTACAATAAAAAAGGACATTAATAAGCCTAGAAAAGAAAATTATACTTAAATATTAATTATGAAAAGTAATATTGAAAATTAAGAAAACATGAAATAACAGAAGATCAACAAAAAAAATGAAGACCAAATAGATAAGAAAAAAATATAGTTCATATATTTTAACAAAGTCCATGAGGGGAGCTGGTCCCCGTTGACACAGGCAGGTGGCTAGTAGAGCCACAACAGAGTCACCGGAAGAGGCAGACAGACTTATTCAAATAGACCGGGAGCTCAGGATGTCTTTCTCGGGTTCTGATGACAACCTCTGGGAAGTCTTTAATTCCATTCTGCTAGATCGGGCCAAAGCTAATGGGAAGTCAAAGACTCATTCTAAGGCAAGAGAACTTGCTAGGCTTCACTGGGGGATGTCGGATGGAAGGGGATCCGAGTGTGCGTAAGTGCACGTAGGATCATTTTGGGGAGGGATTTTCATGGTTTCCTTATGAAGGTGTTATCTTGGAATGTGCGCGGGATTTGTGACCTGAGGAAGTGTGTTGGGGTTAAGAAGGTGATCACCGCCTCTAAGCCAGCAGTGGTCACACTGCAAGAAACTAAGTGGGGCTCCTGTGATAGTGTCAAGGTGGAGTCGGTCTTGGGCGGGAGGCGCTGGGGGTGGATTGGGGTGGACTCCATCGGAGCCGCAGGGAGCATTCTGGTCGCCTGGAACTCGTAATAGTTTGATGAGATTGACGAAGAGGTAGGCTTCTTCTCAGCTTCAGCGGTCTTATGGAGCAGGGGTGACGGGAAGGTTTGGACCTTCACTGGTGTGTTTGGGCCGTTGGGTGGTAGTAGCAGGGCAGAGTTCTGGTTTGAGTTGGCAGCTATATCGGCCCGGTGGGATTACATGCATTATTTTGGAGGTGACTTCAATGCTATTAGATGGGCCTATGAAAGATTGGGTGGGACCTCGGATGCGGCCGTGATGGGGCATTTCAACGAGTTCATCCAGGACGGGGGTTTGATCGATCTCCCGTTATCGGGTGCCCATTTCATGTGGCCAAGCCTACAAGAAGTGTCATCCTTGAGCTGTATTGACCACTTTCTCTACACCTTCGGTTGGTTGGAGTTATACCCTGCCACGCTTCAGATCATCACCCGCTCCTTCTTTGCTGCGAGACCTGCAAGAAGGGTCTTTCCCCATTTTGGTTTAAGAATATGTGGCTCCTTGATGATGGATTTCGGGCCCTTATCAATTCGTGTTGGAATGAATTTACCCCTTCGGGATCTGTCGCTTTCCGTTTCATCTCAAAGTTGGGGATCTTCAAAGATCATAATAAAGATTGGAACTAAATTCCTTTGGATGGTCCATGTTGCTAAAGTGGAGATCCTTGCTAGACTCAAGGAGCTCGATGGTATGGAGGAAACCAGATATTTATTGAATCTGGAAAGAGAAGAGAGATTTAGTAAGAAATTGGAGTTTAACGATAAATGCCTGGCTGAAGAGATCTGTTGGAAGAAAAAATTGAAGGCGCATTGGCTCAAAGAGGGGGATAATAACACCAAGTTTTTCCACGCCATAGCCAATGCTCGAGACAAGCTCAATCATATGGCGCAAGTGGCGGTGGACGGGAGTGTGTACTCGGAGCCGGATCAGATCAAATCTCGGGTGGTGGATTTCTACAGGAAGTTGTACTCGGACGAGGGTCGAATCAGGCCAGAATTGGATGGAGTTCCTTTTCGCTCCATCTCCGAGGGGGATCTTATTGCCGCGGAGCAACCATTTCAGGAGGAGGAGGTTTAGTGGGCCATCAAATATAGTGGGAAAAACAAGTCTCCGGGTCCAGACGGCTTCACCATGGAGTTCTATCAAAGCTTCTGGTCCCTAATTAAAAATGACATTATGGTTGTGATTCATGAGTTCCATGAAAAATGCTTCATTGGTCGGGCGCTGAACTCCACCTTCGTTTGCCTCATCCCGAAAGAGGATGTAGCTGAGGATCTCCGGGACTTTCGCCTGATCAGCCTTGTCAATTGTTTGTATAAAATTATCTTAAAGGTGCTTGCTAATCGCTTAAAGCCGCTGATGGGGAAGCTGATCTCAGCCAATCAAGGGGCTTTTGTTCAGGGTTGGCAAATGGTTGACCAGGTCACCATGGCTCTTGAAGTTGTGCATTCCACCAACCGCGACCACATCCCTGCTGCCATCTGGAAAATAGACATGGAAAAGGTATATGACTGAGTGCATTGGGGCTATCTTGACTACATGTTGAGGAGATTTGGGTTTGGGGACCGTTGGAGAAGTTGGATGCGAGCTTGTTACTCTACGACATGGTTCTCTAACATCATTAATGGGTCTCCGATAGGCTATTTCCATAGTTCTAAGGGCATCAGGCAAGGGGGCCCCCTCTCCCCTTTCCTGTTTAACATGGTGGGGGAGGCACTAGACGGTCTTATCCTTAGGGCTCGTCAGCTAGATATCATCTCGGGTATTCAAGTGGGACCCAACAGTCAGCAGTCGCCGCATTACTCACCTCCAGTATGTAGACGACACTATCCTGTTTGGCAGGGCCGAAGAGGCAAGTTCTGAGCTTATGCGAAAATTCTAACCATCTACGAAGCGGTCTCGGGGCAACGGATCAATTTACACAAATCGACGGTCTCGAGGATTCGAGCAGGTGCTCAGTTAATGTCAGCCATTGCTTCTTCAATGGGCAGTGAGGTTGAGGCCCTTCCCATCACCTACTTGGGCCTCCCACTCGGGTTGGGTCACCCATCGGCTAGGGCCTGGGACTTGGTGGTTCGGAGGGTTGAATGTCGGTTGACCTCCTAATCAAGGAAACTCCTCAACAGCGAGGGGCGTTTCATCCTTGTCAAATCAGTCCTGGCTAGCCTGCCGATTTTCTATATGTCTATGTTCAATTGCCCGGCGGGGATGCTTCACAGATTGAAACAAATCCAACAGAATTTTCTATGGGAAGGATCGGGTCAGGGCAAGAGGTACCACCTGGTTAATTGGGACACTTGTCAACTCCTGCTCAGTTGCAGAGGCTTGGGAATTCACACTTTGAGTTGGGTTAATATTGCCCTGTTGGGAAAGTGGTTTTGGTGGGCTGGTCTGGAAAAAGAGAGAGGGAACCTCTGACTATCAATTCTGGCTGATAAGTACGGTCATCTGGAGGGCAACTAGGGAATTAAGGTCGCCATCAATCAAAATTTCTCGCCATGGTGGAAGGGCATTTGTAGGAATTGGTTTCTTTTCTCTCGTTGGGTGTCTTTTAGTTGGGGAGATGGCACTCATATCCGGTTCTAGGAAGACACGTGGGTGGAGTCCAAGCCGCTGAAAGAATTGTTCCCGTCTATTTTTAGCATCACTACGGATCCCCGTGGAGTTGTGGCTAGTTGTTTCTCAGATTCTCAAGGGGGGATAAGTTAGGACTTGGCCCTTAGGCGGCAGCTTAGGGAGGCGGAGGAAACTCCCTTCCTTCGCCTACTGGAAGTGATGTACGAGGCTTTGAGAAACAGGACTAGAGCCGATGCGAGGATATGGGGCCTGACTAACAACGGGGTCTTTAGCACTAGGTCCTTCTACCAGATGTTGTCTTATCGGCCTCTTACTTGATGCAAGTGGGCTGGGTTGTGGAAGGCTGCCACTCCCCCCAAAGTTCAGTTTTTCGTTTGGACTCTCCTTATAGAGAAGATCCTTACGAAGGACCAGCTGATTCGTCGGGGGAAAGATATTCAGAACAGGTGACCCATGTGCCTCCAGGAGGTAGAGACCATCTCCCACCTCTTACTCCATTGTAGGGTGGATCAGACGATTTGGGGGGTTATCCTTAACTCCTTTGAAATGCACTAGACTTGCCCTTTTCCCGTCTCCCACCAGTTCCTCTCCTGGTTTGGGCAAGACGTCGTGGGCTAGTTGGGGGCTTTCTGGTGGGTCAGATTCTTCGATGTGCTTTGGAGCATTTGGATCGAGAGAAATGCCCGTATTTTTAGCCGGAAACACCTTCCAACTGGCATGGTCTTGAAGTCTACCAGGGACTTCACGTACTCATGGGTGGTGCTGGACAAGAAGGGGTCTGAGGAGGAGGCCCGAGACTGGGACTCGAGCTAGGCCCTAGGCTGGTTTGTCCGGTCGGCGGGACTTTCCTGGCCCGTGTTGTTGTTTTGCTTTTTTGTTCTATTTTTGGTCAGTTAAACCTGTTGTACTCGGCCAGCTTCTCATTGTTTGCCTTCCTTTTCTAAATAGAATACGTCTTTATCGATCAAAAAAACAACCAAAGTTTTCGATGGATCTTTATACGTTAATGAATTAAAAACGTAAATCAAAGTTATTAATCCTAAAAAAATCATTTTGACGAGAAATAAAAACACGATTGTAGGGCATCGAATTTTCCCTCCAGGTCCTAGTCAATGGATCTGTTGGCTTAGATGTTGGTGAGGTTGCTTTTTGGATACCAACTTCTCTATTCATTAGTTTTTTTATGGAATTTCACATGGTTAGAAACATAAGTAAATTTTTTTTTTTTTAAATGACAATAATCAGAATAGTTAAGGCGACGTCATGGGAAATGGCAGTAATAGTGAAATGGTGATACCATGGCCAAATGGCGTCATGGTGTCACCATAAGCACTATTTGTAAAATTGATATAATAGTTTATATTATAATAAGTTATTATTTAATTTATAAACTATAAGTTATAAGAGTGATGATCCTCAAACTCGAGTCATGGAAGAATTTTTAGGGCTCGAGCCCCCCTATTGGTTCACATCTTCAAATATATTTGAAATTTTGTTCTAATAAAATAATGTAGTTAATGACCGATTGAAAGAAATCACATCAACTTCCATTAGATATAAAAAGAATGGGAAATTTACCTGATCAACCCTATCAGATACACCTTTTCCATCAGACACCCTATATTTTCACCTTTACCCAAACCGACCAGCTCCAAGCCTAGCCGACACATGCCTTGATGAAATGCCGAAATTACCCCCAAGGTATTAAATAGCCATAAAAATTCAAATCATTACTGTTTAACTCTTTTTACTTTTTACTTTTCATTCGAAGACGGTGGAGAAGTGGTGTCGATTCGTAGTCGGTGGCGCTCCATGTTTGAATCTTCAAGCTACCAGATCTGTTAGTTAGAAATAAAATTATCTTTCATTGTTGAAGAATTTTTTCTTCTTCTTTCGACGGTGCATATTTTGAATTAATTTTGTAAAGTTATTTTATATATAGTCTATATCGATTGTATATACAATCAGTACCGACTGTTTATAGAGTCGATATCGACGATATATGAAGTCAATATCGATTGTTTATACGATCGATATCGACTATTTATATGGACTACATAGTTATCTCAGCCTGATTAAATAATCTGTGTTAGTATGGGACTCACTCATTTCCTTTTTTTACAGTTCATTTGAACAAGTTGTCAAGATGGTCATACACTAGGCTATTTCCAAATGTTCTCCCAGTGGCATTTGAAATCTCTATAATGATGCTAGCCCGACGCGAAAAGAGTTACTAAGGGCATCAGTTTTTGGTGGAATATTTCAAATGCCAAAGGGTGTGGGATTTCTTGGAGATGTCGTTGATGTGATGTTGACTTTTTGGGTTGAAAAAAATTATTTTCGAATTGGAAAGACTGATGTCTATTTTTGGAAGTTGGACATTGCATTAATATTGGGCCTTATCGTAGTTGACCTCGAAAAGTATACCCCTTCTGTTAAACCACCGAAAGAACAAACCATTCAATACAAATATTTTCGTTGAATGCCTATCGGAAAAATTCTCCGATCTCATTTAGACAGTGCAATTAGGCGAGTGGAAAGTGACGACAACTTCGTAATGTTGTCTCTTCTATTTGTGTTGTTTATATTTTTTTTCCCCAGTCCCACCATCAACTGGCGGAAGACCACGTCGACATCATCGATGACGTCGAGAACTTCAATCGAACTCCATGGGATCTTCACGTGTACCATGACTTACTCGAATATATAATGAAGGGCATGGCAAATAGAAAGATTGCCGATATAGATAAAGCCTTTAAGTCGTACAACACATAAGGATGCATATATGTACTTTAATGGTGGGCTTATGAGATACTACCCGAAATCTTGCCTGCACGGACACCCCTTAAGGCTCCTTTCCCACGATTATTGAAATGGGCAAAGAAGCCACAATCAAGGATCAAAGGCTACACTCTCGGAAAGATGCTGAAAAGCAAGGTATGATTGTGATGACCCGACTTTCCCAGTCTTAGAGTATCGGAAAGGGCGGTTCACCAAGGTACATGTACATTCATATAAACGTATAAATCAAACCAAAAAAATAAACTAAAACCTAACATAATAAACATAAGAGGCCTCTCATTCAAAATATATCTCAAAAATGAACCAAGAAGAACCACCGGTGATGGCCAATCCAACACCTAAACAATGGTTCCTAATAGTGGTTCCTCAAAATGATATCAGTAAAATAAAATACAAGGCCATGTGCCCATAATTCAAAAGGTAACTACTCAAAAATCACGCAGAACAACACCAAATCACAAGACTAAGCCAAAGGGAAGAACTCCTCAAGAGGAATCTCTGATTCTTACTCTGGTTCGTAGTCGGGATCACTTTCTTAACCCAGGCTTTGAGCGTCTACACCTGTGACATATAGCCGAGATGAGCTAACAGTCTAAGCTTAGCAGAAGAAACTCAATTTTATTTATATTTTGTCAGAATAAATATGGTTTTCAAAGATGAAATTTGAAGCATATGTGTTTTCAAAACATATATTCTAAAACAGGTAATTTATTAAATTTCCAATGCAATATCAAGTAAAGTGTTATGAAAGGAAATCAAACGAGTCAAGATTTCATATGTTTTAGGATTCTTATTTATGCAATGCTTTTCTGATTAATGGCTTAAATCCTAACTTAAACTTCTTCTCAAGTTATTATATCATTGAGGAGGAATAATACCGATGGGAACCCCTAACTAACCATCGTCATTCAATGAACCATTTTTAGGAGATGTAACAAGCTCCTGCATTATGAGGGTAACTTGTGCCATATAGATACACAGTCAAATAGGTCAGAAACAAACTCACAGATATCCTGCCATGTTGGTCACGAATATCCCGCCGCGTCGATGGGGATTCGTTCATGAGAACCTTAAATCACATGCCGATTATAATACATATCTCATATGCAGATTCTAGTATATAATTCAAATGCAGAATTCAGGAGTCAAGATTTAAGTTCATATTCAAATGTATTTGAAAATCATGGTTCAAAGTTCATGCTAATCAAATTCAAGACAGATTCAGATCAAATTTGGAGTTCATGAGATATTCGAAAACAAATTTAGATGTATTCGGAAAACAAAATCATATTCTTTCAAGAAAAATGTAATTAATATTGAGGTTCCCCTACCTAGACTCGGATCTGCTCAAAGTTATCCAAGGTTCCTCAAAAACGTTTTCCAAACTTAACCTATAATTAATTAACACCACACAACGTGTTAATAGTGTCTAAAATTGACAAACAAAAGTTTCCTAGAGTTTTTCCAAAGAAAAATAGAGAAAATCAGAAACAGGGGAAAATCGATCGTTCGATTTCATTTCCGAACATTCGATTTCAATTTCGAGAGTTCGATTTTCAAATCAAACGTTCGATTTCTTCATAAATCGAGCTTGTCAGTCTGTGCCAAAATCGATCGATCGATTCCAAAATTGATCGTTCTATTCAATTTCGAACGCTTGATTTTGGATTCGAACGTTCGATTCTTACAGATTTTTTGTATTTTTTAGATCTTTACTTTTTCGAATTGATTTTCTCCAAATCAATCTTGATTTCTTTCCTAATTTCTTATACTAACTAGTCTAAATTCAGGTATGATTCAAACAACCAGTAAACAAAAAAGAGCTAGCGTTTCAAGGTTGATTTATCGGCTTCCGATGATTCAACCCTAGGCGTCGGATTGAATCTTGTGAAGTCCAACACGGATAGATTCCAGAAAGAGCTCACTTAGCGCATAGAGAGCCACATCTTTTCCATTATACAACTAACACGTTCCAAAGGATCGTTTCACGCATGATCAGTACCCCTCTCCCTCACTACTTTATATCTAAACAACCACAGAAAATCAGAATTTCACCACGGTTGAGATCGCGAAAGCGATTAAAAATCCAAGTGATGTCGAAGAAGGAGAAGGAGAAGTGTAGTAGGTTTTCACGAGAGAGAAAGAGTGATACTTGCTCTTCACTCCCTTTCTTTTATAAAGCAAAGCTAATCAAAACAAATATCATGATATTTACTAAAGTATCATGATATTTATACTATACTTCTTATCCACTAAAATTTAAATTTAAGCTGGTATTGAGCATGCATACACGAGTCGGTGGATGAGTCATTGGCTAAAGGCCTTAACCATATCTAAATTAAATTTCTTTTCACTTAAATATTCTTGATATTTAATTAGTCCAAAAATTTAAGATAAAATTCTGCGACTCGTCCGGGCACGTATACCAAGGTGAACGTGTTCGGGTTCAAAATTCTTGAGATAATACAATGATGTCTAATTAAAAAGTCAAATTTATAAAGCTAAGGACTATATAGAGTATCAATGCCGATTGAATAAGTGTACCGACTTCTTAAAGTGTCGATAATGATTTTTTAATGCATCGATACCGATTCATTAAAGAGTCGATACCGACCTCGTAATGCGTCGATAAAGACCTCTTAATGAGTCGATAATGACTTCCTAAAGACTCGAAACCGCCTCTTAATGAGTCGATAACGAACTATTATAGAGTCGATAACAACCTCGTAAATAGTCGATAACGATCAATTAAGGAGTCGATACCAACCTCTTAAAGAGTCGATACCTTGCATTTATATTCTAGTATCAATTTAGTAATCTGAAATTTTGGGTGTTTCATTTTTTTTTTCAAAAGGTTTGTGCTCCCCTCAAATCGGTTGGCTTTGAGTTAGAGATACCCGTCGTACGAGAATATCTACGGGATCGAAAGGTCATTGGGGGGAAGAGAAAATAGGTTCATGAAGCAATTCATGAAGCGGTCAAGAAAGTTGTGGAAGTGAATATGCAGCCAAAGAAGAAAAGAAATTATATTCCGGTCGATAATATTGATGAGGAAGAATTTGACGTCTAATCGACGTCGGACAAAGAATCACCCTCGAAAGAGGGCCAAGTCTATGTAGAGCGATCGAGAACTAGGGGGTACGAAGGACAGTGTAAGTGCACCGACCTCTAATGAATCGTTGTTGAGGAGGATCAATAGTCTTGTCCTTGAGAACTTGAAACTCACCCAGAAAGTGAGCCATTTGGAGCAAAAGAATGAGGTCCTCCCGATACGTTGCAACTCCATAGAAATACTATACAACTCCTTGAATGAGTGACTCACTTCAAGGGATGTGGAGCTACATACGATGATTCACGTCAACAAGTTGGTCAAAGAAGACCAAGGGATTCTGAAAGAACTTCTTGAAATGAGTCAAAAACAGGTATGTGTTGTAACGTAGTTTATATAAGTGAATATAATTCCAGTCAACTTTATAATAATGTTACATTCGATGTTCAGGATGTTGCTATTAAAGGTGTCTGGCATATCCTTCAATATCCCATTGGAAAAGTCCACCAATAAGGGACCATCTCCTCCAATGCATGAGGAGGCGACAACTGGTGACAAGCAGTCTGAGTCGCATGCCGATGAGTCTCAAGCCGATAAGGGTCTAGCTGGTGATGAGCAACCCTCTTTCCAATTCACGGGGTGCCTCAGCAATAAATTAACACTCACTTGAGACCTCGACAATTGAAACTCACGAAACACACTATCGTCAAATCTAGGTCATATCGAAAGGGAGCCACAACAAAGAAGCCTGTAACGGATAGGGCCATTGAGGAGACATTGGCTGATGCTACTACAAAGCCGACAGAGGAGCAAAAATACATGATGACCCTCTGGAACAAGCCTGAATCTGAGGACGAGTAAGTCATTCTTCCTAGGATTGTTAGTTAGTAGTTTTCCCTAGTTCAATTAGTTACGTTGGTCGTTATTTATGCAACACCTACATAAGCATCGTCGATGATTATACGCTAGTGGTGCAGTCTTTCAGATGTTTGGCGGGCTCGGCTTACTTGGATAATATTGTAAGTAAAGTAATCTTACTACTCATATATTTAGTTATGAAATGTTTATGCATGACTTCTCTCACTTTTGCTACTGTAAGTACCAAATAAATAATAATCAATAACTTCATATATAGTCGATCGACTCTCTATATAGTCATCGTCAACTCTATATAAAGTCATTAACGATTGTATATTTAGTCGTCGACGACACTTTATTTAGTCGATATCGATCGTAGAAAGAGTCGATATCAATTTCCTATGGAGTCGGTATCGATTTTATAAAGTGTCAAAGTCGACTACTTATATAGTCATCACTGACTCTATTTGCTTTCAGTTAATGGGATCCTACCTATGACTCTTGGAAATCATTGATGACACTATTCATCCTGACGAAAATGAAAAATGCTTCCTCATGTGCCCCACCATTTTGACCTATATGGGCTTAGAGCTGAAGGATTTCAACAAATTCCCTCTTTCTGAAAAACTGCACGAAGAATCATTCGAGTAACAAATTTGTGACAACCAGACTTTTCCAATCCTCAAGGTATAGGAAAGGTCGGCTTGCCAACTGATTTGCGTCGAAATATGATAATATTTCGCACCCTAATACCAACATTTGGCTATCCGATGAAGGCTATCTGACGACTGTTATGCAGTTTTAGTGGTTTCAGGTGTTTTCATCCGTTGGATCTTGCAGGAGCATAAAAGAGCATAATTAAGGATAGCATGGGAGCATTAAACCATGAAGCCAACGGAGACACCGAAGTCCATGAAAGAACAGATTGGTCCAGCCCACAACCAAGAGAACGAAGACACCTCATGTCATCATCAATCAATTAAGCCTTAGGAGTCGATCGATTGACAAGGATGACAACTTTTTCCCTTTTATTTTGAATTTGAATTAATTCAATCGATTGATATTTGAACTCAATCGATTGAAATTTGAATTTCAATCGATTGAGCCTATTATGGAAGTTTTCCTATCCGCACCCTATAAAAGCAAAACTATATTTAGGGTTTGGGGAGACTTCTTTTTGGGTAGAATTTTCTTAGGTTTTTCCCAATTTTTCTTTGCAATTTGGAATTATAGTTTGTAACTAGGAACAGGGCATTGTAAGGATAGATCTTTTGAGAAATAAAAGAACATATTTGGATGATGACTTCTAGTTTGCATAAGGCGTGTAGATCGAGGATGAGTGGCTAAATCCTCTCGTTCAAGGAGGAAGCGACCCCTAGATGAGTAATTGATTTACTATTATTTTTACAATTTCTTATCATCGTCATTGAATCATTCGACTTGTAGTGTGTGCTTAATTTATGATCATCGAATGCTCATTTCTAGTCGTCGATGTTGTTTATTGAGGACCATAAAAGGGTCATTCTATCCAAATTAGATCCTGCAGACTGATCTAGGGTGTCGAGTGATTAATTCTTAACGCTGTGATTTCGAATTTGAGATACGCTATGCCTTTTGCATGATTCATGCCGTATTAGGATGAGTTACATTGTTTGGATAGGATATGCCGGATCAATAATCACATTCTTTACGATTCATTTTTTTTGTTGATAAATGATGGTATACTAGTGTGATATGAAATCGTGTGATTGATTGTAGAGAAATTACAAATCTAGGGTTATCAAACTCCTTGATCATTTCTTAATTGTTATTTTCTTTGTCATAATTTGATCTTGCATAGATCATTTTTAGTGTATTATTTTTGCATCGTGTGGTGATAACTTAGCAAAGCAACCTTCTCACCCTTGGTACTTCCTTGCGCATTTTTATTGTCCTTAAAAATAATTTAATTTTGCACTTCCCAGTGGATACGATACTTGTATTCTTGTCTTGCTACAATCGATCTTGTGCACTTGCAAGGGTACACTTTAAAAATTGACCACCAACCTATCGGTTAAACGAAAAGTCAGACGGACATAACAAACATCATAGTAAAATCATGGTATAATTCCATTTCTATAAGAAAGCAGGACAAAAATAAAGGTTTTAACCCCAGGCAAAACCATGGGCAAAAGAACCGAAAAGAACCACAGGTGATGGCCGACCATCACCGAAACATGGTTCACCAAAAAGAATAATTATAAAGATACATGAATCCAAAATACAAAACATCCTAGGCCAGACATACCAAGCCCAAGTCTAAACTCTCAAAAAGTGCAACCAATCAAGGCAGGATCCTAAACCAGGAAGAATTCCGCAGGAGGAATCTCAGACTCTTCCTTAGGAATGCAGTCAGGATTGTTCTCGTAGCCCCGAGCTGCTACGTCAGAATCAGTACCTGTGACATATAGTCAGAGTGAGCTAACCATCTAAGCTCAATAGAAAAAACTCAATAATTACATTGTATCTCAATTGACATGATTTTCAAAACATATTTCATAATGTCTTATGTCCAGAACAGGTATTCAAAACAGACTAGATGAATGAATTTCAAAGCCATTGATCAGATGCAAGTTCATATTCTAAGTGTCAAAGCAAATTCAAAAATAGGTAAAGAGTTCGGATGCTCATTGTTCTTAGTTCATACATGCGAAGCTTATCGAATTCATGATGTAAGTCTCAACTTAATCTACCTTTCAAGTTAATATATCTCGAGAGCGGGAATAATACCGATGGAAACCCCTACCTAGCCATCGTCATTCATGAACCCTTTTTCAAGAGTGCAATAAGCCCCTGCGTTAGAAGGGTAACTTGCATTAGGAATAGAGTTCAAATTTTTTTAGGGATTCGTTTAGGTAAATCATAAATCAGACGCAGATTCTAATACATAGTTCATATGCAAATTCTAATACATAATTCAAAGTTTCATATTCAAATTTCAAATTTAGGGCAGATTTGGATTCTCAGAGTTCTTATTTCGGATTCAGAGTTCTTAGTCATATTTAAGTTTACAGATGCAAGGTGTAGATGTCATATGTAGATTTCAAAGCTCATATTATAAAATATCCATGTGAATCAAAATAGAATGCAAGTGATGATGAGATTCTCCTACCTCAGAACGCTTTCATGCAAACTAAAGCAAAACTATCATAACAGACGATGCTAAGGCTCACGACATATCCTAAGACAATTAAAGGACAATATATCAAAGGTCTGGTAGCATACAAGTAAGAGATTCGGAAGGAAAAATAGAAAACAAACCAAACAAACTAAACCCTATTTCTCGCGAAAGCGAGGTACCGACCTCGGGCACGCGAGCTCACAATACAATAAATCTCGTACATCCGATTGGATTTATGCCTACTGCAGTTAGGCATGCGAGACCTCACGCGAGCGAGCACTTAAGCTCGGGCACACGATACACAGGGGCTCACAGGAGTCTTATTTCTCAACGCATAAAATCCTCAAGAGTCCTTCTGAAGGCTACTCGCACGAGAGAGCTCTGAAGCTCGGGAGCGCGAGTTACTGAACTCTACGATTTTTAGGTTTCTAAAACCCATTTTTCATCGCGATTCCTCACCGTTCTTCACCCAATCTTTCCACACACATTCACACAAATAACTAAACATTTACTCTACAATTCTAAACCATTAATCTTAACAAAATGTACCTTTCACCGATCGATTTCACGGTTTGAGGAATATTGCCCAAAAGGGGTTTCAGAATGAAACCTTCAGATTTTCACGGCGATTTCACAACGATTGCTCACGGCGATCTCAGGAAGAAGTTGCCACGATTCATGTATCGTTTCTCAAACTTCTCGAAGCTTTGAATACGGGTTCAAGGCAATCAACTCACGCTCGTTTCAAAATCCAAGGGTTTCAAAAGGAAGGGGGTTTCTAATGGTCAGGGTTCACAGATGGCGGAGCTTATGGCGATAACGAGATACAAATCTCACAAGAAGCTCGGGAAGGAGACGGATTTCAAACGGTTGGGTCGGTTTCCTCAACCTCACTCTCTCTTTCTCTTCTCTCATTTTGCAATCGGGAATGGATTCTTTAAGAATTCTTCCCTTCTTTTATACACAAATAAACAAAAGGAAAATATCCACAAAGGGTTTGGTTTCGATGTTAAGCGGCATACCGCAAGTCGGTGCACAACGTTCACACTAAAGGTCCAATCAAACTCTAAATCACAATCCCTCCACACAATTTTATCCAAATACCAATCAAGAGCCTATGGCAACATCGGTCTCCGTGCCGGACACGCACACGGGTTCAAATTTATGGGTCATTATATTCTCCCCTTCTTAGGAATTTTGTCCTCGAAAATGCTAGACATACCTAAACAGGTCTACAGTAAACCCTCGTTCTAAATAAAAGTTTATATCAAAACATACTCAAAACAGTCTGAAATCTAAAGAGAATGGGTCACAGTGTGATAGGTTTTACCAACCATGATATTTAAGGGATTGGGTCTGTAGTAATCTGGATGTGCTTCGTGTGGCATCTCATAACACCATAGAGGATTGCATCCATACATGGACGCCTACATTCTAAGTTTTACCTGCTTGGAATAAGGAACCCCACCGTGACTCAAACTTAGCACGCATATCTCCCACGCTTTGTTATTAGACAAATACACAAATTGTTTCAAAAATCTTTATAATTTGCAGGATCACAACCAATCCATACAACTCACTAAACCAGAGTTCTCATACAGGTTCAAATTGATAACTACTCATCAAAATAGATAACGGACACACACACGAAACCCCACACATTAACTACCCATACAGATCTAAACAAAGAAGTTATAAAGATGGTCATAATTTATGATATAAAAGTAGCAAATTAAAAATAGAATCACTAGGCTGTAGAAATTTTCCAACCATTTAAACTTGCAATAATAATTTATTTTTTTCGAATAAGAAAGCTAGAAACCAAAAGAAGTACATATTTATTTCATATATCACAATCATTTACAAAATTTAATATTCACTCAAAAAGATGTGGAAACTGCTCGCGAATTTCAGCTTTGTGTTCTCATGTAGCTTCCTCCGAAGAGTGGTTTCGTCGTTTCACAAGCACTAAGGGAATCTGCTTGGTCCGTAAGATCTGTTCTTTACGATCCAAGCTTTGTACCGGTTCTTCAACTACTCTTAGACCGTCCTATAGCTCGATGGGCTGGTAGTCTAACACGTGAGTCGGGTCTCTAACATACCTCCGCAACATGGACACGTGAAATACATTGTGCATGCTAGATAGTTGTGGCGGTAAAGCTACTCGGTAAGCGACCTTACTGACTCGGCCCAATATCTCAAAAGGCCCAACATAGCGCAGACTCAGCTTTTCACTTTTGCCGAAGTGCATCACGCCTTTCGTAGGCAAGATTTTGATAAATACATTATCTCCAACACAGGTATTAGTTACAACAACATAATAAAAAAAAATTTAAGGTGACCAATGCTACAAAGCTCACCTAAAACTCAACATGGTTTCTGTTGAGGTCGGCATAGCTCTTTTGACAACTCTAAGCAACATGTAGCCTCTCGCGGATTAATCGAACAGTCTCGATCATACTCTCCATAATCTCTGGGCCTAAACTGAGTTTCTCGCCCACTTCTTCCCAATTCAGCGAAGACTTGCACTGTCGCCCATACAGTGCCTCGAAAGGTGCCATACCGATGTTAGCTTGATAGTTATTATTATAGGCGTACTCAATCAGAGGTAAGTGTTGGTCCCATAACCCTTGAAAGTCTAACATGCACACACGTAGCATATCCTCTATGTTCTAGTTCACGCGCTTAGTTTGCCCATCGGTCTGAGGGTGAAATGTCAAGCTGAAGTCAAGCCTAGAGCCCATTCCTTCCTAAAATCGATGCCAAAATTGAGACGTTAACAACGGGTCTATCTGACACAATACTTACCAGTATACCATGCAACCGGACTATCTCCTTAAGGTACAACTCCGCGAGTTTGCTGGTGATATACGTCGTAATGTAAGGCAGGAAGTGTGCGAATTTTGTCAACCGATCCATAATGACCCAGATGGCATTGTGTTTCCTCAGAGTTTTGGGCAACCCCAGAATGAAGTCCATAGAAATGGCCTCCCATTTCCACTCTGGTATCGATAAAGGTTGCAATAATCCCTCCAGATTCTGGTGATCAACCTTGACCTGTTGACATACCAAATATCTCGAGACGTACTCAGCTACATCTCTCTTTAAACCGCTCTACCAGAAGCTTTTCTTCAAGTCCTGGTACATCTTGGTACTGCCAGGATGAATGGAATATATCAATTTGTGATCCTCTTCCAAACTGGTGTCGTGAAGTTCAGTATTGCTTGGTACACACACCCGGTCTCGAAATAATAAGGTCTCGTCTTCACGAATGGAGAAATCTATCTTACTCCTTCCAATCACAGCCCGTCTGTTGGAGAAATCTGTCTTATGCCTATCAAGCACATCTCGTCTTATAGCCATAAGGCATCATCAGTCATCTGAAGCTTTCAGATATTCTCGAAAAGCGTAGAACGTATCACAACGTAGCCATCAATGCTCCCAAACCTTTCACATCAAACCTCATTCTGTGTAAAGCCATATCTTCCAATAAGTGCCATCTATGCACTCTTACAATGAGATGCAACAACTGAGCAAAAGACCTTCGGCTCAGTACATCTGCTACAACGTTTGCCTTGTCGGGGTGATACTGGGTGGCACAGTCATAATCTTTTAGGAACTCCATCCATCGTCGTTGTCTCATGTTCAATTTTTTTTACGTAAATAGATTCTTGAGGCTCTTGTGATCAGTGAACCTATCGAACGTCTCCGCATAAAGGTAATGCCTTCAAATCTTCAGTGCAAAGATCACTGCAGCCAATTCAAGGCCATGAGTCGGATAATTCCTCTCTTGGTCCTTTAGCTGTCTAGACCCATAAGCAATGACTGTCTCATTTTGATTAAGCACGCAAATTAATCTCCCGTATGAAGCATCACTATATACTGCAAAACCTCCACTGCCTGAAGGCATGACAAGTACTAACGCAGTAGTCAATCGTTCCTTGAGCTCCTGAAAACTCTACTCACACTGTTTCGTCTAATCAAACTTAGCATTCTTTCTTGTAAGTTGCTCAAGCCAAAATTCACACTACCTGAGTTTTGCATATAACTAGTGGTCTCTGAGTCTTTGAAGAACCATTTGTAAATGCTACACATGCTCCTCTCTTGTTCTTGAATAGATGAGGATATCATCTACGAAAATAACCACTGATTTGTCGAGGTGTGGTTTGAATATCCAGTTCATCAAGTTCATGAATGATACTGGCATGTTCGTTAGCCCAAATGGCATGACCAAGAACTCGTAGTGACCATACCTCGTGTAGAAAGCAGTCTTTAGAATATCTTCCACCTTGATCTTTAACTAATGGTATCCTGACCTCAAATCAATCTTCGAAAAGAATTTTACACCTTGCAACTAATCAAAGAGGTCATCAATCCGTGAAAGTGGATATCGATTCTTAATCGTCATCTTGTTTAGCTGGCGGTAATCGATGCAAAGCCGTATCGACCCATCCTTCTTCTTCACGAATAACACTGGTGCTCCCCAAGGAGACACACTTGGTCTAATAAGGCCTTTATCTAATCGCTCCTGAAACAGTTCCTTCAACTCTTTCAATTCCCCAGCCGCCATACGATACAGAGCTTTTGACAATGGTTCGGTACCTGACACTGACTCAATAGCAAACTCGATCTCCCGATTAGGTGACAATCCAGGTAGATCTTCAGGAAAAACATCCGAATACTCACAAGCAATCATAATGTTTGTAATATTTTTCTTCTCCTCCTTATGGTCTTGCAAGTACACAAGATACCCACTCCTCATCATACGCATTGCTCGAATAGCTTATATGAACGGTGCCAAGTTCAATTTGACTCTACAAAATCGAAAGGATTTTTCCTTTGGAGGTTGGAAAGTCACAACCTTCCGAAGCCAATCTACGCTCGCATGATAAGAGGATAACCAATCCATTCCTAGGATCATGTCGAACCCTTCCATACTCAGTATAATCAGATCGACTATCATCTCGTGGTCTTAGATCATCACGATCACTGATTGACACACGATATATGTGCTCACCGAGCTTCCCGTAGGAACTGATACTGCCAAAATGAAATCAAGGGCCTTGGAAATGATGCCCAACTTCTTAGCGAGAAGTGACAAATGAATGAGTAGACCCGGGGTCTATCAACACTCGTGTTTTAGTTTGGCATATGTTGCCATCACGACGCATGGCAAGGGTAATTAATACATAAGATTCACCTAGATGCTCATAAGGTGTGTGGTGTTCATGCATGATTTACTAACAAAAATTATAAAACACAGTAAAATTAGAAACTAAAATAAAATTGACATCTGAACCTTTAATGATACCTTGAATCATGTCATTTGACATTCGAGCATCTGAGTTGTCACGGCATAAGCTCAGCCTTGAATGGTAGGTCGGGCCAATCTCTGTGTAGATGTCAAAGTGGTCCTTCCCTTGCCCTCCTCAGGGCAATCCTTGACTATGTGCCCTATCATGCCACACCGAAAGCACGCTCCAGTGTTCCTCCTGCAATCCTTGATCTTGAGTGGTTTCCCACACCGTGTACATGAAGTGACAGGAGCAAAAGGATTGCCACTTAGGCCCCACTCACAGTCGAACCTGCTGGTCGGAAGGATTGCACAGGTGAAGACACTATTGGTCTCTGATAGGATGTCGGTCCAGAGGAAGCTGCATTGAAGCACAAGGATTGTCACGTGCATTGAAGCACCTCAAAGATTTTCTCCATCTCGTTCAGCCAACCTTCTACCTCAATTGGATTAATCAGACCAAAAAAATTAGGAGGATGCATCCTCCTAAATGCTTCAAACCCGGAGGGTTGATGTCTGGCTGCTAGCAACTCTACCTGCTGAGCTATCGCAGCAGTCCGCTGAGCCATGAAAGCTATCTGTTGAGCCATGTTGTTGGCCAAAGCCTCCAACACTTGGTCAACATTCCCTGCTCTTGCTCTTCCCCCAATGGGAATATTGTTAGGAGGAGGAGTAATCCCTATCCCACGAGATGTGCTAACACCTTCAGGAATATCCTCCAACGGAACCGTCCTAACTCTGTCCCTGCCTTGAAAACTTGGGGCCATGCTAATCGATCATTGTTAAATAATAATAACATTTGATCAGTGTTGATTGTAAATACAATCATGCCCACAGTCCTATGGAATTCCCGATCTAGAACCATATCTCTGATACCAACTGTGACAACCCGACTTTTCTAATCCTCAAGATATAGGACAGGCCGGCTCACCAACCTATCGGTTAAACGATAAGCCAGACGGACATAACAAACATCATAGTAAAAGCGCGATATAATTCTATTTCCATAAAGAAGCAGGACAAAAAATAAAGGTTCTAACCCCAGGCAAAACCATGGGCAAAAGAACCACCAATGATGGCCGACCATCACTGAAACATGGTTCACCAAAAAGAATAATTATATAGATACATGAATCCAAAATACAAAACATCCTAGGCCTACCAAGCCCAAGTCTAAACTCTCAAAAAGTGCAACCAATCAAGGCAGGATCCTAAGCCAGGAAGAATTTCTCAGGAGGAATCTCAGACTCTTCCTTAGGAATGTAGTCAGAATCGCTCTCGTAGCCCCGAGATGCTACGTCAGAATCAGTACCTGTGACGTATAGTCGGAGTGAGCTAACCATCTAAGCTCAATAGAAGAAACTCAACAATTACATTGTACCGTAATTGACATGATTTTCAAATCATATTACATAATTTCTTACGTCCAGAACAAACTAGAGGAATGAATTTCAAAGACAATGATCAAATGCAAGTTTATATTCTAAGGGTCAAAGCAGATTCAAAAACAGGTAAAGAGTTTGGATGCTCATTGTTCTTAGTCCTTACATGCAAAGCTTATCGAATTCATGACTTAAGTCTCAACTTAATCTACCTCTCAAGTTAATATATCTCGAGAGCAGGAATAATACCGATGAGAACCCCTACCTAACCATCGTCGTTCATGAATCTTTTTTCAGGAGTGCAACAAGCACCTGCGTTATGAGGGTAACTTGCGTCAGGAATAGTGTTCAGGATTTTTTAGGAATTCATTCAGGTAAATCATAAATCAGATGCAGATTCTAATGCATAATTTATATGCAAATTCTAATACATAATTCAGAGTTTCAGATTCAAATTTCAAATTCATGGCAGATTCGGATTCTCAGAGTTATTATTTCAGATTCAAAGTTTTTAATCATATTCAAGTTTACAGATGCAAGGTGTAGATGTCATATGCAAATTTCAAAGCTCATATTATAAAATATCCATGTGAATCAAAATAGAATACAAGTGATGATGAGATTCTTCTATCTCAGAATGCTTTCACGCAAATCGAAGAAAAACTATCATAATAGGTGATGCCAAGGGTCACGACATATCCTAAGACAATTAATGACCATATATCAAAGGTCTGGTAGCATACAAGTAAGAGATTCGAAAGGAAAAATAGAAAATAAACCAAACAGACTAAACTCTGTTTTTCGCGCGAGAGAGGTACCGACCTCGGGCACGCGAGCTCACAACAGTAAATCTCACACGTTCGGCTAGATTTATGCCTACTGTAGTTAGGCACGCGAGACCTCGCATGAGCGAGCACTTAAGCTCGGGCGCACGAGACACAGGGGCTCATAGGAGTCTTATTTCTCAACGCATAAAACCCTCAAGAGTCCTTCTGAAGGCTACTCCCGCAAGCAAGCTCTGAAGCTCGAGCGCGCGAGTTACAGAACTTTGCGATTTCTAGGTTTCTAAAACCCATTTTTCATCGCGATTCCTTGTCGTTCTTCACCCAAACTTTCCACACATTCTCACAAATAACTAAACATTTACTCTACAATTCTAAACCATTAATCTCAACAAAAAGTACCATTCACCGATCAATTTCACGGTTTGAGGAATGTTGCCCAAAAGGGGTTTCGGAATGAAACCTTCATATTTTCACGGAGATTTCACAATGATCGATCACGGCAATCTCAGGAAGAAGTCGCCACGATTCATGTATCATTTCTCAACCTTCTCGAAGTTTTGAATACGGGTTCAAGGCAATTAACTCATGCTCATTTCAAAATCCAAGGGTTTCAAAAGGAAGGGGGTTTCTAATGGTCGAGGTTCACAAATGGCGGAGCTAATAGCGATCACGTGATACAAATCTCACAAGGAGTTCGGGTATGAGACGGATTTCAAACAGTTGGGTCGGTTTCCTCAACCCTCACTCTCTCTTTCTCTTCTCACATTTTGCAACTGGGAATGGCTTCTTTAAGAAGCCTTACCTTCTTTTATACACAAATAAACAAAAGGAAAATATCCACAAAAGGTTCGGTTTCGATGTTGAGCGGCATACCGCAAGTCGGTGCACGGCGTTCACACTAAAGATCCAATCAAACTCTAAATCACAATCCCTCCACACAATTTTATCCAAATAATAATCAAGAGCCTACGGTGACAACGGTCTCCATGCCGGACATGCACACGGGTTCAAATTTATGGGTCATTACATTCTCCCTTCCTTAGGAATTTTCATCCTTGAAAATGCTAGACATACCTAAACAGGTCTATGGTAAACGCTTGTTCTAAATAAAAGTTCATATCAAAACATACTCAAAACAATCTGAAATCTAAAGAGAATGGGTCACAGTGTGATAGGTTTTACCAACCACGCTATTCAAGGGACCGGGTCTGTAGTAACCTAGATGTATTTCGTGTGGCATCCCATAACACCATAGATGGTTGCATCCATACATGGACACCTACATTTCAAGTTTTACCTGCTTGGGATAAGGAACCCCACCGTGACTCAAACTTGACACATATCTTCCACGTTTTATTATTAGACAAATACACAAATTGTTTCAAAAATCTTTATAATTTGCAGGATCACAACCAATCGTCCTTGTACGATCTAGGTGGCTTCTTGTACTATTCTTGGATGCGATCTATCTCCATCCACCACACCTGAATTGTGATCCTATCATCCATCGATAGGTGACTTGTATCAAATCTATACCAAGGTATCATAATTTCGGAGTAATATCGATTGTCATTGCACGTACACTATCAACCCATCGGTCCCATTGCAGTGCAACTCCTATAATTATGATTATAATTACTACACCTGATATACTGTAGGGCCCTAACTTCACCCTTAGATCGTATCTTTTTCTTCCTCAGACGGCTGGCTTAGCTTTGATAATTATAGGGCGATCTCACTTTCATATTTTTCGACAGTTGCTCAGCTTGAAATTTCCAATAGCTTTTATCAAGGGTGTAAAGCCATTGTTCGTCGTATAATTGTCTAATGCAAGCGGTGAAAAATCACTTTTCATAGACGTTATAGTAATCATAACTTCTCCGAATGATGGCCGCAACACTGTGCGAGCAAGGCAAACTATGAATGTGCCAACGGCGGCAAGTACATGTCTTGTGTTCCAAGTCAATGTGATGAATAAAATTCTTGAATTTGACTTGAAATTGATCGCGCCCGTATGGTTGAGCTCTCATTCTATTAGCCTATTGTAGCACCTTCTTTATGTGCTCGTCTGCTTTCGGGCAGAGGAGAGTGCTCTATTTCTCAGATATCTGTTGGCACTTTTGAAAATAATCAGTGACTTTCTCTCTAGTAAATCTGATTAAGTCAATAATTGGTTTCTCCTAAGCTATCTTTAGTACACTGTTCAAGCTTTTAGCATTATTCATAGTTCGGGAATCATGCTGCCTTACTTTGATATATACACGTGCCCAATGATTCGGGTCTATTTTTAAAATATATTATACGGCCTGAGGATTAGCAGTCTCTTTCTTGATTTTATTCATAAAATGATCAAATCCCTCTACGAATATGCACGCGCAGTGCTCCACCATAGATCTAACATGTCATTCTTAGGATACTTGTGTGCTAAATTTTGTGTCATTTGTCACATGCAATAGCTATGGTATGTGTTAGGAAAGATCCGTTTCACCGTCTTTATAAAACACTTCGACCTATCCGTGATAATAACAAAATTTTTAGTAAACTCACCGATCATAAACGCACCTACCCGTTCAAGAAACCACATTCATGTGTCCTCTTCTTCTTACTCGATGACGATAAATGCTAACGGTAATATATGGCCATTACCATCTTGCGCTGAGGCGATAAGTAGGATCCCTTCGAAACATCCTCATAGGTGTGTGTCGTCTACAAGCAATATGCGATAAAGTATATTGCGGTAGCTTTCGTTGCACGGGTCAAAACCCCAAAAAAATCTTTGGAACTTCTTGTCAGGCATAAGTTGAAAGGACATTCGTGCATTAGGGTCTACCCTCTCTATCTCCTTCACATAGGCCGATAGATTCATAAATTAGCCTTTTCTAGCTACCTCTACTATCATTCAGGGCGAGTTCTTTCCCCCTTCAAGTCATAGAATATATGATTGCATGTTATAAGTTTTTACAATATCAAACATTACCGACACACGTGTATAGTCGAATTCTTTCATAAGTTTCTCCCATACATAATTGGCTACGAAGGAGATTGTTTCATTATGCTGACCATGCGGTCCGATCTTAGCGGCTCCGCATGTGTGAGTATTATTGAATGTCTTAATTTTGAAAGAGTCGAGTCCAATCAATTTAGATGCATATATTTACTGTGAATAATCAGGTTCGTAGCATCCGGCTGTCACTTGATAACTAGAGATTTTCAAGGGCCGAATTTGAAAGTTTTTCTCCACAGTATGTTCTTTCAGTGCTCTTTAGAATGTTTCCTTGTCTATGAAGATCTCTCCAACTTTAAATATTCAATTTCGGTATTCGATTTCCACCTCTTGATCGAAAGAGTAGCACAATGCCTCTAACACTTCGTAAGCTCCGTCTACTAGGGGATCAATGCCTCTCACAAAAATTTTCGGACCATCTTTTATAAACCCCTCCAGTTCGCCATCATAATATTCTTCTAAGTTATCTTTATTAGTGGGTTGAGGATGACTAGGGTGTGGTTGACTAGATCCTTCATCGAAGGGGTTCTGATGTGGTTGACTAGGCCCTTCACCGAAGGGGTTCTGGCGTGGTTGATTAGGCCCTTCACCGAAGGGGTGCTCATGTGTATGGACATGGGGTTCAGCTTCTCTAGCAATCCCTATCGATGAAATGATAGAACATAATTCGCGAATCAACCAACTTGTCCATCCACTGGGGAAGATATGATTGAAATCGTTGGTATCCCCCACCCTTTCTGACGAGTAGTCTAACCTTGACTACATTATTGTGACCCCTATATTGTTGGAGCATAGTTTAAATCAATAGTTACTTTCTTGACTGACATGTTCGCTGTAATATCGTCGTCATCGCCTAACGGGATGGTATCATATATAGGTTCATCCTCCTCAAACTTACATGGCTAAAAGGAATGGTTACTTACAAAATCAATCCCACCAAGAGTACTTGTTTAGCTTCTGCTCGAAAGGATGATGGTTCTTTAATGATGAATACCTTTATGATGTCCATCCCGACTTTATAAAGAGTAAATAAGGTGGCCAAATCATCAGAGTCTAAAATATCGACAAGCACAGGGGTATTCACTATCTTCATATAGAACTTAATGAAAATTGTTTTATCTGCCCTCGCAAAACTAACAGCGGACATTTGCCTTATGAATTATTCACAAGAAATATCAGTCGAAATGGTAATAACCCTCCGCCGGCCACTTTCATACAAGCCATCATCGCTTACAAGAATACCATCATAGTGATAGAGAAGAGGAATGTCCACCTCCCACATCGCCTGCTGACACAAAAGAAAGACGATGACTGTTAATACATATCGACTATTTATACAGTTGATATCGACTGTTTATAAAATCGATAACGACCGTCAAAACGGTCGATATCGATTATTTATAAAATTGATATTGACTGTTTATAAAGTCGATATCGAATGTATAAATAGTCGATATCGATTTCTTAACGAATCGATATTGACTATTTATAAATTCGTTATCGACCGTTTAGACAGTCGTTATCGACTGTTTAAAAAAATTGACCAATAAAATAAAATTACTTCTTATTCTGCACCATTAAGAGACTCTAACAAACTGAAAATAGGGACCAATAAAATAAAATTATTTCTTATACTGCACCATTAGGAGACCCTAACAAACTGAAAATGAGGTTTACACTGGATAATCTGAACATACCTCGCGTCGTAATGGCAAACTGTAGGATCTTCTTTTCCCAATAGCAAAATGCAGGAGCTTCTTCTCCCAAGCCTCTGTTTTCTTCTTCCAAATAATAGATCGGTGCAGATCGGACTAAGGAAGAAGACGTCGTCACCTTCGCCACCTCTAACTTTTTACTAACTGTAGCAGATTAAAATAAGGAAGAAGATGGTGCTTTGTGGGTTAAAGAAAGTCATAGAAGGGGTAATTTGGACTTTTTACTCTCCTTAGGGTCGGCTAGGCTTGGAGCTGTTTATAAAGTCGATATCGACTGTTTATAAAGTCGATATCGAATGTATAAACAGTCGATATCAATTTTTTAACGAATCGATATCGACTGTTTATAAATTCGTTGTTGATCCTTTAGACAGTCGTCATCGACTGTTTAAAAAAAATTGACCAATAAAATAAAATTATTTCTTATACTAAACCATTAAGAGACCCTAAAAAACTAAAAATGGAGACCAATAAAATAAAATTATTTCTTATACTACACCATTAAGAGATCCTAACAAATTGAAAATGGGGTTTACACTGGATAATCTGAATTTACCTCGCATCGCAATGGCAAATTATAAGGTCTTCTTTTCCCAATGGCAAAATGCAGGAGCTTCTTCTCCCAAGCCTCTGTTTTCTTCTTCCAAATAGCAGATCGGAGCAGATCAGACTAAGGAAGAAGACGTCGTCACCTTCGCCACCTCTAACTTTTTACTAACTGTAGCAGATTAAAGTGAAGAAGAAGATGATGCTTTTGTGGGTTAAAGAAAGTCATTGAAGGGGGTAATTTAGACTTTTTACTCTCCTTAGGGTCAGCTAGGCTTGGAGCAGGTCGGTTTAGATAAAGGTGAAAATATAGGGTCTCTGACGGAAAAGGTGTATCTAACAGGGTCGATTAGGTAAATTTCTCAAAAAGAATTCAATGACTAATGAGTCACATCCTTGGTATTCTCTCTATATCTGACAAAAGGCTAAGGAGGTTGGTACATCTTGGGGTTTGTGCATACTCTTGTTTGCATATTATTATAAAAAATATATTAAAGAAATATGGACCGATAGACTCTCTCTAACTCTCACAAACGGCTAAGAAGGTTGGTACATCTTGGGGTTCCTACAGATAGGGCTCTCAATGGGCCGGGCAGGATTTTGGCCCGCCCAGAAGAAGTGATTCTTTCTATCAAGTAAACTCGGCACGATATCCGAACTGGGCTAAACATGTTGCAACCTAGATCAATCTGGGCCGAGCTTGGGTTGAGTGTTCCAACACCCGACCTAGATATATATATATATATATATATATATATATATATATATATATATATATATATATATATATATATATATCCTTTTAAAGTTATAAAAAAAACTCCTTGAATTACATATAATTTACTTAAATGCCTTGAGATTAATCGTTGTCCGTTATAATCATTGTGCAACCGTTGTCATTTCAAGCAACTATTGTGCGTTATAACCATTGTGCAACAAACTAAAATGAAATATTTGAATAAAAGCATGTACCTGAGCCTCTATAATGTTAATATAATTATTTAATTAAATTTTTAATCTTCTTCAAACTTTTATTAGAAAAAAAATAGCCCAAGCTCAACCAAATTTGATTAGAAAAAATAGCCAAAAAAAAGCCCCAAAACAATAGCCCAATAAAATTTTATTAGAAAAAAAATAGTCAAAAAAAAAAGCCCAGAAAAATGGGCCCCGATAGGGGCTGGGCGTGGGTTGAGTACATCGCAACCCAGGTTAGGGCCGGGCTGAAAAATTTGGGAACACGGCCTAGGTAGGTTAGGATCAGGTTGCACTACAAAAAACAAGACTATTAGCGGCAGCCAAAAACTGCCGCTATTAACAAAAAACTGCCGCTAATAGTCTTAATAGGTTTTTAATTAATAGCGGCAGTTTTTTGCTCCAAAAATTTGCCGCTAATAGTCTTATTTTTTGTAGTGTTGAATCCCAGCCCAGCCCTTATTCGGCCCATTGAGAGCCCTACCTGCAGAATTTTATTTACACATTATTACAAACAAAATATAAAAGAAATATGGACCAGTCCCTATCAACACTACAATAAATATGACTATTAGTGGCAGTCAAAAACTGCCACTATTAACAAAAAAACTATTAAGACTATTAGCGACGAGGGTATTAGCAACAGTTTTTTTGTTAATAGCGGCTGTTTTGACTGCCACTAATAGTCTTATTTTTTGTAGTGCAAGGACATTTTGGTTTACCTCTCTCTCTCCCTCTCCCTCTCTATCTATATATAGCCTTATATCCCTAAGAAATGCAATGTC
This sequence comes from Chloranthus sessilifolius, assembly GCA_021018995.1. Classification (NCBI taxonomy): domain Eukaryota; kingdom Viridiplantae; phylum Streptophyta; class Magnoliopsida; order Chloranthales; family Chloranthaceae; genus Chloranthus; species Chloranthus sessilifolius. The sequence continues at coordinate 102,087,735 of CM037589.1, forward strand.
CTTATATCCCTATGAAATGCAATGTCCCTGATAATTAAAGGTGATTAATTAAATAATACTAAGGTTTTCAAGGGGTTCAAGTCAAAGCTTATTACATGTGTTTTGAAATATTATTGATATTGTTGATTTAATAGCTCTATTTTGATCGGTAATTATGGATATCGGGTGACACCCATATAATGATTCTGTAATCTCATCAACAAGAAGTGCACAACCAAATAACATAGATTGTCCATGGTGGTTCACTCCTACAAATGGTTCAAAAGGCATTCGATATTTTTTTTTTAAATAAGTGGTGTCAAAAGTTATTGCGTCACCAAAGTTCTCATAAGCCACACTTGACTTAGCGTCAGCCCAAAAGATATTACACATGTGCTCTTTGTCGTCAATTTCAATTGCATAAAAGAATGCTAAGTTCTCATTTTGATTACTCCTAAAATACTAACGAGCTGCTCGAGCATCACCTTTTGCAACAGTTTTTTGTCTAAACGGTTCCGAATATCACACTCTTTAAATCCAACAATACAATGTCGGTGCCTGTGGGCTCAAAATGGCATCATTTGAGAGTTGGGCGAACTCCTATACATTGACAATTAAATGCAAGTTTCTTTGCTGCAGATAATAATTTACTATGTGATGGAAGACAATACACCTTGCTTGGAGTAACTAGTTGGTGGTTATGAATCTTCTCAAAACCAGTCGGTACCAATTTCAAATTATCCTTTCTATGAGCTTTTAGCATTGCCTTACAGCCCACCCTTGTGACCGGCCTCTCCTCATGAATTTTGGAGCACATAAATACTACTTGAATAACTTTAAATTCTTTCATTGAACAACTAGAAGACCACACACAAATGTTGAAACCCAGTTGATGTGCATAATTATTATAATATACTTTTGTATGATCCTCCGATTCAAACTCCATATCCATACACGGTTCTAAGTCTTCAATTCCAATGAAATTATTTGTCAACACATTCTCTTCAACCAAGTTGTATTTGGCATTCACTGGCATATAATTATCCATCATCTGTTAGAGAAAATTTATTGTTAATAAATAAGATGTAGAGAGAAAGAGTATGATTCACATCCTCATTTTGTTAATAAATAAAATTTAGGACCCACTGGTATACTCATTTTTTAACAAAATGTAGTATGTCTTCACATATGCTCATTTTAAAAAGTCTTTACTGCTTCAAGTCACAACAGAAATGGCTATGGGTATGAGATTGGTATTGGAGATTGTAAATTTAAAGCGAGAGGTTTCGCCCATCAATTGTATTGGCATTATTGAATTAGATGTTGGAAATTATTTTTTGTCCCAATCTTCTACACAATAGATCTTGAGATCATAACCAACCTATCAAATGGACAGATCTTAATTCCATGTCGCTCACATCCTCGAATGTACCTGGGAACCTCTCTTACTGTATACCATGATCACGATAACTTTTAGAGATGTGTGTACATTTGACTGTATGATAAGTGGGCAATGATCTCGAGATCAATTTCGTAGAAGATTGGGACGAAAAATGATCTCCACCATTTGATTCATGGATGCCAATTGTTTAATGGCAGAAACCTAACCTCCTGGCTGCCACTACAAAAAATAAGACTAATAGCGGTAGTTTTTTGTTGAAAAAAACTGTCGCTATATAATAGTCCTGTCGCTACCAAAAACTAACGCTATATATTAATCCAGTCGCTACCAAAAATTGCCACTATTAGTCTTGCTGCTACCAAAAATTGCCTTAACAACAAGTGCCACTGAAACACCTTATTTTTTTAGTGTGCAGAGATTGAATATTCAGCTGTAATACTAGAACCCATTTTTTTCCAACCTACAAACTATAAGATTTTGTCTGGTAGTGTTGAAATCAGATGACCAACTTGAAAAACATGACGGCTCTTTTATCATATGAAGGAGAAAAACATAGTGGCTCCCATCCATTTATTGAAGTTGGATAAGGAGAAACTGAGAAAGTAACAAATATATATATATATATATATATATATATATTTATATATAGAGAGAGAGAGAGAGAACAAATGTAGCCATAGCCAACCTGTTTGTTGATAACTCTCTCGTCGATGTCTCGATCTGTTATAAAAAAAAAAAAAAAATCAGATGAGAAAACAATGGTGATGATGATGTGAACTATACAACTATACAAACTCATACTAAAAAAATATTATCAAAGAAGAATATGAGTGAAATCAAACTGGTGGAGTTTTACCCCTTTTCAATAAATAAAAAAGAATAATCTAAACTCGATTAATGCTTTAATTGAATTGTTGTTTTATTTTTTCTCTAACCATAGCTTTTCTTCTTCCCTAGTTGTCTGTAACAGAGAGAGAGAGAGAGAGAGAGAGAGAGAGCTATGGATGGAGACATGCATCTTACATATGTCAAGGAAATGGGGTTATACCTATACCTTTTAACCAAAGGTGTTATACTTGTACCTTTTAACAGAGTCACTGTAATAACCCCAATTTTCGTAAACCGTGTAGGTCAGGTGTGTGTAAGTGTGTATGTGGTTCACAAGGGAACCCATGCATATGTTCACACCTTGGTGTGTATGTGTCTAACACATTGGGTGTTAGAGGATATGTAACACCTATCTATGGTGTTTGTGTGTAGCAAGTTGACAAACTCAACTTATGAGATAAGGGGGTGTCTCACACGTGGGTTTCTTTTCTTGCTTGAGTTGTTGAAAAAGAGAGATAGAGAGAGAGAGAGAGAGAAAGAGAGTTTCTTTGGAGAGAAAGAAAAGATTGATGAATCCTAAGGATTAAATATAATGATATTGGGCGGAAGGTTATACAAAGGTATATGGGGATTCGAGCTACACGATTGTGACGACCTCTTGTGAATCTGGGAGTTTGGTGTGAAGATGTGGAGCAGATTTAGGTTGTTGAAACTCTTTTTATATCTTCAAGAAAAAGCAATCCGATCCATGAGGGATTCAATGCATTTAATGTTCCTTAGAAATGGTGTTTAAAATGGTTGAGATTTGGTGAGGATCGAGTTTGGAAAAAAACTCAGATCCGGATATCTCTAATCCTCGTGCGCACGAGCTTAAGAGCTCGCTCGCGCGAGCCTCAGATAAAAGACTTATGGAATCTCGCGAGAACTTAAGTAAACCTGTGAGGATCTTGTGTCTCGCTCGCGCGAGGACTTAAGTGTAATAGGGCTCGCTCGAGCGAAGCCTCGCGTGACACCCTCCACACAACTGAATGTCAATTTGGTCACACAAGAAATGTGTCAGTTTTGCTCGCACGCCCGACCCTCAGGGGCTCGCTCGCGCGAGGAGCATGATACTTCAGTTTGTTCTTTTCTTCCAAATTCTTCAATGGTTTATGCCCTTCATTCTTTTAGGCATTCTCATGAAATGTTTGGACACTTTTGACTATAGGGTTAACGTGTGGAGATATATGTGAGCTCGTGCGGGATACTATTGATTTAATCTTCGTGTGACTTCATTTGAGGTAGGGAAACTCAATAGCATGTGTATTTACTTTCAGCTAGCATGTGTGTAGTGATATGATAGAAATACGTAGGCTTTCCGACTTTTGCTTTCGTAATAGCATGATTTCATTCATGACTTTTAAACATGTGAAATTAGTAGATGTGATCACGAAGAGAAGAATCATGTGTGTGTGTGTTATGTGTGTGATTTCGAATAATTATGTGTGTGACATTAAGAATGATGTAAGTATGTGTGTGGGACATGTGAGAACTTCAAACTAATTATAATTATCACATTACATGGCGACAAGCTATATTTATGCACTATGACTTAAGGTTTAAATTGTGAATATCCAACCGACACGGCAGGATATCCGTGACCGGTAAGGCGGGATATCCGTACAAATCGTGCCCTGGTTTGGCAGGATACCCGTTCTTTGATTTCTACAATGAAAATACTTCATTCGGCACAAGTCACCTCATGCAAAAGGACTTGGGCATTGTGCAATGGTTTATGTGAACAACGATGGTGGGTACTTCCATCGGGTGCTCGATGTTATATTACTCGAGTAATTATTTAAGTAATTGATTTAAGTGTGTGCGTTATAAGGGTGTATTCTGAAAAAATAATGAGTAATGTGTTTTGAAACTATGCATCAGATATTCCTTTTTAGTCGTCATAAATGCTTTAGTTTGTATTCATATGCTTTGAAATGTGCCATGAAAGATATATGAGGTGTAAGATGATATACATGCTATTATTTTCCTTATTGAGCTATGATGTAGCTCACCCTTCGACTATACGTCACAGGTTCAGAGATTGCTGAGGATACCGAGAATCCAGACTTGGAGGACTCGGATTACGTGCCTTTGGAGGAGTCAGATTACATGTCTTTTAGTAGACGTGTGCTGTGGGACTTTGATATTTTTGTGAAATCATTGTTAGGCTTGGTATGTCCAGCCATTTATATTTTTGTAAGATGTTAAATTCTCGTGATGCTTATTCTTTTTTGCGAACCATCCCTATGTGACTTTTGTCGTATCACTGATAGTTCAGTTCGGTTCTTTTGTTTATGCGATTGGCATCATAATTGAACCATCTTTTATAAGCTTGGGTTATCTTATATAGAAAAGAAGGTTTAAATTGCTTTATGATGACCTTATCTGTTAGTTAGACGTGCCTTGTTTCCGCTTTTGATGTAGATGTACCAAGTGTTCTATGTGATATATGGGGTACGACCTTAAGGGTTGTACTGATGGCGCGGGTTTTGGGGTGCTAAAATTCAAGCTGTCACAGTTGGTATCAAAACTTTTTCTTTAGGATTTCTGACAAATCTTTAATTTTTTCGAAGTATAGGGACCTCAAGCTAATGGAACTTTGGTTTCATATTACAGAGCGTCAATGTCTACTAGAGGAAGGAGCCGACCAAGGGGTGGTCCATAAGAGGAATCTGAGGAGTTTAGATGAAATTTCCACAACTTTGAATAAGGTTCCATTGAGGAATCGACATATTCCGGAGACAAGCACTCCAGAAGTGAGACACCCGGAAGTAAGGGTTCTCGAAATAAGAGCTCCGAAAGTAAGGATTTCAAAGAAGAGGGTTCAGGGAGTGAGAATTTTGGAGACACCAGAAGATAGAGAAGTAAGGATGAGAAAAGAAAGGGATCGAATGATGCAAACAATGGAAGCCATGGCAAATACTATGGCTCAGCAAGTGGTATTATTGGCTGCCAATAATCATCAACAAGCACCACCTACCCCTCCTATCCCAACAACAAACCCATATCACTCGGGATTTGTGGAGTTTAGAAAGTTAAGACCTAGCTTTTATGGTCAGACCGATCCCGTGGAAGCATAGAAGTGGCTAAATCAGACCGAGAAGCTTTTACAACAAATGCTATGTACTGAGGCAGAAATGGTAAGATGGGCTTCATGTCAATTAGAGGGAGATGTCGACCCTTGGTGGAAGTCGGTGTTGTTGAAGAGAGAACAGGACAACCCCGAAGGGGTGTGGACTTAGGAGGAGTTTTATGAAACGTTCAAGAAAGAGTACTTCCCAAAGCAATTGAGGAACCAGATGGTATCTTAGTTTATGAAGTTAGAACAAAGAGTGATGATGGTTAGGGAGTATGGTATGGAGTTTATACGGTTATCACGATTTGCTCTAGAGTATGTGGCCACAAAAATTATGAAGGCTAATAAATTTGAAGAGGGGTTTAGGCCGATCCTATGTGATAGGGTAGCAGCATTTGAATTAGAGACGTACACTGATGTCATGGGAAAGGCTTTCGTCATAGAGAAGTCATTAAATGCAATATACCAGAAAAGAGAATAATAAGGAAAATGACAGATAAATCAGAGTGGAGTGGGAAATTACGAACCGGTGAATAAAAAGTCACGTTTTGTAGCACTCAATCAGAGGCAGTTTACCCAGACTCACTACTCCAAACCACCACAAATCAATTACCCTAGGCCACCGTGTCCAATTCGGTGCGGCCTATTCGCTATGAGAACCCTACTACCACTACCGGAATGTCAGTCACTCAGGGTGTCTCAAGAGCAGCATCATCAGCACCACCAGAGACTTGTGCCAAGTGTGGCAAGTCACATAAAACAACAGACTGTAGGTGAGGAACTAGAGGCTGCTTTCAATGTGAAAAAATGGGACATCTGATCAGAGATTGTCCGATGTTGAGAAATGAAGGAAGGGCAAATATTACTGGACAGCCAAGGCCTACGCGGCAAGCCCGACCCGTTGTGCAAGGCCGAGTGTACGCAGTTACCGCTCAGGATGCTCAACATACAAACGATGTGATCCAAGGTATGGCTTTATATAAAAGTAAATTTACCTTATTGTGATTTAGAAGAAGAAGGTGCATAGATATAACTGATCTGCTAATTTGATTCATATTGAATGTCAAAATATTAGTTGATTCTTACATACGTGAAGTGTTAAAGAATATCATGTATGTTTGATCATTTAGTCACGTAACGTAAGTACACTACGATTATTCCAGCGTAAGGATATATGTTGGCATGGAGCACAGGTGTTAATAGACCCTGGTTCTACTCATTCATTCGTGACTCCACAATTTGTGACCGAGTTGAGTGTCATTCCATAACCTTTGGATTTTGTTTTAGCAGTGTCGATTCCTATGGGGGATCCGGTGAACACGGATATGTTTTGCCGATCAATTATTGTTTTGGTGGAAGATCATGAAACGACAACAGACCTTGTATTATTGGATATGCAAGGATTCGACGTGATCCTTGGCATGGATTGGTTATCTATGTATCATGCAAATGTGGACTGTCTGCGAAAGATTGTCACATCTTAACCACAGAAGGGGAAGTCATTTCGATTCATCAGCGACAAGGCTACCATTATACCATTCATATCCGCAATACGAGCCGAGCGTCTAATTAGAAATGGTTGCAATGGATATCTTGCTTTCCTACAAGAGCAAAAGGAAGAGAAGCACGTGATAGCAGATATTCTAGTTATGTGTGAATTTGAGGATGTCTTTTCTGAAGAATTGTCGAGATTACCACCTGATAGAGAAGTTGAGTTCACTATCGACTCAGCACCAGGTACTGAGCCAGTATCCAAAGCACCTTACCGAATGGCTCCAGCGGAGTTAATGGAGTTAAAAGTATAATTGCAAGAGCTTCTGGATAAAGGATTTGTAAGACCTAGTGTGTCTCCTTGGGGAGTGTCGATCTTGTTCGTAAAGAAGAAGGACGGGTCGATGAGATTATGCATCGACTACCGTCAACTGAACAAGTTAACAATTAAGAATAGATATCCACTTCCAAAAATTGATGATCTATTTGATCAATTACAAGGAGCGAAATTCTTTTCAAAAATCGATTTGAGATCCGGTTATCACTAGTTAAAGGTCAAGGCTGATGATATTCAGAAAACGACATTTAGGACTAGATACGGGTATTATGAATTTCTAGTGATGCCTTTTGGCTTGACTAATGTGCCAACATCGTTCATGGATTTCATGAATAGTGTTCAAGCCTCATCTTGGCACGTGTGCCGTAGTTTTTGTTGACGACATACTGATATACTCAAAAATAAAGGAGGAACATGAATAACATCTAAGAACCGCATTGCAAGCATTGCGAGAGCATCAGCTATATGTGAAGCTTAATAAATGCGAGTTTTGGTTAGAGCAAGTGAGCTTCTTGAGACACGTAGTCTCTGAAGAAGGAATTAAGGTAGATCTAGCTAAGATAGAAGCAGTGGTTCAATGGTAACAACCTAAGACGATTACTGAAGTGAGAAGCTTTCTAGGCTTGGCAGGGTACTACAGAAGGTTTGTGGAAGGGTTTTCAAAGCTCTCTGATTCACTTATAAAGCTAACAAGAAAGAACACCAAGTTTGAATGGACCGAGGCATGCGAGAAAAGCTTCCAAGAGTTAAAGAAAAGACTTCCATCGGTACCGATACTTGCTATTCCAGATGGCACTGGAGGATTTGTTATGTTCAGTGATGCGTCACACAACGGCTTGGGTTGTGTACTTAATCAACACAAGAAGGTCATCGTATATGGATCCAGATAACTTAAGGATCATGAGAAGAACTACCCAACACATGACCTCGAGCTAGCTGCGATGATTTTCACATTAAAGATATGGAGACATTATCTGTATGGGGAAGCCTTTGAAATCTTCACGGACTACAAAAGTCTCAAATATTTATTCACACAGAAAGACTTGAACATGAGACAAAGAAGGTGGATTGAATTTCTTAAGGACTATGATTGCTCCATACAATATCATCTAGGTAAGGCGAATGTGGTTGCCAATACCTTGAGTCACAAGAATTCAGCACAATTGTCAAATCTGATTTTGAGACTTCACAGATGGAAGTTGCTGAAAGACATAGTTTTGTGCAATGCATAGTTTGAAGCAAAGGTTTCAGGAGCTTTCTTAGCAAATGTCACTATTAGACTAGCCATCTTTGATCAAGTTTATGAGCTACAAATGAAAGACACAAAATTACTGAAAGAGTGACGGATGGTACCCAACAGGACTTCTCAGTGAAGAGTGATGGATCACTAATATATAAGGGGAGGTTGTGTATACTAGCAGATGTCGATCTGTGACAAATCATTTTAGATGAAGCACATAAATCACCTTATGCTATACACCCAGGAAGCACAAAAATGTATCAGGACTTAAAGAAAGGATTCTAGTGGAGAGGTTTTGATGAGTAATGAAATATGATGATATTTCACCCCTAAATACTTACATTTAGCCATCCGATGAAGGCTATCTGATGAGAATTACTAGATTTAAAGTGTTTCAGGTAAATACAATCCAAGTGCATAAAACAGCCCAAGAATTCCGAAAATAATGTCAAAACACTGCAAACTTGGGTCATCGAGAACTTAGTACAACTTGCAACTCAATTTGGACCTTTAAGAAGTCCGATTTATGAAATTACTAAAACACAAACTTTGTAGAGATTTTTGTCATCTTTCCAATGCCATAAGAATCATGTCAATCCGAGTTCGGCATAGAACATTATGGCCGAAATACCGAGACAGTGTCTGATGCAAAGTTGAGCGGGAGTTCACGGAAATCTGGGAAGGTCGATCGATCGATTGACCTTCCAGTCGATCAAGCGAGGGAAACGATGGAATTTGAGATGGAAAGGACTTCTTAATGCAGATTTTTAAGGAGTCGATTGATCGACTTCCTCTAGTCGATTGATCGACCCTGACTTTTCGAGCCAGGAAAACTGCTCGACTTGGAGAGTATTTAAAGCCAAACCAACAACTAGAGATGGCAGGAGATTTTTAGAGATAGCTAGATGTAGAGATAGAGAATTTTTTATTTCTTTTTTAGAGCTTTGTTCCTTTAACTTTTTAGCATTCCTTTATTCAATTTATTATTTTTGTTCAGTTGATTCCTACTTTACAATTTAATGATTAGTAGAGAGCATTGTTAATTTTGTTTTTGAAGATCATCGTACTTGTGGATCAAAGAATTTTTATTGAAGGTTGAGGTATTTTCAATTAATTAAATTGATGTTATTTTTCATTCCTTATTTATTTATGTCATTTAATTACAGCATGTGTGGCTAATTTCTTAGGGATGGGGATCTAATGATTCCCATCCGAGAGATGTACTTCTAATAATATAAATCTAAGATTAAAATATGAGATTTTATTTTATGGTTGTCATGTTGTCAAGAATAGATGAAATCTCCGCCACTAACTGGGATCGAGTGTGCCGAGCCATACCCTGGATCTCAGATCTATGACGGTAATTTTACCCCAATCATTGTTATATGGTCTTTTTGCTTTCATCGTGTGGATCTACTTACGATTATGATACGAGATCGAGTGTGTCGAGAAAATGCCCTGGATCTTGGATCTGTAATGGTAATTTTTTCTTAATTACTCCCTAATCTGAAATCAAGTGTGTCGAGCCATGCCCTTGATCTCAGATCTATGGTGGTATTCTTGTTAGAATTTTTACCCACTTTGGGGATGATTTTTATTTGAAATCTGAGATCAAGTGTGGTGAGCCATGCCCTTGATCCCAGATCTATATATGGAAATCATCCCTGAAATTAAGTCCTGATTGCAGGGATGTAACGTGGACCCTATCCGGGTTTTGACCATTTATCTTTCATAAAAGATGTTTTTCTTCAATGGTATATCTCATAGTTTAATCCTTAGATTTGTATTACGGGAAGAACAAACCAAAGATGGGAGGATTTAGTATCTTCATCTTTACCTTTGTTTTTGAATTGTCAATTAAGTTTTTGTTTGTAGTCAGTAATTGTCATCTCTCAAAACCACCTAAATTATAATATTGGTAGGGCACTATTGACTCTTAGTAGATTTCTTGAATTGTTGTCTCATCTTTTTAGATCTTCCAAAATAGTCCTCGTGGGAACGATCTCGTACTCCGCACCCACTATCTATAATCTGATTCGTGCGCTTGCTAGTAAAATATTACAATTAAAATTCACATCAAGTTTTTGGCGCCGTTGTCGCAGACTAAATCAAGAAAATCTGAATTTTTAGGAAATAGACAGTTAATTTTAGAAATTTTTGTGGATTAAAATAGTTTCTCTGCTAAAAATAAAATTAAATAAAATTAAAAAATTAAGTATCAATCGATCGACTTAAACAGTCGATCAATCGACTCCAAAAAAAAAAAAAAAATTGGTGTTATTGGTGAAATCATGTCAATGCATGGATTCAATCTAAAATCATGTGCTATTTGTGGAAATTCGATGCACATTTCAACTATATGTCCCTTGAACAACTCAAATTATTACCTTGAACAAATCCAGCCAAATCCTGTTTGGAACACTCATGACTGGCAGAGTCAATCTAATGACAAGTGGGGTTTTAATCAACCTCCAATGTGTGATATGATGCCTTACAATGATCAAAATTCTTATCCCAACAAATTTTCATATGAGTTTTCACAGCAAACTCAATACTTTCAAGACACAAAATCATATGAACTAGCCCAAAATTCTTCTTACCCCTTAGAATATTTAAAAGGTTTGGTGCACACCAACACAAAGAATTTCTAGGATACAATCTCAAGTTAGTCAAATGATCGAGTACTTACAAATGAAATTTGAAATTGAGGAGTCTCTCATTGATACCGATCGGAATGAAGAACATCTTCAAGAGGACTCATATGATTTTGTTTAAAAATATGAGGATGACCAATTGGTCACTACGCTTGAGAATGGCATAACGAGCGTTGAGGTAGTGCAAATGCGAGAAAAAGAGGAAATGGAATGGAACGATACTTATGTCGAGGGGAGAATTGAGAATCAAATTGAGATGAGAGAGAAAAAAAATGCCACCCTTACAACACCTGATAAGGGAGACAACTTTTTTCGATGAGTGTGAATTCGGTTTAGGGGAAAAAGAGGAATTTCAAATTTGTTGCCCATTCATTGAATACATAGATAATTGACAGAATGTCGAAAAAAGATTAATGGGTTTGAATCTAGAGTGCAATTTTGGAAATATCAAGTACATGGTAGAAATTGAAAGGTTAGAGAGAGACCATAGTAGTGAAACGTGGGCACATCAGGGGGGTGCAACCAAGTCCTTGATAAGAGAAATGCAGGGACGAATAAATAAATCACTGATCCTGCTTAGACAATTTTTCATGAAGATTTGGGATCCTGGTGGACTTGAAATGAGTTTACACCGTGTAGATTAATTTTATAATTTTTCTTTTCAAAAAAAAAGAAAAAGAAAAAACTGTTTAGTTCTAGAATATTAGTTTTTAGTTTAGTTTAGATTGTTTTTAATTACCAAATTAGTGTAACCACATTAGCTTCAATAAATTTTTATTCTCGCTTGTTTGTCATATTCCAATTTGATGCACTTATTCTCTACACCTGATCTTTGTGTTGAGGTACTTTTCACAGGTTTGGGGGTGCAATACTTATTTCAATCAATGAGGACATTGTCATCTTTCGGTTTGGGGGTATGATTATCTATTTTGCGTCACTTATTTTTTTTATATGAAAAAAAAAAAAAATTTAGAAATTAACTTTTTCTCGATCAATCGACTTCTTCAAGTCAATTAATCGACAGTAGAAAGAAATATATATATATATATATATAAAGAAATAAATTTTTTTTTTATTTGGAGCCATCAGACATTATTTTGCGATAGTTTTCAAACTTTAGTTGATGCATGTGAATTTAATTTTGAGAATTTCGATATCATATTTTGATTCCTTGTATCTAGGATGATAAGACTTAATGTGATATTTTGTGGATAATTTTGATATTCATGCTTCGAATTTTTGTACTTATACCAAGCTAAGACTTAGAAATCGATGAACTATTTTGAACGTTGATTCTTAAGTTCTTAGTGGAGACTAAACCCGGTAAGCTTTAGAGCTAATTTCTCGTCATTGATGAGTGAATACATAAACTCGGAGTTTTCATTGAATACGAATTATTTTGCATGATCTCATACACTTCACTTTGGCTTGTGACTTTGCATGAAATCAAATTCATATTATTGTATTAGAATGTACTGTATTTTTGCTCAAGACAAATAGACAGAATTACCATCTTTTAAGGACATGATTGAAGGCCATCTTTGGCTTGTTTGTGCTTAAAATACCCCACCTTATATAAATTTATCCTTCTAGTATCCCTTTGAGCTTATTAAAAAATTTACCTTTATACATTCTTTGATAAGCCACATTAACCTTTACCCCTTCACCATTTCTGAAAATTCATCTTTACCCTTTTTATTTCTGAGAAATTAGGAACGAGGGATGAGAATGAACAAAAAGAGAGTAAGTGGGGAGATATAGAGTTGTATTGTTTACTGAGTGTACGGTAAAAATAAAAGAAAAAAAAAGGGGGGAAGAAAAAGAAAACTGTGAAAAATAATGAAAAATATGAGGTGCTTCAAGAAAATAAAATTTCAAAAAAAAGAAAAAGGAGTGAGAAAAGAAAAGAAAATTGAAAAATAAAATAAAAAGATAGTGAGAGATTAGATAAGAAAAAGAGAAGATATAGAAAAATCAAAAGTTAGTTTCTTTTCCAATTTCTCAGAAATTTTGAATCCTAACTTCCAATTCTTTCTTATCCTTTCCTGAGCCCCATTACAACCCTACAAAAGACCTTCATGATCTGATCTTGTATTGGTAACTGCCCTGTGGAGAGTACATATGTGATACTTATGACACTTGATATGGCATGCTTAGGATATACAAGTATCTTCTTATGAGATTTATTTTTATTGTTCATTGATTGTATCGTGTTTCATTTATTATGTGAGACCTTTTTATTTGCTTTATATTGATCTCTCACATATGTGCGAAAACTTACCTATCATCGGAGTGATTTTCTTTCAAGAGTATACCTAAAGGGAGGATTGAGTCGAGACAATAGATCCGATGGTTTCCCGTTTGCACTAGTTCTTTGATGGATGAATCTTGGTTTGGGTATGTACACACTTCACGTTTAGGCTTGAATGAATGAATTATCTAACAAATTGAGCATTAGATTAATTTGAATGGGTACTAGCATGAGTGATATGACATTAATATTTCAGATTGATAATTCACATATTGAAGCAATTAATGTTTTTGTTTTTGAATGGTATATATGTTACAAAAAATCATGTTTTGAAAACTCAATTTTACCGATGGTTTGAAATTTTTGAAAGTTTGTGGGTAACTTTACTGTAAACCCTCAGAAGACACAACTCCTCCAGTAGGGATCACCTAGGGGTATAAAGGCTTGTTGCACACGCTGAGTGCAATCGTGCTCGCTACAAAAGTGGCATATATTTTCTTTAGTTTGCTTTGCTCGAGGATTAGCAAAGTGTAGGTTTGGGGGTGTGATAAGTAGTGAAATATGATGATATTTTACCCCTAAATACTTATATTTAATCATCCGATGAAGGCTATCTGATGAGAATTATTAGATTTAAAGTGTTTCAGGTAAATACAATCCAAGTGTATAAAACAGCCCAAGAATTTCGAAAATAATGTCAAAACACTGCAACCTTGGGTCATCGAGAACTTAGTGCAACGTGCAGCCCAATTTGGACCTTTAAGACATCCGATTTATGAAATTGCTAAAACACAGACGTTGTAGAACTCTTCGTCATCTTTCCAATTCCGTAAGAATCATGTCAATCCGAGTTCGGAGTAGAAAGTTATGGCTAAAATACCGAGGTAGTATCTGAAGCAAAGTTGAGCGAGAGTTCACGAAAATCTGGGAAGGTCGATCGATCGACCTTCCAGTCGATCAAGCGAGGGAAGCGATGGAGTTTGAGACGGAAAGGACTTCTTAATGCACATTTTTAAGGAGTCGATCGATCGACTTCCTCTAGTCAATTGATCGACCCTGGCTTTTCGAGCCAGGAAAACTGTGCGACTTAGAGAGTATTTAAAGCCAAACCAACAACTGGAGATGGCAGGAGATTTTAGAGATAGCTAGACGTAGAGATAGAGAATTTTTTATTCCTTTTTGAGAGTTTTTTTCCTTTAACTTTTTAGCATTCCTTTATTCAATTTATTATTTTTATTCAGTTGATTCCTACTTTACAATTTAATGATTAGTAGAGAGCATTGTTAATTTTGTTTCTGAAGATCATCGTACTTGTGGACTAAAGAATTTCTATTGAAGGTTGAGGTATTTTTAATTAATTAAATTAATGTTATTTTTCATTTCTTATTTATTTATGTCATTTAATTACACATGTGTGGCTAATTTCTTAGGGATGAGGATCTAATGATTCCCATCCGAGAGATGTACTTCTAATAATATGAATCTAGGATTAAAATATGAGATTTTGTTTTATGGTTGTCATATTGTCACGAACGGATGAAATCCCCACCACTAACTGGGATCGAGTGTGTCGAGCCATGCCCTGGATCTCAGATCTGTGACGGTAATTTTACCCCAATAATTGTTATATGGTCTTTTTGCTTTCATCGTGTGGATCGACTTACGATTATGATACGGGATCGAGTGTGCCGAGCTATGCCCTGGATCTTTGATCTGTAATGGTAATTTTTTCTTAATTACTTCCTAATCTGAAATCGAGTGTGCCGAGCCATGCCCTTGATCTCAGATCTATGGTGGTATTCTTGTTGGAAATTTTACCCACTTTGGGGATAATTTTTATTTGAAATCTGAGATCAAGTGTGCCGAGCCATGCCCTTGATCCCAGATCTATATATGAAAATCATTACTGAAATTAAGTCCTGATTGCAAGGATGCAACGTGGACCCTATCCGAGTTTTGACCATTTATCTTCCATAAAAGATATTTTTCTTCAATGGTATATCTCATAGTTTAATCCTTAGATTTGTATTACAGGAAGAACAAAATAAAGATGGGAGGATTTAGTATCTTCATCTTTACCTTTATTTTTGAATTGTCAATTGAGTTTTTGTTTGTAGTCAGTAATTGTCATCTCTCAAAACCACCTAAATTATAATATTGGTAGGGCACTGTTGACTCTTAGTAGATTTCCTGAATTACTGTCTCATCTTTTTAGATCTTCCAAAATAGTCCTCGTGGGAACGATCTAGTACTCCGCACCCACTATCTATAATCTGATTCGTGCGCTTACGAGTAAAATATTACAATTAAAATTCACATCAGGTTTGAAAAGGGACATCACTGAATATGTTTCAAGGTACTTAGTATGTCAACAAGTGAAAGTGGACCACCAACATCCAGCAAGATTATTTTAGTCATTGCCTATACCGAAATGGAAGTGGGAATTAATTTTAATAGATTTCATTTTAGGGCTACAACAAATAGCAAAGAAGCACAATGCGATATGGGTGATTGTTGATAGACTTATAAAGTCAGCTCATTTCTTGTCATACAACACAACCTACACAGCAAGTAGACTAGCGGATCTATATATAAGGGAGATTGTCATATTACACGGCATTCCCTTGAGCATCGTTTTGGATAGAGATCCATTGTATACTTCTCAATTCTGGAAGAAATTTCAAGAAGGGATGGGCACTAGGCTCGATTTTAGTTCAGCTTTTCATCCATAAACTGATGGCCAAACGGAGAGAGTAAATTAGATCATTGAAGATATGCTATGGGCCTGTATGCTCGATTTTCAAGGAGCATGGGATCAACACTTGCCATTGATCCAGTTTGCCTATAATAACAATTTTCAGGCAAGTATTGGCATGGCACCATATGAGGCTCTGTATGGGCGGAGATGTCGATCCCCAATTAATTGGGAAGAGACAGGAGAGAAATTTATTTTAGGACTCAAAATTTTCGAAAGCAATACCGAGAAAGTGTGCTTGATTAGAGATCGGATAAGGGTCGCTCAAAGTAGATAGAAAAGCTATGCGGACCTAAAGAGGACGAGCGTCAACTTTCAGGTAAATTCAATTATAGTTTCAATGACTTACATGTCCCTAAATCGATGCAAGTTTTTAATGTTAGTGCGGACTAACCTTGCAAAAAGGGGACAAGGTTTTCGTGAAGATTTCACCGACAAAGGGCATAATGCGCTTTGGAAAATGTGGCAAGTTGAGTCCACGATATGTTAGACCATTCGAGATATTAGGATGTGTTGGGGAGGTTGCTTACAAACTTGCACTACCATCACATCTCTCTGGCATGCATGACGTACATCACATCTCTCTGGCATGCATGACGTATTTTACGTCTCGATGTTGCGACAATACATCAAGGACCCAACACACCTGTTGGATTACCAGCCGATCGAAATCTAATAAGATTTGATCGTTCGAGAAGATCCGGTGCAAATTCTTAATCGGAGGGACAAGTACTACGCACGAAGAAAATTCCTTTGGTACTTGTCAAATGGTGGAACCATTCGCAAGAGGAAGCCACATAGGAGCGTGAGTCGGATGTGCGACAAGCCTATTCAGATTTGTTTACGTGAGATAGTTCACATCTTCCAAAATTTTAATGAAGGTATGAACCTAATGAAAATTTTGCCTTATAGAAAACAATCTCAAAATTTTTACGATACGGGTGTTAATCCATAGGTTTTAATTATCGTAGATTGCCGATTGATTGCATGAATCCACACAAAAGTGGCCATTTGCCAAGTAGTAGCATCTACGAGATGAAAGTTGAGATTAGAAATGGAAGAAATCGACAAATGAACAAAATTTGCTTCATAAGCTGTGTTTGTACCTCGCTCGCGTGAGAACTTAAAGCTCGCTTGAGCGAGCTCTTCCGAAATGACAAAGGGAGAAAAGACAAAGGTCTTTTGCTGCTTTCTGGGAGCCTGTTGCTCACGCACACGAGCCACTAACCTCGCTCGCACGAGGAACAGACTATATAAGGGCGTGAAACCCTTTTCTCTGGTTATTCACTTAAACGAAAGGGGGAATAGAGAGCTAGGGTTTCGGTGTTCTTGGGGAAACCTTCAATTCCACTCGATTGAGGAGTTCTCTTAGCCATTTTTGGCAGATTTTCTTACCAAAAGGTAAATTTTCACGAGAATCTACCTTCATTTTCCTTATTTCGCATTGTAGAACCCTAGCATGAGTTCTTCCGACCCAAACCCTAGGTAGCATGAGAAATTGGTGGTAAAGCCGCCACCTTCTCGAAAACGGGCGGCGCCTCTGCCCGCTCCTTTGATCCAGCCCGCCCCATGGTGGACGGATAAAATACTTACCCCGGATGGGAGATCCACAAAAGTTTCTTCGAGGATCCATCGACCACTCAATGGACCTCCAATTATTTAAACATCAATGAGTTGAAACCATTGTTAGCGTCGTTTTGTGAGCACTATTACCCTTTATTGGTTAGACTTTTCTACCAAATCCTCATGACCAACCCTACCGAAACCAAGTTAAAATGTGAGATAGATGGAAAAGCTTTCATTTTTTATGCCAAGGATATTGGCCATGCAATGGGGTGCCCTCTAACTTACATTGAGGATGGGGTTTCCAAACCCCCGTTCCCCAAAGAGTGGGGTTTTCTTGAAATTACAGCCGAAATGACTGGTGGAGTCACGGCTATGGGGCAGTCCATTACTAGAGCCCAGCTACCTCCAAACATGTGGCCCCTAGATGTAATTTTTTCGCAAAAAGTTGTATCCGTTGGGACATGACCAAGAGAGGAGAATCTCGTTTTTAAACACCATCCATGCCACTTTTCACGATAGGTAGTTTAGCGCACATATCCTTGTTAGGAATGGCATCTTACACTCCCTAGAAAGAAACAAACAAGGTGTCGTTTCCAAGCCCGTAAACAAGCTGCCATATGCTTGTTTGATTTCCAAACTGTTTGAGCTTCGGGATGGGAGCGACGACTTTGAAATCCAAGCCCATGAACCCTCCTATACTGACCATGTCGAGCAGTATCGAATCGGTGACTTGAATCGCAACTTGCGAAACTTGAGGGACAACGTTAAGAAGAGGAGAGCTATCCAACCCTCTACGTCTCAGTCGGGATTAGTACCTCAGATGGGTGCTCAGCCTACACCACCGTCTTCATCCCAGCCGATGCTTGACACCATGGAGGCCATGATGCGCGAGGTGCTACTACAGACCCATGATATTAACCTATGTCAGACCGAAATGCGGCTACATCAAAGATTTCAAGAGGCTATCAACATCGATCTCATGCGTCACGCATATCCACAGACCTACCAAGAGCGTCTTACTATCAAGCGGGACTCTATTTTCGGTTCTTCTAGTTCCAATGCGGCTATTGGCTCGGAGACCGATGAGGAGGATGCTGACGAGGCTGAGGACGAGGAGGGTGATGATGACGATGGGGATGAGGAGTCCGGCTCTGAGTACGATGAGGAGGAGGATGATTAGAGCTGGCGGCTGAGGGGGTTTTATTTTTGGGGAGCTTTTTCTAATTTTTGAAAGAAAAAATATAAATTTTATGTCATTTTGAGATCTAACTGATAAACTATTGTGACATGGCTATCACACCTATTACTTTTGATGTAATTCTTGCTTGTGTGCTATGAATGCTGTTAAATTTGTGAAGGTTAAATTTCAATGTCACATCACTTTTGACATACTTCACTTTAGGTATGGTAAATGATAAATAGTGGGATCTAGTGAATGGATTGATATGTACAATGGCTATATGTGTTAGTTTAAATGGGTATGTTTTAGTTAAATGGGCAGATTGGTTATGCATGTGGATACTTGAATGTTTGTCGTATAGTTTATGAGAGTACATTTTTATCTTATGCAAGATGTATGGTATATGATGGATAAGGATGGTAGTATGTTATTTTTATAATACAAGTGCGAAGGCCACGTGAATGTGGACTGTGATCCATGCATTGCTGGTGTATTTTATACCAGTTACTATGTATTTCTATCACGGTTAGGCAGTTGTAAATTGTTAATTCTCTATGCATTTCAATTCCTAACTATAGCTTGTTTCGTGTGACTTACGATAATTTTCGAAAACGAAAATTTTATAAGGTGGGGTGAATGTAATAATCCCAATTTTCGTAAACCGTGTAAGTCAAGTGTGTGTAAGTGTGTATGTGGTTCACAAGGGAACCCATGCATAAGTTCACACCTTGGTGTGTATGTGTCTAACACATTGGGTGTTAGAGGATATGTAACACCTATCTATAGTGTTTGTGTGACAGCTCGGATTTCGGCACCCCGAAACCCGTACCATCAGCACGATCATCTTGACCGTGCCCCTTAGCTAAGCATGGAACATTGGTATATCAAGCACAGAATTGAAATAGTAAATGAAACTGCGGAATTAGATCGCTATATAAGCATTTCTCAAAAGACAGTTCTACCCTCATGCCTCTACATGAATGAAGAACCGATCCGAACCATCGATGATAGCTAATCATCACAGATGGTTCGCCTAAAATAAAAATCACGAATTTATACATATACAGTGTTTAATCAAACAAGGCTTGACATACCAAGCCGTACAAAATCTCCCCAAAAACCCTCAAAGCGGCACAACGGAGTCCTCTAGAAGAAGTCCTCAGGAGGTGGCTCCAACTCATCTCCGGCCGCAAGGTCCGACTCACCGGGGTTAGCGTCTCCTGAAGCCTCGGCAGCTGCTAGTAGTGGACTTACGACGTATGGTCTATAGGGTGAGCTACATCCTAGCTCAATAGGGAACAAATCACAGTTAAACGTATAAATTATTACTCACATATATTCCATGATATGCCATGCATGATGTGTCTATGCAGTTACTGATGAAAACAGTTAAAAAGTATCACATTTTACTGGTAGTTTACTCATGTCTTTTATTTATTCATGAATGATGCTGAAAAGGCCTAAAGCAAAACTTAAACTTTCAACTTAAGTAATTCCCGAGCAATATAGCATCGAGCCCCGATGAGATATCCATCATCGTCATCTATATAGACAGTTTTAGCGTATTCCCTGGGAATACAAATAGTACCCAAGCCCCTTTCCCTTGGGGATTGGTGGCTGGGTTTCACTAGTCTCAATCAACACCCCTGGGGTGTGCTTACTGTGTACGGATAAGCCTCCGCACTGGCCAACGGTTTCGCCGCCGTATCGGTCACGGATATCATGCCGTGTCAGTCGTGGATATCCCGCCACGTCGGTGGGATACCCTATCAAACCTCAAATAACAAAAATATCATGTGCATTACATATAGTTGTTCACCGTGTAAGTGTGCTATCTTATATCAGTTAGGCCTTAACAGTAATTATTCAATCCTATGTATGCATCCCTGGGATGTATACATACCCGCATCACACCTGATACCTTTATTACTTCCTCATCCCCTGGGGATGTCTCAATTTCATTTGATTACTTGTTCTTAGTTACTCGCATCACATAGATGCCCTCATCACATTTTTGGTGTCACACACGCACCCATTTTCATAAAGCTTTTCACATTTAAAACAGTTTCAATTAGATAATTATATCACTACATATATGCTCTTAAAATTAAAGTACATGTTCAATGTGTTCCCTACCTCAAGTCTTCGTTTGATCAATGCATCAAGGTCCCACGTGGCTCCTTGTGCACTAGCTCACACGTACCACCTATGGTACCACATAACATGTGAAACACATCACTAAAGATGCAATAAAGGAGGTCCAAGACCCTCCATGAATCTTAAAGTCAAACTCAAAAGTCAACATAAACTGGCTCAGTCGATTAATCGAACTCCAAAATCGATTAATCGAAAGTCAATATCGATTAATCGATTCTCAAATCGATTAATCGAGATTCCCATTCGATTAATCGAAACCCAATTCGATTAATCGAAATTCTCTACTCTAACCAGTCGATTCTCAATTCGAGTAATCGAATTTTCAAAATCGATTAATCGATTAATCGAACTCTCATTTCGATTAGTCAATTTCTTCAAGCTACATTCTTTTCTCCACTGGAGTCCACTGTAGGTTCCCAGTCGATTAATCGATTCTCAATTCGATTAATCGAAATCCAAAGTCGATTAATCAAAACTCAATTCGATTAATCGAGATCGGGGTCCTCTGACTTTTCAACTTCTTGGCCAATTTCGATTAATCGAAATTGCCAGATTCAGCCCTCTTTTGGCTGTTCTTTCTAATCTCTTCCCTTACTTTCTCATCCATTTCTCTAAGCTCTTATCCCACATTTTACACAATTTCTAACTATAATTTAACCCCTTAATCCATGCATTTTAAACTATAAAAATCTTACCTTTAATAAATCTCAAATTGATTTCAAATCAATGGTTGGAAAGGCTAGGGTTCCAGCTTTAGCTTGAACGGATTCTCCGCGTCGAATCGGTCTCTTTAATGCTAGAATCTCCCTTCCAATCACTCACAATAATTCTTGCTCAACCTCTTTACTCCTCTCTCTCTCTTCTTTATTCCTCTCTCAACAACCAAATTTCAGATTTTAGGGCTAGTAAACCCTTTTATCTATCCCCTTCCTTGTGTGTTGAGCACATACACCGCGGTAGGTGTATGCGACTTCTCATTCACATCACACACCACATAATCACTCAAACCATCACATCTCGTCCATTCATCACACTCTATGCTAACCCTTGATCTCCTAATTGGTCAAACTTGTGACCAATCGGGCACGGATCCTGAGGTCACTGTTTAACGCAATTTTTTGGGATATTACAGTTTGTGTTCAGCAAGTTGACAAACTCAACTTATGAGATAAGGGGGGGTCTCACACGTGGGTTTTTTTTCTTGCTTGAGTTGTTGAAAAAGAGAGAGAGAAAGAAAGAGAGATTCTTTGGAGAGAAAGAGAAGATTGATGAATCCTAGGGATTAAATCTAATGATATTGGGAAGAAGGTTGTACAAAGGTGTATAGAGGACTCGGATTGTGTGCCTTTCGAGGAGTCAAAGCCCCCTCCAGAGGAGTTCTTTTAGTAGATGTGTGTAGTGGCACTTTGATATTTTTGTGAAATCACTGTAAGGCTTGGTATGTCCTGCCATTTATATTTTTGTAAGCTGTTAAATTCTCGTGATGCTTATTCTTTTTTGCGAACCATTCCTATGTGACTTTTTTCGTGTCACTGATGGTTCGGTTCGATTCTTTTGTTCATGCGATTGGCATAATATTTGAACCGTCTTTTGTAAGCTTGGGTTATCTTATATAGAAAAGAAGGTTTAAATTGCTTTATGATGACCTTATTTGTTAGTTTGACATGCTTTGTTTCTGCTTTTGATGTGGATGTACCAAATGTTCTATGTGATATATGGGGTACGACCTTGAGGGTTGTACTGATGGCGCAAGTTTCGGGGTGTCAAAATCCGGGCTGTCATAGTCACTCTAATAACCAATCCTAGGTTATCTTTTACTTTATCTTATAAAAATAATTTCTTAAGGGATGATGTGGACCAATAGGGACTCGAGTATGGAACACCCCCCATGACTTGAGTTAGAGGATCATTTTCCAAGTTATAATACTTATAAATTAATTTATAACTTATAATTTATAAATTATAGTTATAATTTATAACTTATATTTTATAATTTATCTCTCTTTCACTCGTGTCTCTCTGTTCCCACGCTATCCCAACAAAAAAAATGCAATTAAGCTATATTTTTTTTAATCTCTATCGGCTATCTCATACCTCCTTTCTCGCCTACAATTGGAGAAAAGGTGTAGGGTAGTTAAGAAGTGCAGATCTCAACGCCTAAAATTGACCCAATACTATAAGTGGGTAAAAGCCTTGTAACCAGGGGCTAAACTTTTGTCATTGCGAATATGTGATAAGGGTGAAATATATATATATATATATATATATATATATATATATATATATATATATATATATATATATAAGTAAATGGGAAGATGAGCATTCCAATGTAAACGAGAACAAGAGAAAAGTAAACGGGAAGATGAGCATTCCAATGTAAATGAGAACAAGAGAAACATGATCACAATAAAGGGAACAAAAAAGCTAGGGACCGAGTCTACTGACCGTCATTAAACACCAAATGATATTTAAACGATCTTACACCATTTATTGGCTTATGATCTTTGAAATCCATATCGTCAAAGTGATACATCACCAATTGAAGGGCTATGGTTCGAAAAAATCACACTTTTTGGGGATTCTAACCATCTGATATGTGCATTAATCTAATACCAACGATATTTCCTAATTTTGATAGATGTTCACCGATTGGATGAAGTACATCCACTTAAGAGCATGATCCTTCGGGTGGGACACATTCTAACAATGGATTGCCACTTGGGGAATTTAGGTTGATCATAGATTTATCACATGCCACAATGATAAATCACACTCCAATGGTGTGAGATAAAAGTGACATTTTAATGATGTAAGATCATTTAAACACCATTTGATGTTTCAATGGTGTGAGATAAATCAATTAAACACCATTTGACGTTTACACCATTTATTGGCTTATGATCTTGGAAATCCATACTGTCAAAGTGATACTGTGACAACCCAGACCCACATGCCACAATATTGTCCGGTTATGGGCTTAGGTCCCCGCTCCGATTTTATTTCTGGTATGGGCGTTATGTTTCGGAGATTGTTGATAAATGAAGGGCTTTCTAAGTCATCATGATTGATTTAAAATTTATAGAGGTGGGAGATCCATAAGATGAGAGCACCGATATTTTTTGTGACAGTCAGAGTGTCATTCACCTAGTAAAGAACTAGGTCTTTCATGCTAGAACAAAGCATATATATGTCCGGTATCATTTTATCAAAGATATGATAGAAGATGGGAAAATATAAAGAAAACGCAACGGACATGTTGACCAAGCTAGTTACGCAGAATAAGTTTAGACATTGCCTAAACTTGATTAACATTTGTCAAAGATGTTGATGCTTGTTGGTGCGGTGACGTGGTTGAGGATGAAACCTTGGTGGAGATTGTTAAATAGGGTTTAATCCCAACCACAGGTGTCAATCGATTAAGTTTTAGAAATCAATCGATTGACGTATGGGCAGATTCAAATCCGCAGGTTTGAATATTTGGCTATTTTGGAAGATTGATTTAGCCAAATTTTTTCTATTGTGGTTTGAAGCTTATTAGGAAAAGTGTTTTGAATACTTGACAAGTTTAGAAGATTTCTTTGGTCAAGTTTCCAAAAGTGTTGGAGCCTATTTGCAAAAGGTTTCTCTAGGGGTTCTAGGCATTGTTTGAGAGTTTTTCATGAGAGAAAAATTGATGAGAATACTTGGAGAGAAAATGTATTGAAGAATTGCTTAGGGATTGAAGATCCGATCGAAGCCGTTCTTGTATCAAAATCGTTATTACATTCCGGCAGATCCCTTCTCTATTATTTGAAGGACTACGTTCTTGTTTTTACAACATGTTGGCCGTGTAAGATTATGTTTGATCTTAATTGAGAGGGCACTAAAGAGAAGAGAGTGTGTGCGTTATAAACATTCAAAATATTACATATACTCCCATGGACGTAGCCCTCGAATGAGTGAACCACATAAATCTTTGTGTTGTGTGTGTGATTGATTTTTACACTATTCTTCTTATTTATCCGCATTCATCACGATAGGGAGTTCGTAGTATATGTAGAATTCCTAACAGGTTTGATGTGTAGTTTTCGTAATGAATGGTAGGGTGATTGTGACGACCCGACTTTCCCGTATCAGTAATACCAGGAAGGCCGGCTAACCAATCTATCGATAAATCGATAAGCCGGACAGAACAGTCAAATATCAGAGTACATAAGACTCTAAGATCAAAATAAAAGAGACATAAATCTAAAGTCTAAACAATGATAACCAAAAGAGATCTCAATATAAAGCATATTTCAAAAATAACTAAGAAAAACCACCGGTGTTGACCAAATCCAACACTCAAACAATGGTTCCCAATAGTAGTTCCTCAAAATGATATAAGGTAATACAAAACAAGGCCTCGGCCCATAATAACAGTATCTAACTCAAAAACATACAAGAAAGTATCACTAAAGACAATCTTAGACCAAAGGGAAGAACTCGTCAGGAGGGATCTCTGGCTCCTCCTCGAGCTCGTAATCTGGATCACTCTCGTAAGCTGAGCATGAGTCTCTACACCTGTGACGTATAGTCGGGGTGAGCTAACATCGAAGCTCAGTAGAAGAAACTCATTTATTCACATTTTATCATAATTAAGAATTTTCAAAGGCTAAAATTAGATCAGATATGATTTTCAAAACATTCATTCATATACTAAGTTCCAATTCTAAATGATCAAAAGCAGTGTGATGAAATAAGAAGTCAAACGGATCTAATGTTCATATGGTTTCATATTTCAATTTAATGCATGCATCTTTCATTAATTTCCTTAAATCTTAACTTAAAATTCTTCTCATGTTATTATATCATGAGCGCAGGTATAAAATCGATGGGAACCCCTAACTAACTATCGTCGTTCAATGAACCCACTTTCAGGTAAAATGCAACAAGCCCATGCGTCATGAGGATAACTTGTTTTATATAGATACTCAATCAAATAGGTTTAAAGTCAAACTCACGGATATCCCGCCATGTCGGTCACAGATATCCTGTCGCGTCGATTGGGATTCGTTCACGGGAACCATAAATCAAAATGCAGATTCTAATACGTATTTCATATGCAGATTCAATTTGATAATTCAGATGCAAATTTCAGTTTACATCTCAGTTGCGGAGTGTCATAATTTAAGGTTCACGTTCATATTCAGGTGTATTCGGAAGTCATAGTTCATAGATCATTCTAATCAGATTCAAAACATATTTATATCAAGTTTTGTGTGATGTATTCGAAAAAACAATATCATATTTATTCGGAGAAATGTAATTAAAGTTGAGGTTCCCATACCTTAGACTTGGATTCGGTCAAAGCTTAACACAAAAGTCCTCACCAAAGGCTTCCCACACTCAACCTATATTGTATTAACACCACAAAAAGGGTTAATAATGCCTAAACTACCACACGAGAATTCCCCATAATTTTTCCAAAGAAAAATTTAGAAAGCCAGAACATAGCAAAATCGAACTTTGATTTTCAAATCGATGGTTCGATTTCCTCATAAATCGAACCTGACAAAACAGAGCCAAAATCGAACTTCGATTCCATTTTCGAACATTCGATTTTGAATTCGAACTTCGAATTAAGATTCGAATGTTCGATTCCTTCATAATTCTGCTGGCTTCAGTTTTTCAAACACATGCTAATTTTCCTTTCAACTTTAATCAATTCTATCCTACTGTGCATATATAAACAAGTCTAATCTAAGGCTAACAATTTCACAAATTGAAATGTTAAGTCACTTACCGTTTCAAGGTCGATTATGTGGTGTCCGATGATCCAATTTCAAAGCACGGGATCAAATCCTACAAAGCCTTAAGCCTGCAGGTCCCCAACTAAGCTCCACATCAGAATGTACCGAGCCTCACCTTCAGATATGTGGATTCATAGATCACTCATCCCTCATGAACGGTTCATAAAAATTATACAACTCTCCCTCACTTCCCTTAATCACCTCACCAACAGGATTTCAAAACACCTCTACGGTTTAGATTGTAAGAGCAATTGGAGCCACCGCTAATCCTTGCAACTCTGGCTCTCACGAGAGGAAGAGAAGTGAAACTTTCTCTTCACTCTTCTCGGTTTATAACTAAAATAAATCACCCAAAATATCTTGATATTTTCTCAAAATATCATGATATTTTGTTTATACATTCTATCCATATGAACTAAGCTTAAATTCAGCATTGAGCACGTATATACAAGTTGGTGTATGAATCATTAGTTATAGGACTTCACCAAGTGTAAACCAAAATTCCTTTCACCAATAACCTTCTTTCAAGTTTACTTACCTAATTACTCACAATTTATAATGCAACTTTTTTGACACGCTTATCAAGGTGAACGTATTCGGGTTTAAAATTTTCGGGATATCACAGTGATTGTCGAAAGTTATATGTTTACCAAGTGGAGGATTTTCGAAAGTAGTGTATTCATCGTTAGTGTCTGTGTCGGAGCCGGACATGTCGTTTTATGAAGGGGCTAGATGGGACCTTGTGTTGGGCTGCATAAGATCGTTGATTTTGGTGTCATGTGAAGTTTGGGTTAATAGTGTAGGGAGTTTGGAATCTCGTCAGAGTTTCTTGGTGAGCAGTGTCCTAAGCAAGGATCAAAATCTCGGCTGAAAATTTAAATTTTCGGCCGAGTCGTCTCGGTATCGGCCAAGACCGAAACCCAAAACATTAAAAAATCGGCCCCCCCTTAAAAAATGAAATTATCGACCGATAATTTGAATTTTCGGCCAATAATTTGATTTTTTTAAGGGGGGGGGGGCTGATTTTTTAATGTTTTGGGTTTCTTTTGGAAATTTGAATGGGTCTTTAGGGTTCTTTTGGAAATTTGAATGGGTATTATACCCATTTTCGTAATTGCACCCCATTAATGAACGGTTTAAAAGCCATTTAAACTTTTTTAATTGCAACCTATTTTTTAATGCCAACCCAAGTACATATAAACCCATTTAAGCTTCCTCATCCGCAGCCCAGCCAACTCGTCGCCGGATTTCGTCAACGCTTCGCCGGATTTCGTCGGAACTCGCCGGATTTTCTTCAAAAAATTAATATAGGTGCCGAATCTTTGCGTGATTCGCCATGTGAAGTCGGTTTTCGCCAACTTTCGCTGGATTTCTCTAGATCTAACATTTTTGGTCGCCGGATTTCGTCAGGATTCGCCGGATTTTACGCAAAAAATATCATAAGTTGCCTAATATACGTGTGGTTCGCCGTTTGGACTCGGATTTCACCCAAATCTCGTTGGATTTCGCCCAAATCTCGTCGGATCTAGGCGGATTCTCGCCGGATTTCCCCCAAACTCGCCGGATTTCGCCCAAACTCGCCGGATTTTGCTTTAAAAAATTACGAGAGTTCTCAAATCTCAGCCTGATTCGCCGTCTCTACTCGGGTCTCGAAAAATATTGCCGAAAAGTGACCAAATCTCGCCGGATCTCATCGGAATTTACCCAAATTTCTCTAAAAAATTACGTGAGTTCGCCGTGGGTCTTGAAAAATATATAATAATATATATTTTTTAATTATATTATTATATTTTTATGTTTAGAGATAATTGCATTGATGGTGCCACATGGAATAATATTTTAATTTTATATATATATATATATATATATATATATATATATATATATATATATATATATATATATATATATATATATATATATATATATATGACTTGATGTAAGGTTAAAAGGGCAAAAAAAAAAAAAATGATTTGTTTATCTAAGAAGAGCCAGTAAAAAAAAATCTCCTCCATTTTGCGTTGGGTATCTATGTTCGCACCCATGTCATCTCTGAAAGCGCTCACATCTTAGACTCTTTGAAGACTATTGATTGCGTCAGATTAACGATGGAGATCGTGTTTCAGCCGAATATTCCACATAATAGATCTTGGGGTTATGATGCACCTATCAGACGATAAATTTTTTATTCTATATCTATATGTGACTGATCCCAAAAAATGGCCCTAAATTGGCGTTTGGGCATAATGTTTGACATATGATTCAAAGACCATTTTTTGGAATTTGTGACACTTGGAATAAAAATCGACCGTCTGATAGATGCGTCGTGAACTCAAGATCTCTTGTGTGGAATATCGGGATGAAACATGACCTCCATCATTTTATCCGACTTAATCAATGGTTATCAAGGGGTTTAAGATGTGGGCACAAACAAAGTACCCCTTTTGCTTTTCTTATAGAATAAAAGATTTCTATTTAGCAATAATGTGGGCTCCACTTTCTTAATCGTTTTTAAAGATAAAATCTTTAGCTAATATCTGAAGGCCACTAATTTACTTTAAATCCACCCATCAAATCTTTGAGTTCACCCACACTGAAACACATTGACTTGGTAGAATTAGATGATGATGATTGTTTATCCTCTCAATCTTTCACAAGATGTATCTTGAGATCATGGGTCTACCATCAAACGGTTAGTGTTTAATTTCTCGTGGCACACATCTCACAAAAATGACCTTAACATCACATGTAAGCTCAAAATTGCTTTTAACATCCCTTTTTTGGGTGTGCACCACATGAAATAAAAATCCTACCGTTGGATGGTACGATAATGTTCTCAAGATCCATCGTGTGAAAGATTGGG
The DNA here is from genome assembly GCA_021018995.1 of Chloranthus sessilifolius. Classification (NCBI taxonomy): domain Eukaryota; kingdom Viridiplantae; phylum Streptophyta; class Magnoliopsida; order Chloranthales; family Chloranthaceae; genus Chloranthus; species Chloranthus sessilifolius. The sequence continues at coordinate 102,117,327 of CM037589.1, forward strand.
ACAATAAACAATCTCCATCGTTCGATTCAATATAATCAAAGTGTTCCAGCATGTGTGAATTCAATTATATAATATAATATAATATATTATATTATATAATTGATGGTGCCACACGGAATAATATTTTATATATATATATATATATATATATATATATATATATATATATATATATATATTTGGCATTGAATCGGCCTATAATATACAATATCTTATATTGTATATTGTATATTTAAGATATTGAATCGGCTTATAATATACCCTCATTTAATAACTCTTTTTATATACAATATCTTATATTTAACAATATTTTTATAAAATAATTTATAAAGATATATAATTTAAAATTAATTATTATACTAACAATAATAAATATAATAATATATTAAATTATATAATTGATGGTGTCATAAATAAAAATTTATATAAAAAATAGTATATAAACATCATTATATAAAAATACTTAACATTTACAAATTTATTATTATCATTTACCATTTTTTGATATACTTAAAAATAATACAATTCTCTTTTAAAAACAACTATCCAATTCACTTAATTTATATATTAAAATTGTATAAACTCTACATTATCACAAATATTTATCATACATATTTACATAATATTATATATTTTATATTTTTATATATTAAAAACACTAATATAACTTTAATCATCATAATATAACTTAATATTAAATATAAACCAATAACAATAAATTAATTATTAATAAAAATCATAAATATATTACTATTTAAAACTATTATTCATAATATATATAATTAATATTTATAACGATATAATGATATTATTAAAATATAAAAATTAACAACTACTATATTTATATTACATATTAATATTGTAATAATATACTTATTACAATATTATTACACTTAACTACAATACTATAAATAACTAAATAAATTTAATATTTTCACAATAAAACTATCAATGTGAAAATTTTGAAATAATACTTAATAACGCTAATAATAAAATATAATAATTATAACTATATTTACAATTAATTATAAATTTATTATACAAATATTAATCATTATATTAACAATATTTTAAGATCATGTTATAATTAATATATATATATATATATATATATATATATATATATATATATATATTAATTATATGTGAACACCAAAGAATGATCAAGATTGCTATACAAAAGATTGGCACGAAACGTGATCTCTATCATCCGATGAAATAAAGTCAAAGGACATTATTTGATTCAATGGTTGTCTGTGAGAAATTAGATGATAGAGATTGTTTTCGTGCTAATATTTTGCCCATGTGGCTTAGATGGGTATTCCATGTGGCACATATCCAAATGATAACAAAGTCTCTATTTTTAACCATATATATATATGAATAATTTGGTTTTGGTTACATTTCACTGGGTTGCTATTATGTTATTATATTTAGGGATAATTTTTTTAATATCCCTATAACTAACTTTCATCACTAAAATCTTGGTATATTATTTTTTAAATAGCTAAATGATCTATAATTTAAAACTTTTATCTCCACTTTATCTATGGGGTTAATTTGAATTTAATGATTTTTTAATTGGAATGATATTTCTTCTACAGATTCTATTATTTGATATATAAAAATGGTTCGCGATCTTGATCCTGCATAGCAGTATGGCACTCCTTTGGGACCTAAGAGGCTTAATTCAAAATATCATTTCTGTAATAAAGAACTAAAGGGTGGCGGTGTCAGCAGACTTAAGGAACACTTAGGCGGCAAAGCGGGTGGCGACCATGTACTAGCGTGCCCAAGGAAATTAGGCAGCAAATAAAACAACAATTACAGATTGCCAAAGGAAAGAGAGCAGAGGCTGAGAGAATGAATCAAGAATTAATGGAAACAATATCGCAACCTCACCGTACTTCAATTCCAGTAGACTTGGATGATGATGATGATGATGAAGATGATGAAGAGAGTCAACTTAGGAGGGCAATGAGGGACAGTTTGAATGAAACGAGAAGACGAGAGAATGAACAATACGCTTCTCATAGATTTCGGTCTAGTTTGCAAGGACCATCTACAGCAGCAGTTGGGGGAGGGTCAGGTCATAGCCAGGGCCATGGAGACACAGGTTTACGCAGGTCATCTACTATACGGGAGGGTGGTTCTAGACCTTCTGGTTCTGGTAGTGTTAAATGTCCAGTGGGACCTATTGATCCTTTCTTATATAAAACAGAGAGCTCCAAATAGTCCAAGTTGAGTACAACATTTTTGAAGAGTTGGGGTAAAAGATTAGGTAAATCAGTAGCCAAATTCGTTCTGTACAATCATATTCCAACTCAAGTGGTCGAATCGGCGTACTTTAAGACCATGTTAGAGACTAGTGTTGAGGCAGGACCTGGGGTAAAAATCCCAACAGCTTATGAGATAGCTGGCCCATATTTAGACGATGAAGTGACCGAGATAACAGACTATGTAACGAGCTTTGAGGAAATATGGGACGAGAGAGGCTGCACAATTATGTGCGATGGTTGGACGAGTGTTACTAAGAAGACCTTAATCAACTTCTTAGTATACAGTGATCAGGGGACAATCTTCAAGAAGTCTGTTGATGCTTCAAAAACAACAAAGGATGCCAACTATCTGTTTGGATTGATGGATGAGGTTGTAAGATCAGTTGGGCCATGAGAGTTGTACAAATCATCACCGATAACACATCAAACTACAAAGGTAGGCAACAAACTTTCGTCACATCACATCCACATCTTCTAGACTCCTTGTGCAGCCCATTGTATTGATTGATTCGATTCTCATGACCTCGGAAAGATGGAAAACTGCATATCTTGTCATAAGAACGTAAGATGATAACCGGTTTCATCTACCAAAGTGCAAGCCTAGTCAATTTGCTGAGAACCTTTACAGACCAAAGGGACATTATAAGGCCTGTAATAACTCGATTTGCCACCCACTTCATTGCCCTTCAAAGCTTATATAAGTATAGGGCAGCCTTGAAGAGTCTGGCTGGATCTCCAGAATGGGTAAGTTACGAAGCCAAAATTTCAAACACGAAACGACCATTGGCCAACAATGTGACTGATACTATCTTGACCGCATTAAAGCGATTAATAAATGCGTTGTGAATATTATTGAACCGCTAGTGCACGTACTAAGATTGGTAGATGGGGATGACAAACCCATAATGGGATATGTCTATGAGGCCATGAACAAAGAAAAGTTGGCCACTAGAGGTAAGTTCCCCAAAAGTCACAAGAAATTTTGGAAGGTAATCGATAGAAGGTGGAATGAGCAGTTCCACCAAAATCTACATGCAGCAGGTAATTTATTACTTTAATTAATTGAGAATCATACTTTCGTTACATTTATCTTTATAGTTTTAATTAATTGAGATATTTCAACAGGGTATTTCTTGAACCCCGTCTACCAATACAGTCGAAATATCAATATAGATGATGAGGTCTACAGTGGCTTATTAAGCGTGATCCAAAAGATGGAGTCAGACATCAACATTCAAGGGAAGGCAATGAGAGAGGTAACAAATAATTAATTCTCCCGTATAATTGTAAAGAATATTGTTACCGATATTTGTAACATTGATCTTCCTTGTTTGACAATATTGTGCAGATTGAATTCTTTCGAAATAAAATTGGCTCTTTTGGAACGCCACTAGCATTATCTGAGATCCATAATCAGAAGTCAGGTAAATTAGATTTTATTTTACTTATGAAAGTTTATAGTCCATTAAATTTGATGCATCTATATTATTCAATGCAGTTGAATGGTGGATAAACTTCGGTGATGTGAAGAAGGCCCATAATTTAAGAAGGATAGCAATTCGAGTGCTAAGTCAAACTACATCCTCCTCAAACTGCGAACGAAATTGGAGCACCTTCTCTCTTATCCATACCAAATCAAGGAATAGACTAACTATGGAGAGATTGGAAAGGATGGTCTATGTCTATTATAATATGAGGTTGAGGGTCAGAAATATTAAAAGAGCGAGCCGTGGTAAGAATATCTAATAAAATAAAGTTTACTTTCAAAGTGATTCATATATTTAAATTACAATGTTTATAAAATGTATTAATTAATTTTGTATTCTTCTTATGTAGATGAGGAATATTTTAATCCGATCGAATTGGATTACATTTTCTAGGAAGATGATCCTTTGAGAGAGTGGATTGAGGAGAGAGAAACTCTAGTTTTACATAGTGAGAGCACAGAATGGTTAGATGAAGCTGAAAGAGCTACCGAAGGCCAACCCTCACAATCTCGTAGAAAACGAAGGCTTGTTCGCCAAGGAACACCTCTTAGAGATAACGATGAGAGAGGTAGCAGTGGTGATGACGATGGTGGTGGTGGTGGTGATGATGATGATGACGATGGTACTGGGGGTGGTAGAGAGGGCACACAGTGGGGGGGTTAAACTTACAGTGGTGATTATGGTACTTTACATGGGCAGTCTTCAAGCGGTATTCGACAGTGGACTGATGATGACATGACTATGTACGATACTCCCACATTTAGACACGGAGGGTTGGAAGGAAGAGGGTCATCAGAGTCCTACCAAACTCCACAAGATTCGCTCGACGCCATTAACTCTACAATTAGTAGTTTTAGTGGGTTTGAGTTTCAACCTACCAACCAATCTTACAACCCACAATATCCTCAACCAAGCAACCTGGGAAATGAGGGTTTCGTTTCTCAAATATTTGGTGGATCGTATGCCTCATACTACCCCCAATATAATCAACCACCAGAAACATCTCAGCACGGGGCATATGGCTATCAATACGGACAATATTATAGGCCATGACAACAAAATGATACTGATGAAGAAGAACCACTCAGGAACTCTATGTGGCTTTGAGTAGGTGGCTGCTCGAGTTCAGGTAATGAAGTCATTTTTTGTCTATTTTATGTTCCATATTTTAAAATAAAAAACTCTATGTGGCTTTGAATAGACATATAACTGTTTTAAACGGACGAAAATTAGTCTCACCAATGTATATATCTGTTCTAATAATGTTAAATAGATTAAAAAAACTAAGAAAATAAAGTTCGGCAAAGTTCGATAAAGTTCAGAGCATATTTTAAAAAAAATCTGAAATTTTGACCGAAATTTCTGAAATTTTGACCAATTTACGGTTCGGGTCCTGACTGAAATCGAAACCGAGATTTTGATCCTTGGTCCTAAGATTAGGTATGCTTTGATGGTTCCGTGTAAAGAATTTGTTACGGCTTAGTCAACGAGTTCAGATTATGGGATATTAGATTTAGTTTTGGAGGTACAGGTGCGTAATCGAGAGATGAAGTTTTCATAATCTTCGCATTCCTATTGGACAGTGTTTATTAGGTCGATTAGTGTTGGTTGTTGTTTGATTTGATGGAAAAATCGGCTAAGAATTGAAATAATTAGATTTATATTAGGCTGCGCTTGGTAACTTGGATTTGGATTTGGGGATTTTAAATTCAAGTAATTGAAATTCAAGCATTTCAAATTCAAATTTTGAAATATTTGAATTTGCAAATCTCTTGTTTGGATGTTTAAGCATTGCCTTAAAATTAAGCCCAAGGATTTATAGATAGCTCATTTGGCTATTTTTTTCTATAAAAAGTATTTATGTTTCATTGGTTTCCTTCATCCTATGTAGGTAGGGATGCAAGTTCAATATATCGAACCGAATGAAATATGATTTTTTTGATTTTCAGTTCGGTACATCACAAACAAAAACCGAACTGAGATATATCGGTATCGGTTTCGGTACACCAAATTCCTCCAATGCATAAACCGTTCCCGAACTGAAACCGAATTTTTCGGTGTTCGGTTCGATTCGATTTGGGCTCAAGCTCAAGGAAAAAAATATTTAAATGGGTGCAACCAATAATTTCCTGATTGCACCCAAGGTGCACTGTACAAAGGTGGGTTGCAAAAATAGATACAAAAAAATGAAAAAAAAAAAAAAAAAAAAATCAACAATGGGTGCAACAAATAATTTTCTGGTTGCGCCTAAGATGTGATGTACAAAGGTGAGCTGCAAAAATAAAAATAAAAGAGAAAACAAAAAAATGAAACATATATATATATATATATATATATATCTAATGGGTGCAACCAGTAATTTCCTTATTGCATTCAAGATGCATAGTACAAAGGTGGGTTGCAAAAACAGAAATTAAAAAAAAAACTAAATAAAAAATTTAAAAATGGGAAAATTAAAATGGGTACAACCAGTAATTTGCTGGTTGCACCCAAGATGCAATGTACAAAGATGGGCTGCAAAAATAAAGGCATAAAAATGAAAAAATGGTGGGTGGAAAAGTGCAACTAGCAATTTCTCGGGTGCACCAAAGGTGCACTATACAAAGGTGAGCTGCAAAAATTAGAAAGAAAAATGAGTGCAACTAGTAATTTCTTGGTTGCACCCCAAGCACACTGTACAAAGATGTGTTGCAAATACAAAATGAAAAACAAAAAATTAATTGGCACCTAAGATGCACTGTACATAGGTAGGCTGCAACGACCATAAACTAGTTGTTGCAGCCCAATGGCTAGTTTTCTAGCCGTTGCAATAACTAATTAAGTTTGGGTTGGGTCAGTTCGGGTTGGATATGGTTTGGTCTAGTACCTATTCAATCCGGTTCATTTACCACCGGTTCAGTCCGACTCGGTTCGGCTTAATTCGGGTTGGGTACTGTCGGTTTCGGTATTAGGTCGAACCGTACCTATGATAACACTTGGTAACAGTTTTTTATTCACTAAACATTGCCAATTATATGTTAGTGTAAGATTTGGATTTTCAAATAATGCCTACTAGATGTCATTAACAAATCCATGTTTTTACAATATAGCCAAGGATGTTTAAATTCGGGTGGATTTACCACATCCAAATTCAAACACAAAAATGAGGAACTAAACGGTGGATTTGGATTTTGGAGATCCAAATCCAAATTGACGTTGCCAAATGCAGCCTTAGAAAAGTTTTGTGTGGCATGTAGGGATATTTTCTTTAACCATTTGAAAGGCTCTCCCTTAAAGATTTTTGGAAGAGATAAGCCAAAAGCTTATCGTCGTCTTCAAAATTGATGCAATCATCACATAAGAGGGATAAGTGGTGTGTAGGGTCACCTAAGCAGTCATATTGTCTAAGTTCTAGTAGCTTTTTACCCGTGGGTAATTGAAGGTTTGAGAATCTGACATAGTCATTGAAGGTTGTTTATAAGTAATTGTCGAGGTAGTTTATTGCATCTTGAAGTGTTGGAATGTTTTGATTTGGAAGGGTTTGGTTTGGAGGGTTAGGTTTCAGAAAGTGTCGAGGTGGTTGAGATGGGATGTGGTTTTGTGGGGAGAGGTTGTAGTTCGTAAGGTCTTGAGATGGTTAGTTTGAATATGGGAAGCGTTGATCTGGGTTGTGTTGGGAGATAAACTTTAGGTTAGAAGGGTGCGAATTCAGAGAGTTTATAGATTGAAAGTTTGACTCTGGAAAGTTTTGATTTGGGAGGTTTTGGTTAGGAAGTTTTTGGCTTGGGTAGTTTGTGTGGAGAAAGCTTTGAGTAGGGATAGGAAAGTGTGAAGGTTGAAATAGAATCTTGCGCTAAAGGGGGTTGAAATAGAATCTTTTGATTGGGAATGTTTTGGTATAATGAGTTTTGATTTTGCTGAAAATTGTTAAAGATTGAACTAGTATGCCTCTGTTTGGAGGTTTTTTATATTGAAGATTAATAATTTTGGTTAAAGGAGTTTTGTTTGGGAAAGTTTTGAGGTTATGTAGGAGGGTGTAGTTTAGGATCATAGGTTTGGTGTGAATGGTTTGGATGTGGAAGATGTTGATTTGGAAATTGTTGAAAGGAAAGTAGTAATTAGGAAAGTATGAATTTGTTAAGTTTTTATTTTTTGGAATGTTTTAGTTAGAAAGGTTTTGATTTGGTAGGTCTTTGTTAGGAAACTTTTTTTATGGTCTATGAGGATGTGAATTGGAATGTTGACATTGCTAGGTTTTGTTTAGAGGGGTGTTGGTGTAGATAATGGAGAGTTTGGAGTTTAGAGAACTGATGAAGAAGAATTGGATGGTTTCAACATCTTGAGAAAAAGAGACCCTTCAACTATGGGTCTCTTCTCCTCCTTTAGCAAAGAACTCATGCACATCTTGTGCCGCACATTCGCTCATTGACTAATTTATTTACATGTATTGCTTGTAAGTTTTGATCCGGACATCAAAATCATTGATGTTATATATCATTTTGGGGTATCTCGGAACGATGCATCCATTAAAATGGTCAAATAAAATATTTGCACTTAAAATGAGAATTTATTCTAATGATTTTATGATTTTGAGAACACATTTAATACATTCTAATGTCTCGAGTGTGCATCTTTATCTGAGATCAGTCATACAAGTTTGGGTGCGTCATATACCCTTCGGATATGTTAAGGTATCATAAGGGATGAAAATGTGGTATCTACACGCAAACTGCCCATGATCCACTAGTTGGGTAGTTATTGGAACTGGAGACAAATGCATAGTCACTCTGTGTGGTAACCTAGAATGGGCATAGGTCACTGCAAAGAGCCACTGTGAATGAACATGGGTTCACTGCAAATAGTCACAGCGAGTAGAATTGGGGCCACCGCGCGTGAACTTGGGTTCACCACAATAGTTCATCGCCAGTGGAATGGGGATCACCGCGAGTGGACTTGGGGTCACTGCAGAGAGTGACCACTAACAGGCATGGGTACCCGTGGATATATACGTACTCATCGTGAGTGGCCTTGGGGTCACCACAAAATGTTACGGCGAGTGGGCTTATGGTCACTGTGAGTGGTGACTGGGAGTTTCAAAATTTTGAAATTCAGGCGTCAATATGAAGTTACGATTTCGTGCTCATTCACCGTCGTCCAAGCCTCTGCTGCCTTGGATAAGCTGACTAGGGTACGGAAACATGCGCGTTTGACAAATATTGTTGTAGAGGAGTTTGGTGAAGGTGATGATGAAGATATTGATATCCTCAGTGATGGTGGTGATGGTAGTGCTGAGCACGTCCCAACTAGTCTGATCCCTGCCCATGGTCCTCCACAGGCATGGACCTTATCCTGCTCATCTTCCGGCCTACGCTTTCTCTGGATCAGTTCTATTGATATCCTCAGTTCTGTTGAGAAAATATCCTAGCCTTTGTATCCGTCCTACATGCGGGCAGTCACCGTTCTCCATGGTTCACGTGGAGCTCCACGTGGCACCCGAAATATTGTTTCAATGCCAAATCACATGCAACGTCATATGATTAACCCAGAATAACGCCTACTTTGGGTTGACCAGCCATGTGGTATGTGATTTTAAAAGAAAAACTTGTTTTGTCTTTTTCTACCTCCATTTGATGGGTCAAAGATAAGATGACGCCCCACAAATTTGATGCATTAATTTTATCAACTTTTGAGCACATTTTTAATGTTGGATATGAATTAGTTAAAGCACAAATTTTTGGGTTATATTATATCGATGTTATTCAAGTTGTCGTGGCACTCGTTCCTCATGATCAGTGCCAATGGTGCTCAGATGGTCTGAGTGCAGCCTTTAAGGAATCCTCTAAAAAAAATGTAAAGAAAGAGAAAGGTGAAGGTACTCCAAGTGAAATACCCTCATTGTACTCCAACATTCACATGGAGGTCCACGTGGCCACCAAATACTATTTTGGTGGCACATGGAGTTTCAGCAGCCTATCTAGATTACGGGTGTATTCCGTTCGGTTTGGTCGGTTTTGGACCAAAACCACAAACTAAACTGGTTCTAATCAATTTCTAAACGTTCAAATCAAACCAAACCGTCACTACAAAAATAAGGTGTTTCAGCGGCACTTGCTATTAAGGTATTTTTTGGTACCGACAAGACTAGCAGCGCCAATTTTTGGTAGCGATCAACAAGACTAATAGCAGCAGTTTTTTGTTAAAAAAACTGATGCTAATAATCTTATTTTTTGTAGTGCTTCCTAACTGTTGAACCAAACCAACCGATTCGGTTTCGGTTTGGTTCGGTTTGGTTCAGTTGGTTTCAGTTTTCCAGTAAGTTCTTGCACATCAAAATTTTCCCAATTTCTCAACCTGTTTTGCACTTTTACTATTTTCAATGTCTTGTGAGATTCGAGCCTTAAGTAAGGTTGTGAAACAGTAAATTTTGGCCCAAATTTTGGAACGAAAATTTGAGGCCCAATCGTCTGCTTGACTCAAGTTGACTGTATATATATATATATATATATATATAATTTACTTACAATCGGTTCGGTTCGGTCTGTTTCGGCTTGGGAAGCCTCGGAACCGAAACCAAATCGAACTTTTAGGTTTTGCTTTTTGTCAAACCAAACCCAACCCGGTACCCGTCCAAACCGAACCAAAACCGGCAAGTCGGCCAGGTTTAGTCAGTTCGGCCCAAAAAATGCACGACCCTAGTATAGATCAATTTTTAAAAATGAATCTGAAACTGAGCTTTATAATTAAAAGTCAAATTTTGACTGTGATTCAAGGATCTAGATTTTGCGACCCAAAAACTCTTTTTTTTCCAAAATGATCTAAACAATGCTATCTTGCTCCACGTGGCACCCAAAATATTCTTTGATTGCCACGGGGACCTTTTTGTCGATGTTGGAGTATGATGAGGGTACTCCACCTAGAGTACCTTCCAGACTACTCCACCTAGAGTACCTTCCAGACTTCTATATATATATATATATATATATATATATATATATATATATATATATAAAAGAACCGAGACGCTACCCATGGGGTAGCATTTTGGCGCTACCCACGAGCCAGTCAAGCATCATGTGGCACCGAACTTAAAGATCAAGTGACACGGCAACTTGGACAAGATCAATAAGGTCCTACCTAAGAAGTTGGGCAGGACTCGATCTTTATTAACCGTTAAAAATGTAGTCAAAGTTAGAAAAAAATTAACACATGGTGTAAGTGAGTGTTATCCTACATTTGACTTATGATTTAAACGGCAAAAAAGTAATAAAAATTAAAATATATTTTTATAAATCTCATGTCCCATGAATGTACTACCCAAAACGGGTGTTTCTTTTTTGTGATCACATGGTTAGTGCCCAGCACTACCCTCGTGGATAGCAGCCCTTACCCAATATATACATAGGCTATTGAAGCTCCATGTGACAACAAAACAGAATTTTGGTGGCCATATGAACCTCCATGTGGATGTTGGAGTATGGTGAGGGTACTCCACTTGAAGTACTTTCACATTTCTTTTATATATATATATATATATATATATATATATATATATATATTACTTATGTTTGCACCCATGCATTCTTTGAAAGTGCCGACATGTGCAACCACTAAAAATCATTGATTGAGATCGTATTTCACCAAGATCTTTCACACAATGGATCTTGAGATCATGTCGAACCTATCAGACGGTCAGTATTTTATTCCACATGTCACTAGCATACATCACGCTCATAAGTGATTTTAGGGTCATATTTTGGGGATATGTGACATGTGGATAAAAAAACTGACCGTCTAATCGGTGCGATCTAATCTCAAGATTCATTTTGTGAAATATCAAGGGGAAACACGATCTCCATCATTTGATTTGAAGCAATCAATGATTTTGAAGGGGTTGCACACGTGGCTGCTTTTAGATATTGAGTGGCGCTAATAGTGGTTCCCATATATCCCACCTACATATAAAAGATGAAGGAATTCAAAATTTGGTACTAATTCTTAAAGGATATTCTTTCATTCTATCACATAGAACAATAAAGGTTAGGTGCAAGTTAGAAAAACTCATGCTTATTGTAGCAAAATTCCAAACTATGCAAACTTCATTAATGCGCAATGGTTATCAAAATCCCAAACGATAGAGACTTCATTTTGGTTAAGGGACCTCTGTTGCGCCCACGCATTCTCTGAAAGCATCCACATTCCAAACCCCTTCAAAATCATTGATTGCTTTGGATCAGATGATGGAAATCGTATTTCAGCATGATATTCCACACAATAGATTTTGAGATCATGGCTCACCTATCAGACGGTCATTTTTTTACTCTATATGTCCAAAACAAACGGGCCTTGAATCCTATGGCACACATCACCCTCAGACGTGAATTTGGGGTCATTTTTTGGGGATCTGTGAAACATGGAATCAAACAATGACCGTCTGATAGATGAGCCATGATCTGAAGATGTATCTTATAGAATATCAAGGTGAAACATAAAGTCCATTTCTCGATCTGATGCAATCAATGCTTTTTAAAGGGTCTAGGCCGTGGGCGCTTTCAAAGAATGAGTGGGCGCAAACAGAGGTACTCATCAATTTATGATAAAAATGAAATCATATTAACATATAATAATATCATTAATAAGTAAAAATAAGGGAAGGTTATTCACACCCGTCTTTCTAGAATACACGCTCTTTCACATAAAGAAACTGTTGTCTGCCTTAAATCAGACAATGGAGATCATTTTTTGTCCTAATATTTCGCATAATAGATCTTGAGATCATGCCGCACCTATCAGACGATTAGATATTTATTTCACATGGCACACATCCCCAAAAGTGACCATCTGACAGGACTGTCATTATCTCAAGATCTATTTTGTAGAAGATTGGGACAAAAAATGATCTCCATTGTCTGATTCAAGGTAGTCAACATTTTTTCCTTATGAAAGAGTGCGTGCTCTACATTGAAAAAATGGGTGCAAATAATGTCACCCTAAAAATAATTAATTGTTCAAAACTACAGTATAGATGTTTTTCATGTCAGTAACTAGTCAACTATTATATATACTCAACTTTGTCTTAGCTTATTGCAAGTGTACAGCACTAGTATAGGATCGTTCCCACAAGGAAGGTCTAATTTCTTTTGAAAACTTCTATTTGTCTTTAAAGGTTTGAGAAATATGAATAAAAGAATTCTTTATTTAAACTACTTGTAGAAAATAAATCTAAATCCTCCTACTTTCAGATTATGGTCGTCAACCACAATCCTTCAATTCTCAGATGTTTATAAATTTAAAATATCGTTACACTGTATCTCTGTCCTCTAGAATTTGGGCGTCAATCAAAAATTAGCATTCATCAATATAGATCTATACTAATCAACAATCTCCCTAAAATTTGGGCATCAATCAAACTCAAGAAAATCGAAGATGGAAAAGTAAAAATCGTTACACTAATATGTAAATTCTTAATCTGAATCGTCAATTTAAATCAAAAATATTTAAATGTTTACAAAGCAGTAAATAAAAAGAAAATATAATATAAACTAGAAAGCAAATAAAAGATCCTACATCTCTCAATTACCGGCGTCAATTTCTCATGAGAAACTATAGATACTCTACTTTAATCTTCTAGCTCCTGATCACAAGCATCAATTACTCTCAAGAAACCTTAGATATCTAAACTACTCTACTCTACTTTGATTAGAAAAAAACTCAACCTCAGTCGTCAATTGATACTGAGAATTTCTTCGATAAAGAATTCCTCTGTCAAGCCCTTTTATTTATAGATTATAAGGGGCCAATTTACATATTCAAGTCATAGTAAAAGTAAACTACTAAAACAAAAGATTTCTAAAATAACTAAACTTTTAATCATAGTTCTTCCCTACTTTTGATGATAGATGCGCGTAGGAATTTTCTCCTTAATTTTATAGCAGAGATCTTCAGGATTCTTCTGTCATTCTTTTCAGATCCGTGAGTTGCTAAACTTCTAATTCAAACGATCTTCTAATTCTATGCATGGCGGTGTAAATGTCACGTGATCAGCAGCAGCGGAACTTTATTTCGCACAGTCGTAAAATACGACTGCTTCTTTCTTCAGTGCTTTCAAACGTTCGTGCTTTTGCATTCTTTCCTCCAATCGTAAGCTCTTCTATAGGTTCGTAGTTTACGAATCCTTTTTTTTCCTTCGTTCGTTCGAGATTTACTTTGGTCGTAACTCCCTTTCTTTTGGCTTTACGGACTGGTCGTGGTATTCACGTACGATCGTGATTCTTACTGCTTTATGAGTTAATTTTGACAAAGAATATCACTTCGGCTCTATTCTGCTTACTATAATAAATATCTGCATATTAGCATCTCATTAGTAGCAACTAAGGTCTAGCATCACTAAGTTAAGGGTGATAAAATAGTATATTCTATAATTGATCAATAACGTCACACAACCTTCCATCCAATTCAAGGGTATTCAAACTAGGTGAACCGGCTTCAAGCATATGCATCTTCCTTACAGTTTACCGCTTTAATTCTTATTATCTTCATCTTATAGGCTCCAATCGTATGCATTTTTCTTGAGCTTGAGTTACATTTTTTTGTCTGTTCACAATGGAATATGGACACATAATAGATCTATTTTGATCATTTGTGTCAAAATAGATATAATAGATCTATTTTGATCATTTGTGTCAAAATAGATATAATAGATCTATTGAGAAGCAGGATATTTAACAAAAGAGATTTTTTTTAATATAATAAGTGTTAATTAATTCATTAATGTATGTGAGCACCCAACACTTAGTTGGTGTTCAACAATATATGTGCACTGGTTGAGCAATAGCTCAATGGTATCCTCTTTCCTTGTGGAAGCACATGTCGTAGCTTCTAATCCCCATGCCAGCTCCCGCCCTTTGTGTGAGTCCTCTCCCCAGTTTGTTAGGCCAATAGTGGATCCTCAATATGTGAACACTACATCTTGATTGTCTATGAGGTATGACATCCTCAAAAAAGACAAAAAGAAAAATATCGGTGCAATCCAATTGCAACTCTCTTTTCTATGAGTTGGTATCATGTGCGTGAATTAATGCACCTATGACAAAAGAGTACTTTAAATAAATTAAATGCATAGAAGTTTAAATAGGAGTTCACCCAATTTAACATGAAATGCAAAAAATGTCTTTGAAATTTACATTATAGCAATTCATTTTCCAAATAAACGGCTCTCACGTGTAGGGTCCACCTAGTATATATATATATATATATATATATATATATATATATATATATATATATATATATATATATATATATATATCTGTGTGTGTGTGTGTGTGTGTGTAACATCTCAAATTTTTTTCGAAATTATAGGTCCTGATTACGTGCGTGTCCGTTAAGAAACATTTCACCGTTTCAAATTTTTCAAAGGAGATCGTTTTGGGTCCGTTTGAGCTTCATAAAAAATCTTTGGACTGAAGCTCATACACCATAGTGGTGTATTGGCCTAACGTCGAATCTCGTGTGACTAATGGTTCAGGTGTGCAAGCTCCACACCAAACAAAAGATCTTTTGGTGTAAGATAACACCTTACTTAGGTGTATCCGTTTCACGCGGATACAAAGTTGTTTGGATAAGAACTAACACCCAAAACAGTGTATGTGTTTCATAAGGGAAACAACCCCTTTTGATATATAAAAAAAATAAAGCTTTCCTTAAGAAGCTATTAACCTGTTGCAAATTTGGGAGTGTTGAGTTTCTAGAGAGAGAGAGTGAGAGCCTGAGGAAGAGAACCAGATTCTCATCGCCATTAGTCGTCGGTCAACCGCGTCAATCGTCACGTGGATTTGATTGTGCACGCGAAGAACGTCATCCGCTCAATCTTTTTTCAATCCGTGAAAGAAAAGAAGGGTTTCATTCTTCTCAAACCTTTTTAGGCATTCGAAACCCCAAAACCCATGAACCTCGGGAGATCTTGATTTCCGAGTTCATCGTAAACGTGTGAAGGGTTCAATCCCTAGATCGTGACGAAATGATCGCGAGAAGGTGGGTTTCAAACCCAATGGTCATGTGTGGCACAAGCGCCGGTGATTTCGATCTCTGCACATAGTAGGCATTGCTCTCGCGAGATTAAAGGGTAAGATTCGATTTAAATTAGTTAGAATTAGTTTGGTTATGATTTATGGGTAATTAGAATGTTTGAAAATGAATTTTTGGTTGATTTGGATTGAGAAAGAAGTCGAAGGGTTTCTGAAACTGTCAAAATCGATTGATCGATTTTAAATAAATCGATCAGATTGTATAGAATAGAAAAGTGAAAAAAATTATGGAGAAAATCAATTATTCGATTTTAGACTGAAGTACTGACACAGCTTTGGTATTTTAGCCATAACTTTTTACTCCGAACTCCAATTAATGCGATTCTCATGGCGTTAGAAAATGACAACGAAATCTATAACCTTTGTGAATTAATATTTTAATGAATCAACTTTTTCAAAGATCAAAATTGAGAGGAAATTTGGGTCAAATTCCGAGTTACCACCAACTTGCCCATTTCCGCTAAGGTCAAAATTGAGAGAAAATTTGGGTCAAATTTCGAGTTACCACCAACTTGCCCATTTCCGCTCGAATTTGAGAAAACACATAAATACGTCAAATTTGTTAGTAATTAAAATAAATCTTTTATGCTTTGTCATTATGTGATGTAGATTGAGAGTTGGAGACCGTCGATAGATCTTGGCAGTACTTATTTTCGTATGACTCCGAACCTAAGATAGGAGAAACTCACTACCAATTACACTTTTACTATGATTCATAGATGTCGTGATATAACTTGTTTTTGTTTTCGATTCATAGGCTCTCGTGATATAATTTGAGTGCGTTAGGATTTGTGATTTAAGTTTGGAACCTTGAATTCTTTGAAGAGTGTTGAACATCTGAACTTGAAATAGGGACTTAAGATTTCGGTATGAATTGACACCTGAACATATTTGACTTGAATCATCATTTAGTATGAAATTCGTAAATTGATGCCTTGAATCTGATTTGGTGTGGTATCGTTTAAGTTAAGTTGTGATCTTAGCAATGGATTTAGAACTTGTTGATTTTGACTGTATTCAAATATTTGGATTCAAAAGTGATAGTTGTGAGTAGAAATCAAATTTGTAAGATTGACTGCTCGACTGTACATACTATATACAGCATACTGGACTGGTATGAAGTTTTTCATACATACTGCATACACTAATTGGACTGGTATGGTAGGTTATCCATACACATTGTGCACTGCATGCATACTGGACTGGTACATCGGGACTTTTTCATACATACTGCATACTGCATAAACTGACTGGGCACCGACTGACTGACTGTACACTGACTGGAAGATTTGGACCTTAGGAGATTGAACTGTAAGATTTGAATAATTTAAGACTTGAACACTGTACGATGTGAATAATAGAAACTGACATACTGTGTGTTGTGAGTAATAAAAACTGAATTTGAATACCTAATTTGCTTCCGTTTTTGTTTCAAATTGAATATTCACTCTATTTTCGTATTTGTTTCGATCCTTGAATATCTGCTCATTTCCGTTATTGCTTATGTCATTAAAACCGATGTGATTATATGATAAGATGTCAATTGAATTTGAGATTCTTCTACTAAGCTTAGACTGTTAGCTCACCCCGACTATATATTACAGGTGTAGATTTTGATCAAAACCTTGGACTTGAGGAAAGTCAAATTTTGTGTACCGAGAGAAGAGGATCTTCCGCTTAAGGATTTGTACCCTAGTTCAGGGATCGTAGATTTAGTACATTGTGGATTTTGGTAAGTTTGGACTTTGTACATTTGTGCTATTATACACATATTATACACCACTGTTAGGTGATGGTCAGCCATTACCGGTGATTTATTTAGTTTACTGCTCATGTTGAATAATAGAACTGGAGATTTTAATTATCTCATATGTGTTATCTGCTTTGATTTCCGCATATGTGTGGGAAGTACCAAGTATTATGTATCAGATTGTTATCTAGGATTTGCAGCCTGGGAATACCCATTTGGTTTAAAGTTTAAAGAAAGAAAAAAACAAAAAAAAAAAAAAAAAAATATATATATATATATATATATATATATATATATATATATATATATCACAGAAAATCGTGAGGGAAAAATCCGAGCTGTCACAGTTGGTATCAGAGCTCTGGGATTAGATCTCGTGTACAATATCAGAGCGGGTCAACTGTGACACCAGGTGTCACAGTTGGTATCAGAGCTATGGCATTAGATACGGGCTCTATAGGACAATGGGCTTGATTATATTACAATTAATATTGATAAATATTGTTGTTTAATCAATGACAGATCAGTATGGCCCCACGTGTTAGAGGAGGTAGAGGCAGACCGAGGACAGTCTGCATGACGAATGTCCCTGAAGGCGAGGGCACTTCGCGTGGTGTAGGAATCGCCACCGGTCCTCACATCATTCAGTTAGGAGGTAGTGATAGTGGTAGTCATAGGCAGCCGTTGGAGACCATGGCCAATGCAATGACGCAGCAGAAGGCATCCATGGCACAGCAGACCGAGCTACTGGCGGCTAGGCAGTAGCCTTCAGGATTTTTAGAGTTTAGAAAGATGTGTCTTCCGATCTTTTCGGTTCAAGTCGATCCACTTGAGGCCGAGAAGTGGTTAACCGAGATGGAAAAGATCTTCAGTATGCTTCCTTGCACTGAGGATGAGAAAGTGAGATGGGTAGCCTTCAAACTAGATGGAGAGGTTGATCGCTGGTGGAAGGCAGTTTAGAGAGATAGGGTGGAAGAGATACCGAATACACGACGAGTATTTCCCCAACGTAGTGAGAATTCAATGGGAAGTCCAGTTTATAGAATTGAAACAAGACCGGATGTGTGTACGCGAGTACGGGGCCAAATTCACAAGACTTTCGAGGTTTGCACATCAACATGTGGCCACCGAGTTGATGAAGGCTAAGAAGTTTCAACGTGGCTTACAGCCTGACATCCATGAGAGGGTCTCACTGTTTGAGCTAGGAACGTATACAAGGATAATGGCCAAGGCCCTTATAGCCGAGGAAGACATCGAGAAAATATATCAGAGGAAAGACCAACAGAATAAGAGTGCGACAAGTCGATCGCCATCTTATGCTTCCGAGCAGATAGGCACGGAATCGAGACTACTGATGCCAACACCTATCCAGCCTGCTCAGACTACCTACTTAAGACTACCCGTGTCTTCGTCTCCTAGGCCTTTCCGCCTTTCAAACCCTACTACGACTGGAACGTCAAGAGTGCAGCAACCTTCACGCACCCCTTCATCTGCACCAGTTGAGTCTTACGCACGGTGTGGAGGACGACATAAGACGACTAAATGTTGGTGGTCCACTGACGCATGCCTCAAGTGTGGTCAAATGAGACATCAGGTAAAAGACTATGTAGAGAAAGGAAAAGAAAGAACAACTTCAGTGACTACTCGGAAGTCTTTTAACCTACAGTGATGTACAAACGATGAGTAGGCCACAAACTCAAGAGTTGGGTTTACACCTTATAGTTTACTCAGTGTCTCTAACATTTTGCTTAAGCTCCATCAGAAAATGAACATCTTTGGTATAAATTTTAATGAACCGTAATCTTTTGTGGTCATAATGAACCATAAATTTTAGTAGATTTATTTATGATCATGGTTTAAATGTTGAGACGATCTTTAGTAGGCGGTTGGTAACATCCAATTACTAAGATACACACCAAAAGTAACAGGATAATTTTCGAGGACGAAAATTCCTTTGAGGAGGGGAGAATCTAATAACCCTAATTTTTTTCTTTAAATGTTGAATCACTAACTTTCGAGGAGGGTGTGATTACTATCGGTAGGACATGTCAAATATCCATCCCTTTTCGAAATAGGCACGTCAATTTTCGAGGACGAAAATTTTTTAAGGTAAGAAGAATGTAACATCCGGAAAAATTTATGAAACTATAGGTCCTGATTAGGTGCATGTCCGTTAAGAAATGCGTCACCATTTCGAAATTTTCAAAAGAGATCATTCCGCACTATAAAAAATGAGTCCTATGCCGACGGCTGCCAGCCGTCGGCATAGCGTTCCCAAGCTGTTGTTGTAGGGTACGCCGACGGCTAAGAAACCTTATGTCGGCAGCTTCCAGCCATTGGCAATAATGCAGTTGGCTAATATATACGCCGACGACTACAACCGTCGACATATGTTGAAGGCCCAATGCTGATGGCTGTAGCCGTCAGTGTAAGTTTTTTTTTTTAATTTTATCTACGCCGACGGCGTAGCCATTAGCCGTCGACATAGATCTTTTAAAAAAAAAAAAAAATTATTCCCCGATTCAACCTGCGGGTATCACGGTTTGAGGCCATGTAGGAAGGCATCTGTGAAGGCCCTCACAATCCGGGTGCTCAAATGTTGGCTCATAGAACAAGCTCAAAGCTTCGCCCAGCATTGGATCCACCACCTGAAGTAAAATAAAGAAGGAACCAGCATGTTATAGCAGCCTCAGTTAAATACAAAATACACGCAATCAACAAGAAAATGTAGGGAGAATAAACTGCAAAATGCACCAAATATCCAAGTTGGAAAACATCCAGAACAAACAATTTTCAGGAGTCAACAACAGGAATAGTAGTAAGGGTTCTGATCTTCTATAGCAGAAGCCAAATGGCTAATGCAATGGCTCCCTTCTGGTATTGGAGGATAAGAGTGTGTTGTGTTGTCTGATTTATCTGCCAGACACCTTTCAATACCCACTGGCTGAATTTCAACTATCCTGGAGTTTCGATCTGGATCTTCTTGCATATCTGATTGAGGAATTCTTTGATTTAATGGAATGACAAACTGCTCTACAGAGACACTTGTATCCTGTGTGTCTTCCATTGATGATTTGGTTGTTGTAGGAGAAAGGCCACTCGGCTCCACTTCATCACAGTTTTGAGTTGCATGCAGCTTCGCGGGCATTTTGAATAGCCGGCAGAGAACAAAAGCACCCTACACAAGGTAGAGAAAGGAATAGGCCCTGAGATATCAAAGAATGTATTGCAATGAATTCTGTTAAACAAAAAACCAACTAAAGAGCAAAAACTGTAGAATAGAACAAACATGAAAATACATCTTAAGTGCCTACCATCTCGCATTTTGATCATAAAACCATCTGCACCACTTTTCACCTCAACTACATAGAAAAATCTGGGCAACCATGATCTTTGGAAGGCATAAGAGTTTAAAAGTTCCTTATTAAAATACTTTTAAGAGTGGCATTGTCATAAAGACACATGTTTCAATAGATATATGTGATGACTAAATGAGAAACACCAAACATGTCTATCCTATAAATCCAAGAAGGATTCCTCCTTGGTTTCGTGACCTGCCAAACTTTGTAGCTACAAGCATCACATGCTTCTACCTAGAAACATAGTTTAACAACTTAGCTGATAACAATAGGTATCAGTATTTGGCTGGGTGGTATCGGCCAGCACCATCATGATACTTATTGGATGACAATTCCCAAATTACCTTAGCTAATATTTTAGATAACAAAAATTCATCATAATTTATAGCAAAGTTGTAATCAACCTCAAAATTATAAATAAATAAATAAATAACCCAAAATGAAAAAAAAAAAAAAACAAAAAGAATCATGGTAAGAGGCCTGGGCTAGAGCATCATATCCAAAAGCCCGTTAAGCATAGGGTTGAGGTAAGGGCTTAGCAAGTTAAAACTCGTAAGCTTAGCCCGTACATTAGAACTTCATTTCCTAATAATAACTAATAATTATAAGTTAAAACCCGTAAGATAATAGAACTTTAGACTATTATCTATGGACTGCACTACTGATTAGTGCTTGCAGCTCTCTCCAGAAGCTAAACTAATTTCTTTAGGCTGATTGACACCACATAGAACTTAACTAATGGAGTTACAAGAAGCTGGGAGAAAGATTTCAGATAAGAGACGAGAGTAGCGAGAAGTCAAACCTGCGACGTCAGACTTTTGACGGCGTCTTTAGTAGTTGGAGTACCACGCGCAGCAACATCCTCAAACAGGCAATGCAAGTTAACATCTCTACTTTTTTCAGCTGGAAAAAAAAAAGAGCAAACAGTTAATAAATGCAACTAAATTTAATCTAGCAAGTGCGATTAAATTTAGGTGTGACATAAAAAAAGAAATGCAAGCCAGGACTTCCACAATTCTGTTATAGCACAATGTTACGATTTAGATTAATAAAGCAACCTGCTTGCATTTTCCTACATGCGAGAATTTTAGGAGGTCCTGCCAGCCAAACATTTTGTATCGTTTTCAAAAGATAAACACTATATAAATGGCTTGAATCAATTGTCAGTCTTTTGCACCATATAAAATGCATAGGACTAGAAACTCATGCATGAGGTTAAAACAGGCGCAAGATAATGATCTGTTACAGTAGTTCCAGATATATTTGCAGCCCCGATTCACGAATGAAATGAATTTATTTCCCTCCAACCAACCCAAAGGCCCTTAATCCCAGATCAAACTAGTTAGCCCGGTTGAAAGTTAGTTGTCTCAAAACAATTGCAATTAGCAAGGTAAGCAAAATCAAGCAAGTAAGCCCCCCAACATTGGTCCTAATAGCATGGACATTAAGCTTGACAATTGTCTAACAGTTCGACTCTGTTGACCATAGTGAGCCATTCAGTAAATTGCACCAACCAATTTAGCCACCTCACTTCACACAAACTAATCATGTTCCAAGGTTTCCACCTCTTGGATGGGCTGTAGCTTAAAAAACACACCAATCATACATTTCCTACCATCTAATCATGTGGTTCATTTTGTGAACCATCACCCGCATCTTTATAGATAGATGATTGATCCGATGGTTAAGAACATATGATTGGTGCTATGGTCTAGCTCTGGCATATCAAAAGGGAAGGCAAAGGAATTAAACAGTGCAAATAAACAAATAAATGGCACATGATGGTCATGCTTTATCCTACTGAAAAAAATAAACAAATAAAAGATCACAGGAGAAAGAGATGGTGAAAACATGTGGGTTTATTTTTCCACATCCAATCTTGTGCAGCTTGAAATACCTGTGCATTAAATCAGTGAAAAGACATCTGAGATCTAAATATTTTAGTTAAAGCTTGAGAGGAATGACAATGATTGTAATATATTGCGGATGGTCTGTCCATATTCCAAAAACTAAAAGGAAGAAATAAGTGCAGGTATGCTCTTGACCTGTAGCTATTTTGACGCTTAAATCAGTGAAGGAATGTTGTTGACTTATAGCTGCAAATTAGTGATGCATTGGTCGATCTCCCTTCATTTGATATGGACTGTTGTTTGAAAGGATTAACTACTGATGGTGATTGAAAATCCAACATGAATACAAATTGGTGGAACTCATCAGTAAAAAAATATGAAGTTTACATCACCTGATAAATGAATGTTTTATACCATTTGATAGCAGTAGCAGCCAAGCAAAGGAATGTGCTTGTAGTAAGTGTCCAAACTAAGAGCAGATGGTTCCTTAGCTGCCAAACTCATAATAAGTACAACTCCCTGTATGATAGATTGGTAGAGAGGAAGAATTACATGACTGAGTAGTGAAAAAAGAAACAAGATTCAAAAACAGGACAAAGCAAGGGAAAAAGGAACTTTTTCTATGACCTTGCTATCATCAAAGCATCCACAGGCCATTATAACCTACACAATTTAGTGTCAATCTATATATATATATATGTGTGTGTGTGTGTGTGTGTGTGTGTGAAAAGAAAAAGAATTGAGGATTTTATCTAGAATAGGCAACTTCTTGGTTGATTTATGGTGTCTATCGACCAGCTCCGAAACTCCAACCATACCATCTGGAGCCAACTTGTTTGGAGGAACAATGATCACCATGGGATCATAAGAATGTGGCAGTGTTAAGGTGTTTTGATATGAACTGCTAGTCTCAATGTACTGAGAAGGATACAGTGAGGCCGACCTCATTGAATGTAGCCACTCCAACCTGTGCAGAATATTGATGTGATTTCTCTTTATGGCATTTTGTATTAGAATAATTATGATCTATATAAATCTAATCATTTGATTTGCACCACAATTTACTAAAAGGCGGGTTGAGATATTACAGAGTTAGCAAATCAGCATATCTTCAGCCTTATTGAAGTCCTTAAAAAAAGAACTTCATAAAATTCATACCAAGTCTTTTTCTTAGGAATTTCTTAATAGGGCTAAGTTTCTTTTCACTTGTCGTATATGACTATAGGTCTTTGTCTTCATGTAAGACCTGTGTCACATCAGGTCATCTTCTATCATGTCTAGATGCAGCAATACTCATTGATGGATTATTTTTTTTCCTAGTTATTGTCATCTTGCTCTATTGCTCAAGAGATACATAGTAGCAAATTTTGTTTTCAGCAATATTTCAGAGGAAAACATATGTAAAGCTTCGGTTAGGTTAATTTAGGATTAGATTTTGGGAATATAAAGATATATAATATCTTTAAAAAAAAGAAAAGATATTTATAGTTAATAATGATTTGGACATTCAAAATCCAAATTCTAATACCTAAAACTCGCTTAGGATGAAACAGCCCCAAATGGTGCTTGATCTACCAAGGATTTTAATGTCCCATATTGCTTGACACCTTTGATTGAGCACCTTTGATTCATTCCTGCTTAGTGCAAAAGAAAACTCAGTTTCTTCATTATTTATAACCTAATATTTAACACAATTGGTTCATGAATAGAGTGGTTCTTCTGTTTTACCTGAGTAACAGTTTACAACATGAACTAGTATCATCAAATTATATTAAAGTACAAGTACAAAGGACTTAAAAAAATCATAGGAAACAAAATATTTTCTCTGTAATCAACATCATTTTGGCCAATATTTATCCCCACTCTCTTGTATTTTGTGACCTACTATTATGATCACCAACAGAGCAGAGAAGGCAAAATCTCCCTCTTATATGATCATTGCCCAATCAGCCATGAACAGAGCAGGTCACTTACATAACAAAAAAACTGGAAAACAAATTCCAAAAATGGCCAAATTATGGCTCTCCAACATAGCCCACACAAATTCAATGTTGTCCATATACATCAAAGTTGCAATTGAATGACCAAAATACTTATAGATTCCTGTTGGCATGATCACAAACAGAGAAGAGAGATAAAGAGCTCTCTGATGTACTCAAGGCTTAAAGGCACTAGAATTCGGTTTGGAAAATTGAACGAAAAACTGAACCGAAACTGAATCAATTCGAAAAGAGGGTAAATTGAAAGAAAAAACTGAATGAAAAGAATCTCTTTGTTGGTACTGTGAGTGGTTAATTTTCCCTCTACTACGGCTAAAATATTAGAGATGCAATCTCCTAAAGTACCATATTCGGGTCTCCAAGCACATATTTGAAAGATAGTGCGAAAAAAAGGTAAAAATTATAGCTACAAAGGATGAAATCGATCTCAAAATCAGGTAAACAAGCACGTGATTTGTGACAATACGCAATCATCACAATTAATAAATTATTCTAACTCAATTACAACACTTTAACAATGTAGAGAGATGAACTAGAGTTTCAACAACCAGAAACCTTGACAACGTTTACTTTCTCTTTTAGATTGGTGAAAACAATGTAAAGAGATAAACAAGCACCCAAAATATTTTATAAAAAGTACAATAAGATCTTAATAAAACTAGAGCAATCTTAATTAAGGAATGAATTAAATTACCTTGTCCCAAAGCCCGCCGGAGGCTAGGATTAAGAACTCGCATTCGAGTTCACATATCCACCCTAAAAAAAGATCAATTCTATCAATTTCAATCAACAATATGTTAATATTCCAACAACGAAAAGACAGGGATAACAGACATTAAGAAAATGCAGAAACCCACGTAGAGGAAGATAGGATTAAAAATAACAAGAAAACATATGAAAGTACAGAGTAATCTTTCCTGCTGTAATTGGCTCATACAACCTTGTCATTGTAAAGATGATATTTAGCAAAGTTTGGAGTCAATTGGGGTTCTCTACTTCTCACTCATGTAAATCTCAGATTAATTGAATTAAAAAGCCTAGCAATTAAGTAGAGCACTAATCTGCGAAGCTATATACGAGCTACTCACATCAAATAAACTACATAAGACCAAAAAATGTATGTACTCTACATTTGAGCTACTCAGATCAAATAAATTACATAAAATCAAGAAATATATATATGCAATGTGAACGTACAAACTGCCAATAATCAAGTACAGCCCTAAGCTGTGAATTTATTAGAGCTACTCAAATCATATGTACCATATAGAACCAAGAAATATACAAGAGTTTATTAGCGGGATTTTATGTTGGCAGTGTGACAACTCTACATGTGAATCACTATAAGTGGCCATTAATGCAGCCCTCTGAGATAGGTCATATCCTCAAAACCACAACAATCGGATCTACTGTTGGTGGGTTAATAAAATTATTGGATTGACTCTCCTCACCCTAGGCCAAAGATAAAATTGTCACCTTCTTACTTTTGTCCTTCAAGCACAGCCCAAAAAATATGCCCGTTGGAGAATCAGTACCATTGAATCTAAGCACTTCAATATGAACCCTACCGTAAATATTAACGGTCAATATCAAACTTCCCAGACTGAATAGTTTGAACCCTCTAATGAGCATGATTTTTGGCTGGGTCATCTTAATATATGACGCTTAGCACCACTGGTCGCAAAAGTGGGATGGTGAGGGTTTTGTCTTAGGCCTAAGGTGACTTCCCATTAACCCTAAAATTACAGCACTGGCCCACAAAAAAAGTCCACAGGTCAAATAGTTATATCCTTGGATCATTGCTATTTTTGAGCTACAATCAGGACAATTGACCTGATGGATGAGCACACATTAATTTGAAGTTGGAGATTGGACACCCTGTGCTGTAATTCCTCCAAAGCGAAAACATGGTACTATTCCCAAAATAGCCAAGGCAGAAGCACAAAAAAGTGAACTTACAAGGCTCTCAATTCTTTCTCATTCATCTTCCCTTGAAGGTCGGTGATCAAAAGTTAGGGCCTTTGCAATCTCTACTCTGCTCATAACAGCGCGACAATACCCAGCATTGGAGACAATGAGTTCTCCATTCCTGATCAATGTAGTTGCACAACAGGTTCCGCCTCAAGCCTTTTCCCTCTCTTTCAAAGTGTGGTTCACAAAATAAGCTGAGATTCACCCTCTCGACAACCAAATAAGCCGATGTCCCTCATATTCACAAAACAAGCCCTAGCCAATCTCCTAAAACATCATACCGGATTGTCCGTTCTCGCAATCATCCATTGCTAGGTTTTATATTTATGAGTAGCTCGTTGACTGTTAAACTACTGCTATAATGAGATTAATACTATTTATTTTCCAATTTTGTAAAATATTCGTGCATATTTTTTCTTCAATGACTCAGAAATCTAGGTTTCAAAGATTTTTGTTCGTTTATTTACTTTAATCAATATATTAATATCGTGGGAAAAAACATAATTAAACTAAACAGGCTATCTAATCCCATTATGAAAGGCTAAATTGTATTTGAGGAGGCTGCTATCAAGCTCTGTATTTTTACGACCCATAGGTGTACTTGGATTGATCACAAATATGACACTCACTGCCTCATCTGTTTAGAAGACCGAAGTTCTAGCAGGTTGCAGTTGAGCTCTTAGTCTTAAGATTCTAGATGCAGGGTACTTGTAGATCGAGTTACTAGTTGGGGTGGGAAGTATAAACTGATTTGTTTCTTGAATTTCTCATCATTGCCAGCAAAATTTCAGGGCTCGAAATTTTTTTTACTGAAGTTATAATACTTTAGAATTATGAAAAAATGAAGTACACCCATTGAAGCAGCAATGGATGAAGATCTAGCTGCGATACAAAATTGCTCTAGTGATCCAAATCACTGAAGAGTGCACAGCATTTGTCAGCATATTCGTGGTCCAGATAATCAATTAAGGATTAGTGCTACTCTTGAGAATCCAAAATTATACCTAATTTGATGCACCATACTACCATTCCCCATCAAATTATAATTCAAAATCATCTCTGACAATTTTTAAGGTAAAATCGAAAAAACATAAAATGAAGCAATATACAAAACCATCAGAAAGGCAACACCACCAGAGAGCTTTGCCAATCTATTATGAGAGCAACAAAAACAAAAAATAAAAATTAGAACCTACAACTATAATGAGACCAACAGAAACAACAAATAAAATAAAAATTAGAACCTACAGGTATAATGAGAAGCTAGGTTTTGATCGAGCAGCTAAGGTTTCGATCGAGCAGCTTAGGTATCGATCAAAACAAATGAAGATTGGTTTCGATCGAGAACCTTAATTTCGGGCCTGGATTGGGGATCGGAGGAGTGATCTAGGGAGGATTCGGGGAGGAAGATCCAGACGGAGAGGGAACTGAAGGGGTCGATCAATACGGATGTCTTTTGTCGCGACGCCATCAGAGAAGCTAGGGCTTGCAGCAACGACAGATTCTTCGTCGGGGCGAGAGGTGACGCCGAAGGGGGTTTTTTTGTCGAATGGGGCTCGGATTCGGTTTTGGAGTGAGAGAGAGAGAGAGAGAAGGGGGGAGACGATTTCAGAAAAAGAATGGAGAGCGTGTCAGCGTGCGAACCGTGTGAGGGTAGGATATAAGCTCTGTCCCTACGTCGACGACTTGCCTATATAGCCGGTGGCGTAGGGTAGATCCACGCCGACGGCTGCTTCATAGGAGCCGTTGGGTAAACATTTTTTTGTAGTGTTGGTCCGTTTGAGGTTCTTATAAGACCTTTGTACCAAAGCTCATACATTATGGAGGTGTATTAACTTAATGTCGAATCTCGTGTAACTAGTAGTGGTTCTGGTGTGCAAGCTCCACGCTAAATCAAAGAGCTTTTGGTGTAAGATAACACCTTACTTAGATACATTTGTTTCACGCGGATACTAAGTTCTTTAGATGAGAACTAAGAACCAAAAGGATATATGTGTTTCATAAGGACGCCTTTTGATATAAATAAAATAAAATAAAGCTTCCTTAAGAAGCTATTAATCGGTTGCAAATTTGGGGGTTTTGGGTTTCTAGAGAGAGAGAGACAGCTTAAGGAAAGAACCGGTTTCTCATCGTCGTTAGTCGTCGATCAAGCACGCCAATCGTCACGTGGATTTGATTGTGAACGTGAAGAACATCATCCACTCGATCTTTTTCAATCTGTGAAAGAAAAGAAGAGTTTCATTCTTCTCAAACCTTTTTAGGCGTTCGGAACCCCAAAATCAATAACCCTCAGGAGGTCTTGATTTCCAAGTTCATCATAGACGTGTGAAGGGTTCAATCCCGAGATCATGCCAAAACGATCGCGTGAAGGTAAGTTTCAAACCCATTTAGTCGTGTGTGGAGCAAGCGCCGGTGATTTAGATCTCCGCACATTATAGGCGTTACTCTCGTGAGATTAAAGGGTAAGATTCGATTTAAATTGGTTAGAATTAGTTTGGTTATGATTTATGGGTAATTAGGATGTTTGAAAATGGATTTTTGATTGATTTGGATTGAGGAAGAATAAGCTGACGGGTTTCTGAAATTGTCAAAACCGATCGATCGATTTTGAAATCGATCAATCAGATTGTATAGAACAAAAAAGTGAAAAAAAAATTCTGGAGAAAATTGATCGTTCAATTTTGAAAATTAATCGTTTGATTTTGGACTGAAGTGTCGACACAGCTTTGATATTTTAGCCATAATTTTTTACTCAGAACTCTGATTGATGCTATTCTCAAGGCGTTGAAAAAAGGAAAACGAGATCTTTAACTTTTATGAATTAACAATTTCATGAATCAATTGTTTTAAAGGTTAAAATTGAGAGGGAAGTTGAGTCAAGTTTTGAGTTAGCACGAACTTGCTCATTTCCGTCTCGATTTTGAGAAAACACATAAATACATTAAATTTGTTAGTAATTAGAATAAATCCTTGATGCTTCGTCATTATTTGATGTAAATTGAGAGTTGGAGGCCATCGATAAACCTTGGCTATACTTTTTTCGTACGACTCCGAACCTAAGGTAGGAAAAACTCACTACCAATTACATTTTTTACTGTGATTCGTAGATATCGTGATATTACTTGTTTTTATTTTCGATTCATAAGCTCTCGTGATATAATTTGAGTGCGTCTGTTGGTGCACGTTTTTTCTGGGTTCCTCTTGGTTCTCGTTGAATCAGTGACTCCAATTCTGCCAAGGTGGACTCTAGCGATGCGGTGTTTGGAATGATAAGAATAAAATAAAAAGGGAGATTTTTCTAAGAAGACTCCTAGTTTGATTGTGATCGCCAGCTGTAGATATTTAACGACGCTGCAACACATCAGTGATCATGCTATGAAGCAGAGGTAGGTTACTTCTATACTGAATCGTCCACCTGCAAACGTCAGCAGCAATGCTTCTCCTTAGCTTAGTTAGTTTAATTATCTTCTTATTTCCCTTTATGATTATAATTTCGGTTAGTTTAAGTTTCCTAATTTTATTACTATTATGCTCTGATTGTATGAGCTTATTAAGGTGAGTTATTTTAGTGTCCGGATGCTATCAAGAGTCCAATGAGTATCAAGATTCGGGTATTACTAAGTCAAGTCAATCTCAATCTCCTATTGATATTAGGAGTACACATGTATCAATTCCAATAATATTCCAACTAAAATTAAGCAAACTAGTTATACTGGGATTCTAATTAAAGCAATTGCAGTAATTCTATTATAATTCTAACTAAAATACTCATGAAAATTTTACTATAATTTTAATTAAAATAAGAAGACTGATTTTTTCTACGAGACTAATTATTGCAATAAATTTAATTTTTCTATTCAAATATCAACAAAATAAAAAGACTGATTTTTCTACGACCCTAATTATTGACAGATTAATGATGACAAAATATAACTAATCATGTGTAAACTAAATTTCCTAGAGTTCGGATTTAGAATAATCAATCAAATAAACTTATGAAGAGAAAATTTTGATTTAACATTCTAATAATCGTATCAAGGCTTAACTAATGCAAATAATTAATTATGTCTAGATATAAACTAATTAAAGTAATTTATTAGTTCTAAAAAAAACTAAAAAAAAGGAGTTTGGGCCCGCTATGCTAAAGAGGATTGGTCTTGTTCCCGAGTATCCTCCGTAAGCTCCCTTGGGCAAATCAGGTGGCTAAGATTAAATAGGAAAATTTGAATTTTGGACAGTAAAGTAATATTTTTTGGGTTTTTTTTTAATATTGATTTCAGAATAGCAATTGTGAATTGAATGATAAACTAGAATTATAAGACTAGGATTAATATTTAGAATTTTGAAAGTATTGAAATAAGAAACTAAAATTAAAATTAATTTTTTGTTAAGACTGAATTCAAGTCTGAAATTGAGAAATCAGGCCATATGATTAAGGACTGGTTCTGAATCAAAGGATTAGAACCAGAAAATAAAGATAAGACTGTAGATCGAGATTTTAGAATTGAATTAAAGTCTAGGATCGATATATCGGACCGATGAATTAATGACTGATTCTAGAAACAGAGAACTAGAACCAGATATATAGAATTTTGGTTCGAAAAGGGGGCTACAGTCTAAGACTAAAAATAAAAATTAATTGAGTTCTTAGATCTAGAGATTAGAAGCTACGACTACGAATTAAAAGATTAAATCCTTTCCTAAGGGTCGGGGCTGCGAAGAGAAATCTTGAAAATAAGAAGCTTGAATCTCGAAATCATGATTAAGATGCTCTATGGGTTTGTCCTTGGAGTGTTCTGGTTTCGGAACTCATTCCCTCTAGAAAATTCTAGCCTTTTTTCGTCCAACCTCCTATGCGAGTTAAGAAAAAAATCTTTTATAGGTTTTCCTTCAATTACGTGCCTATTTATGGGCATTTAACTGAATTGTACACCTGTCTCTTGGCGCTTAATCGCTTTGAGTCGATCACCGACTCAGTGAGCGACCGGCTGACTTGCTCGGCGAGTCTCCTAGTCCTAACAAATTAGGACTAATTGTGTATATATTATTATGCGCTCAACCTGATTAAGCGTTTAACCTGAAACATTTAATTAAGGAAACGTAAGGGTCAAGGGTAGTAAGACTAGGTCGGGCGTAGGCCAATTGCACGCTAGTAGTGTTGCGCTCAATCCGATCATGCGTCCTGTTTTAGGCGCGTAATTAAGTCTCAAATCAGTATGGAAAATGAAGTTTGGTCTAAAAGGTAGACTGATCACGCACTTGCGGTTTTGCGTGCGATCGAATTGTGCACTAGTTTTCTAGCACATAATTCGAGGTTGTCCGAGTATGGTCTCTAGAATGAAATGCAAGACTATTATTTCAGTCTACATTCCGGCTATATATTGTTGCTTAGCATATAGCTTACCCATTTCAGGATCTAAGCCACATAGTTATTATTTCAGCCTGTATTCAGCCATGTACTATTACATGGTCTCATATCAGGATTAAAAAGAAGGTCAAAGGTTGACCAAATAAAAAATATATTTTGAGAAGGCAAAATGGGAGTATTTACAGATGTCCCTCTTTGACGCGCTCTTGTGAAGTAAGAACGCGTTGAAGAAGTAGACACCCCTCATTTGAGGTGCTTTCTTGTTTCACTTAAGAATTCACAAATGTGAATTGGGGATGGGATATGACATGTTTGGCTTTCTTATCTATCAACGTAAGCTAAAAGAAAATGGTAGCTGTAGAAAGACATTTTTCGAATCTGTGGGGCATGGCACATCACGTTTCATGGCACGAGCTAACAGAGGGATATGGCGTGATCGAGGTACCGGGGGGCGTCATATAAATGTCCATAAGGTCCAGGGACTGGTAATAAAAGGAGAGAGTGTAATATAATGTCGAAGGCTTTAACAAGTCATGTCAGACCGGGCACGTCATTGCTCACACCAATGCGCGTCAGGCGTTCTTTTTCCAATAGGCATTTGTAAGTTCTTAGATTGAGTATATTTGTTGTTTAGTTTCCTAGGGAAAAGGGGCCGGTTTGGGCTGGTAATTAAGGTAAATTTTTATGAGGTGTGATCAGTTGAATTCTGCGCAGTGGCATGCGCACTTGATTTATCTAGAGTTCGATCTTTTAAGTAGGGAATTCTAGTCTTAATGTATCTGAGCAAATGATTTTGTGCAGTGGTGTATGCGCTCGATCCAATTCTGTGTAGTGGGATATGTGCCTGATTATGAGTTCAGGGGGTCATTAAATTAGAGAATTCTGGTCCTAAGGTACCCGAACAAGTGATTCTACGCAGTGGCATATGCGCTCGATCCAATTCTGCGTAGTGGGATATGTGCTTGATTGTGTGTTCAGTGGGTCTCAGGAGTTAAAAGTCAACTTTAGGGTATATGGGTAATGAGGCACTTAATCAATTTTTTTTTGTATTTAGAGAAAGGTGAATTGGGCCTATTTACTTTGTTGCTTTTTTTTCTTTTATTTTTGATAGTATTATTTTCTTTCTGATTTTTTTTTATTTGTTTGTCTTTTTTTAGTAAAAGATTTTTTGAAGCAAGTAAGAGGGTCTCGAATTTTAAAATTCTAGGAATTTTAACCTAAGATCAATTCGGTGGAAAAACGACAGAAAACGTGGCTACCGAGACGTCGCTGAGCAGATCCACCGGTACAAGATTTATGAATCCGACCATTTATGTGATTGTCAAGACGACACTTAGCATGTCGGATACTCCATCTAACCTTCTCGACAAATACTAATGATTGTCTCTTATGGGAGGACTATAATAACTCGCGAGTCAAGAGAGATGGGTTTTGAAAATATTTTGACTTAATCATAGATAATTATATTTATAAGAAATATTGGATAATTGAAAATTGAGTAATACTTACTTGGGGGTGATAGTTACCTGGGTTGTGCGATGGGACTTGTGATATTGTGACGGGGTGCTATTGCGATGAGGCTTTGAAGTTATATTTTCTTTCTTCTTTTTATTGCTTTATCTGCTGCCACGGTTGGTGGTTGTCGGTGTGATGTAGCGTCTTGGGGAAGGTTATGTCGTGATGGAACAAGTGGTGTCATGGTGATGTCGCGATGGGACTTGGATAGTTTTCGATAGTATGTTCGTGTTGTAACTTGGCATTAGTGGGATGCGATGGGTCATGGGAGGAGTCCCAAGTTCTCTTCTTTTTTTACTGTTTTCATGTGCTGTGGCATCTGGTGATCATTTGTATCGAGTAATTTGGGAGGAATGTTTTTTATTTTAGCGATGGGACCTGATTGAGCATTTTCCCTTTTCCTTCTTTGGTGCGATAAGTGTGTTGTTTGAGCTTTTCGGGCAGTGGTGTCCACAATGAGAGGTGTAGCGTAGTTAGTGGTGGGACACTGGTAGGATGTTTTCGCACTGGGATATTGATCTCTTTGTTTAGCAGATCCTGGTTAGGTGAGCTCACGTTGTGGTTGCGTTGTGTTGGCTTTTTGACGCATTTGCATTTTTGGGATTTTTCGATGGGCCATGGGGGTGTAGCTATAATTTTTTTGCGATGGGATCGGATATTGGGGTGGTGTCATGTGTGTGTGTTCTTTTTATCGTGGTGAGATGTGCTTGAGTGGCTGCACGATGGGATAAAAGAGTTTTGAATGTGGTCAGGTCAGGGGTGACGATGTCATGCGAGGCATACATTATCTTGTCTGTAATAGGACCAGGGGTGTGGTCGACATTTTTGGTAGGGTTACGTGATGGGAGTAGAGTGAGCGGTTGTTACTTCTTCGATGTAGATAGCTTATAAGGTTCTGCGATGGGACAAAGGGAATTCTCCTTGAATCGGGACTAAAGTTTGTATAAAAATCAAGAATTACGCACCTATCTCCAATCGCGTGATTTTATTGCGTGCTTGTTTTTAGGCGTGCGATTCAGGGTCTAAGGGGCTAATTACACATGTGGATGTGGGCGTGTGATTGTATTCCGTGCTTAGGTATCTGCGCACAATTGAAGGGTCACCAGGTCACTGCGCGGATGACCTTTCATATTGCACAGTTTGTTTGAGTCGTTTGATTAAATTACGCGGCCCATGGTGAGCGCGAGATCGGAAGGTCGCGCTATCTGCGTGGGCGATAGTTTCATTGCGCGCTTGGTTAGTGGCGCATGTTTTGATTTAAACATTCTGTGCATGGCACGCGATTGGATTGAGCACGCGTAGTCAAGCGCGCGATTGAGGCTGTACTCTATATAAGCGTGAGAGGCTTCATTTGTTTCTCATTCTTTGGTTTAGTCTCGAGTTTTGACTTTTCTCAGTGTCGTGTTATAAAATTGGTATTTTAGCGATATTGAGCAATCTAACCGTCAGATTGGGATGGGGTTTCTTCTTATATTCATTATTTCGTGTGATCTTTGCCCTGAGGTGATGCTCAGGGTTGGTATTATTCTGGGAATGAGCGGTATTGGGAATGAGGGCGCTAGTCTTCACACTGTTCCTTTTTAGGGAGCAGTGAAGGCAGCCGTGCGGAGGCGGCAACTGAGGAGGCGAAGATGACGGGGATGAGGAGGTGCTGTAAATGGAGGGATGTATCCTAACCCATTTTCCGTTTCTTCTGCCGATGGCTCATTTGAGTCCTCCAAGTCTGGTGGCAACATTTCTGAAGCCTCCGATTAGACGTTTTGCTCCTCACTTTGGCTCATTGTAGTTTTTGTTTTCGTTTTGAGTTGTATGTTAGGTTCTAGGTTTTCATTTTGGGTTATAATTCAGGAGGTATGCCTCCAGCGATATTGTAAAATTTTGAATTATGAATAAAGGGGCATTTTTTATTATTTTATTTTTTATTGTCTATTGTGCTCAGCTAGTTGGTTTAAATTTCATTAATGGATTAATTGGACTTATCTATTTTGTTTTGTACTTGATTCTATCGGGCTCGTTGGGGCATTTTTTTTCCTTAACAAGTCAAATTTTGTCTTATGTGAGTTTTTGTTTTGTTTGGTTTATTTAAGGTAGTTTGTTTTGTTTGAGGTTTTTTTTTATTTTGGTCTTTTAGTTGTGGTTTGAGATATCATTTGTGTGAGTTTTCATGGGTTCTAGATAGTGATTGGGTGTTTTAATCCTATTGGTCTATCTGAATTTGGGGGATTTGTGCTTTTCAGATGGGCAAGTGTTGTGTGATCATTGGTCTATCTAGTTTGTCATGGATTGTGTGTTTATTTTTTTTTTATTAAAAGGGGTATGTGTATAGTCTTGGATTCAATTAGATTGGAAGGGGATTCAAGATGTGTGACATTTGTTTATGGGGTATGGTTTATAATTGCGTGAGTCTAAGCTTTGGTTGTTTATTTTGGATTTTCATTCTAAGCTTAAAGATTAAAAGGTTTGAGGGATATCTTGTGTTTGTAACTTTGGGCATTTTTTTGTTCATTAATGTCTTTTATTCCTCTCTATTTTGTTTCCCGGGTATTGAACCCGAGGACTTGTGTTTATTAAGTGGATCATGAGAATAGACGGGATTGGGAATTCGAGGTGATACAAGGTTGGTGCTATCAATCCAACTCGAAGTGCCGCCCCATCGGGAGAAGAGGTGGAGGAGAAAAAGGTGGTAGAGGGAAAACCCAAGGATAAGGCAGGGTCAGAGTTCTCGTGACCAATGCCTATTTGTCCTCAGTAGGCTCTGCAAATTCAGTATTAGTTGCTCATCATTTTTAATGTGTCCAAGGGGAGCTCTTAACAGTGGGTCCCGCAAGTCCTGGGTGGCTTTCTGTAAGTCACTATTCCTTTCTACCGGCTAGGGGCAAGGGGAAGAGGTCATCACAGTTAGGATTCGTTCAAGATGTGTTCCTCCTTCGGGCTTCTCCGAGATCTCTAGTCTCTCGAATGAATCCGGATTCGGGCATTGCCTAAATGCGCTGATTTAAGCATTCTTAGTTTTAAGTTGTATAATCAGAGGGTATGCCCTCGGTGTGTGTTGTAAGAACTTTTATTGATCTATGAAGTGATTATATTTTAATTCCATTTGTAGTTATTTATGATTTTTTTTTGTTCAATTTAATTCATAATGTGTTCATCTTATCATAGGTGTGATGCTTTTGTTTTAATTTAATTGTTTATTTTAGATCTGGGGGTGTGTTCAGGATAGTTTTTTTGTTTAGAGGCGATGCGAGTATTTAATCTTATTGAGGACACGTGAAGAGTGAAGGCATTTTTTTTTTAGTGGAGAAAAGTGAAGGAAAGGGCATTTTTTTGAATTTTGTTTAATTGTAGGGTGTTTCTTTTCGGTCTTCAAGGTGCGAATTTCTTGACTTAAGAGTGTTTTGGGGTTGGTTTTATTAGTAGTGAGTATCATAATGTCTTAATTTCAGGTTCGGGTTTACTGTTCTGGGCATGTTAAAATTTTCGATTTCTGGGCAATTACGCGCTATTGTCCACACGCTTGAACGAATTGCGCGCCGGCATGGGAACGCGCATTTACATGCGACAAAAGGTTATTAAGTGTCAATTCACTAGCGCTTAATCAAATTAAGTGCATGATTGGAGACGTAGGATCAGGGAAGTAGACGGTCATTGTAGAGATGACCCTAGGTATTTGCGCGCTAATATTGAGGTGCTTGATGTAATTGCGTGCTTGGCGGGCGACGCGCAACCAGGGGGTCGGGTTATTTTGAGCAAGCAATGTTTATATTATGCGCCCAAGATCCGGTGTTTGATCCAGATTATGTGCGAAATGGATAACGCGTGATTCCATCGGGCGCGTAGATTTAAGCGCGCGATTCAGGCGAGTTCTTTAAATAGCTGACACTTCTCATTTTTCGTCGCGTTATCCATTTTAGTCTTTGATTCTATAGTTTCCTGGTTTTCTTGTGCTCGGGTTTTCGTGTTTTCACGATATCTCGTGATCTGGTCATCCATTTGAGGTGTCGTTTCTTCCAGGTGAGTTTTAGTTAATTGGTATCACGGAAATTTTTGTTTCATTAATTTTTATTCGTAGTGGTTCTTAATGTTTTTCTTTTTTTTGCGCTGTTTCTTTTTTCTAGTTTTGGGCGTATGATCATTTCACTTTTCTTCGTCTGGGGGTTTCGGTGGGGGTTGAGTTCATGTTTCCACGGATGCATGTGTGGAGAGAGGCGTTGAAGGGTCGTCAGTGGTCTACTGATCTTCAGACCGTGTGAGGCCTCTTCGAGGATATGCATGCAGGGCAGGTATATATCGTCATGTTTTCTTTTGGCTTTATTTTGTTTTGGGATTCTTAGGCTTTATTAATGGGTCGATTTTTTCATTTGGATAGGTGATCTGGAGGCCCTACGACGATGAGGAGGACGCGAGTGAGGTGGTGATTGAGTCTGGCCAGCCCTTCTTTGATGTGGACATATGGGTCCATTGTTTTGAGAGGGTAGAGAGGATCCACACCTCTCAAGTGGCACGACAGTTGGGGCTCGCTCAGGGAGTCCCTCCAGGGATTAGCCACAGAGTTGGGAAGAGGATGACCAGCCCTCCTGGTTAAAATTTTGCAAAGCGGATGGCACTCCAGATAGCTAATTTTAGAGCTGGGGAGACCAGGGTCACAGGAGCGCGTGACAAGGTGGATGTACCAGAGTATAGGAGGTGGTTCAACGTGTTGGGTGGTGAGCGCCTCTTCACACGTCATTTTCATGGCAGTGGCTCTTTCGCGATTGGTGGGCCAGAGTCAGCATTGGCATTGAGGGAGAGGTTGGCCGCATTGGAGGAGGGCCATCTGACAACGAGTGTGGGGGGGCATTGGATGCTCTCCATAGGGCGATGGAGCAGATGAGGCATGCTCCTCGTCCTGACGGGAGATGTTGCACTCTTTGACCGACTCGGTCGCTAGGGCCAGGGCGGCGGAGGATGAGTTGGAGGCTCGGCTAGTGGAGACCCGAGAGCTCCTGGTGAGTTAGTCTGTTAGTTTAATTTATTCGTGTATTATATTGACTTATTCTGGCGATGTTTTTTTTTTTTTATATGGTTGTTTTATTTTATTGTGGACAGTCTGCGAGAGAGTTTGAGGTTGCTCGTCAGGCGGCCTTGCTAGATGTTTACCGCTGTCAGCAGCGAGCTGAGTGGGAGATAGCGGCCAGTCTATGATCTGAGATTGATCGATTGGTAAGTGTCTTCACAAGTAGGGTTATGCTTAATTTTTTGCATTGTGGGCTCGTCGACTGATATGATTATTATTTATAGCGAGCCGAGCTGGCTGCTGGAGGTCTTGCTCCAACATTTGATCCATCTTCAGTTACTTCCTCTAGTCGGGAGGATCCGGCGATGGCTCATCTTCGATCTGAGCTGGAGCATTGGATAATTTTCATCACTCTTTCAGTTTACTTGTGTCGTTATGGCGGTTTGTTAAGTGTTATTGTTGTGTTTTCTTAATAGTTTACTAACATCGTATTGGTGTCTCCGCACAAGGTTGCTGAGGACCTCTTGACGAGGGAGGTGACTGCTGCCTCTTTACGCCCAGAGAATCAGGCATGATTTTTAATCTGATTCTATTGAAGTTTTTTTATCGTGTTTGTCGCTGACATATTTGCGTTGGTTTACTTGGTTTTTCATGCAGGCTGTTCCGGATTTCGCTCCCGAGGCTCCCCCTCAGGGGTCCATTCCTATTCCTAGTCGGGTATGTTTTAGTTGATATATTTATAGTTTATTAGTCATCGTAAATTGATCTTATGTATTTGTTTGTTCTAGTTGTAGCCGCCTAGTTTCGCCATTCCTTCTGTGCCGCCTACCGATCCCGTGACCGCTAAGACGGTCGAGCGCCTTCTGAGGGAGACGGCAGATCTGGTAAGGTCCCTTTCTTATTCAAAGTTTTTTTTTCATTCAAATATGTATAGGTTATCTCTCTTTGACTTGGTATGATTATGCAGGTTTGTCAGCTTGAGGAGGCGTGGCTAGAGGTGACGACAACACGCGCCACTCCGGAGGCGAGACGGGTCCTCGGGGAGGTGGAGAGTCGTGAGGATCTGATGGTCGAGATGATGGCCACACAGAAGACTCATGCCGAGGTGTTGGAGGCTGCGTGTCGGTCGGCGCAAGCGGAGATGCAAGTGGCCCTGGGTCGGATGTAGTATCTTCTTGTGAGGGAGCGAGGAGCGCGTAGATCAGCTATTCGGTTTGAGGGATCAGAGTTGAGGGCTACGAGGTATTCATCCTGGCAGTCTCGTCACACGTCACATGATCGTATCAAGAGTGATACTCACGAGGATTCTGTCACTCATGGGTATTCAGGTGGGTATCCTCCTCATTCTCGGTTGAGGCGAACTGTCAGTCAGGCGAGTGAGGAGGGTTCTGTAGTGGGATCTCATCGCTTAGAGGTTCCGCCGACTCCGGGTGCCGGGATCATTTTTTCAGAGGACCAGTCTACGGACCTTCGAGCCGATGATACTGGAGACAGTGGTGCTCGACCATCCCAGCGGCAGCATAAGAAGTAGGTGTGTGCATGTGTATGTTTTGTCCATTATGAGTGCGCATTGTATATACAAGGGGGATGCCCCCGGTGACAATTGTAAAGGAAAAAATAGGAAAGAAAATTTTGACACATATATATTGAGATTTTGGGTTTAGGTGTACCTGATCAGCTGCTTTTCTTTTAATTACCTCTTGCGTCTACTTTTGCTTTTGTTCTTGGTGTCGTCAACCATCATCGGGACTTAGATGCTTTGCGAGCTACCCCATTGGTGGTTGAAGGTCGCTCTGTATCTGTACATGTAAAGGTAATGCCATTAGTAATTTTTGTTCTCCCCCTTGCTAGTTGTCAAGGGGGTAAG
The DNA here is from genome assembly GCA_021018995.1 of Chloranthus sessilifolius. Classification (NCBI taxonomy): domain Eukaryota; kingdom Viridiplantae; phylum Streptophyta; class Magnoliopsida; order Chloranthales; family Chloranthaceae; genus Chloranthus; species Chloranthus sessilifolius. The sequence continues at coordinate 102,157,828 of CM037589.1, forward strand.
TATCTCAGACCGGAGCCTGGTAACAAAGGTAAATATATGCTCGTTTCTCTTCTTTTTCTCTTTTTTTTTTTTTCTCTTTCTTTTCTTTTCTTTTTTTTGAAAGTAATGCAACAGAGAAACCAAATAACTATCGTAGCAACAAGAACTGAAAAAAATTAAAAATAAAGTTTAAAATAAAAATAAAAATAAAATGCCCCAGTGTAGGGGTGTGATTGTATCGACAGTACAGTGTCTTCGGTAGCTTTCTTTGCACGGTAACTTCGACGTTCTTCATCTTTTGGTGGATGAATCGGCGATTTTGATATGATTCTCCTTTTTATCTAAAAAAAAATGCCCCAACGTGTAGATATAATGGAGCTTTTCTGGGCTTTTGATGAACACTGTGGGTCCATGTGAAGTCGTGGATATTAGGTGAGTTAGTCTTGAAGAGAGCATTCATCAATACTGTCATCAAACTGGGGGGAGGTCTCTTTGATCAGGTCAATTGCATAGGGATCTATCTTAGGGTAGTGGTCATCCTATCCCGTAGTTATTAGGAAAAAGTATGGTAAGTATAGCAGGAGATTGCATCAGTCGTCATTCATGAGTTTTCGGTTTCATTCCTGGGAATATCCTATGAGGCTTCCAACTTATCGTCCAAAATATAAAAAGAAGTAGAAGAAGGATAAGGCTCAATGACGTGGGGAGTAGCTTGTACTAACACTCTGCAAAAGAGATGAGTAACATTCTTCCTTTCGGGGGAATGCGGGGTGCCATGATTGAGCTCTCCATCATGTTTCGGTACCATAAAAAATCTCACATTCTATGGTTAGCATGATTTTGTCCTCTCGCCTCCTTACGACGACATCTAGTAGTATAGGGACATCAGGGGTGCCCTCACAGCTTGCTTATACACTTCTAGTGAAATTATCAGAGATGTCCTCACAGCCTGCTTATGCTTCCCTGAGCTCATTGACTTGTTAATTATTCGTAATGCTCTCACTGAAATTTTGATATGTAGATATATTTTAAAAGCATCCTGCTAGCGCAAGAATAATGAGTTTTGATTGAATCTAGCATCTTCATTTTTTTTGCTCTAACGTCTCCTCCAATGGTGAGGGAAGGGGAACGAGGATTAGGTGTTACTTATGCTTTTGAAAGAGATTAGGTAGGTCACTAGTCCTTTAGTCAGATTGTCCGAATAAGAAGGCGGGCGGTAAATGGGAGGTCTCAAGAGTATTCTTGGGATTGAAGGCGTATGACCCATGAATGGGTCGTGACGACTACGGGAGTGATAAATATAAGTATTTAACTACGGGATATGATGATCACTGAGCTAAGAGTAATATTTTCTAAGGTACATGGCATTCCAGGGGCTATGGAGTTCTTCCCCATCTTGGTTTGTCAGTTTGTAAGCATTTTCGGGGTATGTGGCTGTTATGACGTAAGGGCCTTCCCAGTTCAATTTCAGTTTTCCTTTCGAATGAGTATGTTTAGAAGGCATGACTTTCTTCAAGACTAATTCTCTAATATTGAAGGTTCGTTCAATGACTTTCTTGTCGTAGGACAATCCTCCTCTCGTCTAAGGATAGCTTATCATCGAGTTGGATCCGTAAGGATAGTTCTTATATCTCATATGGTAGGACCGCCTCCATCCCGTAGGTGAGGAGGTAGAGAGTTTAGCTGGTAGTCGTACGAATAGAAGTTCAATAAGCCCAGAGTGCTTTTGGTAGTCGTTCAAGTCAGTCGGCTCCATTGCTTGTTTCTACTGTATGTTTCAAAATTCGAATCAGCATTTTATTGGTGGCTTCTGCTTGTCCATTTCCTTGAGGATAAAATGGTGAAGAGTGGCGTAGATCGATGCCGAATTTCTTGCATAACTTCTTTGTCTTCTCTGCAATGAACTGTAGTCCGTTGTCGGTGACAAACATCCTGCGTACTCTAAACCTGATGATGATATTACGCATGATAAATCTTACGAGCGTGGAAGCAATGATTCTGACATATGATTCGGCTTCTACCTATTTAGTATAGTATTTAGTTGTTGTAAGTATAAACACGTGCTTGTGAGTGTTCCCAACTGTGTCTGTGAAAGGTCTGATAACATCGAAGGCCCACATCGAGAACAGCCATGGCTAGGCCATAGTGTTTAATGCAACTGATGGAGCTTTGATAAGTGCGGCGTGTTCTTGGCATTGCTTCAGAATTGGATGTAGAGGTGGCAATCTCTTGTCATTGTCGGCCAGAAGTAGCCTTGTTGTGCAATTTGATCGGCGAGTCTCTATCTACCGACGTGGGCACCACAGCTGCTGGCATGTGCTTCTCGGATGAGGTATTGTCCTTCGACGGTTGTAACGTATCGTAGTAGTACTCCTCTAGTGAAGGCTTCTTTTTATAGTGTTTCGTCAAGTATGCAGAATTTGGCGCATCGATTCCTTATAGCCTTTCGTTCGATCTTTGTAGCATAGGGAGGAATGTGCTGATGTTTCAAGAAGTTTCAGATATCGAAGTATCATGGCTGTCCATCGTCGGTTGGTGATCTTTCAAACCTGAACATAGCGACTTCAGTTTTCGTCTTGTCATGTTTTTTCGGGATGATCACTTCCTTTGATGTCGTGCTAGTGGGAAGGATTGATAACTCTCTCTTAAAGGTCCATGCCGCCTCGTGGGCAGGTACTGTTAATTTTTCTATGACGAAGGTTTTGGTAGTTTGTCCAAGGGGTATCTGAATGACTGAGGCTAGCGTAGCCAAGGAGTCTACGAGCTTATTTTCTAATCTAGGGATGCGCGTAAAAGAGATTCTTTCAAATTTTTTGACTAGATATTGAGCGATTTCTAAATACGCCATTAGTCTCCTTTCCTTAGTTTTCCATTCTCCTATGACTTGTGAGATTACTAGCTTTGAATCACCAATGGTTTTCAATTATTTTACTCCTAATTGTAGTGTTGCTTGTAACCAAGCTGTAAAAGCTTCATATTCCACAACATTGTTAGTAACAGAAAAATCTAACTAAAAAGCTTTAGGCATGGCAACTCCTTCTGGGCTCAGGAGGACTATCCCGATGCCTTTTCCTTTGTGATTTAGAGCACAGTCAAAATAAAGAGTGTATGAAGTCTTATCGGGCTCTTCGTTGTGAATTGTAAGTAGGTCTTTGTCAAGGAAGTCTGTGTGTATAGGTTCGTCATTTGGGAGAGGGAGGTCTGCGAGGTAATCGGCAATTGCCTGCCCTTTGATCGATTTCTGCATGACATAAGTGATGTCGAATTCTTGTAATAATATGTGCCAGCGAGCGATCTTTCCTGATGTTGCGAACTTTTCGAATACATACTTCAGAGGGTCCATTCGGGCTAGTACTAATATCTTATGTGCTCCGAAGTAGTGTCGCAACTTGGTCGAAGCCCATACCAGTGTGAGGCAGGTCTTTTCCATGGGAGTGTACTTTCGTTCATATTCAACCATCGTCCTACTAAGGTAGTAGATAGTCTTCTCTTTCTTGCCGTCTTCTTCATATTGTCTCAGAATTACTCCCATTGCTTTGTCATTAGCTGAGAAATAAAGGATTAGGGGTCTTCCTGAAACAGGGGGTGATAGTATTGGCTAGTTAAGGAGGTACTTTTTAATGTTATCAAAGGCTTGCTAGCAGTAGTCATCCCATTTGTACTCGGTTCCTCCCTTAAGTAGTCTGTAGAAAGGATCACATCTGTTTGAATGTTGTGAGATGGATCTCCTGATGAATTGCAATCTTCCTATCAGGCCTCGTAATTCTTTAATATCACGGGGAGGTGGCATCTCAAGGATGACTCTAACTTTAGCAGGGTCGACTTCAATCCCTCGCTTGCTAACTATAAAACCAAGTAACTTTCTGGAAGTGACTCCGAAGACACATTTCTTTGGGTTCATTTTCAGCTAATATTTCTTAACTCTTTACAGTACCAGTCGGAGTGCTTCAACATGTCCTGCTCGCATTTGGGATTTCAATAATATGTCATCGACATAGACTTTCACGCATTTATGCATCATGTTGTAAAAAATAGCCATCATGGCGCGTTGATACGTAGCTCCTGCGTTCTTGAGCCTAAAAGGCATGACAATGTAACAGTAAGTTCCTCTGGGTGTGGTAAAAGAAGTCTTTTCTTGGTCGAACTCAGCTAATTTGATTTGATTATATCCTGAGAAACTATTCATAAAGGATAGCATCTCATGCCCAGCAGTGTTGTCGACGAGAGTGTCAATGTATGGAAGTGGGAAGTCATCTTTTGGGCATGCCTGGTTGAGGTTTTGAAAATCAATACAAACCCGTACTCTGCCATCCTTCTTAGCGATAGGTACAATGGTAGCAACCCATTTAGGGTAGAGGACGACACAGATAAATTTGGCTTTGTGTAACTTGTCAATTTCCTCTTTGACTTGCAGGACTATTTGTGGGTGCATCCTACGGAGTTTCTGCTTTATGGGTTTCGTGTCGGGTTCCAAGACGAGCCGGTGTTCTACCAAGTTGGGGTCTAAACCAGGCATATCTTCATAGGACCATGCGAAAGAGTCACGGTGCTCTTGCAAAACTTGCACAATATGTTGGTGTTCTTTAGAGTTAAGCGCTGCACTAACTAGCAATTTCTTAGGTTTCACTTCGGTGCCAAAGTTAATTTCTTCTGTCGGTTCCATGGCAGCTTGAGTTTGCTCGTTGAAATGCTTGATAACCCTTTGGAAGTCTTGCACCCCCTCGGCGAGTGGTGTTCCTTCCTCCTCATTGGTAAGTTCGTATACTGCGAAATTACTATACTGGGGATTCGATTTGTCGAGAAGTAACCCTTCATCGACGTAACTTATGACCGAGAGATCTTTGGTAAGGTGAAGGTCAAGGCTACCGATTCTCCTCTCAAAGTCATGAAGTATCTCGTTAGGTATGCTCACCGGCTTGTTGTTTAGTCGGGATGCTTTACGTCCTAGTGCGGGAAAGGGGATAATAGTCTCAGGAGAAAAGTCTCCTTGTTGATCGGACGATGGATTAGGGACGAAGGGTTGCCTTTCTTTTTTGAGGTTTTCTGATTTTTTTGAGTTTTATATTTTTAATTTTTTAGGATTTTCTACTTTTTCTATTTTTTTTATTTTTGATAGTAAATATGGTACAGGGTCGGTCGCCTCAAGAGGTGCCGGGAGAGCTGCTTCCTCTAATTGAGGGAGCAAGATGCCCACTGGATCCGCTCGAGTGATTCTTCGGGAGGTGTAGACTTGTTCTGAAATTGATATTTTTTTTTGAGTCTTCATCTAATGAGATCTTCTGAATAAATGACGTGAGCAACAGGGGTATCGTAGTTTGGATTTCCTCTATCACATTGATTGTCTCTTCTTCAAAGAATTTCTAGAGTTTGTAATCGATTGAACTATGATCCTCAAAGATATGATATGGTTGTTCTTCCTGCGAAGGGGAATCTCCTAAAGGATCCCCAGGGGGAGGGAGTTCTTTCTCTTGATCTTCATAATACATTGGGATGAGTACACACGCTCAGCAACAAGGCTGGTAATGGTAAGACATGCAAGGAGATTCCCATGGGCATTCCCATCCTTCAAATTTAGAATCGATGATAATATCAAATTCACTTTCTTGATCTGATAAGGCTTGAAGTCTTAGGCTAGCTTATTCTGCTAATTTGAGTGTGGGGAGGTCTATCCAGTAGTCCTCATCATCACTTGGCGGAGGTCGCCACTCTTCCTTGAGCAATTTCCAAAATATTTAGAGTTACGATGCATTTGGGGATGAAGGAGAGTCTAATTCAAACTCCTCTTCAAACCTTAAGAGTGCGGTGTGGATATTTCTTCCTGAGTCAGTCAACTGGCCGTCAGAATTTTCTTCTTCTTGCCTTGATAGCGGAGCCAGTGAGTTGTTGCTTGTTTCCGTCATTACAGGGTCAAAATTGTTCACTTCTATCATCACATAAAATCGGATCGCACTAGTGAATTGCTCTAATATGTGAGTATATGCCTCGCAACGGGATTAATATGGGTCAGAGATACAAGGTGAGTCCCACGGGCATTCCCATCCCTTAAGGCCAAGGCGGAGGCTAAAGCTAAACGAGTTAAACCCTGCTTGTGAGGCATCCTCTTCTTCCCACTTTGAGTATAAATGTTCTTTATCTCCTTACAAGGTAGCTATGTGGAAGTCTTCGTCATCAGTGGATTCCCAATCTTTTACTTATGGGCTAGGCTCAGGAGGTTCTTCCTTCCTCTCCTCTGTGAGCTCTTTGAGATCAAACAAGGGTTTGACTCCTTCAAGGGGTTTACCAATGTCGTCTTTTAGGTTTATCAAATTGCTAAATGCTTTAGCCATTTATTCAATTTTCATTTCTTGGGGCTTAGTGAAGGATACCTCCTTCTGCTTAGGTACATTGGCTTTCTCAGTGGTCTCGTAGATGAAGTGATCATATAGAGACCATTTTGGTTAGGTAGGGAATAAGTCGGCTTGTGAGCTGTCCGATTGATAACCTAGCCCTATATGCTTGCGTGTTTTCATTGGGACGATAGGTCCTACACGACCTTGCTTATTCTTTCTGAGTCCAGTGTGAGGAATGTATCCAAGTTGGTACATAAGATCTCATCCCTTTGTTGCGGTGGGGTTAATGTCATAAAGCTTGGCGAGGTCTGGACCACCTTCTCTCCTCATCAATTCGCGTCTACATGTCAGGGGAGAACTAGGATGGGTAGGGGGGCGGACTTCCGCCACGGTTGTCTCTTCTGGGATTCGAGTCCTTTGATATGATCTGTGTTCAACACATAATCATGAGCCCTTGGTATGCTCGCCGCATAATCAGTGTCTATCTCCTGGAGGGGTACATCAGTGTATATACAGATGATAGAGTCCTCATATGAGAACTTGACGCATTGATGATACGTGGATGCGACGGACTTCATTGATTCCAACCACTTTCTTCCTAAGATGAGATTGTAGGTGCTAGCGAAATTAGAAACATGGAAGGTGACATCCTTGGTCACAGGTCCGAGGTGAACCTGGAGTTTAATAGTCCCTTTAATAAATTGACGTGAGCCATCATAAGCTATGAGTTACAGGGCTGAGGGCCTGACGTCTTGTTTCATGTATTTGAGCATCTTTATTATCGTGAGAGGGCAATATTGAGTTTTGCTCCAGTATCCACTAACGCATGAGGTACGGAGAATCCTCTAATGATGATCGTGAGATATATTGAAGCAGCACTCCCATGGAGTGACTCCTTAGACATGTCTGCGTTGGTGAACGTGAGTGCTAGGGGTTGCGCCATAACTGAGGCGATTTGATGCAGCTCATTTAGGGTCGTGTCCTTGTCTATCTGGGTGTCCTCAAGTGTCCTTACCAATAATCGATGATGATCAGGAGATTTCTTGATGAGCTCCAATATAGATATTTGGGCTGGGATCTTTTGAAGGTGCCATAGTAGGTCGTATTCTTACCCCGGCTCGAGCATAATCTCTTTGCATGGCCGATGAGCCTTAGGTGCGGGTGGTTGAAGTGGTTGAGGTGCGGGAATTGGCAGAGGAATGATGTGAGGTGGGGCGGCAAGTGAACCTCTCTTTCTCTTGCATTCCCGTCTAGTTGTGGTGCATTCGTGAAATCCTTATTTCGAGGGAAAGGAGGAGGTGGGCAATTGGTTCCGAATTTGAGAATTGAGCAATTCGGCTGTTGAGTGAACCTAGTGTGACTCGACGTCGATGTGTTTATAAAGCGAGTGAAATTAGAGGTGGGAGCGTGGGCCTGCACGGCACCATTCCAAGGCGGGTGGTACTGCATGTAATCCTCTTCTTCTAAGAAAGCTGAGACTAGGGTCTCATGCAGGTCGGAGAGTTTTTCTCGCTCACCTTCCTTCATGTTTAGTGAGCACTTAGTCTTCGTTTCGTCTTCTAGATTTGGAGTCTTCCAAGTGACACTTTCTACCCACGCGATAACTTGGGCTGCGGTTTGAAGAACGTGATCTTCAAATTCGTGTTCAGAATCAGATGAGGGAGGTGGTGAGGGTGTCGATTCAGGATTTTGAGGGGTCGAAGGTTCTGGTAGGGGACGATAGAGGAATGGTCTCCTGAACCTAAAGGAGTGGACTCGTATCTGGGTGAATTTTGAGTAAGGTGGCAGGTTTGGCAGAGCGATGTGAGTGATCAAGGTCAAGGGATACAAGAGTGAAAAGACTCTCACAATGATAGCAAAAATGTGGGAGGGTTGGATGCGAGTGACTAAAGTAGAGGGTTGGAAAGAGGGTTGACTGGAGAGATCCACAGTAGTGACCTGGGCAGGTGTTGCTTGGTTGTGATTAGGCATGGGGTCATTTATGATCCCCAAGTTTTGTTGGGGTTCGTTAGTATTAGGATTGTGATTTCTAAGCGCTCTCCAATTGATTTGATTTCAGTCGTTCAAATTGTAAATCACGTCCTTAAGGACCCAACAATCTTCTAAATCGTGTCTCGCATACCGATGGAAGGCACAGTATTTACTATAATCTAGATTCACAGGCCATGGGCGAGGTTTTTCTTGTGAGAATCGGAGGAGGTTTTGAGTATTAAGAAATTGAAAGATATTGGGGATTGCATCAGGCAGAGGGAGATAATGTTCCCACCTCGGTTGGTAGGGACCTCTCGTTGGATTAAAGTTTTGCGGTGGGGGGACATTATTTTAGTTCGACGCGTGGGCCGATCGGTTCTGTGTTGTGCTTTGGTTCTGATAGGTGTTGGGATAGTGATTTCTATTTTGGTATTGGCCTTGACCCTGGTTTTGGCTTTGGTTCTGGTTCATGTATCTAGATTGATTAGCACCCTGATTCTGATTAGTATACCGTTGTTGACTTTGATTTTGTCCAAAGTTGCGTGGTTGGAAGTTACCGTTATTAGAATTTTTTCCTTGTTTGACAACGGTGTTGACCTGTTCAGTCCCTAAGGCTTTCTTATTACTTTTCGACTTGGATTCGCTGGAGGAGACTATTTTGGGCGTGACGATAAAGAAGGCAAGGTCTCCACCTTTAATGTGTCGTGCTAGTTGGGATGTCTGGGAATGAAGTGCAGTGAAGTCGGGGCAACCGCTTATGACAAGTGTACTCTTTAACGGTTCTCTAGTACGGTCGATGATAATGTCGACCGAGTCCTTCTCTTTCATTGAAGTGCCGGTCCTCACAGCAAGTTTTCTCCATCGAGCGACGAAGTCAACAAACTCTTCATCAGGTCCTTGCTTAGCAGCTATCAGGTCGTTGAGGCTGACTGTCTCTTGGATCAAGTATTTATATTGGTCTAAGAACTGACCAACTAAATCATCAAAGGTTTCGATCTTATAAAGCGAGAGTCCCGCGAACCAGTCTAGAGCTTCTCCTTCTAATGAGCGTTGGAAGTAGTGAATGAGAAGTCATTGGTTGTAGCGTATAGGCCAACAGTCGTTGCAAAAGAGTGCTAAGTGATGGTTCTGATTTCCCGTGCATTTTGGTGGTTTGAATCCTATAGGCAGGTTAAATTCGGCATCCCTACAAAATTTTGGCGGTTTAAATCCTATAGGCAGGTTAAATTCGGCATCCCTATAAAATTTATTGAACCCGAATGACTGACCAGGGTGCTCCCTCTTGGCCATATACTCGTCAAGCATCTTAGGGAGATCTTCGATCTTAATGGTATTGTCCTTTGGCGCGAGCCGCAAGCTAGCCCTATCTAGTGCGTCGTAGTTAAAGAATGTGCGAGTATGCTGCCTCAATGACGCAGTGCAAACTGGCATCGTACTCGGGGTAGGCGGCGGTCTTTCTTGTCGCTCTTGCTCTTCCAAATTTTGTTGTCCCCTAATAGTTTCATATGCAGCAGTCAAATCTTGAAGCAACTCTTCAGAATCATTGCCTCCTCTTTGTATTCTTTGGATGCTAAGTTCTATGATTTGTTGAGCGATGAGGTTTTGTCTAGAGCTATTATTTCTATCGTTATGGCTATTACCGATGTGTGGTGTAGAGAAGGGGTTCTCTTGTTCACCAGCCATGTTGACTTCAAGTTGTTGTGGGCTAAAAGTATAAGGTGGTTCTTCCTCGTATGCGGGGTTGTCATGAAGTCCCTACAAAGGAGGGTCTCCTAAACTTACTCTGCGTATGCCAGACATCTCAAGTCTTTGACAAAGACTCATATATCCAAAAAGGAATATAAATGACACGACAGGAAAGGAAATAAGGAGATAAAATAAAACTAACTATCTATGAAAAGTTTGCAAAAAAGGATCCCATCGCGATCGTCAGTCTGTTGGTGCACGCTTTTTCTAGGTTCCTCTAGGTTTTCATTGAATTAATGGCTCCAATTCTGTCCAGGTGGACTCTAGCGATGCGGTGTTTGGAATGACAAGAATAAAATAAAAAGGGGGATTTTTCTAGGAAGACTCCTAGTTTGATTGTGATCGCCAGCTACAGATATTTAGCGACGCTGCAACACGCCAGTGATCACGCTATGAAGCAGGGGTAGGTTATTTTTATACTGAATCGTCTGCCTGCGAACGTCAGCAGCAGTGCTTCTCCTTAGCATAGTTAGTTTAATTCTCTTCTTATTTCCCTTTATGATTATAATTTCGTTCAGTTTAAGTTTCCCAATTTTATTACTATTATGCTCTGATTGTATGAATTTATTAAGGTGAGTTATTTTAGTGTCCTGATGCTATCAAGAGTCCAATGAGTATCAGGTTCGGGTATTACTAAGAGTCCAGTCAATCTCAATCTTCTATTGATACTAGGAGTGCACATGTATCAATTTCAATAATATTCCAACTAAAATTAAGCAAACTAGTTATATTGGGATTCTAATTAAAGCAATTGCAGTAATTCTACTATAATTCGAACTAAAATACTCAAGACAATTGTACTATAATTCTAATTAAAATAAGAAGACTGATTTTTTCTACTGGCCTAATTATTACAACAAATTTAATTTTTCTATTCAAATATCAACAAAACAAAAAGACTGATTTTTCTACGAATTATGTCTAAATATAAACTAATTAAAGCAATTTATTAGTTTTAAAAAAAATAAATTAAAAAGGGGTTTGGGCCCACTATGCTAAGGAGGATTGGCCTCATTCCCGAGTACCCTCCGTAAGCTCTCTTGGGCAAATAGGATGGCTAAGATTAAAGAGGAAAATTTGAATTTTGGACAATAAAGTAATATTTTTTAAGAAAAAATTGAATTTTTGACTGATTCTCGAAAATAAGAAGCTTGAATATCGAAACCATGATTAAGATGCTCTATGGGTTTGTCCTCAGAGTGTTCTGGTTTTGGACCTTGTTTTCTCTCGAAAATTCAAGCCTTTTTTCGTCCAACCTCCCGTGCGAATTAAGAAATTTTTTTTTTATAGGTTTTCCTTCAATTACGCGCCTGTTTACGAGCGTTTAATTGAATTGTGTGCCTGTCTCCTGGCGCTTAATCACATTGAGTCGGTCACCGACTCAGTGAGCGATCGACTGACTTACTCGGTGAGTCTCCTAGTCCTAACAAATTAGGACTAATTGCATGTATGTTATCATGCGCTCAATCTGATTAACCATTTTATAATATCCCTAAAAATTGAGCGATGAACAGTGACCTCGAGATCCGTGACCGATTGGTCGTAGGTTGACCAAGTGATGATCAAATAGTAGACTTGAGAAGGAAAGTATTTTGTGATGTAAATGTGACCTAAGCATGGAGTTAGAGATTAGTTAGGGGTCACGTACACCTATCTCTGGTGTATGTGCTCAACACCAAAGCAAGAGGGTTATAAGGGTTTTATACCTTAAAGAAGTTATTCTCTTGTTTGGGATGGAGAGAGAAGTTAAGTGGAGAGAGAGAGAGAGTAAAGGGGAGTTAATGGCAAGGAGAGTTATTGTAGTTCGGACTTGAGGAAGGGTTTGAGCATTGAATGCCGGATTCGACGCGTGAAGGACCGTTGAAGCAAGAGCTGGAACCCTAGCCATTTAACCAACCAATCCATTCTTTAAGAGATTGATTTGAGGTGAGTTTTGTTAGATTTAAATGCATGAGTTTTGATGATTAAATTCAGTCAATCGAAGGGGTACATGATGAATTAAAATGATGAAAAAAGATAAAAAAATAGAAAGAAAAAGATTTAGAAGAACGGCCCGAGAAGGGGCTGAGTTCTGGCCAAATCGATTAATCGATTTTGGTCCGAAAGTTGAAAAAGCATAAAAGCCCGAGTTCGATTAATCAATCTTGAAATCGATTAATTGATTTTGAAATTCGATTAATCGATTTAGAAATCGACTAATCGACTGAGTACCTCCAGTGGCTGGAGAAATAAGACCTGGGGAAACCGACTAATCGATTTGGGAATCGTTTAATCGATTGTGGATTTCGATTAATCAATTTGGGAATCGATTAATCGATTGTAGACTTTCGATTAATCTATTTGGGATCAATTAATCAATTTTGGATTTTGATTAATCGATTTGAGAATTGATTAGTCGATTTGGGGTTTCGATTAATCGATTTTGGAGATCAATTAATCGATTTTGGCAGTTTGAGTTGATTTCTTAGTTGAATATTGAGGTTCATGGAGGTTCTTGGACCTTCTCTATTGCATCCTTATTGATGTTGTACATATGTTCTGATGTACCATAGGTGGTACGAGCTAAGGCAAGCATGAGGAGCCGTGTGGGACCTTGATGCTTGGATAGTCAGACATTTGAGGTAGGGAACACTTTGAACATGTACTTTGATTTCAAGAGCATGTATGTAGTGATATAGAAATGAAATGAATCATATAATCTCCATGTGTGTGTGTGACACCAAGTAAGCATATGAAAATGAGACATCCCCGGGGGATGAGAAAGTGATAAAGGCATCAGTGTGATGTGGATGTAAGTGAGATTGTACAGTAAGGTTGAACAAAGACTAATAAGGCCTAATTGATATAAAGTAGCACATTTACACAATGAATAACTATATGCAAAGCACCTGATATTTTTATTATTTGAGGTTTGAACAGAATACCCCACCGACGTGGTGGGATACCCACAACTGACTCAACAGAATATCCATGACCGGTACGGCGGCCAATCCGTACACCGGTACGGCGGTCTATCCATACACAGCTGCACATCGCAGGGATGTTGAGATGAGATCAGACCCAGTCGCCTTTGAGAAAGGGACCTGGGTAGTATTCAAAGTGATATATTTATAGCAACTATCTATTTAGACGGTGATGGAGGGTATTCCATCGGGGCTCGATGCTATATTGCTCGGGGATTACTTAAGTTGAAGATTTAAGTTTTTTTAAGCCTATTCAGTGTAATTCATAAACAGTTGAAATAAATATAACATGAAAACCACCAGTAAACTTCAATGCATATGTAATCATTTAAACTGATTTTCCAGGAAGTTGATAAATACATCATGCTAAGAATATCATGGAATATATGTGAGGATTTGACTTATATGTTCATTGTGTTGTTCCCTATTGATCTAGAATGTAGCTCACCCTTTAGACTATATGTCACAGGTCCTTTGCTTGCAGCCGTAGAGGCTTCGGGAGATGCTGATCCAGGGGATTTGGATTAGGTGCCCAGAGACGAGTTAGAGCCTCCTCCCGAAGACTTCTTCTAAGAGACTTCGCTGTGTACTTTGATAGGGAGAGTTTTGAGAGCATATTTTATGCAGCTTGGTATGTCAAGCCTTTATTTTGAGAAATAATGTATTTAAATGATATAATTCTTTTGGCGAACCATCTGAGGTGATCTGTTTATCACCGATGGTTAGGATCGGTTCTCTATTTATGCATCGGCATGAAAGTAGAACTGTCTTTTGAGTTTATGCCTAGATTAGCATATTTATTTTTGCATCGTACAGTTAATTGTCTTATCTTGCCTAGATGTTGCTTGCTATACCAATGTTCCGCACTAATCTATGGGGCACGGTCTGGAGGATCGTGCTGATGGCACGGGTTTCGGGGTGTCAAAATTCAGGCTGCCACAGTTGGTATTAAAGTTCTTTCGTTTAGAATTTCTGACAATCATTGTTTTTGTCAGAGCATAGAGACTTCTGCTAACGAAACTTTGGGTTCACGTGCATACCGTGATGTCTTCTAGAGGAAGAGGCCTACCTAGGGGCACTCATAATAGGAATTTGCGTAGTCGAGATGATTTCATCTCGGATAGCAATCAAGTGCCTTTGGGAGATAGAGGGGCTTCAGGCAGTGGTGGCTAAGAGAGCCAAGATCAGGCAGAGAATTGGGATCGAGATCGTCAGGATCGAGATCAGAGGGAATAGGAGAGAATCAGAGAAAGAAATGAAGACAGAGAGGAGCGTCAGAGGATGATGCACACTATAGAAACCATAGCGACTGCCATGGCACAACAGGCAGCATCCTTGGCAGCTCATACTGCCCACGAGCAGCATTAGCCACCTACACCTTCAGTGGCTCCGACATCGCCAGTGTCTTCTGCGTTTACTGAGTTTAGGAGGATGAGACCTCCTAGCTTTTCGGGGCAGGCAGAGCCCATGGCAGCTGAGAACCGGCTGAGTGAAATGAAAAAAGTGTTTAGTATGCTCACGTGCACAGAGGACGAGAGCGTCCATTGGGTAGCCTACATGTTAGATGGGGAGGCTGGGCCTTGGTGGAAGTCCGTTTCTAGGACTAGCACTCAGGAGACCCTAGATTTAGCTTAGATGTGGGATGAATTTGTTGAGGAGTTTAATCAACAGTATTTCCCAGAAGTTGTGAGGAATCAGATGGAGATTCAATTTTTGCAACTCATGCAAGGGAAGATGACTGTTAGAGAGTATGGAGTGGAATTCATGCGACTTGCTCGCTTCGCGCCCGACTATGTTATCACGGAGATGATGAGAGCGAAGAGGTTTCAGCAAGGGTTGAGACCGGACGTGAGGGGAGGAGTAGCACCATTCCAGATGAGGACCTATGGAGAGGTCATGAGTAAGGCGCTCGTAGTGGAGGAAGAAAAAAATAATAAATATCGCCAAGGGGAACAACAGGGAAGAGGAAACATATATCATAGTAGAACGGGGAACTACGAGCCAGTGAATAAAAAGCCGAAATTTGTAACCCACAATCAGAGACCACCATTCCAAGGAGGGTATCAAAGACCGGCACAACACACCAACCAGCAGAGATTTCCATTGCTCGCGTCGGGGAGGTCGATACGATATGAGAGCCCTGCTATCACTATCGGAGCTACAGTTACATAGGGTTTCTCACGAGCTGCATCTTCCACACCGCGGGAGACTTGTGCCAAGTGTGGCAAGTCTCACAAGACATCGGATTATAGGCAAGGAACTCGAGGCTGTTTCAAATGTGGCAAGGTGGGCCACTTGATCAAAGATTGCCCTAAGGCAAACAAGGAGAAGACGGCTTCAGTTGCTATGCCACGACCTATACAAGCAAGGAAGTCGATCGTCCAAGGGAGAGCCTATGCCATCACAGCTCAAGAAGCCCAAAATACAAATCACGTGATCTAAGGTGAGAATCTCTTTTAAATAAAGAATTTCTATTCTTGAAAATTTTTAGATAGATGATGTGGTTTTTAATTGTGATGTTTTACTTACAAGCGCACGAATCAAATTGTAGATAGTGGGTGCAGAGTACGAGATCGTTCCCACGAGGACTATTTTAGAATATCTAAAAAGATGAAACAATAACTCAAAAAATCTATCAAGATTTAACAGTACCCTACCAATATTATGATTTAGGCAATTTTGTGAAATGATAATTACTGACTACAAAATAAAGCTTAATTGATAATTCTAAAATAAAGGTAAAGATGAAGATATTAAATCCTCTCATCTTTGGTTTGCTCTTCCCATAATATAAATCTAAGGATTAAACTATGAGATATACCATTGAAAAGCATCTTTTATAGAAGATAAATGATCAAAACTTGGATAGGTTCCACAATGCATCCCTGCAATCAGAACTTAATTTCAGAGATGATTTCCATATATAGATCTGGGATCAAGGGCATGACTCGGCACACTTGATCTCAGATACAAATAGAAATCATTCCCAAAATGGATAAAAACTCCAACAAGAATACCACCATAGATCTGAGATCAAGGGCATGACTCGGCACACTTGATTTCAGATTAAGGAGTAATTAAGATAAAATTATCATTACCGATCCAAGATCCAGGGCATGACTCAGTACACTCGATCCCAGATCGTAATTATAAGTAGATCCACACGATAAAAATAAAAAGACCATATAACAATGATTGGGGTAAAATTATCGTCACAGATCTGAGATTCAGGGCATGACTCGGCACACTCGATCCCAGTTAGTGTCAGGGATTTCATCGTTCGTGATAGCATAACAACCATAAAATAAAATCTCAAAGTTTAATCCTAAATCTATACTATTAGAAGTACATCCCTCGGATGGGAATCATTATATCCCCATCTCTAAGATACTAGCCACACATGTTGTAATTAAATGACATAAAAAAATAATAAATGAAAAATAACATTAAAAATACCTCAACCTTCAATAACAATTCATTGATCCAAATCAAAAATACTCTCCACTAATATTTAAATTTAAACTAGAAATTAATTGAACAAAAATAATATTCTCTGAAGAAGGGAATGCTAAAAAGTTAAAAGGAATAAAGCTCTGAAAAAAAAATATCTCTATCTCTACGTCTCTCTATCTATCTACTCTCTTTAAGTTGTTGTTTTGGCTTTAAATACTCTCCAAGTCTCGTAGCTTTCCTGACTCGAAAAGTCAGGGTCGATTAATCGACCCTATAGAGTCGATGCATCGACTCCCCTACAAATCTGCATTACGGAGACACATCCGTCTCAAACTCTATCCTGTACCTCGATTAATCGAGTGCAAGGTCGACTAATCGACCTCCTTTAATTTTGTAACCAAACAGTGCTTTTTATGTCAGACTCAATCACTTCCCTCGATTAATCGAGTGCAAGGTCGATGCATCGACCTTCCCAGATTTCCTTGAACTCCAGCCCAACTTTGCATCCGACACTGTCACAATATTTTGGCCATAACTTTCTACTCCAAACTCAGATTTCCATGATTCTTATGGCATTGGAAAGATGCTGGAAAGATCTACAATGTTTGTGTTTTAGAAATTTCCTGAATCGGACATATTAATAGTCCAAATTGAGCTGCAAGTCACACTAAGTTCTCGATGACCCAAGGTTGCAGTGTTTGACATTATTTTCAGAATTCTTGGGTTGCTTGATGCACTTGGATTGTATTTACCTGAAACACTTCAAATCTAGTAATTCTCATTAGATAGCCTTCATCGGATGGCTAAATGTAAGTATTTAGGGGTGAAATATCATCATATTTCACTACTCATCATGTGACAACCCGAATTTTCCCAACCTGAATTTTGAGACTTTTTTTTTTTTTTTTTTTTTTCAAACACGAATGGGAAAACTCGGACCGTCGGGTCGTAGAACACGTTCCGAACACAGAATGCTTGGTACAAAACCTAGCATGCAGAAATCAAAGCAGATAATACATATGACATGAATAAATCTCTAATTCTAACATCTAATATTACAATAACTAACAATGGCCACCAGTGATGTACCAACGTCACCAAACAGTGGTGTATAAAATTATATACGAGTTCAAAGGGTACCAAGTCTGAACTCACCAATCTCCACAAAGTACTCAATCTACGACCCCGAATGTCATAGCCCTCCTCAATTCCTCAATCTGCAAGTCTGGTGTCCACGTAGAAGCTATACATGACGATAGTCGAAGGGTGAGCTACATCCTAGCTTCGAGAGGAAATTTCAATACTGATTCACATCTTATCTTAAGGAAACATAGATTCAATGTCACAATCAAAGGTTTTCTTATTTAAAACTAAAACTCGTTTCAAAGGTACTTTTCTTATCAACAAAGATGATTTCAAATCTTGTTTCTTATCACATGTGATTTCAAACTGACTTCCTTTGACACATAAAACTGATTCAAAAGCTGATTTCCTTATCATACAAAACTGATTTCAATACTGATTTCCTTTTTACACACAAAAGTGATTTCAAAACATTTATTTATCCTTCAAATCTGATTTCAAATCCATGGCCACCCATAGTACTTGCACTCATAGCGGGTCCACGATAAGCATAATCCGCCCACAGCGGTCCACATACATATAATCCGCCCATAGCGGTCCACATGCACAATATCCGCCCATAGCCGTCCACTTTAATCTCACGACTTATGGTTTGATTTACAAAGTATAATCCAAAGAGTAAAAATGCAAAAGCGGTCCAAGCGTACATGACTACATCGAAATCCAAGGGTGTATGTAAATCCGTAAAAACGGTTCAAGCGTACATGACTCACAACAAAGTGTCCAAAGAGTACGTAAAATCCAGCGTCAAAGCGTATACATGAGCACAACGAGTCCAAGGGTGTACGTAAAATCCGTAAAAAGCGGTCCAAAGGCGTACATGAGCACAACAAGTCCAAAGGTGTACGTAAAATCCCGTAAAAACGGTCCAAGGGCGTACATGAGCACAACAAGTCCAAGGTTGTACGTAAAATCTCGTAAAAATGGTCTAAGGGCGTACATAAGCACAACAAGTCCAAGGGTGTACGTAAAATCTCGTAAAAACGGTCCAAGGGCGTACATAAATCCATACAATGGTCCAAGGGTATATACAAATCCACCACAATGTCCAAGGGTGTACATAAATCCCGCCACAGCGGTCCAAAGGTGTACCTTCTCACAAATCTACAAGACTCAAAGATTTCGAGTTCACATTCTAGTTCAGATCTTTAAATCACGATCCAAAGCTCACATTCTTGCTTAAAAGGTTTTAAAACTCACCATTTAAAAATCAAGTTTAAAAATCGAATACCATAGTACAAATTCTAGGTTAAGTTTACAGTTCAAAATTCACCATTTTCGACTCACGGATTTTAAATTTCTATTTTGCAAGGAGTTCAAGTTATAATTCAAATATCTATCAAACTAACATCAAAATACATCAAGAAAACTTATCATTTTTTTTTCATATAAATACCTCAAAGAGACAATGAATCAAAGTTAAATATGCAAGTTTGTATTGAAGTTCCCCTACACGTCCAGTTATATTCAAGCATCGATTTTAAATAGCAAAACTTCAAATCACACTTATCATTTTCATTTGATTAAATCAAGGCATCTATGAATCAATTTCAAAAATATAATCAAATATTAAATTTCCCCTACACGTCCAGTTATATTCAAGCATCGATTTTAAATAACAAAACTTCAAATCACACTTATCATTTTCATTTGATTAAATCAAGGCATCTATGAATCAATTTCAAAAATATAATCAAATATTAAATTTCCCCTACACGTCCAGTTATATTCAAGCATCGATTTTAAATAACAAAACTTCAAATCACACTTATCATTTTCATTTGATTAAATCAAGGCATCTATGAATCAATTTTAAAAATATAATCAAATATTAAATTTCCCCTACCTTAACCTCGAAGCAAGCAAGGTCCTATCAATGGCCGTCCACCCTTAATCTACATCACAAGCACACAATGATGCATCAATGATTAACCCCAACCACTAATAACTTAGACTATTTAAGTGTTTTCTAAAAATTGAGTCGGAACGGGCAAGTTCACGCCAACATAGAAATTGATGTAACCTTTCTCCTAAATTTTTACCTTTCAAAATTTAGATTCATAAGTTGGTCAAAACACAAACATTGTAGATCTCTTTGTTATCTTTCCAACGCCTCAAGAATTGCATCAATCGGAGGTCGGAGTAGAAAGTTATGGTCAAAATACTAAAGCAGTACTGGCAACTCAGACAAAATCGACTAATCGATTTTCCAAAGTCGATTGATCGATTTTATCTCGATTGATCGATTTTCAAAGAGCCAAAAATCTTTTTCACTATTTGAGACCAGTCGATTAATCAACCCAATTTCGATTAATCGAAATTCAAAAATCGATTAATCGATTTTACTCGATTAATCGGTTTCGTTTCTCGACAAAATTAGAAATTTACCTAACTTATTACTACATTTTGACCTTTAAAACGATTGATTCACAAGTTGGTCAATTCATGAAAGTTGTAGGGCTTTCTATCTTCTTTCCAAAGCAATAAGAATCACATCAATCCGAATTCGGGACAAAAAGTTATGGCTGAAATACTACGATAGTGTCAGTAAGCCCAGGCAAACTCGATTAATCGATTTTCAAAATCGATTAATCGAATTTCAAAATCGATTAATCAAAATTCTCTTCGATTAATCGATTTCGTGAAGTTCCTCTCGAATTTCTCTCTTGTCAAAAACTCGATTAATCGAGTTTCAAAATCGATTAATCGATTTTGGCAGTTTCTGAGCACTTCTCGGGTTTGAACCTTGAAACCCATTTTTTTCATCAAAATTCAATCCTTTTGATCCTAATCTTTTGCACACATCTAACCAACATATATTTAATTAAATACATGGAAGAATTGCGTTATTTACCTCTTTAAATCGGTGATTTACTCGTAGATCGGATCGTCTTCTTCGTTAGATAAAAAGGGTTTCCAAACCCACCTCGATCATCTCCGTGCTCCAAGATCACAACCAAACCCACGAAATTAACGGCAATCCTTCCACACACACTTCACGCAAACTCACGCTACGATTTGCGGATCAAAACTCACGATCTCTTTGCAAGAAGAGGGTTTCAAAACCCCCAAACGGCTCCAAAACTCATAAAACCAAAGCGTAAAATCGGCGATCTTCCCCTTAGACGATCTCACAAATGTTTTTCGCGCAAATCTAAGGCTCGGCACTCATGGATTCAACACGTTCATTTCATCTCCTCCTCTTTCTCTCTTCTCTCCTCAAAAACCCAAAACCTAAAACAAAACCTTGTGCAAACCAGGTGTTAGCTCCCAAAAGAAGAAATTGCCTTCTTTAACTAAATGGGATCGGTTCCCATACAAAACACATATACTTGTCTTTGGGCGTATTAGTTCTCATCTAAGGATCTAGCTCCCGTGTGAAATGAACGTACCTATTTAGGTGTTATCTCATAACAAAATAGTTTTCTTTGATTAGGTGTGGGCCTACACACCCAAACCATCCACTAATCGAACCCGGTGTTGAGCCCATATACCAAAGCTTGGTGCATAAGAAACCACCTAATGCTCAACACACAATCTAAATCGGTCTTTTTCCACTCAAGACCAACCCAATTTAACTTACGTAAGTAATTTCATAAAATCGAGCACGTGACCAGTCGGGCACGCACACCGAGGTACACTGTTCAAAGTCGGGCATACATCCCGGGATACATTATTTAAAGTCAAAATTTTCAGGCTGTTACACATCACGCCCCCAAACCTACACTTTGCTAGTCCTCGAGCAAAGCAAACTAAAGAAAATAAATGTCACTTTCATAGGGAGCACGATTGTACTTAGCCTGTGCAACAAGCCTTTAAACCCCTAGGTGATCCCTAGTGGAGGAGTTGTGTCTCCTGAGGGTTTACAGTGAAGTTACCCACAAACTTCAACAAATTTTTGAAACCATCGATAAAATTGAGTTTTCAAAACATGATTTTTATAATATCTTTAACTTCAAAACATAAAATCATTAATCAATTCAATATGCGAATTCTCAATTTTAAATAACAATGTTATACTAATCATACTAGTATCCATTCAAATTAGTCTAATGCTCAAATCGTTAGATAACTCATCCATTCATGCCTAAACGTGAAGTGTGTGCATACCCAAACCAAGATTCATCCATCTCAGAACTAGTCCTAACGGGAACCCATCGGATCTATTGTCTCGACTCAATTCTCACTCTAGGTATACTCTCAAAATATAAACACTCCGATGATGGGTTCATTTTCACTCACATGTGAGAGATCAATACAAAGCAAGCAAAAAGGTCTCACATGATAGAAGAAACGCGACATAATCAATGAACAAAAATAAATATCATAAGAAAAGATACTTATATATCCTACGCATGTCATATCAAGTGTCATAGGTATTATATATTGACTCTCCACAAGACAGTTACCAATGCAAGATTGGATCATGAAGGTCTTTTTAGGGTTGTAATGGGGTTCAGGTAAGGGTAAGAAAGAGATGGAAATTGGGTTCAAAATTTCTGAGAAATCAGAAAAGAAACTAACTTTTAATTTTTCTATTTCTTCTCTTTTTCTTTTCTTATCTCTCGCTATCTTTTCTCAATATTTTTCTCAACTTTCTTTTCCTTTCTCACTCCTTTTTCTTCTTTTGAATTTCATTTTCATGAAGCACCTCATATTTTTCATTATTTTTCACAGTTTTCTTTTTCTTCCCCCCCTCCCCTTTTTTTTTTTGCCATACACTCTCAGTAAACACCATAACTCGGTATCTCTCCACTTACTCGCTTTTCGTTCATTCTCATCCCTCGTTCCTAATATCTCATAATTAAGAAGGATAAAGCTGAATTTTCAGAAGTGGTGAAGGGGTAAAGGTTAACGTGGCTTATCAAAGAATGAATAAAGGTAAGTTTTTCAATAGGCTCAAAGGGATATTAGAAGGATAAACTTATTTGATTGCATGCAAAGTTACAAGCCAAAGTGAAGTGTATGAGATCATGCAAAATAATTCGTATTAAAAAAAAACTCTGAGTTTATGCATTCACTCATCAATGACAGGAAATTAGCTTTAAAGCTCACCGGGTTTAGTCTCCACTAAGAACCTAAGATTCAACGTTCAAAACAGTTCATCGATTTCTAAGTCTTAGCTTGGTATAAGTACAAAAAATTAATATCTAAGCATGAATTTCAGAGTCATCCATAAAATATCACATTAAGCTAAATCATCATAAATACAAGTAATCAAAATATGGCATCGATATTCTCAAAATTAAATTCACATGCATCATCAACTAAAGTTTGAAAACAATCGCAAAATAACATGAATTACGATTTCAAAATTTTTTTGTTATTTTTATTTATTTATTTATTTTTTTTTTTTTTTATCGTACCAAAATAATAAAATCACACAAACTACACCCCCAAACCTAAACAAAATTATATCCTCATTGTTGATAAGAAATAAAATTTTATATTAAAGTGAGAAAACATACCTGGAGTAATAATTTGAGGCTCATGGTAACACATGAAAAGATGAGAGGTAGGAAAAATCCTCCCCCAAACCTACATAAAAATAGACCAGTATATCTAAGCATCCTCTTCACATGAAAAAAATGTCCACAATAGTGAGGGGATTATCAAAACTAACAAAATGCTTACTTGAATAACACTATCAAAACCATAATCAATCATAAAAACAAGTGTATCTAATCATTTTTTTTAAGACGGAATAAAAAAAAAAAATCAAACAAAATTGGGTTGCCTCCCAATGAGCGCTAGTTTAATGTCGATAGCTCGACCATATGAATTACTCAATCAGGGTGAGCCATTGGAACACCCAAGGAAAGAGTATCAGAGAATGCCATTGATCCTCAAGGAAAGGTTTTAATCTTTGACCATTAACTCGAAAAACATTCCCGTGTCTCGGGTTTTCCATTGGGGAGTATTCGAGAGATTTTGAATGGACCACTCCAACAGATTTTTAGTTTCCCTGGAAATAGGTGAAGTCGAGAATTGTAGAGTAGAACCTGTTGACCAATGACGAAAGATTTACGTAAAATAGATTGATCATGAACCCGTTTCATACGATCCTTGTAAGATTTAGCACAGTCATGCGTCAGCACGGATTTCTTCCAATTCATTTATTTGCAAACCCCTTTGGGTACCAGATTTCAGGAGATCGAAATTCAATGACTTAATGGCCCAAAATGCTCGATGTTCCAGTTCAAACGGGAGGTGACAACCTTTACCAAAGACCAATCAATAAGGCGATATGCCAATCGGAGTTTTAAACACAGTTCGATACGCCCACAGAGGGTCGCTCAGTTTTAGCAACCAGTCTTTACGGTTTGAATGGATTGTTTTCTCTAAAATCCGCTTAAGTCCCAATTAGATACTTCAACTTGGCCACTAGTCTGAGGATGGCATGGTGTAGCAACTTTATGTGTGATACCATATTTCTTCATTAATTGAGTGAACACTTTATTCAAAAGTGCTTTCCACCATCGCTGACTATTGCCTTTGGAATACCAAAATGTGAAAATACTTGATCCTTCAGGAATTTGATTACTACTTTGGGATCATTCGTTTTACATGCCACAGCCTTAACCCATTTTGAGACATAATCAAGCCCAACAAGGATGAACGTATTTCCAAACGAATTCGGGAAAGGACCCATAAAATCGATCCCCCAAATATCAAACAGTTCAACTTCTAAAGATCGTCGGCCAGTAAAAACCACTTTGGAGGATCTTTGTTGCAGTCTTCTTGGAATTAAAGTGACCTCCACAAGCTAACTCATGACAAAATGAGACGATCCGTGGTTGCTCAGATTCAGGAATACACCTTTGTATGATTTGATCGGGACAGTATTTGAATAAATACGGATCTTTGAAAAAGTAGTGTTTCACCCGAGCTAAGAAAATAGATTTCTCGTTCTTAGACCAATGGTGTGGTAATTGCTCGGTGACTAGGTAATTGACAAGATCCACATACCAAGGTGGGAAGTCAATCCCGAACAACTGTTCATTCGGGAAGTGCTCCAAGATCTGAACAGGATCATCAGATTTCTCAATAATTAATCGCGAAGAGTGATCTGCCACCATATTGTCTGAGCCTTTCTTGTCTTTGATTTCCAAATCGAACTCTTGTAACAACAAGATCCATCTGATTAAGCGTGCTTTAGCCTCTTTCTTAGCGAATAGATAACACAGAGCAGCGTGATTAATAAATACCACGACTTTAGACCCTAATAAATAGGATCAAAATTTATCCAACGCGAAAACAACTACCAAAAGTTCCTTTTCAGTTGTCAAGTAGTTCAACTGGGCATCGTTGAGAGTGCGACTCACATAGTAGATTACATGCGATAATTTTCTATTCGTTGTCCCAGAACAGCTCCAATTGCATAATCAGAGGCGTCGCACATGATTTCGAACAAGAAGTCCCAGTTCGGAGATTGAATTATCGGGGCTTTTATCAATTCAGCCTTAATAGTTTCAAAGGCTTGCAAACATTTATTGTCAAAGAGGAATGGGACATCCTTTGAAAGTAAGTTGCATAGCGGTCGCGCTATCTTGCTGAAATCTTTAATAAAACATCGATAAAAACTGGCATATCCCAGAAAAGATCTTATTTTTTTAACTATTCTCGGTGGTGGGAGATTGGCAATTAAATCAACTTTAGCCTTATCGACCTCGATACCCTGGGACGATATGATGTGTCCCAAAATAATGCCATCTTTAACCATGAAGTGACATTTTTCCCAGTTAAGAACAAGGTTCTTCTCCTGGCATCGTGCAAGCACTAGCGATAAATGATTCAAGCAGCCAGCGAAACTGTTTCCATGGATCGAGAAGTCGTCCATAAAAACTTTGAGGAATCGTTCGACCATATCCTAAAAATACTCAACATACATCTTTGGAATGTAACTGGTGCATTACAAAACCCAAACGGCATTCGTCGGTAGGAGAAAATACCAAAAGGGCATGTGAATGTGGTTTTCTCTTGATCCTCAGGCGCAATGACTATTTGGTTATAACCGGAATAGCCATCGAGGAAGCGATAGTAATCATGCCCAGCCAGTCTTTCTAACATCTGATCGATAAACGGAAGTGGAAAGTGATCTTTCCTTGTCATCAAATTTAACTTTCGATAATCGATACACACTGTCCAACCTGTTTGAATTTTTGTAGGAATTAGTTCGTTGTCCTCATTCTTCACCACTGTGACTCCTGAATTCTTAGGGACCACTTGTGTGGGGCTAACCATTTACTGTCAGAGATGGAGTATATGATTCCAACATCTAAAAGTTTTATTACCTCATTTCGGACCATGTCTTACATTATAGGGTTCAGTCTCCTCTGTGGTTCCCTAGAGGGCTTAGCATTGTCTTCCAAATGGATCCGGTGCATACACACCATCGAACTAATGCCTTTGATATCTTTTATTGACCAACCGATGACACCTTTGTGATCTTTGAGCACATTCATGAGTTGGCCTTCCTGATTCGCATCTAATTTTGATGAGATTATGACGGGTTGAGTTTCATTCTCCCCGAGGTAGGCATACTTAAGATTTTTCGGAAGAGGTTTAAGTTCTAATGACACTTTCTCCTCCTTTTTCGACTTTTCCTTGATTAATTCAATTTGAGCTCCAAAATCTATTTTCTTTTCTTCTCCCAGAAGCGGTGTGGAATCCAACATGTGATTCACTTCTTGGATCAGCTGATCCACATCAAAATTTTCTCCAAAATACAGAAGACAAGCTGCTAAAGGATCTTCAATTTCGGATGCATGAAATATTTCTTCCACGATTTCATCGATTAGACAAGCTTGTGCATGTTCGTCATCCTCTATGGGTTGCTTGGCAACATTGAAGATGTTGAGTTCCACAGTCATATTCCCGAATGAGAGATTCATGATCCCATTTCGACAATTGATTAGCGCATTAGAGGTTGCTAGGAAGGGTCTTCCTAGAATCACTGGAATGCCATTCTTCAAATTTGGTACCGGTTCAGTATCTAAAACAACAAAATCTACAGGAAAGTAGAAAGAATCTACTTTGATGAGGACATCTTTCACAATTCCTCGAGGGATCTTTACTGACCGATCAGCTAACTGAAGGGTCATCGCAGTGGTCTTAAGTTCTCCCAATTCGAGCTCCTTGTAAACAGAGTAAGGCAACAAGTTGACACTTGCTCCTAAATCTAAAAGGGCCTAATCAATATGGTTATCGCCGATGACAATTCAGAATATAGGACAACCTGGGTCCTTGTATTTAATTGGGAGTTTTGCTTGCAACACTGAACTAACCTGCTCGGCTAAGAAAGCCTTTTTCGGAATATTGGTCTTTCTTTTGATTGTGACCAATTCCTTCAAAAATTTTGCATAAACAGGCACTTGTCAGATGGCATCCAGGAAGGGAATATTAATTTTTAATTGCTTAAAAATCTCATTTATTCCTTCCACATCGCGATTTTTCCGTGGTGCCATCAATCTTTGCGGGTACGGTGTTTTAGGAACAAAACTTTTCTTCTGTTCACTCTTTTCTTCTGTTGTCTCTTTTGCTTGTACTTTTTCTTCAATTTCTTTTTTCTCTTTAACTTTCTTCTCTCCATCAGACTTTCCCTCCTCCTCTGGTAACACTATTTTATTATCGACATGCTTTTTAGATCTCAACGTTGTGATCGCCTGAATTTATTGTTGATTGTCATCTTATGATGATGTTGGTGTTTGTTTAACAACCATCTGACCCCTTGGGTTAGGGACTGGTTTGCTAACAAATGATCCTTTTTCTCTTTCACAAAGAAAAGTTGCCAATTGTCCAATTTGGGTCTCTATTTTAGAGATTGAGGATGTGTGAGAATGGATAAGTTTCATCAGGTTCTCAGTAGAAAGAGTTTGTGTAGGAGGACGTTGGGCAGCATTTCCCAGTGGATTGTTAAATCCGGGTGGTGGAAGTGTTGGCATAAAATTTTGTTGTGGTTGGTTTAAATTAACCTCCCATTGGTTGTGAAAACTAAAAATTCTGGTTTAATTGTCGTGGCTACCCAACCTGATTTTGATTGTATTGAAATTGATTTTTATTATTGAACCCTTGCTGTTGAAATTGTCCTTGACCATAGTTTTGTTGCGGTCCTTGATTGAAATTTGGTTGGGGATAGAAGTTCGTCCCCTGTTTCCTGGGCTGCATTGTTTGATTATCTTGTTTCTATGAGAAATTTGGGTGGGTTCTCCAACTATTTGGGTTATTCTCTTGAAAACGTTTCCTTAATTCCGCCCATAATTATTCACAACATTTAGTTGTTCAGATGTGTCTTCATGATAGTTCTGCATTGAAGGACAGTCATCTGCTTTATGCATTGGACTTGCACAAATTGAACATGGCTCGGGTTGTGTATTTATCATATGCACATTCTTCTTCAATTTTAATTCCTCCACTTGTTGAGTGAGGAAATCAATTTTAGCCATTAGATCAGGAGAATCCTTTACTATGTATAGTCCTCCCTTCTTGGTTGAACTTCTGGCTTGATCACTAGCTTTGACTAGTTGTTCCCGAGTCTTTGTAAAATCCAAGTACTGGGAATCCTCGGCCAGCTTTTTTAGGGAAGAATAAGATTCATTTTCCTTGAGGCTCAAAAATCCTCCACCATTCATTGACTCCACCAGATGTCTATTTGGTTAACTTAGTCCGTTGTAGAAACACTGGACCAATCTCCACCTTGAGTATCCATGGTGCAAACATTTGAGTAGGAGATCCATGAATCTATCCCAAGCTTGATATAATCTCTCATCTTCCTCTTGCGTGAAATCCGTGGTTTCACGTCTGAGGGCATTAGTCTTCGCCATGGGGAAGAACTTTGACAGAAACTTTTTGACCATCTGATCCCAAGTGGTTATGGATCCCGATGGTAGATAATTTAACCAGGCTTTTCCTTTATCCTTTATAGAGAAAGGAAACAAGCGTAGCCTAACAGATTCTTCGCTGAAGTTTTGGTATACAGATGAGCAGACTTCGGCGAAGTCTTTAACGTGTTGGAATGGATCTTCTCTCTCCATGCCATGAAAGATTGGAAGGATTTCGATTACATTTGTACGGATTTCAAACCGGCCGCCAGGTGTGGTGGGGTATATAATGCATGATAGAGTATTTGTATTGATTAGAGAAAATAGTTCTCTCAATGTTGGTTCTTCCTCTTGTCCTTGTTCAATTTGTCCATTCATGTTGTCAATCATATTGACTTTAATGGATGATTTACTTGAAAATTGTCACCTTGATCTAGCGTCCTTACGATTTGACCGACAAGCACGTTCAATCTCAGAATTTAAAGGCTATAAAGTTCTTTCTTTTGAAGACCTAGTGTGCATACAAATGATACATAGAGTGGAGGTTTCAGGAAAGGAGACCTCAAGAGAGATTTTTTTTTTTTTGAAAAATGTTGAATCTCGATTGATCGAGTAAGGATCTCGATTAATCGAGACAGAAGTCGATTAATCGAGTGGTAGGCTCAATTAATCGACACAGGACAGAAATTTTTTTTTTTTTTTTTAATAGAGATACTGTTTTAATCCCCAAAAATTCCTAAAATTAACTGTCTATTTCCTAAAAATTTAGATTTTCTTGATTTAGTCCTCGACAGCAGCGCCAAAAACTTGATGTGATTTTTAATTGTGATGTTTTACTCGCAAGCGCACGAATCAGATTGTAGATAGTGGGTGCGGAGTACGAGATCGTTCTCACGAGGACTATTTTAGAAGATCTAAAAAGATGAAATAGTAACTCAAGAAATCTACCAAGATTTAACAGTACCCTACCAATATTATGATTTAGGCAGTTTTGTGAAATGATAATTACTGACTACAAAATAAAGCTTAATTGATAATTTAAAAATAAAGGTAAAGATGAAGATACTAAATCCTCTCATCTTTGGTTTGTTCTTCCCATAATATAAATCTAAGGATTAAACTATGAGATATATCATTGAAAAGCATCTTTTATGGAAGATAAATGATCAAAACCCGGATAGGTTCCACAATGCATCCCTGCAATCAGAACTTAATTTCAGAGATGATTTCCATATATAGATCTGGGGTCAAGGGCATGACTCGGCACACTTGATCTCATATACAAATAAAAATCATCTCTAAAATGGGTAAAAACTCTAACAAGAATACCACCATAGATCTGAGATCAAGGGCATGACTCGGCACACTTGATTTCAGATTAGGGAGTAATTAAGATAAAATTACCATTACAGATCCAAGATCCAAGGCATGACTTGGCACACTCGATCCCAGATCGTAATCATAAGTAGATTCGCACGATAAAAATAAAAAAGACCATATAACAATGATTAGGGTAAAATTATCGTCACAGATCTAGATCCAGGGCATGACTCGGCACACTCAATCCCAGTTAGTGGCGGAGATTTCATCCGTTCGTGATAGCATAACAACCATAAAACAAAATCTTAAAATTTAATCCTAGATTTATACTATTAGAAGTACATCCCTCGGATGGGAATCATTAGATCCCCATCTCTAAGAAACTAGCCACACATGTTGTAATTAAATGACATAAAAAAATAATAAATAGAAAATAACATTAAAAATACTTCAACCTTCAATAGCAATTCTTTGATCCAAATCAAAAATACTCTCCACTAATATCTAAATTTAAACTAGGAATTAATTGAACAAAAATAATATTTTCTGAAGAAGGGAACGCTAAAAAGGTAAAAGGAACAAAGCTCTGAAAAAAAAATCTCTATCTCTACATCTCTCCGTCTATCTACTCTCTTTGAGTTGTTGTTTTGGCTTTAAATACTCTCCAAGTCTCGCAGCTTTCCTGGCTCGAAAAATCAGGGTCGATTAATCGACCCTATAGAGTCGATGCATTGACGCCCCTAAAAATCTACATTACGGAGACACTTCCGTCTCAAACTCTACCCTGTACCTCGATTAATCGAGTGCAAAGTCGATTAATCGACCTCCTTTAATTTTGCAACCAAATAGTGCTTTTTGTGTTAGACTCAATCACTTCCCTCGATTAATCAAGTGCAAGGTCGATGCATCGACCTTCCCAGATTTCCATGAACTCCAGCCCAACTTTGCATCCGATACTACCTCGGTATTTCAGCCATAACGTTCTACTCTGAACTCAGATTAACATGATTCTTGCGGCATTGGAAAGATGACGGAAAGCTCTACAACTTTTATGTTTTAGAAATTTCCTGAAATTGATGTTTGGATGGTCCATATTGAGTTGTAAGTTGCATTAAGTTCTCGATGACCCAAGGTTGCAGTGTTTGACATTATTTTCAGAATTCTTAGGCTGTTTTATGCACTTGGATTGTATTTATCTGAAACACTTAAAATCTAGTAATTCTCATTAGATAGCCTTCATTGGACGGCTAAATATAAGTATATAGGGGTGAAATATTATCATATTTCACTACTCATCAATAGAGAAGGCGCATGTCTCTATAGAAAATAGAAAAGAACCTGTATGTAACAATTTTGGTATGATGGTACACATTATATATATATATATATATGTGTGTGTGTGTGTGTGTGTGTGTATGTATGACTAGGTACGTTACAAATCTATGAGAAAAGAAGCAATGTGACATATGAAGCTCGAGTGTTGATAGACTCGGGGTCTACCCAGTCATTTATTACCCCTCGCTTCACAAAGAAGATGAAAGTCAACCCAGAGGAGTTAGACTTTATGTTAATCGTGGCTATTCCGACTAGGAAATCGATTGACACCGAAAAGATTTGCAACTCCGTGATCGTGAGAATCATGGATGGAGACGTCTTTGAACTACCGACAAATTTAATTATGTTAGACATGCAAGGATTCGACGTGATCCTTGGCATGGATTGATTGTCGACTCATTGTGCAACCGTGGATTGCAAGAACAAGGTCGTCATCTTCAGACCTAACACGAGGAGATCATTTCGATTTTGGGGAGAGAGATCGACGTATATGCCACTTATCTCTACAGTCAGGGGCGAGCGCTTGATCAGAAAAGTGTGTAGTAGATACTTTGCATTCTTAAAGGAGGATAAGGAAGAGAAGAATATTATTTCAGAGATAGAAGTTGTGCGAGACTTCACTGACATGTTTTTGGAAGAATTACCCAAATTACCTTCAGATAGAGAAGTTGAGTTCGCCATCTACTTAGCACCAGGAATGGAGCCTGTGTCTAAAGTACCATACAGAATGGCTCCTGCTGAGTTGAAGGAGTTAAAAGAGCAGTTACAAGAGCTCATGGACTAGGGGTTTGTTAGACCGAGCGTGTCTCCATGGGGAGCACCGATCTTGTTTATAAAGAAGAAAGGTGGGTCAATGTGTTTGTGCATTGACTATCGGCAATTAAACAAACTCACTATAAAGAATAGGTATCTTTTGCCTAGGATAGATGACTTATTCGACTAGCTGCAAGGAGTAAGGTATTTCTCCAAGATCGATCTGAGATCTGGATACCATCAGTTAAGAGTCAAGGCAGAGGACATCTAGAAGAGTGCATTCAGGACACAGTACGGACACTATGAATTCTTAGTGATGTCATTTGAGTTGACGAACGCACCAACGTCGTTTATGGACTTGATGAATTGGGTGTTTAAACTACATTTGGACTCCTGCGTCGTCGTGTTCATCGACGATATCCTAATATACTCCAAATTAAAAACAGAACACGAAGAACACTTAAGGATTGCTCTATAAATTTTGTGTGAACACCAACTGTACGCCAAGCTCAGCAAGTGCGAGTTTTGGTTAGAGGAAGTTAGCTTTTTGGGACATGTCATCTCAAAGCATGGTGTCACAGTTGACCCGGCTAAGATAGAAGCAGTGGTCAATTGGGAGCAACCAAAGACCGTGACTAACGTTCGTAGTTTCCTCGGACTAGCTGGCTATTATCGGCGTTTCATTGAGGGTTTTTCAAAGATATCGGGACCACTCACGAGACTTACACGGAACTAGCAGTGATTTTCAAAGATATCGGGAACTAGCAGTGATTATATTTGTGCTGAAGATTTGGTGACATTACTTATATGGTGAGACCTTTGAGATTTTCACTGACCACAAGAGCCTCAGATATCTATTTATACAGAAGAAATTAAATATGAGGCAGCACAGATGGATGGAATTCCTCAAAGACTATGACTGTTCCATACAGTACCATCCAGACAAGGCTAATGTAGTAGCAGATGCCTTGAATCGGAAGGGTTTAGCTCAGTTGGCTAGTTTGATTTTGGGTATGCACAGATGGAAGTTGTTTGAAGATCTGGCACTATATGATGTGAACATCGAGTCGCAAGCCACAGGAGCCTTTTTGGCAAACATTTCAGTGAGGCTAGTGATATTTGAGCATATCCACGAGCTACAGATGAAAGACCCAGCGCTAACCAAGATTCGTCAAGATGTGATTGAGGGCATCAAACCGGAGTTCTCAGTGAAAGAAGATGGTTCTTTATTGTTCAAGGGTCATCTCTGCATTCCGGACAATGCCGATCTATGGTGAACTATCCTTGATGAATCTCGCAAGTCAAGCTATGCGATTCACCCTAGTAGCACAAAAATATATTAAGATTTAAAAAAGAATTACTGGTGGAGAGGGTTGAAGCAAGACGTGGCAGAGTACGTGTCACGATGTTTGACATAGAAGCAGGTGAAAGTTGATCATAGACATCCTACTGGATTATTACAGTCTCTACCCATACCAGAGTGGAAGTGGGAATCAATCTCTATGAACTTTATCGTAGGACTACCGTGCACAGCGAATAGAAATAACGCAATTTGGGTAGTTATAGATCGACTGACTAAGTCAGTGCACTTCTTGCCCTACAACACGATGTACACGGCATGAAGACTCGTAGAGCTATATATGAAAGAGATCGTCCATTTACATGGGATTCCACGTAGCATTATTTCTAACCGTGACCCATTATATACATCAAAGTTCTGGAAGAAATTTCAAAAAGGAATGGAAACGCAACTGGATTTCAGTTCAGCATTCCATCCGCAAACTAATGGGCAAACAAAGTGGGTAAATCAGATCATCGAGGACATGCTTAGGGCGTGTATGCTAGAGTTACAAGGATCATGGGATCAGCACCTGCCATTGATTGAGTTTGCATACAACAATAGTTTTCAGAAGAGCATTGGGATGGCACCGTATGAAGCTCTTCATGGACGGCGATATAGATCGCCTATCAATTGGGAAGAAATCGGTGAGAAATTTGTTTTGGGACCCGAAATGCTTGAAGATAATGCTGCCTATGTTCGGATGATAAGGACAAAACTCAAAGCGGCTCAGAGCAGGCATAAAAGCTACGCCAATATCAAGTGGACCAGTGTAAACTATAAAGTGGGTGAACACGTATTTGTCAAGGTGTCACCTATGAAGGGCGCAATGAGATTCGAAAAGAGAGGGAAGTTAAGTCCCCGTTATCTTGGACCCTTTGAGGTTTTGGGTCAAATAGGAGAGGTTGCGTATCATGTTGGCTTACCGCCACGATACGATCGGATACACAACGTCTTCCACGTATCTATACTCAAAAAGTACGTGAATGATCTTTCTCATATCTTGGGAGGACAACCTTTAGAGAAGTACGAGGATATGAGCATGATAGAAGAACCGGCAAAGATATTGGATCAAAAAGAACAAGTGTTGCGCACAAAGGTAATTCCATTAGTGCTTGTTTGATGGAAAAATCATCCGACCGAAGAAGCTACGTGGGAACGAGAGGCCGACGTGAGAGAAAAATATTCGGACTTGTTTGCGACGAGTTGAGAGTCAAAATTGAAACACTGCAAACATGTTTACGGATTTAAACCATCTATTGTAATCCAGTGTTGACCATTTGGCCAATTTATCCAATGGAGAGAATGTTAATAGAAAAATTATGTTGTGATGCGATATAGAATGCATTGTTAGGATTCATCATACCACGCAATGGTTATGAAGACATGCTTCACAAAACCAATGACCCATTGGTCATGTATTACCAAGAAAACAAAAGAGACATAAAACAAGAAAAATTTTGAATTTCTGATGAAAACCGAATAATTGATTAATCGATTTAGAAATTCGATTAATCGATTTTGGTCGACTAATCGACTGGCATACGCCAGTGAGTGGAGATTCAGAAAATTAATAAAGTGGAATTTCGACTAATCGAGGGGAATTCGATTAATCGACTAGCACACGCCAATAAGCTGGGAATTTTGGAAAAATTAAAGGGTATAACGATTTCGATTAATCGAGCTGAAATTCGATTAATCGATTTTGAGAAATTGATTAATCGATTTGGGAAATCGATTAATCGACAGACACATGCCAGTGAGCTGGTAAACTTGGAATGTAAAAAGACCTAAATATTTTGATTAATCAAAATGAATTAGATTAATCGATTTTGAATTTTGATTAATCGATTTTGGAAATCGATTAATCGATATCACGCGACTGGAGAAATTTTTTAAAACTGATTAATCAATTTCGACCTATATATATGAAAAAGGGGGATTTTTTTCCCATCCAAAATTTTTTTTGGTTTTTCTTTCGTGCGGCACTTCGTCTTCCTCCTCAAGCCAACTTGAAAGCTAGGGTTTTTTTGGGGATTTTGAACTGATTTCGAATCAAAATCCTTGCACATTTCGATCAAACTCCTAAGGTAAACCCTAGATTCCAATCTTTTCTTGAAATTTCAATCTTTACAGCCCTACATTTTGATTTTTGATTCAAAATGCCTCCGATAACTCGCTTGACCACGAAGCAAGCGGCTTCAAAGCTCCCGGTACGGTTAGGAACGCCGCACCGCCACCACCATCACCGTCACCTCTACAAACCCCATTCCCATCATCATCGGATACCACATTCGGTTCGACGAGCGCATCTTCACGGGAATCTTCACCGACCCTACCACCACCACCGGTAAACTTACCCCAACCGAATGAGTGGTGGGTGGCAAAGAGCTTTGAAAATGAAAATATCATCGATGAGGCATTGTTTACCTGCCCCGACTTCGAGGGTGAGACCCAATGGGCTAAGAACTATCTTGTCAATGCGGGCCTCGGTAACCTATTGAAGCCGCTACACGGATATTACTACCCTAGGCTAGTTCGCCTCTTTTACCAGAAACTGGAAAAGGGCCGCTTTGATGACACTGTGGTGACCGAAATTGATGGTTGTCATTACCTTTTTACCAGAGCCCACATACATCAATCACTTGAATGCTACCTCGACCACGTACCAGAGACCAACCTTTTCCCCCCTTTGAGCAAGAAATCCGAGTTATGGAGATTCGGACCGAGATGACCAAGGGGATCAGCGGATCCGGATCGTCCATTAGGCGGATAGATTTACCCCACTACATGTGGATGCTTGATTCTATAATCAAGTGTAACCTCTACCCAATGCGCCATGATACAGAGAGGGTGGAGTTGGTCCAACAGGCCTTATACGTGGCATTCTGTGGCCGTTGGTTCGACGCCACCAAGGTCGTCTTAGAGGGGACGACCTATATAAAGGGAAAGTTGATGAAGGGTCCTTTAAGACCAAAGGAGAAGATGCCATACGCTCGCCTCATTTCGAGCATGCTGGAGTCCTATGCCGACGCTCCAGAGTACACCATCTCACCCGATGAGGAGAAAGCTACGGACCACGTGAAGCACTATTCCATCGCTTCATGGGGTTGTAGCTACCGATTGTTGAAGAGGACCCTGCCAGTTGAGGGCCCAGCAGCAGCAGCAGTAGCACCACCACCACCCCCACCACCACATCGGGACCCGCCAATAGGAGGAGCACACCCCGTTATTCCACCAGCTGAGGGGGCACCATCTCATACTACCGCATCCCCTACGCCACCTTCGCAGTCAGCGGCTGCCACACCTACATCATCCTACCGCCGACAAGAGGCTCGCCCAGCGCCTATGATTGAGGATGTGTTCGCCCGGATGGAGGCCAACAACCAGCAGATGAACCGGCGGATGGACTTTTTTATGTACCACACCATGCGGTACATATATCCTCTGGACTACCAGCAGCGCCTTGCGCAGGAGCAAGCCTGGACTGCGGGAGCGACCACTTTCCATTCTGGTGTCGTAGATGCCGGTACATCGGCTCGACGCCGTAGCGACCCGACGAGGCGGGTCACCCAGCACCAGACCAGCCAGGGGAGGGGACGGTGTGAGCTTGCAGCGATGATGTGCTTTTGTGGTCATTTTTTTGAGTTTTTGTGGTGTTGTAATTAAATTTTGAATTGTAATTATTGAGCAACGGGCAAATTGTAAATTTTTGGAATAGTGAAATAGAAATCATACTTTTGGAAATTCGTTTGCATTTACATTACTTCTTGCATTGCGTGTGGTAACAATTATTTAATTTTTGTGATCGGGTACGTGACATCACCTGTGTGTGGGGTATCCAATCGACACACCTTTTGGGTTCATTTTCGAGGATGAAAATTCCCAAGGTGGGGAGAATGTAATATCCCTAAAAATTGAGCGATGAACAATAACCTCGGGATCCATGCCCGATTAGTCGTAGGTTGACCAAGTGATGGTCAAACAGTAGACTTGAGAAGGAAAGTATTTTGTGATGTAAATGTGACCTAAGCATGGAGTTAGAGATTAGTTAGGGGTCACGTACACCTATCTCTGGTGTATGTGCTCAATACCAAAGCAAGAGGGATATAAGGGTTTTAATACCTTAAAGAAGCTATTATATTATTTGGGTTGGTAAGAGAAGTTAAGAGGAGAGAGAGATAGAGAGAGTAAAGGGGAGTTAATGGCAAGGAGAGTTATTGTGGTTCAGATTTGAGGAAGGGTTTGAGCATTGAATGCCGGATTCGACCCATGAAGGACCATTGAAGCAAGAGCTGGAACCCTAGCCATTAAACCAACCAATCCATTCTTTAAGAGATTGATTTGAGGTGAGTTTTGTTAGATTTAAATGCATAAGTTTTGCTGATTAAATTCAGTCAATAGATGGGGTAAATGATGAATTAAAATGATGGAAAAAGATAGAAAAATAGAAACAAAAAGATTTGGAAGAACAGCCTGAGAAGGGGCTGAATTCTGGCCAAATCGATTAATCAATTTGGAGAATCGATTAATCGATTTTGGTCCGAAAGTTGAAAAAGCATAAAGGCCTAAGTTCGATTAATCGATTAATCGATTTTAAAATTTGATTAATCAATTTAGAAATCGACTAATCGACTGAGTACCTCCAGTGGCTGGAGAAATAAGACCTAGGGAAACCGACTAATCGATTTGGGAATCGATTAATCGATTGTGGATTTCGATTAATCGATTGTGGACTTTCGATTAATCGATTTGGGATTGATTTTGGATTTTGATTAATCGATTTGAGAATCGATTAATTGATTTGGGGTTTCAATTAATCGATTTTGGAGATCGATTAATCGATTTTAGCAGTTTGAGTTGATTTCTTAGTTGAACATTAAGGTTCATGGAGGGTCTTAGACCTTCTCTATTACATCCTTAATGATGTTGTGCATATGTTATGATG
This sequence comes from Chloranthus sessilifolius, assembly GCA_021018995.1. NCBI lineage: Eukaryota > Viridiplantae > Streptophyta > Magnoliopsida > Chloranthales > Chloranthaceae > Chloranthus > Chloranthus sessilifolius. Next base: position 102,195,927 of record CM037589.1, read on the forward strand.
TACCATAGGTGGTACAAGCTAAGGCAAGCATGAGGAGTCGTGTGAGACCTTGATGCTTGGACAGTCAGACACCTGAGGTAGGGAACACCTTGAACATGTACTTTGATTTCCAGAGCATGTATGTAGTGATATAGAAATGAAATGAATCATATAATCTCCATGTGTGTGTGTGTGGTACACTAATGAAATGAAAATGCTTAATCGTATAATCCTCTCAGTACGTGTGTGTGTGTGTGACACCAAATAAGCATATGAAAATGAGACATCCCTAGGGGATGAAAAATTAATAAAGGCATCAATGTGATGCGAGTAAGTTAGACATCCCAAGGATGTAAGTGAGATTGTACAGTAAGGTTGAACAAAGATTGATAAGGCCTAATTGATATAAAGTAGCACATTTATACGGTGAATAACTATATGTAAAGCACCTGATATTTTTATTATTTAAGGTTTGAACATAATACCCCAACAACGTGGCGGGATACCCACGACTGACTCGGCAAAATATCCGTGACCGGTACGACGGCCAATCCGTACACCGGTACGGCAGTCTATCCATACACAGTAGCACATCCCAGGGATGTTGAGATGAGATCAGACCCCGTCGCCTTTGAGAAAGGGACCTGGGTAGTATTCAAAGTGATATATTTATAACAACTATCTATTTAGACGACGATGGGGGGTATTCCATCGGGGCTCGATGCTATATTGCTTGGGGATTATTTAAGTTTCTTTAGGCCTATTCAAAGTAATTCATGAACAATTGAAATAAATATAACATGAAAACCACTAGTAAACTTCAATGCATATGTAATCATTTAAACTGTTTTTCCAGCAAGTTCATACATACATCATCCTAAGAATATCATGGAATATATGTGAGGATTTGATTTATATGTTCATTGTGTTGTTCCCTATTGAGCTAGGATGTAGCTCACCCTTTAAACTATACGTCGCAAGTCCTTTACTTACAGCGGTAGAGGCTTCGGGAGACGCTGATCCGGGGGATTCGGATTACGTGCTCGGAGACGAGTTAGAGCCTCCTCCCGAGGACTTCTTCTATGAAACTTCGCTGTGTACTTTAATAGGGAGAGTTTTGAGAGCATATTTTGTGCGGCATGGTATGTCAAGCCTTTATTTTGAGAAATAATATATTTAAATGATACAATTCTTTTGGCGAACCGTCTGAGATGATCTGTTTATCACTGATGGTTCGAATCGGTTCTCTGTTCATGCATCGGCATGAAAGTAGAACTATCTTTTGAGTTTATGCCTAGATTAACATATTTATTTCCGTATTGTGCAGTTAATTGTCTTATCTTGCCTAGATGTTGCTTGCTATACCAATGTTCCGCACTGATCTGTGGGGCACGGTCTGGAGGATCGTGTTGATGGCACGGGTTTTAGGGTGCCAAAATCTGGGCTGTCACACGTTTAATCTAAAATGTTTAATCAAGGAAATGTAGGGGTCAAGGGTAGTAAGACTAGGTCGGGCGTACGCCAATTGCGCGTTGGTGGTATTGCGCTCAATCCGATCACGTGTCCTATTTCAGGCGCGTAATCGAGTTTCGAATCGGTCTGGGAAAGGAAGTTTGGTTTGAAAGGTGGACCGATCATGCGCGTATGGTTTTGCGTGCGATCAAATTGCACGCTGGGTTTCTAGCGCGTAAGTCGGGGTTGTCCGGGTATGGTCTCTATAATAAAATGCAGGACTATTTTTTCAGTCTGTATTCTGGCTATATACTGTTGCTTAGCATATAGCTTACCCATTTTGGGATCTGAGCCATAGAGCTATTATTTCAGCCTGTGTTAAGCCATGTACGATTGTATGGTCCCATATCAGGGTTAAAAAGAAGGTCAAAGGTTGACCGAATAAAAAATATATTCTGAGAAGGTAAAATGGGGGTGTCTACAGTTGGGATTTGTGATTTAATGTTAGAGCATTGAATTCTTTAAAGAGTGTTGAACATCTAAACTTGAAATAGAGACTTAAGATTTTGGTATGAATTGACACCTGCAATTTACATATTTGACTTGAATCATCGTTTAGTATGAAATTCGTAAATTGATGCCTTGAATCTGATTTGGTGTGGTATCCATTTAAGTTAAGTTATGATCTTAGCAATGGATTTAGAACTTGTTGATTTGATTGTATTCGAATATTTGGACTGAAAAGTGATAGTTGTGATTTAAAATCAAATTTGTAAGATTGACTGCTCAACGGTACATACTGCATACTACATACTGGACCGGTACGGCAGATTTTTTCATGCATACCGATATCGTGATAATTTAATCGACTCGGACTGCATAAAGAAAGTTATCCGTACACACCGCATTAATCGATGCATACCGGACCGGGCAGATTTTTCCCATATACCATAAACTAACTGGAGACCGACTAAGTGATTGTACACTGACTGGATCGGTACAATGGATTATCTGTATACACTAAGAGATATTGGAAGATATTAACACTGAAAGATATTGGAATATGCGAGCACACTAGAAGATATGGACATACTGGATGATAGAAATCTAAACCTTAGGAGATTGAACTGTAAGATTTGAACATTATAAGACGTGAACACTATAAGATGTGAATAATGAAAACTGATATACTGTATGATGTGATAATGGAAACTGAATTTGAATACCTAATCTGCTTCTATTTTTCTTTCAAATTGAATATCCACTCTGTTTTTGCATTTGTTTCGATCCTTGAATATTTGCTCAATTTCGTTATTACTTCTGTCATTAAAACCTATGTGATTATATGATATGATGTCAACTGAATTTGATGTTCTTCTACTGAGCTTAGACTATTAGTGTAACGTCCCAGAAAATTCATAATTAAATAGTGCACCTCGAGAAACGAACTGACTAGTCGTATGTTGGACCAGGTCAACATTGACTTAGTTGACTAAGTTATGTTTGAGTTAAGTGCATAGATCATATGAGAGGAGGTGTATTGAATATAGAGGTATATATGTACACACACATACATTAGTTAGTTATAGGTGCGTAACACCTAAGATAAGTAGTAGGTTATAAGAAAGGCGAAAGGGAATTTATTTCCCTTGATTGAGCTGTTGAGAAGAGTTAAGAGAGAGAGTAAATGAGAGTGTGTTTTTGTTGTGAAATTGAGATGGGTGTATTAAATACGAATGATTGATCTAGGATCGGAAAGCTAGCGGATTGTGCTTAATATCGAGGTGAGATTCAAGATTTGGGGGTTTATGAAACCCTAGTGTGAGCTAAAGCTTTGGATCAAGGGATTCAGCCGTTGGAAATGGTAAGCTCTACTATTTCAAACTAGTTTTAGCTACTAGAAAGTAAATCTAAGTGAATAGGTGTAAGAAATAGATGATGAAGGGTGTGGATGGTGAAGAGATGGGTTCTAGATGATAGAACACGATCGGATCTGTGAATGGGCAAAATCGATCGAACGAAATTAGAACTCGTTCAATCGATTTTGACCAATGAAGAATTAAAGTGAAAAATGAATTCTGATGAAATTGTTCGAACGATTTTAGAAATTGTTCGAACGATTTTAGAAATCGTTCGATAGATTTGTGAACCTATGTGAACGATTTAAAATCGTTCAATCGGTTTGCTATGGGACAAAAATAAGATAAAATGGATTTCTGAGGAAATCGATTGAATGAAATAAAATCGTTCGATCGATTTTGGATTTCGTTCAATCATTTTGAAATCGTTCGATCGATTTGGACAAATTCAAACTTTTGTGGGGTTTTTCATTCGACCTGTTCATGTGTTGGGGTTAGGCTCCTAACCCAGTGTTTTTACACTTATAGTGATAAGTTATATGTGGTTGGCCAGGCCTAGTTATGATGAACATAGTGATGGTTGAGTATGGCTCGGATTGAAGGATCCGTGGATAGTAATCACGTGAGAGGTAGGGGAATGTCTGAACTCATACCCTTAATTACGAGAACATGTACAAAATGATAGTGTATGAATGCATGTTTCTTAAAAACTGAGTCGAGATTAAAGCATGTTTTTTTTTTCTTAAAAGTTAAGTAGCATATTTTTCTTTAAAGCTAAGTTGAAAATGTAAATTGCTAAGAGTAGTGTTTGGAAGAAATGGTGTGTGGCATCCCAGGGATGTATATGTGTTATGGGCATCTAAAGGATGCATCAGAAGGTGTGACATCCCAAGGATGTATGGTGGATGTAAAGATCCACGAAATGGAAGGTCCATAAATGGGATTGAACAGGCTGAGAAACTACTATGTATGTAGCACAATTTACATGGTGCATAACTAAATATAGTGCATAATTGATTTAAAATTTGTAGAATACCCACCGACGCGGCGGTATACCCATGACTGACTTGACAGGATATCTGTGACCAATACGGCGGCTAATCCGTACACAAGTAGGCATCCCAGGGATGTATAGTAATGTGCCCGTCGCCCATAAGAAAGGAACGTGGTTCAGAATACTTGAAAAATAGTCTGATTAGACGACAATGGAGGGTATTCCATCGGGGCTCGATGCTATATTGCTCAGAAATTATTTAAGTTAATCATTTAAGTCATGAGACCAGCCTGGTTACAATCATAAGAATTGACGAACATCAAATATCATGAGTAGAGTAACAAATGCAGTCTGTTTATTTTCTTGCAGCTCAAACTGTTTTAAATAAATTTATATTGGTGAATTCATTCTTTATTCCTGTCATGATATATATGTGAGTAAGAAAGATGCACTTGTTCAGATATTGTCCCTATTGAGTTAGGATGTAGCTCACCCTTTGACTATACGTCACAGGTGCAGAGTTAGGAGCAGCTTCTAGGGAGGTTGATCCCAAGGACTCAGAGTATATTTCAAGAAAGAAGTCTGAGCCCCCTCCTGAGAGGTTCTTTTAGAAGACCCTCTGCGTACTTTGATATTTTGAGAGAGATATTTATGGCTTGGTACGTCCAGCCATATTTTGTAAGGATAAGGTTATATGTAATATTCTTTTGTCGAACCATCTAGGGTGCACGCAGTTACGACACTGATGGTTCAGATTGGTTCTTTTGCCCATATAGAAGCATGGGATTAGAACGATCTTTTGAGTACTTATTTTTAGGTTAAATAGTAGCACTGGAGATTTATTCTGCTTTAGTTTCGTCTATGTTTTACCTATGATGGTAGGGATGTACCAAATGTTCTGCTTGCTATATGGGGCACGGCCTCGAGGGTCTTGCTGATGGCACGGGTTTTGAGGTGTCAAAATCTGGGCTGTCACAGTTAGCTCACCACGATTATACATTACAGGTATAGATTTTGATCAGGAACTTGGACTTGAGGAAAGTCAAATTTTGTGTACTGGGAGAAGAGGATCTTCCGCTTGAGGATTTGTACCTAGTTCAGGGATCGTAGATTTAGTACATTGTGAATTTTGGTAAGTTTGAGCTTGGTACATTCGTGCTATTATATACATATTATACACCACTGTTAGGTGATTGTCAGCCATCACCGATGGTTTGTTTAGTTTATTATTCATGTTGGAGAATAGAACTGGAGATTTTAATTATGTCAAATGTGTTATCTGCTTTGATTTTTCGCATGTGTGGATGTACCAAGTATTCTGTATCAGATTGTTATCTACAATTTGGCAATTCGGGTTTTTCCATTTGGTTTAAAGTTTAAAGAAAGAAAGAAAAAAATATATATCTTAAAAAATCGTGAGGGAAAAATTTGGGCTATCATAGTGTCTGTAACAACCGACCCATTTTGACTATTTTATTAGTGTTAGATGATGTACCACATTATGCACAGTGCTCCACACCAGAACCCACCCTCCTTTAGAAATAAAATTTTCCTATATTTATTTTTCTTAGTCAAATTTGTACTCATTGCGAAGTGCTCGTCGATATCATTCCAACGATATATAATTTGTCGAATTTGGACAATAATATAAAAAATTACACCCATTTTACGAAATGAAATAGGTAAAAGGGTATAACTGTAATTTTGGGAGAGAGACACCAATTGCTTTGGTCCCTACACAAAGCACTGGAGCAAACCTTTTCACAACCTATTCACTCATGCACGAATGCATTCTTGTATTAAAAAATCCTACTTTATTTAATCTTTTATGAAAAGTGATTAACCTAAAAATTTGCTACCATTATAAATAAACTCTTAAGAGTTTTCAAAATTACTCTATCCGAAAACTCTCTATCCTTCCGTCAAATCTCTCGCTCAACCATCGATAAGATCGAAGAAGGAAGAAAGAGAAAACGACATGGACGAACCAACGCTTTGGGCATCGATCTCTTCACCCTGAACCCTCGCAAAATCAACTGTTTATGCTTCAACAAGTGGGTACCCATTAATCCCGGCTATTCTTCTCAAATCCCGTCACGTAGGGTGCATTCAATCACGCATCGACGGGTTTAAAATTTATTAAATCATATTCTTATTGTACTTAGAACAAATTAACTCCTAAAATCTAAACTATATTTTTATTTTATTTAAAATTAATTAAGCCCTAAAATCTCATAAAAATGATATATTTGTATAGTCAGTAATTTACCCTTCTATTAATGTTATAATTTCATATTCTTTATATTTAAAATTAATAAAGCCCTAAAATCTAAGCCATATTCCTGGTTTACTTAAAATAAATTAAGAGCCCTAAAGTCTAAACCATATTCTTATTTTATTTAAAAATAGTTAAGCTCTAAAATCTTATCTATATTATTGTGTTATTTTTTGTTATCTTCCCTTTGTTTAACCACCGTCAGCGATCCACCGACATCATTATCTTTTGACGGAGTATCAAGCACTCTCCCCCTAATGTATTATGACCAAAATTTCAATTACATGTTAATCTTAAAATTAGGTTTTTAATCGATGATCATGATAGATTTATATGGGCTGTCATAGAGGTGTCATAGAGGTATTGCATCCGTATATAGATGCTTACATATCGAGTTTCACGTGACCGTAAAAGGAACCCCATCATGACTAAGGCCTAAAGGTCGAGTATTATATCTTATTCTTTAACTTAATCTATCATATTTAAAACTCATGGGTGATAGGGTCACTGATCAGTCACATAATTTATCATTTTATTACTCTTAATTTGGTGATGCTAGGCTTTAGTTCGCTACTAATGAGTTACTGATGTATAGATATTAAAGATAGACAATAAAAGATAGTCTAAGTGTTAATCTTAGTCAAAATGAACTCAAAAAGTCGTAAAAAGATGATCAAGCGTAAAAGACAAATATTCGCCTAAAAAGAAGTAAAGAATCGTGTTTTACGATTGTGCGGAATAACATACTGAGATGAGAGAAATCGCAATTTATGAATTTCTAAAGAAAAGTCATATTAAGTAAAGATGATACAAGAGAAAGTGAAGAATCGCAATGAAGAATCGTTAGCTGATGGCCTATTGAAAATAGAAAATCGTGATCTACAATTTTCCAGAAAGACTAAAACAAAATTGTTATTTACGATTTCCTAAAAATAGAGGCTTTCCACTGCTGCGAAACGTGAGATCTATCACCGCCATGCATATTTTCAGAAGTCTTCTACAATTAAAAGACTGACCAACTACGGATCTGAGAAGATTGATGAAGATAAAATCTGAAAGACTGCTACTGCTAATTAAAGAATACTCTAGAAGCGCATCAACTAAAGAAAGTAAGGAAAGATAAAATTAGAAGTAGAGTTATATTAGAAATTTTTTATTTTTAGTAGTTTATTTTATTAGAACTAGAAGTTTTGTAAACTGACTCCTTATAATCTATAATTAAGAGAGCTCGGCATAGGAATAAGCATCGAAGAATTTCAGCATCAATTGACGCCTGAGGTTAGATTTTTTTTCGATCAAAGTAGTGTAAAATAGTTAGAATAGATTAGACATCAGAGGTTTCTCAAGAGCAATTGACAACTGCAATTGAGTGCTGAAGATTAGTGTAGATATCTATGGTTTCTCAGGAGCAATTGACGATCGTGGTTGAGGCTGAAGGATATATTTTACTTTGCTTTTTAGTTTAGATTTATTTGCTTTGTAAATATCTCCAAGTTTTTATTTGAATTGATGACTCAGGTTAGAATTTGCAGATTAGTGTAACGATTTTACTTTTCCATCTTTAATTTTCCAAGGTTTGATTGACGCCCAGATTTTAGAAAATTATTGATTAGATTAAATCTGTATTGATAGGATCTTAGACTTGATTGACGACCAATGTTAGGAAACTAGAAATATAGTATAACGATACTATTTAAATTTATAAATATCCGAGAGCTGAAGATTAAAATTGACGACCTTAATCTGAAGAAGGAGGATTAGGATTTATTTTATATATTTTAGATTAAAAAAATCCTTCTTTTATTCCTATTTCTCCAGTAGATTAGAGCTTACAGATAAATAGAGGTTTTTAAAGATAAAAATTTGAATAAAAGATAAAACTAAAGAAATTAGACAACAAGCTTACTCGTGGGAACGATCCTATGCTAGTATTATAATTTCCATTGTGCGCTTGTAATAGGTTAAGACTAGAATTTAATATAAAATATTTACGTAATAAAAAGCTGATCAAGTTTTTGGTGCTGCTGTTGGGGAAGCAAAATTTATCTTTATTTCAATTTTTATCTAATATTTTTATTCTTTTAGAAACTAATATTTATCTTTCTCTTTTTATATTTCTTTATATTTTTATCCTTCTTTGATCACTTCTTAGGCTTTTGGAGGTATACTCGAAGTAACGGATCAGAACTTCAACATTCTTACTGGCCCTAGAAACTAGAGGCTCAAATTTATTTCTCTCCCTGCTTTCTAAAATAAAAATCATATAAAGGTTCAAAACATCAAAATAAGTGATTTTGAAATTATGTCCACATTCATCTTAGAAGCCCTTCACGGATACAATTCATACACTACTAGATAAATCAATTTACCGCCACATGAAAATAATTACTATCTATCATAAGTACTCTTCGGTATCATTACCCATAATAAATCGTACGACATTTTATATTTATCACACCCGACGTCCAATTCATTGTCACCTAACCTTCTGTATGGCAATTAAGCTCAAAAGGATGAGGAAATTTAATACAATGATTCATATTCCACCATCTAAGTGATTTAAATACAAGTTTAGTTCGTTCTTAGAAAAATTATTCCCTATCGTCCCTACCAGGCCATCTTTCCCCATGACAAACGATAAAATCAACTGTAACCTAATAAAGTTCTTTCCAGTATAGGAGGACCCACCACCAACACCAGAACCATATCCTCTGTAGTTCCTATGGGACGAGTACGAGGAAGTACAAAAGATTTTGGTGAAGGAAGAAAAGAAAAGAACAAAAAAAGGAAAAAGAAAAATAAGAGGACGGAACCGCCCGCCATTCTGACCTCCTCTTCACTCCATCCACCACCTGCTCAGCATCCATCTCCCTAATCCCTTCTATCCCCCTTCCCGATTTGCAGTTCCTCTTCTAAGAGCAGCAAGTTGAGGACATCATGGAGCCAGGAGGGTAAACCATTTTTGACGGGATAAATATTTTGTTAAAAGCCGATGACCGATCTTTATCAAAGGACCTCTATCTCGGGCGTTGCTGTCAGTGTCTTAGTTTAGTGTGTGTCTAAATTTTTTAGGAATTTCTTTCGATGTAATTACTTTTCTTTCCATATTTCTGTAATTTGATCATATATATGAAAAGTTATTTTATTTTTATTTGTTCTTTTTAATTTATATAGTGTTACTAACATCTAACTTTGTAGTTCGAAAAATCAAAAGTATTTTTCTCCCAAGTTTGGGGGAAAGATTTTTTATTCCTTTTGCAAACTATAAGTCCGGTTACTAACTTAGTAGTAAAATAAGATAAAAAATTTTGGTATGTCCCCTGTTTTGCACAATAAGGAAATTGTCATATTTAAGTTTGGTGGGGATACATTACATAGGATATATTAGTATAGCAGTATAATAGTGTTTTTACTTTTTCATAAAATTTTCAGAAAATTTTAGTAAGAAAGTTAATCATTATATGCAAATTATGATAGAAAAATGAAAATTCGAAATACTTAGCAATCCATCATAGTAGTAGTTGAAAAATCAAAATAAAAATAGTTACAATTCAAAGTAAAGCATCCCTAGAACACTGTATCAGATGAATGTTTGAAACTCTACGATTGATCTGAACTGCAATTATTTTAAATTATAATTTTAAAATTATATAACCAGTGAACTATAGAGTTATTTCCTCTTTTATTCTGAGAAAGAGAGACTATTTTTATTCATGCTAAAATTTTCTTAAACTTCTCTACTATCGGTAATCTCATATTGCTGAACATATAATCAATATATTCTATAAATATAATGATTTATTTGTTTAGAACTGTCTACTAAATATATCAAAGTAATAAGACATCCATATTAGTAAATTCTGAAAGGGATCAAAAGCCATCTTTTGTAAACCAGAGCCAAAAAAGCCAGAAATCTCATAAAAATATACCCTTTATAGTAGAAGCATAAAACCGAATTTCTTTGTATCGAAATTTTTTAAACCTTTAACCATATGTACTGACCAAAGCTTTCTACCTTTGACCCTTACAATTTCTGGGAGTTTAGAATGTAAAAGAAGAGAAGAAGAGGGAGTGAAAGGAGTATATGCTTAACAGATAAAGGCCCAGCTGAAAAGGGAACTATTGAAAAAGAAACACATTCCAAGAGAGGCCCAAGGCCCGATCGAAACACATTCCGAGAGAGGCATAATTCTGAGCTTTTTATGGCATGTATGGAACCCTTAAGAACTCCCCTAGAACCCTTAGAAACTACCATAGATCCCTTAGGAACCCACCTAAAACCCTTAGGAACCCACCTAAAACCCTTAGGACCCAATCTCGACCCTTAGAACCCATTCCGAACCCTAAACTAACCCTACCCGGCTATGGAAAGGAGGGGGCACACCAGAACTGGCCACGGCCCTCTACAACAGTAAAATCTCATACCATTGAAAAGTAGAGGTCGTCAGCTTTCCAACGGACCAAGAATCGCCCCAATCCGACGTATGCATCAAAGGATATGGCGGTCCAACCCTGTGGGCATAATCAGAATTTATCTGCCCCTAGGATTTGGCGAACTAATAGTTGCTCAATTTATATTTTGTCTCGCAACTATTAGTTGCGCCAGCCACCTCCCAGATAGTGGCGCAACTAATAGTTGCGCGCCAGTTCAACAAAGGCCCCACCTCGCATCGATTTCCAGGAACTATTCTCCATTGTTTTACTGTGCATTTGCCTGGCGCAACTATTAGTTGCGCCAGGCATATGAACAGTAACCTCTATTTTTTTATCCCGAAATTCGTGACTGGGGTTTGACTTATTGACCACCTTAACCCTTGGGGTGTGTTTTGATAGTTCTATTGCACCCTTTCCTTACCTATTGCAACCCCTTAAGTGGCTTAAGGCCTCTCCCCATCATCCACCATTGGAGGACCTTCCCACACCTTTCAAGGCCCCAAAAACTCTAGGAATCCTTAGATGCAAGATTACCTAATTGATAAGCCCAATTAGCATCTAAGTGGCTCCTTAATCCACCCTTTTCCTATAAATAAAGCCCCCCTCTCCTTGGTTTAAGGGTTGAGAATTTTGCTTAAGAGAGAAAGAGCTCTAAGTGAGAAGTTCTTCCTCCCTTTGGTGCACTATTTTCCCTCAAAATTCCAGAATTCCAAAACCTCTTCCAAGCTTGTTCTTACTTCAAAAACACATAGCTTAGGTGTGTATGATCCCCTAGCTTCCTTTCTCCCTCCCTTAGCTAGTAAGCCTTAGTAGTTAGAACCTGTCTTTCTATCATCCAAGTCTTCAAAAGCTCCTCCAAGCAAGCCACGCAAGGTTCTCCTACGGTGCTACAAGGGCCCGAGGGCTCCGACTCTCCCCTTTCTTCTCCTATCTCTTTTTGGCATTCCCCTACCCTCTCATTTGTGCCGTTACGCCGCCGAATTTTCGGTAGGAACGGAGGGGCACAAATAGCATTGAAGGCCCATTTGGGCATGAGGAAATCATTTCCTTTTCTTTTATTCTATTTTATTTTTTGCCATTAGTAGAGACTGCATTAAGCGGGTTGATCGAGTGCCTAACACCTTCCCGATCGATAACCGAAGCCCCTACCCAAGAGCCTTTGGTGTGGACTGGATTCAAAGTCATTTTCAGCACTTCGGTGCTCATAAAAATGAACTAGGTATCCCGGGACACCGAAAGCTCCGGGTGGCGACTCTATATTTTTTATTAGAGAGCGCATCGTCGCGATGGGGATCGTCAAAAATCCCACGGTTGCACAGATGGCGACTCTGCTGGGGAGTGTACCTTGTAGAGCTTCCCCTTGAACTTGGCTTTTTTTTATTCTTACTAACATGTCTTTGTTATTTTTTTAGCTTATTTTCGCTGTTTTTTTCACTCACCCCTCCGATTAAGTCATTTTACTTACCCCTACTTTTCCGCCATTTACGAGCCTTAGCCGATTGGCGGGCCTACATGCGCATTATCTTTTAAAATTCCTTACTTTTCCATCATTTTGGTGCCTTAGCCGATTGGCGGGCCTACTTGAGCATTGTCTTTTAATTTTCTTACTTTTTTCGTCATTTAAAGTGCCTTAGCCGATTGGCAGGCCTACTTGTGCACTCATATACCGCCAGTGGACGCCGGCCTGTAGTGGCGGCACGGGATAATCACCCCCAGTCTTTGAACTAAAGAAAACTTCCAAAAAAAAAAAGAGAAAAGCTTCGAAAAAATTAAAATTGAACCAAGTTAGGGAGCTTAATCAATATGTTTTTGCGGGTTAGATTTTAAAGGGGTTGGATTAGGCAAACATATAAACACCCGGGTCTTAGTATGGCGGCAGCCCTTAATGGTGATGATCTAGAAAAGTCCCAGCCCACCTAGTATCTGAGAAGGCGCTCGCACCGGAGGTATATCGGGTGGGTTCCCATTCCGAAGCTTAAAACCCTTGGGGAACGCGCTAGCGAGTTACACCGAACTCAATCCATTTAGGTGTGGTAAGGAGTGGATCGAACACCAAAAATAGCTCAGTTCCCGAAAGCCTAACTTCCTCAAAAGCCAAAAAAAGAGACTCATTTTGGACTACTGTGGCTGCTGTTAAACATTCTGGAGCCTCTGTTTTTGGCTGGCGCATGTATTAGTTGCGCCAGCACAAAAATCTGGAATTTATAACTGGCGCAACTATTAGTTGCGCCAGCTTTAAAGTCCAACATTTTACCTTGGTGCAACTAATAGTTGCATCAGTGTAAAACTGGTCCCCTGCAACCTTGGCGCAAGTATTAGTTGCGCCAGGTCTGGTTGACAGCCCTCCAGCCCGAATCTGTGGCCTTTTCACCTCCCGAGTTTTCCGATCAATGCGCTTAGTGCCTGGTTTAGGCCCCGCCATCTCCAACACCCAATACGCCCCCGTCGGTCAAAAGAAGACAACTTCTTTTTGGCTCATTCCGGGGGATCGGGTTGTTTGCCCCATTTTTCGTGCCTTCAATAGATCAAAGATTCTCCTTCGATTCTTCCAAAGTGCATCGGGATCGTCGCTACGGGTCTTGAATCAAGGTACGAGGGCCACCCGAAAAGGGAATTCCAAGGCCTTGAAACCTTTGCTTTTCATAAACTTTTTCAAAAAAATTTAATTCAAAAAAAATATATATAATCAAAAACCTAGAAAAGATATAGTTTGTGGTGCCGGCACAACGGCATCATCTTGCCCTCCGTCGTCCCATAGGGGAAAAAGGAGGAAGGCTTTTGGGCCTTATCCAAGGCATCCTTACCCAACCCGCTCCCGTAGAATGTCGTGGGTAGTGGACCCGGCTTATGCCGATCCCGACTCATCCCCACCACACTCTCCAACCCACTCCCATTCGGGAGAAGTCTTCTCCACCATCCCCCTCACCCAACCCTCTTTTACAGTTACCGGCCCATTCGGCGCCCCCATTTTCCCAACCACTACCCCCCAAAACATTCAAAATCTAACCCCCCATTCTCCATCTTTTGCCCAAACCATGCCCATGCAAAACCCTAACCCATTCTCCCAATCCACATCCATGCCCCAATTCCCATCATCCCCCTATAGGCCTGATCCTCCCTCATTCACCTATGTCACCTCCGCCCTAACCAATCCCCCACAAATCCCCCATCTACCCGAGTCATGCCCATTTTTATCGGGGCCATGCCCAATTTTTTTCAAACATCCATACCCCACCAACCGTCATCCTTAAACATCCCTAATCCTTCCTCATCCTTTGCCCCACCTCAACTCTCCAATCCACCCCATTCCTTTAATCCATCATCTACCCAGGCCATGCCCAATTTTCCCTCCACATCCACCCCATCCATACCCAATCATCCATTAAACCCACCATCCACATCCAATCCCCCTTCCATGGCCATGATGGAGGAAATGTTCCAAGCCTACTCCTCATGGAAGGCTTCCCAAGTCACCTCTCCTCCACACCCGACATCCATGAACCCCTCCCATACTCTAGCCAATCTCCATGCCGCACTCACCCATGACCCCCATCAACCCCCCATAATCCACACCATCCAAACCCCCATCACCCACATGCCCCTAGACCCCATGGCCCAACCTTCCACCATCCATACACCCCAAGGCCCATTGGCCCAAACCCCCCTTTTCCATATACATCAAAGTCCCATGGCCCAATACCCCACCACCCATGATTTCCAAGGCCCCATGGCCCAATACCCCACTACTCATGCCCTCCAAGGCCCATCGGCCCAAAACCCCATTACCCATATCCCCCAGGGCCCATTGGGCCAAACCCATCAAATCCAAACCCATCAGGGGCCCGTGGCCCAGACCCAACAAAGGCCCATGGCCCAGACCCAATAAGGCCCATTGGGAAAGACCCAGCACGGGCCCATGGCCCAAACCCATCAAGGCCCATTGGGCCAGACCACCATGGCCCAAACCCATCAAGGCCCACTGGGCCAGACCCACCAAGGGACCATGGCCCAGACCCATCAAGGCCCATTGGGCTAGACCCTTCAAGGGCCCATGGCTCAGACCGATTAAGGCCCATTGGGCTAGACCCACTAAGGGCCCATGGCCCAAACCTACCAAGGTTCCATGGCCCAAACCCAAACCCCACACCCATACCTTCCACAATACCCCCAACTCTTAACCCAAACTCCACACCCGGGCCAAACCCAATTTTCCCATGGCCCCACACCCCAAGGCCATTTCCAAACCTTCCCCCATACCCAATGGCCCCATCAGGCCTCACCTCAAAACCAAATCCCCATCACCCAACAGACCTTTCCTCACCTCCAATGGGCTCACCCAACCCCCACTCATATCATGCCCATCCAGCCCATGCAACAATAACAGGAGAATCCCACCCTCGCTGCGCATTATGTCGACCAGCAGTATGAAGAGGACGAGATTAGAAATAGTGGGGCCTATGCTGGGGCATTGACAAGCCTTCACCCACCTCCCATAATTGCCCATCCCCTGATAGCCCAAAGCGAAGTCCAACCTACGGCCGAGAAGGCAGCCCCTGTATCAAAGGAGTCAGAACAGCTGAAAGAGCAGTTAGACAAAATACAGAAGTAGCTAATGAAAATGGGTGGTGCTAAGATCCACGCCACAAACTTTACAGACCTATGCATGTTCGCTGAAGTCCCCTTGCCCCCCAAATTCAAAATGCCCACCTTCGACAAATATAATGGCATGGGCAATTCTATTGCACCTCAAGTCCTATTATAGGGACATGTGCCAGTACGGGGAGGACGAAAGACTACTAATAAAAGTTTTTCAGAAAAGTTTGACTGGGCCGGCTTTGAGATGGTTCACATCCTTAGAACCATCTATGATGAAAACATGGAGGGACTTAATGCACCTCTTCCAAGAACAGTATGTCTACAACATAGACATTGAGCCGCGTAAGTCCGACTTGGCCCGTTTAAAGCAGAATCAGAACGAAACCTTCAGCGACTACTTGGGGCGATGGAGAGCGCTGGCAGCTCAGATCCGGAATATAATACCTGACGAGGAACAGATAGAGATGATTTTGAAAAGCACTCTGCCAGTGATTTCGAACTTCTTGGTATACCAACAGCAGTCCAGCTTTGCTAATCTCGTAAGAAATGCTAACTGATGCAAGAATGCCATCAGGGAGGGGCGTCTAAATAAGAACATACCGAGCGGACCCAGTGGGGTTAGAAGATTTTCTGAGTAGAGGAACGAGAAGAGAATAGGGGGAGATGTCCAAAACGTAGCCAACACCAGGCCCAATAATAATCTTTGCTCCGTTTGGTTCGATCCCACTAGCACCGATTAGGCTGGCAGACAGAGAATGGGGAATGGGCCAGGAATGCAAATAACTCCGGAGCAGAGAAGAGCCCGCTACGATCAAGTTTTTACGCCTTTGGGGCAATCATTGAGTATACTGTTGCCCTATTGGTGGAAAAGGGATTAGTTGTTATCCGTCAACCACAACCTCCTCCTCACCCGATCCCAAAGAACTATGACCCGAATACCCACTGTAATTTTCATCAGGGTCCGGGTCACCCTATTGATCGCTGCTTCCCCTTGAAGCACGCGATCCAAGATTTGATCGATGCAGGGAAAATCATTCCCCCTGCACCCTCTCAGCACGCAAATATCCATCAAGTGCCATTACCCCCACATCCCACCGGAGGAGCAGGTCCCAGACCCACCATCGGAATGATAGAAGATGAGGAGGGGTATGAATTTGACCCATCCGATTATATCAGTGATCGAGAGAGTTATGTGGCGCCACCGTTAAGGAGCATCGAAGAAAGGAATGTCGGGGTTGTTGAACCCCTGAATTTGTCGGATTATTTCCCCAACCCGACTCCACAAGTTGAACCATTGGATCTCAAGGCGTATTTTCCATCCACCACACCCGTCAATTATGTGAATATTAATGCATACCAACCATACACCACAAATTATCCGATGAATCAACAAGCCCCCACTCCTATACCCGCACCCATCAACTACCAATGGCCGGCGCCCGCCCCATTCCAGCTACCGCCATATACCACAACCCCCATCGACTACCCTTCAAGCCACTAGGCCCCCAATCCAATACCCACACCCATCAGTTATCAATGGCCAGCACCCGCCCCATCACCCCAAGTTTCTCCTGCGAACCCCATCGCCACCATCAATTACCTGACAGCCCTTCAGACCCCCCATCTGCCGCTAGTACCCACCAGCTATCAATGGCCTACTTTTACCTCTTTTCCTCCGGGGCCACCACACTCAAGCTTCACCACCCCCATTTGGCCCAATCTTTCCACCCAACCCACTTCCACCGAGGTGAATCAAGTATTGCCCCCACCTCCTGAGCCGACAGTATAAATACCTCAAGCACCGGCAGCCACACCTTTCCAACTCTCGGGACCAACCTATGATACTCATCAAGTCCCACAGAGCTACGAACAAACAGATGTCAATGCCGGCAGCAGCAGCAGAGAAGGGGTAGTAGATTTTGTTACTAGGTCTGGGAGGATATCAAAGCAGCCAGAAGTACCAACAACAGCACAAGCGCAACCCGAAGGGAAGAAAGACAGCGCGGTGAACCCCTTCGAGAAGATGAGTCGAGAACACATATTGGAGACTCAGCTGAGAAGAATGCCGGCCCATATCACTGTATGGGATCTGCTGATGACGCCCCACTCTATTTCCAAGAATTAATGGGGGCATTAAAAAATGCGCATGTATCACTCCAAGTTAGCTCAGATGAGGTCGGGCAGATAATTGGTCAAGTGATGGCTCCAAATGCCATTTCATTTTCTGATGCCGATTTACCTGAGGAAGGAGGTAGCCACTCAAAATCTTTGAATATAACCGTTGAATTCAAAAATATGATTATCCCCTTGGTACTAATTGATAATGGATCCGTATTAAATATATGCCCGCTAAGAACCGCTACCAAGATTGGGGTTGATCCGTGCATGTTAAGGCCCACCAGAACCAGCGCTAGAGGGTTTGACAATACTAGGAGAGAAATAATAGGAGAAGTTGATCTTGAGCTGTTGATAGGGCCAATGACCTTCTCCATCTTGTTTCAAGTCATGGATATCAAATCTTCATTTAACTTACTATTGGGGCGCCCATGGCTGCACGAGGTCGGAGCCATACCTTTCACTTTGCACCAGAAGCTCAAATTTGTGTCTGGGCACAAAATTATTACAATCATTGGGGACGGGCATAGGGAGAAAGAAAAAGTCACCAACAGCGTGGAGAAACCCAACATGTTAGATATACCACACACTGCCGAGGATGTTGACCTCCACAGTTTCGAGTATGAAGTATGAACAATACTCTCGGAGCCTATTGAGGGCATCAGGCCCAAAATAGGAGGTCGTATGGTAGCGGCAGTAGCAATGCTCCAAAAGTGGGGCTATCAGAAAGGAAGGGGTTTGGGGCCCAGATTGCAAGGCAGAAGAGAGTCAGTTGTGGCTAAAGGATAAAAAGTAAGATTCGGGCTGAGATACAAGCCCACGGAGGAGGAGGTCCGAGAGGCCAAAGAGAAAGCTAGGGTCACCGCAGCAGCAAAAGCTCGAGGAATCAATATAGAGGAGAAGCCTCGTCCTAGGCCGCACATCAAGGATTCCTTTGTCAGTGCAAGGGTCGTAAAGATTGATCGAAATGAGGTAACCCATTTGACCCCACACAAACCCATAGCCCCAGTCCATCCCACCAATCCCCAGATTTCCCTTCCCAACTTAGAGATTGATTTGGACACATTGTCCCTTTTTGAGGAACGACGGTCGGTACCTGAATAAACTCCCTCTGTGGTGAATCATCACAAAGCTGTGTTAACGTTTGAGGATATCATCTCAGACGAAATGGGGATCAATATGATGGAGGCTGACTCCAATGAGCCATATCAATCGGCACCCTCCATCCCAACAGGTAAAGAAGCGGCCCCTCAGGTACGCAACTGGGCATCTTTGCCCCAAACTCTAAAAGCAGGAAGTGGCCTAACATTTGGCACCTATTTCCCTAAAAAAAAATAACCTATAAAAAGTGAGATAAGCTCTTAGCAGGCAATACCTTGTATATACACAAACCCGCCTAGCCAAGGGCCCGTCTCCGAAGAAAACAAAAATCTCAAAAACATGGAAGAAAACAAAAACCTCAAAAATATGAAAAAAATACAAAGTCCCAAAAACATGGAAAAAATCCAAAGTCCAAAAATATTGTCATTTAAAATTTCAGAAAAAGTCTCACAAAAGGATGCCTTAAGCGAAATACCCGTCCCACGTAAAATCGACCCCTTCCCTGTAGAAATACAAGAAGAGGTAGGCGTTACGAGTCTAGACGAGGATAGTCCCCCGGAGGAGCTCCGCAATGAGCTCCTACACCGATTTGCCGACTTTGAGCACGGCCCTACCCCCATTGTTGAAGAGACCGAAGACGTCAATCTAGGAACTGAAGAGGTTCCCAGGATAACCAAAATCGGAACATCACTGTCCCCTGAGGAAAGAAGGAGCATGATCGACTTCCTTCGGTCATACCAAGACATTTTTGCCTGATTATACGAGGACATGCCTGGTCTGGATACCAATTTGGTCGAGCATGAGTTACCTCTCTACCTTGATATGAAGCCAGTCAAGCAGAAGCTGAGACGTCTCTGACCCGAGTGGATGCTGAAAGTCAAAGATAAGGTCATCAAGCAGTATGACGCAGGGTTTCTCATGGTATCTAAATACCCGTAGTGGCTAGCCAATATCGTACCTGTGCCAAAGAAGGATGGAAAGGTCCGCATGTGCATCAATTTCTGCAATTTGAATAGACCAAGCCCAAAGGACGATTTCCCACTACCAAACATCGACATCTTGGTCGATAACGCAGCTAAGCACGGGATGCTTTCTTTTATGGATGGATTCTCAGGATATAATCAGATAAAGATGGCAGAGGTTGATCGCAAGAAGACAGTGTTCATTACCCCCTGGGGAACCATTTACTATCGAGTCATGCCGTTTGGGCTGAAGAATGCTGGTGTAACATACCAGAGAGCTATGACTGCGCTATTTCATGACATGATGCACCGAGAGATTGAAGTATATGTCGATGATATGATAGCTAAGTCACCGGAGCGAAGCAACCACTTGATAAACCTTCAGAAGCTGTTTGAAAGGCTGAGAAAGTATCGGTTAAGCCTGAATCCACAAAACTGCGCATTTGGCGCCATGTCGGGGAAACTTTTAGGATTCATAGTCAGCAGGAGAGGGATGGAGGTCGACCCCGTCAAAGTCAAAGTCATCACTAAAATGCCACCACCGACTACTGAGAAGGAAGTTAGAGGGTTCTTGGGCAGAATATAGTATATCAGTTGGTTCATTGCACAGCTAACTCCAATATGTACGCCGACCTTCAAGTTACTAAGGAAGAATTCGCCCGTTGAATGGAACGATGATTGTCAGGCAGCGTTCGATAAAATCAAAAGCTACCACCTGAATCCACCTGTTTTGGTACCACCTGAGCCGGGAAGACCACTCTTAATGTATCTCTCCACAACGGAAGTTTCGATGGGATGTGTCTTAGGTCAGCACGACGAGACAGGAAGAAGAGAGCAGGCCATCTACTATCTGAGCAAGAAATTCACTGATTACGAGACGTGCTACTCTCATCTGGAGAAAGCATGCCTGGCTCTTGTATGGGCTACTCAAAGGCTCCACCACTATTTACTATCTCAAGTCGTTCTGCTCTTAGCCCGAATGGACCCTTTGAAATACCTATTTGAAAAGCCAGCTCTCACTGGACGAACCGCATGCTGGCAACTTTTATTATCTGAATTCGACATCACGTACGTCACTCAGAAATTGATCAAGGGGTAGGCGCTTGCTAATCATCTTGCTGATAATCCTTTACCTGACTATGAGCCGTTAAGAACTGAATTTCCAAATGAAGATATCTTGTTCATGACGGAAGACAATACAGAAGAAGCAGAAGAATCATGGGTAATGCACTTTGACGGGGCAGCAAATGTCGAGGGACAAGGAGTTGGCGCCATCCTAATTTCACCAAAAGGATCCCATGTATCGGTCTCTATCAAGCTCAACTTCCCTTGCACTAACAATATGGCTGAGTACGAAGCTTACGCCGCTGGTCTGCAGGCGGCTCTCGATCTGAATGTAACTCACCTTCAAGTATTTGGCGATTCACAGTTAATCATATGTCAGACGAATGGGGACTAGAAGATAAAGGATGAGAAATTGATCCCCTATCATGAGCACCTCGAAGATCTGATAGCTTGCTTCCAAGATGTGACTTTCTTATACGTCCCCCGGATAAGGAATCGCTTTGTCGACGCATTAACAACTTTAGCGTCAATGATTGAAATCCCCTATGGTGTTGAGATGAAGCCGATCGTGATCGAGCAGAGAAATGAGCCTACCTTCTGCCTCCAGATTGAGGAACGTACAAAGCCTGATGATGAGCCACCTTGGTTCTTAGATATCAAGAATTTCCTCGAAACGCTAACCTTTTCGGAGGGCACATCCAAAACGGATCGAAGAACCATTCAACGTTTAGCGGCAAGCTACGTCATCTGCAGGGAATGCCTCTACAAGCGATCATACAATAACATCTTACTCAGGTGCCTTACTGAAAGTGAAGCGGTCAATATTATGAAAGAGATCCATGAGGGAGTATGCGGAGCCCACGTCAGAGGTCACATGCTCGCAAAGAAAATTCTGCGACAAGGATACTTTTGGACCACTATGGAATCGGATTGTTGCAAACATATTTTAAAATGCTACAAGTGTCAAGAACACTCCAGACTGATACACGCTCCTGCCATTGATCTTCACTGCATGACCACTCCTTGGCCATTTGCTACTTGAGGCCTTGACGTTGTCGAAATGATTAATCCAAAAGTGCCAAACGGACATCGGTTCATCCTCGTCACCATCGAATACTTCACCAAGTAGGTAGAAGTGGCGTCATATGCCAACATCACTGCCAGTCATGTCGAGAAGTTTCTCAAGAACAATATTGTGTGCCGATTTGGAGTATCCAAGGATATCATCACGGACAACGACACAAACTTTGCGAATAAGCGCATCCGAGACTTCTGCGAGCAATATAAGATCAAGCACCATTGCTCATCCCCTTATCGGCCTCAAACTAATAGAGCCGTGGAAGCCGCGAACAAGACAGTCATCCGCATCCTTGAAAAGATGGTGGTCACTTACAGAGATTGGAGTGAGCAGTTACCCTTCACACTCTGGGCCTATAGAACGTCAATCCGTACCGCTACAGGGGCAACACCATTCTCCCTTGTGTATGGAACCGAGGCCGTCCTCCCAGTGGAAGTTGAAGTACCCTCACTCCGAATCCTTATGGAATCAGGCTTACCCGCAGCAGAGGGAGAAAGATCACGCTTTAATCAACTGAACTTATTAGACAAGAAGAGACACCTAGCCTTGTGCCACACTCAAGTTTACCAAGGGCGAATCGCATGCGCTTACAATTAACGTGTCCGCGGTCGAGATCTGAAGGTAGGAGACACTGTGTTGAAGAAGATCTTCCCATCCCTCCATGCCGATCCAAGAGGAAAGTTCAAGCCAAACTGGGAAGAACCCTACGTCATTCGAGAGGTACTGTCGGGATACACCCTCCGCCTCGCCACCATGGACGGAGATTATTTTCCTGAGCCCATCAACACTGGATACGTCCGACGATTCTACTCTTAGTCTATTGCGATAAGGTAAGTATTGGTAAAATAGATGCGTGACTGCTTAAAAACCACTTAAAATAGGTCGTCATTTCAAACACCGTAGCCAGGAAGTGTCCCAAAAAATGAGGATATCCTTTGCTACCCCATTTGAGCCTGGGCCTTTCTTTCAATAAACCCATTCCCCCCCAAAAAAATATATATATGTGTACCTATACAAAAAAAAAAAGGAGAAAGAGAGAGAAAAGATGCATGTGTACAAAGTTACGATCAAAATCCAAAGAAATCAAAAAAACGAAACCTCAAAAAGAGATTGCCTGAAATGGAGCAAAAAGAATAACAAAAAAATAATCTGTATAGAAGAATCATGGGGCATGTACAGTATGACCCCCAAGGAAGAAAGTATGTTGAGAAAACTGAAGCCGTATCAAGAAAATCCTTTTAACCCAGCATACCTTCAAATCCTAACCTAACCCATGGCCAAGCTACACCCTGATGTAGGTTCGCAAGCAGTCATAATATCTGTTAAGTCAATATGAGCTGAGTCGTGAGACGACACCAGAACCCCATCCAGCCAGCTATGACGGAATCAAGGTCTATGTCGTGGCTGTTAAAAAAAGGAAAAGAAAATAAAAAGAATAAAGAAAAAAAAAGAATAATAAAATAAAATAAAAATACAAGCTCAAAGCAAGATGGACATGGTGAAAACCTGAAAGGGCATTACAGGTAAAAACAGCGAGCTTGTGCGGACCAGGTGAAAACATGAAAGGGCGCTTGGGGTAAGAAAGCTAAACCCATGGACGTGGTGAAAACCCGAAAGGGCGCTTGGGGTAAGAAAGCTAAACCCATGGACGTGGTGAAAACCCGAAAGGGCGCCACGGGTAAAAATAAAAGGAGATAAAAAAAAAAGAAAAAGAAAAGAGAAAAAAAAAAAAAAAAGAAAGGTTTGGACTGATTGAGAAGATTGGTGTTTGAGAAATCCTTTTGTTACTCTTCCTGTACCCTCTTGGCCGACTGGGCCGCTCGTGCTAAGTTTGAATCGAGTCCCGACCAGAATTATCTTTGTGAAACCGCATTGTCAAACGCATGACCCGAGGCAAGGAGAAAGGTTTGACTCGGCCCAAAGGGATCAGTATTCCAGTCTTGGTAAAATCCAAAAACTCACTTCGGGCCGATTGCATGAAAGGGTCCGGCCATGCTCAAAATAGGACCCGTGGTTTCACCTCACTGATTAAGGCACCCAAAAAAAATGCACAAAACAAAACCCAAAAGAGAGGGGAGAGAACGATAGGTCAAAAAACCAAAAGGCCTATGAAGATGTATATACTAAACCACCTTGTGCACCACTTACACCACATCCCAAAAAATAGTCGGTGTGGTGACTGGCGTGCTTTCCCTTTTTACAAGTATAAACAAAAACAACAAAAACATAAAGAAAATATGTATACAAAAAAAAATGTGTGTGTATCTGTAAAGGGGTTTCTTATGCCCCTTTCCTGTGTATTTGATCTGTGTGAAAAGTTTCATGTGCAGGAAGGAGTTAGCGGCCCAGCTCACGCGTTAAGGCGCTAATCTCAGCATTAAGGTCATCCTCTCGAACGTTCCTCTCCGTCAGCCAACGTCCGTGCAAGCTCTTGAACCTCTTTTGAGAAGAGTCTGCAGCCCCAAAAGCAACGTTCAGAGATTCTTTCAAACGGAGAACCTCGTTCTCTGCTGAATCGACTCTAAACAGTTCACATGCCAAAAGCTCTTGCAGAGCTCTCTTCTCATCCACCAGCAATTCTATCCGAGCTCGGAGTGCCGCCTCTTTCTTTGGCCAGGGGGCCCCAATATCAGTGATCTCTAACGAGTCTGGGCCATCAACAGCGGGCCCCTCAGTCAACAGCCAGGCCTCGTACTCAGGAGAAGTCCAAACAGAGTCTCCCTGCTCAATATCACACATCAGGGTCGACTGCTGTGTCTCCCAAAGGGCAGCAATCCGATCTTTGTCCCCAGAGGATCCCCTAGAAAAGATCACATCGCATAAAGGAGGCCTGGCCTCACAAGGCACTTGCTGAGGGTAGCCAAACTGGCGTAAGACCCGAAATGGGAAGTAAAAGGTGTTGTCAGTCAGACCTAGGAGAGGGATGCCCTCATGATCTCTAGAACGAATCACCGGGAAGGTCCGGTCCTACCAAGGAAGCCTCCATGTCGGCTCAGTGTCAACCAACCAAAGCTTCAGAGTGGACACTTCTCCCTGGGGAAGCAAATGGCATCTACCCAGAAAACATTGAGCCACCTCACCTCGGGCGATATAAAAGCGGGGCACGGACCCCAAAATAGCAAGATGCTCACCCAACCAGACCTAAAGTAATAAGGGGCATCCCCGAAGGCCCT
The DNA here is from genome assembly GCA_021018995.1 of Chloranthus sessilifolius. Taxonomy (NCBI): domain Eukaryota; kingdom Viridiplantae; phylum Streptophyta; class Magnoliopsida; order Chloranthales; family Chloranthaceae; genus Chloranthus; species Chloranthus sessilifolius. The sequence continues at coordinate 102,221,010 of CM037589.1, forward strand.
CCACCTTACCCAGGGCAAAGAAATCAAGGCATACAGCTCGTCCAGTACCAAATGCATCATAGACCGGCCCGCCTCCAACTCCATCAAAATATCACAGACAGCAAATGAGAAGCTCTCTCCCCCAGTATAGAAAAGGATTTCAGAGATGAGGCCGAGTACTAGAGCTTTCACATTGAAGGCATTCCTGACCGGCAATTTTCGAAGACTTTCATCACCGAAAAGTTCTTTGAGGAATTTCAGCGAACACCTTGGGGGCCCCCCGACGAGACTTTTCTCATACTCGGATTTCTTCAAACCGAGAGTAAGGTGAACGGATCAGGAATATCCCGGCCAAGGCAAAACTCTTCAAGGGTTGGGGTCAGCTCCTGCTTCCCAAAACGGAATAAATGGGAGTTCACATCCCAAAATGAAGCAGCAACATGAAGAAATTCCCATCGAAGAGGAATCTTTAAGAAGGAGGGAAGGCGAGAGAGCCCAAGGCGTTCCAAATCTGCGAGCTCGCTCTCATTCAGTCTACCAAACTAGGCCACTAAAAATTTGGCCCCCGGGCCCAACAAAGGGGATAAACTGACTCCCGGCCCTCCACGTAAATGAGGGTTAGAAAGCGGGTCCATGAACGTACAAGGATCTTTTGGGAAGAAAAAAAATCAGTGTATGGTGATGGACCCGCCTTGGGAAAAAAAAAAAAAAAAAGCAAAAACAAAAAGGGCCGGTCAAAGGAGTCAAGTCAAACAAAAAAGAGGAGAAAGGATTTTTAGGCCAACTCGAGCATATAAGGCCCCACTGCCCCCAGGTTAAATCTGGCACAACTAATAGTTGCGCCAGTACTTTGTGTCCCCAATTTTGCCTGGCGCAACTAATAGTTGCGCCAGTGTATTTTCCCCACAGTTTTGCTTGGCGCAACTAATAGTTGTGCCAGTGTATTTTCCTCCCAGATTGGCCTAGCGCAACTATTAGTTGCGCCAGCACAAATCCCCCCCTCCACAGCCATCTCCAGACCTATTCTGAGGGGGGGGACTCTCACCCTCTTTGTTGTTTAAGGGGTACACCTGCCTTCCCGATCACTAACAGTTCAAGGATCACTTTGTCATGTGCAGGATCAATCCTACGTTGAGGCATGCAACCTAAAAAGCTGCTTTCTAAGAAGCATTGGGCAAACACATCCTGCAGAGAAATGAACATAGAGAGCAAGGAAACCATGGCACAAATTTAAAACCAAGGCACTAAGAACATTGTCAAAAATATATACGTCCAAAAAAAATTCATCACATCATCCATCCCATAAAATGTTTTACAAATCCAAATCCAATCCCAAAAAAAAAAAAGAAAAAAAGAAAAGAGAGTGCTGAATGTTAAAAGCAAAGGAACTAAGGCCTATTCCTAGTTTGCGCCCTTTGACTTCTTGCGATGACGGGAGGATCTCTGATAAGTCCGCATGTCCCCCACCCTGGACCACGCCTGCGAGATCCTACTAAGCAGGGAGCGCGACTCCATAGCCCGGGCACGCTGCAAAGCAGAATCAAGGTCAAGATCAGTTAAGGGACCAATAACCAAGAAATGAATAAGAGGAGTCAAGCAGCCAGGCACTCACCGTCTCCACCTCCCTAAGCTCTGCCAAATGACGATGGTAATTCGCATATTCCATGGCCGAGTTGAAGTCCTGCGATATAAACATTCAGTTATCAGGACAATCCTGGAAGCACGTACAGATGGAAACCAAAGTAGAGGAGGATTGGCTCAGCAGAAGACTTACCTCTGGAACCACCTCAGGAGGGGGAACGCTGGCCACCTCAGCAAAAAGTCGTACCTGTCGATCTACATCAGCACAGAGGCCCGAGAGGAAGCTATCATCAAGGCGCCAGAAGGTCCCATAAACTACTGACGATCCACCACCAGGGACACCCACCTGAGAGGTGTCCGATGGACCAACACCCGAGGAACCCTCACTCGAGAGACCTGCACCAGAAGGACCAGCACCAGAGGGATCTACTCCAGACATGTCAGCAGTACTAGGCCCCCCTTCACCATCCGAATCATCTCCCAGAGCAAACTGTGGACAAAAGAAAGATCCACTGAGGCAAAGACCGAGTCAAAATGAGAAGGAAACTAATCTAAGCTGAGAAGAGGTTACCTGACCGATCGGGCCGCCAAATGCCAGAAAATTAGCGTTAGGGACAAAGCGTGGCAGGATGAATCGATGAGGCAGGCACTCATACCAGTAATGATAGTCCCCAGGCACATGAAGGGCATGGATCGGCCATTGTTGAAGAAGGCCGCCGTCAGCTCCTCAATACTACCAGCAGGACTCCAAACATCTGTCGGAGGGTCTACAGGTATGGCGTAGTAGCCCTGGAACTGGTGTACCTGGCCCACGCTCCATAAAAGAAGATGGCACGGCGATTGTTGAATAGGCGGGAGGCCCCTACAGCTGCTCGACCCAGAAGGGAGATGTCAGGTACGGGTCAGGGAGGATCTGCAACCAAAGAAGAGAAACCAAGCATGCAATACCTCAGTAAAAATAAATGTCCTAGCTAAAAATGAGCAGAGGTTGAAAAGTCGTCACCTGCTCAGGGACCATCAAATCAAGCTGGGACCTTAAGCCCATTTCCAAATGCTTCAGGCCCATGTCACGGCGCCGGGACTGGCTCCAATTGCTGAGGAGGGGATAGGTGAGCACCTCCGAGAATAAAAGCGGATGACCAAGGTGGAAGTGATGATATCCCCACACCTGAAAAAGGGGCATTACACAAAGAGCAGGTCAGTAGCACACACAGGTCATTTAAAATGATGATGATGAAAATAAATGATGATAAAAGCAAAAGAATGAGGAATTACCTCCAGGGCAGCCCAAAATCCCACCGCAGACTTCGAGTCCCTGGTCGTGACCCGGGATAAGTTGTACATCAGCCAGGCATATCCTGCTCCTCCCCAGTCATACCTGGGAACATCGCCCCAATTATCCATCACGCTTAACAAGGCCAGGCTGACTCGTCCCCAGCAGGAGTAGGAGGGTGATGCAGGCCAAGACAATCGCCCGCTCCGGCGTGACATAAAGCACCTGATCTGGCTAGCTCAGGTCCACCAGCTCATTAGCAGAGAAGAGGGAGGTCAGCCAGGACATCTTAACCTCTGTACCATGGGTCTGCCCGCGAGGGGGATAGGCCCCGATCAACCGTATAATGTCCTCCCAGCTCGGTACTGCTAAGGTGGAGATTGGCACTCCCCTAATCCTGATGCCAGTAATCATGGCCTAGTCAATAGGCGTTAACGTCATCTCGGCATAGGGCATATGGAACGTCATGGTCTCTAGACGGAACCTCTCGATCAGGGCCTTCAAATAGGCCGCGTCTGCCCTCATGGCAGGGCAGGACAAGAACTCTCCAAAGCCCACCTGCTCCAACAGGACCTTCACCACTAGAGGGACATAGAGGTAAAACTCATGGAAGTCGAGCCACCCCCCGCGGAATACGATGGTAGGAAGCTCCTGCACCCAAAGAAATGCACATCAGATTGCAGAAGATAAGTAAAATTGCGCAAAATAAAGAAATTGAACATATCTTTTACCTTGCCCGCTATTCCGAAGTTCAAGATATGGGTGTACTGCTGATGTAAGAGGCCAACCCGGGCAGCTTCACCCTGCATCTCAAGCCACGGGCCTGCTCTCTGTTCCACCCAGAGAAACTGCTCTCCCCGTGGGCCATACACTATCTCAGGCCCCTGCTCCTGACCCTCCTCAGGGATGTGCTCTTCGCCGCCCGACATGCTAGGGCAACGAAAAACATATACAATCACATCAAAACAGATCAGCGATAAAGAACCATCTATGTACTAACGCCAAGAGAAAGTAAGTATGCTCACCCCATTTTCTATTTTTCAGGAATAAAGATACACACATACAAAAAAATCTCTCCTTTAAATAGAATAAAAATGAAAAATGAAAAAGACCCTTCCCTTTTTTAAAAAAAATAATAAAAACAAAACAAACTTTCCTTTTCTGTATTTAAAAATAAAGCGACTTAAAACAAAAAAATAATAATAATAATAAAATCAAAATCATCATCATTTCTTTATGCTTCTAAAAATCAAAACCAAGGAAAAAGTCCTTTTGTGTTTAGAAAAACAAAAAAAAATCATTTCTTTATGCTTCTAAAAATCAAAACCAAGGAAAAAGTCCTTTTGTGTTTAGAAAAACAAGAAAAAAATCATTTCTTTACGCTTCTAAAAATCAAAACCAAAGAAAAAGTCTTTCTTTTATCAGAAAAGCAAAAAACCAAAAAAATCCTTGCTTTATATTCCTAAAAACAAAAACCAAAAAGAGAACGCTCATCTTTTAGGATCCTTTTATGTTTCGAAAAACAAAAAAAAAGAGGGGGAATCACTTTCTTATGCTCCTAAAAATAAAACCCAAAAAAAAAAAAAAAACAAACAAACAAACAAAAAACAACAAAGATAAAATCCCTTCTCTATACACAAATAAAAAAATAATTAAAAAATAATAAAATAAAATAATTAAAAAATTAAAAAAAATAAAATTAAAACAAACAAACAAAAAACAACAAAGATAAAATCCCTTCTCTATACACAAATAAAAAATATATATATATAAAAAAAAAAAAAAACAACAAAATATGTATATTAGGCACCAATAAACTCATAAAATAACAAAAATAGGGCATCATTCATAAGAAATCATCCACACATCATCAACATCATAAAAAATAAACCATTTATCATCTAAGAATGCAAGATCACAATCATGTTTGCATAAGGAAGCAAGAAAAATCAAGAACAATGAGTTTGAATGGTTACCTTGTGAAGAAGATGGGGTCTTTGATCTAGCGTGGGCCCGCGATCAATCCACGAGTAAAACAACGGCAATGGGCACGCGGAGAGGCAATATAAAGGAACCCTAGGTAGAGGGGCAGTTTTTGGTTGCAAGAAAGAGGAGGGGAGGGAGAAATTTTCGAATTAAAGGCCCCACAGCCCGTGGTCGGGCTGTTTTTTTTTTAAAAAAAAACCCCAGTTAAGCCTGGCACAACTAATAGTTGCGCCAGGCAAAATTTTACCTCTCATTTGCTTGGCGCAACTATTAGTTGCGCCAGGCTATTTTGAGGCCCCTAGTGGCCTGGCGCAACTAATAGTTGCGCCAGCCACTTAGGCCAGGTCTTGGGCCGGGTCTGGGTCAGATGAAAAGAACGGGTCCCCCGTTCCCCTTGGATGGTTCATTCCGCTGCTCCCGTCCAATGCACGCACCCCCAAGATGGCATTTCGATTATCCTTCGACTTGCCATGAAGGCCGTGCTAAAATAAAAATGGGCCAAGGTCAGCAAGCATCTCAGTCCTACAAAAAAAATCCTCAGCAGAGAAGCCAGAAGTATGCACAAAAGACGTCACAAAATCCCCAAAGGGGGGTAACAAAATAAACTTCAAAATGCTAGAAAATATAAAAAATAATAATAATAATAAATAATAAACTTCAAAATACAAAAAATAATAAACTTTAAAATAAAAATAATAATAATAATAAACTTCAAAGTTCCATAAAATCCAATATATAGAACTTCAAAAAAAATTCACCTAAAATGATAAAAAAAATTCACATAAAATAATAGCTTTTTAAATTCTAACAATTCACGTAAAATGATAAACTTTTTTTTTTTTTTAAAAGGAGAGAAGAAAAAGAAAAAAAAATCCTGAAAATCATACAAAATAGCAATTAGAAAATTCAAAACACAAATCACATAAATGATAGAAAACCAAAAAATGGATCTACATTCCCCACGGACGCACATGCGTGTTTCGATGCGATAAAATGTCAATATTTTATCGATAACGCAGCTGTGCAAAATTACCGTCCTAGGTCTAAGGTTCGCCTTGGATCCATGGATCCTACTTCAAAGTAGGAGCAACGGGGTCAGTCCCGGTCAAACAGTCAATGTTTCGATCGGGTCAACTCCACCGCTAAATCTTTTGAGCGATGAGCGCTCTGTTTTGGATTCGTGTGAACTTGAGTTGTCTTAAGCTTCAGATTCTCCGTTGAAAAAGGTCAATCGTTGGTTGAGACCAACCTGTTGAGAATGAGATTATGTGTCAATCAAACTATGTGCAATCATGCATTCGGAAGGGTTCATTTCCCTTTTTATTTTCTACAGGCTTAAAACCTGTATGGGCAGCGGTATCCCTGTAAAGTGTACGCCATGCGTCTGGGTATCCGTATGATGGTCGTTTGTCCCTGTAAATTATACTCGGGCGGGTACGGGTTGGGGCTTCCATTGCCTTTGTTGTTGCTTATTGCCCCTGATGGGTGCATGATTATGCATAGTTAATGGATGATTATGATCATTGTCAACAGAGGCTAGGATTGGATGCCCCCTTTTGAGAGGTGCCCAATGTTTGGTTGGATATGTTCAAGGAAGTCAAAACTGGATACTCTGGGTCATGTGGATCTGGGGCACGTTTTGGAAAATGGCACGCACCCCTAAAAAGTGTGGTGACATCTATACACTTCGCTCAGGAGGTCATGCTAAATAAACTTTGGGATCGATGGGTTCGCCCAAAGATCTCAAACCCTGCTTTCAGCAGGGGCACCCGCGAATAATCCGATGAGGCCATCAAATGCCTCATAGGATTGGACGCAAGTTGTGGAGCCTTGCGCATGTTTACTTCGCACCTATCTTCGAATGTGGGTCAATCACCCCTTTTACTTACGAAGCTGTTGCATTCAGAATGAATCTCGAACATCAATCACCTTCAAATCATCTCGATGAGACGTCTTTCCTGACTATAGGGAGTTCGCCACTCATGCCACCTCGGTTATGCCCAGTAATGTCATTAAGCGCTTGGAAACCGATGACCTCGAGAAACGAATGATTAGCCTGGCACTCCAGGGCTTTCATTTTCTCACCGTGTTACTCACTTGATGTTTGAAGTTTGTTCTAAATACAACGAACCCGTCAGTATTGCCTTGGGCCTCTTCGGATGTCTCTTTTCTTTGGCATACGATCATTAGTGATCGGATACCAAAGAGGGGCATCTGTAGACACCCAAAATTGGCCCAAGGCCCGATCGAAACACATTTCGAGAGAGGCGCAGTTCTGTGCTTTTTATGGCATGTATGGAACCCTTAAGAACTCCCCTAGAACCCTTAGAAACTACCATAGATCCCTTAGGAACCCTCCTAAAACCCTTAGGACCCAATCCCGACCCTTAGAACCCATTTCGAACCCTAAACTAACCCTACCCGGCTATGGAAAGGAGGGGGTGCACCAAAACTGTCCATGGCCCTCTACAGCAGTCAAATCTCATACCATTGAAAGGTAGAGGTTGTCAGCTTTCCAACGGACCAAGAATCGCCCCAATCCGACATATGCATCAAAGGATATGGCGGTCCGAACCCCAGGGGCATAACTGTAAATTTATCTCGGGCCCCTTAGGGATTTGGCACAACTAATAGTTGCGCCAGGCTATTTCTCCCCAGAAATGGCCTGGTGCAACTAATAGTTACGCCAGGTATAATTTTGCCTGGCGCAACTATTAGTTGCGCCAGGCCAATTCTCCCAGGCATTTAGCCTGGCGCAACTAATAGTTGCGCCAGGTTCAACAGTGGGCCCCACCCTCGCGGACTGATTTCCAGGAACTGTTCTCTACTGTTTTACTGTACATTTGCCTGGCACAACTATTAGTTGTGCCAGGCATATGAACAGTAACCTCTATTTTTTTGCCTCGAAATTCGTGACTGGGGTTTGACTTATTGACCACCTCAACCCTTGGGGTGTGTTTTGATAGTTCTATTGCACCCTTTCTTTACCTATCTTTCTTTACCTATTTGCAACCCCTTAAGTGGCTTAAGGCCTCTCCCCATCATCCACCATTGGAGGACCTTCCCACACCTTTCAAGGCCCTAAAAACCCTAGGAATCCTTAGATGCAAGATTACCTAATTAATAAGCCCAATTAGCATCTAAGTGGCTCCTTAATCCACCCTTTTTTCTATAAATAGAGCCCCCCTCCCCTTGGTTTAAGGGTTGAGAATTTTGCTTAAGAGAGAAAGAGCTCTAAGTGAGAAGTTCTTCCTCCCTTTGGTGCACTATTTTTCCTCAAAATTTCATAATTCCAAAACCTCTTCCAAGCTTGTTCTTACTTCAAAAACACATAGCCTAGGTGTGATCCCCTAGCTTCCTTACTCCCTCCTTTAGCTAGTAAGCCTTAGTAGTTAGAACCCGTCTTTTTACCATCCAAGCCTTCAAAAGCTCCTCCAAGCAAGCCACGCAAGGCTCTCCTACGGTGCTACAAGGGCCCGAGGCCTCCGGCTCTCCCCTTTCTTCTCCTATCTCTTTTTGGCATTCCCCTACCCTCTCATTTGTGTCATTACGCCACCGAATTTTTGGTAAGAACGAAGGGGCACAAATAGCATTGGAGGCCCATTTGGGCAAGAGGGAACCATTTCCTTTTCTTTTATTCTATTTTATTTTTGGCCATTAGTAGAGACCGTGTTAAGCGGGTCGATCGGGTGCCTAATACCTTCCCGATCGATAACCGAAACCCCTACCCAAGAGCCTTTGGTGAGGACCGGATTCAGAGTCATATTTTTAGCACTTCGGTGCTCATAAAAATGAACTAGGTATTCCGGGACACCGAAAGCTTCAGGTGGCGACTCTATATTTTTTATTAGAGAGCGCATCATCGCGACAGGGATCGTCAAAAATCCCACTATTGCACACATATGTACTGACCAAAGCTTTCTACCTTTGACCCTTACAATTTCTGAAAGTTTAAAATGTAAAAGAAGAGAAGAAGAGGGAGTGAAAGGAGTATATGCTTAACAAATAAAGGACCAGCTGAAAAGGGAACAATTGAAAAATAAATACAAATATATGAAAATATGGGAAAAAGGAAAGAAAAAAGAAGAAATCGTAAAATACGATTCTGTGAAATTGAGATTTTAAAAAGAAAAAAAATGGAATAAAAGAAATGGGAAGAAGATATCTAAAATAAGGATACTTTTTGAAGCTGAAAAATAGAAGAAGAAGAAAAAAAAAGAGCTAAATTCTCTAAAAACTTTTGAATCCTCTTTACCTTGTTCTTGAAACCTTCTGAACCCAAAGCCCCATTACATGCCGAAGGAAAGACCTTTGAGATTTATGATTTATAAAAATATGAGTCTAGTAGAGATATATAAAATATTATCTATGAATAAATAAATAAGTTATATAAAGAGAATTGATTATCCTTTCTATGAGATTTATCTGCTTAGTAATTATCAGATTTTTGCATACAACATTGTGAGAACCCAAAATTTTGATTATTTTTGAGAGTATGCCAATAAGTGAGTTTGGATGAAAATATTTTCTAAAAATTGTAGTTTAGAAAAATTTATGATGAATAAACTCTTTACTGATATACACACACTCCATGCTACACCAAAATGAAATTATTGAGTTCTGATATAGGATGATGGGAAGCTAAGGATATAAGATTTGAAATTTTTTGAAAAATAATGAACATATAATGATTGACTGAGTATTTAGTATATAAAAATTTATCTTTCAAATTTTTAATTTTGAAAAATATTTATAAAAAAAAAAAAAAAAATTTAATTATTTGAAGTTTATGGCTAACTTCACTGAAAACCTTCAGGAGACTACAACTCCTCTATTAGGGATCACCTAGGGGTTTAAAGGCTTATTATATCCGCTAAATGCAATTATGCTCCCTATGAAAGTGGCATTTAAATTTATAGTTTTAAATATTTTATGTTTCCTTATTTGCTAGGGACTAGCAAAACTTAAGTTTGGGGGTATGATCAGTCACATAATTTCTCATTTCATTACCCTTAACTTGGTGATGCTAAGCTTTAGTTTGCTACTAATGAGTTGCTGATGTGCAGATATTAAAGTTAGAGAGTAAAAGAGAGCCTAGGTGTTAATCTTAGTCAAAACGAACTCAAAAAGCAATAAAAAGACGATTGAGCGTAAAAGACAAATCTTCACCTAAAAAGAAATGAAAAATCATGTTTTACGATTGTACGGAATAATATACTGAGAAGAAAGAAATCGTAATTTACGATTCTCTAAAGAAAAGTCGTATTAAGTAAAGACGATATAAGAGAAAGCGAAGAATCGCAATGAAGAATTGTTAGCTGAATGCCTACTGAAAATAGAAAATCATGATCTACGATTTTCCAGAAGAACTAAAAAGAAATTGTTATTTACCATTTCCTAAAAATATAAGCTTTTCACTGTTGCGAAACATGAGATCTATCACCACCATGCATATTTTCAAAAGTGTTCTACAATTAGAAGACTGGCCAACCACGGATCTAAGAAGATTGATGAAGATGAAATCCGAAGGACTCTACTGCTGCTAATTAAAGAATACTCTAGAAGCCCATCAACTAAAAAAAGCAAGAAAAGATAAAATTAGAATTAGAGTTATATTAGGAATCTTTTATTTTTAGTAGTTTATTTTATTAAAACTAAAAGTTTTGTAAACTGACTCATTATGATCTATAAATAAGAGAGCTAGGTATAGGAATAAGCATTGAAGAATTTTAGCATCAATTGATGCCTGAGATTGGATTTTCTTCCGATCAAAGTAGTGTAAAATAGTTAGAATAGATTAGACATCAAAGGTTTCTCAAGAGCAATTGACAACTGCAATTGAGTGCTAAAGATTAGTGTAGATATCTATAGTTTCTCAGGAGCAATTGACGACTGCGACTGAGGGGTGAAGGATATATTTTATTTTACTTTTAGTTTAAATTTATTTGCTTTATAAACACCTTCAATTTTTTATTTGAATTGACGACTCAGGTTAGAATTTGCAGATTAATGTAACGGTTTTACTTCTCCATCTTCAATTTTTCAAGGATTGATTGATGCCCGGATTTTAGGAAATTATTGATTAGATTAAATCTGTATTGATAGGATCTTAGACTTGATTGATGACCAATGCTAGAAAACTAGAAATATAGTATAGCGGTACTATTTAAATTTATAAATATCCGAAAGCTAAAGAATAAGATTGACGACCTTAATCTGAAGGAGGATTAGGATTTATTTTATGTATTTTATATTAAAAAATCATTCTTTTATTCATATTTCTCCAGTAGATTAGATCTAAAAGATAAATAGAAGCTTTCAAATAGTGGATTAGTGGTGTATTCACTTAGTTGCGTGTTGTTGAACAACTCTGCCCTCGTAGCATTTATTCTTTTCAGGTGATTTTATCGATGAAGTGGACTTCGATTATCCCTATCCTGTTGACGCCGACTTCGTTGACCTCGTGGATGCTGTGTACCAGGAGCCTTGGGAGGGCAACGCTACAGGACACCAGGAGGACCTTTGTAATATCCCAAAATTTTGCGTTAAACAGTGACCTCGGGATTCGTGCCCGACTGGTCATAGGTTTGACCAAATGGGAGTTCACTAATTGACTCGAGAAATGATGAACGGATATGATGTGAATATGAAGTGAGTAGGAGGAGTGTAATGTAAATTTGGAGTCACATACACCTATCTTGGGTGTATGTGCTCAACACAAGGGCAATGGGTATATAAGGGTTTAAAGAACCCTAAATCCAATTGTTTGGTTGTTGAGAAGAGAGTTAAGAAGAGAGAGGGGGAAGGAGTAAAGAGGAGTGGGTGAACAAGGAGTTAATGCAAATCAAGAAGGAAGATTCGAGTATTTAAGGCCGGATTCAACGCGAAGGATCCTTTGGAGCCAAAGCTGGAACCCTAGCCATTCCAACCTTGAGATCCAATCAAATTGAGATTTGATTGAGGTAAATTTTGTGTGAATTAAATGCATAGATCATAGAGGTTTAATTGCAGTTAAAAATACTTAAAATCATAGGATAAAGGCTTAGAGAAAGAAGGAAAATTTGTTGAGAAGGATTTGGAAGAACAGCCCGAAAGGGGGCTGAGTCTGGCCAAATCGATTAATCAATTTGGGAAATTGATTAATTGATTTGGTCTGGGAAGTTGAAAAGTCAAAGGACCCCGAAATCAATTAATCTAACTGAGTTTCGATTAATCAATTTTGAATTTTGATTAATCGATTAATCGACTGAGAAGCTCCAGTGGCTGGAGAAATGAGACCTGGTGAAATCGACTAATCGAATTGGGATTTCTATTAATCAATTTTAGATTTCGATTAATCGATTTGGGATCGATTAATCGATTTTGGGATCTCGATTACTCAAATTGAGAATCGATATGTGTAAGTGGAGGCTTTCGATTAATCGATATGAGATTGATTAATCGATTGAAGATTTCGATTAATCGATTTTGAATTTCGATTAATTGATTTTGGAAATCGATTAATCGAATCAGGTTCGATTAATTGAATTGGGAGATCGATTAATCGACTGAGACTATTTTAGTTGATTTCTTAGTTTGACCTTGAGGTTCAGGGAGGGTCTTGAACCTTCTTTGTTACATCTTTAGTGATGAGTTGCATGTGTTATGTTGTACCATAGGTGATACGTGTGAGCATGAGCACAAGGAGCCGCGTGGGACCTTGATGCTAGGAATTTCAAAGACTTAAGGTAGGGAACACCTTGAACATGTACTTTAATTTGCAAGAGCATGTATGTAGTGATATGTAATTTAAATCGGAAATTATTTTAGTTAAGTAAAGTTTTGTGAAAAGGGTGTGTGTGTGTGACACCAACAGTGTAACTAAGAATAAGACATCCCCAGGGATGAGAAAGAAACAAAATAGCAAAATGATAAGAGTAATTGGATACATCCCAGGGTTGTAGACAAGATTGAGCAACATTCGATAAGGCCTAACTGATATAAGATAGCACACTTACACGATGAATAACTATATGTAAAGCACCCGTTATTTTTGTTATTTGAGGTTTGACCAGGATACCCCACCGACGTGGCGGGATACCCACGACTGACACGGCAGGATATTCGTGACCGATACGGCGGTGAAACCGTAAGCCAGTACAGAGGTTTATCCATACGCAGTAAGCACATCTCAGGAATGTTGAGAAATGAATGAACCCCGCCGTCGATTCCCAGGGAAAAGGGGCTTGGGTAGTTTTGTATTCCCAGGGAATACGTATAACAACTGTCTATTTAGACGACGATGAAGGGTATCTCATCGGGGCTCGATGCTATATTGCTCGGGGATTACTTAAGTTGAAGATTTAAGTTTTGCTTTAGGCCTTTTTAATATCATTCATGATCCAATAAAAGAGATGTGAAAACTGTAAACTGCTTTCAAAAGCAAATGTACATTACCATCTTTTCAAACTGTTTTCTCAGTAACTGCATATATCCAGCATGCTTAAAATATCATGGAATATATATGAGGTTTTAACTTATATGTTCACTGTGTTTGTTCCCTATTGAGCTAGGATGTAGCTCACCCTCTGGACTATACGCCGCAGGTCCAATACTAGCAGCAGCGGAGGTCTCGGGTGACGTGGATCCTGGTGAGTCAGACCACACGCCCTTAGACGAGTTGGAGCCACCTCCAGAGGACTCTGCTATGCATTTTGAGAGAGTTGTTTTGTGAGCTTATTTGGTACGGCTTGGTATGACAAGCCTTTATTTTTGTTTAAACAATGTAATTAAATTAAGATAATTCTTTTGAGCGAACCATCTGGGATGATTAGTTATCATCGATGGTTCGGATCGGTTCTCCACTCATGCAGGGGCATGAGGGTAGAACTGTCTTTTGAGAAATATTTGAAGTCATGTTTGTTTCCGTATTTTTATATCATCTGTTTCATTATTTTATAAATTGCTTGATGTACCAATGTTCCATGCATAGCCAAGGGGCACGCTCTAGAGGATCGTGCTGATGGCATGGGTTTCGGGGTGCCGAAATCCGGGCTGTCACAACCTTGGTGCCTATTACGATCCTAGTGCCGATTATTGATCGCACTAGTTTTGGTATAGAGATTAGGATCTTCAGTTTAGATAGTTTATTTTGTTATTTCCTATTGTCATCATTTATTATTCGGTATTTATTGTAAGCCTCGTACTTTTGATTTATGTCTGACCTTTATTTTCCTTTATTAGTAGTTATTTCATTGGTTCGATATCGTTTTTATTCGTTATTAATTTCTACCCCTGAAGTTTCACCTTTATACCATTGGATTCACGAATTCTATGGAACCATGTTAGTGTGAGAACTTTGATTATGTATACGTCCGCTTAACATATTTGGGACGTGTGCGGGTCATAATTCTACCCCTAGAGATGGGGTAGAATTTCGAGTTGTGATAAAATAGTATCAGAGATCATGCACTACTTCCTTAAGGACTAAGGGACAATGAGTATGATCTTTGAAGATTTTGGATTTTGATTGACGATTTTAAGAGTCGATAATATAGATATCCTATAAGCTAAGAACGAAAGAGATATATTGAAAATAGTTTTGGGGATTTAAAATCTCTTAGAAGTATTGATCATTGGTAATATAAAATGTTGAGTATCAACCGAGAATTTAAGGAATTATTAAGAGCAACCCAAGTGGGTTAGGAACTTGATCGAGAAATTTGAAAGAATTGTTCAAAATTGAGGATTTAAGGAATTATATAATGTTAAGTTTTAACTGGAGATTGAAGAACTTGTTAGAAAAATTAGAAAGAATCTTTGAAGATTAAGTAGCAATTAGAACAGACATTTTATGATTTGGAGACAATTAAATAAAACTTTGAGAATTTCATTGTTTAAGATTCTAAGTAAATTGAGGTGCTTGTGTCAAAACTTGTATAATCCACAACAGAAAAAGTTAGAGATATCCGACAAAAGTTCGACATACCACACATTCGAAGAAACTTGTAATATCAAATTAGATTATTTTATAAATTGATGAAATAGAGTCGAATTATATTATAAGGAGGGGAGGATCATATTCCTATGATATCAAATATTAGGTGTTGCAAATATAAAAGTATTTGTGACAGCCTGAATTTTGGCACCTCGAAACCCGTGCCATCAGCACGGCCCTCTAGGCCGTGCCCCCCGAAGTTCATACGAAACATTGGTATAATCAAGTAATCACTACTCAAAATGGAACATGTAAACTGAACAATATGAAATAATTATATGCTAACCTAAAGCAAACGCCCAAAAGACAGTTCTTCTTCCATGCCAACACATGAACAGAAGAACCGACCCGAACCATCGGTAATAATCTGGATCACCCTCGATGGTTCACCAAAAGAATATATCTTTTAATTACATCTTTTTCAAAAAAAGAGGCTTGACATACCAAGCCGTACAGAAGGCTCTCAAAACTCACTCTCAAATTATGCACGGGCCCTCTAGAAGAAGTCTTCAGGAGGAGGTTCAAACTCTTCCCCAGGCACGTAATCCGAATCCCCCGGATCTACGTCTCCCGAAGCCTCAATAGCCGCAAGCAATGGACCTGCGACGTAAAGTTTAAAGGGGGTGTGCTATATCCTAGCTCAATAGAGAAACAACACAATGAACATATAAGTCAATTCTCACATATATTCTGTGACAGCTCAAATTTTAGTACCCTGAAACCCGTGCCATCAGCACGATCCTCCAGACTGTGTTCCAAAACTATCCACGGAACATTGGTATAACAAGCAATGATAATTAAATAAAGCAAATGATTACATAAAGCGAAAAAGTAATATGCCCATTTGGCAACGCAAAAGACGGTTCTACCCTCATGCCACTGCATGAACAAAGAACCGATCCGAACCATCGGTGATAAACTGATCACCCCAGATGGTTCGCCTAAAAGAATTATCCATCTAATTACATTGTTTGATAAAAATAAAGGCTTGACATACCAAGCCGTGCAATCTGCTCATAAAAACTCTCTCAAAGTACTCAGCGCAGTCTCCTAGAAGAAGTTCTCGGGAGGAGGCTCCAACTCGTCCCCAGGCACGTAATCTAAATCACCCGGATCTACATCTCCTGAAGCCTCAGCCGCTGCTAACAAAGGACCTGCGACGTATAGTCAAAAAGGGGTGAGCTACATTCTAGCTCAATAGGGAACAACACAATAAACATATAAATCAAAATCTCACATATATTCCATGATATTCTAAGCATGATGTGTCTATGCATTTACTAGAAAAACAGTTTAAAAGCTGATGATTTGCATTCAAGTTTACTGGTAATTTGTATGTCTTACTTCACTGTTGACTTATCATGAATGACATTGAACAGGCCTAAAGCAAAACATAAATCTTCAACTTAAGTAATCCCCGAGTAATATAGCATAGAGCCCCGATGGAATACCCACCATCGTCGCCTAAATAGACAGTTTTTTAAAAGTATTCCCTGGGAATACGACCCAAGCCCCTTTCTCAATAAGCAGCGGGGTTAAATCTCATCTCAACATCCCTGGGATGTGCTTACTGTGTACGAATAGACTTTTGCACTGGTGTACGGATTGGCCGTCGTACCGATCACAGATATCCTGTCGCGTCAGTCGTGGGTATCTCGCCACGTCGGTGGGGTATTCTAAACAAATCTCAAATAACAAAACTAACATGTATTTTACATATAATTATTCACCGTGTAAAGTGCTATCTTATATCAGTTAGGCCTCAACAGTAATTATTCAATCATATGTACATTCCTGGGATGTCTAATTTACTCGCATCACACTGATGCCTTTATTACTTTCTCATCTCCTGGGGATGTCTCATTTTCATTTGCTCTCTTAGTCTCAGTTACTCGCATCACGCAGATACCTTTATCACATTCTTGGTGTCACACACACACCCATTTTCACAAAGCTTTTCATAATTAAAACATTTTCAATTCTGATAATTATATCACTACATATAGGCTCTTGCAATTAAAGTACATGTTCAAGGTGTTCCCTACCTCAAGTCTCTGAAGGTCCAACCATCAAGGTCCCACGCGGCTCCTTATGCTTGCTTTCACACGTACCACCTATGGTACATCACAACACATGCAATACCTCACTAAAGATGTAATAAAGAAGGTCCTAGACCCTCCATGAATCTCAAAGTAAAACTAGAAAGTTTAGTGAAACTACCAAAGTCGATTAATCGATTCCCAAAATCGATTAATCGAAATACAAATCGATTAATCGATTCCCAAAATCGATTAATCGAAACTCAAATCGATTAATCGATTCCCAAAATCGATTAATCGAGAATCAAATTCGATTAATCGATCCCAAATCAATTAATCGAATTCTCTAACATAATAAGGTCGATTCTCAAATCGAGTAGTTGAAGTCTGAAATCGATTAGTCGATCCCAAATCGATTAATCGAAATCTAAAATTAATTAATCGATTTCCCAACTCGATTAGTCGATTTCCCCAGGTCTTGTTTCTCCAGCCACTGGAGATACCCAGTCGATTAATCGACATTCTAAATCGATTAATCGAATTCTAATTCGATTAATCGAAATCGAGCATCCATGACTTTTCAACTTCCGAACCAAAATCGATTAATCGAATCCCAATTTTGATTAATCGATTTGGCCAGATTCAACCCCCTTTCGGGCTGATCTTTCAAAACTCATTCCTTTTCTTTTTCTTTCTTTTTCTAAGTCTTTAATCTATCATATTAACTATGTTAGACTGAATTTAACTTATCAATTTGCTAGGTATTGAAATCTAATACAACTTACCTCAATCAATCTCAAATTGATCAAGATCTAGGTTGGAATGGCTAGGGCTCCAGCTTTTGCTTCAACGGCTCCTCAAGCGTTGAATCAACATTCAATACTCAAATCTCCTCTTGATTTGTATAAACTCCTAGCCTCCATAACTCCTCTTTACTCCCTCTCTCTCTCTCTTCTTAATTCCTTCACCAACCAAGACAAAAGGGTTTCTAGGGTTATTAAAACTCTTATATTCTCTCTCCTACTTGTGTGTTAAGCACATACACCAGAGATAGGTGTACGTGACCACTAACTCACACTATACACTACCCTTAGGACACATTTGCATCACATCATTTCATCACCTCATGTATTCAACGTTTGACCATCACTTGGTCAAACCTACGATTGATCGGGCACGAATCCCGAGGTTAAAGTTTAATGCTCAATTTTTTGGGGTATTACATTCTCCCCACCTTAGGAATTTTTATCCTCAAAAATAACCCAATGGTGCTCTGGTGTGGTATCCCACACACACAGAGGTGTCACGTAGTCAGTAACGAAAGTAAATTACATATCACACAGTGCGAGAAGCAAAAATAATGCCAGTACATCCACAAAAGTTGATCTGTATTTCCTTATCAAAATTTTCAACCTTTACAAGTTTCTTTAACTTTTCTCATTAAGTACACTTGGGAAATGAAATACAATAGTACCAAAATATCCAAAAAGGGATCACAAAATGAAACCATCGTCAGACGCTCATGCGTGGAAAACAGTACCCGTATGGAAAGCAGTCCGACCTGCAGTACAAGCCTCCTCCTGCGCGAGGCGCTACTGATAGTCCAACGGATAGATGTACCGTAGGGTGTGGTACATCAAAAAGTCCATCCGCCGATTCATCATCTCATTGTTGGCCTCCATCCGGGCCAACACATCCTCGATAGTGGGAGCCGGGCGAGCCGCTCGCCGGCGGTATGAAGAAGTTTGTGGCAACGCGCGATGGCGGCGAGGTGAAGCCGTACATGCCATGTGGTGCCCTCACCGGTGGATCGACGGGGTGTGCTCCCTCCACAGGCGGGTCCTGATGTGGAGGTGGGGGTGGTGGTGGTGCTACTAGTGCAGCCGCTACTGGGCCCTGAGCTGGTAAAGTGCCAGCTACACTAACTCCACCCGCTCGGTGTCGTGGCGCATGGGGTAGAGGTTGCACTTGATTATGGAATCAAGCATCCACATGTAATGTGGGAGATCGACCCTTCTAATGGACGATCTCGACCCCTTTTTCCCATTGGTCATACGGGTCATTATTTCTTCAAATTTTACCTCTTCCGCAACGGGTGGGAAGAGGGTGATCTCGGGCATGAACTGTAAGTAGCAATCGAGGACCTCGTGGATGTGGCGACAAGTAAAGGTATAGTCGCGACCCTCGATGGTGGTCATGACTACGTCGTCGATAGACCCCTCCTTCAGGCCTTGGTAAAATAGGCGGACCAATCTAGGGTAGTAGGACCCACGGATTGGTTTCAAAAGGTTGCCGAGGCCGGCCTTCACTAGGTAATTTCGAGCCCATTGGGTCTCACCCGCCACATCGGGGTTTGTAAATAGTTCCACATCGAAGATAAACTCATCTTCGATGGTCATAGCTGCCCACCACTCGTTTGGTTGTAGTACGTTGACGGGCGGTGGTGGCATTGGTGAAGATTCGCGCAAAGACGCGCTCGTCGAACCGGATGTGGTATCCGATGCCGACGGTGATGGGGTTCTCTCGGGCGATGGGGTAGGTGGTGGCGGTGCGGCGTTCTTACGTCATACCGGGAGCTTAAACGTTGCCTTCTTCGAAGACAATCAGGTTTTGGGTGGCATTTTTGGAAATCAAGCGTAAAACTAGGGTTTATATGACTCAAAATGGAAAGAAGGACGAAATCTAGGTTTTTACCTTAGGTGTTTGATCCGGAAGCAAACGATTTCGACCCGAAATTGATCCAAACCACAGAAACCCTAGGTCTTCAAGTCGTTTGAAGAAGAAAATAGCAAGGCGTGCAAAAACCAAAACAAATTTGGTTTCGAATGGGGAGGAATCCCCCTCGATTTATATATATAGGCCCCGATTCGATTAATCGATTTCTAAAATCGACTAATCGAGGTTCAAAACTAGGTTCAGCAGCGCAAAATCGATTAATCGATTTCCAAAATTGATTAGTCGAAACTCAAAATCGATTAATCAAATTCATTTTGATTAATCAAAAATGTGGTCCTTTTAAATTTCAACTTTTCGAGCTCACTGGCGTGAGCCAGTTGATTAATCGAATTTCACTTCGATTAATCGAAATCATAATATCGATTAATTAATCAAAATCATGAAGTTCTTCGAATTTCACCTCGATTAAGTGACTCGACTAATCAAATTTCTATATCGATTAATCAAAATCTCAAATCGATTAATCGAATTTTACTTCGATTAATCGAAATCGTAAAAATTCTTTAAGTTTTTCTGAAATTCTTAAGTTATTCGATTAATCGAATCTCCAGATCAACTAATCGAAATCCAAAATCGATTAATCAAAACCCAAATCGATTAATCAAAATTTCACTTCTTTAATTTCCTGAATGCTCATCAAATTTCCACTCACTGGCGCATGCCAGTCGACTAATAGACCAAAATCGATTAATCGAATTCCCAAATCGATTAATCGATTTTAAAATCGATTAATCGGTTTTGATCAGATTCTTCAGATTTTTAAAAAAATTCTGTCTCTTTTGGTTCCTTAGTAAAACATGACCAGTTGGTCACTGATTTTGCAAATTACGTCATCACGGCCATGTCGTGGCTATGATGAACTCCAATTACGCATTTAACATTGCATTAGAAACACTATTTGGATAAAATTTGTTTCTATTAGATAAGTTGATCAAAAGATCGACATTGGGTTACAACACACGGCTCGACTCCGCAAACACACTTGCGGTGATACAATTTTGACTCTCAAGCTATTGCAAACAAGTCTGGATATTGTTCTTTCACGTCGGCCTCTCATTCCCACATAGCTTCTTCGGCTGGATGATACTTCCATCGAATAAGTACTAATGGAATCACTTTTGTCCACAACACTTGTTCCTTTCAATCCAAAATCTCCACCGGCTCTTTGATCATGCTCATAACCTCATGCATCTGAAATGATTGGCCGCTCAACACATGATCCGGGTCATTAAGATACTTCCTGAGCATAGATATGTGGAACACATTGTGTAATTGATCAAATAACGGTGGCAATCCAATGTGGTAAGCAACTTCCCCTACTCGACCCAAAACTTCAAACGGTCCAAGATAGCGGGGACTTAGCTTCCCTCTCTTTCCAAACCTCATCACGCCCTTCATAGGCGACACTTTCACGAATACGGGTTCACCCACCTTAAAGTCTGCACTCGTCCGCTTGATATCAGTGTAGCTTCTGTCTGCTCTGAGCCGCTTTGAGTTTGGCCCTTATCATCCGAACATAGGTGGCATTATCTTCGAGTATCTCGGGTCCCAAAACAAATTTCTCACCCTCTTCCTCCCAATTGATGGGCGATCTACATCGCCGTCCATAAAGTGCTTCATATGGTGCCATCCCAATGCTCGTCTAAAAGCTGTTGTTATATGCAAACTCAATCAATGGTAGGTGCTGATCCCACGATCCTTACAATTCTAACATACATGCCCTAAGCATGTCCTCAATGATCTGATTAACCCTCTCAGTCTGTCCGTCGTTTTGTGGATGGAATGTCGTACTGAAATCTAGTCGCATTTCCATTCCTTCTGGAAATTTCTTCCAAAACTTTGATGTATATAATGGGTCACAGTCTAAAACAATGCTACTCGGAATCCCATTCAAACGAACAATCTCTTTCATATACAGCTCTGCCAGTCTTCCCGCCGTGTACATCGTGTTGTAAGGCAAGAAGTGCGCCGACTTGGTCAATCGATCAACTACTACCCATATGGCATTGTACTTCTTTGCAGTACGCGGCAGCCCAACGATGAAGTCCATAGAGATCGATTCTCACTTCCATTCCAGTATAGGTAGAGGCTGCAGTAGACCTGCGGGGTGTCTATGATCGATCTTGACTTGTTGACATGTCAAACACCGCGACACGTACTCTGCCACATCTTGCTTCAAGCCTCTCCACCAGTAATTCTTTTTCAAATCTTTATACATCTTTGTGCTTCCCGGGTAGATAGCATAGCTTGATTTGTGAGATTCATCAAGAATTGTTCGCCGTAAATCAGCATTGTCCGAAATACAGAGACGGCCCTTGAACAATAAGGAACCATCTTCCTTGATCGAAAACTCGGATCTAATGCCTTCAGTTACATCTTGACGAATCTTGGTTAGTGCCGGGTCTTTCATCTGTAGTTCATGGATATGCTCAAATATCACCGGTCTCACTGAGATATTAGCCAAGAAGGCTCCTGTAGCTTGACACTCGATGTTTGCATCATATAGTGCCAGATCTTCAAATAACTTCTATCGGTGCATACCCAAAATTAAACTAGCCAACTGAGCTGAACCCCTTCCAACTCAAGGCATCGGCTACAACATTAGCTTTGCCTGGATGGTACTGTATAGAACAGTCATAGTCCTTGAGGAACTCCATCCATCTGCGCTACCTCATATTTAGTTCCTTCTGTGTAAACAGATATCTGAAGCTCTTATGATCAGTGAAGATCTCGAAGGTCTCACCGTATAGTTAATGTCTCTAAATCTTTAGCGCAAATATGACCGCTGCTAATTTCAGGTCATGTGTCGGATAATTCTTTTCATGCTCTTTCAACTGTCTTGACCCGTAAGCTATCACCTTTTTCTATTGATTAAGCACGCAGCCCAAACCAGTATATGAAGCATCACTGTATACTGCGAACCCTCCACTGCCTGAAGGAATCGCAAGGACTGGAGCTGAAGTGAGTCTCTTCTTGAGCTCTTGAAAACTCTTCTCGCATGTCTCACTCCATTCAAACCTTGCATCTTTCCATGTAAGTCTCGTGAGTGGTCCTGATATTTTTGAAAAACCCTCAACAAAACGTCGATAGTAACCTGCTAATCCAAGAAAACTGTGGATGTCGGTCACGATCTTTGGTTTCTCCCAATTTACTACTGCTTCGATCTTTGTTGGATCTACAGTGACACCGTGCTTTGAGACAACATGTCCCAAAAAGCTAACCTCTTCTAACCAAAACTCACATTTGCTGAGCTTGGCATACAGTTAGTGTTCACGTAGAGTCTGTAGGGCTACTCTCAAGTGCTTTTCATGCTCTTCTTCTGATTTTGAATAGATCAGGATGTCGTCGACAAACACTACGACACAAGTATCTAGGTGTGGTTTAAACACCCTATTCATCAGATCCATGAATGACGTCAGGACATTTGTCAACCCAGACGGCATCACTAGGAATTCATAGTGTCCGTATCGAGTCCTGAATGCAGTCTTCTGAATATCCTCTGTCTTGACTCTCAACTGATGGTATCCATATCTCAGATCGATCTTAAAAAAATATTTCACTTCTTGCAGTTGATCAAACAAGTCGTCTATCCTAGGAAAAGGGTATCGATTCTTAATGCTAAGTTTGTTCAATTGTAGATAGTCAATGCACAGACGCATTGACCCATCTTTCTTCTTTACAAATAAGATCGGTGCTCCCCATGGAGACACACTCAGTCTAACAAACTCCTTGTCCATTAATTCTTGTAGCTACTCCTTCAATTCCTTCAACTCAGCAGGAGCCATTCTATATGGTGCTTTAGAAACAAGCTCCGTTCCTGGTACTAAGTCGATGGCGAATTCTACTTCTCTCTCTGGAGGTAATCCGGGTAACTCCTCCGAAAATTCATCGACGAAGTCTCGCACCACGGCTATCTCAGAGATGACATTCTTCTCCTCCTTATCTTCCTTCAAGAATGCCAAGTATCTACTGCACCCCTTTATGATCAATCGCTCGGCCCTGACTGTCGAAATAAGTGGCATATGTGTCGACCTCTCTCCTCTAAATCTAAATGATCTCCTCGTATTGGGTCTGAAGATGACGACCTTATTCTTACAATCTACCATCGCACAGTGAGTCGATAGCCAATCCATGCCAAGGATCACGTCGAATCCTTGCATGTCTAATAGAATTAGGTTCACCGGTAGTTCAAATACGTCTCCATCCATGACCCTCACGATCACAGAGTTGCAACCCTTCTCGGTATCAACCGATTTCCCAGTAGGAACAGTCACGGTTAAAACGAAGCCTAACTCCTCTGGGTCGACTTTCATCCTCTTTGTGAAGCGAGGGTAACAAATGAGTGGGTAGACCCCGGATCTATCAACACTCGAGCTTCGTATTTCACGTCGCTTCCCTTCTTATATATTTGTAATGCACCTAATCATACATACACATGTATATAATGTATATCATAACACTAGAATTTATTACAAGCAAGTTCTTTTCTATTTTCTATATGGATACACTTTCTCTATCTAAGAATTTTAAGAATTGAAATTCTTTATTTAAAAGAAAGCTCACCTTGAATTACATCATTTGTATTCTGAACCTCTTCAGTTGTGACTGCGTAGGCTCTCTCTTGGACGATCGACTTCCTCGCTTGTATAGGTCGTGGAATAGGAGTTGAAGTCGTCTTCCCTTTATTCATCTCAGGGTACTCCTTGATCAAGTGGCCCACCTTGCCACATCTAAAACAGTCCCGAGTTCCCTGCCAACAGTCAGCTATCCTATGAGACTTACCACACTTGGCACAAGTCTCACGAGGTGTGGAAGAAGCTGCTTGGGAGAACCCCTGTGTAACTGTCGCTCCGGTCGTGATAGCAGGGATCTCATATCTCATCGGCCTCCCCGACGCAAGCAATGGGAATTTTTGCTAATTGGCCTGCTGCGTCGGTCTCCCATAACCTCCTTGGAATGGTGGTTTCTGATTATTTGGTACGAATCTTAACTTTTTGTTCACCAATTCGTAATTACCTGTTCTGCTCTGGTCTGTATTCCACCTTCCTTGTTGCTCTCTCTATCGGTATTTATTATTATTTTCTTCCTCTATCACCAAAGCCTTGCTCATGACCTCTCCATAGGTCTTCAACTAAAATGGTGCTACTCCTCCCCTCATGTCTGGTTTCAATCCTTGTTGAAGCCTCTTCGCTTTCATCATCTCTGTGACAACGTAGTCGGGCGCGAAGCGAGCGAGTCGCATAAACTCCACTCCATACTCTCTAACAGTCATCTTCCCTTGAGTAAGCTATAGAAATTGGATCTCCATTTGGTTCCTCACCACTTCAGAGAAGTACTGTTTATTGAATTCCTCGACGAATTCATCCCACGTCTAGGGCATGTCTAGGGTCTCCTAAGCCCTAGTCCTAGAAACGAACTTCCACCAAGGCCCAGCCTCCCCGTCTAACATGTAGGCTGCCCAGCGGACGCTCTCATCCTCTGTGCATGTGAGTACACTAAAAACCTTTTCCATCTCACTTAACCAATTTTCAGCTGCCATAGAGTCTGTATATCCTGAAAAGCTAGGAGGTCTCATCCTCCTAAACTCTATAAAAGCATAAGATACTGGCGGCGTCGGAGCCACTAGAGGTGTCGGTGGCTGATGCTGCTCGTGGGCAGTATGAGCTGCCAAGGATGCTGCCTATTGGGCCATAGCAACCGCCATGGTCTCCATAGTGTGCATCATCTTCTGACGCTCCTCTCTATCCTCATTTCTTTCTCTGACTCTCTCATGTTCTCTTTGATCTTGATCCTGACGATCTCGATCTTGGTTCTCTCCCTGATCTTGGCTCCCTTAGCCACCACTGCCAGAAGCCCCTCCATCTCCTATAGGCTCTCTATTCGCGTCCGAGATAAAATCATCTCGACTACGCAAGCTTCTACTATGGCCGCCCCTGGGTCGGCCCCTTCCTCTAGGAAACATAACGGTCTGCACGTAAAAATAAAGTTTTCATTAGCAGAAGTCCCTATGCTCTGACAAAAGAATGATTGTCAAAATTTCTAAAAGAAAATCCTTTGATACCAACTGTGACAGCCCGAATTTTTGGCACCCCGAAACTCGTGCCATCAGCACGATCCTCCAAACCGTGTCTGATCAGTGTCGAAATGTTACTATATTTCGCACCTTAATCCCTACATTTATCTATCCGATAAAAGTATCTGATGGTTGTTGTGAGGTTTTAATGATTACAGGTGTTTCTGACCATTGGATCGTAAAAGAGCATAAAAGAGGGTAATTAAGGGATACACAAGGGCTATGATCAAAAAGGTCAAAAGAAGCATCGAAATCCGTGAAGCAGCTCAACATCCACCAAGAGAGGGAGAATCTACCCCTGGATGTCAATCGATTGAGGGATAAGTGTCAATTGATTAACAAGAGAAGACAAGTCCAACCCTACTTCTTTTGAATCAAAATTCAATCGATTGAGATTTAAATCTCAATCGATTGAGGCTATTAGGGATAGGGTTTGCTCGGCCCTATATAAAGAAAGCTACGACTCATCATTAAGGGCTTCTTCTTTATTTGTTTTGATATATCATTAAAGGTTCTTCTGGGTTCTGCTAGCATTTTCTCAGTAGATTGTATTAGGTTTATTTTTATTCTCTTTTATAATCGTGAGAGCAGAGATTGTACCTAGGAACAAGAGCATTGTAAGGAGATTTTGATAAATAAAAGAGCATTGTTAATATGATATCTTCAGATCTACAACGAGTTTGTATACCGAGGATGAGCGACTAAAGTAATTTGTTCAAGGGGGAAGCGAACTGGAGATAAGTAACTGTTTTATTATTGTGTCTACAATTTCATGGTTTTGTTATTGAATCATTTTGTTATAAGTGTGTGTTTGGTTGAATATTATCGAGTTTTCATTTACAATCATTGATCGTGGTTATCAACGACCGTACAAGAAGCACTCCATCTAGATCTATTCCTGCAGGCCGATCTAGGCTGCGAAATGATTGGTTTATCATTGTTGTGACTTGTTAGTTTGAGATATGCTATTCTTTTCACATGACTCATACCGTAATGATAGGCTGAGTCATAATTTTTAGATAGGATATACCGGATCCACAGTTGCGTTCTTCTCGATTCATTTGTTTTCCTAATAAATGATGGTGTTTTGACTTAAATTAAATTTGTGAGATTGAATGGTAGAAAAGTTACGAATCGATGGTTAGCTAACTCCTTGATCAATTCATAAACTGTCATTTTTCTCCTTTATCATAATTTGTTCAGGCATAGTTTGATTAGTTTTCTTTTATTGCATTAAAAAATCGTTTGGAACCTGTGTGGTAAATTGAATTTCTCTCTTGTTAATTCCTTAGGTGTGTTAAAGTCTGAAAGAATTAGATAAATTTCACGTATTCCTGTGGGCTTGACACCCCTATTCTTACCATGCTACAATAGATCTTGTGTACTTACAAGGGTAAAATTAAAATTACACCAAGTTTTTGGCGCCGCTACCGGAGAATTATCGACGAAATTTTGATTAATTCGGAAAGAGATTTGTGTGTTTAGTTGACAGTCAATCGATTGAGATCTATTCCTCAATCGATCGACTGTGCTCTATGAGATTTCAGTATTGAATTGTCAATCGATTGAGCCAAAAGCATCAATCGATGGACAGTTTTGTGTGAAATCTGAATTGTTAATTTCGAAAATTGAATTTTAAGGTTTAAATTTTGACTTTTGAAATTTGGAATTAACATTCTTGATCTATAAATTGGAAAATCTAATTTATTTTATTTTGTTATCATTGGGTAAGATTTTGTGCAATCTTTTATGAAGTGAGATTTTTAAGACTTCTTATTTTAGATTTTGTAGGAGATTTCTTTTATTATCTTCCTCTTTTAGAAAATATTTTAGGATTTTCTAAATTCTAGTTAGTAACTTTTGTTGGACTCTTGATCTGTGTCGAAATATGACTATATTTCGCACCCTAAATACTAACATTTAGCTATCCGATGAAGGCATTCTAACGGCTGCTGTATAGTTTTAGTGGTTTCAGGTGTTACGGACCGTGGGATGTTGAAAGAGCTTAAGTGAACAAAATTAAGGGACTATATGAACTTTGGACCATGGAGCCAGCGGAAGCACTGAAATCCGTGAAAAAGACTGATTGGTCTAGCCACAGTTTCGAGAGTTAAATATGTCACATGCCCAGTTCAATCGATTGAGATTTGAAACTCAATCGATTGAGTTTAAAAAGTTGCCCAAAAATCAATAGATTGATTTCCAAAAATCAATAGATTGATTTCCAAAATCAATAGATTGAATTTGGAATTCAATAGATTGATTTTGGGAATGCAAATGAGCCACCAAAATTCGAATTTTGAATTCAATCGATTGAATTCAAAATTCAATCGATTGATTTCAAAATTCAATCTATTGATTCGGATATGGAATAATTTTAGCCCGGGGCCCTATTTAAACAACGGGATGTTTAGGGTTCCGGGGGGTCTTTGGCTCGGTAGATTTTCTTAGGACCTTAGCAATTTCGTCTTGGATATTTTCAGTTTTGTATTTAGATAAAAGCTGTGTAAGGTTGTGATCTTCTCCAAAAAGATCAAGCGGTTGATAAATAAAAGAGCAATTTTTGTGATGGCCTTCGATTTACATTGTGCGTGTGGATCAAGGATGAGCGGCTAAACCCCTCGTTCAAGGAGGAAGCGACCCCTAGATGAGTAACTAACTTACTTTTAAGCTTATAATTTCTTGTTAGAATTATTGAATCGTACAGCTTTTAGTGTGTGCTTCATTGTGTTATCATCGAATATTCGTTTATAGCCGTCGACCGTGTGATCGGCGACAATAAACGAATTTTTCCACCTAGATCGATCTTGTAGATCGATATAGGATGCCGTGCAATTGATTCTTACGATTGTGATTTCGAATTTGAGATACGTTATGCCTTTCGCATGATGTATGCCGTGTTTGGATGCGTCATAGTATTCGGATAGGGTATGCCGAATCAATAATTGCATTTTCATCGATTCGTTTTTCTTGTAGTTAAATGATGGTATAATGATTTAACATGAAATTATGTGGTTGATTATAGAAAAGTTATAAATCTAGGGTTAGCAAACTCCTTGATCATTTCATCATTGTTAATTTCTTAATCATAGTTCATCCGTGCATAGCTTGATTTAGTTCTTTTGATTATTACATTGTGTAGTGGTAAATCTTGACAATGAAATCTCTCACCCTTGGTACTTCCTTGGGTCTTTGAAATCTCTTTAAAATTAATCTAATTTTGCGCTTCCCTGTGGGTTCGACACCCTTAATTTTGCCGTGCTACAATCGAACTTGTGCACTTGCAAGGGTACACTTTAAAACCGATCAACTCTTGCTTTAGGATTTATAGGAATCTTTTATTCTTTTCCTTATTTTTCTCTTTTAGGTAAGATTTTGTAGGATTGTTTGAATTGCTTTAAGTTTTAAATTTTTAATTTTCAATTTTTGAATTTAATTTTTAATTGTTAAAAAAATAATAATAATAAATAAATAAATATAATAGTAATAATTTTGTCAATCGATTAAAAAATTTGTATCAATCGATTGACCCGAACACAACTACTTGCTTTCTAGTTGAAAAATCTATGCTGACTCTGTTTGACTTTTGAATATCAACCGATTGAGACCACTGGTTCAATCGATTGAATGATAAAGTCTTTGTTGGAAATTTTGTTGTGTGCATTACTTCAATCAATTGAAGTTGATACTTGTGGTTTGTTGTGGAATCATCAACCTTTTTTGGGAGTGTGGTGTATGAGCTTTACTCGTTCTCATCACCCACATCTGCAACCGTTTAATCTTGAGATCGAACGATCTTGTAGAGAGAATTGCAGAATCCAAAGAATCAGTATCATCATACTGAGACTATGGTAGATCAAAGGAATGAAAATAATCAGAATATCAATAATAGAAATAATCAGAACATTAATAATAAAAATAATGGGAACAATAATCACGATGAGGGCCCAAGAACATTGGAATATTATAATGATCCGAGTTTTTACGAGGATCAAGATAGTATCATGCATGCCCCCATTCCAGGGAACCATTATGAATTCAAATCTGCAATGATTCAAATGTTACCGATTTATCATGGATTGTCAAACGAAAATCCACATGTTCATTTGAATGAGTTCATTGCAGTGTGTAAAATATTCCGTGTGCATAATGTGATCGACGAGATAGCTAAGTTACGACTCTTTCCTTTCTCTTTAAGAGATAAGGCAAAAACTTGGTTCTACTCCTTAGAATCATAATCTATTCAGAGTTGGGCAGAGCTATACCGTTAGTTTCTTAAAAAATATTTTCCCATGACCAAAACCATCGAGTTGCATCAGAAGATTCAATTCTTTTCCCAACAACCTACAGAAACATTTCATGAATGTTGGGAACGCTTTAAGGAATTGATTAAGAGTTGTCTGAATCATCAACTACCAAGGTGGCAACAGGTCCAAAGTTTTTACAATTGACTAATTTTCGAAGAGCGACGCATGGTTGATGCATCTTGTGGAGGATCATGTGCCATGAAAGAGGCTGATGAACTGTGGGCATTGTTTGAAAAGCTATATCAAACTTCAATCCAAAATGCGACTCTGGGGCGAACTAATTTGGATGTGACAGCTAAATCTCATGTGTTAACCAGAGATGGACTATTTGATGTCAATAATAACACCCCCGATCTTTCAACAAAGGTTGACATGTTGTCCAAACAAATGAATATGCTGTTAGCTGCAACTAAGTAAGCTAAAAGTTCCAGCAACCCCACCGCCTGTTCAACCTGTGACCACCCAGGTCACATGGCTAACGATTGCCCAACTACCTTTTCATTTTTCCCTGATGAACCTACTCCTCAAGAGAAGGTGAATCTGACTCAATCGTATCAGCGACAGGGTAGGAATATGTACTCAAACACCTATAATCCGGAATGAAAAAACCACCCCAACTTAGGATGGGGAGGATCAATCCAAACTGGGCAGGTGAACCAGCAGTTCAGATCTAACGTAATGAATGGACAGCAGAATTTTTGTCCACAACAGAATTCTAATTTCCAGCAAAATTCTAATTTTCAACAGAACCCTCCTTATTATCATCCAAATTCTGAATACAGAAAAAATCAGAATTTTAATCAGAACTTTAATCAATCTCAGGCCACCATTTCGAAAGATTCTGATTTGAAGAAAAAGATTATGTGAAATATGCAAGCTTTTCAGCAGATGATGATAGATCAATTTAGCCAACTGACAAATCAGTTGAGCCAACAGGAGGAAGGTAGGCTTCCTAGCCAACCCATCAACAATCCTCGAGGCCAAGCATCATCTGATGAAGGACCATCAAACAGTCAACAGTTGAAAGCTGTTACGGTGCTGAGAAGTGGGAGAGCTGTTGATAATCAAGTGGAAATGCCAATGGACCCTCACAAGGAAGGAGAAGAAGAAACGAGAAAAGACAAAGGACTAGATAAAGGAAAAGAGAAGGAAGATCCTCAAATTGTCCAACCAGTACCTGAAAAAGAATCAGAGAATGAACCTCGTCCCTATACCCCAAAGGCACCATTCCCAGAGTGCCTAACACCTCCATCTAGAATGGCGAAGGGACCGTCAAAAATGGAAGAAATCTTCGAAACATTCAAACAGGTGAAGATAAACCTTCCATTACTTGAGACAATTAAGCAAGTCCCCGAGTACGCAAAATTTTTTAAAGATCTATGTACTCGAAAAAGAAAAACGCGTACTCATGTTTCAAAGAAAGTGTTCCTGGCAAATTAAGTCAGCTCGATACTGCAATTGGATGCCCTACGAAAACTTAAAGACTTTGGAGTCCCAACTGTTCCATGTGTCATTGGTGGACAACCAATTGGGAAGGCGTTATTGGATTTGGGAGCCAGTGTCAATCTGATTCCCTACTCAGTATACGAGAAATTAGGACTTGGCGAATTGAAACCCACAACCATTACACTGCAACTTGCTGATAGGTCAGAAAGAAGACCTAGGGATGTCATCGAGGATGTTTTGGTTGGAATAGAAAAATTTATTTTTCCAGTGGACTTTGTTGTATTGGACATGGAACCTCCAGTTAAATCCAGCAATCAAGTCCCAATCATTCTTGGGTGTCCGTTTCTCACGACCGCAAATGCCTGCATCAATTGTTGAACAGGAGTCATGGATGTTTCTTTTGGAAACATGAAAGTTAAACTCAATATCTTTCATGCAATAAACCATTTTCCCAATGAAGATGAGGTTGACTGTTTCTACATCGATCAGGTGGACGACGTAGTGGATGAAGCTTTACCGTCAATGCTTATCAAAGAAGAATTTAAAACTGCTTTGTTAGCCATCTATGAGGAAACAGGATCCGAAAGGAAACAACCAGAAGAAGAAATGATGAGTTCATCATGTCAAGAGGATAAGTTATGCGAAATTGTGACTAAGGTAGAACCATTACCTCTTGAGGAAAAGGGTGAGCTGACTCCATCGATTGAGCAGCCATCGACTATGGAATTAAAGCAACTGCCTTAGTCACTCAAGTAAGCATTTCTGGGACCTCGAGAAACGTTGCCAGTAATAATATCATCGACATTGTCAGAAGAACAAGAGTATGAGTTGTTGAAAGTGCTGAAAATAAATAAATAAGCCATCGGATGGACCTTAGACGATCTAAAAGGGATTGGCCCATCAATATGTATGCACAAAATACATTTGAAAGATGATAGTAAACCATCGAGGAAACTGCAAAGGCGACTTAATCCAAACATGCAAGAAGTCATTTTAAAGGAAATCATAAAATTACTCGATGCTGGAATCATCTATCCAATCTCTGATAGTCCATGGGTCAGTCCAGTTCAAATTGTTCCGAAAAAGTCTGAAATCACTGTGAAAGAAATTACCGAAGGAGAATTGGTGCCTACTCGCGAAACTACAGGGTGGCGTGTGTGCATCGATTATCAAAAATTGAACACAGTTACCAAAAAAGATCATTTTCCCCTGCCATTCATTGACCAAATTCTCGAGAAGTTAGCAGGGCAGGAGTTTTATTATTTTCTTGATGGATATTCGGGCTACAATCAAGTACCAGTGTTTCCTGCAGATCAAGAGAAGACAACATTCGCATGTCCATACGAAACGTTTGCATATCGAAGAATATCTTTTGGCTTGTGTAATGCACCTGCCACTTTTCAAAGATGTATGTTGGCCATATTCTCGGATATGATTGATAAATTCATCGAAGTCTTCATGGATGACTTTTCTGTTTTCAGGAAGTCCTTTGAACTGTGTTTGCAACACCTTACACAAGTATTACAACGATGCGTCGAATCTAAACTTGTTCTTAGCTGGGAGAAAAGTCATTTCATGGTGCATCAAGGAATTATGTTCAGATATGTTGTTTCAAAGAAAGGAATCAAAGTCGACAAGGCAAAAGTCGATTTAATTGCTAATTTGCCACCACCGAAGAGTGTTCGACAAATTTGATCATTTTTAGGTCATGCGGGATTTTACCGAAGATTCATCAAGGACTTTAGCAAGGTCGCCAAGCCATTGTGCAACCTGCTTGGAAAAGATGTTCCTTTTGACCTTGATGAAGATTGCATGAAAGCATTTCTGAAATTGCGTGAGTTGTTATCTAATGCACCGATAATCCAACCCCCGGATTATTCTATACCGTTTGAACTCATGCGTGATGTATCTGATTATGCTATTGGAGCAGTCTTAGGGCAAAGGGTAAAAAAAGTACCTCATGTGATCTACTATGCCAATAAGACATTTATTGATGCCCAGTTAAATTACACCACCCACCACTAAGGAGTTATTAGCTGTGGTGTATGCTCTAGATAAATTCCGCTCCTATCTGCTTGCATCAAAAATAGTGGTCTTTTTCGATCACTCGGCTTTGAAATATCTGCTAGCGAAGAAGGACACCAAACCAAGGTTGATCCGATGGATCTTACTTCTTCAAGAATTCAATTTTGAGATCAAAGATAAAAAGGGAGTCGAAAATGTAGTGGCTGATCATCTGTCAAGAATTCTGCCTGAAGAATCATCTGTCTCTGAGACTATCCGTGACACCTTTCCAGATGAACAATTGATGGCAATAGGTGCTCCCGCTATAAAAGTTCCTTGGTTCTCTAATATTGTGAATTATTTGGTAACTGGCAGAATCCCTACCCAATGGGATAAAAATGATAAAAATCTATTCTTTTCGTAAATAAAATACTATTTTTGGGATGAGCCACAACTATTTAAATTATGTTCAGATCAGATTATCAGGAGATGTGTGCCTAAAGAAGAACAATTGAGTGTTATTAATTTTTGCCATGCTGGGGCCTGTGGAGGCCATTTTGGAGGATAAAAGATCGCACACAAAATTCTTCAAAGCGGATTCTATTGGCCCTCCATCTTTCAGGACACTGCCAAATTTTATAAAGAATGTCTAAGACGCCAACAGCTTGGAAATATTTCAAGACAAAATATGATGCCTCTAAACCCGATTCTGATTGTTGAAATTTTCGATGTCTGGGGGATCGACTTCATGGGTCCTTTCCCCCCATTGTTCGGGTATTCATATATTCTTATAGTTGTTGATTATATTTCCAAATGGATTGAAGCTGTGGCAATCTGCTCGAACGACCACAAGGTTGTGGTCAAATTTTTGAAAGAAAATGTCTTTAACAGATTCGAGATTCCACTGGCAATCATTAGTGATGGCGGTTCGCACTTCTGCAACTGCCATTTTGCTACTTTAATAAAGAAATACGGCGTCACCCATAAGGTGGCAACGCCGTATCACCCACAAACTAGTGGTCAGGTGGAAGTGTCCAATCGGGATATCAAAAGAGTTTTAGAGAAGACGGTGTGACCAGACAGACGAGATTGGTCGAATCGCCTATCTGATGCTCTTTGGGCATATCGCGCGGCATTCAAGACCCCGATTGGAATGTCACCGTTTCGGATTGTCTATGGGAAGGCATGTCACCTCCCAGTGGAATTGGAGCATAAGGCATTCTGGGCAATCAAATGATTTAATTTCGATATGAAAGAGGCAGGGTCCAATCGTCGTCTTCAGCTGAATGAATTAGAAGAGCTACGCTACGATGCGTACGAGAATTCGAAGATGTATAAGGAAAGAAACAAAAAGTTGCACGTTCAGTCAATTTTGCGAAAAGATTTTTACATTGGGCAAAAAGTTTGGCTGTTCAACTCCAGACTAAAACTTCATCCAGGGAAATTGAAATCGCGGTGGGAAGGCCCATTCCAGGTCATCTCTACTTCCGTGCATGGGGTGATTGAAATCAGAAGCCTTACGGACAATCGCATTCTCAAAGTGAATGGGCAACGACTCAAGCCGATGATCGAGCCAATGACCCAGATGAGAATTGAGGCAATGTACCTCAGTGGCCCGAGCAATTGAACGATAATGAGGTCGAGCTGTCGACATTTAAACTCAGCGCTTCCTAGGAGGCAACCCAGTGTGTTTTCTAATTTGATTGTGTTTTTAATTGAGAAGAGTCTTTTTCAATCGATTGACTGTCAAACAGTCAATCGATTGACCTTCTGTACTCAATCGATTGACACTTACCCTGTCAATCGATTGATGACCATCATCATCATCATTCATTCCCCTCTTTTGTCAATCGATTGAGAGTCCATTCACAATCGATTGACATCACTTTGAAGTCTGGCCAGTTTTCAAAAATCGAAGCGCCAATCGACACATTCTGTCATGGCGGCTAAACTTCTGGGGCACGTCTATATCAATCGATTGAGACCAACCTCTCAATCGATTGACTTGATTGCTATTTACTCTGCCGGTTCTCGAGGCACCTAACCGATGCAACTTTTCACGAAAAGGTGATTCTCAATCGATTAACACTACTTGGTCAATCGATTGACATAAAGCGTCGATGAGTGAATTGCACCACGTCGCATCAGCATGCCTGGTGTCTTTTCAAATGCTCGCGACGTGTGGAGACCAACCACTCTCAATCGATTGAGGATCCATCCTCAATCGATTGGCATCCAGATTATATAATGGTGACACCCATGGTCCCCTTCATCTACATTCTTCTCCAATCTGAACCGAGCTTCCACGATCTCATTCTCTTCGTCCGATCGAAATGGCAGTGCCTGGCCCACCAATCTACCGACCACCTCATCCCGCAAACAACCCTATGCGCTTTCCCAATGAAGTATATATCGATCGCCAATTTCAAACGGAGAATTTCTTCGATCTCGCTAAATACCGTCGCATCGTGGAATGCGCCCGTTCGATCGAATTCATCGAAGCTCTGCACTTAGAAATGTTGCTTGCCCCTCCTCCTATTGATGTCTCTCTGCGTAACATTCGCCTGTTTTACCAGAAAATGGAGTGGGTACCTGCACCACTCTCGCCAACGGGAATGCCCTTCATTAGCACCGAGATCGATAATTGGTGATATAACCTTCATGCGGCTGATCTCGCGTTGGCTTTCAACTTCTTCGTGGTTCGCCCCTTGAACCACCACATCAATCCCGCTGTTGATCTCAGCCAAAACGACATGATCAACGATGTGTGGAGGACGGCGCGGGACCGGTTTGGCAATGAAAAGAGCAGTCCTACCTATGGACATCTTGTTTTGGGATATCGTGATGTCAACTAATTTGCTACCACATGGCACGAAGAGTGAGTGCACAAAGAATAGAGTGTTGGCACTGTACGCGGCATACACGAATACGTGGTTTGATGCTCTGAGGTTAATGTTAGAGGAGATGTATCGGTGTCACCAGGACATCGCTACCACCGCTGCACCGAAGAAGCGAGAGGCTATCCTTCTTCACTTCCCGCATTATGTGATGCCTCTCTAGGACCAACTTGGGTGCCCGATTTACGATGATGAAGAGATGGGTGATATGCAATTCTATCACTACGGCACCAATGTTTGGGATAAGAGCATCAAGGCTATTCTACGTGTGACGCCTCCTCCAATTGAAGTTGATGACATACCTCCTCCTCCCCGACCAAACCCCGCACAATGCCAACGCGGCGGCATTAGACGGCCTCGTCCTGAAGAAGTTCCTGATTTTAACGCCGAGACAGGAGTCGTTTGCCTCGAGGCACGGATGGATGGGTTGAGTACCACTGTGGGAGGTATTGATCGACGGTCTAGGTTTCAGACTTCTCTCCTTATGCGGATGGCTCGGGAATCGTTCCCTGGGCGTGCCGACGAATTCATCGCAGGAGCGCGAGCGACGATGATTGAGGAGGGAGATCCTGAATTTGATAATGATGATGATGCTTAGTGTTTCTGAAAGAATACCTCTTCCATTCCGAACTACCAAGTTTGAGTCCCTCTTTGAGTCCTTAATTTAGAACTTTCATTGTAGTCCGGATGTTAGATATTTTCCTCTATTTAAAGGCCTGTTTAGGTTAGTACCAATACTCAAATTTTTATTCCTTCCCCAGAGCTTTTGCTATAGCTTCCATTAAATATCGTACCCGCTCAGCATTGAAGAAATTGATGGAACCGGCTAGGAAACGTCCACGCCCTCACGCACCATCACCATCACTCGATTTGTCGAATCATGAGATCATCAATCTTGATGATGAATCACCTATAGAAGTCAAATTGAGTTTTACTCGTTCCAACGAGGCCGTCACCGACCCATCAAAGAACTTGATTCCAACCTACTTGTGGGTGGAACTGAATCCGCCCCCGCCTCTCGTACCGCCGCCTTCTACCCCACCACCAACTCCGCACCATGCACTTCTTCCACCACCACGCAAGGGAGGGATCACCGAGGAGATGTGGAATTATGCGTTCCCGAAACCAAAGGAAGGAAGTTCCGTCATGGATGATTGAAGGGATTAGGACTGTCAGCTTTAGGGTCTAGTCTTAGGAGTCCTTTTTATTGTTATTTGATTTTTAGGGTCTAGTTTAGGTTATTATTAATTTTATTTAGCTTAGGTTCTTTTTCTCTAAATTTTCAATCACTGTCATAATTTGCTCAGTTTAAATAAAGTTTAGTTTAGTTATATATTTATGTTTTGCATTTTTTATCACAATACCTTTCACTTGGTCTGCTTTCATGGTCCTCGATTGCATTAAACAGGTTTGGGGGGAGGCCTCCCTTACTTTCTATCCATCAAAGCCAATGAGGACATTGATAAATTCAGGTTTGGGGGAGTATTTTTGACTCATATTATTAGGCTATTTTCGGATCTTTAAAAGTTCATCAGTCAATCGATTGACATTGCTGTCTCAATTGATTGGTTGATGCCCATAAGCCTACTTGGAAAATTTGTATCAGTCAATCGATTGAGACCATTGTCTCAATCGATCGACTGATGACCATTAAAACTTATGAATCTCGAATTTTATGTATAATCTTTAATTGTTGATGACCGAGAATTCCTTAAAATAAAATTGTTATCATGCCATGATTATTTTATGAATGTTCATAGAATATAAAATTTGAATAATGATGTTCATGATCTATGCCTGAAAAATATTTTATACTATCACTCTGTTTTAATTCCAAATCTGAGAAACAAGTATATGACTTGGAATCCTAAGATCACAAAGAAAGACCAAAACCTAGTAAGCATTAAAATTCTTTATCCTCGTTTTTTATGAGTGCTGAAATAAATTCGGAGTATCCTTGAATTTCCTGGTTAAATTGTTAAAATCTCGTATTTTCTGTCTTTGATTTGTTGACTTCACATGTGTTATACCATTACACTAGAAATCATTGTGTAAAAACTCGAAGCAAATAGGCATCGTTACCATCGTAAAAGGAAATGATCTAAGCCATTATTGGCTCGTTTGTGCCCAAAAGGCCCCACCTTATATTGAATTTATCTTGTTGCACCCCCTTTGAGGCTCAACTGAAAGATTTTTCCTTAATTATTCCTTGTAAGCTATATTAGCCATACCCCACACCAATGTGAAAAAGCCTTACCCTGTTATCTCTGATAAATTAGGGATGAGACCAATGAAGGAAATTGAGAGTTGTGGTAGTTATATCTGTAAGGAATACAAGGCAAAAAAAACGTAAAAAGATAGAGAGTAAAAGAAAACTCAGTATTAAGAAATATATTAAAGTGGTGTTAACGAGAAAAAGAAAAGAAGGAGAAAAGTGTTTATGAAAAGAAAAAGGTCCTAGAGACTGTGAAAAAGAAAGTTGAAAAATCAGAAAATCAAGTTGTTTCTTGTGTGTTTCTTGTTCTGATTTCTCAGAGAAATTTGAATCCAATCTTCCCTTTCTTTCTTAACCATTTACCCGAGCCCCATTACAACCTTAAAAAAGACCTTATTGATCCAATTATGAATGGTAAATGCCCTTGTGGAGAGTGATTATACAATGTCTATGGTGTTTGGTATATGCATGTTTAGGATACAAATATCTTCCTCAAATGAGATTTCTCTTAAAATTCTTTGGCACATCGTCTTTCTTGTAATATGGGAGATTTTTCTAATTTGTGTTAAAATTTCATATCACATGTGAGAGAAAAGTAAAACTATTCATCAAAGTGAGTTCATTCTGAGTGTATACCCATGATAAGGATTGAGTCTAGACTTGTGATCTTGAGGTTCCTAATTCAAACTCATTCTCAGATAAACGAATTTTAGCAGTGGTAATTGCATAACACTGTTAGGCATAAATCATGAGCACTGAAAAACAATGAATTGAGTGAGCACTAATAAATTGAACATGGTAAGAAGCAGTTTAAAGGATTTTCCATAAGCATTTAACTACTTAAGGGCATGACTAAGAAATTCTGAAATTCATAAGTTTTGAAGATTGTAGGTATCTTCGCTGAAAACCTTCAGGAGACACAACTCCTCCACTAGGGATCACTTAGGGGTTTAAAGGCTTGTTGCATAGGCTAAATACAATCGTGTTCCCTACAAAAGTGGCATTTAATTTTTAGGATATTAGTCTTATTTGTTTTAACATATTTTTCATTCTCTTTGCTCGAGGACTAGCAAAGTGTAGGTTTAGGGGTGTGATCAGTGCCGAAATATGACTATATTTTACACCTTAATCCCTACATTTATCTGTCCGATGAAAGCATCTGATGGTTATTATGAGGTTTTAATTATTACAGGTGTTTCTGACCGTTGGATCGCAAAAGAGCATAAAAGAGGATAATTAAGGGATACATAAGGGCTATGGTCAAAAAGGTCAAAAGAAGCATTGAAATCTGTAAAGTAGCTCAACATCCACCAAGAGAGGGAGAATCTACCCCTGGATGTCAATCGATTGAGGGATAAGTGTCAATCGATTGACAAGAGAAGACAAGTCCAACCCCACTTCTTCCGAATCAAAATTCAATCGATTGAGATTTAAATCTCAATCGATTGAGGCTATTAGGGATAGGGTTTGCTCGGCCCTATATAAAGAAAGCTATGACTCATCATTAAGGGCTTCTTCTTTATTTGTTTTAATATATCATTGAAGGTTCTTTTGGGTTCTGCTGGCATTTTCTCAGTAGATTGTATTAGGTTTATTTTTATTCTCTTTTATAATCGTGAGAGCAGAGATTGTACCTAGGAACAAGAGCATTGTAAGGAGATTTTGAGAAATAAAAGAGCATTGTTAATATGATATCTTCGGATCTACAACGGGTTTGTATACCGAGGATGAGCGGCTAAAGTAATTTATTCAAGGGGGAAGTGAACCGGAGATAAGTAACTGTTTTATTATTGTGTCTACAATTTCATAGTTTTTTCATTGAATCATTCTATTATAAGTGTGTGCTTGGTTGAATAATATCGAGTCTTCATTTACAGTCATTGATCGTGGTTATCAACGACCATAAAAGAAGCACTCCATCTAGACCTCTTCCTGCAGGCCGATGTAGGCTATGGAATGATTGATTTATCATTGTTATGACTTGTTAGTTTGAGATATGCTATTCTTTTCACATGACTCATACCGCAATGATAGACTGAATCATAGTTTTTAGATAGGATATACCAGATCCACAATTACGTTCTTCTCGATTCATTTGTTTTCCTAATAAATGATGGTATTTTGACTTAAATTGAATTTGTGAAATTGAATGGTAGAAAAGTTACAAATCGATGGTTAGCTAACTCCTTGATCAATTCATAAACTGTCATTTTTCTCCTTTATCATAATTTGTTCAAGCATAGTTTGATTAGTTTTCTTTTATTGCATTAAAAATCGTTTGGAACCTGTGTGGTAAATTGAATTTCTCCCTTGATAATTCCTTGGGTGTGTTAAAGTGTCTGAAAGAATTAGATAAATTTCACGTATCCCTGTGGGTTCGACACCCCTGTTCTTACCATGCTATAATAGATCTTGTGCACTTGTAAGGGTAAAATTAAAATTACATCAGTGCCCCAAAACTATGCACGGTACATTAGTATAATAAGTAATGATAATTAAATAAAGCAAATGATTGCATAAAGCGAAAAAGTAATATGCCCATCTAGCAACGCAAAAGACAGTTCTACCCTCATGCCACTGCATGAACAGAGAACCGATCCGAACCATCGGTGATAAACTGATCACCCCAGATGGTTCGCCCAAAAGAATTATCCATCTAATTACATTGTTTGACAAAAATAAAGGCTTGACATACTAAGCCGTGCAATCTGCTCACAAAAACTCTTTCAAAGTACTCAACAGAGTCTCCTAGAAGAAGTCCTCGGGAGGAGGCTCCAACTCGTCCCCAGGAACATAATCTGAATCACCCGGATCTACATCTCCTGAAGCCTCAGCCGCTGCTAACAAAAGACCTGCGACGTATAGTCAAAAAGGGGTGAGCTACATTCTAGCTCAATAGGAAACAACACAATGAGCATATAAATCAAAATCTCACATATATTCCATGATATTCTAAGCATGATGTGTCTATGCATTTGCTAGAAAAACAGTTTAAAAGCTGATGATTTACATTCAAGTTTACTGGTAATTTGTATGTCTTACTTCACTGTTGACTTATCATGAATGACACTAAACAGGCCTAAAGCAAAACTTAAATCTTCAACTTAAGTAATCCCCGAGCAATATAGCATCGAGCCCCGATGGAATACCCACCATCATCGCCTAAATAGACAGTTGTTAAAAGTATTCCCTGGAAATACGACCCAAGCCCCTTTCTCAATAAGCGGCGGGGTTAAATCTCATCTCAACATCCCTGGGATGTGCTTACTGTGTACAGATAGACTTTCGCACTGGTGTACGGATTGGCCACCGTACTGATCACGGATATCCTGCCACGTCAGTCGTGGGTATCCCGCCACGTCGGTGGGGTATTCTAAACAAACCTCAATTAACAAAAATAACATGTGTTTTACATATAATTGTTCACCGTGTAAAGTGCTATCTTATATCAGTTAGGCCTCAACAGTAATTATTCAACCATATGTACATCCCTGGGATGTCTAATTTATTCGCATCAAACTGATGCCTTTATTACTTTCTCATCCCCTGGGGATGTCTCATTTTCATTTGCTCTCTTAGTCTCAGTTACTCGCATCACGCAGATACCTTTATCACATTCTTGGTGTCACACACACACCCATTTTCACAAAGCTTTTCATAGTTAAAATATTTTCAATTCTGATAATTATATCACTACATATAGGCTCTTACAATTAAAGTACATGTTCAAGGTGTTCCCTACCTCAAGTCTCTGAGGTCCAAGCATCAAAGTCCCACGCGGCTCCTTATGCTCGCTTTCACACGTACCACCTATGGTACATCACAACACATGCAATACCTCACTAAAGATGTAATAAAGAAGGTCCTAGACCCTCCATGAATCTCAAAGTAAAACTAGAAAGTTTAGTGAAATTGCCAAAGTCGATTAATCGATTCCCAAAATCGATTAATCGAAATGCAAATCGATTAATCGATTCCCAAAATCGATTAATCGAAACCCAAATCAATTAATCGATTCCCAAAATCGATTAATCGAGAATCAAATTCGATTAATCAATCCCAAATCGATTAATCGAATTCTCTAACATAATAAGGTCGATTCTCAAATCGAGTAGTCAAAGTCTAAAATCGATTAGTCGATCCTAAATCGATTAATCGAAATCCAAAATTGATTAATCGATTTCCCAACTCGATTAGTCGATTTCCCCAAGTCTTATTTCTCCAGCCACTGGAGGTACCCAGTCGATTAGTCGATTTCCAAATCGATTAATCGACATTCCAAATCGATTAATCGAATTTCAATTCGATTAATCGAAATCGGGCATCCATGACTTTTCAACTTCCGAACCAAAATCGATTAATCGAATCCCAATTTCGATAAATCGATTTGGCCAGATTCAGCCCCCTTTCGGGCTGATCTTTCAAAACTCATTCCTTTTCTTTTTCTTTCTTTTTCTAAGTCTTTAATCTATCATATTAACTATGCTAGACTGAATTTAACTCATCAATTCGCTAGGTATTGAAATCTAATACAACTTACCTCAATCAATCTCAAATTGATCAAGATCTATGTTGGAATGGCTAGGGCTCCAGCTTTTGCTTCAACGGCTCCTCAAGCGTTGAATCAATATCCAATACTCAAATCTCCTCTTGATTTGCATAAACTCCTAGCCTCCATAACTCCTCTTTACTCCCTCTCTCT
Organism: Chloranthus sessilifolius; assembly: GCA_021018995.1. Lineage (NCBI taxonomy): Eukaryota > Viridiplantae > Streptophyta > Magnoliopsida > Chloranthales > Chloranthaceae > Chloranthus > Chloranthus sessilifolius. The sequence goes on from CM037589.1 coordinate 102,264,224, forward strand.
CTCTCTCTTCTTAATTCCTTCACCAACCAAGACAAAAGGGTTTCTAGGGTTATTAAAACTCTTATATCCTCTCTCCTGCTTGTGTGTTAAGCACATACACCAGAGATAGGTGTACGTGACTACTAACTCACACTATACACTACCCTTATGACACATTTACATCACATCATTTCATCACCTCATGTATTCAACATTTGACCATCACTTGGTCAAACCTACGACCGGTCAGGCACGGATCCCGAGGTCAAAGTTCAACGCTCAATTTTTTGGGGTATTACATGTTCTATGACATTAGGTAGCATGATGTATTAATGAATTTACTAGAAAAACAGCAGTTTAAATTATTAAAAAATAAATATGCATGGAGTTTTACTAGTATTTCGCATGTTCTTATTTGTTCTCAAATTTCTCATGATTCGGCCTAAAGACTTAAATTTGTAACTTAAATAGTTCCCAACTTTCTATAGAGTTGGGCGCTCGATGAAATACCCTTCATCGTCATCTAAATAGACAGTTTTCATATCATTGTTCTCATTTTCAATACTACCCAGGTCCCTTTCTCATAGGCGACGGGGTCTACTCTCATATCAACATCCCTGGGATGTGCTACTAGTGTACGGATTGGTCGTCGTACTGGTCACGAATATTCTGCCGAGTCAATCGTGGATATCCCGTCACGTCGGTGGGGTATTCTGTTCAAACCTTAAATAACAAAAGTATCAAATGTACACTATATATAGTTATTCACGGTGTACTTGTGCTAAATAATATCGATTAGGCCTTTTCATTCTTTGTTCACTTTTGCTTTACAATGTCTCATACATCCCTAGGATGTCTAAGTTCATCGCATCACACAAATGCCTTTACCTCGTTCACATCCCTTGGGGATGTTACATTTTCATTTACTTGCTTTGTATTCACATACGCAATGAATTTACAATTTTCTATGCATTAGTATTCTTTTCTATATCACTATATACATGCTCTTGAAATTTAAATACATGTTCAAGATGTTCCCTACCTCATGTCTCTGAATGTCCAAGCATCAAGGTCTAGCACGGCTCCTTATACTTGTGTTCCCTCGTACCACCTATGGTACACCATGGCATGTATAAAGCATCAAGAAAGATGTAATAAAGAAGGTACAAGACCCTCCTTTAACCTCAAAGTCCAATTCAAAAGCCAACTAAAACTGTCAAAATCGATTAATCGATCTCCCAAAATCGATTAATCGAAATCCCAAATCGATTAATCAAAAATCCAAACTTCGATTAATCAATCCCAAATCAATTGATCGAAAATCCAAACTTGATTGATTGATTTTAAAATCGATCAATAGATTTTCCCAGTGCTCCATTTTTTAGCCACTGTAAGTGCTCAGACGATTAATCGATTAATTGAAATTCCAGAATTGATTGATCGATTTCAAATCGATCAATCAGTTTCGGGCAATTCTGCCCAGCTTACTTCTGAACCAAAATCAATTAATCGATTTTCTAAATCGATCAATCGATTTGGTCAGAAACTCAGCCCCTTTGCGGGCATTTCTTCCAAATATCTTCCTTTCCATTTTTCCTTCATTTTTACATCTTTAATTCATCTTTTGAACAACAATTGTATGCACCACAACTTATTTACATAATCCACATTACAATTCAACAAAACTCACCTCAAATCAATCTCTTGATTGATTGAATGGTTGGTTCAATGGCTAGGGCTTCTAGCTTTTGCTTCAACGGTTCCTAACGCGTCGTATCTGGCATTAATTTCTCAATCCCGTCCTCAAATTCGGATCTGCATTAACTCCTAGCCATTGCTCCTTCCTTTCTCTCTCTCTCTCCTCTTAACTCTTCTTACCAACCAAAACAAGAGAAATAACTTCTCTTAAGTTATTAAGTCCCTTTAACTCCTCTTGCTTCGGTGTTAGGCACATGCACTCAAAGCTCATGTATGTGATCTCCAAACTGGCTCTAACACTTTGCACACGTGTTTGTTTACATCAACTCGATTGAGTCATAGTCATCGTGCTGACATCCACTTGGTCAAACCTTTGACCAATCGGGCACGCATCCCAAGGACACTGTTCATTGCCCAATTTTTGGGGATGTTACAGTATTGCAAGTGATTCGAGATTAACAAAGAAACAATGACTTTAGTTTTTAATCAATGCCTAATTTTTTAGGGAGAAAATATTATAAGAAGAGGAGAATGTAACGACCCTGATTTTTGTTAACATTGAATCGTTGACTTTAAACGATAAGCTGAGATTATGAAGAAGTACGCACATTGCTTTGGGTACGTAATTTTCGAGGATGAAAATTTTATAGGGAGAAAATATAACAACTAGACCAATTTTGACTAATTTAACGGTGTTAGATGATGTACCACATTATGCATAGTGTTAGCACTCCACACCGGAACCACCCTCTTTTAGAAAAAATTGTACTTTTTTGTATTTATTTTTATCAGTCAAAATTTGGACACATTACGAAGTGTTCGTCGATACGATTTTAACGATATATAATTTATCGAATTTCGACAAAAATATAAAAAGTTACGACTGTTTTAAGAAATGAAACATGTTAAAGGGTATAACTATAATTTTGAGAGAGAAACATCATTTGCTTAGTTATCTACACAAAGCGTTCGAACAAAATCTTTTCACAACCTATTCACTCACGCATGAATGTATTCTTGTGTGGAAAAATTCTACTTTAGTGAATCTTTTACAAAAAGTGATTAACCTAAAACTTTGCTACCATTATAAATAAAAGCTTAAGAGCTCTCTATTCTCTACAATCAAAATTACTCTATCTCAAAACTCTCTAGCCTTCCCTCAAGTCTCTTGTTCAACCATCGACAAAATCGAAGGAGGCAGAAAGAAAAAATAACTTGGATGAACCGACGCTTTAGGCATCGATCTCTTCAACCCGAACCGTTACGCTACAACAAGTGGGTACCCCTTAATCCCCTCTATATTTCTCAGATCTCGTTGTGTAGGATGGGTTTGATCGCACACCGAAGGGTTTAAAATTTATTAAACCCTAAAATCTTGTAAATATAATATATCTATATAATCATTAATTTACCATTCTATTAATGTTACAATTTCATATTTTTATTTTATTAATTAAAACTAATTAAGCCTTAAAATCTAAAACATATTCTTGTTTTACTTAAAACTAATTAAGTCCTAAAATATAAATTATATTATTATTTTATTTAAAACGAATTAAGCCCTAAAATCTTGTAAATATGATATATCTATATAGTCAATAATTTACCTTTTTAATAATGTTACAATTCTAAATTCTTATTTTATTTAAAACTAATTAAGCCCTAAAATCTAAACTATATTCTTATTTTAGCTAAATAATCCCTAAAATTTAAACTATATTCTTGTTTTATTTACAACTAATTAAGTCATAAAATCTTGTAAATATGATATATCTGTATAGTCAGTAATTTACCCTTCTATTAATATTATAGCTCAATATTTTTGTTTTATTTAAAACTAATTATGCCCTTGAATCGAAATCATATTCTTGTTTTATTAAAACTAATTAAGCCCTAAAATCTAACCTATATTCTTATTTTATTTAAAACTAGTTATGCCCTAAAATCAAATCTATCTTTCTTGTGTTATTTTTTGTCATCTTCCCATTGTTTGACCACCGTCAGCGAACCATCGACATCGTTATCTTTTGATGAAGTATAAAGTACTCCACCCCTAATGTATTATGACCAAAATTTATATTGCATGTTAATCTTAAAATTAAGTTTTTGATCAATGGTCATGATAGATCTAAATTTGAAGCGCGATATCTTTTTTTTATTTATCTGATTATAGCATATTACATATCTATTTTTATCACCTTGATGCGATCTTCACGATGACATAGAAACTTTAGGATTTTGATATCATCTGTGAAGTCAAACTTGAACCTTTCATATTTTCAATCACACGTACACTAAAAATTGTACCTATTTTATACTTGTATTGATATATTGCCAATATATATATATATAGCATAACTTGTATATTTAATTCTATATATCAAGTAAAATAAGACTATATTTTCTATCATTGTTATTTGGTATGTTTACAGATCATGTACGTGAGTATGTAAGATCATATTTACGCTTAGTTGCAATGATTCGCTGAGATGGTATCGACCAAGGATCACACCGTATTCACTTGCCTTACAACTCATAGTGGTATGAGGCGTCATAACGAGTAGGGTGAGTGTGAATTCAGTATAACTTCGTATAAGGTGGCACATAAGATAACGATATTACCCCTGAGTTTTAAATATGATAGATTAAGTTAAGAAATAAGATACGACATTCGACCTTTAAGCCTTAGTCATAGTGGGGTTCCTTTCACGGTCACGTGAAACTCGAAATGTGGGCATCCATGTACAGATGAAATACCTCTAATAGTATGGGCTTTCATACGAAGTACATCCAGGTTACTACGGAACTCATCCCTTAGAAAGTGTGATTAGTGAAGCTTATCACATCATGACTCACTTTAGAATTAAGGTTGTGGGGTTATGATAAGGAGTATGTAAGATAAGATAAGATACGGATATAATAAGACATCGTTGTGTAGGCCATTATAAGATTAAGAAACTAAGTTTGTATGTGTCGTTCCTTACGTCGTACCGTAAAGACCACAGCGTCAATAATCAAGATGGGTCTCTCAGAAAATAGTATGCGTTATGTTATGAGTTTTGTTTGTCGGCCTCGCCTAAAAATGGATGGGGTGTATGTTATATTATAGAAGGCGGTGTATTATGGTGGTATGCTACTATGGTAACCATTTCATGGTAAGCTCAAGCAGCGACTCTAACACAGGTTGTATTAGGAAAAAAAAAAAGTAAGAATGTGCACTCATGCGATATACATGGGCGTACATTCGCATATGTCATTGTAATAAGATATGATATGTTTATGAGGTATGGCGAGATATGTTAGGATTTGAGTGTGTCTAGATCATGGTCTTACATGTAGGTTATGTTGTAAGTTTGATGTTACACATGATTCTGATATTTTTTTATTTCTTATATACTTTCATACTATTATTATTACTCACGAGATACACACACAATACACCTGAGTAGTATATGGTGGATTAATGGCGTATCCACTGAGTTGCATATTGTTTTGTAACTCAGCACTCGTGACATTTATTCTTTTTAGGTGATTATCGACGAAGTGCGCCGATTATCCCTTTCCTGCTGACACTGACTTCGTTGACCCCGTGGATGCTGAGTACTTGGGGCCTTGACATGGCGACGTTATAGGACACCAGGAGGACCTCAATGCCAATTATGATCCTAGTGCCGACTATTGATAGGGCTAATCTTAGTATAGAGATTAAGATATTCAGTTTAGATAATTTATTTTCTTATTTCGTACAGTCATCATTTTTTATTTGACATTTATTGTTAGTCTCGTACTTTTGATTTATGTTTGCCCTTTATTTTTTATTGATCAGTAGTTATTACATTGGTTTGGTATCATTTTTATTCGTTATTTATTTTTGCCCAGTTGTTTCATCTTTATACCCATTAGATTCATGAATTTTGCGAAGCTATATTTGCGTGAGAACTCTGATTATGCATACGTTCGTTTAATGTATCTAGAATGCGTGCGAGTCATAACATATAATTCTATGTCATCGGGATGGAGTGGAATTTTGGGTTGTGACACTATATATATATATATATATATATATATATATATATATATATATATATATATATATATATATATAAAGTTTAAAATTTAAAACCAAAAATGATTTGAGATGGTTTGTGCATATCCACTAAAGACTTGAAGCAAATGGATTCAAACAACATGAATAAATGTGAAATGATACGAAGCTTACCCCTCGAAAAAAAAAAAAAAGCAGGAAAAGGAGAATATCTTATAAATAAAATAGTAAATAAATAAATAAGACAAAATAATGCAATGATCATAATAAAATTGTGTTTAAAGCGCAATTTTATGGTCTTAAATTTTATCCTAGAGGAGGCCAACACATTTCGCATGACACGCTGTAGAAAAACTTAGGTTGCGTATAGTATAGCTCTCTGTTAGCCCCTGTCATAGCAGAGTTCACCTGCTTTAGCATGTTCTCATCCTCTTTGCTAGATCCTGCTACCTGCTTTAGCGAGTATTCCTTCTCCTTAATAACTTCTTGCATAGTAAGATTTTATATAAGATTCACATGTTCACCAGTTCTACCCTCTTCTCTACTTACTCTTTATCGGAGCAAATTTTATTTGCTCTGATAGCGAGTTAGTAGAGAGTAGAGAGGTTGTTGCTAGAGTAAATAAAAAAATTTGCTCCGATAAGAAGTTAGTAGAGAATAGGGAGGTTGCTGCCAGAGTAAATAAATCCTATAAAGGTTATCACATGGCAATGCCATCCGAAGCCTTAATTTTTTTATAAAAAATTTGTGTAAGATGTCGAGTTAATACATAATTAAAGTCTAAAAATTATTACTTTTTATACCCATATTACTATTTACACTTGTTGAACCTAGCAAATCTAAGAACCTGAACAGCCGAACAGCTATCATGCTTTGTCCATATATGTCCACTCAAGTATCTCGTGCTATATTATTATTTTTAAGGGCTAATTAATATTAAAGCTCTACGATTCTTTAACTTAGATGTGTTTTAACGATGGACGGTCACTTGAACGATTTAAATTGGCATAATAATAAAATATATTTTAATGGTATAAAATCAAATAATTATTTTAACGGTGTAAGATCATTTAAATTACTCCGCCATATGATTGATATGTCTCGCCATATCGGCCCTATCGGATAGGTCTGTCGGGATTTTCCAGATTTAAAATCATGATCCTCTGTGGTAGACCAAAACCACCTGATAGGCTAATACCAATCCGAAAGCCATTTTGGCTTTGACTTAAGTGTACCAAAAAAGCAAAGATCTCCCAGCAAATCTCATGGCCAACTCTTTACAACTCTCTAACAACCGAATTCTGACTCTGAAGATCTTCTTGTCTGTGGTCGCAATCGATCTAGACTGTCGAATCAAGATCGTGTGGTACGGAGAGCATTAAAGAGTATTGATGGAGATGACCATTTGACCACTAATAATCAGATTATCATTCAACACAGGACATGCGCATGCATATGAACAGTGCTCTCATCACGTTCTCCCATGCCCCACCAATTATTAGGATATTTTCCTTACTTGCCACCTCACCATTTTCTCATTTTTCAAACTTTTTCCGACGACTCACGTAAGATTTTTTTTGGTTCCTGGAAGCATCTTAACATTTATTTATTTTTGGGTTTTTTTGCATATACCCTCGTGTTACGCTAATATTATAAGAAACCTCCTCACTTAATAAATATTTACTCTGCAGCTTCTATTATTGTGTTTCTATTTCATATAACCTCCTACCGTTAACTAGCGGTGAGTTTATAGACGAAAAGTCTATTTTACCTTTAATGAAACCAACATTTTAAAAATGCCTTTCATTCTAAAAGCTCCGTCATTCTAAAAGGCCCTTCATTCATCTTTATTTATAAATCATGCCATTATAATTTATCACTATTCTAAAATGAGTATTTTTAAATCCACTTACAAAATCTTTGAGTTCACCCACGCTTAAACACATCGACTGCATTGAATCAAATGATGGAGATTTTTTATCGTCCCAATCTTTCATGAGATCGATCTTTAGATCATGAGTGTACCATCAGACGGTCGACTTTTTATTTCATGTGGTACACACTCCTAAAAGTGACCTTAATATCAATTTTAAGCATGCACGTGATGTTAAGGTCACTTTTCTGAGATGTGTGCCACGTGAAATAAACACTGACCGTCTGATGGTACGATCATGATCTCAAGATCCATCATGTGAAATATTGGGAGGATAAATTATCTCCATCGTTCGATTTAATTCAATCAACGTGTTTCAGCGTGAGTGAACTTAAAGATTCAGTGGGTGGATTTAAAGGTACTCTTCTAAAAGGCCCTTCATTCACCCATCAGATTCAAGACTCATCAAATGGGTGATTCCCCCATTAAAGCATGCCAACGTTTGGACGAATGCTCAACCAATGGAGGATTTGTGGCAAACGATGCAATTATTCTTGAAAAGAAAACCTTCAATCTACGTGTTCCACTCAAAATATTCGTCCCTCCAATTTCCTATATGATTCAAGACCCATTTTTAGGAATTGGATTGCCTAACCGCGTCTGCTTCCATCCACCGAATCTTTGAGTTCACCCACGCTAAAACACATTGATTGCATTGAATAAGACGATGGAGATCGTTTAGGCATACCATTAGGCGATACAGTGTTTTATTTCGTAGCACACATCTCAGAAAAGTGACCTTAACATCATGTATACGGTTAAAATTAATTTTAAGATCATTTTTTTGGGTGTGCACCATATGAAATAAAAAATCAATCATCTGATGGTGCCGCCATGATCTCAAGATCCATCATATGAAAGGTTGGGACGATAAACAATCTCCATCGTCCGATTCAATGCAATCAACCGTCTGATGGTGCCACCATGATCTCAAGATCCATTGTGTGAATGGTTGGGACGATAAACGACCTCCATCGTCCAATTCAATGCAGTCAACTGTCTGATGGTGCCACCATGATCTCAAGATATATCGTGTAAAAGGTTGGGACGATAAATGATCTCCATCGTCCGATTCAATGCAGTCAATCATCTAATAGTGTCACCGTGATCTCAAGATCCATCGTGTGAAAGGTTGGGACGATAAACGATCTCCATCGTCTGATTCAATGCAATCAACCATCTAATAGTGCCACCGTGATCTCAAGATCCATCGTGTGAAAGGTTGGGACGATAAACGATCTCCATCGTCCGATTTAATGCAGTCAATGTTTTTCAGCGTGGGTGAACTCAAATATTTGGTGGGTGAATTTAAAACTATTTTTTTTTGTAAGTGGAGGGGTCGATTTAAAATTACTTCGTGTAGAGGGTGGCAATTTAGTAATTTAATTTTAAAAAGGATAAATATGATATTTAGGTTATTCTTTAACTTCTGATTAATCATTTAAAGTAGCATCCGTTAAAGAGGGTGTTTTATAAACACCAAAATATTAACTCAAGGGGTTTAAAGCAAATAACTATAATTTGGGGGTTATTTGTAATATCAACTTAACTTAGGGGGGTATTTACAAAAAATCCTTTATTTTTTTGCCTAGTTGGATGATAGGCAAAGGGCAATTGTTCACTACTGCGTGATAATTCCTTCTCACCTAAAAGAACACATTTTCATAACATTACATGTAAAATTCTACTTTTCATCATAAAGCCTTGTAAAATTTATTTTTAATCATTTTAATACACCAATTGCATTTTTTAGTTTTACAAGGCCTTATCATCGTAAGTCCAAAAAATACAGTAATGTACATAGTACTCTAAGGGCGAAGTGGACAATGAAAAGTTAATTTTACCTAAAGTACAAAAAATAAGCCAAAATCGATACGTATCAGTGTAGTTGATACATCTCGGTTCGACCGAGACATCTTTTTTTTTTTCATAAAATTGACCAATACGTATCAGTATTGGCCAATTCGTATCGACCCCAGACAAACCAATACCCATTTTAATCCCTTGATTTTACCTATAATAGTATAAGCTTGCATGTAATATCGTGATATTATGGTGAATAGAACGTGCCCTGAAATAAATGATAGTAATAACAACTCAAAGATTAAAACTCATTATTTAGCCATGAGACTTGAGTTGAGGAGGGGGAATTTTGAGCTTAAAAATAATTAATTTTGAAATTCTTTTTTAAAAAAAGTCAAAGTTTAACTAATTTCAATGATCTATATCTCACAGCTCAAAAAAACACACGGTAAAGATGATTTTTTATTTTTTTTAAATCTGAACTAAGCAATGCATCCCAATTCTCCCAGCTCCAAGTGGCATCGGAACATTATTTCAAATGCCACATGAAATCTTGGAGAATGGTAACCGTCACCTTTTCCTATATATATGCATATATATATATATATATGCACACATTTTTTGAAAGGTGAAAGATTAGATATTTTCACCTTTCAAAAAATGGTGACCGTCACCTTTTCATATATATATATATATATATATATATATATATATATATATATATGTATATTCACGCATTTTTTGAAAGTGAAAGATTAGATATCTTCGGTGGATAAACTTCTCTTTTCTTAAGCTAAACATTATCATAAAAGATCTAGTATCTATTGTGTCCTTTTCATGCTGCCACCAAATGCCAAAGAAACGAAATAGAATGATCGTACACTATTAGAATAGGTGTTTGATCTTACACTATAAAAGAAATTTTCACTATTACGTCATGTGGAAAATATTTAGTGGGCACGGATTTGGGTAGACAATGATAGTCATTCAGAAGCTCATCAAATAGATAGGATACGGAAAGATAAAATAGCATTACAAAAAATAAGACTATTAAATTGTCGCTATTAAGAAAAAAATTACTACAGGCTATTAAGACTATTAGCGGCAGTTCTTTTGTTAATAGCGGCAGTTTTTAGTTGCCGCTAATAGTCTTATTTTGTGTAGTAGTGCTGTGTATACAATTAGAATGAATAGTACACTTTTAATAGCGTTTAAGCTTAACACCTATACAAACTAATATTTTGTATGTTTCTTCTCGAAACGAATTACACCCTAATCTTGTTTCATTGTGAGGCGAGACGCGAGACATCTCGTCTCGGAAGAGATTTCAAACCACGCCGGTGAGGGAATTACGGCCTCCGGCAAGGAGGAGATTCGTAAATCCGCTAATGCTTTTTAAAGATCTTTTTGCATCCTCATCACCCTCTTTCTCGATAGCGACTTTAAAAGATATTTATGTGATTGTGGCTATTATGGGGAAGAAGATCGTTGTCATTTCGATGTAATTAGCGAATATCTTCTAACAAGGCTCTCGCGCACAGTCAGATCCACGACCTATTTTGTTTTTCCGAGTTTAGGGATATTATTCAAGAATCTTTATGAGGATTTAAATATGCATCGCCATAAAATTTTAATATTTAGACCAATAAGTTTATGTAACTTTATTTATAACATAAACTATAGTTAATAGGCATGTCACCTTTTTTTTTTATCATCTCTAGGGACAACCTAACATGTTCTCTCTCCCTCTCTATAAAAGAAAAAAAAAATATGTTTTCTCTCAAGTATGAACGAGTCAATTTCCTTATGATAGGCCAAACCTTAGGAAGTGTACAATTATTTATGAACATATAGATCAATGAAACATGTTTAACCATTTTAGCGTAAGGAGATTTGACCTGTTTTAAACTTGAGTAAACAAGTCAACCAACAATACCACGGATTGCACCATTGCTAGCCCTTCCCCCCTTCAACTACTTTGAGAGTGTTTGAGGGGAATGCAACAAGCATATTAGAGGTACACATCAAAACCCTAAAACCCAAAACTCCAAATACATACTCCTAATACCCTTCATCGCCTCTTTATCCACACGTGCATCGCACGTGCATTTTGCACAGAAGGCAACAACTTGGGTTCAATGATTGACAACGATCCATATTATAGGGCGAAATTTGTGTCTTTGGGAATCATTAGGGAGCCTTTGAGGCAGTGCAAGTCACACGCCTACGCCACTTTGTCAATCATTGCACTCAAGTGGATCCCTTCCATGCTAGAAGCATGTGTAGTGGAAAAAGAGGCGATTAAGGGTATTTTTGTCATTTAAATTAAAAAAATTATAATCATAAGAGTGATTAGCGAAAATTGAAAAAGTGTGTTAATGAGAATTTTCCAATGAAAAATCTAATAAATACGTCCACTGTCTCAACTCTCCCTTCTCACTTTATATATAGTAAAAAAATAATTTAGATTTGGTTTGGATCACCGATAGTAGGGGGTGTATTTAGTTCAATTTGATCCGTTTGGAATCAAAATTACAAACCAAATCGGTTCTAATCGATTTCTAAATGTTCAAATCAAATCAAACTGTCCAACTGTTTAACCAAACAAACCCGATTCGATTCGGTTCCGATTTTCCTATAAGTTCTACTTGCACATAAAAAAAATTACAATTTCTCAACCTGTTTTGTACTTTCATTATTTTTATTTTTTCCGGAGTCGTTTTACTTTTATAATCTATTCACCCTTCTCAAAATAGATAACAAAAATAAATGCATCACATACATCCCATTTGTCTACTTGACTATATATATATATATATATATATATATATATATATATATATATATATATATATATTACAAAAATTTACTTATAATCGGTTCAGTTGAGTCGTTTTGGCTTCGGAAGGCTTGGGACCAAAACCAAACCAAACTATAGATATCATATGGTTATCTACCAGGATAGCCTATTAGGCCACCAAGTTGGGCCATCTATAAGGCTGAGTATTGGTTGTAGGCATTGCCCAGGAACCGAACTTCAAGCTTAAAATTGGGCCCAAATCATCATTGGGCTAGGCCCATGACAAAATATTTTAACAGATTACATGGATGACAAGCCGTAAGCCTGCTAAGCCACCATAGTTACTGGCTTATCAATTTTGGGCCGAGCCTACAATTGACATCCCCGGCCCAATTCATAAATGAGGTGAGCTCGAAGTAGACCTCAGGGTCTGGTTAACAAGCAAAACAATTACAGGCCCAACCCAACCCATTGGCAACCCTAGGGATTAGTGTTTCTTATTAAGGCTCATAACATGTCGGGTCAGGCTCGAGTTGGGCCTAAATTGCTCTAAATTTAATCAATCCTTAAAGACCGGCATGATATTTCAGGCCAAATTTATAAAAGGGTAGGGCTCCTGTCAAGCTTTAAGGCCCAATTAAAAATCATACCATTTTCAGGCCCGACCTAAACCCTATGGATCGAGCCTCTTGATTTGGAATGTCAATGGGTCGAATCGGGGTTGTCACTACAAAAAATAAGATTATTAGTGGCAGCCAAAAACTACTGCTAATAGTAGTTAATAGTTTTTTGTTAATGGCGACAATTTTTTGCTCTAAAATATTATCGCTAATAATCTATTTTTTGGTAGTGCGTACTAGGCTTAAACTGCCCTCAAGCCTTAAATATGGCTCGAATCCAATCAATTTTTAAATTGGTTTTAAAGTATTGGGTCGAAACCCGTCCCAAAATGGAATACGGATGTTCACTACTTTAGGATAATTCTTTCTCATGCAAAATTTACTTTCCACATAAAAGAGTACATTTTTATATGAGTGCATGTAAAATTTTAATATTCACCATAAGGCCTTGTAAAATTAACTTTTAATCATTTTATTCCATCTGCGCATTTTTTTAGTTTTACAAGGCCTTACTATCATAAGCCCAAAAAATACAAGTAATGTGCACACTACTATTAGGGCGAAGTGGACAATGAAAAGTTAATTTTACATGTAACAGTATAAGATTCTAAACAGCATGGATACGGATACGGATACGGATACGAGGCACGGGACACGTGGTACAATAAGACGCAGATATGTCGATATAATAATTTAAAAAAAATTAAGATACGATATGTGTATTTAAATATTATTTTTTTATATATTTAAGGTTATAGTAAGCATAATAAAAATAAACAAAAAAAAAAGTTATATAGACTGATTTCGAATGGGTTGGTTTTACAGTGGTATGATCCCAGGTATAATCTTTCTTCTTCTTTTCCGAAAATCTCTAAATCCCAAATGCGCAATCTGATTTATTCTCTTTTAATCATTTTTTTTCGAAAACACCCAATATACGCATGCAGTTATATCCCTCATGTATTAATTTCTAATACGAATACAGTACACATACGTTGCAAAAAATGGACTATATGTGCTTTCTTGATAAGATTGCATAAAATATTACCATATTAGAGTGAATTGGATGTGCCCTAGCCCCTAAGATAAATGATAATTCTAATAATAATAACACAGAGATTAAAACTCTTTATTTAGCTAGAGAACCAATTTGAGCAGGAAAAATTTGGAGCTCGTCCCCTCCCCTCCCTTTCATTTGGAGCATGGGGGTGGTCTAGATCAAGTTCTAACAAAAACTCAAATTAAAAAAAATAAATTAAAATACAAGTCAAATTTGACTAGTTTCAATGGTTTGAATCCTCCTTGTAGCATCGAAATATTATTTCGGATGTCACGTGAAACCTTAAAGGACGGTAACTGCCACGACTCAGATTCCTAGCCAATCTCAAGAGCCTATAATTCTGTGCTTTGACACCGCATGCTTGTTAAGGTGATAAGCGGACATACATATCTTACTAAATCTTACATAAAATTTGGCTCCCAAAAATTGTGAACCAAAATTTCTTCTACATTAAAAATTTCCTTTATTATATTTATATTGAATTTGGAGTCCACGATACCAGATAACCATAAATAAAAGTACGATCAACTAGTAGAAAGTTTTTTCAAATATTTAATATATGCCTGATATCGTCTAATTGGTTATCCACGTTATCACCCTCATAAATAGCATAGTCTACCAGCGAATCAAGTTTACCGGGCAGTGTATTCCATAACTTCACCTGTAGTTGTTAGTTTTTGAGAGAGGGGTGAGTTTATTCAGTCACGTAAACTCAGTGGATTGCATAACCGATCCACCATAATCTACCCTGGTGATCGTGGGAGCAACCTTGTGAGTGAAAGTGAATCTTTTACAATTCCATATAAATAACATAATAAAAGTTTTCATAAATATTTCATATTTATAAAGTTATAAAACTGAAAGACCATAACATATTTCAGTGCATATGATGCTTCTAATACTTATTATTTTTCTTATTTGTCTTGTCAACTTAACTTACGTGACATATCGAAAGTCTTATTATTACTCCATACGCCTACACAACGTACTTCGTATCTTACTTATCTTATTTAAGCGATCTGTGTCAGGATCGCTGCTCGAGCCTATCACGCGAGATCCACGTATAGATAACTGCTTAACCTCCATATCATAACATAAACCACCATCCAGCCCAATGAGATTGCAGGCATAAAAACAGTGTTCCCTTAAGTCAAGACAATATCGTATCATATTATCCTTAAGACCCTTCTTGACTGCAGACGTTGGATCTTGTGGTAGCACGCAAGACATGACACGTGTAGGAACGTAATTTCATATTCAGCTGGTCTTCACAGCGTATCTTAATATATCATTACATTATTCGGTTATGGGCTTATGTCCCTGCCCCGATCTCATATTTGTAATAGTCTCACATCGAATAGGGAAAAGCCATAACCCTGGGCTATATGTGATTGCGGGCGCTACATGTCATGACGCGTTTTGGGTGGGGCCTTAAGCCCATGCCAGAAACAAAATCGAGGCGAAGACCTAAGCCCAAAACCGGATAATATTGTGGCATGTAGGTCTGGGTCTTTACAGAATGATATCAGAACCGATGATGACTCCTCTATAAGGTGAGAGGATTATAATAGTCCCACATCGAATAGGGAAAAGTCCTAATCATGGGCTATAAGTGATTGCGGACACTACATGTCATGACGCGTTTTGGGTGGAGACTTAAGCCCATACCAGAAATAAAATCGGGGCGGAGACCTAAGCTCAGAATCAGACAATATTGTGACATGTGGGTTTGAGACTTCACAATAACAATCACCTTTTCCTACATATCCATGCACGCATCTTTTGAAAGTGAAAGATTAGATATCTTTACTGGATAAACTTCTCTTTTCTTAGAGGCTAAACATTATCATAAAAGATAATCTAAAATGTCCTTTTCATGCCACCACCAAATGCCAAAGAAAAGAAATAAAATGATTGCTTTCACCACTCGGGAGGGAATTACAGTCTCGGGTGAGGAAGAGATTTGTAAGTCCGCTACTACTTACGAAAGATCTTTTAGCATCTCCATCACCCTCGTCCTCGATCGATAGCGACCGTAAAGGATATTTTTGTGATTTGGGCTATGAAAATATGATCTTTCAGTCATTTCGATGTAATTAGTGAATATCTTATTACAAGGCTCTGGCGGCCGGGCGGGTTCGTGTGGCCTTTTCTGTTTTTCTAGGTTTTGGGATATTATTGGCTTATGTGTTTTATCTAATGGTCAAGTTGTTCAAATTCAAGAATCTTTATGAGGAAGTAAATATGCATCATTTTGAAATAATTTTAATATTTAGACCAATAAGCCTACAACTTTGTTCATAAGCTAAGCTAAAATAAATTTATGATTTATTGGAATGTGATTCTTTTTGGATCATCCCTAGGGACAAGCTAACACGTTATCTCTCAAGTACAAGAGTCAATCTCTTTATAATAGGGTAAACCTTGGCAAGTGCATAATTTTTTATAAACATAAGATAAATGAAACATGTTTGACCATTTTCGCCTAAGGAGAATTGACAGGTCAGCTATCCAGTACCAATGATTGCACCATTGGTAGTCCTTTTCCCCTTCAACTACTTTGAGAGTGTGATGGGAATGCAAAAATCATATTAGGGGCACAGATCAAAACCCTAAACCCTAATATCTCTTTTATAATTATACTTTTTAAATGCTTTTAATTTAAATGATAAAAATTACCCTTGATTGCATCTTTTTCCACACGTGCATCGAACAGCAAAATTTGTGTCTTTTGGAGATAATCACGGAGCCTTTGAGGCAGGGCAAGTCACCCACCTACACCAGATTGCCAATCATTGCACTCAAATTATTACCTTCCGTGCAAGATGCACGTGTGGAAAAAGAGGCGATTAAGGGTGTTTTTGTCATTTATATTTTAAAAAAATATAATCATAAAAGAGATTAATGAAAAAGGGTGTTATGAGAATTTTTTAATGAAAAAAACTAATAAATAGTTTAGGTTTCTTTTGGATCCCGGATGGTTTGTGTTATTGCAAAATAAGTTTTAGCTAGTAACATTTTCTGTGATAAAATATATACTCTTAAAACAGTTTTTATTTTAAAAACAAAATTGAGTATTTTTTGAATTTTTTTTACATTATATTTTAACAGATTACATTGAGGAGACTAGCCCCGAGCCTGCTAAGCCCCCGTAGTTATTGGTTTATCAATTTTGGGCCGAGATCCCGGGCCCAATTCATAAATGGGCTGAGCTCGAAGTAGACCTCTGGGTCTGGTTAAAAACAAAAACAATTACAGGCCCAGCTCATCCCATTGACAGCCCTAAGGATTAGTGTTCCTTATTAAGACTCAGCACGTCGAGTCAGGCTCGAATTGGGCCTAAATTGGTCTAATTTTTGTCAATCCTTAAAGCCTGGCATGAAAGATCCTCCTAGTCAGGGATCTCAATGGGTCGAATCAGGGTTGTAACAGGCCTAAACTGACCTATCTTTTAATCAAGACTTAAATATGGCTCGAATCCAATCAATTTTTAAATCAGTTTTAAAGTATTTGGACCAAACCTGACCCAAAATGGCATACAGATATCTGGATTTAGAAACTCAAGCCTAACCTCAAAGAAAAATGTCAAAACATTTGCGCTCGGCCTCGACCCAATTATTAATTGAATCCATCAGGCAAAACTTTTAGTCCAAGTCTAGCCCATGGCCAGCTCAAATCGACAGCCAGATGGGCCGGCCCAACCTACCTCCATCATCTAGGGTGATCAACAAATCATGCTGGACTGTTGAGCTATACTAGCTGGGTTAAATGCTAGAACATATTGTCCGGTACCATGTTTTTGACATTTTGACTTGAGGACTAGTTCATATCCCATTAGCGCAACCTATTTGTAAAAGTGGGGGAAGAAAAATTGGCCCAATTTATAAATGGACCTACGTGAGCCAAGCTTTTTAGACCCAATAGGTCAACCCAACTCGCACTATGTCCATTGACAAGCCAACCTTTCTCATCTTCTATATAAAGACATTCAAATTAGGGCAATCCTGTCCAACAAGGTTGAATTGGATTTTGAGTTCAACCACATATGCAGCCCTTCAAAATAGGAGAATTTGGACTTCACAACATCCTATAAAAAGTAAAAAGCAGGAAAGTCAAGATTCTAATATATCCACGAGTTGTAGATGTGGTTGAACTCAAAATCCGATTCAACCTGATTGGACCTGACTATTGCCCTTCAAACCATTTAAAAATGCGACAAAAATAAGAGTGTACAATTTGGGAAAGCGTACCTCTATTTCCACCCACCAAAACTCTAAGGGCACCAACGTCGAAAACCATTGATTGCTTTAATCAGAAAATTGACATCTTTTTTGGTCCCAGCCTTCCATGCAATTATGGATCTAGAGAACATAGGCTCATTATCAAATGCCCAGATTTTGATTCCAAGTGGCACACATCCTGATAAGTGATCCGAGAATCATGTTTGATGTATGCCCGATCATGATCATGTTTACTTTTTAGGATGTGTGCTTCGTGGAATTAATTTCACTGTAATTGTTTGATGGTACTCCTAATGATCTCAAGATCTATTATATGAAAAATTGGGACAAAAAATGATCTCCATCATCTTGATTCAAAGCAATAAACAGCTTTCGGAATTGGTGCCCTTAGAATTATGGTGGTTGAAAATAGAGGTACCTATGGGAAAACCTAATAAGATATCGCATTATAAATTCAGGCTGGTGTTACTACCACACCACTTTATTATCCACCTCACTTAGGCAAACGAAAAATTCATGTTTTACATTAGATGATGTAGATTGTTTTTCATCCCAATTTTTCACACAATAGATTTTGAGATCATGAGCCTACTATCAAACGGCCAGATGTTGACTCCACATTACAAACATCCCAAAATGTGAAGTGATCATAGCATACCATCAAACATGATTCGTGCTTACTTTTTGGAATGCGTGTCATATGGAATCAATATTTGACCATCTAATAGTAGGCCCATAATCTCAAGATCTATTGTATAAATTATTGGGATGATAAACAATCTACCTCCTCTGGTTTATAGCAGTCAACGGATTTTCCTTTATTTAAGTGAGGTGGCTGTAACATAAAGTGGTGTGGTAATAACAATTTTTACAAAATATCCTATGGACACCTTATTACATAAAACAGTACTTTATAAAGCATTTTGAAAACCTCCCGATTTTTTTTAATAATGTCAAACTTTGATGGTTGGTAATGCCACTCTTCAACTTTTTATGGTAGATAGTCAATGAAAGCTTTTTTATTCCTAAAATATGCTCATAGCTTTTCCAAAATACCATGTCGCTTATATAAGCTAATAAAAACAAAACAGCCCAAACAAAAAAGTCCAAACGGAATGTTTTATTCTATTTTCTTTGAAGAAATTTAAGAAGGCTACCGGTAGTTCCAGCCCATCTATAGATTGCCTTGAGTTGTAATCTAAAACCGTTGATTTTCTTGAATTAGACGATAGAGATTATTTTTTGAGCCTAATCTTCTACACAACTTATTTTTAGATCATGACTCACCTATTAATAAGTGAGATGTTGATTCCAGGTGACAAACATCCACAAAAATGATAGTCACTTTTAGGGATATATATCGTGTGGAAAAGTGAGACATGATCCGTTGATTGTCTTGAATTAGACGATGGAAATTGTTTTTGCACTACAAAAATGAGGTGTTTCAACGGCACTTGCTGTTAAAGAAATTTTTGGCAACTATAGGACTAATGACTGCAATTTTTGGTAGCGACATGACTAATAGCAGTAGTTTTTTGTTAAAAAAGTTGTCGCTAATAGTCTTATTTTTTGTAGTGTTGGTCTAATCTTCAATAGAAAGGATCTTTATATCATTGCACACATATTAGACAATCAGATGATGATTCCACATGGCACACATCCTCAAAAATGATTCTGATCCTGGGTGTACCATGACAATAGTTGTCAAGTAACTTTTAGGGATGTGTGCCATGTGAAATCACTATCTGACCATCTGATAGGTGAGACATGATCTAAAAATCAATTGTGTGGAAGATTGGGCTGAAGAACGATCTCCATCCCCTTATTTATTGCAGCCAATGATTTTCACAAGTGAAATGTTTGGGAAGATTCAATCTTCAGTTGCAAATACTTATACCCATTTAAGTATAAGATGAGGTATTTGAGGGGGGGAAAATAATTACTAAGAAATAGTAACACTAATTTGTCATTATTGTAAATTTAGCCAATATTGAGCATTCTAAGTTACCTAAGTTCATATTGTATTTGCAATATATATATATATATATATATATATATATGATGATAGCATACGACATTGAGAACATGGATGTGCCTTATATATTGTAGAAAGTATAATAGTTCAAGAGTAGCACTTGGGGAATAATATATTGTAGAAAGTATAATAATTCAAGAGTAGCACTTGGGGAATAAATCCCACACAGCAAAGCACTCATATTGAGTGACACATATGAGAATAAATTCTACCCAACAACTCTCACCTTATTAATATAAGGGAGGAAGCACACATGGAGTGTAGAACCACGACCTCAATTTTCACAAAGGAGGGAGAATACCAATTGAGCTACCACTCAATCTTTACTTGCATTATATATGAAGACTTGAAATTTTGATGTTTAAATGTCTATATTGATTTATCTAGAATAATACACTAAGTAGCTGGTATTAATTAAGTGATCTACTTGGACATCAACAGTGGTGACTGGGTCATTCATTATATATATATATATATATATATATATATATATATATATATATATATATATATATATATATATATATATATATATATTTGGCACCATGTAATGCACGGGGCCATTCACTACAAAAATAAGGTATTTCAGCGGCACTTACTGTTAAGGCAGTTTTTTTGGGGCGGCAAGATTAATAGCGGTAGTTTTTGCTAGCGATAAGACTAATAGCTGCAATTTTTTGTTCCGCTAATAGTCTTATTTTTTGTAGTGATTGTTTATATCGGATTTAGCACTAAGAGTTTAAATAAATAAATAACAAGTACTTATCTATAACTTTTGACTCTTACTACAATTAGAACTTATGTCACCGATGAAACCTTCATTGTTATAAGTTTTAATTTGTATAAAAAAATTATCTCTATTATGTGATTAACAGCACACACAAATTGATTGGTTACCATGCCACTACAAAAAATAAAATTATTAGCGGCAGCCAAAAACTGCTGCTATTAACAAAAAAACTGTCGCTAATACCCTTACCGCTAATAGTCTTAATAGCCTTTAATAGTTTTTTTGTTAATAGCGGCAGCTTTTTGCAATAAAAAATTGCTGCTAATAGTTTTATTTTTTGTAGTATAAAATTTGCAAACTAGAGAGATTTATTTTTGTTTTGAAATTTCTAATATTCAGTGAAGTGAATGTAGCCATAATCTATGAGTTTAAGATTAAAATAATTTTTATATAATAAGTGATTACATATGACATGTAGCATGATATCTTCGTGTATTCATCATACTAATTTTCCATCTAACTAGTGCTGATTTGCCAAAATTTATAAATAGTTTACCCTAATTCGTGTGATTATGTTGAATTATTTATACTTTAAGTAATATAAGTTTACACTCAATAATCCTATTTCATTTAATTATAAAATAAAATAAGTTATATATATATATATATATATATATATATATATATATATATATATATATAATTATTATGAACATCAAAGTTTGCACACAATATTATTATTAAATTATTAAAATTATCTTAAACAATCAAATGTGATATGGTGAAGACCTACTGCTCATTTATTTGTGGAGTGAATAATTGGATTTTTGAGCTAGTTTTAAGACCATTTGCTCAATTGACTGAAAATTGAAAAATTGGGCTTGAAAATCCTGATTTTAAAGTTTTTTTTTCTTTAAGTCTAAATCACCTTTCAACTCTAATACCATATAAATTATAATTTTTTAAGTTATTAATATTTTGATGTTTACAAACCCTTTAGCCCATTTAATCGCTCTATAAGTAGTGAACCTTGCTAAAGAAAAAGGGATCTAGAACACTAATTGGAAACCCAAAGTGATGAGTAGAAGCTCACATAGGTCATCCTTGTAGCCTCATTGTCCCGTTAGTGACTTCTCAAGCACGCTTAGAGATTGAAAAAAGGAGTTGCTCCTTTCATCTTAGCTCTTAGCCTCATTGTCCTCTTATTGACTTCTTAAGCACACTTTGAGATCATGGGATCGAGTGTTGGTGTCTCCCTTCTGCGATAACAGGATGTCCCATAAAGTGTGTAAATTGTGAAATACTTGTTACATGGTGGGGGCGAGGGCATCCCTTAGGGATTAGTCTAAGCGTAAGCTTTAGATTACCCAATGTTATAAAAAAAATAAAAAAAGCACACTTCGAGATTGAAAAATCAGTTACTTCTTTCATCTTAGCTTTTCAAGGCACACATAAATGTATAGTGTCATGTGATTAGGATTTAGGTTCTTAATCAGATGGAGTAGATGTATGGGTATTATTTTTACTATTCTAAATCTCACACATATGTAAATCTCTATCATAATATTTTCATTTTATAGCATTTGCTTTATGTTGTTAGTCTTCAACCTCTCTCTAAAATCCAATAACTTGTGAGATTTAGTGTGAAAATACTAAGAATCCTCTCGAAATGCATATAGGTAACTCTTTTCTTATTTTTTAATCTATAAATTAAATTATTAATTTATTTTATTCATTCTAAATTTTCTGTAGGAAGATTTTTTCTCCTTTTAATTTTATATAGTTTACGAAAGTGACAAACATAGCACAATTGTAAGTGTTGATCGGCTGGTATTTCGTAGGAGTATCAATATAAATTTCAACATAAAAGAAGGCTATCAAAATATGATATGATTCTATAGCTATGTTGAAAAGTACTCCATGGATGGTGACCATGACCTCTCTACATTATCAAAGTATATATATTTTTAATATTTATTGTTTAAATTAATATTTACTCTCACAAGACATATTTAAAAGATGACTTTCAAATTTAGGGTCATATCCTGGTTTGAAAAGGCAGTTCAAAAGTGGTATAAGATGTTCCCCTTAGTCCACACTAGTTAGCACCTGAAAAGGCGGTTCAACAATGGTATAAGATGTTCCCCTTACTCCACAGTAGTTAGCACCAATTTAAATATTTCTCTAATGTACTTGTAAATCTATTTAGATTGTAATGATAATACGCAACAAAGTAGTGTCAACAAAACTTATCCCTCTAATAAAGCAAAAAGTTCATATTAATTTTATTATCTCCTACTAGATTGATGATAACTCATTGATCGAGTTGATAACCATATGTGGTATGATTTATTGTTCATAATGTGAATTAAATTAGAAACATTATCAGCCATCATGCACCAAAGGTCACCTAGTCGTTGTTGATCAAATCAATTGAGTTGAAACAACCAGACCTCGATAGAATAATTTAGACTCATAGGTTACCTCATATGTTGATCAAAATCAATTGAGGTGACATGAGAAGTGACGTAAGGATTGTAAAGTTACAGAAATCTTAGCGTTGATCATAAACGAATAGGAAAATAGGACTCACAAAGTTGACCACAAATAGATGAGAGAAGACTGTGTTGCTGCTGATGATGATCCCCAATAAACCTTCACTATGTCAATCTCTTAAAAATATCATCTTGATAAGTCATGCAATCAAGGCAATTATACACCTCATAGTGTGTGTTGTATCTTTTTGCATTATCTAATGCTAAAGATTGGTCTAATATCTGTGAATTGTAGATTGAGTTACACAAACAGGAAAAAGCATGCACCCTTAGTGTGAGATGAATCTAATTAAATATATTATATTATTGTTCTTATTTTATGACAAGCATAATGGACAAATATTATCATCACCATATCAAAACAAGTAATAAATAATAATAATGATTGATATAAAAGTATGCTAATGTAAAAAATCTATGTAAAATGAGGGTCACATAGAAGTCCAACAAAAATCTATACAATTATAAATTTTTTTGAGTATTGTGCCAAAATAATTATATGAAAATTGGAAGCGGATAAGATATAACTATTAACACTATAAAAAATAAGACTATTGGCGGCGGCCAAAAACTGCCGCTATTAACCAAAAAACTATTAAAGACTATTAAGACTATTGGCGACGAGGGTATTAGCGACAGTTTTTTTTTTAATAGCGGCAAAACTGCCGCTAATAGTCTTATTTTTTTGTAGTAATTACTTAACATATATAATCTATAGAATATTTTGGACTTGTTTTTAGAATAGATGCAATTATAGAAGAGTAAAAACATTGGTATCATGCTAGTAATGGTTAGCCTCTTGGAAGATACAATATAAGAGCTGGTATTCAATGATCGACCCGATATAGCTTACAATTTTGTAAGCATGGCACAGTCTTGACACCATGTGGTGACATGTGGTGCATGGAGCCATGATCTTAATCGGGCTTGTCCCTAAATTTCCTTCAAAAAGTAATCTCTACAATGTGATTAAGATTCTTAGAAGAGCTAAACAATAACATCTAAAATAAATTTGGTTAATCGCATGAATTCAAAATATGCTAAATAGATAAGCATGTTTTATTTCTTTTTAACTTCTAACAAATCTAAGATCCAAATGTTTTGTCAAAGGTTTTTATTAAAGATAAAACTTGCTCACTTTCTTCAAATTACGTGAAAAATAACTTATTTTAGTCCATCAATTTTTTTTTAATGTCATGATTTAGCTCATGAATTTTGAGTGTAATGTCAAGTCTAAAACTCTAAATATTTTACTTTCTATATCTAAAATTTTTATTTACGAAGTATACTATTTTCAATTTATTTTAATAATTTTATATATTTGTAGATTTATTATTATTATTATATTAAACTTTAAAATTGATACTAAAAAATGTATATTTTCAATAAAAAATATTTTCATTGACTTGTTAGCAAAAATGTCATCTTAAAGTGTGCCTTCAATAATTTTGTATATATGAAATATGTGCTTTCATCTCAAGATTAAAGGATATTAGATGCACTAACTCAAAAGCTCAATAATTGTCATGATGGGAAATAACTTTTGTGAAAAAATAAGTTTTATTTAACACAATTTGATCTTCATATTGGTAATATTAAATCAACAAATATCTCTTAACTATATTTGCTAGTTATACTAAGTTATAATTCAAGCTCAACTCTTTTTGTTCACTATTACTTAATGCATTATAATAATTTATTTTAATATATTTTAGAGAAGATACTTTCTTGTTTCTGTTGGAATGGTAGAGGCTTGTGCTCTACTGTCGGTGTGAAATTTTAATTAAATTTGATTAAATGCCTTTTCATTAATTAAATGTGATTCTCCAAAAATAATTTTAGAGTTTCTCAAGCCGACTGAGTTATTTAGGACGTTCACAACTTAACTCTAGATCTCGGTGTGAAATTTTAATTAAATTTAAATCCAATGCCTCTTCATTAAAGGTGATTCTCCAAAAATAATTTTAGAGTTTCTCAAGCAGGTTGAGTGGTCTTGGGTTTCCCCTTATGCTGCTATCAGTGAAACCTTAGAGATAGTTCATATAGCAAGACTTTATTGAGTTATTAAATGGATTCATTTCCTATTAAAAGTAAATTATATAATATAATTAATCTTTTAAGTTATACGAAAGTAAGTGACTATCCTAATAGGCATCAAAAGTTTACTAAGGTTATGAAGCACATTTTAGCCATTGACTTTGATAAAAAAGTGAATTTCACAAATTGCAAGGCCCTAGGAATCTATATCAGTAAGATTTTAGTGGAACTTGGGAATACAAGTGAATATTGAATGCTTCGTATTGGTGTTTACCTTATTTTAGGATGATATATACCGATCATACTATCAACACAAAGTATATATTTTGAGAGTATGTATTATTTTTCTTTTTTTGCAATGTATTTTATTGTACCATTAGTCCATTATCACTTCAAGTTTTTACTATTAGTATATACCAGTATCTGTCAAGCCGGATATGAGTATCAGAACTAGTATCTAATAAAGCTTAAATTTATCAAATAATACATAAAAATTACTCATTCATAGTAACTATATATTTTCTTCAACTTAGTCCTAAGGCATTACCCTTATAAATGATTATATAAAGAAAAACTAGATGATTTAAGTAACTACATGATAAATTTCATTATGTTCTTTTTGGAATTCCATATAGAACGGGGTCCCCCTTATGAGATTCGATAAAATTTTCAACTCTAAAAATCTTCTTAGTGAAGTCAAGTAGATCAATTTTTGTAGTCAATTGTTCCGTAAGTCTAATAGGGAAAATCATATAATATCTTCGTAGGGACAACTATCATCCATAATTTATCACACCAATACGATATATAATATCAGCCAATTGACGTGGCCATTATATTAAAGTGTCTACAATTAATGTGGTATATCGAATTGGTGTTTTATTTAATCTTAATATTTTATGTTAATTTATCACTAATATATATAATTTTTTTTAAGTTTATAAATTGAGATAAAAATTTTAAGAATTCTTCCGTATGAACCTTAACAACACACCATTTAAAATTTGATTTAAGTGTCTTTAATGTGTGAATAATAAGGTTTGGGGAGCCTCTAATTTAATTCACCACTTATAAAAATAATTAGTCGATTTTATAAATTTTCAAGAGATTTTTCATAAATCATGCATTGATATTCAAGAATATTTGTGAAAAGTTAGTAATATGATAGTTTAACTACTCCAACGGGTCTATAAAAAAAAATACTACTCCAAGGGGTGATATTTCAATATTGGTAATAAAATTTATAGGGTTGAGAATGCATGTCTAAAATATAAAAATAATAGATGTAAAATCTTTAATTATCTGTTGGGAGCCATTACTTGCTGCTATAAAGTTAGTCCATGCGCATAGTTTAAAGAAAGACTTCACATTTTTGGGACCTGTGCCATTTGAAAACACCATCTATCGTGTGATTTGAAGTGAATGATCTCGTGATCATGGTGCAAAGGATTGACATGGGACATGATCTCTATCAAATAATTCCATGCAGTCAACTATTGAATTAGATCATGACCTTTGACTATGTTGAGTATACGATAGAGATAGTGTTTTTATGCCAATCTTTTGCACCAACGATCTTTAGATCATGACCTTCAAATCGAACAAGTTAGATAGTGTTTCCACATGACATAGAGATCCCAAAAATAGCGTCATCCTTTTAACTGGTATGCAAGGGGTCAACTTCATGTGTGGAAGTAACGATTCCCTTACTTATATTAATAAAAAAATAATTGTAACATTATGATATGCATATACTGAGATTGGACACTTGATATTACACACAATTTATAAAAATGATATAATTTGGTTTTCCACTTAAAACATAGAAAATAAAATAACTTTCAAGTAGGCTTGTAGTTAAATAAAACTTTTGGAAGTTTTTAGTATATTACAATTTTAATGAAGATTCATAGCCTTATTCCCAAGTTTGGGCCAAATATTTTTTGTACACCTCACTTGAGTGATAAGAGATCACTATATTACTGAAATTGCAAATGATCTAGAGTTGCTACCCTTTTAAAAAAGAGTCCTAATCACAGCCCGAACAACATGGTGTTCTCCCGTTACTCGAGTGAAGTAATCATTATTCATATCCTAAATTAGCCCAATTAATTATTGAATGTTTTAATAATTATATTTGTATTGTTCTTTTACGTTTTTAGATTATTTGAGGCATGTACTAAAGGAAAGCAACTAAAGTAGGAACTATGTATAGATGAATTGGCAACAAAAATAAAAGATGAGATTCTATGGTATATGGTGCACAAATGAGGTGATGTTAACTAGTCGGAAATGAAAAAAGTAAAGATAGAGTTAGAACTAGAGTTATGGCATTGGGAAATTACCAATGCAAAGAAAAAATAAATATAATTTAAGCTTAGTGGATGTTGGCCATAACAAAAGATATGATCAGAATAGAAAATTATTTAGGAGCAGAAGAAGACTAGTGATAACTTAGAGGGAAGGATTGCCAAGTAATAGAGAGTTTAACCTTGAATAGAAATGAATGGAAAAAAAAATACTTGCAAAGCTAAGACCAAGTAATTAAATAGGATAAAACTATGATAATAACAATAATAACATTATTTAGTCTCACATTTGTGTTTTAATATATAGCCTCTACTATATATTACCGTCTTGAATTTAGAGTTGGAAATCTCAACTAAGATCAATGGGCAGAGTGAAGATAATGAGTCCTGTGTTGTGTTGAACTGAGTCATTATAATGCCATTTTTATAAGGCGACTAGAATGGTTGTATTATTGTAAAATGCAAGTTCTAAGCTACGAAATGTTGAAATGAGATTACATATGGCTAATATGTGTAGGTCAATGTATATGAGTTGAATAATAACAAGAGGTGGAATTAAGAATGAGCAGTAAAAAATTTTAACGGCCAAAAGAATTAAGGGTATGACGATAAAAAGAATAAAAGAATCAAATAAATATCGTTCCCAACGATTTGGGACCTTAGGGTATATGCATCCAAGTTTGAGGCTACCCTTCCGACAACATTAAAAGAATACAAATATTATAATGTGAGGAGAGGGAAAAAGTAATAATTACTTACGATGGTGAGCTAAAGTAAAGGATGATGGAGGAGTGACAAAGTTTAGCCATACAAAAGGAATGAGAAGTAAATTATTTACTTATAAAATTAATCTCAAATAAATGAGAGACGGTAACAATAATGATCAAGATCTACTCACGCCCTTTTGTTTTTGGGTAGCTTTATCTACAACCCAAGATTCTTTCTTCTCAACCCAAGTTTTATGTGTTTAAACTGGTTGATTATTTTGAATCGAACTATAGACATAATTTTTGATCTCACTCTTTGACACAATAAATCTTGAGATTATGGACCTACTATTATATAGTCAAATTTTGATTTCAAGTAGTGTGCATCTTGAAAAGTGAACATGATTATGAGCATATCTTACACATTATTCTCTTATTGCTTTTGGAGATGTGTATCTTGTAGAATCACAATCTGACTGTTTGATGATTGGACCATGATCTCAAAGCCTATATTTTGAAGATTGGGACAAAAAAGATCTCCATTCAACAAGTTAAGTATGTGAAACACAAGGTGAGAGGAAAGAATGTTGCTTTGAAGATAAAGGTTACCTATTTTTTAAACTGAAGATGATCATGCCCTATTGTCATTGCCAAAGAAAAGTCACCTCTTTAAGTACATATATACTTTCCAAAAAAGCTAACTACAAAGTGTAGATTCATCAACCCGTGAGAGTGGATTTATCGATAACCTTATTTTTTTTAATTATAAGATAACACTCTCCACTAACCTCATAAGATTATCAAACCAATAAGTCATCTTTAGAGAAAAGGTTACTATCACACCCACTTTTGTTATAGCTACACCACTTTGAAAAAAATATTTACAACACACCCCCCTTTTCTAGGTACCAACATTAGAGTGCCTGTACCTGCTCATAATCTATTCTTATTTGGCACCAACTAGTGATTTTATTTCTCATGATTGCAGAGACTTGTGGTTTGAGGACAAGTATATATATATATATATAAGGGTCAGGGATATGCGTCACGGTATAGAGATATCTTTATATCAATTGATATGGGCGAGACATGTAGCATTCTTTTAGTGAAATGATCGGTCACATGGGACCCACTTTACTGACTAGGGTCACACTTTTAAAATATTTTAAAAGTTAAATATCTTTTCAACCGTCATTTTTTACTTTTTAAAAGTCTCTTTCTTCTTTTAATATTTTCAAGAAGTGTCAGACTTAACTTTTCAGGTATATTTTACTCAAAAAAATATGATTGTCCGAGAGTGAATCGCTGACACTTCAGCAGCGAAGCGCCGACACCCCAAAAATAAGGCGTAAACACCCCGATAGCGAGGCACTGACACCCCAGCGCCAAGGTGCCAGCACCGGGGTGCTAACGCCTCTTTTTAAGGGCGCTGACACCTCTATATCGAGGTGTTGGCGCCTCGCTAAATTTTATTTTATTTTTTAAATCGAAGCGTCAACACCTCGATATAGAGGCATGGGCACCCCTGAAACGATCCACCGGCGCCCCATTTAAAAAAAAATTAATTTGTGAAGCGCAGACGCCTCGACGCCGGGCTGCCAGTGCCTCACTGCCAATGTGCTAGCGCTTCGCTACCGGACGCTCACATTTTTGAGTAAAATATACTTGAAAACGTAAGTCTGTCACTTTCTTAGAAAAAGAAAGAGAAGAGATAGAGAAAAGAATGAGACTTTAAAACTATTTTTAAAAAAGTCAAGAATGATGGCTGAAAAAGAATATAACTTTTGAAATATTTTTAAAGTTTAATCCTAGTTAGTAAAGTGGGCCTCATGCCACCCATTACTTCACAAAAAAGACACTGTGTCGCGCCCATATCAATTGGCATAGAGATTATTTTTTAAATGGTGTGGCTATAACAAAAGTTGGTGTGGAAATAACAATTCTCATCTTTTAACTATCAATTTCGATCAATAGTTGGCTTTCACAAATTTTCAAGCTCTGAAATACATGGAAATCATCTTTTATATAATTGATAAACTTACACTTGTATCTATTACAATTTGGGTGATGACCCAATAATTTTTAAATTAATTAATATTGGTTATGGCCTTTTTCACCCATTCAATAGTATGTACCACACAATTTTTTTACGGACGAAAACCATTGGCTGATTTGAATCAAACAATGAAGATTATTTTTTGTTCCAATCAAACATTCCGCAACCCCCTTCTCATCAATGGAATCTTGACTTATACTAAGGAGTGTGGTTCAATCAACAAATTCCTACCTCTATATCTATCTATGATTTTGGATTAATCAAAACTCCATGAACATGGAAAAGAGAAATGGCATCCCTACTCAGGCCAAAACATAACATTTACCAAAAATGTATTGTCCATTGACCTTTTGTAGATAGAATCTTCAATGGGTGGAAACAAGACTAGACTTGCTCTGCAATACGAGCCTCATGCAGAGCCGTGTCCCAATGATGTGATGAGATGAATAGGAGCCGCCATCTTTTATTTTTTGCACCAGTCCTTATTTGCTACCCATTGTTTTGATTTAGATGAATCAATGTTGTTCATCTGTGAAAAAAAATGTGTGATAATTAACTTTTTTTATTATTTTTAATATGGCCATTTGGTTAAGACAGCCTCGAGAACTGAGGAGAGCATGCACGTATACGCATGTAACAGTTGCGAAGTAGCGTGAGGGAGCACCAACTATAATGGTGAAACAACGTGGAGTACAAGAATTGAACCCATGATCTACTCTCTCACATTAGAGAAATCGTACCAACTACCAACCGAGCTATTAAATGGGTGAGAATAGTCATACCCATTAATAATTAGTTGTTTCTTAAAAAAAAAAAGTTGTTAATTTTTCAAAAGGAAACAAGCACCTTTATAGTTATAGGGTTTTTTTAGTGAGAGTACTCCATCAAACTAATTAGTGTTGGAGGGCTACCCTATACATAATTAGTGTTGGTGAGTTATTCCTTTCCTAAACACACCAAAATGGTAAAAATACCCTTAAGACATACTTTGACGTATATCATATAACCATCCAATTTATCAAACATAGTTTTCTCTCTCAAATGTATCAGACGATTGTCTAGTTTATCAGACAGTCGTCTATTATTTGACTTCCACCTAGTACAACAAACAACCGCCCAATATACATTCGTCTATTTTATAAGGCCTCGTTTGTGAGCTAAGAAATTGTCAGTTATCGAGTCTTTTTTGCAGAAAATGTCATTTCTTGGTAGTTTATGAGGTTTTCCTGCATTCGGGAGTTTTTATTGGGCTGTGTGTTTTCATTGCATTTTTCCGAGAAAGGGACTTTTTTTTTTCGAAAATTTTTGCTCAGGAAAGCTCAGTTTTTAAGCTTGGGCTATTATAGTATACATAAGGAGTCTCACTGAATCCTTTCTTCTCTAGCCAATGTCCCAATTAATTGTCCTTTAAACACAACTTTTAAATGTAGGGGTTGACGATTTAAATATGGAGTAAATCTGACATTTACTTCATACACCCACCAATGACATTTAGAAGTGTCATTGGTAATTTATTTTAGTCACCTTGAAGTCGGTGAGAGACTTTTCAAACAACGCCAGATAGATAACGTAGTAACAATCGCATAAAAGAACCCACGTTTGAAGTGATTTTGTCATAATCTGCCTGACAAAAGTCTTCAACACATTGCCGATTGAATGTCTATAAATTTTGACGATCATCCGATTAATATAATCGCTTAGATAAAACTCATAAATACATGCGATTATAGTGTGCGAAAGAATATAATGTACTTTCTGATATTTTCTTGAAAAACTAAGGTAGTGATTTTCTGAGCTTTCCGGGGGAAAGCTTAGAAACTACCAAACGAGCCCTAAGGCTAATTTGATCTTATAGATAGAAAAACCTCTCCAACACTAATAGTTTCAAGAGAGTCCTCCATCACTAATTAGTTTAATGGAGACTCTTACTAAAATAATCTTTTTTTTTTTGTTTTTGATAAATAATCCATATTTATATTCCTAACTTTGCCACCACATTTTTCCTCTTAATTAAAAAAAAAAAAAAAAAAAATATTAAACAATGAGTACCATTATTTTCACTTTCACATTTTTTCCATCCACCCTCTTCAAGTAGGTGGATGAAAAGAATATGTGAGTGAAAATAAAACGGTGCATTAGTAATTTTTATTTTCACTTAACATATTTTTTTTATTTACGTACATAAGTTTATGTGAGTGGATGGAAAGCGTAGAATTATGTGGGTGGATAAAAAAAAAAAAAAATTATGTGGATGAAAATGAAGGTTTTCTTAAACAATCAAGTAAAGTGCCACCCAGTAGTCTAGCACGCAACTTCTGCTAGTGGGTCCCACACCCAAATCCAGGAGATCTCCTGCCGCTCGATTACGAAAGCAACAGACAACGAAAGAGCCAACGAACGGCTACCTACAAAATGACCAAAATACCCTTATCTTAATTCCTCTCATTTATGCTCAACTGACAAATACCAACAGTTACTGCTAAAAAAACAAAGACCCCTAGCAGCGACGTTTCGACAATTTCGAGAAACCCACAATAATAACCAAAGATTTCCATAAATTCTAACACCAAATCTCCATTAGATCCTCAAAAATTCATTAATGGTATTAAATATTATACTATAAATAAGCATTGGAGACGGAGCTTTTGATTTCAACTCAGTTTTGTTGGGAGGGAAACCAGACCCAGAAGAGCAAAAACCGAAAAAAAAAAATGTTTGCAGGTGAAGATGAAGAAGACCCAAGAGTTCAGGCTATCTCTGAATCCATTAGAGTCGTACCCCACTTCCCAAAACCAGGTTCTTTATATATATATATATATATATATATATTTTTTTTTTGAGATGATTTTTTTAAAAAATATTTTTTTGGAATCTTTAGAGGTTTTTGTTTGGATGGTAATTTTTGGATTTTGGGTTGGTTTTTTAGGAATTATGTTCCAAGACATCACGACGCTGCTACTTCATCCGAAGGCCTTCAAAGACGCCATTGATATCTTTGTAGACCGATACAGGGACATGGGAATCGCTGTTGTAGCTGGTAATTTAAAAAAAAATTCTTTTGTTGTTGGGTTTATTTTTTATTTATTTATTTTTGATTGGTTTTTCGCTTATTTTTCTTTTAATTCATCTGTTTTTTTAATGTTGCTTTGTTATATACTCTGTGTTACAATTTGACAAGGTTTTTGCCTTATATCTTCTGATACTAATCAGTTTTAATAGTTCAAATTTAAAAGTAAGTGGTTTTTTTTTTTAAAAGAGTTTTGATGGGTTTTTTAGATTATATTTATATTAGTTATCTGTTTTTCATTTGCTTTGTTTTATTCAGTGTTAGCATTTACTAAGATTTTTGCCTTTTTGTTTAATTTTCTAGAGATTTAATTGCGTCCTTGAAAATGCATGATTCTGTTACATAGTGCTTCATATTGTTTGGCGACTTCGAACAACTTAATTATGTGGTCTTGGATGCCCTTGAGGTTGGAAAATGGATTTTGGTTGCTCCAGAGTCCAAATTCAGTAAATGAGTTACCTAAATTGTAGTTGATTATTAAAAATTGGTTATCTTTTCTATGGCTATTTCATCAATAAATAAATAAAAATCCATGACCTCCTGAAACTGCCAAAAATGACATGTGCTTACAAAATTGTGCTGGTGGAGGAATAGAACTTTCAAGGTACTGAGGATTTGGTTCAGTTCAGTTTGAGAAACATGTACAATATTTGGCTCTCGTTTTTTAGTATTATCTTCGAAAAAATGTTGAGGAAGCATTTTCAAGAGGTTTTTGAGGTTGGTAATGCGACATGACAAAAGGGACGATGGTTACATCTCATAATCAAGGATCTAAACCTTGATGGCACTGAACACTGATTTGGGCCCAAAAAGAGGTTCAAGTAGCTGATGATTCATACACATTGCATTAGACAATGAAATCCTGTATTATGATTCCTGCATCTTAACTTCAAGCTGAAAGGTTAATGCAATAGAAGAACGCAAATAGGAAATAAAGCAGAATTATGGAAAGGAAAATAAAATAAAAGATCCCGACACAAGAACTTTCAAGAGAAATCACTTCTCTAGAGGATTAAAAGTCTCCACAAACTTTCAATCACGTAAACTGCAATAATAATGAAAAATTACAGATTTGATGTCCATTTACAATCATAGGTATGACGATGTAAAAAGTCTAAACCACATAACCTAAGAAGCACGGATACGGATATGGGACATGTGTCCGATACGATACGACAACTTTCAAAAAATCAAGATAAGATAAGGGGAGGATACATCTCTTTAAAATTTTTTTTTTTTATATCTTTTTAGGTATATTTTAGGTGAGTAAACGCGAGAAAAAGAAGAAGAAGAAAGAAAAGAAACAAAAAAAAATCTTATAGAGACTGATTCGAATGGGTAGGCTCTCAGGTAGGGATGCAAGTTTGAACCGAACACCGAAACCGAAACGAAAATCGAGGCTCACGAACCGAACCGAACAGTACCGAAAACCCAAACCGAACCGAACCCCAATTCGGTTTGGTTTCGGTTTGGGTGGCTCGAAACCGAAAACCGAGGGGGTTGGTTGAGTAAACAAAAAAAAATACATTAAAAAACTAAATAAGTAGGTATTTTACCTACACCGAACCGAATTGGTTTCGGTTTCGGTTTGGGTTGTTTCAAACTGAACACTGAAAATTCGGGTTTGGTACACCGAACTTGCATCCCTACTCCCAGGTATAAGCTCCTTTGATATCTTCTTTTAATTTTTTTTTTCGGAAATGCCCAGGATACACATGCAGCCTTATCCCTCAAGTATTGGAATCCGATACGGATACGTTGCTAAAAATGGAGTATTTGTGGGTTTAACTGACTCACTACAATACACTAGTTAACCATCCGAATTATCCTTAATTATTTGTGGGTTTAATAATGACTAAAAGGCCCTTATTGTGTTGGAAATTAAAATAAACGTTACTTTGGAAGACTAAAGCATAAAAAGGCATATAGGAAATAGCTCATATTGCAAAATCGATTATTCCTTAAAATCTATGTGCCTAGTATGAAATCCAAGATTACTTTTTTCTTTTTTTATCCTCGTGCCTGTTCTATCAAGCTCGGTCTGTGCCTAATGCTGCAACAATAAAACCTGCTGAATTTCCAGCTCGACTTTGTGCCCTATTGCTCCTGTTGACACCCACTTCGCCCCTATGTCATGTATAGTTAGTTGTTCATATTTCTATAAGCTTTGTAAAAATGAAAGGGATTTTTTATTTGGGTTTTTAAAATAACATTCAACATGTGAAATAGTTCATAGGTGCATCATTCTTCCCTAGTTGGATAAAACTTAACCTCTTCGAGTTGTCAAATCATATAAATTCACCAAGGAGCCATATTATTTTTATAGCTTGTCCTCGTTCTCCCTTGTATTCTCTGAACTCAATTCTTGCACTTCACTAAAATTGGATATATTGTTCTCGGCATGCTAATGTCTTAACGACAACTAGGTGCTCAATTTTTTCTTTTTGTTTCTATGGAAATTGTTAGTCTGTTGAGTTCCTGAGCTCCCAACATTTCTCCATAATAAGGGTAGATGTCTGACATGTTCACGATCAACAAGATGACCCAATCGCTTGACAGCTTCATATGATATGCATTCTCCATGATAAGGGTACCCCGTGTTCTGCACACGAACCTTCGAAATTTGAGACATTCTGTATGTATGAAGCATACAATGCACATCTTTCTTCGGTTTGGACTAAAATATATTCTTCAACAAATGCTTGACTTTTATCTTGTCCAAAGTGACAACTGACAACCAAGGCCACTACCGTGCAATTCGCCCATGATCTATGCCATTCTGATCAGCATGGCACCCATAAATGGTTTCCTTTAGGATGTGTATAGATATTGTCCTTCAATTTCCTATAGATTCTTAGCTTGTAGGAATCTATAGGATTCCTTCATTTACCATCATTTTATGCTGTTTGGATAACCATATTATGGTGTGGAAAATATAGGATTAATCAAAATCTAATGTTTGGATAGTCAACTGGAAAATGCAGGAGAAACACAGTCATTAAATAAGAAGGACCATTGGTGGACCTAGGGTTTTCTTTCATGAGGGAATATATGGGTGTGTACCTTTATGTGCACCCATAAAATCTTTGAGGATACCTACGCCAAAAACCAATCATGGCTTTGAATTAGCCGATGGAGATTATTTTTGAGATTATTTTTCGTCTCAATCTTCTACACGATGGATCTTGAAATCCTGGGCGTACCACCAAACCGTCAGTTTTGGTTCCACATGGCAGACACCCCAAAAGTTAATCCCGATTCAGCATGATGTGCGACAAATGATTTCTGGTCACATTTTTGGGATGTGCGGCATGTGAAGTAAAAAATTGATAGTATAATGGTACACTTATGATCTTAAGATCCTTTGGATGGAAGTTTGGGATGAAAAATTATCCATATCTTCTTCTTCACATCATGATCTAAAGATCATTTTTCATTTTACTAATTTCTACAATATATCTTAAGATCATGGGGCCTCAAATCACGCGGAACACATGATTTGTTTCCATGCCATGCATCCTAATGAGTTATAGGATTATGGAGTTGATGAGTTAGTATTAGTTACTAACGCCTAAGCTTTTGACTGCTTTGAATCAGAAGATGGAGATGACTTTTAGTCCATTCTTCAACACGATTGATCTTGAGATCGTTTTCTAGTGTCAGATATTGATTTCATGTGCCACTCATCCAGGAAAGTGATTTGAGAATCATGTTTGATTACGCCCATGATCATGTTCATATGTTGCGTTGTGCGCCATATGGAATCAAAATCTGTCCATTTGATTATATGTCCATGACCTCAAGATCTATTGTGTGCAAGATTAGAATGAAAAACGATCTCCATCATCTGATTAAAAGCAGTTACTGGTTTTAAGCACGTGAAACTCAGATTGAGAAGGAAGAATCTTAGGTTGTAAATGAAATATCCAAGAAAATACAGGTTAGATAAGCGTGATTGGGTAGAGAAGCGCTCATTACTTTTTTCAAATGGTGCAGAAAATGAAAGTGCGAGGGGTACCCTCGCACTTTTCTCGAAAAAACTCGGAATAATTAAGCAACTTTTCCAAGGTGCCTATTTTTGCATCCAAGCAGTGGAAAATTGCTGATTCATGAATCTGACCTTCAAAATCCTCTACTTTCCCTGTATCCAAACACACCCTTAAAGAGATAACTCTTTGCTCCTGTGTATACTGTAATCAAATAGGTCAAAAATAGTTGTTACCTGAATTCGTATCTTGTATTGATTTGAACTATGTTAGCCCTGCTGACAGTCTCTGATTATGCATGTTGTCTGCTGAGTGCATTTGCAACTTCATTTTGGGTCCCATCCTTTTATGCTTCAATACCAAACTTATTCCTGGAAAAGGGTAACCATTTGCCTAGGATTAAGTTTCTTTTGGGAAGAAATGTTTCAAAGCCTCATAATCCGAGTACAGAACAAACTCTCACAAATAGTACTCCAATATCTTAATGCATGGACTGCTTTATAAAATTTCACATTGTAAGTAGACTAACTTATACAGGCAAGGCATAGTTTCTCACTGAAGAATGCCATAGGTTGACTCTCTTACCTCAACATCCTACCAATGCCAAATTGGGATGCAACATATTCAACTTCAAAATTTATTGTAAAATTTAGAAGTGCTAAAACTAGTACTTTTGACAACTTCTTGGCTGCTTCCTAGGTCCACTTAAAACTGTTTTCTTTTTAGACAATGCGCGATTGGTGCAGTAACTGTGTTGAACCCCATTTAAACTGATGATAAAAGTGGCGAGGGCATGAAAACTGCACACATTTTTCACATTTTTATGCTTTGAGGTGTTGGCTAGCTTATAATTGCAGTCACCTTTTGTTGGTCCACACTAGCCCCTTCGGATGAAACAAAACTGCATAAAGAGACTACACTTTTAGTCATAAAAGAGAGCTTTGTGTTCAAAACTTAAAATACAAATTTTCAGCCTAAAAAATATGTAACAGATGCTGCAAGTGATCAAGATGTGATTGCATACTAGTGTTGAAAAGTGTATCATCAAAATAAATAAGAATGAAACAATCAATAATAGTGTTGGAGATTTATTTTTTCTTAGATTATTTTTTCATGTCAGTAGTTCTTATAAGATTTTGCAGTCATTAGATTTTCCTAGCGGCAGTTTTAGTTGTTAGTCATTTACATTTCTGAAGTGCCATCAATAAATTGCGACGGGAGCTCGTTGCTCTCAAGGCCTTTCTTCATACATAGACAATACCCACAGGGCAGTTAGGTATATCAGCCATCATTGATTCAAGAGTTTTTTTCTATTAGTATTAAGTAAAGAAGTCTGACATTGAAATGGTTGAAATCGCTTGTACAAAACAGGTGCACATTGTGAGAAGTGCCTAGAAAAAGGTGCAGTCTCCCACTTTCCATAAAAGAACCAATTTTCCTGTAAGGGAGAACTCTGTCACATGAAAGGAAGTCATGCAGGGCTTCGAGTGAGGGATTTGTTGTCCACCCTTTTCACCCACAACAATTTCACGTGTGAGGTGAACCATGGGAAGTGGACAACCATAACACTCTCAGTTGCCTTATCTAATGTATTAGTTTTAATTACTAAATAATCAATCCCTATGCACTTGTAATATTAACCGAGATCCACACTAGCACCAGCTATTTACGATTAACACAGTAAATGATGGATAAAATGAAAATCATATAATCGAAAAAAATAGGGAGAGAACATGGTATTATTTTTTTAAAAGGTCAATTACATCAAACCAAATGATGAAAGGCTTATTGAAATCCACAAAATATAAAAATGTTAACTCCCATCTCTCTCTCTCTTCCCTTAACATAGATATTGGCTCCACAGAGATTCAAGAGTATCTGTCGTAAGATTCCTTTCAAAATAAGATTCAACTGCTAAGACAGACATTCATTCCTCAAAGGAAGAATCTAGATCGTTAACTTTCCATGGAAACTTGAAAATTTGAAGTAAGGGAGACATGTAACAGATCAAGGATCATTTGTTGTATGGTTTTTCAAAAGCGCTATGAATTCTTTCATCTTTAGAACTTAACAAATCTTCTCTATTCTCGGGATGAAAAAATTGGTTGATTGGGATTGGAATTGCCTAATTTCATTTGGATTGATCATTATGTTGACTGATAATTGTGTTCGTTGTTATGATTTTCGTTATGTTTATTTCTCTTTTATGTTTTTATGGGTAGTTGTTGAAAATTTTAAATTCAAAATTTTAATTACTTCAGATTTATTTTCATTTTGTAGATTTTAGTAAGTGTTCAAGTGTAAGCTGTGATTGGCAATTTGGATATTCACCATTTTAACTTGGGCGCTCAAATAAGGAAACTAGTAAATGTTAAGGTAGAATTTTAATGCCTCAAAATTCACGTACACAAATTTTATGTGCTACTCTTGTAATATCATAAGGACCTGACAACAAAGGAACTATGACACAATTACAGTAGTAATAAACTGCAAATAAAACGACCAGAACAGGAAAATATATATAAAAAGAAAATACTGAAATATTGTTCATTTCATTTATAAAAAAAGTTTACAAGCACATCTCATAGGTGCTAAGACAACATAAGCAATCACAACTAGAGTCTTCTGTTCTAATTGGACCTCTCTCTCTGTACTTTACCTTATTAGTAGGAGATCCTTAAATCCTTTCTTCTTTATTCCGGAATTGTCTTTCCTTTCTTATTAGTCAATTCCATTGTGTAGAAAAACACAGAATGAGTACACATCACGATTCAACAAGTCCTACCTCATTCTGCAGAATGAGTACACAGAAGTTCAACGTGTAAGTAAGATGGAGGTAGGAGTAGGTGGTCAAAATTATATCATGATAATTCAACTGAATAGATGATAAGATAGTTACTGAAATATGTATGCAGGTAATGAATGCTCAAAACAACTGGTAATAGGTGCTGAAAAATAGGAAATAGGTGCTAAAAAACACTGGCTCTTGCATCATTATAGGCAGCTATAATGCAGAAGATGCTCAAAACAGGTACTAGATGCTCTGGTGATAGATAGGTCTCAAATGTAAAATAGGTAGTAGATGCTCTATTGATATGTACTGACTAACCACAGTAAAGTGCTAGGGATACCTCTTAAAATATATAATCATTTAAAATACATATAACTTAAAATACCCTATCGCCATATAACAGTTGGGCTAACATCTAGCTAAAGCTACCTTAGCTACGAGCATAGATACCAGATACTCAATTCATGAATTAATTTAGGAATCACATATTAATCCACAGGTAATTTTTTTTTACTGGCCAACCTTTTGCATTGATCATGGATTTTCCATGTGATACCACTTATCGTGGACTTTCCACGTCATAGCTATTTCAGTCACGAAATCGTGAAACTATCCAATATCTTGTTTCCAAAGCAGGTGTTAGATCAGGAATTAATTCAGGTATTACATCAGGTAGCCAACCAGGTTTAAATCATGTATTAAATCAGGTATTAATCTAGGTATTTTAGAAATGGACATTTCCTTTAAAAGGTTCTTCATACCTTTTTGATATCAGAAAATATAGATGCTTTAGCTATTTTATGCTAAACTTTTTGCATAACCAACGCTATAAACAAATGCAATATTGAATGCAGACTTCCGGAAACTTGATTTTACTTAATAAATGCAAAAACATGAAAATCCTGCTTTTGGTAACCATTTTGTCTATAACTTTGCAGGAAATCTCTTACCAAAACAGGCTTGTTGACTTGTTGATGCTTAGTTAGGTAAATCGATAGTCTTAATCAGGGTTATTTGGTTAATCAGGATTAATTGGGCTAATGAGAATTATATTGCTCTAATCAAATTTAATTGACAAATACAGGTAATTAGTCCTAAGCGGGATTATCTGAACTAATCTTATATAATTAATCGTAATCAGGATTATCTAGACTAATTGAGATTAATTAGCCTAATCATGATTACATGTTCCAAATACCCCTAATTAGGATATCTACCCTTAATCCAATTTAATTAAACTAAACGAGCTTAAGGAAGAAGGGATTACCTGTAGGAGACTGGCTGTCGTGGTCCGCGCTGTTCCGAGCCGACTGTGACTGTGACTGACTCCCCTGGACTCAACCTGCTTCTTCCTCACCTTCTTCTTATTAGGATCTCTATCCTTAATCCAATTTAATTAAACTAAACGAGCTTAAGGAAGAAGGAATTACCTGTAGGAGACTGGCTGCTGTGGTCTGCGCTGCTCCGAGCCGACTGTGACTGTGACTGACTCCCCCGGACTCAACCTACTTCTTCCACACCTTCTTCCCTGTTCTCCTTCCTTTCCTTCTCCTTCGCATCCTTTCCTTCTCTGATAGGGAGGGGGTCTCTCCCTAGGTAGGTTTATTATCCCAACCAACCCCCACCCACTTTAGAGGTCGGTTGGGGTCACCGACCACCTAGGGAGGTGAACCTCCATAGTTGTGGTCCACTCCATAGATCAAAATGCTGGAAAACCGATACGTATCGTCCGAGCCCAAAACCAATACATATCGGACGATACGTATCGGTATCGGACTATATCGGACGATACATTGAATGAATCGTCCGGTATTTGAATGGGGTAGAAAGATGCGGTATATTTAATGTACCGTATCGGTAGGGTCCGATACCGATACATATCGTCCGATACGTATCGGTATTGGACGAAATTTTGATCCATGGTCCACTCTCCCACCTTCCTCCACACTTCTTTCGAACGATACGTATCGGTATGAGACGAAATTTTGATCCATGGTCCACTCTCCCATTCCTCCACTCTTCTTTCGACACCAGTCCCTTTCCATCTCACGTCATACATGGGGTGGTATGGCCTATTCTT
Source organism: Chloranthus sessilifolius (assembly GCA_021018995.1). Taxonomy (NCBI): domain Eukaryota; kingdom Viridiplantae; phylum Streptophyta; class Magnoliopsida; order Chloranthales; family Chloranthaceae; genus Chloranthus; species Chloranthus sessilifolius. The sequence continues at coordinate 102,306,756 of CM037589.1, forward strand.
GGCCATAAAATTTAATGTTTTTAATTTAAAAATTATGTCTATTTCGAAATGTCTAATATGCCCTTCAACTTTGGGTTATTAATGAAATTGCCCCTAGGTACAAAAAGTCAGTTTTACCCTTGAAAATCTGAAAATTTTCCAAACGACCATACATATTTAAACATAAATAAATATCCCATTCACTTATGCATGTCCAAATCAGTTTCTCACATAGTAAACTACCATTTTACCTCTCCAAAAATAGGACGTTACAGTTCATCCCTTTAGTCAAAATTCAGACATGTCATTTAAAGAAAATTTTTATTGCTGAAATTTCTAGGTTATTACAAGAATTATGGAGAAATGATTTAAAGTTGCGAGGTAGCCAAACAAAGAGTTTAATTTGTTGCAAGAGATGATATTAGAGTTTAGATTGATGGATTAGACTAAGGCTTGGGTTCGAAGAAGAAAGATGAGAAAGAAAAGGAAGGTTGAAGACGAAGAAAATTAAGGTATTTAGTTCTTGCTCAAAACCCTTTCAATTGATACATATCCTATTATTTCCTTCATATTGTGTGGCAGTCTGCATGTTCTTATACCCCTTAATAAATAGGGGTTGCTAAGGGGAAAATTTGACATCTTCTTGAAGTTTGCTCGAGCATCAGTGCCATGTTATCGTGTATCAAGTTGTGTTTTGTTCATGTCCCACATGCTAGTCATGAGAAATTAGATCTAATGTTATTCGGTGTATGTTTCTTGGGGACCCATTGTTGACTCGGAATTTTTGGAGTCGGGAAGTTGTTCTTCTACTTAGTCTAAAAAATTGGATAGAATAAATTAATGGAAGAAATTAAGAAAGGGAGCTCTACTTATAGGTTTTTTGCTTAACAAACCTATTTTAACTAGGACTTAAAGTTCTAAGTTATGTGAAAAGTGTGACTCATGCATGGACCTACATGCGTGGGTCCTCTCCAGACTCCCTTTAACATGGCCTACGCATGCCATACTCTTTCCCTCTTTTCCTCTTTTCCTCTTCATTTTTTTTTAAAATATGGCCCATGCAGCCCATACCTGCGTTGATAGTTATGTTTGCGTAGGTAGTTATGCTTGCGTAGAATGTTATGCTTGCGTAGGTAGTTATGCCTGCTTAGGTAGTTATGCCCGCGTAGGTAGTTATGCCTGCGTAGGTCGTGTTTACGTAGGTAGTTGGGCCTGTCTAGGTAGTTATGCCTGTGTAGGTCATCTCCTTCGAAGATGGGTCCTCTATTTTCTCCGCTTAAACAAACAATCACTTGCATAGGCCAGATATTTGGAGAATAATCTTTCCTCAATCCGCGTGAAAACTAAGACCCACGCACGCAGCCTTCACAACCCTTGATTTTGTGAAATTCTTGCGGGAACCGTAGGATTATAACTTCCTGTAACCGCTACCATAAATCTATAAATAGCAGATCCGTTCTCATTATTTGGGATCCGAAAATTCTTAGGTGAGAGCCTTGCCGAAAACGTCTCCGACTTTGATTCTCTTGCAAGAGACCTTAAGGTATCTTGGAGATTCTTTCCGTTCCCTCTTTTTTTTATTATTTAAAGTTTACGAGAGGAACAAGTCCGGATGGATACACTTAGATCAGAGCTACGACCTTTACCTAAAGGTGATACGCTTAGGATAAGAGTTACGACTCTTACCTAAGTATAATTTAAGGTTGCAATTTGGGATTACACGTTACAGCACATACCCAATTTCTTGTGTACTTAGATATAGTTAAGCTACATGGGTACTACCCCTCGCATAACTCTTAGTATGTTTGGATTGCAACCACAAATTTGATACTCGTACGGGTTGCAATTACGAGAACCCAAAAAATGATTCCGGATTCCGACACTCAAAATATTCATCTACAATGACTCATAACCATCAACTTTACTAGATTTGAATTACGTCCCGAAATTAGGGTTTCTCTTGCGGTTCAGGTCATCACTCCCTCAAATGTAGGGTTTGGATCTCAACCTCGAGATCGAAAATTCTTTTACAGTGGATCATTTGACTTTTGGTCAAATGATCATAATACGAGATCCACCTTTTGGATCACTCCCTTCAGGTCATCAGCCCTCAAATGTAGGGTTTGGATTTCAACCTCGAGATCAAATATTTTTTACGGTGGATCATTTGACTTTTGGTCAAACGATCATAATACGAGATCGTAACGAAATCCAATGGTAGATTTATTGCACGTATTGACCAGATCTTGGATTTTTGGTCAAATCCAATGGTGGACTCATTGACTTTTGGTCAAACGATCATAATACATGATAATAATGAAATCCAATGGTGGATTTATTGTATATTGACCAAACAATCATAATACAAGTTCATGACGAGATCCAACGGTCGATTGATTGCATGTCAACTAGATCTTATGATTTCGGTCAAATCTAAATCTAATGGTGGGCTCGTTGACTTTTGATCAAACTATCATAATACAAGATCGTAACGAGATCCAATAGTGGATTTATTGCATGTCGACTAGATCTTATGATTTTGATCAAATCCAATGGTGAAATCATTGACTTTTGGTCAAATGATCATAATACAAGATCGTAACGCGATCCAACGATGGATTTGTTACATGTTAACCAAATCTTCTAATTCTGGTCAAATCTAACGATGGACTCATTGACCTTTTAATCAAATAATCGCAATATGAAATCATAACGAGATCCAACGGTGAATTTATCGTACATTGACCAAATCTTAGGATATTTGTCAAATCCAACGATAAAATCATTACAAAACAATCTATTATTGCCAAATTCTAAGGAATTTCGCAACATCTAACTCATGATTAGATGCTTTATCACTGAAAGTGATAATTCTTATGATAACTAGTTACCAGGAGAATGGATATGGTATTCAAATTTATCTTTGAGACAAGAGAACAAGAATTCGTTTTAATGTTTGTCCACGAGGTTCTTGCTCCAGTAATGACTCATGCTTGTCGATCAAATGGAATTGGCTTTTGAAGGAGGGGTTCTCCCATCCGTCGTCTCCTATTTCATATTTCTCAAATCTCCGATGAAGACAGCATGCTATGCATCTATCTCGTGACGGATTAAAGATGTCGATGAAGACTTAGACTTAAAATTTATCTTGTTTATATCAGAGATGTAATTACTTTACGTTTCTTTAGTAGTTTTTAATTAGAGGTATTTAATTTTGATGTAATTAACGGGGAATTGATTGCAATACCCGAAAGTGTAAAGTCCGCCATGTTTAATAAAACCCTCTTTTAGTGAGGAGAAATTTGTTATGATTGATTTGTGTTAGGTTTATATTCTACGCAAATTTGTTGTTTACTCCCGTCCTCTCAAAAAGCGTTATGAACCATCCTCCTGCAAGTTGTGTATATATGGATGTCACATTTTTTTAAACTCTTTCTTTTCCTCTATTGATTGTCGGTGCTTTCTTCAGAGGGAGAATATGTTGAAGAGAGCTCTACTTGTATCCTGTGGCTGCTGAGCCAGTTTTGTCATTTAGTTCTCTTATTACTCCACTAATGGATGTTGTGTGTCCAATTAAACCCACTATTGTTGAGCTGCCTAAGGAATTTATGATTGTTTGGAAAAAGTCAATCCCTATCCCCAAGAAAAAGAAGCTTGTGACGTTTGATCCTATAAATGTGCATACTCGAAAAAGGAGTGATGAGCCTCCCTTTCCTACTAGAGTAGTTGGTTTGGATTAACTTATTCCACAGTGTAAGTGGACTAGGTTTTGCACTTCTTCATATTGGTCACTTCGGTCATCTCTTCCAATATGATGAAGTATTGACTAGGTGGTTCAATTGAGAGATATAAAGTTTGAATGGTAGCTAAATGGGTTTATGCAAGCCTAGGTATTGGTTATATTGACACTTTTACCCCCATCGCCAAATCGAATTCTATGCGTTTCCTGTTATCCCTTGCAGCTCATAAGAGATGGCATCTTCATCGACGCCTCATGGGGATCTTAAAGAAGAGGTTTATATGGCATTCTCTCTTGGCTTCACTTGTGAGGAGAAAAGGGAATATATTGGTTTAAATAATCGCCAAGAGCATGGTTAAAAAAATTTAGTGATGCAATTGTTAAGTTTGCATGTCAGAGAAGTCATATTGATTTGTAAAATGAGGTGCTTGACTCACTGACTAATTGTCTATGTGGATGACATTGTTTTTAGTATCGATGATAAAGAAGAAATTGGATGATTGAAAGAGTATGAGTCGAGTGCATGATATTAAAGATTTGGACCCTTCCGGATACTTTCTTAGAATTAAAATGGCTGGATAAAAAATATCTTTATTTCCCAGAGAAAGTACACCTTGATTTACTTAAGCTAACATGCGTGTTGGGGTGTATGCTCTAAGATATTCGTATGGATTAAAATCGTGGGAGAAATTTGAAGATGGAGAATCGATTTAAGATACTCAAATGTATTAAAACTTTAGAATTTGATATATCTCACCATCACTCGGCCAAATACCTCATATGCAGTAAGTGCTGTAAGTCAATAAATGCATGCGCCATGAACTATCAACATTGAGACTGTGTATAAAATTACCTGATACTTGAAGTCTAGCCCGATCAAAAGCTTGTTATTTAGTGATAATGGTCACTTTGATGTGGAGTTATACATAGATTCATGTTGGGTCGGGTCTCTTGGTGATAAGGGAAAATGGAGTCTTTCCTTTGTATTATGTTGAAGTCTCTGTGTCCATTGGAGATGCGTGCGCTCGTGTATTCAACTCTGAAAGGGGGGACTCTAAATTCTCAACAAGGCTAAGTGTTATCCATTTAAAATCTACTTGGATACTGTGTAAAAAATTATCAGATACTTGAAGTCAACTCATGACAAAGACTTGTTATATAGTGCCCATGGTCACATTTATGTGGAGGTATACGTGGATGCAGATTGGGTCAGGTCTCTTGGTGATAAGAGAAAATGGGGTTCTTAGCAATGCTTAAGTGTTATCCACAACGGTCTCAACAATCCCATAGTGTTATCCATTTGCTGCATATTCGAAAAGCCCCCGTAGTACGTTGGATCTATTGGAGATTGGAAACAGCCTTGTATGAAAGTTTTGAGGCGACGCAAGTACAACGAAGTAGGAGAAGAGGAAGACTTGATGAGAAGCAATGACAAACAATATGAATGATTGTAGAGTAACAAAGAGTTTAGCCTTGAATTGAAATGAATGAAGAATAAGCTTTGCAAAGTCAACCCCAAATAGATGGTATATGACTATGATGGTATTCATGATGATGATGAAGAAAATTTTAGTTTGGGCATTATCTCCATAGGGAACGTGTAGGAAATTTAAGATTGTTGGTATCATTTAGTATTCTTCTAAGGGTATATTTGGCTCCTGATGTGGTGAGTGATTTTAAATTTAGCCTCAAACTTTCGCAAGAAAGGTTTATCTAGTTATTTCTGGCATTAGTACTTTGTGCTTGCCTTGTAATTTCTAGTTATGGTTGAGAGTTGTTTAATTTTGTCCTTTTGCTCATGCATTGGGGAAGTTTTTTCAACATGTAACAACATTCTAGTTGTTTTTTTTTTCAAGCCACTCTCCACTCTCCATTCTCTTCATGTGTTTAGGTTTTCTACTCGACGAGCATGGAGAATCCACAAGGTCTTGGGGGGAGCCTAAAAAAAAAAAGGAACAACCATATTGATGTTACAGGTTGAAGGTGAATCAATTCCTGGACCGTCGAATTCCTATCATTCTTGAAAATGGTAGCAATCCATCGCTTCTTATCGCTATATGTAACATTTTATTGCTAAAAAACGAATTGAAGCTGTGCTTAGATTTGAATGGAATATCGCTGTCAAATCTGATTTCGCTCATCGTCAAAAGATGTTAATTTTCTTTTTAGAAAAATTAACGATTTTGAGTTTACAGGAGAATGTGCAATATTTGATCTCTTGGATAGTTGATCCCCAGGATGCTGACACTGCAGTTGCAGTTGGATTGAAGTCCTATAAAACTCTCAAAATTGTGCTTGCTGCCCCTGAAACAAGGAATCTAGTGGGTGAAGACAGGAGGACTCGTGAAGAATTTGGAGATCCGATTTGTAATGCATATGGAGATTCCATTTCTAGTGTTTCAATAGAGAACATAAGAGATACATATGTCCATAATCAAACCACACCTCTCCATTTTCCAGAAACAGGCGCTTCTACAGTAGGCTATGCTTACAAGGACCAAATGCGTGGTTCAGTAAGGGATCAACAAGCTCTAAAGATATGTCTGGAAGATAGTTCTAAATAAAAGATATCAACAAGCTCTAAAGATATCCATGAAGGTGTCATGACGGGGACACCACATACATGGACATCGGATTCGAACTACATCAGTTTTACCGGCGTCGGAAGAAGCGTAGAGGAAGCCCGAGTACCACAGCTTCAAGGGAGAAAAGAAGGCTGATACAGTTGTCAAGTGACGACGTCCACAACGTGCTGTGAACAGTGCCACAACGCGCTGCCTCACTCTGTGAATAGTGCCACAACGCGCTGTTGCAACAGGGCTCTATGAATGGTGCAACAACGCACCGTTGACGACGACGTCTAGCGACGTAATTTCTATTTTATGAGAAAATTTTTCTTTTTAGTTTTTGTTTCTTTTAGGACTCTTTTATTTCGAATTAATTACTGGTGGCCTATATAAAGAGGCTTGTATACACTTTTTTATTTAGTTATTGAATGTTTATGGGAAAAGTTAAATGAGGTCAATGGAGGTTAAATGTTTATGACTGGTAACTTCAAAGATCTTAAGGCAGTAAACCAAGTCAATGATCAACGGGAGGAGCAGATTGCTATAGCCATTACTGTGAATGATCTTGCGAGTATTGATAATACAAGTTTAGAAGGACATTATGCATTTGGCTTCGTCACATAGTCTACTTCTTATGATGTATAACTGGATTCTCTTTTGCTCTATTAATATTTGTGAAAGATGTGACCAATGCCCATGTGGACTGGTCAACGGCCCTCAACTCACTTCAACAAGTTTGCTGGTAATAGATGTATACTTCCTCACGTGGTCAGTGAGATAGCAAGAAAAGTTGTACATATATGTGCGAATTTCATGCTTATGCAACCTATATGGTTTATTCGCAGCAAATCCTCTCTTTGTTCGGGGAGGTACTAAATGTTTTGGCATTAATTGCATTCCTTGCTAATGGAGCCATCCATGTTTGTGATTTTTGTGACTATTTGATGTCCATATGACTTTAGACTATTATAAATTTTAACATAAAAGAGAGGAACTTAAAAAAAAAAAAACTTTTGAGACCTTAAAATAATAATTGATAATGCCATATGACATAGACAACTTGGGTGTGTGTTACATATCGTAGAAAGTATGACAGTTCAGGAGCAACACTTCAGGAATAAATCTCATCAAACAATGCATCACTTTGTTAGTATAAGGGAGGAAGCAAACGTAAAGTTTATAACCCGCGACCTCAAGCCCACAAAGGAGGCAGGATTCCAACTAAGCTACCATTCAATTGGTACCAGAATGGTCACCCAAAAATCGGTAGAATCTCTAGTGATAGATTTATTTATGTATTTTTTTGATAAAGTAAAAAAAAAAGAGAAGTGAAGAGATGACCCATGCAAGGAGACCCCAACGTGGGTTTCCTTCTTCTCTTTCTCTTTCCCTTTCCCTCATTAGGATCCATGCAAGGAGAAAAAGATGGCGATAAAAAGAAAAGAAGGGAAAGAAAGAGTGGGAGACCCACGTTGGTGACCCTGTGTGGGTCATAGTTGGGGAGAATAAGAAGTAAGAGAAAGTAGGGTGAAGGAGGGAGGAGGAAACCCATGCAAGGGTCTCCTTGTGGGGGGTGGGGGGGGGGGGGGGGTCCCATTGAAGGAAAGGGGAAGAGAAAGAGACGAAGAGAAAAAGGAGAGAAGTGGTCTCCTTGTGTGGGTCATCTCTTTTCCTCTCTTTTTATACTTTATTAAAAAAAGACGCATAAATCTATCATCAAAGATTCTGCCAAATTTTTTGGTGATTATTCTGGAACCGATTGAGTGGTAGCTTAGTTGGTATACTCCCTCCTTTGTGGGGATTGATATCTCGAGTTCTAAACTCCACGTTTGCTTCCTCCTTTATATTAATAAAATGAGGGTTGCGTGGGATTTATTCCTCTACGTGTGACTTAATGTGAGCACTTTGTTGTGTGGGATTTGTTCTTGAAGTGTTGCTCCTAAACTGTCATACTGTCTATGATATGTAAGGCACATCCAAGTTGTCTATGCTGTATGACATTATCAATTTTTTTAAAAATATCTCAAGTTTTTTTTTTTTTTAAAGTCCCCTATTTTATGTCAAAATTTATAATAGTCTAAAATCACCTAGACATCATATAGTTACAAAAATCACAAACATGGATGACTACATATACAAGGAATGCAATTATTATCAAAATGTTTAGTACCTCCCCGAACAAAGAGAGTTTGCTGTGAATAAACTACATAGGCTGCATAAGCATGAGCGAACCTCGCGCATATGTACAACTTTTCTTGCCATCTCACTGGCCATGTGAGGAAGTATATCTCTATTACCAACAAACTTGTTGAAGTGAACTGAGGGCCGTTGATTGGTTCACATGGGCGTTGGTCACATGTTTGAAAAATATTGATAGCGCTAAAGAGTATCCAGCTATATACCATAAGAATTGGATAATGTGACGAAAATAAATGCATAATGGCTTTTGATGTAGAGGTCTCTACTATGCGGTTGTTGTTACTGCCATTCCAAGTCTTGTTCGAGTGCCACCAGAGGATTTAAAGTTGACTGTTTTGAACTTGTATTGTTTGTTCTTGCAAGTTCATTCATGGTAATGATGATAGCATTTTGCTCCTCCCGTTACTCATTGACTTGATTTTGTTTCCTTAAGATCATTAAAGTTACCAGTCATAAACATTTTACCTCCATTGACCTCATTTAACTTTTCAAAAGAGCACAAATCGTAAGTCTACGATTCGATCCAACGATTGACTTTTCGTGAATCGACCAAATCATAAGATTATTGTTTGATCTAACGATTGACTTTTCATAACTTGACTAAATCATGAGTCCAAAATTCGATCCAACGGTTTGTTTTTCGTGAATTGGTCAAATCATAAGATTATGGTTCAATCTAATGATTGATTTTTCATAAATTGATAAAATCATGAGGCCACGATTCGATCCAACAATTGATTGTTCATAAATCGACCAAATATTAGGTTTATGATACAATCCAATGGTCAAAATATTGTAAGTTGACCAAATCATAATACTATAGTTAAATCCAACGGTTGAATCTTCATGAATTAACCAAATTATGAGATTATGGTTCGATCTAACAGTGGAATTGTGACTCAATCCAACGATGGGTTTGTCATATGTTGATTTAATTAGTTGATATCGGTCCAATCCGAAGGTGTAAATATAAAATAAAACCTAAGATCACCGAATTGTGAGGAATTCGATAATATCTGACCATTGACTAGGTACTTGTATAATCAAATACACTAATTCTTTTGTTGATTAACCACCAAGAGACATGGATCCAATATTTGAATTCACTTTTGAGATGAGACCAAGATTTCATCATTTGGTTCATCCACAAGCTTCTTGCTCCCATAATGACCCATGCTTTTTGATCAGATGGTTCGACTTTCAGATAAGGGCTCTTTCATCCGTTGCCCTCTATTTCATATCTCTCGAGTCTCTGATGAAGATAATATGCTAGACATCTATCTTTTAGTCTAAAGATGAAAATGTTGATGAAGACTTAGGATTTGTTTCATTTATTTCATACATGTAATTATTTTATTTATTGTCTTCAACAATATTTAATCAGAGGTATTCAATTTTGTTGCAATTAACGGGGAATCAACTGCGATACCAGGGAGTGTAAAGTCCGACATTTTCAATAAAACCTCTCCTAGCGAGGGGAAATTTGTTATGATTTATTTGTGATAAATTTGTATTCTACGAAAATTTGTTGTTTACGAAATGTTATTGTGGAAGCGAAATATTTTCAGTACTTCTATTATGTCGGGCATTTTCTATTCTTGATTTTTTTATTCGGTTGTAGTGTTGGGCATGTAGGCAATTTCGGATTGCTTCATTGGGCAATTGGGTTGAGACCCTGTTTCAATGTTTTTAAAGTCGTTGGGTGGATTCCGGTAGTCGGGTGAATGTTTGGGCAGAAGTCGCGCGCCCAGGTGGGCGCCACAGGATCAGGGGGGACCCGAAGTGTATATATATATATATATATATATATATATATATATACATATAATTATATATTTTCTTTATTTCAACATAAATGTATAAACATTTAGATCCACTTATAGGCTCATCAGTTGGATGATTCAAATCCACTTATAGGCATGTTTCTTTGAGCTAAAGACATGTTTTAGTGATAGATTGCCACTTGGACAATTGATCATAGATGTTCACCACGTGGCATAATGATAATCACACTTCAACAGTGTGAGATTAAAAGTCTTAACTTTAGTGGTATAAGATCATTTAAACACCATTCTGGTGTTAAAATGTCGGTCAGGAGTCATTATCCCTACGCAATAAGGGCCTTAAAATTTAAGGGCCGTCGACGGGTTGGGTTGGGTGGTGTCCAATAAAAAAATGGCATATGCCCGACCATTTGATAACTCGACCTGACCTGGTAAAAGCCCGTTAATTTATAAATTGCCCTGCCCTGCCCCGACTTTTAAACGCCCAAGCGGGTGCCCGCCCAGACCATGCCGGCGGGCTCCCCAGACACGGTCCGCCCGAGAGGCCACCCATGGCTAAACCGGGGCTCCCGGGGGACCGAACCTCCCGGGCGACCTCCCTGGCCGCCTTTAAGAACACTGCTCTGTATTGTCTTGAACTTTTTCTCTTCTTTCATTCTTCTTCATATCATTTTCATCTTCTTTCTACCTTATTTAACGCTTGTTAATAGCAAAACCGAGTTGCTAGTAGATCCAAGAGAGAAGAACTTGCAATCAGTTTACAAGACTTTAGAATTCGATGGTTGTATGATCATTGTGCATTTTTGGTGTAACCTGCATGGTAGGCTCACTTTCCTTTTTATAAAGATAAAAAAGGGATGGAATCAAGTCTTTCTCTAATGTGGAAGGATATATGGTATGAGTAGGGCTGTCACCGTTTTTTTAAAGATATAATTTGGGTCCGTACCCGGCTTGATACCTAACCGGGCCAGGCTGGGCCCAGCCGGTTTTGAAATGTTGTAGCCCGTACCCCCCGGTTAGCTATCCAGGCCAGGTTTCTAATATTTTTTAAGAGTTGTTTTTTATATATGGACCTCATTTTACCGGGCCGGGCCTTACACTTTCAGCCTGAACCTGAACCCATTTCTTTTCCGGACTTAGCCCGGCCGGCCCCGCTTATTGGGCCCAAACCTGGCCCATCCGGGCCGGGTCCGGGCTGAAATCCAGCCCGTTGACAGTCCTAGGTATGAGCGATTTCATTTTGAGGTGAGTTGAACAAAATGCCTTATGTGTTTCTTGGAAGCCTTAATCCATATCTGTTTCTATCAGTGGTTCATGGTGGTGGTTCTTCAACATCAATTTGTGATATCTAATCTCTAATTTCATTATTCAGATTTCAGTTAGAGATGTCTGATGAGATATCTTCTTGTACACTGGTTGAAGCTTTATGTAACGGCACAAAAATAGCAGCCCCAAAATTGTGCAACTTAATGGATACTTTTCCCAATTGCTCTTAATAGGTGAATATGATTATTGGTGATAGACTGAAACTGGGATTCATTAAGGGTTTGGTTGGGGAACTCGAACCCTTCCCTAGGCATGTTGAGTGGAATGCCAACAACACTATTCTTGGCTTCCCACCTCGTCGCCAATGGCACCTCATACCTGCCACAAGCATATGTAACTGAGGACAATATTGAAAATATAGAATGCAATAGTACATGAATTGGATTCAGAATTAATGAATAGAGTGGTGGAAAATGAATAATAAATAACCTTATAATTATGGTTCTTACTCGAGGAACCTTTGGGCTTAGGGTTAGTTTGGGGACTTTGTTGAATCAAATGCAGAAAGCATAGTATGATTTATGCACATCAAATTGTGCAAGGGGAACAACCCGAAAATACACTACCGAGAAGGTTGAATGCCACATAATCAATCAAGTGCATAGAGAACAAGGTAAAGAAAAAGTGTCTTCCTTGGCCACACTAAAGCTCCAAACTCCTGTGACATATTAATTGTGTTGATTTTATTAACTTGTTACTTTGATAACGGTAATGCATTGAACATTTTTTTTAATGGTGTCAGATCCTGTTAATTGTGACTATTATTTGTGATGCACTTTTTCCTTTTTATGAATTTATGATTTAGAACTTTATATGTTAAATCACCAACTCAAATGTTCATAAGATCATTTCTAATGAAAACTACCTTTCTGCAACATTTAGAAGATTCTTATCGAATTTTAATTTTAGGAATTGAAGCTAGAGGGTTTATATTTGGTCCTTCAATTGCCCTAGCTATTGGTGCAAAGTTTGTACCTCTTCGTAAACCTAGAAAATTGCCAGGTATTCACTGTTTCATGTTTAAAATTAGTATAAATCCTCTTACTTGATTTTTTATGAGTATGCTAAGTGATTCACATGCTCCTGTATTGTATTTCAAGCTTTTGTGGATTATTACTTGGGCAAATTTCCACCTTTATCTTTTTGAACTTATTTGCCAAAAAATTACCTCGACTTTTTCAAAACATATTTAATAAAACCCAGCCAAGTATAACTTCCAGCATTCCTTGTTATGGATTTCCCTTAATGTTTGTTTACCATATATGCTCTGCATTTGAGTTTGGTTTTTGTTAAGGATGAGTTTCGATTAGGCGCTTAACACAGTATCAGTTTGATCAAATAACCATGGCAATGCACTAAATAACTGGCAACATTTCGCAAAGTAACAGTGAACTGAAAATTATGGACAAAGTAGGAACACCGAAGATCTGAATTGATGGAAGTTAGTATTGGGTGGGTTTTATTAAATGTTTTTATGAAAGTAGTAGTTTCCATGAAATTCTACACATTGAGTTAATATTGAGCAAGTTTAAAAGGTATATTTTATGTCGTTTGTCCTTGCTAGTTTCTTTAAAATATGTGAACCTTTGCATCTAATTAGTGTAACAAGCTATTTCACCATACACTCAGTGATTGCACTGAACTTCTTTTGTACAGTTTCTTGTTAGTAGAAAAGTTGCTATGCTTAATCTATCTTCTAGAAATTTTGTTCAATATTTATAGGAGGAAAAATTACTGCTTCTTTTTCAGTTACAGTGTTTATGCACATCCATCTATGGTTGAGTGGAAACGCTTGTACTATAATTTTCAACCAATTAGCTCTTCTTAACATGAATTTTATTTTTAATGAATAGAATCATTTATTAATTTGATTGTAACCTAAAATATAAGGTGTTTCGATGTGGTCTTTATGATGCCACCTAAAGCAAACACACTTTCAAGGTATCTTTTATGGCATCATTATACTCTAAATTGAAAATCAAGGGTTAGAAGTAATGACTAGATTGGCATGATACGACTTTGACCTAAACGCGGATTGATCTTGTTGGCATTCATTACAAATTTTAGCCTAGTTTTCTTAGTGTGGACTCAATTTCAAGGAGATATTGTGAACGGAAGGCAGATACTTGATTGGATTCTAGTTGCTAATGAATGATAAATTCTGGAGCTTATGATAGAGGCATGATTCTTCTGCAAAGTGGAGAGAGTATGGTTCTCTCTGTTGGGATTTCTTTCACTATGTCAACGGCAGAATGGAATTTTAAATAAGCTGGTGGAGGTGGATGACATATAAAGTCTTCTGTTCTTAACAATGGGACACTTGTGGGCATTTTGCATGGTTCTAGAAGGTTAACACAAAAGAATTCTCTATCCTTTTTTGTGTTCACTTTAGTTGGTGCTTTGCTATGTTTTGTTGGGCAAGGTAAAATCCTATGGTGCATCCATTGTTTTTTCGAAGTGGGGGTTAAATCTTTGGAAACATTTGGGAAAAAATTGTGTGGTCAGAACTGGACTTTAATGAAACAATATGAAGCATGCTATCGGTGTATTTGAGTTTGAAGTTTGTGTCCTTTCCTCTCTCCTATCTTGGTCTTTCCTTGATGTTGTATGATCGACATCCTCAACTCACTTTCTTCTTCACACAGATGCTTGTCTTCCTATCAAAGTTTTTGTGGTATCCGGTGTTGGAACGATTAAACCGGAGTATGCTGCATAAAAATGCAAATATTTTTTCTTCGATAGACACATTACTCCTATAAAGTTCAATTTTCATGACCTCCTAGTCAACATTTTCTCTTTATGATACCAAGTGGTGTTATGTATAATCTGAAGATGAGCAATATTGAAGTTTGGAGGAAAGGGTCATTAGCACCAATTGATGGTCTAGAGGTAAGTTTGGAAATTTCACAAGAATGGTGGAATGTGCGAATGTTAGAGTAAAGATTACCTTTTCTAGCTAAATGCTTTTGGTGATCTAGGGACTAACCAAAAGACTTTCATCTGAAGTTTATTTTAATAGCGTTTGAGGACGTTTAATGTTGTGATTTAAAGCGATATTGATCTGGGGTTTGGAGGGGCTTAACAAAAAAATGTAGTAAATCTTTAAAGTAGATTTTATTTGTTGTAGGCTGATTTCCCAATTGTGTATGAATTTCCTCATTTTTTCTATTTATGGTAGGAAGAAAGGAGTAATGAAGGAATTTTTTGCTCCTTTAGGTGGGAATGTAGTATGTACATCATGTCTAGAAGAAACCAAAATGGTGATATCGATAGGTTGTTGCAGTTAGTGAGTAGTTTAGAGAAGATTCATCTCCCTAGGAGTATTCTAGGTAGGAGGATGTCAAAATTCGATATTTAGATTATTGTCTCCATAACATATCTTTCAGTATTCTTAAAAGTTAATATTTCTCTTTTTGCTAACTTATATAGTGGCTTCACACCTCATGGTGAAGACTACAACAAACAATATTCTTAAGTGAAACTTCAAAAATGCAAAATTTCGATTCTATGAAAGGTGTATCATTTTTAAATGCCGAAAGAGACATTGCACCACTCACAAGTGCATTATTGACTTGTGGAAGCTTGAACTAAGTGCATCTTGCGGCATACCTCGTATTTGTGGTTTGAAGCATTTTGTGCTGTACATTGTTTGAACAATATTGGAATGGAGTTACTTAATATTTGACTGCAACAAGACTTTAGAATAGGCGCGGAATAGAAATATAATCCAACGATGAGATAAAAATTGAAATAAGAAGCAGGCAGAGCATGGTTGCACACAAACTAACTGATGGGATATCTGATACCCTTACAAAGAGTAATGGGAAGATTTAAGTGAGAGACTGAAACTGGAAGAGGTACACTACTTTGTGGTGATGCTTTGGGAGATGACATTTGATTTGTGTTTTGAATGAGGGGAGACTAATGCACCCCTTTTTTCTTTCTTCCAAAATATTTCCTTCGCAAACCAATAGACTTTTCTTCAATCACCTTAGGATCACTTGCACTTGCCAGTCCTTCAACCTCTACCTCAACATGATCGTCACTTGTATATGGTAGAGGTAATTATCTGTGCTCTCTTCATCACTTGGACACCTCTCCCCCTGAAGAGGGCACTGAGGAAAAGCATAGAATTGAGTGGACTCAAAGAAGGTGACATCCATAGTAAGAAAACATTTCCATGAGGACAGACCATAACATTTGTATCCTTTTTGTGTAGTAGGATACTCAACGAACATAAGTCTCATTTCTTTAGGTGAAAGCTTGTCACATTGATTTTATGAAATGTGAGCAAAACAAAGAATCCAAAGGTACAAGGAGGCATTTGATTGATAAGATAACTAGCAACCTTGAAATGTAAGGATTGTCTCCCCTCATTGACGTTTTGCTACATTCATATACAAGAGTAAAGATCGAGCAACCTTGAGGCGGTGGCGATTTTTCCTTTCAACAACTCCATTTTATTGTTGAGTGAGGATTGGTCGGTTACCCCTTAATCCCATGAGTAAGAAATTAAGATTGTAGACACTAATGGGAATACTCTAACTCATTGTCAGATCTTCACACTCAAATTGAATTGAGTTTCAACCCACTTCTTATAAATAGGAAAATTTTTACTCACTTCATCTTTAGTTCTCATAATAAAAATAGTAGTATTAACGTATACAATCATCAAAACGACAACCACGAAAACAACAATGGGGAAGGTCCAATATCAGAATGAACAATTTTAGAAGGAACATCACATTTAGTATTATGAATGGGATAAACAATTTCCCAAGGTCTAGATAATAGGCAAACTTCACACTGAGAATTCTTTATAATCTAAAGAACTAACTAGTTTGGAAACAGAAGATGCACATGAGGAAGAAGGTGTTCTAGTCGACCATGCCATAGGTGAGCACTGTCCAAGATGTGGCAACAACAACAACAAAGCTTGTAGTTTGTGGGTCTTCAAAGATGTAAGAGATCTCTCTTCACACACCCATGACTACTAGGCTTCCTTGTAGTCAAGTCCTGAAAGAGATAATGGGAAGGAAATAAGGTTACACTACAATTCATATTTTTAGTGATTTTGCTAACACAAAGGAGACTTAGTGGCATTTATGGAATATGAAGTGTAACCAATATGAGCATTTACTCTCCCTTTTATAAGAACAAGAGAATCATCTGCCACCCGAACATATGGTCTGTGGCACCTGGAATCAATGATCCATGAATACTGGCATGAAGATGTGGCATAGGCTGACCAATGATACTTGTCTTGCCAAGAGAGGAAGAAGCTTGGTCACCATACTTTATGGATAAATTCCTAATACTCTCCCTAGGTGTTTAGCTTTGATCTTTGGGTCCTCAGAGCCACTCTTCTTAGCTCCGGTGCAGAGTTCCTCAATAATTTGGTGTTTTGGTAACATGCAAAATCTTTGGCCATTGTTGCCATAAGATCACAATCATGCTCCAAGTCTTCCCCATCTTGTCCAATCAACTCCATAGAAGAAGCTATGGCGATTTTCTCGTTGTTGTGGAACTTAGAAAAACCTCATTGACTTCATTTTGTTACTCACCAATAACATCATTAAGGATGACAATCAAATAATCGAAAACCATGTGGCTAATCCTAAGACCTTCAATTTTTTCTATAACATCTCAACAAAGCATTTTCTAAAGAAAAACAAGAAAATGGACTTCTTGTAATTGCAATGTGGAGAATTGGAATATGAGGTCTCTGAAGATTTCCACCTATCTCGTGACACTCGGAGATTTAGAAAGACATTTTCTTGTCACCTTCTTGCCACCACTTCTTGTTCCCAACTCATCAACTTCTTTTCGAAATTCATTCATATAAAAATGTTTATCAAATATTTCACATGAATTGATGAAAAACCTCAACATTCTAAAAGTCCAAACCTTCTGAGGTATCATCTTCATCAAGATTGCAAGTTCTTTGTCACGAGATGAGTACTCGAGGCACATTGTTCTCAACTCATCAACTTCTTTTTGAAGTCCATTCATATAAGAAATGTTTATCAAATATTTCACAGGAATTGATGAAAAACTTCCACATTCTAAAAGTTCAAACCTTATGAGGTGCCATCTTCATCAAGATTACAAGTGCTCTGTCATAAGATGATTACCCAAGGCACATTGTTGTGTGACCATGGGGCTTGTGGGGCATGCTAGTGTGTGGTATGTATCTAGTTATCATTGGGTGTGTCAAAAGCATGTTTAATTGGTAATGTATTTTCCTTTTCCTATTGTTCCGATATTCAGGGGATATTGTATGAAATATATAACCCAATAATAGAGGGGTTTGAGTCTAACTTACTGAACCTTAATTTCTTTATTCTCTCTCTTCTTCTTCGCCCCCCTAATTCTAGTCCTTACGTAATACATATTGAATAAATTTTTATAGGAATAAATATTAAATGAAGACAACTCCATTTCCCATGTGGGTTGAAGAAAGATTTAGAAACAAGGCATGAAATAGAAAAAGAACCCAACAATGAGATAAAAACTGAAATATGATGGTCGGACACAAGCTAATTGATGGGATATCTTGTACCTTAACGAAGAATGATGGGGGATTCAAATAAGAGACTAAAACTGGAGGAGGCTCGCTACCTTGTGGACATGCTTTGGGAGATGACATTTGATTTGTGTCTTGAGTGAGGAGGTACTTATGCATCTTTTTTCTTCCTTTTAAAGTATCTTTCTTCCCAAACCAATCCCATTTTTCTTTAGTCACCTTACGATCACTTGCACATGCCAGTTCATCAACCTCTACCACAACATCATCGTCACTTGTATATGGTAGAGGTAATGAATTACTTGTACTCTTAGTACTCTCTTCATCAGTTGGACACTTCTCCCCCTTAGGAGGTGACTGAGGAAGAGCATAGAATTGAGTGGACTTAAAGAAGGTGACATCCATAGTAAGAAAACATTTCCCTGAGGACAAATTGTAACATTTGTATCCTTTTTGTTGAGGAGGAAACTCAACAAACATAAATCTCATTGCTTTAAGTGAAAGCTTATCACATCGATTTTATGAAATGTGAGCAAACCAAAGAATCTGAAGGTATGAAGAGCATTTGATAAGATAACTAGTAGTAAGGACTATCTCCCCTCATAAACGTTTTGATACATTCGTATTCAAGAGTAAAGATCATGCAACCTTTAAGGGGTGGCGATTATTCCTTTCAACAACTCCATTTTATTGTGGAGTGAGGACAGGTGGGTTGCTCCTCAATCCCATGAGTAAGAAGTTAAGATTGTAGATAGGAGGATACTCTCACCCAAATTGAATTGAGTTTCAACCCTCTTCTTATAAATAGGAAAAAATATAGTCACCTCATCTTTAAATCTCATAAGAGAAAGGGTAGTATAATGTATACAATCATCATAACGATAACCACGAAAGCAACAATGGGGAAGGTGCCAAAATATCAGAATGAACAATTTTAGAAGGAAATTCACATTTAGTATTACGAATGGGATAAACAATTTTCCAATGTCTAGATAATAGCAAAATTCACACCGAGAATTCTTTATAATCTAAAGACTAAACAAGTTTGGAAACAAAAGATGCAAATGGGGAATATGAATTCTAGAGGTAAGGGACAAACAACCAATATAAACATTCCATTGCCCCTTTACATAAACAAGAGAACCATCTGCCACTCAAATATTACATGGAGAAGACATGGGGGTAATAGAATCAGAGGTTGTTGAGATACCAAACATATGGTCGTGGCACATGAAATCAATAATCCTGGAATACTAAGGTGAAGATGTGGCATGGGCTGACCCAATGATACTTGTCTCGCCAATATAAGAGGCAGAATCCTTAGGCTTTATGGATAAGTTATTGATACTCTATGGGTTCGTGGATTTGCTCTTTAGGTCTTAAAAGCCGCTCTATGCTCTGGTGAAGAGTTCAGTCATTTGGTGTTGTTGCCACAAGATCGCAATTAGCCGTCCCTATATTCTCCAATCAACTCTGTAGAAGAAACTATAATGATATTCTTATAGTTGTGGAACTTTGAAAACACCTCCTCATTGGCTTCACTTTGCCACTCACCAATGACATCATCCATCACCACAATCAACTAATCCAAAATCATGTAGCTAATCCTAACACATTCAATTTTTCCTATAAAACCTCAATAAAGCATTTTATTAAGATCTTGTAGTCACAATCTACACCGAAATCCGTGTAGATCTCCCTTAGAGGATGTGCCAAGAAGGATGGCTGGTGTGGTATTTGATGATGTCTATGCTTCACACGTTCAACCCTTACCCGTGTTTTTCACCCTTCTTATTCTTTGTAATCCGTGTTCTTTTAAACCTCTACTTTTTTGTGGTTTGCAACGAGCTGTGGTGAAGTTCACAACGAGCTACCACAACTAGCCGTCGTTAGCAGCTCGTTGTGGGTTGTACTAGAGCGTGTTGTGAAGTCACGAAACAGTACTGCAAAAAAAAGTTTAAATGATTTTTCAAGGACTTTTTGGTCCTTTTTCAAGTACCCTTTTAGGGCAACCATTAAGGAGAACTAAGCTTTCTTTTTTAATCCTTACTCAATTAAGCTTGCCTCCTCTTTGGAACCTAAGTTTCTCATCTTCTTTATCTTTGGAAAATCACCATTAAAGTGTTGCAACTTCTGCAACTTCCAAAGGGTCTTTTCCCTTGTCCAAGAGTTTTGGTGTGTGAATTATTTCCCTGCAGGATTCAAGGTGGATCGTTGTGCATTCATCAACAATTGATTGGAGCGATCAAGCAATGTTCTTAAAATCATTAGGTGGGTTCGGGTGGTCGGGGGATGTTTGGGTGGAAGTCACTTGGCGGCGCCCCAAGATCCGGGTGGCCGCTATATATATATATATTATTTGCATCCCTTCTTGTGAAGTTATTTGCTACAATTTAGGGTGGGTTATTTGCGTTATTTGCACCCCATTTATAACTTAGGGTTGTATTAATTGCACCCAAGAAGAGTTCTTTGCTTATTTGCCCTCAATTTCTAACTTAGGGTGGCGTTAATTGCACCCAAGAACACTCACAAGATCTATTGTGTAGAATATCGGGGTGATACACGACCTTCGTCATCTGATTTGACGCCATCAATGGTCTTCACATGTTACTTGTCCCTAAAATACCAAGTCTCTCTTTAAAGTCGGTGCAAGGGCCCTTTCAAAATCTGCCAAGTAATGACTCTTGAGAATTTAAAAAAAATAAAATAAAATAAAAAATAATAATGGAGACTGGGGCGGGGCGGCTTGGTGGGCGCCTCAAATCCGGTCCGCTTCGAGGATGCCCTGGCCTAAATTGGCGCTTGAGCCCTTGAACTGCCCGGGCGGCCGCCCAGGGTGACTTTCAGAACAGTGCGATGAAGTTCGGAAGTTATGGAGACGGTCTTCAATGGATCGTTGGATTGTATTGGGGTTTGATAGGGCATTCGCTCATTGTCGGCATATAATTCATACTCATTGTAATCATAATGTTTCGTACTGGATTTTGATTTCTCGGACTACAGTCTCAAGATTTTTCCCAGTGATCGGGTTTCCATGTAAAAAATCGTGTTGTGCCTTTATATGTGGTTGTGCTTATAATCGCTAGTTATATTGCCCGCATAGAAATTTCACATTTTCTAAAGAAAAACAGGAAAATGAACTTGTAATTGCACTATATGGAGAATTGGAATATGTGGTTCTTAAAATATTTTTCACCTATCTCGTGACCGTTGGAGATTTAGAAAGATATTTTCTTGTCACATCCTTTCCACCACTTCTTGTTTCCAACTCATCAACTTCTTTTTGAAATTCATTCATATAAAAAACGTATATCAAATATTCCATAGGAATTGAAGAAAACCTCAACATTCTAATAAACAACCCCAAGCTTCTTCGAAACTTGAGTTGGAGAAGCTAAACCAATGTCAAAACCTTTTGGGTATCATCTTCATCAAGATTAAAAGTGCTCTGTCATGAGATTATTGCCTAAGGCACATTGTTGGGTGTCCATGGGGCTTGTGGGGCATGTTAGTGTGTGGTGTGGAGCCTTGTGTGAGTGTGTGAGAGGGCCGAATGGCTTTTTCCTAGGTGATATGTGCACTTGAGCATGCCACATGGTCCCATTGCTAGGGAAAAAGGTATTTATGTCACTGGTGGGTCGGCATGGTTCATTGGTAGACTTAGTGAGCCTCTGACATGGGATGATTGTGTGCCATGAGGGCTAGTTGCAAATGTGTTGGGCTCTGAATATGGATTTCCAAGTGCTTGATGGTGGGTACTAATGGGAATCATGGAGTCTCGGTTATGGGCATGCGAAGGTATCAAAGGACCCATTGGATTGCGTCATAGGGCCCCAAGTTGTGTCAAAAGTGTGACAAGAAGGGTCACGTTGATGGGCATAAGGCGAGTATGCTAAATACATACCTTTGAGGGTGTCTTACCTATTGCTTTCCAAAGATTTACCTTTTAACCATATATCTTGGGGATGCTTAAATGCCTATGAGTGGTGATTTCGTTGCATGTCGATCTTGATTATTTCTGGATGGATACATTTGTCGGGTATGGGGCTTAGTTGCTCATGAGTGATCAACCTTCGAAACTATACGTAAATCACCCGAATCTTGACGTTGCTAGGCCTTGTCTGATGACTAATGTCTACCTTTAGTATGTTTTCATGTATAGGAGGTTTTGAAGGAATAAATGAAAGAAAAGAGTTAAAGAACTGAAGAATGAAAGAAGAAGAATCAAAAGCCAAAAGAGTAGAAAGAAAAAAAAGAAAAGACTCAAAAGAATGCAAATCTCGACTGGTTGAGTTTACAACCCGACCTGTCGAGATCAGAAGAAAGAAGAGAAAGATTGCAAAACTCAATTGGTCGAGTTTTCACAGACAACTAAATCTCGACTGGTCGAGATTGAATCTTGACCCGTCGAGATTGGGATTTCAGGCACAATTCGAGCTGGGTACTTCTATAAATACATAATCCGAGAATTCTTTCTTTCCCAATTGCAATTAGAGTTGTTTTAGAATTTTTTTTCTATTTTGTCTCAATGTACTAGGGCCTTGACCCTAGTTTTAGATTTAGAGAGCTTTCAATTCATAGTTTTCTAGAGATAGTTTCATAGTTTTCAGAGTTTTCAAATTTTGAGAGTTTGTGAGATCTAGGGATTGTAAACCATCGTCATATGGTTGAATTAGAGAGTTGTACTCCGATGATGAAGATCAGAACAATGATGTGTGGCTAGTTTCCGAAGTTTGAGATCTCTTGTAAATCAAAGATGAGTAATTAATTTAAAGTTCTATTTCTTATTCTATTTTGAATTCTCTTATGGTAATGATTGCATGATTGAGATTCACTCTTGTTAGTGACTTGATGTGAATGTTTTTAAAGCGGTTTCTTTTGTTTATGATAATCATAATCTCCTTGTAGGGATTAGGATTAGAATAGATAGGAGATTCACTATCGAATTAATACTTGGTAGTCTAGTTTGATAGGTTTCATGCAACGATGCTTATGGATTAGATCGCTAGAGATTAGATGAATTATATCTTCTCGACTAGTCCATGACTATGAATAGGATCTTATTATTTTACTTAGCTTTCTCTTGTAGCAAAGAGAAGGATATTATCCGGAATCCAAATTAGATTAGGAATAGAATTGTGAGTTAATTATGAATCTGTGATTAAGAGGGATCCTAGACTATTTTCTTTATTGCTTTCCAAATATGTTTTTATTGCTTTTTCTAGATAATCATAGTTAGATTTACTTAAAAAAACTCCTTTCTAATCGAGGCTTTAATTTAGATAAACAGATAGTCCTTGTGGTACGATACCCTTAGTACTTGCCCTAGTTCCATGAACTTGTGCACTTGCAAGGTTTACATTATTTAATGATCAATGAGGAGGGGCCTCTATGTTTCCATGTGACCGTGGGTGTGTTGCATGCCAAGTGACGGTCTAAATTGCCCCATAACTAAGCGATTGTTAGTTCAAGTGAAGGACTAACTTGCCCATGACGTGGCTAGTGGGACATGTGGTCTACTGGTAATGAATTGTGTATAACAAGCGGAAAACGTAGAGGTTGCCTTTACAGGAGCACACTTATACTCACCATGGTGCTAAGATTGCCTAGGAGGGGCACAAGACTGAGGATTTAAAGAGTTGTCTCGTCACAATTGGTATCAAAGTGGGCACCAATCAAAAGGGTGGGTGATTGAATAGTAGGCGCCTTTACAGGAGCACAATTATACTCACTTTGGTGCTAAGATTTCCTAGGAGGGGCACAAGATTGGGGATTTAAAGAGTTGTCTCGTCACAATTGCTATCAAAGTGGGCATCAATCAAAAGGGTGGGTGATCGAATAGTAGGCGCAAGATGGAAGGTTCTAAGGAGAATGTCGATTGCGCCTATCGTCAAGCCGCACCCCTCCCACCTAGGGGTGTCTAAGGCTTCCAATGTGGCAAAGGATATTAGGAACTTTATGTTGGGGTGTTAAATAGTATCGAGTCCATGGGTGATATATATGAGAAAACGAAGTTTGATGGACACACAACATGTGATGCCCATCCGTGCCTCGATATTTAGGCAACAAAATATACCTTCGCGCATGTATGTCAGGGTTCCAGTGGAGCATCTATATGACTCCACGCTCCCACCTCGGTGCTCTCGTTCCACGGATTCTAGTGCAGATTCAGTCACTGGATGAGAAATAAATGTACATATAGCGGAAGCTTTTCATTTATTTCCCAATATCCAAGTTCGGGCCGACTTAAATACTTCATTGGAATTTAGGTGGAATATCTAAGAAGGGGATAACATTGTATCAAAGAATGCATTTTTGATATTTTGAAACAAACAAGTATGTTGTTGGATGTAAACCAACCTAGCCAATATGTGAGATGATATAGGCATTTTAAAGAGGATGGTGTTCATGCTAGCGGTGGGACTTAGCCTCATGTCACACTTCCCCTTGCAAGAGGCATCTGAGGCTTCCTATGCGGCAAAGGATGTTAAGATTTTTATGTTGAGGGTTAAATAATATCGAGTCCCATGGGTGATATAGATGTGAAAATGAAGTTGGATGGACATGCAGCATGTGTTGCCCCACCTATGCATCGATATCTTTGCCACAAAACCTACCTTCGCGGATAATCTTGGGGTACTAGCGGAGTGTCTATATAATGCCCTGCTCCCGCCTCGTTGCCTATATTCCTTAGATATTCGGTGCGTAGGGGTCACCAGATACAAAAAAAACGTACACACAACGAAGTTTTCAATTAATTCCCGATATCCAATTGGTCCCAAACAAGGTATATGCAATGGAATTTTAAATCTTTCGTTTGAACCAACTAATTCTAATTTTTGAAGTATTCACTACAAGTTTAATGTATTACTCAAAAATAAAAGATTTATGGAAATATTACAAAATCGTCTAAACCCAACAAGTTTGGCTCACTAAGAAATATACAACTGACTATCACGTCTTCAGAAATTTTTGAGCCCACTCATAGGTCAAAAAAAAAAAAATTCAAACAACCCATAGCTCCAACTAAAAAGATTCAAAGGACTCATGAAATAAATTCGAACAAGTTCCATAAAAAATCTTGTAAACCAATCCACATGGTCGTCGAGGTTCCCAAAGTAGCACGAGTCTTCTGAAGAACACTAGGCTCCTACCATTGTCTAATCCAATGGCTCAAAGGGTTTGATTAAGTCTTTTATTTGCGGTGCTGATGAGACACCAATTGGTTCATCATGTTTGACAAGTTTGGCTTGTCAAACATGGAAATGTCACACTAGCGCAAGAGTGGACCCATGCACTTTGGGCCTCAAGCCATCCCATAGGATGAATAACA
Organism: Chloranthus sessilifolius; assembly: GCA_021018995.1. Classification (NCBI taxonomy): domain Eukaryota; kingdom Viridiplantae; phylum Streptophyta; class Magnoliopsida; order Chloranthales; family Chloranthaceae; genus Chloranthus; species Chloranthus sessilifolius. The sequence goes on from CM037589.1 coordinate 102,332,209, forward strand.
AGGTAAATCTTTTGAACACTTGGTTTTCCCAAGCTATATATAATATAAACAAGGCATTTAATGCTTTCCATGTCCATTATTAAGTCTAGTTGAGGTTCAAAGATTCTTGGTAAAAATTTCAATTGTTAAATTCTAATTCAAGGTGGTTGCTATTAGAGCTTATTCGAAAATTAATTCTACATTTTGGTTTCTCAACCAAGAATAATCATATTCGTGTACTTAATTTGATGACAAGCAAATAGTTTTTTGGAGTTCTTGTTACAAACTTTGCTATATGTTCGGCTGAATTCAATAATGAACCGTGTCTTTTATAACACTCAGTAATTGACAATGGCTTAACTACTAAGTTTTCTTTCAAAATTTTCATTCGAGGTCTTTGCACTTCATGCAAGATACACATTCAAGTACTTAACATAGCTTAGAATGGTCACTAGGGGACATATGAGCAGCATCTTTAGTTGTGGAAAGTCAAAAATGTTTTTCGATGCTGGCAATGGTTGTAAGGATCAGGTGCTAGTTTCAGTGGGATACATTTAGCTTGCATGAGTAATCTGGGAGTTTCCTATAGAGAATGTATGAGTCAGGTGAACATGAATGTTGTGCTTGGCATAGCTCTCTGCTAGTTCCCTGCCATAGCACGGTTTACTTGCTTTAGAGAGTTCCTTTTCTCTTTACTAAATCCCTGCTACCTGCTTTAGCATGCTCCCCTCCCCTTCTCCTTGCTAACTCCCTGCATAGCAGGATTTACCTGCTCCAGCAGTTCTTCCCTGCTTTCTGCTAATTACATGCCAGCACAAATGTTATTTGCTCTGGTAGGGAGTTTGGAAAGAGCAGGGAGGTAGCTACTAGAGCATGTAAATCCTGCTTTGCAGGGAGTTAGCAAAGAGAAAGGGGGGCTGCTAAAGCAAGTATATTTGGCTCTGGCTGGGAGTTGACAAAGAGCTATGCCAAATGCAGCCGAAGTTTCTTCGACAATGATTCTTTCCAAGCAAGATGCACGAAGGCACAAGCTTGTCTGAGCACTTAGACGAGATGGAGAAGATGATCAAAGAATTTTTAGCAATGAGAGTCAAAATGACTGATCGTGATCATTGATTGGGAAGTTGCTGAAAGTTTTGGGTCGTAACCAGGTTTCAATGCATCCATATAACATATCACAAGTAAACTGCCCTTGAAATATTCACATATTATTACTAGGAACTCTGATTGGAGTAACTCCAATTTGTTCTAAAGAAGGCCGATTCAGGCACAATTTTCAAGCAGATATTAAGACTAAATTCTCTGATTTAGTATCAGGTTCATAAAAGAACTAATTGGTTATAAAGTTCGAAGTTACAAATTCCAGCACTTTGCTGGTTTGGGAGAAAATTTACATCTCTTCATTGGAAGCTCCGATCGGGCCATTGCTAGTGCGGTCTGAAAGAATATTTGCAGCACTCCACTGGTTTGGGAGAAAATTTACATCTCTTCATTGGAAGCTCCGATCGGGCCATTGCTAGTGAGGTCTGAAATAATATTTGCATTCAAAAAGAGACACTGGTTAAATTTTCTATGAAATTCGATCAATTTAGCAAAATCCAGAGGTATTTGTTGTTGTCCTTATTTTATTTTATTTTTTTATCAATAAAAAGTAGTAATATATTGAAACACAGCAAGGCGTTGAGAACCCAATACAACAGACACCACAACAAACACAACATGATCAAAAGAAAACGGGTGAACCCGACAACGAGAGAAAGAAAAAGAAGAGAAACAACACCGGACAGCAGCCTAGCCCGGATCCCACACGAGAGAGGGTTGCCCTCTCCCCTCCTCAACTCCCCCATCCAAAAACCCACCAGATCCATAACAGATTTGACAATGAACCCCGTGGATCTACTAATATTCTCAAAAATTCTGTAGTTTCTCTCTCGCCGTAGACATTAAAAAACTGCGAAGACAGTAAATCTTGACTGCGCCCATCTTTCGGTGTCCACCATCCCAGGAGCCCAGCTAAGCAGATGCTGGTATGGAGTCTCCGCCATAACCCAGTTCAGACCCAAGGACTTGAAGATCACACTCCAAATCGAGCAATCCATTCGACAGTGAAGGAAAAGGTGTGCCGCAGTCTCCTCCCCATAGGGACACATGACACCGGTAGTCGCAACATCTTTCCCCCTCCGTATGAGCTGGTCCCACGTGAGAATTTTATCCTTACATAGGGTCCACGCGAAAAACCTGATCTTGTAAGGAATATGTACTTTCCTCAGCCATCGCCCCTCGAACATAATAAGCGGTCGTCGCGTCACCAACTTAAATAGGCTTTGACACTAAAAATGCCATCCATGCTCAGAGCCCACACCCTCTGATCTGACCCCATCTGATTACGCTGCTCAGCATACAACATTTGTAGCAGAGTAGAGAACTCCGCCATCTCGCAATCGGTCAACGATCTGCGGGTATAGACATAACAGATCGATCATCCCCCCCCGGATTCACGGATAAGGCATAGATACCAGGGAACCTGGATTTAAGAGGGCAGGAGTCCAGCCAGACATCCTCCCAAAACCGAATTCTGGTACCACACCCCCAACTAAAACGCAACCCTTTGGCAAAGCTGAATTGGACCTGACACAAACCTTTCCACCACGCTGAAGAGCCTCTGTGTGCGACTGGACAAATACCCCAGTCGCCAGAGGACTGCCCATACTTCTCTACCAGCACCTTTCTCCAAATCCCCTCCCTCTCCTCATCCTTACCAATTCTCCATAACCATTTCCCAAGAAGAGCACGGTCGATCTGCCTGAGGCTGCAAATACCCAATCCACCACAAGCAACTGGCAAACCTCCCAATTAACCAGATGATATCTTCGACCCAAACCCGACCCCTCTCACAAGAAGGACCGCTGGATCCTCTCAAGACGGCAAATCATTTTCGCCAGGCAGTAAAACATGGACATATTAAAAATGGGCATGGACGAAAGAACTGCCTTAATCAAGACCAACTTGCCTGCGCTGCTCAAAAGTTTCCCTTTCCATGCAGATAGGGGCTGCTCAAACCGCTGTTCGACCGGTTGCCAGTCCCGAGCCGTAAGCTTCCTGATTCCCAAGGGGAGACCGAGATAGGTAATAGGCAGATGCTGAGTCGGACAGCTGACCGAGAGAGCAAGTGCAGCCAAATCTGATTCATGGACCCCAATCCCCGTAATAGCAGATTTAAGGAGGTTGATTCGCTGTCCCGAGACAGCCTCATACACAGACAACACATCCCCTAACACCCTGAACTCAGAAGCATCCGCCCTCCCAAAGAGAATCGTATCGTCCGCGTACTGCAGATGAGAGATGCACCTGCCCTGCGCCCCCACCGAATGCCGGAAATGAGCTGACATACCCTGGCCCGATCAATCAAACGGGAAAGCATCTCGCTCACAATATTGAAAAGGAAAGGGGATAGTGGGTCCCCTTGCCGGATACCCCGAGAACTCTTGAAATTGCCGTCCGGAGTGCCATTGACCAATACCGAGAACCACAGGGAAGAGTAACAACCACGCATCCATTTTCTCCAAATGCCACCAAATCCCATCCTTCCCAGCATATAGTCAATTCCCTCCCAACTGACTCGGTCATAAGCCTTTTCCATATCCACCTTCTAAATTGCCGCCGAACATCGCTGAATATGAGTGGAGTGGATCGCCTCATTAGCCACCGCAACAAGAGCCACCAACTATCTACCACGCACGAAAGCTCCCTGATTCCCCGAAATAATAGTGCTCATCAAAGGTTTCAATCTGCTAGCAAGCACTCTAGCCATGATCTTATAAAGATAGTTGGTCAAACTGATGGGTCGATAATCAAAAATATCTTCAGCACCATCGCGCTTCGGGATCAGGGTAATAAAGTTGGAACTAAGATCCCTCCCAACGAAACCATCAGTGTGAAATTCCGACATGACCTCCATCAGCTCTACCTTGATCAACCCCCAATATGCTCGGAAAAACTCCATAGTGAACCCGTCGGGGCCTGGTGCTTTGTTTCGTCCACCAAATCTGAGAGCATGCCACACTTCATCCTTCGTGAAAATTTGTTCCAACCCCTCCTCCAACACCGAAATAGCTTGGAAGGACACCCCATTCAACTGCGGACGCATAAAAGCCTTCATCCGTACATAGGGATTTGTAGAATGCAACGATCCGCTCACGAACCTGGTCATCGCCCTCAGCCGCAACCCCATCCACCACAACCCTCCCCAATAATTGGACTTGAATCTAGCGTTAGCCACAATATGGAAGTACTTCGTATTAGCATCCCCCTCCTTTAGCCACTTAACCTTGGCTTTTTGCATCCAACTGACTTGTTCGGCCCTACAAACGCTGTGAAACTTCATCTTTATCCTCAACCGATCCTCTCTTTCCTCCCCATTAAGACTTCTCTCTTCCTCTAAATCATCGAGCTCCTTCAAGCTACTAAGCTCTCTTTCCTGACTTGCACCACCCCAAACACATCCCGATTCCACCCCTTTATTCTCCCCTTCAAATGATGTAGTTTGGAAATAAAACGATACGCAGCAGTCCCTGTGTAGATCTTTTCTCGCCACCACATCAGAACATTTTCACGAAGCGATGCATCCAACAATCACATATTCTCAAACCGAAAGGGTGAAGGCCCCTTCCCTTTAGAGTCACACGTGCAAATCAAAGGGCGGTGATCGGAGAGAGCCCGAGTCGCCCTCGGGAACACCTCTAACCAATCAATCGAAGCGAGAAAACGGCCCAATCTAGAGAGTGATGTGTCTTGTTGATTCGACCATGTGAACCGCGCCCCCGAAAGCGGAAGGTCCATGAGCCCCCAATCAGAAATAAAAGAATTGAAGTCCCGCATAACCTCGACATTTGGCGGATCACCCTTCTTCTCGTACTCCCACCTAATAGCATTAAAATCCCCCCCAAGGTAGAGAGGAAAGTCCCACCTAGCCGCCAAAGCCGCCAACTCAAACCAGAAGTCGCCGCGTTTGCGGTCCACCGACAACACATAGATACCTGCAAACACCCACCGAATCCTTATTACGTAGCACGACCGAAACCGAGTACAATCCCACCTCCTCATCCTCTTTATCGAAAAAATCCGATTTCCAAGCCACTAAAATACCCCTCGAAGCGCCAGCCGAATTTGCCCCAACCCAATCCCACCCATCCCCTCCCAGAACCGAGTTGACCTTCCTTTGATCACAGCAGCCCCACTTGGTCTCCTGGAGGGTGACCACAGCCGATGTCCTTATTTTAGACTGCAGTTTTTCCCTCTCTATAAGGAGCCTGAAGCAACACGTTCTTGGGCTTCGGTACCAATGTGTTATACATGAATGAAAAAGAGTTGAAGGTAACTGATGCAGAATTTAGATCCGCATGTTTGGATCGTGGATAATTTTGTTTCGTGTATACCATAGGCGACAAAAATCAGCAAGTTGGCGGTTATGCGCGGTTTCAGTTAGTTATTGGTGGTTATAGTTAGTTACTGGCGGTTTTAGTTAATTAGTTAGTTTCTTGTTTTGAATTTAAATTTAGTTAGTTATTATTTTGAATTTGAATTTAGTTAGTTATTATTGTCTTAGCCTGTTTAATGGCATGTAAGAACAAATTTTATAATTTGATTGATTAATAACAAAAATTAAGTTGCTTTGTGTATCTTGTGAAAGAATGATTCTTTCATTTAGAAAACTTGAGATGAGTTTTCGCCTTTGAGGAGTGATTCCTCGAAGTTATCGTTGGTGCGAGGCCAACAAACCTGCGCGTGCGATTGGTGCGAGGCCGGTCGTTCAATCATTACTGAAAATCTTCTACCTTATTCTTTCATTTTTTGTGATTTAATTGAAGATTGAGAACCCTAACCCCTCTCTTGCGAGATTTATGCTATTTTAGGGTTAGCATGCGATTTTCCTGCATCAGTAACATATATCAAATCTGTTACAGGGGACTATACAACTTGACATGGTCCCTATGTGGAGATTCATAGACCAACTATCTTACAAATTTGTTACAAAAATTTACAGAAATCTCATATAGGTCACAGTGACTCACCACAAAAATTTACAAGGTCTAGATGCAAGCCTAAATATCAAATTTAACTAGCACAAGATTGGTACAGAACTAGTTCCTAATTTCAGAAAACTTAAAACTTCAGGTCATTCTTTGCATACATATTTTAAGCCTCATTTCCTGCAATATACAATCCATATTCATGAACCTTTGGTTCTAAAACTAAGATTGTTCCTAAACACAGAAATAACCATATACGATGCAAAAAGAGAATATATAAGTTATACAGGAGTATTTGTCAAAAAACATTTGTTGGAAAAAATTCCACATCATTCTAAACAAGACATAATTCAAGTATCTGATCCACATTATTCTCTTTTGATGAACTTGCTTAAGTTGAGAACTAAGATGGGAAAGTATGCTTATTGTTCTAAAAAACATTACTAAAGTACTACTAATGCAATATTCCACAAAAAAAACTGTAAGTAGTTCAAATTAACTTATCTTAATGTTTACTACATGTAATAAGCTAGTGATTCTTAGGTTTTATAAGAATCAAATAACCTGCCTTATGTGCAATCTCCTCGGCCAAAACTAATCCTTCTTTATCCTTAGTTCACTAACTCAATCTCATTTTCTCAATCTTCTCCTAGTGTGAAAAATATACATTAGTATTCCTTTTTCTTGAACATGATCTCCACAATGGTGTCTGATGGTTCCAAGTGGCTGGAAATGAATTGGAAGGAGGTATGTTGAGACTTGAAAGTAATTTTGTTTTGATGATAATATTGGTTGAGAACTGATGAATCTCGTGAGTGTATGTATCTCGGCTTGAGTGTATGGCTTTGCACTTTTCTTATAAACTGTTGAGGGCTTCTTTCAGCAGTATTTCTGAACTATTGGACTAACTATTGTGTATGCAAAAAGTTTCATATCAGTAGTATTGCTGTGTTTTTTACTTTATTGAATTCTTAATTTGTATGGTTGTGTATACAGTTTTTGGATTTGTTATTGAGTGGTTGTGCATACAACAGTTTTGAGTTGGGAGTGCACCATCTTTGTAGAGTATTACACATAAGGAGGAAGTTTAAAAATCCCTTTTAGCAGTGGAGATGATAACAGCCATTGGTTGCAAAATGCTACCATCTGGTTTGACGAGACAAGTTATTTGGGAGTGGTCTAGATCTGCGGCAATGTATTGGCTTCAAAAGAAAATATGGGTATGTCACTGGGACCATCCCTGAGCCTTCATTGGCGGATCCTAAATTTGAAGACTGGGAGTATGGTAGCCTTACTGTAATGACTTGGTTGCTTCATACAACGCAACCAGCCATTAATCGGCCTTTCATGCATGTGACCAATGCCAATGAATTGTGGGATGCACTCAAAATGCATTGTCTCAGAAACGAAACATGGAAAGAATGTTTCAACTAATGGTTACCACTCATCAGGGGGTAAAATCCATTGAGGGAAGCATCTGGGGATGAGTTGACTCAATACCAGCAAGATGATATGTGTGGAAGTTGTGCCGGAAAACCACGCTGCAGCAAATGCATGTCAAAAGCAAATCTTACACTGGATATGAAGAAAGTATTTGGCCTATTGAGGGGAGTTAATTCTGAGTATTGAATCATTTATGCCAGTATTCTGAGACGTGAAGAAGGCCCACCACTTGGCATAGTATTCTCCCTATTACAACAAGAGGAAAGTAGACGATAGCTTATGCATGTGTCCAGCAAGGCTCCTAAGCATTCTACTCTTCCCTCCTTTTCTGAGTTTTGTGGTGGGGTTGATCGGTGGAAGAGGAGGACGAGGCTGCAGTGACCTATCACGAGAAGAAAAGAAGTTGGGCTTTGGCCTAAGCACAATGGAAGGTTGACAATATTGCAACCTTAAGTTTGCAAGTTCTAGCCGACCTTATTTATCAAAAAAAGAGAAGAAAAAGAAAATTTGAAATGTACCCTCCATGGAAGAAAGGGATACCTAAGAGTGATTGGTTGGGACATTGGTGAGTGCCCGAAGTTCCTAATACTCGTGTTTTTGTTGCTGGGGATGGATCTACCTAGATGCCTACTCCTTCATCTACTCCACCTACCATGCCTCTATCCTCCACAACTCTTACATAGAGAGAGTACCAAGATCTTATGCAGAGAGCTTCTAGTGGTAGACAAGCCTCTTCCTCTCATTTCTTGGGGACTGGTATCGTTGAAGACACCTCATCTTCCTCAGTTTCCTTGGATCATCGATTCAGGGGCAACTGATCGTATGTTTGGAATGTCTTTCATTGTTTGATTGCATTATGCCTCTATCAATCATATAGGTGAATTGTCAACAAATGAAATGAATTAACAAAGAAGATGTTCTCACACATCAAAATTGATAATCTCAAATGGAGCAGTACTTTTCCCCTTACTAGCAAGGTAGGAGGTTCTACAACTTTTTGCAAGTTGGCAAATCACACTTAGCGAGGACAAGTCAAAGGATTTAAGAGTATGAGAAAATAGAATGTGCAAATGAAGCAATTGCAAATGACCTAGACAAGTATGCCACTAGCATAGATTCTAAGCACACAACACTATAGGAGCCAGATGTAGGAGGAGACATTTTTCAGTATCAAAGAATGTAGAGCTCCTCTCGAAGGGTCTTCCCATCAGAAAAGTCCTGAAACAAAATGCGAAAGAAAAAAAATTGTACAATTGAGATTCTTGGTAATGCTGCTGACAGAAGGAATATTTACAGACATGAAGTGCTAGATCCAAAGGGAAACAGTTAGTTTCAACTGTCCCTTTTCCCGGAGCAGGAATAAGGGACCACGCTCTTTACACGACACCCGACACCAACAACAAATGATGTCTAAATAGCACCAATGAAGAATGACAGCCACACAAAAATCACAACCATTTATCAGCTGTTAATCATTCAATTATGCAATCAAATGCAATATTAATCAACAGCCCGTACTGATAAATCTGCCAATAAACAACAGTTCTATTACCGCTTTAATAAACAATTAACAATATCCCAGAAACAAATACCATAATATTATGATAATCCAGCCTTGTTTTGTCGGCTTTATGTAGAGCTGAATGATTCACATAAAACAAAAACATTGAGTAGCCAGCGCTTAGCACAACAATCAACCACAGTTCAACCTTCATATCTGCCAACAGCCCAGTCTATCAGATGATACAACCTTCAAAAATAAGCAACACATTTGCTCAAAGGAGAGCTGTAGCACCATCAGCAGCCATACATCCCCTCACGACCACTGTATTAAGGCTTAATAGACCAACCAAAACATTAAAAAGTGGTCAGAAGGTACAGACCAGGAAACAGCACTTGAAACAGGGGACATGGTCCAAAAATGTGCATCAAAATACTATTACAACATTCTGACGAGGGACCAACTGGTTCGGAGAAATATCCCAGTGATTAATAAGTGTATGCCCTGTATGCGGGGGAACGAGTCGACGGAGCACATCTTTCTATACTGCACTTTCGCCAGAAAGATTTGGTACAAAATTTTTTCGATTTTCAGGGTGGAATGGGGGTGCTTCCGTGTTGGCTGGCTCAAATGATGGAGATGTGGAGAGAACTCAAATTCGGGGACACGAGAGAGGAGATCTGGCCGTTAGCGATTTATGCGGTTTTTGAGCCATTTGGCTGAAAAGAAATAATAGAATTTTCAAGTGTCAGGCAAGATCTTTCTCTTTGGTTATCCGACATGTCAGAGACCTGGTTATCAGCTGGAATGCTAGTAAAATCAAATTTTTTAATGAAGGGTTGACTATCATCCTCGCGATTTGGGAGGATTATTGCTGCAACGCCAATTCTGTTGTTTTTACGATGGGATAGCGGGTTGGTTCTTGGGATTAGTTTGCCAGCCCAGGGGAGATTCTAGTGCGATTCGGGTTTCTGTTTTGCAGCTTTGATTGGGTAGCTTCTTACTACCCACCAAGGTTTGCTTTTCTTGTTTTCCTGTTCCTTTGGTTTTTTCTGTATTTCCGTTTTGTTACCGTCTCAAAAAAAAAAAAAAACTATTAGAACGTCATCAAACGGGAACCGAATGCAAAAATTCCAATTGGGGTTTAATCCCACATAAAATCCAACCATCTATTTGGTTCCTTGAAGCTAATCAATCAATAAAAATCCAGCAAAAACCAAGAAAATGGGTTTTTCCAAGTGGAAATTGGAAATTCAAAAAACAGTTGCTAAATGTTCTTGAAAATATGTCAAAAAATGTCCATAAAAACCATAAAATTATATTCTCTAGCAGAGTATAACCACTTTTTCTTGATCTGAGTCAACAGTTGACAAGATGCTGATGCTGATGTCATCTCTTTCATGTTGACGCCAAAAGATGGTTATCTCGATATGTAGGTTTAGGATTGCAGATCCTCTGATACCAAGTTAGATTTGTGGTAAGATATGTATTAGAATAAGGCCCCTTAGGGTTAGGTGCACACTTAGAGTTGAGGACTAGAGGAGAATAGAAAAAGTTAGGGTATTGAGTTTATTAGCCTCAACTTTTTTCTGTTAATATTAATATATATATTTTAATTTATAATAGGATCCACTATGGAGCACCAAATTACATATGTTTAGACTACCAGGCACAACCTCACATTACTAGAGATGCACCACCAATAATGATGCAAGAAAAAAATGCTAAAACCCTGGTTATGCAATTTTTGAAATCAATTTGAGATTTAATTGAGCAGCGGAGATATCGAAATTATTCCCAAAGCACATAAAATATTTGATAACTTTATTAGGGCAATTTAATTGATTCGATTTAGCATCCGTTAGCATATGAATATCCCGATCTAGAAAATAGGTCTAAAGATAGACTCTAGTTTCGATCTAGTTTAGGGCACTAAACAACGATCTCGATGTTGTCTCTCTGACCAAGATAGTTAAGGTGGTGTGGCGAGGTCATGACGAAGAGGCTTGCTACGCCAAGGTGAGACTATTTATTATTATCATTTAAAAAAAAAATATATCTATTAATTAGTAGTATTCTTTTTTTTTTTTTAATATTTTTATATAAGAAAAAAAATATAGGAAAAAAAAATTCAACTACTAAAGCATCATACTTTGATTCTAATAGTGATGATTTCATGTTCCAATAATAAACAAATATCAATAAATACAAATCAAATATGGAACATTAACATATATTTTTTTTAATATTTTTATATAAGAAAAAAAATATAGGAAAAAAAAATTCAACTACTAAAGCATCATACTTTGATTCTAATAGTGATGATTTCATGTTCCAATAATAAACAAATATCAATAAATACAAATCAAATATGGAACATTAACAAATTTATAATATGGTAAGTATAAATAAATAAATATGAAATATCAACAAATATCGAATATTAGAAAATATGAAATATTAAGTACATATATGGTAGTGTCGCCGACGCTGAGGTTTTGATGACACTGGTGTTGGTAGCTATTGTGACGAGAGAGAGAGAGAGAGAGAGAGAGAGAGAGAGAGAGAGAGAGAGAGAGAGAGAGAGAGAGAGTCAAGGGTTTTGTAACTTAGAAGTTGAGGTTTTGTGACTTGTAGGTTAATTTTGGTCACTTATATATTATAAAAATGTTATAATTTATAAGTATTATACGTTATTATTCAAAAAATAAAATAGCGTGCATAGCGACGTCATAATGCTATTTTGCCATGACGACTCTCTGGCGTCGCTATTTAGCTATCATGGCTATTTTGTTATATATGACGTTTCCCATCGCCATTCACCATGGCGAGGCTATAGCTTGACCTTGACAACCATGCCCTTGACTCAAGCTAGGATTTGAATAATTTAAGGCCCGACGAGTTTAAATCGTTCAAAAGGAATTAACATATAAGGGTTAGGAATTTAGAAACAAAATTCCATCAATAATATAACAAGGAAAATATATTTTGAATTGATGGGTTTTCAATAGAAGAAATAAATTAGATAAATTATCTGACAATATTTAAAAGATAAAATAGAAAACGGATAGAAGATCCAAGGGATCACTCCAAGGAAGATAGTTAGCCTCACACCAAACCATGTGTGGAAAGAAGAATCGCTCTTCCATGTTTTGAGAGAATCACACTCTCGAAGAAAACTTTGTTCAAAGCTCTCAATTTTGCAAAGCAAATTTTCATCAACCATTCACTATTCAATAAGAGATTACAATGTGCATTTATAAAGAAAAGAAACCCTAAGAATACTACTAAAATTAAAACTCCTAATCAACCATTAAAACTTTCTAATCTAACAGTTATAATTAATTTCACCATTAATCCCTTTTTTTTATTACGCGACCACTTTTTGAAGGGTCAAATAATATCCGATTGACTTGAAATTGGTCTTATTTGAAAGCTCATCGAAGTAGCTTTCCAATAAGACAAGAATTATGCAATTTCGGCATATATTGATAGACTTATGACCGCTTTTTGGATGGTTGCACTGAAAGTGACGAAATTAACAGTCACATATCAAATATATGTGCTTGACCCTTAAATTATTCAAATAAGGATAGTAATCCTAAAACAAACTATTTATTTAAAGAATCTTAATAAAAGGAAACTAAACTTGGATAAAATTCTAAAATAACGTGCAACGGGTCTTTAACGGGCCTTTTAAATATCCATTTGCGGGTCCACTTCCCTCTTTCGATGTCTCCTCTTTATCCAGCCTCGATCTCGATGTGTAGGCTTCAATTCCGCATCAAATAACATTTGTGAAATATTGAAATGCCACATGTAAATTTCACTCACATGCTTCAACATGCAACCTTGAGGCAAACCATGTGGGTGTTTCGATGAGTAGCTTGGAGATTAAAACCAGCCCGTACATCCTAAATGTGTTTTTTTCATGGTTTGAAATATTGACATATTGCTCATGAGCATGAGTTGCTTGATAAGCCTTTGATTTATTGCTTGTTATATTTTCTTTCATTTAACATACTTCATTTCCTTCATTTTTTAATTATTTTTATGAAGTGGTCATCCCACATTTTAAAAGAAAACAGAAACTTTAGTTTTTTAAAATCTCAACTGCTCTTTCCATCTATAGGCTGGAATGTTTATGATGTTGATTCTCATGTTTGGCCCTTTTCTGCATTTGATTATGTAGGTGAAGTTATCTCGGAAGATTATGTGCTTGAATATGGAAACGATTGTTTGGAGATGCACGTTGGGGCTGTCCAGCCAGGGGAGCGTGCTTTGGTTATTGATGATTTGATCGCTACTGGTGGGACACTTCGTGCAGGAATAAGACTTCTAGGTAAGTCTTTTTGAGGCCCTTGTTAGAGAATGACATTTTTAAATTTTAGGCATGCTTGGGTATTATCCTTTGTGCAGTGTGGCAAAATTGGCATTGCCATGTTCATGATCATGCCAATGAACTCAATATGACGGGAGCCTGTACAGAGGTTTGACTTTTGGCTTCTTGACTTGTACGTGAAAATTCAAAGGGAGGAAATACTTGCACCAGAAAATTGTGCTGTTCCACCTAATTTGAAAAGAAAGAGTTGGTATATTTGGATTCTGTGCCACGTGGAAAAACATCTAAGCTGTCTGATTTGAAGGCCATGTTGTAAAGATCTTTAGTCCAAGGATTGGCATGACACATGATCTCTATCATATGATTCAACACAGTCAAAGCCCATTCACTGATTCAATGGTTTACTGTGTTTAATCAGATGATAAAGATCGTCTTTCCTGCCAACTTTGGCACCAGAGATCTCTTAGATTTGTTTCCACATGGTACAGATCTCAAAAAGACCAAGTCTTTCTTTTAAAGTAGGTGCAACATTACAATTTTCTGGAGCAAGTAGTTGGTTCCAAGTTCAAATAAAGTCGTTTTGACTTTTGTTTACTATGTTGGGAGTCCTATTCCCTATGCTATACTGTCTTTTATCCTTTTATTTCAGTTAACATATTGGGAGTCCTATTCCCAATCTCTATCATATGATTCAATGGTCTTGGGATTGAGTTCTATATAGTGAAAGGTGGCTTTCGGATCGCTTGAGTTAAGACCATATTGTCAATAGATAAAAGGATCAATCTTACATCATTTAGAGTGAAACCCATAGAGAAGATGATAATACTAGATCCATGAAATGAAAACATCAGCGCTATGTTTATAGATCTTAGTAACTTAGTTTTATCCGTAAGAATTTTTATCAGGGTGAAAGCGAAGCCCTCCCAAAATTTGTCTAGTGCATCTACCGATCCATAAAAAAAAAGACAGTATCCAAGGTTAGGGACAACAATTATCTAATTTTTATATCTGTCTCCATGCTTTGATGAGCTATTGCATCAGTCCAATTGTTTTGCATATTCTGTTTCCTGATTTTAATCGTGCTCGAGGGAGGGGAAAAGATAATAGTGCATTCAGCAAAACCTCCAACTAGATGCTGCTTTTGTGGTCACAATAAATTCTTAGCAATTTATTGTAACTCCACTGAAAATTGTTCGGCTGTTGAAAAATGGCTCCTCAAAAAATTCCATGATCTCCGAACTTTTGATTTGTAAATCAACATTGAATTTTTTTTTGTTGGTGGCAATTTATCGAGTGCAATGTCTATTTGATTTCTTTCCATGATCTTTCAACTTTGTCCTTGTCAATGATTCACTAGTATATAATCTGTACAGTTGAAAAGGGAGAAAAGATGAATTTCTCCAAATAGGTATATTAAAATATATGCAGTGTCGAACTTATACTGAAATAACATGGTTTTCAAATGGTTTAATAGCAGTTTGATATGTAGATCTTGTAAATGTTTGGTGTAATATAATTAAGCATTATCAATTTTATTTGGTTCGTTCATTTTTACCTTTCTTTCTTAATAACTTACATCTTTGTGGGCTTTAAACTTGTGTTATTAGAACGTGCGGGTGCTGAAGTGGTTGAATGTGCTTGCCTTATTGGGCTGCCTGAGGTTAAGGTATGCATAGGAAATTGTAGTCTAACTTATTCATTAAACTCATTAAGGTTTAAGTTTTGACAGATCTCTAAATATTTCAACTCTACATCATACTGCAATTATACCCGTTCTTAGATTCAGTTGTATGATGCTTTCTTTCTTAAGGCTAGCCGAATTAGATTATGATCATTTAGAATGCCTTACCAATATTATCAGTGCCTTGATTGCATACCTTGCAGGGACAACACAGGTTAAACGGAAAGTCAGTGTATATCCTCATGGAGCCCCGCCAATAAATGCTTGTAATTTGGTATGCACCCACATGAAGCTCAATTTTAGACCTTTATATTTAAGATTCTTCATGTATTTGTTGATGAAGGTGCTGATGAGTTTAGATCAGTATTCAACATGATAACCTTTTGATGGATGCTTGTTTTATGTTATGGTAGTCATTGCAACAGAGCATATTAAAAAGAAATACAAAGTAATGATCTAGTAAATTTTCCATTCTAGATTGACAAATGTCCAAATGGATACTCATGTGAAATCATATTTTAATTTGAAAGCACATTGCAAAAGTGTTGGTGTTCTTGATTTGTGAATTTGACTTCTTTTTAATTTTCTAGATTATTAGCAATACTGATTAATTTTTGTTTTATTGTAATTTGGACAGCTCTTTTTGGTTTTATTAGGGTGCCCCTAAGAAATTTGTAAGTTTCATGTTTAACGGTGATTTTACATATGTTCTATGAATTAGTAGAAGATATCAATCAAAGATGGTCAAAGCTAACTGTAATTGGTTAATTGTTGTTCGATTTCTTATTTGAATTATGCCTCAAGAAAGCATGAATAAGCTCTTGGGGTATCTGCAGAAGTAGTACTGTTTGGTATTTTAATATAAATTTATTGGTTTTTAAGCCCTTTGGGGCATTGAAAGCTCTTGGGGTATCTGCAGAAGTAGTACTGTTTGGTATTTTAATATAAATTTAATGGTTGTTTGATTTCATATTTTAATGTCTTTATTTTCTGTCACTTTGTTTGCACCAAATTGGCACTAGAACAGGCTCTTCTTTAACCATACAATTGAGCTCGAGTGGGTTGTAGGAAAGGATGATATGTTCATGATCATCAAGTAAACAGTGATTAGATGCAAGATTAGATAGACGATCATTGAAGGATGTTAGAAGAAGTGGATCACGAATCGCTCTAAGTACAAACGAAATGAAGATCGGTTGGTCGCAGAAGCACTGGGTCTGATTCCTCACAATACAAACATTCTTATAATCAAAGCCATGGATGAAAAAATCCTTGGTCTTTGGAGAGCAGAAAAATTGCACCAACAATCAAAAGTAAGAAACTTTACGAACATTAACAAGTTGATCCGAATATGACTTATTAGATGCAATAAAACTTTGAATTTCATGAAGCCATGAAGCGCTTTCTTAGACCCCTTATAAAAGATGAGAATATCATCTGCAAAAATTAAATGTGAGGGGATGAGACATAATCTACAAGAGAGCCTAGAAAGGAGAAAATTTAGACCCTGCTATATACTCTTCCGTGAGAATGAGAAGGTAAAGGGAGATGGAATTTCCTTGTGGTCCATAGGTAATTTGAAAATAGCCAAAAGGACTGCCATTTAGTAAAACATTAAACCAACAAGAAAACTCACATCCCTTATAAGACTGATAGAAGATTAGGAAAATCCTAATTTGGATGAGGCATCAAATAAAAAATTCCACTCAAGCCTATCATAGGCTTTAGCCATGTCCAATAGTAAACTTAGGTTATCTCCAAAAGTTTTCTGTTTTGAATCACCCAAAAGTTAGTGAGCTATGATAATGTTATCATAAATGTTACAACCATGGACAAAGCCCACCCTTGTTATATGGAGGCGGAAAAATGAGACAAGAAATTAGCAAGAATTTTGGAAAAAATTGTATAAAATATTACACAAGCTAATTAAGCGAAAATCTGAAAACATTTAAGGGGTTGGGTTTTAAGGATCATCGCGATAAAATTAGAATTAACGGACTTGGTATGAATCCTTTTCTTAAAAAAACTATAGCAGTGGAAACAATACTAGATTTAAATACCTCCTAACAGGTGGTGAAGAAACACCCCGGCTAACAATCTTGGTTTGGGGCACTATCCCCTTACATGGATTTAATTGGCCGCTCTCCTCCTCTTTGGAGGTGACAGTGATGTTCATATTTTGAGCAGAAGTAATCAATGGCAGAATGACATCAAGAAGATCTTTGTTTGGATATATATGAGAAGGTGTGTGTCACACCTTGAAATCCATTTGTGTAGATTTCAAGGTGTGAACTTAATCATATAAAAAAAAAACTGGCAGCACGAGGATTAGAACATTGGAAAGGTAGGGATGGGCGGGGAGGGACATTTGGTATCAGAGCCGAACACGTCTCCCTGCTGATGGGAGGTAAAACCGCCTAAAGTGACTAATTTTAGTTCCACATCGAAAAAGTCAGTGTAAAGTGAAGTGCTTATATTTATGGTCGCCCCCTTAACACATCTCGCATTTTAAAACTGGGGAGCTCAAAGGTGGCAGAGCCACAGACAATATCATGTGCGTATCAGCAGGGTGTGACAAAAAATCTACCTAGAAATCGTTCGAAAAATCAAATCGAAACCAAGAGGAATATAACCTCCGCTGAGCTCCATCTATATATATATATATATATATATATATATATATATATATATATATATATATATATAAAGAAAAGATTACAAATATTCCTTAAAATTATGCAAACAAAGTAAGCATCCATTCTCCATTAGTTCCTTCAATAAAATCTCCTAAATAATTTCAACATGTTAACTCACAAGTCACAAATATAAGCAAGTTTAAACTTCCAAGTTTACAATTCATAATTAGTGAAATCAGTAATTTAGGAAAAAAAATTAAATGTGATTAATTGAGCACCATAATGAATTGGTGTGTTACAATTCATAATTAGTGACTGATATAAAACATTTTCAAGTTTACAGCATACAGTGGTATATATAACTAGAACAACTTTTCCTTTTTCATTTTTTTTTATGGAAGCAATTCTTGTATCATCGTCCTGAAAATGATAATCTATCAAAACATATGAGATTGTAAGCGGAGTAAGAGTGAATATGTGCTGATCTGCTTAAGAACCTTGAAATCTTAACAATCATGCTTAAGTGGCTATTTCCAAAAAACAAAAAGGAAACTCCGGCAAACATTCTAGATGTATTATGTACACTTCCCTATGGGGCATTTAAGCTATTTTTAATGTGCTTGTGGTGATATCGCAAAAACTGAACCATTACTGCTACAACAATTCTTTTAGACTTTTTAAGGAGAGGCATTCACAAAGTACACGCAGCTCCCACGTAATATATTTGACAATTGGGAAATGTTAATAAAATTAAGTTATTAATAGATTTAGTAACTTTAAGTTTTGAATATGAAAGTTATCATTTTGATTCCATATTATCTAATAAGAACGTTTAAACAAAAGAAACAAAGTTGGACATCAAGGGACAAGGAAATTAGGTTTTTTGTGGTTATGATTTAATCATGAAATTTAAATTGAATTCCATATGATCCGATTTGAATAAGATGATTCAAATTGTACTAATTCGACAACAATGGATTTGAGGGATAGGGTTAGGAATAAAGAAAGAAGATGTGAGAGAATTTGATGTAAAAGTATTTAGGATTTAATGGTATTAAAAAAAAAGTATCAGGGTTTAAAAAGAAATCGTTTGGGTTTTTCTCTATTGCCATGTAGAAGATGAATCATCATCATCCTCACAGCCTTATCCCATCTATTTGTGGTTAATTTGCGAGGCCTATATCTCCACTTGTTTCTTGTCAGTGTTAAGCTCTCTGTAACTTCACAATCCTTCATATCTCTTCTCACTGCTTCTCAGCTCCCATACAGGTATGCATTGGTCTTCCTCTTCTCCTACTTCCTTGTCTTAGTAGCGTCTCAACCTCTCGTACAAGATTGATTTCTTGCCTCTGATGGACATGTTCAAACCATTTCAAGCGAAATTCCATATTTTTTTCTTTATGGGTGCCACTTTCAAATTTCCGCTTATGACTCCACATATCCATCTTAACATACACACTACAGCCACAACATTCTGCAACATGTAAAAGTTGAATAAATGATGCAAAATAACTCGTTCACTCATCCCTTAATATTGTTTTATTTCTTAAAAGAGAAGCTATGAGAGAGAGAGAGAGAGGGGGTGGCATCTCTCTCATTCTCGCTACGTGATGAAAGTCCCATAGTTGGAACTCAAGGGATATTATTGGTGATGCTTCCATATAACATAATGGTAATCTATTATGCAGTATGTTAATCTAGTGTATCACATAATCTGGGTGACTGATTCTCTCGCTAAGAGAGGCAAACAAGGCACCATGAAGCAATTGAGGCATCTGATTCTCTTGCTAAGTGAGTGCTCCTCGTTGGGAGTCCTGTTGTTAAGGATTCAATGACTACCGGATTGTTTGTGCTATTTGTTTCTTTTTTCTGAACTATTGTATTTTAGGTTTCTTTGTTCCTTTGGTCTTGCTTTACTCTATGGTTTGTACAGTTTCCCACTTTAATATGCTTCCTTTGGTTACTGATAAAAAAGTATAATTTTACTTCAAAATTTTAGGCGATTACCACTTGTCTGAGGTGCTCTTAACACATGATACACAATTCAGTGACAAACCATGATTTTCAAGTTCACCCTAACCTGGTGCAAACTCAAACTAGTGAAGCTAGGTTCTACGCTTCTTTTTTCACTAAAAATGAAGAGATGCGGACCATGTAGAGGGAAATAACCACAAATCAAGCAATTATAACGCAAACATACAACAAACATACAACATTCATGAATCATGATAGATGCTTCGAACAACTTCTAATTGTAACCTGCTCCAATTTTGCCCAATCAAATCCTTTCAAAAATATGCAGGTAGTGAAGTTGGCATTGCTCGAGTATTGCAGAAACTAACTTACGATAAGTTGATGTTGCATAGGTTTATTGGCATGACGTGGGACTGACACAGGTGCTCTGGTTGGATAAAACTGGTGTTAAAAGTACTCAGTACTAATTTCCAGGTGATGCTTGGTCTGGGCTCCAGAACATGACGTGTGGCACCCAAAACATGATTTGATTGTCACATGGAGCAAGGAGGGCATTGCATACATCTTAAAAATAAAAAATAAAAACTGATCCCTTCAATCTGATTTTTCGTGTCAGCAAGTGGACCGTTGAAACAGCTTAACGTACATTTTCCAATGGAAAAATCAGACAGTTTTTTTCTTTTAAACATGATATATCTAATACTCCCTTGCTTCTCATGGCACCCAAATCCATGTTTTTTACGCTCGGACGAGGAATATGCTTGAACCCACTGACCATATAACCTTTTTGGCTTTACAATAATGGTGCAAAAGCTGATCTGCAGCATTGGATTGTGATTCGAGGCAGGTGATGTTGCAAGATATCAGGCTTGCCTTCTGTCAGCAGTAATTTGACCACCTACACCTTGCAGCGGGATGCTGCCTGCATCATATGCATTGATTAGTATATGTTCCTCAACTGTATGAGTGTGAGGAGAGTCTGCACTAAAACTCCACCCACGCCGAATTATATAACAAGGAACTATTAAAACAAGCTGTGTGCTGCATTATTTATGTTCATTATCTCTACTTATATATATATATATATATATATATATATATATATATATATATATATATATATTTATATTTATATTTATATTTATATTTATTTTTTTTTTATGGGTTTTTCGGGCCTTTTTCCTCACTAACTAGCTTTTGGTTTTCCTAGGAAGATTTGGGCAGGCATAGTGTTGCTGTGAAAAGGTGCAAACAAACTTAATAAGCAGCGCTTGGGAGGAAGAAGAGTCAACAATGAGGAGCCAAAGGCCATAGGACATAATGCAATCCGTTTCGATTACGAGAATTTTTCTACATTCATCGAATATATTTTGCTTTTTCTTAGTTGATGAGATGATATAAGCTGAGATTGGTCGTGTAGAAATGTTTTCCAAACAGATTCTCTCTTTGAGATGATATTAACCTGAGATTTGTTCTGTCTATAAATGTTTTCCAAAATGACTCACTTCAAAATTTTGAAACTAAATTAATCAACTTGTCTTTTGAAAACACACATTTCATTAGAAACATTTTCGTGTTCTAATTGTAAGAGGCAACTTTATTTTCAACCCAAGATTATTCTCTCTCATCATGAAGTTTAACGTGCGTGCTTTAAACCTTTGATTCCACGTGGCACACATTTTGAAAAGTGACCCCAAAACCACATTTGATGTGTGCCCATGATCATGTTCATTTTTGGGATGTGTACCACATAGAATGAAAATCTGATTGTCTGATGGTTGACCCAAGATCTTTTGTGTCGAAGACTGAAACGAAAAATGATCTCCATTGTATGAGTCAAAGTACATGAAAGTTGGGATGAGAAGGAAGAAATTTGGATTGTAAATAAAGGCACCATTGTGTAAATTATGGTACATTGTTGTGTTATAGCATTTGTTTGTCTCATCAAGATGACTGCTTGTATATATGACACATTGGTTTGAAAACTTAAAAAGTCAATAATGAGCGTTTCTTTGCACAACCTATGTTGGTCAAGGTCAAAGTAGATCCGAATCAAAGTTGTTTCAGTTTCATGGCATTTTGCAACTACTGTAGGTTCACTTGAATCAGGTCCCCCAAACCGCGCTTGCTACTAAAAACTGATTCCAACTGATCAAAAGGTCAAAAACTGGCCTAAGATTTAGAGTTATACGAACCAGTTTTCAGTCTTCATTCTCTCCAAGTTGATCGATGAGTCACCTTAATAAGCAGTTATGATGAGATTAACTATAAATTAGGCATAACCTTCAAGAAAATTCATGCTTATGCTACGTAAGGTTACTTAGTTAGGAGTGATCTGCTCTATGATTTGAGTTAGTGATCAACACTTTGGTGTTTCATGTGAATATTTTGTATGATTTCACTATGTTGCAAGTTCACTATGTTGCAAGTATTATTGGAAAAAAGGGAAGAAGCCAAGTGGAATTTGTGCTTTGGGAAGAATTTCTTGGTATTTACACTACGCTCATATATTGGTTAGAATTGCATGAGCATGCTTTTCGAAGGGAATAATGGGATATGTGAAACATTTATAAATATTTTCCATTGTGGAAGTGAGTCTCACACTCCCACATGGGGTACTAATAGTAACGTCTCTCCTCTTATAAGATCTGGGCCCCTGCACTCATAACCAATTGATTTTGAGATGGATACCTAAAAATATCATGGTACCATGGCTCGGTTCGGGGCGTGTTGAAGTTAGTCCCCCATCGGGTATTACTAGCCTTGTATCTCACGTGGCATATATTTGTTATCATTTTAAGTGCTTTATGTGGGTAACCATCACTGTACTCTCTCTCACGAAATTCTCCGAATTAATCAAAATTTTAGAAAATTTATTCGAATACACGATTTGCTGAACTTTTTATCGAATCTTGATTCGTCAGTTCTCGAAATTTTCCTTGAATGTTTTCAAATTTGATGAATATGTTGAATTTTTGTCATTATAGTATGCTTTAATTACTTCACATTATTTTTTTTATGATTGTAAATTATAAATTATTTATGCATGTAAGTTATGAAATACAACTATTTTATTATTTAAAGATATTTTCTTTAACTTAAATATGCCAACATTTATCTTTTTATATTTTAGTAATTTATTATTATTTTTATAACCTCAATTTATTTTCTGAACTTACTCTCAAAAAATTTCAGAATGAAACTGAACTGAGACCCCCCGGAATGATTGTCAAATCCAAACTTGGTTACTATACCCACTCACCCCTAAACCGAGGCAGATCAGATCAATGCTCTCTTTAATATGGGGAGTTGTTTATATTAAGGTGCTTTGATCTGCTGTTCCAATGCATGCTATGGTATGCGAGTGTGGTGCAACCGTGCAAGCAATGACCCTTCACACAACATTTGAAATGATAAAAAAATGAGTACCTTTATTTTCACTCACGGAATCTTTGAGTTCACCCACATAAATGGGTGTAGGCCATTTGAAAACCAATTATGTATTTTCACCCATATATTCCATTAAATTTCTACCATTTCAATACACCCACGGTTTTCTTTTCATGTACACCTATTGTGTCTTTCCTATCGCTTTTCCCCGCGCGACGCGTTATTTGAAATCGGTCCAAGCCCTCTATAACCGTATGAATCCTTCTAAAACCCTTTGAAATTGCCGTTTCAATACACCACGGTTTTCTTTTCGTATACACCCACTGCGTCTTCCCGCATCTTCCTTGTCGCTTCTTCTTCCCTCGTGCCCCGTTATTTGAAATCAGTCCCTCTGAAGCCTTCTATAGCTGTATGTATCCTTCTAAAACCCTCTGAAACTGCAACATCTAATAAGGAAGAACGAAGAAGGGATAAAAAGGACGAAAAAAAACCTCTAGAATCATGTTGTTAGGGTTTGTGAGGCAACGACAGTCAATGTTTCGCTTGCTCTCGTCTCTGCGCTCCCTCTAAAACCATTTGCAGAACTGAAAGCAGCAAAACGAGATAATTTCAATTTTTTTACTTATTTTATGCTTCGTAGGCTTCGTGGATTATTTTCTTATTTTTATTCTTGTTATATTTTTTGTTGTAGTTTCAAACCAACCCTTGATGAACTTCAATATGATAGTCAGATAGTAAAATTGATAATTTCCATAAACGGCCTACGACTTCCTATAGAAGAAGGGTAACAAAAGCCCGAATTGAAAGAGCATCGGATAATGTCTTTAGATTATGAAAATACTCTCGATAATTCTGGGGTTTTAGCAATAGCTATTGAAGCTGCTGCAACAGTGATATCCAAATCTTTGAGTGAAGTCTTGTCTTTATTAGATGCACAAGAAGGTATAATAGAAGAAGGTAGAGAGAGAGGAAGTAGAGAAAACGGTAGAAGCGAGGTTTAAAGTAGGTGAAGATGAGAGAGTAGAGGAAGGGACCCAAAAAGAAGAGAGAGTGGATGAGGGGAGTGTGGTAGAAGGGCCGGTAAGTTATTGGAGAGGGGAGAGGGGAGAGTGGAAGATGTGACAATAGAGGGGAGGGTTGAAGGAAGGTTGGAAGAGGGGAGTGAGGCAGAAGGGATTAGGGAGGGGAGTGGGAGTGGAAGAAAGCGTTGAAGAGATAGTGGGTGAAGGTGAGAGAGTGGAAATGAGTGAAGGTGAGAGCGCTGAAGATATGGTAGAAAATAGCTTGGAAGGGAGAGATGATGTGGTTGAAAATGAGAGGATTGAGGAGAGAGTGAAAGGCGAAGAAGAAGCAGCTCGAGTTCCGAAAAAGAAAAAAAAAATGCAAGAGGTTGTCGTTGAGCCTGCCCAAATTAGAGTCGATGATAATGTGGGACTATTTTTCAGAGGCCCTACTGACACTTCGCTTTTACGATGGTATAGAAACCATCTTACCCATGATCTATGGGTTAACAAAATAAGTAAGCAGCAATACTCAATTCATGTAATGCATTTATTTTTTTCATTTAAATGATGTGTACATAATTATATTTTTTTATTAAATTTATTGTTGATTGACGTAGGATCGAGGTACGCTTCGTTGCATACAACATTCGGCCAAACTTGATACTTGATCCATTGTTAAAATGTCTCGCAAGTTTAAAAGTAGAATCAAGATGGCTGGTGTTCAAACTTTTAATCGTACTAAGTCTTAACTTATTGCAAGCACACAATGAAAATTGTAGCACTAGTATATGACCGTTCCCACGAGGAAGGTGATTATTCTTATATGATTGTTTTCTTAAAAACTTTTATTTATCTTTTACGATCCTAAACTACTAGAGAAATATGAATAAAAGAATGAGTTGTTTAAACTAATTTGCAGAAAATAAATCTAAATCCTCATCCTCATCCTTCTAGATTATGGTCATCAATCACAATCCTTCAGATCTCGAATGTTTATAAAATAAAATGTTGTTACACCGTATCTCAGCCATTTAGAAGTTACGTGTTAATCAAAAACTAAAATTCCTTAACACAGATTTAAACTAATCAACAATCTGCTTAAAATTTGGGCATCAATCAAACTTGAAAAAATTGAAGATGGCAAAGTAAAACCGTTACACTGCAAATTCTCAATCTGAGTCGCCAATTCAAATAAAAAACTTAGATATTTACAAAGCAGTAAAAATGCATGAAAATAAATCTAAACTAGAAAGCGATAAAAAAATCTTTCATCCCTTAGTTGCAGGCGTCAATTGCTTATGAGAAACTACGGATTCTTTACTCTAATCTTCTAGCTCCCAATCACAGGCGTCAATTGCTCTCGAGAAACCTTGGATATTTAAATTACTCAACTCTACTTTTGATCGGAAGAAAACCCAACCTCAGTTATCAATCGACGCTGAAAATTCCTTCAATAACTCTATTCCTATGCCGAGCCTTCTTATTTATAGATCATAAGAGGTTGGTTTATATTGTTCTAATTCTAATAAAAGAAACTACTAAAGAAAAGATTCCTAATATAACTTTACTTCTAATCCTAATTCTTTCTTGCTCTGGATGGTAGATGCGTGCAGGACTTTCTCCTTGATTTTAGCAGTAGAGATCTTCTGAGTTCTTTCGCCAATCTTCTTTGATCCATAAGTTGCTAGACTTCTAATCCAAGAGATCTTCTAATTCTGTGCATTGCGGTGTAGACTTCACATGATCAACAACATGAGCTTCATTTTGTACTTTCGTGTATTCGAAAATTTTCTTTCTTGGCTTATTGATTGATCTTTCGTTCGAGTGGATCATTTCTTCGCACGATCGTAGTTCATGCTGCTTTTTGAATTCATTTTGGCAAAATTAACACTTCAGCTCTATTATGCTCACTAATCTAAATATTTACACATAACATCTCATTAATAACAAACTAATGTCTAACATCACTAAGTTAAGGGTGATAAAGTGATATATTTTGTGACTGATCACACCCCTAAACTTAAGCTTTGCTAGTTCCTAATAAACAAGGAAAGAAAAATTAATCTAAGAATTAAATGTCACTTTCGTAGGGATCACGATTGCATTTAGCAGATGCAACAAGCCTTTAAACCCCTAGGTGATCCCTAGTGGAGGAGTTATAGTCTTCTGAAGGTTTTCAGTGAAATTACCTATAAATTTCAAATATTTTTAAAATTTTCAAAAATTTTCTTAGAACAAAGCAAAAATTTTAAAATTTCAAAACTAAATTTTATACACTAAATTATAAATAATTGATCATTATATGACTGTCATAGTATCAAGAACATGATCCCAACAACCTTTGCTTTCCATTCTAGCAGTTATCCTTGATTCGAACTTAGCAATTTTAACTCATATTAAGCGTGGAATGTGTGCATATCAGTAAAAAATTTATTCATCACAGATTTATCTAAACTACAGATTTAGAAAATATTTTCATTCAATTCTCACTATTGGCATACTCTTAAAAAGAATATTGGAAATTTTCGGTTCTTTATATAAGATATATATGATGAATGACTTAAAGGATAATTGACATAAAAGTAAATCTCATAGAATAGATAATCAATTTTATTTATATGCTTTCCTGTTTCTCCATAGTATTTATTATATACATCTCTACTAGGCTCATTCTATTGTAAACCATGAGACAAGAAGGTCTTTTTTCGGCTTGTAATGGGACTTTGGGTTAAGAGGTTTTGAAAAAAAGGTAAAAAGGATTAAATTTTTTTAAGAATTCAGTTCATCTTTCTTCTATCTTTTTTTCTTCTATCTTTTTTTCTTCTTTCTATTTTTGCTTTAGTAAGTATCCAAAAAGTTAGATAACTTCTTCCCATTTTCTTGTATTTCATTTTTGGTAAATCCCATTTTCTTGTGTTTCAGATCTCCTCTCTTGAATTTTTCTTTAGTTGGGAAGCTTCTTGCTTCTCCTTTTGTAGAATCGTATTTTACGAATTCTCTTGGTTTATCATATTTTACTTCATTTTATTTCTTTCTCAGGTGTACCCTTTTGTTTCATATCCCTTATCTATTATTCTTTTACTCCTTTCGCTCTCTCTTTCTCTCTTTTCCGCATTCTAAATTCTCAGAAAAAAAATAATAATAAGGGTAAATGGTTGAAAGCTTCAGATAGTACATATGGTTAAGGGTTTATTAAAATTTGGTACAAAGAAATTCGGTTTAGGCTTCTAATATGGTTTTGAGGGGTAAATAGATTTATGGGACTTTAGCTTTTTACCCCTAACGAACGAAAAGAATGACCTTTTATCATTTCCATGATTCACTAGCATGAATGTCATATTATTTTAATGTTTCTAATAAACAGTTCTAGAAAGACAAGTTATCATAATCATAAAATATTTGATTCATTTTTTCAGCAATATGAGATTTTATTATAATGTTGTCAAGAAGTTCAAAGAGAATTTAAGTTTGAATAGAAAGCAGTCTCTCTCAGAATAAAAGAGGAAATATGACTCAAAAGCTCACTGATTATATAATTTTGAAACTATAGTCTAAATATTATAATTTAAATCAAAGTATAGTTCCAAATATTCAATCTGATATAGTGTTCAAGAGAGCTAGATATGAATCGTAATTACTCTATTTTGATTATTGAACTTTTACTATGATGGATTATAAATTTTGTAGAATCATAAGTTTTTCCTATTATAACTCGCATACAATGATTAGCTATTTAGATATTAAAATCTACATAAAACAAAAGAAAGGAAGTATTTTTTTTTATTTTGTTTTATGCCCAAAGAAAAACTAAAGCAAGAAAATTAAAAACTAATAAACTAAACAAAACAAATATACATAGAAAGGTATGTCCCCCAAAACATAAATTTGATAATGTCCTCATTGTTTTCCAAAAATAGGGGATACTCAAAATTATAGATCATACCTGCGAGGCTTCAAAATAGAGAGAGTAGCCTTTGCTCACTAGGTGATGACGGATATGATACAATTGATACAGATGGAGCTGGTTCTGGTGCTGGCAAGGCTAGCAGTGGAGAATGACTGTTTGATAGTTCCTCCTCAGAGTCAGACACAACATCGGCAGAGCTGGTTTCAATTCTTTCTTCCTCAGGGGTAGGTTCCTCATACAACTCAGGTCCAACTTCTTTCGTGTGGAGAGCATTGGAGAGCATCAGCACTCTCTTTCTCAGCTATCAGCTTGTCATACTTTTCTTTCAAAGCTTTCAACTCTCTTTAACTTTTTCTTTCTCTTTCAAATCCTTTTGCAATTTGTAAATTACGATAAAAATTTCCTTAATCTCGTCCCTTAGTTTCTCAGACTCAGCTCGTGACCTTTCTATTGTGACCCAACTTTTGTTCGTGAGGAACTCAATGGTCTTCTTCTGTTCATCACAGATCTGGACTAGTGAATTTTTGTCCTCTTTTAGCTTAAGTATCTCTTCTTCAGTAACTACAAGTTCATGGTTTTTCTCATCCAGCTATCTATTACGTGCTTGTTGATACTCCCTGTGTACATTTTCTCTCTCATCAGGATCTGCAATTAGTTCTCCAAACTGATCAAGCAAACTAGCTATTTTGTCCTCATAGTCCTTTTTCTGACCCTCCCATGCCTGCTGGTTATTTCTCAATATATTATTCTGCTGCTGCAACTGTGGAATTTGATCTTGGAGGGCAGCAGTGACGTCTGGCACTTTCTTTGCTATTTTCACCTTCTAATGCACTTGATGATCCTTTACTACCCTTTGCTTCAGGTTTTCTACAATATCCACCCTTTCCCTTGCTGTAGGGAGGACTTCGAAAACTCTGTTTTTCATCCTATTAATTTCTTCAATCATTTTTCTTACCATCTCTAGTACTGGCAGCAACTGTGGTGCATTTGTCAATTGTCAGTTCTCTACTACTACCAATCTCCTTCCCATTCAGCCTGGGTTCCTGATGATATAGGAATTGTTGTATCAATAACGGGAGGAGATGTTTCTTCATTTTGCATTTAAGTGAAACCCACTCGTGGAGTTTCAAAACCTGGTCTTGCTTCTATGACTTGAATAATGGGAGTCTGCTCTGTAGTTGGTAGAATCTCAGATATAGGTATAGACTCCTTCAGTGCAGGAGTATGTCTAGAAGTAGCCATCTCAAGGATGCGTTGTTCAACCAGTGGTATAGGGACTTCCTCTATTGTGCACATCATTTGGCTCTCAGGCTCTACTTCAACAACAGTTGGCATCATTTTCTCCTCAGGTATAGAAGGCATGGCAGGCCCTATTGGGGAGTCTAATGCTGAATCATAGAGAATAACCTGTTCTTGTTCAGGTAGTCTAACCTCTACTGTTTCCAGTTCAACAGTTGTTGTACATGTAGGAGTGGTTTCGCCTTCAATTATCTCTGGTTCAGTAGGATTCGTAGCATCATTCTCATTTTCTGTTCTATCATCTTCTTCAGGCTCTGCCTCCTCAATTGATGGAGGTATGGAGGGTAATTTGCTTGTGGACAATACCGGAGCCATCTTCTTCCTATTTTCTGGATTCAAAGTCCTTTTATAGGCTATAACAGTGAGATCTTCTTGATCTACAAGGACTTTCTCATTGGGTACCCACTGATATCTCATATTTTTTAGAATATTGGTAATTAGTCCCCTAAAAGGAAGCTCCAGCTTGTATTTTTCGTACCTTGACTGGTTTAATTTTGCCCTTACCATGTTCATTACCTCCAAGAGGTAAGAGGGTACATTAAACCAAACCTGGCTTGCTATCATATACAGGGCCTTAACAAAGAGAAATCTTCTCTCTGATTTATGATAGGTAGGGTGGATGGTCTTATAGATAAGCACATCCAGGAAATGAAGTAGGAAGTTGCAATTCTCTAGTTTTTTCTCATGAAGGACTTATCCTTGGTTGGGTTACCCAACAGTACTGTTGTCATATCTTCGAAATCCGAGAAATTAGAGGGTGGTAGTCTTAGCAAATTGGCCATCGGCTCATCAACAGACAACTCTAGTCTTTCCAGGGGTGCATGCATAACCCCAGCAACCAATTCTTTAGTCAGTTGGATGGTCATCCCATCTACAGTTGTAGAGAGCCTTGGGGTCTAACCTTTGCTGTTGTTGGCCATATTTCTATAAAATAGCTTCACCAGTGTAGGGTAGACTAGTGTTGCTCCAGGCTCTAGGAAGTAGTTAAGCCCAACATCCTTAAAGTATTTAATAGCAACTATGCTGACATCGACACTTTCCCAAAAAGTGACATCCATTGCAACCTCAACCCTCACAATATGATGTTTCATTGATGCAGGGGACTAATCCAATACTCTTTTGTTGAATGCCGGCTTCTTGCCTCTATCTGATTGTGCACCTTGTTCAAGGGCCACCCTAGCTTCCGTCTCATTCACCACTCTATCTTCAGATAGTTCTCCAATAACTACCCTAGAAGTTTTTTATTACTTTTTAGATGGGGGTCCTGCAAGAGCCCATGTAATATACTTTTGAATTAGGGAGATTAGAGCTATTACCTTCATCTTCTTTTTCTTCCCTTAGTCTTTTGTCCTTTGATATTGGCATGATTTGTTGTTCTGCAAGAGTAAATAAACCTTGGTCAATGATCATCAATTTTTCTTATGCCTAATCAAAGAGATTTTTAGAAAAGGGAAGAACCAATTAAGAATCAAACTTGTTTACTTATCGAAACCCTAACTTTAAAAATCAGATCGTTAGTTGTGGGTAGGGTTTTGAATGGAAGGAAAGAGAAAGGGGCAAAATCAAGGTAGGTTAAAGAAACGGTTGGGTTAGCTTTCAGAAAATTTGAAAAATGGAGGGAGAGAAGAAAGGTTAGCTTAAGAGTTCAAAAATGGGGCCGATGTCTCCTCCCACGGATATGTAGGTCCTAGTTTCAGTGATGACCCGCTGAATTGGTCAACACGCGTCTTAGTAACCTAGAGTTGCAGTCAACTCTAGCTTTTCATTGTTCGAAGGCTCGAACTCTCGTACGAATCACATAGTAATCACTACTATCGTGTCGTATGACTTAGGGTTTCGTACGTACGTAAATCCATACATTCGTTCGTAAAACTCTAATATACAAGGGAGGAAACATTATGATTGGTCGTGTTTTCGACAATCGTAAGGACTTTCGTAAAATATTCAAAACCTTAAAATCATAATTTACATATTTTACAAAGGATGCTACAGATGAGTTGGTAGCTCGACAGATCCTTGAGGATGTCAATTTTGATTCGTGGGGTGAAGGTTTCCCCAAAAACACTTGTCCTATTGGATTGTTAACTGGTTGCGCCTATAGTTGACCACTTTCTCTCTTCGTTAATATGAAGCTAGCTGGCCAATCTGCCCTCCATCTTTATAATAGACTGAGTATGTGAGTGTAGTACTTGAGAGAATTGAGCTAATTTGGATAGATCTTTTGAATATTAATACGATTGTTGCTGCAACTCCTGAAGGATTTGAACAACCGTAGCATCAGGTCCTTGCTCTGTGGTACGAACTGTGGCTGCATAGTCAGCATTGGTGGTCTCTGATAACAAACTTGGGCAGGGGGGAATCTGGGTTGTTGATTGGGCTACTTTTATGTGTATATCTAATTAAGTCTTAACCTATTGCAAGTGCACAATAGAAATCACAGTACTAGCAAAGGATCATTCCCACAGATATAGGTTAAATTATATTAACTTAATTTTTATGAAAACTTATACTTTTATTTTAAGTTCCTGAACTATTGGAGAACTATGAATAAAGAATTATATTTTTAAGCTAAGTTTGCAGAAAATAAATCCTAATCCTCCTTCAGATTATGGTCGTCAATCACAATCTTTAGCTATCGGATATTTATAAATATAAACAATACTGTTACGCTATATATCAAGTCTCCTAGTATTGATCATCAATCAATACTAAAATCCTTTCAATACAGATTTAATATAATCAACAATCTCCTAAAATTTGAGCGTCAATCAAATTTTAGAAAACTGAAGGTGGAAAAGTAAAAATCGTTACACTAATATGCAAACCTCAATATGAGTCGTCAATTCAAATTAAAATCTAAAGATCTTTACAAAGCAAGAAATAAAAAAATAAAATCTAAACTAGAAAGTAAAAGTAAATATATCCTTCACCTCTCAGCCGCAATCATCAATTACTTATGAGAAACTACAGATATCTACACTAACCTTCAGTATCTAATAGCAGTCGTCAATTGCTCTTGAAAAACCTTGGATATCTAATCTACAAAGCAATAAAAATCTAATCTAATTTTGATAGGAGAAAAATCCAACCTCAATCGTCAATTGATGTTGAGGATTTCTTCGATGATTATTCCTATACCGGGTTCTCTTATTTATAGATCATAGGGAGTCGGTTTACAAGACTTATAATTCTAATAAAAGAAATAAAACTATCCTAATATAACTCTAATTCTAATTTTATAGTTCCTTGCTTTACTTTAGTCGATGTACTTCTAGATTATTCCGCAGTAGAGATCTTTTAGAGTCTATCTTCATCAATCTTCTCGGATCCGTAATTAGCCAAACTTCTAATTGAAGAGTTGTTCTAATTTTGTTCATGACAGTGTAATTTTCACGTGATCAACAACAATGATAGGCAACATGAAAGCTTCATAATTATAATCGTAAATCACAATTATCTCTTTTCTTTTCTTTTTCTGGAATATCATAAGTTACGATTTTCTATTTTCCATAGCTATCTTATTGGACGATTCTCTAGATTACGATTCATTGCTTTTCAGTCTGTATCGTTTCAGCTTCTTGAACGTCTTCTTGGGGAATCGTAAATTATGATTTCCCATTTCTATCTTTTGTAGCAGCGCTCAGTCATCTTTTCACGATTTTCTATTCTTCAGTATATAGCGAATCGTCTTTTTGTGCTTAATTGTCTTTTACTGCCCTTTTTGAGTGCATTTTGACAAAGATTAACATTTCAACTCTCTTTTACTAATTTTCCTTAATATCTGTACATCGGTAAATTATTAGTAGCAAATTAAGTCCTAACATTACTAAGTTAAGGGTGATAAAATGGTATATTATATGACTGATCAGTTGTGCAACTGATGGTGCTAGTTGTGCTCCACTCTTGGATCCATAATTAAATCCTAGGTGATTCCTCCATGATGGGTTATATGTGTTCCCATAGTCTCCCCTTTGAAAGGTCATTACTTGTTCGTTCTCCACCACCTCTTGATATTATGGCGCAACAGGACTCGCAGCATAAGTTGAAATTTGGCAATTCGAGAAAGCTGCTAAAGATATTTCCAGAGTGCGTGGTTTGACACTCATTAATGTTGCGATTTACTACTTAAGAGCTGCAACCTTTGCACTCATGCCATCCTCCTTCTTTACTTTGTCTTTGCTAACATCGTAAAGATCATCCCTCGCGAGTAGGGTATGGCGAATCACATCTGGATCAGACCAAAGCAAAGACTGCTTCTGCTTTGAATTATCAGCCAATTTCTTAAATAAGTTCCAGGATTGCTGGCCATTTTGAGCCATGAAGGCTCTTCCACTTACAACATCAATTGTAGACTGGTTGCTCTCAGTTAACCCTTGATAGAAACTTTGCACAATGGACCAATTTGGTACATCATGATGAGGACACTTCCTCAGTAAATCCTTCATGCGTTTCCAACTCTCATGGAATAATTCTCCATTTAATTGCCTGAAGTCTTGAATTGTCTGGAGAATCTGATTAGTTTTACCAATTGGGAAGTACTTGTTCAAAAACTTGGACAACAGTCCTTCTCAAGTGGTGATAATTCTAGAGGGCAATGAAATTAGCTACACTTTCGCTCTGTCTTTAAGAGAGAATGGGAACAACCTTATTTTAACGGCCTCATCATTAGCCTCCGACAATTATAATATTGTGCAAAGCTCTATAAAGTCCCTTAGATGTTGATAGAGATCCTCTTGATCAAGCCCATGAAAGATGGGTACAACTTGAAGTGTATTGAGCTTGATTTTAATATTTTGTCTGGCTGCGACCTCTGGTATAACTATAGGGCTCAGTCAGAGTAACTGGGATAAAGTGTACTTGAATGGAACGAACGTCAGCTATAGTTTGGGATTCTCTTGTAGAAGATCGGTTTTAGACCAAGTTTCGCAAGAGAGTCCTTTCAATTTCTGGGTCACATTCGAAGAAATCTAAACTTCGAGATCGAGTGTGATGCATACATCAGAAACGTAAATATTTTTATGTTTTTAAGTTTTATCTGATTTTTATTTTAGAAAACAGGGAGAGACAAATCTGAGCCTCTAGCTTCTCTTGCCAGAAGAAGTGTTGAAACCTTTGATTCGCTGCTCCGAATAAACCTATAAAAGATTAAGAAGCAATTAAAGAAAAGTAAAAATGTAAAGAAAAATAAAAAGAGAAAGACAAATATAGGTTTTTAAAACAACAATAAAAGAAAATAAAATCCGCTTCTTCGGCAACAGCGCCAAAAACTTGTTCGGACTTTTAATCGTACTAAGTCTTAATCTATTGCAAGCGCACAATGGAAATTACAGCACTAGTATAGGATCGTTTTCACGAGGAAGGTGATTATTTTTATATGATTGTTATCTTAAAAACTTTTATTTATCTTTTAAGATCCTAAACTAATGGGGAAATATGAATAAAAGAATGGGTTATTTAAACTAATTTGCATAACTTAAATCTAAATCATCCTTCCGGACTATGGTCGTCAATCACAATCCTTCATATCTCGAATGTTTACAAAATAAAATACCGTTACATATCTCAGTCCACTAGAACTTGGGCGTTAATAAAAAACTAGAATTCCTTAACACAGGTTTAAACTAATCAATAATCTTTCTAAAATTTGGGCGTCAATCAAACTCAAAAAAATTGAAGATGGAAAAATAAAATCGTTACACTAATCTGTAAATTCTCAATCTGAGTCGTCAATTCAAATAAAAAACTTTTAGATGTTTACAAAGCAGTAAAAATGCATGAAAATAAATCTAAACTAGAAAGTGATAGAAAGATCTTTCATCCTCTAGTTGCATGCATCAATTACTTCTGAAAAACTTCGGATACTCTACTCTAATCTTCCAGCTCTCGATCACTGGCGTCAATTGCTCTCGAGAATCCTTGGATATCTAAACTACTCTACTCTACTTTTGATAGGAAGAAAACCCAACCTCAGTCATCAATTGATGTTATGAATTCGTTTGATAACTCTATTCCTATACCGAGCCTTCTTACTTATAGATTATAAGAGGTCGGTTTACATTATTCTAATTCTAATAAAAGAAACTACTAAACAA
This sequence comes from Chloranthus sessilifolius, assembly GCA_021018995.1. Classification (NCBI taxonomy): domain Eukaryota; kingdom Viridiplantae; phylum Streptophyta; class Magnoliopsida; order Chloranthales; family Chloranthaceae; genus Chloranthus; species Chloranthus sessilifolius. The sequence goes on from CM037589.1 coordinate 102,367,486, forward strand.
AATATTCCTAATATAACTCTACTTCTAATCCTAATTCTTCCTTGCTCTGGATGGTAGATGCGTGCATGACTTTTCTCCTTTATTTTAGCAGTAGAGATCTTCTGAGTTTTTTCGCCAATCTTCTTTGATTCGTAAGTTGCGAGACTTAAAATCTAAGTGATCTTCTAATTCTGTGCATTACGGCATAGACTTCACGTGATCAGCAGTATGAGCTTCATTTTGTACTTTCGTGTGTTCGATTGTTCTTCTTTCTATACTATATTTGCTTTATCGAAGATTCCAAATTTTACTTCAGTCCCTCTAGTCGTAGCTTCTTTCACACGTTTGTAAATCACAATTTCTCTTTTTCTTCTTTATTTTTCGCTCATTCGATATTTATGTTCGCTCGATATTTCTCTTTCATGGCTTATTGGTTGGTCTTTCGTTCAAGTGGATCGTTTCTTCACACGAACATAGTTCTTGCTGCTTTTTGAGTTCATTTTGATAATGATTAACACTTCAGCTCTATTATGCTCATTAATCTAAATATATGTACATAACATTTTATTAGTAACAAAGTAAGGTCTAGCATCACCAAGTTAAGGGTGGTAAAGTGGTATATTCTGTGACTGATCAGCTAGTAAGGGTTGCATTCAGGACGATAAATCATGTTTAAGTATCTACCTTGGTTGAGAGATGACACCCTAAGACAAATACATTTCACTTAGTTATTGGTGAAATGACTCACTCTCGACGACGTGAAGTATCTCATTGATCAAGCTCTAGTCGGAAAGGCAGTTGTAGTACACTTGAATTGGTGGCCATATGTGCTTAAGCATTCGGTATTGATGTCGAAGATATGATTGAAGAATTGAATCACAAAGGATGTAAGGGAAAAACTTTCCACTTGGAATGGTTGTGTGCACGTTTGAGCTAGATACCTGATGATGCTTTTAAATGATCAGATTAACTGTGTTATAAGGGGACACATTCTTTATCTGCTAGGCTGCATAATCCTTGCCGATAAATCATGCAGTATGGTGTCGGCTCAATACGTAAAGTTGTTGGTTCATCTAAAGACAGTTGGAGACTATGCATGGGAAACAACTGCACTTGCATATTTTTATAGGCAACTGGGCCTTGCATTAGGAAAGAAGGTCGCACAAATTTAGGGCTACTTACGTTGATTGAAGTATACTCAATTGTCATAGTAATGTCTTACTAAATTGCGTTTCAAATATTTAAAAATCTATATGTTGTGTATTTTCAGGTGTGGAGCTACGAGCACCTAGTTCTTAAGCGTCCAATGCTTAGGAAAATGTCGTTTGATAACTACCTTTAGCCTTTAGATGGCAGCAACCTTTAATTCAACCTGCGCATCCCGAATCAAAATTGGTTCTTTTACATGAAGTGTTGGATGAGTTACAAATGGATTAGGTAATATCAAAATTGTCTTTCACTGAACCTACATACACATTTCATTATAATTATAATATCTCTCTCATATACTCTTATATATATGGTATAGGTTATTTTGGATCCATATTTAAAGATTAGATTGGAATATTCGGTTCCTCCTACAACTTCAAGAATAACAAAGTGGACCGGTCAAGTTCATCTCGACCGGTTGAGACTAAATAGAGATTTTATTTCTCTTTATATATACAATTCCAATCTATAGAGATTGAAAGCCAACCGGTCGAAATTGAATTCTGAAGCACAAAATGGAGCGCAGAGAGCGACCTGTAGCAAACATAAGGTTGACCGTCGAGATTCACTCTCTACCGATCGAAATAGAGTTTCCACTCGAAGAAACAGGTTTCAGCTGTAGATATCTTCTAGCTTCCAAGATCTCCTTCCGATTTTTCTTCTCCAAGATGATTTTTTAGGATTTCTTTAGTAACTTGCCATGTACAATTGTGTTAGGGTCTTATACATCTATAAATAAGGACCCTAGATTAGGTTTTAGGAGAGTTTTGACTGTAAAGGTTTTCTAGAGGATTTTAGCGTGAGTATTCGTAGGTTTAGGTTAGGTTCAGTTCTAAAATAGAGTGAGATTGATTGTTATCATCGAGAGAAGACCGATTCAGCAATGATGAAGGTTCTTCAATCGATGCGAGGCTAAACGATTCAGGCTAGGATTTCTTGTAAATTTCAGATAAGTATATAATAAAGTTTTATTTATGTTTTTATTTTGAATTTTGTTTTATGCTACGATTGCAGGTTTCGAGAGTCATCGAAAACGGGGGATTGAAAAGGTTTAATTCTGTTTAATCTAGTTTCAGTGGCCTTGTAGGGATTGGGGTTGGATTAGATAGGATATTCGTCAATGGACTAGGCCTTGTAAGGTAGTTTTAGTTGGTTAAGTGCAATGATACTTTGAAGATATATTTAGGTCGCTAGTGATTATGCGGGTCATATCCAAGGACTGGTCCATGACTATAAATATGACTTAATCCTTATACGAAGTGACAAAGTTTGTAGCCTAGAGCGGGGGTATCTGGGATTCATCATAGGAAAGAAATTGGGATTATTATATACGAGCCAGAGATCCAGGTCTACCTTCTCATCTTGTATTTCAAAACTGTTTAGGTTTTCTTTTTATTTTTTGATTAGCTTAGGAAACTTAGTTTTATATATTTTTACTAGAATAACATAGAGGTTAGATTAGATAAATGCCAAGTTTTTATGGTTCGACACCCATGTACTTGCATTAGTACATTCGAACTTGTGGTGTAAAGACCCGTATTTTGGACCCGAATTAGACCAACCCCGTGTACGTGTTTGGCTCGACGACCGATGTTGCCATGTATATTGGATTAGTATTCAGATGAGATCATATAGACGGATTCTGATTTAGAGCCCATTTGGACCCTCGTGCGAAAGTCGTGCACCGACCTCGGTGTGGCCGCTCAACACCGGGCTTAAGTTTTAAAATTAGAAGTGCAAAACACACAAGAGGTGTGTGTGTGCTTAACTTTTTGGGCAATCCTATTATAAGAAGGAATTGCATTCCCATATTATACTAGGTTTTGTTTAAGAGAAAAAGAGACCTGAGCGCCGTGAAGAACTGCAGTCGTGTGATAGTCGCCCAACCACGCAAAAATCCATCTTCTCTCTTCTTCAATCATTGTAGGAGATCGGTTTAGAAACCTCCTTCTCTAGAACCCTCTTTTGTTGAAACCCTTGAACCTTAGAAAGAACTTGAATCAACCTTAGATTCATTTTAACGTTGGGAGAGGTTGAGGTTATTGGGAACGTGTAAGAGTCACCCTTGTGAACTCGTAGGAGCGATTGCAGCGTGAATCGTCGAGGAAACTCGCCGGTTTCGTTCTAAAACTTCGTTCACGTGACTCGTTTCTAATCAAGGAATCCTTAGATTAAAAGTACGTTTTAATTAAATTTATTGATTAAAATCATTGGATTAGCCATGAGTTTTTATTTTGGGATGTATATGTATTGATTTGGGTGAAAATTGAGCGAGAATCGCAATCTAAATCGAGTTCTGAAACTCAAAATTCTCGTTGTCGCTGTAGTTCGCTCAAGCGAGTTTTTTTATCATCGCTCGAGCGAGGATGCACCAGAAGTTTGACTTTAGAAGTCATATAGCCGACAAGGTATTCTCTGTCCTCGCTCGAGCGAGCTTAAGTCATCGCTCACGAGAAAAAATTCTCAAGGATATCGCTCGAGCGATCTATTATCATCGCTCGAGCGAGATATCTCTAAACTCCGATACTATCTTGGCATTTTAGTTTTAACATTTTAATTCGAACTTTGATTGACATGATTATTTTTGCATTGGAAAGAGAACAGAAAACTCTACGACTTTTGTGTTTTGACCAACTCGTGAATTAATCATTTTGAAGGTCAAAAATTTAAGAGAAAGTTACATCAAATTCTATATTGGCACAAACTTTCCCGTTTCGACTCGATTTTGAGGAAACACTTAAATAGGTCTAAATTATTAGTGATTAGAGTTAACCTTGATGCATTGTCCTATATTTGTGATATAGATTAAGGGCGAGAGGCCATCAATAAGATTTTGCTTGGCTTCGCACAACTCCAAGTGTTGGTAGGAGAATCTCATCTGTACAGTATTTTATTTTAACTCGCATGGATATTTTGAATTAGAATATTTGAACTTACATATGCCATTGAAATCACATCTATAAACTGAAATTTAAGATGAAAAACTAAAAATTTGAATCTACTTAAACCCTGAAACCTGAATCTGATTAAGCTCTGAAAGTTGAAAATCTAAAATCAAGAATCTTAACTATATATAAGAAACTTGCATTTGATTTATATTAGTATCTGCATCTATTTTATGATTGACCTGAATGACCCCTCAAAAAATTCCTGAACATATTCCTGGCACAAGTTTCCCTCCTGAGTGGAGGGGCTTGTTGCATCCTGAAAAAGGATTCATGAACGACGATGGTAGGTAGGGGTTCCCATCGGCTATATTCCTATTCTCGAGATATAATTTACTTGGGAGGTATTTTAAGTTAAGGATTAAGCCATGAATTACTGAACTTTACATATAGAAATTAGAGGCACTAAGACACTGAAATTCTGCATTGTTCTTGAATCTGTTTTCACATATTTAGAAACTGATCTTGCATATAATTTCTGCACTTAAATTCTGCTTTTACCTGCATTTCTGGTTTTGACATATAATATTCCGATACTTGTTTTGAAACCCATGTTAGTTAAAATATAATGTTATTGATGATATTTTATATTGAGCTTTGTTGGTTAGCTCACTCTGACTATAAGTCACAGGTCCAGGCATTGACGTGGCTGTTCAGGATTGTGAGACTGATCCTGATTACGTACCCGAGGAAAAGCCTGAGGTTCCTCCTGAGGAGTATTTTTTGGCTTAGGAGTTAGTTTATTTTTCCTACTTTGGTGAGAGTTAGACTTGGATTTGTGGGCCCACCTTTGGTTGGGTATTTTGGTTTAGTACTTATTGATTTATTACTGTTGTGAACCATGTTTCGGTGATGGTCGATCATCATTGATGGTTCTTTACTTTTGCTTCCGCATTTATTTTAGCTATGAATATTTATTGCACTTTACTCTGATATGTGCTTTGTTTGTCCGGCTTATCGTTCAACCGATAGGTTGGCGAACCGACCGTTCTTATACCTGAGGGATTGGAAAAGTCAGGCCGTTACATGTGCACTTGCAAGGTTCATATTTAAAACGATCAAGATGTTGGCGCCATTGTCGGGGACTTCGGCATTATTTGATTTAACTTTTGTTTTATTAGTTTATCAGTGTATCATATACTAACCCTATTTTGCTTTATTTTTGTTTGGGAGATTGAAAGCTTCAACTTAGTGAAGGCTTATCCCGGGACGCCGCAAGAGGCTAAGGTAAGTATTTTCGGTTTCCATTATTTAGGTTAGTATACTATTTTTATTTTATTTTCTATTTATGCCAAGGTTGAGGTCGCAATTTCCTTCTATAAAGTGACTAGACCTTGAGAGAACTTGTAGGTGTATCCGCGCTAGCTCACATTCTTCTCAAAAGGTCATGAGTTTTGAATGGTCTAGCCGCCCTGCCTTGCCCCCGATTTGATTCAATATGGCGTGAGAGGAACAACAAGTGGCTAACACATTGAGGGAGTACTATACATTGTCTACTCTTACACCTCCCTCATGAATCCGTTTACCAACAGCCGTTGGTAAAGAGGTTTTCGAGATCAAGCCCAACTTACTTCAGTTGTTTCCTATTTTTCATGGGCCTGGTAATGAAGACCCCTATATGCATTTAACGAGCTTTTTGGAAATCTATGCAACTTTTAGGATAAAAAACTTGTCGGTAGAGGCCACTCGTTTGAGACTGTTTCCTTTCTCTCTTAAAGATAGGGCAAAGCAGTGGTTGAACTCTTTGCCCATCAAATTGATTGCTAGTTGGGAGGAGTTACAAAACAAATTCCGTATTGAGTACTTCCTAGTATGCAAGAGGAGTCGATTCTAGAAACGCCTTAACGAGAGCTGGAAACGCCTTAACGAGCTTTTGCATGAGTGCCCTCATCATGAGGTCCCACGCTGGCAAATAGTGCTCAATTTTTATGAAGACCTAAATGAACAAACCTGGCATATGATTGATGCTACTTGTGGGGGATGTTCCTCACATTGACCATAACGGATGCCTGAGTGGTTTTTGAGACCCTAATGAGAAGTCGATGCAACACGCTGCATCGAGTAGGGTTGATCCGGAGGATTTAAGGAATGCACCTCATAAGCTAGGAGGATTGTATGACTTGAAATCAAAGATGGATTTTCTTTCAAAGTTGTATCTTTGGAAGACAAAATTTCAGTCCATATTGGATATAAAATCGCACCCAACATCTCAGAGAGGTGGGATTTGTGGCACCTACTACAACCCTGCTCACGAGGTCTCCATCCACCATGTCTTTACTCCCCACAAGGGACCCAAAGGCATACAGCAGCTGTGAGTTCCTTCCAACGTTTGGATAACAATTACAGTTGTGTGAATATTTACAATCTAAGTTGGAGGAACCATCCAAATCTGTCCCAACAAAATAATATGACTCGGAGAATCATTCAGCCTTTTAGGTCAATGAATACGCCACAATTCTTCTCCATGACCTAGGGACATCATTTTGATAAACCTTGTTGGAATAGTACTCGGGGGAGGTCGTGTTACTAGCACTTCAAAACTGGCAGCAATAGGACTGATACCAAGGACAACTACTCCAAACTCTCAGGCAGTCCATTGCCAAGCTAGGAACCCACATTGGGCAACTGGCGATTGCATTATACAAGAGACACGAGGGCCGATTACTGTCTCAACTGGTTAATAACCCAAAAGGTCAAGTAATGGCTGGGGAGACTTCATCTTCCCCTAACCCGCCTGTGTCATGATGAGCACTTTGACCTTGTTGAGCTACCAACGTACCCGTAGCACTTCTTGGGAGGCAACCCAAGTCCCCTGTAAATTATTAATTTAGGTCTTTAATTTTATTTTCCTTTATTAGATTTAATGGTTTGTGTGTATGTGCAGGTAGTAGGTGTAGAAAATAAAGTAAAAATGAAAAAAAAAAAATGAAAAGAAAATAAGAATTAGGTGAGTTTTAAGGTGGTCTGGGAAGACAGCTATGTCCTCTACCCAGATCTCGATCGGTCGAAACTGATTTCGACCGATCAAACTACTTAGTTCATAAAGAGGAAGAACATATTTCGACTGGTCAAGACCATCTCGACCAGCTGAAATTATATTTATAATAGAGACCTGAGTTTTTGTTTAGTTTTGATCGGTCGAAATAGATTTTGATCGATCGAGATCGGGGAAAAGGCTGTGTTGAAGAGAATATATATTCTCTTATAATTTTGACCGGTTGAAATGGTTTCAACCGGCCAAGATCAGTCGAAATCCCATTTTCGACCGGTCTAAACCCTAGCTCCCCGAGCTCTTCTTCTTCCTCTTGCTCCCGCTTGAAAATCCCTTTGAAATTTTGAACTCTTTGTGCGCCACTTCACATTCCACTCCACATGCCTTCAATTATGCATGCATTTAAGCACCCACTTCAACTTTCGCCGCATTGTCGATTGCTGTTTCGCATTTCATTGCTTCATGCCTATAAATTCAACGCGAAGGCTCGACTCTCTGCACCCGGAGGTGTCAATTGACGTTGTTCACACTTCAAGCGTAATATCATGCTTTACTTTGTGTTTTTTATTAGTTTAGATTGTTTGCGTGTTTAGTTTGTGCGTGAGTAAATTTTAGTTTTTAATTTCGTAATTCTATGTGTTTAGCTTTAATGGGTAAGGCGTGTGACAAGGGTAAGGCACCCATGTTGGACACCCCGCCCAAGAAAAAGGCACGAACCACTGTGCCTCCAAACCCCGGTGTTGGTATTCGTATCGGCACTAGTGCGTCGATTGTTGCGTCATAGCCACTACCGGCTGCCCTCGTGACCTCCGTGACCTAACCCCCAAAGAAGGATGAACCGTGTGCATCTATGATGCACCACGAGTTCTTTGTCAAACCTAAGTTCAACATGGAAATTTTCAACACGCATCCTGAGGCCCAGTTTTCACTGGCTTATTTTGGGTGAGCTAGCCTCGCGGACTTGTTGACACCCTCCTTAACACTGGTGTACCCGCGCTTGGTGCGACTGTTCTATCAAAATCTTTTATATAATTTTTCCAACATTAGTTCTATTCTGCCATCTTGTACAGTGATCAGTCGCATAATTTATCATTTTATCACGCTTAACTTAGTGATGTTAGACCCTAGTTTGCTATTAATGATATGATGATGTGTAGACATTTAGAACAGATGGCAGAATAGAACTAAAGTGTTAATCTTCACCAAAATAAACTCAAAAGGTAGCAAGAAATATGATCATACGCAAATATGACCAATCGTATTAAGAGCTAGTCTATAAGTTGAAGAAAGAAAGAAAAATCGTAATCATATTTATGATTCTTCAAAAAACATATGAAGACTGGAGAACACAAAGGGAGAGTATTATGCATTGACCCCTCTTACATTTCCCTAATGTATTTGCTTACCCCCAATGACTGGTGATGGAACCTTCGAAATCAAACCTAATGTCCTTCCATTACTTCCTATCTTTTATGGGTTAGGTGAGGAGGACCCATACATGCACTTAATGAGTTTTCTAGAAATTTGTGCAATAGTTAAAATTAAAATTTTGTCAGAAGAACACATTCATCTGAGGGTCTTCCCGTTTTTCCTTAAAGACAGAGCAAATCAGTGGCTGAACTCTTTGCCCAAAAATTCAATTACTAATTGGGAAAAGTTGCAAACCTCGTTTATCACAAGGTACTTACTAATTAGCAAAACGAATCGAATCCGGGAGATTTTCACAACGTTTCATCAATTGTCAGAGGAGTCTTTTCAAGAAAGCTGGAAACGTCTTAATGAGCTTATGAGCAAATGCCCTCACCATGAGGTCCCGCACTGACAAATAGTGCTTGATTTCTACGAAGACCTTAATGAATAGACCCGACACATAATTGATGTTGCTTGTGGAGGAGTGTTCTTATCATTGACTATTGAGGATGCTTGGAAACTCTTTGTGATCCTTAGCGGCGAACACTAAGCTAATGGGACTGATTTGGAGACTTTAAGGAATATACCTCCTAAGCGAGGATGGCTAGACGAATTAAAGTAATGATGAATTGCCTCCCGAAGTTAAAACTTTTGAAGATAAAAATTCAATCTATGTTGGGTGTAAAATTGCACCCAATATCTCAAACAGGAGAGGCTTGTGGTCCTCACCGTGACCCATCTCAGGAGGACCCTCAGTACCCTGCGGTATATTTTTACCCTACAAGAATCTAAGACCATATTGTTGCCATAAAGGATGCCATACTATAAACATGTGGAAATTTCCAGCAGAATGACCAGAACTAATTGAAGCCACTCCTCGCTCTTCAACAATATTTTTTAAAGTTAGAAGCTCAAGTTGAGCAGCTAGCTATTTTAATTGGTAGGAGAGAGAGTAGCTATTCTTCATCATGGCCAATTGACAATCCTAGAGGGCGTATCTTTACTGGAGACACTTCAACTCCCCTTGATCCAAAGTAAGTTCCTCATGGATCCGTCGTGCTACCGACTTATATGTAGCAAAATTCTGTATCATATGTACAAACAGTTCTTTGTAGCTAGTAGGAAATTTTGTTAGAGAATACTTTACAATCTAAAGTGTGCAACAACACACTCGAGCGTAAAGACTTCTCTTGTGCAATAGAATCACATGTGAACACATGGATTTGCATTCACTCGTGAGTCCCCATTGTTGAATCATAGAGATTACGATTCAGTCGTCTCATAGTCTATTCGAACGGAGTACTATGATCTAAACTCGTAATGTATAATTCTAGGGAATAGGCGATTCCAGTGACCAGTCCTATCGGTTACCTTAGAATTCGAAGCCACTTAAATCATTAAGGAAACAAACAAGCATCGCACTTATGACCGCCAACTCCAACGCACCCCACCTACCCGAGCTTCAATGCTTAGTCTTCGAAATTTAATTCGAAGCAATGGTTCAAAGCCATAGCCCCTCCCTATAAAGCCATGCCTTTACCGAGCAAACCCCATCTCATTTGTCTTATCTTTCAAAACCCTAGCCCTTATGGTGAAAGAACCTGACTAAGGCGATTTCAGTAAAAGACTTGATTGAATTCTTAAGATACAAAGGGCCGAGCTCCTGGCTGCAATAAAGAAAGTAGAAAAACTGAAGCGCTAGTGACCCATACCAGATGCTTAATCGTCCACTAAAACTACCCATTACCTTAAACCTAACCCAAATCCGAAATCCCTTTCCCATGGCCCATCTTCCCCCACTTCTTAACCATTCTACCATCACAACCCACCCAGAGTGCGAGTTCCTATATGATGATGGTGGGTTGAGCCATCCCTCGCCACCCCTCTCCATTGCTCATACTCTCCTCCTAACTGCATTACATTCTCTTCACCTAGTTTTCTCATGGGAGTAGTATAGGCTATTGGAGACTAGAGACGTGTTCACTTCCCACTCCTAAATTCCCTCCCCCAAGTGCATTGGATTTCTTATGAGGGAAGTATGTGGTGTGCTCTGTCTGGGGGAGATATTTGGAAGGTAGTGAGGAGTGTTCTTGGGGTGCGACTCTGCTAAGGTGCGGATACACCTTTTGGCGATGAAGAATGAGACTTTGATTGAAAGTGATTAGAAACCGAGGGTCGATCTTTCTCGAAGAAATCTTTTACCTCGGACGTTGCTGCCGATGTTATAGTTAGTTTGTGTCTAGATTTTTTCTAGGTTTAATCTCTTGTGTAATTATTTTTCCTTTTCATGTACTTTGTAAATATTTCGTTCAATATATAAAAATTTCTTTCGGGTTATTAATTCCAATTATTTCCTTTATGGTGCTCTTTCTGTTTGTTTATGCCGAAAGTGATTTCTCCTAAGTTTGAGGGAGATCTTTGATCTTCTTTACATATTATACGCCCGATACACTCGCAACACCTATGGTAATTTTTTTGAGTATCCCCTGTTTTGAGAACAACGAGGACATTGTCCTATTTAAGTTTAGGGGGGGTACACACTCTTTGTATAATTACTTTTACTTCTTGTATATAATTTTTTTTTTATATAATTATGTTTTTAGAATTTCTTTTTAGGTTAATTTTGTTTTAAATTTTTTCCAGTTAATCATCGCAAGCGAATTATGATTAATAAAATTAGATTCTATCTACATAACCATTATCTTAGTAGAAGTTCGAACATTAATGATATAAAGCAGTTGATATTCATGTCTAGTTCTCTTCTACACTATATCATAATTGACTGTTTGAAACTATACATTGCTTTAAATTGCATAATTTAGATAATAGTCTAAAAAATTATATACCCAGTGAGCTTTTGAACTAATATTCTCTCTTTAGAGAGAGACTGCTGTTGTCTGATCCTAGTTTTTTTTTGAATTTCTAGACTTGCATCCCAATAAAAATCTCAATTGATGTTATTTGAATCAGATTTCTATGATTATGTTGTCAGTTTTTTTAAAACTATTTGTTATACACATCAAAGCAATGTGGAATTATTGCTAGCAACTCTGGAAATGATAAAAGGCCATCTTTTGATTCGTTTGAGCCACAAAGCCAAAATCTCAAAAATATTTATCCCTTGAACTCATATTAGAAGCCTAAATCAAATTTCTTTGTACCAAAGTCTTAAAAATCCTTAACTATATGTACTACCCAAAACTTTCAATCTTTTACCCTTATTTTTCTGAGAATTTAGAGCATAAGGGAGAAATAGGTAGTGAAAGGAGTATGAAATAACTGATAAGGGATATGCCAAAAAGGGTACAACTGAAAGAAATAAACTTTCAAAAATATGGGAGAAAAAGGAAGAGACATCGTAAATACGATTCTACAAAGAGAAGCAGAGAGCTTCCAAGTAAAAGAAAATTTCAAGAGGATTTCTGAAAAATAAACCGAAGAAAAAGGGATTTACTGAAAAAAAAAAGAAGTATATGGGAAGAAGTTATCCAACTTTTTGGATACTTACTGACTCTGAAAAAAAAAAGAGAAGAAGAAGACAGGAGATAGATGAGCTGAATTCTCAAAACTTTTGAATCCTTTTTACCTTTTTTTGGAACCCTCTTAACCCAAAGCCCCATTACAAGTCGATAGAGACCTTTTTGATCCTTGGTTTGCTACAACATGAGTCTCGTAGAGATGTGTTTGATACATACTATGAAAACTCCGACAAGCATATGGACAGAATAGATTATCTTTTTCATGAGATTTATTTATCTGCCTCTCGTCCTTGATATTATTCCACATATATACATCATATTATGAGAACCCAAAACATTTCCATATTCTTTTAGAGAGTATGCCTCAGTGAGAGTTCGGATAAAAAGATTTTCTAAATCTGTAGTTTAGAAAAATATATGATGAATAAACTTTTCATTAATATGCACACACTCCATGCTTTACATGAGTTGAAATTGTTGAGGATTTTGATCAAGGATAACTACTAGGATGAGAAGTCATGCAATGTTGGAATTGTATTTCTTAAAATCATAGTAATCATGTGATGACTGACTGATAATTAGTTAGTGTAAATAGTAGTATAGAATTTGTATTTTCTTTTATTTTAGAAATTTTTTTGAAAAAGCCAAAAATAATTAAAGTTTATAGGTAACTTCACTGAAAACCTTCAGGAGACTATAACTCCTCCACTAGGGATCACCTACGGGTTTAAAGGCTTGCTGCATCTGCTAAATGCAATCATTCTCCCTACGAAAGTGACATTTAAATTTATAATTTTAAGATAGTTTACTTTTCCTTGTTTGCTAGGGGCTATCAAAGCTTAAGTCTGTGGTGTGATCAGTCGCATTATTTTCTATTTTATCACCCTTAACTTAGTGATGTTAGACCCTAGTATGCTACTAATGATATAATGATGTGCAAATATTTAGAACAGATAGCAGAATAGAACTAAAGTGTTAATATTTGCCAAAATGTACTCAAAAGACAGCAAGAAACACGATCGTATGCAGATACGACCAATCGTATTTAGAGTCAGTCTGTAAGCTGAAGAAAGAAAGAGAAATTGTAATCACGAATGAACGAAATAGATGAGAAACAAAGAAATCGTATTTATGATTCTTCAGAAAATGCCTGAAGACTGAAGAACACAAAGTGGAGACACGATCGTTCATAAGAATGAAAGATGGAGAAATCATACTAAAGGAAGGATACAATCGTAATTACGATTGTATAAAATTAAAGCTCCTGTTGCTGCTGATCGTGTGAGAACTACACCGCCATGCACAAAATTAGAAGATCACTTGAAATAAAAGTTTGACAACCCACGGATCGGAGAAGATTGGCGGAAGACTCCTAAAGATCTCTGCTATTGAAAATACGAAGAAAAGAGATGCGCGCATTTACCAACCAAAGCAACGAAGAACTAGGATAAAAGGTTTTAGTTATATTAGAAATCTTTTATTCTTAATAGTTTTCTTTTGTTAGAATTCGATTAATGTAAACCGTCCCCTTATGATCTATAGATAAGAGGGCTCGGCATAAGAGAAAACTTATCCAAGGAATTTTCTGCATCAATTGACAATTGAGGTTGGAATTTTGGAAGATCACCTTAGAGTAGTTTTTATCAAGTAAAATCGTTCACAGATTTCTGAAAGTCTTGCCTGACAACCAAGACCAAGGAATTCCGAAAGATCGATCCTTTGGATGGTTCTACTTTGCTTTCTAGTTTAGATTTATGTTTTTGCATTTTCTTGCTTTGTAAACATCTAAAAGTTTTTGATTTTAATTGACGGCTAATGTCTTGAATTTGCATATTAGTGTAATGGTATTTTAATTTCTATCTTCAATTCTTCTGATTTTTTATTGACGCCCAAAACACTAGAGAGTTGTAGATTAGAATAGATTTGTATAGAGAGGATTCTAGAAATTGATTGATGACCAAAGTCTAGAAAACTTAGTATACGGTGTAACATTACATCCAAAGATTGAAAGGATGTCTACGATTTGGATGGTGGAGGATTAGAATAGATTTACTTTCTACAATTTTAGTTTAAATACCCATTCTTTTATTCTTATTTCTCCAGTAGATTAGATCTTTAAAAGATAAATAAAAGTTTTCACATAAGAAATTTTGACCTTCTCTGTGGGAATGACCCTATACTAGTGCTATAATTTCCGTGGTGCGCTTGCAGGAGGTTAAGGCTAAGTACAATAATAGCGACATCATACAGTTGGCCGAGGCTTATGGCCTCCCAGGCACACCCCCATGGGGTGTAACATGCCAAGGGGTCAAGACTACCCCAAATTTGAGGAATTGGTGCGTGCCATCTCCGGCAAGCCACCAGTGGGTCCCTCATACACCGCCCGTGTCGCCCTCCTATCCAACTTATCTATCACGAATGTAGTGTTATATAAAACACTCTTCTCGATATCTCATAAGACCCAATGCCATGGGGACCTTGTCCAGGTCCTTTACGTTGTCATAAAGGGCTTGTGGTTTGAACAGGCGAAGCTGGTTTTCTTTGGGTTCCTTGATTCCCTGAAGAAACTAGCAACGTTACGATACTGCACGACTTCGCTTCGACTTTCTTATGGGCGAGCGATCACACCCTTACTATTCCGACATGGGTACAAGATCGACCCAACGGAGCACACCCTAAAGGCGTTTCTCAAGCTCTACGAGGCAGGCCAATGGAAAAAAAGCCTGGCCCACTACTGCAGAGCAGCTTGCTGTGGCATCCTCTACGGCTATGCCTCTGACAAAGACTTCGATAGTCTCTGCCTCAGACCCCGCTGCATCTGCCATTGGGGCGGCTAGCACCACCATACCATCCTTTGCCCATCCTATACCTTTTACCCCATCACCATCACCACCACTCGAGACGGGGGTACCCCTTACTCCCCTCCGTCTCCTCGACCCCTATCTCCTTTCCCAAGATTCCATCCATTCCCGCATTTGCAGTTGCACCTCTGATCACTGCGCTTTTCACAAACCTGATAGTCACAACGGAGTGTGTACCTGCTCCATCCACTTCTACCGCTTCTTCTATACCCCCCCCCCCACATTCTTTACCGACACCTTCGACATCAGTGTCAGCAGTTTTAGTGGCCTCATGGATGAGGCCATTCATGGGGGTGTTGGCCCATCTATGGACTCATTTTTCTCGAGTACTTCACAGTCCAAGGTGGAGCAGCGTCTCTTAACATTAGAGGTGGGGTAGGCTGAGATTAGAGCCAAGTTCGCCTCCATGAGGGGTTGTTACACAAGGTGATGGGAGGGATCGCCATTTTATTGTCGAGGACCGGTACGAGTGGGCCATCCCATGATGACGGACCTACCCTCTACCTAGTCCGCCTCCCCCACCTCCATCTAATAAGCCCTTCATGGAGGAGGGATTGGATTCAGCCCCACCTGAGGCCCCCCCGACTTCAGAGCCCGCTAGCCTGACTCCCCCATCTTCATCAGGAGAGCCAGGGGCCAACACTACTCCTAGGCCCATTGATTCTGAGGAGCACAACTCCTTTTCCCCGCTCACGGAGGGGAATGTACATGAGGTGCCCATTGATGGGACCTCTTTAGCTTTGGTTGTGCACAACAAAGGTCCACATCACCTCATCACGTCTGACCGTTCGACCTGGGCCATCATGCCCTATAAGGGAGAACCTACTCAATCTCGGGTCATCGTAAATGCTACTTTCATCCATGCTTTGGGTGTGCATATCGATGCCCTTGAGGAGGAGCTTCATCGATCTAACGCCACCTTGGTAGTCGAACGATCGACGGCAGTTTCTCTTAGGCATAATTGGTTCACGCTAAAAGAGGATTATGAGGTGATGAAGCTCCATTGGAATTATGAGAGGTATTACTGCGAAGCGGATGCTAAATCTTTTGCAGAGGCTGCATTAAAACATGCTGAGGCACGAGCACAGTGGGAGAAAGAAATGAATTACATGCATAATCAGTTGTCTCCCATTATCCTCGATGCCAATGATGCAGATTTGGGTGGAGCACCTCCTTCCTCTCAAGGGAAGGAAGTCGCTCTACCTCCACCTCCTCCTTCATATTTTCAGAAGAGTAAGGGACGTTAGGTGGGCCTTCATTGGTGCTTGTGCTGATATGTTGCTATATTTTTTCTGTTGCCCCCTTGTTGCTTCTTGATGCTTACTATTTTACGCAATGAGGGCATTGCACCATTTAGGTTTGGGGGTGTTGTACTGCATGTGTGGTTCATATCTTTAATTTCTGCATCATTTACCTGATCACGTTTTAAATGCACCCTCAAAACCACATATTATATATAATTTTTAAAACATCTTTGTTTATTTTGCCGTAGTTTTCAAACTGTAGTTGCTGATTCATGTAAGCTCTATTTTGAAAATATTAATGCCATGTTAGGTTTGTTGCTGCTTAGGATTACTTTTCCAATGTAAACATTTAAGGATCAGTTTGAATTTCATGCCTAGAAATTTTTTTGCACTTTTGCCACGCTTAGGTATGGAAATCAAAGGATTAGTTTAAATTTTGAATCTTAAAGATCCTAGGAAAGATTAAACCCAGTAAGCTTTAGATCCATCCATCCGTTCTTGATGATTGCTTATAAATTCGGAGTGTCTTTGAATATGTGCTTGTTTGCTTAATCTCATACATTGTCTATTTGTTTGTTTACTTTGCATTGCTTTATATCACTATACTAGAACACATTGCACTTTAACCCGAAACAAATAGGCATCTTTACCACATTGTGAGGAAGTGATTGAAGGTTGTCCTTGGCTCGTTTGAACCTAAAATACCCTACCTAATACATTTTACCTTTTAGCACCCCCTTCGAGCCTTGTTGAATTTTTTTTTTGGCCTTAACATGTCTCTTGTTAAACCATGCTCACCATACCCCGACACCATTTATGAAAATTAAGCCTTATTTGTCAATCTCTGAGAAATTGGGAATGAGGGGTGAGAATAAATGGAAAGAGAGTAAGTGGAGAGGAGTGATAGTGGTGACTATTGGGAGCATAAGGCAGAAATTCTGAGAAAAAGGGAGAAAAGAAAAAGAAATATATATATATATATATATATATATATATATATATATATATATATATATGTGTGTGTGTGTGTGTGTGTGTGTGTGTGTGTGTGAAAAAGGTAGAAAAATGAAAAATATGAGTTGAATTAAAAAAAAAAAGGGAGGAGAAAGAAGAAAAGAAGAAAAATCTTAAAAAAATTGAAAAAGGAAAGAGTGAAAAAGAAAATCAAATGTGCTTCTTTTTTCGGTTTCTCAAAGAAAATTGAACCCAATTTTCCCTTTCTTTCTTAACCTTTACCCAAGCCCCATTACAATCTTGAAAAGACCTTCATCCAATGTCGGTTGGTAAATGCCTTGTGGAGTGCGATAGTGCATTGTCAACGGTGCTTGGTATAACGTGTTTACGAGACAAACACCCTTCTTTATAAGATTCCTTTAAAATTCTTTGATGCACCATATTTCTTTTATCGTGTCAGACCTTTTAGTTTGTGTTGTAATTCTCTCTCACATGTGTGTGGAAAAATGAACCGTTAATCGGAGCGATCCTGTTTTGAGTGTATACCTAAGGTGAGGATTGAGTTGAGACTTGGGATTAGATGATTCTTGGTATGGATTAATCCTGTAATAGAATGATTTGAGCATTGATAAACACACACACGACACTCTAGGTATGAATAAAAGATTTGTCTAAGGATCGGAGCATTGGGTTAGTTTGAATAAGCAATGGTAGAATTAGCATGACATTGATATTTGAGAATGAAAATTTACATGCTGAAATGACTACGGGTTTTTGATTTTCAAAAGTATATATATTATGAAAACCGATTTTGAAAACTCATTTAGCCAATGATTTTGAAAACTGTTTTGGAAGTTTGTGGGTATCTTCATGGTAAACTCTTAGGAGACACAACTCCTCAACTAGGGATCGCGTAAGGGTTTAAAGGCTTGTTGCATATGCTAAATGCAATCATGCTCCCTACGAAAGTGACTTTTACTTTATAGATTAGCTTATACATTATTAGGTTAGTTTGCTTTTGGGTTATATTTTTCATGTTGGCTTTGCTCGAGGACTAGCAAAGTTGAGGTTTCGGGGTACGAATGGTCTCCAAAATGGTATAAATTATACCCAAATCTCGGCCTTGTTAGCCCTCACTTAACTACTAATAGATGTTATTTAGTTCATATTGTGTTGCAACATGTACAAAGGCTGGATTAATGTAAAATGAGTTAAAAGAGCAAAGATAAGAGAAACCCAAAGCTATGGCAAACAAATCCAAAGAGAACTAGCTGAAGAAGTGAAAGAAGGGTTATTTTGACCGGGTGAGATGGGAATTTCGATCGGTCGAGATCTCTCAGCAGAGACCTATCAAGGAAAGAAAACAAAGACAGGATGGACTGGTCGAAATGCTCATTTCGATCGGTCAACTTCTCTATAGCTTCAAGAATAGCAAAGTGGGCCAGACGAGTTCATCTCGATCGGTCGAGACAAAACAAAGATTTTATATCTTTATATACAATCATGACCGATCGAAATTAAATTCTAAAGCACAAAATGGAGCGTGCAGTGCGACCTGTAGCAATCATAAGGTCAATCGGTTGTGATTCACTCTCAACTGGTCGAAATAGAGTTTTCACGTGAAGAAACAGGTTCCAACTGTGGATATCTTCAGGCTTCCAAGATCTCCTCCCGATTCTTCTTCATCGAGCTGATTTATTAGGATTTCTTTAGTATCTTGCCTTATACATCTATAAATAAGGAACCTAGGTTAGGTTTTAGGAGAATTCAGACGGCAAAGCTTTTCTATAGGGTTTTAGAGTGAGTATTTGTAGGTTTGGGTTAGGTTCAATTCTGAAATAAAGTGAGATTGATTGTAATCATCGAGAGAAGACCGATTCAGCAATGATGAAAGTCCTCCGATCGATGTGAGGCTAAACGATTTCAAGTTGGGATCTCTTATAAATTCCGGATAAGTATATAATAAAGTTTTATTTATATTTTTATTTTGAGTTTCATTTTATGGTACGATTGCATGTTTGAGGTTCTGAGAGTCATTATGAATGAGTGATTGTAAAGGTTTAATTCTATTTAATCTAATTTCATTGGCCTTGTAGGGATTAGGGTTGGATTAGATAGGATATTCGTCGACGGAATAGGCCTTGCAAGGTAGTTTTAATTGGTTATGTGTAATGACACTTTGATGATATGTTTAGGTCGCTAGTGATTATATGGATCATATCCAAGTACTGGTCCATTACTATGAATAGAACTTAATCCTTATACGAAGCGACATAGCTTGTAGCCTAGAGCGGGGGTACCTGGGATTTATCATAGGAAATAAATAGGACTTATTATATACGAGTCAGAGATCTAAGACAGATCCAGGACTGCCTTCTCATCTCGTATTTCAAAATTGTTTAGGTTTTCTTTTCATTTTTAGATTACCTTAGGAAACTTAATTTTATACATTTTTATTAGAATAAAATAGAGGTTAGATTAGATAAATGACAAGTCTCCGTGGTTCGACACCCTTGTACTTGCCCTAGTACATTCGAACTTGTTTACTTGCAAGGTTTATATTTAAAATGATCACTATTGCGGTGAGTTAAAAAGTGAATGCACTCACCGTCGCTGATATCACGAGTCAGATAGTCGAAGCGGCCATAACAGGACGCCGGAATCCACCACGTGTGAAGACAAGAACTCAACAAAAGACAAAGAAGTGATATGGGATAGAGAGTGATGGAGAGTTGTTTTAAGAATCTTTTCAAACAAATTTTATATGTTGGTATCTGTGTACAGTCTAATTGGGTTTGAAACTCGATGGTAGTATTTTTTTTGTATATATGTACATATAGAATTTTGGTTTTAGGGCTTAAAAATGTCACCATTTTCTGTATTGAAACTGTGACTTATTTGTAGGGGCTAAAAATGTTACCATTTTCTGTGAAAATGTCTGTTATGATTAATTTTTATTAACACCTTCAAAATATATAAAGTTTGTTTATATATGTATTTGTTGGACTTGTTTGTCTGAGCACTTGAAAATGTGAATGTTTCATCTTGAAATGTTTCAGCTTGGAATGCTTCAAATGATTAATCTTTAAATGGTCAATGTGACCATCTCTTTTGAATGCTTCAAAAGGTGAGTGAAGCATATACAGGAGGATTCAAAGATTTATTCACTAATTCAAGGAAGAACAAACCCACCACAAAGTTAAATTCATAAAATAAAAAACCCTTAGGAAAAAAAAAATTATAAAAAAAAAATGGAACTGATAGGTTGCCCCCTGACGGTGGGTACCCACTATCACAGCAGCACTCCTAACAGCAAGCACCCACCGTCAGAGGAAAAAACTTTGACCTGATGGTGGGTGCCCACTATCAGGTTTATAGAGCTGACAGCAAGGGCCCACCGTCAAGGCATCAGAGAAAAACTCCAGTGAGGAGCCTCAGGAGTTCTTCCACCGATGCCCTGACGGTGGGTGCATGTTGTCATATATATAAACCCAACACCCATCGTCAGGACAAATTTTTTCATTTGACGGTGGGTGCTTGATGTCAGGGGTGCTATTGTGACAGTGGGTACCACCGTCAAGGGGCAACCTATGAGTTCTATTTTTTTTATAAGTTGTTTTTTCCTAAGGGTTTTTTTAATGAGTTTAACTTTATGGTGGGGTCTGTTCTTCCTGACGGTGGGTGCTCACTGTCAGGTTTATAGATCGGACAGCAGGCACCCGCCGCCAGGGCATTAGAGAAAAACTCCAGGAGGAGCCTCACTGGAGTTCTTCCACTGATGCCCTGACGGTGGATGTCTGCTATCAGATATATAACCTAACACTGGGCACCCACAGTCAGGACGAATTTTTTCCTCTGACAGTGGGTGCATGCTGCCAGGGGTGTTGTTGTGACAGTGGGTACCAACAGTCAAGGGGCAACCTATGAGTTCTATTTTTTTTAATAAGTTTTTTTTTCCTAAGGTTTTTTTTTATGAATTTAACTTTGTGATGGGGTCTATTCTTCCTGACGGTGGGTGCCCACTGTCAGGTTTATAGATCGGACAACAGGCACCCACCGTCAGGGCATAAGAGAAAAAACTCCAATGAGGAGCCTCACTGGAGTTCTTCCACTGATGCCCTGACGTTGGGTGCCTATTTGTCGAGATATATCTCTTTGATGGGCACCCACCGTCAATCAAATCCTCCGATGGTGGGTGCTGCATCGGGGTGTTGTTGTGACAGACCGTTAGGGGGCAACCTATGAGTTCTATTTTTTTATAAGTTTTTTTTTCGTAAGGTTTTTTTTCTATGAATTTAACTTTGTGGTGGGTCTGTTCTTCCTGATGGTGGGTGTCCATTGTCAGGTTTATAGATTAGACAACAAGCACCCACCGTCCAGGTATTAGAGAAAAACTCCAGTGAGGAGACTCACTGGAATACTTCCACTGATGGCTTGATGGTGGGTGTCTGCTGACAAATATATAAACTTGACAGTGGGCACCCACCGTCAGGACACAGTTTTTTCCTCTGATGGTGGGTGCTTGTTGTCATGGGTGCTACTGTGGCAATGGGTACCCACCGTCAGGAGGCAACCTATGATTTTTTTTTTCTAGGTTTTTTTTTGTACACCCACATTTTTCCTATGAGGTTTTTTTGATGAATTTAATTTTGTGGATGCCACTCATTACCATTACCATCCTCCCTAAATTATGCTGATGAATTTAATTTTGTGGCTGCCATTCATTTCAATTTTTTAACTTTGTGGTGGGACTGTTCTTCCTTGACTTGGTGGATAAATTTGGGATTGCTCCCGTATATGCTAGATTTGGTGGGGGTTTCCTTGTTGTCAGCAGTATTAGCAATACTAGTAGCAACACCCACCAACCTTATTATGATCTTATGATGTCATGACGATGGGTGAGCGATGTCAAGTCATCATATTAGCATTTATGTTGCATGCTAGCATGTTAGCATATTTGCTATTAGAGAAATTAACAAAAGAAAATAAAAACTTTAACATAAAAATTTAGAAAATTTGCACTTTTGGCCCTATACGTTTGCGTATTTTTAAAAACGACCCTATAGTTTCAAACTTTGCAAAAGAGGCCAGCTCCAAGCCAAGCCGTTCCACGTCACCACCAACCTACGAAATGACTTTAAAACCCCTGACTTTTAATCTTCTTTAAATATTTAAGTTATATTATATTTCTCAGTTTTAACTTTTAACTTTAAACCCTGTAAAAACCAAGAGAGCGGCAAGAAAGTGACAACAAAGCGGAAGGCCACGACAGATAATTTCAAGGTAATTTTTTTTTTACTTTTTACCAAATTTATAGATTTGCAATCTTCCTAACAATATCCGGTATCTTGCCGATAACATGTCGCTATCTTAAGATGTCGGCCACTATCTTAAGATAGCGGCGATATCTTAAGATGTCGATCTGAGATCTTAAGATGGCGGCTGACAACTTAAGATAGCGGCCGATATCTTAAGATAGCGGCATGTTATCAGCAAGATATCGGATAGCTATTTTTTTTTGTTACTTAATTATTTTTATGTTTTTTGCAGTCCCCACTAACTGATTCTAAGATGGCGAAGCCTCTGAAACCCTACGAGAAGTGTATAGGAATTAGTGTTAGGAAATTTTACTTGCATTGCAATGAAGAGAGGAAGATGATACTAGATGAATCAATTTTCGATCATCTATTTAGGATTTCTGAGAAATTAGTGTTTATTGGAGACTTGATCGATGCGATTTTGAGTTTCTAGGTTAAAGATAACGTGTTCAAGGTGAAAGACACCAAAGTAGTATTGCAGGAGTTTGATATATCGTTGATTTTAGGCCTTAACATATTGGCGGAACCTGAGTCTGAGCATGTGACTGTGTCAGAGGAAGAAACCCTTCGATACAAATTCTTTTGGGGGTAACCGATTAAAAGGGCTCATATTGAAGAAATAGTGGATAGTGCCCAACTTTCCAACAATGAATTTTTAAAGTTATCATTATTGTTTATCGTATGCTCCTTCTTACTTCCGGACACATACCTGGAAGTGGATAGTAAGCACTTGAAATTAGTCGATAACCTTGAAAAGTTTAACGAGTTTCCATGGGAGCTGGTAGTTTACAAAAATTTAGTAGAGTGTATATCAAAAGCGATAGTCATAAGGGAAGCGGCAAAAGTGTTGACAAAGAGAGATGGAAAGGGAACGAAAAAGAGAATACCTGATCCAAAAAAGAGCCCAGGAGCTACATGATGATGACTATGAGGATAATGACGATGACGATGATGATAGTGGCGATAATGATGTGTACGAGGTCATTATAAATCAACAAGAGAAATCAAAGGGGAAACAACCGGAAAGTAGGTAGCTGCCAATCAGGGAACTGCGGACTAGGCATCCCCAACTTATAAATGAAGTAACAGAACTAAGAAAATAGTGTTCATCTCTTCGAATGACGATTAAAGAAATAAAAATCGATTTCAAGCATGCCTTTATGGTACTAAAAGGACAAGCTCTAACAATTGAGAAGCTCAGGAGAGACAAGAAGACCCTACAGGAGTAAGTAGGGAATCTAGAAGATCGAGTAGCTTACATGAAAAGCGAAAATGTAGCAATAAGGAAGGAACTTGAGGCAGTAAAGTCTCATTTATCGAAGGTACATAATCTAACTCTAACAAATTTTTATTTTTTTTAAATAAATATTTTAAGAATCTTAACGCCATCTTAAGATAGCGATCCGGTATTATATGATAGCGCACTGCTATCTTAAGATAGTGTTAAGATAGCGATCCGCTATATTAAAATAGTGTGTCGCTATCTTAAGATGGCGTTAAGATAGTGATCCGCTATCTTAAAATAGCAGACCGCTATCATAAGATAGCGTTAAGATAGAAGACGCTATCTTAAAATAGCGAACCACTATCTTAGATAGTGTTAAGATAGCGTTACACCACCTTAAGATGGCAGATCGGTAGCTAATATTAATTATTGAATTGACTTTTAATTAGCCCTCAAATTTTAATTTCATGCATGTATTGTACTGATGTAGGATGATATTCTTTCTTTGGTGCTCTTTGATGCTTTCGTTTCTCCTTAACCACATGCCTCTCAACCCCCTACCCCTGAGCCCTCTGCAACACAACCACCTGCCTCTCAACCCCCTGCCCCTCAACCCTCTGCAACCCAACAACCTGCCTCTCAACCCCCTGCCCCTCAGCCCTCTGCTCTCCAACCACCTGCCTTTGAATGCCTTCTTCCTTTCAATCGCCGATCGAGAGCTTCGACCAGTGGTCGATGCTCCACTAACCCAGCCTACCCACGAGTTGTAGCCGGCCTCACTTAAAGACATACTAACAAAGCTATCTACATCAAAGAGTAAGGTCGAGCGACAAGGGAAGGGCAAGGGATATGACCTTCGGGCACAGAAGAAGAGAAAGACACTATCCAATAAAGCATGTGTGAAACGACAAAAAGTGATCGTCGTGGAAGAAGAAGAGGTTGAGGCAAAGTCCATTGTCACAACCGCAGATTTTTAAGATGAGTGCACGGCACGCATACACACATAGGTATATGTGTTTCACAAGGAGACCAAAATGACCCAAATACATTAAGTGTGTACGTGGGAAACACACTAGTATATCCCTAAAATTATAGATATAAAAGTGAAGGAGAGAGAGGAGCCCTTACGTAACTCTATTCTAACCTAAATAGAGAGAAGGAGAATATAAAGAGAAAGAAGAAAAGAGCCTAGTAGAGAACTAGGGTTCGTCGAGACTTAGGTCGGCAAAGGAGATTAGAGGAAAGGACTGGAGGAAGAACCAGGGAGGCCAGTTAGTCTAGTGGAGTTTCAAATCATAAATCGGACCTGTGCGTGATTCATCGTCAGAGGTACATTAAAGACATGATAGATGCCTAGGAATGTTTTAAATAGTAGGAAGAATGTTGGTTAAATATTTCTTTTTAGGAGATTAAGGTAACATGAAGGGAGGAAGCATGTTCTCGATTCGATCGAGGAACAAAATCATCGTTCCTCGCTCGAGCGATCTAAAAGGCTTGCGCGAGCGAGGATGAATAGAAGAAAATATAACTCTGGGCTCGCTCGAGCGGTCCCCAAAACTAAAGGGAAGCTCGCTCGAGCGAGGGTCCACAATAAAGATTCGAAAGCTCGATTTAACCGCTCGAGCGACCTCGATTAAACCGCTCGAGCGAGGTCAAGAGACCGCTCGAGCGAGGTCAAGAGACCGCGGGAGCGAGGTCAAGAGACCGCTCGAGCGAGGTCAAGTGACCGCTCGAGCGAGGTTAATTAGCCGCGCGAGCGAGGTCTGGTGACCACTCAGATCTTGGTTGCTAATATAAGAAACTTGGGTGTCATACACCCCAATGACCTTAGATCATTCTAAAACTATTTCTTTCTCAAATGTAGGTTGATGCATTATAACCCTCTAAGGGCGGGCGTGCCTTGAGATTCGTCGAGGTAGGGAATATTCTCGAAACATGTGCATTATTTTGTGAACTCATATGTGTAGTATAGTCTATGTAAATAGCGTATATTCCATAAACCCTCATGATAAGGGTGTGTGTGTGTGTTACAATGTGGAAAATCCTGAGGTCCCCAGGGGACGAGAAATACAATAGAAGCAAGTGGCATCCCAGGGATGCGTAAGAAAACAAACAGAGAAACAAAGGTAACGTGATAAGGCCTAATGTAATATATTTAGCACAATCACGGTGAATAACTATATGTAAAGCACATTGATATTTTTATTATTTAAGGTTGATTAGAATACCCCACCGACGTGGCGGGATACCCACGACTGACTCGGCAGGATATCCGTGACCGGTACGGCGGCCAATCCGTACATTTATAACACATCCCAGGGATGTAGATTGAGAATTGACCCCGCCACCTATGAGAAAAGGGGCTCAAGGCGATTCTGTGGAATACACACAACAACTGTCTAGTTAGACGACGATGGCGGGTATTCCATCGGGGCTCGATGCTATATTGCTCGAGGACTACTTAAGTTAAGATTTAAGTGATTAGGCCAAATTCACAACCAAACCTATAAGGAGAATAAATAAAAATATGCTAAGTATTGGTCGGAACCATTGGGTTATTCCTGTTACTCAAATTATTGTACATAAGTGTTTTCTTGAAAATTCTATGCTGGTTAGGTTACTGACATATGTGTGAAGAATGATCTATATGTTCTTTTGTTTTCCCTACGGAGCTAGGATGTAGCTCACCCCTTAGACTATACGTCGCAGGTCCAGGACTAGCGGCAGCAAAGACTTCGGGAGAAGTTAATCCAAGGGCCTCGGTGTTCGTGGCCACAGAAGAGTCGGAACCTCCTCCCGAGGAATTCTTCTAGGGAACCCGCTGCATACTTTGAGAGTGAGTTGAGGGAGTATTACGTATGGCTTGGTATATTGAGCCTCTTTATTTCGAATGCTTTAATTTCTGTCTCTTGATTAAACATCTAGGATGAATAATTATCTTTTAACATTTGGGTATGTCCTTATGTCCATGAATTGGCATGGGACAAGGACAGCCTTGCGAGACCAAATATATTATTTTTTTATTTCGATTTAGGGTAGCTAAGTGTGCCTCAAATTTCAGTTTTGGCTTGCATATATTATTGTGTTGTATAGGACCCAGGGCACGGCCTTGAAGGTCGTGCTGATGGCACGGATTTTGGGATGCTGAAATTCGGGCTGTCACAGTTGGTATCAAAGCGCTTTCTTTTCAGGGTTCTGACTATCATATCGTCAGAACATAGGGACTTCTGCTAACGAGATTATGGATTCTCATGCAGACCGTTATGTTTCCTAGAGAGAGAGGCCGACCCAGGGGTGGTCATGATAGGAATTTGCGCAGTAGAGATGGGTTCGTCTCACCTACAAACAGAGTGCCGTTGGGAAACAGGGAGATTCCCGAGAGCAGTGGCCAGGGAGGAAACCAAAATCAAGCAGAGGAGCAAGATCTAGATAGACAGGATAGAGATCAGAGGGAACAAGATAGGGTGAGAGAACGAAATGAAGAAAGAGAAGAGCGTCAGAGAATAATACACACAATGGAGACCATGGCAACTGCAATGGCACAACAAGCGCCCTTGGCCAAGAGATACAAGACGTAACCACAACGAACACCTACCCTCCAAAGAGGACTTACACCTTCAGTGGCTTCAACATTCACCGAGTTCCGAAGAATGAGACCTCCCAACTTTTCGTGACAAAGTGCATACGATGGCCGCCAAAAACCGTTGGGAGAAATGGAGAAGGTGTTCACAGACCGACATGCACGGAGGATGAGAGCGTCCTAAAGATATATGTTAGATGGAGAAGTCGACTGCAGGGAAATCAGCCATGAACGAGAGCACAAGAAACTCCGTATGTACTGTGGACTTGGACGAATTTTGTAGAAGAATTCAATAAACAATATTTCCACGAAATTGTGAGAAATCGATGGAGACCCAATTTTACAACTAGCACGGGGAAGAATGACCGTGAGAGAGTATGGAGTGGAGTTCATGAGACTGGCTCGCTTCGCCCCAGACTACGTAATCTCAGACGTGATGAAAGCGAAGAGGTTCCAACAGGCTTAAGGTGGGACATCCGAGGAGGGGTTGCGCCCTTCCAGCTGAAAACTTATGGACAAGTAATGAGTAAGGCATTGATCGTTGAGGCAGAAAAAATATAACCGATCGTCGGAGGAACATCAAGGTAGAGAAAGCATTGATCCGGCGGGGGAGTTATGAATCGGTATATAAGAAACCGAGGTTTGTAGCACCAAATCGAAAGCAGTCATTCAGACGGGGTATGGGAGAGCCTGCACAACAACCTACTCATCAAAATTATCCGTTCTTTGGCATCAGGAGACCGATGAGGTATCAAGGTCCTACTTTTTCCAACAGGCTACAACTCCACAAGGTTTTCGAGAGTCAGCCGCTTCATCACCAAGAGAAACTTGTGCAAAATGTGGCAAGTCCCACAAAACAACCGAGGCGGGAATGCGAGGTCGCTTTTGTGGCAAGATAGGCCACATGATTAGAGATTATACAGACGATCAAAGAAAAGACTCCAACTTCCATGCCACAACCTATTCAATCTCGAAGCCTTATTCGAGGAAGAGCCTACTGATTACCGTGAAGCGTGGAGTGTACATGACATTATCCAAGGTGAGATCTCCTTTAAAATAGAGAATTTTGGTTGCAGTACAATTCTAGATAAAGAATGGGTTTCCATTGGGACATATATATATATATATATATATATATACCGTTAATAAACTTAAGAGTGGAAATTTGTTTTATGTTTATGTATATGTACGTATATGCATGCATTGTAGGTACGTTACAGATTTATGAGAAAGGGTGCTACGTAGCACATGACGCGCGAGTGCTGATAGACCCAGGGTCTACCCACTCTTTCATTACCCCTAGATTTACAAAAAGGATGAAGATTATTCCGGAAACGCTGGATTTTGTGTTATCAGTGTCCATCCCAACAGGAGAATTAGTGGACACGGAGTTAGTCTGCAAATCGGTAGTAGTGAGCATTCGGGATCACGCTGTCCACGAATTAGACGCAAATTTAATATGGTTGGACATGCAAGGATTCGATGTAATCCTTGGCATGGATTGGCATCCACCATTGCGCCGGTGGCAAGGATAAAGTGGTGGTTTTCCGTCCTAACACGAGGAGATCGTTTCGATTTCAAGGGGAGAGGTCAACTCAGGTACCACTCATATCTGCAGTCAGAGCAGAACGTTTAATCCGAAAGGGGTGTAGTGGTTATTTGGCATTTTTGAAAGAAGATAAAGAAGAAAAGAATATTATCTCGGAGATAGCAGTGGTGCGAGAATTCTCAGATGTATTCCCAGAAGAATTGCCAGGATTACCTCCAGAGAGAGAAGTAGAATTTGCAATCGACTTAGCACCAGGAACGGAACCTGTTTCAAAGGCACCCTATAGGATGGCCCCTGCAGAGCTGAAAGAATTGAAAGAACAATTACAAGAGCTCATGGACAAGGGATTCATACGACCAAGCGTGTCCCCGTGGGGAGCACTATTGTTGTTTGTGAAAAAGGAAGATGGGTCAATGCGGTTGTGCATCGACTACCGCCAATTGAACAAAGTCACGGTGAAGAATCGATATCCGTTGCCAAGAATAGATGACTTATTCGACCAATTGCAGGGTGCAAAATATTTTTCCAAGATTGATCTAAGATCTGGGTACCATCAGTTGAGAGTCAGGGCCGAGGACATTCAGAAAACGGCTTTCAGAACACGGTATGGACACTATGAATTTTTAGTGATGCCGTTCGGACTGACAAATGCGCCAGCGTCGTTTATGGACCTGATGAATCGAGTGTTTAAACCACACCTAGACTCCTGCGTGGTAGTGTTTGTTGATGACATCCTAATCTACTCAAAATCTAAATCGGAGCATGAAGAACACTTACGTGTCGCTCTACGGACCTTGCGTGAACACCAACTGTACGCCAAGCTCAGCAAATGTGAGTTTTGGCTAGAAGAGGTTAGCTTTTTGGGACATGTCGTATCCAAGCATGGCGTCACTGTAGATCCCGCCAAGATCGAGGCAGTAGTGAACTGGGAACAACTAAAAACCGTGACAGACATCCAAAGTTTCCTCGGACTGGCAGGTTATTATCGACGCTTCGTAGAGGGGTTTTCAAAGATATCAGGACCTCTTATGAGACTTACAAGAAAGGACTCAAGATTTGAGTGGAGTGAGGCGTGTGAGAAGAGTTTTCAAGAACTCAAGAAGAGACTCACCTCAGCTCCAGTGTTAGCCATTCCATCAGGCAGTGGAGGATTCGCAGTTTATAGTGATGCTTCGTATAATGGGTTGGGTTGTGTACTAAATCAATATAAAAAAGTAATAGCTTACGGCTCCAGGCAGTTGAAAGAGCACGAAAGGAACTACCCAACACACGATCTAGAGCTAGCAGCAGTCATATTCGCATTAAAGATATGGCGACATTATCTATAAAGAGAAATATTTGAAATTTTCACTGACCATAAAAGCCTCAGATACCTGTTTACACAGAAGGAACTGAATATGAGGCAACGGAGGTGGATGGAATTCCTCAAAGATTACGGCTGTTCTATACAGTACCATCCAGGCAAAGCTAACGTAGTGGCCGACGCCTTGAGTCGGAAGAGTTCTACCAAATTGGATGGAAGTTGTTGGAGGATCTAGCGTTATGTGGCGCAGACATACAACCGCAAGCCACAGGAGCCTTCTTAGCCAACATATCAGTGAAGCCAGTGATATTCGAACACATACGAGAACTACAGATGAAAGACCCGATTTTAATAAGGATACATCAAAATGTAACTGAAGGTACTACCTCGAAATTTTCAGTCAAGGAAGACGGTTCCTTAATGTTCAAGGGGCGACTTTGCATTCCGGACAATGCCGAATTACGGCGAACGATTCTTGATGAATCTCACAGGTCAAGCTATCACGATCCACGGGAAAGCACGAAGATGTATCGAGGATCTGAAGAAGAACTCGGTGGAGGTTTGAAACAAGATGTGGCGAGATGCGTGTCACGATGTTTGACGTGCCAACAAGTGAAAATCGATCATAGACACCCCTCAGGTCTATTACAGCCCTTGCCCATACCGGAATGGAAATGGGAATCTATCTCAATGGATTTCATAGTCGGCTTACCGCGAACTGCAAGGAGGCATAACGCCATTTGGGTAGTAGTTGATCGATTGACTAAATCGGCACACTTCTTGCCGTACAATACGATGTACACGGCGGGAAGATTAGCAGAACTATATATGAAAGAGATCGTCCGGTTACATGGGATTCCAAGTAACATTGTTTCAGATCGAGACCCATTATATACATCAAAGTTTTGGAGGAAATTCCAAGAAGGAATGGGAACTAAGTTGGATTTCAGTACGGCATTTCACCCACAAACAGACGGACAGACTGAGAGGGTCAACCAAGTCATTGAAGACATGCTTAGGGCATGTATGTTAGAATTGCAAGGATCATGGGATCAACATCTACCATTGATTGAGTTCGCTTATAATAATAGTTTTCAGACGAGCATTGGGATGGCACCGTATGAAGCCTTGTACGGAAGACGATGTAAGTCTCCAATCAATTGGGAGGAAATTGGTGAGAAATTCGTTTTGGGACCGGAACTACTTGAAGATAACGCTGCCATCGTCCGCATGATCGTGGAAAGACTAAAAGGCGGCTCGAGCGAGCATGAAAAAGTTATGACATCAAGCGGACTAGTGTGGACTTTAAAGTGGGTGAACATGTATTCGTGAAAGTGTCACCGATGAAGGGAGTGATGAGATTTGGGAAGAGAGGCGAGTCCCCGCTATCTTGGACCGTTTGAAGTTTTGGGTCGAGTGGGAGAAGTAGCCTACCGCATTGGTTTGCCACCATTGTTTGATCAGGTACACAACGTGTTCCACGTATCTATGCTTAGAAAATATCTCAATGACCCTGATCACGTGCTGAGCGGCCAATCATTCGAAATGCATGAAGATATGACCATGATTGAAGAGCCGGTAGAAATTTTAGATCGAAAGGAACAGGTGTTGCGAACAAAAGTAATTCCCTTAGTGTTTGTCCGATGGAAGAACCATCCGGCCGAAGAGGCAACATGGGAACGTGAGACGGATGTTAGAGAACAATATCCCAAATTGTTCGAAATGACCAACTGAATGAGTTCATTCCTTGAGAGTATGCGATTACGAGAACCACGAAAGCTATGTATATTTTCTTTTAATGATATGTTGACTCCAAACTAAGATTGCACCGCATTGTCATTGAATTTTTTTTTTTTTGGGACTAGTGATGAGATATTAAAAAAAAAAAAATATATATATATATATATATATATATATATATATATTTCTGGTCTCGCTCGAGCGACCACTTATGACCGCTCGCGCGAACCACATAAAATCATACTTCCTCTCGCTCGAGCGAGGTTATAACATGTAATAGAACTATCTCTGTTCTCGCTCGAGCGAGAACTAATGACCGCTCGAGCGAGGCGGAACTATAAAAATGGCGGAGGCCAGAGCGCCTGTTCATCTTCAAGCGAAAGGGAGAAGGGAAGAGCAAGGGGTTAGGGCAAGCGATTTCCAACATTTTCCGTCCGATTTCAGCCGGATTTGGACAATCCGATCCGTTAAGACTACTCTCTTAGGTAAAATCTACCGATTCCTAAACTCTTTCCTTTATTTTTCAACCTTATTATACTAAATGGCCTCAAGCCCGAACCCCCAACCAAAGAAACGGATGGCGACTCGGTCGCCAACGGCGCGCAACAAGGCGCCTCAAATTTCTCAACCATCATCAAACCCGCCCTCTGCTCCAATCACACTAGATGATTGGTGGGGAGCAAAAATTTTTGAGGCCGAATGAAATACACCTCGTGTTTGAGATCCGCGTCCACCCAGTGGACATCGGACTTTCTCACCAACAACCAGCTCAAGACCACCTTCGCCTTTCGAGGATCGGTATTACCGAGGCTAGTGAAATTGTTTTACGGACCCTACAATTGGCGTCGATGAGGATGCCATACTCGTTACCATCGATGGTAATGAGTTAATTTTCGAATGTCGACATTTCCTCAATCATGAAATGTCCTCACATCTACACCCCTAACCGCTCATCCTACCACCTTTTTTACGGGAACGTAGAGTTCCCAGCGATCATCTCCGACATCCATGGCGGTAGGTCCATAGGACAATCTATCACCGGTCACAACTACCGCATGTGGCTTTTAGACATTATCTTTAAAAAGAATTTGCACCCAACCGGCCATGACCAAGAACGCCGAGATGCGTTTTTGCGAGCACTACATACCGCATTTCACAATAGGTGGATCAACGCACCTATGGTTGTCATAAAAGGTATGGCGCATGCCTACAAAAGGAATGCAAGGGGTGCTGTCCCTCCACCAATCAACCGATTACCGTATGCACGGTTGATTTCCCGACTTTTGGACTCACGAAATGGGAAGGGAGGATTTAGGATCCGGGAGGACGAGTTATTCCTCACCGACAATGTCGTCCCATATCTCGCCCAAGACTGGAGCCGAAACCTTAAAAGCCTCCAAACCAGCGTCGACAAGAAGAGAGCAGTCTCCCGATCACCACCCATCAAGCACCGTGGGACCGACTACCCCTCTACCTCGGTCCTGACCTATACCCACTCTGAACCACGGGCATGATGCGGGAGATCCTCCACAAGGGAGGGAGATCGGGTTGCATCGAGAGGTTCCGAGGCGCTACTCATAGACCTCATGGGCGAGCATACCCGCGATCTTACATGCACGTTGGTGCCATGAGGGGTTCTATATTTGGGGCATCTAGCTCCGGCCCGGCTACGAGGGGCGCCCACGGTGGTACCACAGGCCGTCCGCGGTGGGCGATGGCGATAATGATGGCGAGGGCGGCGATGGCGAGGACTACAGCGACTATGAAGAGGATGAGGATTAGATAGTAACAAACATTTGAACACTTGGCATGTAATATTGTGAAACTTTTGATATGTAGGTTAAAATTTTCTTCAAACTATCGTGACATGAATGTCACAAAATTTTGGTTGTGTAAATAATGTATGGAATAAAATAGCGATAATGTTTTGTTTGCTTGCTTTGTGTTTAAGTGGAAATTTGTTGGCATGACCAACACTGGTTGCTGCAAAATGCGGCAAAATGTTTAAATTACTGATTGGATATGCAAAGATGATGTAAGTGGTACCTGTTAGAGAGAATAATATCGATTTTCGAGGGCGAAAATCTTATAAGTTGGGGTGATTGTCACAACCGCAGATTTTTGAGATGAGTGCACGGCACGCATACAAACATAGGTATATGTGTTTCACAAGGAGACCAAAACGACCCAAATACATTAAGTGTGTACGTGGGAAACACACTAGTATATCCCTAAAATTATAGATATAAAAGTGAAGGAGAGAGAGGAGCCCTTACGTAACTCTATTCTAACCTAAATAGAGAGAAGGAGAATATAAAGAGAAAGAAGAAAAGAGCCTAGTAGAGAACTAGGGTTCGTCGAGACTTAGGTCGGCAAAGGAGATTAGAGGAAAGGACTGGAGGAAGAACCAGGGAGGCCAGTTAGTCTAGTGGAGTTTCAAATCATAAATCGGACCTGTGCGTGATTCATCGTCAGAGGTACATTAAAGACATGATAGATGCCTAGGAATGTTTTAAATAGTAGGAAGAATGTTGGTTAAATATTTCTTTTTAGGAGATTAAGGTAACATGAAGGGAGGAAGCATGTTCTCGATCCGATCGAGGAACAAAATCATCGTTCCTCGCTCGAGCGATCTAAAAGGCTCGCGCGAGCGAGGATGAATAGAAGAAAATATAACTCTGGGCTCGCTCGAGCGGTCCTCAAAACTAAAGGGAAGCTCGCTCGAGCGAGGGTCCACAATAAAGATTCGAAAGCTCGATTTAACCGCTCGAGCGACCTCGATTAAACCGCTCGAGCGAGGTCAAGAGACCGCTCGAGCGAGGTCAAGTGACCGCTCGAGCGAGGTTAATTAGCCGCGCGAGCGAGGTCTGGTGACCACTCAGATCTTGGTTGCTAATATAAGAAACTTGGGTGTCATACACCCCAATGACCTTAGATCATTCTAAAACTATTTCTTTCTCAAATGTAGGTTGATGCATTATAACCCTCTAAGGGCGGGCGTGCCTTGAGATTCGTCGAGGTAGGGAATATTCTCGAAACATGTGCATTATTTTGTAAACTCATATGTGTAGTATAGTCTATGTAAATGGTGTATATTCCATAAACCCTCATGATAAGGGTGTGTGTGTGTGTTACAATGTGGAAAATCCTGAGGTCCCCAGGGGACGAGAAATACAATAGAAGCAAGTGGCATCCCAGGGATGCGTAAGAAAACAAACAGAGAAACAAAGGTAACGTGATAAGGCCTAATGTAATATATTTAGCACAATCACGGTGAATAACTATATGTAAAGCACATTGATATTTTTATTATTTAAGGTTGATTAGAATACCCCACCGACGTGGCGGGATACCCACGACTGACTCGACAGGATATCCGTGACCGGTACGGCGGCCAATCCGTACATTTATAACACATCCCAGGGATGTAGATTGAGAATTGACCCCGCCACCTATGAGAAAAAGGGCTCGGCAGATTCGAGGAATACACACAACAAGCTCTAGTTAGACGATGATGGCGGGTATTCCATCGGGGCTCGATGCTATATTGCTCGAGGACTACTTAAGTTAAGATTTAAGTGATTAGGCCAAATTCACAACCAAACCTATAAGGAGAATAAACAAAAATATGCTAAGTATTGGTCGGAACCATTGGGTTATTCCTGTTACTCAAATTGTTGTACATAAGTGTTTTCTTGAAAATTCTATCTTTGGTTAGATTCTTGACATATGTGTGAAGAATGATCTATATGTTCTTTTGTTTTCCCTACGGAGCTAGGATGTAGCTCACCCCTTAGACTATACGTCGCAGGTCCAGGACTAGCGGCAGCAAAGACTTCGGGAGAAGTTAATCCAAGGGCCTCGGTGTT
The DNA here is from genome assembly GCA_021018995.1 of Chloranthus sessilifolius. Lineage (NCBI taxonomy): Eukaryota > Viridiplantae > Streptophyta > Magnoliopsida > Chloranthales > Chloranthaceae > Chloranthus > Chloranthus sessilifolius. Next base: position 102,403,143 of record CM037589.1, read on the forward strand.
CGTGGCCACAGAAGAGTCGGAACCTCCTCCCGAGGAATTCTTCTAGGGAACCCGCTGCATACTTTGAGAGTGAGTTGAGAGAGTATTACGTATGGCTTGGTATATTGAGCCTCTTTATTTCGAATGCTTTAATTTCTGTCTCTTGATTAAACATCTAGGATGAATAATTATCTTTTAACATTTGGGTATGTCCTTATGTCCATGAATTGGCATGGGACAAGGACAGCCTTGCGAGACCAAATATATTATTTTTTGATTTCGATTTAGGGTAGCTAAGTGTGCCTCAAATTTCAGTTTTGGCTTGCATATATTATTGTGTTGTATAGGACCCAGGGCACGGCCTTGAAGGTCGTGCTGATGGCACGGATTTCGGGATGCTAAAATTCGGGCTGTCACATCCATGGAGCATAAATTCATGGTCAGTAGGTAGAACCGGCTTGCGGATGACGACTCTGTGATAGTGAATACTATCTCGAGTATTGTCTTCACTGTTGAGACGTTAAGGGTCCTCAAGGAACGGATGTGGCTTGACAATGAAGTGATGGAAGTGTACTTCAAGGTCTTAGAGATTAAGAACGACATATTATTTTCGGAAAAGACGAACAAGAGCTGGTTCGCATCGACCGCGACGCTGGTATCATTTCTATTATTTATTATTTTATTTATTTTTCTGCCTTTATTTATTATTTTATTCACGTCTTTCAATTAATGACTTATTCTAATGACCAATTTCAGACTCTGATTATACCGGACTACTCAAATTTGATAAATTTGTCCGTGATGAAAATCTAGGACCACTTAGCAACTTAGATAGGTAGGAGGCGTACTGTGACAGATAGCAGGTTCGTCACCAATGCAAGCCGCTTGAAGACCAATTTAAGAATACGATACGCTGTATTGATGCTATCGATTGTGGGACGGTAAGTTGTTTTTTAAATTACATTAATGCTTTTTATGTTTCTTAATGAACACAGTACTGATTAGATCTCTGGTTGCACACAAATTTATTTCCCAATGCATAGCGAGAAATATAGCCATTGGGCCTTGTCTATTGTTTCCGTAGCGGATCGTGTTATTAAACTGATAGACTCGTCCGACCCAAAGTGTTCAAGGAATAAGTTCGAAGCGCACAAAGAAAGTCTGTTGCATCATCTGCCGCGACTTCTTCATGCTATCAGTCTAAGTTCTGCTCTCGATCAACCGTGGCAAGTAATGATGATAGATAGAATCGATCTTCCGCATCAACACAATGGTTAGGACTGCAGTATTTTTGTACTTATGTATGTCGAATACTTCTCTGAACGATGAACAATCGATTTTGAGGAGAAAGACATTCAACAATTTAGAGCCGAAATTAGACATTCATTATCCACGTTTAGGACAATGAATGTTTAGTTTTGTTTTTTTCTTTCAGTTGTAGATTTTTGTATATTTTTATATTTTGTAACAAGTTTTTTGACAATGAATGATGAATGAATGTATATTTTTGTAAATAAATATATATTTAAATTTTGGTTTGTATAATAATAATAATTATTTTTTCGATAATTTAGAAAGATACCATAGCGGACACTATGATAAGATAGCAGTCCACTATTGGACCGCTATCTTACCATATCGGTCTGCTATTGGACCATTATCTTAAAATAGCAGTCCGCTATAGTAAGATAGCGTCCCACTAATGAACTGCTATCTTACCATAGCGTTCCGCTGTTGTAAAATAGCGGTATGCTATTGAACCGCTATCTTACCATAGAGGTCCGCTATTGGACCACTGTCTTAAAATAGTGGTTCGCTATAGTAAGATTGAATTTTTTTCTTGTTTGTTAATCAAAAAACACAACTTCTCTATTAGTGACCACTTAAAAAAAAATAAGTACGATCCATTGCTCGTATAATTGTAGAAAATAAATCTAATGTTACAAATTAAGGCAGAACCGTTTTTTCTTAGATTGAAATAAAGAGCATAATAGACATAATGGCATGAGAAAAAACTTTCTGCACAGCTTCCATCAATCCCTTCTGTCGGTTTGATTTCAACACAAACTGCTCTTAAAAATCTCTGATTACACGACTCCCTAATAGTTCAAGAAACCATGTCTAATGATCTTCATTCTCTTTGGGTATAACACCGAACGCTATGGGAAATAAATGTCTATTCCTGTCTATTCCCATAGCTATTAACAACACTCCTTTGTATCGTCCATGCAAATGTGTCCCATCTACTGTAATTATTCTTCTCAAAGTGTTACATAAGCTCTTAATATAAGGACCAAAAGCTACGAAGAACCCCTGAAAGGTATTATCAGGCTCGCGACATAATTCTGTCTGTACGTCTAGATTGGCTTGCTGTAATTCGGTGACATAGGACTGTAACATCTTAAATTGCTCCTTCCAGCTGCCTCGAATATCATTTAACACCATTTCTTTTTCTCTCCACACTTTCCAGTAACCTACTGTTTCATCATTTTTTTTCAGTATAAAAAATTATTGAAGCAGGACTCTCGTCAAAGCCCTTTAACAACTTATCCCTCACGAAAGAAGCTATCTATGATGTCGTACACTGGCGATGTATGCTTTCGAAAGCTAGCATTCCGCACGTATGTTCTGGGCGGAAAGTCTTCACGGCAAACGTGTCCACACCCACCAATTTTGATGCATGTATCCGCCAAACACATCCTACTTCAAAATACCTCGTCGTAACCCGAAGATGACTGGTTTTAATTAGTTTAATTTGAAAATTATTTTCCATGACAAACTCTTTAAGGGCTTTCTAAAAAGATTTCTTATATTTGAACGCCTGACCAATAGTAATTGGCCCCCTTCATAGAGTTTCTCATCATCTGAATCCATGTGCTCGCCTTTCGAGTCATTAAGCTCATAGTCTTTGTCCACTAGAGGTTGATCAATTCCCTATTAGTATTAACATGGGAAGTGGGCAAGGGCGGTGCTTCATTATTACCGTCATCAACTGGATGATTATTTAGGATCACTATCACCGTCATCAACTGGATGATTATTTTTAGGATCACTATCACCATCATCAACTGGATGATTATTACGTGCTTGGGGTTGAGTCCGTCGAGGTACGGTTGATTCAGGTACAATTGTTTCGGTTGCGGTTGTCGAGGTTGAGATGTTTGGGGTGTGATTGGCTCTTGTGTTGTGGCCTCAATTACCGTTGGCTCAAAGCTATTAGTTCGGAAGGCCATTGGTATAAACTAAGGCCTCCCAAAAACTTTTTTCATCGATTCTAATCGAATGTATTGTTTATCGATTCGAAGTTAAGCTAACATATATCATGCATCGGATTCAGTTGAGGACAGTATCCTTGATCCTCATTGCCTTCTCTCATTGGAATGTCGAAAGATGATTGCTCCTGTAGCCTACGATACGGGCGGAATCCTATATTCATATTTCTATCATCGTTGACTATCATCGGTGAGCGATGTTCTCTTCTTTAACCCGTATTCCTTCATTTTCAATTGAATGTTCTGATTCTACACTTTCATCATCTCCGAATTTGATGTTTTTCTCACATTCTTTATTATCTTCGTTTGTTTTTTGGAACGGTCGAAATGCTTCAAAAGATAATAAAATTTATGTCACAGGAGTGGCCAATGATTTCTCAATATAAACATTTATCACACCATCACTAATACGATATGCTCTGAATAAGTTTGTAAGATTATCGGAGTCTGATAATTCGGCAAACACCAATTCCTTCCCTATGGGCAATGAAACCGTTAGTGTAATAGAATGTTCTTCCAGTCGAGTCCTACTGACCTTGTATATTTTCTGCATAAAATGATTAAACGATATCTTCTCTGTGATAGTGACAATCCTCCGATGTCCACCATTGTAAGTATTATTGTCGACACGGACCCCATCAAAATGGTAACGTAGGGGAACATCCATTTCAACCTAAAATATCATAAATAATGAAAATTAGGAGATAAAAAATATCATAATTAACATACAACCTAAGAGTCAGATATCCACTATCTTAAGATAGCAATACGCTAACATAAGATAGTGACCGCTACCTTAAGATAGTGGTCACTACATTATGTCAGCGTATCGCTATCTTAAGATAGCGGCCGCTACCTTATGTTAGCGTATCGCTATCTTAAGTTAGCGGTCGCTACCCTAAGATAACGGTCGCTACCTTAAGATAGCGATACGCTAACATAAGGTAGCAGATCACTCTCTTGTTTCATTATCTTACAAGTTTTGATGTTCTATTTCAAAAACATATCTTACCAGTGCTTGATTATTGTTGATAGGGCTACAATGTAGTCTTGACTGAAAAAAGGGACAACAAACAACAGAAAATAATGAAATATAAAGGAAAATAATCATATATATAATTGGAAAAGGTTGTTGCTGACATGAAAACAGGTTGGCTTGGAGCTAGTTTATTTCACAAAGTTTGAAATTATAGGGCCGTTTTTGCAAATAAGCAAATTTATGGGGTCGAAAGTACAAATTTCCTTAAAAATTTCTTTTGCATTCATTTCTTTATCATTTCATAGTATCATTTATGTAGCCATACCAGTTACACAAAAAGACGCTGACATGATCATAATAATTTCACCATTTACATGTATATATCACAATCCCAATTAAAAAAACTATCGAATTCCTAGGTAGTGTGAGCAATCGAGGTCAATGATTGGATAATCTTTAGTGATAACTTTCTCATCATAATTGATAGAGTTGAAGTTCTTTGATCATTTTGTGAACTGTGATGGCCATCCCGTTGCACAATCATCTCGATATCGCCTCTATATAATCGTCGATGATGGAATGGAATTATCTTTAATCAAGGTGACTGACACGAACTGACACCCGTTCACTTGAGCGATGCAAATGACCATATCTGTTGAGTCTGCTGCTATCTACAGTGGAAAAAAGGTCATACAAATTTGGATGCTAAGAAGGACTAAAGAGGTACGATAGCACGACGCTATTAGGTATTCCATGTCTGACACAATCATCCAGTAGGAACTGCGAGCATGATCAGTGAAGCAGTTGATGATTGCATGTATCTAATACAATCGTTCTTGACTGCCGAAAATAGGTAAATACTTCTCTACGCGAGAGGTCAACTCAATCATCAAATATGCTCGCACTACCTTCCATCCATCACAGCCCATCCCTAACTAGTGTGCAACAACTCTAAACCCAGAGTTCCCATCTGTCGCTACTTTCGTGATATCAGTTACAATAGAGCACACAAACACAAGGAGTGTCTTTAGATGCAATTTCATTTCGAGGCTTTCTTGAAGCTTCGAAACATTAACGACTGCAACCCTCTTCCCTTTTTTCTTTGCCTTCGTCTACATATTAACTTCTTTTATGACATGCTCAAACCTGAATTTATATCTTTTCGACGACGCATCACATTTTGGTTTGTTCTCCTTCCCCTTAGGCGTGATGCGCTTTCTCTTCGCCAACTTCGCCTCGACCATGTAAGTCGTACCGGGGTCTGCCACCTCATACAATTTTCTATAAATTTGGTCCTCGACAACGAGGTCGGATCTCTAATATGGGTCGTATATGTGACGAAAATATTTTAGCACTTCAGCACCTCTTGAGGATGCAGCAGTTTTAAAGTAATAGTGTTTACTCTGCGACAATTCATGCAAGCATGGAAGGCCATGTGTCTTGCGCAGTACATACCTGTACTAAGCTTCCATAACAGGATGTGTCTTAATTGCAATCCTGTCTGCTTCTATAATTTTCAGTGCAGCTCCAGACACGTGACCTACTATAAGCTCGTAGATATGGGAACAATAATGATGCTCTCTCTTCAGTTTACTTTCATCAAACGATGCTCGTATGTGTATATATTACAGCTCGACGATGCCATCAATTTTCTCTCACTGTTGCAAAAGGTCAATGATAGAAGATCTCAACTCGTGCTTGATTTGAGCATGCGCACTCTCCGCTCGGTTTGAAGTTGTGCTACCGAAATGCATATACTCATTCATCCATGTCGACACAAATTTATCCTTGTAGAGATCTAACCAAGTCGCATACAAATAATAGAGGATATCTTGATGATTTGCGTACCTATGGACCATAGTACCTACTGCGGCATTGTATTCCTCTACTGATGAACTATACATGATATGATTCCATGCCTGATAGAAGGCATCCCATTCTTCTATTGTATCAAACCATTTTCTATAGTTCCTTAACACATGCCATATATATAAAATGTGTTTGGCTTTCGGAAAAATTACCTCGATCGCATTTATGAGTGCTTGCTCCTAATCAGTGACGAATAGCGATGAAAGCTCTCCTCCCTTGAAAAGAGATTTGAATGGCTGCAATCCCTACACATAAGCGTTCTCTTTCTCGGATGACATGAATGCGAAACTAACATAAAATCTTTTTTGTGTGGAGGTCACTCTAATGATGGTCGAGCTCGGAAGTTCATATGTGTTTGTCTTGTACGTGTAGTCCATAACGAACACTTGAGGAAAAATGTTCGCTAACTCTATCAAATCTGGATGAGTGAAGAAGATGCCAGTTAATACATCTATTTTAGGATCTTTATAATGATAACATATGAATTTGCATTGTTGAAATCTAAACATCAATTCTTGGAGGTGAGTCTTACCATGTCTCTCGATCAACTGCATCGCATGTCTCGCATTGTAGATTATTTGAACGGTCGTACAATTTTTCAGATCCTTCTTTTGAATGTTATGTAGTATATGACTAGGCATCACCACGACTGCTAACATCTCTTTTAGAACCTCTCTCTCATTTTCTTTCAACCGTTCAACGTATGAATGACCTTCCCTAAATTGCCTCATTGGATGGTTGTGCACTCCGCACAATACATCCAACTTCCATACAACCTTCCCTTCTTGTTTAATCTTCGTTCCTCATATTGAGAACAGGCAATATAACTTTTTTGTAAAAGTTTTTCTCGATGTTATATTTTTGGATTGTCTCTTCATATGAGGATGAAAATTACACCCTCTCTTGCAAGCCAACTTCAATCTTGTACTGCGGCCTTCAAATCCCTTATCGGACCTTTGTATCATAAGCATAGTTCCCGCTTTATTCACGACACCGCGAGCCCACTCTATCATTTCGTCGCGGGTACTAAAGAGCTGATTTATAGCCATAATGTGAGTAATGTCCCTATTTTGTGATTGCGTATCTACGACTTGAACATAAATACATAACGTTCATAACATTATCACTATTAAAAGGACCCAATTAAACGAACGAACTCATGCACATAATTTTAAAGACAATTCTATTTTATGATTATCAAATGATATGATATGCTATTAATTATTTAAAGATTGTCTTTGGTTACAAAATAATTTGATTGATTACCATTGGTAAATCTTATCTACGACCTCAATGTTCAACTATTTTTTAATGTTGAAAACATATATACCCTCTCGTAACCTACTTCCAAATACTCAAAGATTCAATGACAATCTTTTTTTAACCAAAATCAATCCATTTTTAACCAAAGTCAATCCATCAAAAATGTATATTATTCTTTCATAAATAAATTCGATGTAGAAATAAAATAGAATCTACCAAACCATTTATCATTAATGCATAGAAATCCTAAGTTTACTTAGAATGAAAAATAATACAAATAGAATGAAAAATAAATCATTTAGCTGTACAGGAGGTTGTGATTTTGTCCGAGGAAGTTTTGTCAACTCCAAATCATCATCATAAGATAGCAGCTCTTTAGAGCTGTCATCCGCATCCTTCGAACCCATGCTCGGTGTTCTCAATAGCACGAAACCAAAACTGACATGAGAGGAAGAAGAAACTAAACCCTAAAATCGCTTGAGGAAGAAGAAGATGGTTGTGGGTATCTAGATACGCAAGAAGATTGAACATGGGGGTATGGGGAATGTGAAAATGTTCAAATCGTTCGTAGCGCGGGAACGAAAGTAAGAAGAAGAGCTTGCAAGAACGATTATAGGAATAAGTGGGTGTACTGAAAGAATAGAGTGGGCGTATTTCGTTCACAATTTTCGACGCTATTTTTTGGATTATTTCTGTCGCACATGGGAGCGTGGGTGAACTCAAAGATTCCATGGGTGGAAATAAAGGTACTCTAAAAAAATATACTAGGTGGGCGTCTTAAACGGCATCCGTGTCATGTGGATTTTGAAATGCATGAAGTTCATGCACAGCACAACTCACAAGATCGCAGGACACCTTTCGTAGAAGAGTTCATATATATAGAGAGAGAGGGTTGTGGGCCCCAAGTGTACGATGAACATGCCCCAATGGTCCATGTGGAGCTTCACGTGGCATTCAAAACACTGTTTGGGGCCATGTGGAGCTCAGATGCATTGTTTGGATCAATTCTATAAAAAGTTTAAAAATTCAAAAAAAAATTGTTCAAGGTAAAAGTCAAACATTGACCAATATCAAAAGTCTAAACTTCAAGGCTCCTGAAAACTATGGTGGAGATGAGTTTTTGAAATTATTTTTTAAATATGATCTAAACGAAACAATTTTAAATATGATCTAAACGAACCCTATGACCACAATGTTAAAGGATGAATGATGGTGCCCCGCACCAACTTAAATTAGTCTCCTTTGTTTGTTGAATTGGAATGCAAATGAGATGATAGACGACATCATTGGGGCAAATGATGCAATAACATTGCATCTGGTTGTACCGAACAACTAGAAGCTCAGAATGGTATAACAAAATAGCTGACGTTAGATTTGGCACAATGGAATGAATCGAGGAAATAAGAACATTTCCAATATCCAACTCCCGTAAGCAATAGTAATTACGTCGAAACCTATTAATTTTTCCCCCTTTTAACATCTCAAGTCGATTTTTAATTTGTACTTCAATATCACCACCATTCTCTATCTTTACCTTAAGGAGCACCAATTTATCTGCAACCTCCCGAATGTGGTTGCATACAACTTCGTGCTCCAATTTCGTCCTCACCTTACCATAATCAAGAACTTCGAAGATTGATCGGGTCTTGTAAATGGGTCTCTAGCACAACGACAGTCATCCTATAAAAGGGAAGTTGAATGGAAACTATGGTTGTGTATGTCATAGCTCTTTGTTAGCTTCTGCGATAGCCGAGTTCACCTGTTTTAGGAGGTTCCCATCTTCTTTGCTAATATCGTGTTACATGCTTTAGTAGGTACCCATTCTTATTGATAACTCCTTGCATAGCAAGCATTTATGCAAAATTTACCCGTTCACCAATTCTACCCTCCTCTCTACTCACTCCTTTCCATAGCAGATTTTATTTGCTCTTATCATAAGGAGTTAGTAGAGAACAGGGAGGTTGCTGCTAAAGCAGGTAAATCCTCCTTTGCGCAGGGAGTTAAAAAGAGAATGAGAACCAACTAAAGCAGGTGAACTCTACTCTGGCAGGGACTAGCAAAGAGCTAGAATGAACATCTCTTGAAGCTCCACTCTCCTCTGAATAATCTACGGTTGATGTCACGCCCCAAGCCCCCCGGCCTCACACGTCGAGCAACTCTTGTGCCCACTCGTTCCGATTGATGAGCTGGCTAGCACGACACACCGACGAAACTTGGTCAATAATTAATCTACTAGTCTAATTTATTTATTTATTTACAAAAGAATCTCAATTATGATAACTTGATCAAATAGTCGGTCTAGTATTCCCTATTTTACGAAATTGATAAACTTTTAACAACTTTGGCTTATTGCGGAAAAGTAAGTAAATCAAGAGACAACTTTTTCTAGAGCTCAAAGCACTTCATATTAAAGAAGGTCCAGTTACAATATTCAGACTTAAAAACCAAGCTGGCATGAAAAATCAACCAGATAAACAAAAGAAGATCTAAAAAGATAACACATGATCCGATCACGTGCATGTGTGCTGGTATCTCTATAGGCAAAATGAGCTAGAAATTGTTAGCTTGGTAAACACCTCGGGATCTTTTCCTCCAATCCGCACCCTAACCCTAGCTGGATGGCTGCTGACCTGATTTTTAAATTTTTGGACCATGAAACGACTGTCAGCGGTGAAGCTTAATAAAGTCATAATCAAGGGTGAAGCACAATATTTGATAAGGTTTGTAATGTATTCCTTAATTAATGCATTTTAGTTCTAGGAGGTTCATAATCAATACCACTAAACATTTAGGTATTAAGGGTCGTACATCTAAAATCTAAAAGAGCAACATAACAAAACATAAGCAATATCACGACACAACAATGATAATGACAAATAAATTACAACTAATATGTGAGAGCCTATAATTAAACATGGCAACATCAATTAAATTACAACTAATAACAATAGTTTATAACTAAGCGTGGTAATATCAATTAAATTATAACTAACAACAATAGTTTTACAAGCTTGATCTTAACAGTTAGGTGAGAATATAAGAGAATTTTTCATTTATTAATGCCCATAGTTTTCTTAAGGGTTTCTATTATTGTCTATTAGTTTACATTATTTTAAAGATTAATGGAGTCTTAAGGAGAAAGTGAAGTTATGAGATTTTTATTAAGAATTTTATTAATTTTGGTATAATACTAACACCAACTATTGTCCGAGATCAAAATTCAAATACCAATGTGGCACAAACAAAGGCAGACACTCTTCGTCATTCAGTCAATCAAGACAAGGATCAAATACTATGTTGGTCTAACGAGACTCAATCCTCTACTAACATTTCAAAATCTTTGAATATGAGTTGTTCCTGCGAGACTATTCGTATGAACAGTGGTTAGCATAAAACGTTCTGATATCCAAAATCACTATCTTCTTTCCACTTTCAAAATTTTAATGTTTGATGTTCAATATCTCATATTCAAGGTTCGAGTTCAAATATTCAGTATTCACTGATCAAAATAATATTCAGTATTTACTAATCAAAGTTCAATATTCAGTGTTCACTGATCAAAATCTAATATTTAGTATTTACTGATCAAACTTCAATATTCATTGTTTACTGACCAAGTTCAAAATTCAGTATTCAAGGTTCAAAGTTTAATATTCAGTGTTTACTTATGAAAGTTCAAAATTTAGTATTCAAGTTCAAAATTCAAAATTCAATTTCCAGTATTTACTAATCAAAGTTCAATATTCAGTATTCACTTGGGTTTTGTTCGCCAATCATTTTTCAACGAGCAATTTATAGCACGATTTTTATTTAAAAAACAATCAATACATTTACACGATTCATTTCAATTCAAATGATCAATTATCAATTCATATCATCATCACATGAAGAATCTCATCACAAGGAGGGTAGGGATCTGACTAAGTAAAACCAATCCAATTGTGTAGTAGTTGAGAGTCCTTGGAGGACTTATGGTTATTGTCATTCATATGAGGATACATCCCCCAATTCACATGTCTAAGGCCTTCTTGGAAGCTGAAAGTTATCGGGTGCAGATAATACAACACAGAAAGACTTATTCCAATATCATCAAGTCAATTTTTGACTTAATAGATCTTATCTTATCTTATAGGGTTAAATCCCCACTTATTTAAGAACTTTGAGGATTCGAGTATAGTTTATCAAAAGTGTGTATTTTTTTCATTTACTAGTGCGCCATTATCCAAGACATAACATAATCTACATCCTTGAGACCTTAAGTCCCAAATTTATTTTCCTAGGTTACTTAGACCTTTCCTGGGCCTAATCAAGGGTTAGAGGTAAAGTCTAGTCCCTATCTAGACTTCTTCCTTTAGAAAGAGTCATAGTGCCATGGATGTCAGATTGACCTTGTGGGTGCTACTAGCAATATGACTTATATAAGTAAATTACATAGTACATGATATTTATTGGGATTTTGATCTTCCTTAGGTCACAAGCACTAAAAAAATAAGACTATTAGCGGCAGTTTTTTGTAGCGGCAAATTTATGGCTGCCACTAATAGTCTTATTATTTGTAGTGAAGATTGAACCCTCACTTAAACTTTAGAGTCTCACTAGTTCTCAACTTTGGTATTACTAAGCTTCTTGGATGTCCCAATTTGTTGTGGGTTCCATTCACAATGGTCAACTTATTTTTGAGATGGGAATCTCAGATCCATTAGTAATCCTAGTGGTCTATCAATTCCTTAGAATTCATAAATTGAGCCTTTGAGCCCAATGGGTCAATACTTAGAGAAATTCACAATTTCCTTGTGAGTGTTCCCAAAATTTAGGGGGTGCCAGTAACATTACACCATTACAATTATTGGGTCGGGTCTTTGGTCCTAAACTCAACCTGGTTCAGGGTTCATAGGCCTTTGGGTTGGGTTTGTGGGCTGTGAGGCTCTTAGGGCCTTTAATCTCTCTTTTTGCCTATTTTTTATATGGGCCTTAACCTCCTTTGAGTCAACCTTTTGACTTGGTCAATCGGGTCAACAATATCAATTTCATTGATCATGGTCCATCTATGACCACACTGATCATCTCTACATCTTACCATGACCATGACGTCACGGGTTTCGTGGGAAGGTCAAGTTTTGACTCAAACTATGTTTTATAAAATTCTTAGTTAAAGATATAGACCTTCGTCGGTAAATTGGCCGCCATTTTCGCTACCGGTCGAATTTCTGGGTGATTCCAAAACTCAGTGAAAGAAGATTGGTTGTCCTAACTTTTTCAGGTGATGACACCCAAAAATCTGATTAGGGTTGATCAGATCCATTAATTTACAGAACGTGACTTATTCGTTACTGATCCTCAGACCAGATTTTGAGGCTTCTGGTAAAAGGGCAATAACTTTTGATACCGAACTCCAAGTCAGCCAAATAAGAGTTTGTTGGAAAGCTCTCAAGGTAAACTTTAAATTCTATATAGTCTTAGATCTAAATATTTTCAGATCATGATGAAATTTGAGCCATCTGATCGGGTATCTAATCTGGCCACAGTCTGTGTGTCATGTGACTAGATTCTGTACCGTTGGATTCCGGATTTCTCCAATCAAACCTGATGGAATTACGGGACATTTTTTGGTACGGTTGTGCATCCTAGGCTCAAAGGCTATCACAAATTGTTCCATATTTTTTAGGGACGAGTTTATAAATAAAATGATAGTCCCTATGCGGTGCAGTTTTCAGGTGTATTTCTGGCAGAATTACACCCCCTGCTCTGAATTTCGTGCTGATCAATTTACTTGGAGTTTGACATTGAAATTTTTTTGAGTCATAGGGGACCCTTTAGTGCACGTGTTGGAATTCTTCCAGAATTTTCACAAATTATTTTCTATAGATTTGATGCCCAGAACAGCAGGTCTTAAGTTCTAAATTTTAAATTTTCAGATTCAAAAATCAAAAGGTATAGGAGATAGTTCATTAGGTACCATCCAAAAATCACCAATTTAATCTTATAGTGTCTAGTGAGCATGATCATATCGACCATGATCATCCTCAAAAATAATCTTGTGATTTTATTTAGTCTTTTCATTAAATAAGGGCGTAACACTCTATAAGTTATAAATGGCACCACTTAGTCCCCATCGATTAAATAAATCTTATACCAATCGATTTGGCAATCCGTTGACCAGATTTGTTCTGGATCGTACGAATTCCAGAGATGACAACGCATTAAAACTTAATTTCTAATAAAATTCTAGGACTAATCATAGATTTTACTATTAGTTGGTTGAAATCTACTGTATTAATCATCGGATAACTCGATGCATTGGTGATATAATCACTATCCGATTAAACCATGACTTCGATGAAATCTCATTACACTAGTAATACAAACTAGTGAAAGTGAGCCAGAATTTTTTATGGTTTTCAAATCACCCACGAAAATCTATCGCAAACATATTAATAATTAGGACAAATTTCACTCATATCATTACCCTAAGCATATGCATCTTACACCACCAATATTATGTCAAAAGAGTGACCAATAAGCACATACATCTCAGATTTCTAAGATCAAATTAATCAAAATAAGCCAACTTTTACACTCAATGTAGCTCAATGTAGCTCATGTAGCATGCATGCAAGATTTGAACATAACTAGAAGCCAAATCGATTTTTCTCCGGTTTCAAGCAAATTTGACACCATCATAACCGCCCAATATGATCAAAATTATTAAGCATGGTCAACATATGGAAATCTTTAAACTTATAACATCAATCATGGCAAGAGAGAGGAGCCATGCTAAGCCAACATGGCCCATGCACTCAACTCTACTCTTAAAGAATTAACACACACTTACAAGTAATCTAGACCATTCTATCTAATTTGTGTGACCGAAGATGATCTTGTGTGATCAGTAATCACACACCGGATCATCTCTCATCACCACATCAAATTAACTAACTATTATTTCAACGTCTATAAGAAAATTCATCAAAATTGATAAAAAATAATTATTTTCAAAATCACCTAGGCTAGACTTGATCTAGTCCAAGGCATCTCCATCTCTCTGACCACATGATGATCATGCATGCACAAAACTGACATGCAAGATCATATTGGTCTCCAAAACCCATTTTCAAAATCAAAATTCTAATATCAAAGGAAGAATGCACAAAAACATGGAAATGTACAGCAATCTCTACCACTACTCTACATCACATCAAAACTATGACTTTACCTTGATGTAAGCTCCTTGTTATGGCTGTTTTGTAGCTCAAACATAGCTGAAATGGAAGTGGATGCGATTGATCCTAAGCTATGTGAGGCTAAAGGTGGTGGGGATTCGAATGGAGGTGTTGGATCAAGGGTTGGATGGTTGGATAGGGAGGTAGCTTCAAGGTGCTCCAATGGAGGAAGTGTTATGACCAGGGTTTTAAAAACCCAAATCTTATGGCTTTAGATGGGGTGAGCCACTAAAAACAATGTGCAAGCTCCACACCCTATCCCAACCAATTAGAGTCCAAACAAGACTCTTGCTACTAATAGCCGGTCAGCATGCCCTTTTGGGCCTTACCTAATTGCCCCAAAAAGAGACTCCTGCTATTTTACTCGGAACAACATCTCTCTCTCTTTATATCTCTACTAGCCCAACCAGCCAAGAAGACCCAAGCAGCAGCAGCAAATAGCTAAACCCAGCAGTCCCTCCCTCTTGATCTCCCACTTTCTCTCTCCCAACTCCTAGCTCTCTCTCTCTCTATATATATAACCCAGCAGCCGTTTACTAACCGTCATCTCCTTTTTCTCTCTCTTCATTAGCCCAAGCTGCCATCCATTGCTGTAATTAATTAGACCCCCCTCCCATCCTCTCTTTCTCTTTCTCAGTGTGTTAATCAAGAAACCTAGCCCTCCTGCCTTCTTTCTCAATGGCCACCGAAATCAGTCGATACCCTCTTTCCCCTCCATTGATCTCTCCCTCTCTTGTTTCTCTCTCTTATAAATTAAAGATTCTAGTTAGCAGACGGAAGCATAATAGGGAAAGAGTACCTAGTAATGACTTCTTGAAAATAGCTAGAAATTTGGTTGGAAGGAGATGTCGGGGAGGAGCCAGTGAGTCCGATGGGCCAACACTTTAACAACTCAGTGCTCTCGGTCGACATTCTTGCTATATTTAAATCGGATGGTCTTCTGGACGAGTTTGTGATCAGATCGCACCTCCAAAATATGTTCATCCATATTAACCCACACTTCTCCTCTATCATGGTTAAAGATGATCATGGAGTGCAATAATGGTGGACAGTCAAAGCCAACCTTGAAGACCATGTCAATGTGCCGATCTTTCTCGCCGGCCTGCCACCGGAATATTATGATGATTACTTGCAACAGTATACCTCAAAGGTATCCATACATCAACTTCCACAAAACCAGCCACCATCGAGACACCTTAAAAACCTCTCTCGCGGCGTTTACACAAGTTTCAACAACTAAGTGCTGTTGCAATACACAGAGGAAAATTGATCCAGTCGAAGAATCCGAGTCGCCGTGACGCGTCGAAAATCCGAACTATGCCTACCCAAAATCACATACGACCATCGAATGAGGTCGGACGTTAAAGCTGGATCTGTGCCTATCCAACTGATCAAAAGCTCTTATGAGGTGGGTGCCCTTCTATCCATCCAAATCTACGCATTTACACTTTTGTGATGATTATATAAAAACTGTAATTTCTCAATCTTATGTTTTGTGTGGATTCATAAGACGGTTATGGTCAAAGGGTTGACCCTATGGTTAAACCCATCAGTTGAGAACTATAGTGTACTATTCCCTTCCACATGACACCCAAATGTGCCGGCAAAATAAATCCCACGTCAAGAATGGGCTGCTGCCCTGCTTTATTTTGTTGTGCACTCGATGTGGAGGTCCTAGTTTGATCGTTTCAATCTTAGGGATCCGACCAGTTTCTGACCTCGGTCAAATTATGGACTCCCTATAAAATCACATGCTTTATACATCTAACGGTTCACATTGATTCACATGTCTTTTTTTTTATAAATTTTAGTACCCCAAATATGTGAATATATTTATTTACACTTATAATATTTCCTGTATTTATTTATTTAAATATGCTTATACACTGACTAAAAGGTCCAGTATGACCCATTAAATTTAGCAGACTATAGACCTATGTGCCAAAGCCCGTAGATCAAAATAAAAGTCATATGTCCGTATGTTGAATAGATAATCAGATTTGATTTAAACAGACACATCGCGGTCTTTGCATCACTTAAAAGTCGTGTACATAACCACCAAAATTTTTGCGCTCTATGCTTGTGGCACCTTAGTCTAGGGTCTGATTTGACCCTTTTAGATCTTACGTTTTGGGTCGAATTAGGCCAATGGTCAAAACCTACTTTTTCTACGACACCAAACCTGATGTCCCATATCCGATTTATTTAAATCCTTAAAATAGATCTTAGATATCGTATAAGCCTTTATGGAAAGTAAATCATTCAAGATCCCCAAACATCATAAAGGTCCATGGGCCTTATGGGCCCGTCTAGTCTATGAACTCTTAATGGGCTAGTATATCTAATGTAGCCAAACACGCGTTTTGTAAACTCATGAACCTAAATATTTGGAATAGGCCCAATTCACCTTCTAAGCTTAGGATAACTATTTATATATATTTTCTGTCCACGCTTTGAAAGTGTACATATCTCGAAAACCGTGCAACAAGGATCCAACGGTCGAAACTTGTTTGAGTCAAACGAGAGTCAATACTTAGCCAAATTTCACAAACGACCAATCCGTTTTCATTAGATCGATAAGATCTATCTGATGACACTAGTCTAATAACACCTTGTGATACGCTTTTTGGTACTCACGTACCTTCATTTTTTTTAAGTCGCCTTATTCTCTCTCTTAATGATTAGTGAGGCATTCCGAATTACGAGTAATATTAGTTTCCTTTATGGTTAAATGCTATCTTATTATATGTTTTATTTGCATTGTGTGACATTTATCACTTAGAAGTACGTTAGGACATATGTATGTTAAGAAAAATGAATAAGATATGGCACACGACTTTTAAGTCTTGGTTTTGGTGGGGTTTCTTTCACTATCATGTGGAACTTGAAATGTAGGCATCCATGTACGGATGTAACACCTCTATGGGAATATGGGCTGTCACACGAAGTACATCCAGGTTACTACGAAACTTGTTCATTGGAAAGCGTGATTAGTGAAGCCTATCGCACCGTGACCCATTCTAATTAGTTTAAGAAAGGATAGAATATGAATATATTAAGCTACGAGATGTTAAGAAAGTGGGGACTTAAGCCCACACAAATATGAAATCAGGGCGGGGACCTAAGCCCAGAACCGAATAATATTATAATATGTTAAGACACGCTGTGAAGGCCAACTGAACACGAAATAAGTTTCTACACGTGTCATGTCTTGCCTGCCACCGCAAGATTCAACGTTTGCATTCAAGACGGGTCTTAAGGACAATATGATACGATAGTGTTTCAACTTAAGGGGACACTGATTTTTATACGCGCAACCTCATCGGGCTGGATGATGATTTATGTTATGATATGAAGGTTAGGTGGTTATCTATACGTGGACCTCTCGTGATAGGCTCGAGCAGCGATTCTGGCACATATCGTTTAAACAAGATAAGTAAGATATGAAGTACATTGTATAAGCGTATAGAGTAATAATGACACTTTCGATATGCCACGTAAGTTAAGTTGACAAGACAAGTAAAAAAAGTAATAAGCATTAGAAGCATCTTCTGCATTGATATCGGTTATATTCTTTCAATTTTATAGTTATACAATGTTTACGAGAAATTTTATTATGTTGTTTATATGAAATTGTAAGGGTTTCACTTTCACTCACAAGGTTACACCCACGATCACCCCAGTAGATTGTGGTGGATCGGTTATGCAACCCACTGAGTTTATGTGACTGAGTAAACTCACCCCCTTCCTAAAAACTAACAGCTGCAGGTAAAGATATGGACTATACTACCCAGTGGACTTGATGCATTGGAAGATGATACGGATTTTTAGGGTGACGACCTGGATGACCAGTTAGACGATATCAGGTATATATTAAATATTTAGAAAAACTTTCTAATAGTGGATCGTGCTCTTATTTAAGGTCATTTTTGTATCGTAGACTCCAAATTCAATGTAAGTTTATTGAAAAGAATTTTGATATGAGATGAAGATTTTGGTTCACGAATTTTGGGAGCCTCGTTTTATGTAAGATATGTATGTCTGTTTATCGCCTTAACAAGTGTGCGGTGTCATAACACAGAATTATAGGCCCTTGAGAGTTACTAGGATTCTGGGTCGTGACAGGAAGACTTTAAAGGTTGAAGATGGAGAGGGAGGGAGATGAAATTCGATTTTTGCATTTTGGGGGTTAAAGCCATGCTTGGAAGACAAGAGTGCCAAATGACTCTCTCTTCCCTAGTCTCCACTCTCCCGTCTCTCCTCTCTCCTCTCTCCTCTCATGCGCTCCTCTCTCCTCTCATGCGCATGCGATAGTGGGGCCTATGAGGCTCCACTCTCCACCATCCAATTTGGTCCTCTCTGAATCTCATTGTCTTTTAGTCCTCAATTTATGTGATAGCCTCACCTTCCAAGTGATCTTATGGTGCATGGCAAGTAGCCCCATCTCTCACCCTACATTTCCCCAAGGTGAATCCAACGGTGTGAGATGTGGTCAAAAGGAATGGAGGGTAAGATTTGTTAGAGATTAATTAGAATCTTAATTTATAATTTAGAAATTAGAATAAATCCTTCAATAGACCCTTCAAGTTGGTACTTAATTACCTACTTTGCCACTATCCCATATAAAACTCATATATCTAAAGTAAGTGCTAGTCTTTTTGTGAGCCATATGATGTCAAAGTCTAAGTTTGACCAAACTCTAGTATGCTAAAGTGTAGGAGTTGATTCGATCACCACCTTTGGAGATGATCTCGAGATCATTACTTTAAGCTTGTCATAATTTTTGATGAGATCATCGATGTAGTTTACTCGGATGCACATCCGGGTACCAAATGTAGGGTTATAGATTGGGTGTGGGAGGTTTCAGTCTCGGGTCACCCTAATTGATGGTCTTATTCAGGTTGTGCTTGTGTGAGGACCCAACCCACCAGACCCGACCTATTTCCTGACCCAAATCAGGCCCATGCTAGACCCAACCAAAACCCCCATATAACTCTCTCTCGTTGCCCTGCTTGACATTAAACTCTTTTCCTCCTATCCCATCCGTCGAAACTAGAAGCTAAAGCAAGGAAACCTCACTGCAGAGGTATGAGGCTCGATATGGTACTGCAGTCTGATGTCGTCCTGACGACAAGCTCGCCTGCACACAGCACCACCAACCCCCTTTGGTTGTAAATAGGAGTCAACCTCCTTCTTCTTTCTCTGCTATTCAAGAAGTCTGGTAAGGCTTTCTTCTTCTTCTTCTCTTCTTCTTCATCTTCTATTTTTCTTTTTATTTTGACCGGCTCAATCTCTGTCGACGATCATCGGAGCGATTGTTGCCGTCCATTTTCGATGCTTGCTTGACCGTCGTGATCGCTCGTGCTTTGTGATCATTTTTATCTCTGCGGCTGCGATCAGCGTCATTCCCATTGACAGCAATGCTAATCTCAGCAACACAGTCTTCACTCCCTCTGTGTATCTTTCCCCTTTTTTTCTGTCAATCTATCTCTTTTCTTCCCCCCATGCCAAAATCCACCCACAACCCATTTCATCTCAGATTGTCACAGACCGGTGACCTCAAACCCTTTTTATTTTATTTTTATTTATGTTATATATATATATATATATATATATATATATATATATATATATAATATAAGGTATAAAAAATTCTATATATATATATTTATTTTTATTTATGCTATATTTATTATTTAAAAACCTATTCTTTTATTATTTATTTTATTTTTGCTATTAAAATAAAATAAATAACCCATAGGCTGTTATTAACCCATAGGCTATTAGAGATATTTTTAGGTTATTAACCAATTATAAAATATTTTTCGAATATATTTATTTATTAGTTTAACATCAGTTAAATTATTATAGAATATATTTTTAATATTTACAAAAATATATGTCCCTATCACGAGTTATCAAAATGATTTTTAATGTATTTACCTTTCGTAATATTTTCGGTATTGCGACCCAACCCGATCATCATACCCTATCGGCATGTAATAATACCATTCGATTTCGAAACTTGAACCATCTGAGTCGAGACCCTATTGGCTAACCTCCCACATGACCCGACTCAACCTCTAGCTCAATACGTCTCGCGTGTTTATCCAACTCTTTCGTCGAGTCATCGCTTAGCGCTAAAACACTCTTATTCTCATGTAGGCAACACGTTCGGCAACCCGAACTTCAACCACCCCATCGCAATCACCAAGGAAGCGCATATCAAGGCAAGTGATCTATCCTTATCACTCGATTTTGTTTAATTAATTAATACTATATAAATATAATATATATATATATATATATATATATATATATATACACACGGGTACATACAACCCTATAATTATGAATTGAAACCCTTAGGTAGTATGATATATCTACGAGATATTGTTGTATGTTGATATTATAAATATGCTAATATACCTATGTAAGAACTTGTTCTTTTATCTCTACACAATCATGATTGATAATTGGAATTCCGGTATGAAGTTAATCGTAGTTGATTCTTGATGCCATGTCATATATTTGAGCACATAAGTATGCATAATTATCGTATGATTTTTATCATAAATTGGTAGAAAGAAAAAATGGTTAGAAAAATGAAAATTCATATATGTAATGTGATGTGGTAATGACCATCTAAACGGAGGTGACGTACAAAAGGGTCACATGTGGCTGTACCATGGATCAGGTATTATAGTAGTAAGACTTACACCTATAAATGTGTAGCCTCTGAGATTAAGTTGTTTTATTTGATTTTTCTTTTTAAGAAAAATCCCATATTTTTTTCTGCATGCATCTTATTTACTATTTGATGATAACTGCAAATGCAATGCTTTGAGAACTAAATAGCGAAATTATATATATGTACAACCTCTACTGAAATTAAAGGAATGCTCATAAATAAATTGTATCTCTTATTGATTATTAAGACCTAGATTACTAGGTATTATTAGGGGACCACTTGTTGAGTTTATCTCACTCCTGTTGTTAATATTTCAGTGACGGATCGAGTTAACCTTCGGGCATCTCCTCAAGAAGAGATGTTGAGAGATCTTTTAAGTTAAAATCAGCCAGAGACTTAGTAAGGTTTTGTATGTTGTTGTAAGAGACTTTTGGATTGTAATAGTGTTCACGATGAACAATGTTTTGTAACATTGATATACCCTTATTTTGAGATTATGAATGAAATATCGGGTTATGTGTTTTATTTAACCTTTAGTTATGTTTTGATTATTGAATTTGTTTATACACCGAAGTTCACGGTATATTAGATTTTGGAGCGTGACCGCTTGAGTTATGTTACAGTTGAGCCTTGGTCAGGTTTTTCGTTTTGCATCATATTAAACCACATGCGGCCCTTAAGAGTGTCTTAAAATTCCTGTGTGGACAAAGATATAATAATAATAATAATAATAATAATAATAATAATTATTATTATTATTATTATTATTATTATTATTATTATTATTATTGAGGAAAGAGAAAGAAGATGATTAACTTTCAATAAAGGGCATAAAAGCTACCTTAGAGGCTCAAGAGGAGGGAAAAATATGGTGCAACTTAAGTACTGTGCTGAGAGTCTACCTCCGAGATCAATTGAACAAAACAAAAGTTGAAGGAGATGATAGTTGAGGAAGCTGAGGCTAGTGATATTGTTTTGTTGTAGCTGCTGATCTCATGGGTGTTAAAGTTTTTTTTTTTTGTTTTTTCATCGATAGGTAATTTCATTTGTAGGAAAACGAGGAGTTCACTAAGCCAGAAGCTAATTAAGAGCGCAGAAGGACATAAAAATCCGACCCAAGAACTCAAGCTTTTGACTTGTCCTTCCTAATATGCTTTAGCATATATCAAATAGCATTATTAAAAAAAAAAAAGTATTATCAAATAACCCAAAGGTACAACTCCATCGTTAACAAAATTAAAAAAAGGAGAATTTGGTATGAAAAACTTTAACCTACCTTTAACAACACCCACAAAATCTTGTTGGGCCCATAAATAAGCAGTTGTTTCACTTATGACTATAAACTTTTAGGGGCACCCACTTAATTGTTTCCTTTTTTAATCATGCCCACCCTATTAGACGCACCTTTCTTCTCTAGCAACACTTCTAGTAACGTCTCTGATATGCCTACAAGATAGAAGAAGAATAAGAAAAAGAAATCCATGAAACCCTCTTAAAATTCCTGAAACCCTATTAAAACTCTAAGAAGAGGAAGACGAAACACATGAAACCCTCTTGAAAACCTTAAGAAGAAGAAGAAACTTTTGAAACCCATAAAACCCTCTTGAAATAGAAGAAGTAACCCTTTTGAAACACCTTCCAAAAGGCTTTCATGGGTTTCAATCTATGGGAAGACTTGCTGGAATAGAGGACTCACCTGAATGGGACTACACGATTCGCTGAAATGGCGAGCGGAATAAGATGATGAAAGCCATCAGAATGGAGGAGGAAGAAGATGAAAAAAGGCATCACATAAGTGGGTGCTAGACTATGACCCACAAAAGGACACCTAATTTTGGGTGCACACATGTATAAGTTGGTGCCCAACAAGATTTCATGGATGTTATATATCAAAGGCACCCAACTTTAAAATTTAGATATTTTTTAGTCTTAATATATTAATTTCATGTGACACACATCTCCAAAAGTAGACTATCACAACATACCATAGCAAGTGACCCATGCTCACTTTTTGGGATATATGTCAAGTGGAATCAACATGTGACCTTCTTAGTTCTTATGGTAGGCTAATGTTTTGACGATCCATTGTGGACAAATTAACCTTTACTATATGTTGTATGGCAGTGGCAAAAAATAGTTGAGGCAACAACAATACTTTTTATTAAATATATTGGTCTCAATCATAGTGACAAATTTTGTTTTCGGTAACATTTCGGCAAGGAGTCATTTCGGATAAATTTCGAGAAAAATTCAAAAGGTTTTTAGAAAATTTCGAGGAGTACAAAAAATATTAAATATAAATTATATTTAAACTTTATAAAATTTTTATTTATTATTTAAAAAATAATAAAAATTAGAAAAGATTTATGAATTTCGGTGAAATTTTGTTAATTTCGTCGAAATTAATAAAATTTCAGCAATTTGAGAGAAATCATCGAAATTTCGCCGAAAGTTTCACCCGACCCCTCTTTTGGTAAATTTCGAAGAAATTTTGGAGAATTTCAGAGAAATTTATCACTATGGTCTTAATCAGGCCATTGGTTTTTAGCTTGGCCCAATCTGTTAGCCCAACTGGGGCTACCATCACACAGTCACATGTTGATTTGCTTGGATAAAGGGGTCTTGATTAATAGAGTCGGGCTGAGCTTAGGGTTGACTCATATTCGGGCCATAGGAACCAGCTTATAATAGGCCCCAACATGCTAAAGAAAGCAGTGTCTGTCTAGCCCATTTAAATATGGGCCCACTTAGCTAAGCCATATCCAACCCAGGAGGTCAGGGCTGGGTTCAAGCCCGGCCCTTTGGGACCCCTACCTAAACTTGCAACCTGTGTACCTACCACGAACCCAAAACCCCGCAAGCACTTCTAACCGTCTGATG
This sequence comes from Chloranthus sessilifolius, assembly GCA_021018995.1. Classification (NCBI taxonomy): domain Eukaryota; kingdom Viridiplantae; phylum Streptophyta; class Magnoliopsida; order Chloranthales; family Chloranthaceae; genus Chloranthus; species Chloranthus sessilifolius. The sequence continues at coordinate 102,427,296 of CM037589.1, forward strand.
ACGTAGAGGTAGAGCTGAAATGGAGAACACTTTATGGTCCATAAACATGACTCCTGATCTTCTTCTCCTCTCTCGCTCTTCTCTCCTCCTCAACTGAACTTCACCAAATGAAGAACCCCCCTTCTTCTTCATCTTCTTCTCGCTTTTTCTGCAACTCTGCTCCTTGAAAACTAACAAATCAATGGCGCTCTCTCTCTCAACCCTCTCCGTACTCCCTTCTACCAAGCTCTCCCTCGGTTTCACTTCGGACCGCCCGCAACTCAACGGTGCAGGATCAGGTTCCTCTTTTTCCAACGGTGGAAGGAAGGTTTGGAGAGACTCTTACTCCCTCTCTAAATTGAATAATAATAAGAAGAAGAGCTTCCGGAGAGGCGTTAATGGATTTCGAATCATCGTTGCCGCGTCCGCCGATTACTACACGACTCTCGGGGTCAACAAGTCTGCCACTATCAAAGATATCAAGGCTGCTTACCGGAAATTAGCGCGGCAGGTATTTTATGTTTGATCATAGAAGAGTAAAATTATCTCATTGGGGACAACCCATTTGGTGAGAATGCTGGGTGGTTTGAAAAATTGTGTGAATATTAAGTTTAATGATATAAATTCTCTCATTGGGGAAAACCCATTTTACTGGTTTTTGTGGATGATATTATTCTCACTGGAGTCAGAGTATTTGATCATTTCCTATGTGAAGAGTAAACTTATCAGAGCTTTGAAGTGAATGATTTGGGTACATTGAAGTTTTTTTTTGGGAATTGAAGATTTCTAGTTCAAGAAAAGGTTTTGTTCTTTCTCTTTCTCGGATAAAGTATGCAGTTGATCTTTTGAGTGCAACTGGAATGCTCGGTTGTAAGCCAGCTTCATCTCCTATGGCCAGATCATCGGTCATGTCTCAGTGTCCCGATTCACAAGCCGGGGCGGGCGCGGGACAGGTTAATTCGAGCATGGATCAAAATCTCAGAAATCCGGTACGTATCGGTCTGCCCTCAAACCGATACTTATCGTTTGTATCGTCCGATACATTGAATGTTTCGCTGATACAATGTTCAATGTATCGGATGATACATACTACGGTTTTTCTAAGAAAATAAATAAAAAATCCAAATTATCGAACAATAATTTGAAATTATCGTCCGATACAAACGATAATTTCAATGTATCGGCGGATAATTTGACCGATACATTGAGGAGTCAATACATTGCAATGTATCGTACCGGAGACCCCCTAAAACGATACGTATCGGTATAGTCCGATATTTTGACCTATGAATTCGAGTTCATCAAAGTGACAGAGAAAATACTTAATATATGTAGAACTTTCCCCCATGAAAAAGAGGAATATTTATTAGTCGATCCCCATGAGTACCAAACGCCTTGTCAGTTGGTTGATTTAAGTTACTCTTAAAATGCTAGAGTACATTTGCTAAGTGCTGTCAGCCTGGTTAACCACTTTATTCATTCTCCATGTACTCATGCAGCCGTTGTGCATATGATTTTAAGATATATCAAGTCTAGCCCACATCATGGAGTTCATATTTCTAGATATGCTGATGCAACTATCTACTTTTGGATCTTGTTCCTTTTGTGGAGGCAATATTGTTGCTTTGAAGAGTAAGAAACATGTTGTTTCTCACTCTATTGCTGAAGGAGAATATCGTGCTATCGCTCATGGAGCGTGTGGGATGCTATGTCTCCCTTCTCTTATCACTGAGTTTGGACTTTCATTAGCGAGCCTATGCCTCTTCATTGTGATAATGAAGTGGTTGCAAAAATTGCTTCTGATTCTGTCTTTCATGAGAGAACGAAATATAGTGAGATCAGATCTTGGAACTCATTGATGTTTCTTCTTCCCAACAGCTCGCAAATGTGTTTACCACGCCTCTTGGACCCTTAGTTCTTCAAGAATCATGGTCAAGCTGGGCATGGAAGGTATCCATGCTCCAGCTTGAGGTTGAGTGTCAGTTATGTTTCTTATCATAGGTGGTGTGAAATATATCATAGTGGGTGTGTATGGAATATTTTTCATTTTTGTATGAATGCTAGTGAGGAGCATTTCCTCTCTAAGCAATTTTCCCCTGTCTCTCTTGCACTCTCTCTCTCTCTCGCTCTATCTCTCTCTCTCTCTCTCTCTTCCTTAACCCTAAACCTAAAACTTCATCTTCTATAGACAAACCCAAATCTATGTAACCTTACTCTAGAAACCCATTTGGCCTCTACATTGAGGATGAATTACAGAGTTTGTAAGCTTTGATCATAAGCTTACCATCATCACCCCTTCAAATCGTACTCTTAATACCCCATTGATTGGTCACCATCACGATCTCCTTCTCATCTCCATTCTCTAAGGCTCCAAGAAGCCTTTAAGAAGAGAGGTCCGGCTCTTTTCATCAACTCCTAACAAGGTATGTATGGTTATGCAACTCCATCTTCTAACAAGATTGTCTTCAATCAGTGATCTCACAGGTATCTTATCTTCTTCTTTTTATATTGTCATGGGCTCATAGTATCAAATAATACAATTGAGGTATGATTATCTGTAACACTGTTGAACATGTGATAGAGTTTGATGATATCACATCAGACACTATTAGAGTGCACAGTCACTATTATAGATCGTGAAAACATATTTTGCTTCCGCAGATATCTCTTCATCCTACCAATGCAACATGCCAAATCGAGTCTGACTGAGCAGGTCTTCGATCCTGTATCACTTAAGGTGATTTCAGCATTGTTAGTTTAGTGGTGCTCGCAGAATAGTATTTTTGGCCATTTGGTTTGTGTTGTTCATTATTCCACACCATAGGTCCGGACATGTGCCATCTTACAATGACAGTCTTCTAGGGGGGTCTCATGTGTAGGAGAGAATCTGTAATTCTTTTCTGCTCATAACAGGATGAAAAGACACATCAATTTCATTTAGTATCATTCTTATTACCAGAATATTTTCTGTATCTCTGCTTACTTATAACTCATATCTAGCTGATGATCAATTTAATTTTACAATGTCATTTGTGGTTTGCTAGTCTCAATTTCATACCTCACATTTGGAGATCCAAAGTCTCTTACAACACGTCTAAATTTCACAATTTATAACTATTTAAGTCAAAATTTATTACCAAAAATACTTGAAAAATCACCTCAAAACCAAAGACGAAGAGTCATATGATCTGTTTTTTCAGTTTGTTTATCCGAATCAAGTTCCAATCTTTCAACAACAGTCCTTATCCTCAAAAAATTTGAGTGGTTAGAGAAGTACCTACTGTATTGACACGGGCCTTTGTAAGTTGCCTGGAAAGTGCCAAAAAGATAATATGATTAGCCATTTGAGGTGATAATATATGCTGATTAAATTTAATTTAGTTATATGAATGTAAAAATGACATTGAAGTTACTTGTTGCATGTTGGTCGTGGTAGAACTGCTTCTCTGTTTTTTTTTATCAGTAAAACGCACTTCCATTCATAAAAAAACCAACGAGAAGCTGGAAGAAACAACAAATGGAAGACCACCAAAAAACAGAGGAAAGAGCACAGAAACATAAAAACAATCACAAAAATAAGGGACCGAAAACCCACAAAAACAGCCAGCCAACAAAAACAGGAAACTCTTGAACCAGATTTGAATCACCGCCTCAGCTCTCCGGCACCCTGCCCCCCATACTTATCCTGCACTGTCCAGTGGCTCATCAAATCTTGAATTTGCCATATGATGATGCCGGTTGGCCAACGCTTGCGAGTAAAGATCCTCGTGTTTCTTTCTAGCCAAATCCCCCAAAGGACCGCGCAGGGAGAAATCCTCCAAGAAATGCCTTGACCTGATCCATCTAACCCCGTTCCAAGCCATCAAGAACTCGGGAAGGGTCTCCGGGACTATCCAGCTGATATCAAAAGATTTTATGATCGCGCCCCATATTTTAGTAGCCACCCCACAATGAATCAGCGAGTGGGGGATAGATTCCTCCATGAGGAGACACATTGGGCATCTATTCTGGAGAGATTTACCATGAATATTCAGCTGAATATACTCCCTCTCACTGCAGTCCAAACAAAGAACCGAACTTTGGGGGGGATAGGGGGCCTCCAAATGAAAAACCAATCCACTTTGATGAGTGGTCGACCTGAGAGGGCACGGTAGAACGACTTGACTGAGAAGCTTCCCTTCTTGTCAGCCAACCAAATCCTGCAATCTCGGCGCTGGCGATTCGGGAAAGCCGAGTAAAGGGCCGCCATTAGGGCCATGTAGTCCTCCACCTCCCCCTCCCCCTCCCTTAAGTCCCTCCTAGTAGTAACATCCCAAATCGGCACCCCACTGATGTTAGAAAAGAGATCCTCGATCCGCCCATGCTTGTCCACCGGGACGTTGAAAATCGAGGGGAACAGCTGCTTCTCTTAGCCATGATCTATTATCTTCCAAGTACATGCAATTGTTTCTTATGTTGTCCCTTCATGTGTTAAGGCATGGGTGTTCTTGCTATTGCTTGCAGTTTAATTTTTACAGGTTCAACTGGCATGTAAGCTGTACATTGTATTTCTCCTAAGTTCCCTTTTTCAACTTTAAAATGAATTTATCTTACCCATTGGCCTAGAATGTATGTGTGATTTTAAATTATGCAAATCTGACTCCATACTCTTTTTTCATGGAAGTACCACCCTGATGTCAACAAGCAACCTGGAGCAACAGAAAAGTTCAAGGAAATCAGCACTGCTTATGAGGTATGTATAAGCCTCCCATGATGTATTTTTGTTTGCTGTTAGCAGGGTATCTAACTCGGGACGGTCGGGTATCATCCATGAAGGACCGATATGTATCAGCCGATACAAAAGTATTTTTTATTTAAAAAAGAAATCAAATGAAGGGGGTATCGGCGATATCCAGTCCCTATCGACCGATACCCGATCCGTGTTGACCGATACGGCCCCATATCAGCCGCTACCGATATGACGCTGATACTGGTATCGGGGTGGTGTCGGTATCGTTTTCCGGTGAAACCAATACGTATCTGTATTGGCCGAGTTTTGATACCATGGCTGTTAGGTATGCTGAAATTGGAACCTTTGACCTCAAGTTTCTGTTACAAAGCACCTTTCCATTGAGCTAGAAATTCCTCCACTCGACGTTTCTAATCCCTATTCCATGTCCCCTTAACTTTTAGATTCTGCTGGTGCAATATTTTATTAAAACCATGTTTTTCCTAGTATTTTGAACAATTAGTACTTAGTTGGAGCCAGTAGGTGTTTGTCAGTTCATATACTTTGCCAGAATAGCTGTTTTATGCATCTTTCACATGATGTTTATACTCACTCTCTAATCACCTAGTGACCTACGTTGGTGTACGTGAGATCAATATTTTTTTGAGGTACACTGGGTGTGTAATGTCTCATGGTTTTTGGGCCTGTTTTGAACTGCCCCATTTATTTGATAATTATTGCATAAATGGGCCTTCTTAATATCATTACAAGGAGCTATTTATGGAACATTTATACTCCCTAAATTAGATGGTTTCCTCCCAAGATTTTATCCATAGAACATATGAGAGTCCTTTCTATTTGGAATAGTATCTCCATTAAAAAAGTCTCTCTCTCTCTCTCTCTCTCTCTCTCTCTCTCGCTCTCCTGGAAGCATCCAATCTAAATTCTTGAACACATTGAACCCCATCTAAAGAATCCACAATTTTAAAATTTTCTTTTCCAATCTCTCCTAACTATATAGCTTTTAGCATGCTGGTTGCTTACATTGATTCTCGTGTTTTGAGGTACATTAATCTTCTTCCATCTTTGGCTTAGACGAATTGCTTGTATATTCTTACATTAAGTTTCGATGTGTTATTAAAGGTATGACGTAAAAGTTCCAAAACAAGCATCTCAAGAAGTTATCTGCGTGCTTGACACGGGAGTATGGCCCAAGAGTACAGCTACTGGATTTTTTATGTGGAAGATGACCTAACGGAGCTTCAAGCACAATGATTTGGCTCAATCGTGTAATGCTAGATCGGTCAACCCTTGGAAATTTCAGAAATTTAGGGGCCTCACAATTTGCAAATGTTTGTGTTGACATATTTACCTGTGCATGATTGGCCAGTGCATTGCTAGAGAAGGACAGTTCATGGATCAAAATTTCGGCTGAAATGCATTGGTTTCGGGCATGCCCGAAACGAAATCTGAAGTTATCGATTTCGGTCCAGATTAGTATGGGGTGGGGGGAAGGTTTCGGCCGAAATTCATATTATCGGCCGACATTTCGGTTCAAAATTTTGGTTTCGGTCATGCCCAAAACTGAAATCTAACCCGATATTTTGATCCTTGGGACAGTTGTAAGAAGGCAAGAAACAGTCTGTGACAAAAATATTGCAATTTATAAAAAGGCAACCGAAGACACCCACTAATGGCAAAATGCAATGGCAATAAGTCAAATTTCAATAAGTGTTGTGTTGGAGAATACTATTAGGAGCAAGATAAATATAGCTTGCTTGCAAAAGACATGGTGGTAGAGGAAGGAAGCTAGGGACCTTGGGGATGAGTTTAAGCTTTTATACTTCGAAGAAAGGAATTTTTCAAAATAGGGTAGAAATTGTTCTTGATAAGATCTAGAGATCCGATTCCTTTCAGTTAAACATTAGGTGATGGAATTATATATCTAGGATGTCTTTCGTAAGTTTTGGAAGTCCAAGATAAATTATAAATGTAATTTTAGTTGCAACTAATTAGTAGTTTCAACATTTGGTATGCGAAAGTGGGTCGTACGTTTCTGTATAAAGAAAAGGGTTGTGCTCTTAAGATCGTGAAAGGATCCATCTCAGCTTTTATATCGGCATTGTTCTACTGTTAGTTTGTTTTTTTTTGGCTTTCTTATGTGATATCACCCATTGATCTCATTTTAATGGCTGATATTAAAGTTCATCAATCAGATGGTTCACGTTCACTTATAGGCACTTTTCTTTGGGCTGAGAGGTGTTCCAATGAGACATTGCCACTTGGACAATTTAGAATGATCACATATATGTTCACTACATGGCATAATGAAAATCACACTTCAATGGTCTGAGATTAAAAGTCTATCTTTAATGGAATAAAATCATTTAAACCCCATTCTGGTGTTTAAATGTCGGTCAGGATCCATTATCCCTTATTTAAATGTGCAATTGAATGGTTATCTGTCTTTTACGTAGGTGTACTGTAATGGTAGTATTTACAATTTCTAAAGTACTAAATTGTCAGGTGCTATCAGATGATAAAAAGAGAGCTTTATATGATCAGTACGGTGAGGCTGGTGTCAAGAGCTCTGTAGGAGGTGCTGCTGGAGCTTATACGGTATTTCCATATTATATTCAATTTTCCTACTATTTATTTCATGATAAAGGTTACAACAGGGTTTCTTATATGATGGTTTGTTTCTTTAAAGGATGAGGGCGTTAAAAATTAAGATCTCATCTCCAACAACAGATTGTCTGAAGACTGAAATATAATAGATACAACTACATTTTTTTGTTCTCAATAAATATTTACAAAGCTGGTACTATTATGCTTTACATTTTGAAAAATAATGCCCGGTCTTTCTGTTTTTGCAGACTAATCCTTTTGACCTATTTGAGACTTTCTTTGGTGCAAGTATGGGTAATTTCTCTAACATGGACCAAAGTGGATTCAGAACACGTCGTCGTGATACTATTATTAAGGGGGAAGATATACGGTGGGTTGTGAGCTCTAGCTGGATGATTCCTCACACACTTCTGCTCTCCCCCTCTTTCTTGCAGACACATATTTGACTTGCTAAATCTGTGATATTTTTATATTAAGTGCTCGAAATAATTTTTCTTCTGAATGCTGATACAATGCAAAACTAGCAAAGATTAATATTGTTTTTCTTTTTTAAGTTTATAGGCAATTGGGGTTGGAGCGTCCCCACCCTTATCATTTAAAACCTTATTTATATGGTTCCTACTGACAGGGAGTTATTCAATCTTCTCTAACTCCTACATGGCTTGTTATGTATGGTTTATACTGAAGCTTGCTTTACTTCTGTTGCAAGTTATGATGCGTATATATAGAAAAATTATATTTGACTTATGAAACCATGTTCTTTTTCAGTTATGATATGATTTTGGAGTTTTCTGAGGCTATCTTTGGAGCAGAAAAAGAGTTTGACCTTTCTCATCTGGAAACATGTGATGTTTGCTCTGGCACCGGTTCAAAGATCGGCTCTAAGATGAGAATATGCTCAACTTGCGGCGGCAGGGGTCAAGTTATGCGAACTGAGCAAACTCCCTTTGGTCTATTTTCTCAGGTGTGTAAGCAATTCTGTAGTGCATTATTCTAAGCTCGTTCATAGAAAGTAAAATGCTTCTTTTGGAAGTTTGACTGCCATTTCTTTCACTTAGATTTACACTGAAGATGGGTTATCAAGGAGCAGATGTTAAATTCTACCGAATCCTTAAATTTAGAGCTTAATCTGAGTTGCTTTAAAGTGCCAAACTAATTCCTTTCAAGGATCTCAACAACACTGAAGGTGGAGGATAGGAATCTCTTAGTTGACAGATTGTTAAAGATTTGTGGCTATCGTATGCAACAAGAATGAGTAATCTGCTCCTCCATAAATTGGAAATAGAACTGAACTGTGCTTGATACTTTTTCTTTCTACTTATGACTGGATTAACTGTGCAGCATACTTCATTACTCTCCTATTATGCTTTGGTTAGTAAGTAATGAGGTATCCAAGCCTATTCAAAAGAGTCAATAGCGATGGATAGAGGACACTGGTGTTTGAACTAAAGATCTAATTGTAGATGTATGATACATTCACTGATCGACTGTGTTTGAGTATATTGACATAAACATTTAGGAAACTTTCCTCCCGAAGTTCGACATTTCTTTCCATTATGTTAAAACTTGTGGACTGATATAATAAATGAGCTAAAGCGAAGAAGAAGACAAATAATACTCATTTAGAGTTTCTGAGAGAGAAAGAGAGACGGAGAATAAGAGGGGGAGAGGAGAATGAGTAAGGACCCAAAGAGACTACATTTTTACTAATTGTCTTAAAAGTTACATGGGATGTGCTCCTTAAATAGAGGAGCAACCCTAATTACATAAGGACACACCACAAATACTAATAACACCCATTTACTAGCATATGGACTTCACATACCACACTTAACACTATTACTTTATACACACCATATATAATTACCATCTCCAATATGTTATGTTTGGAAAACTTAAGCCCCGAAGTCGACACCATTCTTTTGGATTTGGAGATAATCCTCTTCTGATTCAGGGATTTATTTTTATCGAGATTGAATTACAGAAACCCCCCTGTGGATATTGAAAGTTGCGAATTTTATGAAGCTTTTATATATTGCACAATTGTCTAAGCACTGAAGTAAATGTAGCTCCAAGAGATAGTGTGATACACTTCCAATAAAATCTCAGCGTCTGAATATTGGGATTGAAGGTTCCTGGATAGCTCGTACAGGGTAGGTATTTCAATAAATAACCTATACTTTTAAGTCAACTAGGATCAATTTAAGCTCTGTTCTCTGTAGTTCGGGCTGTTATGAAACAGTAATTAGAAAAAATTGAAACAATGACTTCAATAATATAAGCTATCAGAGTTTATGAATTTATAACCCAAAATATTTTGCATAGAATCTATTTTTCGATAAGCTGATATAACAGTGAAATTGATTGGCAATAAGATAGATTTCTTTGGGTTTGTTAAAGATCCTATTTGGATGGGCTTAAAACAGGATGTATGAATGCACACAAAACAGAAAGCTGATTCTATTTGGATATTGTATAAATGAAAGGATTCCCAAAGTGTATAATTGCACACAAAGCACACTATAGATAAAATTATTGCACATTGACAACGATATAGGGAGAGATATTGCAACCATTTTTTTTTTTGATAACCTGAGTATCCGGCCTCTTAGAGCACCTGACTAATCCCAGGGGCATGTGCACACCTCAAGCTAGCATGTGCCCGGTCAGCACAAGATATAAATTCTTAGGGTGGCCTCAAGGGAGGGATTTGAACTCAGGTCTCCTGCTTCCTGAGGCAGTTACCTGGCCATCACACCAAACCCCTTGAGATTATATTGCAACAAATTAAAATAACCCCTTGAGATTATATTGCAACAAATTAAAATATCATTTATCTTGTTAATCGCCATAAGGTCCGTTACAGCATAGCAGATAAAACTGGAATCTGGAAACTATTTAGGCACATAATATAAAGTGCATGATGAGTTCTGTAATACTTTAGGGTCAGGTTTCTATGGTTAGGGTTGGAGGAAGAAGAAGAAGAGGGAGGACGAGGAGAAGAAGGAGAGAGAGATGCCTAGGTTAGTCTTTATATTAAGACGAATGCAAAAATACTGCTACATTAACCCAATATTATACCTAACATACCATAATAACACTTTAACCCATGTACATACATACTCCCCCTCAAGCTGGTATCATGGCCAACTTGACAAGAATACTTTGAAGTTGTAATGGACCAAGTTCCTTAGTGAAGGTGAAGATATCCGCCAATTGATTTGAAGCGGAAACTTTAGGAGTGTCAATGAGGCTAAGCTTGGATCTTTTCTTGAAGAAATTGAATATCTACTTTAATGTGCTTTGGTCTCTCATGGAGAACAGAGTTAACCACAATATCAGTGACAGCCTGGTTATGACAATGCAGGTGCGTGGGCATGAATGGAGATCAGAACTCAGTCAGAAGGGAGCACAACCATAACAGCTCACAGGTGTCATGCGCCATTACTCTACATCAACGACTAGAGTTGGAGACCACATCTTTGTTCTTACTCTTCCAGATCACAAGGTTATCCCCAAGCAATGCACAATAGCTAGAGGTAAAACACGATAAGTGGTTCCCCAATATAGTCCACATTACTGTAATAACGAAGGGAAGAATGCCCAACATTGGAATAAAACAGATCTCGTCCTTAATATATTATAGTATGTAATGCGGAGTTCGTGGGGAGTGCATAAATTGTGTAACAATGGACACATCAAATGTGAGTTCTAGTCTGATATTCGTAAGATATATAGGGAGCCCTCCAAGCCTCTGATTGATGCGGGACAAACGCTAAAAAGCCTAATTATGTAAGTTTGGGATTAACTCTAGAATGAATTGAATAGCGGAAATATTCAAAATCATTAAACACGTAAAATTAATTCAATAAAACAGTCAGACTAATCTATTTTAGCGTTCGCATGCACGAAGATCTCCCGATCTAGAAAACGACTCCGATGAAGGAACTCAGATTTCGTTCTAGTTTAGGGCATCAAGCGATAATTACAATATCATCTCTTGACTCCTCGGGGATTTTGGATGAAATAAAACTTGAAGAAATAACTCAATAAGAGAGGAAAATTAAAGATTTCAAGGGATAATGTTTTGGGATTTTTGATCTTTTTATCAATGGGAATAAAGAAGATATTACCTGACAATAATCTATAAAGACAGAAATAAAAGGGATAGATTTCCAAGGCTTCACACCAAGGATTTTTCGAAGCTTCACACCACCGCTGTACGTCGGCTTCGCACCAAGTCACACGAGAAACGATTTCTCACTCCTCAAGGTTTGAAGGATTCACTCTCTCGGTTGAAAACTCTTCTCAAGGTTTCTAGGGTTTGTACAAAAGCAACTCTCTTTTCATTCAATAATCAATCCACTTCCTAATAATGTCTTTACAAGCCTTTATATAGGCTAAGAAAACCCTAATACGAAATTAGAAGACTCCTAAAATAATAAAAGACTAAAAGTTAAGTTTTCGTAATAAAAATAGAAAATTCCCGGAAGTCCGTCGTGTGGCGGACCCGACCCATGGACATCCATCCTGAGCCCACGGACGTCTGTCGCCTTCAATGCGCAGAAACCAGTGAGCACCTAATATCACGAACGCCCGTCAAGAGCCCACTGACGTCCGTCATAAGGGTCATGGACGTCCGTCGTAGACTGACAGTGTTGCTTATTTTCTTTCCTTCTTTCTTTCTTGTTTTCTTTTTGCGCTTTACTCTGTTTTGTCTTGTGTGATGTCCCCATCAATACTCCCCGGGTGGGAAAGACTCATCTCCGATGAGTTAGGGAACCTATGGATGATACACTTCGGAAGCTCAACTCTTGACTTACCTTTCCACGGTGTGAGATACTCCCGATTTTTACCTTCAATGGCATGGAAGCTCATAAATTCTATGATCTTCTCATTCGACCCTTTCTCATATTGCACAGGTAAAGTACGGGAAAGAAACTGGGTAAATGTGTGTGGTTTGATTGGGTGCTCAATAATGAATGGATCAAAGGGCGGGGTTGTGGGATCTAGACTAGGCGTAAGATCCGTTACGGCAACTATCGGATGGTTGCCCTTGTCTAGAGGAAAATTTAGATCTCCATCCTTACCTTGTTCTGAAATTGGAAAATATTCCACATGGGCGAGACTATCAGGAATTAATATAAAATTGTTAGTGTCAAATTCATTAAACATATTCAACGTGCTAGTGTGATCAGACATATTTCCAATGTTCAATAAATTCTGATTGTTAATCCCATGCAATTTAGAATGAGGATATGCTTTTACCAACTCTAATGACTCACTTGGTATGGACACACTATCAATACTGTCTTCAATAATAGGAACGGTCATAATGCAACCTACGATTTTGACCGAAACTTCACCTTCGTCATCGCTTGGCGCGTCACATGGTTTGTACACTTCTTCGGGTAACTCATTGCTCTCTTTCTCAGCATGCTCCTGGATAATCAAGGTTTGACCTTTACTGAGACATTGGGATGCAAAGTGACCGAAACCTTGACACTTTTAACATTGTTGCGGAGCACGTCTAGAACTCTCGATCATTGGTTCATTTCCTTTGTCAACCTGAGGAATCACGGATTTTGAAGATTGGCTAGAGGCATTATTCTCCTTTTCTATAGGATTAGATTGATACTGAAGTTTGGAAGATTTAGATCGGCCATTACTGGGGGTGTCGAGATACCGTTCTAATTCTTCAACCCTAGCAAAACATTCCTCGAGATCCGCAACAGGATAAGGAATGAGTTCCCTCTATAGCTCTAGTCAAAGACCTATTCGGAATCGGGAGAGGGTAACTTTTGCTAGCTCATTGACATCGGCTTGAGTCATCAGGTCTTCAAACCGATCGATGTACTCTGTGACTGGAGAATTTCCTTGATGTAATGGTTGCCACTGATCAAGAATACGTTCATCATATGATACGGGAACGTATTTTTCGTGCAGTTGGACTTTCATTTCAGCCTACGTGGAAATAGGACGAAGACCCTGGATTTGCCTACGACGCTCTACTCCCAACCAATAAAGTCTAGCTTGACCTATAAACTTGACTTTGACAAATCTGACCTTGTGCTCTTCAGGCATGGCATCCCACTTGAAGTAGTTTTCCATGCTTGCGACCCACTCAAGAAAGACCTTGGGTTGTCTTTTCCCGTCAAAAGTAGGGGTGCCCATTTTCACTGATTTCATGACCTTATCGTCCGGATTGGTTTAGACCTCATGTCGAGGAGGAACATCTCTCTTACGGTCACGGTTGTTGACTCTATTGTGATTTGCAGCGATGAGCTCATTGATCACTTCGAAACGGGTCTCTAATGCCTCATGCCGAGATTGTTAATCAACAATGTGCTCATCCATCCGGGTTTGACTCGCGGTCACTTTAGATGCAGGATCTCTAATCAGGACTTCTAAGCTATTGGTATCCATGACGAAATTATGCAAGACTAGATGGTGTAAGATAGATCTGAAATGGAAAGAAATAAATCCTAAAATCTATATGACACGGACAACCCTAAACAGTCTCTGATACCAAAACTGATGCGGGACAAACGCTAAAAAACCTAATTATGCGAGTTTGGGATTAACTCTAGAATGAATTGAATAGCGGGAATATCGAAATCATTCAACATGTAAAATTAATTCAATGAATTCAATAAAACAGTTAGACTAATCCATTTTACCGTTCACACACACGAAGATCTCCCAGTCTAGAAAAACGGTTCCGATGAAGGAACTCGGATTTCATTCTAGTTTAGGGCATCAAGCGATAATTACAATATCGTCTTTTGACTCCTCGGGGATTTTGGATGAAATAAAACTTGAAGAAATAACTCAATAAAAGAGGAAAATTAAAGATATCAAGGAATAATGTTTTGGGATTTTTGATCTTTTTATCAATGAGAATAAGGAAGATATTACCTGACAATAATCTAGAAAGACATAAATAAAAGGGATAGATTTCCAAGGCTTCACACCAAGGATTTTCCAACGGCTGTACGTCGGCTTCGCACCAAGTCGCATGAGAAACAATTGCTTACTCTTCAAGGTTTGAAGGGTTTCACTCCCTCTGTTGAAAACTATTCTCAAGCTTTCTAGGGTTTGCATAAAAGCAACTCTCTTTTCATTCAATAATCAATCCACTTCCTGATAATGTCTTTACAAGTCTTTATATAGGCTAAGAAAACCCTAATACAAAATTAGAAGATTCCTAAAATAATAAAAGACTAAGAGACAAGTTTTCATAATAAAAGTAGAAAATTCCTGTGAGTTCGTCGTGTGGCGGACCCGACCCACGGACGTCCGTCCTGAGCCCACGGACATTCGTCGCCTTCAATGCGCAGAAACCAGCGACCACCTAATATCATGGACGTCCGTCAAGAGCCCACATCCGCCCGTCATAAGGGTCACGGACGTTCGTCATAGATTCACGGTTTTGCTTCTATTCTTTCTTTCTTTCTTGTTTTCTCTTTGCGCTTTCCTCTATTTTGTCTTGTGTGATGTCCCCATCACTAATACTCAGAAGGATCAAGAAGAAGCTCTTCAATACTGGCATGTAAGTAATGTTTGGGACCCATGGGACACCTAGCATATCTATCTTCAAGCATACCGGTGTCTCTTAACAAATCCAGGGCATATATCCTCTGTGATAGGGATATACCACGAGGAGAACAAGCAATCTCAATCCCAAGAAAAAATCGGAGATGGTCAAGATTTTTCTCATCAAAGGCGTGGCCTAACTTTGCCTTTTCATGAACTATAAAGGCAGTGTCATCTCCAGTGGTAGTGATATCATTAACATGTACCAATAATATAGTCCTCATGCCTCTTACCCTAGTATGTATAGAACAGGTGTGATCTAAATGGCATCTAGTAAAGCCCATGACAAGAACAACAATATTGAATATGTGGAATCAAGCTCTGGGAGACTGCTTCAACCCATAAATCGAGTGAAGGCGATAATCTCTAATCATTTAGGTGTAGAAAATAGGGTACACGAAGTCTAGAATAGGATCTATGCTTGATCGGAGGCTTGATACATGTGACATCTCCAAATCCGATATATCATCATAACTTACTGATGTGAGTTTCATTCGATTAGCCAGTACACAGGAGGATAGAGTATGAAAACCAACACAAGAACTTAAATCATAACTGTGCTTATCATCCCGTGAAGTCCAAATCACAAAAGAATGTGAAATGATGGTTTGAGAAGAAAATCAGTCGAATCTCCTTGTGGGTTGCTTGAAATACCAAACAACCTTTACAAAAGTAGAAGAGGAGGGAAATCAAATAGATTGGTGTCAAAACTTGCTCATTCGAGGTCAGACTGTTGACATCTGCTGACGTTAACATTGAGATGTAGATCAGACGACTCTGAATGAACTTGACTTTTCTAATATGTTAGGGTTAGGTTTCTAGGGTTAGCATTGAAGGGGGAGAGAGAGTGGGAGGGAGGGAGGGAGAGAGAGCAGTACTAATGTTCATATTAATACAGAAGACAAAGTTTTTTAATTTACTACCTTAATAACACTATATAACCTATATAAATACATATATTCCAATACGTGGATTTTTGTGTGAATGAATTTCTGTGGCACAGATTTCTTTTCATGCTTATGTGTAAAGATATTCGTGTGCATGGATCTGTATGCATAGATATCTGAGAACAGATTTATATGAACACATTTCTAAATGCACAGATTTCTGTACACATAAAGCCGACAACACAATCAATTTGCAGTAGCTTTTATAAATTCTATTTTTAAATTGTTATAAAATAAAAATAGTTGGTATACTAGAGAACTCCTAATTAATTGATGCGTATGTTTTGATCTTTGATAACAAACCTTTGCTTGATAGTGATTGATTGTCGTGAAGAGGGTTTGTTCTTCTTCTCTTTTCCTCAGGCGCAATCCCTGCCCACTCTTCTTTCGATGGCTATCTCTAAAGTGTGAGGAATTGTGGCTCATAAACATGGTAACAAAGTTTGCATTCGGCAATTATTCGTGAGGGGCCAATTTGGAGCCGTTCGGATAAATTTGCCTATTGATACGGAAAAGATTTGGTAAATTAAAAAAATAAATTATTAATAACATGTGTACTTAAGAGTCATTATCTTGAAAGGACCCTAAACATGATGGATTCTATGTTGCGTTTGAAAAAAATAGTTTAATATATATAATTTAAGATGGTCAAAACTGAAAAGCAATGACTCTCATATAAGATTAATATATATGTTTTATATCTAATATTATTTAAAAAAAAAATAACTTTACTGTTTTACAGTAAAAGAAAATCAGTATGCTCCTTTTCCAAGAAAATAAATTACGGCGGGTCACCTGTCTTGGCTCTTTTTTCAATAGTGATGTTGTCACTCTCTCTTGATGTGACTTGAAAAAGTAGAAAGAAAGCTTTTTCTCATTATAAAATTGTAGGATAGTAAAAGAGGGAGACACTATCCTGTGAGTCAGCGAACACGATTATTCACGCGTTTACCGTTTAATTGGAGGTTCGCTGAATCCCACATTTAGTCGGCGGTTTAGTCGGCAAGGGTGAAGTATAGTGAATTTTTCTGAATATTCTGAAAAATTTGCCGAATTTTGTGACAATGCTCATAAAGACTATTTTAGGTGATAAATCCTTACCTAATAGGATTTTGAAACCTCAAGATGGTATGGTCAAGCATATAATTGATACACTTTATTAATCATAGTTGGATTGAGATCCAGCCTCATGATTAATAGACCAGTGCTATTCCACACAGCTATCATGCTAAGGGTAACACTAGTTCACTTAAATGACGTCCGTGGTAACCTATTACTATTTGATCTACCATGCACAATTTGAGTTTAATCACCAGACTAAATTCTATAATTCACGTTAATGCCGCATCGTGTGACTTCTCATAATTGATACACTTTATTAATCATAGTTGGATTGAGATCCAGCCTCATGATTAATAGACCAGTGCTATTCCACACAGCTATCATGCTAAGGGTAACACTAGTTCACTTAAATGACGTCCGTGGTAACCTATTACTATTTGATCTACCATGCACAATTTGAGTTTAATCACCAGACTAAATTCTATAATTCACGTTAATGCCGCATCGTGTGACTTCTCATATGCATCAGACTATCAGAGTAATCATCCATAATTTCCAAGAAATAAAAATAATTACCTTTGCCCTTGAAAAAGGGATGATTTTTACTGATTTTCAATTATGAAAATTCAGGTACTTGATAAAAAAAATTGGCGAGGAAAAAACAGTTCAACTCAAGGATCAAAATTTCGGTTTCGGAGGGGACCGAAACCGAAATTTTGGACTGAAATTTCGGCCGAAAACCGAAATTTCGGCTGATAATTTGACCGAAATTTTGAATACCATACATATTTGGACCGAAATTTCAGTCCAAATTATTGTTTTGGTCAGGACCGAAACCGATAATTTGGACCGAAATTTCGGTCATTTCGGCTGAAATTTTGATCCTTGGTTCAACTGATCAAAATAATTTTGGCAAAAAGGTCTGCCTAGAAAAAATTACCGTGAAACTCCTTTAATTGAAAAACAAATATTAAAAATGCTATAAAAATTTATATGTGCATTCTTGGATTTAGAAAATAGTTTCTTGACACAGTTTTTAAGACCACACACATTAATTCCCTAAGTAGGTAGGAATGCAAACTGTTACAGTCTTATTTGGCAAGTGACCTGGTGACATCTCTTTGCTATCTAAAATAGGTGACTGCTTTGCTTATCACAATGTTGTCTAGCGTGGTGATCTATTTGATGGAGACCTGCAGTTTGTTGGTGATATTATCCTTTCAGTTATATTGAGCTGAAATTTGATGGATAATACTGAGTATATGATACTTTATGAGAATTACTATTCACCATGGAATTAGCCATTTAGTATATCTTATTTAAAAGAAGCAAACTTGGTTGTTGTTGAATTGAAAAATTACTTCTGGAGCTTCTGAAGCTCTTTTTTTCTTGGGATTTGATCGCTCTTAGGCTGTGTTCGGGTTAGCTCTTATAAGAGCAGAAGCAGCTCTCTGCCTGCTCTTCATTAGAGCAGATAAAATCTGCTCAGACGGGGAGCAGGCAGAGAGCATTTTTATCACTTAAAACAGCTCCACGTCAGAGCAAATGGGGTGAGAAACTGTGTTACCCAACGTGAAAGTAGTTCCCCGCCGGAGCTAAAAAGCGAAAGAGCTGCTCTTTTCCCTGAAAGAGCTAACCCAAACGCAGCCTTAGAAACTTAAGCCACTAATTTTAGTTTCTACTTCATTTTTCTTTAGTTTTTTATTTGATATTAAAAGATCCATCGATGGATGATTACCTGTGTTGATGAATTTTATTTTAGTTTCTACTGTTCAGTCTCATTTAACCATCACTTTTTTCTTGAGATTATAATCCTTGTTGATGAATTTTACGAAGGGGATTCTAGATCTGTCATTCATAACTCTAATTTTTGTTAACCAGTAGGTGTCTGTCTGTCCAAATTGTGGGGGAGAAGGTGAAATTGTTTCTGAGTATTGTCGGAAATGTGCTGGTGAAGGCCGTATACGTGTTAGGAAAGATATCAAAGTGAAAATTCCTCCAGGAGTCAGCAAAGGCAGTACTCTCCGAGTCCGTGGGGAGGGTGATGCAGGACCCAAAGGGTATGTGGACAAGTTTTTTGTGTTTTTGCATCTTTATCCTTCCTGCAAATATTTGTTTGCCTTTTTCAAACAGTAAGTAGCCATTATGTGGTAATCACTGTTGTTAAGTTATATCATCTTTAATATTATGTCACTTCCCTTAAGATACTTTTCATCATATATCTCTTCGTGCCTGCATGATTTCACTTGTAAATATGCGTTTGTCCATCTATAAAAGATTGTGCATTTTATTCGTTGAGCCTCAATTATATATTTTATTTGATTGATAAGGGTAAAACTTCATTAGCAAGCCAATAAAGTTATATTTGATCAAGTGCTAAGCGGGAAGCTTAGGGCAGAGCCAAAAAGAGACAAAGCACAAGAAAAACGAAATGGCCACGACTCGTCCATAGACAAGTAGCCACTGCAGACGAAGCGCAAACAAAGTAAACCAAACCAGGAATATGAAAACAGTGACACAAGGACCAGAAAACACTGCATGCAAATAGTTCTTTACAGAATTTGGGAATACATCCCACAGATTTAAATATGTTGCAAAAGGAACACCATATCCTACCTGCGGTCGGACTGTAATAATAGATGCTCAATGCTCTCTCCGCTGCAGTAGCACATGACACATCTGTTCGGGATAGTTCTACTTCTTTTGTCTAGATTATTGATCATCAAAATTTCCTCCAAACCATATGCCAACCGAAAAGGGACACTTTAGGAGGCACCTTGATCTTCCGTATGCTTGTCCTTCCTTGAACAAATAGGGGTCTTCTACCAATAAACCCATAAAAGGACTACACCATGAAGCTGCCCTTTCGCTTGATCTCCCAAATTCCAGTATCCTCGTGAAGACACAGATGCGGAGCCAAGGCCAGCGAACCCAAAAAAGGCAGTGGAATCTTCACATTCTTCCTCATGCAAATTCATTCTAATGCAGCTGAACCGTTGCCCATCATAAAAACCGTTTACAACCGTAGTGGTCGAATCTGAGCTGCTAAAGCCTTGAATAAAGGGTACCAAGAGATCTACCCTCCAACCATTGACCTTACCAAAATTCAATGGATTGATTGTCGAAAGAAACCAATGCCTGAGCACATGTATGCTGCAAACAAGAGCCTCTAATAACCCAACCCTGCCTTGAAAGCCTGTACTTCTTGGAGATGATTTTAACTCACAGATCTTCTTGATTCTCCCCTGCCTACCATCTACCTCTCTGAAAGTGGGAGCCTTGTGCCAATACCCTCAAATGTTTGCAGCAGTAGGTTTGTCCCAATTGACCATATAATAATAATAATTTATTTATTTTTTGTATGATGCTTTCCAATCAATGAACCATGCTAACCAAGCAATGATCTCCAATCAAGGAAACAACAAGGGATGAATTTCAAATAGAAAAGGTTGTACCTAGAGGCGTCACAAAAATGAAGGTCATTGGCAATTTGAAGGTGCAAAGTCAAATTGATAGTTACCACTTTGAAGCCATGAATCCAACCCAAAATGACTCCCCGATTAATGAGCTTGCTGAGCTCTTCTCCAACTAAGTTAAAGATGAGAGGGTATAATAAGCCCCCTTGCCTAAACTTCAATCTTCTAAAAAAGTCATTTGAAGATCCATTAATGAGGATAGAAAATATCGAAGAGCTGTGATAGGCCTTGATCCAAGAGATCCACTATGGGCTGAAGCCTATACTTCCTAACAATATTGAACGAAATCCTAGCTTACTCTATCACAAGCTTTCTCCGTATGAATTTTGCACACTATCCCCAGCCTTCCATCTTTTATGACACGAATGAATACACTCATGGGCGATGACGAAACCATCACGAATTTGCTTTCCATTGATAAAAGAGGGAGGTAATCCGTAAGGGGTTCCTTCTATTTATCAATACCTTTGCCAACACTCTATATATACTACTTACCATGCATATCAGATGGAAGTCACACAACTCTTTTGCTCTAGTGATCTTAATTTTCAATACAGTAATCTGTAAGGGGCTTCCATCTATTGTCAATCCCTTCGCCAACACTTTATATATACTTATATATACTAGTAACCATGCATGTTAGATGGAAGTCACACAACTCTTTTGCTCTGGTGATCTTGGGAATCACAGTGGTGAAGGTGGCCTTTTTTTCCCATGAATAGCTCAGTTTATGTGCATCTTAAGCATGGCCACTAATCGATTTGTCGTGATGGTCAAGGACATTCATTCAATTGTCCTGCTTAGGTGGGTGAGATAATTCATGTGGTGTTAGTCCATTTGGAGTTAGACTATTAAAAATTCTTCAAGGTGCTTTTCTTTTATCTCATCGATAGCTGGATCATAATAAAATTTTATTTCAGAACCCAGCTATTTGTCAATTAGCATTAAAATTCTATCATCAACAAACTCATTCTTAGAAGCATTAAATTTTATTGTACGATTCTTCATAAATTCTGAAGAATAAGCATTTGTTGAATATTTGAAAATATAACTTCAATTAATTGCATCTTCGAAATCTAATCATTCATCATCATCATCATCATAGCCTTATTCCATCTATTTGGAGTCGGCTTTGTGAGTCCTATTTCTCCACTTGTTTAAGATTAGCGCTAAGCTCTCTGTAACTTCACAATCCTTCATATCCCTTGTCACGACTTCCATCTAGGTCTTCATTGATCTTTCTCGCACTTGTAAAATCTCAACCCTTCGTACAAGGTTGCTTCTGTCTTCCGATGAACATGTCCAAACCACCTCAAGCAACACTCAGTAATTTTTTCCTTTATAGGTGCCACCCTCAAATTTTCTCTTATTTACTCATTTCGTATTCTATCCTTTCTTGTTACTCCACACATCCATCTCATATACGCATCTCGACCCCATGTACTCTTATCTTCTTGTCATTTTTCTGTAGCCCAACTGATGCGGGAAAAATTGCACGCAAACCCTAAAATAGCGTAAATCCCACAAGATATCGGTTAGGGTTCTCGCTCTTCAATTAAAACAAAAATATAAAAGGAAAAATAGGGGTAGAAGAAGATCCAAGGAATCGCTCCAATGAAGAAAGTTGGCCTCACCAAACCGCAAGCGGGAGAAGAATCACTCTTTTATCAAAAACTCATCTCAAGTTCTCTAGAATTCGCACAAAGCAAAACTCATAATTTTCATTCATCATTAATACTAATTCTCAAAAGAGATTACAATGTGTATTTATAAAGAAAAGAAATCCTAGGAATACTGCTTAAAATAAAACTCCTAATCAGCCATTAAAACTTTCTAATCTAACGGTCATAATTAATTTCACCATTAATCCCGTTTTTTTATTACGCGATCACTTTTGAAGGGTCAAATGATGTTCGATTGACGTGAAATTGGTCTTGTTTGAAAGCTTATTGAAGTAGCTTTCCAACAAGACAAGAATCACACAATTCCGATACATATTGGTAGACTTATGACCATTTTTCCGATGGTTGCGTAGAAAGTGACGGGATTAACAGTCACATATCACATATATGTGCTTAACCCCTAAATAATTCAAATAAGGAAACTAGTCCTAAAACAAGTCACTTATTAAAATAATCCTAATAAGAAAGGAAACTAAACCTAGATAAAATATTGCATAAATTAATGTGCACACGGGTCTTTAATGGGCCTTTTTTAAAAGCCCATTTGTAGGTCCACTTTCTCTTTTGACATCTCCTCTTCATCCGACCATGATTCAAACAAGCGGATCTAAAGTTCGCATCAATCCCCTCTACTTTGAAAAAGTTCGACCTCGAACTTTGGTTGGCATGGATCTTCACGGTTGCAATCACAGACAATATATAGGGAACTTCGATCGGAAGCGGCTTGAACAAGTAAACAGGATTCCACTTGGGTTCGATTTGTTGAAATTCTTGTGTAATCCACGTGTTCTCTGAATCACTCTTGTCCTTCCACTTGACCAAATACTTCTGGAGTCTCCCGTGGTTGGTGGACACAATCTGATCTTCCAGCACATCTTCGATAATCTCACGAATTTTTTGAGTAGGTGGGGCTAACGGTGTGGAAAGGGAAATAATTTGGTCATCGGATGTAGAAAGCTCAAAGGGGTTGTTGGTAGGGATGGTTGAAGGGCCATGAAATGGAACAAGGTCCTCCACATTGAAAGTCGTGCTAATCCCCAAATCCGGCGAAAAATCTAAGATATAAGCATTAGAACCAATACGCTTCAAGATCTGATAGGGTCCAACACCGCAAGCTTGTAACTTCTTTGCAACTCCTTGCGGGAATCGCTCGTTTCTATTCCGAACCATCACAAAATCACCCTCTTGAAATTCTTTGAACCGTCTGTGAAAATCTGCAGAGAACTTGTAATTCTCATTCTTTAAATTAATTATTTTCTTAATCTCAGCATGCAACTCATGAATGCAATATGCAAAAGTGGATGCAGACTCTGATGACCTTTGATGAATGGACATTGGGAGAAAATTTATGTGTGTTCTAGTATTCGGCTTACCCTTCCGCTGGATGAGGTGTGCCTGATGTTTCTCAGATTGCATTCTCCTTGCAGTCTAAGTGTTGTCAATTTTTAGTTTACCTTTCCACTTAAGAAGATACTCTCGATATGCTTGGTATGTCTTTACCTTAGTAACAAAATATGGATCTTCCAAAACTGTTCCATCGGACCTCTTCACATATTGTTCAGGCAGGTATTTGGAAATCAATGAGTAGAAAGGATTGGACTCAGGTGGATAGGCATCAAGGAATGGGTTTGAAGGTTTTGTTGCTAGGCCTAAGAAAGGTGTACATGTATCTACACTCAACTCGATTAACTCGTGTGTACTCGCTTTAACCAAAACCAAAGACTCTGGGATACTCGATTCAATGGACCCTAATGGTTCTTGTGTACCCAGTTCGTTGAGCTCACATGTACTCGATTTAAGGGGCACCAAGAAGTTGTGTGTATCCAACTCTACAGATACAAATGACTCATAGGCAAGTGGCTCGATGGGTTCACGTGTGGGTAACTCAACATCACTACTCACAAGGGAAATATAAGTCTCTTTAACACGAACTAGACTCTCATCAGCTTCTTCTATCTCCTCTTCACTCAGCACGGTACTAGGGTCGTACACTTCTTCCACTTCCCTATTTTCCGGCTCCTTAGGACTCTTTTAGTCAATAAATTCGGAGTGAGAAATTTCGTGAGGCATTGGTATACAAAATGTCCAAACCCTTGATACTTAGGCAATCAGGACACTTATCCGTCTTAGTTTTCAAACCCCGAAGAAGGTGATGGTGTGTTAAAGGAACATACTTTTCAATAAGTCTCACCTTCATGTCCTCCCATGTGGAGATGTGTTTATTTCAAAGAGATTCAGTACGACGTTCTATACGAGTTCAAAAAAATTTGGCATTACCCTCCAACTTTGTTTTTGCTAGCCTAATTTTGTACTCCTTTGGTATGCCATACCAATCAAAATATTCCTCTACACTAGACTACCACTCAATGAAGGTTTTGGGATTCATCCATCCCTCAAAATTTGGAACCTCATCTCGAATAGATTTGAGAAACTTCTCGGCTGGGTCATACTCGGGTTCACGATGATGAGGATATTCCCTAACTCAAGTTTCATCACGATTTTTGAAACTTTGCCAAGAATTTGGAGTGTAGCGATTTTCTTGTTTGGCTAGTACCCTTTCATGACGGGTAAGGAAGTCACGTTGACATATGACTCATATATGATGCTTGACACAAACACAATTTAGACATTATACTAAAAAAGACACTATGAACCAACAATGGATGAGGACTTTTGTCAAACACTAGACGTGCACACTAATGAAATAAAATGCAATAAGATTGAAATGATATGCAATTATGAAACTAAGTGATGTAGGACAAAAGTTAGACAAAACAACAAACTTAGACAAAAGCTTTAAAAAAAATATTAAAATTTTTTTAAAAAAATAATATTGCAGACAAAAAGCTAGACGAAGAATTTTAGACAAAAGCTAGACAAAAAGTTTCAGACAAAAGACAGACAAAAATTGCAGACAAAATCAAGACAAACTTTTCAGACAAAAGGCAGATGAAAATTTTCAGACAAAAGCCAAACGGAAATTACAGAGAAAAAGGTAGACGAAAATTTTCAGACAAAAGCCAGATGAAAATTAATTTTAATCCTAATCTCAGCCCTAGCATTGCATTTAGTAAGTTCCCGCCATAGTGTCAAATTTCGCCGAAATTCGGGGAAATTTCGCGAAATGGGGGTCAAACGAAAATTTCGGGAAAATTTCGGTTTTCGGTATTTTTCGGTAAATTTCGGTATATTTAGGTAAATTTTTTTAAAATATTTAAAAAAATATTAAATATATATTTTTAATCCCCAAAACTTTCCCGAAATTTTTCCGAAAAGTATCGAAATTAATCCGAAATGTACCGAAAGGACCCCCCACCGAAAAATTCCCGAAAACGAAATTTGTCACTATGGTTCCCGCATCAAATTGGTATCAGAGCATCAGTTTAGTTTTAAGGTTTTAGTGATCATATAGGTTTTAGGTTTTTTTTTTTAAATTTTTTTTAATTTTTTTAGGTTAAAAAAAATAAAATAAAATAAAAAATTCATTATTTCCGATCCGTCTGGCTTCTGTCTGAAAATTTTCATCTGACTTTTTGTCTGCAATTTCTGTCTGGCTTTTGTCTGAAAATTTTCATCTGGCTTTTGTCTGAAAATTTTCGTCTAGCTTTTGTTTGAGATTTTTGTCTCTTTTTTTTTTGGACTAAATTTAGTCTAGTCTTTGTCTAAAATTTCCTTGCATCATCATGGATCCCAACGAGGTAGAAGCCCTGATTAGAGACCTGACTGCCCGGATGGATGAACACCACAATCAAGTGCAACAACAATTGCAAGATCTACAAATCCAGCATGAAACTTTAGAAGCCCGCATGGGAGAAATCAATGAGCTCATCGCCGAAAAACCCCAATAGAGTACACACCCATGAACGTAGGAGGGAAGTTCCTCATCGTTGCGAAATCCACACCGAACAGGACGATAAAATCATGAAATTAGTAAAAATGGACGTCCCTACTTTGGACAGGAAAAGACAACCTAAAGTCTTTTTCGAGTGGGTCACCAGTATGGAAAACTACTTCGAGTGGTACGCCATGTCCGAAGAGCGAAAGGTCCGCTTTGCAAAGGTCAAACTTACAGGCCAAGCTCGACTTTATTGGATGGGTCTAGAGCGCCAAAGATAGTCCAACGGTCTTACTCCCATTTCCACTTGGGAAGAGATGAAGGACCAGTTGAGCGATAAATATGTTCCTCTATCCTACGAGGAACGCATTCTTGATCGGTAGCATTCATTGTGTCAAGGAAATTTATCGGTCACTGAATACATCGATAAATTCGAAGAATTAAAGACCCAGTCCGATGTGACTGAACCGGAAAAGGTTACCCTATCCTGATTTCGAATGGGCCTTCGCCCAAAACTGCAAAGGAAACTTATTCCGTACCCTATTGATAATCTAGACGAATGTTTCTCTAGACTCGAAGAGCTAGAGTGATACCTCAAAACTAGTACTCCATCTAGTTATAAGTCTAGTTATCGGTCCAATGCACCAAAGTTAAAGCCTAACATTAGTGCCCCGTCTGCTAGGTCCAACTCTGTTACTACACCGGTAACTCGAGTCGATAAGGGTAAGAGTCCAATGCTCGAAGGCCCCAAGAGTGGTGGTCAAAATAAATGTTATAAGTGTCACGACATTGGGCATTTTGCAGCACAATGCCCATTCCGAAATTTGTTCATAGTTGAGGACACCGAAAATGAGCATGACGAAGGCACTGTTGAAGTTTACGAGCCTGAGTCGTTCCCTAGTGATGAAGAAGATTGTGTAGGGGAACGAACAATGGCGTGTCTTAGGGATGTCTCCTATCCTGTTGGGGAGGATAATACCTCGCGGGCTCTTATGGTTAGATATGCTCTAGCCCAATCGAAGGAGAGTGATGATTGGTGACGGGATAATATCTTTTATACCATAGCCAAGTGTGGAATGAAAGCCTGTCGAGTCCTTGTTGACAGTGGAAGTTGTACCAATGTGGTTTTCTGAAAGTACAGTTTTTCGTTTGGGGCTTACGCTCGTAGCTCACCCACGACCCTATAAGATTGCTTAGGTTAATTCATCATCCATCCCTTGTTTCACAAAGGTGTCAGGTTCCTATACAATTCGGATCGTATAAGGACACCTTGTGGTGTGATGTTGTGCCCATGGATGTGGGGCATATCATCCTCAGAAGGCCTTGGTGTATGACATGGATGTTACACTGTTCGGTCGATCGAACGTGTGTTCCTTCACTCACAAAGGTCAGAAAATACAACTCAATCCACTACCTGCCAAGGCACTCGCAGTGAAGTCGACAAAGTCAAGTGATAAAGGCCTATTAGAGAGAGAGAAGACATATAAGGTTGTTCACATCGTTAGCCCTCTTGAGTTTGAATAAAGCGCTAAGACTAGGACATCGTCTATGTCCTTGTCACAGTTGAAAACTCCAAAGAATCAAGCGTTGAGGTTCCAAAAAAGGTCAAACCAATCATGAATGAGTTTGTGGATGTCTTTCCCGAAGATCTTCCAAATGAATTACCACCTCTACGAGACATCCAACATACCATCAATTTGGTCCCTAGAGCTACCTTACCCAACTTACCCCACTATTGTATGAATCCATCCGAGCACTCGGAGTTAAAAAGGCAAGTTGATGAGCTTCTCCAAAAGGGGTTCATAAAGGAAAGCTTGAGTCCATGTGTCGTGCCAGTGCTGCTCATGCCTAAGAAAGATGGAACTTGAAGGATGTGTGTGGATAGTCGCGCGACTAACAAGATCACGGTCAAGTATCGGTTCTTGATACCAAGATTGGAGGATATGTTAGACATGATGGTAGGTGCCACAATTTTTTCGAAGATCGATTTGAAGAGTGGGTACCATCAAATCCGAGTTCCTCTCGGGGACGAATGGAAAACTGCCTTCAAAACCAGAGATGGTTTGTACGAATGGTTTGTCATGCCTTTTTGGCTTTCAAATGCCCCGAGTACATTTATGCGTATCATGATGCAAGTGTTACGGCCTTTCATCGGCAAGTTCCTTATGGTTTATTTTGACGACATCCTCATCTATAACTACAACAAAGAACAACACTTGGACCATTTAAGGCAAGTTTGTGTGACTCTCCGAGGGGAGTTGTACGCGAACCTGAAGAAGTGCACTTTCATATCACATCGCGTTGTCTTCTTAGGGTTCGTCGTGACCTCTGACGGAATGACTGTAGACCCCGAAAAGGTCAAAGCTATCGTTAAATGGCCCGAACCTCGGAACATTCATGAAGTTCGTAGCTTTCATGGTTTAGCCACGTTCTACAGGCGGTTCATTCGTTACTTCAGTACGGTGACTTCCCCTATCACCGATTGCATCAGAAAGGAGGAGTTTAAATGGACACCTGTTGCGACTAAGGCTTTCAATGAGATTAAGTCTCGAATGACGGAAGCTCCTGCCATGCGCCTTCCCGACTTCTCTAAAGTTTTCGAAGTTGCTTGTGACGCGTCAGGCGTAGGTATCGGAGGAGTATTGAGCCAAGAGGGCCATCCAATAGCTTATTTTAGTGAAAAGCTAAATGAGGCCAGGCAGAAGTACTCGACCTACGATGAAGAATTCTACGTGGTAGTCCAGT
Organism: Chloranthus sessilifolius; assembly: GCA_021018995.1. Taxonomy (NCBI): domain Eukaryota; kingdom Viridiplantae; phylum Streptophyta; class Magnoliopsida; order Chloranthales; family Chloranthaceae; genus Chloranthus; species Chloranthus sessilifolius. Next base: position 102,455,954 of record CM037589.1, read on the forward strand.
CCCTTAAATATTGGAAATATTGTCTACTACCACATGAATTCGTCTTGTTCTTGAACCACGAAGCCCTGCGATTTTTAAATTCTCAAAAAAAGTTAAACCCACGACATGCGAAATGGGTTGAACAACTTCAAGGGTTTACCTTCGTGTTGAAACATAGGGCCGGTGTGGAGAATCGAGTGGCTGACACGCTTAGCCGTAGAATGGCGACGTTGTACTCATTAAGTGTTGAGGTAACCGGATTCGAACGCCTGGTGGAGGATTACCCCACATGCCCGGATTTTGGCGAAGAGTATGCCTCACTTGTGAGTGGACAACCTGTCAGAGGGAGTAAATATACCCTACAGGATGGGTATTTGTTCTTGAAACACCGATTGAATATTCCCCGCACTTCTTTGCGAGACTTTCTCGTTTGGGAATTACACGCCGGAGGGGTTGCTAGCCATTTTGGTCGCAATAAAACTGTCGCATTGGTTGAAGACCGATTCTATTGGCCCAATCTCACTAGAGACGTTGCCAAAATTATCAGCCAATGTCGTGTTTGCCAGTTGGCAAAGCAAAAGAGGCAGAATACGGGATTGTATACACCTTTACCGGTACCACACACCCCGTGGCAAGACCTATCAATGGACTTCGTGTTAGGCCTCCCTAAAACCCTCCGAAAGCATGACTCGGTGTTCGTTGTTGTGGACCGTTTATCTAAGATGGCCCACTTCATTGCGTGTGCGAAGACCTCTGATGCTAGTCACATTGCTACCCTGTTCTTTAACGAGGTAGTTCGTCTACACGGTTTGCCTAAGACGATAGTGTCTGACTGTGTCGTTAAATTTGTCAGCTATTTTGGAAGACACTGGCACAAAATGGGGACTCGACTACAATTTTCATCTGCTTATCATCCCCAAACTGATGGGTAAACCGAGGTTGTCAATAGGAGTTTAGGAAATCTTTTAAGGTGTCTAGTGGGCGAGCACGTTAGGAGTTAGGATTCCATCTTACCTGTCGCTGAGTTTGCATATAACAATTTGGTTAATAGAACCACAAGCATGAGTCCGTTCCAAATTGTGCATGGGTATAAACTTAGGACGCCAGTAGATCTCATTCCAATGTCCATTCATCATAGGTCATCAGAGTCTGCATCCACATTTGCGCATCACATTCATGAGTTGCATGCTGAGATTAAGAAAAGAATTAATATAAAGAATAAAAAATACAAGTTCTTTGTGTGATGGTTTGGAATAGATCCGAGCGATTCCTGCAAGGAGTTACAAAGAAGTTACAAGCTCATGGTGCTGGACCCTATCAGATCTTGAAGGATGCCGGTTCTAATGCTTACATCTTAGATCTTCCACCGGAATTGGGGATTAGCACGACTTTCAATGTGGAGGACCTTGTTCCATTTCATGATCCTTAAACCATCCCTGCCAACCCCTTTGAGCCTTCTACATCTGATAAACCAATAATTTCCCTACCCACACCACTACCCCCACCTACTTGGCAAACTCGTGAGATCATTGAAGATGTACTGGAAGATCAGATTGTGTCCACCAACTAAGGGGGACTTCAGAAGTATTTGGTCAAGTGGAAGAACAAGAGTGATTCAGAGAACACGTGGATTACACAGGAGGAATTTCAGCAGCTTGATCCGGATCTTTTGGACCTTTATCACAACCAACATTCATCGGGGATGAATCCGTCTAACCCGGGGAGAGTTGATGGGGACATCCGATTCAAGCAACCGCCTATAACATATCGGAGGCCAAAGAAGAAACGTAACTTATTGAAAGAAGAGTAACTTTTAATTCCGTCACTTTTATGTTTGGCCTATTTTGAAGTGTCAAACGAAGTCGGATCGATACAAAATTGGTTATATTTGAAAGCTTATCGAAGTAGCTTTCCAACGAGCCAAAATTTGAGCAATTCCGACAAGTATTGAAGAAGTTATGGTCAGTTTTCGGAGGCTGCACATAAAGTGACGAATTTCAAGAATCCTAATTGAATTAGGATTAGTCTCTTTTATTATTTTATTTTAGAAAGTAAGAGTTGTTTCTTTTATTAGAAATGAGATTAGTTTCCTTATTGTTTAGGACTCTATTGTTTTAGAAGAATTAGGATATTTCTTTTATTTGAATTAGGAATTAGAGTTATACTAGGATTTCTAATTTTATGCATTGGTTAGCCTATTTAAAGGCTTGTAAACACTTTTATTATTACTTTTTGGTTAATGAAAATTGCTTATACAAAATTGAGAGTTCTAAACTTTCGTGAGGGTATGATTCTCTCAAAACGGAGAGCGATTCTTCGATTCTCCCTTGCGATTTGGTGCGAGGCCAACTCTTCTTCCATCTCTATCTTCTTTAGATCTATGGTTTGCGTAAGTAGCGTAATCCTAATTATTTTATTGATCTCATAAAAGCCCTAAATCAATATTTTAATCATCATTAATTTTATTAGCCTTTTATTTTCGTTTGATATCAAGAGAACCTGCTTGCGAGTTCGTTCAACGCCTTAAAACTATCGGAGATCTAGCCGTTCATAAGAACCCTAGTCTTCTAGATCCGCGATAGGGAACGTACACGAAAGTAACGCTATTTTGGGCCGAAATTAAATCACCTAATTGAATTTCTAGAATTTTTCGTGATAATTTATTATGAGAAATTATTATTTTTAATTGATTAAATTAATTTTAATCCTAATCTCAGCCCTAGCAATGCATTTAGTAAGTTCCCGCATCACATTCTTTGAAAAACTAATACTTCTCAGCAATTGCCTTTTGAATGTCAGTATTCCACCACCAAGCTTCTTTTTGTATACCTTTTCTTCCTTTAGATTCTCCGAGCACCACTTTAGCAATTCGTTTAATGCATAGCGCCATTTTTCCCCATATCTCATTTGGATCACCTTCTTTGTCACTTCCCACAAAGGCGTAATCAAATCATTATTGTAACTAATAATCATGTCATTGGGGATGCATATTTGAGCTCCATCAATATTTTCTTCACCCTCTGCCACATGTATTAAAAATTTACTGAATGATGGATCAAATTTTTCCCCTCATATTTTCTTTCAGTTGCAAGTTTTCTAGGTTCTGCTAAAACGATGAGACAAGCATACTTGAATTGTTTCTTTTATGCTATGACTGACTATTGGTAGTGTTTGTAAAAAATCTCCCCTAGAAACAGTTACTTTACCTCCAAATGATAGTCTACAACCCATTAGATCTTGTAGTATTCAATCAAAGACTTCAAATACTTGTCTTTTAACAAGAATTCTTTATCCCATATTATGAGTTTTGCTCTTTGAATTCCTTTTGTGAGTGTGTGTGTATATATATATATATATATATATATATATATATATATATATATATCAAATATATATATTTGATATATTTGATATACTATAGACAGATGATTCTTCGATATTTATGGAAATTTTAACACGTGAATGTGTAGTCCATCTACCGGGCATAATAATTGTGCAACACCTGATGTTGCAAATGCAACTGCGATTAATACTTTAGATCTCAATTCAGCAAGAAGTGCTTTAAACCGGAATTTTTTCCTACTCATGATAACATTGAATGCTCTCTGTGTTTTGTCCAACTCATGATAACATTGAATGCGTTCTTCTGAGCTTCCTTAAGCTTTAAAATATTTAGCAAATCTTCATCAGAGAAGGGTTATTGTTGAACTCAGGTAAGTCATTCTCTTTGATATTTCTTCCCCATTGATTCCCAAAATGATGTGATGTTTACATATGTTGAAATCATGTCTTGGTTATTCTGTTCAGTGTTTTTGTAATATTCAGACATTGCTTTATAATATTCTCTCGACAATCTCCTGACATCCCATTGATACGCAATACACAAATATTGTAGTAAATAATAATTATTATTATTCTGAGAGACATTCTTAAATGCTATTATCAAATTCAAGAAGACCATGTGGTTGAGCAGGTTACCGAAATGTGGGACATTGAATATCATTTACCTTCAATAAATTTTCAAATGTTGTGGGTCCTCAAGTATGATTGAGCAAGAAGTGCAAATAATATCTTTCACCTTCAGCGGGATTTTTAACCACAATTCTTCCTATAACTTCTTTCGATCTTCTACCACCCAAATATTTTTGTCCTTCATGCCATACGTGCTGTTTTGGAAATTCTTGATAAAGATATTTTCGAGCGTCTGGATCTATTTGATTCATGACAAAGTACTCCGTCAACATTGATTTGAGGAATATTCATTACCATAAGTAGGTTTTCATTCATTCGAAATGTAACCATTTGCATATTTGGGAAATGAAGATGTAAGTTGGTTATAGACGGCTACATTTCACTTATGGAGAATCCATACATTCTCGACGTAGCTTCTTAGAGGACAAATCCACCTTGCTGCTTCAAATTGTTGAATTTCGTCGACTTCTTTGACACCATTGTTAAAAGTAACATGAAAAGCAACACAATGATAGCCGTTTTATATGTATTTATGTAGATATTTGATGGCCTTGATCGTTGAACAAATTTCAACCTTTATATGACAATTAAATTTTGTAAGAAGGGATATGAAGGATTGTGAAGTTACAGAGAGCTTAGTGCTGATTAGAAACGAGTGGAGAAATAGGACTCACAAAGCCGATCCCAAATATATGGGATAAGGCTGTGATGATGGTGATGATGAGTCTTTACATATCTTTGCTGGAAATTTTTTTTATATGAGTCCGTACGTGTTTATATGATGCTGTGTATGATCATCAACTTTCATGCATGTTAACAGAACATAGAAGGGAACTCAAATTGATCCTAGTTGACTATAGAAGTAGGTCATAGGTTCTCCTCTAAAAGTTGGAATTACTACCTTGTAGTACTAGTACCTACTCGAAACCTTCCACCTAGAGTATGAGCTTGACTTCCATCCGAGGTAGGGAGATGAACTGCTATAGTTGTCTCTATCTCTTCCTTATCTAATATCATGTCATGGTTTATTCAATTGGTGGCAGATGGCAATTTCTATGAAGCTAGTTCATAGGTACATGGAATCATTTAGCAGCTTTTTGTTTTCTTTATCAAGGCATCAAAACTCGTCCAATACTGATATATATCAGATGTTCATTTCAGTTTTGGCAAAAACTAAAACCGATATGGTTTCTGCCGATACTGTGTTGATGTCGGCCGACACTGTATCGTATTGGATGATACTATATTGGTATCGTCCAATATTCTTTTTTTTGTTTTCACAAAAAAAGGTATCTGTCTATTCGGTATCGGTAGCCGATACGTATCAGTCCAAAGTTCGAACCAGTACCCGATACCGATGGCGAGTTATATACCTTGTTCTTTATACATTGTTTGACCTTTGGGTACCCACTGTGCACGCTAAAGCATGACTACTGTCTATATCAGACCAAAGCAATTTCTTGTTGTCAAAATGCTATTAAACTATCCTGATTCCCAAGTCTTGTATGAGGATTTATAATGTGGAGTTCCAGATGGAATGACCACATTTCTTTGATGTGTAATCATTTCTCTATTGCTGATGAAACAACTCTTCTTCAATGGATAACTGGGATGCAAAAGCCCATACATAGTCTCTTGATTGCTTGCTCATCAATATAAAACTTTTTGTGGAGATTCTGGGTTGGCATTGTGGCCGACATTATGATACCATTGGTATACAAAATTTGGATTTACTGAAATACTCTGAATTCCAAATTAAGATGCCCCTGTATATCTTCAGATCATTTCCGGCATGAACTGATATGATTGACCTTAATTGATCCCTTGAATTCTTCAATAAAAGTGGACATTAATAATTCGATTTCGAACGTATTGGTCATTTGAATTTATTTTGTGTCATTTCATATTATTCGTGCAACATTTATGTATATGCTGTTAGTTCACCTCTTTTGAAAGCATAAAACTCTTTAACAATTTTTGTAATAGTTGAGGAGTTTTATTTGGATCACATTCCAAGGTCAGGTTGGTTCTGTGGTGGATCTGATGTTTGTTTGTAGTATTCAAGTAATGAGGGATTATTTTACATTTAAGATGGTTATACTATTATAGAAGATACTTTTAGTTAATAATTTTGTGTTATTGAAATTTTCATCACAATTTTCGTACTATGGAGCTCCCTTATTCATCCCAAGGACCCTATATTCTGAATTTCTGGATGATATATAATCTTAATAGACTTATTTGGATTTTATGATGCTTTCATTTCATTTAACTTGAAACTAAGTATTTCTTGCTTTTACTGCAGCCATATTTCTTTATATTTTTATCCTGATTGGTCAATTATTCCAAATTAATTTTTGTGCATGCTAGTTATTGTGGATCATATCTTTGTGAGAGACATGAGATGATAAGTGATAACTTAATTTATATTTCTTTTCTCTTTCAAGCAGGGGGGCTCCAGGAGATCTTTATGTCTACCTTGATGTTGCGGAACTTTCAGATATTAAAAGGGATGGTATAAACCTCTGTTCAACAGTTTCAATAAGTTATATCGATGCTATCTTGGGGGCTGTTGTTAAGGTGAAATGCTCTTATTAAGTTTTAACTTTTTTCTAAAACCTTCTTAGAAGCCTCGGGTTATTTGCTGTTATGATAGTGTATGAGGGCCCAAATAACATTGCTGGAAATGACTTCTCTCTTCATATCCTAGACTTTTACTAGTGGTCCTCACTTCTTCATATGCTTGCAGCCATTTTGATGATTTACAAAACTTTTTCTCTCTTCTGAGCTTGCAAGACCATCTTAATCATCAATGTTGAAGCCGAAAAACTCCTATCATAATTCTAAATTTTTTATTTTGATCATTGTGGACACTGATTCATTTGTTAATATAATATTTATTGTAGTGATTATTACTTCATAAACATATTATAACAAAGTCAATGGATTTGACATTTGACGAGGTCAAGTCATGGTCATGTTCATGTTTGGAGCCATATTTGTTGGGCTTGCTAAGGATAAACAATCAACTAAAGTTAAATGATAGACTTACTAGTACATTTTGGGTTTAGACGCTCATGTGGGTATCATTTTACTTGTTAATTCTTTTTTCTAGCTAGCAAGGTTTTCATCATATATGGATACATTTTCATTTGTTTATGATCATTATTTATTTGAGGTAACTTTTTTTTAACTTTCAGTGATTTGCATTAAAAAATGGATATATTTGAGACTCATCAATTTATTAGTGCAATGCAGTATCAAAAGTGAACAATTACCTCTAGAATTTATTTGGGTATGCCTTATATTATTGGATGATTGGTGGTTCGATTCTTAAGCCACAATGCACATACTCATTCTGGGTCTAGTTGTAGTGATTTATGATCGATCTGTAATGGAAATTGGTTCATGTACATGGGTAACAATAATAAGGTGGGTGTTCATGGCACTAAGACTCATTGTCGAACTTTGCCATCTATAGTTGTCGTCAACCTCAGGGATACTCTCTATGCTCTTATGATGTGTACGATTCTCATTTCTATTGCCGGGCTCAAGCCATGGATCTTATGTCATGTTACATGGAGAGGTTATTATGTCTGGAGCCAAAGAAAATAATATGTACAGGACTTTGATTGTTAATAACATTTTCTTTTTGGCACATATCTTTGATGAGCATAGCTTTTATATTTCGGTATCCTGGTCCGCTATACACACAATGTAGACCATCCGTTACTATTAAAGGACACAAAGTTGAAATTTCTGACAATCAGTTGTGTATATTCTGTTGATTACACATGTCACTTTCCTAGTTCGATCGCCGCTATGGCATGTGACTCATACAGCATGTGCTTGAGATCACTGTTCTTACAAGTGATGAAATTAATCTGATTCCTTTCAATATTAGATGAGGGCTAATCTAGTAGGAGCTTAGTGTGCAAGGATACAAAGTTGAAATTTCTAGCAATCAGTTGTGTATGTTGTGTTGATTACACATGTCAATTTTCCTAGTTCGATCGCCTATGGCATGTGATTCATGCCCCACGTGCTTGAGACCACCGTTCCTACAAGTGATGAAATTATTCTGATTCCTTTCACTATTAGATGAGAGCTAGTCTAGTAGGAGCTTAGTGTGCCCTTATGAACCCTTTGATAAGTTATTAGGAGGATAAGATTTATTGATACTGCTTTGGTATGCAACGTCAAGGTCATGATAAGCTTACATGAATGCTGAGAAAGCGGTTGAATTGATAGGAACTTGTATCGTACAAGAGAAAGATTTTGTGGTATCAAACTATGATGATAAGGTCGATGAGTGCTCACTAATAAGCCCGGTCATTATTGAGTATCATGTTTTGATTGAGCATTTGCAAACTTATCTTTGGAAAGTGTTTTATTTATGTAATTATTTTGAAAATGAAATTGTTTGCAAAAGGATCATTTTTACTTGATGAGTAAATGAGTGCACATATGAGTTGGACATGGCTTCTGAGTCTAAGCTTGTGTTGTTTTAGACCACATCCGATTTGGTGTAAATCATGTGGGTTTGGCAGGCCCTATCTTTGAAATTTCGGGTAAATTTGTGCTAGTTAGATTGAATTTAGTGTGTTAATTATCTCTTAAGTAGGTGATAAATCTCAGAGGTCTTATGCCACAAATCACTTAAGCTATTAGAGAGCTGCTTCACTAATCTCTCATTAGAACACATAGGGAACACTGTGCGTATAACACTAGGTATCTATTTGTTTTTGTGGGCCTTGTTTGATTACTTATGTGTAAGATTTAAGAATATCATATCCTTTTGTAAGGGTACTATTTTAATACAGGCTTCATTGGAACCTTCATGGATTATGCAATATATGTATATATATGCCATGTCATATGACAACACAGCTAATGAGGAATCTTTCTTCTTAGTTTAATTTTATCTCAAAGTAGGAAATGTCTCTTATAAGTGAGAGGGGGGAGGAGGAAGAGAGGAAAACAAGAGAACTGGTGAATTAGGAAAAAACATAAACCCCCCCTTCTCACCTTCCACCTCTTTTTCTACCTCTTTTTCTCTTTCACTTTCCATTTTCCAACTTTTCAAGACGGAGAAGCCCAAGTGTATAGAATAAGCATAATCCCTTATGTTTGTTAGAGATACTTTAGCTCCCATCAAAGGTGCTTGATCTGTGGAGTGGAATCCTCTCTGTGGCCCTAGAGGTTCGCTCGACATTCACACGCTTGATGTAATTCGTAGTTAGGTCACAGGAGATACCATATGATGATTTTGTTTTAGGGTGTTGCTATTGCCACTTCAATAATTGATAGACACACTTCAACTAATGAAATTACCAGGTGCATGCAATAGACAGTTAAGCTCACTCAATTAATTAGTCTACGCACAGGCCACCAACTCTTCCTTCTCCATCTGGAACGAGAATGGCGTGAAACCTTGTTATTGGTCTGGAATCTCTGCGCCAAATGAGGCAGTAGCGAAAACATAAGTAGATTGGGCTTTGTGCTCATGACCTGCACTAGATTGATGAGGGGGAAGCTCCAGCATTTGAAGAAGTCGTTGATTGAATTGGTGAGCAATAGTTGAAATTCAATGTCTACTAATCGTATATTGCTTGAGAGATAAAGACAAAGATCGTAATCCAATAAAAACCCCTAATTGAGCCAACTCCGAAACTGACCCCTAAACCCGAACACATTGTCAAACACATTGCCCCACCATTCTCAAAACCAGTCCCTGAATCAATCCCTACACCTGCTTTGAAACATTAACTCAACAACAAACACTTCACCCCACCAACCTCGGAACCAACTCTCGAACCGAAACCCATTTCAAAACCTAAACTCACTACCAAACTCGTCACCCCACCAACTTCAAAATGAAACCCCGAATCCGGCTCTGTCACCAAACAGACCTCCGAACCACCCACTCCAGAATCACTCGTTGGGCTGATTTCGAAACCAACTCATGAATCAACCCCTACAAAACTCGCCACCGAACTCATCATCCCCTCAACTCCGAACCAATTGACCAAAGTTCTAGAGAAGCCAAACCGTATGTCAGCTTCAAACAAGTTCATCTATGCTCCATCTCTCACTGTCCCTTAGGATATGTGTAGCTTTATGAATCCAAGTCAAACTGATACCCGCAAATATTGAAAAAGAAAATATTCTATAAGCAATCCTACTCATTGATTTCTTGGTTTCAAAGACGTGAAGGCCCCCATTTCTTCCCATCTCTATTCTTGTCTTTCTCTAAAGGAAAATTTCTGCTTTATATTGTGCTCTTGGTAACGGGCACAATGGGTCTCATAGTCCCTTCTTTACCATAAACTTGGTGACTGCGGTAGAAGACGACTTATATCAGATGCAAAAGCCCTAATGATAAGAGAAGAAGCATACCTATGTTGAGTATAGAAGATTGGTCATTGAGAAAGAAAGGGAAGCATTGGAGATTTTCACTTTTAAGTGTGGGTTTTGACGATTTGACAGAGGGAGAAGCGTAATTGTATGATAAGTGTCCCCATTTGCGCTATATAAACACAAGAAAGAAGATGAAGGTATGTGCAGTTAGGCAATTTTGGGAAATAGACATGATGGAGATTAGGGCCCGTTTGGATACACATAAATAAGTAACTTTTGAAGCAAAAGAGTAGAAAAGTTAGTTTGTCTAACAACAAGAAAGTCACTTCTAAAGAGTTAAAAATCAACTTATCTACTCTTTTGCTTTTAACTTTTAAAAAGTAACTTTCATCTCTCCGTACCAGCACCAACACTACAGCCACTACACCACTACAACTATTATCAGCACCGCCATTATATCATTTATATCGTGCTCATTTTCGTCAACATTTGACTTTAGTGAAAGTTTGAATTGTTGTCAAACTTTCACAAGATTTCTACTCTTTAAATTGACTTTTTATCAAACATTGACTAGTGGCTATTATTATTTAGTATGTTGGTAGTAGAATGTAAGTCAAAGTTAGACATTTGGTCGAATATTTTAATCCAAATTTAACTCTTTTTCAAGCGGGTGTATCCTAGTTATAATTCAAATTTTATAACCTGCCAGTAAATTGTCATTTTTTATTGGTCAAAGCTTTGACCTTTGTTCAAAGTTTGACTTAGTTGAAATTAGACATTTAAACAAATTTGACTAGTGTAACCTGTGAGTGAATATTCTCTACTATGTTAATTTGTAACTTGACAATATAATTGCTATTAGTCAAATTTGGTTTTTGGTCAAAATTTGACTTTTGTTAAATTAACTTTTTTGTCAAACTTTGACTAGTGTAAACTGACAATAAATAATGGATACTATTATATTAGTTCGGAAGTTGAAATTTTCAAAATTTTCATTAGTCAAACTTTGACTTTAGTCAATATTTGACTTTTCATCAAAATTTAACTTACTCAATTTTCACTTATTTGATAGTAGATAGTGGCTATTACTTTGAATTTGTAACTTGGCAGTATAAAATTTTAAATTAGTCGAAGATTGACTTTAGGGTCAAAGTTTGACTTTGTATTTAAAAATAACTGTTAGTCAAAATTTGACTATTGTAATATGACAATCATGGATCAAAATTCATCCGATACCGATACGTATCGGTTTTGGACCATAACGATACGGTAAAATGGGTTTTTATCGCCCCCCTTAAAAAACAGTCAAATTATCGTTCAATGTATCGTTCGTATCGTTCAATGTATCGTCCGACAATTTCAAATTATCGGTTTTGATGTTTTTTTTTTTTTTTTTTTTTTTGGGAAAAAACCAGAAAGTATTGTCCGGAACGGATACGTATCGGTTTTGGGGCTGGACGATACGTATCGAAAAACTGCGATTTTGATCCTTGATGACAATAGATAGTAGTGACAACTTTGAAATTGTAATTTGCAATGCAAATTTTTAATTAGTCGAGGTTCAACTTTTGGTCAAAGTTTGACTTTTTTCTTGAAATTGAACTTTTTTCTCAAACTTTAATTAGTGTAACCTAATATTAGAGAGTGGGAATTGTTGTCTTAATTGGTAACTTGATAATAGTCAATTTTGGCTTTTGGTCAAATGTTGACTTTTTACTAAAATATGTTTTCTAGTATAAAGTTGAATGTTGTAGCCTAGAGGTGGATAGTGGCTACTGTTGTGTTAATTGTTACTTGGCAGTACCTTGCTAGATGATTTTGATAGTCAAAATTTGATTATAGTCAAATTTTGACTTTTGATCAAAATTTTACTTTTAGTCAAAATTTGACTAATGTAATCTAATAGGAGATAGTGGCTATTAATGTTTTAATTTTTAACTTAAGACATACAAATTTTATTTGTCAAGATTTGACTCTTGGTCAAAGTTTGATTTTCTATAAGATATTAATTTTTTGTCCAACTTTTATTAGTGTAACCTAGCAGTGAGTAGTGGTTACTATTGTATCAGGTTGCAGCTTTATAATATATTACTAAATCTTTATTGGTCAAAGCATGACTTTTGGTCGAAATTTGACATTTAATTAAAATACACTTTTAGTCCAACTTTGACTATATTTAACATGGTAGTGGGTAAATGAGTGTTTAATTAAACTAGCTTTTGGGTTTTTACCTTATACTAATATTTTACCAAACTAACTTCTACTTTCATGAAAGTAGAAGTGGACAAAAGTATTTTTGAAAGTAACTTTTTATCCAAACAGGCCGTTAGTTTTAACTTGAAGTGCATTCACCCATTCTTGAAGTGGAAATAGCAGCTTCCTTTTTTTAGCTATGACAAAAATTCCAAAGTTGATTGTTTCTTTGAAAGTGTTACCAGGACGCTTGTTGAAAATCGAGATGCCAATTTCTCTGAAGATTCTTTCGTTGCTAGGAGTACCAAGAGAGATTTTAGCCTTGAGGATATGGTTCTAGGCCTGCACTTTGTAGGAGTAATATTGAGCTTGTAATGACGATTTCTATGCAGCCTTGAGGATATGGCTCTAAGCCTGCACTTTGTAGTACTTGTGAGCTTGTAATGATGATTTCTAAGCTTTGTCAACATTGGCAAAAATTCTTATTAGTTACATTAATTATTATAATATATATTCTATATTAACATGGTTTATAAATATCAATATGATATATATATATATATATATATATATATATATAAATAAAATTAAGATTGATTTGACTTGCAAAGCTGGCCCCAGTATACGCGGCAAGGCGAAATAATGACTATGATGTCAAGATTGCACAATTACTGGTGTTTCCTTTTATTAAGATGGTAAAAAGAATGAGAGTGTATGCATAGAATAAAACATAAATTAGTTCCTCAATCTCTTATCACTTCCTAATAAATAACTCAATGTGTTGATAAACAATAGGTGGTAAAACAGATGACCTGGAGAGTCATTTCCAAATTCCAATATTTTGCATTTTTTGATTCATTGCTAGCTTCAAATATTAATGTAGGGCCATATCCGAGCATTTTACTTTGGAATGGCTACTGCACTAGACTTTTGGTTAAATAACCCTTATTGACTTCAGTTTAATATCATTCATATCTTTTTCGATCTGAAATATGTATTATATCCTTGTCTTTGGTCTTATTATGATTGCTCTTTCATGCAAAATTTTCTGTAGTGTTTAGTCTAAGTGGAATTTTATTCTTGTATGTATCTTTTCGGAGAATATCGGTTCATCAGGTCTTTAGTCTAATCAGTTACCTGTGAGTCTATGAGTATGTTATTGGTTAGATAACATTTGTCTGCTTCAGTTTATAATCTTTTAGATCTTTCTCAGTGTACGTTCTTTACTCGTTTTTGGTCTTATTATTATTGTTTTTCATGCAAACATTTCATAGTGTTTAATGTAAATGGCGTTTTGTTCTTTTATGTATTTTTTGGAGAATATTTTGTTCAATAGATTCTATGTTTTATTATGTTACCTGACTCTATGACTATGTTATTTATGGTAATGAAAAGATAAAGAAAATGTGTTTGTGAGATCTTTTTGACCATTTACATTAAAGATTGAGTTGATTTTCTCTGGCTATTTGTGAACTACCCTTATGGTAGTTGTTGATATGTAAATTTGAAGATGTTCAAAGAAGTCTGTTTTCATCCTAACAAATATCGGACGGTTGCTGAAGATTTCTCTGGATTTACCCCTTACACTATGCAATATTTTTACTCAATTAGTCAATTAATACTACTGATGGTAAATAGATGTTGTATTGAGCAGGTGAAGAAAGAAGGGATTCTTGAACTTGATTCATACGGTACTCAACTTTGGCGCGTGGTTGTTTTAGCAAAACGAGGTGTCCCTAAGCTCAACAAACCATCCATACGTGGTGATCATTTGTTCACTATTAAAGTCACTATTCCAAATCGCGTCAGGTGATTTGTTGTTACTCATATTTTCATGTCTTCTATGCTTGTACATTGGAATTTATAACATATAAAACTTTAAACGTGTACTAATTTATATGCGAAATGCATTTGTGCATTCCTTGAGTTGTGATCATGGGTCAAAATATCGTCCGATACCGATACGTATCGTCCGATACGTATTGTATTGGACGATACGATACATTCGATGTATTGTATCGTCCTGTTTGTATGGGAAGCCCCAGACGATACATTCAATGTATCGTTCGGTACATTGAATTTCCGATACGTATCGTCCGATACGTATCGTTTTGGAGCTCGGACGATACGTATCGGTAGAGCGAAATTTTAACCCATGGTTGTGATAGCTTCCCCTTATTGTGGATTGTAGATTTCAGTATTTTATGGAGGTCTGATTAGCGACCCTTTCATATAAAAAACAAAAAATGATGAAATGAATGAAGAGAGAATTACAAATCAGGAATAATATTTATGTCAGAAATACTCTCACCAAGATCACATCTAAAGCATGTTCTACGATACGTGAAATTTTGTAGCAGAACAAAATTCTGACTATCCAATGCCTTTTCCTACCTGTAGATTGTATTAGTTAAGTGAGACTGAGGGGGCACTGCCATGTTATTCTTACAGTATTTGTTAGTGCTTCTGCTGCTTTGTAGTTGCCATGGTTATGTTGTAATTTACAAGGCTACAAGATCATCTCTCTAACTAGTCTCTACAAGATTGAGTCATATGAATATACTCTATTCTTTGCAACTTTACAGCAGTATACCTGTAAGATATTGGATAATTGTGCATCAGAAACAGCAGCAATTGTGATGCACCGTATAGCTACTAAATCCCATCAAAAGCTGACTGTTACAAACTAGAGGCCTTGAAATCTATGGACCTCTCTGTCTCTCTCTCTCTCTCTCTCTTGAAGGGGTGATTGGAGATGGATGGAACTGCATCCTCCTCTCCCTATTTATAGATTTCCCAAGAGGTGGGAAATCTATAAGAGGTGACACCTCCTAGGTGGGGCCCACCCCTTCCCCTTCCTTCACTCACACCCACACATGCATGCATCCATGTGGCTCCATTTGGACCACACAAATATTTTTATCTCTATTTTCTTTTTCCTTCTTTTTTCCGATTGGTGCCTGTGGTTATTGAATCCCCGTCCGTTTTATTAAAAATAGAGAAGATTAAAATCTCCGAAAACTGCAAATATGGCCTTCTCTAATGAGAGAGTGCAGATGTGAATCTATATGATTGCTGTCTATTCACTGCATGACTGTAGCTTTCCCATGCTGGATTTAGCTAGATAATCAGCACAAGAGTTAACTTCTCTCCATATATACATACCAGACCCTCTATTTATGCAACAAATCGCAAGTTTCGAATCAGATTCTACATTTGGCATACTATAGTCTTGTTCAATCACGATCACTGATCCAAGTTTAGTGGATTTTAGTTCTACTTGATTTATATCGTCTGTGGTGGGTCCTAAATAATAATCAATGTGCTGACCTTCTTGATTTCTGAAAACGCCTCCTACTCCATAACCTCCATTTATCAGGGAGGCGTCCATGTTAAGTTTGATGTAATATGGATCGGGGGGATCCACTGGAATTTCTATGTTTGGCAAACTGAACCTCCATCTATTTTCAAGCTGAACATCCGCCAACATAGATAGACTTTCATCCACCAGTTTCAGGAATTCATCACCTTTAGATCCTATAGGTGATGTCCTCCACGATCATTTTGAGGAGAGTTTTTTTTCTGAATGCACCTTTCCTCAAATATTCTTTGATTTCTTTCCTTCCAAATGTACTAGACAGTAGCTGCGAAGGCTACTTATCATTTATAAAGAAGTCTTCGATTCATATATATTCAAGGAATCACCTCAGAGTATTGGATTGAGTATTCTTTGCATCGATATGTATCGACCGAGGCCAGTTTTTTATTTTATTTTTATAAAAAACTTTTCAAAAATAAAAAGACAATATTGACCAATACTGTGAAAGAATCGGCCTATACTCTTCACAGTATCGGCCGGTAGGTCTTTGTATCAGTGGAGACTTCTGATACATGCTGATGCTAATACTGGTATTCAGTATTGGTATATCGATTTGGCCAGAAACTGATACATATGGGTGATAAAGTATCGGTATCGGCCAATTCTTGATTACTTGGATATAATTTTCTCAATCAGCATGACTTTCATCTGGATCTTTACGACAGTCAAAGCTTTCCATCCATAAAATTATATATGCAAGTATGTGACAACTTATCATACCATCTTAATGTCTTTGGATTCTAGAATTTTGGTTTTTTTCACTAGAATTATTAGCTTAACCTTTTAATTTTAGTGATGTGAACATTTTTCAAGCATTTAGTACGATCTGAAAGGATTAGGTGTTTCTTAAAATCTCAAGTCTTCTTAATAGTGTCTTAATAATTATGGGAGTGATTAATAGGACTTGAAGTAGATATATGCTTTCTACTTTGGACAGAACTTGTGTATCTGATTCATACATGAGTGGCAAATAGGGGAGTCATCACTCAT
The DNA here is from genome assembly GCA_021018995.1 of Chloranthus sessilifolius. NCBI lineage: Eukaryota > Viridiplantae > Streptophyta > Magnoliopsida > Chloranthales > Chloranthaceae > Chloranthus > Chloranthus sessilifolius. Next base: position 102,472,827 of record CM037589.1, read on the forward strand.
CAAAAAATGATCCCTGTCCATAATATTGGTTACATATTTCCTGATTGAAATATATGTTATACCGACTAATAAACTCATTAAGTGGTGTTCCTTAAACCCATTTTGCATGCCACTAGCAAAGATCCAAATCAAGTGTATCAGACTGTTATCTGGTTATTTAGAAGAGTCTGTAATGATTACTTCTTCATATAAAATTTAAACTTTTATTTTCAGTTTTAAGATCTTTGTTCTAATTGTATCATGCATGATGCTATCTTGATACAAACTTTTACATATCATTTTTGTTGTTTTTTCAGTGGAAAAGAGCGTGAATTGCTTGAAGAGCTTGCATTGTTAAAAGACACCACCAGAAGCCGTGCCCAGACTCGCCCTAATATTAAACCCCAAGGTAAGCTTTATATACTGGAAAAATAAATAGCTCGAAGTTTAACGTGATATATTATGGAAATATTGCTATCAATTATTGTGGTTATTGGAAAAAATGTATGGATTGAAAGACCTGTTTCATTGCAAGAAAAATTAACTAATATTTGGTGATTCTTTTCGAGAAAATAAAAATTGCAAAAAAATGCTAAAATTATGTAAAAGAAGGTAATTTTCTGAAATGTCAAAGGTTTGAAATTATTTTTTAGTGTTTATAGGGGTTGCACCGGTAGCTCATCTGGAAGGTTGACAACATTTCAACCTTGAGGTCGCAGGTTCAATCCCAGCTTACCCATCAAAAAATAAAATTATTTAGTTTCATTATTTTTTACAATGCATATTTATGTACTTATAAATGGTCTTAGTAGTAGTATTGCCAGTAATTAGTAACTAGTTCTTAGCTGTGTCTGAAATATTGGTATTGGTGGCCACATCAGCCTTTGTCTGGCCAATATGACAATACGGATATGTGTGATTTGTTTGTTCTATAGAGGTTCTAAAAGATCAGAAACATCAAAAATAAAAAAATATTCGTTAATTATGATATTGCTATGTATAAATATTTGTGCTTAGGTGCTTTCTAGTAGTGTTGTGAAACAGGGACCAGACCGGTGGTCGATTCACAGTACTCTACTGTGCTGATCTGATCCGGCAATGGACCAAATTTAAGCTTGGAACCACCTGAGACTGTTGGACTGTACATCCGGCCACTTGACTGCTCGGAGCATCAGCCCAGAATGTCCAAACAACGAGTTCACAGCTAGCGGGGAAGAATCTGGAAAATAAAAAAAATTCTTGATCTATTGATCTTGTTCTCTGACTACTACAGGTATTAGTGATTAATCATATTAGAATGTCAGGAGTTTAAGTAGATCCATTGACTTTCATTTTTAGGAAGTTGTTGTCGAGGTCAGGTTACTGCTTGTTATCAACATCTTATGGCATACACAAGAGATCAGCAACTTAATTGCATTTCCCGAATGTTTACTTGATGTGGTAGTGTGGGAGAGGAGACTGAAAAGGTAGAGTAAGTTCGTATAATATTTACATATAACCTATAAATACATATACCTTTTGACGTCCTCGCATATAGGAATTTTTATATACTTCATGATTTCATGATCCAAACCATTTGGATTGGCTGTCAGACTGATATGAAAGTGTTCTTTACGCATAAATCGACACCACTGTGAGGTTCAATTAATAGTGAATAGTAAGTGAATGATGAGTTAATTGGTTACATAATTCAAATAAATCTTATGTACTTACTAAAATCAAATTATGACCTACGTTATTAATTTTTACCCGTGCTTGTTTACCTTCCTGCCCTATGTCTCTGTAATTAATTTTCCGAAAAAAAGTGGAACTTGATTCTTTCTTTCTGCAGTTAAAAACATGGAAAATCAAAGTCGAACAGATTCAGAAATGTCAGAGCAATCTGTCGAAGAGAAAGACTTATGGCAGAAGCTAAAAGATTTTGCAGGGTAATTTCATGCTCTTGTTCTAACAAATAAGCACTAATTCTTTTCCACATAAAAGTAGTTAGTCTTTTTTTCTTATAAAATTATTCCACGATCATTTGCAAATAATGTATCTGAAGTTTATGCACCTCAATGTAAGATTTGTAGAGCCCATATATATTTCACTATATTTACAACTTTTACATATTTTTCTGCAAAGATGACATAATGAGTCCCTATATTATCTAATTTTAGTGTTTGTGAAAGGTTGTTTCAACCCATGGTTCATCCATATCAGTGAAGTTACCCATGCCATTTTTTCATGTGTATCAGTGGTATATGTTGTCAACATAATTTATCAATCAATTTTTTATTTTTAAAATTTCACTCTATGCTTATATTGGGTGTTTCTGGAGCATTTATAATAAATCCTCATGGTCAAATTCAATTTTTTAACATGCGATTCTTGATGAATGAAATAATCAGGGCATTATAATATATAATAATGAAGGCTGTCATTCCTCCATGAAGGTCAACTGATGACCAAGTACCATCATTAGTGATGGATGTCATTTCCTCATTAACAGCCCTAGACCAATTTTATTTATTGGGGAATTTTAATGCTTCTGTAATGGCCGAAGGATTGGATTGCTTGCTTAGTAGACCAACATGGAAGTTCAATGCTTCCTGACTCTACGGTTTCTCCTCTGGACAGGTGTATCCGAAAGAGAAGAGGAATAACAAGGAACCGTAAAAGGCTTAAAACTTTATTAATGTTCAATTCTTCTACTATTTCCCTTTTCACCAAGTAATCAACTTCATTTTCTAATAACAATCTATACATCAGATTGGGGATGAAGCAAGGGGAAATACATATTCGTGCGGGAATACATATTCATGCTGCCCAAAAACACTGCACATGGATTCTAGATCACGTGATCACGAGTTGCATCACATCCTTGAAGAGTTCACCAATCCCTCTAGGGTTTTAGAGAGAAAATAAATAGATATGGACATTTTCCCCTTTATTTCACGGGTCAAAGATTTGGGTTTTCCACCTAAAACTTTTTCCATGAAAATTTTCAGCTTTAACCACAATCAACGGTGTAAAAATAATATTTTTTGGACAGTTTGTGATTGACCTTGTGTTTGGATACGTGGCACGTAACTGGCCTGAGTGTGGCCGACCGGCTGCACCTGTATGCATATCCCCGGTCCTCTATATGAGCTTGCCAAGATAAGAACAAAGAAAAACTAGAGACTTTGACTAGGTAACGTGCCTTAAGAATGCAAATCAATTACGCTTGGTGAAAGAGGATGAGCTAAGGAATAGAGGGAAATAATGTTTTGAAGACTTGTTGAATGCGGAATGTATGAGGGACGTAAACTAAGAAACATATCAAATCAAGGGATGATTAATTAAATATTTGAAGAAGTAAAATCATTCTTAGAATAGATGAAAGGTAAGTATTAAGCCCAAATGGGATATCTATAGAGTTATGGACTGCATAAGAGAGAGGGGTTCGACAAAATTGTTCAACTAGACATTGAGAACAAAAAAATGCTCAAAGAATGGAGATAGAGCATTGCTGTCTCTTTTATAAAAATAAGGAGGATATCTAAAATTGTGCAACTATTGAGTTGAGGCAATCATTTGGTCAAATGGGACTATTTGTATTAGTAAATTTTTCTTGGTCTGTCCCTTGTATTCAATTATGCTTCTATCATTTCTATCATTCGTACAGGAGTATTTCTGGTCTCCCAATGGACATTCTATAATCTTCTCTTTTGTTGGGGTGACACCCTAACTTCTATGTACTCATTCTTTATCCTTTCCTGTTACTCCATGCATCCATTTTAGCATACGCTTCACACCCACATTATTTTGTCTTCCTGTCGCTTCTTCGTAGCCCAACACTTTGCACCATATAGTGATGCGTGTCTTCGCTGCTCTATAAAACGTCTCTCCAATCAAAGTGACCTTTGTTAATCACACAGCACACAGCTCGCCAGTCTCCACTTTGCTACTCTGCATTGAAAACATAAAGCATACTATAAGCTCTTAAGTTTTTTTGTTTTTTGTTTTTTTTGATATGTAAGCTCGAGGTTCTTGGGACCTCACTATGTCATTAAAAACAGCAAAAACTAATCAAGAAACAACCAGTAATGTGAGAGCTTCGGCTTCGCCATCACCCCCAACAGTACTAAGATATCTTGATTAGAAAAAAAAAAGAAAACAAGAGAGGTACATCAGACAGTTACAAAATGCACTCTTCCAAATTGTGAAATTTTAACTACTTTTGGTAACAGGAGTTACCAATTTTGGAAAAAAGTTTGTAACTAGTTTATATAGCGATTGTTTACATGTTTGATCGTTTGGTTTTGTCTTTGAATGCATGTTCTTTTTTTATTCACTTTTTCTTTATTGTTTTCATATTTTTTTAGCATTTTTCATCGACAAAAGATAATATCAGTATCCATAGTTGTTGTAAATTTTGACATGAGCAGCTGGACACTTACCTATCTTCTAATCCTTGAGGTGGTATTTAGATCATTATCAACGGAAATTTTACATTTTTAGAAAATTTTCTGGCCATTATAGTCTCTACTATAACTTTACTGCAAGCATGCCAGTTGAATAAATATTTAAAATGTTCAAAGAGCTACATGTGATCTGAATCTGAAATCTTTTCCATACTGTTGTCTTATATGTGAACATTGAAAATTGCAGATCAGCTGCTAATGGAGCTCTAAAATGGTTCAAAGACAACATTTAATCATCAGGCAATTTCATTGGGTATGGTTTAGATTCTTTTGTGCTCGCCCATCTGCGCTCCACAAGGCGATAGATTTTTACCTCATTTTCTTCTGAGATAGCCCATTTATTTTACTAAGAGCCTGAACAGACGATACATGTCGGGAATGTATACTGAAAATTAAAGAATTTTGCCCCAGACCTTGTAATTCTTTTACTTATTGTTTCTGCTGTAAATTTTGCGACAAATAACTGAATTTTTTCTTTTCAAGTAGATGTAATGTTATGTATATTATTAGCAGCTTATAAAGTTGTTTAGAGTTATATTATATCTTTATGCTTGCTTTCCTTTTTCTGGCTTAAATGATCAAATAAGCATTTGGGCTGCTTGGCTAAACAATTTGCGTAAAAAAGAAGCTGCCAGAGCCTGCATCAATGTCTCCATTCTACGGGTTGCTTCCCCCGCCCTCTCTACCCCCCCTCTCCCTGAGATCATTTTAACTTTCAGTCTTCCCTAATCTTTATCCACGTGGTGTTGGTTTGAATTTCTTCCCATCCAAAACAAGGAATTCAAGTTTCCAAACAGATGCTTGGTTGTTTATTTATTTATTTTTCTTAATCGGCAAAATTGGGTTGCTTAGGCTCCCCCCTTCAATAGATAAAAGGATAGAGATGAAGGTGAGAAGTAGAGTGTTCATCTGGTTAATATAATGACATCACAATTTACTCATTCCGATAGCTCCTAAATCATATAGAATCTCACAATCTACTCATTACAATCAGATAAAAGGATGAATTTATCAAGATATGAAGGCAGAGATCGTTGAAAGGGGTGTATATATTGGCCTCACAATCTAATCATTCCTTGGCAAGGAAATAAAAAAGATTCACAATCTGCTCATTAAATCAGATAAAACTCTTCCTAAATACTTATTTTCTCGGTTTGCTTCAGCTCAGGTTATGCGGTTTGGACCCTCCGGTTTGACTACAAACGAATTTTTTTTTTTTTTTTTTTTCCTGTTTTTCGATTTGTACTTAGAAGAAGAGAGAGACGCTCTCCCCCCCCCCCCCCCCCCACCTCTCCTCCTCCTCCTCCTCCTCCTCCTCCTCTAAACTTATGTTGGTAATTGGATTTAAACCCAGGCTGCTTCCTTTTCAAGGAAAGATCCAACCTACAAATAATTATACCACAAACCACAGGCCTGAATGAGATCTGCGCGAAGCAAAAGCAATTAAACTAACTATGAATATTTAATACTTCCATTTGAAACTCATCCTACCCTTGGCACTGGCGAACCTCTAACCACGAACCTGAATAAAAACTGTGCGAAGCAATGAACCAGGTAACAGTGATTTTAGTGAACACCAATAATGTGTCAATTGCTACCTCGTTGGATCTTTAAGGTCGCCATGCCTGGTCAATTTCCCAATCGTATGAGTGGCGCTTATAAAGGAAAAAATGTGGATGTCTCTTGAGCTGATTTGGATATGTATGTCGAAGGCCAAAAGCAGACTTTTTATGAAGATTGAAGCGCTACAGCACAAGTAAAAGAAGAAGAATGGCAGTGAAGACCAGGAGGAAAGCAATTAGAAGGGACATGAAGGATTGTGATGTTGCGGAGAACTTTAGCTCTGATAAAAAATGAGTGGAGAAATAGGATCTACAAAGCCGAGCCCAAACAGATGATATTAGTCTATGATGATGATGATGATGATGATGATGAAGATGATGATGATGATGATGAGCCTATTTCGTCTTGCAACCCAAGTTTGCTTAACCATCTGTTCATCAAATATGGGTAAGCCAAGGAAATGTGTCATAGTGGGCTCTGGCCACCAACATTATCTTCAACATTTCACTAAGGCATTCATGATTTGGCACCAGGTCAAGTTTTAGTAAAGGCTGGTTAAATAAATTTAGTGGGTGGCTTTTGATAGTACTATTGTTTAATAGTTGTTATTTTATACATTGAAGCATCAAAGTCCCTTATCAGGAGTTCACATACTCAAGAGCTTGCTTTGGTTGGAGCATTATAGGTTAACATTCTATGTTATGGGAGATTGAATTCTTTTATCAGGACTCCTTATTACATAACCTGGAGTACAAATTGATTGGAGAGTTATATGCTATTATATTCTGTTGTTTGATCAAGCAGTTTGATTATCTTCTTCTTCAACATTTACAAGTTTTATAACTTTTCACATTCAAAAAATTGTTGATGACATTGATGGAGGGTTTGCGTAGATTTCTAGTAGAAAGATTATAGAATCTGGTGGTAAATCTGGAAATTTTTTCCCCTTATACTATATTGTCATTCTAAAAGCAGCAACTGCATGGGAAAGGTTTTTTAAGTCTCATAAAGAGGGTTCAAAAGAGAACCTCTACAATAGAGGTTTTAAAAAACTTGAGAAAACGTGTGATAAGTCCACTAAAAATTCCCCTTATTTTATAGCTTTTTACCATTTTAATGGTCAAAAGCCTCATAAAGAGGGTTTGGAAGGGTGAAAAAAAAAAAAGAAATTCAAGAAAAGAAGGATGAAAAGTGAAGTCCGGCAAAGGAAATTGAAAATCTAATGGGATCCTGCTGTAAATCCAGCAGTCTGCCCTACTATATTCGGTACAGGTACTTACAACCAGGGGTTTCACAATCTTTCATACAATAGATCTTTAGATCATGAACCACCTATCAGATGATCATATGTTGATTTTACGTGAAACACATCCTCAAAAGTTACCCAAGAACTCTTCTCATGGTATGCCACGATCATGGTTAATTTTTGACGATATTTGCCAAGTGGAAGCAACATCTTACCGTCTGCCATGATCTCAAGATCAATATGTGCAAGAATGGGACGACAAACAATTTCTATCGTCTAATTCAAGGCGGTCAATGTTTTTATCAGTTGAAACCCTTGGTTGCGGAGACTAAATCTTCAGTTGTAAATACGGGTCCGCTATCATATTTAGCTTTAACGTAATAAAAGCGTTATGAAGGTGGTTTAAAAGTAAAAGTTCATTTAGGGCATGTTTGAATTCGAGTAAAATATTTCACTACACCTTAAATGAAGGTTATCGGAGTAAAGTTTGTTTGATGCCAAGTGACATAGCACATTAAGTCGCCTTTCCCTAAACGTTTAGCCAAAAATGTATAATAGCCCTACCCTTGTAAGTGGGCCCTACCAAAAATGTATACTAGCCCTACCCCTCTAAAGTGGGCCCTACGGCGACCAATTCGGATAACATGTTTGTTATGCCGATAATTGAAACATGCCCCTAGTGGAGGTTTAGCAATGAAAAAGTGTGAGGTTTCCCTGCATTGTCTCTTTTTACTTTTTAAAATGTTTAGAATTTGGGCGTAAATGATGTGAAATTCCGGGTTTCATTGAAGGCATTTTCCATACATTTTTATAGAGTTTAGGCGTGGTTAACAGCTAGTTTTAGTATTATACCCATGAGGCATTATGTGTTTATTGGACGAAATTCGAGTATGGAACGGGTTGGGCTTTTTTATAGGGCCCATCACTTTCGACCCTAAAAATTAGGCTCGAACCCGGCCTGAATACAAAATTAGGTTGGGTTTGGCTCGAGTGTTTTGGGGCTTGATTTATTTATTTAAGCCCAAACATGACCCACACCTTGATTCGGCCAAGCCTCATTATAGAGCCTGACCTTTTCCATTAATAAAATCAGGCTTGGTTAGGCTGGGCTGAGTTTTGCTCGGGCCTGATTATTTGTTATCCTAAAAATTAGTCATGCTGGATACAAAATCGTGGTTGGTTTTGACTGATTGTTTTCAGTCTCGGGCTTTATATTTAAGCCCAAACCCGACTATACCAGGCTCAGGCTGAACCTTGGCAGCCCCAGGAAGTCTGTAAATGCCCATCGTGGTCAGGCTTAGCCCACTGGATCAGACTTTCGAGGTCGATGTCCAGCCCATGCGAGTTCCCATCTGCCACCGCATTCGTTTATTGGTTTATTGGCGACCATGACTGGGGCAAGCTCGCTTGACCACTTCATCCAATGTCTGTAAGCCTGGGAGATGGTCATGGTGGGCTTTGGCTGCCACTACAATCACCATTTTGCCGGAGGAATTTATAAGCTGCCACAACAATCACCATAATAATACCCGTTTTGGGATCATGTGCCATGTGGTATGTGATATATAAATAAATTAAAAAATAGAAAGTTATTTTGGTGGTCAAAGTTTGGGTACCGCTTACACATTCGATCCTGGTGCATTGAATTTTCCTCCCTTTAATCATATTTTGGACGGTGAATGTCTATCGGATCATGCCCAAATATTTTGAGTGACCTCTAATCATCCTTGGATAAGTTGTTGTAGAACTCAATCCCTTGTATAGATGGCACATGACTTCCAAATGACTCTAACACGACTCACACACACACACATACTCTCTCTCTCTCTCTCTCTCTCTCTCTCTCTATATATATATATAATGGGACGCACGTGCTATGCATGTGTGGAGGGAGTGGGTTAAAATTTTGGTTGTCTGATGAGAAAATGGAAAATGCCCAACACTGTGACTTGGTAAAAGAAATTGTATCTTCCATATTTTTTTAACAAAAAATATCGGGTCTTGTTGACCCAAACAGAAATTTTTCCCTAACCCAACATTTCACTGCTAAATCGACTCGACCCGAAGGTCCTTTCAAATGTCTCATGCCCAACCCGAACCTTAACCTGTCGAGTCATTCAGGTATCTGGTCGACCCAATTGCTTGACATCCCTAGGTGCAAGAGAAGCACGGGATTTATAAGAAATCGATTTTCGGGTAATTTTAATTTTAACGCATGATTCTTCTGGCTCAACACGAGTTCATACTTTTAAACTATTGGCTGTTTTGAATAAAAAGATGCAGATCAGTTTTTTGTCCCAATCTTCGATATAATAGATGTTGAGATCATGAACAACCATCAGATTGTTAAATTCTTATTTCGTGTGGTACACATCCCCAAAAGTGATCCTAGAGCTACAGATAATGACACCTATTGTTTGATGTATGTTTGTAATCATGTTCTTGTTTTTGTTCTTGTTCTTTTTGTGATACATGAGATACAGATCAAAATCTGACACTACGATGGTGGGACACCATGATCTCAAGATCTTTGTTGGTTAAGATTAGGATGAAAAATGATCTGGGCCGTTTTATTTAAAACAGTCAATACTTGAACCACCTAAATCTTAGGTTGAGAAAGTAAAAACTTGGCTGGCAAATAAAAGCACCTCTTTCAAAAATCTAGTGGACGTCACTTGCGTGTGGAGAGACACGTGAAGAAAATGTTGGTAGGAGACATTGAGGGAGAAAAAAAGAAAGATAAGCTAGATTGGAGAAAATCATTTGACTAATTTGAATCACATGATGTTCATCACTCTAGAGCTTAAGATCATGGCTCTCAAATCAAATGATTTTATGTTGATTCCACATAGCATACATCCCCAAAAGTCAATACTTTTCGTGGTACTTACTCCTAACAGCTGAGAGTAGCCTAATCCAATCTACATGTGAAGTTTTATTTTATTTAGTCACAATTTATATTATTTTCGTACCAAATTTATTGAGGATATGGTCATCATCAATATTACTGGAATAGTGATTTAAATTATTTATTTATTTATTTTTAATTTTTTAATTTATTTTCTTTATTGTCAAAGAATTTGGCAAAATTTGTTAAATTTAGGGAAAAAATTGTTAAATTTTTTTTCGACATTAGATAAATATTTATAGCATTGTCTCTCCGTTTATAATCATTCTGGGCTTTTCCACTCACTGCTTGTTGGTTTTAAGTTGGTTGCACAAATTTTTTAGCGTATGTTTAAAATTTGAAAAAGTTTTAAAGAAAAATTTCAAAGATATATTAACTAAAAATAAAAAAAATAACAGAATTTCAGAGAGTTTCAAATTTTAAAAAAAAAAAAAAAATTGTTTGCAAATATTTCTTGAAATTTGTGATTTGTGAAAAAGTCACAAAAAAATATTATTTTATTTATTTTTAAAAAAATTGTGAAAATTCAATGCTTTTTCAAAGAGTCGGAGAATTGGTCACTATATTCGCAGCCACCTATAAAAGTTGAATGTAGACAAAAGACACCACCTTACGGATAATCCTCTACTTTATGCATTTCGTACTTTTGAGTTTTGACCGTACCCGATTGATAGATTTATAAGCACTAGTAAAAGTGCACGTGCGTTTGCACATGTTAATATAAATATGAAGATACCATCGAATTCCTCTGATTTAAATGTTATATTCTAAAGATCTTCGATCTCTATCATATGACTTAACACAATAAATGGTCATCATCTCATTCATATTTGACTGCTTTAAATTATATAATAGAGATTTTATTTTATACCAATCTTTTGCATTAAACATATTTAGAACATGACCTTCAAATCTGATGGCTAAGATGAAGTTTTCACTTGACATAAGTCCCTCAAATACCAAGTCTTTCCTTTAAAAGATAACTCTAATTATACCAATCAGATTTCTAAGTGCACTACATTCGAAAAATCATTAACTGATGTGAACCAGATGATAGAGATCAATTTTCTTTTCAATCTTTCACATAATGGAGCTTGAAATCAATGGTGTACCATCAGACGGTCAATTTATGGTTTCTATTGCATACATCCCAAAAAAATGATCGAAACTTATGGGGCACGCATCATACTCAAATGTAATCTTCGATCATTTTTTAGGATGTTTTATGTGTACCACATGCAATAAAAAATTAGCTGTCAATACACTCATTATCTCAAGATCTACGATTTGGACGAAAACGACCGTTATTGTCTAATTCAAAACAGTCAATGGTATTCGGCTATGATGTCTTTCAAAATCGATTTTCAATTCGATCTTCTATATGATGATCCTGAGGTAAATGGTGTACCATTAGACAGTCAATTTTTAATCTGCATGACACACATCCCAAAACAGTAACTGAAAACCATATGACAGACATTATGCTCAAGCATGATTTTCGATCACGTTTTAAAATGTGCAACACCTGAAATAAAAAGTTAATTGTCAGTACTCCCATGATCTCATACATTATTGGGAAGATTGTGCGACAAACGATCTCTATGTTCTGATTCACAATAGTTAATGGTTATCGGTCATAGTATCATTAAAAATTCGATCATTGTAAATAGAACGGTTCAATTTTCGTTTTAATCTTTCATCCCAAAAAATAACTAGAAACCATGTGGCACACAAAAATATGATCATGGGCATACCATCAAAAGGGCAAAGAGTTATGTAGCTTACTAATTTTTGAAACATGTATAAGAATTTAGTTTATACAATTGGCAGACCACCTCATGTCAGTTAACATTCAATCGATTTATTGGTTATATAGTTAAAAACTTAGAATCATTAACTATAAATCTCATAAAAATGCATGTGCATTACACATGGTGCCAGAATAAAAATTTTAACTGAAAAATGTGACAGAAGATGTATAATTATCACTTGCATCATGTATCAGTACATAGTGTCAAAATAATATCCCATATATAAAATCTCTAACCTTAATTTTATATGCATGCCATCATTTTAAAGCCACATGATTCACATTATCATCATATAAATCATATTTATGTTAAAATAACATTAAAAAATAAAAATAAACATATAATTTAGAACTTAAAAGCAGGGTTGCCAATGGGTCGTTTTAAAGCTTTGACTGTCCGATTGGTAAAAGACATATGCTGACTTGACCTGGCCTGATGGTGCACCTTGATTCGACCTAATACTCGAAGGGTCAAGGGTATATGCCCAACCCGACCTGACACCTATTCCGACCTTAACCTGAAGAGTCGAGTGTATATGCCCAACCCGACCTTACACCTGATTTGACCTGATTGAAAACACTCTATTTTATTATTATTATTACTACTACTACTACTACTGCTATTACTACTATTATTAATTATTATATAAAATCTTGTAACTCGAGTTTAGTCGACCAAACCTGACCTGACACCTATCCCGACCTTAATCTGAAGGGTTGAGTGTATATGCCCAACCCGACCTGACACCTGACTTGACCTCGTTGAAAACACTCTATTTTATTATTATTATTATTATTATTAATTATTATATAAAATTTTGTAACTCGAGCTTAGTCGACCAAATTTTTTTTTATCCGACCCAACCATACCTATAGATTGTGTCTGACACTTCATGCCTGACTTAGCCGAATAACCCAAGTTTAGTACCTAGCTCAATAAAAAAGTCAATCTGTTGAGAGCCCTACGTAGAAGTATCATATGTTTGTCTAAGTCATATAAAGTTAAGTTCTCCCCTAAGTCTTACGACCAACATATGTATGAGTGCAAGTAATCCGATCAGGTAAGATGACAAGATTTGATCAGGGGTACATTAATCGTGGCTTAGAGGGTTTCAACTTTTGAGTAAATTATTATTTTGGTAGCTTTATTAACACCCGCGGAATCTTAGAGGGCACCTATGCAAAAAAATATTGACTCTTTGTATTAGTTGATGGAGATCATTTTTCGGCCCAATCTTTCACATAAGGGATCTTGATATTATTGGCTTACCATTAGACGATCATTTTTTTATTTCATAAGGTGCAGATCACAAAATATGGCCCTAAATTTACATGACATACATCATGCTCAAATTTAATTTTTTGGCTATTTTTATATGATCTATGCCACATAATTCAAAGCAAGTCAAATATTTTATGGCAAAATTGTTAATTCTCTTAACTTTGTGGATTTATTTGAAGTTGCTAAAAATAAGGAAGGAAAGATAACTTTTATAGCAAAATTGTTAATTCTCTTAACTTTATGGGTTTCTTTGAAAGTGATAAAAATAAGGAAAGAAAGAGAACTTATTTGGATACTATTATTTACGTATTCCCATTGGAAAAGAGATTCTATTTGGGTATCATTATTTGCAACCCTTAAAATTGTGACCTCGTCAATATCCTCTGGTAGGTATGAAATGACCGCTTTGAATTAGAAGATGGAGATCATTTTTTATCCCCATCTTTTACCTAAATGATCTTGGTATCATGAGAGTATTATTAGACCGTCGGTTTTTTTTTAAATGATATTAAAATTATATTTGAGAGTGATGTATGCTATTTGATTTTAAAGTCACTTTTTTTGTTGTGTCAAGTGAAATAAAAATTTTATCGCCTGATGATACAAACAGGATGTCAAGATCAACATATAGAAGATTAAGATGAAAAATAATCTCCATCGTATGATTCAAAACGATCAATATATTCAGACTGAAAGAGGTGAGATGAAGTTACAATTTTTTGAATGGTAAATAATGATACCCATTTTAATTTTATTGTCACAGCTTAGGAGTGTATTTAGGGGCAAGTGTGGAAACAAAGATTGAGAGAAACTATTTTAGCTTTCATATATAGTATTAAGGATAGGAATACATAAGGAAGAAGATAAGGGTAGATGGAATAGCTTAGGAGTATTTTGGCTTAAGGGTATTTTGTTACTAAAAACATGAAAACACTAAAATTGACCGAAATTATTATACTTTTATATAGTAGTAAGGATATGTAACTAAAGATGGGCGAAATATATGTAGCATATTTTATCTTTAAAATGTAATTAATATTGGGAAAGTTTTTAAGATGGACCACCATAGTTTCATCTTTTTTAGTAGTGGACTTCTAATTTGACTTTTTCCATAATAGACTAGTTTGAAGTCGAGCCAAGTTAAACAGTCATAAATACCCTTAGCTCTCTAAAAGGTGATAAAACCAAGGTTTTCATCTTGGGCAATTGTAAATACCTTAATATCATTGATTGCTTTGCATCCTATGATGGAGATTGCATTTCGTCCTAATTTTCTACAAGATTCATCTTGAGATCATGGGCGTACCGTCACTACATAGTCCGTTTCACTAAAAAAGGGGACAAAAATGAACGCATAGTGTTGACGCTACTACAGAGTAGTAATGTCTCTTTTATAGGGGGAGCGATATCGTTGTCTCAGAGGAGCGATATTGCTTTCATAGAAGAGTGCCAATACTCTTATATAAAAGCTCTATGTTTTTGTGTAAAATAGACTATTTGATGATACGACTATGATCTAAAGATCAATCCTAGGGAAGATCAAGATGAAAAATGATCTGATCTCCATCATGGAAATCAAAGCGGTCAAGGATGTTAAGGTATTTATATCTGTGGAAGTTGATAACTATGGTTTTATCACCTTTAACATACCTTGGGAGTAATTTTACCATTATACGATTTGGGGCATCAGGCACTGCTTCAAGCTGATCAATTACCGAAGAGGTAAAACTAGAGTTCTACTAATAGAAAAGGTAAAACCATCGATCCTAAAAATTTCCCTTACTATGAGATACTTGATTTATGCATAGGTCAATCTTCTTTCACAAATTTGGTCAAATCACCAGAATGCTCATAAACATATCACTGAGTTAGAATTAGGTACTCCATGCGTGCACCATTGGCATAGGTCAATCTCCCTCCATTTAACTGGTGGCTGAGTGATTTGAACTGTCTTTTCTAGGCAATTTCCCAACATACTATTTTCTTTTTCCTTTCTCCCGTGCATGTCCGTTTTGCCAGTATATATATATATATATATATATATATATATATATATATATATATATATATATATATATATATATATATATATAGGGAAAAGGGAAATACATTCGGGAGTAGAGATTTCTCTACGCTCCCCCAATGAGGAGCGGACATGTGAAAAATGTTTTTGCACTAACCTGAGTTAGCCATAACGGGAGTTTCCTAGTGTCAGTAGTAGGTAAAGTAGACAGTAGGTATACCTGACGGAGAAAGGAAGTGCTGTCTCCAAAGGAAAAGTCTTGTCATGATATGGCGGTAAAACAATTTAAAAAATTGTGTAGGTTCCTTCTTTTACCCTCCCCCTTCAAGTTTTTTCTCTCCCTCGTTCCTTCTCTTCCCCTCCCTCTTCAGGTTCTTTCTCTCCCTCGTTTTATTTCCTTTCTGTCGCTTGCACTTCTCTGCACAGTCTCTCTCACTGGATTACGGTCTGGATAGAAGCGCACAACTCTCTCTCTCTCTCTCTCATTAGAGCACTGACACTATAGAAGCGCACTTCTCTCTCTCTCTCTCTCTTACTGGAGCTCTTGATAGAAGAGCATAAGAGACAACTTTTTATTTTTTCTGGAACTCGTACTTGATAGAAGCGCAGAAGAGACAACTTTTGTATTTTTTCTGGAGCTCGTACTGGATAGAAGCATAGAAGAGACAACTTTTTTTTTTTCTTGTTCTAAAGCTCGTACTGGATAGAAGCGCAAAAGAGATAATTTTCTCTTTTTTCCTGGAGCTCGTATTGGATAGAAGCGCAGAAGAGACAACTTTCTCTTTTTTCTACAACACGTACTGGATAGAAGGCCAGAAGAGTGACATTTGAGCTAAGTATTAATTCTTTTTCTTGTGTATTATTTTCAGCTTACAGAACATTCAAATATATGACATTAGATGCGCCATCGCTTCTGCGCCCACTCTTCATTTATTTATAGGGTGGAGATAAAAAAATTATAAACATTTGAAAATATATAAATTATAAACATACGCTTCTTATTTGAAGCACTAGGAAGCGACGATGCTACGAGTTAGAAGTGTCATCGCTTCCACATTGAAGCATTGGCGGTTGGTATGACTGCGTCATCGCTTCTAACTTGAATATGTTTTCTTATTAGCTCGTTGCTGATTTATTTTTTGTTTAATGTAGGGCCGGTAATGGACTCGATTGGAGGATTTAATGTAGGTGGTGTTGATTTAAATCTCATCCCTAAGACGATTTCTTTAGAAGAAGTTCCACTTTATTGTGATAGGGATATCGAAATACTGAATTCTTGTGGAGGTGCTGAGAATACGAGCTAGGAATGGAAGCCACGTATGGGCTTGAAATTCGAATATGAAGACGAAACCTATAACTTCTATAATTTATATGTGAAAAAAGTTTGTTTCAGTGTTAGGAAAAGTAACACTTACAAATTCTCAAAGGGAGAGATTATAAAGAGAAAATATGTATGTTCGTTCAAAGGGTTCAAGCAGCCTAACAAGCGCAAATTACATGCCGATATAAAGTGTTCAAGAGATAATAGATACAGATGTGAGGTAAGGTTGAATATTAGGATCGACAACCAAAAGTTGTGAGAGGTTATGGAATTTAGGGAGCCGCTTATATACACCTACGAAGGTGAATGAACTACGATCACATAATAAGATGAATGAGACAAGTAAATCATTGATAGGAGCATTTGATGGCATAATCCATGCTTTCAAGATTTCTGTTATTTTGTTGAGTTTGGATAGAGAGGTTGGAGTGACAGTAAATCCTCAACAAATGCGAGATTTCCTAAAGAAGATAAGAAAAAAGAGTAACATCGATTCGATGTGCACGACCATGATTAAGACCTTCATTGACAGATATAATAAAGGAGATGGTTTCTTCTTTCAAGCTGAACTAGACGAAGAATATCGTATGTGCAGTATATTTTGGGCTGATCACAGGTCACGAATGATGTATCAACAGTTCGATGATATGGTGGTATTCGACACCACTTATAAAATAAACAAATTATTACTACCGTTCTCCCCATTCACGGGGGTTAGCAATCATTGGTAGACGATGCTTTTTGGATGTGTGCTGCTCGTGGATGAGACATTCATTTGATTATTTAACACGTGATTGAAGTGCGTGGGTCATAAGAAACCTAAAGCAATCATCACCGATCAATGCAACGAGATGAGCAAGGCCATCTCTGAAGTTCTTTCGGGGACCACGCATCGCCTCTGCTTATGGCACATAGGGAGGAATGAATTAAACCATCTCTCTCAGCTGAAGGTAAAGTTTGAGAATTTTGAGAAAAAGTACAATCAGTGCAAGTTCAGCGGTTGATGATTTCGAAAGGAGATAGGCAGAACTCGTCGAGGAGTTTCAATTGTAAGACAACACGTGGTTGAAACAAATGTACGCCCTTAGAAGGAAATGGATTCCATATTACTTGAGCGATACCTTTTGGGCCGACATGACGACTATGCAACACGGAGAAAGTATAAATTCTTTCTTCGATACCTATGTCAATGCCCAAACGAGTTTGACAGAATTTGTTAAGCAATACATTTTTACCGTCCAATCTCGTCACAATAAAGAAAATAGGGAGGATCTCGTCTCAATGTCTACGACACCGGACCTCTTGTTCAGAAATTCAATCGAGAAGCATATCATTGTTGTGTATACGAGAATCATGTTCGATAAATTCTACTCTGAGTTTCAAAAGTTTACCTCTTTTAAGTCCCAAAAGGTGGTCGAAGAGGGAGCCAAAGAGGTTATTGTATACCGAGTGCGTAGAAGTGGTGGGGGTGACACGGAGGATAGCGGTCGAACATTTAAAGTTCATTTTAAGTGTGGAAATGCCACGACCACTTGTGATTGCAAGCACTTTGAGACAGAGGGTTTGTTGTGTTCTCATATCTTCAAAGTTTACTTCAAGGAAGAGGTAGATCAACTTCCTTCCAAATTTATTCTACGGCGATGGACGAAAGATGCTAGATACAGTAATGCAAGTTTGGAGGTGAGTGACAAAGAGGATTCCAATTTTGTATCTATGATGAAAATATGGAAGGCGAGAGAAGCCAGACTAAAGTTAATTTAGTTGAGAATATAATCAAATCGCTTGGTGGATTACACATTGGAAGGGATGATGAAACTTTTACAAGGCGTAGAGGCCATTAGAGCGGAAGAGGATAATGAAAGAGCAACTAGCATCACGTCCTATCTGGGCGGCTCCTCCCAGCCTAGTGAAGGAATTTCATCGTAAGACCATGCCAACATTATAATGTGAGATGCAATACGATGTGTCACCAAAGGTAGGCCAATCAACAATGATAGAATGAAGTCTGAAATAGAGGTTGATTTTGAACAATCTCAAAAGAAGAGGCGCCATTGTAAGGGTTGTGGTTAGTTGGGTCATAAATCACAACTTGCATGCTTTTGAATGTCAGGATGATAACTGATAGCGCTAGATAGAGCCAAATAGAACAAGGGATGAGGGAACGTGCGGTGTCACCGAGTCACACTGATTGAATATCTTGAAAAGCGCAATCGCTTGGCCTAGGAAGCGTAGACGCTTCACATCCGAACCGTCATCGATTCTTATTTGAAGCATGGGCACGTCTCTTCGATTAGTTGGCGCTTCTTTTTTGATCCGTTGACGCTTCGATATATTGAATCTGCACCTATCTGACCAGAGCTGTAGTTGTTATTATGTGGCTAGCTTATGTTAATCTGTTCATGTGCTGAATTTGTTTTTTTTATGCATTCATTCTTGATGATTTAAGGGTTAATTTCTACATTTCATGACCATCATTCGGAGGTGCCTATCTGACCAGAGTTGTAGTTGTTATCATGCGGCTAGCCTATGATAATCTGTTCATGTGTTGAATTTATTTATTTTATGCGTTCATTCTCGATAATTTAAAGATTGATTTCTACGTTTCATGACCATCATTCAGAGGCGACGATGCCTCTTACGAGAAGCGACAACGCATCGTGAAGGAAGCGACGATGCTCAGTTTTTGAAGCGTGGGAGCTTTGTCATTGATGCGTCGACGCTGGTACTTATTTTTAATCCCGTGCGCCTATTAGATCCCAAGTGAGTGAAGTGCCTACGACTCAACCTGGAATCGTTGATAATGTTAACTTTTCGTGAACGCACTTCTGCGGATTGACATTTTCTTTTACTCATGGAGCTTCATTTTTATTACTCAGAGCTATTTATGAAGAAAAAAGATTTACTAATTAGGATATAAAAGATTTCATTCATAAATCAAAACTATTTCTTTTCTTCGTCTTTCTTTACACTATCTCTGTACATGGTGTTTCTTACACCGTGATCGCTTCTAAGCAGAAGCGTCGTCGCGTCCTAGTTGAAGCATCATCGCGTCTTGGTTGAAGCTTCATCACCTCTTGGTTGAAGCTCCATTGCGTCTTAGTTGAAGTGTCATCGCGTCTCATTTGATGTGACTTCGCTTACCATTGCTGTGACAACACTTATTATTATTTATAACATCTTTCTTTACACTGTTTTCCTATACATTGTCTTTTTTTACCGTAAATGAGTCTGATGAAATTAAACATGATTCTGATGTATTGATCGATCTAGCGAACTTTCATTTAGCCCTTGATGAGATCCTCACAAGGATCCGTAGGAACAAGGAATACAGTGTAGAGAAAATACCACAAAAGATATGCCTCGAAAGGAGGAAAGCTCCTCCTCCCTTCATTCTCTTTACTTCTTCTGCCTCGAAAGAAGGAAAGAGAATGAAGGGAGGAGAAGCTTTCTTTGGGGATATGATGGATGAGTGGATATGGTGATGACGGTGGTTGGTTGGGGGAGGATGTCACAATTTATGGAAATGTTGGAGGAGGTAGCGGGGGATGGGTCGTGGGTCGACAAGACCGTGGCAGTGAGGAAGGCGGTAGTAGAGGAGGTGGATGTGGAGGAGGTAACGGTGGAGGTAGGGGCGGAAATGGTGGCAAAATTTGAGGTAGAGTTGTAGGCGGATGTGGGGAGTTTGTTATGCTGGCGGTGGTGGATGAGAAAGTTGAGTTAAAGATGGTGGCAGTGGTTGTGGTTGGGGTAGAGGCGGAAGAAGAATAATATATTGCGGAGCCGAGAGAGGAAGCACCGACTCCGACACTTTCTGATGGTACACTTAGTTGTTGGGGTCTTGAAAATCATCTTAACAATATGTGGCTTAGAAAAAGGAGAAGTTTAGAAAAGAATGTATTAATAGTAAGAGAGGCGTCGCTTCCATGTACATGCGCAAACGCCTCACATGTTGGAGCGTTGACGCTCCAAGCAATGAGGCACCCCCACCCATATATGAGGCGCAAGCGCCTTAAATGTTGGAGTGCCGACGTTTCAAGCGGTGAGGCACCCCCGCTCATATATGAGATGCAAATCCTTCATCTATGGAAGGGAATTTACTTCTATTGTCCATTTTTAAAACGAGACGAAAATAAAATGACACTCACTTTATTACTAAATATAGAAATAGGGTTTCGTCGCTTTGATGTTTCTTACTGCACTCTGAGAAGATGAAGATTGGGAGGGTGAAGGTAAAAAGTAATTTATAAATTTATAATTCACAAAATTTCTGCCTTAAATATTTTCTAGAACGGGAATGATGACCGTTGCACAACACGATGTTAGGCATCGAAATCCTGTCCGCCTCTCCCCGCTCCTCATTTAATATTCTGACAATGTTAATAAATGAAATACGTTCGGGCGTTGCTTCGCACAAAATGGTGCCACGTGTCATAATTTTGGACACTTCGTATCATGCTACGGAGCGTTAACGCTTCCTTCTCGTTGCGGTAGCGCTAATAGAAGATAGCGCCAACGCTTCTTACTTGAGCGTTAGCGCTTCTCAGGGAGAGTGAATCTTTCTCTGACAAAAGTGCCATTAATGTTCAACATTTGAACAATAAATGCTAAACATTCCGCCAATTAATAGGCTCCCCGAAAGGGTCTCTCAAATAGTCAATTCAAATGGTAATGATTACCATTGAGAACTCTGAAGTCATGCGCCGCTTTTAATTATTGATATTACATCAAACACCGCGATAGCGCGTCGTATAGGAAGCGCAATCCCCTCCTTCATAGAAGCGTAAGTTCTTCGAATCAAGTGGTCTTCTCGTATGTCTTTTCGAATATAATCATGACAAAATCACGATGTCAGACATGGACTCCTAGTGCCTCTCCACTCTTTGCCTTTCTAATTTTGTCAGTGTCAGTTGTAACCATGATTAAAGCGCAGTGAAATTAGGAAAAGAGGGATTGTCGCATTAGCGACAGAGGCGCTATGTGTCGATCTACTATCAATATGCGCAGAGATATCTCTACGCTCGAGCTCGTATCCCCGAATCTCATATATATATATATATATATATATATATATATATATATATATATATAGGGCTGGGGACTTGCGCTCAGACGTAGAGATATCTCTACGCCTATTGATAAGCGCGACATGTAGCACTTTTTTGTTAAGTGATGAGTGGCATGAGGCCTACTTTACTAATTATGGTTAAACTTTTAAAATATTTTAAAAGTTATATACCCTTTCAGCCGTCATTCTTGGCTTTTTAGAAGTCTTTCTTTCTCTCTCTTCTCTCCCTTTTTTCAGGACAATGTCAAACTTACTTTTTCATATATATTTTACTCAAAAAATATGGATGTCCGATAGTGAAGTGTTAGCACCTTAGTATCGAGGCGTCGACACCACGGTACAGAGGCGTCGACACCCTGATAGTGAGGCACTGACACCTTGGTAGGAAAGTGTTGGCACCCCGGCGCTGGGTGCCAGCGCCTTGTTTTAGGGGTGCCGACACCTCTATGCCGAGGTGTCGGCGCTTCGCAAAAGAAAAAAAAGGGTGTCAGCGCCTTGTTTTAGGGTGTCGACGCTCGTCGCCTCTATATCGAGGTGTCGACGCTTTGTCAAAAAAAAAAGGGGCACTGACGCCTTGTTTTAGGGGCGTTGACACCCCTATATCGAGGTGCTGGATAACAAAAAGAAATTAAAATAAAAAAAATAAAAAATTAGCGAAGCGCCGGTACCTCGATATAGAGGCGCCGATGTCTTTAAAACGAGGGGCCGACACCTCCCCTTTTTTTTAGCGAAATGCCAATGCCTCGTTATCGGGGTACCGTTGTCTCTCTACCGGGGTACCGACACTTCGCTACCGAGGTGCTAGCGCTTCGCTACCAGGCGCAAATATTTTCTGAGTAAAATATATTTGAAAAAGTAAGTTTGACACTTTCTTGGAAAAATAGAGAGAGAAAAAAAAGTGACTTCTAAAAAATTCAATAATGACAGCTGAAAGGAAATATAACTTCTAAAATATTTTAAAAGTTTAGCCCTAATTAATAAAGTGGGCCTCATGTCACGTATCACTTCACAGAAAAGGCGTTACGTGTCACACCCATATCAAAAGACACAGAGATATCTCTATGCCCAGGCGCAATTTCCCCTCTGCCATATATATATATATATATATATATTAGAAAAAGGGTACACGGGTTGGAGTGCATGAATGAACTCATTCACTCGAATCCTTGATCATATGCCACATGATCCAAAAACAACACCCCTCTTGGGATTATGTCTCACATGGCATGTGATTTAATAAAAAAAAATTCAATTTTTTTTTTTTTGGTAGTCAAAATTGTGGTACAAGTTCAAGTGTTACGCCACACATTCTCGTGTATTGAATTTTTTCCCTTTTGACCATATTGTGGATGGTATATATACATCATATCATGTCCAAATTTTTTGGGTGGCTTCTGATTGTTTGTGAGAAGGTTCTCGTAGTAACTAATCTCTTATATGAGTGCCACACGGACCCACCTGATTCAAATGCATGGATCCACCATGCATTCCAACCCATATTACTGGGCCTCATATATATATATAAACACATGACACCCATCATGATGAATGGGTGCAACGACAACTTGGATAATAACAATTAGGTTTCATTCAAAAAATTTGGGCTCTACCTAATGCAGATCAACCATTATCAACTATTAAGAATGTGGTCAAAGATGCCCAAAATCAATGCACCTAATTGGTTGGGTGCTACCTTATCTTTGACCCATCGGGTAATATATATATATATATATATAGGGAGCTGGTTCCATCCTCCATGAGAGGATGGTCACCATCCTCCAAGGTCCACGTGGAGGTACACATGACACCCAAAACACTCTTTGATTGCCACATAGAGCACGGGTGGATGGTTTAAATCAACTTAAAAAAGAGAAATTTAGAAAAAAACTTTTTAGAAATATAAGTCAATGTTTGACTAATTTCAATGGTTTACATTTTACTGCTCAAAAAACACATGATGGAGATGAGTTTTCAAAATTATTTTTTTAAAAAAATGATCTAAACAATGCACCATAGGTCCATGTGGCATTGCAACAATGTCTTGGATGCCACTTGGACCTCCACCTAGAACCTTGGAGGACGGACACCTTTTCCATATATATATATATGCACACACACTACAAAAAACTAAGACTATTAGCGGCACCAAAAACTGTCGCTATTAACAAAAAAACTGTTACTAAGAGTCCTGTGGCTATTGAAACAATAAGTTTTTTATAATAGCAATAATTTTTGGTGTTGCTAATAGTCTTATTTTTTGTAGTGATATATATATATATATATATGAGTATGGGGTGACTTTTGACTCCCTCTTTGAAGGTGGATCAAGTCTCAATGGGTGGGGCTTTGGCCGGAGAAAGGTAAACCAACCCTGACTTGTCGGATTTGAAATTAGCACAAGCTCGCCCGAGCCCGTGGCCGGATTTTGATCCGAGGCCTGATCCCAAGCCGAAGCTTGGCCCGCAACAAATTCCAAAGCCCAGTCCATTTATTGCTAAATTATCTATAGATTTACAAAAATTAACTTTATATATTTAGAAAGTTATACCAAAAAAATATTATGCAATATGATGCTAGGGAAATTTACCTGACTGACCCTGTCAGATGTACCTTTTACTGCAGAGACCCTATAGTTTCACCTTTACCCCAATCGACCAGCTGGAAGTCTAGCCGACCCTAAGGATAGCAAAAAGTCCTAATTACCTCCTTTCTTTAACGCACAAAAGCATCATCTTCTTCCTCATTTTAATCTGCTATAGTTTTTAAAAATCAGAGGTGACGAAGGTGACGACGTCTTCTCCTCAATCCAATTTATTCCGATCTGCTATTTGGATTGACCCAGATACACTTTTGTAAGGCGATATCGCCTCTTAAAAATAAAATAAAAAATAAAAAAAATTTAAACAGTCGATGCCGACGCTTAAAATAGTCGATGGCGACTCTTAACACAGTCGGTGCCGACTGTTTTAACAGTCGACATTGAGTGTTTACACAATCGATGTCGACTAAAAAATAAATAAAAAAAATTATACAGTCGATGACAACAGTATACACAGTCGCCATCGATTGTGTAAACAGTCGATGCCGACTGTAAAAAAAAAAAATAAAATTATTTATTTATTTTTATACAGTCGATGGCGACTATATAGACAGTCGCCATCGATTGTGTAAACAGTCGATGCCGACTGTAAAAAACTTTTTTTTTTTTTTTTTTTTTTACAGTCGATGTCGACTGTTAAAAAAAAAAAAAAAAATCTTTTTTTTATATAGTCGATGGCGACTATATACACAGTCGTCATCGATTGTGTTAACAGTCGATGCCGACTGTTAAAAAAAAAAAAAAAAAAAAAAAAAAACTTTTTTTATATAGTCGATGGCGACTGTATACACAGTCGCCATCGATTGTGTAAACAGTCGATGTCGATTGTTTTCACAGTCGATGTCAATTGTGATTTTAGCATTGAAAAAAAATAATTTCAAAATAAATACCTTAGAAAGAAGAAGAAAAAATGCAAATATCAGATGACATAGATCTAGGTGTATCCTCTTTTTTTTTTACGATTTAGATCTAGGTGTACCTTAGAAATAGAGCTTCCTGTTGAATCTCTATACTGAGAAAGATCCTTGGACAAATTACAATAAGGAAAAAGATGATACTTTTATGCGTTAAAGAAAGGGGTAATTTTGACTTTTTACTGTGGCGTAGGCTTGGAGCTGGTCGATTTGGATAAAAGTGAAACTATAGGATCTCTACAGTAAAAGATACATCTGACAGGGTCGGTTAGGTAAATTTCCCATGTTGGTAACATCTATGCCTAAGAAAGTAAAAGCTTAAAAATCGAAAATCTACAGTCCTTTTAAGTGTATTTTTAAAAATAATGTTAGAAGTATATATGAGAGCCCCACGGGCCGGGCCACCCAGTCCATTGCCACCCTTACTCTTAGCGGCAGGATCCCATGGAAAGTTCAATCTTGAGGTTGAAGGAATTCTGCTTCAGACGGTCAAGAACCATGGACTCTCAACGAGATGCTTCTTTTGTGTGAATCACAATTGTCGAGAAAAAAGTTTCTTCTTTCCATTGTCTTGGGATCATTTACTGCTTCTTTTAGGCCTTGTTTGATAAAACTCATGGAAATAGCTTTTTTTTTTTTTTACTTTATATGGGCTTGTAAATAAAATAATTTATGGGAAGTTTTATTTTTAAAATTTTACAATGGCTTGATTTTATATTTTTCAACTGTTTGGCTACATTGTGCAAAATTATTTTCCTAAGGCACCATTCTTCATACCATGTATATCTGTAACTTCACCCCATCTCGTCAGGCCAAAATGCATTAATCGCTTTGAATTAGAATATGAATTTTTTTTTTTGTCCTAACTTTTTACAAGATGAGTCTTGAGATCATAGGCATACACTCAGATAGTTAGTTTTTTATGACATACCCATGATCTCAAGATGCATCATGTGGAAGATTGGGATAAAAAAACAATCTCCTTTGTCAGATTCAAAGCAGTCAATGCATGTTGGCTGGAGGAGATGGGACGAGGTTACGATTTTACAGTACAAATAAATGGTACGATTATGAGGTGAGGTTGCTTTGAGTCATTTGGTAAAGATTATGCTCGGTGCAGATCTTTTCACTTATGATCTTTAGATCATGACCTTCAAATTAAGTGGCTTAGATGGTTGGGTTATATTTATTGGCATCGCTGTTTATGGGTACCTCTGTTCGCGTTCATACGATCTCTGAAAGCACCCACGTCTCACACTTATAGAGGTACCTACCCTATTATTCAAGGGGTTGAAAGTGGTTTCAGATATACACGTTTTCTCTAAACGCATTCTTTGAAAGCGCCCTCGTCCCAGACCTCTTGAAAATCATTGATTTCTTCTAATTAGATGATGGAGATTGTGTTTCACCCCCAATCTTCCACACAATAGATCTTGAGATCATGGCGCACTAATCTGACGGTCAATTTTTTATTCCAAGTGTTACAAATCCCCCAAAAATGGTACTAAAATCACATTTTGGTGTGATTTGTGCCATATGATTCAAGGGCCAGATTTTGGGGATACGTGACACATGGAATAAAAAATCGACCATTTGATAGGTTCATCATGATCTTAAGATCTATTATATTGAAGTTTAGGGTGAAAGACGATCTCCATCATCTTATTAGAAGGAATCAATGATTTACAAGGGGTATGGGACGTGGGCGCAAATAGAGGTGCACAAATCACAATAGATCTTGAGATCATGGTGCACTGATCTGACGGTCAATTTTTTATTCCAAGTGTCACAGATCCCCCAAAAATGGTACTAAAGTCACATTTCAGTGTGATTTGTGCCATATGATTCAAGGGCCAGATTTTGGGGATACGTGACACATGGAATAAAAAACTGACCATCTGATAGGTTCATCATGATCTTAAGATCTATTATGTTGAATTTCAGGGTGAAGTATGATCTCTATCATCTGATTAGAAGGAATCAATGGTTTAGAAGGGGCATGAGACGTGGGCGCAAATAGAGGTAGCTATCGTTTTTTCCCGCAACATGGGCTAAAAATAGTTTCAGCAGATTTTTAGCTGAAAATATTTTATGGGCTATTTTATCATATTTCCCGGATAAGTGGGACCCACTGAGTTTCCCAAACGGCTGGAAATCCACTTTATGTAAAAAATCAAAATTTTCACGAGTTTTTTTTAAGAACTCGGATTGCCAAACATGGCCTTAAGTATGATTTTTATAATGAGCTAGTCTAGAATTGATGTCTGCGGCCCATCATATGCATTAAAGAAGTCCACACATCTTTGTGATGTGTGACACACAGATTTTTGTACGCACACGTCATGCAGCATGTGCAGACTTGTGTGTCCAACCCTGGCGGTGGAGACGTATTAGAGACTTCACTCTTTCATTATAGCATTCATAAAGGCCTGTAACGGTCACATTGAATAACGACTGTTATATTCCTTTATAAGACTCTTGCTTGTCCTTTATAAGACTCTTGCTTGTTGGGTTTTTAGTTCGGTTTGGTTTTAAATTGGTTGACCCAACCTCTTTTAGTTTGACCCTTTTCTTATTTTGTGTTTCGATAAAAATAAAATCCTATTAAATAAGATCTAAAAAATAGAAAATGAGAGTCCAAATCAAAATTAGAAAGTGAGAGTTTGGAACATGGGTTCTCTTTGAATTATTTAGTGTGAGAAAAACTTGCTATAAAAGAAGAGCCCTACTTTAAATAGGAATCTATATATGAATAATAAGCAAGTTATAAATAAGTGAGTGAGTTTTTTTGGATGTTTTGGGTTGGTTTTTGGAATTGGGACCCCTTTGTGCGTGTGATTTAGAGAGGGAACTTGGGGCTTTGTTTGTCATGGAAGTCTTGGTTATTTGGGCACTAGTATTTGTGGTTCTCCTTTGTTAGGTAAGATTGAAGAATTCGATTTCCATTGTTTGTAGTCTTTGTGCATTTTCTTCGTGATAGTGGAAACACTTTGTTTGATTGCCCGTGGACATAGGTTTAAGCCGAATCACGTAAATCTTATTATTTTTTGTGGTATGATCTCTTTCTCTTTCTACCTTCTTGTAATATTGGTTATTTGGTTTATTGGTTGTCTTTTTCGCACATAAAAGCCATCAACGAAATTAGACGTGCAAAGGCCGTCTAGAGGGTTTGTGCACAACACTTTCTATTATGATGTAACGGATAACACCCATTATAACACTTGATTGGTAGATTTTTATACATCTTTTTCGTTATCGACTAAAAATTTTAAATTATCGAAATTCTTTGTGTGGACAATAAATTCTGTTAAGCATATATGTTTTTATATATGGTTTTTTTTGGAAAATTTTCCAAATCGACCTGTCAGATACACCTTTTCTGTTAGAGACCCTATATTTTGACCTTTCACCAAACTGACCAGCTGCAAGCAAAGCCAGTTCCAACTAGCAGAAAAAGTCTCAAATACCCCATCTTACCTTTTTATCATTCTACATGGTTTAAAATTTTAAAAATTTACACTTTTTTATATTTATGCGATGTGAAGCAACATCTATGTCGTCTAATTTGAAGGCTATAATATAAAGATCGATGGTGCCAAAGATTGATACGAAAAAAATGCGATATCGCCTCTTTCAAAAAAAAAAAAAAAAAATCGTTGATTTACGATATGTGAAACAACATCTATGTCGTCTGATTTGAAGGCCATAATATAAAGATCGATGGTGCCAAAGATTGACACGAAAAAAAAGACGATATCGTCTTTTAAAATTAAAAAAAATCGCTTGTTTAAAGAGTTAATATTGACTCATTAAACAGTCGATATCAACTCATAAAACAATCGATATCGACCCATTAAAGAGTCGATATCGACTCTTTTTTTTTTTTAATAACCTGAGTATCCGGGCCTCTTAGAGCACCCACCTAATCCCAAGGGCACATGTGCACCACAAATTCAGCATATGTCGAGTTAGCATAGGATATAAATCCCTAGGGTGGCCTCAAGGGGGGATGGGATTCGAACTCAGGTCTCTGTGTTTGGAAGGAGGTACCTGGCCAGCTAATCTAACCCCTTGAGGTTTCGATATCGACTCTTTAAACAAGTGATATTGACTGTTTAATGGGTCGAAATCGACTGTTTTATGAGCTGATATCGACAGTTTTAGAATTGAAAAGTTTCCACTACCAAGGCAATGCTGTTGCATTGACATGTGGCCGGACCAAAATGCAATGGTTGTGAAGGGTATCAGAGAGGATATCACCTCTTTAAAAAAATAAAAAATAAAAAAATCGCTTATTTACGAGATGTGAAGCAGCATCTATGCCATCTAATTTGAAGGCCATAATATAATAATTGATTGTAATATCCCCAAGTTTTGGAAACCGAGTAAGTTGAGTAGGTATACATGCAGGTATGGTGGGTTGTACCGTCTTGGATTAGTGAGGTCAATGCATGTGTGTGATGACCAATGAACATGTGAGATTGAGTGAGTACGAGATGTGGTGTGTATGGTTGACAAGGGAACCAAAGAAACTTAACACATATTTAGGTGTATGTGCTCCACACCAAGCAAGTTGAGTGGATAAGAGCAACACACCCTTGGGTATGTTTGTGCTTCACAAGGAAGCAATATGCTTGCTTAAGTGAAGGGGTCTCACGTGCGCAAACCCTTGTGTTTATATTTGCATTGAGAGAGAGAGAGAGAGGGTTTGAAGAGGGAGGATTTGTTTGAATCCTTCAAGCCGCTAAACCGCTGTGAGATTTTCGCAAGCTAGTGTGCGAAAGATCACCAACCGATTGTGATGATGTTGTGGCGATTGTAAAACGTGACGGGAGATCGGATGGGGTTTTGAAACCCATTTACTTACTAGGAGAGAGGACGCTCCGATCCTCGCTTGATTCTTTAATTAGAAGGTAAGAATCGACACTCAAATATAGAAATTGTAGAATAAAGTGCCCTTAAAATTGTGTGAGAAGTGTGGATGTGATTAGTGAAGAGATCGCGAGAAGATCGAGTTAGAAAAACTCAGATTTGAAGAGTTTTTGAAACTCGCTAGCGCGAGTTGTGATTCTCGTGCACACGAGGTGTCTTCAGAAAGGCTTGCTCGTGCCTCGCTTGAGCGAGTTAAGAGACTCTAGTGAGCCTCTAATGCTTCGCTCGCGCGAGATGGAAGGTGCCATTGGACTCGCTTGCGCGAGACAATTTCTGAAGGGTTTGTGTAAAGATTTTTGGGCTCACGCGCCTGACCTTGTACCTTGCTCATGCGAGATACAGAGTTAAGACAACTTTGTGAATTTTTGAGAGTTTTCTTTGGAGACTTCGACCTTTAGGTCATCTTAGATATTTCTAAAGGGACTTCGGGTAAATTGAAATGTAGGTTAAAGGAATGAGCACTGGGTGAGTTTGTAAAAGACTTCGTTGTTTATGCTTGGGATGTGACTTGAGGTAGGAGAAACTTACAACCATTTAAATTGATATGCTCTGTATAAGTTGAGTAATATGATGCAATAATTCATGGCATGTTATGTGAAATTAAACATGTGACATTCAAAATTGTCAAACAAGTTTTGAAAGATTAAATGTGATGTGATAAATGTGTTAGTGTGATCTCCGAAAATTGTGTATGAATATAAGCTTTCTAAAAATAGTATAATGTAATAACTTTACACGATATGAAAACTATAAGTTAGACTTTGCACTATGATTTAAGGTTCATGTGTTATGAATCCCTTGTGCTCCAGTACGGCGGAATATCCACTACAAAAAAAAGACTCTACACCGACAGTTGCCAGCTGTCGGCGTAGGATTCCTTTGCCGTCTGCGTAGTGTACGCCGACGGCTAGAGCCGTCAGCATAGGCTCAACAACCAGCATAGCGGTTTTTATTTTATTATTATTTTTTTATAAATCTACGCGCCGTCGGCATAAAGCTCTTTTAAAAAAAAAATATAAGTTTATTTCATTAAAATAATTTTAATGAAATATTAAAACTTATAAAATAAAATCTGATATTGGGCGATCAAATCTATAGTACCACGGAAAAAAATGAATCAAGTCAACTTGACAAATCAAACTATATGTTTATTAGAACATATAGTTTATTATGGGGATCAACGCTAAGAAGATTCCACCAAACTCGATAAACAAATTGCCATTGAACTCCACCGTGTTGTCAATCACCAGATTCATAAACTGGTCGAAGCGACGAAGGGTGCTGATCACAACCCTGTTTGCATTCAACTTTACTGCAACACAGATTATATTCAAGTACATTAGCTTGAAGATCTAAACTAATGATTAGTGGTAAATAATTTACATGAAATAAATCAAAATTCAGAGTGTCTACAACAAAATTGCACAATGTCAGCCAATTTCCAGCTTTTAATCTTGTCAACATCATCAGGAATCCTTGGTTTAACATCTCATGTCCTGTTGTTGTCCATGGTAGCCTGCAATTTCATTGAAGCTAGTAATTTCAGAAATGTAAATGCATCAATATTAGCAACACCATCTGCACCATCCACAACATAAAAGATTGTTGAGCAACATAATTTGGCATATAAGACTTGCAAAGCAAACCTCAAATAGATGGGACAAGGCAATGATGATTATTATGATGATGATGGAGTCTAAAACAACTCTATAAGCTACGTTGAAGCAATTAGAATCTAACACCGAGAATGAATAAAAAAATTTCCAAAAACTGTGAATATTGAAATACTATAAATGTCAAAAGGGAATACAATTTTCTCAAATGAATTTGAACGATGGGCACGATGAGCCAATGCCATATCAGTAGTGCATTTATTTGAACTTCAAGATGTGCACGGATTTATATGTTTTCTAAAGTCTATGCATATCTCAAGGTTCACTCACTGCATGTCTGAGGAGACATGGCTATGATAGCATAAAGAATAGTGATTGCATAAACCGAGAAGAGATTATTAAATTTAGATTGTGAAAAGTAACCACAGAGGGCGACCAACACTAGCATATGATGATTAACAACAAATTTGGTTGTCAACCATGAAGACTCGGGTTTGAGTCGGGAAAGAAGTCACTTTGCGTGTGTAAAAGACCAAAGGTTAGGTCTCTACCCCGTCCACCCCTCCCAGCACCACGAATATGACCAAAACCTGAAAAACTTGTAATTCCTTCACATCTGAGTGAAATCACCTTCCAGACCACACTACTAGCCTCCATGGGCTTAGTGGCCTTCGTTATTTCTAGCAAGGCTCCCTTTCTTCCCAAGTACGCTAATGGACAAACAGACTAGGACAACGGAGTACAGGAGAACACCAGTAGCTCTACGACTTTTAAATACCTATTTTATTGACCAGTTGTCTGGTTAGCCAGCCGGTAAGAAAATCCAGTTCTTTTCTCTCTTACTTGGGTAATAGTTGGCAATATCCTTCCATCAGTGCTTTCGGCTTTCTGACTACTGGTACAACTAGCTGGCAGAACTTTTACTTGAGTCTATGAAGAGTGGCCTTATTCCTCTTCTTTTCTTCTTACCAGCTTTGTCTTCGTTCATGTTTTGTTCGACCATCCAGTTAGACAGACCTTCTTCACTTGCCACTTTTGGCTTTCCTTTCCTACTAGCCTAGCCACTAAAGCTTCCTTACATCAGTAACCTTCGGGTTAGCCATGGACTGGATTCAGGTAGAGCCTTAAAACAGGCTAATACTAATCAAGCTTAATCTAGAATAAAAAAAAACGTTTAGACTTTAGACCCAGGCTGGCCCATTTAATTCCTGGGCCTACGGTTCCAGGACAGAACTGGCCTGTAGGCCTGAAGAACTGGTTCATTCCCAACAGGGGCTGGACCAAGCAGGCTACCTAGGCTATTACCACCCTTATTCGGACCGCTCATTCTCGAAGGAACTACCTTAAAATTTGACTTCAAGAAATCCATCAACGAAAATTTACATGTGACAACAATCATCTCTTGAAACTTGTCTCCTTAGTGGAAAACATCTTTGAGTCTAATGTAATGAAAAACATTGCTTAAAAGATCCTAGGATATAGTTGCCTATCCTTAGTTAATAAAATATATGATGCTTTGTCTCTAAACATCAAAAATTTCATCTTCGACAAACAGAAAGTGATAGCTGATAGGTATGATCTCTATATAACATAATGCCTAGAAGAGAGAGAGATTTGAGGACGTGATGACCACAATGACAGCGTATTGGCAAGAGAAGATGGCACGCCACCCTCCATCCCACAAAATTCAAAGTAGAACTCTGAAATCTATACCCCGCACACCACAAGGTAACAGATCAAGAATTGGTCCACCATTTTAAAAAGGCCAGAAAAACAAAGATTTTCTGATCAATGTCGTTTCCGAAAAGAAAGATTATCTGATCAACCTGCACCGTATCCTCTGTCTGGTCCTTACTCTGCTCTGAGATACCTGCTCTGCTCGATACCAAAAACATGGAATTTTTTCCTGAGTTCTCGGTTTACCGCATCAAGGAGTTTTTTGGCGATGCTTGCCGCTTGACTAACTCACAGAGTCACAGTACCGCTTTAAACGGGGTATCAAGCGGCTCCTGACTTAAAGAAAACTGTTGCTTAAGGGCTTCCATTATAAACCTGAATTTAACAGAGACAGTTGAAGCAGAAACATGTTTTGTTTAGTTTACGTGTGATAGAGCTATTAAAAAAGCAGGCTCTAAAGCTCTAAAAGCTATGGAAATTACTATAAATTTGAACGAAATCATATTGGAGTGAGCTCGTAAGTTTCAAATGGAAACAAATTTCCAACAGGTGGAGGTCGGCAGATGACTTAGCACTGAAAAAATATTTTCCTCATTTTATAAAGGGTGGAAGTTACAGACCTGATTGAACTTTGAAGTTCTGCATGAGGAAATTGAAATTGGAAGTAGAAGATTAATCAAAGACAGTTGCAGGAAGACAGTCAAGTAGGCAACTTATTAGATGCAGATATTATGTTGGTAAAATTAATCTACCATTCAGCTAAGAATTACAGGAAACAACATTTTATTAACATGGAAACAAAAAACACACGATAGTAAAATAACAGCAACAGATTTTGTAAGCCTCCACTGTTCTACTTCTACTCAAATCTAACTTCATATGGAATCCCCATGAAATCTAGCTTAAGAAAAAAATATGGATTCTAAAAAACCCTCCAATTAACTACTTCATAACCAGCAGATACAGCCAACTGGAGATTCAGAACTTAAAGCAACTAGCAGATTTAGCTACTTCAAGACTTTTAGATGAATTGCAAGGAGAATAAAAAGACAGACTTATTTACAAATAAACTACCCATCGTATTAGTGATCCTGACAAATTTATCCCATTGTTAAATGTAGAGGTTCTTATTATTTTAATTATTTGCTGGAGGATGCATGACCAAACATCTGAAATTGTCTCTATCATAGCCATTTCATTAATAGTGATTATTGAGTTGACCGATTCATTATTAGTAGGTACGCAAGATTCTAGATCTGGAAAAATGAGGGTGAATTTACTAAGGGAGATATTAAGAACCGCTATCTGAAAATTTTGAATGCTTATAAAGAACAGGTGCAGATTTGTTTGACAAGCACGCGATTAAAGTACTCTCTAGCATCCCAAATCAGACAGTGAACTTACCAGGTAAAAGATGTATAAGGATGCTAACTATTTTGTCGACGGAACTGAAGACCAGGCTACAATGCTAGACAATCAATGCCCATGCCAATGGTCCCTGCAACAATCAATAAACCAGGATGAGAAAATAAATGACACTAATTAGCCAAAATTTTAAAGTGAACAATATTTTTATATCAATAACAGTAAAATTATTAGAAACAAACTAAAAAAGATATATCTGCTTACTTCTGCAAATGAGAAGCAAACCATGAAAAACTTTTCATTTCTTGGATATAGAAGAAGCATAACCAAGAAAATTGTATTGGCATAGTAGCAGAAATCCTGCAAAAATTCAACAAAAAGTCACACCACTCTTCATGAAAAAGCATCATATCAGTTTTGTATCCTACTGGTTAAAGTGTCAAAAATAAACACGAAAAAGAATATTACACAAAAAAAAATAAAAAATTGATGGCACTAAAAACATGTGCAGCCATTATGAAATGAAATCCATTCTATAGTAATCACAGTAATGTAGATCGGAATAGAGTGCAAGCCTGCAAACATTAGTATTATGCATATGGATTTTATTCAACTATTACAAAATCAGCTTAGCAACAGAGATCTTTTAGCTATTGTGGCCGAAAACCAAGGGCTGGTGTTCAGCACTCAGGAAAAGATCCTAGGTGCATTGCTATTACAAAGCTGGCTTATTTCATAGAGTTTTAAAATTAAAACAGCGGAACGCCAGGTCTGATTTTAGTTGAAACAAATGAAGGAAAACGACAAAACTTATTTTCTCTTTAAGAAAGAGCAAAAAGGAGGCAATTTTTTACAAAAAGGATCCTGGCTAGGAAGTGGCTCACATTCGGCTTCCGAATAATTCATGAGGTCCTTCTCCATCATGTGGATGACATGTATTAACAATTGAGAAACTTTTCGTATTCTGGTGTCTAACTTTTATTAGCATATTGATGGCAATTCCGTAGGGGCCATTGTTTGGTGCAATGGTAAAAGGCTTGGGTTGTCAAGCATGAGAGCAGCCACTTTGTGCGTTAAAGCCGAATGTTAGGTTTGTATCCCGTCCACCCCTCCCAGAACCCCATAATTACATGACCAACACTAGGTAATGGCCCTTTTATGCATGCAATACACATTTGTAAAAACCATTGCCCTCTAAAATGTGGTTGCTTACTATTCGAAGGATTGTGAAACTAAGATTATCTGATGTCTGACCAAGTGGTTATGAGCATATTGAGAGAAAAAAATGCTTGGAACCCTTTTTATCTCAAATCTATTAGAAGTGGCTAAAGATATCCATTTTGCAAACTACCTCAAGTTTCTCTGGAAATTAATGCAAACTCATAAAACCGTATGAAATGCCCGATAAGCACTCTTAACTTTTTTTTTTTTTTATCGATATTCACACTCTTAACTAGAACATATATTTTTGAAAACCAAAGACTAATTGGCTTACCATCTGTTGTACAAGTGGATGGCAAGCAGTATTTGAGCACTCAATCTCCGCTAATGGATCCCATAAGCAGTTTACAATGCATACATGTTCCATAATAACTTTAAAATATTAAAAAAAAAAATCCAAATGCCGGAATTAGGAGGCTCACCAGAAAATAATAATGCCATTTCTTAAACTGATAATATATCCATCGAAGAGGAACGACATAGAACAAACAATATACGTATGGGATATGTGACAGTCCGGATTTCCGCACCCAAAAATCCGTGCCATCAGGATCATACTCTGGATGATCCTCAAGACAATTCACGAAGTGTCTGCTCGTATAGCGGAAATCGAGCATACACTATCCAGCAGTGGTAGATCGAGTCATCACAAGGCATTTAAAATAGAAAGAAACAATGAACAAAACTTGTATTTAACTATATCAAAAGAATATACATTCCCAAAAATGAACCAAGAAGAACCAATGGTGATGGACATCCATCACCCAAAACAATGGTTCCTAATAATGGTTCCAATAGAATGTATAGTAATACTATAAAAGAAAGAAAATATCTACAGAAGTAAATACAGAAGTGGCCACCAGACACACAATAATCTAAAGTTTATCCAAAATCCCCAAAATAGTGGGCCAGTATACCCAGACTAAGGATAGAAATCGTCCGCCTGGACGTCCGTCTCTTTGTCCTCTGCCTCAGCCTCTAGATCCAGCTGATAGTCAGGGTCGCTCTCAGTAACAAGAACACTAGTCTCATAACCTAAAATGTTAATGGAAGCAAGGTGAGCTAACCATCTAAGCTCAGTAGAAGAATATTAGTTAAAATTACATCTTAATTGTAAAACATGGTAGTAGAAGACGTGGTCAGAATTGAACAGATGCAAACAAATATTTCAGAAATACAGAATTTATTAAAGCAGACAAATTGTATCGAAATTTACGGAATGTGATGCATATAGTGTTTAATGACTGAGAATAATAAACTTAAATAACTCCCGTGAGTATAGCACGTGGTAGCCAGATTTGGTCCGATGGGTAATCCCAACCATCATCGTTCACATGAACAATTTCAGGAATGCAACAATGCCTCAACCATGGAGTGTAATTGTGTCGAGGATTTTCAAGCAGATGCACGAGTGTGCCAGACACGGATATACCGCCGAGACGGTGAGATTCGTCAGATTAATAAACCTCAAATCACATACAGACATATTATATTTTAACAGAATTCAGATGACAGATGACAGGTGTCAGATAGCAGGAGTCAAATACAAAACAGAGTTGCCACACATATGCTAAATATGACTGAACAGTAAAATCAGACTATGCAGTTATATGTAGGACATTTAGAATCCAAGAGATCAAGAATAAATGTAATCTCAATTGAATTCCCCTACCTCAGATAAAACCTCTTTCTAAGCAAATCTAAAGCTTTCAAAAGCGTCATGGTTCGATCCTAGACCATAAATATTGTATACTAAGTGTCAGGCAGGTCAGAAAGTCAACTGGTATGGTGTCCAGTAGCATTCAATTCACATAACCAAATCAGGACAAAAACAGGAGTGATTGATCGATCAACACCTTTATTGATCGATCAATCCTCCTTGTTGATCGATCAATGTCTTCATTGATCAATCAATAACCTAAACTTTCTCACAAGTAACAGAGGTAGTTGATCGATCAATGACCTTTATTGATCTATCAACACCCTTTATTGATCGATCAACACCCTTCAATGATCGATCAATACCTTAATTGATCGATCAATAACCCCCCTTTCTTCACACTTTGGCATAGCCAAATTGATCGATCACCAGCTTGGTTGATCGATCAATGTGTCCTGTTGATCGATCAATGCCCTCATTGATCGATCAATAGCCTAAATTCTCAAATTTTCCACCTTCTGTTCACATTTATAATTTATACAGATTGATCGATCAATGCTTTCATTGATCGATCACTACACAAGTGATCGATCAATGCCTACATTGATCGATCAATACCAGTCATTGATTGATCACACTCTCTGTGATCGATCAATACTCAGGATTGATCGATCAATTCACTAATTGATCGATCAACACCTCGCGAGCACTGAATTTCTAGAAATTTTAGTGTTTTGTTCCCTTTTCTGTCTTATACGAATTGATCGATCAATGCCTTTATTGATCAATCAACACCTCTCATTGATCGATCAATGCCTTTATTGATCGATCAACACCTCTCATTGATCGATCAATGCCTTTATTGATCGATCAACACCTCTCATTGATCGATCAATCTATCATTGATCGATCAATAATGACAGCACCTCTGTCATTAATGGAGGTCACTTACTTGACCTAATTTCATCATTTTTCATTTATGGTTTCCAACAACCATTGATACGCACACCAACACATATTCAAAGGCTTTCATTTGCCCAAATTTAAACGCATAATCTCACCTTTACTTGGGCCCTTTCGGGGTTCCAGCAAAATGATTTGGAAGGGGGTTTTGGATTCGGAACTCGGGTTGTATTGCCGGTGTGACCCCAATACGTAACGTATTGACGCCGATTCAGCACGCGGAGGTCTCACACACACCCGGACTACACTTGAGTTCGTTTTATTGAACTCAACTTACCCTAATTCACACTGGCGCACGATCTTTGCAGCTCTAACCCCATTTTCTCACAAGATATGCTCAATCTCACCTAGCCACAGGCTTCCTTGCTCAAGAACAAGAGGAAGAAGAAGAGAAAACACCTCTCCAGGTCTCTCCCTTCCCTTATAAGCTACCTAAACTGAAATATCTTTGATATTTCAGTTTAGCCCCTAATTTAAACTCCGGTGTTAAGCACCTACACGAATCTCTATGGCGTAACGTGCTACGTCGATGCCCTACACCACTCAGACTTAAGCGAAAATGCACGTGTGAATTCATCTAATTACGGTGTAACTTTATGTCAACTAATATTAATTATAAAATTTTAAATCGGTTTCGATTTCCATGCCGGGCACGTAGATCGAAACAGTCAGGTTCTTGTTCTAAATTTCAGGGTCGTTACATTATCCCCCCCTTAGAAATTTTCGTCCTCAAAAATGTCAGGGTGGGCAGTGTCACGGGGTCGCACTTCCGCAACCTTAGTCCCGTGCGACACCTAACGCACGCTTCGCTAGGTCAACCTACTTCTGATAACAATCGTCGCGAGGGCGTCCTTCGACGCGCTTTCAACCCGCGTAGTGCTTCGCTACCGCGTGCAACGAAGCCAACCCATCTGCACATCAGCTCTAATACCACCCGCCTAGAGGACGGGAACTCCTCCCAACATAGTTACCTCTATTTCACGGCCTACCATTCAGCTCATTGTGTCCCTTACGACACGCCAATCTGCACCACTGTGCTAACTTGGCCTGCTCAAGCTTCACCCTGTGCACTGCACTAGTACCTCGCTCGCCTGCCGAACCAAGCCCACACAGCCTTGTGCCTCGCGCTCGCGTGCCCCACTGAGTCCCACGCAGCTTGCCTTCGTGTGTGTTCCGAATTACTAGCACACGTTCATCTTTAGCCCACATGCTGCCGTGCTCAACTGAGTCCCACGCAGCGCCTTGGAGTTCTCACATGAGGTTGCCCAGCCGTATGCACCGCGACGCGTAGTCCGGAGTCATACCTCAACCTCCCTCGGGTTCCACACGGCATCGCTGCGTCGACGTCGTAGGCCCACCCTTTCAGGCCTAGGAGACACTTGCGCCCCCTCTGGCAACGCAAGGCCCCGTGTGCGGGGGAATATCTCTCAAGCTCCCTTCCCCTATAGAAGGGTAAAACAGTCATTCAGCCAGAATGGCAGGAGAACCTCAAACCTATTGGTTTGACATACCGCAACGCCTCATGAATCGCTAGCCCACCTTGGCTATGTCGCGTCCGTGACGCTCCGCGTCGTACCCTCATGCGACCGTGTCGCGTCCTCGCAGCGCGACCACGTCGCAAGGCCAACATGGCCCCATGTCGCATGCCCTCCTGGCACCACATGTCGTGCCACATGCACCATGCTGCAAGCTCGAGTCCTGGCCCCGTCACAGTAGGGTTTGCAGTGAATAACAATAATAATTCACTTTGACAAGCAGGAATGAAAGTATACAGATTGAACATGAAATGAAATGTAGAATAAATACATGACAGTAAACATATAAAATAATCAACAAAATTAAATAAAAGAGTAAAGCAATTACCTGTCGGGACATCAGATGGTCCGGCCTCGTCAGGCGTGGGTCGGCTGGAACGGGGTGGTGGTGTGCGGTAGTCGTGAGGATCCACCACGTGCTGACGGGCGTGAGCAATCATAGGTGTGGACGTCATGGCGTACAAATGCTGCATGACGAGCTCATGCATGCCCTCGTGATAATCCAAACGACGATGTATCTGTCGCTGGAACGCCTCCATACCGTCAAGACGTCATGAATGCGCCGGTTACCCTCCACAAGCTCGCGAAGCATGGCTGCTACGTCGACTGAGGAAGGTGGTGGGGGATGTGATGGGGTGTGACGGGGCAGTCTATGGGGTGTAGTGGGGGCAGGGCGTGTAGACATCTCAGGCGGAGGTGGTGGATCACGTGGGGCCTCCCCCTCTCCATGTGCAGGCTCGGCAGGTGTCACACCCTCTGCGACGGCAGGCGGGACGGGCTCAGCTGCACCCTCATCCTCCTCTGGGAGCCGTCGAACCAACAAATTATAGCTCTTAGTCTAGTCCTTCAGGTAGAAGACTTTGGTGTTGTCGACCAAGCGCGGCTCATTAGGAGCCAAGGTGTATGCCTCGCGTAGAGCGGCATATTGCTCTACCATCTTTGTAATGAGGCGGGCATAGGGAATTTGTTTCTTAACCCCAGATTTGACCTTCTCGGACATAAGGTCATTGGCATTTATGATGCCATTTATGACCAAATCAGCCATAGAAAACCAACGGTTCTCAAAGGCCGAAAACAGGGCCTGTTGCACCGTACCAGTCTGTGAAGACTTGTGTAAGAACGGGTTAAGTGCACACTTGATATAAGTATCAAGTATCCATAATTTGTCGGGCAATTAGGCTCGAGAGATGGATTGGCCCTTCCCTGCTGACCTTGGGTCATTTTGGTGACCACGTCAGTAAAAGGAACCTCCTTTACATAGGGGGCATCCAAACCCGCGTTTTCAACGTAAGCGGATGGGCATTGAAGTGCCGCCGCCACATGAAAGTGGTTGAACTTATACTCAAACCCATCAATGAACGTGACGAGTAGGTGTCGACTATCACCCCACCGAAGGTTTTAAAAGAAGAGTCGCACGATCCGCGGGCAATAGTGATCGTGAAATGGCTCTAACAAGGGTTTCAACTCGAGACGTTGAATATAACCCTTGGCCCAAACCATTTCGGGCCGATCCTCGTAAAGGGACGAGGTGAACACGTACTCGGGTAGGAAGGACTTAGAAGTCCACCAAGGATTGGGGACTTCACGTTCCATCGGGGTCCGGGACGGGGGTTGGGACGGGTGGTACCACGTCCGAAACCGATGCCATAGGTGGCACGGACGGTTGGGGAACGGAATCGGTGGGTGGTACGGGTGTACGGGCCCGAGAAATGGGTACCTTACGCGAAGGGTTCTTCGTGCGAGGCCCCATGGTCAAACTTTCACAAAAATATAAGAACTAGAATCGAAAGGAATGAAAAGGAAGCGTTACCGAACGAATGACACGAAATCCACTCGATTCACGCAGAAGGAAGGAGTAGGATGGTTGGAAAATCTGTCGGGAAGGAGGTTGAACGGTCGGTGCAAAATCGCCTTTGATCGATCACTCCAAGCTCAGTGCAAATGACCGTTCAAAAACCCCAATCCTAACTTAAAACCTCAGGATTGATCGATCAATGAAGCATCTTTATGCCCTAGCCCGATGCATAGATCGATCAATGGTTCACTAATTGATCGATCACTACTCTCTGTGATTGATCAATGACTTCCTTATTGATCGATCAATACCCTGTTGATCGATCAGTAGATTACTGTGATCGATCAACCAACCTTGTTGATCGATCAATACCCTGAACATTGATCGATCAATACCTCTATTGATCGATCAATCACCCAATTTGTGAGTACTAACCTCACTATCATTGATTGATCACCACCTTTATGTTGATTGATCAATCATTAAATTGATCGATCAATCTCTCTATTGATCGATCAATACAGACAATGACTTGATTCTTCAACACCGTCACTACGCCAAAGCGAATGACCCGCATTCCGAGAACAAGGGTACATGTATATCACATACAGAACCCGCATTCAAATTTCTAGAGTCAATGATGCGAGCTCACACACATCATAACACAACCATAATGAAGAATCTTTTAAGTGCATAAGAATAAATTTACCTCATATGTCAGGTGAACAAGTGGGGATACTGCTCGCGAATCTCAGTTGCGCGCTCCCACGTAGCTTTCGAATTTGAATGATTTCTCCCCTTGACTAATACCAGTGGAATCAACTTGGTCCGTAAAACTTGATCTCGATGATCCAAGATTGCGATTGGTTCCTCAATGACCGTCAAGTCCTCTTGTAACTTAATTGGTTGGAAATTCAAGACGTGAGTCGGGTTGCGCACGTATCATCGCAGCAAGGAAATATGAAAAACGTTATGCATGCTCGCCAACTGCGGTGGTAAAGCAATCTGGTAAGCGACTTCACCAACTTGTCCAAGTACCTCAAACGGATCGATATATCGAGGGCTCAGCTTCCCACACTTTCCGAAGCACATCACGCCCTTGGTTGGTGAAATCTTCACAAAAACCTTGTCTCCAACCTGAAAAATAGTGGTCAAGTCCATAGCCAACCATTTTAACTATGAACAGTAACTTTTTCAAACGCATTTGGTTATACCTGACACACCACGTGCCTCCGATGGAGATCGGCATAGCTCTTTTTTGCGAATTTGAGCAACCCTCAATCTTTCGCGGATCAATTGAACTGTCTCGGTTGTACTTTCCACAATATCAGGTCTCAAAACAAGCTTCTCACCGACTTCTTCCCAATTTAATGGAGATCTGCATCGTCGTCCATACAAGGCTTCATAAGGCGCCATCCCAATACTCGACTGATAGCTGTTATTGTAAGCGAACTCGATTAGAGGCAAATATTGATCCCATGAACTATGAAAGTCCAACATACATGCACGCAACATATCTTCTATAATTTTGTTCACTCTCTCAGTCTGCCCATCTGTCTGAGGATGAAACGCTGAGCTGAACTCCAATTTAGAACCCATGCCTTCTTGAAATCGTCGCTAAAATTACGACATATAGAGAGGATCTCTATCACATACGATGCTGACTGGTATGCCATGTAACCGAACTATCTCCTTCATGTACAGTTCTGCAAGCTTATTGGTTGTATATGTAGTCCGATACGACAAAAAATGTGCAGATTTCGTCAGTCGATCTACAATGACCCAGATGACATTGTTCTACCTCAATGTGCTTGGAAATCCCAAAATAAAATCCATAGAAATGGCTTCCCATTTCCACTCTGGAACTGGCAATGGTTGTAATAAACCTGCTAGATTCTGATGGTCCACTTTCACCTGCTAGTAGA
Organism: Chloranthus sessilifolius; assembly: GCA_021018995.1. Lineage (NCBI taxonomy): Eukaryota > Viridiplantae > Streptophyta > Magnoliopsida > Chloranthales > Chloranthaceae > Chloranthus > Chloranthus sessilifolius. Next base: position 102,516,671 of record CM037589.1, read on the forward strand.
CCAAACACCGATAAACATAATCTGCAACATCTTTCTTCAGTCCTCTCCACCAAAAACTTCGCTTGAGTTCTTGGTACATCTTGGTACTCCCAGGATGTATACCATACGTAGACTTGTGCGCTTCCTCCAAAATTATATCTTTAAGGTCTTTCGTATCAGGTATGCACATCCGATCTCTAAATAGCAAAGTGCCATCATCTTTGATGGTAAAATCAGGCTTGATCCCGTTGATCACATCCTTTCTAATGCGCATAAGCTCATCGTCAATCATTTGGAGCTTACGCACGTTATCAAATAACGTGAGCCGTATCACAATAGTAGCCATCGATGCCCCTGAACCTCTGACATCAATCAGTGTATCGTACAAGGCCAGGTCCTCAAGTAGATGCTATCGCTGTACTCTGGTGATAAGATGTGTCAACTGAGCTGAAGACTTCCTGCTTAAAGCATCTGCCACAAAATTGGCCTTCCCAAGGTGATACTGGATGGAACAATCGTAATTTTTCAAGAACTCCATCCATCTGCGCTGTCGCATATTCAAATCCTTCTGGGTAAACAGATACTTAAGGCTTTTGTGGTCGGTGTAGATATCAAACGTCTCACCGTATAAGTAGTGCCTCCAAATCTTCAAAGCAAAGATTATCGCCGCTAACTCCAGATCATGAGTCGGGTAATTTCTCTCATGTTTCTTAAGCTGTCTAGAGTCATACGCGATAATCTTCTTGTGCTGGTTGAGGACACAACCCAAACCACTATAAGATGCGTCACTGTAGATAGCGAAACCCCCTTTGCCAGAAGGTATAGCTAATACCGGTGCTGGAGTCAGACGCGTCTTCAATTCCTGAAAACTCTTCTCACATCGATCGGTCCAATCAAACTTAACATTCTTCTTGATAAGCTGAGTAAGTGGACTTGAGAGTTTGGAGAAACCCTCTACAAATCGTCTGTAGTATCCTACTAGCCCAAGAAAACTATGGACCTCAGTTACTGTTCTTGGTTGCTCCCACTTCACAACGACCTCGATCTTTGTCGGGTCGACTGTTATACCCTTAGCAGAGACAATATGGCCCAAGAAGCTAACTTGGTCCAGCGAAAACTCACACTTACTGAACTTTGCAATTTGTGATCTCTGAGGGTCTGCAAAGCTACGTGTAGATGCCCTTCATGTTCTTCCTTTGTCTTGGAATAGACAAGGATGTCGTCTACAAAGACAACTACAGATTTATCCAAGTGTGGTTTAAACACTCGGCTCATCAGGTCCATGAAAGACACTGATGCGTTCGTCAATCCAAATGGCATAACCAAGAATTCAGAATGCCCATATCTGGTTCTGAACGCCATCTTCTCAATATCTTTTGCTTTGACTCATAGCTGATGGTAACCTGACCTCAAGTGAATCTTCGTAAAGAACCTCGCTCCTTATAATTGATCAAACAGATCATCGATCCTAGGGAGCGGGTAACAATTCTTAATCGTCAACTTGTTCAACTGCCGATAGTCAATGCACAGATGCATTGAACCATCCTTCTTTCTGACAAACAACACAGGTGCTCCTCAAGGAGACACACTCGGTCGAATGAACTCTTTGTCAAGCAGTTCTTGTAGTTGTGCCTTCAACTCTTGTAATTCTGCTGGAGCCATCCTATAAGGAGCCTTAGACACTGGTTCAGTGCCTGGAACCAGATTTATTGTAAACTCAATCTCCCGAGCTGGCGGTAGTCCTGGCAAATCCTCAGGGAATACATCGGGATACTCACATGCAATGTGAATATCGGATATCACATTCGCCTCTTCCCGTTGCTCTTATAGAAAGGCCATATATCCACTGCATCTACTCTTCATCATCTTTTCAGCTCGAATAGCAGATATCAACGGAGCTACCTTAGACTTCACCCCGAAGAATCTGAATGATCGCTCCTTTGGAGGGCAAAAAACCACTATCTTTCGAAGACAATCAACGCTCGCGTGGTAAGCAGATAGCCAGTCCATTCCCAGAATGATGTCGAATCCCTTCATATCTAACAAAATTAAATCTGCCAGTGTCTTGCGATCATCTACTGACACTATCATCGATTTACACACTGTGAGTGCATTCACTGTACTACCCGTAGGAATGGACACTGTCAAAATGAAATCTAGCTGCTCAGGAGTGGCACTCAATTTTTCCGTAAATTGAGGCCTTACGAATGAATGCGTAGAGCCTGGGTCTATCAAGACTTGAGCTCTATGGAAGCAAATGTCACAACTCCTATACACTTTCAGCTCACCTATAATCCAGTTACAATATTAGATCAAGTGTTTAAGATGTGTGTGTGCGTATGTGTACTATTGTTTTAACACTTAATCAAAGCAACTCTATTTTTACTAAATTTCCATTCCATCTTACTAGATAAATAACTTCTCTTGAATTTTAATCATACCTTGGATGACATCATTCGATGTCAGAGCATCGGTCGCGATAACAGCATATGCTCGACCCTGAATCACAGGTCAAGAAGATCTTTGGGTAGACACCGATCCTGACCGCTCTTTGCCGTCTTTACACTCCTCGGGGCAACTCCTAACCAAGTGGCCCATCTTTCCACACCTAAAGCACGCCCCTGTATCCCTCCGACAATCCTGTCTTGTGTGGTTTCCCACACTTTGCACATGACACAGCTGGAGTGAACGAAGAGACCCTTGAAGGTCCCTGGGTCACTGAGGCCCCCCTACTAGAAGACCCAGACGGTCGAAATGGTCTAGAAGATGTAGGCACTGCTGCTCTTTGGTACGAACTCGGACCTGAAGACATCGCCGGTCGGTAGTGTGTAGGGTATCTTGGAGGTCTGGAGAATCTAGCCCTCTTGTTCTGCTCCGAGTCCTGAGACTGCCCTTGAAATGGCCTCTCTCTCGCCTGCTTGTCTCTCCAAGAAAACTGCTTTTGGTTCTCCTCCTCTGCTATGAGAGCCTTGGCCATCACTCCCTCATATGTCTCCATTTCCCACATGGCGACATCCTTTTGTAAGTTCTGCCTCAGGCCAAGTTGAAATTTCCTTGCTCTCATCAGTTCAGTGGCTACGTGCTGGGGTACAAACCTAGCCAGCCGATCAAATTCAGCGCCATAATCCCTCACTGACATTGCACCCTGCTTCAGCTCTATAAATTTCACCTCCCACTGATGCCTCACAATTTTTGGAAAGTATTTGTGGTAAAACACTTCTGTGAACTCCTCCCATGTCCAAGGAGTGTGAGGAAACTCTCTCTGTCTATTCTGTGACACCGACTTCCACCAAGGTTCGGCGTCACCATCCAACTTGAAAGTGGCCCAGCGCACTTTCTCTACATCGTTGCACTGGAGCACTTCAAAAAGCTTCTCCATCTCTTCTATCCATCCCTCTGCCTCTATGGGATCTGTATGATCCGAGAAGTTATGAGGTCTCATTCTCCTAAACTCCACGAACCAGCTTGGCTGATGAGGTGGTCTAACCTTATCCGAGTCGAGGCGGTTGCTGTTGGCCAAGGCTTCCAACACCTGCTCCATTCTCTCCTCATTGCCTCTCCTACCTCCTCTCGGTCCCACGGGAACCGCGTTCATGTGCAAGAGGAATTTCAATCCCCGCGACGCGCCAACCACATCGGGGATCTCCCTCAGAGGAACCTCTCTTTGACTTTCCCTTCCTCCACTGCGTCCGCCTCTGAACTTAGGCCCATACTGGTCTGTCATTGTGAAAACAATAACATGTACATAGATTGTGAAAATAATCCAACGTGAACCTGCAGTTCAACCTAAAGCCTAGGCTCTGATACCAACTGTGACAACCCGGATTTTTGCACTCGAAAATCCGTGCCATCAGGATCATACTCTGGATGATCCCCAAGACAATTCACTAAGTGTTTGCTCATATAGCGGAAACCGAGCAGACACTATCTAGCAGTGGTAGATCGAGTCATCATAAGGCATTTAAAATAGAAAGAAACAATGAACAAAACTTGTATTTAACTATATCACAAGAATATACATTCCCAAAAAGGAACTAAGAAGAACCAATGGTGATGGACATCCATCACCCAAAACAATGATTCCAATAGAATTTATAGTAATACTATAAAAGAAAGAAAATATTTATAGAAGTAAATACAGAAATGGCCACCAGGCACACAACAATCCAAACTTTATACAAAATCCCCAAAACAGTGGGCCAGTATACCCAGACTAAGGATAGAAATCATCCGCCTGGACGTCCGTCTCCTCGTCCTCTGCCTCAGCCTCTAGATCCAGCTGATAGTCGTGGTGCGCTCGCTCGGAACCTAAAATGTTAATGGAAACAGGGTGACCTAACCATCTAAGCTCAGTAGAAGAATATCAGTTAAAATTACATCTTAATTGTAAAACATGGTAGTAGAAGACATGGTCAGAATTGAATAGATGCAAACAGATATTTCAGAAATGCAGAATTTATCAAAGCAGGTAAATCGTATCGGAATTTACGAAATGTGATGCATATAGTGTTTAATGACTTAGAATAATTAACTTAAATAACTTCCGTGAGTATAGCACGTGGTAGCCAGATTTGGTTCGATGGGTAATCCCAATCATCGTCGTTCACATGAACAATTTCAGGAATGCAACAATGCCTCAACTATGGAGTGCAATTGTGCCGAGGATTTCCAAGCAGATGCACGAGTGTGCTAGACACGGATATACTGCCGAGACAGTGAGATTCGTCAGATTAATAAACCTCAAATCACATGCAGACATATTATAGTTTAACATAATTCAGATGACAGATGACAGGTGTCAGATAGCAGGAGTCAAATACAAAACAGAGTTGCCACACACATATGCTAAACATGACTGAACAGTAAAATCAGACTATGCAGTTATATGTAGGACATTTAGAATCCATGAGATCAAGAATAAATGTAATTTCAATTGAATTCCCCTACCTCATATCAGACCTCTTTCTAAGCAAATCCAAAGCTTTCTAAAGCGTCATGGTTCGATCTTAGACCATAAATATTGTATACTAAGTGTCAGGCAGGTCAGAAAGTCAACTGGTATGGTGTCCAGTAGCATTCAATTCACATAACCAAATCAGGACAAAAACAGGGGTGATTGATCGATCAATACCTTTATTGGTCGATTAATCCTCCTTGTTGATCGATCAATGTCTTCATTGATCGATCAATAACCTAAACTTTCTCACAAGTAACAGAGGTAGTTGATCGATCAATGACCTTTATTGATCGATCAACACCCTTCAATGATCGATCAATACCTTAATTGATCGATCAATAACCCCCCTTTCTTCACACTTTGGCATAACAAAATTGATCGATCACCAGCTTGGTTGATCGATCAATGTGTCCTGTTGATCAATCAATGCCCTCATTGATCGATCAATAGCCTAAATTCTCAAATTTTCTACCTTCTGTTCACATTTATAATTTATACAGATTGATCGATCAATGCCTTCATTGATTGATCACTACACACAAGTGATCAATCAATGCCTGCATTGATCGATCAATACCAGTCATTGATCGATCACACTCTCTGTGATCTATCAATACTCAGGATTGATCGATCAATTCACTAATTGATCGATCAACACCTCGCGAGCACTGAACTTCTAGAAATTTCAGTGTTATGTTCCCTTTTCTGTCTTATACGAATTGATCGATCGATGCCTTTATTGATCGATCAACACCTCTCATTGATCGATCAATAATGACAGCACCTCTGTCATTAATGGAGGTCACTTACTTGACCTAATTTCATCCTTTTTCATTTATTGTTTCCAACAACCATTGATACGCACACCAACACATATTCAAAGGCTTTCATTTGCCCAAATTTAAACGCATAATCTCACCTTTACTTGGGCCCTTTCGGGGTTCCGGCAAAACGATTTGGAAGGGGGTTTTGGATCCGGAACTCGGGCTGTATTGCCGGTGTGACCCCAATACGTAACGTATCGACTCCGATTCAGCACGCGGAGGTCTCGCACACACCCGGACTACACTTGAGTTCTTTTTATTGAACTCAACTTACCCTAATTCACACTGGCGCACGATCTTCGCAGCTCTAACCCCATTTCCTCACAAGACATGCTCAATCTCACCTAGCCACAGACTTCCTTGCTCAAGAATAAGAGGAAGAAGAAGAGAAAACACCTCTCCAGGTCTCTCCCTTCCCTTATAAGCTACCTAAACTGAAATATCTTTGATATTTTAGTTTAGACCCTAATTTGAACTCCGGTGTTAAGCACCTACACGAATCTCTATGGCGTAATGTGCTACGTCGACGCCCTACACAACTCAGACTTAAGCGAAAATGCACATGTGAAATCATCTAACTACGGTGCAACTTTATGTCAACTAATAGTAATTATGAATTTTCAAATCGATCTCGATCTCCGTGCCGAGCACGTAGATCGAAACAGTCAGGTTCTTGTTCTAAATTTCAGGGTCGTTACAGGATATCTTGTGGTCCTAGTGAACAAAAATTAACCAAAAAATAAATAAATAGCCTCAAAAACCATCCTTTCAATGCTTAGATAATTGAATCATCGCAAAATCGATTGAGTAGGACTTACTAGCTACCAACAAGAAGCAAAATGCACCGAATCCGAGAACCCCTAACAGATGGGTCACCTAAATTTCAAAATAAAAACAATCATTTAATGGAATCTATCAAATAATTAGGAAATGAAGTAAATTTAATAAAATAAAAATAAAAATAAAAAAAGCACAAAAAAGTAAGGCTATCAATCTGATCTTATCAATCTAGAACCCAAATAGCAAACTAACTAAAGGAAAATGAAAAAAAAAATTGACTTTGCAAACCTCAACAAAGTTCGTGAACTTAGGATCCCTATTAACCACCAACTGATGGACCTGCAAAATCGAAACCCTAGACAATTTCAAAATACTTTGCATCAAAGAAAACTCAATAAAAATTACAAGTTAGAAACAGAGATCTGACTTCGTATTCCACCTTATGCTTCTCGGATTCCTCGAGTAGAATGTAATATTGATATGGAGGGAGCCGACCATCTGACCCGATCATAACTCATACATTGAACTAGGGTTTCCCATTTAGGACCGTCCACCAGAAAAATGCAAACCTAATGGTCAAATCGATGGTGATGATCGTTTTCATCAAAGATAAGCTTGTGATTGAACAAAAAATTAGGGACTAGGAAAGAGATCGAAGCATTTTTATCGCAAATCCATCATAAATCATCAACATGTTGCTTCCTGTTCGACGAGTTGGCGGAGTTCTTCCTTCTTCTCTTCAATCTCCTTCCTTGTCTAAGCTTCCACATTGCGGATCTCAAAGATTGGCGAGAAGAATTTAGGGTTTGGGGGAGAGGGGTTTGATCGAGAGGGATTTAGGGTTTGAGCCAGAGGGTGGGTTGGGAGAGAGGGAATGAGGGCATTTCGTGCGAAGAGAGAAGGGATTGAGTGGGAGAAAAGTGACATATATACACTATATATATGCTGACGAATAAGTCGTTGGCGTAAGTTTTATATACGCCGACGGCTTCGTATAATAGCCATCGGCATAAGACTCATTTTTTGGAGTAATTACCGGTCAATGGTAAAGCTTTGTTCAACATAAGCATCCCTCCTAACGCAGGGGCTTAGGCATATGTGAAAATAGTTTATTGAACGACGATGGTAAAGGATTCTTATCGGTATATATGTGGCTTCTGATGTTATATATGCTCAAAAAAGTATTTAAGTTACTGTCTTAAGTTATGTTTAATGTTTTTAAAAACAAAGCATGTGATTTAAGGGTAAGTGCGATTAAATTTCAGCATATGAAATTCAAATGTTCAAATGTGAAATGTGCATATGAAAATCAGTTATGAAACTTCATGTTATGAGATATGAGATTTAAATGCTACTAATATTTTCCTTATTGAGCTTAGACTGTTAGCTCACCTTTCGGCTATACGCCATAGGTGAGAGATTAGAGAAAGATTTGGATCTTGAAAGCGATCCACAGTACGAACTAGAAGAGGAGGTTGAGCCCCTACCAGAGGAGTTTTTCCCCAAATAAGATTGTGGTGTGAGCTGTGAGAAGCACCTGCATTTTGAGTTTGACTTGGTACATCCAGCTATTTTGAGCTAGACATTTAGTTGTATAATGTATATACGTTTTAAATATTATTTTGTGAACCATTATTTGGTGATGGTTGTCCATCATCGATGGTTCATCTTGGTTCTTTTATCCATGCGGTTGGCATGAAATTTAGAACCATTATTTTGATCAGTTTACATATAGAAATGAAACTTTCTTTTATAGTATAAGATGACTCTCTCTGCTAGTTAGAGATATCTGTATGAGTTTTGACTCGTGTGGATGTGCCAAGTGCTTAATAAATTACAGAATCGCCTTAACAAGTGATTTGATGGCACGGGTTTCGATTTATTGAAATTCGGGCTGTCACATAAATGGTGTCAAATATTGACACGAAAAAAAGAGAAAATCGCCCCTTTTTAAAAAAAAAAAAAATCATCTTTTTAAAGGGTCGATATCGACTCATTAAACAGTCGATATTGACTCTTTAAACAGGTGATAACGACTCTTTAATGGGTCAATATTAACTGTTTAATGAGTTGATATTGATTGTTTTAAAATTGAAAAGTTTTCACTACTGAGGCAATACTGCTGCATTGACATATGGCCGAACCAAAATGCACGCATAGTGCGCCAAATCTCGTAGTTTTATGCAGTCTCCGCGGTTCACATATCATAATGGCGTCATGTCTCCTTGAAAAGCTGAGAAACCCTTGGCACATGTCTCCTTGAAAAGCTAAACGCCTCTCCTCATTTAATGGTATGTCTGATAGCCCAGCCCAATAAGCATTTAATTCAATACCCATGCCTCTAGTTTCTTTCTTTGTTACCCAATAAGCCCTTCTTAATTTAGGCACGCACGCATTTCTATCTCTATTAAAGAGTTGATATTGACTCATTAAATAGTTGATATCGATTATTTAAAGATTCGATATCAACGCTTTAATGAGTCGATATCAACTCTTTAAACAGGCAATTTTGTCTTCTCTTTTTTTCGTGTCAATCTATGACAATCGATCTTTATATTATGACTTTCAAATTAGATGGTATAGATGTTGCTTCACATCTTGTAAACAAACGATTTTTTTTTTTTTTTTGAAGAGGCGATATCCTCTCTGATCTTATACCCTTCACAACCATTGCATTTTGATCCGGCCACATGTCAATGCGGCAACATTGCCTTGATAGTGAAAACTTTTCAATTCTAAAACAGTTGATATCGACTCCTTAAAGAGTCGATATTGATCCATTAAAGAGTCGATATCACCTGTTTAAAGAGTCGATATCGACTCTTTAAATAGGTGCTTTTTTTTCTTTTTTTATTAAATAGGCGATATCGCCTTTGTTTTCGTGTCAATTTTTGACATGACCATCAATCTTTATATTATTGCCTTCAAATCAGATGACATAGATGCTGCTTCACATTTCGTAAAAATGGTTTTTTTTTTTTTTTAAAGAGCGATTTCGCCTTTTTTCGTGTCAATTTTTGACACCATCGATCTTTATATTATGGCCTTCAAATCAGACGGCACAGATGTTGCTTCACATTGCGTAAATATATAAAAGTACAAATATGTAAAATTTTAAACTATGTAGAGCAATAAAAAGTGTAAGATGGGGTATTTGATACTTTTTGTGCTAGTTGGAATCGGCTAGGCTAAAAGCTGGTCAGTTTAGGTAAAGGTAAAATTATAGGATCTCTGGTGGAAAACGTATATTTGATAGGATCGATTAGGAAAATTTCTCCCAACAATAATCTCTGTGTCAAATGATCAGCTTTCAAGTCATTGCATTCAGACATTACCAGTTGATTGGTCTTTCCCATGGGAATACAAAATTCCTTCCGAAGTTATCCTCTCTTTGGTCTGCCCTTTGGAGCAAGATTGCAACAATCTCTAACTAGAACAAGAGGAAAATGAACCTATTATGCTTTTTCTGCACCAATAAACATCTACTCCTTTTGTGTGAGAAGGTTGGGCCCATTTCGGTCAAATGTGTCAAGGCTTTCGGGATCTTTACTTGCCTTCATAGAGATATTTCTTTTGTACTTTCTAGCTGGGAAATAACAAGTTCTTGGGGCTTAAAGAAGTGGATCTAGGACCACATTCACATCTATGTTATTTGGAAGTTATGGATCACAAGGTACAATATTCGGTGTAGAGGTGATTTAATTCATTCTACCAAGACAAATTGACTTGCGAATGTTTTATCACAGTATGCCACTGACTCACTGGGCGATAGCTGATGGAAGAGGGGACTCATCACTCTTCAATCTCACAAGTTTGAACGCTAAACATCTCCCGTCTTTTCTTCTTTCTTTGTAAGGGTGGAGTTTTAGGCAAGGATCAAAATATCGGTAAACCGATACGTATCGTCCTGACCTTCAGGACGATACGTATCGGGTATCGGCCGATACATTCAATGTATCGATTTGATACATTGAATTTTATTTATGTGAGAAAAAAAAAAAAAAATTCCGATTCTCTATACAATCGATGGCGATTGTCTGTACAGTCGCCATCGATTGTGTAGACAATCGGAAAAAAAAATTTAAATTTTTTTTTTTTCTGATTGTCTACACGATTGTCGATTGTGTAAATAATCGTCATCGATTGTGTAAACAATCGAAAGCGATTGTGTAGACAATTTATATATATATATATATTTTCCGATTGTCTACACAATCGCCATCAATTGTGTAGACAATAAAAAAAAAATATATATATATATATACACACATTATCGGGCGATACATTGAAATTATCGTCCGATAATTTCAATGTATCGTCCGTATTGTCCGATACGGGTGATATATTGCCCGTATCGGACAATAAGTACATTGTTTTTAAGGGGGTACGATACAATGCCTTTGTAGATACCGTCCAAGTCCAAAACCGATATGTATCGGACGATACATATCGGTGTCGGATGATTTTTTGACCCATGATTTTAGATACTATAATAGGTTTCTATCTTATTAAAGGGGGGCATGCTTTTATTCCTTTGTTCGAGGTTTTCTTCCAGACAAGATCAGTTTGATCCTAGGTAGCCTTTTCCCATTGTGTAAGGGTTTCCTACTCTATCCAAGTACCTATGCTGATATTTTTTCCTTAAGTTTAGTTTTCCATATAGTAGTGTTTGTGCTGCTTTCTATCACTACAAAAAGTAAGACTATTAACGGCAGTTTTTCTGTCCTGCCACTATTAATGAAAAACCTATTAAGACTATTAGCGGCAAGAGAATTGGCGACAATTTTTGGCTACCGCTAATAGTCTTATTTTTTGTAGTGATGGTATTACTCAGTCATCCCAAGCCACTAGTTAAGCTTTCTATATTAATATAATCGAAATGATTTAAATAAAAAATAAAAAATATCAAAACAAAAAAAAATATAATACTGTTATTGGGTGTTATTATGATAACCTTTATAACACCTTAAAAAAATAAAACAATATTAAAAATTGTAGAATTTTTACTTTTTTGCCAAAGTTTTATAACATCAATATAATGTTTTACAATATCGAAGGAAGCTCACCTTTGAAGCCATTATTTTTTTGTTTGAAAGTTGTGTATTTTATTAATAAAGAAAACTAGACAAGAGCTTCAAAGAAAATCGAAAAAACTTGAGCTAACGCCACAAACATTCCTAACTGAAAATTTGAACCGGCCGAAGAAAATCAGATTAGGTAGCAGGGCTGGCGCAGGAAACGTAAAGGCAAGGGGAAAGACCTGCACCTGGGAAAAAACCTCTTCCAATGAAAAAAATAGGACGCACAAAAAGAACACCGAAAAAGTGGACTATGCCACTTACAAAACCCCAAGAAACCCATTACAAATCAGAGAAGAAAAAAGGCAAATGTGTTATATTTATTATTAATATAATAAATATTTTAATAATTTAAAGAAAATAAAACTTTATTTGATTTCTTAGTTTTGGGTTGGGTTTTTAGGCAATAGTTATTCTCAAGTTTTATATGCAAATGAATAGTCCCACATTGGTAAAAATTAAAAGTGCTTAGGCTATATATAGAACCTTTCACCTTCTATTATTGTTTAACAATAATAAGAGAAGAGTGTGCCTAGCGGCGAGTCAGCGTTCAGCGTCTTGGCGTCTTGGCGTCTTGCGCGTCTTGGCGTGTCTTGATGGCGATTAGCGTTTAGGCGCATTACGCTTTAGTACGCGCCGCGCACGTATGCGCGTTGCATGAGAGAGGTTTGAATTTTTGACCAGCGGATCCAACGGTCAGATTATTCGTGGGCTGGGTCGGGCCTAATGGGTCACTATTCAACGGGTCAATTCGGTCTATTGGGCCAAACGGATTGGTCAAATATTGACCGTTGGACCCAACCGTTTTACAACCGCTTATAAAGGTGTATAACCGTTCGAATTTGAATTGAAAAGTTACAACCTTTCATGCGTTGGATGTAGCAGTTGAGATCTTTGAAAGATCTGAGCCGTCCAAAATATGACTGTTGGTCCAACAGTCATATTAAAATTTCTATATAAGGAGGCCTTAGGACACAGATTCAAACACTCTGAAATCCATCGGAATCCTTGCATAAAACTTGAGAATTCCTCTTGCTATTTTCTTTTGGTGGTACTCCATCGGATTGAGTTTTCTGGGGCGATCCTCTACTATTGCAAAGTAACGGATCGCATCCAAGAGATTGGGCTCGTTGTATCCTGGAAACGTCTCGCTGGAACCCTTTTGCAAACTCGAAGATTTACTCGAGTAGGGAGCGAATAGCGTTTTAAAGACAACGATTACGTGCCTCGAGTCCAATTCTCTTGCCCTTTTCATCATTTTCGGATTTCTGTTCTCTGTAATATCTAACAAAATGCTCAGCCTCCAATCTTCTAACACAGAGCCCAAGAGTAGGTCATGATGATGCTATCACGAATGATCGGATTTTCGTTGAAGCTGCCTTTGTTGCACCGAATATTATTCCTGGAAAGCCATAAGTTCTAAAGAATAGAGTAATGAACATGGGATCATAACCATTTCTTCGAACCAGAGAATAGATCCATATCCCAGCTGGAGATTAGTTCGGCTAGAAGATTAATGTTGAAATCATTTCTGAGATTGCAAAAACCTTTGACAGCACCATCAGATTCAGCTTGTTGGAAAAGGAGGCCAAGGCCGTCACTGACAATGTTGAATAAGTAAGGAGACAAAGGATAGCCCTACCTCAAACCCCTAGTAGTCTGAAAGGAACCGCAGGCTTTTCCATTGATGATGGCAGAGAAGTGAGGACTGATTAGGGATCCTTGAATTCACGATCTCCATTTATCCCTAAACCCCATTTTTTTCAGCATCCGATCCAAAGAAGGTAGCCCGAGCTAACTCTATCATACGCCTTCTCCATATCACCCTTATTAAGGACCCCTTTTTCTTTTGAAAATAGTCTCGAGTGAATGCATTCTTGTGCAATAATGGCTATAACAGCTAGGTCTAGTATTTTCTTTCCTTGACTGAACACACTTTAGGATTTTAATATAACCTAGTCGATAACTCCCTTCAAACGGTTAACAAGAGCATTGTGTGACGGGGTCAATACTCGAACTTGCAGCATGGTGCTTGGGGCACGGCATGTGGTGCCAAGAGGGCACGCGACATGGGGCCAAGTGGGCCTGGCGACGTGATCGCGCTGCAACACGGTTGCATGGGGGTAAGACGGGGGGACGACACGGACGCGACATAGCCAAGGTGGGCTAGCGATGCAAGAGGCGTTGCAGTATGTCAAACCAAGGGGTTTGAGGTCCTCCTACCATTCTGGCTGAATGACTGTTTTACCCTTCTATGTGGGAGAGTTGGTGGAGACTGCTTTCCACCCACACGGGGCCTTGCGTTGTCAGAGGGGGCGCAAGTGTCTCCTGGCCTGAAAGGGTGGGCCTAGGACATTGACGCAGCGATGCCGTGTGGCACCCAAGGGAGGTTGACGTATGGCTCCGGACTACACGTCGCGGTGCATACGGCTGGGCAACCTCGTGAGAACACCAGAGCGCTGCATGGGACTCAGTTGAGCACGACAACATGTGGGCCAATGATGAACGGGTGCTAGTAATGCGGAACACACACGAAGGCAAGCTACGTGGGACTCAGTTGAGCACGCGAGCGATGAGGCACAAGGCTGTGGGCTTAGTTCGGTATGTGAGCATGACATGATAGCATGGGGAGCTGCATGCCAAGTCTGTTGCGAAGCGAGATACTAGTGCAGTGCACAGGGTGAAGCTTGAGCAGGCCAAATTTAGCATAGTGGTGCAAATGAGTATGTCGTAAGGGGCACGATAAGTTTGGGTGGTATTCCGTGAAACAGAGGTAACCACGTTGGGGGAGTTCCCGTCCTTTAGGCGGGTGGTATCAGAGCTGATGTGTAGATGGGTTGGCTTCGTTGCACGGGGTAGCGAAGCACCGCGCGGGTTGGTAACGCGTCGAAGGACGCCCCGCGACAGTTGGTATCAGAAGTAGGCTGACTTAGCGCAGCTTGCGTTAAGTAACGCACGGGACTGAGGTTGCGGAAGTGCGACCCCGTGACAATTGGCTATGATTTTGTATAAGCTGGAGACGAGGGATATAGGTTAGAAATTTTTTTATGTCGGAGGCGCCTCTTTCTTTGGGGATTAGGACGCTGAACGAGGCATTTAGAGATTTATGAATATGCTCATCTTCCCAGAATTTGTCGACCATTCGGATCACATCATCCTTGACAACCGTCCAGAATTTTTGAAAGAAATCAAGAGTGAAACCATCCGGACTAGTGGCACATTCAGCGTTGCAATTCTTGATGGCTTCCCATATCTCGTTGCGTGAAATCTCCTTTCAATATCGGTAGCTTCTTGAAGAGTGATTGTCCTAGGGTGAATGCAATGAAGCTCGAGTCTGGGATGGTTGGTTTCGGTGAACAAATCTTTTTAGTAATCAATGGCTATCTGGGCAATGTCCTTCAGATCAGTGTAAGGGATGTCATTCTTGAAGGTGGTGGAAAGAGTATTAAGTCTTCTTCGGATATTGGCAGAGGCGTGGAAATAAGCAATATTTTTATCACCATCTTTTAGATAACAAATCTTGAATTTTTGGGGCCACTCCCTTTTATTATTACTGGCCATGTTTTCAAAGCTAGCTTTGGCTCTTTCTCTCTCTAGGGACTCAGCAGGAGATAAAAATCCTTCTTTCTCCAAGCCATCCAGCCTTTCAATGGTGGAGAGAAGGTCCCTTTCGGCGGCTTTTGAGTTAGAAGTGTGTGATTTACTCCAACCGACAATGGAACATTTGAGGGATCGGAGTTTTGCAACAATAGAATGGGCTCTATTCAAGTCCGTCGACCATTGGTTAACTTTTGCGGCAAAATCTTCATTAACAAGCCAATGATTATAAAATCTGAAAGGGGAAGGGCCCCATTTAGTGCTGTTCATAATGAAGGATATGGGCATATAATCTAAAACACTACAAAAAATAAGACTATTATCGGCAGTCAAAATTTTTGCTATTAACAAAAAACCTTGTTGTTTCAACAGCGACAAGATTAGTAGTGACCGTTTTTTTATTAATACCCACAATTTTGGTTGCCGTTGAAACACCTTATTTTTGCAGTGGCAACTCTGATTAGGGCTTTGCAGTCTCTAGTTGGGTGAAGCTTATCAAAATCTTCATTGATGAAAGAAATTGGTCAAGACGACATAAGGTAGCAGGGGTTCTTCCGTTGGTCCAACTGAATCGTGCACCGGACTTCAAGATGTCGGTCAACTCCGTCTCGTTGACAAACTCTGAAAATTTTCTTATGGAATTAGATATGCGGGAAAATTTTGATCTTTCATTAGGGTGCAGTATAGAGTTGAAATCCCCACATAGGACCCATGGTCCCTTGTGAAATACCTTCCATCTATTGAGATCTTCCCAAAATTCAACGTCCTAGAATTGGGCCCATAAGCGGCTGTAAAAAGAAAGGAAGCATTGCATCTTTTAACGAAAAAAAAACAAAAGAGATATTGGCATTGCTCTTTGGTAGCCCCTGCCATAGCAGAGCTAATCTGCTTTAGCTGGTTATCATCCTCTTTGTTAACATCCCGGTACCTGCTTTAGCAGGTACCCCTTCTCTTTGATAACTCCTTACATAGCAAGATTTTATGCATGATTTACCTGCACTAGCAGTTCTACCCTCCTCTCTAGTAGCTCCCTATTAGAGCAAATAGAATCTGCTCTGACAAGGAGTGAGTGGAGAGGAGGATAAATGTGACAGCCCGGATTTTTGCACTCGAAAATCCGTGCCATCAGGATCATGCTCTGGATGATTCCCATGACAAATCACAGAATGTCTAGCAGAAATCATAATAGACGCTGTCTAGTAGTGACAGTTCGAGTCATCATATATGGCTTTAAAAGAAAGAAAGAATAAACAATGCATATGTAAAAGATAAAAGAATAAACATTTTTCAAAAAGGAACCAAGAAGAACCATTGGTGATGGACATCTATCACCCAAAATAATGGTTCTTAATAGTGGTTCCTACAGAATGTATAATAATACAAGTTATACAATATCTATAATAATAAGTATAGACGGTGGCCACCAGGCACACAAATAATGCAGAATTCAGTACAAAAACTAAAAAGTATAAACTAATACCCAGACAGCTAATAGAACTCGTTAGCTGGGATATCGGTATCCTCCTCCTCGGCCTCAGCCTCAGCCTTCGGATCAGGCTGGTAGTCAGGATCGCTCTCTGTACCGGGAGCTCTAGCCTCAAAACCTATTAATCTTATAGAAAACAGGGTGAGCTACATCTAAGCTCAGTAGAAGAATCACAACTAAAATTGTATTGAAAATGTAAGACATGATTTACAGGTAGTATCTCAAACAGATATCAAATCAGAATATACAGACAAGATAAATCAGATGACATGCACTAAGTTTTCAAAGAGCAGAATAGATGCTATTAGTATATAATTTGTGACTTAAATCATGCATATTTCTAACTTAAGAAACTCCCATGAATATATAACATGTGGTAATCAAGTATATGCCGATAGGAAATCCCAACTAATCGTCGTTCATATGAATAATTTTTAGAGTGCAACAATGCCTCATCTATGGAGTACAATTGTGTCGATGGATTATCAAAGCAGATGCACGATTTTGTTAGGGCACGGATATACCGCTGAGTCGGTGGGGATCATTTGGATTAAATACTTAAAATCACATACACACATATGACCTCAAGAATCATATATCAGAAATCAGAAACAGGCTTCAGAATACAAAATCAGAATGCAAGAATCAGATATGGCAGAGATTTATTGATATGCATACTTTTAAAACAGAAATCAGGATATAGATGTGAAGGAATCATGAAATCATATTAAGATATATTTTTAGGTTGGATTTCCCCTACCTTAGATCAGACCTCTTTCTAAGCAAATTCATAACTTTTCAAAGCATCATGGTTTGATCCTAAACCACAGACATAGTACACTAGGTGTCAGACATGTTAGGATACTAACTGGCACAATGCCCAGTGGTATTTTGTCCACAAAACTAAAACAACAGAAAAACAAGGGTGATTGATCGATCAATGTCCTTGCTAGATCGATCAATCCATCACCTTGATAGATCAATTGCCTTCCTTGATCGATCAATCATCTTATTTAACTCACACTGAATCTAAGTAACTTGATCAATCAATCTTCCACATTGATCGATCAATCCCTCAATTTGGTCGATCAATTTCTCTATTGATCGATCAATCCAGACAGACTTTAAATTTTCAAAAATACCGCCCTCTGTTTGTTTAACTTTTATATAATTTTGATCGATCAATCTCCAAATTGATCGATCAATCCTCCTCATTGATCGATCAATTTTTCCATTGATCGATCATTCTTGCCCTTGATCAATTACTTCACTGTGATCGATCAGCCTTTCTTATTGACCGATCAATTCCAAATTTGATCGATCAACCTTCAGAATTGATCGATCAAACTTTAAATTGATCGATCAATGCTCATCGAACATCGAACTTCCAGAAAGCTCACTTACTGTTCCCATTAACTGATTATATGAATTGATCGATCAATTCACTGCCTTGATCGATCAATCCCAGTCTTGATCGATCAATAATGACAGTTTCTGTCATTAATGGCAGTCACTTGCTTTTGACCTATTTTGACCTTTGATCCTTAATGATCTCCAACCAACCACTCATACATATCCATTCACACATTTATGAGGTTTATATCTTAACAATTTTAATCTGAAAACTCACCTATTTAAAGTCCCTTTCAGGGACTCGGCAAAGCAATCCGAAGAAGGTTTCAGATTCCAAATAAGAGGTTTTGTCGCCGTCACGACTTGGAATAGCAGATGCTCGGTTCTGCTTTAACACACAAGGATAATCCACGTCCTCGCAAAACAACTTGACGTACCGACGTCGATTCCGCCCTCTCAAATCAATCAATCCCAACCCTAGATTTCTTCTAACTGTGGTCTCTCAAGCAATCACATAAAAACTCAAATCTCTCAGCTATAGGTTCACAGAAATCAAGGAGAAGAAGAGCAGTGATAGCCTCTATTTCTCTTCTTCCTTCTCTTATAAGCTAAACCAATGGAATATCTAGATATTTTCCTATTTTTCTTAAAACTAAGTTTCGATTTTGAGCACCTACACACCTCCTCCGACGTACCACGCCTCCTCTAGGGTTTACATGACTCGGACTCACACAAGAAGTTGCACATGACTCGGATTAACATTATTTCTAATAATATTAATTTAAAAAATTTAAATCTATTTTGATTTTTGTGTCGGGCACGCATATTGAAGCAGTCAGATTCTGTTCAGAATTTTAGGGCTATTACAGTAGAATTGTTAAACAGGTAAATCATGCATAAAATCTTTTTATGCAAGGAGTTATCAAGGAGAAGGGGCACTTGCTAAAGCAGATAGCGGGATGTTAACAAAAAGGATGGTAACCTGCTAAAGCAGGTGAGCTCTGCTATGGCAGGGGCTACCAAAGAGCAATGTCATACGCAGCCTAAGTCTTTCTTTTATACTATGTGCTAGGGACAACTTATTTCGTAAAAGTAATGGCTCCCTATTCCTTTCCGGATTCCAGAGAAAGGGTGCCTCTGTTTGACCCTACAGGATTAATGAAAATGCTTACATTGGAAACCCATTGATTGTTTGGGATTAGATGATACAAATTATTTTTCATCCCAATCTTTCACACAATAAATTTTGAGTCTGTGTACCATCATTGTATGACACAGATCCCATAAAAAGTGGCCCTAAAATTATATGGCATACATCATGTGGAACCAAAAATTAACTATATGATAGTTATTTCATGGTCTCAAGATCTATTCACTGAAATTGCAGGGGTTTGGAATGTCGGTACTTTCAGTAGTCCTGTGGGTGTGATCGGAGGGACGGAAACACTAAGACACGTATCCAGTTGTTCAAACTTCAACCGATAACGTGGATCCGCCCCAAAGTCCAAATTAAGCAATCTATCATTGGCACATGTCTCATTCAAAGAATCACACATAACAAGATTAAAACCATCCGATTGATTGCACTTTAATATTGACAGTTAAATAAAAATGGACAACCATTTATATAGATTTCATAGGTCAGATGGTTTAAATCCTCCAAGGAATGTGATTTTTGGGCTCGGGTTAGTTCAATATATGAGCTCTCACTTTGATGACATTACTTGTCCAACAACATGCCCCATATGGCTTAAAAGAACGGCATCATGGCTCCATTGGTAAAAGGGCTACTTTTACGTTGCTTGCATAAAAAGGAAAAATGGCCTAGTAATGAGAGGGTTTGAACCATCTCACTGGTACGGTGCACCTTTAACATTAATAAAAAATATACAATTGTCCATATTAGAGTGCATAGATCAAACAATTTAAATCCTACATCGAGTCAGATTGCCAGTTCGACTTCATATATTTGAGCTATCACTTTGATGTGTTGGTTTACTCAAAAACATGTGCCATATGGCATACCAATGGGGCACTCATGGCTCTTTGTAAAGTAGTCCCCCTATTGTTAGGTATATAAGAATGAAAAATCGACTGCCTATGAGAGGATTGGAACCAAATGATCATGATACTTTAATTAATATTGATCATTAAAAAACACTATATGCAACCGTCCATATTACAATGTAATTAGTTGGTCAACTACATTTCAATGTTTAAGCTACTACTTTGATGACTAAGCTTGCCGAAAAACAACCGTCATAAAATGGGATGGTTTTGGCTCTATTTGAAAAGCGGCCCAACGTTCCAAGTTGCATATGACATTGAAAAATATAAAAAATATGTGAAATGAGGGGGCAGCCAAATGTTCTCTCTATTAAAGAGTATCTTTCCATTAGTTATTGAGATAATGGCTCTTAACCGACATTGAAACATCAAATGGTGTTGAAATGATTGCACACTATTAAAATGTCATTTTTTATGTCACACCATTGAAGTGTGATTTGTTATTGTGCCATGTGGCACACATTTATAATCAATCTAAATTTCTCAAGTGACAATTTGCCGTTGGAACATGACCCAGCCAAAGGATTATGTTTATAAGTGGATTTAAACCATTTGATCGGTGAACTTAATTATCAGTCGTCAAAATTAAGGACAACACTTGATATTAAATTGCATAGATTGGATGGTTCGAATCTCTTGTAAGTGTAATGTTTTTACCCATAGCCCTTCAGATGATAATATCTCTGACGGTATGGATTTCCAAGATCATAAGCGAATAAATGATATATGATCGCTTAAACACCATTTGGTGCTTAAATGACTGTCAAGAGAGTCGGTCCCTTAATTATTTAATCGCAGAGACTCCTTCTAGACATGTGCCTAGCCATGTTGAAGGGCCTGCAACATTCATGCCCCTTTTCACTAATAACAGCAATTTCGGCTTTCAAGTCATTACATTCAAACATTACCAAAGTTAATTGGTCTTTCATATGGGAATCCAAATTAAAATCCCTTCCAAAGTTATCTTCTTGCTGCGTCCACTGGAACAAGATTGCAACAATCAATCTCTAACTTGAATAAGAGGGAAATATTTGTGCAACGAGATAAGGAGGAAGACATGGAGCATCTATTCTTTTTGTGTGAGAAGGTTAGGCCCATTTGGGTTAACTGTTTCAATGCTTTGGGTGTCTTTACTTGCCTTCATAAAGATATTTCTCTTCTGTTGTACTTTCTAGCTGGGAAAGAATCAGTTCTAGTGGCTTAAAGGCCATATCCACATCTCTCTTATTTGGAACATATGGATCACAAGGTTCAATATTCGGTGTAGAGGTGATTCTTTCTACCAAGACAAATTGACTCGCGAAAGTTTTAATTATCACAGTAAGTCACTGACTCACTGGGCGATAGCTGATGGCAGATGCAACTCATCACTCTCCAATCTCAAAAGTTTCAACGCTATACATCTCCTGTCTTTTCTTCTTTAATTGTAGGGGGGGGAGGGTTGTGTCTTATGATAGCATTCTATCCTATTAAAGTGGGGGTCTGGTTTTATTCCTTTGTTCGACATTTTTTTTTGGACATTTCAGTTCCCTCTTAGGTAGGTTTTTACCATTGTGTTAAGAGTTTCCTCGAATCTAATCTAACTACCTATACTAGTTTTTTCTGGGAAGTCCGATTTCTCCGATAATGCTTGTGGTGCTTTCTAGTGTATTACTTGGTCTATATTAATATAATCGAAACAATTTAAAAATAAAAATAAAAAATATCAAAACAAAAAATAATATATATTTGGTGTAGGCAATGGTTAGGTCTCACTAGATATATAGAACTAGTCTCACCCTACCCGCTGCCCTTGGAAATAGGAGAATCCTGAGGTTCTCGGTCTTCACTTTTATAGCATGATGTGCAGTTAAGATTCTCCTATGTCCAAGGGCAGTAGATAGGGTAGGACTGAAAATCCGACTCTACTTGGTAGGACCTAACCATTACTAGATTGGGTGTTACAGCAACATTTATAATACTTAGAAAAGATAAAACAACATTAAAAATGATAGAATTTTTTTTTTTGATAAAGTTTTATAACATCATTATAATGCTTTAATTACAACAGTGAAGGAAGTTCACATTTAAAGTCGTTCTAATGACATTTTTAAATCATGCTTAGGAGTGGGCATATTTTTTTGGGCGATTTACATGCCCTGCGCCGATTTTTATAACGAAAAAAATCCTATGCTCTATTTTATTCTGTAACAGCGCCTTGGCACGCTTTAAACCGGCATCCAGGCAGTTTGCGTCCCCCAGCAAAGGTATATGACATTTTTACCCTTACTATACCTATCCCCTTAAAAGGTAAGAAATTACGTTTATGCCCTAAAAAATCAATTGCGACTATGGTTTCTCTCTTTCTTCGTTCGATCAAGGTCTCTCTGAGAAGAAGACCCCCACATCGACTATTCTTCTCTCTTGACATCTTATTGCAACTCAAGCTCTCATTCATCGCGTGATTAAGGGTATCTGGAGAAGAAGACCCCACAGCTGATTCGACTGAAGCGCAAAGTCTATTTCATCGTGCGATTAAGGGTTTTTCGAGAAGAAGACCCCAGAGCTAACGTATTATCTCTCTCCATCAACTTATACTCCCTCTTTGCATGCGATTTACTAGATCTTAACCATTTCGCAGAGATTTACTAGATCCTAACCATTTAGGGTTCAAGTGAAAAATCTTATCTCTCCATGGAATTAAACTGTCTCTGTGCGTGCGATTTAGGGTTTCCGGAGAAGAAGACCCCATCCTTTGACGAATCAGCTCACTCCATCAACCAAAACTCTCTCTCTCTCTCTCTCTCTCTCTCTCTCTCTTTCTCTCTCTCTCTGCGTGTGATTTAGGGTTTTGAACTCTTGATAGAATAGAGCCCTGTGCCGGTTGACGAATCTGCTCTCTCCGTCAATGAAAACTCTCTCTCTCTCTCTCTCTCTCGCTCTCTTTGCGTGCGATTTAGGGTTTTAAACTCTTGATAGAGAATTTCTCTTACCACCACTATAAGTTTATCTTTCTACGATTTTTTAAATGTATTCTTGGATATATTTGTATTCGATTACTTGATATTATTCATTTATATTGTAGACACCCAAATTTGGCCCAAGGTCCGATCGACACATACTTCGAGAAAGTCGTACCTTTGAGCTTTCGAAAGTATTTCCCAAACCCTTAGGAATCATCCCAAAATCTTTACGAATCATCTCAAACCCTTAGGAATCAACCATAGACTTTTCAGACCCATTAGAACTCTTCTCGAGCCTGATTCGAACCCTCCAGAATAGCGGTTAAAAAGAGGAGTGTCAAAGTTTTTATAGATAATTGTCTAACTTGAGGCCTATATCATTGGAAAGTAGACTTTCCTAGCTTTTCAACGAACTAAGAATCACCTAATTTGAAGTTGTACATTAAATATATGGCGAAATAAAAATCACGGATTTGTGCAGAAAATTATAAAATCGGACCAATAAAGTCAGTTTCGAACTAACCAAAATAGCTGATGAAAAGAGGGGTGCCAAAATTTTCATAGATATTTTCCTAATCTAAGGTCTATACTATTATAAAGTAGAGGTTTTCAGCTTTCTAACGAGCCAAGAATCGCCTAATTTGAAGTTATACATCAAAAGTTATGACAATTTGAAAAATGCGGATTCGTGTAAGAAATTGCAAACCGGGCCGGGCCCCTGCGGGTCTTCAACTTCCAATAGTTTGGGCCTTGTTTTGCTTCAAAAAATGGCCAAAATTGATATTGGGAGTTTGACTTATGGGTCATCCCAAAGTCTGGGGTGTGTTTCTTTAGGACCCCAGTAACCCTATTAGCTTAAGTTATCACCATTTTGTCATTCAAGTCACCACCCTATCATCTACTATTAAACCCAAATCCCTCTTCTCCAAGCTCTAGAAAACCCCAAAACCGTTAGATTGTCCATTACCTAATTGCTAACCCAATTAGGACTTTAACCCATCACTAACCCTCCCTTTCTCTATAAATAGAGAGACACCCCTCTTGCTTAAGGGCTGAAAAATTTTCAAAGAGAGAAAATTTTAGTGAGCTCCCCTCCCATTGGCCTCCACTAAACCTATATAATTCCAGCACCATAGTTCATCCTTGACACCCCATTTTCTATCATAAATTCTTGAGATTTAATTAGATCTAGCCCCTTACCCTTTTTCTCCTACCTCTTAGCTCCATAGCCTTAGAGATTAGAACCCATCCCGCTACCCATTTACTTTCACAAGCTCATCAAAGACGCTCTCGCGCAAGGATCTACATCGGTGCTACAAGG
This sequence comes from Chloranthus sessilifolius, assembly GCA_021018995.1. Classification (NCBI taxonomy): domain Eukaryota; kingdom Viridiplantae; phylum Streptophyta; class Magnoliopsida; order Chloranthales; family Chloranthaceae; genus Chloranthus; species Chloranthus sessilifolius. Next base: position 102,541,055 of record CM037589.1, read on the forward strand.
GCCCAAGAGCTCCGACTCTCCCCTCTATTCCTCTACCTTTTTTACTTTTCTTCTTTCTAGAATTGAGCCGTTACTTTAAAAGCGGGAAGGGCTCAATAAGATCAGTGTGCCTTGGGACAAGGGGAAGTGCCGCTCATTTTATATATATACACGTCCAAACAGCCATAGTAGAGACTGCTTACAAGCGGGTTAGTTGGGTGCCTAACATCTTTTCGATCGATAACTGAAGCCCCTACCCAAGAGCCTTTGGCGTAGACCGAAATCAGAGTCATATTTTTTCACTTCGGTACTTTCAATATTGATTTGAAGTTTTCCAGAACACCAAACGCTCCGAGTGACGACTCTATATTTTTCAAGAGAGCGCATCGTCGTAACGGGTTTAATAAAAATCTACGGTTACACAGATGACGACTCTGCTAGGGATACTTTAGAGCTTCTACTTGAAGTTGGTCGTTTATTTTTTGCATATGTTTTTCTTATTTTTACTAACTTTTATTGTTTCTTTTTCGTTTTTGTACTCATCCCTACGATTCCGTCATTTTTTACTTACCCCTATTTTTTTCGTCATTTACACGCCTTAGCCGATTGACGGGCGTACTTGAGTTTTGTCTTTACTTTTATTTATTTTTCGTCATTTACACGCCTTAGCCAATTGACGGGCGTACTTGAGTTTTGTCTTTACTTTTATTTATTTTTCGTCATTTACGTGCCTTAGCCAATTGGCGGGCCTACTTGAGCATCGCCTTTACTTTCATTTAATTTCTGTCATTTACATGTCTTAGCCGATTAGCAGACCTACTTGCACATTTTAATTTCTATCATTTACACGCCTTAGCCGATTAGCGGGCCTTCTTGTGCATTGCTTTACATTTACTCATATACCATTAGTGGACGTTGGCCCGTAGAGGCGGCACGGGATCATCACAACCCGTTTTTAAACATAAGCAAACTCCCCTTTTAAAATTTAAATTTAAAATTGAACCTTAAAATTAAACTAAGGGACTCAATTCAATTTGCGTTGGGTAGATTTTAAAGGGTTGAGAATTTAGGCAGCGATACAAACACCCGATTCTTAGTACAGTGGCAGCCCCTAGTAGTGATGATCTAGAAAAGTATCACCTCATCCAGTATCTGAGAAGGCATTTATGCCGGAGGTATATCATATCGTGGGTGGTCGAACTTATTACTAAGGCTATAACCCTGGGGAGAGCTTCAACGGAATCGAAAAAGCCTTGTATCCTTTAGGCACGGAAAGGAGGGACCCGAAAAGTGAAGAAAAAGTCCCAAGGGGCATTGCCCCGACCCCCCGCTTAGTGGTTTTTTAGACTCCCGATAAATCCCACACCTTTGACATTCAAAATGCCTCGTCGGTCAAGAGAGGTTCCCTCTTATTGACTCTTCTGAGGGATCGGGTTATCGTATAGATTTTCATGCCTCTACATAGATCAAAGGATTCCCTTTGATTTTTCAAGAGTCTATTGGGATCCCGCCATGGGAGGCATTAGGGGTGTTCACACCATTTGAAAAGGGGATTCTCATCATCATCATTCAAAAATCACCACTAAAAGAAAAAAAATTAAAAACCAAAAAATACATTTAGCTTGTGGTGCCGGCAAAACGGCATCGCCTTACCCTCCATCATCCCAGAGGGGAAGGAGGAAATTTTTCGGGCCTCACTCGAGGCATCCATACCCAATCCCCCCACCATTCTTTCCCCATCCACCTCCAAACCATGCCCATTTTTCCATCCCCATTCATCCCAAATCCACCTCATTCTCCCTCCACATACACCAAAGCCATGCCCAATTCTTCCATATCCACTCCACACTTTCCCTCCAATCCAAATCCACCACATATATCCCTGTCTACCCAGGTCATGACTAATTTTTCCAACCCATCCACCATGCACAATTTTTCCCCATTCACATCCAATATACCCCATTTTCCCTCCACTTCCACCATACCCAATTTTCCACATCCATATATCCACACAACATACATCCCAACCCTCCACATCCAATCCAAAATTTTCCCCCACATCCAATCCCCACAACCCCCATTTTCCCACATATACCCAAGCAATGCCCAATTTATCCTAATCCCTTCCAAATACACCCAATTTCCTCTCATTCACCAAAAATTCATCACATTTCCCTCCATCTACCCGGATCATGCCCAATTTTCTCCAATCCACCCAAACAATGCCCAACTTTTCCTTATCAATCATGCCCAATTTTCTCACCTCTACCCAAGTCATGTCCATTTTCTCCCATACATCTCCCTCATTAGGTGAGCCATCCACTTCCAACCTCATATCCGACCCCATGTCCATGATGGAGGACATAGTGAAAGCCTACATCATTTGGAAGGCCTCCCAAAGCCATCCTCTTCCACTCCAAATATCCAATCCCCAACAAATCCTCCAAAATCTCCATACTTCCTTTCCCCAAAATCCTAATCAACTTCCCATTTCCATACCATCCAAGCCTCCTATCAACCATGGGGTGGTCATTTGAGCGGGTCTCAAGGCCCAATACCCAATATTCTCAAGCCCACCAAGGCCCAATGGGCCAGACCCATCAAGGACCAACATGCCAGACCCATCAAGGACTAACAGGTCAGGCCACCAAGGCCCAATGGGCCAGACCCACAAAGGCCCAACAAGTCAAACCCACCAAGGCCCAATGGGTCAGACCCCATCAAGGCCCAGTGGCCCAGACCTATAAGGGCCCAATGGGCCAAACCCATCTAAGCTTATTACCCTATTCCCAGGCCCATCAAAGCATAAACACAGGACCCTCATCCACACATCTCCCTACATCCTCCCAACATCTCACATACACCCAACGGGCCCCCCTCTCGGCCCAGATAATGCACCCCCCTCAACCCATCTCCCAACATGGCCTAGGCCTCACTCATCCCCAACCCTCATACCCATCCCAACACGGGAACCCATCTCCAACCATCCAAAATCCTCAATTTTCATATCCTATTACCTATTCACTCATCCCCCAAAACTCTTAAAATGCACAATGGTCCCATCCGATAGCCACTCAATCCACCCCAAATCTGCCATTCATCCATCCCCTTACCCCCCAAGCCACTCATCAAAGCTTTCCCTATCTGCAATGGCCCCATCAAACCCCCATACAACCCACTCAGAATCAGCAAGATGACCTTATCCCTCCCCCATTCGTGGATACGGATGATCAATATGAAGAGGAGGAAATTAGAAATAGTGGGGCTTACATAGGGTCATTCACCAATTTCAATCCCCCACCATTTACCGATGCAAGTCATCAGTATGAGGAGGATGAGTTCCAAAATAGTGAAGCCTACATGGGGGCAGTCGTTAGTTTCAATCCCTCACCCCCAAATGGTCAAGCTATCGGATTGCCGAAAAATAGAGACATCGTTGATGGTAAGTGGTTCTTTGATGACCAAGAGGATGAGGACGAAACATTTGAAAGTGAGGATTATAAGCTAACATATTCGAGTTCTCGCTTCTCAAAAGCGGTGCAATATGAAGGTCCAACCCTAGACCTACTCAAATGTCTCTCATCTATGCCAACTAGTGTGGGACCCAAGAAAACTTGGAGACGCCAATTCAAAGACCCATTACCTTCATCTAATCCAAAGCCCCACGAAAGTGGCAAATTCTCCAATGATCCGCAATCGTCGGATAAGCCCGATGAGGCATTGGATCGAGATGAGGATGAAGGACTAAGGCAAAGTCATCCCCAAGGAGAGGCATACCTCTACCCTCATAGAAAAATGAAGGAGCAAGTTAATGAACACCTCACAACCTCTTTAGAATGATTACTCGAAAGCCAAGAGGCGCTAGAGTCAAAAGAGTTGCAGATCGAGGTGGCCATTGAAGTCTGCCAATAATGCCTTTGGAAATACCCATGATCCTGGTCAAAGAAAATCTCCTAACTGGAGACTCAACTCTCGTGGCGAAAAGGCAGAAGAATACCATTGCCCCCAATGACCAAATGGTTTCACATAAAGGCTCGTACAGTTTTGAACCCCTCCAAACCAGAAAAAAAGGTAGTGAAGGATCAGGATTAACTTTCAGCATGTCTTTTATCGGTCTCAACTTGTATATGGAACCATGCATCGAGACATCAAGAAGCCCAATGAGACCGATAGTGGGTGATATCGATATCAAGCTTCATGTCGAGCCCATGGCAATCATGGTCATTAAGCTCACCCACATTCAGGCCATCCATGGGCCCGCAATGCCCAGAGTATCGCATAGACATAACATGCCAAAAGTCTTTCTATAACTCTTCATGTCGAGGCTTCAACGAGATTGGGAAAGGATACCTTTTTGAGAATTCTCCCTTCAATAAAAAGGAGCAAGTGATGACCCAAAGGTTGGGGTGGTATGATATGAAAATGATAAATGATGAAAAGGCATGTATCTCTTGCACCAATTTGAACTCAAAATTTAGATTTACTGCATGGTGGGCCTCAATTATGAGTACGAAAGTACTGAAAAATAAAGAGAGCAATGCCCAATTGACCATTGGATCCCCAAAGTTGAAAATCACTGTGCCTTCTTCCATTTTTCAAAGGAGGCAATTGTGCTCTAAAGAGATAGTTAGGACCACACCATTGGTTTGAGATGAGGAACTTGCCACCAAACGTCTTAATTGCGTTATCCATAATCCTTGGGGATCATTCCTTCACCCATCCAATTCCCAAGATCTGAAGTCATTCATTCCCCATAAGCTGAAATCCACCATTCCCGCTAACCCAAAATCAGTTACCTCAATAAACCCAAGGTTAATCATTCCCCCAAGAATGAAATCATTTGCACGCAACAACCTAATTTTGTTCACATCCATCCTCTCAAAGCCATGCAAATCATCCTCATTCACCATTATGAATCTGGGACCCATGATGTCATTCCCATCATCAATAGTTATTTTGAAGTCAAGGTCATTTAACTTTTCTTTCAATAACTCATGGACTGAGCTCTCCATGTCATACCACCCTTTTTTGGGTAAGCCAACAGGTCGTATCAAGAATCTTATGCGAGGGTTCAATGCCCGCAAACACCACTCAGTTCGTTGAGCCCTGCCCATCCAAATAAATGGCTCTGCGACGCCAAATCTCCCACAGGTAGGTAGCAAAGGTATGGTTCTATTAGGGGAATTTGTCCCACTCATCATCCAGGAGGCACTTTGTCTAGATCAAAATGTGTCAGGTCATGTGATATTTTGAAGAACCCTTGGCAGGAAATACCCTGTGTATATAAAGATCCGCCTTTCCAAGGGCCCACCTTCGAAGAAAAAGAAAAAATTTAAAAATATATATAAAAGAAATATAAAATATTCCAAAAATATTATCTTTCAAAATTTCCGATAAAATCAAGAAAAATTATGCCTTAAATAAAAATATTCGTCCCACATAAAATCAACTCATTTCCTATAGAAATACAAGAAGAGGTAGAAGTCACAAGTCTGGACGTGAAGATCCCTACTGAGGAGCACCCCAATGAGCTCCTTGGCCAATTTGCCAATTTTAAGCATGGCCCTACCCCGATCATTGAAGAGACTGAAGATGTCAATCTGGGTACCGAGGAGGTTCCTAGAATCACTACGATCGAAATGTCACTGTCTCCCGAGGAAAGAAAAATATGATTAATTTCCTTCGGTCATACCAAGACGTCTTTGCATGGTCATGCAAGGACATGCTTAGTTTAGATACCGATTTGGTCGAGCACGAGCTGCCTCTATTTCGGTCGCAAACCAATGAGGCTGTGGAAGCTGCTAACAAGACAGTCGTCTGCACCCTTGAGAAAATGGTCGTCACCTATTGAGATTGGAGTAAAATGTTACCATTTGCATTATGGGCCTATAGAACTTTGATCCATACCGCTATAGGAGCAATACCATTTTCTCTTGAACTAAAGTCGCCCTCTCAGTCAAAGTTGAAGTACCCTCACTTTGCATCCTCATCGACTCAAAGACTCCTAGCCTTGTGTCATACCCAAGCTTACCAAGGGCAAATCGCAAGTGCTTACAGCAAACGTATTCGCGGTTGAGACCTGAAAGTGGGAGACACCGTACTCAAGAAAATCTTTCCATCCCTCCATGCTAATCAAAGAGGGAAGTTCAAGCCTCACTGGGAAGGACCCTTCATCATCCGAGAAATACTCTCGGGATACGTGATCCACCTCGCCACCATGGATGGAGATCACTTTCCTAAGCCCATCAACGTTGGATACGTCTGACGATTCTACTCATAGTTTCTCCCGACAAGGTAAGTATTGATAAAATGGATACATAACTGCTCAAAGACTAAGTAAAAGAGGCCGTCATTTCAAAAGCTAAGTAGCCAGAAAATATCCCTGAATGCTCATACCCTTTGCTACCCAATTTGAGCCAAAGGCGTCTCTTTCATAAACTCCTCCAAAAAAACGTGTGTGTGTATAATACCAATAAAAAAGGAAGGAAAAAGTTACTATCAAAATAAATAAATAATCGGAAAAACAAAAATCTCAAAAAGAGGATGTCTGGAAAAAAAAAAAAAAGCAAAAGAACAAAAAAATTGAAAAGAAAAAGTGGGGCATAATCCCCCAAGGATGAAGCGTATTATGGCAACTGAAACTCAGTCAAGGAAGCCCTTTTAACCCAAAATACCTTCAAAATCCTAACCTTACCCATGGCCGCAATACATCCCGAGGAAAAGCCCTCTTTAAGGTCTACAAGCAGTTAAAGTATCTTTCAAGTCAGTACGAGCCAAGCTGGGAGACAACGAGAAGCCCATCCAGCCGGCTATGACGGAATCAACATCCATGTCATGGCCTTTGATTTTGAAAAAAGAAGAAAAAATATATACAAGCTTAAAGCAAGATGGACGTGGTGAAAACCCATAAGGTCTCCACAGGTAAACACAGCGAGCTTGTGCGGACTAGGTGAAAACCTGAAAAGGTGTCTGGGGGTAAAAATGCATACTCATGGACGTAGTGAAAACCCGAAAGGGCACTACGGGTAAAAAAGAGGGTAACAACGGGCACGGCGAAAACCTGTCTTGGGCACTGTGAGTAAAAATGTTCAAAAGAAGAAGAAGAAAATCATTCAGTTACTTCCTTTGGTTACATCTCTGTGTTATCTGATCGCCAACTGGGCCACTCATGTTAACTCAAATCAGGTTCTGACCAGGAATATCTTCAGGCTACATCGTCAAACATTTGACCCAAGGTAAGGAGAAAAGGTTAATTCGATCCAAAGGGATGGACGTTCCGACCTTGAAAAATTTTCAACCTCACTCAGGTCCGACCGCATGAACAAGTTCGACTATGCTAAAAAAGGGACCCGTTACTTCGCCTCACTAATAAGGCATAAAAAATAAAAAATAAAAAAAATGCCAAAAAAATCAAGAAAAATCTAAATAGAAAAAAATTCTATATTTCTACTATTTTCCATTTACATATGTACAACATCATACTTTCATCTCAAAAATTAAAGAAAGAGAACAAAAAATTTATGAAAACAAAAATACAAAAAAAGAATATAAAATATATATAAATCTTGAAAAAAAAAAAATACAGGTAAAAGTTGGCTTCTCCTTCCGTTGATTAGGATGCATTTTTATATATATATAAACAAAAAAGGGACTGACGTTTTCTCAAGAATGTACAGGAACATCAAATAGTCCAAAGCCTAGAAGCAGACAACCTCTCGGCGATGGAAAAATCAGATGAAGCATCTCACCACCAATGTCCAATCTATTCGAAAAAAAAAAAGATATGAAAGAAAATCATTTTGAAAAAGAAAAAGAAAAAAAAGAAATATGTGTTTTCATTGAACTTTTCATGCACAGCTACGCACATGCGGATTTCAATGCGGTAACATATTAATATTTTATCAGCAACACAACTGTGCTAAATTAATGTTCCAAGTCTAAGGTTTGCCTTGGATCTATGGATCCTACTTTAAAGTAGGAGCAACAATGTCAATCTTGGTCAAACAGCCAATGTTTCGATTGGATTGATTCCACCACTAAATCTTCGCGTTGATCGCTCTATTTTTTGTTTTAGGTGAATTTGAGTGCCTTGAACTTCAAGTTCGTCACGTGATATTTTCGGAGGTATAAACTCTTGGTCTACACTATCCGGGTGAGCGCCCTACGGGGTTTGAGGTCCGGATAACTCCATCTTCGAAAAGATTCATTGTTGGATTGATTCCAACCTGTCAAATACAAAACTGCGTCAGACAACTATGTGCAAATATACATGCAGAAGCGCCCATTTCAGGGCGCAGGCTCAAACCTACACGGTATCCTTGTAAAGTGTACGCCATGTGTTTGGGTATCCGTTGGATGGTCGTTTGTTCTCATAAATAGTACTTGCAAGGGATCTGGGTCGGGACTTCCATCACCTTATTATTTATTAGCTCTAATGGGTGCATGTTTATATATAGTTGTTCATTTGTAACTTCATTGATGGCGGAGGCCAAGATTGAGTGTCTCCTTCTATGGACACCCGATTCTGACTCGATCATTTTGATATCACATGGACTTGAGTACGTTGGCTTCGATTTTGTCGTAAACTATTTCAAGGGCAAAGGCTATTGGTATGCGCTGTCTGGGCGTGCGCCCCGCGGGGTTCGAGGTTCAGATAGTTCTTATTTAAAAAATAAAAAATAAAAAAAGTAATCATTTGAAAAAGAACAAAAAAAAAGAAGAAGAAGAAACCTGTGTTTTCATGCCACGCACAACTACGCACATGCGTGCTCCAATGCGGTAAAATATCAATATTTTACTTACAACACGATTGTACTAAATTAATATCCAAAGCCTAAGGTTCACCTCGAATCTTTGGATCCTACTTTAAAGTAGGAGCAACGGTGTCAATCCCGATCAAACGGTCAATGTTTTGATCGGGTCGACTTCGCTGCTAAATCTTTGCGATGAGCACTCTATTTGTGGATTCATATATAGGAACGTGAGTGTCTAACTTGAGATTCATCACGAGCTATTTTGGAGGTGTGGACTCTTGGTTTGCACTGTCTGGGCGTGTGCCCTACAGGGTTTGAGGTCCGGGTAACTCCGTTATGAAAAAGGTCAATCGTTGGTTGAAACCAACCTGTTAAAAATGAAACTACAGATCAATCAATTATGTGCAAACATGCATGCAAAAGGGTTCTTTTCCCTTATTTTTTCGCAGGCTTAAAACCTGTATTGGCGCGATATCCCTGTAAAGTATACGCCATGCGTCTGGGTATCCGTAGGATAGTCCTTTCTTCCCGTAAATTATTTTCGAACGAAATCTAGGTCGGGACTTCCATCGCCTTTGTTACTTATCGCCCCTAATGGGTGCATGTTTATACATAGTTAAATGATTTATAAGATCATTATCGGGAGAGACCAAGATTGGATGTCTCCTTCGGTAGACACTCAATTTTGGCCGGATTTGTTCAGTATTATTTAAAATTGGATGCTCTAGGTCATGTTGATCTGGGACGCATTATCAAAAAAGGCACACACTTCCAAAAAGTGTTGCGACATCAATATTCCCTTCACTCGGATAGTTGTACTAAATTAACTTCGGAATTATTGGGTTCGCCCAAAGACCTCAAACCCTGCTTCACGCAGGGGCACCCATGGCCGATCAAATAAGGCAATCAATGCCTCATATGATTGGACATAAACTGTGGACCTTCACATTTTTGTTTTGCACCTATCTTTAGGTATGGGTCGATCACCCTCTTACTCACGGAGCTGTTGGATTCAGAATGAAATTTGAATATCAAACATCTTCAATCATCTCGAGAAGCGGACATTTTACCCAGCATATTAGGCTTTCGCAACTCGCTCTATCTTGGTTATGTCGAGTAATATCGCTAAGCACTTGGGGACCGATAACCTTCGGAAACAGATATTTTTCCCGATATAGAGGATTCCGTTTACTCACCATGTTACTCACCTGATGTTTGAGGTTCATTTTTGATACAACAAACCTGTCTGTAATGCCTTGGGCCTCTTCGGATGTCTCTTGTTTTTGGCATTTAATCATTAGTGATCGGATACTAATGAGAGGCTTATGTAGACACCCAAATTTGGCCCAAGGCCCGATCGATGCATACTTCGAGAAAGATGTACCTGAGCTTCTGAAAGTATTTTTCAAACCTTTAAGAATCAACCCAAAACCCTTTGGAATCATCCCGAACCCTTAGAAATTAACCATATCCTTTTTAGACCCATTAGAACCCTTCTCGAGCCTGGTTCGAACCCTCCTGAATAGCGATTAGAAAGAGGAGTGTCAAAGTTTTCATAGATAATTGCCCAACCTAAGGCCTTAATCATTGAAAATTAAACGTTCCTAACTTTCCAATGAGTTAAGAATCACCTAATTTAGAGTTGTACATCAAAAGGTATGGCGAAATCAAGATCGCGAATTTATGCAGGAAATTATAAAATCGGACTCATGGAGTCTGTTTTGAATTAACCAAAATAGCTGACGAAAAGAGGAGTGCCAAGATTTACACAAATAGTTTCCCAACTTAAGGCCTATACCATTGGATAGTAGAAGTTCTCAGCTTTCCAACGAGCCAAGAATCACATAATTTGGAGTTGTACATAAAAAGTTATGATAATTTAAAATTTACAGATTTGTGCAGGAAATTGCAAATCGGGCTGGACCCCTAGGGTCTTCAACTTCCAACAGTTTGGGCCTGATTTTACTTCAAAAAATGGCCAAAATTGACATTGAGGGTTTGACTTATGGACCATCCCAAAGTCTGGGGTGTGTTTCTTTAGGACCCTAGTGACCCTATTAGCTTAAGTTATTACCCTTTTGCCATTCAAGTTACCACCCTATCATCTACCATTAAACTCAAATCTCTATTCTGCAAGCTCTAGAAAACCCTAAAAATCTTAGATTACCCATTACCTAATTGCTAATCCAATTAGGACTTTAACCCCTCACTAATCCTCCCTTTCTCTATAAATAAAGAGTTACCCCTCTTGCTTAAGGGTTGAAAATTTTTCAAAGAGAGAAAATTTTAGTGAGCTTCCCTCCCATTGGCCTCCACTAAACCCATATAATTCTAGCACCCTAGTCCATCCTTGACACTCCATTTTCCATCATAAATCCTTGAGATTTTAGCTAGATCTAGCCCCTAGCCTTCTTCTCCTACCTCTTAGCTCCATAGCCTTAGAGATTAGAATCCATCCCGCTACCCATTTGCTTTCGGAATCTCATCAAAGACGCACTCGCACAAGGACCCACATCAGTGCTACAGGGGCCCGAGAGCTTCAACTCTCTCCTTTATTTCTCTACCTTCTTTGTTTTTCCTTTATCCTAGAATTGAGCCGTTATGCTGCCCAAATTTCGGCAAGCGGGAAGGACTCAATAGGATCGGTGTGCTTTCGGGTAAGGGGAAGTGCCACTCATTTTATTTTCTTTATATATATATATATATATGTTTTATATACACATCCAAACAGTCATAGTAGAGACTGCTTACGAGCGGGTTGGTCAGGTGCCTAATACCTTCCTGATCAATAACTGAAGCCCCTACCCAAGAGTTTTTGGCATAGACCGGAATCAGAGTCATATTTTTGCACTTTGGTGCTTTCAATATTGATTTGAGGTTCTCAGGACACCAAAAGCTCCGGGTGGTGACTCTATTTTTCAAGAGAGCACATCGTTGCAACGGGTTTGATAAAAATCCACGGTTACACATATATATATTTTGATTAAATCTAAGCTTAATGTATATTCGATTAATTTGTTAATATGCATGTCGACTTGTGATCAAAACCCCCAAACGAAAAGACTCTATGTAATTTGTGTGCAAATTTCTAAAAAAAATCTGAAATTCTTCAAAAGGTAATGTGATTTACTTAGCTCTAGTGAACAGTGAACCAGAAATTGATGTTTTAAAAGTAACTAATTGGAGAAATTATTTTTTATGTGTCCTTAATAAGCAATTTTAAGAATATGCACCGATATTGGTAATTTGCGGCCAAATTTCAGTTGAGATTAATTTGAAATTGTGCAAGGAGCATTGAGTTTAGAGATGTAATACCATTTTTGTTGTGTTTGGCGAGTAATGCCTCTAGACTGTGTCTGATCTTTTAACATAGTTGCTGAAAATTGATTCTGTTGGAATATTATAGTATCGGAATCGAACAGGGCCTTTCAGTAACCCAAATGTCGAAAAAAATGTTATGTTTTGTCCACAAGATTGTTGGATCGTTTGTTGCTCCTAGCATACTTAATCTAGCAAATTTTGTAGTTATATATGTGTTTAAATAAATGTGTTCAGGAGTGTGCATGTAGTCCAAGCAGACTCCACCAATTTATTTTCACTCTCTCCACATCTGAGAAGCAAGCCATTACATCAACATCCTTTGGACCCCTCGTTGTGATCACCGATGTACACACATGTTCTAGTCGTATCTATTTGTTGATTGAGAAGTATGATTTTGCGAACAAATGATTTGTCTTAGGCGGTAAGCGCATACGCTTTCACATCTATGAAATGGTTGTGATTACTGGCCTAGATGTAGTCGATAAACGAAGTAAATTTCATAAGAAAGTTTGTGAACATGAAGTGAAGCTATTTTATTGTAAATATTTCGATAAGAAGGAAGAGATTTTGAGGGGGAAATTGAGGCTATTCTAGAGGAGATAAATTCAGGAGAAAACATTGACAATTTTAAAAGAGTCTCTTTGTTGTATCTCCTTGAGTGTTTTTTGATACCAAATAAAGAACAAATGATTAGCATAGAGTACATATATATAGTCTATGACATTGCAGAATTCAACAATACTGTGTGGGGGGAGATCATATATGATAAGTTGTTGAAAGGTTTGAAGGACTGCTCAAAGAAGTTTAAAATATATAAGAAACACACTTATCTTAACGGTTGTACATATGCCCTCTAGATACTTTCACACTTTATAATTTTAGTGGTTGTTAGCTACATTTCCCAACATAATAGATTTCAATACTTTATTCTTTTGATTACTTTATAGTTTTAGTAGTTGTTATCTACATTTCTCAAACATAATAGATTTCAATACCTCATACTTCTTATTAGGTATAAGCCCTTGAAAGTATATCCATCTTAGCTCCTTCTTCACTAGTCATGAGGTTTCCATGGTATCAGAGGTACTACTCATATGTTTCGCTAAAGCGCGAACTGTATGAATGTGCGTTGAGAAGCACCGATGTAAGAGAGCCTATAACTGTATCGGTGCTTTATTGGTATTTGTTTTATCATAATTTATGTTTATGATGAAATATACTTATTTTTCATAGGCGATGATAGAGGTTAAAGTCGCACTTCAAAAATCTAGGAACTTAGTCATTTGCAATGCCTTAAACGCAAGAGTAGAAGGCAATACGACACAGTTGTTGGTGAAGCGAATAACTAGTTTAGAGAGAAGGAATTATAAACTATCGTAGAACATTTGATTGTTGAAGAAAGAAATGTGCTTTGAAGGTATTATAAAAATAAAGAATACGGGGCTCATTGATTTTTTTTTCATTTCCGTTAGAGTTTGATATCCTTAATAATATAATATATTTTAATACAACACTCGAAGAAGAAAAATCCTTTAATATCAGAATCCAACGCCAAAGGTGTACGCATGAGGTTGCTGGAGAAAGTACGAAAGGTACTACAGAACTAACCTATCAGATAAAGTGTATCTTTGCACAAATTTACTTAGTACATTGTTCAATTGATTTATAAGAAACAATGAGTCCCCTGAGACAAATATTGACATTCTTACCCACTTGCATACAAAATAAGGGATCAGGGATCAATACTATCCCTCCAAGTGACAATACAAGACCACAGAGGAATGAGCAGCCAAATAACGCTCTGATGGTATCACCTCATATTTTTAAGTCAGATTTTTATTTTCAAAATACTATCCCATTAATGTTTCAAAACTTAAATTTTTCTCTATCACAAAATAGGGGTATAGCATGAAATTTTCATGTAAATCAAGGACAATGCATATCGAAGAGTTTCAAGAGAGGCAGATGAGGAAGTAGCAAAAGAATGCCAGAATCGAAAAGAATTTAATCGACATTGACAATGATGGGCAAGAATTGCTATGAGATTATTTCACCAACCCAATCGTAGGTCAATCAAAAAATCATAACGAAGAGAACATCAAAGAAGAGTTGGTGAAGTCCTTTGATGAAATAGGGAAAAGAGTGTCGAAAAAGTCATATTGGTTGAGAACCCCATATCAAGCATATGAAAATCACAAGAGAACGAATGAAGAATAATATGAATGCTAAGGAGGTATGTAGGTATTTATTAGCGTAATAATAGAATAGTTCAATATTTATATTAACTCTATGTGTGTATAGCAAGTGGAGTCTTGAAATCACACTGCTAAATGAGAGTTAAGCTTGGAACAAAATTGTCACGTCGAGAAGTACTGGCGTGACTCGAATGACAAATTAGTTTTCGTGTAGCTATTTTATTTAACTTTTATTTAGGAGTTGCAAAGTAGACTATGCTTTGCAACGATTCATTATAATTTTGTACAGCCTCTTGGTTAATCTGCATGGGGTAAACGTGGAGAAGAGTTCATGTCATCATAAGGGAGAAGTCATACCGCTTTCAGAGCTTCGAACACTATGTTTCCCATCTTGGGTATCAGGAGCGGTAAAAAAGTGCCTAATTCATTGATCTAAAAAATTGAGATGTTCAAATTAGATTTGTTTTAAACATTCCTAATTTTTAATGGGTGAATAATATAGGTTATGGATGCATATATAATTTTGTTATAGAAAAAGAGAAAAAATACAAAAATTAATTTCGGTCGTGCCATATTTTTCATACGTGGTATCTTGTAAGTCATATCATCATCCCATACAAGCCTTTCATTATAAGTGAAATTAGGTACTTTACCATATTTATTGTCATCAGGTTTTGTTATATAATGCGAACAAAGAATATAAGAAATATGTGGCCTTTAATAAGGATGCTACGAAATTGGATAGTTCATTGCCAACAACCTTAGTACTAAATTACTATCTAATAAAGCCTTTGACCCAAAACGTATCGGATAATACTAGTGTCGATAAGGTAATATTTGTTGAGTTGGATCATAAAATTTTCATTTGGAATTGATCATGCGAATAAATGTTTGATGTTATGTGCAGATATTTATTCCCATACACAGGGAGACACCTGGACATTGGGCGTTGTTTATTATCAATCTAAAGGAGAAGAGGGATGAGGTCTTTGAATCATTTGATTCTAACCCTGTGTTGAAGTACCAAGAGGAAATTATTGTGTTGGTAAGTTTATTTCTAATAGAACATATTAAACTACTCTTATGGTTGCGTTAAACATTGCTAACTACAATTCTTCTTTGAAGCTATATAGAAGGAATTTTTCCCATTGGTATTGAGCTATCTAGGGAACGACATGTTGGATTTGGAAAATTGGTCATGATTGGGTCCTGCAGGCATTCCTAGGCAGACCAATGGCTAGGATTGTGGAGTGTTCGTCCTACAATATATCGATCATTCTTCTCGCGGACTTCGCTATTCTTTCAACGAGGTAAATTTATCGGAGTTCATCACCTTTATTAATTCCAGTTTCTTTACGTTAGAAATAATATCGACAGAAGATGTGTGGGCAAAGTATATATTCCCACTATATAGATCCGTAACATAACAAAAGAATCACTGGAGTCACAAATCCCCTTCTTTTTCTTTCTATTATAATAATGACATTGTTAGCCTCGATCCATTGTGTTATTCGTCTTGGCTTCGATTTAAACTGACGTGATTTGGGGCTTCTCTATCTGAGCCAACTCAAGCGCTATAGATTCTAACACTTTAATAATGTAGTTTGAGTGCATGACAGTGCTCCTTCTTCATCGTAAAGATCACTTCTACGTGGCATGACAAGACTAGACAATGCTAGTCGGAGTGCACCTTACCGTCTATTATCCGTCATGCGTAGCTTTCCAGCTGGTACAAAGTGATTGGACGGTATTGATTGGCTATCATGTGGGCAATGGTCAGGTCCTACTAGATAGAGTTAGATTTTCAGTCCTACCCTATCCACCGCCCTTGGAAATAGAAGAATCTAGAGGTTCTTGGTTTTCACTTTTATAGCATGACGTGTAGTCAAGATTCTCCTATTTACAAGGGTAGCGGATGGGGTAGGTCTGGAAATCCAA
This sequence comes from Chloranthus sessilifolius, assembly GCA_021018995.1. Classification (NCBI taxonomy): domain Eukaryota; kingdom Viridiplantae; phylum Streptophyta; class Magnoliopsida; order Chloranthales; family Chloranthaceae; genus Chloranthus; species Chloranthus sessilifolius. Next base: position 102,557,241 of record CM037589.1, read on the forward strand.
TTGTACCTAGTAGGAACTGACCATTACCCGATTGGGTGTTACGACAACCTTTATAATACTTAAAAAAGATAAAACACTATTAAAAATTATATAATTTTTTTTTTTGATATAGTTTTATAACATCATTATAATGCTTTACAACAGTAAAGGAAGCTCACATTTAAAGCCGTAATAATGGCATTATAACATCATTATAATGTTTTACAACAGTAAAGGGAGCTCACCTTTAAAGCAAGGATCAAAATTTCGGTTTTCGTTTCGGTTTCGGTCTTGCCCAAAATTGAAATTTTGAGGGCCAAGCCGATTTTTGTTTTTTTTTAATTCAAATTTTTGAAGTAGCAAAATATCGGCTGATAAGTTGCTAATCACCAAATTATCGGTCGATAATTTGGTGAAGAGGAAATTATCGGCCAATAATTGCAAATTATCTGCCAATAACATGCTACCTTGATACCGACACCGAAATTTTGGAGATTTCGTTTCGAGGGCCACCAATTTCGGCCGAAATTTTGAACCATGCTTTAAAGTCATTATAATGACATTTTAAAATCATGTATATTTTTTTATGCAAACTAACAGAATGGAGCCCAAAACATTTTCAATATGTATAAAGGGTCACTAACTTTTTTTTTGATATTTCAAACTTCTCACCCAATTAAGGTATGTGGTATTATTTTGATATCGAAGATTGCATTGAAAAAATATACTTGTCATTGTTCAATGACTCAAATATCTTTAAAACGAATGGCAAAACCATTAAATTCCAAGTAAGGTCAATATTTTTAGACTATAAAAAATGAGACTATTAGCGGCAGTTTTGGGCTGCAAAAAATAGCCACTATTAACCAAAAAATTATTAAGACTCTTAGCAGCAAGAGTATTAGTGTCAGTTTTTTTTTAATAGCGGCAGTTTATGACTGCCGCTAATAACCTTATTTTTTATAGTGACAAGTGGTAATTTTACATGGCACACATCCCTAAGGCTGATAGCGATGAAACTTCAAAGAGGAAATGAAATCAATTTCTTAGTTGATTTCCTGCGAAATGATTTCCTCTAGAAATGGATTTTCCACTGTTTGATTAGTGTGTTTGAGAAATGAATTTCATTGGAAATTGATTTCTCTTGTTTGATTAGTATTTTTGAAAATGAGTTTTTAAGTTTTGATAATTTATTATTAAGATCATAATTAAAGCCAAATATTAATCAATAATTTTTTTAATGATATTCTACTACATTACAAATTAATACTATAGTAATCACTATTTATTATTAAATTAATTAAGTCTGAGTTTAAAAAGTCAAACTCAAATAAAAAGTCAAACTTTGACCAAACTTAAAATTTTGATAAAAAAAATATCTGAAGCTAAATAATAAAGTTGTAAATGCTAATATCTAATATAAGTTTATACGTTGAAATGAAATGAAATTTTTACAAAAGTCAAACTTTGACCAAGAGAAAATTTTACGATGTACCAACAAGTTACAAAAGTTCAACTGCAAATTAATATAACAATATTCATATGCATCGTTAGGTTACACTGGTCAAAATTTGATCAAATATCCACTTTTAATAAAAGTCAAACTTTGACCAAACGTAAAACTTTGATTAATAAAAAATTTTAAGACTAAAGTACGAAGTTATGTAGTAAATGCTAGCATATATTATATGGTTACATGTTGAAACAAAATTCAATTTTTAAACTTGAAAGAAAATTTAATTTTTTTTAAAAGTCAAACTTTAACCATTTTTTAAAACTGACCAATAAAAAATTTGACAATCTACCGTCAACCTACAAATTAACATAACGTATTCGTATCTATCACTAGGTTGCACTAGTAAAAAATTTGACTAAATATAACTTTTAAAAAAGTCAAACTTTGATCAAATATAAAAAAAAAAGTAAAGTAGAATTTTGTAATATACTACAAATTAATAAATAAAAAAATGATAATCTCATTGGGGATGTAGAAGTTCAAAAAAATCAAATTGTGTTTAAAAGTCAAAGTTTGACTAAATATCAAATTTTGACTGATAAAAATTTACATTACTAAAATACAAATAACAACAGTAATAATCACTATCGACTGTCAAGATGCACTTATCAAATTTTGACTAAAGTCAAAATTTAAATAAAAGTCAAGCTGTGACTAAAAGTCAAACTTTGACCCCAAAAAATGAGGCAATATATTTTTAAGTTATAAATTAAAATAATGATATATATTTTGAATTATAATATTTCAGTAATAAAAATTTATAACACTTTATATAAAATCAAACTTTGACCCAAAAAAAATTGCACTGATACAGTATAAATTTATGTAGTAGTAGACTCTATCTATAAGCAGGTTTCGAGTTTGACTAAAAATAAATTTTATGTAAAAGTCAAAGTTTGACCAAAAGTCAAAATATTGACTAATACAATTGAGAATCTAGTATCAAATTATATATCAATACGGCACTATCATTTTCGCCATCAAATTATTGGAGTCAATGTTTAATAAAAGGTAAAATTTTAATTAAAAGTCAAAGTTTGACCTTAAAGTCAATCTTTGACCCTTAAAAATTTGATAATATATTACTAACTTATAACTTATTATCATATTTTAGTAGTCAAAGTTCGATCAAAAGTCAAAACTTTATATAGCTTATATATCCAATTAAAGTTTGATTAAAATTCAAACTTTGACCAAAGTCTAATATTAGCTGAAAAGAATATGATGTAGATAATGTGATCGTTATAGTGATCGTGCTGGTATGATGGTCATAGAAATTGAAGTTATTTTTTAATAGTCAAAAAATAATTTTTTTTTGCTTTTAGGTTTTTCACAAGTAACTTTAGATTTGCAATGATAAAAAATTATTATTTTGTTCGTAGGGAACTCAATTTCAGCCATTTAATTGGTTGAAATGATTTCCTCCTAAAATGATTTGGTGTATGAAAATTTAATTTCCATGCGGGACCAACTTAATTTCATTTTCATCTCTTTAAATAATTATCAAACAAAAACAATTAAAAACTAAATTACATCTCCATGTTATCAAACAAAGCCTAAAAATAACGTGAGTTCCAACTCGCACATGGGCTGCTTATTTGCTACTAATAAGAATAATAATGGAGCATCGTAAATTTGTAATCAACGGATCTTCCTACCAAAAGGAAGGATTTGGCTCCGTGAGCCGCTCGTATTGTTCATTTGTTAAAGGCTTATTGTTAAGGCTGTCAAGGGTTGTTGGTTCGGATAGATACCCGATCCGACCTGGCATATTTGGGGGTCACTATTAGATCGAGCCTGTTAAGTGCTCCATCTTGTCGGATTGGCTGGAGTATACCATCAGATCGGGTTGGATATATGCCTTTTCTCTATTAGGCAGCCAAAATTTTAGCCCAACCCAACCCATTGACAAACCTATTATTAATATATAGCTGCAAATTTATTTAAAGTTTTTCACATGTCGTTGACGGCTGAGCAGCTGTTGTAGGCTCAGCCGACTATTTCATTCTAGGCATAAATCTAAGCCTAGTAAATAGTCTAATTAAACAATTTCATCATTGGCAAATGTCTTATTCAAAGAATTGCACACATAATAAGATTAGAACCGTCTGTTTCTTACTATAATCACTACAAAAATAAGGGGTTTTAGGCCCAATTCAGTTCAATGTATGAGTTCCATTGGTAAACGGGCTGATGTATGTTAGGTTGCTTGCATAAAAAGGCAAAATTGAGAACTAATAAGACTGCTTGAATCATCTCATTGGTGCAAATTAACATTGAGGGTACGTTCGTTTCAAAGTAAAGGGAGGATATTACATGTAAAGCTTGTAATATCACCCCAACAGCTCTAATTTTTACATCAAAAGTCGTTTGTTTTACCGTAATTTCTCGTGGATTGTGCCAAAAAAATTACCTGTAATTTTTTTGACTTACGAGGGTGATGGCTCGTAATATTGAAATATTACTTGCAAAAGTAAAAAGTAAATCCCAAAGGCTCTATTTTTTACAAAAAGTGAATTTTACATCAAAATTTTATGGTGAAACAAACATGTATTTTACATGAGAAAAAGTAAAATCTACATGTAATTCAATCAGCATCATTTTACAGGTAAAGTGATTTTTACAGGGAACCAATTACAATGAACCAAACGTACCCTGACAAATAAAAAGTGCATAACCGCTCATTTTACAGGGCATAGATCAAACAATTTAAATCTTAACGAGTCGGATTGCCGAACCAACTTCAAATCAATGCTTGAGTTGCCACTTTGATATGATGAGTTGCTTTGCTCAAAAACGTGTGCCATATGGCATACCAATGGGGTAGTCATGGCCCTTTATAAAGGAGCCCTAAATTTAGGTTATGTAAGAATAAAAAATATAGGAAAATTTATACTTTCGCCCCGTATTTGCAGAAACGGCCCTATAGTTTCATAACTTGCATAACAGGCCAGCTCCAAGCCTAGCCGGTTCCACGTCAGCAACTAACCGCCTTATATATATATATATATATATATATATATATATGCTTCTCTATGCTTATTTGTCCATTTTAAAACTTTTTCTTTGATTGCGATTTGGAGATTCGACTATAGTTGGTATAACTCAGAGAACTACAACAGGCTAGGTAAGATATCGATATATTATCTTTGTAAGATATTGCTTTCCCTTCGTTTTTAACATATTCTAGGTAGACCAAGCTAGGTAAGATATCGGTCGATATCCTACGATATCGACCGATATCTTAAGATAACGGTCGATATCCTAAGATAGCCTTTTAACCAACCAATTTTTATTTTTTAATATTATAGCGCTAAGTCAAGTATTACCCTTTTAATCAATCAATTTTCATTTTGTAAAATATTATAGGTTGAAATGGATGTTCCCCTTCTTTGCCATTTTGATTTCGTTCGTGTGGGAGATAATACTCACAATGGACGACATCGGAGGATTGTCACTGTCACGGATAATATATCATTTGATGAGTTTATGGAGAAAATGTATAAAGTCAGTAGGACATGACCGGAAGAACATTCTATTACACTAACGGTTTCATTACGCATAGGGAATGAGCTTGTGCTTGCTGAATTGTCTGACTTTAATGATCTTACAAACTTATTCAGAGCATATTGTATTGGTGATGGTGTGATAAATATTTATATAAAAAAATCATTAGTCACTACCATCGCAGAAAATTTATCGTCTTTAGAAGCATTTCAATCGTTCCAAGAAACAAATGAAGATGATGATGGTATGAGAACAGAACATTTGATTGGAAATCAAGAAATATGGTTTGAAGAGGAGAGCATCGCTGCACCGATGATAGTCGACGATGATAGAAATTTGAATATAAGATTTTACCCCTACAATAGACCTCTGGAGCAACCCTCTTCAGGCATTCCAATGAGTGAAGGAGATAAAGATCAAGGATATTGTCATCAAATGAATCCAATGCATGATACATCTCAGTTCAACTTCGATTCGATAAATCAGTGGGAAACATTTTTAGTTGGCCTTAGTCCATATCAATGACATTTCGAACCAATAGCTTCGGAGCCAACGATAATCGAGCCTTCAACACAATAGCCTCTCGTACATCAAATATTCCTGCATAGGCCAACACCAATCCAAATAACTGCACATCAACCAAACATACATCCAGTCGATGACTGTGATAGTGATCCTGAAAATAATGAAGCACCGCCGTCTCCCACTTCGCGTGTTCATACTAATAGGAAAATTGATCAACCAGACGGCGGTGCTCAATCCCAATCACGTAATAACCATCCAGTCGATGACTGTGATAGTGATCCTGAAAATAATGAAGCACCGCTGTCTCCCGCTTCGCGTGTTCATACTAATAGGAGAATTGATCAACCTCTGGTAGACGAAGACTATCAGCTTAATAACTTGGAAGGAGAGTATATGGATTCGGATGATGAGAAAATATATGAAGAGAGACCAATTACCATTGGTCAGGTGTTTAGAAATAAGAAATTCTTTCAAAAAGCTCTTGAAGAATTTGCAATGACAAATAATTTTTAGATTAAACTAATAAAAATCAGTCCTCTTCGAGTTACGGCGAGGTGTGTTGAAGTAGGATGTGCTTAGCGAATACATGCATCGAAATTAGTAGGTGTGGACACATTTGTTGTGAAAACTTTCCACCCGGAATATATGTGCGGAATGCCAACTTTTGGAAGCGGATATCGCCAATGTACGACATCATGGATAGCTTCATTCGTGAAAGATAAGATATTAAAGGGCTTTGACGAGACTCCTGGTTCAATAATTTTTTATATTAAAAAAAATACGATATAACAGTAGGTTACTGGAAAGCATAGAGAGGAAAAGAAATGGCGTTGAATGACATTCGAGGTAGCTGGAATGAGCAATTTAAGATGTTACCATCATATGTCGCCGAATTACAGCGGGTCGATCCAGATGTACGGACCGAATTGTGTCTCGAGCCTGATAATGCATTTCAGAGATTCTTCGTGGCATTCGGACCTTGCATTCGAAGCTTTCGTAATACTTTACGAAGAATAATATCGGTAGATGGAACGCATTTGCATGGACGATACAATGGAGTGTTGTTAATAGCTACGGGGATAGACAGGAATAAACATTTATTCCCTATAGCGTTCTGTGTTGTACCGAAAGAAAATGAAGATCATGGGACATAGTTCCTTGATCTATTAGGGAGACGTGTAATCAGTGACTTTGAAGAGTAGCTTGTATTGATATCAGACAGACAAAAAGGTTTGATGGAAGCTGTGGAAAAAGTTTTTCCGAACTCATTTCACAGCTACTGTATGCGACACCTAGCTCTAAATCAGTTTGATACATATAAGGATATAATATCTAGACCACTTTTCTGGGTTGTCGCCTATACATTTTTGGAAGAAAAATTTAAAAGAATTATGCGAAAAATAGAAGACGACGCCCCCCCGAAATGTACAACATGGATTAAAGAAATTAGTGATCATTTCTGGGCGCGTGCTTATTTTCAAGGGAGGCGTTATGATATGTTAACAACTAATATAGCTGAAAGCATAAATAGTGTGTTAAAAATAGCAAGGGAATAACCGATCGTGAGCATGTTAGAAACTATTCGCACAAATGTAGCCGAATTTTATCTTCGCCGTCAGGAGGAAGGGAATAAAATAGCACACGTGTTAACACCGATGGTCCAAGAACACATAACACGAAATTCAGGATGAGCCCGTCGAAAAAATGTTATACCATATGGTCGCGATATATTTCAAGTTAAACTTGGTGATTACACTCACAGTGGCGATCTAGATAAGCGGACATGTACATGTAGACGTTGGGCTATTCTTGGATTACCATGTTCACATGCGATCGCCGCATTATCGCGTCGAAACAGAGAAAGAGAGATCCTCTAATTTTGTGAGCACTGGTTTACCAGTAACTTATTTAGGGAAACTTACAAAGAACACTTTGTCCCGACCGTTGACAAGCGCCAATGGATTTCGCAAAGAGATGACATTAAAGTTTTGCCTCCGCACAAAATACGTCAAGCCTGCTGTCCGAAGAAACGGAGAATAAGATCTAAAGGCGAAGTTCGACTACTGCGATGTAAAAATTATAACAAATACGGTCATAGCCGTCGCTCGTGTAAATTTGTTAGAATTTGAGTGCCACATGGAGCACAAGTAGACTGTATAGATTAATAAACCCACTTGAAATTAACTTATATTATTTGACAGATTTCTTTGAGCCACATTTCACGATTCAAAATGCACTGCTTTGGATCAGATGAAGGAGACCATTTATCATCATTCATCATCCAAATAGACTTTTTGAGAACATGGCCTTAGTATCATAAGCTAATTTTTAGCGAACAATCAGCTGCCGATGACTTAATCTATCGGCCGCTGACTTATGTCTTCGACCGCTAATTTAAGTCATCGGCCACTAACATAAGTCATCGACCGATGACTTAAATTAGCGGCCGATGACATAAGTTATCGGCCGATGACATAAGTCATCGGTCGATGTGGCATAAGTCATTGGCCGATGACTTAAGTTGGCGGCCGATAGATTAAGTCATCGGACGCTAACTTAAGTCAGCGGGCATTGTGAAATCTGAAGATCAAATACAAGTCTTTTTATGATATTTATAAAGAATTGTTAGACAATTAGGATAAATTGATACAATGAAAATTATACAAGTTGATATAAAATTATAAAAATATATACAAAAATCTATAAAATTTTATAAAGATATGAAATATAAAGTTTAACTCTTCTTCCCAAACGTGCACATTAAATGTCCAATTTCCGCTCTAAATTGTTGCATTTGTTTTTCTTCGAAATCAATATTCCGCCGTTGGGAGAAGTATTCCATGTACTTCAAAACATATACACCGCAGTCCCAACCGTTGGTTTGGATCGATAGAATGACACTGTTGAACGCTGATACCTTCCACTATTGATCGAAAGTAGACTTTAAACCGACAACGTAAAGAAGATGCGGAAGGTGATGCAATAGACTCCCTTTATGCTCTTCGAACCTCTTTGAGCACTCTCGGTCTGCTGGATCTATTAATTTAATTTCATGATCAACTAATGAAATTATAGCTAATGCCCAGTGGCTATGTTTTTGGCTATACATCGGAAGATAAATCTGCACAAAAACGGAATCGAAATTTTAAATAATTAATTTTATTTAAAAGCCGTTAACGTTAAATAAAGCGAAGTGTAGTATTAAAAATGTACCGTTCCACAGTCGACCGCGTGAATTCCGCGTTTATCATTTATAAGTAGTGGTTCAAGCGGCTTTAAATTGTTACGAACCTTCCACTCATCATAGTAGGCCTGCCACTTATCGAAGTCGCTAAGTGTGGCTAGACCTTCATTATCGATAAATTTTTCATATTTTTTCTCGTCCGTTATAAACAAGGTCTGAAACAGAATTATGTAATAAGTAAATAAATTAAAAGAAGTGTAAATAAAAAGATAAATAAATGAAACAAACAAAACAATAAATAGTTGAAACCTTACTAGGGCGGACGCAGAAGCGAACCAGCTTTTTTCGGCATTTGCCGTGAACGTTTGATCGTTGATAACTTCAATGACTCTCGAGTATGCGTCGATGACTTCATTGTCAAGCCACGAGCATCCTTTGAGAACCTTTAAAAGACCAACTATGATGTCAACACCCATGACAGTATTGACGATCACATTGTCCTCTCCCTTCGGTCGGTTCTAAAAACTGAGCATATATTTGTGCTCCATCGATTTTAGCTCATCCTCCTCCTCCACAACCAATCTTGGTCTTTTTATAATGGCTTTACTTGTCGGAATCTTTCTCTTCTTTCGAGCACGCAAGTCATATCCCTCGGCTTTACTTTTTTCAGTTGATAGTTTAACTAAAATTGATTTGAGGGATGCCGGCTGTGACTCACAAGAAGGTTGGGTAAGAGGAGCACCCTCATCACCGACTTCCACCAAGGGTTTTTTAGTAGGAGGTGGAGGAACTCTAAAAGTTTTGGGGGCCGTGATTTGATTGGCAGGTCCAGGAGCAGTGGGTTTTTGGCCAGAAGTTCGGAGGGCAGTGGATTGATGGCTTGGTTGAGGAGCAGTGGGTTTAGGGTCAATTGGTTTAGGGGAAGAAGTTTTGGGGGCAGTTGATTGATGGGTAGGTTGGGGAGCAGTGGGTTTTGGGCTAGAAGGTTTAGGGGCAGAAGTTCGGGGGGCAGTGGATATATGGCTTGGTGGAGGAGCAGTGGGTTTAGAAGCTGTAGGATGAGTGGCAGGGGGAACGAAGGTTTCAAATAGAACAGATGAAAGAATATTATCCTGCATAATTACAGAATACATTAAAAATTGTCATTATTTTATAAAATTTTTTATATTTGGGATCAAATTAGTGACCGAATTATCAACCAATAATATAAGTTATCGGTCGATAATTTACATTATCATTCGATAATGTAACTTATCGGCCACTAACTTAAATAAGCGGTCAATAATTTAAATTATCGGACTATAATATAAATTATCGAGCGATAATATAAGTTAGCGGCCGATAACGTTAATTATCGACCGCTAACTTATATTAGCGGCCGATAAGTTATATTATCGATCAATAATGTAAATTATCGACCGCTAACTTAAATTATCGGTCGATAATGTAAGTTGTCAGACGATAATTTACATTATCAGTCGACAAGCGTATTTGGAATTAATCTTTAAAAACATATAATTTTTTCAAATTTAAAAAAAAAATGGTTTAGTACCTTCGTCAAATGAGATGTGACTGCATCAAGGTCCTTTTGCATTAACGCATTTCTTTCTGTTAAATTTAGGACCTGATGTTTTAGTGACCCTAATTCATCTTGTAATGACCCAACTTGCTCTTGAAGAGTCTTCTTTTCTCTCCCTAGATGTTCAATTTTGAGTGTTTGCCCTTTAAACACTGTAAATGCACGTCGGAAGTCATTTTTCATTTCTTTTATAGCCATGCAGAGCGTCTTGCATTCTTTTCTAAGCTCTGTTACTTCTTTGGTTAGGTTGGGTTGCCTAACCGGCTGTTCTCTTATTGGCTGGGCCTAATCTTCGATTTGCCTGTGCCCTTTGATTCAGCATGTTGACGTACAACGACTTCATACTCGTCGTTTTCGTTCTGTCATTATCGTCATCCTCATCGTCGTCATTGTCATCTCGGCTTTTCGGTTCTTCGTCTCTTTCTGGAGGACGTGTCTTATAACTTGGGACATCATCGTATTCATATATATCTTCTTCATCACCAAGCTCCTTGGCCTTTTGCTGCTCACTTTCCATCTCTCTTTGCATAAAAAAGAGTCAAACCGATCAATACTGTAATTCGTACTTTACAGCTTCAAGCTCTAAGATGACTTTAGACTTAAGAAATTTTTTTCGATATAAATTAGGATTACGGCTGAATTTCGGGCCTTCCAATTTCATTAGCCTGGGAAATGAATCTTTGAGCTCAGTACGAGCGGTGGCGACTTCAAGAAAGTACACAAATGCCCAAATCTGTAGGGCGATAGTGCATCCGTAGATGTTGTATTGCCCTTTTTCTGACTTTTTCGCCATTTCTCTTCTGCCGTATACTTTTGATATATTATCTACTAAATTATTGTAAACTATCAGGCCCCACGAAAACTTGTTAAACTCTTCAATATTATCTACTAGTGCCAAGTACCGTGCGTCCACTTCCTGGTATGTGTCCGAAAGTAAAAACGAACATAAGAGAAACAATAATGATAATTTTAAAAATTCATCGTTGGATAAATCAGCACTATCAACTAATTCTTCAATACGAGGTCTTTTAGCCGGCTTCCCCCGAAAGAATTTGTATTGAATAGTTTCTTTCTTTCTCTCACGGCCACCTTCTCAGACTTAGGTTTGATCAACATATTAAGGCCTAAAATGAATACTATATCGGACTCTTGCAGCAACACAGTGGTATTTCTAACCTTGAAAACATTATCTTTAACCCAAAAGCTTAAAATAGTATCAACCAAGTCTCCAATGAATCCTAGTTTCTCATTTATCCTAAATAGATGATCGAAAATTGAACCATCTAAAATCTTCTTCCTCTCTTCATTACAGTGCAAGTAAAATTTCTTGACACCAATACCAGAATATTTCCCGAAGGGCTTTATAGAGACATAGTCATTTTAGAATCACTTAGTGGGAACTGTAATATACATAAAAATAATTAATTAGCAAAATAAGCGAGGTTCAAAAACTTCCGATAACTTACATTAGCGGCCATTAATTTACATTATCGTCTGCTAATTTACATTAGAGATCGATAATGTAAGTTATCGATCGATATTGTAAGTTATCGGACGATAATGTAAGTTAGCGGTCGATAACTTACATTATCGGTCGCTAATGTAAGTTAGCGGTAAGTTATCGGTAAGTTAGCGGATTGTTAAGAAACATAACTGATGACTGAATGTGTTTAAATGTAGAAAAAAAAATTACCTGAAAATTTGCTGTGAGCTTTTTTTCGCTTGCTCGCCGATAAGCCGCCGCTCTCTCAGTTTTACAGAAAAGCAAAAGTTAAAAGTAAAAAGTAAGAATGAAAAGTTTAAAAGTAACTGTTACTTTTATAATTGAAAAGTTATTTTAATTTAAAAGGCGGTTGGTTGCTGACGTGGGACCGGCTAGGCTTGGAGCTGGCCTGTTATGCAAGTTATGAAACTATAGGGCCGTTTCTGCAAATATGCAAACTTATAGGGCCGAAAGTGCAAACTTCCCAAAAATGTACTACCTATGAGAGGATTGGAATCATCAGATCGGCGTATTTTAATATTGATCATTGAAAAATTTTATATGCTGTTGTGCGAAAGCACACAAGCTAACCAACGATCTCACGATGAACAATCAAATAAGAACATAAAATAGAAGAAAATCAACTACCACTACCAAAAATAAGAATATTAGCGGCAATTTTTTTAGCAAAAAATTGCTGCTATTAGTCTTGTCGCTACCAAAAACTTCCGCTGTTAGTCCTGCCGCTATCAAAAAATGTCGTAATAGCAAGTGCCGCTAAAACCTCTTATTTTTGTAGTATACAAAAACACAAGAGACAATATTTACGTAGTTTGACAATATGCCTACATCAACAAGCAGTGATGATCCACTATATTGATGATTACACAAGAATACATGAGCACTCAAGCCTCACCAAAGCTCTCTTCAAAGCCCTAGATAGGTTGGCCAAAAACTGTCGCTTTTAACAAAAAAAATGCCGTTAATACCCTTACCGCTAATTGTCTTAATAGCCTTTAATAATTTTTTTGTTAATAGCGGTAGTTTTTTTGTGCCGCTAATAGTCTTATTTTTTGTAGTGAAAGCTTTATAATGATATCTCAACCTTACAATTCGACCATGAGGTTTTCCTTTATATAGAAGACTCGAATCTTACTTCTAATCTAAGAGAAACTGCTCAATTACGGAGTCTGCACGTAACTCGAACATCGCGGGTCGCTCGAGTGGGAACCAAACTCGCTCAAGCAACTAAAACCCGAGAAAATGCCCCTTACAAAAGTGCGTTGGTCGCTCGAGCGACAACCACAGTTGCTCGAGCGACTTACACCCGAAAATTCATTCTTGTTTAGTGCTCACCTCGCTCAAGCGGATTTGGTTCCCGCTCGAGTGAGCAACCTAAGTTAGAGTCAAAATAATAATTCTCCACCTGGCTTTAAGCTTCATCATATACTCTTTCTTCCAATCATCACTATACTTGTATCACTACTGCCACCAGTACCCCGAGGGCGCTCAAATATGCTAAACATTAATCAAATCCAAACAATGTTTAATCTTGACTACTTGACTACCGGTACCACCTTTATCATCATATCCGTAGGATTGTCCTTCATACTCACCTTCTTTAAAGATATCTCGTCATCTTCGATTATTTCTCGTACGAAGTCGTACTATATATCAATGTGCTTGGTATGAGCATAATATACGTGATTCTTTGCTAAGTAAATAACACTCTGGCTATCGTAGAATACGTCAACACTTTTCTGTGCGATCCCCAAATCACCAACTAAGCCCTGAAGCCACAATATTTCTTTGACTATCTCTGTTACTGTCATATACTCTGTCTCTGTAGTAGGCAAAACCACTGTATCTTATAACATCGACCTCCAGCTAATCCGACCTCCTGATGTAAACACATATCCCGTTGTAGATTGACATTTATCTAAATTATCTGCGTAATCTGAATCTACATATCTGCATAACTGATGACATGTACCACTACGAAAAACCAACTCGACATCCTTGATACCACGTATATATCTCATAATCCATTTCACCGCTTGTCAGTGCTCATTGTCGGGATTAGTCATATACCTGCTAACCACGCTAATGGCCTATGAAATATCCGGCCGAGTACATATCGTAACATATATCAAGCTACCAACCACACTCGCGTAGGGAACATAAGTCATGAACTCATGCTCATCATCTGTAGTAAGAGACATGCTAGCCGAAAGACGGAAGTGCTACTAATAAAGTACTCACAACCTTTGAATTCTCCATACCAAATTTGTAGAGTACCTTTTCCAAATAACTCTTTTGTGTTAGAGACAACTGCCATTTCTTTCTTTCTCTCTAAATTTTCATCCCATGAATCTTTCTCGTTACGCTAAGATCTTTCATCTCAAACTTTATGTCAAGTTGGAATTTCAACTTATTGATTGGACAACTCTATAATTATGCTCTGTCTTAACCTATTGCAAGCGCACAACGAAAATTGCAGCACTAGTATAGGATCGTTCCGATGACGAAGGTTGAAACTTCTAATTACTTTTATTTTCCTTTAAAAAATAAAAGAATGGTTGATTAAACTAAAGTACAGGAAAATAAATTACAAGAAAATAAATCTAAATCATCATCCTTCAAGATTCTAGTCTTCAATTAGTCTCCTTCTAGATTTTGGATATTTACAAATAAAAAAAACTATTATACTAATCTACAGTCCTCTAGAAATTAGGCGTCAATAAAAAACTAGAATTCTATAGATATTTATGAAAATAAAATACAATTACACTAATATTTCAAATACTCAACTTTAGGCATCAATTAAAATCAAGAACTTTCATATGTTTACAAAGCAGAAAATTACATAAAAATAAATCTAAACTAGAAAGCAATAAAATTGATCTTTTATCTCCCAATCACAGGCGTCAATTGCTCTTGAGAAACTACGATACTCTACTCCAAACTAAAAAGCAATAAAAACTACCCTAACTTTGATCTTCCGGAATCTCAACCTCAGTTGTCAATTGCGACTGAGAGACCTTCGATACTTATTCTGGGTATTAGGCCCTCTTATTTATAGTTGTATAAGGGGTCAGTTTACATTATTCAAATCTTAATAAAAGTAAAATTCTAAAATAAAAAGTTTCCTAAAATTACAAACTTCCTAATCCTAATCTTCCTTGCTTTGAATAGTAGATGTGCGTCAGATTCTTGTAACACCCTGTAAATTTTCCTAAACCGAGTACACCGGAGCACCCACACTATGGTTCCAATCGAGGTACACCTGATAAACAGGACGTAATAGTTCAGGTGTATGAACTGGGCCTCTTTGGTACAGGGCCCGATAGGTGACCAAACTTCTTCTGTGAGGTCCATTAGTTAGAGCCAAGGCTTAGACCCATTAGTCAACAATCCAAATCGGGACCCGTTAGTTAAAAGGCCGACAGTTAGGACTTGTCAGCCTAACCTGGCCCATGAGATGGGCCCATTCGAAATCGAATCCATGGCTTAAAAGGCCCCAGATCTATGACCTTCAGTCAAGCTTACACACCAAAATGGGTGTATAGGCATCACATGAGAACCAACCCAATCCATATAAGCTCCCATGCATGCATAAGTTGTGCATGAAAGTTGAGTGTCAAGTGAGGGAAAGAAAAGAGAGTCTTCTCTTCCATTGGCTCCACCTTGAAGAAACCTCCCTACCGATCTCTCCACTCTGTCAACTTGAACCAATCATCGTGACGGAGAGAACATTTTTGTATCGATCGTCATGACTTACCCTTGAACCGTGAGCTCTTCGAACAAGGACCGAGACGATCGAGCGAATTCTCAAGGGAGAAATTGTACGTGAAAGCTCGAAAACCCAGCATGCGAGGACTTCTCTATGGTAAACACAAGATCCATGCTTCGTAAATCCGTTTTCTAAGCTCTAGGACCAACTCGTGTGAAAATTTGAAGTTCACGCGACGAGTTTAGGAATCGGACTTGCAAGAGGCATCGTAGCCAAATTCTTGAGGTCCGATGCCTCGAATTGCATGCACGCATTAGCACACGAGAGTTCAAAGATTGGGTTTTCATAAATCTGTTCCGACGGGGTCATGTTCTGGCATTGCATGTTTTGAAACTTTAAGAATTGGGCATAGGAAGAACTTAGAAACTAATTTAGCTGATTTTCGAAGCCTCGAATCATGGCTCACGTGATCCAAATAGGCTAGGAGTCTAGTATGGGCAAGAACGTATGCCATACATCTTTGTTCCTTCCCAATTGAGGGAGATTTCACACCGAAATGAGTCTGGGACCACGAAAAGTACAATCAGCAGTTTGGCGAGCTGTTAATGCTCACCGTGGCGACTTGAAGGCTCGTCGCGGCAAGAAAATACCAGAAGTACTACCTTGGTTTCACGGCCATTTCGGCTCGGGTAAATGTCGCCGTGGCGAGATGACTTAAGTCACTGGCACCAGAAAGGCTCGCCGCGACAACATGTGAACTCGTCGCGGCGAGGTTTACTCTGTTTGTGAATCTTGGAGTTTGTGTATCTGTGTGCCTCGAGAAATCTTGATTAGTCCACGTATAGTTCATTAACCATTAGAGCGTAAGCCATGCATGATTTAGGGGGTATGCGAGGATCCATTTGCTCGGAATTGACTTAGTTTGTGCGCTTTAACTCGTAAGATTTCTACACTTGAGGTAGGGAGAATCTCGTTGCAAAGTTATACGTTTGACTTGATCATGGGATAATATATTTGTTTTGATCACATTTTATTTATGTTTCAGCTATGGGTTTAATGATTGAAATCTATGCATGTGATTTATGATTGTTTCCGTACATGAACATGCATCTTTGCCATCTTTCTTGTATATAACCGTCAAGTCCGTTTCGATGATGTCTATGCTCGTTTCATGTTATGATCTGTGTATGCGCCCGTTCGTTATGAATGTGATAGCATCGAGCGTTAGAGTCATCGGGGTTTGACCTTGTGTCCGCTACAGACTGCTCGGTTCTCGCTACGGGATGCTTTGCCACAAGATTTGACTTGTTCTCGTGATTAGTTATGAGTGGAGCGGAACCTCCAAGAGATGGGTGGAATCCCCGTGGCTACGAGCTTGTGTCCGCTACGGATTGCTCTATTCCCGCTACGGGATACTCACTCTAATGTTGTGTGATTCTTAGATGATAAGATGTGATATGTGTGATTTGTATGTGTGCCATCTAGTATAAGCTCGTTTCCCTGATGCAATAAGCAACTCAGTCCTGTCTCCTTGATTCGTAATTGTGTATAATCTTCTACGTCACTTGCATTCATAACATGACATGTTTTAAGATCATATTCGGAAGTATGTGTTTTATGCTAATATGTTTTCGATACTATAAGATTCGCTTAATTCACTTGATTTATTTCAATATGCATCTATGCCATGAATTAGAATGATAAAGTATATTTTTACACTGTTTATATCCCTACAGATCTTGGACTGTAGCTCATTCCCGACTATACGTCACAACGGCAGGAGTTGAGCCTGTGAGAAATCCAGAATAAGAAGAGGATCAGATTATACGCCTAGGGACGAGGAGGAGCTACCCGAGGAGTACTACCGGTAGCTAGTTGTGTTGAGAGCTTGAGGGCCCATATATTTTTGGGAAACCTTGTCATACGGTAAAGGACTTTGGATGTATTAAGCAATTACGTTGCGCATATTTTGATCCACTGTTTAGGTGAAGGACAGCCTTCACCGGTGGATGTTTTGTATAGTTTTGGTGGGTGTGAATAGTTAATTTTGGGGAATTTATATGTTGTTTAGTTTCATTGTCTTCACTCTGCTATCCGATGTGTATTTTGTTTCAACAGACACGCTTGCTTACCAAACTATTCGATGGCTCGGCCCTTCCAATCGGTTAATTTGGGAAGATCGAGCTATTTTGAAGTGAAGTAAATACTTTGATACCATGGTAGATTATGACTCAAATCTCGCAATGTGATCTGACGGCTCGAGATTCTGCGCGTGGTAAGGAAATTTGGGCTGTCACAATTCTTCAGGATTCTTCATTGCCAATCTTCTCAGATCTGTAAGATGAAAGACTTCTAATTTAAGAGTTCTTTTATTTTGTGCATGGCGGCGCAATTCTTCACGTGATCTTCAGCACCAGCATGAGTTTATAATACAAAATCATAATTACGATTTTGCTTCTTCAGTACGATTCCTCGCTCTTCAATCGATCGTAATCAACTATAGTCTCACCACTCCTTTAAGCTTCTTGTATAGAATCGTAAGTACAATTCTTCTTCTTTCATCTCTCGTCAAGATTACAATTTGAGTCGTAGCTCTACTTTTGGCTTACAGATTGGTGACTTCTACTACGATTCAGATCGTAGTTTCATTTGATCGTCTTTCTTAATACTTTTTGAGATTATTTTGGCAAAGATGACCATTTTTACTCTTTTCTATTTATTGTTCTAAATATATGCACATATCATTAGTAGCAAATTGGGGTCTAGCACCACTAAGTTAAGGGTGATAAAATTATAAATTATATGACTGATTATTGATCTCCACCATGCTCTTTGCAGCTATGAGCATATCATCAACATACAAGAGAAGGTAAATAAATGAGTCATCCGTTAGCCTCTTGAAGTAAGCACAGTTGTCGTATTTACTTCGAATATAATTTTAGCCCACCATGAATGTGTCAAACCTCTTGTACCACTGTCTAGGTGACTGCTTCAACCCGTACAAAGACTTCTCCAATTTGCATACTAACCTCTCTTCACCAGGAGACTTGAAAACTTCAGTCCTATAATTCTCCTCCTCTAAATTACCGTGTAGAAATGTTATTTTTACATCGAGTTGCTCCAACTCTAAGTCTAACTGTTCTACAATTGACAACAAAACTTGGATTGAAGTGTGTTTCACAACTGGTAAGAACACCTCATTGTAATCAATGTCTTCCTTTTGCTCATAGTCTTTTGCTATCAATTGTACTTTGTACCTTTTACCACTACTTTTCAAAAAACCTTTTTTCTTCTTATAAACCCACTTGCACCCAATCGTTCTCTTTCCCTTAGGTAACTTTTTCAGTTCCTAAGTTTGATTCTTATAAAGAGAATTTATCTCTTCCTCATTGCGGTCTTTCATTCCCGTGCACATCCACCACTGATTGTATCATTAAATGAAGACGGCTCATTATTATCCAACATCAATGCGTAAGTAATCATATCCTCGTAATCGTAGCAAATTGGTGCTCTAACATTTCTTTTGGGTCTTTAACCTGCTAAGAATTGTTCTTGCACTCTCTCAACTATTTCTACACTATTCTTTGATGTAATAACTATAGGAGTTTCTAACTCCACTTCAAACTAATCTTTCGCCACCTCTTCTCCAATTCTCATGATATGTTTGTTAGAAGTTCGCATAACAAATTTATAAAAGGTCACATCTCTGTTAATTACAATCTTATTCTGCTCAGGACACCATAACCTGTATCCTTTCATACTATTTTGCATACCCTAAGAAAATCGTTTTCTTAGCTCTTGGGCCAATTTTACTATCTCTGACATGATAGTAAGTTGTGCAACCAAAAACCCTCAATGCACTGTAATATGTTGGATTCCCTGACCACATCTCAATCGTAGTCTTGCATTCTATTATTGTGGACAGTGATTTATTCACTAGATAGCACGCTATATTGACTGCTTCGGCCGAGAACTCTCTACCCAATCCCACATTGAATAACATATTTCTTGTCTTTTTAAGTAGAGTTCTATTCATACGTTATGCTACCTCATTCAGTTGCGATGTATTCCTCACTATCAAGTGCCTAGCAATACCGTTCTTCTCACATAACTCCTTGATCTGTCTACTGGTGTACTCACCATCATTGTCGGTTCTCAATCGCACCTTCCTTTCAGTCTGATTCTCAAACAATACTTTTCATCTCTTGAAGATTTGCAACACCTCATCCTTACTCTTCCTCATGTAGATCCATACATATCAAGAGTAATCATCGATGATGGAGACGAAGTACCTGACACCACATTTAGAAGAGACCCTTGAAGGCCCCCCATATATCTGAATGTATATAATCCAGTATGCCTTCTGTAGTGTGAGTCGTTGTGTTGAACTTAACCCTGCACTATTACCCGAAGATAGAATGCTCACAAAAGTCAACTTTTCTGGCCTTTATACCTTTCAACAAGTCCTGCTTGCTTAACTCTGTCATCCCTCTTTCTGACATGTACCTTAAGCGCATGTGTCATAACTGTGTAGAGGATAAACCACTATCACCTGAAGTAGATATTGTTGATCCACCTGTCACCTTACTCTCTGATAGAAAGTAAAAGTTTCAAACATTTTCCACTTTCATCACAACCAAAGATTCCTTTGTCACCATCAAAACTCTACCTTGAGCTGCAAACTTGAGCCCATTGGAGTCTAGTGTACCAAGCGATATGAGATTCTTCTTTAGTTCCGAAACATGACGTACATCGGTCAATGTTCTCACAATCTCATTATGCATCTTTATTCTGATACTTTCATTTCTAATTATTTTATAGGTCATATTATTACCCATCAAAATCGTTCAAACATCCACTTTTTTATAAGACGTGAGCCAATCCCTATTTGGACACATGTGGTAAGAGCACCCTGAATCAAGTATCCATGTATTCTGCTAGTATTTATCTGAAATCACTGACAACACGTTTCTATCATCATCCATAGCTTATTCGGCTATACCAGCCTCATCAACGACCCTTTTCTGCCTCTTATCCAAAGCATCGTCCCTCTTTATTTATAACTGTGAACAATGTCTTCTGTGTCACCCTTTTCATGATACTTGTAGTATTCCACCGTCTTTCTGTATTTAGATTTAGATTTGAACTTTGATCTATCCCTTTCGGATTTATAGTCCTCTGCTCTCTCCCTAACCAACAAATCATCTACTTGTGTATCACTATCGAAACCTTTCCTTCTCATGTTGTTAGAAAGCAGTGCCACTGTAATCAACTCCTATTCAATAGTATCATTCCCATAAAATAACGTAGTAACAAGGTGCTCATAGGAAGCGGGGAGAAAAGATAAAAATAATAACGTTTTGTCTTCATCCTTATCCTCTTATCCAACATTTAATAATATAGATATTATTCTATTGAATTAATTAAGATGTTCATTGAGAGAAGTACATGTCTTCATGTGTAACTTAATTATACAGTTACTTCTTGAGATATAGATGACTCTTCAGAGATTTCGTCATATAGAGGCTCTCCAATTTGGCCCATAGCGAGGCCACCGAGTTCTCTTGCGTTACGTTGTACATAATCTCCTTCGCTAGACACAGTCGAATCGTACTATATGCTTGAAGTTCGAATTTTTCCCAATCACCATCGAATATATCCGTTGGCTTACGTGAAAGCCCTTTCAATGCCTTTTGTAGCCCTTGTTGAATCAAAATATCTCAAAAAAACCTTTGCGGACTTCGTTGCCATCTCCGATCGTAGAACAAAAACTTGGCTTTGATACCAATTATTACGCGAAAGTTTACAAACCAACTAACGATCTCATGAAGAATGATCAAATAAGAACGCAAAATAGAAGAAAATCAATCACAAATACACAAGAGACAATATTTACGTGATTTGAGAATATGCCTACATCCACAGGCAACGATAATCCACTATATTGATGATTACATAAGAATACAAGAACACTCAAGTCTCACCAAAGCTCTCCTCAAAACTCTAGATAAGTTTTTCAAAGCTTTACAATAATATCTCAACCTTACAATTCGACCATGAGCTTTCCCTTTATATAGAAGACCCGAATCTTACTTTTAATCTAAGAGAAACTGCTCAATTGTGAAGTCTGCACCTAACTCGAATGTCGCGGGTCGCTCGAGCGAGATTCAAATTCGCTCGAGTGACTAAAATTCGAGAAAATGCCCCTTACAAAAGTGCGATGGTCGCTCGAATGACAACCAAAGTCGCTTGAGCGACTTACACCCAAAAATTCGTTCTTGTTTAGTGCTCACCTCGCTCGAGCGGATTTGGTTTCTACTCGAACGAGCAACCTAAGTTAGAGCCAAAATAACATATGCAACCGTCCATATTATCGTGTAATTTGTGGGCCAACTTCATTTGAATGTTTATGGTATTACTTTGATGATGTCTGCTTCACTACAAAAAATAAGACTATTAGCGGTAGCCAAAAATTGCCGTTATTAACAAAAAAGCTATTAAGACTATTAGCGACAAGGGTATTAACGGCAAAATGCGGTGGTTATGGCTCAATTTGGAAAGCAGGCCTATGTTCAAGTTGCATAAGATTGAAAAAGGACTATAAAATATGGAGAGTGTTAGTGGGGGACAGATTTGATGCGGACAAAGTGCAAGTGTCTGATGTGGCGCGATGCAATTGGCTGCAAGGGCGGTGGGATCAATTCATGCAAGTTAGTGTAGCCAGTCACGTCGTCACATGTTAGTCGCCTATACTTTGTCCTCAACAAATCTATCCTCCATTTATAATTTTCCATAAAAAATATGTGAATGGGTGGGCAGCCAAGTGTTCTCTCTATTAAAGAGTATTTTTCAATAAATTATTAAGTTTTAGTACTTTAAGAAAGATAAGGATACCTCTAAACATGCTCACGCAATTTCTGAAAGCGCCAACGTCCCAAACCCCTTGATAATCATTGATTCATTCCAATTAAATGATAAATATCATTTTTCACCCCGATCTTTCACACAATAAATTTTGAGATTAGGGCGCACCCATCAGACAATCAATTTTTTATTTCATGTGTGACAAATCTCCAAAAAGGGACCCTTGAATCATATTACACACATCACGCTCAAAGGCCATTTTTTGGGAATATGTGACACCCGAAATCACAAAAATTGATCGTTTAATAAGTGCACCATAATCTCAAGGTCTATTATATGCAAGATCTGGGTGAAAAATGATGTCCAAATCTGATTGGAAAGAATTAACGATTTTGAAGGACTCCAGATGTTGGCGCTTTTAAAAAATGCGTCAGCGCGTTAGAGGTACCCTAAAAATAATGGCAAAGACTCCTTCTAGACGTGTGCCTAAGGCCTGCAGCTACATAGTTTATGGCGCTCACGTCTCTTTTCACTAGTAACAATAGTGTAGAAAATGATTAAGAATCTTTCTCAAGAAGGTTGACTTTGCTAAATCACCCTCCAAATTAATATTATAAAATCCATTAGAAAAAGAGGTTTTATATAGGCTGCAAAAGAAGTCGGGCCGAGCCGGAGCTCGAGTTGAGCTTCGCTCAATAAAATATTCATTCTATAAAAGATTTAAATGAATGATTAAATACAAATACGCGACATATGAAATAAATAAATCGTTAGATAAACTAGAGCAAGTAGGGGACAAAAGTTTTTATTTTACCGTTCAAAGTAACCGTTAGATAAATTTAAACGGTTACTTTGAAAGGTAAAATAGACCTCTCAAAATTAATTACTTATTTTATATATATATATATATATATATATATATATATATATATATATATATATATATATATATATATATATAGGAAAAGGCCTCCGTCCTCCAACCTTCCACGTGGACCTTGGTTGCATTGCTTAGATCATCTTTGAAAAAAAAAAAAAATTAACTCATCTCCAACGTGTATATTTTGAATCGTAAAATGTGAACTAATGAAAATCGTCAAACTTTGACTTGTAGGTTTAAAATTTATTTTAATTTTTTTTTTTTTTTTTTTAATATTGATCTAAACTGTCCACCTGTGCTCCACGTGGCACCCAAAAAGTGTTTTGGGTGCCACATAGAGCTCCCCGTGGATTTTGGAGGACAGTCACCGTCCTCCATTGGAGGACCTAACCGGCTCCCATATATATATATATATATATATATATATATATATATATATATATATATATATATATATAAACCAAGCGATAGAGTTGAGTCGGGCCGAGCCGGCCTTAGCTCGAATTAGGCTCTGTTCATTTGAGCTACAAACTGCCCCAAGCTCTAAAGAGAAAAACTCTTATTTTTTGGACCAAGCCGAGCCGAGTTGTCAAGTTGACTCGGCTCTCCAGCAGCCCTAGTTATATAAGATAAAGTGACTTGTTCATGGTCTAAATACTCATAAATCATTGGACTCGAGTTTTCGATTTCACAATTCAAAAACCCTATGAATATATATAGTTAAAAGTTATTAACAAAATTTTCTATTGCTAGAATTTAGTTTTTATCTTAAAAATTTATTTAAATTTTTTTTATTTAATTAGAAAAGAAAATGTAATTGTTCTTTGATAATTCTTTCAAAAAAACATAGTTACTCCTATTGTAGTTTTATTGAAAAGAGTTGCTATTAGGTACGAGACCCAAGTGCCAACCGCGACACTCTGGTCAATCTCATTTCATCCAAATGATGAAATCTTAGGAGCCGCATACTTATGATCACGGAATTTCGTAAACTTACTTGCAACCGTTCACCAATTTGGCAATGTAAAATCAACTCAAATAGAAAAGTTGGTCCCAATAAAAAATAAAAATATATAAATAATACAAAAGTTGGCAATTTGAAATTGAGCAGAGTGCGACTGCACTCACCTAATGCCAATTACCAACTCTAAATACGTCGTGCTGAGGTTGTCTGTCAAATTATGGGCTACTATTCTGTACCCGTCGAGAGTGCACAACCATTTATAAGAACAAAAATCAGTTAAAATTCCCTCTTTTGTTACTTTCACAGATTTCATAATCTTGCATAATATTATTTGATTGCTTTGAATCAAATGTTGGAGATTTTATTTCGTCCCAATATTACACACATTACTTAGTGAGATCATTGTGGAGGAAATGGGGGAATGTTATAATTTCACGGGATGTAAATAATGATACCCTCAAATCTTTCGATGAGTGTGGCTTTTGGTAATTGGAGTGACACTATATATGGTAATTGACGCCTTCCCAATCTAGATTTGGAACGGTTCACTGTTTAGGACAGACACTATTTGTCAATCTTTGCGATGTGAAGACTGAAGGAAAAGATATAAAGATTTATGAGGTTAAGGATTGCATTGAAAAATAATCTCTATTGCTTCATTCAAAGCGGTCAAATATACAATCGACCACTTTGAATCATATGATTGAGATGAATTTTTGTACAATCTAACTCACCAAATCTTTATATTGGGTCCTTCACATCACTACAAACAATAAGATTATTATAGCAGTAGTAAAAAATTGTTGCTATTAATAACAATAATTTATTAATAGCGACAATTTTTTGTTAATAACGATAATTTTGACTGTCGTTAATAGTCTTATTTTTCGTAGTACATCCTCGTATATCCATGATCAGTGACTCGCTCCAACCCTAGATTCGTAAAGTTCTATCATATATTAGTTCATTAATCATTACCGCTTGTATCGCTCCGTATCAAATTATTGCTACAATAATATTGGGTGATCTAAAAAACATAAATTTAAAGCACTTGAAAATAGAAGAGGATCGACAAAAGATCGAGAGTGAGCAGTGAGAAATGATAAAGTATGATAAAGTATTACGAAGTTACGGAGAGTTTAGCATCAAATAGAAACAAGTGACAAATTAGCTTTCACAAATCAGACTCTCACTAAATGTGATAAGGCTATGATGACGATGATGGGATCCGACACAAACAATAAGAATAGGTAAATGTTGCAGCCATTTTGTCCGTAGTGCCACAAATTGTTCTTTGTTCATTGACCATACCTGAATGGAGAGTTAGTCTATCAAATTAGCTGCTCTCATAAAATTTTATGAGTTAAATGAAAAAACATTAGAAAATTCTCCTAACTCCGAATAAGTGGTCACCAAATTTTTTGCTAAATATTCACTTGATTCGTTGATTTTTTGAATTTCTTCAAATTTGCATCAGTGTGATACATGCTTTAATCATAATTTATATTTTTTTTTCTTAAAGACTAATTTTAAACTTTAAATAAGGTAACATACATTTTGTATGATTTTAATTATTTACTATTATTATTTTAATTCCAAAATTTCCTGAATTTTTCCATGAATCTTCCTCCAATTTAGGCGAATTAAATTGAGCTGAAACCCTCTGAATGAATGGCCAATCCGAACTTGGTTACTATGATCAGCCGGTCCAAATTAATTGGTGCCCATGCTCATTGTTGGTGATGCTTAGTCCAATGCTATGTGCTTACACTTTCGTTGACATATAATGTTCGATCAAACAGGATCTAGTTTCGATTTCCACTGATCCAAGCTGTTATATATATTAGTTTAGTAATATATATTTTATTGTTTCAAAATTGAGTTTATAATTATCATTATATATATTGATAATAATTCAATGACAAATTTGTAAAAACTATTTTCTCCCTGAAGAAGTGTATTTTGATTTATCTTTTTATCATGAGTTGAAAAGAGACAAGTTTGGCGTCTCTTTGCCCTAAATCTGAAAAGACATAAGTGAATCGATTTTTTCTTTTATCGTTATCTTTTTACCGTTAGTTGAAAAGACACAAGTCATGCATAACTTCATCGTAAATTTGAAAAGACACAAGTGAAATCGTTTTATTTTGATATATAAAAAGACACTCTCTGAAAAGACATAAGTGAAATCGATTTATCTTTTTCTACGTTATTTGAAAAAATACAGATCCGAAATCTCTCCACTGTAATTTGAAAAGAGACAATGATTTAAAATTTTCTTTATAAATAGAGATAAGATCTCCATTAATGAAACACAAGATATAGAAGACACAACACAAATAATAATATCTATTTCTCTTTTTTCTCTTACGTTCTTATCTTTAAGAACCTTTTCGGTATAAAAAAATATGTGCAGGTTCTTTCTCTAGAAAGTGTAATCTAGAAAAGAACATACGGTTCTTGGCAAGATTAGACTCTGTTGTATCTTGAAAGCAGATTGGCTGGGAACTCTATTGCATCTTCGTTTATCCAACGGAGTGAGGGCGTCTATTGTCTTTAAAACAGCGTGCCTCGGAGTCATCATCAATACAATTTTTTTTTCAACAATTTAAAGGCAATAGGTCGTTCTAATGACTCAGAGCATAAAGTTTATAAATCAAGATCTCATCAAACTTGATCGATTTGACAGGTCAAATTTAAAAAGAGGGGAGCAAAAAGTGTAATTTATCTTGTGACAATTCAAGATTGCTTACATCCTTACTATGTCCTCAAATTTCTATAGCGGAAACAACAGGAAGTACGACTAATGGAGGATTGGATGCTCGACTCAAATGGCTGGAAGATGATCAGGATTGTCGGGACCACATCCTCAATGCATTGAACAATAGGTTATTCAACACATTCTGTAAGTGTAATATTACTAATGATTTTGAGATTCATTAGCGAAGAAGTATCTAATTGAAGATACAAGTACAACGATTTTTTTAGTCTCTAAATATTTTGATTTCAAGATAGTTGGAGATAAATCGATTCTTGAATAAGTTCAAGAATTATAGTTTATTATCATTGAGATAGAAGTCTTATGTATTAAATGAAGTGTACTAAATCCAATACAGTATTTATAGTCGGGGTATTGAGTAAACTAGCAACTCATGATTAGAATATTAGGAAGCTATTTGTAGGGTATTAAGATACTTGAAAGTAACTATGCATTATAGTTTACAATATAGTTGTAAATTTGAGCTCTTAGAGGGGTCTACTAATGCTACTTGGATTTCTGACTCCTCTGATTAAAAATCCACAAACGGATGAATTTTTATTTTGGTAGGAGAAGCAGTATCATGGGAGTCTAGAAACAAACATGTCTTTTTTATTCAACTATGAAATCAGAGTATATAATATTATTTGCGAAAGCAAAAGAGGCAGAGTAGCTTTGAAGCTTACAAAAATACTACCCAGAGATACAATATTAAAAATATATAGAGGGATGAGTCTAAGACCGACATCTTTAAAGGCACAGTAGTTGAACCTCAACTTAGTAGAGTTAGAGATCCCAAATCCTAAGTTCAACGAGATAAAAGAAACTACTTCGTGACCTTTGAAAGTATATAAATGTATATTACCTATTGGTTATCTTTATGATGTTAAATTTTGTGTACATCTCTTGTAACGTGAGAGGGTGAGTTTACCTCTTAATGATTCTGTAAGCATTCATTTATTGGGGTGATAAAGTAGTTACAAGAGCACCCATGACAGATTCACTTATATGAATATGAAAGTTAAGCCGCTTCAATAGAGATTCAATCATCTCTCTGAGATACTCATGAAATCAAAATTTTAACACATAATTGTAAAGCGCAGGCCTTATGTCACTAATGATTTAAGTCAAAGTAAATATATATGTAACTTCGGTTTGTTAAACATGTTTTAAGTTCAACGCTATAAGCTACTTAAAGTCCTTACAAACTTTGAGTTGTATATACTAGTGAAAGGTTCAAACCGATCGGTACTTTTGATGATACTTAGTATGATCACTCTGATATACAATTTTTTTTTATTTTGAAACAAGTGGGGGATTATTATATATATATATAATTTCAAAATCAAGTTTATAAGTTTTATTATATATATTGATAATAATTCAATGACAAACTTGTAAAAATTATTCTCTCCGAAGAAGTGTCTTTTCAAATTTGATTTATCTTTTTACCATGAGTTGAAAAGACGCAAGTGAATCGATTTTTTCTTTACTGTTATCTTTTTACCATTAGTTGAAAAGACACAAGTCTTGTCTCTCTTCATACAAATCTGAAAAGATACAACTGAAATCGATTTATCTTTTTACTGTTATCTGAAAGGACACAACTCTCTGAAAAGACACAAGTGAAATCGGTTTATTTTTTTATCGAAAAAATGTAACTCTCTTAAAATACACAAGTGAAATCGATTTATCTTTTTATATTATCTGGAAAACCACAGATATAAAATCTTTCCACCGAAAAGACACAATTATTCAGAATTTTCTCTACAAGTAGAGATAAGATCTTCGTTGGAAAGACACGAGATATAGAAAACATAATACAAATAATAATATCTATTTCTCTTTTTTCTCTTACGTTCTTATTTTTAAGAATCTTTTGTGTATCAGAAAATCTGTGTGACGGATTCTTTCTCTAGAAAGTGCAATCTAGAAAAGAACATACGGTTTTTAGTAAGTTCAGATACTGTTTTATCCTACAGGCAAATTCGTTAGGAATTCTATTGCATCTTCGTTTATCCAACAGAATGTGAGAGTCTATTGTCTTTAAGAAAATGTAGTGAACTATGTGTCTCAGAGTCATTATTAATACAATTTTTTTTTTTAATACAAGCAACTATAATAAATAGTACCCTTGCATCTTCTACGCCTATTCAATCGAGTCCGACAATTATCTCCGCCAGAGAATCCGAGTTTATGTTACCTCTCATCTTCTCTAAGGTTGTCTTTAGATAAGAATAAGCTAGATTAAGAGGAAGAGGGGACAATGATTTCCTTTAAATAGCAACCTTTCTTTTTTAATCTATCAAGAAAATAGAGTGGAGACATATCACTTTTGTTAGGAAACTACTTCCTGCTTATTGCCTCAAGATATGTGTGTTCAAAGGTCCAACTCAGTTTTGAGAAACCTGAGATGGGTTAAGGTGTTGACCACAAATATCCAACATATAAATCTTTCGAATAAATTGGGCATGACAACCTCTTTACGATTTGGAGGGGGGGGGGATGACTACCTTATTTTTAGGCTGCATTGTACATCTTTTGAGCAATCCAAGTCATATTAGTTGTAATTGTTATTGGGAGCTATCAAGGGCTCGAGAATTACACTCATCGGGAGATTTGAACCATCTGATTCAGGCATACTAATTAAATGGTTGTGCATTCTTTTTCTTAATGGTTGATATTAAAGTGTATCGATCAAAAGTCTGTGCCATATGACATAAACTCGGTAGTCATAGCCTTACTGGTGTGGAATTGATCGGCATCATAAAGTCTTTGCATTTGAAAATATAGCTCACATGTGGCCTTTTTTCAATGTGTGGTGTAAGACTTCTTAATTTAATAAACTAGTACCAGGTAGGGGTGAGAGTGACTATGCAAACAAATAAACTTACTTTTACAGGCATTTTTCGTGAAACGTTCCTAGATGACAAGTGCTCTCTGCCCGAAGTGATAGGCCGCGAGTTTGAGTCTTGGAATCAACCTCTCTAAAAAAAATGGGGTGAGGCTGTGAAATCGGGACCCTTTAGGTTAAAAGTTAGGTTTTTTCCAGAGTTTTGAATAACATTTGAGTAGGACTAATGGCATATGAGCTGCATTTGTGAATATTTCCATGAGAATGACTTATTTAGGGCCACATGGCATATATTTTTCATCATTGAAAGTGTTTGTTTGAATTGTTATTACTTGTATCAGACTTGACTTGAAAGTCAAGCATATCAAATCTTTGAAACAATCCAATAAGAGACACTTTAATTTGGATAGTTTGTTCATATCTCCTAAATGCTTCATGATAATGGACTATGATTAGATAATTCGTTCTAAGCACTAATATATATGATTTTCAGATTCACTATAAAATATAATTTTGTAAGATTATTAGATATTAAAGGCTATTAATACTATTAGCATTAAGGGTATTAACGGTAATTTTTTTATTAATAGCGATAATTTTTTACTGTGATTAATAGTCTTATTTTTTGTAATGATTGAACATATATAAGTAATGATCATTTTCGTCATAATGGCTAAAATGTATATATATATTTTTTTAATATTTAAAATCCTTTTAAAAAAAATTAGAATAAATATATAATTAGCAAGATATAAATAATAGAACCACCACATAAAGGTAACTCATTCAATTTAAAATAGACAGTCAAACTCAAGTTAATTAATTAGTCATTGAATTAAGACTTTCACATAATTCACATCCCTAAAATCATTAGAAATTAGATTTTGTTGGACTCAATGGCTAAAAGAAGTTTCATACCATAATTTATTGGGTTAATATTTTGTGATAGCCACTCTTATGGGTACATTCTTATGACAAAAAGGAAAACGATATAAGCGATTGGACCCGATTAGGACCGGACCCAAACCTGACCTATTTTTGTTGGGTCGGGTCTGGATATGGTTTGACTTGGACCCGGATCCATAATCATAATCGAAATGAGTCTATAGTTTTTAAATTTGACAAGCCCCAGACCCAACCTGATTCCAAGTGGGACGGGTCTGATACACCCCTGACCCGACCCGACCTGACCCATTTGCACCCCTACTTAAAACGTATCTAAACATGTAATAGATCAGCTGAGATTCCTCCATTTTCTAGTATCCAATAGACCCGAAACTGATATAAAAGTAATTTCTTTAAATTGTAACTGTGAAAGAGAGGTTTATACGGAACAACAAAAATGTTTTGTTATAATAAAAAAAGATCCTGCTATGCACACACCAATTTTCTTTGACGCACACCACTTGTTGAAAAGACTTCACAATATTTTGGGGATATTTATCATTTGAAAGCACCATCTTAATCATCTAATTTAAAGTTCATAATCTAAATATTTTTCATGTAAAAGATTGGTATGACATGGGATCTTTATCATTTGATTCCATGCAGTCAATTGTTGAATTGGACAATGGTCTTTGACTGCATCAAATCATATGATATAGATCATACTTCATGCCAATTTTTTGTGTTAAAGATCTTTGACACATAGCCTTCAAATCAGACGGCTTAAATGATGCTTTCACATGACATAGGTCTCCAAATTGTGAAGTCTCTCAATTTTGTGGTATGCTCGAAGAAAAAATTGGTGTGCGTGTGGCAGTGTGCTAAATTTTTTTTAAGGGTATAAAGGTCCTAAATCACATTATTAATTGCACATATGGAGAGGATCTCATGTGTAGCTTGCATCAACTCATTCCAAGCTTACCTGTCAAAAAAAAAAAAAAAAAACCTCACTCATGTACCCGCATGCATACGAAGTGCCTATGAGTGCCTCAGGCTCCCTTTTGCACTTCATTGTGTCTAATTTAGGGCTGTCGATGGGTCGGTTCGGATCCAAAATTTTGGCTGTCGAATAAGTCAAGGATATATCCCGACCCAACCTGATGGTGCACTTTATCTAACCTGACCCGACCTGACGGTTCGAGGGTATATGTCCGAAAATTCGACTCGACCCAATGCCCAACTGGAAAAATCGAAACACCCTTTTTCCTTTGATGTTCTGATTTTTTGCATGACCCAACCAGACCCAGCCCGAAGGCCAGGTTAGATGCTTCATACCCAACTCGAGCTGACGACAAATCAAGTTCATGTGCCCAATCCAATAGAAAACATGGGTCGGGTATCGGGCTAACCTGACCTGTTGATAACCCTAGTCTCATTCTTACTACTATTTATCCAGTAGGATAGGTCCTTCCTGTCTACAATCTAACTGTTGGTTTAGCATTACAAAAATAAGGTGTTTCAGCAGCACTTGTTGTTAAGACATTTTTTGGTAGCAACAGGACTTTTTTGATAGTGACAAGACTAATATCGGCAGCTTTTGATAGCGACATGACTAATAGCAGTAGTTTTTTGTTAATAGCTGCAGTTTTTGACTGCCGCTAATAATCTTATTTTTTTAGTGTAGGATGAGAAGAACCGTTGCATTTGCTCAACCCAAGGTTTGAAGGGTTTGGTCAAGTGAGATTGACCGGTGCCCTGCACATGATGCATGGCATATGCAAGAAATACAAATTGCTTCTCAGATTGCAAATCCACACAAATATGGGTGCAAATGGGTGAGGCTCGAGACAGGTTTCAGGTCAATCTGATCCTGACTTGTTAATGACTTCCCTTGATCGCAACCCGAACCAGACAGGTAAAAATATTCTAACCTGAGCCTGACCTATTAATCTTTAAACCTTGACCTCAACTTGAGCCATACTGTTAAGGGCTCTACTATCTAATCTTTCACAAAACTGATCATGATATCATCATACGATTAATTTTTTATTTCATGTGACACACATTCAAAAAATGTGACTCAAAGACCACGTGATACACATAATGCTCACATGTCACTTTTTGGGATGAGTGTCAGCTCATGATCAGTTCCATAGAAGATTGGAGGAAAAAATGATCTCCATCGGCTAATTCCAAGCAATCATTAATTTTTAGCTGTACTTCATGGGAGAGATTCCATATTATAAGTATAATTTAATAAAAACCTCTAAGGGGTTAGACGAGCTGGTCAAGTACTTGCTTTCAAAAACAAAAGACCTTAATTTGAATCTTCTTTCCACTGAGGCCACCCTAGAAATTTATATCCTGTGCTCACCTGGCCCGACATGTTAGAACAAACAGGTATTAAATGTTGGGTTTGGAGCTGACCTAAGCCTTACTTATTGGTGCTCACAATTCAACACCTTTGTGGTGACAAACTCAATGGCAAATTCTCTCGAGGCTTGATTATGAAATCACATTAAATTGCAATCTACTGCTACTCCCCTAAAAAGATAATAATAAAAAATTGTTATGATGGGCATTGGTTAAGATCACACATCACGAAGCGGAGCCTCTGATTTCCTATATCACCCATTTTTGGCCACATGCAAGGATTTGTCTCTACTGACTAGTAGGGTGTGATGTACGAGTTTTGCCCGTATTATGGGACTTAATTAGGTGCTCCAAGAGGATGAATACGAGTTTTGCCCGTATTATGGGACTTAATTAGGTGGTCCCTAATAAGAAAGGGACCAACTGATATATCAACCATTGAAGGACTATAGTTCCAAAAATATGCTTTGTGGGAGATTGGAATCATTCGATCTGCGTATTCTAATATTAGCAATTGTTCTTAATTTTGATGGCCGATATTAAAGTTTACTCATCGGATGATTTACATCTACTTACAAGCATGATCCTTCTGCTCAGACGTCTTCCAACGATGATTGCCAGTTGGGCAATTTAGATTGATCATAAATGTGTTTCATGTGGCAATGATAAATCACACTTCAATGGTGTGTGAAAAATTCGGGGTAACTGATGATATTAGAAGAGAAATAATACAGTCACAACCACAAAATTAACAAAGACGATTTTAACGTGGAAAACCTTTTCACACAAAAACTACGGGATCTATCACAGATCCAAGGCAAAACAGTCAACTATGAAAATTTTTTTATTACAGTGCTTCTAAGAATGAAATCCTTATCACTCTTCTTCACCAACATTGACCGCATTCCACGATCAACAATGACCGCATCCCACGATCATCCCTTCCATAGTGACAATGCTATCGCCTTCAACCGTCGCCTCTCACGATGGTCTACTCGATGCATACGAGCTCACTCGATTTACACAAGCCAATACATTCTTAAAATACCAAGACAAAGATTCTTTGAGATTTACATCAATTCCGAATAAAAACAGGAATATCTCAAAGAGAAGGGATATGGAGAATTCTCGAGAGAATTTTTAAAATTGAAACACTTTTCCCAAGATCCCTTATCACCCCAAATCACACATGACATTTTTATATTATCGGGACAAGGATGTCCTTGACCAAGGATGTCCTTAACCAAGAATGTCCTTGAGATACCAACTTCCAATAACCGTCGGAGCAGCCGCTAACTTCTTATAACCGTCGGAACCGCCAGAACACGGACGTCCGTGAATCACTCACGGATGTCCGTAACCAGGGATATCCATGAGTCCATCCGAATCACTCAATCTTCTTGGCACAACGGAACATTTCTAAATTTGATCATGATTATGAAAATATTTCTAACAGTGTGAGATAAAAAGTGGCATTGTAATGGTATAAGATCATTTAAACACGTACCATTTGGGGTTCAAATGTCGGTAAGGGGCCGTTCTCCCTTAACACACTAAAAATAAATTTTTAAAAAAAAAAACCAGAAGTTTCTAACCATTTTGCACTTGAAATCAACACAACATTACAATGAAGTCCTTCCATTTTCAACCTTTTCACATGGTGGACCTCGTAAACCTAAAAAAGGGCCCAGTTACAATTGCCTATCCATTAAGCCCCCCCCAAAAAAAACAAGAAAACATAATAAGTGTTGGCACTTTCCAGCAAACAAGTCTAAGAAAAAAAAAAAAAAAAAAAAAAGGAATGAAAATTTATTTACAGAGATCAAGTCACTAATGATATTATGAGAGAGAGGAAAAGGAGGGTTAGTTAGCTATACCACCAAGCTTTCCATCTTTCATCATCTTCTTAAACTCTGTGAAATCAATCATACCATCACCATCCATATCAACGTTCCTGATCATATTCCTGCAATCCTCCGTTCTCATCCCTTGTTTGAACCCTAAAGAAGACAAAACCAAACCCAATTCATCAACTGTGATCAACCCATCTCCGTTCCCATCAAAAACTTTAAAAGCCTCTCTCAAATCTTCTTCTTCTTCTTCCTCTTCTCCTGCACCACCTTCTCCTTCTTCTACACCTTCTCTACCGCCATCCATCAATAAAGAAGTGTAGAGCTCACAGAACTCATCACCATCAATAAACCCATCTCCATTAGAATCCAATTTCTCAAACATGTTCTCTACTTCTTTTTCTGTACTGATGAGACCCAACTTCCTTAAAAACTCACCCAACTCTTCTTTCGTAACGAAGCCGTCTCCATTCTTATCGAAGGTCACAAAGACCTTCGATAGCTCGGCTTTATCGATCATGGCCGATTTCCCAAGCCTCCTAGGTGGTGGTGGTGGTGAAGTGGTGGTAGCTGAGAGAGAAACAATTGGAAGAAGAGATCTGAACCATGGGATCAGCTTCTTTGGTGAGGAATAGAACAAGCAGATGAGGCCACAGATGAAGAGACCCACCAAAAATAAGAGTTTCAACATGGTTTCTGAAGAAGATTTCTTCTTCTTCTTCTGAAGAAGAAAGAGAAGTACGAAGAGATAGCTTTAGAGGGGTGGTTGGTTTCCATCTTTAGAAATTAGAACTACGCGTTTATCCTCAGAAAGCGCGTGAAACTATAATAACTGTAAAATTGAAGCTAAGGGGTAAGGATCCTGTACATATCTACTACACGTTATTAAATTGTAGAAGAGGAAAGGCGTAGATTTTTTTTGAGAGTTTTAGTTTGTCGTTTGTGGAAGAAGGCGCAGAATCTATGTGGGAGTATATTCTTCGGCATTAGAATTCGGTATACGGACCGCGTTCCTTCATGGGCCAATTTGCTCAAACCAGATGGGAAAATGGCAGATGCTCTCGACCCGACCGAACCAGATTAAACACCCCCTATTTTTCTTCATTTAATATATGAAACATCGGGTGGTCAGGTCGGGTCGACCAGATTTGATTTTAGTTTGAATCGATCCACATGCCAAGTTTACGTGAACCGCTTCCAAAAAACAACGGGTCTAGCAGGTCTGCTATAGGGTCTAACTCACAACCCATTCACAGCCCTACTTTAAATCTTAGGTCTGTCAATACGTCCACTTCGCAAAAAGGCCCCTTCTCGAACACCCCTAATACGTAGGCTAGTGCCCCACTTTTAGGCTCCTAGAGTTCGACTTAAATTTTGTAGGCTAAAAAAAATTTAAAAAAATTTGAGGCTTAGGTTAAAGCTTAACTTATATATCCGTACTACTTTATAAAAGCACGGATGGTTTAATTTTAGCGTTTCCACACTATACACTTTAGGATTCTAATAGACTGAGTAGTCCACCTTGACTCGGGTTGAGAGTTGGATACACTCTCTCTAGTCTCATGTTAGGGTAAAATAAACCAATTTCACCCTAATTAACTTATTTTTTTGTATTATAAATATAACCTTTGAGCCTTTAAGATAGGATTTTAGATAGGATTACGCATTATTTTACCCGTAATCCAATGCCAACTCTAGCAGATTGAGTCGTCCAACTTGACTCGGATTGAGATAACTTATTTTTTATTATAAATATAACCCTTGAGCCTTTAAAATAGGATTCTAGATAGGATTAGGCACTATTTTATCTGCAATTAATCCAATGCCAACTCCAACATATTAAGTCATCCAAGTTTACTTGGGTTGAGGGTCCTTGGAAATTAGAATATTTAAAGAGTTCCTTTGTTTAAAAGCCACCATTCTTCCTTATTAACCCGGGTTTCAATCAATGATTTAAGCATAAGGAGTTGAGAAGAAATAATCATTGGCTGAACCGTTGACTGTTTGGAACTTGACAATGGAGATCATTTTTTGCCATAATCCTTTACCAAATAGATCTTGAGATCATGGGCCTATCATCAGAGGTCGAACTTGGATTTCAGATGGAACACATTCTCAAAAGTGAACATGATTTTTCGAGATATGTGCCATGAAAAATCAAAATTTGAGTTTCTATTGACATGCCTATGATATCAAGATCCATTTTGTGAAAGATTGGGGCAAAAAACAATCTCTATCGTTGGACTCACCAATTTAAGCATGTGAAACATGGGTTTAAAATGATGAATATTGTGTTGAAATTAAATGCACCCTATTTTAAAATGGCTAGTGTTACTAACACTCTACTTTGTGTTAGAGCCACCTCACTTAATCACGTGCTACATTGCTAATTGCTTATTGCTGATTGCTTAAATGCACCCTATTTTAAAATGGCTGGTGTTACTAACACTCTACTTTGTGTTAGAGCCACCTCACTTAATCACGTGCTACATTGCTAATTGCTTTGAATTAGATAATGGACATTATTTTTTATTCCGATCTTCTACACAATAAAAATAAAATTGAAAAAAATATAATTAAAAAATTAAAAAATTGAGGAATCAAACCCGACCCAAAACCCTTAATTTGATCTTTATTATTGAATTTATTATGAAAAAATTGCGAAAAAATACATTTAAAAGAAAAAAATCGTGTTTTTTTTTTCAATTAATCACGTTTTTTGAAAAAAACGTGTTTTAATATCTGAAAAATAATATGTGGTCAATACCAAAAATTAAACTTGCTTTGGCATATCACATATGATGTTTTGAAAAGAGAGTTGCATTAGGAGGATCTAGAATTTGCACTCATATTTGTATTAGAGCACGTAAGACATAAAAATACAGACATGGTATTTTGTAATTTGCACTAAGTGGAACACCATCTAAGCCGTCAGATTTGAAGTCTATGATGTAAAGATCAAGGTGCCAAAGATTGACACAAAAAGTGATTTCTAATAGCAAATTCATCACAATCAAATCTCATCATTTGCTTCATTGGTTGACTGTGACGAATCACATGATAGAGATCATGTTAATGCCAATCTTTGGCATTAAAGATCCTTACATCATGACCTTCAAATAAGAGGACTTAGATGATGTTCCACTCAACACTGAACATAAAAATACTAAGCCTTTCTTTCTAATCTACAATGCAAATCTCTTATACAAGTTGTAGCTCCCTATAGTGAAGTACAACATCAATTTTTAGGGAAGGCAATAGCTCAAATGGTATCCTCTCCCTTGTGGAAGCAACAGGTGTGAGTTCTAAACCCCACGCTTGCTTCCGCCTTATATGAGGGTCTCCTCCCAATGTGACGCCAAAAATGAATCTTCTCTGTGTGCAAGTTTGCATAGGCACTACATCTAGGCTGTTTATGCCATATAACATCCTAAAAAAAAACAAAAAAAAAAAACCTAAGAAGATATTGTAAGGTGAGGTTTGCCAAAGATATAAAGAGCCTAAGAAGGGCCAGCACACAGCCGATGTGGGACAAATCCAACACACCCCCACACGAGTTAGTGAAATTGAGCCAAATCATGTGGACAAGAAATGGGTGACGTGGGGAGAAAGAACAACTTTGATACCAAGTTAAGCTCAACTCGGCTTAACTTAGTAGATTAACATGTGCAACGCACGTACACTTTTATTAGTATATGATAAAAGGTTGGTACCCTCCAAGGTAGTATTTTCATGCTACCTTTGAGTGCTAGAGCACACTGTGACGGGGTCAATACTCTAGCTAGCAGCATTGGTGCCTGAGGGCACGGATGTGGTGTCAGGAGGACACGCGACATCTTGGTGCTTGGGCGACACGTCATGTGGTGTCAGGAGGGCACGCGACATGTGGCCAAGAGAGCCTCGCGACACGGTGAGGACGTGGTCGGGATGCGGTCGCGACACGGTTGCATGAGACAATGATGCGGGGAGGTATGGGTGTGATAGTTGAGTGCATGATACTGTGTGCCACGGGTAGAAGACGTGTATCATAGGTGTATGACAAACCAATACATTTGAGGTCCTCGGGTTTTTTGCTCATAGATGGTGTTTGGACCATCTATGTTGGAGAGGTGCTGGATGAATGCCTTCCACTCACATGGGGCCTTGCATCGCCAGAGTGTGCGCAAGTGTCTCCTAAGCCTAAAAGGGTGGCCTAGGACGTCGCAACTGCGATTCCGTGTGACACCTAAGGTGAGGTTAAAATATAGCCCCGGACTATGCATCGCGATGCATATGGCTGAGCAACTTCATGAGGGAACTTGACAACTACGTAAGACTCAGTAGAGCACGACAGCATGAGGGCTGAATATGAATATGTGCTAGTAATTCGGAACGTACATGATAGTGGACTTGATTCGGTATGTCGGCAAAACATGTTGGGATGAGACGGCATGAGGAGCTGTATGCCATTATTGTTGCGAAGTGAGGTATTTGTGCATGGCACGTGAGAGTGAAGCTTGAGTAGGCCAAGCAAAGCACGACTGCAATCGAGTGTGTAGTAAGGGGCACGGTACATCGGAATGGTAGGCCTCGCAAAGAAGGTAACCATGAACAGAAGTTCTCATCCTCTAGGCGGGTAATATTAGAGCTGATAAAAAGATAGGTTGGCTTCGTTGCACGCAGTACGCAAGTACGCATGTATTTGTGTTGGTTGGTATCATAGCCAAGTTTACTCCAGAAGGGACGATATTGAAGAGCTAGTTAAGAGGTGAGAGCCTTGGGATTGCAGAACCAGGTTGATCCGAAGAGGGTGACGTTGGGGAGCTAGTGGGAAGGTGAGGACCTAAAAACTAGATTGAAAGTTAGAACTAGCGGGGAGGTGCTAAACCTTGAGGCTAGATATTGGATGTCAGCATGGTAGTATGTTGACGCTAACAGGCTGGGAAGAGTTGGCGCGATCAGTTCATTGTGATAATGCGTCAAAGAGGACATTGACATTATGGGGTGGTGGAGGATGTGACGGGATCAATACTCTAGCTAACGACATTGGTGCCTAGGGCACGTGATGTGGTGTCAGGAGAACACGCGACATCTTGGTGCTTGGGCGGCATGTCATGTAGTGCCAGGAGGGCACGCGACATGTGACCAAGAGGGCCTTGTAATATGGTTGCAACGCGGTCGCATGAGACAATGATGCGGGGAGGTATGGGCGTGATGGTTGGGTGCATGACACTGTGTGCCACAGGCAGAAGACGTGTGCCATGGGGGTATGACAAACCAATACATTTGAGGTCATCGGGTTGTTTGCCCATAAATGGTGTTTGGACCATCTATGTGTGAGAGGTGCTAGATGAATGCCTTCCACCCACATAGGGCCTTGCGTCGCCAGAGAGTGCGCAAGTGTCTCTTAGGCCTGAAAGGGTGGGCCTAGGACGTCGCAGCTGTGATGCCGTGTGGCACCCAAGGTGAGGTTGAAATATGACCCCCGGACTACGCTTCGTGGTTCATATAGCTAGACAACTTCACGATGACACTTGAGGGTTGTGTGGGACTCGATAGAGCACGACAGCATGAGGACTGGATACAAAAGTGTGCTAGTAACTCGGAACGCACACAATACTGGACTTGGTTCGGTATGTCGGCAAGACATATTGGGATGAGATGACATGAGGAGCTGCATGTCATTACTGTTGCAAAGTGAGGAACTTGTACAGGGCACGTAAGAGTGAAGCTTGAGCAGGTCAACCAAGGCACGGTTGTGCAATCGAGCGTGTCGTAAGGGACACGGTGCATCGGAATGGTAGGCCTCGCAAAAAAGGTAACCATGAACGGGAGTTTCCGTCCTTTAGGCGGGTGGTATCAGAGCTGATGGAAAGATAGGTTGGCTTCATTGCACGCGGCAGTGAGCAACGCGCGGGTGTGTTAGCGCGTCGGACCGCGCCCCCGTGACAACATGCTACATGGCACGTACTCGAATTACA
The DNA here is from genome assembly GCA_021018995.1 of Chloranthus sessilifolius. Lineage (NCBI taxonomy): Eukaryota > Viridiplantae > Streptophyta > Magnoliopsida > Chloranthales > Chloranthaceae > Chloranthus > Chloranthus sessilifolius. Next base: position 102,598,135 of record CM037589.1, read on the forward strand.
CCACATCCTCTACAGTGTCAGCCACTCCATAGGTTTTTAGGGAAAAAATTGGACTTCTTTGCCCTTCAAATTACTAGTCAAATGTCTTATTTCTGGTGTAGTAATAATTTTAGCTTTTGATCCAAATTCAATGGTATAAAATTATTTATTTTTATTTTTATTTTTTTAAAATTATTGTTAATTGGCCTTGGGCAAGTTGCCATAACACCAAACTAATCAGTTTAGGAGGCCATTTTCATTGTTATTTGGATTATTTCTGTGGAAATGTGTGTGCGGTGTGTTACCTGGAGTTGTATTCCTATTGGTGTGCACGGTGTATACTTGGGTGTACATGCACCTCAAATGAACTATCCAGGGAGATATCCCGTGGAGCTTGTTGCACATGCACCTCAAATGAACTATCCAACCACTGATCCCAGCATCAGAAGCATCATCACTTATTAATCACCTTTTAGTCTTAATCATATCAAAAGCTGATAGACTGTGACTTCAGAAGCGTTCGAATTCATGAAATTTAAAATTTTATAGGATCTTATGGCTAAAATGTGTTTGTATATTGACAAATTTATGAGAGTTTTGCCAAAATTGAAAATTTTCCTATTTTGGTGAGTTGCCAAAGGTTTCCGAAATTCTCTTTTGGTGAAAATCTAGACTGTTATGACTTATTGAGTTCGATTCACAGGTTTATTATATTTTATAATTGTTGATTCACAATGGGTACGAATAGTAGATTGTGTAATACACCTATTTTATTGTTTAAAATATATTTTTGTACTTTAAAGATGTTATATAATGTTTAAATTTTTTTTAAATATTATAATTTTTTTATAATCCCTGAACTAATCCTGGAATCTTTCCAACTTTTTATAAATTTTATCTAAAATGAACCCCACAACCCCCTTCGCTACCATGCTAAGGAGTCAAAATCCTACACAAGTCACTTAAGTTAGAAGCCTAAGGCCTTGTTTGGAAAAGTTGCTTTTGAAAAGCATTTTTTAGGATAAAATTTACTACAAGAAATAAAATTATTAGCGATAGTTTTTTGCAAAACATAAAACTATTAGTGGCAGTTTTTGGAGCAAAAAACTGCCGCTATTAATAAAAAACCTATTAAGACTATTAGCGGCAAAGGTATTAGCGAGAGTTTTTTGTTAATAGCGGCAGTTTTTGGCTGCCGCTAATAGTCTTGCTTTTTGCAGTGAATATTGAGTGAGGGGCACTTTAATTTTCACCAAATGACATGACTACCTCTAGCTGAAAATGGTGTGTGCTCGGTGGAGCACCTTCGGACTGCTTTCACCAAAAAGTGGTCAAGTCTTTGGGTGAAAAGTATTACTCACCCAATATTAAGGCTGTATATGGTATAGCTCTTTGCTATCTCTTACCATAGCAGAGTTCACCTGCTTTAGTTGATCCTCATTCTATTTTTAAACTCCCTGCAAAGAAGGATTTATTTGCTCTAGCAGCAATCTCTTTGCTCTCTACTAACTTCCTACCAGAGCAAATAAAAAATGCTCTGACAAAGAGTGAGTAGAGAGGAGAGTAGAACTGCTGAATAGGTAAATCTTAGATAAAATCTTGCTATGCAAGGTGTTATTAAGGAAAGAGGGTATCTGCTAAAGTAGGTAGCAAAATATTAACAAAGATGATAGGAAGATACTAAAATAGGTGAACTCTGCTATTAGAGAGGCTAACGAAGGGTTATGCCATACCTAGCCTAAGTGCTTTTCAAAAGCAACTTTGCCCAACATAGCCTAAAAAATAATGGAATATATAGCTTTTGACTTCACAGCGCTGTAATTGATATCCATCAGATGATGCTTTGCTTTTAGTCTTTAACAATTGATGCCGTAGCCTTTGCATTTAGGAATACACAACACTGACATTGCTTAAAGCATGGCTTTCAACATGCTCCACTTTATTTATTCCTCATGGGACCAATGTTTCAAAATTCTGACCCAAGCCTTGGAATTCCTAAGCGGCCCGAGCGCCGGTGACTCGGTTCACGGGTCACCTTTTGGAAATATTGTGTGAGTATCCCACCTGATTTGGACACAATGATCTAAAGATCTATGATGTTGAAGAGGGGGTAAAAACAATATCTTTATCATAGAATTCAAAATTTCGGTTTTGGGCTTGACCGAAACTGAAAATTTGAACCGAAATTAAGGCCGAAAATCGAAAATTTGGCCGAAATTTTGGGTCCCATACAAAAATGACTGATATTTTGGTCCATAGTTATCGTTTTGGTGGGGACCAAAACCAATAATTTTGGCTGAAATTTCAATCATTTCGGGTGAAATTTTGATCCTTGGGAGAGATGTTTTTTTGTCTCAATCTTTTACACTACAGATTTTTAGATCATGGTCTTCAAATCAAATAATATAAGAAAAAATTCTAAAATCACCTCCTTCGAAGTTACTTTTCTAAATCCACCCATAGTTTTTTAAGTTTCTAATAAACTCATGCACTTAAAAAAAGACAAATTTTGTGCGTCCACCTTCTCAATAAACTAAAAAACTAGATTAAGAGTTTATCAAGAGAAATCTTATCTAACAATCAACAAATAATAAAGACTAAGAATACATGAAGAATAACATAAAATTATAGCTTTTTAACAAAGATTATTAGAAAATTCCTAGGACCAGATATCATAAACATTAAGCGGATCTAATCTAATTAAAAAAATTACATAAATTATTCAAGATTTTTTTCAATCCTCGGATTTTCCATTCGAATTTGGATTTTTTATTTCAGTTTATTTCTGCTCCGGCGAACCATAGACCCTAGGGTTTTTGGAGAAGAAGCTCCGGCGAACACCTCGTCTCTTCACGGCGTTTATTTGAGGTGCTACGGCAAACCAAAGACGCTAGGTATTTCAGAGAAGAAGACGACGATGCCTCTGGGTTTTCGGAGAAGAAGACGATGATGGCTCAGCTATGGCGAACCTTCGTCTCTTCACGATGTTTATTTGAGATTCGGCGAAGCCGTCGTATCTTCACGGCGTATATTTCATAGCCGGCGAACCAGAGGGTTTTTAGAGAAGAAGAAGATGTTGGCTCTCTTCCCGGCATTTATTTCAACTCCGGTGAACCCGTCGTCTCTTTCCGGTATTTATTTGATCTCCAACGAAGCTATCATCTCTTCATGAAGCGGCAAACCCGAGCCCCCATAGTCTCCGGAGAAGAAGAAATCCTTTAATGCTGTGAAAAATGAAGGGCAAATGGGTGTCGATTTTATACTAGAGCACAGGGGCAATTTTGTACCTGAGATTTGAGCCATCCATCTTCGTGCATCGAAAATGTTCTCTCGTCCGTTTTAACCTGTATGGGGTGCTATTCCGCAATTAAAAAAAAATTCCACCGAAATCGTATTTAAAATGTTTGAGGGGCGTATTTTGATACTTTTCTGTAAAATGTAAATATTAAGGTGGATATTGTTGGAGGGTTGCACAATAAGTGATAGAAATTAGATAAAAAAATGACTCCAAGGCACAATTAGATCGTTGTCTTTAAGACAATATTTACTCCTATGTGCAATGGGATGACGGCAAATTCGCCTTAAAGATACAATAAAACCTTGGTGAAGCACCGATCTATTATACACTACGTTGCACTGTAGTGTGCGACTCAACAAAATGGAGACACGGAAATGCTCTGATCGACACGAATTCAAAGGGCACAGATATAGGATTCGGAATTTGCAAGTGCTCCTCTGACCTCTATTTATAACTTTCGAAGCACCTATTCAGGGGCGATTGTTTTTATCAATTCCTTGGAATCGAGGACCCTGATCGATCCGATCAACGGTTGCAAGGAACCAACAGTCATACACGAACAGTTACATCTTTTGGTGTTCAATAGTCATTAACCGACTTATCTGAACCGACCATTTCATGAACGGTCGAGAACTGTCTGACGCACACATGTGATGCACATGTGTAAAGGCAATCCATGTTTGGTCAACAAGTCAACCGATTGGGCTATCTCAAATAAAATAGGAAAGGCTCCTCACGACTATGCGAAATGTGAAGTGCAAAGTACGCTAAAAAAGCTCCAATTGCGTCATTTGCACATCACGCACGCGCGTGCACGTGCACTGCGGTAAACCGCCGCTATGAGTCATGCTTCTATTTTCAAGCCAAACAATATGAAAATAAGTTTCCATATATATGGCAAGAAACTTTCTTGTAAAATAGTGAGGTGGGGCTACTTTTAACTTGTGGGAAAAGTTTCCCTCCAATATAATTCAAAATTCAAATCACTTTGACTTGAAGGTTGAAGGTTCAAGTATTAGCAAATGCTTCTTTTCTACATGGAACCAAAAATTTAAGAAACCATTTAAAGATAAACAAACTAATAAATAAATATTATTAAATTAATAAATATGTATTTTGTTAAATATCCAACAGATATTTATAGTTGAGGAGGCATTTAGATAATTAAGTTTTAAATACAAGTTATTAGAGATTTTAAAAAATATAGGAAGGATTTAGAAAATTTACATTAAAGGGGGGAGATTTTAGAAATTTTCCCGATAATAGATATGGAATTTTCATGTGGCATGTGTCCAAAAAATAGAGAGAACTTTCATGAGCCTCTAATATATATATATATATATATGGAAAAAGGGCAATTGGAGTGCATGGATGAACTCATGCACTCGAATCTTAGATCACATGTCATATGACATGTGAACCCAAAACAACAACCCTTTTGGGATCATGTGTCCAGGGTTGGCCCTGAGAGTTTGGAGGTTCAAGGCGAGTTCCTAAAATGGGGCCCCACCTTCATATTACTTAAAAAAAAAAAAAAATCGGCACAATTGTTTTTGACAAATAAAATAATACTTATAGTCCTAGATTTCAAATATCTGCATATTCCACTATATATAATTTGAGAATGCAACTAAAAATTTAATACAAGTATATATTAAAGGAAAATGCAATACAAAAAGAGAAACGCTAAATAGTCGAACGTACCAAATGAATTGAGTAACCTAAGCAATAACTTTTTCAAATCTAGGAACTTATTCTTTTGCATTCAAACAGGAAAAATACAATGTCTTATATTCTAAAAAAATATAAACACAAATGTAAAAATATTACTTAGTTTATACAATTTCTTAAAAAAATTCATTTAAATATTTCTCTTCTCACACTTTTAGTGGCAAAAGTCACTGATTAAAGTTATATAGTCAATCTTATCCACCATATCATTTTTAATGAATAACATAGCTAATTCATTTAATCTTTCGTGGCACATCATTGACCGAAGATATAATTTGATGAATTTCAATTTTGAAAAACTTCTTTCATTAGAAACAACTATAACTGATATAGTCAGTAATATCCTATGAGCAATCTAGACATTTGAGTAATAATCATCCATTTGCTTTAAATAATTTAACACTTTGTAGACACCCAAATTTGGCCCAAGGTAGGATCGACAAGTACTTCGAGAAAAGGGTACTCCTAAGCTTTCGAAAGTATTTTCTAAATCCTTAGGGATCATTCTAAAACTTTTAGGAATCATCCCGAACTCTTAGGAACCATCCCAAACCCTTAGAACCCATCCCGGGCTCTTAGAAAGCCCAACCTGAATAGTAGTTGGAGAGAGGAGTACCAAAGTTTAAATAGACATCTTCTAGAGCTAAGGACTATGTCATTAGAAAGTGGAGGTTCTCAGCTTTCCAATGAGCTAAGAATCACCTGATTCCAAGTTGTACGTCAAAAGTTATAGCGATTTGAAAACTACGGAAAAATGCAGGAATTTGGCTAGGCGTGCATAATGCTCAGCCAAAACCATTGAAACAAGCTGCCCCCCCCCCCCCCCCCCCACAGGTCTTTACTTCCATAGCCTTTTTGACCTGTTTCATAACATAGGCGTGCATATTATGCATGCCTTCATTAAAAACTCAGTTTTTTGCAAAAATGGCCGAATTTCAATTGTTAGATTTGACTTATGGACCACCCCAAAGTTTGGGATTAGTTTCTTTAGGACCCTAGTACCCCTACTTGCCTTCTTTATCACCCTTTTGCCACTTAAAAACCCACCCTATCATCTATCATTAAAACCAAATTCCTACCTACCTAAGTCCTAGAAATTTTAGAAAATCTTAGATTCCCATTACCTAATTGCTAAACCAATTATAACCTTAAGCACTCTCCTAATTACCTAAAACTCTATAAATAGAGAGCCACCCCCCCTTACTTAGCACTTTGAAAAAATTCCAAAAAGAGAGAAAACTCTAGAGAATTCCCTCTCCCTCTTTCAAGCATTAATCCTCCAAAGTCTTAACCCATCTCATACCCTCATTCCAAGTTCATACCTCCTTAGCCATAGCAAATTAGAACCTATCCCTAACCCCTCGTGCTATCAAGAGCTCAACGGCGTCGCTCTGACACGAAGATTCAACCACCGGTGTTATAAGGGCCCGAGAGCTCCAGCTCATCCCACTTTTCCTCTACCTTCTTTCTTGCTTTTCCTCTATCCTAGAATTTTAGTCGTTATGCTGCCGAAGTTACGGTGATTGCAGGGGGCTCAAATAGGATCAGAGTGCCTTCGGGCAAGGGAAAGCGCCACTCACTTTGTTCCTTTATATATATATATATATATATAAATCATCTAAACATAGACCCGACTATAGTAGAGACCGCTTATAAGTGGGTCGATCGGGTGCCTAATACCTTCCTGATTAATAACCGAAGCCCCTACCTAAGAGCCTTTGGCGTTGACTGATAAATCGGAGTCATATTTTGCACTTTAGTGCCCATAATATTGATTTTGGGTATCCCGAGACACCAAAACCTCTAGTGGCGACTCCATTTTTCTTACAAGAGCATCTTCACAACAGACTCGTGAGAGTCCACAGTTGCACAGATGGTAACTCCACTGAGGATAGCTTGTAAAGTTTTTCGTTGAAGTTTAGACCTCTTCTTGCATGTGCTTTTCTTTTTACTAACATTTTTTATCTCTTTTTGTATTTACCCCTACGATTCCGTCATTTACACGCCTTAGTTGTTTGGTGGGTCTACTTGAACATTTACAATTTTGTATTTACTCACCTTAGTAGTTTGGTGAGTTACTTGATAACTTAGCTTACGAATCCGTCATTTTACTACCTTAGCCGTTTGGCGGGTTACATGATAATTTAGCTTCATTTTTCATTATTTTACCACCTTAGCTGTTTGGTGGGTTACTTGCTAATCTAGCTTTATATTTCATCAGTGGATGTCGGCCCATAAAGGCAGCACGAGACTCTCACAATTCGTTTTTGGACTTAAAGAAAATTTCCCTAAAATTGAACCAAGGGACTTAATTATACTTATTTTCATGGGTAAATTTTACATACGGGTGGAAAAATTAGACAGCGATATACCTGTCCTGGTTCCCAGTAGAGTGGCAGCCCTAGTGGTGATGACTCGAAAAGAAGCACCCCATCCAGTATCTGAGAAGGTGCTCACACCAGAGGTATATCGGGAGGGTAATCACAATTATTACTAGCTTAAAACCTTGGGGAATGCATTAGTATACATCGAAATAGTCTTATATCCCTTTAGGTACGGTAAGGAGAGACCCGATAAAGCAAAGAAAAGGTCCCGGGTGGCATTGCCCCCAAAAACCAAGTCAAAAGACCAACTCGGGTCTGCTGTAATATATATATATATATATATATATATATATATATATATATATATGGAGAGAGAGAGAGAGAGAGAGAGAGCCGGTTAGGTCCTCCAATGGAGGACGGTGACCGTCCTCCGAGATCCACGTGGCACCCAAAACTCTTTTTGGGTGCCACGTAGAGCACAGGTGGACAGTTTAGATCAATATTAAAAAAAAAAATCAAACAAGAAATTTTAAACCCACAAGTCAAAGTTTGATGGTTTTCATTGGTTCACATTTCACGGTTCAAAATATACACGTTGGAGATGAGTTAAATTTTTTTTTTTTTCAAAGATGATCTAAGCAATACACCCAAGGTCCACGTGGCACCCAAAAAGTGTTTTAGGTGCCACGTGGAGCTCCACGTGAAAGGTTGGAGGACGGAGGCCTTTTCCACATATATATAAGCCGAGCGTGCATATTACGCACGCCCAACCAAAAAAGATCATTTTTTACTCAACATGCATATTATCCACGCCCAACTAAAAAAAGACCTCTTTTTGCTCAAATGTGCATATTATGCACGCCTAGCTTATCAGCTAGGTAGCCTGAATTTGGGGCCCTTTTTTACCGTTCCCGAATCCCCCGTGTAGTGGTTTTTAGGACCCCCGATAAATCCCACACTCTTGACACCCAAAACGCCATCGCCGGTCAAGAGAGGTCGCCCTCTTATTGACTCTTCCGAGGGATCGGGTTGTTGCGTGGATTTCCGTGCCTTTACATAAATCAAAGGATTTTCTTTGATTCTTTAAAAGCACATCGGGATCCCGCTGTGGGAGGCATTAGGAGTGTGAACGCCACCCAATAAGGAAGTTCCAAGGCCCCAAACAAGCTCCGTAAGAATCAAAGAGAAAGAGATCCAAAAAGTTTTTCATTTCCAAAAAATTCAAAATCACCAAAATAATAAAAAATCATCCAAAAAAAAAAAAAAAAGGAAACGCTTGTAGTGCCATAACAAGGGCATCGCCTAACCTGCCATCGTTCCGTAGGGGGAGAAAGAAGGTCTTTGGGCCGTATCCGAGGAACCCATACCCCACCCGTTATCAAACCATGTCATAGGCGGTCGATCCGGCTTATGCCGACCCAGATTCATCCCCACCACCTTCCCCATCACATTCCCACATGGAGGAGATACCCATCTCCGATCCCCCCACTCAATCCCAATTTAATGTCACCGGACCGTACGGTGCATCCATTTTTCCATCCACCACCACTCAAAATTCACCTCATTTTCTCTCCACATCCAATCAAAATACACCCCACTTTCCCCCATCAACCTAAACCATGCCTAATTTCCGCCCATCCACACAAGTATTGCCCAATTTTCCCTCCACATCTAATCCAAATGCACCCCATCTTCACACATCAACCCAAAATTCACCCCATTTTTCTCTCACATTAACCCAAAATATGCCCAATTTTTCCTCTTTCACCCAACATGCACCTAATTTTCCCTCATTCACCCAAACTATGCCCAATTTTCCCACATCCAACCAGGTCATGCTCAAATTTTCCCCATGAGTCCACCTCATCGGAAGGGCCATCCACACCCTCTCCCATAGCCGATCCCATGACCATGATGGAGGATAGAGTTAGGGCTTACACTGCTTGGAAGGCCTCCAAAAGCCTTCCTCATCCATCCCAAATACTGTCATATCCATCACCAAACCTCTAAAATTTCCACACCCCATTCCCCCAAAATGCCAATCAACTACTCATAATCCATACCACCAAAAATACCCAACATCAACCATGGAGCCATCCCAATGGGCCCCAAAGGCCCAGTACCCAATACCAAGCCCATTTAGGTTCAAACTCGAGTGTGACATTTTCAGACCATCTATCATTCCCCCAATTTCTCAGATACACCTACACCCAACAAGCCCCCATTCCCCCTCAAATGACAAACCCATCTCACCCAAACCCCCAATCCGGTATGTGCCCCATTCATCCACATTCCTCACACCCAACCACATACGAGAACCCATCTCCAACCATCCAAGATCCCCTTACCCCACAGGCCACTCATCAAAGCTTCCCCCACATACAGTAGTCCCACCAAGTACCCACTCAACCTATCCAAAATCTACAATTCACCCATCCTCAATTCACTCCACAAACCCATCACCAAAGCCTCCCTCACTTACAATGGCTTAACCAGACACCCATCCAACCCGTGCTGAATCTGGAAGATAACCTTATTCATGGATGCGAGAAACCAATATGAGGAGGATGAGGTCTGAAATAGTGGGGCCTACATAGGGGTACTTGTCGATTTAATCCCCCCACAGCCCACCTTTACCAACCCACAGGCCATTCAGAATGAAGGGAGACAACCCATTGGGGGACCAGGCTCAGCATTGCCCTCAAGAGAGTCAGAACTGTTGAAAGAATAGATGAATAAAATCCAGAGGCAGTTGAAGAAGCTAGGGGGGACCGAGATGCATGCCACAAAATTTTCAGATCTGTGCCTTTTTGTCGAGACTTTGCTACCTAAGTTTAAAGTGTTGTCCTTCGATAAATACAACGGCACAAGAAACTCTATTGCCCACCTGAAATCAAACTATGGATACATGTGTCAATACGGTGGCGATGAATGACTCCTCATTAAAGTGTTCTAGAAAAGTATCACAGGCCCGACTTTGAGGTGGTTCACTTCTCTTGAGCCACCCATGATAAAAATATGGAAGGACCTCACCCACCTATTTCAGGAACAATACCTTTACAACATTGATATCGAGCCATGAAAATCTGATTTGACTCGATTGAAGCAAAAATCCGACTAAACGTTCAATGAATACCTTGGGAGATGGAGAGCATTAGCAGCCCAAGTAAGAAACTGAATACCTGATAATGAACAAATCGAGATGATCTCAAAAAATAATCTTCCAATAATCTCAGATTTCCTAGTATACCAGCAGCAATCCAGTTTTGCCGACCTGATAAGAAATGTCAATCACTGCGAGAATGTAATCAGAGAGGGTCGTTTAAACAAAACCATAACCAGTGGGGTCTGAAAGTTCACTGAGTAAAGGAATGAGAGAAGAATCGGAGCAGATATTCAGGCAATAATAAACACACAGTCCAGCACCAGTATGGTACCTTTTTGATTCGCGGCAGCACAACCCACACTAGCACTAACAAATAAGGATCTAAGGCAGAATAATGTCCCCTGGGGGCAGTAGACCCCCCGAGCAGAGAAGGGCCCGCCTTAACCGAGTATTCACATTGTTGGGGCAGTCCCTGAGTATCTTAATGCCCTTACTAATCGAAAAAGGCTTCAGTCACGACCCCCACTGAATCTAATCCTAAGAAATTATGACCCCAATACACACTGCAGTTTTCACCAGGAACCAGGGCAACCTATCGATCAGTGTTTTCTTTTAAAACACGCGATAGATGATTTGATAGAGGCAGCAAAGATCATTCCTCCGGCACCTCTCCAGGCAAACCCCCATACCAATATACTGCAGGCGCCATTACCATTGCATCCACAAGGGGGAATGGGCCCACCATCAACATGATGGAGAGGGGTGCAAGAGAATTTGACCCCTCCAAATACATCGCCGAAGTAGAAAGTCCTGCATTGCCCAGACAACGGGATCAAGAAAAAGAGATGGTAGGGGTGGTTGAACCCCTTATATTAGCCGATTATTTTTCGAGCCCAATACCCAAGGTGGCGCCTTTAGATTTAAGGTTATTCCTCTCGGTGCCCACGCCTGCTAGCCACATTTAACCCGGTTGAACCCCACCTTCGCAATACCAATCATATCCGACATTGACCCCCGTCAATTATATGGTGCCCAATTTTATCTCGCCTTCTGAGTTAGCTCCCGTCAACCACATTTGGCCCCATTTTGCCACACCATCATCAGCCCATCCACCCTCACCTCTCGCACCAACCAAATATAGTTGGCCTAGTACTGTCACGCTGCCACCAGTATATTCACCTCCAACACCAACCAAATACAGTTGGCCCAGTTTTGCCACATCATCATTTGTTCAACAGCCTCCTGTACCAGTCAACCACATTTGGCCCAACATTGCCACACCAACCCCACTAGTCCAATCATATCCGGCGCCTCCATCCGTCCCGTTCCAAATCCCCGGACCAACATATGATCTCCATCAGGTCCCACTCAACTATAACTAGAGGGACGCCAATGCGGGCGACAGCAGGGAAGGGGCAGTTGAGTTTATAATCCGGTCGAGTGATGTGCTCTAAATTCATACTAAAATTTTAACTTATTGCAAGCATACAATAGAAATTGCAGCACTAGTATAGGATTGTTTTCACGAGGAAGCGATTTCTTCTATATTTTATTTATCCTAAAAACTTATATTTGTCTTTTAAGATTCTAATTTACAGGAGAAATATGAATAAAAGAATGGGTTGTTTAAACTAATTGTAGAAAATAAATCTAAATCCTCCTCCTTCCAGATTATGGTCGTCAATCACAATCCTTCAGTGCTTGGATATTTACAAAATTAAAGTACCGTTACATTGTATTTCCGTCCTCTAGAATTTGGGCATCAATCAAATACTAAAATTTCTTAACACAGATTTAATCTAATCAACAATCTTCCTAAAATTTGGGCGTAAATCAAACTCAAGAAAATTGAAGATGAAAAAATAAAAACAATTACACTAATTTGCAAATTTCCAATCTGAATCGTCAATTCAAATAAAAAATATTTAGATGTTTACAAAGTAGTCAAAGTGCATAAAAATAAATCTAAACTAGAAAGCAATAAAAATATCTTTCATCCCTCATTCACAGATACTCTACTCTAATCTTCCAATTCCCAATTGCTCCTTAGAAACTATAGATACTCTACTCTAATCTTCCAACTCCCAATTGCAGTCATCAATTTCTCTCGAGAAACCCTGGATATCTAATCTAAACTAAACTAACGTTGATAAAAAGAAAACCCAACCTCAGTCGTCAATTGATGCTGAGAGTTCCTTCGATAACTCCTCTTATGTCGAGCTCTCTTATTTATAGATCATAAGGAGTCGGTTTACATTATTCTAATCTTAATAAAAGAAACTACTAAGAACAAAAGTTTCCTAATATAACTCTACTTCTAATCCTAGTTATTCCTTACTTTGAATAGTTGATGCGCCCAGGGATTGTTCCTTTGTTTCAGTAGCAGAGTCCTTTAGGAATCTCGCTTCATCAATCTTCTCGATTCCGTGATCTGCTAGACTTCTATTTTAAGATATCTTCTAAGTATATGCATGGTGGAGTGGATCTTCACGTTCAGCAGCAATAAGAGTCTACTATTTTCGTAAAATTGTAATCACGATTTTCTTTATTCAGCTCATAGCTGCTCTCAGAACGATTTGGCAGTTACGAACGATCGAGATTCTCTTTTGTGTCACACTCTGCTTGAAGTGTATTATGAAGAATCATAATTCACGATTTCTCGTTTCTCTTTTACTACGTTCCATCGTAAAGTATGATTTTCTAGCTTTAAACATACGTCGAATCATCTTTAACACTCGATCGTCTTTCTTACTATTTTATGAGTTTATTTTGACAAAGATTAATACTTTGGTTCCCTTTTACTGTTTATTTTTAATATCTGTACATCATCAACCTGTTAGTCGCAAACTGGATCTAGCGTCACTAAGTTAAGGGTGATAAAATGGTATATTCTGTGACTGATCACACCCCTAAACTTACGATTTGCTAGTCCTTAGTAAAGAAGGAAAGAAATACTAAGCTAAATTACAAAGTTAAATGTCACTTTCGTAGGGAGCACAATTGCATTTAGCAGATGCAACAAGCCTTTAAACCCCTAGGTGATCCGTAGTGGAGGAGTTATAGTCTCATGAAGGTTTTCAGTGAAGTTACCTACACCTTCAAATATTTTTAATTTTTTAATTTTTTTTCAAAGCAAAAGCAAAAATTTAAAAATCTAAAATGATACACTAGCTAATTTTTAATCATCACATGGCTATTATGATTTTTCAAAAAATACAAATCCTTTAACCTTAACTTTTCATCATAGCAATTATCCTTGATTAGAACTCAGCAATTTCAATTCAGTAAAGCGTCGAGTGTGTGCGTATCCGTGAAAGGTTTATTTATTATAGATTTTTCTAAACTGTAGATTTAGAAAACATGTTCATTCAAACACTCACTATTGGCATACTTTAAACAAGATGCCAAAATTTTTGGGTTCTCTCAGTATATAATATGTGTGATAAATTTTAACGGATAATTGACTAAAAATATAAATCTCACACTACGTGAAAACAAAGAAAAAATAACACCATTTACTTTTAAAATACCACAGATATCGGCCATTGTAGAAGAAATTCACATATACAATGGCTCATATAAGTGGTTAAACCAATGCAACGGTTCACTTAAATGTGTTATTTGTAAGTTAGGGAGTTCGAACCTAGGACCTTTCCCAAACTAATCACTTTCAGCGTGGATACCCTTTAAATATAGCAGGGCACTTCCTATTTTTCACTTTCCTGCCTCAACTCAACTCAACAAGCTACTCTCTCTCTCTCTCTCTCTCTCGCTTTCTATCTGTTCTCACAAACTTCAATAGAAATTTCGGCAGGAGGAAGCCGTTTTTTGAAATTCAAACCCAGTTTTCCAACCATGGCAACCCGACTTTCCGACGCCAATGAGGACGACAGCGGTCCACGGGATCCCCCGGAAGACCTTCGTTGTCGTCGAAAAAATGGTAAAATATGGCATTGCAAGAACTATTGAATCGACAACAAGGAATATTGATAGAAACACACATTAAAGCTCGAGGTTTGCGTTAGGGTTAGGGTTACGGTTAGAGGGAGAGGGAGTTGGAGAGGGAGAGGAAGAGGAGGGAGATCTAATGATGGATTGGAGAAATCGAACGGTGAAAGTGTCTTGGAAGATGATGGTGATGGCATAAGTGTGACTACAGAGTAGGAGAATTGAAGGGAGGAGAAGATGAAACGAAGGCACAGAGGAACCAAATCAAATGATGAGGAGGTGGAGGAACTGGTGTAATATCCTAAAAATTTGAGCGTTAAATAGTGACCTCGGGATCCGTGCCTAACTGGTTGTAGGTTTGACCAAGTGATGGCCAAACAGTAGACTCGTGAAGTGATGAACTAATATGATATAAATTTGACCTAAGTATAGTATATGGTGTGAGTTAATGGGCACGTACACCTATCTTTGGTGTATGTGCTTAACACACAAGCTGGAAAGGGGATATAAGGTTTTAATAACCTAGTTTTCCATTGTTTGGTTGGTAAAGAAAGTTAAGAAGAGAGATAGAGAGAGAGCCATGGTGAGTTAATGAAAAGGAATTAATGTGGCTGAATTGAAGGAAAGATTGAGCAATAAATGCCAAATTCAACGTGATTGGATTCGTGGGAGCAAAAGCTGGAACCCTAGCTACTTAACCAACCAATCCATCTTTATAGAGATTGATTTGAGGAGAGTCCTTATTAGATTTAAATGTATAAGTCTTGATGGTTAAAATTAGTCAAATGCAGTCATAAGGATAGATTAAAGGCATAGAAAAGGGAAAGAGTTGATAAGGAAAAGATTTAGAAGAACATCCCGAAAAGGGGCTGAGTTCTAGCCAAATCGATTAATCGATTTTGAGAATCGATTAATCGATTTTGGTCTAGAAGTTGAAAAAGCAAGGATGCCCGATTTCGATTAATCGATATGGAAATCGATTAATCGATTTTGAAGGTCAATTAATCGATTTGGAAATCGACTAATCGACTAGGTACCTCCAGTGGCTGGGGAGACAAGGTTTGAGGAAATCGACTAATCGAATTGAGGAATCAATTGATCGATTTTGAATTTCGATTAATCAATTTGGGATCGACTAATCAATTTTGGATTTTCGACTGCTCGATTTGAGAATCGATTTAACCATTTTGGGGAATTCTTTTGGATTTCAATTAATCGATTTTGGGAATCGATTAATCGATTTAGGGTTTGATTAATCGATTTTGAGAATTGATTAATCGATTTTGGCAGTTTCACTTGACTTCTTAATGGGACCTTGAGATTCATTGAGGGTCTAGGACCTTCTTTATTGCATCTTTAGTGATGTGTTGCTTGTGTTATGGTGTACCATAGGTGGTACGTGTGAGAGCACGCATAAGGAGCCGTGTGGGACTTTGATGCATGGGCCTTTAGAGACTTGAGATAGGGAACACCTTAAACATGTACTTTAATTGTAAGAGCACGTATGTAGTGATATGAAAATCAAATTGAAAACGTTTTAACTGTATAAATCTTTGTAAAAGGGTGCGTGTGTGACACCAAGTAAGCTAATGAAAATAAGGCATCCCCAGGGGATGAGAAAGTGATAAAGGCATCAGTGTGATGCGAGTAATTTAGACATCCCAGGGATGTAAGTAAGATTGAATAACTATTGATAAGGCCTAACTGATATAAGATAGCACTTTTACACGGTGAATAACTATATGTAAAGCACATGATATTTTTATTATTTAAGGTTTGAATAGAATACCCCACCGACGTGGCGAGATACCCACGACTGCCTCGGTAGGATATCCATGATCGATACGGTGGCCAATCCGTACACCGGTACGGAGGTTTATCCGTACAGAGTAAGCACATCCCAGGGATATTGAGATGAGATTTAACCCTGCCGCCTATGAGAAATGGGCTTGGGTAGTATTCTCAGGGAATACATATAACAACTGTCTATTTAGACGACGATGGGGGATATTCCATCAAGGCTCGATGCTATATTGCACAGAGACTACTTAAGTTGAAGATTTAAGTTTTGCTTTAGGCCTAATCAGTGTGATTCATGAACTGTTTGAGAGTAAATGAAACATGCAAACCACCAGTAAACTTCAAGGCATAATTATCATCTTTTAAATTGCTTTTCCAGCAAATGCATAGATACATCATGCTTAGAATATCATGGAATATATGTGAGATTTTAACTTATATGTTAATTGTGTTGTTCTCTATTGAGCTATGGTGTAGCTCACCCTTTAGACTATACGTCGCAGGTTCAGTGCTAGCAGCGACCGAGGCTTCGAGAGACGTGGATCCGGGTGATTCGGATTATGTGCCTGGGGACGAGTTGGAGCCCCCTCCTGAGGACTTCTTCTAGGAGACTCCGCTGAGTACTTTGAGAAAGTAGTTTTGAGAGCTCATTGGTACGGCTTGGTATGTCAAGCCTTTATTTTGATAAACAACATATAGAATTGATATATTCTTTTGGCAAACCATCTGAGGGGATCTGTTTATCACCGAGGGTTCGGATCGGTTCTCTCTTCATGCAGTGGCATGAAAGTAGAACTGTCCTTTGAGTTTATACTTAGAATAGTATTTTGCTTCCGCACCGTGTAGTTATTGTTCTATTTTGTCTTAATATTGCTTGTTATACCAATATTTCGTACATAGTCATGGAGTACGGTCTAGAGGATCGTGCTGATGGCACGGGTTTCAGGGTGCCAAAATTTGAACTGTCACAGTTGGTATCAGAGCATTTTCTTTTAGAAATTCTGACAATTATTATTTTGTCAGAGTATAAGAACTTTTGCTAACGAAACTTGGGTTTCACGTGCAGACTGTTATGTCTTCTAGAGGAAGGGGCCGACCCAGGGGCGATCATAATAGAAGTTTGCGTAGTCGAGATGATTTTATCTCGGATACCAATAGAGTGCCTATCGGAGATAGAGGGGCTTTAGGCAGTGGCGTCCAAGGGAGCCAAGATCAGGTAGAGACTTAGGATCGCGATCGTCAGGATCGAGTTCAAAGAGAACAAGAGAGAGTTAGAGAAAGAAACGAAGATAGAGAGGAGCGTCAGAGGATGATGCACACTATGGAAACTATGGCGATTGCCATGGCACAATGTGACGACATCTTTAGCGACTCATCGCCCACAGTGATCACCACGACACCTCGGCTCACATCGCTATTCTTGAGTTTAGGAGGATGAGACCTCCTAGCTTTTCGGGGTAGGCAGAGCCCATGGCAGCTGAGAACTGGCTGAGTGAGATGGAGAAGGTGTTTAGTGTGCTCACGTGTATAGAGGACGAGAGCGTCCGTTGGGCAGCCTACATGTTGGATGGAGAGGCTAGGCCTTGGTGGAAGTCTGTTTTACGGACTAGGGCTCAGGAGACTCCAAATTTACCCTGGATGTGGGATGAATTTGTTGAAGAGTTCAACAAACAGTACTTCCCAGAAGTGGTGGGGAACCAAATGGAGATTTAATTTTTACAGCTTGTTCAAGGGAAGATGACGGTTAGAGAGTATGGAGTGGAGTTCATGCGACTCGCTCGCTTAGCGCCCGACTACGTCATCACAGAGATGATGAGAGAGAAGAGGTTTCGGCAAGGGTTGAGACCAGACGTGAGGGGAGGAGTGGCACCATTCCAGATGAGGACATATGGAGATGTCATGAGCAAAGCGCTCGTAGTGGAGGAAGAAAATAATAATAAATACCGTTAGAGGGATCAACAAGGAAGGTGGAGTGTAGACCAGAGTAGAACGGGAAACTACGAGCCGGTGAACAAAAAGTCAAGATTCGTAGAAAATAATAAGAGACCACCGTTCCAAGGAGGGTATCAAAGACTGGCGCAGTAGACCAACTAGCAGAGATTTCCATTGCTTGCGTCAGGGAGGCCGATACGATACGAGAGCCCTGCTATTACTACCGGAGCCACCGTTACACAGGGTTTCTTGCGAGCAGCTTCTTCCACACCTCGGGAGACTTGTGCCAAGTGTGGCAAGTCTCATAGGACAGCGGATTGTACACAGGAAACTCGAGGCTATTTCAGATGTGGCAAGGTGGGTCACTTGATCAAAGATTGCCCTGAGGCAAACAAGGGGAAGACTGCTTCAGCTCCTATGCCATGACCTATCCAAACAAGGAAGTCGATCGTCCAAGGGAGACCCTATGCGGTCACAACTCAAAAGGTCCAAAATACAAATAATGTGATCCAAGGTGAGATTCCTTTTAATTAAAGAATTTCAATTCTTAAAAGAATTTTAGGTGATAAAGGTGCATTTATAATAAAAATTGGATAGATTAGCTCTCTTGCAAGAAATAGAAAATTCTAATATATATAGTGTGTGATATATGTATATATATATATATATATATATGTATGTGGGTGCTATAGGTATCTTATATTTGTATGAGAAGGGGAGTGATGTGAAGTATGAAGCTCGAGTGTTGGTAGACCTGGGGTCTACCCACTCATTTATTACCCCTCGCTTCACGAAGAAGTTGAAAGTCAACCCAGGGGAGTTGGACTTCTTGTTGACCGTGTCTATCCCAACAGGGAAATCGGTCGATATAGAAGGGGTTTGTAAGTCCGTGATCGTGAGCATCATGAATGGAGACGTCTTTAAACTACCGACGAACCTAATTTTATTGGACATGTAAGGATTCAATGTAATCCTTGGCATGGATTGGTTATCAACACACTGCGCGATGGTAGATTGCAAGAACAAGGTTGTCATCTTCAAACCCAATACGAGGAGATCATTCTAATTTCGAGGAGTGAGAATAAAGTATATGCCGCTTATCTCTGCAGTCAGGGCCGAGCGTTTGATCAGAAAAGGGTGCAGTGGACACTTGGCATTCTTGAAGAAAGATAAGGAGGAGAAGAATATTATTTCTGAAATAGCAGTTGTGTGAGACTTCGCTGATGTATTTTAGGAGGAGTTACCTAGACTACCTCCAGAAAGGGAAGTGGAATTCGCTATCGACTTAGCACCAGGAACGAAACCTGTTTCAAAAGCACCATATAGGATGGCTCCCGCTGAGTTGAAAGAGTTGAAAGAGAAGTTACAAGAGCTAATGGACAAGGGGTTTGTAAGACCGAGCGTGTCTCTATGGGGAGCACTGATCTTA
Organism: Chloranthus sessilifolius; assembly: GCA_021018995.1. Classification (NCBI taxonomy): domain Eukaryota; kingdom Viridiplantae; phylum Streptophyta; class Magnoliopsida; order Chloranthales; family Chloranthaceae; genus Chloranthus; species Chloranthus sessilifolius. The sequence goes on from CM037589.1 coordinate 102,617,682, forward strand.
TTTGTAAAGAAGAAGGATGGGTCAATGCGGCTATGCATTGACTATCGGTAATTGAACAAACTCACTATTAAGAATCGATACCCTTTGCCTAGGATAGATGACTTATTCGATCAACTACAAGGAGCAAAGTACTTTTCCAAGATCGATCTGAGATCTAGATATCATCAGTTGAGAGTCAAGGCAGAGGATGTTCATAAGAGTGCATTCAGGACTCGGTACGGACACTATGAATTCCTAGTGATGCCGTTTGGGTTGAAAAATGCCCCGGCGTCATTCATGGATCTGATGAATAGGGTGTTTAAACCGCACCTAGACTCTTGTGTCGTAGTGTTTGTTGACGACATCCTAATCTATTCAAAATTAGAGGAAGAGCATGAGAAGCACTTGAGAATAGCCTTACAGACTCTATGCGAACACCAGCTGTATGCCAAGCTCAATAAATGCGAGTTTTGGTTAGAGGAAGTTAACTTTTTAGGACATGCTATCTCAAAAGAGGGTGTCACAGTAGATCCAGCAAAGATCGAAGCAGTGGTGAATTGGGAGCAACCAAAGACCATGACCGACATCCAGAGTTTCCTTAGATTAGCGGGTTACTATCGACGTTTTGTTGAGGGGTTTTCAAAGATATCAGGACCACTCACGAGACTTACACAAAAAGACGCAAGGTTCTAATGGAGTGAGGCATGCGAGAAGAGTTTTCAAGAACTCAAGAAGAGACTCACTTCATCTCCAGTACTAGCGATTCCTTCAGGCAGTGGAGGGTTTGCGGTATATAGCGATGCTTCGTATAATAGTTTGGGTTGCGTACTCAACCAACACAGAAAGGTGATAGCGTACGGATCGAGACAGTTGAAAGAACATGAGAAGAATTATCCGACACATGACCTGAAATTAGCAGCGGTCATTTTTGCATTGAAGATTTGGAGACATTACTTATACGGTGAGACCTTTGAGATCTTCACCGATCATAAAAGCCTCAGATATCTGTTTACATAGAAAGATCTAAACATGAGGCAGCACAGATGGATGGAGTTCCTCAAGGACTATGATTGTTCCATACAGTACCATCCAGGCAAGGCTAATGTAATAGCCGATGCCTTGAGTCGGAAGAGTTCAACTCAGTTGGCTTGTTTGATTTTGGGTATGCACTGGTGGAAGTTATTTGAAGATCTGGCACTATATGATGCGAACATCGAGTCGCAAGCTACAGGAGCCTTCTTGGCTAATATATCAGTGAGACCAATGATATTTGAGCATATCCACAAGCTATAGATGAAAGACCCGGCCTTAACCAAGATTCGTCAAGATGTGATCGAAGGCATCAAACCGAACTTCTCAATGAAAGAAGATGATTCCTTATTGTTCAAGGGTCGTCTCTGTATTTCAGACAATGCCGATCTACGACAAACTATTCTCGATGAAGCTCACAAGTCCAACTATGCGATTCACCCTGGTAGTACAAAAATGTATCAAGATTTGAAAAAGAATTACTGGTGGAGAGGTTTGAAACAAGACGTGGCAGAGTACGTGTCGCGGTGTTTGACGTGCCAGCAAGTGAAGATCGATCATAGACACCCTACAGGGTTATTGCAGCCTCTACCCATACCGAAATGGAAGTGGAAATCGATCTTTATGGACTTCATCGTTGGACTACCATGTACTGCAAAGAGATATAATGCCATTTGGGTAGTGGTCGATCAATTGACCAAGTCAGTGCACTTCTTGCCTTACAACACGATGTATACTGCAGGAAGACTCACAGAGCTATATATGAAAGAGATCGTCCGTTTGTATGGAATTTCGAGTAGCATTATTTCTGAACGTGACCCATTATATACCTCAAAGTTTTGGAAGAAATTTCAAGAAGGAATGGGAACGTGACTAGATTTCAGTTCAGCATTCCATCCGCAGACCGATGGGCAGACAGAGCGGGTCAATCTGATCATCGATGACATACTTAGGGCATGTATGTTAGAACTGCAAAGATCAAGGGATCAGCACCTACCATTGATTGAGTTTACATATAACAATAGTTTTCAGACGAGTATTGGCATGACACCATATGAAGCTCTTTATGGACGGCGATATTGATCGCCCATCAATTGGGAGGAAACCGGGGAGAAATTTGTTTTGGGACCCGAGATACTTGAAGATAATGCCACCTATGTTCGGATGATAAGGGCAAAACTCAAAGCTGCTCAGAGTAGACAGAAAATCTATGCCGATATTAAGCGGACGAGTGTAGACTTTAAAGTAGGTGAACATGTATTTGTAAGAGTGTCACCTATGAAGGGCGTGATGAGATTTGGAAAGAGAGGAAAGTTAAGTCCCCGCTATCTTGGACCATTTGAGGTTCTGGGTCGAGTAGGAGAAGTTGCTTACCGCATTGGATTGCCACCGTTATTTGATCGGGTACACAATGTGTTCCACGTATCTATGCTCATGAAGTATCTTAATGGCCCTGATCACGTGTTGAGCGGCCAATCATTTGAGATGCATGAGGATATGAGCATGATCGAAGATCCGGTGGAGATTTTGGATCGAAAGGAACAAGTGTTGCGGACAAAAGTGATTCCATTAGTGCTTGTTCGATGGAGAAATCATCCGGCCGAAGAAGCTACGTGGGAACGAGAGGCCGACGTAAAAGAACAATATCCAAGCTTGTATGCGGCAGCTTGAGAGTTAAAATTGTATCACCGCAAGCATGCTTGCGGATTTAAATCATGTGTTGTAATCCAATGTGGACCTTTTGATCAATTTATTCAGTTGAGAGAGTTTCAATCAACATCGTGTTCCTAATACAATGTTGAATGCGTGTTTAGGATTCATTGTTGCCATACAATGGCTATGAAGTTATGCTTCACAAAACCGCTGACCAACTGGTCATGTATTACCAAGAAAACAAAAGAGACATAAAAATAAGAGAATTTTTAAAATCTGATCAAAACTGATTAATCAAATTTCAAATCGATTAATCGATTTGGAAATTCGATTAATCTATTTTGGTTGATTGATCGATTGGCATACGCCAGTGACTGGAGATTGAATGGAGATTCAGAAAATTAATAAAGTGTAATTTCGATTAATCGATTTGGAGATCGATTAATCGATTTTGAATTTCAATTTTGGAATTCGATTAATCGACTAACACATGTCAATGACTTGAGAATTTTAGAGAAATTTAAGGACATTACGATTTCGATTAATCGAAGTGAAATTCGATTAATCAATTTTGGGAAATCGAATAATCGATTAATCGACTGGCACGCGCCAGTGAACTGGAAGGCCTAGAAATTATAAGTGACCACGATTTCGATTAATCGAAATTAAGTCGATTAATCGATTTTAGAAATTGATTAATCAAATCAGGCCTATAAATATAAAACGAAGGGGATTTCTCCCCATTCGAAAAAAAAATTTGGGTTCTTCTTGCGCGCCTTTTTCCTCTTCCTCCTTCAACCACCTTGCGGCCTAGGGTTTTTATCGGTTTAGGATTGATTTCGGATCGAAATCGTTGTTGTTTGGGATCAAATACCTAAGGTAAACCCTAGATCCAAGCTTTTTCTTTAATTTGAGCCATTAAACCCTAGTTTTATTGAATTTTCACCAATATGCCGCCTCGAACTCGCTTGACCACGAAGCAAGCGGCTTCGAAGCTTCCGGTCCGGCGTAAGAACACCGCACCGCCACCACCAACACCATCGCCCGTAAGAACCCCATCCCCGTCGTCATCGGATACCACATCCGGTTCGACGAGCGCATCGTCGCGTGAATCCACACCGACCGTACCACCACCACCCATCGACATGACACAACCAAATGAGTGGTGGGCGGCAAAGATGTTCGAAGATGAGTATATCTTCGATGAAAACTTGTTTACCGACCCGACGTCGAGGGTGAGACTAAATGGGCTAGGAACTGTTTGGTCAAAGCGGACCTCGGTAACCTACTGACGCCACTACACGGGTGTTACTACCCTAGACTAGTCCGCCTATTTTACCAAGGTTTGGCGAAGCCGACCGATGACATAGTTACGACCAAGATTGATGGTCGTGACTACACCATCACCCGCCGCCAGATTCACAAAGCCCTCGAGTGTTATTTGGACTTCGTGCCTGAGACCACCCTCTTCTCACCATTTGCGAAAGAGGTGAGATTTGAGGAGATTATGACTGAGATGACCAAGGGGAAGAAGGGGTCGGGATCGTCCATTAGATGGGTCGATTTGCCCCATTACATGTGGATGCTTGATTCTATAATCAAGTGCAACCTTTACCTGATGTGTCATGATACCGAGAGGGTGGAATTAGTCCAACAGGCCCTATACGAGGCATTCCGCGGCCGTTGGTTCGACGCCACCAAGATCGTCCTAGAGGGGATGGTCTATATAAAAGGGAAATTGATGAAGGATCATCTATGACCTAAGGAGAAGATGTTGTACACTTGCCTCATTTCGAGCATGCTGGAGTGCTATTCTGATGCTCCAGGGTACTCCATCTTGCCCCACGAACTCAAGGCTACAGACCACGTGAAGCACTACTCCATCGCTTCATGGGGTCGTAGCTATAGATTGTTGAAGAAGACCCTGCTAGTTGAGGGCCCAGTAGTAGCACCATCGCCACCCCCACCACCACAGTAGGACCCGCCAGTTGGGGGAGCACCTCCTGTCATCCCACCAGCGGAGGGAGCCCCATCTCAGACCTCAGTACCAGCTAGGGGGCAGCCCATAGTGCCACCCCCTACCACATCCACTATGCCATCGCCGCAGTCAGCGGCTGCCACCCCTACATCCATGTATCGCCGACGTGCAGCTCGCCCTGCGCCTACTATCGAGGACGTCTTGGCCCGGATGGAGGCCAACAATCAAATGATGAACCAGCGGATGGACTTCCTGATGCACCACACCATGCAGTACATCTATCCTCAGGACTACCATCACCGTCTCACACAGGAGGAGTGGACTACGGGCAGGATCGCTTTTCACTCGGGTGCAGCTTTTCACGCGGGTACCCCTACTGCCGACGCATCTGGCTCGGTGCCACCACATCTAGCTGAGACGAGTCAGCCCGAGTTAGAGCAGCCCGCCCCAGCACCAGATCAGCCGGGAGAGGGGACGACATGAGCTTGAGATGAGGATCTTCTTTTTATCGTTGTTTTTTTTATAATTTGATTGCAATTTAAAGGATGTAAATGAACATATTATAAATTTTGAGAACTGAATAGTGAAATATACATCATGATTTTGGACATTCGCTTGCATTACGTTATATTCTTGCACTGTATGACGTCTAGTTAATTTCTCGTGATTGGGTACGTGACACCACCGTGTGTGGGATACCCACGCGAAGCACCTTTGGGTTCATTTTCGAGGACAAAAATTCCCAAGGTGGGGAGAATGTAATATCCCAAAATTTTGAGCATTAAACAGTGACCTCGGGATCTGTGCCTGACTGGTCGTAGGTTTGATCAAGTGATGGCCAAACAGTAGACTCGTGAAGTGATGAACTAATGTGATATAAATTTGACCTAAGTATAGTATATGGTGTGAGTTAATGGACACATACACCTATCTCTGGCATATGTGCTTAACACACAAGCTGGAAAGGGGATATAAGGTTTTAATAACCTAGTTTTCCATTGTTTGGTTGGTAAAGGAAGTTAAGAAGAGAGATAGAGAGAGAGAGAGAGCCAAGGTGAGTTAATGAAAAGGAATTAATGTGGCTGGATTGAAGGAAAGATTGAGCAATAAATGTCGGATTCAACGTGATTGGATTCGTGGGAGCAAAAGCTGGAACCCTAGCTACTTAACCAACCAATCCATCTTTGTAGAGATTGATTTGAGGTGAGTCCTTATTAGATTTAAATGCATAAGTCTTGATGGTTAAAATGAGTCAAATGTAGTCATAAAGATAGATTAAAGGCATAGAAAAGGGAAAGAATTGATAAGGAAAAGATTTGGAAGAACAGCCCGAAAAGGGGCTGAGTTCTGGCCAAATCGATTAATCGATTTTGGTCTAGAAGTTGAAAAGGCAAGGATGCCCGATTTTGATTAATCGATCTAGAAATCGATTAATCGATTTTGAAGGTCAATTAATCGATTTGAAAAACGACTAATCGACTGGGTACCTCCAGTGGCTAGAGAGACAAGGTTTGGAGAAATTGACTAATCGAATTGAGGAATCGATTAATCGATTTTGAATTTTGATTAATCGATTTGGGATCGACTAATTGATTTTGGATTATCGATTGCTCGATTTGTGAATCGATTTAACCATTTTGGGGAATTCAATTAATCGAATTGGGATCGATTAATCAATTTTGGATTTCGATTAATCGATTTTCGATTTTGAGAATCAATTAATCAATTTTGGCAGTTTCACTTGACTTCTTAATAGGACCTTGAGATTCATGGAGGGTCTAGGACCTTCTTTATTGCATCTTTAGTGATGTGTTGCTTGTGTTATGGTATACCATAGGTGGTACGTGTGAGAGCAAGCATAAGGAGCCGTGTGGGATCTTGATGCTTGGACCTTCAGAGACTTGAGGTAGGGAACACCTTGAACATGTACTTTAATTGCAAGAGCATGTATGTAGTGATATGAAAATCAAATTGAAAATGCTTTAACTATATAAATCTTTGTAAAAGGGTGTGTGTGTGACACCAAGTAAGCTAATGAAAATGAGGCATCCCCAGAGGATGAGAAAGTGATAAAGGCATCAGTGCGATGCGAGTAATTTAGACATCCCAGAGATGTAAGTAAGATTGAATAACTACTGATAAGGCATAACTGATATAAGATAGCACTTTTACATGGTGAATAACTATATGTAAAGTATATGATATTTTTGTTATTTAAGGTTTGAATAGAATACCCCACCGATGTGGCGGGATACCCATGACTGACTCGGCAGGATATCCATGACCGGTACGGCGGCCAATCCGTACACCGGTATAGAGGTTTATCCGTACACAGTAAGCACATCCTAGGGATGTTGAGATGAGATTTAACCCCGCCGCCTATGAGAAAGGGGCTTGGATAGTATTCCCAGGGAATACATATAACAACTGTCTATTTAGACGATGATGGAGGGTATTCCATCGGGGCTTGATGCTATATTACACGGGGACTACTTAAGTTGAAAATTTAAGTTTTACTTTAGGCCTAATCAGTGTGATTCATGAACAGTTTGAGAGTAAATAAAACATGCAAACCACCTGTAAATTTTAAGGCATAATTATTATCTTTTAAATTGCTTTTCTAGCAAATGCATAGATACATCATGCTTAGAATATCATGAAATATATGTGAGATTTTAACTTATATGTTTATTGTATTGTTCCCTATTGAGCTAGGATGTAGCTCACCCTTTAGACTATACGTCGCAGGTTCAGTGCTAGCAGCGGCCGAGGCTTCGAGAGACGTGGATCCGAGTGATTCGGATTACATGCCTGGGGACGAGTATTTTGAGAGAGTAGTTTTGAGAGCTCATTGGTACGGCTTGGTATGTCAAGCCTTTATTTTGATAAACAATGTAATAAATTAATATATTCTTTTGGCGAACCATCTGAGGTGATCTATTTATCACCAAGGGTTCGGATCGATTTTCTTTTCATACAGTGGCATGAAAGTAGAACTGTCTTTTGAGTTTATACTTAGAATAGTATTTTGCTTCTGCACCGTATAGTTATTGTTCCATTTTGTCTTAATATTGCTTGTTATACCAATGTTCCATACATAGCCATGGAGTATGGTCTAGAGGATCGTGCTGATGGCACGGGTTTTGAGGTGTTAAAATTTGGGCTATCACAACTGGATTTGAAGGGTAAGACCCTCGATTCTTCTAGGGTTACGATTGATGTTTCTGATGGTGGTTGTAATCAGAGCTTAAAAAAGAGGAAAGAGGTAATGCTTATTTATTTATTTATTTTTGGGTATGTTGATTTTGTAGGAACAGGTGCATTTAGGTTGCTGGTTTAAAAGATTTCAAAGGAAGGTAGAAAGGATTTAAGGATTTCTGATAATTCAGTTCTTCTTTCACCTGTCTTCTTGTTTTCTAATTCAGTAAGTACCCAAAATTGGATAACTTCTTTTTATTATTTCTTTTTCTGTTTTCCTGTGTAAATCCCTTTTTTATGCATATATCCTCTTGAGTTTTTCAACTTGGAAGCTTTTTGTTTTTCTGTCTTTTTCAGAATCGTAATTATGATTTCATTTCTTTTCTCATATTTCTTCATTTTATTTCTTCTCAGTTGTACCCTTTTTCGGTATATCCCTTATCTGTTATCTTATACTCATTTCACTCCCTCTTCTTTCCTTCTTTTTCGTTCTAAACTCTCATAAATTGTAAAGGTTAAAGGTTGAAAGTTTTGGGCAGTACTTATAGTTAAGGGGTTTATAAAATCTTGCTACAAAGAAATTTGATTTAGGCTCTAATATGGGTTCAAGGGATAAATGTTTTCTGGGATTTTAGCTTTTTAGCTCAAACTAAACAAAAGATGACCTTAAATCATCTTCATGATTCACTAGCATGAATGTCATATCATTTTGATGTTTACAATAAACAGTTTTAAAAAAATAAATCCTCATAATCATAGAATATTTTATTCTAATTTTTAGCACTATGAGATTTCATTAACACAATGAAGAAGTTCGAAGAAAATTTTGATTCGAATAGAAAGTAGTCTCTCTCTCAGAATAAAAGAGGAATTATGGCTCAAAAGCTCACTGATTATATAATTTTGAAGCTATAATCTAAGTAGTGTTATTTAAATCAAAGTATAGTTTCAAACATTCAATCTGATACAGTGCTCAAAAGAGCTAGACATGAATTGTAACTGCTCTATTTTGATTGTTGAACTTCTACTACGATGGATCATAAAGTTTATGGATTCATAATTTTTCTATCATAACTCTCATATAATGGTTAAATTTTCCTAATATTGATATTTATAAAACCAATCTGAAACGGAAAAAAAAATATTTTCTTGAGAAAAGTACATAAAAAGTAAACTGAAAGTAAACTAACTAATATACACAGAAGTGTATCCCCCCCAAACTTGAATAGGACAATGTCCTCATTGTGCAAAAATAGGGAATACTTCAAAATTTCATTACCTTCATGATGTTGCTAAGGTACCGGGCATATATTATGCAAAATTATTCAAAATCTCCCCCCAAACTTGAGAGAATTTATTTCTAGCATATTCAGATAGAAATTTACATCAGAAAGAAAATGATTAGAAACAATACTTGTAATCAAAAGAGGTTTTCATATATTAAAAGAAATATTTATAGAAAGAAAGGAAAATGATTACATAAACATTAAACCTAGGAAAAATCTTGACACATCCTAACTACGACACTGGCAACAACGTCCGAGGCAAAATTTTCTTCGATAAAGATCGGTCCTCAGTTCTAACCACCTTCAATCAGAATTTTGTTCGTCCTTGCCTAGAGAGTGTCCATACCATCAAAGGAGAACCAACTCTCTTGATGGAACCACAACCCCTGTCTTCCAAATTCCCTCCCCCAAACAAAGCACATCATAGATTTTCTTTGGAAGAAATACAACTCACTCGGAGGAAGTGCTTTGAAGAGTGGGAAGTGAACACATCTCTATCCTCCCACTGCCTATACTGCTCCCTTGTGAAGATTCTACGAAGAGATTGTAACACAATTAGGAGGGTATGAGCAATGGAGAGGAGTGGTGAGGGACGGTTCAACCCACCATCATCGTAAAGGAATTCGCACTCGGGGTGGGTTGTGATGGTGGAATGGCTAGGAAGTGCGGGAAGATGGGTTCTTCGACTGGGGTTTCGGATTTGGGTTAGGTTCAGGATAAATGATAGTTTCGGTGGACGATTCAATATCTAGGATGGGTCGCCGGCGCTTCAAATCTTTTACTTTCTTTATTGCAGCCAGGTGTTCGACCTTGTGTATCTCAAGAATTCGATCAAGTCTTCTACTGAAATTGCCTTTGTTAAGCTCTTCCGCCATAAGGGCTAGGGTTATGAAAAAGGAAGACGCAAGTGATGGGTTTTGGAAAGGTAAAGGTCTAGTTTTATAGGAAAGTATTGAGCTCTGAACCATCACTTTGAGTCAAATGTCAAGGTGTAGGTTCTTAGGCTTAGGTGGTTGGTAAATGCGATGTGTGTCCTCTTCCTCTCTGAATTAAATGGGTCCGAATTCTAAGATAATTGATAAGATAGGTCACTGGAATCGCTTGTTCCCTAGAATTGCCGTTTACGATTCTAGAGAACAATAATGAGACTCTTGATGCTTTGATTCATAATCTCTACGATTCGTCTCTATAAATCACTGAAAACTCGTAAATCTATATGCTCAAGGTGATTATAGGCCAAAAGAGAGGTCTTTACAATTGAATATGTTCTGACACACTCGAGATCGTAAGTTCTTCCCTAACAACATTTTTCCAATTGCAACAAAAGAAATAATACACATACGTTACAGGATGTTTCAAAAAGGAACTCTAGTTGAATTCACGAGGAGTTGATGTGCCTCCCAAAAAGTTATGTCCTCTTAGAGTACCAACTAGCCATGATGAAGAGTAGCTACTCTCTCTCCTGTTAAATAAAATAGTTAGTTGCTCAACTTGGGCCTGTAACTTGTAAATAGATTTCTGAAGCAAGAAGAGTGGCTTCGATTGGTTCTGGCCATGCTGCTGACAGTTTCCACATGTCTCTAGCATGCCATCCTTGATGGCAACAGTATGGTCTTGGATACTTGTGGGGTCGAAAGGTACAGCGGGATGCTGAGGATCCTCCTGAGATGGGCCATGGTTAAGACCAAAAGCTTCATCTTTTTTAGATGTTCGGTGCGATTATATACCCAACAGAGAGTGAAATTTTATTTTCCAAAGTTTTAACTTTGGATGGCAATTCATCATTGACTTAAATTGATAAGATACTCCCCGCTTAGGAAGCTTATTCCTTAAAGTCTCTGAATCAGTCTCGCTCGATGCATGGTTTTATATTGGTTCCTCACTAAGGTTCTCAAAAAGTTCCCAAGCATCCTCTGTAGTTATCGTACGAAACATTCCTCCACAAGCAACATCAATTATATGTCGGGTTTGTTCATTAAGGCCTTCGTAGAAATTAAGAACAATTTGCTAGGGCGAGACCTCATGATGAGGGCACTTGTTTAGAAGCTCGTTAAGACGCTTCCAGCTCTCCTGCAGAGACTCATCCCAACGTCTTAGCCAAAAATTGGTCTTTACTCGCCATAATGAATGGAATTTAAAACAAATTAGGCTAGCTAGAAAGATTATTACAAATGTCTATTTTTACTTTCAGTTTATCTGATTTTTATTTTAGAAAGCAGGGAGAGAAACAAATCTGAGCATCGAGCTTCTCTGATCAGGGAAAGTGTTGAAACTTGTGATTCGCTACTCCGAGTAAGCCTACAAAATATTAAGAAGTGATTAAAGAAAATTAAAAAGATAAAGAAAAATAAAAAGAGAAAGACAAATTCTGACTTCTAAAATAACACGAAAATATAGAGAAGAAAATTTGCCTCCCCGACAACGATGCCAAAAACTTGATGTGCTCTAAATTCGTACTAAAGTCTTAACCTATTACAAGCACACAATAGAAATTGCAGCACTAGTATAGGATTGTTCCCACGAGGAAGTGATTTCTTCTATATTTTATTTATCCTAAAAACTTATATTTGTCTTTTAAGATTCTAATTTATAGGAGAAATATGAATAAAAGAATGGTTTGTTTAAACTAATTACAAAAAATAAATCTAAATCCTCCTCCTTTCAGATTATGGTCGTCAATCACAATCCTTCAATGCTCGAATATTTATAAAATTAAAGTACCGTTACACTGTATTTCAGTCCTCTATAATTTGGGGGCCAATCAAATACTAAAATTTCTTCACACGGATTTAATTTAATCAACAATCTTCCTAAAATTTGGGCGTCAATCAAACTCAAGAAAATTGAAAATGAAAAAATAAAAACCGTTATACTAATTAGCAAATTTTTAATTTGAGTCATCAATTCAAATAAAAAACTTTTAGATGTTTACAAAGCAGTAAAAGTGCATAAAAATAAATCTAAACTAGAAAGCAATAAAAAGATCTTTCATCCCTCAGTCACAAGCATCAATTGCTCCTGAGAAACTACAGATACTATACTCTAATCTTTCAGCTCCCAATTGCAATCGTCAATTGCTCTCGAAAAACCTTGGATATCTGATCTAAACCAAACTAACGTTGATCAAAAGAAAACCCAACCTCAGTCATCAATTGATGCTAAGAGTTCCTTCGATAACTCTTCTCCTATGCCGACCTTTCTTATTTGTAGATCATAAGGAGTCGATTTACATTATTCTAATCCTAATAAAAGAAACTACTAAGAACAAAAGTTTCCTAATATAACTCTACTTCTAATCCTAGTTCTTCCTTGCTTTGAATAGTTTATGCGCTCAAGGATTGCACCTTTGTTTCAGGAGCAGAGTCCTTTAGGAATCTCTCTTCATCAGTCTTCTCGGATCCGTGATCAGCCAAACTTCTATTTTAAGATATCTTCTAATTATATGCATGGAGGTGTGGATCTTCACGTTCAACAGCAACAAGAGTCTGCTATTTTTGTAAAATTGTAATCACAATTTTCTTTATTCAGCTCATAGTTCTCAGAACGATTTGTCACTTACGAACGATCATGATCCTCTTTTGTGTCGCACTCTGTTTGAAGTGTATTATGAAGAATTGTAATTCATGATTTCTCATTTCTTTTTTACTACGTTCCATCACAATGTATAATTTTTTGGCTTTAAACATGCGTCGAATCATCTTTTACGCTCGATCGTCTTTCTTACTACTTTATGAGTTCATTTTGATGAAGATTAATACTTTGGTTCTCTTTTGCTGTTTATTCTTAATATCTGCACATCATCAACTTGTTAGTAGCAAACTAGGGTCTAGCGTCACTAAGTTAAGGGTGATAAAATGGTATATTCTGTGATTGATCATCAGGCAGAAGCTCTAAACATCCTGAGGTACTGGTACCAACCAAATCAGAAGAGAGAAAGGAACCTGCAGCAGTACATCCTATGGAAAGGATAAGCCGGGAGTATGCACTGGAAACACAGGTGAGAAGAACTCCGGCCCACATAAACATCTGGGACCTATTAATGACATCTCCACCACACTTCAAAGCTTTAATGGGGGCACTAAAAGATGCTCATGTCTCCTGCAAAGTTTCCCCAGACGGGGTGGGACAGATGATTGGACAGGTGTTGGCTCTTAGTGCCATCTCATTCTCAGACACCGATCTCTTGGCAGAAGGAGGTAACCACTCCCGAACCCTCAATATTATAGTAGAAATGGCAAACTTGGTGATCCCTTTGATACTTGTAGATAACGGCTCTACACAAAATGTTAGCCCTTTGAGAACTGTGGCCCAGATAGGGGTCGATCCATCGACGTTTAGACCGGCCAGGACAGGAGCCCGAGGATTTGATAACACCAGGAGAGAAGTGATAGGAGAAGTCGATCTTGAGCTCACCATTGGGCCAATGACCTCCATCCCGTTCCAAGTCATGGATATTAAATCCACCTTAAATTTACTGCTAGGGCACCCATGACTACACGAAATTAGGGCAATACCTTCGACCTTGTATAAAAAACTTAGGTTTATATCAAATTAGAAGGTCATTACCATCATGGGAGAGGGGCGAGAAGAAATAGCGAAAATGGCCCACAACATTAAAAATCTGAAGATGTTAGATGTACCGCACACAACTAAGGACACAAAGCTTCATAGTTTTCAATATGATGTGTCAACGGCAGTGGCGTTAGAATCCTCAGAAAAGGCCATGAAAAAAGTAGGACGAGTGATTGCAACGGTAGGAATGCTTCAAAAGTGAGGTTACCATAGAGGTAAAGGGTTGGGCCCTCACTTGCAAAGCGGGAAGGACCCAGTTAGAGTGAAAGGCGGTCAACATGTTAGATTCAGCTTAGGCTATAAGCCTATCGAAGAAGAAAGTCAAGAGGCCAAGAAAAAGGTCTGAACCATTGTCATCACTAAAGCCAGCGGGATAGACCTGGAGGACAAAACTTGTCCCCGACCACACATTAGGAGCACATTTGTAAGTGTCGGGATCATTAAAATTGATCAAAATGGGGCAACACAGCTGACCCCACACAAAAATGCTGCCATCTACCAAACCAATCCCCGAATCATTCCCCCTGAGATTGAAATAGACCTTGCTTCTTTATCACTTTTCAAGGAAGAGTTGCCCTTGCCAATACAACCACCTACTCTATCCCGCCCCAAGCCCATGTTAATGTTGGAGGACCAGGTTTCAGACTAACCAATGGTGAATATGATGGAGGTAGACCCTTAAAAGTCATCATAAATAGCCTCCTCCACTAGACAAGGCAAAGGTGTGGCACCTCAGGTGAGGAATTGGGCTTCAGTGCCTCTAACTCTGAAAGCATCAAATGGTCATAAATACAGTACCAACTTTCAAAACAAAAAAAAAGCTATAAAAAATAAGGTTAGCCCTTAGCAGGCAATACCATATGCATATAGAAACTTGCCTTGCCAAGGGCCCATCTCCGAAGAAAAGAAAAATCCTAAAAACATGAAATAAATATAAAAAAGTTCAAAAATATTATCTTTTAAAATTCTCGAGAAAAGCAAAGAAAATGATGCCTTAATTGAAAAGCCCGTCCAACGTGAAGTCGACCTATTTCATGTAGAAATACAAGAAGAGGTAGGAGTCACGGATCTGGATGGAGAGGACTTAATCGAAGATTTTCCCAAAGAGCTCCTTGAGCGGTACGCCGATTTTGAGCATGGCCCTACCCCGATCATTGAAGAAACTGAAGATGTCAATCTGGGCACCGATGAGGTTCCTAGAATCATTAAGATCGGAATGTCACTGTCTCCCGAGAAAAGAAAAAGTATGATTGATTTCCTTCGGTCATACCAAGACGTCTTTGCATGGTCATATGAGGATATGCCTTATTTGGATACCAAATTGGTCGAGCATGAGTTGCTGCTATATCACGATATCAAGCCTGTCAAGTAAAAATTGAGGTGCCTCCGACTATAATAGATGTTGTAAGTGAAGGATGAAGTTATCAAATAGTACGATGTGGGTTTTCTCATGGTCTCCAAATACCCACAATAGTTGGGTAACATTGTACCGGTACCAAAGAAAGATAAAAAGGTTTGCATGTGCATCGACTTCAAAAATCTTAACAAGGCAAGCCCAAAGGACGACTTCCCCTTGCCACACATCGACATCTTGGTCAATAATACTGCCAGGCATGGGATGCTCTCATTCATGGACAGGTTCTCCAATTACAATAAGATCAATATGGTAGAGGCAAACCGAAAAAAGACAACCTTTATCACTCCATGGGAGACCTTTTATTTCCAAGTCATGCCCTTCGGATTGAAAAATACAGGGGCAACATATCAAAGAGCGATGACAGCACAGTTTCACGGCATGATGTACTAAGAAATTATGGTGTACATTGACGACATGATCTCCAAGTCACCAGAAATGAGTGACCATCTAGTTAGCCTCCAAAAGTTGTTCGAAAGATTGAGAAAGTACAAACTATGTCTAAACCCTCATAAATGCCCATTCGGCGCCATGTCAGAAAAATTACTTGATTTTATCGTCAGTAGAAGAGGTATAGAGGTTGACCCAATCAAAGTAAACGCCATCATGGAAATGCCTCTACCATCTACTAAGAAAGAAGTCAGAGGCTTTTTGGGCAGAATACAGTACATTAGTCGGTTCATTGCATAATTAACTCCTATTTGTACGCCGATCTTCAAACTACTAAGGAAAGATTCGCCCGTTGAATGGAACGACGATTGTCAAGCCACATTTAATAAAATCAAAGGCTATCTCCTCAACCGTCCAATTCTGGTACCACCAATCCCAAGGAGGCCACTCCTAATGTACCTCTCAATGACGGAATTCTCAATGGGATGTGACCTAGGGCAGCATGATGAGACCAAAAGAAGAAAACATGTCATTTACTACCTGAGCAAGAAATTCATGAATTACGAGACACATTACTCTCATATGGAGAAAACATGTCTGGCTCTCGTATGGGCTACACGAAGACTTCGATACTACTTGTTATCTCATGCAGTTTTCCTCTTAGCTCGAATGGATCCATTAAAGATCTAATTTGAAATTTTGACTCTCACTGATCGAACTGCATACTGGCAATTTCTTCTATCAGAGTTTGACATCACATATGTCATGCAGAAGTCAATCAAGGGACAAGCACCTGCCGATCATCTCACTGAGAATCCCTTACCCGATTATGAGCCTCTGAGAATCGAATTCCCTGATGAAGACATCTTGTTTGTAACGGAAGATGACATAGAGGAGACAGAAGAGTCCTGGGTAATGTACTTTGATGGGGCATCGAATGCCAAAGGCCAAGGAGTAGGCACTATTCTAATCTCTCCAAAAGGGTCTCATATACCAATCTCCATCAAGCTCAATTTTCCCTGCACCAACAACATGGCCGAGTATGAAGCCTGTGCAGCTAGCCTACGAGCAGCTCTTGACCTAAACGTAACTCATCTCAGATTGTTTGGTGACTCGCAGTTAATCATATACCATACCAATAGAGATTAGAAGATGAAAGATGAGAAGTTGATCTCCTACCATGAACATCTTGAGGATCTGATCGCCAGCTTCGACGACGTTACATTCTCTTATATTCCACAAGCAAGAAGTCGATTCGCTGATGCACTCGCAACTTTGGCATCAATGGTCAAAATTTCCTACGACGTCGAGATGAAGCCAATCATGATTGGATAGATAAATGAGCCAGCCTTTTGCCTCCAAATTGAGAAATCTATAAAGTTAGATGATGGGCCTCCATGGTTCTCAGATATCAAGAATTTTCTTGAAACTCGAGCTTTCCCTGAAGGCATGTCCAAGACCAATAGGCTGATCATCCAATGTTTAGCGGCTAACTATGTTATCTGTGGCGAGTGCCTTTATAAACGTTCATATAATAATATCATGCTCAGATGCCTAACTAAAAGCGAGGTAGCTAACATCATGAAAGAGATCTATGAAGGAGTATGCGGGGCCCAAGTCAACGGACACATGCTCGCTAAAAAGATCCTACAGAAAGGGTATTTCTAGACCATCATAGAAATTGGCTATTGCAAGCACGTTCAGAAGTGCTACAAATGTCAAGAACACTCTAGTCTGATACATACTCCTACTATAGATCTACATAGCATGACCACCCATGGCTATTTGCTACATGGGGCCTCGACGTTGTCGAAATGGTCAATCCGAAAGCATCCAATGGGCATCAATTCATCCTCGTCGCCATTGAGTACTTCACCAAATGGGTAGATACAGCAGCTTATGCGAGCATCATGACCATTCATATCAAGAAATTTATCAAGAACAACATTGTATGTCAGTTCGGTATGTCCAAGGACCTCATCATGGATAATGGTACCAACTTTACGAATAAGCGCATTAGAGCTTGGTGCGAGCAATACACAAACAAGTGCCATCACTCGTCACTCTATCGACCACAAATCAACAGAGCCGTTGAAGCCGCCAACGAGACAGTTGTTTGCATCCTTGAGAAGATGGTCATCACTTACCGAGATTGAAGTGAAAAGTTACCTTTCGCACTATGGGTCTACCGAACGTCGATCTGTACAGCTATAGGGGCAACACCGTTCTCCCTTGTGTATTGAACTGAGGTTGTGCTACCAGTTGAAGTTAAAGTACCTTCACTCCGTATCATCATCGAGTCCGATTTACCGAAAGCCGAAAGAGAAAGATACCATTTCGAGCAGCTAAATCTGATCGATGAGAAAAGGTTCCTAGCCTTGTGTCACACCTAGGCCTATCAGAGGAGGTTTGAAAGTAGGTGACACTGTACTCAAGAAAATCTTCCCTTCTCTCCACACTGATCCGAGAGGGAAATTCAAGCCCAACAGGGAAGGGCCTTACGTCATCAGAGAAGTGATGTCTGGATACACTCTCTGCCTTGCCACCATGGACGGAGAAAATTTTCTCGAGCCCATCAACGCTAGATACGTGCGATAATTCTACTCCTAATATCCCGCTGCAAGGTAAGTATTGAGAAGATGAATACGTGACTGCTTAAGGACTCCATAAAAGAGGCTATTATTTTAAAGCCAAGTAACCAAAAAAGTGTCCCTTAATACTCATATCCTTTGCTACACTCATTGAGCCACTAACCTTTCTTTCATAAACCCCTTCCCATAAAGAGAAGAAAGAAAAAGTGTATATACCAAACAAAAAAAGAGAGAAAAAGAATTATCATCAAAATCTAAAAAACTCATAAAAGAAAAATCTCAATAAATGGATGTCTGAAAAAAGAAAAAAGAACAAAAAAAATAGAAAAGAAAAGAGATAGAAAAATCATGGGTCATGTACAGTAAAAATTCCCTCAAGGAAGAAGTGTATTACGGCAGCTAAAACCCAATCAAGAAAAAAAAACCTTTAAACCCAAGAATACCTTCAAAATTCCTAACTTATCCCTTCTAATCCATGGCCACGATACACTGTTGAAGAAAGCCCTCTTTAAGGTCTACAAGCAGTCATAGTATCCGTCGAGTCCACACGAGTCAAACTGAGAGACAATAAAAGAATTCCATCCAATCAGCTATGACGGAATTAATGTCCATGTCGTGGCCTTTGAAAAAAGAAAATAAAATAAAAATATATAAGCTTAAAGCAAAAAGGATATGGTGAAAATCAGTAAAGGCGCCACGGGTAAAAAGAGTGAGCTTGTACAAACCAGGTGAAACCCTGAAAAGGCTCCTGGAGTAAAAATGTAAAAACCCATGGATGTAGTGAAAACCTGAAAGGGTGCTACGGGTAAAAAAGTGGGCGATAACAGGCATAACGAAAACTCATATTAGGTGTTGTGAGTAAAAAAGTTAAAAGAAAAAGAGAAAAAAGAAAATCAATTGCTCCTTTGGTCACGTACAAATTATCTGGTCGCCAACTGGGCCACTCAAGTTAGCTCAAATCGGGTCCTGACCAGGAATATCTTCATAACCGCACTGTCAAACGTATAATTCGAGGTAAGGATAAAAGGTTAATTTAATTCAAAGGGATGGATGCTCCGACCTTGATAAAAATTCTGAACCTCACTCAGGTCCGACCGCATAAACGGGTTCGACTATACTCAAAATGGGACTCATTACTTCGTCTCACTGTTAAAGCATTAGAAAAAAAAAAAAAGGCAAAAAGGAACAAAAAAATAAAATCATCAGGAAAAATCCAAAATTTTAAAAAAATATACATATCTCTACTCCTTTTTATATCCATGTACTCGACTCGCATGAACGGGTTCGACTCATTACTTCGTCTCGCATGAATGGGTTCGACTATGCTCAAAATGGGACTCATTATTTCGTCTCACTATTAAGGCATTAGAAAAGGAACAAAAAAATAAGATCATCAAGAAAAATCCAAATGTTTTTTAAAATATACGTATCTCTACTCCTTTTTATATCCATGTACATATTTACAACCTTGTACTTTCATCTCAAAATGAAGAAAAAGAATAAAAAAATCTATAAATAAAAATTATATATATATATAAATCTTGAAAAATAAAAAGGTATAGGTCAAAGTTTACTTCTCCTTCTGTTATTTAGGATGTATATTTGTTACCTATATAAATAAAAAATGGACTGACGTTTTCTTGAGAATGTGCAGGAACATCAAATGGTCAAAAGCCTCAAAGCAGATAATCACTCAGCGATAGATAGATTAGATGAAACATCTCACCACCGTCATCTGATCAATTCAAAAAAAAAAAGGGGGAAGAAAAAAAATTATTTGTAAAAAGAAAAAATCACTTTTCGCCAGATACAGTTATGCACATAAGTGCTTCAATGCGGTAAAATATTAATATTTTTTCGGCAAGACAGCTGTGCTAAATTAATGTCCTAAATCTAAAGTTCGCCTTAAATCTTTTGGATCCTATTTCAAAATAGGAGCGACAATGTCAATCTCAGTCAAATAGTCAATGTTTCAATCGGTTTGATTCTACCGCTAAATAAGATTACATATCGAACAACTATGTTCAAATATGAATGCAGAAGGGATCTTCTCCCGTATTTATTCTCGGTCGCAGGCTTAAAAACATGTACGGTATCCTTATAAAGTGTACGCCATACATCTGGGTATCCGTAGGATGGTCGTTTGTTCCTATAAATTATACTCAGGTAGGACCTGAGTCGGGACTTCCATTGCCTTAATTTTATTACCCATAATGCGTCCATATTTTTGTATAGTTGATATGTTTGTAAGATCGTTATCAAAAGTGGCACACACTCTTAAAAGGTATTGCGACATCAATATTTGCTTCGTTCAAGTAGTTGTGCCAAATTAATTTTGGGATCGATGGGTACGCTCAAAGATCTTGAACCCTACCTTGCATAGGGGCACCCGTGCCGGTCAAAGTGGGACAATCAATGCCTCATGGGATTAGGCGCAGCTGTTGGATCTTCGTGTCATTGCTTTACGCCAATCTTTAAGAATGAGTCGATTACTCTCCAGCTCGCGGGGCTATCTTATTCAAAATAGAGCTCAAACATCATGCTTCATCAATCATTTGGAGGAACGGATGTTTTCTTAATACATTGGGCTTCTGCTACTCTCCATTTGTGGAACAGGCATTTTTCCAACATACCGGGCTTCTGGTACTCTCCTTTCGAGGAACAGACGTTATCCCAATATAGTGGGCTTCCGTTACTCTCTATTTAAGGAACGAATGTTTTTCCAATCAATTGGGCTTCCACTACTTCCTACGTTTTTTTCTTATTTCTTTCATTCTAATGTTTGAGGTTCGTTCTAAATATGGCGGATCCAAGAGCGTTTGTCTTGGGCCTCTTCGAATGTCTCTTTCTTTGTCATTCGATCATTAATGATCGGATACTAAAGAGGGGCATCTGTAGACACCCAAATTTGGCCCCAAGAGATTATTGACACGTACTTTGAGAAAGGCGTACACCTGAGCTTCTAAAAGCATTTCCCAAATCATTAGGAATCATGCGAAAACCTTTAGGAATCATGTCGAACCCTTAAGAGTCATCCCAAACCCTTAGAAAGCCCAACCAGAATAGTGATTGGAGAGAAGAGTACCAAAGTTTATATAGACATTTTCTAGAGCTGAGGCCTATGCCATTAGAAAGTAGAGGCACCCAGCTTTCTAATGAGCCAAGACTTGCCTGATTCCAAGTTGTACGTCAAAAGTTATGGCTATTTGAAAACTGTATAATATGCACACCTTCATTAAAACTCAGTTTTTTGCAAAAATGGCCAAATTTCAATTGTTGGGTTTGACTTGTGGACCACTCTAAAGTTTGGGGTAGGTTTCCCTAGGACCCTAGTACCCCCACTAGCCCTCTTTATCACCCTCTCTCCACCTAAAAGTCCACCCTATCATCTACCATTAAAACCCAATTCCCACCTACCTAAGCAATAGAAATCCTAAAAACCCTTAGATTCTCATTACCTAATTGCTAAGCCAATTAGAGCCTTAAGCACCCTCCTAATTACCTCAAACTCTATAAATAGAGAGCCAACCCCCACCCCTTAGCACTTTGAAAAAAATTCCAAAAAGAGAAAACTCTAGAGAATTCCCTCTCTTTCTTTCAAGAATTAACCCTCCCAAGCCTTAACCCATCTCATACCATCATCATACCCTCATTCCAAGTTCATACCTCCTTAGCCATAGCAAGTTAGAACTTATCCCTAAACGCTTGTGCTATTAGAAGCTCATCGGCATCACTCTCATGCGAACATCCAACCACCGGTGCTACAAGGGCCCGAGAGCTCCGACTATCCCCTCTTTTCCTCTACATTCTTTCTTGCTTTTCCTCTATCCTAGAATTTGAGCCGTTATGCTTCCGAAATTACGGTGATTGCGGGAGGCTCAAATAGGATCGGAGTGCCTTCGGAGAAGAGGAAGTGATGCTCACTTTATTCCTTTATATTTATATATATATATATATATATATATATATATATATATATATATATATATATATATATATATTATAAACCGTTTAAGATAGATCCGGCCATAGTAGAGACCGCTTACAAGCGGGTTGATAATCGAAGCTCTTACTCAAGAGCCTTTGGCATTGACCGATAAATCGAAGTCATATTTTACACTTTGGTGCCCATAATATTGATTTTGGGTATCCCGGGACACCAAAAGCTTCTAGTGGTGACTCCATTTTTCTTACGAGTGCATCGTTGCGACGAACTCGCTAGAGTCCACAGTTGTACACACTTCAATCGGCATCTTTACTTATTTTGGCAAAGTATCTTTCAAGACTTTCAATTTTGAAGATAAATCTAGCTCATCATTATCAATATGTTTTTCATATTTGAGAACATGTTTAAGATTTACGTAAAAAGTCTTCAAACATTCATCATTAGACAAACCTAACTTCTTCAAATTAAATAAAAGTCCAAAATGTTGGTCATATGTTTTAAACTGTTTAAACCTATGCTCAAGTGATGAAAAGTCTTGATCAATAATATATGTGATGTAATTATTTCTGAAATATTCTTCAGTTGATTATGACACATCTTCACTTGCATCCTCATCAAACTGTTTCTTTCTTCAAACAATGCGTTTTTCACAAAATATAGGCTCAATCCTTATTTGAGTCACAACTTCCTTAGGTTCAATTAGGGCCTCCGCAAATCCATTTACTTTATACCTTTTATAATAGGTAATGAGGATAGAAATATTAATATTAATATTTCGTGTTGAAGAAACTTGCTAACAGTATTAACAACAAACAATACATTGTGTCAAACAATCATAGCTACTAATAACTTATAACTACCCTTTTGTTAACATAGTTTAGTATAATACAATCTTAGTTAGTTTAGATGGGGGACTTGGGAAAACTACTACAAAATGAGCTTCAAAAACTGAAGTTTATAAAGCCCAAATGTCATATTAAAATCTAGAAATGCCTAAATCATAAATCTAACAATTTCCTAATTTAATGAATATTAAACCATAAATCTAGCAAAAATTAAATCCCAAATCAATGAAATGAAATCTTAATCCTAAATCAATTAAAAAAATAAAAAATTAAATCTAATGAGAGAGAAAAAAAGAGGAACAACAAGAAGAAAACCCTAAATCTAGATTGCCAAGAAGATGAAGGAGAAGAAGAAGAAGAGGCATACTGTAGGGTGGCGGACGATCCCCGACAGCATGTTTAGGCGGGAGGGTGGCGGCTGTCGGGGTAGAAGTGGCAGTGGGGGTGTGGGACTTGGGAGGAGTTAGCGAGTTAGGGGCTTAGGGCTTGGGAATTTAGAGAGAGAGAGAGAGAGCCTAGAGAGAGAGAGGGGGGGCAAAGGGTGGTAGGGCGAGGGATTTAAATTTTTTTTGGGGTTTGCGTGTCCTGCAATAGATGGGGCCCTCTAATTTTATTTTATTTTATTTTAAATCCTATTTAAAACTACATATATCCCAGATTTGGGGGGCCGAGGCAGCCTCTTGGGCCTTATTCCAGGGTCGCTCCTGCATGTGTCACATGCATGTGATTTATTTTAAAAAGTTTTAAAATTTAATTTTTTTGTTGTGAAAAGTCAAAGTTTATGTAATGTCCCACACATTTTGTTGCATTGATTTTTCCCCTTTGACCACATTTTGGACGATAGATATACATCCGATCATGTCCAAATTTTCTGGGTGGCCTCTGAGCGTCCCTAGGCAAGTTGCCATGGTACCTAATCTCATGTATGGGTGCCATGAGGATCCCACCTGATTCAAATGCATGAATCCACCATGCATTCCAGCCCATATTCCCAAGTTGATATATATAGAGGCCTGGGACTATGGGTTCAAACCCACCATGGGGCGCTGGGTTAGAAACAGTTGGGGTCCATGTGGCATCCAGTCGAGGGATCGAATTCTACGAAAACTTGCCTAAGGATGATCAGAGGCCACCCAAAAACTTTGGGCATGATCTGATCCACATTCATTGTCCAAAATATGGTCATAGGGGGAAAATTCAATGCACTAGGATGTGTGGGGCAGTACCAAAACTTTGACCATAGTTTTGACCACAAAAAAAAATTAAATTTTTTTATAGATCACATGTCATGTGCCACATGATCCCAAAACGGGTGTTGTTTTAAAATCCTGTGTCACGTGGCATGTGATCTAGGATTCTAACTCACTGATCATTTACAGATTTCATCACCTTGTTACCGTCAATTGAGTGTTGATAGTCCATAGTTTGATACTAATAACTTCTTGATAGTGGATATTTAGATTAGCATATAGAAGAAGAAGAAAAGAAATATATGTGCAAAAGGGACTCACGATAGCATAGATCAGAGATCGCAGCTCAATAAATCAAAAATTACAGTCATACGAGCGTGAGAAGCAAGATCGTAACTCCTACGATCTCCTTAAGATTCTATCGCAAGGCAGAAAAGTAAAATCGTAAATCAGAACAAAAGAAAATCTGCAATTGCATTCTTACGATGGAGCAGCTGAAGATCGTAAGCATACGATTACACGACGAAAGCATCAAGAGCAGTGTGAGAGCACTGAGAAGCCTGCGAAAGAACGAAAAAAGATTGCAAGCGATCGAGAGATAAATCGTGTGAAGAAATACACTGCACAATCTACAATCGTAATCACGATTGCGCTAATTAAGCTGCACGATACGATTCTGAAGACTCACGATACCATTTTGAGAGGGTGCAACATCATACACAATTGTAACTTACGAAATCTAGCAAAGATAGCTGAAGAGTCCATGAAGATCACGATTCTAGAAGAATCATGCAAAGATCAAGCAGTTGAATACAAGAAAGAAAGATCTTCACGAAAAAAGGAGTTCTAAACAAAGAAGAATATGTGTTTGAAAGTTTAGTTTTAGGAAACTTCTATAGTGGGTAGTTTGCCTAGGATAGAGTCATGATTTCTTGTAATCGACCTCTTACGAATCTATAAGAAAGAGAGTCTGCATCCATAATAAAATATCTAGGAATTTTTTATCATAGCTAACAACTAGGATCTGGGAGGCCGAAGATCAAAGTAGTTTAGTTTTAATTTATGTCTTTAATTATGTCTTCTGTAATTGTTTTCAATTCAATAGAAATAATTAGTAGCTAAATTCTTTTTAAGTTTGGAACCCCGATATCAAAAATTAGTATGAATAGTTAAGAGTTTATTAGTTTTCTGAATTTGTTTATTGTAATTGGTTCATGAATTTGAGTTTTAAACTTGTCTATGGGTTTTAAAAGGATTTCACAATTTCTATAATTTCTTTCTTTTTGTTGTCGTTGTTGCCCTAGGATTGAGATTATTAGACTTCCATCGCCCAACTATATTACCGTTGTTATCTTAGTTAGTTTCATTAACGATTTTCATGCTAGAGAAGTTTATATTGCCATTATGCCTTAGACTAATTTTTTGTTCTTCTTATATTGTCGTTGACGTATTAAAATAATTAAAAAGAGTTCAAATAAATAAGTTATAATTAATTAGGATTACGAATCTGCGATAGGGACCCCAAGCTTATTCATTTAAATAGTTTTTATTTCAATCTCTGCACTTTAGTTTTAAAAATAAATTCATTATTTTTTTATGGCATTTAGAGGAATTTTTAGGAAACACCTTTCATGTGAATCGATACCTACACATGTGCTACAATTCGCTTGTGCACTTGTAAGGTGATATGGCAAGGTATAGCAAAGAGTCTATCACCCACCATTCTTAGTATGGGTTCAAACTCATTGTCCCATTTTGTGGGGAATGCTAACCTCACCCTCTTCATTATGAGCTTAGCATTATCTCCGGACCAAAATGTTGGATATTTTAAAGGTTTTAAAAAATAAGCTTTTGAAATTAGGATTTGTCCCACATCGTGTAAACTCTTTTTTGGGTTTGGCTTATATATCTTTGTCTTGGCTCAAGGCTTGTAGCCTTCACCCAGGGGGCACCGAATTTTGTAGCTTCCACCGCCATGCAACCCATACACACATAGCTGCGCCAGCCGGTCGGGTCGGGTCGGGTCGGTCACAAGACGAAGACGCCACGACGCGCAAGTACGTATCGTAATTGCGTGGCGTGCGTGGCACGGTAATTTAATTAAACTTTTGAATAAGTGTCTAACCGCCCATTTGAATTTTGAACGGATATGTACGGATATGTCCGTTCGGTTAACGTGCCTCGAATCGGATTAGCGTATATTTTAATCGGTTTAAAGTATGCGTTATGAGTACCATTAGAGTGATAGATCATAGATTGACATGCAAGACCACCAAAAATGTCATTTTTGGGAGATTTCAACCATCCGATCTGTGGACTTTAAAATCAACCATTGTTTCCAATTTTAATGGTTGATATTAAAGTTAATCAATCAGATGGTTCACATCCACTTATAGGCATGCTTGTTTGGGCCGAAACATGTTCCAGTGATTAGATTGCCACATGGACAATTTAGATTGATCACAAATATTCATCACATGGCAAAATGGTAATCATACTTCGATGGTATGTGTTTTGGAGTCTCACTTAAAATCATTTGAATACTATTTTAGTGTTTAAATGTTGGTTAGGAGCCATTAAACCTTGGTTAATGCATGAAGGGGAAAAGATTGGCCTTTGGTACTTTTTTAATAGCAAACCAAACCTCCCCCCCCCCCCCCTCTTGCAATTACAAGTTTGCTATCGAAAAAGTTAAAAGGATGATATTTTCCTTCATTAATTTACCAAAATGCCATTGATGAGGAGAATTTTGTCTAGATGCTAACCTCATCATAAAGAGGGTGAGTGCAGCATCCCTCATATATATATATATATATAGAGAGAGAGAGAGAGAAAAGAGGATGCTACATAGCCATGTAGTGTTCAACATTGTCCTAGTGCTCTCAATCACCCAAGTTGAATCAAATCAGAAGCAACGTGTGCAAGGTTGATCGGGTCCATTCCCAAAAATAAAATTCATCTTATCTACCATCCAAAACTTGGGTCAAAGTTGAAAAAATTTAATACACCTGATTAATTGCGGTCGTGCGGCGAAGTTCAGACTTTAGCATTTTTTAGGGGAAAAATTATGGCTATGTGACTAATGATCTCAAAAAGAGTGTTTGTTTTGGGATCATATGCCATGTACGTGACACGTGATCTCGGTATTAATATAGTGTCCAAATGCTACACCTCTAAAGCGGCTACTCCTTTTATATATATATATATATATATATATATATATATATATATATATATATATATATATATATAATTATTATTAGGGATAGTTTAATAAAGTTAAACTAGATAATATGAATTCCCATTGGCAGTTACAATTCCAACCCGCCTAAGCAAGCAGTTGATAGCGGATTGAGAGGCCAGAGGGGTCTACCTCGGTAACAAAGAAGGAAGGAATCAAACTTGGGATCTAATATCATAATAAAATACTACCATCACAATTAGACATGTCCCAGATATTTGATAAAAGCAAGGTGCATTAGCGGTAGCGATGAGAACGGTAGCGCATAGCTTGCGGGGTCGGAAGCCAAAGCAGTAGCAGCAATAAAGCAGAACTGAAAAGAGTGATTGGCCAGTAACTGAGGTGTATTTAGTTGCAATAAATGAAGTATTCTCATTTATTGCGAATACCTCAATTTTTATTTTTATTTTTTTACTGTGTGTGTGAGTGTTTCAATCATAGTCACAAACTTCCTTTTCGGTAATTTTTCTATGGGGGGTCTTTTTGGTACATTTCGGATTAATTTCGATATATTTCAAAAAAAATTTAGGAAAATTTCGGGGATTAAAAATATATATTTAAGTAATTGTTCAAAGTGGCCAAGTATAGAATCTTAGAAGGAAAATAGACAAGTGCAAACAAAAAAAGTGCATTTATAAGTTCTAACTAGCTTTAGTCCCACATCAGTGAGGACAAAATTTTGGAGACTCCAAGCAAATATATAATAGGTTGTGCTTTCTATCGTTTACCTAAGCAATCCACACAGCCGTGTGATGTGCACAAAGCAAACTGAGCAATCTCTAGTTACTACTAAATTAATAACATTAAAAAAAAAAAAAGATTTGGAGTTTTTGAAATTTATGAAATTATGAAAATTTTCGAAAAGTACTGAAATTTCTTTGAAAGTTTCGTTTGACCCCATTTCAATTATTTTCGTAAAATTTTGCTGAATATCGGTGAAATTTTTCACTATGGTTTCAATTGCTTTTTAAAACTATAATGAAGTCTAATGCCAAAAGCTTTGGCAAAGATTATTTAGCTCTTCTAGAACAGAGAGGATGACCCTGATACTAAAGATAGCAAGTAACATTTAGGGAGCCATTACTTCCACTCGCTTTTTACGTGATTGCACTGAAGTGAAAAAATACTTTGTATTTTAGGGACTTGTGATATGTGAAAACGCAATTTGGGCCGTTTGATTTAAAGTTCCTGATTTATAGATCCTTAGCGAATAAAATTGGCACGAAATATAATCTTCATCATATGATTAAATATAGTCAAAGGCTATTATTTGATTCAACAGTTGACAACAATAGATCATATGATAAATATCGTATTTTGCTCTAATCTTATCCACTAAGTATGTATAGATCATGAATTTTAAATCAGACGGCCCAGATTGCATTTTCGCATGTCACATGTCCCTAAAATACAAAAATTTTCTTTTAACCTTGATGCTATCACTTAAAAAGCTTGTGCAATTAATGGCTCCCTAACATTTATTATGGTATACACATTATGATGGTAGCCAACACTTATGATGGTATAATAATACATTATGGATTTGAGACCACTGAAAAATCATAAACCCTTGCTTACTGGGCTCACATGGCTTTTCACACTCTTTCATAAAAATGATCTTGACATGGAAATTATATATATATATATATATATATATATATATATATATATATATATGAGGGCCAGGGATATGCGCTCGGGTGTAGAGATATCTCTGCGCATAGTGATCGGAGCTTGATACGTAACGCCTCTATCGCTGATGTGACAACCTCTCATTTTCCTAATTTCATCCCGCTTTAACCATGATTACCACTGACACTGACAGAAGTAAGGCGCTGGGGGTACATGCCTAACATCGTGATTTTGTCATGATTATATTCGAAAAGACATATGAGAAATCAACCTGATTAGAAGCGCTTATGCTTCTATCAAATAGGCGATTGCGCTTCCTATATGGCGCGCTATCGCGACGTTTGATGTAATATCATTTATTAAAGTCGTTAGAGCATTAAATGAGCAATGGCGCATGATATCACCTTTTTTAATGGTTATCAAAAATTTTAGAAATTACTATTAAAGACACCTCATCTGGGAGATCGTTTGCACTCCTTGTGCTTACGCCTCGGTATGAAGCGTTTGCTCTTTGTATAAGACGAACAAACGCTTCTTTATCGGGCGCTAGCGCCACTATGTCGAAGCGTTTGCGCTCCATTTGTGAAATGGAAGACACTTTCCTTATGACACGTAGTGCATCCGACCTTACTTCATTTATTATCATCATCAAAAAATTAAATGAGAGGCGGGGCATGACTTTGTGGTTCTCAATAGTAATCATTACCATTTAAATTGACTGTTTGCGAGACCCCTTCGAGGAGAACATTTATTAGCCGAATATTTAATATTTATTACTCGAATGTTGAACAATAATGACGCTTCTGTTAGAGGAAGTTTGGCTCCCCCTGAGAAGCGCTAGTGCTCAGGTAAAAAGCGTCGATGCTTTCTTTTGTTTGCACTTGTACGACAAGAATGAAGCATTAACGCTCTATAGATGATACAAAGTATCCCAAATTTTGACATGTAGCATCATTTTGTACGAATCAATATCCGAACGTATTTCATTTATTACCATTGTCAGAACATTAAATGAGGACTGGGGCGAGGCGGACGAGATTACGATGCGTGATATCGTGTTGTGCAATGACCACCATTCCCATTTTAGAAAAATATTTAAGGTAGTAATTTAGTGAATTATAAATGCACAAATTACTTTTCACTTCCCCCCCCCCCCAATTTTCATTTTCTCAGAGCACAGTAAGAAATATCGAAGCGGTAAAACCCTATTTCTGCATCTAGTAACAAGGTGAGTGTCATTTTATTTTCGTTCCATTTTTAAAATGTCAAATATAAGCATCATCCCTTCCATAGATGAAGTGTTTGCGCCTCATATATAGGCGGGGGGAGCCTCACCGCTCTAGCTGTTGGAGCATCGGCGCTCCAACATTTGAGGCATTTGCATCTGTACATAGAAGCAGCGCCGCTCCTATTACTATTACCTTCATCTCTAAAGTTCTCCTTTTTCTGTTTTACACATTTTGAAGTTGGTTCTAAAGACTCCAACGGCTAACCATCCGAAAGTGTAGGATCATTTATGACGAAGCATCTGAGCGGAAGAAAAAATCTGCTTAGAGATTCAATCTTCGGTGCATTCTTTGTAGCTCCAACGAGCGTGATAAGCATCAACAACTTTTTGGATGCAATCATCAAGTTCATGGACCATAGAAGTGTTTGAAATTTTAGGGTTGGTAAGTCTGGCATTATCAGATTTCAAGCTCTTGATTTTGCCTTGATAACTGGTCTTCAAATGACCGACTCTCCTCATTATCCTCCGAAGGTGGAGATTTCCAAAGAAAAGACCATTAGATATAGGTTTTTCAGGGGCCTCAAAGATATAAATAGGAGACACATCTTTGATGCCATTATGAGTCTCGACCAGGACGCTGACGGGAACTTTCTGAAATTTTGTTTGTTATTTGTCTTCACCACCATCCTCTTTCCAAACACAAAATACACCCTGAAGAAGCCTCACCTCGACCTCGTTGATGATCTCCCTAATTTCAATGAATATTCATGGGGCCATTTCGCATACCATAAGCTTCTAATGTGGGTGGACAAAGCAAAGAGAATGAGGGGTATAGCTGAGAAAGCAAACGCTTCGTAGGATTACAATATTTACAGCAGCACTATTGTCCTGCAGGTAATGTCGTCTCCGGGAATGCCCTGATTTATTTCCTACGAAGTGTTGACGAAGATTTGGCACTATTGTCCAGCGCGTTAGGTGCACCCCATCCAAGGTTGCTGGCGATGTCCACTTCCCAAGGCTACTGAAATGCAAACGACAAAACAAAGAAATCGTACATCACGGACTTCGAGTACAAGGTAAATTTGATACGAGGTGATATTGCATCCAAGTATAGGTGTTGTCGCTACAATATAGAAGCGCAACCACTTCCAAATAAAGCGATAACGCCTCTAACACGAGCGAAATCGCTTTCAAATGAAGCAATAGCGCCTCTAACAAGAGCGCAATTACTTCGAAATGAAGCGATAACGCCTCTAACACAAGCGCAATCGCTTGTTAAAGAAGTCGTCACCTTTCCCAAACACTTTATCAATAGAAAATAATGTGAAATATCTATCACTTTATAGGCTGTCCGCGTTCGGGAACTGGAGGCCACACCTTATGAAAAGATCCTGCCTGTGATAGAAGTCATATTGGAAATTGGGCAGAGACCTGCGGAAGCGGGTGAAGGACAACCAGTCCCTCCCATTACCGTGCGGAGGAAGAAAGTGGACATTGACATTATTAGTATGTTGAATGAGGAAGAGGTAAAGGAGGAAGAAGAAGAAGAAGAGGAAGAAGAAAAAGAAGAAGAAGAAGAAGCAGAAGAACCCAAATCCCGTAAGTCCGCGAAACAGCGGATTGATGAAAAATGAAAGCAGTTTATCGATTCAAGAATTGTAGACTATGAGCGGTCAACCAAAGAGATGAGCAAAGGCCTCGAGAACCTTAGTGTAAAGGTTCTCCAATTGGAACAGTAGAACCGGCAACTGAAGGGTCGGATCGCCATGATCTTGAAGGAACATGGTTATATTGAGAATAAGCTCGCCCTCTTCTGGAATGAACAGGCGTCTCAGATGGAGATTTTGTGTAAATTATCAGAGGTATGCTTCTAAACTATGGTGGTGAAATGATGAAATTGACGAAATCCAACGACGAAGCATCGACGCTTCGGATGTGAAGCGCCAACGTTGTCACATGACGCACTACGAATGGCCACCATTGCCTCCATATAAGGCTTTGATACTTTTACACAAGGCGTTGACGCTTCTACATGCATGAAGTGATAATGTTTCTGTAACGACCCTAAAAATTTTAAACTGAATTTGTGGTGTTAGATTTGTTTTGCACCAAGTATGGTGTTAGTGCTCCACATCAAAACCTACCCTAGTTGAGAAAATACACATTTTAGGTTTTCAAAAGATTTTATATTTAAAATTGCCTTTATTTGACACAAGTTGTGTGGTGGCCTAGTGGTTGAAAGACTTTGCTTATAAACAAGAGGTCTAAGGATCAAACCTTACTACGTGAGTTTTAAACCTCTATTTTAAACTTTGAAAT
Source organism: Chloranthus sessilifolius (assembly GCA_021018995.1). NCBI lineage: Eukaryota > Viridiplantae > Streptophyta > Magnoliopsida > Chloranthales > Chloranthaceae > Chloranthus > Chloranthus sessilifolius. Next base: position 102,650,173 of record CM037589.1, read on the forward strand.
AAAAGCCTATACACCCTTATTTAGTGCGACCTCTTAACACCGAATTAATGCCCATATATTATAAATAAGAAAGTTACGGAGAACCCTAAATCATTATTATATAAGAATTCTTCTTAAGAACCCTAGCCGTCAACTTCTTCTTCTCCACCCGCCTCTTCTCTAAAACATCTTAATCATTCACCCTAAAAACTATAGTGTGTTCTTCCACAAAGAATACCGTAGTATTTTTCTACCGTCAAATCGTGGTAGAAGAAGGCGGCGTAATCGTGGACGGACCATCATGTGGACGTCGATCTCTATCGCTCTAATCACTGTCGATCCGCCGATCACGCTTCAAGAGGTGGGTACCCATCCATCCATCTCGTCCTTCTTAGATCCCATTGCGTAGGATACGTTCGATCGCGTATCGATGGGCTATTTAAAATAAATATAAATTTATTTTACTATAAAATCACTTTAGAATTAAAATAATAATTAATCCTGATTTTATATTATTTTTGTGAATTTTTCAGATGTATTTTGGGTTTTATTTTGGAATCCTATTTCATTTTGAATCTGTGACAGTCAATCGATTGAGGCACACTTTTCAATCGATCGATTTCAAAACCGAAATAGAGAAGGTTTTATTTCCTTTTAAATTCAATCGATTGATTTACATGATTCAATTGATCGATTTGAGTAGTTGATTTTAATAAGCAAGTTACTTTAACTGTTTCTGACAACTTTAATGAATGGATGTCTCAATCGATTGATTTTATAAATTCAATCGATTGAGGTTGTTTGGAAATGAATATAATAATAGTTTTTGCCTTTTTTCTTTAATTTAAAAGAAGGGATATTCATTCGATTGATTTATAATCAATCGATTGAGGTTGTTGGTAGGGAATAAGTTATTGTAATAGTGAAAGGGTTATTATAATATTAGTTTAGTTTAATGAATAAGAACTCAAAGCCTTATTCAATTTATTATTCAATCGATTGAGTTCCACTTCTCAATCGATTGACTCTGAATTGAACCGACTATGTACACTTACCCAAATTCAATCGATTGAGCTCCACTTCTCAATCGATTGACTTTGAATTGAACCGACTGTATACACTTAAATTCAATCGATTGATTTCCACTTTTCAATCGATTGATTTTGAATCAAACTGATTGTGCACACTTATTTAAATTCAATCGATTGAGTTACACTTTTCAATCGATTGATATTGAATTGAATCGACTATATATACTTACCTATTTTAATTTAATTGATTGAGTTACACTTTTCAATCGATTGATCTTGAACCTAAATGATTGTGTGCGCCTATTTAAATTCAATCGATTGGGTTACACTTTTTAATCGATTGATCTACGTTCGAACAGACATCAAACAATATTATCAATATTATTTTCTCCTATAACTCTACTTGCTCGACCAAAACTCAATGCACTCTAATTTATGGATGTTTCGATCGATGGTCGTGATGCACTCCACTTTAAATTAGACTATCCCTTTTTATTTGAGTATTTAATTATAGTATACTATATATACATATGTATCATTTTATCGCTTCAATGCGACTACTTAGATAACACAAAGTGCTAGAACTTTGATGCCTTTATGAAATCGAACTCTGACCTTTACGATTATCGAAATCACACTTATAATCATATTCTATAATTATATTTGTGTGTTATATAAATAAATATAAATATAAACATAATCAAAATTTAAGTGTAAATCATTCTGTATGTGCTTTACTTTTGTATTTGCAACTTCATTAATCTATACGAGTTAAGGATATGTTAGATCATGAGTACAAGAGTGTATGAGATCATGCCTACGCTTGGGCGTGGTGATTCGCTGAGATGGTATCGAAGCGAGAAATATACCGTATTCACATGCCTTACAACTCATGGTGGAATGGGACCCATGACGAGTCGGGTGAGTGTGAATTCAGTGTAACCTCGTATACGGTGGCATATACGGCGACCCGATCACCTCGAGTTCAAATATGATAGTATAAATTATGAGTTAAGTTATGAGGTTCGACCATAGGCATTAGCTATGGTGAGGTTTCTTCTACAGTCACGTGAAACTCGAAATATTGGCGTCCATGTATGGATGCAACACCTCTATGGTAGTATAGACTATCACACAAAGTACATTCAGGTTACTACGAAACTTTTTTCTTGGGAAGCGTGAATTAGGAAAGTTGTCTCACTATAGTTGTCCTATGATTAAGTGTAAGAGTATGATAAGATATGAGTATGAGATAAGATAAGTTATGATACGAGTCCGATAATAAAACATCGTTGTATAGGCCAGCAAAAGATAAAGAACTTAAGTCTCTGTATGTGTCGTTCCTTGCGTAGCCACCGTAAGAGCAACAACGTCTTTCAGCCAAGACGGATCTATGGGAGAGATTATGAGTATGAGTATGTTATGAGTGACTTTGGTTATTATGTCTCCCAATTGGCTGGGTGGTGGAGTATGAGTATGACACGAAGGCATTATGATATGGTGGTATGATACTATGTTGACCCTCCCATGGTAGCTCGAGCAGCGACTCTGGCACAGGTCATTTAGGATTTCACGAGTATGTTAGTTACGCTCATGCGATGTACAAATGTATGTACGAGAATGATAATAAGATATGGTATGATATGCTATGAGATATGGTAAGGTACGTTATGATATGAGTGTTTAGATCATGGTCTTACATTTATGATATGAGTTTTACAATATGCATGTGATTTTATCTTTCTTTTGCTATCTGCTTTGAAATACTATGTTTATCACTCACCAGATGCACTCACAATGCACCTGAGTAGTATGGGGTGGATTGGTGGTGTATCCACTGAGTTTACGTGACTGAGTAAACTCATCCCACGATAATCTAACAGTTGCAAGTGATTACGCTGGTGGAGTAGACATGAGCCACCTAGATCTCGCTGACGCTGATTTCATTGATCCCACGGGCGTTGAGTACTAGGAGCCTTTGGAGGGCGACGCTGCCGATTATCAGGAGGACTACGGTACTGATCTTGATTCGAGTGTCGGTTACTGATCATTGTGGACTTGGTATTGAGTTTTATTGATACAAGTATTACGGATTTTATAGTTTATTTTATCGGATTTGTCTCCGACTGGATTTATATTTTATTGGTGGATTTGTGGTTTTATCATACTTATTCAGTATTTATGATTGCATTTATATTCCACCCTATTTATTAGATTTCACGGATTTCGTGGAACCATTATTGCGCGAGAACTCTGATTAGGTGTATGTCCACTTAGCATATCCGGGATATGTGCGGGTCATTGTTAAGACCTAAAAAGTACCACTTTTCACCCCTTAACTTAACCTTTGATTAGACCTTTAGCCACCTAATAAATTCCTCTTAAGTGTTTTATTCAGGAAATAATCAGCAGTGAAATAAGGCCAAGAATCCTGTTATGGAGCCTGCTTTGGCACCAGATGCCCCTTAGCAAGAATGAACCTTGAAGCCTCGCGCAGATCAGCTGAGCTTCCCAAGGCTTTACAAGCAACCTCTCGCGCAGATGAATGACTGAGGAGCTTCAGAAACTCAACTCCGCTACAGCTAAGCTCAAGAGATAATACAGTCAGCCGTTGTCGCCAAGGCAGTCAAAGGCATCTTCTCAATCTCGCCAAGGTCGCTTAAGACAAATGAGGAGAGAGCTTCAGAAGATTTCTACTGCCGTGACACGCCATGGGTACAGCTTCGAAGAAGAACGCCTCTCGCAGTTCGTTCGCCATTCAAGAAAGAAAGCATCCTGGCGAAGGCAAGGCCATGCTCGTGAAGATTGAGTAAGATAAAGAACCTCGCACAGTTTAGAACTCAAAAGAACCTCGCGAGGTAACTCGTGAAGTCCAAGTAAAGAGAAGAGCTCGCGCAGTTCTCGCGCTGCTGCCCAGCGAAGACTAATCTACCGCGTGACTGCTTGAATTGCAACCTAGCGACGCTGGAGACTGTATTTTCTATTCAACCTCGCGAACTCCAACCCAGCGAGAGCTCAACTCTCTATCGCGCGACTGCCTGAAGAGTAAACCAAGGCAACCTCGTGACGGCTGAAGATCCAGTGTCAAATCATCCTAGCGAAGAGCAATGAGCTACCACGCGACAAGTCTGGGAAACTACAGCTACCTAGCGAGGCTCTGAACCTAAACTTCCATCTCTTCAGCAGAAGATATTTTGGAAATTTTCAGTGATTAGGGCACGCATTCTCACGCTCAAATCTTTGTGCACACGCCCTGAGGCATCCAAGGATCAGTAGAAGGCCACGTGGCATCATTAAAATTAGGGTTTTCTAATCCTAATGCGCCGCCACCCCACTGCTATATATACCCAGGCCTAGCTTAGGTTTAGGTATCTGGGAACCTATCTCAGATCGCTTTTCTTTTCTCTTTCTTTTTAGCAGTAAGTAGTTTTTCTTTTTCTTTTCTTTTTTCCTTTCTTCTCTCCATAGTCCAGCAATTGCTGGCGATGACTTTGTATATGTATTTGAGTTAGATTAATGGAAGTTTTGTAATAGGATTTATACTTTGTGGGATTGTTGTTAATATGTGAGATGCTCTGTGCAAGGCTGTTACCTTGTAATCCTCCATTGCCTTGGCTGTGTTTCAAAGTAATGGAGGACTGATTTTAAGGGCCACTCAGATCCAAGTAACCTGTGTGTCTGGGCTATCATGGTCTTCCAGCCTTAGCCCCACCACAGGACCTACTAGATCTGAAATCCCCATGGGATCCTGAGCTGGTAGCTTGGTGAACATGGTGGTAGCAGCGGTAATCTTGTTTTGTTTTGGGCTCCGTGAGGAGGATAACCTCTGGGATAGTCTGTGACCATTTAAGTGGACAAATTATAGCCTTAGGGTGATTCTGATCCATCGATCCAAGATGGATCCTTCTTCTTTTTACCTGAGCTTGTAGAAGCCTGGTGAGGGATTGTACAGAGGCAGACTCCCCCATATTTGTATAGACCTACCATCAGATGTCGGATCTGATCTGGTTATAGAGATTGTAGGTTGGTGACTGGACCATTGTAGCCTCTCTCAAGCAATGGACAGCTGGATCGAAGGTTGTACTCAATCGCTTGCTGGTTCCATGTGTCTGGGCTATCATAGTTTTCCAGCCTTAGCCCCACATATGGAACTTTAGAGGTTGAGGTTCCCTATGGATTCCTGAGCTGGTAGCCTAGATGAAATAGTGCCTGCAATGATTTACTTGTTATGTTCTGACCCATCCCTGGATAGTCTGTGACCATTTAAGTGGACAGGTTATAGCCCTAAGGGTGGAGTCATGGCAGTAGAGATGGGTTGGATCCGTTCTCCTCAGAGGTGATAATGTAGCTTCTGAACAGGATTTCTATAACATCAGATCTAAATCTGAGTTACAAAAACTCCTCTGACCTTGGCCCAATAATATATTTCTCACCTTTTTTATAATTATTTTCCACACTCCATCCATCCTCTCAATCCTTTCTGTAATTTAGTTATTAGAATACTTAGAATAAGTGACCTTAAACTCCCCTCCTTTTAGGACTGCCAGATCTGGAGGGACTACTAGAGACGGCTCCCTTGGAGCCTTAGATCACCTTTCCCTGTGGGACAAACTCTTACTTATCAAAACTTGCTACAAAGGACCCTGTATCTTGTAGGTCTAGGATTTCCGAGTTGTGCTGATTCATCCCCTGTTTTATTATGTTTGTGATTTTTAAAATAACTTTCACCACCAACCAATAAGCGAAGCACACTTGAAATCGACAACAGTCATAACTTGGAATTCTAGGCCCTCGGGATAGGGTGGAATTTCGGGTCATGACAGTTTCTCTATGAAGCGACGATGTTTTGACTATGATACGTCTACGCTTCATAGATATGAAGCGTGAACACTTTTACATGTTAATTATTGATTAAACATTAACTGATATTCTTATCATATTGCAGACCCGCAGTGTGGCGAAAAGTCCGCTGGGGCGCGCCCAGGATTATCATAAATCTATCCCCCTATGCCAAAGGTCTGCCTTAACTCGAACCTAGGGCGATTTGCATTGCCTACCCGAAGGGAAGCGACTGCCTCGAGCCCCAACCATAGCCTAGGCCCAACCACAACCATAGCCCAAGCCCCATCCCCAACCACAACCCCAGGTCCAACCATAACCCTAAGCCCAACAACAGACCAAGCCCCTGCCCTAACCACAACCCCAGGCCCAACCACAACCAAAGCCCCAACCACAACCACAACTACAATCAAACTCCTGCCTCCACCACAGTCCAAAACCCAACCTCCTACAAAGATAAACCCCATCCCCAACCCCTGCCTCTACCACCAGCACCACCGCCGCCTACTACATCTCATGACGAAGGTCCTGAGATGCCCTACGCAACCATGCACCGAGGAGAGGTCTTCAGTGCGAGAAGAAGAGGAGGATGAAGTTCCATTCATCTTCAGGAGAAGTGAGAGGAATTGTTTAAAGATCTCCCAAAGCGCTAGCGCATCGACTTCGAAACACTAGCATGTTGACTTTGAAGCGCTAGAGACTGATCCACTTATGTCTTACTTTGAACGTAGGACTGTCATCTCGACCGTTGGGTCCCGGCGTATTACCGTCGAGTTAATACGCTGCCTACGATCCAAATAGGAAATAGAAAACCCAGTAAGTATTAATCCCTATTCAACCCCGTCGCTTCCCTAATTTCATATTGGTATTTATACTTTTGTATGCAAATAATGACCGCGTACATTAAGGTCATGGACAAACGGGAGGACATTGAGAAGAAGAGAAAGACTTTTTGGATGACCGCAGTTGGACTCAATTGCATGAACACTAATTTTAGAGATTTTGAGAGTTACATTGAACAGAGTAGAAAATGTGCGCCCCCCGACATTGCTGGACGAAGTAGATATTACCTCAACTATTTTTTGGTGCATCATGGCACGCCGCCGTTGGAACATTTCATCATAAATAAAACTCGCGCCTTGACTGCAATGGAGTGTGAAAAAAAATTTATTCCGATCACATCAACAATCCAGGACACTGGGTGCTTGTTGTGGCGACATCCTCAGCTCATAAAATCGTTGTCCTTGACCCCCTCCCAAATAATCCTCCGAAAACAAAATTTGGCGAGGCGATAAGTAAACTGGTAAGCTAAGCTCGAATACTGTCAAAAGTAATGCCGAAATCGCTTATGGCTCTTAGCGGAAGCATTACCGCGTTTAATATGGGGGGTCAACACTCTGACATTGAGGCACCAGTGCTTTGAAAATGGGGCGTCAGCGCTTTGACATTGAGGCGTCAGCACTTTGAAAATGGGACGTCAACGCTTTGATATTGGAGCATCAGTGCTTTGACATTTGGGAGTCAGCGCTTTGAAAATGGGGTGTCAGCGCTTTGAAAATGGGGCATCAGCAATCCCTTCTATTTGAATTAGACGCATGTGTAACTTATATTTTACTTTTTCTATTGACAGACACATTACCTCCCAGCCCTGTTTTATATGCACGACGCTGCGGATTCCATTTTTGACAGATGGCCTTGGGACAGTTAGGATGTCATTGTGCCGCACCACATAAACGATTATGACTGCGGGGTTTTCATGATGAAATACGTCGATTATTTAAGCAGGGAGCTACAGCTAGATTTCAAGCAGGAAGACACTGAAACTTTCAGGGCCAAGATTGGGCATGCCATTGACATGCACCAGGAAGAGAATTCGAATGCCAGTGACGATGTGGAATCGCTTATTACATAGGATAGATAAACAATGTACAGTTATCATATTACACGAGAATTTTTTAATACACAGGAATTATTCACAAGATATATTATTAATCTACCTTTTCAAAGTGCTGACACCTTTTGTAAACGAGTCGGCACCTCCACGAAGAGAAGCACGGAGATTGTATTCATATAACCGAGAAAATGTATGCTATGTTCTCCCTCTTGATGAAATTAAACGTTTTATGTTTGTATTCATATAAATTAAAACTAATTACAAAAATACACTGTACAAGAAGGAAAAGAAAATATAGGACAAACCTAGACAGACAAATGAGAAGTGATGTGTGTCGTCTTCAAAATTTATCTCGCCAAAAAGAGCGCCTCATCCCGACTCCGGAATGTCATCAACTTGTCGTCTTCGTAGAAGAAGTGGAGATCAAGAGGGTAGGGGTATGTGAAGATGGGGATGAGGGTGGAGAGTTAGGATGGGGTGTAGGGCAAGGGGGGGTTGTGGTAGACGACTCAGCTTCGCCCAGAATGCGTCGTTATTGGCACAATTGCCTCTCCTTATCGGTCAAAAGTGCTTGAAGCTCATCCCTCTACCTTCGAATCTGCCTCTCCTTCTTGGCCATAAGAACAAAAATCTTGTACTGCTCCCTTTCAATAAGATGGTCAAGGGTTTACTTATCTCCAACCAGTTAGGTTGTTCCGTCATAGTTTAGGGTTTACGGTTAAGGGTTTAGGGTTTAGAGAAAGGGGTTTTGGAGACGGCTGACAAAAGAAAGGATATGGAGTGATGATTAAATGGACGGAAGGCAAAACCACTTTTTTCTTTAGAATACGAAAAGTCGTTGCTTCCATAATGATGGAAAAGACTGCTTGAAACAACAACACTGTCAATATTTCAAACATCTCAAAATTCATAATGGACGATGACGCTTCGAACTAGAAGCGATGATGAGTCTTATTGATGTGCGCTGAATATTAGGGTTAGCACAAGGATAGTTGAGGTGCTGCCACTTCAAACAATAAGAGACATGCGGCGCATCATGAAGTGACAACGCCTTCAACCGCTTGAATAATCCACGTATTTTATCACGAATGTGTCGTTGGCGAGGGGGGGTTGAATAATCCATGGTTTAGGGTGTACGATTAACGGATCAAGGTTAAGGGGTTTTGGAGATAGAAGGCAAAAGATAGGATTTAGGGTTTTATTTATTGGGATACGAACAGCCGCTTTAAAAAATAATATTAGAAAAGACTGCGTGAAAAGACAACACACTCAACAATTTTATAGTCCTTGAAATTCGTAATAAATGAAACGTCGCTTACATCAAGAAGCGCTACCGCCCGTAATTGTAGCAATGATGCTTCACATTAGAAGCAATGACACTTTAAATTAGAAGCGATGACGCTTCGACAATCGTCTTACTAAAGCGTTGACGCTTTTAACAATAAGCGCCATGGATAACATCAAACAGCGGCACGCTTCTTATCGTAATTCGAGAGAAGTTCATGAAATATTCTAACTGCCACCGATCCTCAAAATTTATGTCAAAGTAATGTTTTAAACCCTAGTCTTTTTCCCTATAAAGTCACGTCCCGTCACAAACCCTTCCCATTTCAAACCCATCGTCTTTCTCCGTTTCCTAGCCCTAAATCCATGGTGGAAGAACCCGACCATAAATGACGAGCTAAGTAAAAGGCTTGATCGAATCCTTAAAAAGCAAATGGTTGAACTTCTAGCTGTAATAAATAGATTAAAAAAGTTGAAGTGCCAACGGCCCATTCCAGATGTTGAATCGTCTACCGAGACCCCCCGTTGCCAAAAACCTCGTCCGAAACAGACCCTAAATATTAACTTCTCACCTTCCCCCACCTCTTAACAGTCTCACCATCAAATGTTGCATCCTCAGTGCGAGTTCCGCTACAAGGATGGTATGTTGGAAATTTACAGCAAGAGGGATCCATCTCTTTTAACGGATCCAAAAATTTGAAGACCTCGAGACCGATCTCCATCGCAAACTTTACCATGTCAGTCCTTGTCTAGATTTTTTTTAGGTTTATCTTTTCTGTAATCAGCTTCTTGGTTAATCTCTACAAATATTTCTTTCTATATTAATAGAAATTTTCTTTTTGTGTATATTATCCCAAAAGTTACAGATTTGAAACAGTCACTACAACAAATACGGATTGTAAATAGATTGGACCCATTATCTGAAAAGTTATAAAAAAGTAATGGCGTTTCGAGTTAGAATCGACAACGCATCGAGTTTGAATCGATGAGGCAACGATTTCGAAGCGATGACTCATCAAGTTCGAAGCGATAGCGCTTTAATAGATGCGATGACGTGTCTAATTGAAGTGAGTTGAATATTAAGGCTAACTGAGGCACTGCCGCTTCAAACAATAAGAAAACATGCACCCATAATGAAGCGACATCGCCTTGAATATTAGTCACTGGATTTGTTAGGGTCGACAAGGCATCGCTTTTAATTGGAAAAAACTTATTGTTACTATAACGTCATGATTATTTGATGTCAAAATATTAGTCACGGAATACAAACAGTGCAACCCTTAACCGAAGAGGTGCCCCTTCTACTCAAAATTTGTAATAAATGAAACCTCATTATGACAGCGCCTCCACTAAGCGGCAGTGCCCTCGAAATTAGGGCTAGTGCTTCGACCTGGAGGCTGATTGACTGGGCTAGCAGAGGTGTTGTCGCTTCTAGTAGTAAGTGATATGCGTCTCCGATCAGAACTCGAAAACTAGAGATCGTATTAATGTAAACGAGAAAAGTTGTTCGACGTTCTCCCTCTTCACGAAATCAAACGAAAGAAAGATATTATATTCATATATTACAAAAATAATACACTGTTCAAGACCCAGGAAAAAAAAACTAACAAAAATCTAAAGAGAGACATCAGCATAGCCGCCTGAAAAGCCGTCGATTTGGATGGAGAGTTAGGAGGGGGTGTAGAGCCATCATATTGAGGTCGACGATTCCCCCTTTGGACTGCACTCCAGCCGCCCCTCAAACTTGGCAGAAATATCTTCAATTGTGGCCATCTCCACTTGTATCCTATTCATCGCTGTAACAGCCTAAAAATTTTGACTTTGAATAGTGTATCCCGGGATGTATGCCCGACTTTGAACAGTGTACCTCGGTGTGCGTGCCCGACTGGTCATGTGCTCGATTTTATGAAATTACTTACGTAAGTTAAATTGGATTTGGTCTTGAGTGGAAAAAGACAGATTTAGATTGTGTGTTGAGCATTAGGTGGTTTCTTATGCACCAAGCTTTGGTGTATGGGCTCAACACTGGGTCCGATTAGTGAATGGTTTGGGTGTGTAGGCCCACACCTAATCAAAGAAAACTATTTTGTTATGGGATAACACCTAAATAGGTACGTTCGTTTCACACGGGAGCTAGATCCTTAGATGAGAACTAATATGCCCAAAGACAAGTATATGTGTTTTGTATGGGAACCGATCCCATTTAGTTAAAGAAGGCAATTCCTTCTTTTGGGAGCTAACACCCGATTTGCACAAGTTTTTTTTTGGTTTTGGGTTTTTTAGGAGAGAAGGAAGAGAGAAAGAGGAGGAGATGAAATGAACGTGTTGAATCCATGAGTGCCGAGCCTTAGATTTGCGCGAAAAACATTTGTGAAATCGTCTAAGGGGAAGATCGCCGTCGATTTCGACGTTTGGTTGTGGTTTTATGGGTTTTGGAGCCGTTTGGGGGTTTTGAAACCCTCTTCTTGCCAAGAGATCGTGGGTTTTGATCCGCAAATCGTAGCGTGAGTTTGCGTGAAGTTTGTGTGGAAGGATTGCCGTTAATTTCGTGGGTTTGGTTGTGATCTTGGAGCACGGAGATGATCGAGGTGGGTTTAGAAACCCTTTTTGTTTAACGAAAAAAACGGTCTGATCTACGAGTAGATCGCTGATTTAAAGAGGTAAATAATGCAATCCTTCCATGTATTTAATTAAATATATGTTGCTTAGATGTGTGCAAAAGATTAGGATCAAAAGGATTGAATTTTGATGAAAAAAAAATGGGTTTCAAGGTTCAAACCCGAGAAGTGCTCAGAAACTGCCAAAATCGATTAATCGATTTTGAAACTCGATTAATCGATTTTTGACAAGAGATAAATTCAAGAAGAACTCCACGAAATCGATTAATCGAAGAGAATTTCGATTAATCGATTTTGAAATTCGATTGATCGATTTTGAAAATCGATTAATCGAGTTTGCCTGGGCTTACTGACACTACCGTAGTATTTTGGCCATAACTTTTTGTGCCGAATTCTGATTGATATGATTCTTATTGCGTTGGAAAGAAGACATCAAGCCCTACAACTTTCATGAATTGACCAACTTGTGAATCAATCATTTTAAAGGTCAAAAATTAGTAATAAGTTAGGTAAATTTCTGATTTTTGTCGAGAAACGAAACTGATTAATCGAGTAAAATCGATTAATCGATTTTTGAATTTCGATTAATCGAAATTGGGTCGATTAATCGACTGGCCTCAAATAGTGAATAAGATTTTTTGGCTCTTTGAAAATCGATCAATCTAGAGAAAATCGATCAATCGACTTTGGAAAATCGATTAATCGATTTTGAAAATCGATTAATCGATTTTGAAAATCGATTAGTCGATTTTGTCTGAGTTTGCCAGTGCTGCTTTAGTATTTTGACCATAACTTTCTACTCCGACCTCCGATTGATGCGATTCGTGAGGCGTTGGAAAGATAACAAAGATATCTACAATGTTTGTGTTTTGACCAACTTATAAATCTAAAGTTTTAAAGGTCAAAATTTAGGAGAAAGGTTACATCAATTTCTGTGTTGGCGCAAACTTGCCCGTTCCGACTCAATTTTTAGAAAACACTTAAATAGTCTAAGTTATTAGTGGTTGGGGTTAATCATTGATGCATCATTGTGTGCTTGTGATGTAGATTAATGACCATCGATAGGACCTTGCTTGCTTCGAGGTTAAGGTAGGGGAAATTTAATAGTTGATTATATTTTTGAAATTGATTCATAGATGCCTTGATTTAATCAAATGAAAATGATAAGTGTGATTTGAAATTTTGTTATTTAAAATCGATGCTTGAATATAACTGGACGTGTAAGGGAAATTCAACACAAACTTGCATGTTTAACTTTGATTCATTGTTTCTTTGAGGTATTTATATGAAAAAAAATGATAAGTTTTCTTGATGTATTTTGATGTTAGTTTGATAGATATTTGAATTATAACTTGAACTCCTTGCAAAATAGAAATTTAAAATCCGTGAGTCGAAAATGGTGAATTTTGAACTGTGAACTTAACCTAGAATTTGTACTATGGTATTCGATTTTTAAACTTGATTTTTAAATGGTGAGTTTTAAAACCTTTTAAGCAAGAATGTGAGCTTTGGATCGTGATTTAAAAATCTGAACTAGAATGTGAACTCGAAATCTTTGAGTCTTGTAGATTTGTGAGAAGGTACACCCTTGGACCGCTGTGGCGGGATTTATGTACACCCTTGGACCGCTGTGGCGGGATTTGTGTATACCCTTGGACCGCTGTGGCGGGATTTATGTACGCCCTTGGACCGTTTTTACGGGATTTTACGTACAACCTTGGACTTGTTGTGCTCATGTACGCCCTTGGACCGTTTTTACGGGATTTTACGTACACCTTTGGACTTGTTGTGCTCATGTACGCCTTTGGACCATTTTTACGGGATTTTACGTACACCCTCGGACTCGTTGTGCTCATGTACGCCTTGGACGCTTCGCGAGATTTACGTACTCACAGACACTTTGCTAGAGTCATGTACGCCCTTGGACCGTTTTTACGGGATTTACGTACACCCTTGGATTTCGATGTAGTCATGTACGCCCTTGGACCGCTTTCGCGGGATTTTACGTACTCCTTTGGACACTGTTGTGAGTCATGTACGCCCTTGGACCGTCTTTACGGGATTTACGTACACCCTTGGATTTCGATGTAGTCATGTACTCTTTGGATTATACTTCATAAATCAAACCATAAGTCGTGAGAATAAAGTGGACCGCTATGGGCGGATATTGTGCATGTGGACTGCTATGGGCGGATTATATGTATGTGGACCGCTGTGGGCGGATTATGCTTATCGTGGACCGCTATGGGCGGAGTGCTAGTACCATGTGAGCCGTCGGGGCGGATTTGAAATCAGTTTTGAAGGATAAATAAATGTTTTGAAATCACTTTTGTGTGTAAAAAGGAAATCAGCTTTTGAATCAGTTTTATGTGAAAAAGGAAGTCAGTTTTGAAATCAGTCGTGTGATAAGAAAACAGTATTTGAAATCAGTCTTTGTTGATAAGAAAAAGTACCTTTGAAACGAAGTTTGATTTTAAATAAGAAAAGGTTTGATTGTGACATTGAATCTATGTTTCCTTATGATAAGATGTGAATGAGTATTGAAATTTCCTCTCTTGAGCTAGGATGTAGCTCACCCCTTGACTATCGTCACGCGGTATAGCTTCTACGTGGACACCAGACTTGCAGATTGAGGAATTGAGGAGGGCTATGATATTCGGGGTCGTAGATTGAGTACTTTGTGGAGATTGGTGAGTTCAGACTTGGTACCCTTTGAACTCGTATATAATTTTATATACCACTGTTTGGTGATGTTGGTACATCACTGGTGGCCGTTGTTAGTTATTGTAATATTAGATGTTAGAGTTAGAGATTTATTCATGTCATATGTATTATCTGCTTTGATTTCTGCATGCTAGGTTTTGTACCAAGCATTCTGTGTTCGGAACGTGTTCTACGACCCGACGGTCCGGGTTTTTCCATTCATGTTTGAAAAAAAAATAAAAAATAAAAAATATGTCTCAAAATTCAGGTTGGGAAAATTCGGGTTGTCACAATCGCCCTTTGAAACCGCCTCTTCGTCTATGCCAGAAGTGCGAGATGTTGCTCTAGAACCTCTGCCTTCTCCCTTTCAATGATACGATCGAGGAATCTGAAGGCTTCACTAATCTCGGAGTTGGGTTGTTCTACCATGGTGAAGGAGGTTTGGTTTGGGGACGGAAGGCAAAAGAAAGGATATGGTCAAAAGATTAAACCGACGGAAGGCTAAAAGGCTTTTTTATATTTATTTTTTTAGAAAAAATATATTTTTAATGGAATACGAACAACTACTGTAATAATTAATGTTGAAAAAGATCACGCGAAAAGACAACACTATCCATAATTTTAAACTCCTCAAAATTCATAATAACTGAAACCCCGATTACCATTAAGAAGCGTCATCGCTTTTAATAGAAGTGCGGACGCTTCAAATTGGAAGCGACGACGCTTCACCGTAGAAACGATGACGCTACAATATAGAGGCGATGACGCTTCAATTTAGAAGCGATGACGCTAAAATTAAGAGGCGATGAAGTTTCAATCTAGAATCGATGACACTTTGAGAAACATCTTACTGAAGTGCTGACGCTTCTAATAATAAGCGTCATGGGTAACATCAAACTGCGGTGCGTTCTTATTGTAATTCGAGAGAACTTGGTGGAATATGGAGGGCCAATGTAATAAATACGAAGTGCTAGAGACTACGAAATCACTTTGGCAACAGTGTACCATGATGACTACAACTGTCTATTTAATGAAGTTGCATGAAAATTTATTTTTTAAAGGGCATCATAGTGCTCAATTTTTTTCATCTTCTGTTAGTCCTTGGATTATATGTTTCATCTTCCTTAGCCCAGACCGAAATGTGTCGTAATGGTTTTAGAAGGATCCACTGGCTAGCGCGCCAGCATTTTATTAGTTCCTACGATGGTTCGGTTATCGACATCCCCGACGACAACGAGTTAGTTGTCATACCGACAACGAGCATGTTGTTTTCCCTCCCCCTGCAGAAGTAATCGTCATTCCGAACGATGACGACCTTCCCGCTATGCTGTCGGTGGTGGGAGACCCAGATCCGCTTCTTGTCCCGGCTCCGAAGCCAGTGCTTCTTCTCCCGGCTCCACTGTCGGTTCTTCTTTTTCTGCCTCCACTTCTTCCTCTTCCACCCTAGCCACAACCACCGCTACCATCTCCAACTCAACTTCCTCATCCACCACCGCCAGTATAACCAACTCCCCACATCCGCCTACACCTCTACCTCCACCACCATTTCCACCTTTACCTCCACCGCTACCTCATCCACTTTCGCTTCCTCCACCACCGCCTCTCCCACCTCGTACTCCACTGCCTCGTTGACCCACGACCCATCCCCCGCCACCACCTCCAACATTTTCATAAAATGTTGCATCCTCCCCCAACCAACCACCGCCATCACCGTATCCACTCATCCACCATATCCCCTTCCTCCCTCCCCATCCCTTCATTCTTTTTTCCTTCTAACTCGGCCTCAGCCTCCTCATCTCCACTATCTCGACGTATTTTGTGGTATTTTGTCGATAGTATAATCCTTGTGATGACCTCATGAAGGGCTGATCAGGGTCCGCTAGATCATCCAATACATTAGAATCATATTCAATTTCATCAGACCCATTTACGATAAAGAAAGATAGTGTCTAGGAAGACTGTAAAGAAAGAAAGACAATGTAAAGAAAGATGATGTATATAAATAATTTTGATGTAAAGAAATAATTTTAATTTATGAATGAAATTTTTTTACATGATTATTAAATTCATTTTACTTGATAAATAGTTTTGAGTAAAAAAAATGAAGCTCTATGAGTATGAAAACGTCAATCCACAGGAGTGCGTTCACGAAAAAATTACATAGTCAATGGTGTTAGGTTGAATCGCACGTGCTTCAAACATGTAGCTGGTTCGCTTCGCTAGAAATCATTGTCACTCAAATGGGAAGCGACGTCGCTTCATAAGCGAAGCGCCCACGCTTTAAAAACGAACCGTGAATGATTCCTTCCCGAAACTTCGTTGCTTTTTTTTTTGTACTGTAATAAGCGATGACTCTTCAACTTAGAAGCGATAGCACTACAACATAGAAGCGATGACTCTTCTACTTAAAAGCGATGATGCTTCAATTTAGAAGCGAGGATGCTTCGACAATCATCTTACTGAAGCACTGATACTTTTGTGTAGCTATGTCGGACGTGATTTCTCTCAAGTTTGGGAGAAGTTATTGACTTTCTTTGCAAATCTTATGCCCGGTGCATTCGGCACCATGATATATTTTTAAGATTTGTTTTTGTTCTGAGTATTACAAAGGAAGCCCCATGAGTATATGAAAATGTCAATCCACCAGAGTGTATTCACGAAAAAATGACATAGTCAATGAAGCGACAGCGCCCTGAATATTAAGGCTAGCTGAGGCGCTATCGCTTCTAACGACAAGGGACATGAAAAGCAGAGATTTTCTGGTTCTCGTTCTAACGACCAGAATGAGAAAAGCAGAGATTGTATTAATGTAAACAATAAATGTTGTTCGATATTCTCCCTCTTCAAGGAATTTAAGGAATGATATTGTATTCATACAACGAACGACTACTTATACAATAGAACACTCTGTACAAAAAAGAAAAAAAAAACCTAAGAAAAATCTACAAACTGACATCAGCACAACCAACTGACACGCCATCAAGGGGATGTGGAGCCATCATTTTGGGGTAGAAGACTCGCCCTTCGAATGGCGTCGTAGTTTGCACAGCCGGCCCTCAAACTTGGCAGAAACATCTTCAATCGCGGCCACATCCACTTCAATCTCGTCCTTCACCCTTTGAAACCGTGCCTTCGTCTATATCAGAAGCACGAGTTGTTGCTCTAGAACCTTTGCCTTCTCAATTTCAATGATATGATCAAGGAATTTGAAGGCTTGGCTAATCTCAGAATTAGGTTGTTCCGTCATGGTGAAGGGAGTTTTGTTTGGGGACGTAAGGCAAAAGAAAGGATATGGAGTGAAGATTAAACTAATAGTAGGCTAAAAGGTGTTTTTATTGGGATATGAACAGTCGCTACAATAAATAATGTTTATCCTGAGGACATTCACGTGCAGTATTCTTTCTACCACGTATTAATTAAAGCGCTGACGCTTCAATTAATGGCCAACCACAAGCAGCGCTGACGCTTTTAACAATAGGCGCCATGGGGAAGATCAAATAACAGCACGCTTCAATGCTTGAAAGAATACCATAGTCAACATGCAAAAAGCGTGAGAGATCAAAGCCTTTAGACTTGATAAATAGGTGTGAGTAATAAAAACAAAGATCCATGAGTATTTGACATAGCCAACGGGCAAAAATTAACATAGTCAATGGTGTCATGTTGAATTGCACGGGCTTCATACACGTAGCAGCTTCGCTTCCTAAGCGATGCATCAGCATGTAGCGTACGGATAGCCGTCGCTATGAAGCGCGTAGCGTGCTGGTCATAAGAAACGATGTGCCCAGACTTCAAAAATGAAGCGACCACGCTTCAATTTTCTAGCGTCGTCGCTTCTCGTATGAGGCGCCGTCGCTTCTCGTATGAGGCGTCATCGCTTTTGAAATGTTAAAAAAATTCAAAAAATGAAAAGATTACCTTCAAAAAAGAAGCACCAATGCGAAGCGCTCACGCTTTCAAAACGAAGCGACCACGCTTCAATGCAAAGCGCCTGCACATCCTACACGAAGCGATTGCACTATTCATAAAATTGATTCACTGTGAATTTGTGATACTGCACTTTCCATCATCCTCTGTTCTATTTGGCTCCATCCAGCGTTAGCAGCAATCATCCTAACCCTTTTTAGCGGGTAAATTATGATTTTATGACTTAACTCACGACAACCCTTCAATGACGTCTCTTCTTGTTTGATTGTTTAAAACCAACCTCCATTCCAGACTTCATTCTATCATTGTTGCTTAGTCTGCCTTTGGTGGCATATCGTATTGGATCACGCACTGTAATGTTGGCATGCTCTTACAATGAAATTTCGTCGCTAGCTTAAGAGAAGCCGCCCGGAGAGGCCGCGATGCAAGTGCGCCTTTCATTGTCCTCTTCCGTTCTAATGGCCTCTACGCTTTCTAATAGTTTCATCATCCCTTCCAATGTGTAATCCACCAAGCGATTCAATTCTATCCCTAACTGAAGTAACTTCAATCCAACTTCTCTTACCTTCTATATTTTCATCGTAGATACAGAATTAGAATCCTCTTTCTCACTGACCCCCAAAGATATAGTATTGTATCTAGCATCTTTTGTCCATCAAGGTAGGATATACTTAGAAGGAATTTAGTCTACCTCTTCCTTAACATGGAAGATGTGAGAACACAACGAACCCTCTGTCTAGAAGTACTTGCAATCACAAGTGGTCGTGGCATCTCCACATTCGAAACGAACTTTGAATGTTCGACCACTATCCTCATTGTCATCCCCACCACTTCTAAGCACTTGGTATACAATAACTTCCCCGACTTCCTCTTCGACTATCTTTTGGGACTTAAAAGAGGCAAACTTTTGAAACTCATAGTGAAATTTATCGAACATGATTTTCGTATACACAGCAGCGGCATGCCTCTCGATTGAATTTCCAAAGAAGAGCTTCGGTATTATAGACATTGATATAAGATCCTCTCTATTTTCTTTATTGCGACGAGATTGGACGGCAAGACCATATTGCTTGACAAATTCCGTCAAACTCGTCTGGGCATTGACATAGGTATCGAAAAAAGAATTTATACATTCTCTGCGTTGCGTAGTGGTCATATCGGCCTAAAAGGTATTGCTCAAGTAGCATGGAATCCATTTCCTTCTAAGACCGTATATTTGTTTGAACCAAGAATTGTCATGCAATTGAAACTCCTCGACGAGTTCTGCCCATCTCATTTCGAAACCATCAACCGTTTGATGAAATTTGCACTGATTATACTTTCTCTCAAAATTTTTAAACTTCACCTTCAGCTGAGAGAGATGATTCAATTCATTCCTCCCTATGTAGTCCCCGAAAGAACTTCGGAGATGGCCTTGCTCATCTCTTTGCATTGATCAGTGATAATTATATTAGGATTCTTATGACCCATACACTTTAGTCACGTGTTAAAAAACCAAATGAATGTCTCCTCTGTCTCATCCGCGAGCAACGCACATCCAAAAAGTGTCGTCTGCCAATGATGGTTGACTCCCGTGAATAGGGCAAAAGGTAGTAGCAATTTATTTGTTTTGTAAGTGACGTCGAATACCACCACATCACCGGATTATTGATACGTCATCTATGACTTGTGATCAACCTAAAATATAATATGCATACGATATTCTTTGTCTAGTTCGGCTTCAAAGAAGAAACCATCACCTTTATTGTGCCTATCAATAAAGGATTTGATCACGTTCATACACATCCGATAGATGTTACTCTCCTTTCTCACCTTCTTTAGGTAATCCTGAGTTTGTTGAGGGCTTACCGTCACCCCAGTCTTTTCATCCAAACTCGACAAAACAGTAAAAATCTTGAAAGGAGGAATTATGTCATCAAATGCTTCTATCAACGATTTATTTGTCCCGGTCATCTTATTATGTGATCGTAGTTTCTTCACCTTCGTAGGTGTATACAACTGATGATTATGATGTTCTCTAAATTCCATTACCTCCCACAACTTTTGATCGTCGATCCTAATCTTCAACCTTGCCTCACATCCGCATCTGTTATCTCTTAAACACTTTATATCGACGTATATTTTACGTTTGTGAATTTGCTTGAACCTTTCGAACGAACATATATATTTTCTCTTTATAATCTCCCTCTTTATAAATTTATAAGTGTTACTTTTTCTAACGTTGAAACCAACTTTCTTGGCGTATAAATTATAGAAGTTATATGTCTTGTCTCCATATTTGAATTTCAAGCCGATACGTGACTTCCATTCCTATCTAGTATTCTCAGACCCTGCACAACTATCCAGTATTTTCATATCACTATCACAACCAAGTGAAACTTCTTCTAAAGAAACCGTCTCAGGGGTCACATTTAAATCAACACCCACATTGAATCCTCCAATGGAGTCCATTATAGACCATGCATTAGACGAAAAAAAAATCAACAACGGGCTAATATGAAAACTAATTCACAAGGAAGCAATGACGCAGTCATACAAAGCGTCAGCACTTCAATATGGAGGCGATGGTGCTTCTCAATCGTAGCATCGTCGCTTCTATGTCGAAGCATCGTCACTTCCTATCGCTTCACATAAGAAGCGTGTGCTTCTATGTTGATTATAATTTATATATTTTTGAATGCTTATAATTTTATGATCTCCACCCTGTAAAAAAGTGAAGCGATCCATCAACTATAAGAAGATGAAGAAACTTCTCCAAATGAAGCTAGGTCACAGACTAATGTCGAAGAGCTGCCACCCGAGCGCATCTATAATGCTTATAGTTTTATATGTTGTGTGATTTGAATGTTTATAATTTTATGATCTGTAAGGTGAAAATAATACACAGAAATGTCCAAACTTACCTCAAATGGCACTCTTCTGTGCTTCTATCAAAGTACGAGCTCCAGATAAAAGATAAATTTTTCTCTTCTGCGCTTCTATCTAATATGAGTTTAAAAAAAAAGATAAAGTTGTTTCTTCTACGCTTCTATCTAGTACGAGCTCTAGTAAAAAAGAGAAATTTGTCTCTTCTATGCTTCTATCCAGTACGAGCTCCAATAAAGAAAAGAAATTTATCTCTTCTGTGCTTCTATCCAGTACGAGCTCCACAAAAAAAATATAAAATTTTCTCTTATGTGCTTTTATCCAATACGAGTCAGAGCTCCAGTGAGAGAGAGAGGGTGCACTTTTGCGCTACTATCCAGACCGTAATATGTGAAAGAGAGACTGTGCAGAGAAGCGCAAGCGAGAGAGAGGAAGTAAAATGAGAGAGAAAAAGAACCTGAAAAGGGATTGAAAGAGGAACCTATACCATATTTTTGAATTGTTTTACTATCATATCATAACAAGACCTTCCCTTTGGGGACAACGCTTCCTTCCTCCGACAGGTATAACCTCCAGTACGTACCTACTATCTACTTTACCTACCGCTGACACTAGAAAAATCACACTGTGGCTAACCCGGGTTAGTGCAAATACACTTTCCATGTGTCCGCTCCCTATCGGGGGAGCGTAGAGAAATCTCTACGCCCGAGCACATTTATCGTTTTACCATATATATATATATATATATATATATATATATATATATATATCCTTAAAAGCTATGCTATTATCATGGTCAAAGTTTGAGTATCACCCCACAAAATCATGGTCAAAATTTGGGTACCGCTATACAAATCTTGGTGCATTGAATTTTTCTCCCTTTAGGGCTTTTTTTAGTGGTGAACTTATATTTTTTTATAATTATAAATTTGTCACCACAAACTTGTAATTACAAGTTTGTTACCAAAAAAGGACCATTTTGCCTTTCATTTATTTATGAAAATGCCATCGATGAGAAGATTTTTGTCCAGAGACAATGCTAACCTCATAATAAAGAAGGCGAGGTTAGCATTCCTTTATATATATATATATATATATATATATATATATATATATATATATATATATATATATGGACAACGGGCACGCTAGATTAGCCATCTAGCATTCAATGTTGTCCTAGTGCTCCTTGGGTGCCAAGATACACCAAATCCAAGAAGATTAGGCACAAAAGCATTGTGTGCAAGATTGATTAGGTCCATCTCTAAAAATAAAAATAAAAAATAAAAAATACATCTTACCCACAATCCCAAATGTGGTCAAAGTAGAAAAAATTTAATGCACCAAATTAAGTGTGGCAGAGTTCAAATTTTGACCACATTTTTTGAGGGGCAAAACGGTCAAAAAAATAATTTTTTTATTTAGATCACATGCTATGCGGCTAATAATCTCAAAATGAGTGTTTTTTTTTAGATCACATGATCTCGGTATTAGTGTAGCGTTCAAACGCTACACCTCTTAAGGCAGCTACCCCTTGCTTTTCAAAGTACAACGAATTCTAATGCCAAAAGCAGTGGCAAAGATTACAGCACTCTTCCGAATAGTTAGGATGAGACAAATACTAATGATAGCAAATAATATTTATGACGGTAGCCAACATTTATTATGGTATATATTACATTAGGGGTCTAATAGCAATCAAAAGTCATAAATCCTTGCTTATTGGGTTCACGTGGTTTTTTACAGTCCTTCAATAAAAAAATCTTGACCTGAAATAGCCTTAATATGTGTGCTACTATTATGTGGTGCACCAGAAATTGAAATTCAATTGTAGCCATGAGATTAATAATATATATACCATCATAAATGTTGAGCATTATGATGTAGCAGTCTTTGCGCAAGCTTTCCAGTTCAGTCTTTCCTTGTTTAGGTTTATATCACAAATCTGCTTGTATCCAAAAAAAAATCCATTTACTACAAATTATGCATGTTGAATGTAGCCATCAAATCATATGGTTCAATTGCCCATTTGTTGGCACTTGATCATGCAATGAGAATGCCCAGCTGGTTCGATTTTCAGGCTGCGTGCATGCGCTTGTAACCGCCCCTGTGCACGGGGAAGTGTTTTCATCCCTTTGATATTACATTGGTAATAGCTTTTGCAGTTACTGAAATCACATATATAAGATTTGCTGCTTGATTTCATGTGTAAAATGGGGCTCATTTTAATCCTTTTACACGTGTATGAGAAAATTTACGGTCCCCATGTCATCTTTCTAGGAATTTGTTTAGTACAGTTTTTCTGGAAGGGACTGCATCCCCGTCTTCTTTCTCAGACATAACAACCGTTTTGAGAGCACAACGAATTACAGAATTGACCTGTTTCCGCAGCCGGGCATTGTCGATGAAAATATCTGTAAGAGTCTTTCTCACTTCTTCATCTGTTGTTCTTGTATCATCACCATTGATGTTCAGATTGCCATGGAATTCACCGCGCTTGAGTTTGACAGCAGCACTAATGAGATTTCCTTCATCTTGCGCCAGGAGTTCTGCCTACACATTGTTGGCAACACAATAACCATAAGCATCGAGAGCCACAACCAGGGATTAAAAGACCGATACATATCAGCATATCAGCGGGGTTGCAGCCAATACGTATAGGATACATATCAGCTAACCAGCCAATAATAAAGTAGCTTCTTGTTTTTAAAAAAATACTAAATATATATAAATAATAATAAAATATTTGCCCAAAGGGCATTTTCCTATCGGATACATATCAGCCAAGATGACATGATATGGGCTGATATGGCCCGATATTTGACAACTTTGACCCGATACCTTGTGTCAGCATGCATGTGGACCATAATCTCATGTAGTCCTGATGAAACATACAAATAAATGAGTTTGAAACTGGAATTTATTCACAGATTTATTCATCAGGAAGATTTTTAAAGGATCTTTGACCTATCACTAATTGATGGAAAGATCCGTGCGTGTGTTTTCTTTTCCGTCATCACAAACCCGTTGGGATTAGAAAGCAATCAAATTGATTACTACTGTAGGTAAGGTGGTCAGGTATGAGTGGATGGATTTGAAGACATGAACGAAGAAGGAATCATGATGAGACTTTAAAATAAAAGAAAGGTTTATGATAAGGTAATAAGTTTAGGTTTATGAGACTCTCAAATTCGCTGGTATGATGAGTTTTTAATATTTATTTTTATTTATCATTATTTCTTTTTGGTAAGTAACAACAAGTGAAAATATTAAGTATTAAAGTTAATTTAATAACCAATATGAGCTGTTAGCTTACATGGTAAGTATTAAACTAGGGCAGAAACTCGGTAAGGTCGTGAGTTCAACTCTCCCCACCCTACCTATTTTTTAAACCTCTAACCAAAATGCTTTCCAGTTACCCCAATCTAACCGAATCAGAGCGAATTGAATGGCGAACTGGTTCGTTTTGAACCAGTCGGGCCTATGCAGGATACAGTGGCGAATTAAATATCAGGAGTGTAGACTAAGGTTTTCAGTTGTTTTCAAGTCTGTTTCTCTGAAGAAGAGAAAAATGGATGCTCTGCAAGTTTGTTTATCCCAATTAACCGTGGATTGTGGGAAAGCGCAACTTTAGGATGTGGAATATAGGGAGAAAAATACATGCAAACAACACAAAACAGAAGTTTACATGGTTCACCCAATAAGAGCCACACCCACAGAGATTCACACTAGTTCATTACTGCTTAGAAATAAGGAGAAAACCTGAAAACAAGAGAACCGGACCTCTGTTTTCTACAGGAGATTCGCTCTCACAATCTCTCATCAAACCTTAATAAATGTCTACTAGGAATATAAATAAAACTCGTACACAATAAAACTAACATCAGCCATCGAATTTGGCCTTCTAACGAATGGACCAGATTTACTTTCAGGATTACAAACTTCATATAGGAAAACTGTAAAAAGTTCCATTCAAGAGCGCTGCTCCCAATCCCTGCCAAAGGGAATAACTCTTAAGTTGGGGAGTTACATGTGGAGAGATTTAAGATCCCCATTAGAGTATGGCTGCATCAAGGTTCTAGTTCTAATTGCATTGGTCATTAATGAATTGGCAGCAAAAATGCAAGAGGAGATTCTATGGTGTATATTGTTTGTTGATGATGTAGTGCAAATTGACCAATCAAAGACACATGAAAATTATAAGTTGGAACTATAGAGAAGACTTTAGAATCAAAGTGTTTGAAAATTAGCAGAACAAAAACTTGCCTGGCCTGTCCAACTAGACTATGGGTTTAAAGAGGGATCTCAAACAGGATCAATGCAAGGTAGGCAAAGTGGAGACAAGCAATTGGTGTGTGGTGTGACCAAGGAGTTTCACTTTCATTAAAGGGGCATGTTTAGAAGGTGGCGGTAAGACCTACATTATCTTATGGTGCATAGTGTTAGGCTACGAAGAAATGGTAAGAAGAGAGTGTGCATGTAGTTGTAACGGATGTGCTAAGGGGGATGTGTGGAATAACAAGGATTGATAGAAGGTGGCGGTAAAACCTACATTATCATATGGTGCATAGTATTGGGCTACGAAGAAATGGTACGAGAGTTTGCATGTAGTTGTAACGGATGTGCTAAGGGGGATGTGAACAAAGATTTTCACTTTCATTAAAGGGACATGTTTAGAAGGTGGCAGTAAGACCTACATTATCGTATGGTGCATAGTGTTGGGCTACGAAGAAATGGTAAGAAGAGAGTGTGCATGCAGTTGTAACGGATGTGCTAAGGAGGATGTGTGGAATAACAAGGAATGATAGAATTGATTGCATAAGAAGTTTGGAGTGACCCAATAAAAGAGAAGTAAAGAATGTCATTTGAGACATATTGAACGTATCCGTTGGAGACCAGAAACAGCCCTTTACGAAGGATTAAAGCAATACAAACTTAAGAAGGAAAGGGGAAATACCATTGAGGACTTGGAGGGACCTAGAGAGAAGTAACATCAAGGATTGGAGTCACAAATAGTTTATCCCTGTATCAAAATGAGAGGAGAAATAGGGTTCGCAAACTCAATCCTAGATAGATGGGATAAGCCAATGATGATGATGATGAAGATATATATATATATATATATATATATATATATATATATATAGGAAATATAAACTATCAAATCTTTATTTATATTCATGCCTATTGTGGCAGACTGTCATAAAAATTTTCGTACTTTCGAAAAAACTCTCTAGATGGTGGTTTGCCAAAAAATTTTTGGATAAATTAACCGATTCAGCGATTCACACAATTTTCCGAAATTTTCCAGATTTTTCTAAATTACTCGAGCGTTATATATGATTTAATTACACTTTGTATTGTGTTTTATCATTGTGAATGTGTGATGCATGTGGATTATGTAATACACCCATTTTATTTCTTAAAAACATAATTTTAAACTTTAAATAAGTAAGATATGTTTTTGTATTTTTTATTAATATTTTATTAATTTTATAGTTACTTAAGTTTCCCTAATCCAACCCCCACCCCCCCGCTCTCCTGCCGCGGCTGAATCTGAACTTGGTTACCATGGTGCCAGCCAATTGTCAAAGTTCATGTTCATGAGGAGCTTGACCTTTTCACTTTCTTCTCAATCCTTTGAATCACTTGTTTGCATGGTGGATAATCTATCCTAAGACAACATATGACACCCTCACCATTTTCACTTAGCAACTGCTGACGCATGCAAACATAGGACCCCTAAGTGCATTATTTCAGATGTGGCAAACTCACACTCTTTTTGTACGTACCTGCTTAGGTATTAATGAGACAAATCTTTCCAAGGGGCATAAGTTTTCTGTTATTCTATCTTCTTGGAGATAGCCAAGATTGCCCAAAGAGAGCAACAAAAGCCTCACAATGAAACTTGATTTTCAAATACGGCTTGGAGGGAAGTAATATGTAATTTTTTTAACCAAGGGAAATAAATAAAATAGGTTGTCAAATATAATAAAAAATAAATAAAAGATGCAGCACACATGTTATACAGATGAGTTATACAATTGTCAAGTTAAAACTTTGTGCATGCATTGTATTATACATGTAAAACATTATATACAATGTGTTATATATATATATATATATATATATATATATATATATATATATATATATATATATATATATATATATATTATGTGTCAAAAATAATAACAAAAACCTGAGTTTTATCTAATGTATTTCAAACTCTTTGGTTTGCATTTCGTGGAACGTTTCTCGTTGCATTTTACATGCCCACATGAATGTTTCCCAATGCATTTCTGTGTCTCAATAAGCACTTCTAATGTGTTTCCTGTCACGTTTTCACAAAAAAATTGTAACCAACTGAGAAAAATATATAAATATGAAACATACCTCGGCAAGGAGGAGGCCGATCCGGTTGTCAGATGTTGTCAAAAGATCTAAAGCATCTGAGACTGAAGAAGAATCAACAGTGAATTTATCTTCCTCTTCTGCAAGAAAATTGACGCTACATTCCTGAAGCTTGCTGCGAAGAATTTGACATTCGTACAGTAGCTTCACCCTTGCAGCTTTTGCCTGTTCCCTTATTTGTTTTTCCTTTTGAATAATTCTCTGAAAACAGTACATCTAAAATCAAAACTCAAAATATGGTTAAAAAACTACTAGTAGGTGTGCAATCATACACATTTTAATGTCCTTCATCAGTTTTCTGAGCATTCCCAGTTCTGGTTAATTGTACACACCCATGCATAAATTTTTATTTTAATTTTTTTGTATTTTCTTTTTATGGGTAAGCTGGGCTTGAACCTGCGACCTTGTTATTATGATCAATTTGTGGTTATCTTTATACTTCATGCTAAACTTAAAACTTAGATTACAGTTCAATAAATATACTCTACATTACTACATGCTAAAAATAAATAAAAGTAAAGCGTGCTTCCGTGGAATTAGGAACTACCTCTAGTTCAGCCTTTTCCTTCAGAGATTTATTTAGATCTTGCTTCAATTCTGTATTAGAATTCCTAAGAAATTTAACCTCTTTAACGAGTACTTTAATATCTGCTTTTGATTTAATCTCCATCTCTCCTTGGCGCTTATGCAAGTTCGCAAGTTGTTCTTTTGTGGAATCCAACTCTTGTAGCAATAATTCTTTCTCGGCAATAGCAGATATTTTTGCTGACTCCACACGATTCTTTTCATCCTGAAATAGAGTGTGGATCATTTATGAAATTATAATAGTAACACAAATTTTATTTGAGAGATAATTTAATGGAATGGTTGATATGATAATTTAAAAGAACCTGCTCCAACTTAAGCCTCGACTCCATATCCAAAGACTTTCTTCGAAGTTCCTCCATATCCCACTGCATTTGGGTGACTCTTTCCCTTTCAATTAAGATGGCCTGCTGAAGGTTTTCTTTACTTTTCCCTCTAGTACTTTCAAGTTCCACATCCAAATCTTTGACCTGGGTTTAAGTAATCATAGTAAACAGGTTACGACCATGTGAGCAGATGAAATACCAAGGAATCTCATAGTCCAACAGGCAGGACAAAGATTTAATTTTGATTTAATTTCTAAGTGAATCCAGAGAATTATAGCAGAAACATGATGACTCGCTAAGCTCTTTTGGATCTGGCACAAAAACGAGGAGACATGTAAAATTTCGCATAGTTGAGATGGAGTTTTCCTACATTTTTAAGTGACTTTGAGCAAAAAGGGCTTTAACAATTTTTCACTTCTATCATTGCTAACCTTTATGCCATCTCAACAATGGATTCCTCATAGGCCAACTCTACATCAGAAAGGGAGAAATCACCTAGATATAGTAAAGGAGTTAGTCTTTATCCTAAAATCAACGTGTTGGCATGCAAATCGAAGATTTTTCACCATGGGCTCACCAGTAAGGTACTTTTACTAGAGGGGGAGCTCTTGACCCAGTGAACTCGACTTCGCTAGCTATGATGTCCTATGCCTCCAAAACAACAAGCTCTAAGAACTATGTTTGATAAAAAAAATAACAGAGGTTGTAACAAATGAATTATCACATTGCATCTCTTCAGCCTCTGTTTTCAGGGATCGTGTTCTGTGCAGATTTCTTCGAACAGAGGCTACTTTCTTAGCAATATCCATGTCAATCTTTACTTCATAGATCTTGTCCCTAAAAATCATAAGAACCGTAGCTCTAGATTCTTTTTTTTTGTTGCTATTTTAACTCATGCAGCATCAATGTGACACATGCCACTAATAGAGTAATAGTATTTGGATCAAGTTGGATCACCCTCCCTATCCTGGACAAATAAGTTGTACCTGGCCCAATATTGATAGGGTAATCCCTTGATTTTAACCAATTTCAATATTACTGATTATCTATTTTTTATTCTTCATTTCATGGTCTAACCGTAAGTATTCTCTCCAACCATCTCGTCAGTAGTGAAGAAAATAACTTTGAATACTTTTGGAAGACGACAAAGTTTGGTCTGTTTAGTGAAAACTTACCAGACATCTCTTCATTCTAGATACAGATGTTATGGCTGCTTCCTCTCTCCCATTATCCAAAACTGACAAGAAAGGTGTGACAGGCCTCACTTGGAAGACGATGCTCTCCCTTTAACAGTTTTTGCAAAGTATGTTTGGGGATTTTCTTTGGTGGCTAAGGGGGTCAATTGTCTCCTCATCCGGCCCACGTCTTTCCAGAACTGCTTTGCCATTTATGGTGGAAAGCATCAATGGCAGCTTTAATAGTGGGTTGCCAAACTAGCCATCTGTAATATCCCACATCAGATAGAGAGAAATCCGGAGCTTGGGCTATGAGGTGTGACCAGCCATTTCACGTATCGACGTGTTTTGGGTGGGGACGGTGAAACGTAAGGCCCATGCCAGGAACAAAACCAAGGCGGGGACCTAAGCCCAGAACCAGACAATATCGCTGGCATGTGGGTCCGGATCGTCACACAATGGTATCAAAGCCGAGGGCGGCTCTTCTATAAGGTGGGAGTTTGTAAAATCCCACATCAGATATAGAGAAATCCGGAACCTGGGGTATGAGGTGCGACCGGTCATGTATCGACGCGTTTTGGGTGGGAACAGCGAAACATAATGCCCATCCCAGGAACAAAACTGGGGCGGGAACCTAAGCCCAAAACCTGAAAATATCGTTGGTGTAATATCCCGAAATTTTAAGCCATGATTAATAGGATAAGGTGTTTTCCTTTCCTAATTTAAAGTTAAAATAGTTTTAAGATTTCTCTGTTTATTTTCTTGGTCATTTTGGTATAAAAGTTTCCATAGGGATAGTTTGGTAATTTTGATAAAAGGGGAAGGGTAAAATGGTAATTTTTCCTCTCAGGCAGTTTTGATATCTCAAAGAAAAATTCTAAGGGCATTTTCATTTTTTTTTTTTTTAAAAAAATATAGGGTGCAACTAGTAAAACATGTATGTGCAACTATTAATGAAATTGTGCAACTAGTATATGATGTGCTTGATGAAAAGTACTGTATATTGTGTGCAACTGGTCAAATTTGAGGATATGAAACCGTTAATAAGATGGGGTTCATTTAATGTGGGGTGTGTAGGATAAGAGTGGTGTGTGAGAAGTGTTGTGCTGCATGTGTGCCATGTGTAAGTGAACAAGAATATGATAATGAGTGACATGTGTATTTGAAAGTGAGTGACATGTGTAGCATGCATGTGTGGTATGTGTAAGTGAGTGACATGTGTTGCATGCATGTGATATGTGTGAGTGACATGTGTAGCTTGCATGTAACAATGGGTGGCATGGGTAAAGTAGTGGAAATGTGTAACATGGTTATCAAGGCCACGCTATAGTCTCGCTATGGCCTCGTCATAGCGAATGGCAATGAGAATCGCCATATATAACTAAATAGCCATGATGGCTAAATAGCGTCGTCATAGCGAAATAACATTATGGCGCTGCTATACATACTTTTATTTTTTGGATAATAACGTATAATACTTATAGGTTATGACATTTTTATAATATATAAGTTATAAAAGTTACCTTAGAAGTCACAAAACCTCAACTTATAAGTTACAAAATCTGACTCTCTCTCTCTCTCTCTCTCTCTCTCTCTCTCTCTCTCTCTCGTCACAGCATCGGCGAACCCTCAGCATCGGCGACACTACCGTATGTGTACTTAATATTTAATATTTTTTAATATTCTATATTTGTTGATATCTCATATTTATTTATACTTACTATATTGCAAATTTGTTAATGTTCCATATTTGATTTGTATTTATTGATATTTGTTTAATCCTAGAACTTGAAATCCTCAATATTAGAATGAAAGTATGATGCTTTAGTAGTTGAATTTTTTTCTTCCTATATTTTTTTCTTATATAAAAAAAAGAATAGTACTAATTAATAGATAAAATATTTTTTTTTAAAAAACTACAATAATAAATAGCTTCGTCATGGCGTCGCCATACCGCCTTAACTACCTTGGTGAGTAACATGTGGCGCATGCATGTAAGGCATGTGTGACATGTGTAAGTAAGAGAATGAGGGGGAACGACTAAATATGAGAGGGAAAGAGAAACCTAGTGAGAAAAAGGAGAAAAAGGAGAGAGAGAACTAGAGAGAAAATTAAGAAATAAAGAGGAAGAAGGAAGAAGGGCAACTCCTACCCTCCTCTAGCCCCGGAGCCGAGTACTTTTAGGCAAGTTCTCCATGATTCTTTGTTTATTTAATTAGTTCCAAAAGCCTTTTCCAAAATATGATTTCTAGCCCAAAAAGCATGATTTTTATCTCATCCTTTTAACCATAATTTGTTTGTTCTAAGCATGTTCTTGTTCCCTAAGCTGAAGACCATCATTGTTGCCATATAAAATCTAAACCCCCTATTTCTATTAGAAAACTAGTATCATAGTGATGATTTTGCTTATGTTTTATGTATGTTGCATGCCTTATGCGATGGAATACTCGGACGGTGTAGTATATGTTGCAAGTGATGAAACTCCATGAACATGTACTACATGTATGTAATGAAACACCTTGACTATGGATTACATGATTTGATGCTACATGTTTTATGTTAAATCCTAAAAATTGACTTTTTAAAAGAGGAATTTTTCCAATAAAAGGATAAACATGAGTTTTCTAAAATCATTAAAGAATCATATATTTTACGAAGAAGAGTTTGAATTGGCAATATGAAGAAAGGACATGATTTGCGATTTGTAAGAAGCACTGGAATCAATAATAAGAAAAAAAGACATGAGAAGGGATCTTTATTGTCATAAGCCATAAACCCATAAGGCAAGGTGCCTTTATAAGACACAATGTAAATGTACAATATAGAAAACTCCGTTTACCTATGTGTTATGTGATGATTTAACGATTGATGGAATACCAGCCGTGAGTAATGCAAGTGATATGAGAGCTGCACGCGATGATGTGGATAAATCCACGATGCCAGTGATAAGAGAGCTACACGCGATGATGTGGATTTATCCACGATGCAAGTGATATGAGTAATAGCTGCACGTGATGATGTGGATTTATCCACGATATGCAAGTGATATGAACAGTAAACACGTGACACGTGATGAAAATACCGGTATATGATATGATAAATCAAATGATGCGGGCATCTGGTATTTGTGCCCAAAGGCCACATAACTGTGGTTTTAGCTATCTCGTAGCCAACCGCTATATGTGGGTTCAGCTAGTTAAGTTATTGATTTAAGTAAAGAAAATGGATGTAAGTCAAGTGAAGGATCGCGATAACATGAATAAAATTCATGTGCATGTGACGGTAATTAAATTTGATACACACAGATTCCTAAAGGTAGGTATAAATTCATTTCACATGATGTTGATACATATAATTTTCAATTTAAATCATGTTCTTATGGTATGCATATTTTTCATCCAAGTGATGCTGACACTTTTTCTCTTGATGCACTTTCATGTATTTCCTGACTCTACGCAATAAGGCGATCATGTGTTATAACTCTTGTTTCTATTAGTATTTCATGCACTATCCTATCTCCTCCTTAATTAAGTAAACCTGAGGATTAAGGGAGGTCTTGCGGAGTTGTGGATTGTCACTCTTCCCTTAATTATATCCACAAAGAACCTTTCATCTTAAAAGGAAAAGAAAGCAGCAGAGTAAAAGGATACTTTCAGGAAAGTCTACGTGAAGAACGACATAGTAAGATTTACTTTGTATTAATCATGTTGTTGGAAGAGTAGATAGTCGTAGTTGATGCAGACTCCAGTGTATCTAGTTAAGAGTTATTTTGCATATCATTTATTGAAAATATTAGATTTTGAATGATATAACAATTTTCAGTTTCGTTTTATTTAAATCAAATTGTTTTCACTGCATTGTCACGTGTAACTAACCCTTTGTTGCCTAGTCCTTAAGTATGGATCAAAATATCGTCCGATACGTATCGGTTTTGAACCTCACCGATACGGTACATTCAAGTTACCGTATCGGTGCCTCCCATACAAAAACCAAAATACCGGACGATACATTGGAATGTATCATCCGGAACCGATACGTATCGGTTTTGGGGCTGGACGATATGTATCGGTTTTCTTAATTTTTGATCCATGTCCTTAAGGGTGTTCCGAATATCCGAATTTTCCGAAATTCGTGTTAGGATATTGGGGCATTACAATTGGCATGTGGGTCCGTGTCATCACACCCTCATAGCAACAAAAATAAAAGAGATAAAATTAGCAATAGCATACAACAGCTATAAATCTCTAGAGTTTCAGCACTTTCCCGCTGGAACAATCTGTAAGGAGAAGAGAGATTGTTTCTCCATTTGTGACCTATCGATGTTAGCAGGCCCAACCTGATATATCCACCGAGATAAAGAGTAGTCATCTCAGTTGCTAGGGGTAAAATCCACAGAGCGTCGGTTAAGGATGAGAATCGACATCTTACTTTATGATAGGCTTCTCTTCATGCAACCATGATATCAAGAACGGATAAGCATCGACTGTATGATATGGAATACCTAACACTAACTCTTAAATTCAAGGTTGTTTCAAATGCAACTCTTTATAAATGAAATTTAGTTCCTCTAATATTCATGAGATACATTTACCTACTGCATGTAAAAACGATCCCTAGTCTTGTCACGGTGAGAGCAAAAGTCTTTTAGGCACCCTGGATTTATTTCTTTATACACTATTATGTTAAATCATCTTATTAGACCATATTTAACTAGTAGATGCAAGATAGTTCCATGAGTGAGAATCAGTCTTATAAGCATATTCTAGTTCATCAGTTACACCTTTTAGTTCACCTCGAAGACCAGAGGTGCTGAATGTTAAGGGTCACTGATAATTCTAACTGATAATTTGTGTTGCTGGGAATGGGATGAAGTAAAAGGTATTGCTGATAACAAATGAAATCCGAATAATGCATGTGCTTCGAGATATATATATATATATATATATAGGCAACTCACCAGATTCTGTGTCTTTGCAAATTATCAAATCACGTGAAGGTGAAACAAACATTATCCAAATACAAAGTTAGTCAAGATAGAAGGTGTGTTAAATTATCCAAAATATGCAGTTGTGTTAAATTCCTGTTCATGTCAATAAGAAATTCTTGATCACATATTTAGCGAATTTTTTTCTAAACTACCAATTAAATGCATAGTTTAATAAAATCTATCTGGATGAAAGTTATTCGGGAAATGGATGGATAGGTGAGTCAATGAATAGATATTCAAGAATATCTCTCAACAGATTAGATGTCACTCATTTTGATGTGGTTGTGAGAGTTTGGGAAAGGCAAGTAAACATGAGAAGTCCATTGCTAATTAGATTGTGATTGATTCTCTTTATATAGGAAGTCTACAATCTCGGAGATCTAACAATGCAGATTCTATGTATGAAAAAAAAAACAATTGGTATTCAAATTTGAAAGGAGATGAAATTATATACTATTAGTTAAGTTTCGCTGGAATTGTCAGTCAATGCGCTAAGGCCTGGGCAACCCCCAATATTTACTCACTATATGTAGAAGGGTTCATGGAAGACGTGGAATCCTTGGGTATGATAACTAGTTAAAACTGCATGCAAATATTGGCAGGATATTTTCGGTGCACGTGAAATATAACAATACGGGAGAAGCTTCCTTCTGGGATCTACTTCCTCATTCAGCCTCTCAGCTTCTTCTGCTCCATAACTTGTTCATTTGCCCCATTCACCTCTTGGCTTCCAAGAAAAATAGTAGGAGACGACCAACCACAATATAAAAACACAAGAATAAAAACAGTGGTAACAAAATGGCTTTCTATTCTCTTCCAATGGCACACACATTGATCTAAAATACATGACTGAGAGGGTAAGAAGTTATGATTCTGACATACAATTTATACAAATTTTCAAATTCCTAAGCTTTTGAAACATTGGTGTCTGTTAATAAATATGCTTTCATACAAGCAAACACCAAGCCAATGAACATAATTAAGAAAGTCATATTAATCAATAAATCAACCGCAAAATTTGTGACAACCTCCTCACGACACAAACATTGTGATTAAGCAAGTAGATATGATTTAAAAATGAGTCAAGATTCAATCAATTCAGAAATCACCGATGCTCGAGAATTTACAAAAAAATGTACAGGAGAGAACCTTTGTTGTAAGGAATTCTTTGACAGCTATTTCTTGATTTAATCTTGCTATAAGATCCTCCATGTCTATTTTTGCTGTAGCTAGTCTCCGCTGCATGGTCGTAAGAACCCTACTCATTTTAAGTCGCTGATCCAACGGAAGAACCACCTGTACATCACTGAGAAACTGTGACTCTATGCTGCCTAAAACATCCATGGTAGTTGGAGCTTCTGCACCTCCAGGAAGGTGAAGGGAGCTACCATCAACTGAATTAGTCATCCCAATATTTGATACGTCGCTACCTCTAATGGAACTTATGTCACTTGCAATGCTCTCAGCAGAGAGTTTTCGAGCATGAACCGTGAGATTGTAGTGCTCTGGTTCTGATGGGAATTCCATCTTGTCATAAATCGTATCCCTTCTTAGAACACTGCTCTCTTTTATAGTGTGTACTTTCTGTCTATCAAATCCATCTAGCTGCTCCATAACAGAGTCCCTCGTCATGAGTCCATCATCACTATCAGAGATGCCATATTTCTCAAGCGCTAATGAAGCAGTCAAATCTTGATCCATCACTAGATCTTCTGCACCAATTTCAGAACTACACTCTCTAACTTGATTGGTTCCCAGCTCTAATGTTTCATGAGCATTGTCACTACCATAATCCGGTGTAACTGACTGAGACTTTGACGCGACTGAAGAACTAGCAGCAATAGCAGAATTATCACAAGGATTTTCTTCTGAAGTGTTCTCATTTACATTATGAAATGCTGGAATCAATATTGAGAAGGAAAAACAAAATTGTTCTTAGACTCAGAAATGCCATATATAAGTTTCACAAAAAATCTCCTACTCAAATAACAAGGAAAACCTGACAAAACCATATTCTCAGTTGTATACTAGAATTTGGAAAAAAATGACCGTGCAAAGTGTGTATGATATTTGAAGGTCGATAGTTCAAACATTTTTTATATGATTCAGAGATGCTTAAGGAAGAAAAATATTTTATAATATAGTTCACAAAAACTAGCATTTAGAAACTTCTAAGTACAAATTGAATCATTGAAGAGCACCCACATGACCTCACAGCAGCTTCTAGTTCAAGAAAGGATGCCACTGGAGCACTTCTAGACACATCAATGTCAGATAGCAGTTTCCCCATCCACTCCTCCAAAGCATACCTTCTCTGCGATAAAACTAAGCATTTTTGAGACATTAATAGCCTACCTGATCTATGTACAAGAGAAATATTTAACAGAAATATGATTTCTAATTCTACAGAACGGATGGTGCTAATCATTTAATTTTCTACTTGCCAAAAGCCCTCAAGAACATGTCATGACAAAGAAACTAGACACAAGTTTTAACTGGATCCAAAAAGCTTATTGTAGGATAAATTGTGGTATTATCACCCTTGGTTGAATGAAGTGGGGCAGTTAGGGCAGACTCAAAAACAGCAGCCCATTGGCACCTAGTAGGTGTTCGCCGAAATTATGACCAACAATATATATATATATATATATATATATATATATATATATATAGAGAGAGAGAGAGAGAGAGAGAGAGACCAGGGACTATACACCGGAGCGTAGAGACTTCTCTACGCCCACCATTAGGTGGCCATCATGTGGTGTCACTCGCAAGGATCAGGTGCAACAGCAACTTCGGCAAGGTCGATCAGATCCCATTCAAAAAAAAAAATGGTTTTTAACTTTTTCACCATTAAAAATGTGGTCAAAGTTGGCGAAAATCAATGCACCAAAGTTTTGGGGCGTTACCTTATCTTTGACCAATCAAACGGAGGGGAAATATGTTAAAAAAATAATTTTTTTTTTTTTCAATCACATGTCTCATGGCTGATAAACCCAAAACGGGATTTGTTTTGGGTTGATCATGCCATGTGGCATGCGATCTGGTGACTGGGCGCACAGATCATCCTGTGTGCCCGGTCGTATTCTCCCCAACGCCATATATATATATATATATATATATATATATATATATATATATATATATATATATATATATATATATATATATATATATATATATATATATATATATACACTCACATACATATATATGTGTGGCAAAAGGGAAGGTGGGTAGATGTGCAGCATTTTCACGT
The DNA here is from genome assembly GCA_021018995.1 of Chloranthus sessilifolius. Taxonomy (NCBI): domain Eukaryota; kingdom Viridiplantae; phylum Streptophyta; class Magnoliopsida; order Chloranthales; family Chloranthaceae; genus Chloranthus; species Chloranthus sessilifolius. The sequence goes on from CM037589.1 coordinate 102,688,059, forward strand.
TGCACACCTATGCTAGATCACGTTCCACGTGGTATGTGATCGCAGATTACAGATCCTCTAAGAGTTCATCCCATCCCTAGGGTTTTAGAATCGGACTGTTTCCGCCTTCATTTTACAGGTCAAAGATATGGTTTTCAACCAAATATTTTATCATCGAAAATTTTCACCTTTGAACACAAAATCAACGGTGGTAAATCACTTATTATCATTACTATTATTATTATTAGTATTATATTACTATTCTAAAAGAGAAGGGCCAATTGTTTGGTGCAATGGTAAAAGGCCATTGTGTGCAAAAAGCCAGGTTAGGTCTGTATCCCTTCCACTCCTCCCAGCACCACATATGTACGAGGACCAGCACTCAGTAATGGCCTTTACTACTCTAAAGGAGAAAATGAGGTTTAACCTTTGTTGGGAAAACTTTCAATTAAGGAAAAAAAAAAAAAAAGCTTGTAGTTCAGATAATTTATTTTGGTTAAGGAAATTGGACAAATAATCTTAAAGCAATAAAATTATTTCTCATATTACATATGCTTCATTGTCATCCACCAATTTGATCAACATGTTTCTCAAATCATTTACGTTTCTCTAAGTGGACTACATTTTGGTGCTCCTACTTTCTTACAAGATGGACAACCCATATTGTTATCATATGGCCATAAGGCGCTTTTGCCTAACGAATTAGTTCCATGTTGACTCTAACATATTTTGAGACCCTTTGGGTCAGTGGTCAATAGGTTCTTTGTAAGAGATGAGGCCCTAATGCCCAATTAATCCTTTCGTACTCCTTGATAATTCTGAAAATATAGTATGCATTAGGTGTTAGAGCCAAATACCATGCGTGATGCCTGTTCATCTACAGCACACCATCACATGAGAGAGTCAATTATGAATCATCTACGTGGAAGGTTGTGAAAAACTAATCAAACAGAGTTGGCGGTTTTCTTTATTTGTGCCTTAAGATAACTGTGCGGTTTTCTTTATTTGTGCCTTTAGATAAGTTTATATCTTCATTATTCACGAACACTCCAATTGATGGAACATTTATTAAATGGGATATATACTCCAATTATCATTGTAGATTGTTCATGTATGTCGGTACAAACCTAACCATTAAGTATTAATAAATAAAAAAAGGTTGGATCATTTGATAAGTATAGATGGGATAAGGCTGTGAGGATAGTGATGATGATGATGACGATCATTTGATATGTGTATTATTTTTAGGATTAATGAAGCGTCACAGGTATCATATGTTTATCAAGCATATTTAAGAGCTTTTTAGCAGATTAACCTTTTCAAAATAGCATGCACAAAATTTCAATGCCCCAAAATTTGTAAAAGTCAGCTTTGGGTAAGTAGGATGGGTAACACTACTCATATGCTTGATACGATGAAGGTGAGGAGAGTTGATCATTATTGTTTCTTAAGATAAAGCCCTTTTAGCAGATACGACAATGACTGGAAAAAAGTTTACATTAATAATCACATAGACGGATAGAGTGAACGGTGGTGCTAATCACAAGATACTTGACAGTATTTTTCATGGAGTTGGAATTGGGTGAGAAAACAATCACATTGAGTTCCCAATGCCATTCTCATATCTGCAAACTTTAGGATGTGAACATAGATATGGGTATTGCGAAATTCTTGCACATCCCACAGTCTCTGCACCTAATGGTGCACTTAGGCACACCTTGATGTAAATTCATGCTTAAGGGTTTGGAATGTGTACAGATTTAGAGATCATGTGTTGGTGCACTATAGTGAACGGCCAAGTGAAGTAACTGATCCGCTGATTTTATTTATTTTTTTATTTTTATTTTTTTGCACACAATGAAGTTCACATTATGTCAAACCACTTAGACGAAGTGGATTGGTCGAGAATGTTTTCCACGTGAACACAACAAGTACCTGACTGAGTTGTCCCATCTATTAATGTTGGTGACTAGAGCTGATCTTTATTTTTTTATGTATTAGTTGGGTATTGAACCTTCAACCTCAAGGTCACAATATTGTCAACCATGCTTTGGTGGAACGTGGAAAAAACCAAGTAGTTATTTTATATTTTTTGGAACATATTTCTTATCTACGATGAGGCCTATCTTTTCAGGTCCTACATGTAGTGATGTGAAGGTACATATCATTACTCTATTACAAAAAAAGCGGTCAAACCAATCTTATTTTAAATGAAATATAAACATTTTATCCATGTCAGCCTGTCTCGACATAAGTCGAACAAAACAATCTTATTTAAAATAGTATCCTAAACACATGTACACGCTATGCATGGCATATCATTTTACATAATGACCTAGGTGAAGAGTTATTGCAGCTCATATATGGAAAAGGCAACCAACATATGCAAAGAAAATGAGATTGCAGTTTAAAACAACTTCAAAGAATGGAACTGTCTACTTTAACACAGTTTCTCAATTCCCGAAATCAAACTTAACACCAATCAATAAACAAACCAACAGACGATACAAACTGCAAAATATGCCAAATTTGATCCCTACCTCATCCAGAAGCAGACGGCTGGAATTTATTCTTAAAAAAGCATGCTTTGGAGGAGCTGATGGCAAATTTTTCTTGGGATATGTACGTTTAAGCTGAAAAATAAAGTCAGAAGAGTTTATGAAGATTTTCCAAAACTTTTTTGATTAAAAAAGAGAACTGAAACAAGGTGTACTGGATATCTTGTATAGGCATAATGTTACATTACAATGAAAATAGTAATAGTCCGGACTGTCAGTTAATCTTATGTCAATAAATAACAAGGTGTATTGGATATCTTGTATAGGTATCTTATGAATTTAGATATAATCATGTCAGAACGGACACTATAGAGGTAATGACACATTAAAATGGAATCTCTAGAAAACCAAACATGGGATGGGGATAATATCAAATAGGAAATTCAGTATCCATACAGCGACTATAGTTTATGCCAATGCGAGTTACTATGCAATCTTAGTGGCAGGTATTTACCCATAATGGCTCCTCCTATGGGAAGAATCATGATGATCAATACCATTTTGGCTAATCTACAATTTACATACATACCAATATATCAAATTCCTAAAATGATTGGGGCTAAAATTGAAAAAAAAATCAAGTAAACTTCTCGAGTGGATTCATCCAAATGTGGAAAGCATTCTTGATCAACTAGGAAACTGTCACTATGCTTAGGGAGGCCAGTGGGCCTGGTATAAAAAATGTGCAATCCTTTAACAAAGCTCTCCTTGGGAAATAATGGTGGAGAATAGCTCTTGCAACTTCCAAGCCTTGAACCACAGCCAAATATGTGGTTATGATTACTAGAAATAAATATAAAAAGCAAGGAAACATTTTAAGGTTAGGAAGGTGGATAAAGGTGGCTTCACCAATATTGAAGTGGTCGACTACTATCGTCGTCACCTTATCCCTCCCATTTGGAATTAGCTTTAAGAGTCCTATTTCTCCACTCATTGTTGTTCAAAGCCAACCCAAAATAGATAAGATAAGGCTCTGATGATGATCATGATGATCATGATGGTAATTGTCATTGTTCAGGGTAAACTCTTCATAACTCTGCAATCCTTCATATCACTTTTCACTACTTCCCTCTAGTTCTTCAGTGGTCTTCCTCTTCTCTTGCTTCCTTGTGCTTGTAATGTCTCAATCCTTGCACAAGTTCCATTACTGGCCTCTGATGGACATCTCCAAACCATCTCAAACGATATGCTATAATTTTCTCATTTATAGGTCCCACTATCAAATTTCCTCTTATGGTTTTGTTCCTAGTTTATATCCTTTCTTGTTACTCCACTCATCCATCGTAACATACGCATCTCAGTCCAACGCACTTATCTTCTTGTCTGTTTTTGTATCCCAGCATCCCACACCACAGAGTATGGCAGCTCTTTTCTTTTTCTTATATAAACATCACTCCAATCGAAGAGAAACTCGTAGATTGCACAATATCCCACTTGTTTGCCTCCATTTCATTTGGTCTGCATTAAAGTCTATTTGAGTTCCACCATGAATGAAAAGTAAAGCCTAAATATCGAAATCTATGGCAATGTGGTAATGGATGGTTTTCGATTTTAACTAAGTCCTCCAGGCTACCATGTGCATTAAAGTTGCACCCCATGTATTGTCCTTGTTCTACTAATTTTTAAACCTCTAGAACAATTCCAGCTTATAATTTACTTGTTTCCTTGTCTGGGAATTAGTACTACACCATCCGCAAATAGCATGCACTATGGAATCTCTTCTAATGTCTATTATTAGCGCAACCATGATCAAGACAAACACACAAGGACTGGAGGGAGACCATAATTGCAGCCCAACTCCAAGAGGAACTCATCGTCTCCCCACACGTAGTTATGACACTAGTTATTTCCCTATCATACATGTCTTAGATAATCTCAATACACAAGTTAAGATGCATTTCGTACTTAACGTCCACCAGATTATTTGTCTCCGTACCTATCATAAGCCTTTTTCCAAATCAATAGAAATCATATATAAGTTTTTCCTTCTTTTCCTAAACATGTCCATAAGTTGTCTTAATAAGAAAATAATTTCAGGCATTGATCTTCCTGGCATAAGTCCAAACCGGTTCCCTAGTACACTTGATTCTTGTCTTAGTCGTTGTCCCACTATTCTCACTCAGAGTTTCATAGTCTAACTAATAATTTAATCCCTTAATAGTTCAAAAAGGTTTGGATGTCCCCTTTATTTTTATAAAAAGGGACCACAATGCTCTTCTCCATTCCATCCTCAAGAATTCTCCTTATTTTCAATATCTTATTGAACAATTTAGTCCCCCCTCTCCTATCATAATCCAAACATATAAACAGATTCTTTCTGGTCCTCTTGCTTTCCTTTTCTTCATCCTTGACAAGGCTGCTTTTACTACACCTTCCAATAATTTACTTATCATCCCTCGATTTGGTTCCTCTTCCTAATCTACTATGCTCGCACATTTCGTATGTAATAGATCGTTAAAGTATTATTGCCATCTTTTTAACCAACTTCTCTCACATATTCCGTAGTTAATAGATCTTTATTCTTGTTATCTATTGTTAATCTCATCTTCCTTCACCGTGACCCTTTGATCTTCATCTCTAAGACACCTTACAAGGTCGAGATCTCTAGTTTTCTTATCTTTAATCTTGGAAAATTTGTAGATTCGTCTCTCCTTTCGTTCCCAACTTGCTGTATAAATTGCCATACGCTTCATATTTAATGTTACTCACGACTTCAGTTTCTCTTTTAGCGAGCTTATATCTTTTAAGATCTTTTGTATTTCATTTTTTTTGCCATTCTTTAAAATACTTTTTCTTCTTAAAAATTGGCTTTTGAATCTTGGGTTCCACCACCATGTTTCCATTTGTGGATTCTTTCTTCCTTTCAAGAACCTCATTAGCAACTTGTTTAAGACAGTGTCACTTGTTCCCACATCCCATTTGGATCTCCTCCACAATTTCATATTCCTTGGTCACTTATTTTTCCTTTAAAGGTTGATATGTTGTCTACTTTTAAGTTACTCCATTTCATTTTTGAGTGATCCTTTGTCATCTTTCTAATCATTTGGCACTTGCTAAGAACATATAAAACTACCAACCTATGATGCATCCCAAGGCTCTCTCCTCGGATGACCTTACAATCCTTACAGCTTGCCCACTCTCTTTACCTACATAAAAAATAATCTATTTAAGTACTATTTGCTCCACTCTTGATATAAATAGAGCTTTCATTAGATTGATAATTGGAAGCGGATATGAGATTTTTCTTGGGCAGTGGTACGGGGATATACCTTTAGGAGAAAGATTTGCATACCTTTACAGGATGGTAGTGTACCAAAATGCCCATATGCAGTAAGGGAGATATGTCTAGGAGTTTTAGGGAACTATTATAGCCTTAGAACAACTGTTTGGATTTCTTATTATTCCCTGGATTCTGCACAAGCTTAGGTTTTTTGTCTCAACTTCCTGCGCCCTGCATGATTTTGTTTCGTATATCCAACTCAAATCAACAATTAGGCTGTACAATAGAGCCACATAACCAAATCTACGACATTAGGGCATTAAATGGTTTTATATTTTGATCAAATCATCCTATAAAAATCTCATCTTTGCTAAACTTGCACTTCATGTTTCCCGTCCTGGTTCAGCTAACTTTTAAACCTCTTAATTCTAAGACCTTTCTTCAAAACTCCAACTTATCATTTATTTATTTATTCTTGAGGAGCATTGCATCATCCGTAAATAACATACACCATGGGAACTCATCTTGTATTTATGTCGTTACCATAACCAATGCAAAAAAAAATGAGGATCAAAGAAGACCCTTAATGCAGCCCAACTTTGGCATGAAACTCAACTGTCTCTCCAACTATCGAAATTGAATTTGAGGGTGCCAAAAGGAAGGCTTTGTCATACTTTCGTTCCTTATCAGTTTCGCATCACATAAGCCTATCTGGTGCCACTTTCTTCTAAGATCCTCCCCCCAAAACATTTACTTGCACTTCAAGGCTAATGCAGACAGAGAGATAATGGCTTCTTTAAGGGCTGATTTTGGCTCCTAAAACCAGTACAAAGGGACGGATTCACTCAAATAAAATTACTTTTAATCTTTAGATTAATCAAATAAGGAAAGCTAACCTATCGCAACCTTCTCTTTTTAATTATCACAACCTTCTCTTTTGAATTAAACCTACTGTAAATAACATCCTAATTTATCCTCCTATTGTGTACCAGGCACACTAAAACAAAACTTACTAAACCCTTCTCTAATTTTCTCCTTCTTTCTTCCTACCCTTTTCTGGACTGCATCAAATGCCCAACCAATATCCATGAATTTTGTAAGCCTGTCTCATACTCTCTAACCATCTGCCAAGTGAACAATATTTTAATGGGCAAACATGAGATAAAAATCTTACGTGGGACTGACCACAATAGCTTTAGTGGCAGTCATGTCCTGAACTATAAGCATTTCAGTATAAGTCTATTAAACCCTAAATAATGCGCCAACATAAAGAGTTCTCACAATTAAAAGCAAAAGTTCATAAGAGAAGTGCTCTCAACTTTCTCAGTAGGTTCCATCCCACGTAGTGTGTTCTGATTCAAGCTATTAATGTAGATGATGAAACTTGTGAACTTACTAAGGAATTCCCATATCTTTTCTGCCAGTACCATATTTTCTGCTTTTTAAATTTTATTCATCTCAATTTCTCTTATAATTCCAGTATCAATGACAGATGAGGCAAATGCTTTGTGCCCTGAGGTTCAATCTCGATTCTCGAGACACGAGAGTTCAACACTGTATTTCTTCTTTATATTTTCCAAATATTTGGCATAGTTGAACAGGGAGATGTTTGGCATTGATAGAAACTGAAAAAAGAAAAATAGCGAAAATATGCACCAAATTAAGCTTCAAAACTTCAGATTTAGAATACTTTAGAACCTCATCTGAACTCGACTCTTAGTTGAAACTGAAAATAATGATCTCTAGCAACAAAATATGTTAAAAAATAATTGCAGTACAAATTAGAGAGGAGGAAAGTTGTTCTTTGACCAAAGTAAACTGTCATGATGGAAACTTAAAGTGTATGCTTAAGTGAAACCACGAAAAAATTTCAAAGAACATCTAAAAGCTCATGACAGAGATAATCTCCAATAAAACAGATCCAGAAGATATTTCAATTAGTCTTGGCACACTCACTGCACTAAATAGCTTTAAGAAGTCACTGAATCTCCGAAGTAATCCTCGACAAGTACTAATCCCCTCTGGTGATTGTACACCAACTTGGACCCTGTAAAACTGTCGCTAAACGGTGTCAAAATGTTACCATAAATTTATAAACTTGCAAATGGGATGAAAAGTGTTCAAAACAAGTATGAATAATTTATACAAACGTGTAACTACTTCACAAATAACTAGATTCAATAACTTAACAGTAGCGATACAGAATTCCTGAAAATAAAAAATCTCGTTAAGACTATAATAGAAGATAGCATACAGGTTCTTATACTTTCAATTCTATCACTAGAACAACCCACTAAATTTTAGCTGTCCAGAAGCAGCATGTTACCAACCAATGAGCTGCTGCTTCTTATAATATTGAATTCAGAATAGTAAATGACATGATATGTAAGCAAAATGGAGCATTTTGGTACCAGATAACTGCTTTCACTAGATGTGGATCATATGGAAAGCAAGACAAAATTAGATAACATGATTGTTATGCAAATTAGAGGAAACAAGGTAAAATATGCGCTTCACTTAGTTTTAAAACCCAGTATGAGACACTGGGAGTGTAATCTATATTACAATAGAGTGCACCTAATACAAGCTTTGTTGCAGTGCATTGTGTATACAATAAAGATCTTTGGTTGAGAGAGAGAGAGAGACGGTTGGGGTTGGAGTGGGGTCTTTGAATATTGCAAGGGTTTAAATGGACATGAGAGAGATGGTTGGACTCAATAAGAACTTTATTTTATGTGGGTATTTTGGTCAAAACAAATGATTTTTGGCTAGTGTTCGGTCAAAGAGCACAAATGCAAAAGTTGAGAAATATGACATATACTCTGATTTTGATAATCTGAGGAGTATAAAAGCAAATAAACCAAACTCTCTGGGTACGAAAGTAATTTTCCAAAACAAATAACTCATACCAAATAAACATTGAAAATATTGCAAGCTCCACCGATGGGGTTTCACAAAATTAATTTTGTGAAAGACACATGGCCCACTGATAACTAGGGCCATGTGTCTTTAAGGGACTTACTAGGGATCACGATGGGACAATTTTGAACGACTTTCCCAATCAACTGAATGGGAAACTATGGAAGCAGAGGATATAGGCTTGTTTACAAGAATATGACTATATCTATCCTTATTCAATTAAACATTTATCATTGAGGGTGACCCAAACAAGTTATCAGGTAGGCTAGGACTGGAAGGATTTCTCGTGAAGACCAGCAAACAAAATTGAAGAGGAGTTGGTATTGCAGATGAAATAGCAAACAGGGAATAACAATGGGCGCGTTACAGTAAGAGATATAGTAGAAGTTGTTTAATTCTGCATGAGTGATGCTTCTTGATTTTCCAATGAATCCAGTTCCCAAAAAGAAATAAAACACTAATTATTGATTAAAACTAAAATTCTTTATTGCCTCCATGCAAGAGAAGTTGATAAACTAAAGAATCCTCACGATTTTTTTTTATCTCAGTTCATCTTCAATATATTTGCCTACCTTGTTTCATCTTTAACATATTCCTTTTCAACAATAAGTCCTTTGGTTAGTCACCAGCTGTATTTATGAGTTGCTGGTTTTAATTCCACATTTACCTGAAGATTTATAACATAAATTGGTAAATATCATAATGACTCGCTTATCATATCAACATCAAGTTCAAATTCTTCTTGAATGTTTCCTTTAGGCTTTGAATCATTATCAGCATCTATCACCAGCTGTATTTATGAGTTGCTGGTTTTAATTCCACATTTACCTGAAGATTTATAACATAAATTGGCAATATCATAATGACTCACTTATCATATCAACACCAAGTTCAAATTCTTCTTGAATGTTTCCTTTAGGCTTTGAATCATTATCAACATCTATCAGGAACAATAATGTCACCTACAATTACGAGGATTACAATTAGGAACCAACTCTCCTGACCATCATTAAAACACGAAAATGGTGTTTAAATGATTGTATAGCATCAATGATTTATTAGGTGGGTAATCCAGATTGTCAAAGTGATAGATCATACATTGAAAGGCATTAGGCCAAAAAAATAATATGTTTTGAGAGTTTTGAACCATCAGGTCTGTGCACTCTACTACCCACTTGTTGTGCTTAGTTCTAATGGCTGATATTAAAGTTCGCCAGTCGGATGGTTCACATCCGACTTAACGGGCATAATTCTTTGGCTAAAACGTTTTCTACTGATGGATTACGTTTTCTACTGATGGATTGCACTTGGGCAAGTTAGATTGATCATAAATGTGCCCCGCGTCTTAATAGTAAACGGCACTTCAATGGTGTGAGATCAAAAGTTCTAATTTAATGGTGGAAGACTGTTTAAACACTGTTTGGTGTTTAAATGTTGGTCAGGAGTCATTATCCCTTACAATTATCAAGCAGGTTCTAACTACACTAAGAGCTAATGACACAATTGCTCTTGAGCAAGCCCTTCCTGTTGGAACAGTGTAAAAGGCTTTCAAACAAGGCTCCATGGAACTTGTTTTATCCCAAAAGTGACATGCATAACATGATCGTTTTAACTCTCCCATTTCCAACTGGTTGATTTGAGATAGCCACAGGGCCTACAGTGACTAAGTTCAGCGCAAAGATATTTGTTGATGTAACCGATAGGAGCCAAGGATGATTCAATATGGCTTTTTTCCATATTCCTTACAAGCCTATGCGATGCTTTTTCCAGAAATCTAATGAGTAGTGCTGTTCCATCTTCTTGGTGGTTGGATAGATGATTGCTTTCCAACCAAGTCAAAAAACCAAACCTCGGAGGCAGCCAAGTCAGAGAAAGGCTTCGAATTAATTGATCAAATATCTCCATGGAAACCCATATGCATTAATTGTTCAACCTTTCTTAAATTGCAGCATAAGTAAATGAAAGGCAGCAAAGCCAGAGGTATTTTTCATGTGCTAATCTAATAGACATGATCATGTACTAAAGGGTAGTGCATTGTTGAAGGCAAACCACAAATGGAATTGAGCGGCTGAGAAATTAAGGTTCTGCTCCATAGCACATGGATCAGACCAAGGATCTATATTCCAAACAAATCTTCTGCTTCAATCAAGTCTAGGTGATGCAAATCAGCTATGGAATACTTTGGCTAATGATGAAACTGGGTTATCACTATGTGACTGGAAACTCCTTTCCACTTTATCCTGATTTTTAAGGATTCTCATTTTCTCCTGAGTTTCTATCTCAAAGTAAACTCTCTGTTTCATTTTTTTTAGTTCAGTTGCCTAAAGCATCTTGCTTGATGCTGTGATTCTGCTTTGTCCAATAAATTTACCCCTTGCATATAAATAACTAAATAAAGACATAAATATGTGATTGCCTCTTCCAAGGCCAGTATGTATTGTGGTACTGGATAACGGAATATGCAAAATGGTTGCAGAATGCTTCCAACCAATTAATGTACTATGTGATAGTGGGGACACTATTTTCACATTTATATTGTTTTGGAGATGAGTTATTTTTCTGATAGTTTGCACAGTGTGAGACTGAAACGCCCTCATGTTCTGAAAATATATAACAAAAGAATTAATTCAACGCTAAAACAATATAGCAAGAGCAATCCTTATGTTATTATGTCAACGACCAGGTGATAGTTAGAAATAACGCTTGTTTATACTTAAACGTATAATGGTTGTAAATATATTCATTTTGAGAAGATATATCGATATCCTCACCACTATAGGATTAACCAAACTAGCATCTGAAGCTCTGGATTCAGGCTGGATGCTCCAAGAGGGGACTGTAACACAGTAACTCCATCCTGTGTGAGGATCGTGCGGCCAAATGGTGTCTCTTCCATTCTACAAAGGATACAAGGAACATTATTTAAAAAATTCTTACAAAATGTCATAATTTATAGATAGATCAAAAAATTATATAGATAGTTTGGTCGATAAGAGAGGATTAGAACAAGGACATATACCAAAATACATAAAATATGCGATATCATTAACAGTAGAACTTTAAATTGTCGAATCAACCTGAAAATTACCAAAAACAATATAGTCAAGGGTTATAATTATTTAACGCAATAGGTATTAAGCCCTTAGATGGAAATTGTGCAGCACCAAGGAAAATTAAATTGGGTAAGGGATAAAAATTAAAAATTTCAATTGCAAATACTTTATTCATATTCAATGGTGTTTTCCAAGGTGATATCTAATGCAGTCTTGCATCTTCAAATTAGTTTCATTGGCATGCCTATGAAGTACGCAGAAGTACTTAAATGAATTTGTTCTTCTATGCTGTATGCAATTACTCCGAGTAAGAGAAGGTTTTACTTATTAAAGTTTATGTTTGGTACTTAGTAAAGAAATAAACTCTTTAAAATAACGATTACCCCATTTCACATGTTCTAGCTTTGCTAAATGATCCCCATGTTAAAAATCAATTCAATTCAATAAACTCGTAAATAATTTTAGACTGTCGTAACTACTCACAATCATCCTGAAAAAAAGCATAGTACCAAATATCTTCTCTTTTTCAGAAAAAAATATATAAAATTGTAAGATCCTTGATAGCCACGATGTAAGACAACTGTACTCACTCCCGATGTGGATCTATAATAGGCCAAGTTGTATGTTTGGGATGTGTGGCTCAGATTGATGGTTGAGGCTTATGGTTAATAGCCCACGTGTGCCCCTTCAGATTTGCTTGATATTTTCGTAACGTGTGTTACGGTCGACTGTTGTGTCGGTTACGGCTGACCGTCATCTTGGTCACGGTCCACCATGAGCCTGTTAATGGCTGACCATCAACTAAGTTTCGTGAGAAACTTAATGACCAAGTTATTCTTTATTACAAAGCATATATAAAGCAAGTTCAGGACGTTTAGAGTTAACTCTCTCATTCTTAACTTCAACATTCTAGAGAGAAAAACCCTAATACACCTTTGAAAATTTTGTTGTGAGCCTCCATCTTCTTAACTCAAAGGTCTTCTTCCTCCATTATTCTTGGTGATTGCGCACTAGTGGATTCAAGTGTGTTTGTGTGCTCAAAATTCGAGTGTTTATTTGCACTTGTGGATTCAACTGTGGCTCTTGTGGATTTTAGAGATTGTTGCAGCTCGTCTGAACATGAGTAGATCGCCGTGGTGATTCGATGATTGGAGGCAATACAAATCGGTACATTGTGAGGACGTGTTGTGGATTCAACTCATTGTTGCTAGGAAATGTTTGATAGGACTAGAGATTCTGTATTATCATTCGGCACTTTCTGTAAGTGCTTATTTTTCATAGTGGATTTGTTGCCTTGGAACCTGGATTGGATCCCGTGGATGTTTCCCTAGATGGATTTTATCACGTAAAAATTGTTTTCCTTGTGATTGAATGCTTTGTGATTTTTGTAGTTGTGTTAGTTTATTTTATTATTCCGCTTCGATTTAGGCAAATCTAGGATACCAGGAAATTTCAAATATATATTGGCAATCCCTATCTTATTGATAGAACAATAATACTGGTCTGAATTTTCAATACTAAAAAATGCAATGAGGAGGCATTTCGAGCCAAATATAGATTTTGAGACATGATAGTTTCCAAAGGAATTCATAAGCCAAAAAAAAACTGTTGAAATCATTCAAATGTATACCATACTACCATACAACATCAATAAATATAATTAAGCAAAAATATAAACACAAAAGGAAAAACTGTAATTTTTTGTGACTTTTTGTAGGATTAGATTCTACAAGTTGTTCGTGTCTTTTACGGGCACAGTCCTCCTAGCTGACACAACTTCAAGCCTTATTCTAATCGATCCACCACGTGCAAGGAAATCCAAAATAGTTTAAATTATTTCCTCTACTGAAAATAGGGGGCATTCCTAGGAGCAATGGTAAAAGGATTCAGCTGTCAAACGTGAAGATGCAGGTTCAGGTTCTGGTTCGGGTCCAGAGAGCAGCCACTAGGTACGTAAAAAATCAAAGGTTAGGTTTGTGTCCCGTCCACCGTCCAAGCACCCGTATATACAGGACCAGCACTGGGAAATGGCCTTTTTTATTTCTTCTACTGAGAATTTTGAATACATATTTTTTTTTTACGGGTAAGCGACATCTTGAATACATGTGATACAGTGTCAAAGAGAGGACAACAGAAATCAAAACAACCATAAATAGGGGCTGTTTCAAACGCTATTGGAGTTCAGAATAAGGGTTGTTCAGGAGCTGCAAGAAGTTGAGAAACAGGGCAGGTTCAGAGGCTAGAGATTACATTCAATGTTGTCAAATGGCTTAAGCGATGCTAAGCGATTTGGCTCAATTTCGCTTAAGCGAATCGCTTAATCGCTTAAGCCATGGCATACTTTTTTTTTCCAAAAAAAAAAAAAACAATAAGTATTCAAGTCTCTAGAAGGAAAAAATAGACACTAGCATTAAGTGTCAGGAGAAGGACATTAGACTTTGATACTGAGTACCAGCAATCTACTCTACACATTCATTTCTAACCCATTGTGGTACATCTCCTCCATCATCATCATCACTAGCATTGCCGTCGTTACACATTACACATTCATTTCTAACCCTTTGAGGCTTTATAACACACTAACATTAATATTACTAAGTTTACAACAATTTAATTCACTAAAAAAAAGGATTACAAAGCATAAAATAAAATAAAAACTAGACAAGATAGATGGGAGGAGAATGGGAGTAAAGAATGGAGATTAGAGAGGAAGTTGAAGCCAAAATAGTTGTGTGAGGAGTAGAGAACCCAACCCACCCTTTATAGAGGCAATGGGACCTTAAAAAGCAAAAAAAAAAAAAAAAATTAAGTGCTTGAAACATTATGTCATTGCATACTTTTGTATGCCATGGCATAATGTCAAAATCGCATAAGCCATCATGGCTTATGCGATTTTATGGCTTAAGATGGCATAAGCGATCGCTTAATCGATTAAGCGATCGCTTATGACAACAGTGATTACACTTAAAAGAGGGTTAATTTAAAGACCCATTAGACCACTTTGAGGAGGGGCTTTGAGATTACAAAAATAATATAAAAGGCCCATGTGGCCACTTAAATGGCCACATGACTCAACTTCAGTGAGATTTATAATTTAGTTTAAGGAAGGGTCAAGTGATCACTTAAGTGGATCACATGTATGGGATTTCGATTCGAGAAGTTCCTCTCGGATATCTCTTAAAATCGAGATTTCTATTGTTTTATTTCGTTCTAATTTAGAAAAAGCTTCTAAAAAATAGGAAGTTCATTAATTCTAGCTTACATTTTACTACAAGTTAGAGTCCCAGATAAAGGAGTCCTAGTTAGGAAAGAAGTAGAAATAGGAAGTTTCTTTTTTACTATATATATAGCTACAGAATTTTTGGAGATGTGATGTGGATTAATTTTATGAAGTTTCCTTTGAGAAAGTTTGGGGAATTCGAGAGTTATGACTCTTCCTGCTGTGGGGCTTTTGAGTCATAGTTGGTGATCAGTAGATGAGTAGAGGGTTCTGATCCTCCAGTGATGCCAGATCTAAAGGCTTTTTAGACTGCTGCTCTGTGGCTTGAACAGTTTGTGATGACTGCTGATCTTATAATTTTCTTTTTTGTTGTTTTAGACTTATCTGATTACTGTTGCTGAGTGCTTATGCTACAAGATGTGAACATAATATTGGACAGAATGATACATATGTAGTGCTGATCATCTAAGCTAACAATCTGTCCCTACTATTATTAGTTCCTACTACCTCCTGCTCTTCATCGAATATTCTGCTATTGCTGCTGCTGATCCTCATCACATGTGTTGCGACATTATTGTTGTCTTCTTCTTTGAAATCTTTGATATAAGATGTGTTGCTGCATTACTTTATTTGTTAAACACTCATCGAAAGGGCAGTTTTCATATAAATAGTAGAGAAATTTAAATAGTTTTGAAGGCACAATTACAACCCTAATATCTATTAGAACTCGGAGGAGAGAAAATATGCCCCTTATATTATATAATCGGGAAGCTCTAGTGGTGTTTTTTACGTGGTAAGTCTGGAGTATAGTGGGTTTCATCCACAAATGTGATATTATAGTATTGAGGACTAGCAGTCCTTATCAACATGTTTCGTCACTGAGCTGTAAATCTATTATATTTGTCTATCTCTACTTAGGCATCAAACGGTTAAAAAGCATAGATTCACTACAAATGTCAAGTCTCAGTTGTTTGATTCAAGTTCTCTCTCTCTCTCTCTCTCTCTCTCTCTCTCTCTCTCTCTCTCTCTCTCTCTCTCTCTCTCTCTCTTCTTTTTCCGTGGTAAGCAAAGGGGGTGAATCTCTCTATATTCACTTGTCACTAGAAGGTAATCTTATTGAAGAATAACATTGTACAATAAAGAAGAAGGCCCACAATAGCGTTCCTAATACAATTCACGTCAAGGGGTACACACATCAAGGGGTACACCCTCACTATTATAAAAGAACAATGAAGTGCTAGAAATACCATCCTTTGCTCCAACTATCAACAATATTATTAGCTTCTTTCTTCGTATGAACAAAAGGAACATTTGACTCTTCTCGTTTCTACATAATTTCAGCGGATCAAAACAATACTGGTTTCCTTCTAATAAGTAATAACCAAATGATCTTCCAAGTATGTGATTATTTGTTGGTAACCTATTTAATAATATTCAAGGAGCCCCCCACAACCAATGGACACTAAGGATGGAGATGAAAATTATAATGCCTCAACAGCTTTGTTTGAATCTTTAATACTTATTGTTTCAAAATGTTAAGTTGTTTGTCCCAATATCATCTCTAACGATGGTTCCATTTCCGCGTCGCCGGATTTCAGACAACCACCATCAAAAGTTTAACTAGTTGCCTCTCTAAGAGGCTCTCACCATACTAGGTTCCTCCTAAGACCAGTCATTGCCATCGGCCTCCAATCTCTCATCCCAAGTGTGAAGGCTGTATAATTCTTTAAAACCTATACCATCAGTTTCTAGTGTTGTTATTTTACAGCAAGAGGATTAATGGAGCATCACCGGCATCATAAAATTATCCAGCTTAAGAGACCCTTTTACGCCAACAAGACAATCAAATGCCAACTTCCCCAGATACAGAGCCTCAAAGAAAGTCAGCTTCTGATAGAATTTGTTGGCTTAAATTCGTGAGCTTAATAATATTATGGTGCCATTCATCAAAAAACAAGATAATCCTATGATGTCAGTAGCAACCCATAAGAAAAGTCTTCACCTTCTCAATGTTGTTTCTAAATCTGCCATCTCTTTGTGAGATTGTTTCTCTCCATCCCTATGATGCAACATAGGCTACGGAAGATTTTTAAATTATTCTTCTCACACTTCCATCCCCAATTTTCTAAGTTAGCACTCATGAACCCACTTACATTCAACTACTTGTTTCGAAGCAAAAGGTCATCAAGATTTAACTATCATTTTTTCTCAAGAGAACTTTTTTTTTCTTTTCTCAAGAGAAATTAGAAAGCAGCCTTACCAAGTTCACAAATAAAGTAAATGGAAGACAAAAAAGACAGATAAGGAACAGAGAGCAATGCAAGAAACATAATTCTGAGTAGGATATCCTATCGCAGAGGATAACAACAGTTATGAAGTTATTGTCCACATAGTTGAAGATTGACCCTTGGACTAGTAAATACATAGAAGAGGGTAACAACTTGCAACTGCATTATACAATGAATTTAAATACATGAGAAATAAAAGTTTTTTTTTAAGGCAAAAAAGATCGAGTTGAAGGAATCAGTTGATTCCAATAAGTATTTTCCATATTACTTAATATATCGGAAAGTACCGACTAATGCATGTTGAAATCGCTATGTTTCAGCCAATACCATTTTGTATTAGCGATCCATGGCAAGTATTATCATCCAATTCTTCTTCTTCATGTTTTGAGGTGAGGAAGAAGGGATCTAGTGGTTTCAGCTGCTCCAAAATCACCATATATAGGATTTGGAGTTTTTATTTTGAGATATGTTTGTTAACTAAAGGACCATTCAATTCGTTTCTTTTTTCATGTATCCCATCAAGAACATGCGTGTCTTAAAAGAAAAAGACATGAAAATGCATTTTATGGGGCTTATGGGAAGATTGAACATCCATATTTATAGGGGTCTCATAGGCAGTATGGGAATCAGCCACAATAGCGAGTATGAGAAGTTCTTCATTTGGATCTTACCAATAACTTGATCCTTGCCAAAAATTTAACGATAACAAGGATGATGATCTAGAGTAGCATTGTTCATATTTTTGGATTTGACGATTCGTTGATACAGGTAACTGATGTCTTTAGAACTTTATTTTCATTTTCACTTGAAGAATTTTGCACTAAAATACACTGCATCATTCATGATTCATAAATCATCGTTAATGACCATCAATTCATCTTCATGCTCAATCACATATAGTTTATAACTTTATTTACATTGATTTGCAATACCTACATGCATCATGTACTACTTAATCAACTTAATTATTCCCTAATCTGATAGTTTTCTATAGTAATTACGTAGCTATAAAAAAAAATTTATTTATACAAAAAAGCATATTTTAGATTTAGAAATCATTTTTCTAAGCTGCCACTGCCGGAGAAGATGGTGACTATGAGATAGATAGGATGTGTACCTTTAAACTTCACTAGGAGATAACCATGAAAATTTTGGTACACAATCCACATTGTTTAAATAAAGCTCCCCGTAAACTCCAAAGAGTAGTGAAATGCATCAACAACAAGATAATTCAATTGAATTATCTTGTTCTTTTTTCTGATCAAAAAGCAAGATAATTCAGTTGAAAGTAACCATGATGAGCGCCAGCCATTCATTTTCCTCTAGAAGCTCCCATTTCAATCGCAGCATTGACTGAAGGATCGCGGGATCAATATGGTCGGAGAAGAAATGAAGATTTCGACAAGTATCAATTGCATGTTACATCCCCTTGTCTCTAATTATGCTACAAGATTCATAGACACCATATTAAACGATAATTATAGATCATGGGATAAGAGGAAATCCATCTAATTTTTGACTCGCCATTTTTCCAAAATTGCATCAAAGCATAGATCCATCTTATAATTCACTTCTACCGTCTAATTTCCTATGCCTCAATCCACATGGCACTTTACAACAAACAATTGCACACTGTGATCATCAATTTCCTTTAAAAAAACTCAAGACCATACGGTCCGCAATCTCAAACTTTTCCCCAAAGTACACCCAAATTACATGCTGGTAACACCCCGAATGAGAATTACTGAATCAAATTCAATAAGACCAAATCAAGCACATATAAACTACAGTTTCAATAGCTCAACATATATAGAAAAATGAAATCACAGATAAGAATTACTAATCTACTCACCACAGAATCAAACAATTCCCACCAATAACTACTAAAAGTAAAAATTAAATTAAAAAACCCAACAGTTTGCAAACTAAATTGAGAAAACCTGAATTACGATCTACTCATCCACCGAACCAAAAAATTCTGACCACTAATCACTGAAGAAAACTATATAAAAGAAACCCACCAATTGAAAATTAAGAAAAACATGAATTAAAAAAGAAAAAAAGGGCGTACCCATTTCTTCGGAGGAGGGCTCCAGTCCATACCAAGAGGCAACGGCGAAGATCCGTCGTGGCGATGCTTGGGTGGACTATTCTTCGCCATCTTTCTTCTTCTCCTTCAATATTCGATCGATAGAAATCGGGGGAAAGATGAGGAGGAAGAGGAGATCGAAAATGACCCTGCAAAAAGTTCAAAAGGAATCGATGGATCGAGGAGGCAATTGTTGAAATATCGAATAATATGTAAGAGCCTCGAGTCGCGACTCTCTCTCACTCTTCTTTTTCTCTCTCCCTTGTTTCTTCCACTTGGAATCAGTGGTGTCGGTCTAACTCTAAAAGGCGTACCCACATAACTGTCTTTGTATTAATCTCACGCCAACACAAAAATTCGGCAGAGCTAGGCAAGTTCCGGAATATAAAAAATCGGGAGAAAAGATGGTGATAAATTTTGTTTTCGTCAACATTTTAATAGAGGTCATTTCGAATAAATTTCCTAAAAAATAATAAAAGTTTCAGAAAAATTGTGAAGAGTACAAAAAATATTAAATATAAATTATATTTAAATTTTTTTAAAGTTTTATTTATTATTTAAAAAATAATAAAAATTAGAAAAAAAATTATTAATTTTAATAAAATTTTGTTAATTTCAACGAAATTAATAAAATTTCAAAGATTTCGAAAAAATCATCAAAATTTCGCATAAAGCTTCACCTGACTCCTGTTTCAATAAAATTCAAATAAATTTTGGAGAAATTTGTCACTATAGGAAAAAGTAAAAACAAAAAAACAAAAAAAAAAGGAAAAATTTTAAATTTTAAATTTTAAAAATATAAAAATTTTAAAAGATATGTAAAAATTATGTTTTACTAAAAAAAGACAAATTATTCGTGAAATTCACAATTTTTTTAAAATAAGGAAGTTTTTCGAAAATTTGCGATCAAATCACATAATCTCAAATTTGTGAATTATTCGTGTATTTTGGAAAATTCATAGAGTTTGGTGACTATGCTTATGACGAGTCATTTAAGGGTTGAGTCCGTTATGATTAAAGGTAAGGGTCTCAAAGAGCAAGGTTAGGGTCGGGTTAAGCTTCAAACACAATAATCAACTGCCAAATCAGCAGTTTCAACCCAGCGCCGATCGTGCTAAGATGTACTCAATCCAAATAGTACCAATTAAGCCCCAACTTGAAGGTAAAAAATTTAAATAAAAAACAATAATCATAATTTTTCATAGAATGTGGTGCCTTAGTGGTGTGAAGGCGCTGTGGATGGTACTGGTGGCGAAGACAACATGGACGGTGGCCATGGATGGTGCTGGTGGTGGTAATAGACTATCATGGTTCCCTCATGGGAGCCATTACTTGCACACGCTTTTTAAGTGATTGCACGAGGTTAAAGAAAGACTTTGCATTTTAGGGACATGTGATATGTGAAAACACAATCTAAGTCATCTGATTTAAAATTCATGATCTAATAGATCCTTAGTAGATAAGATTAGAGCAAAACACGATATTTATAATATGATCTATTGTTGTCAATCGTTGAATTAAATAATAGCCTTTCAATATATTTAATCAAATTATGAAGATTATATTTTATGCCAATCTTATTCACTAAAGATCTATGGGTCATAAATTTTAAATCAAACAGCTCAAATTGAATTTTTACATGTCCAAGGCCCTAAAATACAGTTTTTTTTTTCACTGTGATACAATCACTTAAAATTTCAGTGCAAGTAATGGCTCCCTTCCCTCATTCTTACATGCATGGACGAATTTTGTAATGGAACCTTTGTGATAGGCCAAGGAGGGTCTCACGCCTTTAATAAAGTGACAATTTTCTAATGGAACCTTTATTTGTCACTGAGACGCTTAATGATGACCGGCGGTGCGTACGACTGTAACGTGGCAGCATCTACCTTCCTTAATTAGGTGCTTCTAGTAAATAGTTGGGCGCGAACAAAGTTCCTATTTTCTGAAGGTATCTTTATTGAATCGCTGAAAGCACTTACACTCCCACGTGCTAAGTAAAAATAATTTTCATTCCGAATTATTGAAAGCACCCATAATTATTGAAAGCACCCATTTTTTTGTGGCAAAAGTTTTTGAGAGCACCCACTTGAAGCATCAACTTCTTCTTCTTTAACTCTAGCAAGTTGTAATGATAAGAATGAAAACATTGAAGCACCCTCTTCTTCATCTTCGACTCAACGAATTCACCGAAGTACCAACAAAATTTCACAAAAAAAACAGTAAAAAAAAGGAAATTTTGATGATAGTGGGGTGCCCACTGTCATAAAAAAAAAATTAAGATTTTTGTGAGATTTAGTTGGTCTACAACTTGACGGAGTTGAGAAAGAAGAAGAAGGAGAGAATATTTCAATGCCACTATCCTCGTTGTCGCTCGCTAGAGTTGATAGAAAAAAGGGTGCTTTGGTGATGCCGTTGTAACCGTCCTATTTGAGAAAAAGAAGAAAAAGTGGGTGTTTCTGTTGGTTGTTTTTTAATTAGAAATGATGAGACACAACTGTGTCCTTTCAACGAATTTTGTCGCAATGGGTGCTTTTGGTGTTAAGATAGGTGCATTTTACTAGATTGCCCCAAAATTTAATTTATTTAACAGTTTAATTTCAGGGATTGTAGTAAAGGTCATAACAATAATAATAATAATTATTATTATTATTATAATAATAATTATTATTATTATTATATATAAGGTCGGGCTGTGTTGCACTTTAGTAAAACCCAAGAGTTTGGTTCGGCGAGGTCGAGTTGGCCAAACTAGGTTAAAATATGAGGGAGTGAGTTGGGTCAAATTAGAAGACCTAATCACTCCTTAGGCAAGTTAGGCGGTTGCATTAGGCAGCCCCTAAAAACATCTTTCTTATTATAAAGGTGTATAATTAATTATTTTTAAATCTCATAATAGAATTAAAATGGCATTTCTTATTATAAAGGTGTATAATTAACTATTTTTAAATCTCATAATAGAATTAAAATGACATCGCCATTTGCAATCATAGTTAGTAAGTTAGAATCTATGGTTGCAAATAAGATTATCCATTATTAAAATAAATTGTCTAACTTCAATTATGCACCTTTCATAGCTACACGCCTGTTTCCTGGCTACCTGAAATTTTATCTTTAGGGTACCTATATTTGCAACCAAAGATTCTATCGCCACAATTCATGGTTCCAGTGTTCATACCAGTGGCTGCGTTGAAGCATGCGTGAGATCCTAATAATGCACACATCCGTGACAAAAATGTACCATGGTACTGTAGACACTCTATTTTCCACCTTTCGAGAATATACGTAAGGTTTTAGACACGACGAATCGCACCTAAGGCTCCGAAAAAATATCCTTTACCAAGCTTGAAATCCCCCTATTTTGGTAATTATATATGCAAGAGATCGCGCGTATAATTGAATTAGACTCATGGTCACATGCTTATAATTCCTGTAGTGACCCCAATTATACACATGTATTCATGCATATAATTGAATTATACGTTGAATCACCAGCGTATAATTTACGCTAACACAGCGCCCAATACAGTTGAGTTAACAATTATACGAAGGTTTTCATGCGTATAATTCACCCGAGTCCCTCAGGAAGCCGGCTTAGAGTTCGACTAAGATTAGCTCGTGGAGCTGAGTTCCTAGCCAACCTTCCAATTATATGTTACAATTCCAGTGTATAATTTGAATTACAGACCCGTTTACAGGCGTATAATTTCAATTATACGCTAGATTTCTAGTGCATAATTGACCCGAGAATATAAATAGATCCATCACCCCCTTCCTTCCAGACACTGATTCATTCACTTATTCTCTTTGGAATTTTCGAGGTTGGTTGTGAAATTCCGAATTAGAAAAAGTTGTACTCTAAACATTCGGATTTAGAACTTCAATTTATTCTAAAAATTTCGTTGAGTAAGCGTTCTAGTTGGGGTTGACCATTCCACTACGCTTTTCACACTTTTCAAAAAGCGATAAGGCTAACCCTAGAGTCTTACCCTTAGGACACCCTTTCTAAATTCTTAACCCTAGTTCCAATTAGATCCATATCATTCTTGTATATTTCAAAACATCATAGCCTTTAAAATCGATTCACCCAAGGGAGCTAACGGATGATACTCGAGAACGGGTTCAATCCTCCCGCATATTATAACACCTGCCCCTTGAATTTTGTGTTAGTCAACTTGTTGACTGAGACCTGACTGTGCCAGGTGACTGCCTGAGGTCAGGTTCATCCAAAATTATTAAGCACATACCTTAGATTGATGGGATATTATCTATTTGTAGACACCTCATTTTCGCCCTCTCGGAATATACAAACATGTTTGGTCAACCTTTGACCTTGCCCACGACTTTCAAAAGGGGACCATCCCCCTCCGAGAGTCCTAAAACCCTGTAGTTTAGAGATTATATGCTATTCACATAGTATATAATCGAGTCGTGGACTAAAACCTCGGCTCAGAAACTCGGACCCGACAAGATCCAAAAATATGCACATAGAACAATGCACATAATCAGTCCAAATTGGACTAGGAGTAGGTTTTCCATGCACCACATTAAGTCTCGAATTATGCACATAGACCTATGCGCATAATTGGATTATAGGCACCATGGGTGCGCACAATTAGTCCAAATTGAACTATTCCGAATTATTCGCAAGCTAGACGGCGTATAATTTGATTATGCGTGCTCCCGCCTGCGCATTATTGGTCCCAAGTGGACTAGGACTATGCCACACATGCTGAGCCAATCAGTCAGTCATTCCCTAGTCGATGATCGACCTTCACCTGCATCAAATGAGGACATTTGATTCAAGCAACCGCCCATAGTATATCGGAGGCGAAAGAAGAACATCAAAGTGATCAGAAAGAAGAAAATCCAAAATTTATTGCTAAAAATTCTTTGGTCAAATGGTCTTCAACTTTCAATCCTGTCACTTTTATGTTTGGCCTATTTTGAAGTGTCAAACAAGTCGAATTAATATAAAATTGGTCATATTTTTAAGCTTATCGAAGTAGCTTTCCAACGAACCAAAAAACGAGCAATTCCGACAAGTATTAAAGAAGTTATGGTCAGTTTTTAGAAGTTGCATAGAAAGTAACGAATTTCAAGACTCCTAATTGAATTAGGATTAGTCTCTTTATTAGTTTATTTTAGAACATAGGATTTATTTCTTTTATTAGAAATAGGATTAGTTTCCTTATTGTTTTATGACTTTATTTTATTGTTTTAGAAGAATTAGGATATTTCTTTTATTTAAACTAGGAATTAGAGTTATACTAGGATTTCTAGTTTTATAAATTATAAAAGCCTATAAATAAACCCCACTCCCCAGCCATTCAACACATCAACTCTCATTCTCAAGCTTATTCCTTTTAGAAAATTCAAAGTTTTCTCTGTGGTTTCTAAATAAAGGCGTTAAGCTGCATTCTAGACTTCTAGAATTGTAGACTATTCTCTAAAAGCCTCAGGTAGTCAAGCTAGAGGTATTGGCTAGCTAGCCTTGACATTCGAAGGAGTACCGAAGGAAGAGGAGCATAGCCTTAGATCCTTAGGAAATCCCTGCCTAGATTCTCACCCTAGAGCTAATTATGTCCCTAACCCTTCCCAATATTTCTAAAATAACCTTAGCCTCACCAATTTCCCAAGGGAGCTTACGGAGGGTACGTGGGAACGGGGCCGATCCTCCTTACCATAATGGGTCACCACCCCCCTTCTTAGATAGGTCTAGTAGGAGTAGGAAAATCAAGCTAGATAGACCTTAGGTAACCCATAGTTGTTGATATTGGTCAGCCGACGTTCAGTAAAAGAGTTCAACCTGCCTCCCGCGAATCGTGATCAATGACGTGTTACAACGTCGATAAATATTTGTAGATGGCAATTGCATCAACCCCGGTATACTCTATCCAGAATTTGTCTTTCTTTACTTTTTTGCATTCAAATATTTCCTTTTATAGCCTTTCCCCATCGCAAATAGAGCCCACTTGCGATCAAATTAGGCCACTTATTCCAGGACCCAAAAGGGACCTAGAAAAAGCGTGTACCAACAGACTAGCGATCGTGATGGGACACTTTTTGCTAGGGTTTCCCTATTTAATTAGTTTAGTTTTTGTCTATTTTTTTGCTTTATTTTCCACTTTTTCACACACATACCACATACTCAGCTCTTTTTCAAAACTAAAATGCCAGGAATCTACAAATTGAACTTTAATGATAACAACTCACCCTCATGGGCCTGCCATAACAACTCCGAATATAACGTTAGGTCATCTCAACAGATAGCGCGACGTCGTGCTCGGATAAATATGGCCGGTGAAGGCGAAAAGTCCCCCTTTACTCCATTAAATAATAACAACAACATTAGTGGAGAACGTGACGTCGGGCAAAAATACACGGCCAGTCAAGTCATAGACCTCACTGCCAATGCACTTACAAAAGGAGGAAAAGAAGTCGATCCCTTACGACAATCCCTAGTAGGTTTATACAAAGCCACAATAGATCGAAAGCTGATAGATGAAACAAAAACCACTTAGAAAAGCAGACAAGGGGAGAGAACGCCTACTCCTCCATATGCCCCGACTCCCCCAACACCTAATAGACATACCTTTCATGCTTCATTCAACGACAACCACCGAAGACAATCCTACCCTGAGACATTTAAAAAAAACGCCACTATAAACATAGACGATCTCCCTCAATTCCTCGAAACTACATGGCTATGAGAGAACGCTCAAAACAGTCTTTCGGATTCGACAAATTCTGCCGAGACTTCGAATTCATTATACCCGCTGATTTTATACCTCCAAAATTTAACAAATATAACGGTATAGGAAATCCAAACCATCACTTGGCACTGTTCTGCAACGACTGTCAACCAATCCGTACTAATCATGGGCTTTCTGATCCACTACTTCCAAAGATCTTTAGAAGGAGAAGCCCTCGACTGATTCGTCGCTCCACCCTTGACCAAAATCGAGACATTTGAAGAACTAGCTGACAGGTTCCTAGACCAATACAAACATATGGCCTACGAAGAGATCAATCTCGCTAACTTGATGACCACAAAACAAGAGAGCGATGAAGACTTCACGACTTTCGTTAGTCACTAGAGAAAACTTGTTGCCTGAACAGGATAAAAGAAAGCGGCACAATAGACATCGTAATCAGCAATACCCGGGAGCCCCTTTGGAGTGCTCTTATACTAAGCGACTTTCCTGACTTCCCGAGCCTCCACTTACGTATTTCATGCATACAACGTCACATAAAAGACAGGAACCGTAATTTCTCCGCACTAACACTCGAAGGATCCTCTTCTGACAGGCCTAAAGTGAAGACTGCAAACAAAACCTTAGACTTTAAACAAATCAACACGAATTAAGAACTTAACCAAATGAACTTCAGTTGTATAACCAAACTCAAGATCGATACACAAACCTATACCCTAACTATAACCAATCTCCATATTCTAACCAAAACCATCAACCATATCCTAGCCATAATCAAGATCAGCATCCCAACATGACGCAAACCAACATCACATTCTACAACCCGTTATTTAAACAAACTCAATCCGACCCTCAACTGACCTCGCATATCACACCTTCAACCATCCCTACCCCAATCTACCCAGCTAGCCTAATCCATAGGATCGAACCCCCCTCAAATCACATCCACACCCAATCACTGAAATCTTTAAAACCAAACCTATCACTAAAATCTTCGAACCTACTCTTGAACCAACCCAACCTACCACAAAAATCATCAAACATATTCCTAAAACACCTCAACCTACCACTAAGATCATCAAACACAATCCCAAATCAACCCGATCGATCCTTAAAATCAATAAACCTATCCCCAAACCAACCCGACCTACCTTTGAATCAGGCAATTTACCCACCAATGAACCAATCCCCATGCTCCGTGCGCTAACACTTAAACCGACTTTACGATCAATACCTAAACAAACTCACCTACCAGTTCCAGAAGAAATTCCTGAACCAATCTATTGGCATACTACAACACCATTTGTACTCAAACCGAGCACAAAGCTAAACTTCAAACCTGAACCCATAACCGAATCCGTCCCCAAAATCATTATCCCTCTCACTTCCAAGCCACCTTCAAAATTGAGCACCGAACAAACTACCAAACATATCGTCGAACATGTCGCCCCACCAACATCAGAAAATCGTCGAACATGTCGCCCCACCAACATCAGAACCGATCCCATAATTAATACCTACACCTATTCAAAACATGAATTCACTAACAAACTCATTGCCTCGCCAACTTCAGAATTAATTCTCAAATCAACTTCTATGCTCACTTCAGAACCTAAACTCACCACCTAACTTATCACCTCACCAACTACAAAGCTGAATCTCAAACCTAAGACCATCATCAAACCCGTACCCATCTTCAAACCTAAATCTATCATCAAAGCTAAAACTAACATCAAACCTAAACCTGTCATCAGACCCGACGTTGTCACCAAAGCTAAATCTACCATTAAACATAAACTTGTCACCAAATCTAAGCCTATCATCAAACTTAAACTTATCATTGAGCCTGAGCCTTCCATCAAATTTAAACCTATCATCAAACCTAAACCAATCATCGAACCTAAACCTATCATTGAACCTGAGCCTTCCATCAAATATAAACCTATCATCGGATATGAACCTGTCAACAAACTTGAACCTATCATTAAACCAGAACCCACCATCAAATATGAACCCACCGTTGAATCTATGTCACTCAACCCTGAACCAATCACTAAATCCGACGATAAACAAATCTATGAATCTATCATCACTCTTACTCTCAAAATCAAACCAAACTTAAATCTTGCGACCCCAATCAACATCTAAATCAATATATCGTCAAATCCTCAAACCTCACCATAACATAAAATTGACGTCATAACTAAGACCGCTTCTGATCTCCGGGTACAAATTTCCATAGATCTTACAACCAACATCCTTACGGACTCCAAACCGGCAACGATACTACTCCATCAAACTCTCGACACTAAACCTCCTCCAAAAATTACAAACAAAAATTTAAAACAACCTCATGATAAACCCAAAGTGTGAATCAAATAAATAAGCTGAATCAAATGAAACCAAACTTCACCATGCCAAGGAAGGGTCCACCAAGGTCCACACTTCCTTATCTTCTCTTTTTGTTCTGCCTTTGTCTCACCCTGCCACTCTCTTTACGAAATCAACATCACACTCTCCTTCAACTGACTCCTTTCATCAAATCAAAACAACACAACCCAAAAATATTCCCAAATAATTTCCAACTAAAACCCAAAATAACAATACATAAAACCTCATGGGAAGGACCACCCTATCTCATGCCCCACTCCATTGAGAGGCTAAAGAAGGTCCCTCCTAACAAGGAGATTACGACCATAAAAGATTCATCAAAAAAAGAAATCAAACGACTCCACACCTTATTCAATAAATCTTAAGCCACCCAAAACCCAAACCTAAACATAATTTCTCTCTCATCCCTGATCAATCAGATTGAGGGTGATCAAGGACCTCAAAACAGATCATCTAAATCAAACGGTCACTCTGACCATCCAACACGTCCCACTGAGCGGACTTCTTGAGTCGGTCCTTACTAATTAAAGGAACTGATGTTGTATCCTAAAAAATAACAAAACCAAAAAAATATATATATACTAAAAAAAAAAATTTGAAAAATGAAAAAAAATACAAATATAAAAAAAATTAAAAATATAAATATAAATAAATATACAAACTAAAAATATATACAATTTTTACCTAGCACTGTCTCTGACCTCATATTTCATGCCCAAACTTAAAACTCTTACCCGATCGAGAATCCGAAGTTGGGGAGCTAGTGCTAAGAAACAACGCCTACACGACTGTCTCGCCTGGAAGAAATCAAGGCCTACGTGGGAAGTACTTATATTATTTTGGCAACATGCCCAGGAAACAACAGCAGGGGAAGAACTTCCTAAACCCCAAAACGCTATCTATAACTCGATCATCATGTCTCGTAGCCTAAATAGGCGTACTTATATACTTATCATCCTCACAGTGATCGCAAGGCATTCGCCAGTCGTAGGTCATTATTTTTTAAATCATTTTGGGAATCATCTAACTCATTAACCACCCTCCTACTTGGGCAAACTGATCGAAAGGTCTAGTGAATCATAAAACTCTCTTTTGAAATGTAGAAACTCTGAATTCTCATACACCTCTTCTGCCATTGGAGTTGATGTTAGAGCATAAAAAATGAAACTACAAGGCTCCATCAAATCTCAAATTCTTGCGTTAGCAGGTTATTTAAAAAAAAATAGGCATATATGCTTCAAAAAAAAAAGAGACAAAAAAAGAAGTACAACCAAGCGAGAGCATGCGGCGAATGAACAGTCAATGAACCCAAGGAGGCATAAGCAAAATTGTGAGGGCATCCCTGACATCTTCAAACTTCTAGATGTCGTCGTACGGTGGCGAGAGGAGGATAAACTCCTGCTAACCATAGAATTTGATAATTTGATAGTGTTGGACCATGGCGAAGAGCTCACTTATGACACCGCATTATCCACCTGAGAAGAAAGTAGTTGACTACTATTTCAAAAAGTTATTGAATAAGAAGCTACTTTTAGATCAATAAATCTTACCTCATCTTCGCCCTTAATTTTTCTTTTCGAACAATGAGTCAAATGACTTCCAAAATCTCTTTAAGGATAAAATCAAAAACTTTTGAATGACAAATGATGCAACCACTCATTATATACCATTCACCTTATCCTTGTTAAAAGCTACGATACATAATGATCGTTCAGTAACTAAAAAAAAACATGCCTGACACATGGCTGAAATAATCAAATTACTTTCCAACAAGGGGTCATTACTAACACACTCTAGGGATATCTGCGAGGCCGAGGAAATTTTCACCATCACTTGACACTAGGGCATTTTTTTCAACACAAATACCTGGGCAATGATAATCGGGTCACGAGACCAACACTTGAAACTGAGGCATTTTTTTCCTGTTTTCTCCCCCAATGTCCCACCTTGGAGCCAAAAATATAGTAATAATAATAAAATATTTTCCTTAGTCCCAACTGATCTCTTCGATCAGCTACAAGGCACAAAATTCTTCTCAAAGATCGACCTAAGATCAAGCTACTATCAATTGAAGATCAAAGCCAAGGATGTCCCGAAAACTGCATTCCGCACGAGATATTGGCACTATGAGTTTTTGGTGATGCCTTTCGGTCTAACTAATGTGTCGACATCATTCATGGATCTGATGAACAGGGTGTTCAAACTACACCTAGACAAATGTGTGGTTGTCTTCGTAGATGACATTTTCATCTACTCAAAGACAAGAGGAGGACCATGAGTAACACCTACGCGTCGCTCTCCAGACACTCCGACATCACCAACTATACGCGAAGCTAAGCAAATGTAAGTTCTGACTAGAGTAGGTAGTTTCTTGGGACATGTTGTCTATGAGGTTGGCATAATCGTCGATCCAGCCAAAATCGAGGCCATTGTGAAATGGGAATAACCGAAGACGGTGACGGAAGTTTGTAGCTTCCTTAGTCTGACTGGGTACTACAGGAGATTCATCGAAGGCTTCTCCAAGATTTTAGGGCCGCTCACGTAGCTCACAAGAAAGAATGCTAAGTTTGAGTGGACCGAATTGTGTGAAAAGAGTTTTCAGGAGCTTAAGAATAAGCTCACCTCCACACCAGTGCTTGTCATACCATCAGGTAGTGGAGGTTTTGTTGTATACAGCGATGCATTACACAACTATTTGGGTTGTGCGCTTAATTAAAATGAGAGTCATTGCTTACGGCTCGCGACAACTCAAGGATCATGAGAAGAATTATCCTACTCATGATCTCGAATTGGTAACAGTTATTTTTATCCTGAAGATCTGGAGGCATTACTTTTACGAGGATACATTCAAGATATTCACTGATCACAAAAGCCTCAAAGACCTTTTCAGTCAGAAAGATTTGAACATGAGGTAGAGAAGATGGATGGAATTTCTTAAGGATTATACCTAGGAAAGGCTAATGTAGTGGTAGACCACTGAGCTGAAAGTCCTCTGGTCAGTTGTCTCACCTCATCCTGAGAGTACACAGGTGGTGTTTGCTTGAAGATATGGCCTAATGCGACATAAGGTTTGATGTTAAGGATTCTAGAGCTTTATTGGCTAACATTATCATTTGGTCAACACTCTTCGAAAACATCCGTGACCTATAAATGACCTTCCTCATCACCATCAGACATGATGTGATTAGCGAGAATCGACCCAATTTCTCCATCAGGAGGACGAATCATTACTATTTAGAGGCCGAATGTATGTACCAACCAATGTCGGCCTTCGGCATGAAATCTTAGAAGAAACACGCAAGTCAAAGCACACCATCCACCCTGGTTGTACCAAGATGTATCAGGATCTGAAAAGAAACTTCTGGTGGAGTGGTTTGAAGAAAGAGGTTGCAGAGTATGTATCGAAATGCCTAGTTTGTCAACAAGTAAAGGTGGACCATAGGAACCCTTCGGGTCTATTACAACCCTTACCGATACCAAAGTGAAAATGGGAAGCCATATTGATCAGTCACATAATATACTATTTTATCACTTTTAACTTGGTGATGCTAGACCCCAATTTGCTACTAACAAGTTGATGATGTGTAGATATTAAGGTTAAATAACAAAAGAGAGCCAAAGTGTTAATCTTCATCAAAATAAACTCAAAAGGCAATAAGAAAGGCGATTGAGGGTAAAAGACGATTTGACACATATTTAAAGCCAGAAATCATACTTTGCGATGGAACATAGCGAAAGAGAAATGAGAAATCGTAATTTATGATTCTTCAGAAGACACTTCAAGCGGACTGCAATACAAAAGAGAATTGCGATCGTTCGTTCTTGGAGAGTTATGAGCTAAATAAAGAAAATCGTAACTACAATTTTACAAAAATAGAAAACTCTTGTTGCTACTGAATGTGAGATCTACACCGCCATGCATATAATTAGTAAACCTCTTGAATTAGAAGTCTGGCAGATCAGATTCGAGAAGAATGATGAAGAGAGATTCCTAAAGGACTCTGCTGCTGAAACAAAGGAGCAATTTCTAAGCGCATCAACTCTCCAAAGCAAGGAAAAACTAGTATTATAAGTTAGAATTATATTAGGAATCTTTTATTCTTAGTAGTTTCTTTTACTAAGATTAGAATAATGTAAACCGACTCCTTATGATTTATAAATAAAAGAGCTCGACATAGGAGAAAAATTATCAAAGGAATTTTCAGCATCAATTGATGATTGAGGTTGGGTTTTCTTTCGATCAACTTTAGTTTAGTTTAGTTTAAATATCCAAAGTTTCTCGAGAGTAATTGACAACTGCAATTGGGAGCTAGAAGATTATAGTAGAGTATCTATAATTTCTCAGAAGCAATTGATGCCTATAACTGAGGGATGAATGATCTTTTCATTGCTATCTAGTTTAGATTTATTTTCATGCAGTTTTATTGCTTTGTAAATATCTAAAAGTTTTTTATTTGAATTGATGACTCAGATTAAAAATTTATAGATTAGTGTAACAATTTTTACTTTTCCATCTTCAATTTTCTTGAGTTTGATTAATGCCCAAATTTTAGGAGAATTGTTTATTAGATTAAATTTGTGTTAAGGAATTCTAATTTTTGATTGATGCCCAAACCCTAGAGAATTGAAATACGGTGTAATGGTACTTTAATTTTGTAAACATCCGAGAACTGAAGGATTGTAATTGACGACCATAATCTAGAAGGAGGAGGATTTAGTTTTATTTATTGCAATTAGTTTTAAACAAACCATTCTTTATTCATATTTCTCTAGTAGTTTAGGGGTAAATACAGCAGAGGAAATTCTGTAAAGATTAGTAAACAGCATAAAATATTAAGACGTTTTCGCAATTCTGCTCCGGCTATGAAATCAGCAAGCACAAACTCAATAGACACCACTCACCAAAAGGTACGCCATCGATTTCATTTAAAATAAAGGGTCATCATAGAGACTACGTTGAACTTGTATACTTGAAGCCGAGTGCAGATTGCTGCACTTCGAATCTGCATAGAAGATCTATGGACTTTATAGCAATATAAATTTATAAATACTAGAGTGCAGATTTCATATTCGGAGTTTTAAAAACTATCGAAATAGATATTTAATATCTATAGGAAATCTGTAGAATTTATGTATATATATATAAAAGCAAAACCTCACAGAGAAGCAAGGGAGAATCGAGGCAAGCTCGTGTAGCAAGCTTGCCGCGGCAACCCCGCATGCTTGCCGCGGCAAGGTGCAAGCTGAAGGGCTTGCCTCGGCAAGCAATGCCCTTGTCGCGGCAACCCTATGCTCAAACTACAATGTGGTTTTTTGGTCATAACTTGTGACCCCGAACTCTAAATGGCACGATTCTAGATGCATTGGAAAGGAGACAATGAGACCTACAACTTTTATAAAGTAAGCAAGCTCTAAATCTGACGTTTATATGGTCAAAAATTAGTGACAAGATGTAGCAAGGGACTTAGGCTTGCCGCGGCAACAGTATACTCAGATCACTGTGTGATATTTTAATCATATCGTTTGATCTCGAACTCCAATTGATACGATTCTTGATGCGTTGGAAAGGGGACAATGAGCCCTACAACTTTCATGAAGGAACAAATTTCTGAATCCAACGTTTAAGGGGTTAAAACGTAGTGACAAGTTGCGGCAACATGCAACTGCAAAGCTTGCCGCGGCAACCAATGTTGCTTGCCGCGGCAACCTATGTTGCTTGCCGCGGCAACCCTGCATCTGACACACTTGGCGACACCTCTGTCAGGGGTTTATGTTGGGATGACTTACTGAGTTTGACCATGAGACTTGAGACCATAAATAGTCCATATTTGGGGTCTATGTTGACTCAATAAACCATTAAAAAATACTAAACCTATGAACGACATTTCTAGGTGCCACTTGGTACACATGACGCGTTTGCTTGAAGACGAGCGCGCACAGGAAACTAGTTACACATAAGCCTGGTGTAAGGTAGGGAGTTTACATTGTTAATTTTTATTTTATTTTTGAATTCATTCCTGATTAGCAAATTATAATTATGCCTATGTTAGTTTAATCCATATGCTAGTTGTGCTAGTTCTGCTGAGGAATACTAAGCTATGATGATAGTAAGATCAAAGCCATATATGTTTATACCACAAATTTTGATGCCCGAACCATGCTAGTTCAGCTCGACATAGGATTATTTTATGAATATATGTCAGCATGATAATCTTTGAATATAAAGGCAATTTTAAATGATAATTAGAGATTTAGAAGGATGCCAATTAATTTTGTTGATGACAAACGCATGTGATAATGTCAGTTTGTATAATGAACTCATGTCAGTTGGGATGAATATGATACTAATGAATTCAGTGTTGATTTAGGGTTAAAGGATGATACTCAAATATATAGTGATAACGGGATAATACTATATCAGTTTAGAGGAATGGTTCTGATTAATAATGATCGTGTATTTCTCATGTATAATCATGTATAATAATCATGGATAGAGATAGATGAATTTATGAATCATGATGAAAATATAGGTCAGATTTGACGTATGATTAATGAATGAAGATGCTAGACCAGTTTTAATGAATAGTTAGCTCAGTTTAATAGATGAATATTAATGATTATGCTAATTTTCAGTTTCAATGAATGCCTTTGCGTGACTATGCTCGTGTTAAGTTTTAATAAATAAATATGCATGATAAGGATTCAAGCAGTATGTCGTAGGACTATTAGGCTAATTCAGTTAGATGTGTGATTATAAATGATGATACGATCAGTTATGTACGAATGATGATAAGATCAGTTTCAACGCATGAATATGAATAGTTATGCTAACTCAGTGATACTAGTTTAGTTTTGCTATACCATATCTGTTCATAATGTTCTTGCATATATGTTAGCGCGCATGCATTGTTCATTTTCTGTTATCCTTGATATCCTATACACGTCTTTAATTCATCTTGAAACAAGTGATCCTGCTAACTCGGGAGCTTGATATCCCGTCCAAGTGATCCCGCTAACTCGGGAGCTTGATATCCCGTCCAAGTAATCCCGCTAACTCGGGAGCTTGATTTTCTCGGTCCAAGTGATCCCGCTAACTTGGGAGCTTGATTTTCTCGGTCCAAGTGATCCCGCTAACTCAGGAGCTTGACAAGTGATCCCACTAACTCGGGAGCTTGATTTTCTTGTTTCTTGTTCTTGTACATGTCTTGTTTCAGCATGATTCATTGATCTCGCCTGATTCCTTGTCAGCATGAATATGTCAGTATTGTCAGCATGATACAATAATTGCATGATTTAGTGCTTGTTCTGTTATATACTGCTAGGATATATGAATGCTAGAATAGACCTAATATAAGATGACATGTGTTTCATCTTATTTTGCATCTAGACATGAATGGATAATCTAACATATAAATTAGCATTTTAATTTTCCCTACTGAGCTTTGATGATAGCTCATCCTACGACTTTATGTCTTAGCTGCAGATATTGCTTAAGACCTTGAGCATGAGGCTGTTCCTACCTACCATCAGGAGGAGGACGAGGATGAAGGTTTTGCTGAGGACTTCTTTCCTCGAGAGGTTTGAGAGAGAGAGAGATTTGTTTTTAAACATTAAATATGTATAAATAGTAGTGTGATTTAAGATAGTTTACTACTTCAGGTATAAGTGTCTGTTTATATTTTCTGTTAAATTTACTGCTTTAGATAAAGGAATGGATACCAGTTGTTACCATATTTCTTCGTATCAGAGTTAATTAAATTCGCTTCCGCAAATATAATACTTTGTACACGATGCCCTTGTATGGCAGGATCATGTTAGGTGATCCGATGGCGCGACCTTTTCCATTTACGAGAAGGGAAAAAGTCGGGCTGTCATAGGTGGTATCAGAGCTCGGCGTTACGTCTTTGGCGACTTAACTTTGGCACGGATATATGGCAAGACTTCTGATGTTCGTTTAGTGTTAGAGCCTAGGCTTTAGGTCTTTAGGTCTTCTAGGGACTCAAAGCTATAGCAATAGGTTGTGGATCTTTACGATCACGTTTGATTGAAGTATTCGGTCAATAGGGATAAGTTAGGATGCAAATGTTGTCAAGTCATGGGCTCATGATGAGCACGATCACTGTTAATTGGAACATTTGTTTCATTTTGACAGATCACTATGGCACCTCGCAAAAGAGCTAGGACCGCGTATGCTGAGAGGGATGATCATGAACAAACTCGGCAACTACTGGAGACACTAGGGCAGCCCATTGCACGCACTTCTTCGTCGCGCTCATTGGGTCATGCTCACGGTGCAGAATACAGCACAAGACGGGGAAATGTAGGTGGGCTATAGGTGAGTGTTTCAGATGTGGCAGACTAGGACATATGATAAAAGATTGTCCTACGGCGAAAACGAAAAAGACGGCATCGGAATTTCAGCAACCTGCTCAAAGTGTTTATCCGAAACTGACCATATCTATACCTTCGGGGTCATTCCATCACTCAAACCCTACTATAATGGGAGCGTTTGGAGTTTCACAAACTTCACGCACCTCTTCATCCATTCCGTTAGCATTCTGTGGAAAATGTGGGAAGACACATAGTATGGACGAATGCCGTAGAGCGTCTGGGGCGTATTTTCGTTGTGGTATGCTGGGACATCGGATTAAGGATTGCCCAGAGATGGTAGGAACGACATCAAATACGGCACAAGATGCCCAAACCAGCAACGATATTATCTAAGGCATGTGAACTATTTAGTTATAAATTATTTAAATTGTTTATGAGAAAGGTGCATCTAAGTAAATACTTTATATATGTGTGCATCTAGTATATTATTTTCTTTCCATCAATTTTAGAAATGATAAATTTATATTTTGATAAGTAGACACAATTTAGCTAACACTAGTATATATATACATTAGATACATTGCACTTGTATCCAGAGGATGCCTACTTGTTGTATGAGGCACATGTTTTGGTAGATCCTGGATTGACACATTCCTTTATTTTACCTAATTTGTTGAAAAGTTAGGAAAGTTGGGAACCACCCCAGAACCTCTTGACTTTATTGTGACGTGTCAGTCCCGACTAAATAGTCTATCACTAGTAACATGGTATGACAATCAATCATTGTCGTCATCCAAAGTCACGATGTCTATGAAGCAGTAGCCGATGATCTTACTCAATCTACCGTGAGGTGCGCCGGTATTATTCATGAAAAAGAAAGACGGTTCGATGCACCTTTGCATTGACTACCGTCAACTCAATAAACTGACAATCAAGAATAGATATCCGCTCTCTCGAATTGACGAAGCTCATAAATCAGCCTATGTCATTCATCCCGGTAGCACGAAGACGTATCAGGACTTAAAGAAGACGTTTTGATGGAATGGCTTGAAGCGAGAAGTGGCGGAATATGTTGTGAAAAGTTTGATCTGTCAGCAAGTAAAGGTCGAACACAAGCATCCCGCTAGTCTGTTACAGCCACTGCCCATACCAGAGTGGAAAGGAGAGAACATTTCCATGGATTTTATCCTTGACTTACCCCGTACGCAGAAGGGTTACAATGCGATTTGGGTGATCATAGATCATCTCACCAAATCAGCACATTTCTTACCCTACAATACGTGGTATACAACATCCACGTTGGCCGATGTCTATCTAAGGAAAATAGTCAGACTACACGGGATACCAGTGAGTATCGTGTCAGATCGCGATCTGTTATATACCTCCCGATTCTGGCAAAATTTTCAAGAAGAAATGGGTTCCAAGTTGGAATTCAGCTCTGCATTTCATCCTCAGACCGACAGTCAGACAGAAAGGGTAAAGGGCCTGTATGCTGGATTTCCAAGGATCATGGGATAAGCACTTACCCCTGATCGAATTCGCATACAATAATAGCTTCCAGTAGAGCATCGGTATGGCACCATTCTAGGCACTGTATGGACGCCGATGTAAATATCTGATTAACTGGAAAGACACTGGTAAATATCTTCTTTTGAGCCCTAACTTGATCGAAAATACCAATGCGGTTGTACACGTCATTCGTAAGCAACTGAATAGTGCCTAGAGTCGGCATAAGAGTTATGCCGATCTCAAACAAGGCAAGTTAAGTCCTCGTTATGTTGGACCATTCCAAGTTTTGGGTAAAGTTGGTGAGGTAGCATACCGAGTTGCTTTACCTCCACATTTATCCAGCGTACACGATGTGGAACGATGTATTCCACATGTCTATGCTAAGGAAGTATGTTCGTGCTCCAACCCACATGTTGAATTATCAGCCACTGGATATTCAGGAAGAGTTAACAGTGATTGAAGAGTCAGCTCAGATATTGGATCACAGAGATCAAATCTTGAGAACAAAACGTATTTCACTCGTTTTGATCCAATGGAAGAATCACAGGTTGTATGAAGTTACCTGGGAGCACGAAGTTGATATCCGTGCTCAGTAACCTCGATTATTTATATAAGGTACGTACTTCAAATCCATGTACACTATAGTTATACTAGTCAAATAAATTTTCCATTGCTTAGATTATAATGTTATTTTAAATATTTTATAAACCAGTAGACAAGAAATTATGGAAAATTGAATATATTAATTAAGTCCTATGGACCATGATCGAAAAAACTGGAAATAACATGTTGGTATTTAGCATTAAAATATAATACTAGTATAAAATTTTATAACATTAAATATTGAGAATATTCAAGATAATTTGAATACTAAATAGTAATATTGCAAAAATGTTGTTAGTAAACACCACATGTTGTGTAGGCCTTACCCCATTTATGTTCATGATTACGGCATTCATCTGTTGCCTTTCGTTGTCTCCATCTATTTTCGAGGACGAAAATTCCTTAAATAGGGGAGAATGTAACGATCCCCCGATTTCTACACTGTAGTACTAAGGGTCCAGTCAGGCATATGATTTTCATAAGACATAACTGATATAAGTAGTTTTGTCATTTGTAGCACTTTGCAAGTTAAATAAAAAACACACCATTACCTTTAAGTAGGTATGCTTCACATATAAAACTAGACCTAGCTAATTCGTTGGTCTATAGGATGCCACACATAAACAAAGCAAACTAGTAAAGGAGAATGGCTTTACACACTATTAAAGTCAGGCTTTTGTTTTGCCCAGACTTTTGTTCTTTGTCAAAGTATAAAACAAAAACAAAACAATAGATAACTTACCTGTGTCTTATCTGCCTAGAATAATTAACAGGATATATATATATATAGTATATATGGACTTTACAAGTAATATACAATAGAGTGCCTCCTTTCTTTGTTTTTTATGCAACACACAAACTATATATTGGTGACCCACATGGGAGGTTACCTTAAGTAGCTTATAAGCTACTTGCGTTTCCTTTTAAACTCCACGACTCCGATGAGTCACCTCGTGGAAGCATGCACGCAAGGTCAATATTACCTAGTATAAGGCAAATCTCCATTTCGTTCTTTAGATTTTTGTTAATAAACCAGAGGTAAATACAACAGAGGAAATTCTGTAAAGATTAGTAAACAACATAAAATATTAAGACGTTTTCGCAATTCTGCTCCGGCTTTGAAATCAGCAAGCACAAACTCAATAGACACCACTCACCAAAAGGTATGCTATCGATTTCATTTAAAATAAAGGGTCATCATAGAGACTACGTTGAACTTGTATACTTGAAGTCGAAAAGTGCTTGATTGCACTTCGAATCTGCATAGAAGATCTGTGGACTTTATAGCAATATAAATTTATAAATACTAGAGTGCAGATTTCAGATTCGGAGTTTTAAAAACTATCGAAATAGATATTTAATATCTATAGGAAATCTGTAGAATTTATATATATATATATATATATATATATATATATATATATATATATATATAAGCAAAACCTCAAAGAGAAGCAAGGGAGAATCGAGGCAAGCTCGTATAGCAAGCTTGCCGCGGCAACCCCACATGCTTGCCGTGGCAAGGTGCGAGCTGAAGGGCTTGCCTCGGCAAGCAATGTCCTTGCCGCGGCAACCCTATGCTCAAACTACTGTGTGGTTTTTTGGTCATAACTTTTGACCCCAAACTCCAAATGGCACGATTCTTAATGTGTTGGAAAGGAGACAACGAAACCTACAACTTTTATAAAGTAAGCAAGCTCTAAATCCAACTTTTATATAGTCAAAAATTAGTGACAAGATGTAGCAAGGTACTCAAGCTTGTCGTGGCAACAGTATACTCAGACCACTGTGTGGTATTTTAATCATATCATTTGATCCCGAACTCCGATTGACACAATTCTTAATGCGTTGGAAAGGGGATAATGAGCCCTACAACTTTTATGAAGAAACAAATTTCTAAATCCAACATTTAAGTGGTCAAAAAGTAGTGACAAATCACGGCAACATGCAACTGCAAAGCTTGCCACGGGGCAACCTATGTTGCTTGCCGCGGCAACCCTGCATCTGACACACTTGGCGACAACTCTGTCAGGGGTTTATGCTGGGATGACTTGCTGAGTTTTACCATGAGACTTGGGACCATAAATGGTCCATATTTAGGGTCTATGTTGACCAAATTAACCATTAAAAATACTAAACCTATGAACGACATTTCTAGGTGCCACTTGGTACACATGACGCGTTTGCTTGAAGACGAGCGCGCACGGAAAACTAGTTACACGTAAACCTGGTATAAGGTAGGGAGTTTACATTTTTAATTTATATTTTATTTTCGAATTTATTCCTGATTAGCAAATTATAATTATGCCTATGTTAGTTTAATCCATATGCTAGTTGTACTAGTTCTGCTGAGGAATACTAAGCTATGATGATAGTAAGATCAAAGCCATATATGTTTATACCATAAATTTTGATGCTCGAACCATGCTAGTTCAGCTCGACATAGGATTATTCTATGAATATATGTCAGCATGATAATCTTTGAATATAAAGGTAATTTTAAATGATAATTAGAGATTTAGAAGGATGCCAATTAATTTTGTTGATGACAAACGCATGTGATAATGTCAGTTTGTATAATGAACTCATGTCAGTTATGATGGATATGATACTAATGAATTCAGTGTTGATTTAGGGTTAAAGGATGATGCTCAAATATATAGTGATAATGGGATAATACTATATCAGTTCAGAGGAATGGTTCTGATTAATAATGATCATGTATTGCTCATGTATAATCATGTATAATAATCATGGATAGAGATAGATAAATTTATGAATCATGATGAAAATATAGGTTAGATTTGACGTATGATTAATGAATGAAGATGCTAGACCAGTTTTAATGAATAGTTAGTTCAATTCAATAGATGAATATTAATGATTATGCTAATTTCGATTTAAATGAATGCCTTTGCGTGACTATGCTCGTGTTAAGTTTTGATGAATAAATATGCATAATAAGAATTCAAGCAGTGTGCCGTAGGACTATTAGGCTAATTCAGTTAGATGTGTGATTATAAATGATGATACGATCAGTTATGTACGAATGATGATAAGATCAGTTTCAACGCATGAATATGAATAGTTATGCTAACTCAGCGATACTAGTTCAGTTTTGCTATAT
Source organism: Chloranthus sessilifolius (assembly GCA_021018995.1). NCBI lineage: Eukaryota > Viridiplantae > Streptophyta > Magnoliopsida > Chloranthales > Chloranthaceae > Chloranthus > Chloranthus sessilifolius. The sequence goes on from CM037589.1 coordinate 102,730,062, forward strand.
CATATCTGTTCATGATGTTCTTGCATATATGTTAGCGCGCATGCATTGTTCATGTTCTGTTATCTTTGATATCCTGTACACGTCTTTAATTCATCTTGAAACAAGTGATCCCGCTAACTCGGGAGCTTGATATCCCGTCCAAGTGATCCCGCTAACTCGAGAGCTTGATATCCCGTCCAAGTGATCCCGCTAACTCGAGAGCTTGATTTTCTCGGTCCAAGTGATCCCGCTAACTCGGGAACTTGACAAGTGATCCCGCTAACTCGGGAGCTTGACAAGTGATCCCGCTAACTCGGGAGCTTGATTTTCTTGTTTCTTGTTCTTGTACATGTCTTGTTTTAGCATGATTCATTGATCTCGCCTGATTCCTTGTCAGCATGAATATGTCAGCATTATCAGCATGATACAATAATTGCATGATTTAGTGCTTGTTCTGTTATATACTGCTAGGATATATGAATGCTAGAATAGACCTAATATAAGATGACATGTGTTTCATTTTATTTTTCATCTAGACATGAATGGATAATCTAACATATAAATTATCATTTTAATTTTCCCTGCTGAGCTTTGATGATAGTTCATCCTACAACTTTATGTCCTAGCTGCAGATATTGCTCAAGACCCTGAGCACGAGGCTGTTCCTACCTACCATCAGGAGGAGGACGAGGAGGAAGGTTCTGCTGAGGACTTCTTTCCTTGAGAGGTTTGAGAGAGAGAGATTTATTTTTAAACATTAAATATGTATAAACAGCAGTGTGATTTAAGATAGTTTACTACTTCAGGTATAAGTGTCTGTTTATATTTTCTGTTCAATTTACTGCTTTAGATAAAGGAATGGATATCAATTGTTACCATATTTCTTCGTATCAAAGTTAATTAAATTCTCTTTCGCAAATGTAATACTTTGTACACGATGCCCTTGTATGACAGGATCATGTTAGGCAATCTGACGGCACGACCTTTCCCATTTACGAGAAGGGGAAAAGTCGGGCTGTCACACTCCAAGTCGGGCGCTGCTACTTCTAACGCCTCCGATTGGATGATCTGCTCCTCGCTTAGTGTTCGTTTTAGGTCTCCTTTTTTCATTTTGGGTTGTAGATTTGGTTCTAGGTTTTTGTTTTGGGTTATAAGTTTATGAGGTATGCCTCCGGTGATACTTGTAAAATTTTAAGTTTTAAATAAATAGGTATTTTTTATTTATTGTCGTGCATATTTATTCGTTTAAACTTATTAATGGAATATTCAGGCCTATCTGATTTGTTTGATTTATTTAGGATTTGACTTGGAGTTTTAAGATTCATTCCGGATTTCTTCAAGGTTTAACGCGAAATTAATTTGCTTTATTTTAGAGGGTTTACTTGACCTTATGGGGTTTGTTGGGGGTATTTTTTTTATTAGGAGGATTATCCTGAGGACCTTTTTTGTTTTGGTCTTAGGTTTGATTTGGGATGACCCCTGTTAAAATGTGTGAGTTTTCAAAAGTTTTAGATAGTTGTTGGGTGTTTTAATCCTATTGGTTTATCTAGACTTGGGGTGCGTTTGTGCTTCTTAGGGGTAAGTGTTGTGTGATTATTGGTTCATCTAGGCTTGTCATGGATTGTGGTTTTTTTTTAAGAAGGGTATGTGTTTGGTAGATTTAATTAGATTGGCTAGCGTTTAGAAATGTGACACTTGTCATTCTGTGGTTTAGGAAGGTATAGTTTATATAAGTATAAGCCAAAGGCTTTGGGTGTTTGTTTTAAATCTGTTTTTTTTTTTTTTTTTTTTTTTTTTTAACTTCAAGCTTAGGATTAAAAGTTTTTAGGCATTTTTTGTTTGTGATCTAGGGCATTTTTTTATTCATTAATGTCTTTCCTCCCTTTTTATTTTGTATCCCGGGTATTGAACCATACTAAGGGATTAGAAATGCGAGGTAGCAGTCGAATTGCTACCATGCTAAGGGAAGAGGTGGTAGAAAGGAAACCCAAGGATAAGGCATGGTCAGAGTTCTCGTGACTGATACCTATTTTTCCTCGATAGGCTCTGCAGATTCGGTGTTAGTTGCTCCTCCTTGTTATGCTTTCCAAGGTGAGCTCCCAAAGGTGGATCCCGTAGGTCCTGGGTGGCTTTTCGTGAGCCACTCTTTCTTTTCTGCCGGCTCAGTGTGGGGAGAGGTTATCATTGTCAGAATTTGTTCAAGGTGCATTCCTCCTCCAGGCTTCTCCGAGATTTCTTATTTTCTGAATAAATTCGGACTTGGGCATCGCCTGAACGTGTGGATTTTAAATTTCTTATTTTAAGTTGTATATTCAGAGGGTATGCCCTCGGTGTATTTTGTAATTGTTTTATCTATTTATGAAGTGATTATGATTTTAATTCCATTTGTGGTTATTTATATTTAGTAAATTTTTTGTTTAATTTCTTTGTAGCTTACTTGATTTGTTTTGAGTGTGATGTTTGTTTATTTAATATTTCTTTGATTCGGTTCACTTATTTTGGTTTGGGGTGATTTGGGGACATGTTTTTTAGTTTGGTCTAAGTTCAAGCATGTAAGTGATGAGGGGCATTTTTTTTTCGCTTTCGGGATGTAGGTTCTAAGTTAGGAGTATTTCTAGATTGGTCTTAGCAAGGGCATAGTTTGGGTTGGTAATTGAAGGCTATGGGTCCCTTGGTCGAGCAGTCTCATCGCATGTCACGTGATCGTGTCAAGGATGATGCTCATGAGGATTCTGTCATTCATGAGATTCTCGCAGAGTATCCTCCTCGTTCTCGATCGAGGCGGTCTATTAGTCAAGCAAGTGAGGGGGATTCTATAGCGAGGCCTCGTCGTCTAGAGGTTTCGCGGACTCTAGGTGTCAGGATTGTGTTTTTAGAGGACCAGTTTACGGACCTCCGAGCTGATGATACTGGGGACATCGGTGATTGACCATCCTAGCGGCAGCATAGAGAGTAGGGATGCATGTATATTTTTTATCCATTGTGTGTGCACATTGTATATACAGGGGGTATGCCCCCGGTGACAGATGTAAAAAAGAAACTCTTGATACATATATACATTTACACAACTTTTCTAGTTCGGATGTACCTATGTTGGCTCCTTTTCTTTTGATTAACTCTGACATCTGCCTTGATTTTTTAGTGTCGTCAACCATCATTAGAACTTGGATGCTTTCTGAGCTGACCTGGTGATGGTTGAAGATTTCTTTATATCTGCACATGTAAAGGTAATGCTAGCAATAATTTTTATTCTCCCCCTTGCTAGTTGTCAAGGGGGGCGTGTGCCTCAGACCAGGGCTTGGTAGTAAAGGGGGATATGTGCTCTTTTTTTCTTTTTTCCTCTTTTTTTTTTCTTTTCTTTCTTTTTTCCTTTTTTTGAAATGAAAATAATGCAACAGGGAAAGCAAATAACTAAAATAATAAATAAATAAATAAATAAAATGTCCCAGTATAGGACCGTGGTAAAATTGGCAGTATAGTATCTTCGGTAGCATCCTCTAGATGGTGACTTTGTTATTCGTCATCTTCTTTGTGTACGAGTCGACACTTCTAAGGTAATTCTCCTTTTAATCAAAAGAAAAAAAATGCCCCAGTGTTTAGATGCAATGGGGCATGTTTGGGTTTTAGATGAGCACTTTGGGTCTATAAAAATTCATGGGTATTTGGTGAGTTAATTTTGAAGAAAAGTTCATCAGTACTGTCATCGAACTAGGGGAGGTCATTTTGATTATGCCACCGGGGTCTATCTTTGGGTGGTGGTTATCCCATCCTGTGGTTATCAAGGAGAAGTATGGTAGGTATAATAGGTGCTTGCATCAGTCATCATTCCTTGATTTTTCGGTTTCATTCTTAGGAGTATCCTGTAAGGCTTCTGATTTATCGTCCGAAAAATAAAAATAAAAAGAGGAATAAGGTTCAGCGATGTGGGAAATAGTTTGTAACTAACGCTTTGCAAAAAGGATGAGTAACAATCTTCTTCTCAGAGGGATATGGGGTGCAATGATCGAGCTCTTCGTCATATTTTGGTACCATTAAAATCTTACATTCTATGGTCAGTAGGAGTTTATCCTCCTCCCGCCACCTTACGATGATATTTAGTAGTATGGGGATATGAGGGATGCCCTTGCAGCTTGCTTATATATTTTTAGTAAAGCTACCAGAGATGTCCTCATGGCCTGCTTATGCTTCTCTGAGCTCATTGACTTATTCATTCGTCGTAATGCTCTCACTCAATTTTTAGATATATGTATATTTGAAAGCATCCTGCAATGCTCTCACTCAAATTTTGGATATATGTATATTTGAAAGTATCCTGCTAGTACAAAAATAATGAGTTTTGATTGAACCTAGCATTTTCATTTTTTTTGCTCTAAAGTCTCCTCCAATGGTGGGAAAGGGAAATGAGGATCGGGTATTACTTATGCTTTTGAAAGAGGTTAGGTATGTCACTAGTCCTTTGATTAGATTGCCCGAATAAGAAGGTGGGCGATAAATTAGAGGTCTTAGGGATATTCTGAGAATTGATGACGTACGACTAATGAATTGGTCGTAATGATAGCGGGGTGATATGTATAAGTATTTAACCACGAGATGTGATGATCACGGGACTAAGGGTAATATTTTCTAAGGTACATGGCGTTTCAAGGGCTAGGGAGTTCTTCTCTGTCTTGGTTTGCCAGTTTATATGCATTCCCAGGGTATACGGTTGTTATAACGTAAGGGCCTTCCTAGTTTGGTTTCAGTTTTCCTTTCGGATGGGCATGCTTGGAAGGCATGATTTTCTCTAAGACTAATTCTCCAATATTAGAGGTTCGTCTGAGGAATTTCTTATCGTAGGCTCTTGCCACTCTCCTCTGATATACCTAAGCATGATCAGTTGCCCTTAGATAACTCATCGAGTTGCTCTAACTGCGTTAGTTGGGCGATTCTCCTCTCGTCTAAAGATAGCTCATCATCGAGTTGAATCTGTAAGGATAATACTTGTATCTCATATGGTAGGACTGCCGCCATCCTGTAGGTAAGGAGGTAGGGAGTTTGGCCAGTGGTCATACAAATAGAGGTCCTATAAGCCCAGAGTGCTTTTGATAATCGTTCGGGCCAGTCAACTCCTTTGCTTGTTTCTACTGTGCATTTCAGAATTCAAATCAGCATTTTATTTGTAGCTTCTGCCTGCCCGTTTCCTTAAGGATAGAACGGTGATGAGTGGCGTAGATCGATGCTGAACTTCTTGCATAACTTCTTCGTCTTCTCTGTAATGAACTGTGGTTCGTTGTGATAAACATCCTGGATACTCTAAACCTGGTGATGATATTCCGAACAATAAACCTTATGGGTGTTAAAGCGGTGATTCTGATATAGGATTCAACTTCTGCCCATTTGGTATAGTATTCGGTTGCTGTAAGTATGAACGTGTGCTTGTGAGTGTTCCCAACTGTGTCTGTGAAAGGTTCGATGACGTCGAAGGCCCACATCGAAAACGGCCATGGCGAGGTCATAGTATTCAATGCAACTAATGGAGCTTTGATAAGTATGGCATGTTCCTAGCATTGTTTGCAGCATTGGACATAGAGGTGGTAATCTCTAATCATTATCGGCCAGAAGTAGCCCTATCATATAATTTGATCCGCGAGTCTCTGTCTACCGGTGTGGGCACCGTAGGCACTGGCGTATGCTTCTCGGATGATATATTGTCCTTCGACGGTTATGACACATCATAGCAGTACTCCACTGGTGAAGGCTTCTTTGTATAATGTTTCGCCGAGTATGTAGAATCAGGCGCATCAGTTCCTTATACTCTTTCATTCGATCTTCATGGCGTATGGAGGGACATGTTGATGCTTCAGGAAGTTTCAGATATCAAAATACCATGGTTGTCCTTCGTCGGTCGGTGATTTTTCAAACCTAAATATAGCGACTTTGATTTCTGCCTTGATATGATTTTTTAGAGTGATTGCTTCTTTTGGTCCGATGCTTATGGGGAGGATTGGTAATTCTCTTTTAACCGTCCATGCTACTTCGTGGGCGGGTACTGTCAGCTTTTCGACAAATCAGGTCATGGTACTTTTTTCGATGGGTATTTGGATGACCGAGGCTAACGTGGCAAGGGAGTCTGCGACCTCGTTTTCTAATTTAGGGATGTGCATGAAAGAGATTCGTTCAAATTTTTTTACCAAATATTAAGCAGTTTCTAAATATGCCATCAGTCTCCTTTCCTTAATTTTCCATTCTTCTATGACTTGTGAGATTATGAGCTTGGAGTCGTCGATGGTTTTCAGTTGTTTAACGCCTAATTGTAGTCCTACTAGTAGTTCAGCTATGAAAGCTTCATATTCTGTGACATTATTGGTGACATGAAAGTCTAGTTAAAAAGTCTTAGGTATAACAACTCCTTCTGGGCTTAGGAGGACTATCCCGATGTCTTTCCCTTTGTGATTTAGAGCACCGTCAAAATAAAGGTACATGAGGTTTTAACGGGCTCTTCATTATGAATTATGAGTAGGTCTTCATCTAGGAAATTCGCGTGTATGGGATAATCACTCAGGAGTGGGAGATCTGTGAGATAATCGGTGATTGCTTGAGCTGTGATCGACTTCTGTGTGACGTACATGATATCAAATTCTTGCAAGAGCATATGCCAACGAGCGATCTTTCCTGATGTTGTGAGCTTTTCGAATATGTACTTCAGAGGGTCCATTCGGGCTAGTACTAGTATCTTATATACTCTGAAGTAGTGTCGTAATTTGATTGAGGCCCACACCAATGTGAGGCATGTCTTCTCGATTAAAGTATATTTTTGTTTGTACTCGACCATCGTCCTACTAAGGTAGTAGATAGCCTTCTCTCTCTTGCCGTCTTCTTTATATTATCCCAGAATTACTCCCATTGTTTTGTCGTTTGCTGAGAGGTAGAGGATTAGAGGTCTTCTGGGAACTGATGGCGATAGTATTGGTGGGTTAAGGAGGTACTTCTTGATGTTATCAAAGGCTTACTAGCACTAGTCATCCCATTTGTACTCAGTTCCTCCTTTGAGTAGTCTGTAGAAAGGATCATATTTGCCTGAATGTTGGGAGATAAATCTCCTGATAAATTACAATCTTCCTATTAGGCCTCATAATTCTTTGATATTACTAGGAGGTGTCATCTCAAGAATGGCTCTAACTTTTGTAAGGTCGACTTCGATTCCTCACTTGCTGACTATGAATCCGAGTAATTTTCCGAAGGTGACTTCGAAGACACATTTTTTTGGATTCATTTTTAACTGATACTTCTTAGCTCTTTATAGCACTAGTCGGAGTGCTTCAACATGCCCTGCTCGCATTTGGGACTTCACAATATGTTATCAACACAGACTTTTACACATTTATGTATCATGTCGTGAAAAATCGCCATCAAGGCGCGTTGATATGTGGCTCCTGCGTTCTTGAGCCCAAAAGGAATGACGGCATAGCAGTAAGTTCCCCATGATATGGTGAAAGAAGTCTTCTCTTGGTCAGACTCTGCTAATTTGATCTGATTATACTCAGAGAAACTGTCCATGAAGGATAGTATCTTGTGTCCAGCGATATTGTCAACTAGAGTGTCAATGTGCGAAAGTGGGAAGTCGTCTTTTTGGCATGCCTGGTTGAGGTTTCGGAAGTCAATGCAAACCCGTACTCTGCCATCTTTCTTTGCGACAGGTACTATATTGGCGATTCATTTGGGATAGAGGATGACTCAAATGAATTTGGCCTTGTGTAACTTGTCAACTTCCTCTTTAACTTGAAGGGCTGTTTGCGGGTGCATCCTATGGAGTTTTTGCTTAACAGGCTTTACATCGAGTTCCAAGACAAGAAGATGTTCTACTAAACTTGGGTCTAAACCAGGCCTATCTTCATAGTTACATGCGAAGGAGTCAAGGTATTCTTGCAGGACTTGTATAATTTGTTGACGTTCCTTGGAGTTGAACGTTGTGCTAATTAGTAGCTTCTTGGGTTTCTCTTCAGTGCCAAAGTTGATTTCTTCTATACATTATGCGGCAGCTTAGGTTTGCTCATCGAAATGCTTGATAACCAGTTCGAAGTCCTGCACCTCCTCGATGATTGGTGCTCCTTCTTTATCCTCAGTAAGCTCATATACTGTAAAATTGCTACACTGGAGATTTAATTTTGCAAAAGGTAACCCTTCATCTTTACAATTTATGACTGAGAGATCTTTTGTAAGGTGAAGGTCAAGACTATTGATCATTTTCTCAAAGTCGCGAAGTATCTCGTCTGGGATAATCAATGGCATATTGTTCAGTCTAGATGCCTTGCGTCTTGGTGCGGGAGAGGGGATAGAAGTCTTAGGAGAAAAGTCTCCTTGTTGGTTGCAAGATTGATTCGGGACGAAGGGTTCCCTTTCTTTTCCGAAGTTTTTTTATTTTTTTGGATTTTGTATTTCTAAATTTTTAGAGTTTTCTTCTTTTTTATTTTTTTTATTTTTGATAGTAGATATAGTACAGGGTCGGTCGCCTCAAGAGGCGCCGGAAGAGTTGCTTCCTCTAACTGAGCGAGCGAGATGGCTGCTAGAGCCGTTCGGGCGATTCTTTGGGAATATGGACTTGTCCTGAATTTGGTTTTTTTTTTTTTAAGTCCTCATCTAATGAGACCTTTTGAATAAGTGACGTGGGTGATAGTGGCACTGACGTTCGAATTTCCTCTATCACATTGATCGCCTCATCTTCAAAGAAACTCTGGAGATCATAATCGATCGAACTATCATCCTCTGAGTTATAATATAGTTATTCTTCCTATCAAGGGTAACCTCCTAAGAGATCCTCAGGGGTAGTGAGCTCTTTCCCTTAAACTTCATAGTATGTTAGGATGAACACGCACGCTCGACAGCGAGGCTGATAATGGTGAGAAATGTAGGGAGATCACCAAGGACATTCACATCCTTCCAGGCCAGAATCAAGGCTGGTATCAAACTCGTCTTCTTGATCTGACTATGCCTGAAGCCCTTGGTTAGCCTGCTCTGCTAGCTCAAGTGCAGGGAGGTCTATCTAGTAGTCTTCGTCTTCGCTTAGAGAGGGTTGCCACTCTTCCTCGAGAGATTTTCAGAATATTTGGAGTTATGCCATGTCTGGGGATGGAGGAGTGTCTAATTTAAGTTCCTCTTCAAACTCTATGAGGGCGATGTGGGTGTTTCCCCCTGGGTTAACCAAATGACTGTTGAAATATTGTTTCTTCTTGTGCCGATAGCCGAGTTGGTAGGTCATTACTTGTATCTATCGTTAAGGGGTTGGAGTCATTCGATCTCACTATTGCAGAATGTCGGACCGAACTAGCAAAATGTTCTAATATACTGGTGCATGCCATACAGCAGGGTTGGTATAGGTGAGCGATACAAGGGGAGTCCCACGGGCATTCCCATCCTTCAAGGCCAAGGCCGAGGCGGATGCTATGCGAGTTAAAATTTTCTTGGGAGTGTCATCTTCTTCTCATGTTGAGTGTAAGTGCTCTTCACTATCTTGCAAGTTAGCTATGTGAAATTCTTGGTCGTCAGTGGATTCTCAATCTCCTACTCGTGGCTCGAGTTCTGGAGGTTCTTCCTTTTTCTCCTCTGTAAACTCCTTAGTGTCAAACAAGGGTTTGACTCCTTCGAGCGGTTTATCAATATCGTCATTCAAATTTATTAAATCATTGAATGCTTTAGCCATTCATTCAATTTTCGCTTCTTGGGATCTAGTGAAAGACACTTCCTTCTGCCTTGGTACATCTTCTTTCTCAGTGGTCCCGTAGACGAAGTGGTCATATAGAGACCACTTTGGTGAGGTAGGGAACAAGTCGGCTTGTGGGATGTCCAATTGGTAAACTAATCCTATGTGTTTGCGTATTTTCCTTGAGACGACAGGCCCTACACAACCTTGCTTATTTTTACCAAGTCCGATATGGGAGATGTACCCGAGCTGATACATAAGGCCCCAACCTTTTGTCATGGTTGGGTTGATATCATAAATTTTGGCGAGGTCTGGGCCAACCTCTCTTCTCATTAATTTTTATTGACGTGTTGGGGGAGAACTAGGAGGGGTAGGGGGATAGACTTTTGTAACGGTTGCCTCGTCGGGGATTCGAGTCTTTTGAATATAGCCCGTGTTCAATACAAAATCATGGGCTATCGGAATACTTGCCGCGTAAGCAGCGTCCATCTCCTGGAGGGATGTATCAACTTATATACGGATAGTGGAGTCCTCGTACAGGAATTTGATACATTGATGGTATGTGAATGCGACAGCCTTCATTGGCTCTAACCATTTTCTTCCTAAGATAAGATTGTACGTAGTAGCTGAATTAGAGACATGAAAAGTGACATCTTTTGTTACAGGTTCGAGGCGAACCTAGAGTTTGATAGTTCCTTTGACAAAAAGACGTGAGCCATCATAAGCTATAAGTGATAGTGCTGAGGGCCTGACATCCTGTTCCGTGTACTCAAGCGTCTTCAACGTTGTGATAGGGCAGATATTGAGTCCTGCTCCTGTATCGACCAACGCATGGGGTACGGAGAATCCTCTAATTATGACTGTAAAGTACATGGGAGCTGGACTTCTACAGAGGGACTCTTTAGGCATGTCTGTGTCCTTGAAAGTGAGTGTCGGAGGTTGCGCCATGACCGAGGCAATTTGATGTAGCTCATCCAATATTGTGTGCTCGTCCACTTGTGTGTCTTCAAGTATCCTTATCAACAATTGATGATGATCAGGCGATTTCTTGATGAGTTCTAGTATAGATATATGGGTCAAGATTTTTTGGAGATGCCACAAAAGGTCATATTCTTGCCCTGGCTAGAGTGCAATTTCTTTGCCTGGCCGATGATCCTTGGGTGCAGGTGGTTGGAGTGGTTGAGGTGCAGGGATCGGTGGAGAGATAATATGAGGTGAGGAGACAAGTTAACTTCTCTTTCTCTCACATTCCCCTCTTGTGGTTTTGCGTTCGTGAAATCCTTATTTCGAGAGAAAGGCGGAGGTGGGTAATTGGTTCCTGATGTAATAACCGGGCAAGTCAATTGTTGACCGAACCCGGTGTTGCTCGACGTTGAGGTGCCTATGAAGTGAGTGAAATTTGAGGTCGGGACGTGTACTTACGCTATGCCGCTCCAAGGTGGGAGGTAATATGTGTAATCCTCTTATTCTAGGAAAGCAGAGACCAGTGCCTCACACAGGTCAGGGTATTCTTCTCTCTCACTTTCTTCTATGTTTAGAAAATGCTCGATTGTTATTTCGTTTTCTTGGTTTGGAGTCTTTCGGGTGACACTGTCTACCCATGCGGCAACTTGGGCTGCAGTTTGAATAACATAATCTCCATACTCGAGTTCATAATCGGACGAGGGGAGTGGCAATGGTGTTGGTTCAAGATTTGGAGAAGTTAAAGGTTCTGGTGGGCGACTATGGAGAAATGGTCTCTAGGCCTTAAAAGAGTGGACTTGTATATGAGTGAATTTTGGGTAAGGAGGTGGGCTCGACGGGACGATGTGAGTGATCAAGGCCGAGGGGTGAGGGGGTGAAGGATCTCACACAGGGGTAGCAAAAGTGTTAGAAGGTTGGATACAAGTGATTAAGGTGGAGGGCTGGAAGGAGGATTGATCGGGGAGATCCACGGTGGTGATCTGGGCTGGCGTTCCTTGGTTGTGGTTGGGCATTGGATTATTAATGATTCCTAAGTTTTATTGAGGCTCACTATTGATAGGGTTAGGATTCCTAAGTGCTTCCCAGTCGATTTAGTTCCGGTCATTCATATCATAGATTATATCCCGGAGGACCCAGCAGTCCTCTAGATTGTGTCTCGCATATCAATGGAATGCATAATATTGCTATAGTCTAAATTTTTTGGCCATGGTCGGGGTCTTTCTTGTGAGAATCGGAGGAGATTCTGAGTGTTAAGGAGATGGAAGATATTGGGAATTGTATAAGGTAAAGGGGGATAGTGTTCTTGTCTCGGCTGGTAGGGGCCTCTAGCTGGGTTGAAGTTTTACAATGGGGGAACGTTATTGTAGTTCTGCGTGTGTGTCGGTCGATTCTGCGTGGTATTGGGGTTCTGGTAAGTATTAGGATATTGGTTTCTGTTCTAGTATTGGCCATAGTTCTGATCTTGGCCTTGGTTTTGGTTCGCATATCTTTGTTGATTAGCGCCTTGATTTTGGTTGGTGTACCGTTATTGATTCTGATTTTGCCTAAAGTTTCTCGGTTGGAAGTTTCCTTTCCCAGAGTTTTATCCTTGGTTGACAATAGTGTTGACCTGTTCGATCCCTAAGGCTTTCTTATTATTTTTCAACTTTGATTCACTAGAAGAGTCTACTTTTGACGTAACTATGGATAGGGCGAGGTCTCCGCCTTTAATGTGTCACACTAGTCGAGAGGCCCGAGAGTGGAGTGCAGTGAAGTTGGGATAGTCGCTTATGACGAGCGCGCTCTTTAATGGTTCTTTAGTGTTATCGATGATAATGTCAACTGAGACTTTCTCTTTCATTGAAGTGCCGGTCTTGGTAGCAAGTTTCCTCCATCTGGGGATGAAGTCGGAGAACTACTCATCGGGTCCTTGCTTTGCCGCCATTAGATCACTGAGACTGACTGTCTCTTGGATCAAATGCTTGTATTGGTCCAGGAATTGATTGACTAAATCGTCAAATTTTTCTATCTTATAAAGCGGGAGTCTCGCAAACCAATCTAGAGATTCTCCTTCTAATGAGCGTTGGAAATAATAAATGAGAAGTCCTTGATTGTCGCGTATGGGTCGACAATCGTTGCAAAAGTGGGCCAGGTGATGGTTTGGATTTCCCGTGTCATTGTATTTGGTAAATTTTAGCTATTTGAATCCTGTTGGTAAGTTAAATTCAACATCCCGACAAAATTTATCGAATCCGAATGAGTGACCAGGGCGCTCTCTCTTGTCCATGTATTCATCGAGCATCTTAGGGAGATCTTCAATCTTGATGGTGCTATCTTTTGGAGCAGTCCATGAGCAAACCTTGTCTAGAGAATCCTAGTTAAAGAATGTATGAGCAGGTTGTCTCAATGGTGAGGCGCGGGCTGACACCGTGCTCAGGGTAGGAGGCGGCCTTTCCTGTCATTCTTGTTCTTTTGAATATTGTCGTGCCTTAATGGTCTTGTAGGCAGTGGCCAGTCCTCGAAGTAATTCTTCGGCATCATCATCTCCTCTTTGTATTATCTGAATACTGGGCTTTACAATTTGTTGAGTAGTGAGGTTTTGTCCAGTGTTACTATCTCTCGCGTTATGATTATTACTAGTGTACGGGGTAGGGAAGGGATATTCTTGATCACCAGCCATGTTAAACTCAGGTTGTCGTAGGCTGAAATCGTAAAGTGGTTCTTCCTCGTATACGGGATTGTCATGATATCCCTACAATGATCTCCTAAATTTACTCTTCGTATGCTGGACATCTCGAGTCTTTGACGAAGACTCATATGTTTAAAGGGATTTGAAATGACGCGATGGAAAGAAAAAAATCAATAAATAAAATAAAAACTAACTATCTAAGAAATAAAGAGTTTGCAAAAGTGTCCATCGCGATCGCCAGTCTGTTGGTGCGCACTTTTTCTGGGTTCCTTTCGGTCCCCGTTGAATCAGTGGCCCAATTCTGTCTTAGGTGGACTCTGGCAATATGGTGATTTGAATGTTGGAAATAAAAAAAAGGATTTCTAGGAAGATTCCTAGTTTGTTGTGATCGCTAGTTGCAGATATTTAACGACGCTGCAACACGTCAGTGATCACGCTTTAGAGCAGGTGTGGATTACTTCTTTACTAAATCGTCTGCCTGTGAACGTCAACAACTCTGACTCTTCTTTATAATTTAGATAGTTTAGTTTTACTTTTCTTTCCCTGTTATTGTTGTAATTCTAATTGGTTTAAATTTCCTAGTTCTACTATGAGTCTAATTATGTTCCCTAATCCTACTAGGAGTCTAATTGATTTAATATTTTAATCCTATTGAAAGTCTAATTAATTTAAGTATTTTAATTTTATTAAAAGTCTAATTAATTAAGTCTCCTAATCCTACTAGGAGTCTAATTAATTCAAGTGTTGTGATCTTATTAAAAATCTAATTAATTTAGTTTCCTAATGCTACTAGAAGTCTAATTAATTAGTCTCCTAATCGTAATAGGAATGCAAATATATTAATTCTAGTGAAACTCTAATTAAATCAAGCATGCTAATTGTACTGAAGTTCTAAGCAAAGCAAACATATTAATTTTGCTAAAATTCTAACTAAAGCAAGTATACTAATTTTGTCGAAATTCTAATTAAAGCAAATATGCTAGTTTTACTAAAATTCTGATTGGAATAAAGAACTAATTTTACTAAAACTCTAATTAAGGCAAAGGAACTAATTTTATTAAAATTCCCATTAAAGCAAATAAACTAATTTCATTTAAATTCTGATTGAAGCAGTAAATTAACTATACTAAAAATCAAATTAAAATAATGAATTAATTTTGCTAGAATTCTGACCAAAGCAATAAATTAATTATACTAAAATTCTAGGAAAATAATGGAACTGATTTTACTAATTCTAATTAAAGCAATGAATTAATTCTACTAAAAAATCTAAGAAAAATGGTTTTGGGCCCGCTATGCTAAGGAGGAGCGACCTTGTTCCCGAGTACCCTCCATAAGCTCCCTTGGGCAAATCGGATGGCTGAGATTATAGCAAATTAAATATCGGATTATATGATGGTATTTTTTTCTGAATTTTTGGAGCCGATTTTGAATTATAATTATGAATTAAATTATGAAACTAGAATTTTAGAAAACTAAATTAAGAATTGGGATTTTAGAAATATTGAATTAAGGAATTAAAACTAGAATTTAAAATCTAAGGAGTGAATTTGGACTTGAAATCAGAAAATTAGATCATATGATTAAGGATTGGTTCTAGAAATTAAGAACTAGAACCAGAGATTAATGATAGGACTAGAGATTAAGATTTCATAACAAAATTAAAGTCTAAAGTCGGTGATTAGGCCCTCAGATTACGGTCTGGTTCTAGAAACTGAGGACTAGAATCAGATATTAAAAATTACGATCTAAAAAGGGTGCTACGGTCTAAGATTGAAAATTTAATACTAGTAATTGAAATTAAGAAAAAATCCTAAATCTAAGAACTAAAAAAACTAAGGTTGGAAACTAAAGACTAAATTTTTTTTACCTAGGGTCGAGGCTGCGGAAAGGAATCTCAAAAATTCAAAGCTTGAATATCGAAGTCATGGCTTTGTTTCCTCTGTGTTCATTATTGAAATTCTATAGCCTCGAAATTTTCAGCCCCTCGTTCGTGTCTCTCTTTTTTTTGGATTGAATTAAAAAAAATCTTTATAGGTTTTTTTCTAATTAAACGCTCTGTTTCAGGCATTTAAATGATTACACACCGATTGTCAGGTGTTTAATCACTTTGGGTCGGTCATCGACTTAGTGAGCGACCGGCTGACTGGCTCAATCGGGTTTCCTAATTCTAACCATATTAGGACTAATTGCACATGCGGTGTGGAGTGCGCAATCCGATTAAGTACTTCATTCTAAGCGCTTAATCATGAAATCTTGGGGGTCAAGGATTGTGAGACTAGGTTGGGCGTAGGCCAATTGCGCGCTGGTGGTGGGGCGCTCAATCCAATCGCGCATGTCATGTGAGGCGCGTGATCGAGTCTCGAGGTGGTCTAGGAAAAGGAAGTCTGGTGTAAGAGGGGACTGATTGCACATTTGTGGTTTAACTTGTAATCGAATTCCATGCGTGGTTTTAGGCGTGTAATTCGTGGTTGTTCGGGTCCGGGTCGGGTCTGAAATGCAAGATTATTGTTTCAGTCTGCATTTCGACTATATACTATTGTTTCAGTATATAGTCTCCCTATGTCGGGATTTGAGCCACAGAGCTATTGTTTCAGCCTGTGTTCAGCCATGTACTATTATTTCAGTGCATGATTCCCAATTTAGGGTTAGGGGGTCTAAGCCACAGAACTATTATTTTAGCCTATGTCCAGCCATATACTATTATTTCAGTATATGGTCCACACGTTAGGATTAAAGGGGTCTAAAATGCAAGACTATTGTTTCAGTCTATATTTTGACTATATACTATTATTTCAGTATATAGTCTCCTACATTGGGATCTGAGCCACAGAGCTATTGTTTTAGCCTGTGTCCAGTCATGCATTATTGTTTTAGTGCAAGGTTTTCAATTTAGGGTCATGGGGCCTGAACCACAGAGCTATTGTTTCAGCCTGTGTCCAGCCATATACTATTGTTTCAGTATATGGTCCCACATTAGGGTTGTAAAACTTTCAAAGAAGGTGAGTCCTTTCCGAAAAGTCACGGGCGAGGTCAAAGGTTGACCGAACAGACTTGTATATTTCGAGAGGACAAAATGAGGGTGTCTACAGTGCCGCTCATTTTTTTACTTTTTTTTTTACATTTGGTCATAGTAGAGACCGCTTACGAGCGGGTCAATTGGGTGCCTAACACCTTCCTGATTGATAATCGAAGCCCCTATCCAAGAGCCTTTGGCGTAGACCGGATCGGAGTCAAATCGAGCACTTTGGTGCACACGATCTTAACTTTAGGTATCTCGGGACACTAAAAGCTCCGGGTGGCGACTCCATTTTTGTTTTAGTGCATCGTCGCGATGGATTGATGGAATCCACAGTTGCACATTTACATTAAAAAGAGGTCTAATTATAAAATTAAACCTTTGATAAAAACTGGCTTAAGACAAACCATGAAACAAAAGGAGATTCAGTAAAAATAAGAACACGTGACCTGGCCACATGTATGTGTGTTGGTAGCACTATAGACAAAAGGAGCTAAAAACTATCAGCTCAGTAGATGTCTCTGGTTCTCTTCCTTCAATCTGTACTCTAGCCCTAATTGGATGGCTGCTGACCTGGCACTGGCATTTTTCGATCATGAAATGACCATTAGTGGTAAATCTTAATAAAGTCACAGATAAGTGTAAAGTAGAATAGTTGATAAGGTTTGCAATATACATTTCAATTCATGTGTTTCAATTCTAATAAGGGTAAATTCGAATAAGGCACAAGCATTTGTACACCTTTAGGGATTTTATACTCAGAGTTCTATGAATGTAAAGATAATGGAGCACAATTTGATACTAAAAGCACAACTAAGTCAAGTTATAACTAAGACATTAAAATCTACAGCTAACATATCACAAAGCAAACATAAATTTTTCAAGGAGCTTAAGTTTAGTAATTTAGGGAAAGTCTTTAATTAACTACCAAAGTTATTAATTAACTACCAAAGTTATTAATTATTTAACAAGATGCTTTGGGTAAGAAATTTTATCAATATTGTTTATATATATATATATATATATATATATATATATATATATATATATATATATATATATATATATATACTGAAGAATTATACAAAATCTTATAATGTGATAGTTTATTTCAGAGTTTTTATCAAGAATTTTATTAAAATCGGTGTAATACTAACACCAACTATGGTTTCAATATCAATAATCATTTCTCAATGTAGCGCAAACAAAGGTTGGCACTCAAGACAAGGATCATTGACCATGTTGGTCTAACGAGACCCAATCATCTACTTACATTTCAAACTCTTTTGAATATGAGCTGCTTTCATGAGTTTGTTCGTAGGAACAGTGGTTAGCATGCGAGGTTCCAGTATCAATATCAGTATCTTCTTTCCACTTTCAAGTTCAATATTCGATATCAATTGTTCAATATTCAATGTTCGGTATTCAATATTGATATCCGATCTTCAGTATTTGATGTTGAAAATTTAATTCAATGTCTAATTCAATATTCGGTATTCAATGATCAATATTCAATGTTCAATTTTCGATACTTCAATCTTTTTCAATACCAATAATCCTGTAATTTATTCAATATTTTCGGGTTCAAATCTATCTATGTTCAATTTCACTTTCAAAAATCAGTAATCAATATTCGGTTTTCAAGTTTAATAGTTCCATATTCAAGGTTCGGAAAATTAATAATCCATTCTCTTTTTCAGTACTATTTTACCGTAGTTTATTCAAGGGGCAAAATCAATATTCCATATCGGTATTCTTTTGGGTTTTATTCGCCAATCATTTTTCAACGTGCAATTCTTAACAAAATTTAATATCAAGCATCAATCATTATCTTTTTATCCATATCAATTAATCATTATTTGGCAGCTTCAATCCTAAGGAGGGTCGGGACCTGGTTAGTCAAATCCGTCCTTACTTTCTCATAGTTTAGAGTCCATGAAGAACTTATAGTTATTGTCATTTGTGTGGGGGGGGGGGGAACATCCCCAATCATATATTTAAGGCCTTCTTGAAACCCCAAAATTAGTTATGTGTAAATGACATGATACAATGGGAACTTTCCATATTTACTTACGAAACGTGTTGGGTCAAACTTTGACCAATATTTCAATAGATTCCACTATTTTTTTGTTCAATTTTTACCATTTATGAGTCTTTAGGAACTCAAGTACAATATTTCAAAGAGTGTACATCTTCCAACTTTATTGGTGTGTCATCACTTAAGGTACACCATAGTTTACTTCTTAGGGACGCTAAGCCCCAAAGTTTATATTCTTAAGTCAACTGGACCTCTACCGGGCTTAAATAGGGGTTAAGTGTGGAGCTTAGACCTTATTTGGACTTCTTTCCTTAGAAGGGGTCTCTAACACCCTGGGTGCCATGTTGATTTCGTGAGTGCTCCTATTAATAGGACACACACACAAACATACATATATATATATATATATATATATATATATATATATATATATATATATATATAAAAGTTGGTACATAATATTTATTAAGAATTTATCCTTTTCTTTGGGCCACAATAGTTGAGCCTTTACTAGTTTTAAACTCCAGAATTCGACAGTTTCAAGTTTTATTCTTACAATCCCTTTTTAGGGTGCCCTAAATTTGTCGTGGGCTCATTAATAATGATCCATATAATATTTTAGATAAGGATCTCAGGTCCATGGATAATTCTTAATGGTCCATTAGTCTTTTAAACTTGTTAAATTGAGCCTTTGGGCCCAATGAGTTGACACTAGGAGTGATCCACAATCACATGTGGGTGCTCCCAAAATTTAAGGGATGCTATTAACACTGCCCCCTTTTAGTTATTGGGTAGGGTCACTGGGTCTAAATTCAACCTGAGTTAAGGTTTATGGGCCTGTGAGTTAGGCCTCTCGGGCCATATCAAGTTTTTTAGGTTCCTTTTGCCCATTCTTTTACATAGGTCTTGGACCTTCTAAGTCAATCTTTTGACTTGGTCAAACTAGTCAATTTTATAATTTAGTTTGATCATAGGTCATCTATGACCATACTGATCTTTATCGGGTCTACTAGCGACCTTGATGCCACGAGTTCTAAGGAAAAGTCAAGATTTTGACTTAGACAAGGTTTTGTAAAATTTCTCAATTAAGTATTGGACTCTTGTAGGTAATTTTGCTGCTATTTTGACTCTCAATTGATTTTATGAGCAATTCAAAAACTCACTGAAAGAGGACTGATAGCCCTAACTTTTACAAGTGATGTGTAACGACCCGGTTTTTCGCAAACTTTGAATTGTCGATATTTGACGAAAACGCGATTGTTTTGACTAATTTGACCTTAGTCAAACCTTTGACTTATGTGGCGTGACCTCGGACCCACCCTTTTGTAGAGTGTGTGAACTCATGCTTTGCTCAACCCAACTTTTGAATTCGAGCCATTCCTTTTGCATTTATAAAATAATATTTGAAATAAATAAAAAGAATAACGAGCGCAATCGTATCCTTAAATCGAGTTTGAAATTGACCCGTGTTCATAGTTACCCTTTCATGTTCATAGCTTGGTCCACACTTGAACCCAACTTTCAATCTAAATCAATGCATCACATGAGCTGTACACCATCAATCATTATGGGTGTGCCATGTGGCACCTACTCCAATCACCTAAATGTATTATTAAATAATAAGAGAGTTTTGTCTCTCTAATTAAGGAATCCTCATGCCACAATTAGAGTCCACGTGTGACTCAAATAAAGCAAGGCCGAATCAGCCACTCACTTTCTCCCTCCCTTCCTCCATTATACTTTTTATTTTTTTAGTGCGTAACATTGTAGCTTACCTGTTTCCCCATAAATCTCTCGCAACCCAGATCTTAATGGGATTGCCTTTTAGGCGTCTACCCACCATACCAAGTGACATGATCCCAAAGGACTCCCAGAGGACTCTTACCTATTTAATTGTAAGACTTTCTATTCAGGCCTCTGGCTCTCTCTCCCCGTTAACCCCACGACCCAAGCGTCCCCTTTTGCTGCTATAAACAATCTCCCTCTCTTTCTCTCTCTTCCTCTCTCTCTCTCTAGCTATCTTCTCTTCCTACCTAATGAAACCTCTAGCCGACAGCAACCTCATGTTCTCTCTCTCTCTCTCTCTCTCTCAACATGCACAACAGTCCAAGCCCCTCCTCCCCCAGAGAACCATCACCCCATCTCTCTCTCTCTCTCTCTCCTCGTTCTCTTCTGATTTTTTTTCATGGCTACCATAGAACCCATGAGTGCAGAAGCCACTTCCCTTCTCCATTGTTGATTCTCTTTCTACTTTTATACCTCTCTTTTGCTTCATCGATTACTAATTACCCACCCTAAAAACCATGATCTTATCCTTCGATTCCCGTACCTGCCCTATGACCAAAATCCTACGTTCTCTCCATTTTCATC
Source organism: Chloranthus sessilifolius (assembly GCA_021018995.1). NCBI lineage: Eukaryota > Viridiplantae > Streptophyta > Magnoliopsida > Chloranthales > Chloranthaceae > Chloranthus > Chloranthus sessilifolius. Next base: position 102,750,775 of record CM037589.1, read on the forward strand.
GCAGCCAACACGGCACCTGTAAGTTGCTCTATCAAGTCTGCAAAACAAGCACCACCATTGGTCTGTTGCTTCGTCTTCTTCTTGGGGCTGTAACAACGTAGTATACAACTAGTTAGGCAACTGAAGCCACCGTTTTCTTCTCTTTGATCACAACTCAAGACATTAACGTTAAGGTTCAATCTCCTCTCTCATCGGACTCCACGGCCTAGCTATAACAGCCATGACTCCTCTTTTCCTACACGAGGTAAATATTATATATATAATTTTACATCTTTTAAAGTTATGTTACTAGAAATTTAGAATGCAAAAAGGAGTTCTCCAATTAAATTTCTAACACCAATGTAATTGAAATGCTTAATATTAGGGACTAGCTAACAGCATCCGTTTTATTTATTGGCGAGCCCTATTGTGTTTGATTGAAGTCGAGTGAGATCAAAAGTAAGAAGGTTGGTCGGCAAACGCTAGAAATTTATGCCAATCCAACCGATCAAAAGCTTCAAAAGGTGGGTGCTCTCCTATCTATCTAAATCTATACTTTTACGGTTTTTATACGTTGAATTTATAATGATTATATGAAAACTGTAATTTCTCAATCTTATATTTTGTATAGATTTACAAGACAGTTATGATCAAAGGGTTGACCCTATGGTTGAACTCATTGGCCGAGATCAAGAGGACTACAAATCGAGTATAACAAAAAGCCCAAGCAATATATGGGTTGGTGCCTTGTTTTTGTTTTGTGCACACTAAGCCTAATGGTTCATGTTTGACCGCTTGGATCTCAATGATCCTAACTATTTTCATATTCATATCAGTGGGTGATCTCCACATACTTCTTGATGGTCTATCCATCGAGACGACTCATCCTGCTCATGAAATTATTTTAATTTTTTTTTATACCTTAAAAATCTGTAAAAATAGTGTATTAACACTTAGATTAATTATGTTGTTTCCTGCATATGTAAATAGGTGCACATTAGCCAAAAGTTACACTTTGACTCTTTTTCTTGAACAAATCATGGGTCGAAATCTATAGACCTAACTATAGATCATCTAACTATCTGTCAAATCAATGGTCAAATTTTTATCTTAGAAAATGAACCTCAATTTTTTTGTGCCACTTGACATAATGCATACGCTCACTTGAAAACACACATTATACCCAAATTCTTAAATTGAGATGTAGGGACCCTAAACCTTAAAATATGTCAATATCCTTAACCATATAGATCCTACAAGGCCAATAAATTATTAATTGAGTCCAAGGATCTCACCAAGTGGACCTATTTGACCTTCAGACCCTAAATAGGCTTAAGTACCCAAGATGCCCAAATACTCAATTTTAAGCCAAAGATTCCTGTGAAGTCGAAACCCAAACTTTTAGAATGGGCCCAACCCACCTTCAAGACTGAATTTGGGCATCTTGGGTACTTAAGCCCATCTAGGGTGAGGTCTCTTTCACGATCACATGAAACTTAAAATATAGACATCCATGTATGGATGTAATCCTTTATGGTAGTATGGGATGCCACATGAAGTACATTCATGTTACTATAAAATTCGTCCCTTAAAAAGAGTGATTTGTGAAGCCTATTGCACCGTGATCCATTTTAATTAAGTTTAGAAAAAGATAAAATATGAATATATTAAGCTACGAGATGTTAAGAAAGTGATAACTTAAGTCCACACAAATATGAAATTGGGGCGGGGACCTAAGCCCAGAACCGAATAATATTATGATATGTTAAGACACACTGTAAAGGCCAGATGAATATGAATTAAGTTTCTACATGTGTCATACCTTACGAGACTCCGTAAGGGTCCAACGTCTGCAGTTGAGAGGGGTCTTAAGGACAATATGCTAGTTTTGTCTCGACTGGATGGTGATTTGTGTTATGATATAGAAATTAGGTGATTATCTACAGCGATCATCGCACAGATCGTTTAAATAAGATAAGTATGATACGAAATATGTTGTGTAGGCGTATGGAGTAATAATAATACTTTCGATATGTCACATATGTTAAGTTGATAAGACAAGTAAGAAAAGTGATAAGCATTAGAAGCATCATATGTATTGAAATCTGTTATGTCCTTTCAACTTTATAATTATGAAATATTTATGAAATTTTTTATTATGTTGTTTATAAGAAATTGCAAAATATTCACTTCCACTCACGAAGTTGCACTCATGACCACCTGGGTAGATTGTGGTGGATCGGTTGTGCAACCCACTGAGTTTACGTGACTGAGTAAACTCACCCAGCTCCTAAAAACTAATAGTTGCAGGTAAAGATATGAACTACACTATCCCAAAAAGTAATAGATGATACGGTTTATGAGAGTGATGACGTTGATGACTAGTTAGACGATGTCAGGTATGTATTAATTATTTAAAAAGACTTTTCAAGAAGATTGGTAGTACCTTTATTTATGGTCATTTAGTATAGTGGATTCAAGATTAAATGTAAGCTTCAAAAGGAGAATTTTTAATATGAGAAGAAATTTTGGTTCACGATTTTTGGGAGTCCCGTTTTATGTAAGATCTAGTAAGATATGTATGTTTACTTATCGCGCTAACAAGCGTGTAGTATCATAACACGGAATTCTAGGCCCTTGAGATTGGCTAGGATTCTGGGTCATGACATGATGGAATTCGAAAATCCAATCAGAATTGATCAAGGCCATTAGATTACAAAATGTGTTTTTATTTTTAACTGGTTATCAGACTAAAAATTAATTATAGCATCTGATAACTGGGTCGTAACTTTCAGTGCCGATTTTAGAACCAGACGCACACTACAAAAAATAAGGCTAATAGCGGCAGTTTTTTTAAATAAAAAACTGCCACTATTAGTCTTGTCGCTATAAAAAACTGCCACTACAAAAACAATAGCGGCAGTTTTTTGTAGCGACAGGACTAATAGCAGCATAAAAAACTGCCACTAATAGTCTTATTTTTTGTAGTGGCAAAACTACTTGTTGGAATATTGAAGTTATCTCCAACTTTTCTCAATAGTGTCAGGTCTAAGAAAGATCACATCACAATGGAAATTGAGCTATCTGATCAAATGCCCAGAAATGGTCAAAACATGTGTGCCATGTGACAGTTTTGCACCCCCGGTTTTCGGATATTCTACCGATCAAATCTGATAGAGTTAATATCTAAATTTTTGGTACAGTGATCAATCACTGGTCCAACTATAGTCATGAATGTTTGTGTAATTTTTGGGGATCAATTTACACGTAAAATGATAGCCCCAATAATATGCACTTTCGAGGTGAAATTTTGGCAAATTTGCACCTTCTGCTCCGAATTTTGTGTCGATCAATCTACGAAGAGTTTGATCCTGAAAATTTTCCGGTTATAGAGAACTCATCAGTGTACTTACTCATTTTTTTTACAGATTTTTTCAAATCAGTTTCTATTATTTTAGTGCCCAAAACAGTGGTTCTATAGCAATATACAACTATCTAATATTCAAGGAACTCAACGAATATAGGAAATAAAATCACCATTCAATAACTTGGACGTTTTTGATGAAATCCCATCATATAACGAGGACAAAACAGTGATTATAAATAAATAAAATTATAATTTCAAACCATTTGCTTGATTTAAACTATGTACATCAAGTAGTCTAAGAGAGGACTAATTCCTACAATTTTTTAGTGCATGTATCTTATACCATTGATCTTTCTAACTCAAAACAATGACTATATGGTATATATTTCAAATTATTATGACTAATTTATACAAAATAAACCAAACAAAGTATCCATTATGATCTGTATAACAAGTGTACTATAACATGAACAATTAAAGTCTCAACCAATCGATTTTCTCTCTCTTTTTTTTTTTTTTTGAAATAGAACTAGTATCATCAAAACTAATCAAAATATGATTAATAAATAGAGATGTCAAAATTCCTATCATTCTATCACACCAACGATTGGTTAGTGGTGAGGAGTCATGCTAAGCCAAGTGATGGCACTTGCATTCAACTCTACTCCATAAAACTAATACCATGCATGCAATAAGATCTAAACCATTCAGTTCACTATATGTGGTATGAGATGGCCTCACTACAAAAAATAAGACTATTAGCGGCAGTTTTTACAGCCAAAAACTACCGCTATTAACAAAAAATTATTAAGACTATTAGCGACAAGAGTATTAGTGGCAGTTTTTTTGTAGTCTTGTTTTTTATAGTGCCTTGTGTGATCACCAAATCACACATGGCCACTCATCATGACAACCCATTTATTTTCTCAAAAATCCTTCAAACAATCAAAAGAAAACACTAAATCAATATCATTTTCAAAAACTATCTAGACTAAATTTGATCTAGTCCAAGACATCTTCATTTTAGGCAATGTGATGGTCATGCATGCACACTAATTCGACACGGACGATCATCTCGGTCCTTGAAACTTTATTTCAAAGCAAAAATCAAAATCTACAAGAAAATATACAAGAAATTGAAATCTATCACATGAACCTACTACCATTTACATTACAACTAAACCATGACTTACCTTGAAGTAGAGCTCTAGAGGTTGCTGTTTTGGAGCTCAAGTGAAGCTTAAAGAGAGTGGATTTGGATGGTTCCAACCTATGTTGATCTATAATATGTGGGGGATCAAATGGTGGTTTTAGATTTGAATTTGGATGGTTGGATTGAAATCTAGAAGAGGGATTCAAAGAGCTCTAGTAGTGGATTGCTTAGAGGAAGAAGATGGAGAGAAGTGGAGGAAATGGTGGTCGATTTTTTCTAATGGGGACTGTAGACACCCAAATTTGGCCCAAGACACGATCGACCCATATTTCGAGAAAGACGAACTCCCGAACTTTCGAAAACACTTCTTAGACCCATAGAACCCTTACCAGACCTTTAGAACCCATAATGAACCATTAAACCCATGCCGGACCAGGCCCGGGCCCACAAGTCATCATTTAAGATTTCTGGTAAAAATTGGCTATGCGTGCATAGTATGTACGCGTAAAGCAATTTCTGACAAAAAATGGCTATGCATGCATAGCCAATTTGTCTCTTCTCCAGAAGTGGGCTCCAGCACGGGGCCCTAACTTCTCAGTTCTTGGTTGGGGATTTAAAGCATGTGTGCATACTATGCATGTATGCCTTAAAGACTTGCATATTCGAAAATGACAGATTTTGACTTTTGGGGTTTGGCTTGTGGACTTTCCTGAACTTTGGGAGTGTTTCTTTAGGACTCTTATGCCCCTTTCTGCCTTAGAAATCACCCTTGTGTCATTCAAGTGGCCACCCCATCATCCACCATTGAAACGCATTCCACTCTTCTCCAAGCCCTAGAAATCCCCGAATCCTTAGATCCCATATTACCTAATTCTTAATCCATCATTACTAACTTAAGAGCTCCCTATTCACCTCTCCTTTTATAAATAGAGACCCCACCCCTCACTTTTAAGGACCTTGAAACAAAATCTAAAAGAGAAAACTCTAGTGAAATACCCCCCATCTCAAGCCTTAAAACCCTAGCTCATCCTTCATACCATCACCCTCCTCTCATCAATACCTCTAAGCTTTAGCAAGTAAGAGACCTTACCATCATTCCCAAGCTCCCAAACTCCTAAGCCTTAGCAAGTTAGAACCCTTCTTTAAGCCATTTGCCTTTGGAAGCTCACCGGAGATAGTTCCACGCAAAGATCCGGCAGCGGTGCTACAAGGGCCCGAGAGCTTCGAGTCTCCCCTCTCTTTCCGTTACCTTCTTTTTCTTTTCCCTTATCCTAAGATTTGAGTTGTTACACCACCAAAATTTTGGTAATTGCGGAGAACTCAATAGGATCTGACTACCTTCGGGCAAGGGAAAGTGTCGCTTGTTTTTTACTTTTTTTTATGTACTTGGCCATAGTAGAGACCGCTCACGAGTGGGCCGATTAGGTGCCTAACACCTTCCTAATTGGTAACTGAAGTCTTTACCTAGAGGCTTTGGCGTAGACCGACAATCTGGAGTCAAATCTGGCACTTCGGTACATGTGTTAATTTAGGGTATCCCGACACACCAAAAGTTTCGGATGGCGACTCCATTATTTATCACATCGTTGCGACGGACTCTCAAGGTCCACGGTTGCATAGATGGTGACTCCGCTAGGGATAAGCTTTTAGAATTTCCACTTGAAGTTTTGGCCCTATTACATGTGTGTCATTTTTCTTGCTATTTTTCCTTTTTTGGCCTAGTCAGTTGACTGACACCATGTTTATTTGCTATGTACTTACCCCTACGATTCCATGCACTTTTTGCCTAGTCACTTGACCGGCATTTTCTTACTTTCTGCACTTTGAATACTCAAAATTTACTTTACATCCTTTTCACATAGTCATTTGACTGACACTTTTGTTTATCACCTACCCCTACGATTCAACACTTTATATTTTAGCCTAGTCGCTTGAGTAGCATTGTCTTTTTTTTTTACTACTTGTTTCCATATAACACCTTTGGACGCCAACCAGTGGCGGCGGCACAAGACCCTTGTAGCCCGATTTGTGAACGGTGGCAAAAGCCCCAATATTTGGACTTAAGCAAATTTCCCTCTGTGCAACCGTGGGCTCTCACGAGTCCATCATGACGAAGCGCTCTCTTAAAAAAGATGGAATCACCACCCGAAGCTTTTGGTATCCTAGGATACCCAAAATCAATATTATATGCACCGAAGTGCCAAATATGACTTCGTATAACCGGTCAACGCCAAAGCCTCTTGGGTAAGGACTTTGGTTATTAATCGGAAAGGTGTTAGGCACCCGATTGGCCCACTCTTAAGTGGTATCTACTATGACCAAAAATAAAAAGAAATGAGCGACACTCCCCCTTGCCCGAAGGTCCTCCGATCCTGTTGAGCCATTCGTATCCGGTGAAATTTGGGCGGCGTAACTGCTCAATTCTATGATAGAGGGAAAGTAAAAGAAGGTAGAGGAATAAATGGGAGAACCGAAGCTCTCGAGTCCTTGTAGTACCGTTGTGGACCTTCTCGTGAATGCACTTTCGATAAGCTTCCAATGGCAAATGGGTTAAGGAATGGGTCTTGATCTCTAAGGCTTGAGAGCTAGAGGGAAGGAGAGGTAGGCTAAGGCCTTGTTCTAGCTGAATCTAAGGGATTTATGATGGAAGATGGAGTGTAAAAGAGGAAACTAGGTTATGGAATTTTTGGAGAATTAGTGCTTGAAAGGGGAGAGGGAAATCTCTAAAACTTTCTCTCTTTTAGAAATTTTTTCAAGGTCCTCATCAAAGGGTGGTGGCTCTCTATTTATAAAGTTTTAGTGGATTAGAGGGGTACTTAAGGGCTAAGTGGGTTAGCAATTAGTTAATCCCTAATCTAAGGTTTCCTAGGGTTTTGGAAGCTTGGGTAGGTGGGAACTTGAGTTTAATGGTAGATGATATGGTGGTATTCTAAATGGCAAAAGGGTGAAACTTAAAGCTAGGAAGGGTTAAAATTTTAAGCTATGCGTACATAGTATGTACGCATTGCTTAGGAACAGTATTTTTCACAAAACTGAGAAGTTTAGAGCTCAAGCTGGGGGAGTTCTTGAAACAAAAGCTAAAAAATTGGCTATGCGTACATACTATGTATGCATAGCCCAAATTTTATTTTGCAAAATTGAAGGGCCTGATTGTGGGCCTGGGTTGGGCCCAATATGGGTTAACAATGGTTTCATGAGTCTGGTTGAGTTTTTAAGAGTCCGGGAAGGGTTCTATGGGTCCGGGGAATGCTTTTGAAAGGTTAGAAGTCTGTCTTTCTTGAAGTACATGTTAATCGCGCCTTGGGCCAAATTTTGGTGTCTGCAGATGCCCCTCTTTGGTATGCAATTACTAATGATCGTATGCCAAAGAAAGAGCCAACCGAAAAGGCCCAAGGCAAATGCTATCGATTCCGCCTTACTCAAAACGAACCTCAAACATCAAAGGGAAAAGAAACATGGAGAGTGACGTAAGCCCATGTCATTGGAAAAATGTCCATTACTCGAATTGGAGAATAGCGGAAGCCCATATCATTGGGAAAACATTCGTTCCTCTAGAATATCGGTCCTCAAGCGCTTAGCGACATTACTGAGCATAACCGAAATGATGCGATTGATGATGTATGATGTTCGAGTTTTATTTTGAATAAAATAACCCCATGAGCAGGCGGGTGATCGACCCATACTTAAAGATTGACGTAAAGCAATAATGCGAAGATCCAACGGCTGCGCTGATCTCATGATGCATTGATTGCCCCGTTTTGATCTACACGGGTGCCCCTACGTGAGGTAGGGTTCAAGATATTTGGGTGAACCTATCGATCCCGAGGTTACTTTAACACAACTACCGGAGCGAAGCGAATATTGATGTCGCGACATTTTTTGGGAGTGTGTGCCACTGAGAATGTTTATTCCCAAGCTTATCTATGTATATATATATACATATATATCATTATTTATTATATATATATATATATTATTTCTTTTTCTTTTTCTCCTTCTTTTCTCTCTTTTTTTGACACTTTTATATTATGCGTACATAGTTTGTACACATAGCCATTTCTAGGGAAAAATAAGCTATGCGTACATAGTATGTACGCATAGCCTGTTTTTTATTTAAAATCGAGTGGCTGTGGGCAGGGGCCCGAGAAAAACAAAATTTTGAAACTCTTTTCCCTCTTTCCTTCTCAAAAACAAAATGGGTACTTTTCCCTTTGCTCCATTGATCCGAACCATCTGTGGACATCACTCTGGTGTCGATTTCGCCAAGTAATCACACAGTTCCATGCTAGATCTAGGGTTTTTCCTTTAAATTTCTTGCTTTTAAACCACATGTGGCTAGGTTCCTTGCATCTAGATGATAAATAGACATTTTTACTTGAAAATGCAACTTCCTAGGGTTTATTTGATTAATTTTTTCATGTATATTTGCATGGGTTTGGTGAAACTTGGATCAAATTGTGCCTTATTTTTGTTTTGAATTTTCTTGATTTATTCATTGGTGTATTTTTAGGGCTTTCGAAAAATGGCATTTTTTGTGAATGTAAAACACTCCTTTGATTTATGTGTGCATATTTTGATGGGAAATTTGGTTGCAAATTTGAGGAGATTTTTTTGAAAAAATGGTGGCTTTGTCATGATCGAAAATGTTGACACCCCCCCCCCCCTTTGAGTGCGATCATGAATCTGCACCTGTGAATATTTTTTTTGTGAAAATGCGAGGCAGTGGGTGCCTTTCGCTAAAATTTTTGCTTTTTTTTTGTTTGTACATACGCGTATGCACATTTTTTAGATTTTTGTTGTTTTTCTTTCCCCCTTTTTTTCTTCTTTTTTTTTTCTTTCTTCTCGTTTTCTGATATGCAAGTGGACAGATTGTTTTTGTTTATTTCTTTTGAAATTAATTGACAGGGCATTCCCTTTTTATGTTTTTCTTGAAAAAATTTTATGGGAACAAGGCATACTTACCTACTTTTTGTTATTTTTAGAAGGAATGTTTGATCCTTTAGTTGCCATCTTTCATATATTACCCATCTGACATTTCCTCCTTCCCTTTTCTTTAGGATGCCACGCAAACAGTGCGGTGAGGGTGATGAGGGGTGTAGGCCAGTCCCGGATGTAGTGGTTGGTAGTAGGGGTGAACAACTGGTGCGGGTGCACCGCTTTACCGAGAAGCGCATAGAGGAGCGTAGGAAGAGGTATTGGTTGGAGATGCTGGGGGATGAGGCCCACAGTGGCCTCCTTCATCACCAGTACACTCATATTTTATTTTTCGGAATGTTGTTTGCACCAGTGGCGATTCCTTCACCACCAAATGTTCCCTCTTCAACTGGGATGCTTCTATTGCGTCTTGGCTTACCGCGTGGGGCCATCTAAATTTGTTACAATGAAACAAAAGTCTCAATTAACAGACAGTCCCTATGCTCTGACAGAGTTCTAAAGCACATAGTCTAAGTCGATGTCCTGCCAGAATTTCTAAAGCCATTGCTTTGAGACCAACTGTGACAGACCAAATTTTCTACCCCGAAATCCATGCCATCAGATCGTAACTTATGATCCCTAAACAGAACACTTGTTACATCCACACACAGCAAAATTCAAAGCGGATATCATTATAAAGTGAGTATCATATGGAAAAAGAAATATCCATTTCTAAATGAGATATATGAACAAGGGTAAAATAACCACCGGTGATAACCGACCATTACCTAAACAGTGGTGCACAATTTTCTGTTTACGACATTATATGAATCCAAAGTTCTATAACAAAAGAATGGCTGGACGTACCAAGCCTTAGTCTCAAAATCTCAAAAGGATCAAAGTCCCCTAAGGGAAGTACTCCTCTGCTAGAAGTTTAGTATCTTCCTCAGGCACGCAATCAGGATCACTGTCAAGTTCCAACCCATTCTTTGATTCTACACCTGTGACGTATAGTCGGAGTTTGCTAACAGTCTAGGCTCAATAGGGGCCAATCAAACTAATTCATTTTAACCATATCCGAGCACAAATTAGATAACATAATCTAAAAAACATGATCAAATAGTTATTCAATGATGGTGTTCAAGACAGAATTTTAATAAAACATTCATATGAAATTTCGTTTTGAATAGGGGTGCAAAGACAAAGCTTGATTTGAAATCAAATAGTTCATGATTCACATGCAGTTTCTTATCTAATACTTAACTTAAAATCATAACTTAACTAATCACCCAAGCATATATAGCATTGGGAGCCAAAGTTTTACCGATGGGAATCCCTCTAACCATCGTCATTCAATGAACATTTACAGATTGTCCGCGTCAGCCCAAAAATCAAATGGAACCGTATCAGTTCAGAGAATGTACAGATAAACTGTCGTACCAGTGCAAAGAGCGGGAGGATTCATTCATGTGAACCTTAAATCAACGTGTAATTTCTAATATATAAATCAACATAGGGTCGTGTTTTCATTCGAATGCATTCAGACAGATTAAAAGTTCAGAGTATTAGAGTTTGGATTTCAGATGCATATTCAAAGTTTATTTTCATGTATATTTTTACTGGTTCAAGAATCATCTACAAAAACGGATTCAAACTTTGGATACAAGAGTTTAAACATCATTCAAAATACCGTCAGGCTTATCATTCTTGACTCAATCATATCATTCATGCAATTCAAGTTAAAACTCGATTAGTGTTGAGTTTTCCCCTACCTCCTGGTTCACGAGACACGCGAAATGATTCAAATTTTTCTTTACAAACGTTCCCGATTCCCAATCTACATCACATTGCATTCAAAAGTCATTAATTAATGACTAAGGGATTATAAGAGCAAAGCTTCAGAAGATTCTCCAAAGAAAATCTAAAATAAGCCAAACAGGGACAGTTGTGCGCGCGAGTTCCAAACTCGTGCGGGCAACTTCACTTGGCACCTCTCAAGTTGTGCGCGCGAGTGTCCCAGTTAAATTTCCAGGCAAAATTTGGTGCATCAGTCAGGCGCATGAGTTTCAGACCTAAAGCAAACTTGTGTGCAAGACTCCAACTCGTGCAGATGGCTGTCTGAAACTCTTCTGACTTGTCCGATTTCGGATTTTGCTCTCTTTCACCCTATTCTCCCAACTCAATTCACATTTATTCACTAGAATTTCAAGACAATAAACTACTAATTTAACCCATAATTTATCTACAAGATCTCACCTTAAAGCTCGCAAAATTATCGCGCATAATAATCAGAGAAATATACAAATCTATTCGGTCAACCTTTGACCTTACCCGTGACTCTTCGGAAAGGACTTACCTTCTTTAGAAGTTTCACATCCCAACATAGGGACCATATACTGAAACAATAGTATATGGCTGAACACAGGCTGAAACACTAGCACTATAGTTTAGACCCCTTTATCCTAATGTGGGACCATATACTGAAACAATAATATATGGTTGGACGTAAGCTGAAACAATAGCTCTATGGCTCAGGCCCCATAACCCTAAATTAGGAATCATGTACTGAAACAATAGTACATGGCTAAACACATGCTGAAACAATAGCTCTGTGGCTCAGATCCCAACGTAGGGATACTATATACTGAAACAATAGTATATAGTCGAAATACAGACTGAAATAATAGTCTTATATTTCAGACCCCTTTGCCCCAATGTGGGACCATATGCTGAAACAATAGTATATGGCTGGACACACGCTGAAACTCTATGGCTCAGGCCCCATAACCCTAAATTGGGAACCATGCACAGAAACAATAGTACATGGCTAAACACAGGCTGAAACAATAGCTCTATGGCTTAGATCCCCAACGTAGGGAGACTGTATACTGAAACAATAGTATATAGTCAAAATGCAGGCTGAAATAATAGCCTAGCATTTCAGACCCGACCGGACTCAGATAGCCCCGAATTACGCATCTAAAACCACTCGCGCAATTCTATTGCACCCCAAACCACACACGTGCAATCAGTCCCCCTTCAGACCAGATCTCCTTCCCCATACTACCTCGAGACTCGATCACGCACCTCCACGCGATCGGATTCAGACTCGACTACCGGCGCGCAATTGGTCTACGCCCGACCTAGTCTTATAGTCCTTGACTCCCAAGCTTCCTTGATCAAGCGCTTCGAAAAAGATGCTTAATCTAATTGCGCACTCCACACGAAGCGCACAAGTAGTCCTAACATTGTTAGAACTAGGAAACTCGCTGAGCAAGTCAGCCGGTCGCTCACTGAGTTGGTGACCGACTCAAAGCGATTAAGCATCGGGAAATCAGCTCGCAATTCGGTTAAACGCCTGAAACATAGCGTTTAATTGGAGAAAACCCTATAAAAGATATTTTTTTAATCCGGCCAAGAGAGGCTGGAACAACATGAGAGAGAACGGAATTTTTTTGGGATTTCGAAATCAGAGAACTCCGAGAACGAACACATAGAGGAGCCTAATCATGATTTCGAGATTCAAGCTTCGAATTTTCAAAATTTTTCTCCACAGCCCCGATCCTAGGTAAAAATCTTAGTTTTAGATTTAGGATTTTCTCTTCGTTTTAATTATTAATATCAAATTTTCAGTCTTAGACCATAGCACCCTTTTTAGACCGTAATTTTTAATATCTGGTTCTAATTCTCCTTTTCTAGAACCAGTCCTCAATCTGACAGCCTAAACTACCGACCATAGACTAAAATTTTAATCTCCAGTCCTATCGTTAATCTCTGGTTCTAGTTCATGGGTTGTAGAACCAATCATTAATCATAAGGCCTGATTTTATGATTTCAGACTCGAATTCAATCCTTAAATCTTAAATTTCTAGTTTTAATTTCCTAATTCAATATTTCTAAAACCCCAATTCTTAATTTAGTTTTCTAAAACTCTAGTTTCTTCATTTAATTCATAATTATAATCTCGAAATCGACTCCGAAAACCCAAAAAAGGTATAATACTACGGTCTAAAATCTAATTTGTTTTAACCTCAACCACCTGATTTGCTCAAGGGAGCTTACGGAGGGTACTCGGGAATGAGGCCAATCCTCCTTAGCATAGCGGGCCAAAAACCCCTTTTCTTAGATTTTAGTAGAATTAATTTATTGCTTTAATTAGAATTAATAAAATCAGTTCCATTACTTTTCCTAGAATCATAGCATAAATAATTTATTGCGCTCCTAGAATATTAGTACAATTAATTTATTGCTTTGATTAGAATTTTAATAAAATTAATTCATTAATTTAATTAGATTTTTAATATAGTTAATTCATTGCTTCAATTAGAATTTTAGAAAAATTAATTTATTTGCTTTAATTGAAATCTTAATCAAATTAGTTCTTTTACCAATTAAAACTTTAGTAAAATCAGTCTTCCATTTTGATTAGAATTCTAGTAGGATTAGTATATTTGCTTAATTAGAATTTCAGTCAAATTAGTATACTTGCTTTAATTAGAATTGCAGTTGAACTAGTATATTTGCTTCAATCAGAATTCCAGTATAATTAGCATGCTTGATTTAATTAGAGTTTTATTAAAATTGATATATCTACATACCTAATAGAATTAGGAGACTAATACTAATTGGACTCCTAGTAGCACTAGGAAACTAATTAATTAGACTCGCAACAGATTAAGAATATTAAAACTAATTAGACTCCTAATAGGATTATAATATTAGATTAAGTCATCATAATAACCTCACACGGTTAGACTAACAATAGAACCAAGGAATTCAAACCAATTAAAATAACAGGGAAAGAAAAGGAAAACTAAACTATCTAAACTATAAGGAAGAGCCATAACTGCTGGCGTTCGCATGCGAATAATTCAGTAAAGAAGTAACCCACACCCGCTCTAAAGCGTGATCAGTGACGTGTTGCAGCGTCGTTAAATATCTGCAGCTGGCGATTGCGACAAACTAGGAACCTTCCTAGAAAATCCCTCTTTTGTTTTATTCCCAACATTCCAAGCGCCGCATTGCTAGAGTCCACTTGGACAGAATTGGGCCACTGATTCAATGGGGACCAAGAGGAACCCAGAAATAGGGCGCACTAACAGTAGCTTTTTCTCACGGTCACGGATCACCAATACTTCGAAGATTGATGATCTCTCGTGGCACACGATCGGAAGCGAAGAAAATCACGCAAAAGATCAATGACGAACCAGTGTTTCGGTGTGCAAAAGGGTTCACGTGAGGAGCTCTTCTTTCTCTCCCTCAATTCTCATGCAAAAATAACAAAGGTAATGGCTTACGTGAGAAGCCATCCCTTTTATACTCTTGGTTTGCTTCCTTATGAAGCACACACACTATCTTATGTGTTTAGCTCTTAATAGCTGGGTTGGTTTGGTTGCGAAACTATTACACCAAAGCAAGGTGTTATATTCCCCTCAATCGAGAGTGCGGTTTGGTATGGAGCTAGCACGTCCAAACCACACATCGACAAGATCTGGTGTCAAGCTATTACACCTTAACGGTGTGTTAGCCTTTTGTCCAACAAGTTCAAATGAAGCCTAAACGGATCCAAAACAATGTATCCAGAAAATCCGAAATGGTACTTGTGTCGTAACTGATACATGCACCACGCGGACATACATGGTTCGAAAAAATTCAGGGATATCACAGATGCAGCCAAACCTCACTAATAGAACAAGGGAAGAAGGTGTCAAACCTTCTCTGAAATCATAAGGTCAAACTGAAACCTCAAACCCAACTCCAAATGTTTCATCCCCACTTCTCGGCGACGATCCGTGTGCTAGCAGCTCATAAGAGGGTAAGTGTACTCCTCAGAAAAGAGAAGGGGCGGCCTGGATAAAAATTCAAATAGCCCCAAACCTGGAAGATGCACAAACAAGAAAGTACATATCAAATCAAAATCAAATCCAAAGTGGTAAAGCAGGGGGAATGAAAGAGCAAAGCAAACATATTACCTCAATCACAGGCCAAAAGCCATAGGTGGAGGCAATGTCCCCGACGGAGGCTCTGGCTAGGTTGTCCATTAGTACGGCATACCCGGCGTCATTCCAATCCAAATGATGTACATTGTCCAGGTTCTCCATCAGGCCGAGAAGGGAGAGGGAGACATGACCTCCACAAGCATTAGCAAGGATCGTCTTGTCCAAAACAAAGGGGAGTGCAATACGAGCCAGCATCAGGGCATGCTCAGGCTCGATAACGATGTCCATATCAGGCTGGTCTGGTCAACCAACTCCTCATCATCAAATAGATATGCCAGCCATGACAGCTTAACCTCAAAACTAGTCATGTAGGAGGGAGAGGGATAAGCCCTAATCAATCGGACTACCTCCTCACAGTCAAGAATGTGAGGGGAGAACATTGGATCCCCTCCTATAGCGATCCCTGTAATCATGGACCAGTCGATAGGGGTAATGGTCATCTCGACCATGGACGTATGAAAAATCATCGTCTCGGGGCGAAACGGCTCCACCTAGGCTTTCACATAGGGCCAATCACCCCTCATGGCGGGACAAGATAGGAAGTCCCCAAAGCTGGCCTGCACCAGGAAAAACCTCACAACATGAGGAAGACAGATGTAGAAGCGTTGAAGGTCAAACCAGCCCCCACAAAATGTGATTGGAGGCAAAGGCTACATCAGAAGAAAGAAAATGTCAAATCATGGGACAAAAGGGTGCCAACTAAAAGAAAAAAGAGAGAAAAGAATGGCCAAGAGATATGTCTTTACCTTACTCGCAATCCCAAAGTTGGAGAGATGGGTATACTGTTGGTGAAGCGACCCACTACAGGCCGCCTCGCCCTACATCTCAAACCAACAACGAGAGGAGCATTGCACCTGAACAAGGTGCTCACCTCCAGTACCAATGCCCTCTTCCGGGCTATCCTCATGGCCCTGATCATCATCATTTTGTTGACTACGTGGCATCCTGAAAAAGAGGTATATGAACAACAAGTATTAAAAAATAATAACAAGAGGAAATCAGGTGCTTAGCTAAAAACATGGGGCGAAGGAAAGGTAAGTATGTCTCACTCCCATCAAAATTTCCAAGGAAAAAATTGAAAGAGGGCATGCCCCATCATTTTAATTTCAAAAAGAAAAGAAAAAACAAAAACAACAACAACAAAATGAATAAAAAAATTCAATTCAGTTCCGCTTCAAAAATCTTTGCCAAGAAAAATTAGGAAATCTATACACATGCACATGTGTGCAAACAAAAAGAAGCTAAAGTTTTGGTAAAGGGCGCTTGTTGGGGAATTTTAGGTGCGGATTATTGTGTAATAAAAAAATAAAAATAAAGTAAAACAGAGGATGGATTTAGCAAATCTAAAATATCCTAAACCTACAAGATACAGGGTCCTTTATAGTAAGTTTTAGTAAGTAAGAGTTTGTCCCACAGGGAGTAGTGATCTAAACCTAGAAGGTGTATAGTAGACCTCCAGATCTGGCTACAGATCTAACAATTCTAAGAAGAAAGAGAGCTTTTCGGGTGTCACTAGATCTAATTTATAAAGTTGAAATATAAAACTAAATCTAAAAGATTGAGAAAGATGGATGGTAAAATAAAATATAAAATGGGGAGAAATAGACAACTACGGCCTGGTTTTTATTGCAAAACAGATCAAGAGCTGGGGATTTGCAGCAATCCTTCATTTGGCTACAAGCACAAATGCAAGGTATAAGAATCTGATTTAGACCAATCATTTGGATTGATCTTAAGGCTATGATCTGTTCACTTAAATGGTCACAGATCATCTAATAGATTTCCTCCATCCTGATGGCTTCAATCAGAACAAGATAATCACTACAGATGTTGTGGATGTAAGGCCACAGGCATAGACACCCATAGGCATATCAAACCTAAGGAAATCAGATGGTCATCAAGAGATCTACCGGAAATAGGTCTGGGCTTGTGCCGAGTGCAAAAATTCGATCGATATTCTAATGGGACCACAAGATCTTTAGATTTAATTAAGCTTTAAAATTAACAATTTATTGGTTTAATAAAAAACAACTTATAATAATATTATTCCCATATCTGTAGTCTGTGCATCGATCCACATTTCTTCATGCCGAAATTACAATTACAAAACAGATCTGAGCTGCTACCTAAATCTAATCCAACAGGCTGGATTAGAGAGAGAAGGGGAAAGAGAAAAGGAAAAAATAAAACCTAAAACTAAACCTAAATGAGCTAAGGAGAACTCAGGCTATTCCTTTGTTCCTACTTTCCTTGCTGAGAAATTACAGCAGCAAGGAGTTCTATTTATACAAGTACAGTGATCTGTGTGTTTGGGATTTCAGCCAATCAGATGAGAGAATTTTAGTTTAAGCTTAATCCTTGTTTTAGCATTCCAACCAATCAGAGAGCATATATGGATCTGGTTTTGTTGTTCTCAGCTGAAGCTAATTTGCATTCCCGCCAAAAATTAGTTTATTCCCATGTGCAACCTTCCTTATGCATTGAAGTTCCAAAAATTGCCCTTGCCAACCAAAAATACCCCAACTGTGCCTCTTTATAACTGTTGTCAACAACCGAACCCAAATTGTTGTGACTATTCACCAATCAAACCCTTAATCCTATTGGCTGCCTTGTACCTCAAAATAGACCTGTTGCTGTGTGCTTAATGGCCTATGAAATTTGCCGCTCCAGTAGTGCAGTGGAGAAGATGAAGCTCGAGAGGATAGCTAAATGTAGCCGACAGGTTATAGAATGAAGGGCTTCACTTAGACTGGGTGTAGAAGCAAGCTTAATGGAGCTGTCGACAGGTTGGTGCACTTGCCACTTGAGAGGTTTGAAAGGTGGCTGCAGCTACACCTTGACATGGTTGATGGGCAGATGGGTACAAGCGCTCAATAGAATCTGTAGGTGCAGGCTGGGGTTCTTGAGAGGATTAAATGTTGCTTGCAGTCGAGAGGTTGGAGGCTGCTGCTCGAGAGGATCAGCTGCTCGAAAGGTTAAAGAGTTTGCTAAAGGGAGATCTACAAGTCGATAGGATTGAGAACTTGGAACTTCAGCAACCTTTCGTGAGGTTCAAGGGGTTACTGCAATATCCAGTCGACAGGATCTTTATTTGGAGGCTGCATTTTGAAGTACTGTTCGATAGGTTCAATCTAGCCAACTGCTCGATAGGAAGAGCTTTCAACTATATGTAGAACTCGACAGGTTACTTTGCAGCCTCATGAACCATTCGATAGGTTCATAGTTGAGGAATTTTGGGACTATTCGCTAGTTTTAGTTGGCACATATGCTTGGAACCTCGATAGGTTTGCTCTTTGAAGGCTGCTGTAGTCCACACCATTCGACAGGATTAAATCAATGGCTGCCCAACTATTCGATAGGACTTGCTGCTGTTCGACAGGTTTATAGAGTGTGCTGCATGCAGCAATTAAATAGGTGCAAACTGTTGTATTGAATGGCTGCTCAATAGGATCTCCATGGCCTTTCGATAGGTTCTATTTTCCAGCAACTGTACCATTTAAATTTGACTGGTTGCTGCGGTTTCAATGAACCACTCAATAGGTGTTGATGTGCATTCAACGAGACACAATCCCAGCTTCAGCACCTGTTGTGTTTTAATGTTCGCACAGCTGTAAACTGCTACAACTCCTACGTAGTGCTTCTGCTGAAATCCGTAGCTACTGTGCAGCCAATATGCACACAGCTTGTATAGTTGCAGCCTCCTCAGTTCAAGCACACCATGAGCTGTTGTTTTGCTTACATATCTTGCCTCAGCTCTAATGGATGGTTCTAAGTCTTCTTTTCGGCATTATTACATAGAAAAACTGCACTCTTCTATATTTCATCCCTAACTGCAAAAAACGTACTTAAAAACAATTAGTAAACACTCTAGGTACTAGCAAATGTCTGGTTTAAAGGTGTAGAAAGTGACATTTTTCACTACTTAACACACCCCCAAACCTAGTCTTTGCTAGTCCTCGAGCAAAGTGAAATTTAAACCAATTAATCTATAAAACTAAATGCCACTTTGTAGGGAACACGGGTGCATTTGGCACATGCACCAAGCCTTTTAAACCCCTAGGAGATCCCTAGTGGAGGAGTGGAGTCTCCTGAGGGTTTTCAGTGAAGGTACCCCCAAACTTCTCCAATAAAATCAGTTAGTACTAATGCAACATGCTAAAACAAAGTTTAGGTAAATAAAATAAATTCCGCACAATGTCCATTCCGTTTTTAGAGGATTCTTAGCAGAAAAATATTAGTTTAAAACTGAAATTCTGCTGTAATTTTTTCGTCATCAATTAGTTCATGTCAAGTCATTGTGCCTGAAAATTTATGCAGAGCTCACCTTTAATTTAAGAATTCTGTTTTGATAATGCCCCAATCAATTTTGATTTCAGACCCAAATCTTATTGGTGCTGTCACTTACAAAAAATAGAAGGGTGCATCATTTCACACAGCTCAAGAGTAGTTACAGCCCTCAAATAGGACTGCAAGCATGAGCATAGGTATTTCTCTAACTTCTGAAATTTTCTAACTCTTTTCACCATAGATTAAACAAATCTTCATCTTCACATGACAGCTCAACCCATTTCAGATCAGTAGGGTCTTTTTTTATTGGATTGTAATGTGGCTTATGGGTGAAATTTGTAAAAGATTAATGGGGTAAAAAGGATTCAAATTGAGAAATCAGTAAAAGTGAGGAGGTGGTCTAGACAACACCTTCTTCATTTCAGCACAATTCCATCTACTCCTTCAATTTTTAGATTTGAAGTGGCCAGTTTCTAATCCTCTTTTTAGTCTTTCAATGAAATGACTCCTCTTTCTCATTCCTTTTCTTTTTATTTTCTATTTTTCCTTTTCTTTTTGTATTTTTCTCCATTTTTCTTTTTATGGGTTGGAATGCCACAACACCACCAAATGTGCTTTCTTTATTCTCAACCAACCATCAAACCAGCTCTACCTTCTGAAATCTCAGAGTGAGGGTCAGGTTGTATCAGGTCACAGAGATTTTGGGTTCAATTTTTTTAGTTTTTATCAAAGAAAATTGGAAATTTTAAGGCTCAAATGGTGTGTATCAAGGGCAGTTCAAAGGTGGGACATTTTAAGCTCAAACTGTCCAAGGGATGGCCTTACTTCATGTCTTCGATGTCATGAAGTTGTCAAGCTGTTTTAATTTGGATGTGCCTAACTTCTAGTGATCGAAACTAGATCCAATCAGTCCGTAGAGCAGAAAAATTGCCAAGACACTCTTCAAAAAAAAAAATTCAAGCCCAAATCTCACTGGGTATGGCCTTCCATCAAATTTTCTGGGGTGTATCCTTACAGTTTTCTCTTATTTCAGGTACATTAAACATTAATTTTTAAAAATTCTTGACATTTGCTTCATGAAATATGTTAAAACTACAGCTCATTTCAGTTTTAAAAAGTTTTTTAATTTCCTCTTTTCCAAAAATCAGGTGGGAAATCACTTTATTTTTAAAAACTTTTTCAACATATCTGCACTAGCATTAACTCATTTCATTGGCACACCTACCATACCCCCAAACCTAAGATGAATATTGTCCTCAATGTTCTACACAATGAGAAACGAGGGGCAACAAGGTAAAAGAAGAAAGAAAAACTAAGTAGAAAAATTGCAGCTATGTGCAACAGAAAATAACAAAAGCAAAACTGAACACATGAGTAGGAAAATAAAAAAAATGATATACCAGTGCAAGAAATTACGGATAAAACAACAAAAAATAATAAAACAAAGCTAAAACTGCTACAAAATAAAATCTAAAAACTGCATATATGGACAGAAAAATAAAAGGACTGCTATGCAAATGAAAGGAAACTATTGTTACTAACAGAAAACAGTAAAAACAAAGTAAGGAATTGAATACAAAGCTACAAAAAATAGAAAAGTGTTGATACAAAAATAGAGTTGTAGATAAAAAAATAGGAAAATAAAGTTAGAAACTAACTATAATAACAGAAAAATGCAAAAAATCAGTAAAACTAAGACGCATTAACCTAAGAAAGAGAAATCAGCAATCTAAAAACATA
The DNA here is from genome assembly GCA_021018995.1 of Chloranthus sessilifolius. Lineage (NCBI taxonomy): Eukaryota > Viridiplantae > Streptophyta > Magnoliopsida > Chloranthales > Chloranthaceae > Chloranthus > Chloranthus sessilifolius. Next base: position 102,772,214 of record CM037589.1, read on the forward strand.
ATTTTAAACTAAAATTCCTAAAACAGAAAATCCTAATACCAAATCATAAATCCCCTAAGCCCAAAGAAAACCCCAAGAGCCTGAGCCAATCAGATACTTATGAATCGATGTGAATTTGAAAAATGATCAGTAGGAATAACATACAGTGGAAAGCAAGATTCATAAGACTGACCCCTATGTTGATGATGTGTATGAATCAAAAAAAATTTCTAAATAATGAAGCATGGGAGCACACATTAAAAATAAGATTCATACAGCTGAGATTCATTTAATGGTGAAAATATCTCGAAGGAAAATAAAATCAGTGGCTCCATTATATTAGCAGGACAACATATGATCTATTGCTCATTAACCTCCATGATTCCTCGAAATTAAAACCATGATCTCAACAATTCCAGATGGGGAAAAATGAATAAAGGCAAAGAAAAACAGCCCATCTAGAGAAATGTTTTACTTTTTTATGTGTTTTTTATCAGCCTGGGCTCCACAAGAGCCCTTATTTACTAATGTTGAAAATTAATAAGAAAACAAATCAGAAATGTCTATTTGTGTTTACATTTTCTTTTATTTTTATATTTGATTTTGTTAAAAAAAAAAATCAGCATGCCTAAAAAAAATAGCAGAAATTATAATCAAAACAAACATCTAACACAGTAAAACTGCTGATTCTCAAGAATTTAAATTTTGAAAATTAAATGCAAGGAGAAAGGGATGCAAACTCAGGCAGATCTGCTCCTGCTGCAATCCAAATGCTCCTTGTTTGGCAGCTGCTCCAGATCTGCAAAAATCTTAAAAAAATAAAAAAACTGCAGCAGTACCTTATTCAAGCATATTGACAAAAATAAAAAGAAAAACTCATACTAGAGCCTCATTTTTGTTAAAAAAGATATAAAAAATAATAACAACATTTATTCAAACATCTAGAAGGCATAAAGTAAAAACTCAGGTAGAATACAATGGAAAAAATAAAAAAATGAAAAATAAAATAGCAATAAAAATAATAAAATTAATAAAAAAATAAATAAAATTCAAATTAGATCTGAAAAACTCAGATCTACGAAAAATAAAAAAAATTAGATCTACAATAAAAATGAAAAACTCAGATCTACTATCTAGATCAAAACTCCCCGACAGCGGCGCCAAAAACTTGTTGGGGAATTTTCGGTACTGATTATTGTGTAATGAAAAAATAAAAATAAAGTAAAACAAAGGATGGATTCAGTACATCTAAAATATCCTAGACCTATAAGATACAAGGTCCTTTGTAACAAGTTTTAATAAGTACGAGTTTGTCCCACAGGAGTAGTGATCTAAACCTAGAAGGTGTATAGTAGACCTTCAGATCTGGCTACAGATCTGGCAATTCTAAGAAGGAAGAGCTTTTCAGGTGTCACTAGATCTAATTTATAAAATTAAAATATAAAACTAAATCTAAAAGTGTAATGTCCCGGAAAATTCATACTTAAATTGTACACCTCGGGAAGCGAACCAACTGGTCACACGTTTGACCGGGTCACCTTTGACAAGGTCGACTTGTCGATCATAAGTAATACGAGGTGTATAATATAAGGCCCCCTTAGTTGAACTGAGTATCCATAAATACACACAGACACACACATATTCGTTAGATGTAGGTGTTTAACACCAAGACAAATGGATAAGTTATAAGGAATAAAAAAGGGAAATAAATTCATTTGTTGAGTAGTTGAGAGGAGAGTTAAGAGAAAGAGAGAGAGTGTGAGAGTAAATGCATGTGTGATTGGCTGTGAAATCATAGGAGAGTATTGAATACAAATCACTAACCGTGGCTCGCAAAGTCTAACGGATCGAGCTCGGGATCAAGGAAAGATTTTAGTTGGGGGTTTGAGGAACCCTAGCGAGTTAAGGCTCGAGATCAAAGGATCCAACTGGTTGAAGGTGAGCTAATTTTCTTATAACTATTTCCTTTATGTTAGTGTAGATTAAAATGGCTAAGGTGAGAAAATCAGTAATAAAAAGGCATGAAGGAGATGAGGTTAGTTGCAAGGGATATGAACACGATCCATTGCTGGGGAATGGCAAATTCGTTCGAACGAAATGAAAGTTTGATTGAATGAATTTGGCCAGGGAAAGTAAATAGTGAAAGAAAGGTTTCTGAGTGAATCGTTCGAATGAAATATAAATTCGTTCGATCGATTTTGGAAACCGTTCGAACGAAACTAGAATCGTTCGAACGATTTTGTTATGTAGAACAAGAGAGTTCTGAAGGATTCGTTCGAACGAAATGAGAATCGTTCGAACAATTTCTAAATCGTTCGATCGATTTGAGTAAATTTAGGCTTTGGAGCCTAGTTTAGCTTGTAAAAGAATTATAATTGAATATAGGCTTATAGGCCCAATGTTTAAACACTGTAGTGATGTTCTTTGTGTATTGGTTATACCTAGGTTAAGCCGGACCATTGAGTTACTCGTAGTGGGATCGGGTTGGAGAATCCGAAGGTTTGAGACGCATGTGATGTAGGGGAATATCTAAACTAGTACACCATATTACGAGCACGTATGTAGTGATAGTTTAAGATGCGTGTTTCTTTAAATATTGTTTTGAGTTATAGTTAATGTAAAAAGTAATGTCAATGGCAATGGTGTATGTGTCTACATAAATAAAAGAGGAAATTTGTTAAATAAGAGATAAATCATCCCAGGGATGTAAGAACACACAGGCATCGCAGGATGCAATAGACAATGTGACATCCCAGGGATGTGTGGTGGATGTAACGATCCACGTTAAGAGATAAACAGTAATTATGAATGCACGGGCTGGGTGTTATTATCTATTAGCACAAATTCACGGTGAACAACTATATTTATTGCACAATTTGATTTAAGGTTCAGAGAATACCCAACCGATGTGGCGGGATAACCGTGACTGAATCGGCAGGATATCCGTGACCAGTACGGCGGCTAATCCGTACACTAGCAGACATCCCAGGGATGTATAATAGTAGTATGTCCATCACCTAAGAGACAGGGATGAGAACAATTCCATAAAAAATAGTCTGATTAGACGACGATGGAGGGTATTCCATCGGGGCTCGATGCTATATTGCTAAGGGATTATTTAAGTTAAGATTTAAGTCATGATCTCAGCCTGGTTGCAACTAAGGGAACTAGTAGTCATTGAAAGAAATACATGAGTAAAGTAATAAATGTAGTCAAATTGTTTTATCACATCTTAAAATTATTTTTTTCAAGAAATGACATATCTATGAGTGCATGTTTTATTCTTGTCATGAAATATATGTTTGTAAGATGGATATACTTGCTGTGATATTGCCCTATTGAGCTAGGATGTAGATCACCCTTTGACTATATGTCACAGGTGACGGTTTAGGAATTGATGATAGCTTAGGAGTTGCTGTTGGTGAGGGTGATCCCGGAGATTCAGAGTATTTTTCAAGGGAGGAGTCTGAGCCTCCTCTGGAGAGATTCTTTTAGAAGACTTGCTGCGTATTTTGATAGTGTTTAGTAAGAAGAGAGAGAATTACGGCTTGGTATGTCCAGCCTTGTTTTTGAAAGAGTAAATGTATCTGTAATATTCTTTTGCCGAACCATTGAGAGTGACCGTAGCTACAGCACTGATGGTTCGGGTTGGTTCTTTTGTTCATGCGGAGTCATAAAATCAGAACTATCTTTTGGATAAGTATTTTTGGATTAACGTATAGTAGAAATAGAGATTTATTTTGCATTAGTTTCTTATGCTTAATATGATGAATGGGATGTACCAAGTGTTCCGCACGTACATTATGGGGCACGGCCTCGAGGGCTGTACCAATGGCACTGGTTTCGGGGTGCCGAAATCTGGGCTGTCACAAAAAGATTGAGAAAGATGGATGGTAAAATAAAATATAAAATGGGGAGAAATAGACAGCTAGGGCCTGGTTTTTATTGTAAAACAGATCAAGAGCTGGGGATTTGCAGCAATCCTTCATTTTGCTACAAGCACAAATGCAAGGTATAAGAATCTGATTTAGACCGTTCGTTTGGATTGATCTTAAGGCTATGATCTGTTCACTTAAATGGTCACAGATCATCCAATAGATTTCCTCCATCCCAATGGCTTTAATCAGAATAAGATAATCACTACAGATGTTGTGGATGTAAGGCCACAGGCACAGGCACCCACAGGCATATCAAACCCAGGGAAATCAGATGGTCATCAAGAGATCTACCGGAAAAGGGCCTGGGCTTGTGCCGAGTGTAAAAATCTGATCGAGAATCTAATGGGACTACAAGATCTTTAGATTTAATTAAGCTTTAAAATCAATAATTTATTGCTTTAATCAAAAATAACTTACAATAACATTGTTCCCAGATCTGTAGTCTGTGCATCGATCCACATTTCTTCATGCCGAAATTACAATTACAAAGAAGATCTGAGCTGCTACCTAGATCTAATCCAACAGGCTGGATTAGAGAGAGGAGGAAGGGAAAAGGGAAAAATAAAATCTAAAACTAAACTAAATGAGCTAAGGAGAACTTAGGCTATGCCTTTGTTCCTACTTTCCTTGCTGATAAATTACAGCAGCAATGAGTTCTATTTATACAAGTGCAGTGATCCGTGTGCTTGAGATTTCATCCAATCAGAGGAGAGAATTTTAGTTTAAGCTTAATCCTTGTTTTAGAATTCCAACCATTCAGAGAGCAGATATGGATCTGGTTTTGTTGTGCTCAGCTGAAGCTAATTTGCCTTCTCGCAAAAAATTAGTTTATTCCCATGTGCAACCTTCCTTGTGCATTGAAGTTCCCAAAACTGCCCTTGCCAACCAAAAATACTCAAATTGTGCCTCTTTATAACTATTGTCAACAACCAAACCCAAACTGTTGTGACTATTCACCAATCAAACCCTTAATCCTATTGGCTGCCTTGTACCTCAAAATAGACCTGTTGTTGTTGTGCTTAATGGCCTTTGAAATCTACCGCTCCAGCAGTGCAGTGGAGAAGATGAAGCTCGAGAGGATAGCTGAATGTAGCCGACAGGTTATAGAATGAAGGGTTGCACTTAGACTGGGTGTAGAAGCAAGCTGAATGGAACTGTCAACAGGTTGGTGCACTTGCCACTCGAGAGGTTTGAAAGGTGGCTGCAGCTACACCTCGACATGGTTGATGTGCAGATGGGTACAAGTGCTCAATAGGATCTGTAGGTGCAGGCTGGGGGTTGGAGGTTACTTTGGAGATGGGTACAAGTGCTCAATAGGATCTTGAGAGGATTAAATGTTGCTTGCAGTCGAGAGGTTGGAGGCTGCTGCTCGAGAGGATCAGCTGCTCGAAAGGTTAAAGAGTTTGCTAAAGGGAGATCTACAAGTCGACAGGATTGAGAACTTGGAACTTCAGCAACCTTTCGTGAGGTTCTGCAATATCCAGTCAACAGGTTCTTTATTTGGAGGCTGCATTTTGACTGTTCGATAGGGTCAATCTAGCCAACTGCTCGACAGGAAGAGCTTTCAACTATATGTAGAACTCGACAGGTTACTTTGCAGCCTCATCAACCATTCAATAGGTTCATAGTTGAGGAATTTTAAGACTGTTCGATAGTTTTAGTTGGCACATATGCTTGGAACCTCGATAGGTTTGCTCTTTGAAGGTTGCTGCAATCCACACCATTCGACAGTATTAAATCAATGGCTGCCCAACTATTCGACAGGACCTACTGCTATTCGACAGGTTTATAGAGTGTGTTGCATGCAGCAATTCAACAGGTGCAAACTGCTGTATTGAATGGCTGCTCGGTAGGATCTCCATGGCTTTTCGATAGGTTCTATTTTCCAGCAACTGTACCATTTAAATTTGACAGGTTGCTGCGGGTTCAATGAACCACTCAATAGGTGCTGATGTGGATTCAACAAGACACAATCCCAGCTTCAGCACCTGTTGTGTTTTAATGTTCACACAGCTGTAAACTGCTACAACTCCTATGTAGTGCTTCTGCTGAAATCTATATCTACTATGCAGCCAATATGCACACATCTTGTATAGTTGCAGCCCTCCTCAGTTCAAGCATACCTTGAGCTGTTGTTTTGCTTACATATCTTGCCTCAACTCTAATGGATGGTTCCAAGTCTTCTTTTCGGAATTATTACATAGAAAAACTTCACTCTTCTATATTTCATCCCTAACTGCAAAAACGTACTTAAAAACAATTAGTAAACACTCTAGGTACTAGCAAAAGCCAGGTTTAAAGGTGTAGAAAGTGGCATTTTTCACTACTTAACAGCACCCGCTGCCCCTCATTTCACAAAAATATCCGCATGTACATATTCATCATCAAACTCAAGAGGGGTGTCAACTGACAACCTTAGAAGAGTCCCCACATTTTGGTCATAGGAAAATGCGTCGAATTTACAAATTTTGAGCAAAATGTCCTCACATCTTTTCTCAACCGAAAATCCTCATGAAAGCGAAATACAAATCAAGAAGGGCATCCCTAAAGCCTACATTAACAAGAAACTCCATCCCTAGCACAGGGATAAATAAAAATCAGGAAAATCCACAAAAAGAAAAAGCGGGTCCCAAGTGACAATTTTTAAAAACCCCCACATTTTGGGTATTAAAAAGCCACTTTTTTTCTCAAAATTATCTCAAGATTTTCCACCAAAATTCATCCAAGGCACCCACATAAATCAAGGAAATGGTCGAAAATGTTTACGTTTGCAAAGGAGCATCATTTGTGCAAAAGGCCTAATTACACCAACAAATTTCAAGAAAATCCAACCAAAAAAGAAAATAGGCACAAATTCATCCAATGCCTAAACAAAATCCATGCAAATAGACAAAAGGGATAACAAACAAATGCATTTATAAGAAAACTCAATTCTCAACCATCTAAATGCAAGATTTCTAGCCACATTGATGTAAAACTCAAAAGAAAAAAGGCTTCAAGAAGATTACCTCGATTGAAAAAATAAACCCTAGATCTGGCGGGAGAATGGGGCGATTGATTGGCAATGTCAACATCGGCGCGATGTCAAGGTTTGAATCTGATTGATGGAACATAAGGTAGGGCTCCTATTTCAGCTCAGAGATGAGAAGAGGGAAAATTTTGAAACAGAAAGCCTTTTTCGGGTCTCTGCCCGTACCCGACTAGATTAAATGAAAATTTGGCCTTGCGTATATTTTATATACACAAGGCTTGTTCTTCCCAGATTTGGCCTTGTGTATATTTTATATATGCAAGGCTTATTTTTCCCAGATTTGGTCTTGCATATATAATGTATACGCCCCCCCCCCCCCCCCCCCCAAAAAAAATGGTTTTGCCTTACTCGGGATTGGCCTTGTTGAAATGCTATGCACACAGGACGTGTAGGTGGCTAATCAAGGTGGCACACACTCCCAAAGCATTTCGACCTCCGTTTGATCCACTCGGGCAATTGTGCTAAAATAAAAATGTTTAGGGTCAATGAGCACGCTCAAAAACCTCGAACAGAAAAATATGCATTAAAAATATAAAATAAAAACATAAAATAACAAAAATATGTGGGCTATTAAAAGTTGCACACATTCCCAAAAAGTATGGCGGCATCAATATTCACTCCGCTCAGGTAGCCATGCCAAATTAACCTCGGGATTGTTGAGTTTGCTAAAAAAACTCAAACCCTACCTCACGTAGGGGCACCCGTGCCAATCAAAATGGGGCAATCAATGCCTCATAAGATCGGTCAACCATTGGATCTTTGCGTCTTCACTTTAACGTCAATTTTGAAGTATGGGTCGATCACCCTCCCACTAGTCAATCACCCTCCCGCTAGCAGGGCTATTCTGTTTGAATGAAACTCGAACATCATGCATCATCAATCACACCATTACGGTCATATCCAGTAATATCGCTAAGCGCTTGGAGACCGATAATCTCGAGGAACGGACATTTTCCTAATGATATGGGCTTTCACTACTCTCATTATTTTTTTTCCTTTTTTGATGTTCGAAGTTCGTTTTGAATACAACGGACTTGATAGCGGTGCCTTGGGCCTCTTCAGATGTTTCTTTCATTGACATGCGATCATTAGTGATCGGACATCAAAGAGGGACATCTGTAGACACCCAAATTTAACCTAAGGCCCGATCAACATGTACTTCGAGAAAGGTGTATTTTCGAGCTTCCAAGCCTTAGCAAATAGAACTATCTCTAACCCTTTGTGTTATCAGAAGTCCATCGGAATCGATATCAATGCAAAGGTCCACAACCGTGCTACAAGGTTCCGAGAGCTATGGTTCTCCCCTCTATTCCTCTACCTTCTTTGTTTTTCCTTTATCCTAGAATTTGCGTCGTTATGCTGTCGAAATTTCGCTGATTGCGGGGGGCTCAAGTAGAATCGGAGTGCCTTCAGGCAAGGGGGAGTGTCGTTCAAATTTTTATTTTTCCTTTTACTTTGGCCATAGTAAAGACCGCTTACGAGCAAGTCAAACGGGTGCCTAACACCTTCCCGATTGATAACCTAAGTCCCTACCCAAGAGCCTTTGGCAAAGACCAATAAATCATAGTCATATTTTTACACCTTGGTGCTCATATATCGATTTTGAGGTGTCCTGGGTCATCAAAAGCTCCGAGTGATGACTCTATTTTTTTTAGTAAGCGTATCGTCACGACGGATTGATAAAATTCACGGTTGCACACTTTATTATCAAACAATGTCACTACCTTCCTATTCCCCATCCACATGGACTTTTCTATGGGCCTTTGGCACTTGCCTATAACCCTGTGTTTCCCCTTACTAAAATGTCATTAATTTGTACACAACACAAGTCAAGAACATTAAGATGCTCATAGTCTCTTCAGAAACTGGCAAGTGGGAAGGCTGGAAGGCAACTCTAGAGAATCTTTCTTTTGTCGCTAAGTTGGTTAAACTTATTATTTTCCCCAATGGAGTTCTATACATATTAGGACTTTGGACAACACACATCAAAAGATTTGAAATTAAAGAACGCTTTGAGAAATCATGAACTCGGAGGAGAACAAGATGTTTTGTAAGGGATGCTTATGGGTGGATATCTGCATTATGTGTGTGAAGTCGATTCCCAATTACGAATATGGATGCTCAAGGACCATAACTCGAAAGAGTGGGTCTTAAAGCGTAGTGTTTGCACACAAACTCTAAAAAAAGCATCCAATTGCAATCGACTATTGCTTGACCAGAGCTCTTGGGCTCATCCCTTTGATAATTTCAATATTTATTGGATGTCCTACATAGTTAAGCTCAACCATCCAATTAACAAGCAATTGTTGAGACATGGATTCCTAATTGAATGTTAGTTAATAGCATTGATTAAGGCTGCGTATGGCATTGCTCTTTGGTAGCCCCTGCCATAGCAGAGCTCACCTGCTTTAGCAGGTTACCATCCTCTTTGTTAACATCCTACTACCTACTTTACCAGGTACCTCTTCTCCTTGATAACTCCTTGCATATCAAGATTTTATGCATGATTTACCTGTTTAGCAGTTCTACCCTCCCCTCTACTCACTCCTTGTCAGAGTTGATTCTATTTGCTCTGATAGGGAGCTAGTAGAGAGGAAGGTAGAACTACTAATGCAGGTAAATCATGCATAAAATCTTGCTATGCAAGGAGTTATCAAGGAGAAGGGGTACCTGCTAAAGGAGGTACCGGGATGTTAATAGAGAGGATGGTAACCTGCTAAAGCCGGTGAGCTCTGCTATGGCAAGGGCTATCAAAGAGCAATTCCATACACAGCCTAAAGCACTATGAACTGTATTCTTATTAAATGTAGTGGTTTTCTGGCTTATTTTTTCTGTTATTTCAGGTGAAGATTTCATCGTAAGGTCTTTTTAGTAAAGAGGGCTAGTAGTGTAATGTCAAATAATAAAAATAATAAAATGGACTACAATTCATTGGACTAAATGCAAAGTATAACTTTGAATGGCAGTAGTTGCATACCTTCCATTTGTTAAACATTAGGGTGAGCAAATTCCCAAGGGGTAAAACCCGTGTTAAGCATGGGTCATTAGTCAAGAATAATATTAGATGAGTGTATTTCATATGTGGCCTCGGGTAGTAGCCGGGGCTCAATCTCTTAAAACTTTATTATAGATGTATAATCAATTTGGTCAGAGTGGACTCTGTTTGCGATGGGGAAAGACTATATAATAAAAGGAAACTATTTAAATGCAGGAAATAGAAGGAGACGAATTTTAAATAGGGAATACCTGAGTTAATGCGATCACCAGTTACAGATATTTATCGACGCTGTAACTCGTCACTAATCATGCTTTGCGGAAGGCGGGTTAAATTCCTTTATTGAACGTCGGCCGACCAACAGCAGCTATGGGTTGCCTAAGGTCTATCTAGTTTGGTTTTCCTACTCCTACTGGGATCTATCTAAAAGGAGGGTGGTGACCCGCTATGCTAAGGAGGATCGATCGTTCCTGGGTACCCTCCGTAAGCTCCCTTGGAAAAATTGGTGAGGCTGAGGCTATTTTAAAAAGAGGTTAAGGACCTAATTGGCTCTAAGGGGAGAATTTCAGCAGCGGTTTCCTAGGGAATGGATCTAAGGCTAAGGGGAGCTTGCTCCTTCAGTACTCCTTTGAGAGTCAAGTATGGTGGGGCCAGTTCCACCAGCTTGACTACCTTGAGATTTCTAGAGAAGAGTCTACACTCAGAGTGCAGCTCAACCCCTTTCTTTGAAAACCTCATAGAGAACCTCGAATTTTCAAAAAGAACAAGCTTGAGAGAAGAGATTCGTAGAAGAAAATTGGTTGAAGAAAATTGGTGAGTGGGACTATGGAATGGGTCTTTTTATTGGTATACAGATAATTGTGTGCATGGGGATATGTGTGCAATTATCTAATTACTTGCATGGTTCATGGTGCGCAATTCAATTGCGTGTATGTATAAATGCGTGCAATTCCCTGGAAGTCGGTCACCGACTAGGGAATGACCGGTTGACTGCCTCAGCCGGTGTCCCAGTTCCATTATGCTTGGAACTGATTACGCGCTTGAAACTATGCGCATAATCCAATTAAGCGCATGGAGCCATGCGCGTAATCGGGGAATTCAGGCGGTCTTAGGAGTCCAAGCCCTGGTCCAACTTGGGACCAATTACGCTCAGGCAGTACTGGGTGCAATCAAATTGCGCGCCAAGTATTAGGTGCACAATTCGAGTATGTGGGCGGTGCGCGGAGGTAGAACCTGGTCCAACTTGGACCAATTGCGCGTTGATGGTTCTGTGTATAATCAAATTACGTGCGTGGGTTATGATGCGCAATTCGAGATCTTCCCAGGTCGGGTCGTGTCTGAATCAATGGGTTGAGATTTCAACCCAAAGCTCCCCCATACACTATTTGTATGTTGTATCAGTCCTGGATGTGAAATTTTAGGCTCTTCGTAGAGGGTCGGTCCCTTTTCGAAGATCATGGGCAAGGTTAGAGGTTGCCCAAACAGGTTTGTATACTCCGAGAGGGCGAAAATGGGGTGTCTACAGATGCCCCTCTTCGGCGGATTCTTGTAAAGCAAGAATGCGTCTAAGAAGTAAGCACCCCCCTTTCACGGTGCCTTCTCATTTCTTTGAGAGATCTTATATGTGAATTGGGGAGCTAACATGAAGTGTTTGGCTTTCTTATCTGTCAGCGCAAGCTAAAAGGAGGCATTCATGGGCCATATTGTAGAAATCGAGAGGTGTATCCTCAACCGTGAGTGCATATCGCATCCTGTCGCATATTGCAACTTGCTGCATATCGCAATCAAATGAAGGGAAATTGACACAAACGACGTACGGGTGGCATCATACGAATGTCCAAAAATAAGGTCAGGTGATCAAATTATATGATGTAATATAATGGTGAAGGCCTTCGCAAGTCATGTCAGGCCGGGAGAGTCATTGCTCACACCAATGATGCGTCAGGGGTCCCTTTCTAGTGGACAGTTGTGATTTCTCAAGGTTAAGTATACTTAGTGTTCGATTTCCCAGGGAAAAGAACGGATTGGGGTGATGAGATATAAAAGTTTGATAGATAAGAGGGGTTTTGAAAATTCTGGTTTTTAATTGAAGATCAATTCGGTAAAAACTTTGAAAAATGTGGCTTTGCGCACATCGCTAAGCAGATCCATCAGTACGAGATTTGGGGACCCGTCCTTTATTTATTTGTCAAAAAGACATTCGGTATGTTGGATACTCCGTCTAACCTTCTCGCAGATACTGATGATTGTCTCTTTTGGGAGGACTACAGTAGTTCGCGGATCCGGAGAGTCAGGTTTTGAAAATGTTTAACTTAATATTAGCTAACTATATTTGTACAAAATATCGAGTGAAGAGGGGTGATACTTACCTGATTTGTTGTCGGCGGAGGGCCTTTGTGCCGTTCGCAATGAGGCCTGTTGATTGTCGCGATGAGATATTTGGGAGGTTCAGCTCTTCACGATGAGACATTGGTTGAGCTTCCTCTCTGATTGTGTGTTATGGTGGGTGCGATAGGACCTGGTGGTCTATTTCTTCTTTGGCAGATCTTGGGTTATGCGATGCGATGATGTCGCGACGGGGCTTGTTATCATGTATGTTTATGGGTGTGCAATGGGATGTTGATATGCGAAATTACCCGATGGAACAAGGCGTCTAGGGGAAGGTAGTTGTTAGGTTTTACTCATTTCGGGGGTATGTAAAATCACACAACCACCCACATCATCCAAATTAGTTGACTTTGTTCAGTAGTAGAAGCAGTACATTCATCATCATTGGTCTGCTTCTTCCTTTGGTGTAATCCTCCAGTCGTGGTGGGACGGTGGTGATCGCGTGGTGGGTCGTGATAGTGAGGGTGGCTGATCGTATTTTGGGTTGATCGTTTGTCTTTCGGTTGAATGTATTAGCATAGTTTGGGAATTGTGCGCATCATGCGTGTAATCCTATTACATGCGTGGCTCAATGCGCGCAATCGACGCATCACCTAGTCATCATGTTGGGTGTTTGAGTGATGATTCAAATTTCGTACGACTGCTACCACGCTTATTTGCAATTACACACTGCTCAATCAGCGCAGGATTTGTTCGTTGCTTCTCGGGTTTGACGGAGGCCGAATTACATGCATGCACTGCTGCGCATGATTCAGAATACATGCGTAGGGAAAGCATGTAATCCAATTACGCGTGAGGTGCTCAGTGCGCAATCATCTAGGTGCGTATATATTCGCAAGGCCTTCCGATTTTCTTCATTCCCTTTCAATATTTTTCTTTATTTCTAAATCCGAGCTTTTAGTGCTCTGTTTTCTTCGTGAATTTGTCCTTCGACGGTCGGCTTTCATGTCATTTCTTTTGATCTTCGTTGTTTCACGCATTCTTCATCCTGAAGCGATTCCCAATGGCGGTGTGATTGGAGGTGTTGCTATGGTCAAAGAGGTTCGTTATTGGAGGTGACACCGTGGTCGAGATGGCCGACCAGTGGGGCGGTATACATCCGTCCCTATTGTTAGCAGGAGGTGAAGACGGCGGGAGGGAAGTCTTACAAATGGACGAAAAGGTGTTCGTTTTGGGTTCCATATTTTTCGTTTTGTGTTATAGGTTAGGTTTCATGTTTTCGTTTTGGGTTGTATGTTTAGGAAGTATCCCTCCGGTGACACTTGTACAAATTTATAGTTATGAATGAAAATTTTTTGTGTTATATTATTTTCTTTATCTGTTTATCTTCGTTTATTTATGTTTATTGCTATTTGCTCCCGGGTTGTAGTGGATGTCCTAATGGCGAGGGATTAGTAACCTTCTCTTTCCTTGGGATAGTCATGATGGGTTTTTGGGGAATGATCTGGATGGTTGTTTCTTTCTTTGAGTTTTGTTCATCGCAATGGGATTGTGGATGATTTTTTATTTTTTTATATTTTTTTGGTTCGACAACGGGATTTAAGGTAATCTTTATTTTTTTTATACGATGGGACAAAGGGAGGATGGAGTGAAAAAATATTTTTATTTTTTCATGATGAGACTTTTAGAGTAGAGTACTTTTATTTTTTCGCAGTGGAACTTTGAAAAATAAGCGTATTTTATTATTATTATTTTATTTTTTTGGGGTCACACGGTGAGACTAAGGAAAATATTTTATTATTGTTATTATATATTTGGTTTCAGGGTGGGACATTGGGAGAGAAAACAAGAAATAAAATAAAATTTTAAAAAAATGCCCCAGTTTCAAGTATTGGTCTCATGACTCGATTATTGTTATCAAGGTGCTAGTGTTTAAAAAAATCCCCAATGTCAAGTATCGATGGGACTTTTCTCGGCCTCGCATATATCCTGGAGTGTGCTTGTAATAATCCAATGTTGGGAAGTAGTTCAATTATTTCAGCCACATGTCAGGCTTGATTCTGTAAGAACTTAGCGATCATCATGTATCATAGCTTTTAACAAGATTGAGGTGAATGATAGATAATGAGTGGTTGCATCACTTGTTATTCAAAAGTTTTCAATTTAATTCTAAAAGAGATTTTGGGAGTTATTTGCCTCATTGTCCGAAATGAAAAAATAAGGGCGAAGAGGAGGTAAGGTTTATTAATATGGGGGTAGATTCTTATTCAACAACTTTCTGAAATAGTAGTCAACTACTTTCTTCTCAAGTGGATAATGCGGTGCCATAAGTGAGCTCTTCGTCATGATCCAACACTATTAAATCATCCAATTCACGGTTTGCTTATGCTTTTCTAATAAAAATACTATAAATGCCCTCACAATTTGCTTATGCTTCCCTAGGCTTATTGACTTGTTCATTCATCGCATGCTCTCACTCGGTTGTGTTTCTTTTCTCTCTTCTTTTTGTCTCTCTTTTTTTGAACCATGTATATATATTTTTTGAAGCAACCTGCTAATGTAAGAATTATGAGATTTGATGGAACCTTATATTTTCATTTTTTGTGTTTTGGCATCGACTCTAATGGTGAGAAAAAGTGTATGAGAATCCATAGTTTTCTATATTTCAAAAAGGAGTTTTATGATCCACTAGACCTTTCGATCAATTTTCCTAAGTAAGAGGGTGGTTAATGAGTCAGATGATTCTCAAAATAGTTTCGAAAATAATAATCGATGAATGATTTGTGATGACTACGAGAATAATAAATATATAAGTATTCATGTTTAGGCTACAAGACATGATGATCGAGTTATGGATAGCGTTCTGGGGTTTAGGAAGTCCTTCCCTCGTAGCTGTTTCCTGGGCAAGTTGCCAAAATAATATAAGTACTTCTCACGTGGACCTAGATTTCCTTCCAGGTGAGGCAGTTGTATAGGCATTGTTTCTTAAGACTAACTCCCCCCACTTCGAGTTCTTGGTCAAAACAAAATTTTGAGTTTTGAAACATTTGGGCACAAAATATAAGGACGAAGAGATAGACCCACCCATTTTAGAATGAATAGGTCTAAAATCCGGGCTCACTAATTAATGGATCGGGCTGGAACCACTGGCTATGTAATGGCTCAGTTTCGATTTAATGAATCGGTTCGAATTCTGAGTAAGATGGTAAGCTTTGATTTTACGTTCAACATTCAGGTAAAAGAAAAGCGCAGTAGATGTGGGGTCCAACGATCGTATTCACTGTTGGTTAGCGATTCCTTCGGCCCTTTGGCGGACTTATAATGAAGGATAGAAGTTACCATCCATTAAATAGCTAGAAAAAGATTCCAAAACAAATAAAATTCAAAGGAGAAATTCGAAGAAGCAATAAACGCAACTACATTTTTTATTTTTTTTAATTTTTTTAATTTTATTTTTTTTTTAGGTTTTTAAGTGTTTATATATATATTTTTGTTTTTTTTTTTTTTTTATGATATAACATCAGTTCCTTAAGCAGAGACTGACTCAGAAAGTCTGATTAGTGGGTTATGTTGAATGGTCGGAGTGACCGGCCATTTGTTGATCTGTTGATTTGTTTTGCGAGGCCTCGATCGCCCTCAAACTGATTAATCAAGGATGAGAGAGAAATTATGTTTAGGTTTGAGTTTTGGGTGGCATAAGATTTATCGAACAAGGTGTGGAGTCGCTTAATTTCTTCTTTTGATGAATCTTTTATCGTCAGAATCTCCTTGTCAGGAGGGAGCTTTTTTAGCCTCTCAATGGAGTGAGGCATGTTGTAAAGTTGGGGCATGAGACAGGGTCCTTCCTATGAGGTTTTGTGTATTTTTATTTTGGGTTTTAGTTGGAGATTATTCAAGAATATTTCTGGATTGTATTGTTTTGATTTTATGAGAGGAATCAATTGGAGGGGGGTGTGATGTTGATTTCGTAGGGAGAGTGACAAGGAGATAGAAGCAAAACAGAAGAAGAAGACAAGGAACTGTGGACCATGGTGGACCCTTCCTTGGCGTAGTGAAGCTTCATTTCATTTTATTTTACGTGTCTTGCCTGATATGTACTTTGCGCCTATTGGGAGGTCATTTTAAGGTTTTGTTTATACTATTTGGGGGAGGTTTAGTTTTAGAAGTTTGATGTGGTAGTATTATTTCCGGTTGGGAGTCCGTAAGGATGTTGGTTGTAAGAACTGTGAGAATTTGTACCCAGGGATCAGAAGCAGGCTTAGTTATGACGTCAATTTTATGTTGTGGTGAGGTTTGAGGATTTGGCGATACATTAATTTAGATATTGATTGAGGTCGTAAGATTTAAGTTTGGTTTGATTTCAATGATGGGTTCGAGTTTGATGATAGGCTTAGATTTAGTGACAAATTTATGTTCAATGGTGGATTTAGGTTTGGTGACAATGTCGGATCTGATAACAGGTTTAAGTTTGATGATAGGTTTGGGTTCGATGATAGGTTTAATTTTGATAATAGGTTTGGTTTTGATGATAGGTTTAGTTTTGATAATAGGTTCTATTTTGATGATAGGTTTAGTTTTCATAATAGGTTTGAGTTTGGGGTTCAGTTTCATGGTTGGTGAGGTGATAAGTTTGGTGGTAAGTTTAGGTTCTGAAGTGAGCATAGAAGTTGATTCAAGAGTTGATTTTGATGAGTTAGTGGGGCGATGAGTTCATGTTTTGCCGTTGGTGGGGCAATGTGTTTGATAATGTGTTTGAGCTCGGGGATTAATTTAAGAGTAGGCTCGATTAGGGGTTTAGATTCGATTATAGTTTCACGTTCGAAGCTTAGTCTCAGGGTTAGCGGGATGATTGGTCCAAGAGCTGGTTTGGCAATGAGAGGGCTAATGGTTTTAGGAATAGATTTGATCATGGGTTTAGGCTCAAAGTTTAGCTTCGTGATTGGTTTAAGTATAAATAGCGTTATAGTATGTTGGTGGATTGGTTTTGAAGTGAGGGAGTTGGTAATTTCGGGGATTGATTTGTGTACAGGCTTGGGTTCAAAGTTTAGTTTTGTGATCGGTTTACGTATGAATGATGTTACAGTATGTGGATGGATTGGTTCAGAAATTGCTTCCAGGACCGATTGGTGAGCTTGTTTAGGGGTTGATCATGGAGTCAATTTGGGTATTTGTTAAGGGAGCGTATGTGTTGATTCATTGGTGGGTAAGTTCTCGAGTTTGAAGGTAGGTCGAGTTGGTTCGGGGGTAAGTTTATCTATTTTAAGGATCGGTTGAGTTGGTTTGGGATTGTATTTGATGATCCTAGTAGGAGGTTGAGGTATTTTAGGAATATGTTTGATGATTTCGGTAGTAGGTTGGACCGGTTCAGGAGTGGGTTCAATAATTTTGGTGATAGGTTTAGTTTTAAGGATTTCAGTACTTGACTCAGCATGATAAGTGACTTTAGGATTTATGCTGTGAGGGGTGAGGTTGGTTGGTTGTGAATGGATAGTACGAATGTGGTCTGAGGGAGGTTCAATTCTACAGATCAGGCTACCCGCATGGAATGAGGTAGGAATGGTTGAAGGTGCAGAGCTTGATGGGGGTTGGAAGCTTGATTGAGTATCGCTAAGTGAGGGGTCGTAAAAGACATTCGTAAAAGACATGGTTGGTTAGTATGTTGTACACGAGTTGGGGGCTTGATTGGGTTTGGTCAAATAACGGGTTGTAAAAGGTGATGGTGGTTTGCGTGGCATTGGGGAGTCAGTTTTGATCCTGGTTGAGGTATGGATATAGGTTATAAATAGAGTATAGAGATTGGTTATAGTCAAGGTATAGATTCGTGTATTGATCTTGAGTTTGGTTATATGGATGGAAGTTCATTTAGTTTTGTTCTTAGTTCGTGTTGATTTGTTCGGGGCTTGGAGTTTCGTTTAGCATATTTTTTTTAAGGTCATTAGAAGAGGGACCGTTGGATGTTAGTGTAGAGAGATTAAGGTCCCCATTTTTCATGCAACATTAGATGTGCGAATCATGTTGACAGAGGCTAGCGAAATCAGGGTAGTAGCTTAGTATGAGAGTACTTCGAAGGGGCTCTTGGGTATTGTTGATGATAATGTCTATAGCGCCTGTGTTGTTCATGCGGTATTCTGTTCGAGCGGTAAGTCTTCTCCAACGACTAACAAAAGTCACAAAGTCTTCCTCATTCTCTTGTTTTGTGTTCATCAAGTCACTAAGGTTGATCTCCTCGTGAGTCATGTGTTTGTATTGGTTTAAAAATTTGTCGACTAGATCTTTGAAAGTCTCTTTCGGCTAAAGGTAAGGCAGCGAACTAGTTGAGGGCTTCTCCTTCCTAAGATCTCTGAAAGTAGTGGATTGGAGCCCATAATTGGTGCAGATTGGTTGACAGTCATTACAAAATAGTGCCAAGTGATGGTTTGGATTTCCGGTACCTTTATATTTGTTAAACTTCATAGGTTTAAAGCCAGCAGGTACAGTGAAGTCAATGTCTCGGCAAAATTTGTCGAATGTGCAGGATTGGTTTGAGCGTTCTCTATTAGCCATGTAATTGTCTAAAAATCGATCGAGGTCGTTCATATTTATGGTAGCGTCTTTTTTAGGTGTCTCGAGTCGTCTTCGATGGTTGTTTTTGTAGGAGGTGTGAAGGGCTTGTGTGTCAGGCAATTCTGAGGGCATTAGGGCACGTGAAAGAGTCGGCATCCTTTCCCCTTGTTTAGTTCTCGGAGTAACTTGTCATTCATCTATCAGCTTTCGATCTACTGCAACTTTATATAAACCTGCTAGGGATTGTCGCAAGGCATCGGCTTCATTTCCTCCTTTTGTGAGTGCATTGGTAGTGAGGTCTATGACTTAGCTAGCTGTGTAGTTATGTCTAACGCTACTCTCTCCACTGTTGCTGTTGTTATTATTTAATGGAGTAAAGGGAGACTTTTCGCCTTCGCCAACCACGTTTATCTGAGCACGACGTCGGGCCAACTGTTGAGATGGCCTAACGTTATACTCGAAGTTGTTATGGCAGCCCCATGAGGGTGGGTCGTTATCATCAGAGTTTAATTTGCAGATTCCTGACATTTTAGTTTTGCAAAACAACTGAGTATGCGGTGTGTATAAAAAAGTGAAAAATAAAGCAGAAAAATAAATAAAAATCATACTAATTAAATCGGGACAATCCTAGCAAAAATAGTCACATCGCGATCGTCAGTCTGTTGGTACGCGTTTTTTCTACGTCCCTTTCGTCTCGAAATAAGTTGCCCAATTTGATCCAAGTGGACTCTATTTGCGATGGGAAAAGACTATAACAAAAGGAAACTATTTAAATGTAGGAAAATAGAAGGAGATGAATTTTGAATAGGGAATACCTGGGTTAATGAGATCATCAGTTACAGAAATTTATCAACGTTGTAACTCATCACTGATCACGGTTTGTGGAAGGCGGGTTGAACTCCTTTACTAAACGTCGGTCGGCCAACTTCAACAGCTATGGGTTGCCTAAGGTCTATCTAGTTTGGTTTTCCTACTCCTTCTGGGATCTATCTAAAAGGGGATGGTTGCCCGCTATGCTAAAGAGGATCGACCCCATTCCCGGGTACCCTCCAAAAGCTCCCTTGGGCAAATCGGCGAGGCTAAGGCCATTTTGAAAAGAGGTTAGGGACCTAATTGGCTCTAAGGGGAGAATTTCAGCAGGGGTTTCCTAAGGCATGAATCTAAGGCTAAGGGGAACTTGTTCCTTCAATACTCCTTCGAGAGTTAAGGATGGTGAGCCAATTCCACCAACTTGACTACCTTGAGATTACTAGAGAAGAGTCTACACCCAGAGTGCAGCTCAACCCCTTTCTTTGAAAACTTTAGAGAGAACCTCAAATTTTCTGAAAGAACAAGCTTGAGAGAAGAGATTCGTAGAAGAAACTTGGTGAGTGGGGCTATGGAATAGGGTCTTTTTATAGGTATAGGGATAATTGTGTGCATGGGGATATGTGTGCAATTATCAAATTGGGCGCGTGGTTCATGGTGCGCAATTCAACTACGTGCATGTATTTATGCGTGCAATTCCCTGGAAGTCAGTCACTAACTGGGGAATGATCAGCAGACTGGCTCAGTCAGTGTCTTAGTTCCATTATGCTTGGAACTGATTACGCTTATGAAACCATGTGCATAATCCAATTAAGCGCATGGAGCCATGCGTGTGATCGGGAAATTCGGGCGATCATAGGAGTCCAAGCCCTAGTCCAACCCGAGACCAATTGCGCGCAAGCAGTACTGTGTGTAATCGAATTGCGCACCAGGTATTGGGTGCATAATTCAAGTCTATGGGCAGTGCGCGGAGGTAGAACCTGGTTTAACTTAGACCAATTGCGTGTTGATGGTTCCGCGTGTAATCGAATTACGCGCGTGGGTTATGGCACACAATTCGGGATCCTCTCGGGTTGGGTCTGAGTCAATGGGTTGAGATTTCAACCCAAAGCTCCCCCATACACTATTTGTATGGTGTATGAGTAGCAAATGTGGGGTTTTAGGGTCTTTGGAGAGGGTCGGTCCCTTTCTGAAGATCGTGGGCAAAGTTAAAAGTTGACCAAACAGATTTGTACACTCCGAGAGCGCGAAAATGGGGTATCTACAGTTACCTTTTTAAAACCTTAACCTTACAATTGTTTTTGTATTTTTCCTCTAGTTCTCTCTCCTCATAGTCATTTGCAACAACAACGAGCAACAACCGCTCTTTTCTAAGTAGATGGAAATGACTGATATTTCCCCCATATAGACCATGTCTTTGACTAATTCAACTCCTAATTTATTATCGATTTCCTGTTTATAGGTGTAGAAATTTTGACAGTCCAACAATCTAGTGATCTTACTTTGTCTCAACACACTGGTACGTGTTGTTCTTTCTCATTATTTTACAAAAAAATTACTAATTTAAACGATTCCCATTACTTTATATGTTGTGTTGTAGGTTCCTAGCACTTCAACTTTTGCTCCAATCATGAATCCTTTTGTAATATGAATTTCAATTTTAATGTCACCATAATTCTAAAATACTGGAGATACAACCCATTATGGTTTCATGTCATAGTTGTAGAAATTTTAAAACTTAACTTGGCTCAAAAGTTTTTTAAGTTGGGTGCATTTAACTGCCCACTTTGGCACGGCATTTCTCACATCTTTTAGCAATCCAAATAGTTCACCTAACAGCCCATTAATAGCATGTCACACAACTAAATAATCATGCTTACAGGTCGATTGTATTCATTCAATTTGCCCTTTGTGATATTGGTTTTAAACAAAATAAATAAATTTGACTTTATTTGTAATAAAGAGAGGCATCCCATTAATCCATTATTATTTGTTATGGTTAGGTAATTGACTTCATCAATCTTCTTATGCAGGTACAGAGGTAGGGAAACAATATGCAAGAACAGATGAACTCGACATCACCTTTGTCTTCACCGCCGACAAGATCACATGAATCACAATTCGTAAAAGGGAGGTAATGAAGGGATATATCACATGAGCTGACATGATATGAACGTACCGAGCGCCCATGCAATATAGTTTTTCAGATAATTTAGATTCAACCCTATCGTTTCAGTGACTAGATTAAGAGTTACTTTCTGGTATGAAACTTTTAAGTAAATTTTTGTGAGGGGTTGAAATCAAATTGCTTTGACTGATTTTTTTGAAACTACGGAAATAGAGGGCGAAGAGGGATAAATTAATTATATTGGGACTTATAGAGTTAAGATTTTCATCTTTTGGCACCTACTAAGTTGTGAAAATGATCATTTCATAAATGAATTGATGATATAAAAATATGTTCTTATAATTTATGCAAATCTCTATAGGTTGAAAATTGATGTTGTGTATTTTCACAGGTCCCAAAACATAAAAGAATAGTCACCTTTAACTCTAGCACTAAAAGGAATAAATAAATTCCTTTTGTATTTAATTAATTCAAACAACCAATTGTCCATTTCATGGTCAATATGCTCGCGGGAAATGTTTTACTTAAGGCTCTCAAATGATTAAAAATTTTATTTTACCCACGACCACACGTCCACTGCATACTTAACATATATATATATATATATATATATATATATATATATATATATATATATATATAAACCAAACTGAATGGTACACTCGATTTTGATCCGACTCGACCCGACCCGAAGTTCGGGTCGGATGTCTCATGCCCAACCCGACGGGTCAAGTTTATGTTCGGGTATCGGGTCGGCGGATCCATTGACACCCTCAAATGAAGAGTAGTCATGAAAAAAAAAGATTCATTCAAATCCAACAGTCCACAAGTCATCCATACTACTTTCACATAAAGAAGGAATGATATTTATTTTACTCCCTTCCACTGTTTCTTCCCCAACTGTGGAATCAAATCTCCGACTTTTGAAACGCATATTGCACTCTCTATAACCAGGCAGAGAAAGAAGCAGCACCATGTCTGAACAGTTGAGCACTTCATTCCAGAGGAGTCAGCCCCACCACACCTGAACATGTGCACACTTAATGAGAACCAAGGGAAAAGGTTTGAGAACATGGCTCGGGTAATATCAGTAAAACATACTAGCACAGATAGATACAAAGATTTTAATATGGGTAGCTTTATTAACACCCACGGAATCTTGGAGGGCACCTACGCCAAAAACCATTGACTACTTTGAATCAAACGATAAAGATCGTTTTTCGTCCCAATCATCAACACATGGTATCTTAAGACCATAAGTGTACTATCAGGCGGTCAGTTTTTTATTCCACGTAGCACAGATCCCCAAAAATGACCCTAAAAATCACATGGCACGCATCACGCTCAAACATGATTTTAGGGCATATTTGGGTTTTGTGCCACATGGAATAAAAAACTAACCATCAAATGGTACGCTCAAGATCCCTTGTATGGAAGATTGGGACAAAAAACAATCTCTCATCGAGTGATTCAAAGTAGTCTATGTTTTTTGGCAAAGGTGCCCTCCAAGATTCCGTGCATGTTAATAAAGCTACCCTTTTACTCTTTCGCTCCAAAGTCAATTATAGATGACATTTTCTTGCAAGTGTCTACATAATACTAACTGGAAAACCCAAGTAAATGTATGAATAAGCAAATTACATTTCATATATATCTAACGAGAATCAGGGTGCCAAAATTAGACTTGGACTTGGGAGTACCAACACGATACCGCATGTTCTTTTTCAGAAGCTAGAAATTCTTTTAAAAATTAAATAATAAAATTGAATAAATAATTTTTTTTTAATATTAACGATTAAATAAGAAATAATAACACACGACTGCCTTTAAACAGATTATGCCATGAGCATCTACTTATTGGGGCACGTGGTGTGATGCTTTGAGCAATCCAAGTCATCTAGATGGTTGTTCATATATTGAACTAAACTGGGCTCAAAAAATCAGTCATTGGAAGATCTAAACCATCCAATCTATGGATTTTATACTGAACAGTTGAACTTCAAGTGAACCAATCGAATGGTTAAAATCCTCTAATAGGCGAATTTCTTTGGTTGAGATGTGTCAATGATGGGCTGCTAGTTGAACTACTTGAATTTGATCAAACATGTGTGCCATGTGGCCTGAAAGAGGACAGTCATGGAATAATCTGCTTAAAGGGGGTAATAGGAGTCAACCGCCTAAAAACATTTAGGCATATTTGGAAAGACAAAAATGTACATAGAATAAGGATATTATATAAAGGGTAACCCCCAAAAAATTTGAAATTCATATGAAAGATATATTCCTCGGAACATATGGGGACAAATTACACACATTTTAATTTTACAGCATATTAACACTAGAAATATGGGGAAAAAAACCACAATTACACATATATAAGCTCACTACGAGCTTTCACTATAACAAAAAACACTATTTACTCCCGTTACACAGACCTGTAATAACTTTCTAATCATTCAATCACAAACTAATGGGACATCCTTTTTTCTTTCTCCTTATTTTTGGCATCAATGTAAGTGTCCATGATTATTTTGGGCTGTCAACACAGGAGTCACATCATAAACAGCCTAATGTTTAAGTAGGCCTGACCCGAGCCGTCCGTTTAATAATTGAGCATATAAATAACACCCATCCCAGGCTTCAACGGCTGAAAGAGGCCAGCATGGCGAGTTTAGGACAGTCCGGAATGAAAAATACAGATTCTCATGCAGGGCTTGGCAGTAATGAGCACCAACAGCAACAAGGGAGCAAAGTAAACTATTGTAGGAACTAAAACGCATTGGAATAACAAGTTTCTACTGAGGAAGAAGAACTACTGAGTAAAAGATTTGTATAACTGTATGAAAATCCCATAAAAGATATCGACGCCCCATGAGTAAAACAATTGCCTCATCTGAACTCGAATTTCATACCAGAGCATAATTCAGGCATCATATTAGTCAAACCAGAGTCACCTAATTCGCTAGGTAACACACTGAATTGCAAACCGCTTCGAATCGAACCAGTTCGTGGTTCGGTTCGCTCCGGTTCGGTTAGGATAGGCGAACCGGCCCACACGTGATCACTCTTCCCTTTAAACAGTTGCAAGCAAAAACCTCTTTGACGAGACCCGAACCTACTTCCTTAGTTGCACGAAGCGTGTAGTAGGTTGGAAGCGGGAGCGACATCAAAAGCTTAAAATTGAATAGTTTTATGGTCGTAAGTGAGGTTCCCAAGCAGGAGCGGCACGCTAAGTAGAAGGTTTCTGCTACTAGGCCTAGTTCCCTTACGAGTGTTATCAGATGCACTACCAGTGTTCCTTGCTTTCTGGTTATGCATCATTCTGCGTAATATACGTTTTATATTATTAAATAAAATTTACATGTAAAATTTTATCAAAATATTTCTTATTTTTTGCTTAAAACTCATCCTACCCCTAGCGAATCAGGTTCGCGTGGACGTAGCGAATCATGTATTACGAACCAAGCGAACCAACGGATCAGGTAACATTGAGTTAAACCATCTGCAGTGAGATTGTCATTAGCACGTGAAGAAACATACAAGATCATTTTGCAATAAAAGAATCGTCAAAATCATCGTCGTCGTCATTGCCTTGTCCCCCATCTATTTGGGTCGATTTTGTGAGTCCTATTTCTCCACTCAATTCTGTTTGGTGCTACATTCTCTAATTCACTCCTCAATCCGTCACGACGCTTCCCATTACTCACAATTAAGTCTTTATTGCTCTTCCCCTTCTCTTACTTCCTCGTACTTGTATCATAGCAATCCTTTGTAGAAAAGCTGTTCTAGGTACCCAATAGACATGCACAAACCACCTCAAATGACACTACTTGATTTCCTCTTTTATCAGGGCTGCCCTTCAACTTCCTCTTACATACTCAATCCCAACCTATTCTCTGTCACTTCACACATGGACCTTAACATACGCAGGTCGTAGTTTGCTTCTTTATTGCAACATGTAGTTGTCTTCCTTTTACTTCTTCGTAGGTCATAGCCCAAAACTCTGCATTAGTCAAATAGCTACTTTGAACCAGGCCTTGGGAAATGGTGGTGGCATACTGTTAATGCTAGCATGGAACCACATGTGGAGCTCTAATTTGAGATGATACAAGACAAAATTATGAGGATCATAATCACCTCCTTCAGCTCAGGAATGGAAGCAGGGTAGCACAACAATTTTGGTGAGTTTAGAACCAATGCTTTGGATAAAGACTATTTACTTCAGAGAACGACTCTCATGGCTGTAATTTACACACCGTTTTGGTGTTTAAATGATCTTACATCATTAAAGGTGTAAGATGTGAGCAATCCAATCCATCAAAGTGATAGCTCATACATTTTTTTTAATCAGTAAACGCAAAAAATTATATAAAAGAAAAGGAGGCACATACGAGTAGTACAGCGAGTAGCTAAATCAACAATAATGGACCCATAAAAAGAAGAAAGAAAGAACCTGAAGAGATGCTGGGCCAGCACCGAACACCCAAACAGCCCCAAGGAGATCTGCTCAGATAGGGAAACTACTCGACAAACAACACTTCTCACTGCTCCCTAACAATTTGCACCAGATCCTGCCCAATTCCACTACCCATTCCAATCCACTTCACTACACAATTAGAAGCAAACTTGATAACCAATCTGAGATTGTTGGAGGTATTTCAAAAGACCCTCTGACTCCTTTCCAACCAAATGGGCCACCATACCGCAAGAACCGCAGCCTTCCAAAACTTTTCCCAAAAAGTGAATTTGTAACCCCTCCAACTGTTCAGCGGCTCCATACGTGTGTCTTTGGCACACACCAGGAGATGTGAAAAGCCCGGAAAACGCACGCCCAAATCATCCAGGCACTTGCACAGTGGATGAACAGGCGATTGGCAGTTTCATCCTCCGAATGACACATACACAGATATTTCTAATTCCCATCCCTCCTGTTCAGCTGATCCACTGTAAGAACTCTTTCCCACCCGCCAGACCCTTCTATCCACCTCTTGATTGTTAGACAAAGCATTCCTAAGGCACTCAAGCAGCTTTATAACCAGCTCTATCTCCTCATCCTTGAGGTTCCTTCTAAACCTCACATCCACCACAACTTCTCCCCACCCCCCGCCCCCGGACCACCACCACCACCACCCAAGAAGTGAACCACATCACTAACTCAGACCTCCTTATCAGTCGCTACCTCATTTAACCTGCTGAAATTATCTGCCAGCGGCTTATCTCCTAGCCTAACATCTGGCCAGAAAATGATTCCATTACCACCACCCCATTCCAACCTAGTATTACTGAAAAGTTCCTGACGGAAAAAACCCCACACCACCATGCCAACCTCCTTCCATTTGACCCTGCATTAAGACACCACCCATTCTCTCTACCTCCAAATTTGTCCCACAGCACCTCCCTCTCCTCCCCAACTCTCAACAACCATTTACCTAAAAGAGCTTGATTCACACATCTGAGGTCTCTTGTGCTCTCTTGTGCCCACACCGCTTTCGACAACATACACACTATCCAATTAACCAAATGAAACTTCTGTCTCCCCTTCCTTCCACCCTCTCCTCCTCAACTCTCAACAACCATTTACCTAAAAGAGCTTGATTCATACATCTGCGGTCTCTTGTTCCCACACCACCTTCCTCTTTTGACAACATGCACACCCTCCAATTAATCAAATGAGACTTCTGTCTCCCCTTCCTTCCCAGAGAAAATCCCTCTAGATATTTTCCAAACTCTCTATAACCGCAATGGGACATTTAAACATGGACATGTAACGCCGGAAAATTATTCAATGTGGCTTTGATCAGCATCAACCTATCTCCAATAGAAAGCAGATTCCCTTTCCAAATGACAAGCCTTTTTCCCAAACCTCTCAACAACCAGATCCCAGAGCACCTTATTAGGTAAACCAATACATAAGGGAAGGCCCAAATATGAGGACAGAAGTTTATCCCATTGACATCCTATTCCGCAATTTGAGCCATCTCCTCATCCCCTAGTCTTAGTCACAAGATAGCCATCTTTCCCATATTAACCTTCTGCCTTGAAACAACCACATAGCACCTTAGGGGTTGGTTGGATCTACGGATTAAAAAGCCGGAGACTTTTGTTTCTTCAGAAAAAAGTCTTATATACCGTGTTTGGGTATCAAATAAGGAGCGTCCCTTTTTTTTCATAGTAGAACGTAAACATCGACCCCAAATCAAAATTCTTTTCTTTCGCCAAAATAGGTGAAATTTTTGTCACCAAATTTGGGACAAACTTGTCTCTGTATAAAACTTAACCTCAACTACTCGACCGCCCCCACCACCGTTAACACTACTAGCACCACTACTGTCGCCGTCGCCACCACCATGATCACCACAACCTCCTCCACCTCACCACCTCAACCATGACCCCACTACCTCCTCCGCCTCACTACTACCACCGCTGCCATTAGTACTAGCACAACCACCACTCTCACCACCCGCACTAGCACAACGACCACCCCCCTCCCCCCACCCACCCTATGTCCACCTCACCACCACCACCCCAACTCCACCTCACCACCACCACCACCCACCTGCACCACCCCACGAACACCATCACCCCATCACCGCCACAACCAAAACTAGCACCACAACAGTCACCTTGACTATCAAATCCAATCCTTCCACCACCACTACAACCATGACCAATACTCCACCATCACCACCAACCTCTCCCCCACTGCCACATCACCACTTGCAGAGCATATAGTCCAAGAAAGCCTAGGTCACTGTATCATATGCCTTCTCCATATCACCTTCCAAACGAGACCCCTAAAAAATTGAAACCACACTACTCATAACTGGTTTCAATCTGCTAGCAACTACTCTAACAATTATTCAAGCACTCTCCCTATTCAGCTCTCAACAAAGAATTCCTCAAACACTTCCATAAGGTCTCCTTTAAGCAACCCCCGGAAGCAAGAAAAAAACTCTATAGTGAAACGATCCGGCCCTAAGGCCTTGTTTGTAGTAAGAGCACACGTAACCCGCTAACTTCCTCCTCTCTAAACGGCCTTCCAGCCTCCCGACTAAAGCCCCCTAAAAATTGATAACACACTACTCATAACTGGTTTCAATCTTTTAACAACTACTCTGGCAATGATTTAAGCAATCTCCCTATTCAGCTTTCAACAAAGAATTCGTCAAACACTTCCACAAGGTCTCCTTTAAGCAACCCCCAGAAACAAGTAAAAAACTCTATAGCAAAACGATCCAGCCCTGGGGCCCTGTATGTCGTAAGAGCAAACATAACCCCACTGACTTCCTCCTCTGTAAACGGCCTTTCAAGCTCCTAACTATCCCCATCCATTGACACCTTGAATTCGAAACCATCCAAGTTCGGCCTCTCCCAGCCGTCATCATTATAGAGATCTTCATAGAATTGCACCACCTCCCTCTCAGTTTCCTCCTTCCCCTCCTTTTGTTCACAAGCAAGTATTGAATAGTGCTATTCTTCCTATGCCTATTAGCCATAACATGAAAAAACTTAGTGAAAAAACTTAGTGTTCTTGTCCCCTGCCTTCACCCACCTTGTCCAAGCTTTCTGCTTCCAAGATATCTCCTCTTCCAACATTTCTGATTATATTTCTCCTTGAGTCCCTCCCTATCCTTCAACTCCTCCACATTTAAACTTCTTTGCTCCTTTAGCTTATCCAACTCCTGAATTCTACCAACTAGTTTTTCCTTCACTTGCACAACAAGCCAAAAGGTCTCCGTATTTCACTGTTTGATGACCTTTAGCTTTTTAACTTTTAAGCTTCATAGTCACACGATCCTTAGCACTCTCCTTAATTTTCCAAAAATCCCAATTAGTCGCTACCATAGTATGGGAACCTTCCTCTTTCAGCCACATATTCACAATTTCCAAGAATCCCAATAAGCCGTCACCATACTGTTGAAACCTTCCTCTTTCAACCACACATTCTCAAATATTTAATGGACTAACAATACTAGTTAGTAAGCATGCTCAGATTAAACTTGTTGGAGGATGCAAACTGAAAATATGATTTCCACACTCCTGTTGTCTCTACATTGTGTCCTCTAATATATAGAATATTTTGGTCTCTGACTTCCCAACACTAGCCTTATCTCTTCTTCATCACCTAACCAAAGTTTGCTATGAAGGATCTGGGTTGGCCACAGTATTTCTTTGGTGTTGATGGAAAAGTATATTTCTCTCTTAGACAGTGTGTAGTGGAACTACTTTAGAGGGCTCAGATAGTTTTCTGCAATCTAATTGCTACCCCTCTCTATAATAGTTGAGTTACTTCTCTAAGATAATGAACAGTTCTCAAATTCAACACTTTAGCAAAGCATTGTGCCCTTCAGTAATTCAAGTTACTCGTTTAGACATAAGTTTGCAGTTGAAATTCCCCAGAGTCTACATTAAGTGTACCCCTCAATGATAGAAATTAAAGACAATACAAGCATGGTATCAAAATTCGGTCGAACCCAATATGTATCGGCAATACGTATCAGCTTCATCGAGAACCGATACCGATACAGGTATAAGGGTGGTATCAGTATCAGACCAATACGGGTCGGTATCGGCTGATACGTCATGGAATCGGCTGATACTGACCGATACAATTACTCCTTTTCCATTTTTTTACTTTTTTCCTAAAAAATAATAATATTAGCCGATACGGTATCGGAGATACAGTATCCGTATCGACCGATACATATTGGTTCAACATGGACAGATACCCGATACCAATACGGAGTATGATACCTTAAATACAAGATTCTAAACAGCGTCAGAAACTTTATTAGCATGGTTATCTGTTTTTGGTGTAGCTGATCTATGAGTAGGAAGTCACAAGAGCTTCTGCAAAAGATAAAACTAGAAGTTCTACACACATAGAAACCTACAATTTTTTAAATAAAACTGGGTGGACAGATAAAATGGAAACTAAAAAAATAAGTTACAGAGTGAATAGCAACATTGAATATAAAACAAGAGTTTTGCATATCTAGGGCGTAAAGTTAATGGAACTAATTTACACAATATGATTAGCAAAGTAGGAACTATCAGTAGTGAGCTCCATACGTTTTTTTGGCTTTTGCAAATATTTTTTGGCTCCAGATATTCATAAGAATGTTTATATGATCATCGGAAATTGCAAATATACGAACCAAAATTGAACTTAGGAAGAAAAAGTTATGTTTAAAATTAAAGCATACCACATGCCAATCGTCCACCTGCATTGCCTGTTGTAAGGCTAAGTTCATGCCCTCCTGTGGAAACAGAACAAGGAGAAAAAAATGTGACCAAATATCAGAAAACTAGAAATCAATAGTTGAGAGAATCATAGGAAGAAAGAGATGGTTTCCAAGTAAAGCAATTTCCAAAGAAATTATTACGAACTGCATCCGCAAGGAATTCTTATACTGTCTATAATATAACTAACGAAGATCAAGCTTTACCCTTTCCTAGGTCATCCTCAAGCTCATGAACAACAAAGGCTCTTCCAACGACTGCGTGGGGTCCACTCAACGGTATCTACATATTGCATATAGGAGTGAAGTTGGAACACTGAATGTATATGAATCATAAAAAAGGAAATGTGTACCAAATCATATTGGGGTTTCCAGCTGTACCTGGTTATCCACTATTGTCGCTTCGGCCACCCCTATATTTAAACAAAAAAACAAGAAAAGTAAAATAAATTGAGAATTCATGTGACGGAAATTTGTGCCAGATTGAAGAATAATTAAGCAGTCTTTTTTATTGATTACGAAAAAATTTAGGGGGCTGCTACTAAGCTCCACCAAACAATGAATATCCTCCATTAAGTACAGATGAAAACAGTAGACTGCTGCGAATTGGACGATGGAGATTGATTTTCGTTCCAATCTTTCACAAATCTGATCATGAGATCACGGGCATATCATCAGATGGCCAGTCCCTTATTCCACGTGGCACACATCCCAAACATGTGACCCAAAGACCTCATGACACAATGATCACACGTCACTTTTTTAGATGTGTGCAACATGGAATAAAAATGGACTGTCTGATAATATGCCTGTGATCTCAAGATCAGATTTGTGAAAGATTGGAATGAAAAATAATCTTGATTGTCCGATTCAAAGCAGTCAATGGTTTGCAGCTGTACCTATACTTAATGGGGGGTATTAAGCATTTAGGGGGAGGGGGGGTAGTAGCAGCCCCAAAATTATATTAGAAAAGATAAAGAAAGAAATGCCCTGGAAGACCTAAGGAGATGCTTGGGCCGAGAAATGGAAAAAATTAACAATGGCAGGGATACAGCGGAACACAAGAACAACAAATGTTAAGTAACAGATGTTACCATCGGCATTAGCAACTATGTTTCCCAGGTCACCCGCATGGCGAACTTCATCCTCCGGAGCACCATGTGTCAGTTTTTTTGGGTTAAAATGCGGCCCTAAGAAGAAAGAAAAGTAACTAGCTAACTAATACGCTATATCAATACAACTGATACGAAAGATTTGCATTATGTATTAGTTATTAGAAACAGCTTGAAAGAACCTAGTTATAAATGACATGCAAATTGGCATCATAAGGTATGGCTTGAAATTTATATGTCTAAACTCTAAACCATGGTATCAAAACTCGGCTGATCTCAATAGGTATCAGTTTCGTCGAGAACCGATACCAACCCAATACAGGTATCGAGGGTGGTATCAGTACCGGTATAGGACCGATACTGGTCAGTATCGGCCGATACAGCTAATTTTTTATTTTGCTTTTTCTCAAAAAAAAATACTGACTGATACAGTATCGGCCGATACGTTTTGGTCCAAGATGGACCGATACCCGATACCGATATTGACACCTTGGTCTAAACAAACTATAAACCAAGTAGCTGTAATTATAATTAAATCTAACCTGTGGACATGCAGCCATTGGTAGTGTCACCATACTCATGCTGCAGGAGAAGAAAATGAAGGTTTTAGAGAAGCCACTGGTTTTTCCCCACAAGCAGTAGAAAACAAAATTCACATATGCACACTTACAAGATGGAACCCATGAAGTCCAGGAGCAAGTCCAGTAACGCGAACTTTCACTGTCGTAGGGCCTACCACACAGGAAAAAGAAAAATTACCATCTCAATCACAGTGAAAAAAACCGGGTACATCATTAATACAGTGAGTGAGAAAGTCGGAAAAAAGGTCAAATACGGGAATAAACGGGAAAAAATCGAAAGGTGAAAAAAAGCTGTAAAATACAGACGACGAGAAAAAGGGGAAAAATCGGGAAAAAAACTTGATATTATTATATGAAAAGTTTTAAAACATTAAAACAATTTTTTTTTTAACTGTAAAAAAAAAAAAAAAAAAAAAAAGGTTTAATACGCGAAAAGCGCAGATTATAGTTGTATTTTTCAAATACAGGTTTTATTAAAAAAATACGGCTATTATACGTGCTGAGTATGTTGTCGCAAAAAAATGCATATTATGCGCGTATTTTCAAATAGCCACATTTTGTCACAATGATCTCAATAAAGGGATTAATGATTTGTTTAGCAACTCAATAAAAAAAATGCAATAAGAAAACAGTATAAATTGAGCATTAATATATCAAATCCAAACTGCTTATTAATCAACTTTCCTTTTGGCACATACTAACCGAGATAGCGAACAGTTTCATTATTAGTGTATGTATGGATGTGTAGCATAGTGGCACTCAGGTTAATCTCAAACAAATAACCCATATAAATGAACTGATAATTTTGAGTGCAAAACCAGTGAAAGTCAAAGGTGAACTTTCTTTGATTTCCATGATTCGTACATCGCAGTTTCTATCCCGAGGCTTGACCATGTGGATAAAACAATATCGATCCAAGTGGCATTAGCTAATACCACCTCTTCTTCAAATATGTAAGTAATTACTTGAAGTTGGAATATGAGTACATCCATGCATGATAAAAAACTAACAAAGTGTATGAGTCAAAGGTTAACTTCACTGATTTGCATGTCAAAGGTGAACTTTAACTGATTTGCATGATTCATACATAGCAGTTTCTATCCCGAGGCTTGACCATGCTGATAAAAGGAGATCGATCCAAATGGCATTAGAGCTATACCAGCTCTTCTTCAAATATGTAAGTAATTACTTGAAGTTAGAATATGAGTACATCCATGCATGATAAAAAACTAAAAGTGTATGAGTAACTATTTCAAACCTTACATATAAAAATAACCCTTCATGCATATTTGAATATTCAAGCTAAGTAAAAATAATGCAAATATTTCTTTCATTTTCGCGAGGTTGTTCCCTACAATCAATGTAATCAAATGGCATATGCGACCCTATGCGATGGCATAGGGCCATCGCATATGCGGGTCGCATATGCCATTATGCCATGGCATAAATTTTATTTTTTTTTCAAAACAATAAAAAAAAGAATCCCAAAAAACACACAAAAATTCACAAAGTTCCCCATATTGAAAAGCAATATGTTTGTGTTAATTTTGTGCTCTATTAATTTTGTAGTGTCTAGAATAAGAAGTAAAGGTATATAACCCATAAGTTAGAAGGGAAAATATAAAAATAAATCCAAATAGTAGAAAAATAAAGTGGACCATACAAAAGAGAAGGAAAGAGATTCAAAACACACCTTTGAGAGTTATGGTATGCATTAGGAAAAGAAGCCCCCTATTAATAGGGTTTGGGGAAGTCTAAAAGCCACCAAAAAAAAATCAATGTTGGAAAAGTATGCCATGGCATACTATCGAATATGCGATGGTATGCCATGGCATACAATTGTATGCGATGGCATACTTTCTGGATTGCATATGCCATGATGGTATATGCGATCCAGCCCTTTCTGATGGCATATGCGATCGCATATGACAACAGTGCCTACAATAGTTCTATGTCACATCTTATTCAACTCCAGCAACATTCTTGTCCACCCTAATATTCAACATAGCACTCCAAGTACTTATCGATTAGATTGCTAGATCTGAATTGATGGGTCGAATATTTAATTAATTGACAAAATAATTTGTCCAGTCATCTGCTTGGAAAGGGCAATAAGGAAATCTACTAAAGTTGTTATAAAGAACATTTGGGATTTGAGTTGGCCACAATCAAAAGACCACGCAATCCACAGGCAGATGTATCCAAGTTGATCTCAATTGCAAATCGAAAAATAATATTGCTTTGCACCTGGCAAATATCCTATACTACAAAAAAAATGAGGTGAAAGTGATAGTGTTAGAAACAACCTACAGAAGGTGTTCGCAAATTAGAATTCAATAGCTATTTGTTGGGTAACCCATCAATTCAGGTTAGGTGGCCTATGACAATCATTTTATGGGCGTAGTAAAAGCTTTCCTAGGGCTAGGCTCAGTAGGCTTTGAAAATTCAAACTAAGTGATTTGTAGGGCTCTCTAGGAAGGAATCTGAAATTTTTCTTCTCGGTTAGAGGGGCAAATAAAGATGAAAGGAGATTCACATGATAGTGTCATCTTGTAGAGGGACGCAATGTTGTGTTTAAACATTTAAGGCAGCAGGCAAATCCAAATGCTTATTCCTTAACAAAAGCTGGTGCAGCTCTTCCATCCCTTTGAATTGAAGACAGCTTGCCTATGTTAAAAACTTTGTAATTTGTAGTGTTGTTATATATTATCCTTTATCAATGAAATTGTGATGGGGAGATCAGTTCACATACATTGTGAAGGAGGCGCAAGAAAAGACTCAAGAGCGACCAAGGCCTACCATAATGTTTTGGATGGCAATTGAAGACCCATGTGCGAGTGTGCACCATGCGAAAAGACCCCAAATCGGGAAGGCACGCACATGGAGACTCAAGAAAGAAGACTGGAGGCTCAGTAGAAAATTGTCATGAGAATAGGTTACGGACGACCGTGTTGAAAGCCACAAACATTCGTGGAAGTTGCATCAATATGTTCTTGTCAGAAGACCAGATGATGCAAGACGACAATTGAAACCCTAAAATAGTGTTAATCTCGCACGATAGATTTAGGGTTTCAATTCCACGATTGGTGTACAATAATCACAGAATAAATTAATTATAAAAAAAAAAACTAAAAAGAAGATGGAAATCATTGGGATTTCACCAAAGAATCTATTAGCCTCCTACCAAACTCATCTCGGGGAAGAAGAATCACTCTTCAAAGTTTGAAAGAATCTCTCTTTCTCAAGAACAAATTTGTGCTAATTTTCATTCATAATCATCTACTCTTTAATGAAAGTTTTTACAGTATTTATAATAAGTAAAGAAACCCCAAGAAGACTACTAAAATTAAAACTCCTAAACTAACCATTAAAACTTATAATCTATTGGTCACAATTAATTCAACTATTAATCATGTTTTTTTTTCATACACGGCTTTCGAAGCATCAAACGATGTTCGATTGATGCGAAATTGGTCTTATTTGAAAGCTTATTGATGTAGTTTCCAACAAGCCAAGAATCGCGCAATTCCGACGAGAATTGAGGGAGTTATGACCACTTTTCCGAGGGTTGCACTGAAAACGAAGAAATTGATGGTCACATGCAACATATATGTGTGTGCCCCTACAAACTCCAATAAGAAACCATAGCAAAACCCAAAATGAAAATTCATGCAAATTAAGCTTCTATCAGCTGAAGCAACATTCGGTCGACCCAGACTTGACTCACAATCGACCGTGAGCCTCATTGCCATCAACCGTGATATGGTTCACGATCGACCGTGAATCTGGGAGTCTCTTTCCTGATGGAGTCCCACCCTGGCTTTCAACTAGCCTTTTAACAGGGCTATGAAGGTCCATTCATGAGTGACTTCTTCATCAGTTTCCTTCTCTCAATTAATCCACGATTCCAATGGGTAGGTTTCGATTCCGTATCAGTGGCATTTGATTCCGGATCCACAGAACATACCTTAAATCATAAACAACCGTCAGTTACGTCCTCGAATCTAATTGTGAAATTTATTTCTTTAGTTAGCTTTAGTTTTGTATTAAGTTTACGTGTATTTCAATCCAATGAAAGTAAAGTTTGGGCTTTTGAGTCCCCTGAATAGTTATAAAAACTTCTTTTATGATGATGGTTATGATGAATGAGAATTTGATGCTTGACAGAGAGAGAGATTCTTTTGAAGAGCAATTTTTCTTCCCCGCGAGGTTTGGTGCGAGGCTAATACTTTTTTTACTGTGATTCAAAGGATTTCCATTATCTTTTCTCTTCTTTATATCTTTCTGATTGTTGCAAAGTTAGTACTTGATTTTCTCTATATCTTGATTAAAACTTAAGAAAACCTTCTCTTCAATTTCTTGTTGTTTTTGGAATAGGTTATCTTTAAATCTTCGATGCTAATTTTAACACATTTGTTCCTACCCATACCAATTAATTTTCTTTAATTAGTTTAGCCCATTTTTTCCATAAATCCATCAAAACCGTAGAGAGGAGTCAAGAGACATCACTTCTGATTGTCGCTTGGTGCCCTAAACTTGAGGGGAAATTTAGTTCTATCATTAGAATCCTATTTTTTGAACTTGGGAGGGACCTCGATGCGGATTAACATTGAACTGGATTAACCTAATTGCCTGAATGAGTTCATTTAAATATTTTACTTGATTTGGCATAAGCTTAATATTTTCGACACTCAATTAAAATCCCAATATAATTTAAATTGCATAATTAGGGTTTTAGTGTTTGGTCTTGCCTCAAATTGGCATTCACATTAACATAGATGAAGAATTGTTATTTGAAGTATATGTCATGTCATCTAATTCTATAGGCAAGTAATCAATGTATACGCTAAGAAATTAAAATTTGAGCGATCCAGGCAATCAACTTTGCGTTCTCCCCCCGAGAGGGGATCACCATGCTTTCTCCGCATTCTCCCCCCGAGAGGGGATCACCATGCTTTCTCCGATCACATATGCATGCCAAGCAATCAACTTTGACAACACCGTTAAAGCTTTGCAATCTTTCAGTAACGGACTGTGTCTCAGACTTTCTCTTACCATCTAAATCGTGACCAAATTCACTTCCATAGTAACCCACTATCCGAAAGTGAGACAACCAACGGTAAGTCCATGGCTCCAATACTATATAATATAATTCTTGGATTTACTATCTGTAACATCCCGAAAAATTTCCAAAATCATAGGTCCTGATTAGGTGCGTATCCGTTAAGAAACGCGTCACCGTTTCAGATTTTGCAAACGAGATCGTTTCGGTTCCGTTTGAGCCTCATGTAAGACTTTTGGACTGAAGCTCATACACCGTGGTGGTGTATTGGCTTAACGCCGAATTCCGTGTGACTAGTGGTTCTGGTGTGCGAGCTCCACACTAAACCAAAGGTGATTTTGTATGATAGATAACACCTTACTTAGGTGTATCCGTTTCACGCGGAAAATAAGTTCCGTGAATAAGAACTAACACCCAAAAGGGTGTATGTGTTTTGTAGGGGAAACAACCCCTTTTGATATAAGAAATCAAGGCTTCCTTTAGAAGCCATTCCCGTTTGCAAGCCTGGGAGTTTTGGGTTTCTATAGAGAGAGAGAGAGAGAGGAAGCTCCGTCTTCGTGCCTCCAAAGCTCCGAATCATCATTGAAATTCCGTCGATTTTCCTTATGTGAGTTTGTTACTGTCGATTTTCGGTGTATTTGAGATCCGTGAAGAATGTGAGAGTCCCGTCTTCTCCAAAACCCTCTTTTGCTTCATTTTGAAACCCCCACATGCATGAGATCTCTAGATCACCTTGCGATTGAATATGTGGTCGTTGTGTACATTTAGAAGGTGGGTTCTTCAAATACATCCCATTAACGGTAGAGAAAAGGTGGGTTCTAAACCCTTTGACATGTGCACACGAGCATCGTTATCTCCGTCAATCATCGCTCATCGTACATGATTCGTTCGCGAGCTTGAAGGTAAGATCATATGAAGTTATTGTGGTTTAATTAGTAGTTAATGTGTCTTGAAATTCGTGTATTTAATGTGGGTTTAAAAAGAAGAAAGACGAAAGAGAAAGAAAATGAAAATTCTGAAGGATTTGCTGAAATAAAGGCTTGAACAGTTGCTCGCGTGACTGTGGGGTGTGCCATGTGAGTCGCTCGAGCGACTTGAAACTCGTGCGCGCGACTGAGTAAGCCTGGTTTGTATAAGATAAAGAAGAACACAGTCGATCGAGCGAGCTCGCGCGACTGTGGAGTGCTTGGTGGTGTCGCTCGCGCGACTTTAGTTTCGCGCGCGCGACTGTTCAGAGAGAGCACAGTCGCTTGAGTGAGCTCATGTGACTGTGAGGTGCCATATGACTCGCTCGCGCGACCTTGGAGCTCGCGCGCACGACTGAGACAGTTTGGGCCATTTTGGATTTTTCTTGGAGAATTTTCCGAATATTCGTTGTGTATGATCTCTTTGACGTCGATTAGTGACTTTTGGATACAATGTGATGTAGGTTGGGAGTTGGAAAACGTATTTAGAGGGAATTAGTACCGCTTCGCGTGGTTTTGCGTGATTCGTGGCTAAGGTGGGGAAACTTCGATATACAAGTACATTTTGATTTGATTTTCATAAATGCTTGATATGATCAAATGAAATGTGTTAAGTATGGTATTTGTGTGATTTTGAAACAGTTTTAGAATTTAAAATGTGATAGTATTTGAAAATGAAATAGTTTTGCATCATTGACTAATATTTGAAAAATGAAATAGTTTATGCATTTGGAACTCCGAAAATGAACTTGAAATATGAAATTGAACATGAATTTATAGACTTTGAATCGAATCGGCACGATAGGATCACCGTGAACCTAATGTGTAAGCCACGTAAATGAATCGAACCGGCACAGCGGATAACCGTGAATCGAACTAGTACGGGTGAATCAAACCGGCACGGCGGGAAATCCGTGAATCGAACTGGTACGGCAGTTAATCCGTGAATCAAACTGATACGGCAGTTGTACTCATGAATCGAACCGGCATGGTGGGATATCCGTGAATCGAACAATAAGTCAAGAAAATTGAAGTGGACCGCTAGGGCGGATTATGTGTACACACCGTGGAGCGCTAGGGTGAATTATGTGTATCTATGGACCTCTAAGGCGGATTATATGTAACTGTGGACCACTATGGGTGGATTATAAGTACCCTGTGGGCCGCTAGGGCGGAATCGAACCAGTACGGCAGTTAATCCGTGAATCGAACCGGCACGACAATTAATCCGTGAATCGAACCGGCACAGCGGGATATCCGTGAATCGAATATATAAGAGATGTAAGTGAACGTGAATCGAACTCAGTAAACCCAAGATAAGGCGTGTAAGTGAATGTGAATCAAATTCAGTAAATGTGAATCAAACTCAGTAAACCCAAAGATAAGACATGTAAGTGAAGGTGAATTGAATTCAGTAAATTGCCTTCCGTTTTGACATGAACAAGACACCTTGTTTTGACACGAAGTTTTCTTTAGTGAGAAAAGACCTTGAAATCAGATTCAGTTTTGATAGGAAAATGCCTTTCAATTCAGTCTCTATTGTGAATATGAAAATGTCATCAGTTTTAATATGAAAAAGTTTTGATCTTGTCTTTGAATCTATGCATGACTGATGAGATATATATTGGTATCCACTTTCCTCCACTAAGCTTAGACTGTTAGCTCACCCCAACTATACGTCACAAGTGTAGATATTGATTAGGATCTTGACTTTGAAGAAGATTCAGACCACGTACCGGAAGAAGAGGATCTTCCGCCTGTAGATTTGTACCCCTAGTTCATGGATCGTAGATTTAGTACATTGTGGATTTTGGTAAGTTTAGGCTTGGTACATTCATGCTATTATACACATATTGTACACCACTATAGGTGATGGTCGGCCATTACCGATGGTTTGTTTTAGTTTACTATTCATATTGGATATTAGAACTTGAGACTTTAATTATACCATAAATATTATCTGCTTCAATTTCCGCATTGTGTGTGAATATATCAAGTATTCTGTATTAGATTGTGATCTACGATATGGCGGTCCGGGTTTTCCCATTTGGTTTAAAGAAAAAAATATGTCTCAGAAAATCGTGTTTGGAAAATTCGGGCTATCACACTATCCATTCAAAACCAAATCATCGTGTTCAATGAGACCCCAACGGATTTACAGCTAAAAATCAATAAATGTGATGTTGCCTCAAACTTTGCTAGGAAGGGTACAAAGACCCAAATCTGAGGTCATATCTTCAATTTTTGGAACCCACCAAAATTTGTAACTATAACTATTAAAGATATATGCATTTTTCGCAGTAGATAATCAATTGCTTCTAACCTATTAAAAAATAAAATAAAATAATCAATTGCTTCTGAATAAATTAACTCACTTCCAAATTCATACATAGTCAAAAGACCTTACAAGTAAATTAATTCAAATCATGTTCATACCTACTTCGAAAACAAAAACTAAAATATCAAAACATAAATAATAAAAAAATACAGAAAAAAGTGAGACTATGATGCAGGACAAAAAAACTAAACCCTATATATGCAATTTTGAAATCAAATTAGGATTTAATTGAGCAGCGGAATTATCAAAATTATCCCTACCAATTGGGCAATTCAATTAATTTGATTTAGAGCCTGTTAGCATATGAACTTTCCCAATCTAGAAAATAGGTTCAAAGATAGACTTTAGTTTCGATCTAGTTTAGGGCACCAAGCAACAATCTCGATGTTGTCTCTTGACTCCTTGCTAGGATTTGAATAACTTATGGCCCGAAGGGTTTAAATCGTTTAAAGGGAATCCACAAATTAGGGTTGGAAATTAGAAAATAAAATCCCAACAACAATATTAAAAAGAAAAAAAAAAATCTATTTTGGGTTTATGGGTTTTCAATAGAAGAAGCAAACTAGATAAATTACCTGATAATAAGAAAATATAAACATAAAAGATAGAAGATCCAAAGAATCGCTCCAAGGAAGATAATTAGCTTTGCACCAAACTACACACGGAAGAAGAATCACTCTTCTAATGAAAATTCATCTCAAGCTCTCTAGAATTTGCACAAAGCCAAAACTCATAAATTTCATTAATCATCAATTATTATTAAAATTGTGTTTACAACAATGTTCTTAAAATCGTTTGGCGGGTTTGGTGGTCAAGGGGGATGTTAGGGCGGAAATCGTTGAACGGCGCTCGGGCGGACGCCCCAAGATCCGGGTGGAGTATGGTGAATAATTATGTATATTAATATATATTCTGAAATAGATATAATGATATATATTCTCAAATATATAATAGTAACAGTCAACAGTGGCTAACTGGATATATATATATATATATATATATATATATATATATATATATATAACTTTTTTACCTACACACAGTCACACACACACACATATAAAATATTCATTTTAGTATATCTTAATATATATATATATATGTGTGTGTGTGTGTGTGTGTGTCTGCTGTACTACTGTTGTGTACTTGTGTGCACCGTGTAGGAAAGAAGAAGAAAAAAAGATGTAGGAAACTAGAAAAACAAAATGCAGGAACCAGAAAAAGAAGAAAAAGTAAAGAGAAAAAAGAGAGATAATGCAAAAAAAAGCAGGAAACAGAAAAAGAAGAAAAAGAAAGAAAAAAAACCAAAAAAAAAAAGATAAAGAAAAAAAATTGTCAAATTGCTAGGAAAAAAAAAGAAGAAAAAAATGAAGGAAAAAAAAAACCAAAAAGAAAAAAGAAAAAAGAAATTTTGCTACTTTAGAAATGAAAAATAAATAAAAATACTTGTTGTCGGAGGGTTGCCGGTGGTTCGAAGATGAAGAAGAAATAAACACAGCTACAGGAAAAAAAAAACAATACAGATTACAGAGAAGAAGAAAAAAGAAATGAAAAAAAAAAATGCTGCCTATCGGAGGTTTGCCACTTGTCGGAAGATCGCCGGACCCCGGTGCTTCAAAGAAAAAGAAAATAAGATGCATAAAAAATATATATAGAGAAGATGAAGAAGAAAAAAGAAATGAAAAAAAAAAAAAAAAAAAACCATTACCGGAGGGCTGCCGGTGGCTGCTGTGTTGTGGAAGACCAGCCGGTGACCGTTGTGGAAGAGAGGAGTTAGGCTAGAAAAGGAAAATAATAATAATAATATATATAAGTATATATAGCCCGCCCGACCCAGCCCGGCCCGAACCAACTTTGGATCCGCCCGGGTGGGCTGGGTGGGCGCCTAAACCCCAGCCCGCCTGAACTACCACCCAACCCTAATCCGGATCGGTTGGGGACCCGATCCGCTCGGCCAGCCGCCCCAGCCGATTTTCAAAACACTGGTTTACAATGCCTTTATATAGGCTAAGAAACTTTAACTAAAACAAAAATAGAAAGTCCTAGAAACTAAACAAAGAAAACGTCAAAATTCATCCACAACTTGGACTCCAACAAAAATCTTTGCACTAATTCAATCAATCAATTTTATGTCTATCAATCAATGACGGTGTCATCTTAGGATGGCTCTTTTGTCGATCTTGATCGATCGATGTTGAACTTCGAGCTATCAAAGTTGGACAGAAACACCATCATACATCCCTTTTCTTTCATTCCCACATATGTCCTCCTGTAGTGGGGTCTTCTCACATATCACACGTGTGCACATGGGCCTCCGAAATGCTCCAAAGCTTTGAATTTCTTGTTTGCGTTTCTCATACACCTTATAGCGTTTGATGTCCCCATCAATTCTCTTCGGGTGGGAAGACTCATCTCCAATGAGTTAGGTGGTCTACTCATGGCGATGGATGTACCCTCAACCTTTGGCTTGCCTTCCCATTGAACAAGGTACTATTGAAGTTTCCCAATACGCTTGCCCTTGCTCATTGCTATCCAAAAATCCTTTAATTTCAGCTTACCCTTCCACTGGATGAGGTATGCTTGATGTTTCTTGGATGGCTTTCTCCTTGTAGTTCAAGTGTTTTCAATTTTTGGTTTACCTTTCCACCTAAGAAGATACTTTTGATGCTTTTGGGTGTCTTTAAACTCTTTACCTTGGAAACAAAACATGGATCTCCGAAAACCTTTCCATCTATCCTTTTCACATATTATTCAGGCATAATCTTGGATATCAATGCGTAGATAAGATTAGGTTCAGGTGGATGGGCATCAAGGAATGTGTGTGAAGGTTTTGTTGTTGGACCTAAAAAAGGTGTAAGATCCTCCAACGTAATCACCGCATTAGTGCCCATGTCTAGGGGAAAATCTAGACTATCACAACGATCCATTTTGAAGATCGGAAAAAATCCAATATAGGATCTGGAGAAACCCTCAACAATTTCTTACACGATTTGATCGGGTCTAAATTGAACCAAAACAAAATCACCATCCTTAAATTCATTAAACAAACTTTGTAAGTTGGAAAATTTTCAGTACTTCCGTTGCTCAATATAATTTTCTCATTAATTTCATGCAACTCAGAATGAAACTCGAACAGTAACTCATAATTCAACGCAGAATGTAATTCAAGGCTTGATTCACAACATGACTCAGAACATGAATCAGTACGCAACTCATGATATGATTCACAATGCAACTCGATTCTATGATGTGTACCCTAGTAGCAAGAAGCGTCCATTTCCCCCCACGTTTCTTAAGGGAACCAGGGATCCCTGTTTCAGAAACAGATATCGGGTATTTGGTTGCACAACTAAGGAATTTGTGTATGTAAAAAAAAATGCTTCCTAACAGAGAAAAAAGGGATTGAATGTGTAAAAATTACACTATATAAATCAGAAAATTGAAAAAACAATTCATAAAGAAAATAGAAACAACAGCATACCTTGATTTATTTACCTTCTTCCAAAAAGGCATAAGAAAATAAAGGGGTTTAGAGATGTGGGAACTGTTTCTTATTCTTCTTTCTCTCAGTCGCTCTCGCTTTCTCGCTCTCTCGGTAGAACATGAGCAAGAGCTCCGAAGAATTGCAAAATCTTGAGGATACCAATTTGAAAACCCTTAAACATGGGTTTTAAAATTTGACTCCCTCTTTGCTTCTTCTTTGCTTCTAATTTTATAAATAAGGCACTTGTAAAAGGCAGGGCTATTATTTTAAAAGACTAAAAGTAGGATTTTACACTCAAGAACCGTCATTTAAGAAAGTTTTGGTCCTGATACTTGCAACCAAAGATT
This sequence comes from Chloranthus sessilifolius, assembly GCA_021018995.1. Lineage (NCBI taxonomy): Eukaryota > Viridiplantae > Streptophyta > Magnoliopsida > Chloranthales > Chloranthaceae > Chloranthus > Chloranthus sessilifolius. The sequence goes on from CM037589.1 coordinate 102,817,094, forward strand.
CTTTAAGTGCACCCATAGTTTTTCACCGTGACGTCCGTTGACTACCTTGAATCAGACGATGGAGATCGTTTTACCTTTCAATCTTCCACACAATAGAACTCTAGATCATGGCCTAATGATCGAACGGACAGGTGATGATTTCACATGGCAACATCCCCAAAAAGTGGCCATGATCATGGGTGCACTTGAGAAAGGTTACAATACTAGTACCCTTTTAAAACACAAACCATCTCTCCATTGAGTACTAAGTGGGTCCCACGAAATTAAAGCCTCTCCTTCTACCCATAATTTACACTAATATGAAAATATAAAATACCTATTTCCCAAATTCAACCATTAAAATACCTATTTCCAAAATTCAACTTTCAGCTGGAAAATCAAATTTCTTGATTTTTTTAAAAATAGAAAATCATATATATAGGCACTCCCACTTACTAGATTTTGAAAAATTGCTGCTTCGCCCCTCCCACTCCCAATTCTGTAACGAACCGAAATCTCCCTTAAGAAGATAAGTGGAATTTCAAGTCACTACTCATATATCAGTTACTTATTTCACGTATTTGGCTTTATGGTACTTGAAAAATGTGAGCAATATATTCTTTTTAAACCAAACTGAACATCAACAATCAAATACATAAAAGAGCAACATATAATAAAGCCATCCTCCATATTAAAAGAATCCGATACCATGCTGTAACTTTATTAAATACTCACAATGAGTAAAGGGAGAAAAGTGAGTCATCAAGAAGCTTGTCGATCACCCTATATAGTCCATGTCTGCACCTCACCTGAATTCGATGTGACGCGGGACGACACGCTAAAGCATTAATATGTGAATTTGAGCTTAACTTTAGAATGAATTGAATAGCGGAAATATTCAAAATCATACTGACGGGGACGTCAAGATCAAGAGCATTGAAGTTGAGCCGCAATAGAATTTCAACTTCAGGAAAGAAAAAAAAAAAAATACAGTTCACAGTGAACAGTGACGGACGTCCGTGAAAAGTAACGGACGTCCGTGATGAACAGTACCGGACGTCCGTGATTTTACACCCCCACTGTCCGTATGTCACGGACGTCCGTAGGCATCGTGATGGGGCTTTCTAATTTTGACGAAATTTACCTTTTTTAGTGTTTCATTAGTATTATGACTCTTGATTTCGAATTTTAGTTATTGGTGGCCTATATATTGAGGCTTGTAAAGACTTGAATTTTTTATTGAATATTTTGAATGCTTTTATGCTTCAATATTCTTTGCCTGAGATGGGTTTGGTGCGAGGCCAAGGGAGTAATTCCCAAAAGCTATTATTATCTTTTCTATTATCTATCACAGTCTTCTTTGAATCTTTTACCTTATTGATCCCTACTTGTTTTCTAAATCTCAATCTATTGATTTCGATCCCTAAACCCTAAACCTTTTTTGAACTCTGAATCAATCAGAGGCAAAGCCCTTTTCAAAACTATAACCTAAAAACCAAACCATAAGCCTATTACAAAACCATAAATCCCTTTCACAACTCTAGATCGAACCAGTGAACCTATATCGGATCGAAGACGAACGCCCAAGCCTGGAAAAGTCAGAGTTCTATCTCTAGTCCCGATCTCGCATCGATTTTAAAGTACTTGAGCATCGGACTGGACCCTAACTGGATCTCGTGTGATATACCAACCTAATTCTTCAAACCCTAAGGTATTTTAAGATAATTTTGCAATTACGCTTGAAATAATTTATTTAATTTTGGTAAAATAGCATAAAAATCATATTCACGCATTTAGGGTCGTTGTCCCGCGTCAGTTTTGGTATCAGAGCCAGTTAGGGCATCTTTGCTTGTCATATTTAATTTTATTGCATTATTTTTCTTTTTGAGTCCATATTGCATTCCATATTAGAACCCTAATAGACTTTTGTGATCACCATGGCTTCGGATGAGGTTCTTAATAGCCTTAAAGCTATGCGAGAAGAACCGGGTGCGATTAATGCACGTCTGAACACCATAGAGCAAGCCCAAACATCCCTAGGAGTTGGTAATGGTAGATTACGTGATCGAATCAACCAACTGGAAGCGATGGGTGGACTTGAAGATCAACGCCAAGAGCGTGAAGGTCCTCACTTTGAACGCGATGGTCACCAAGACAATTGGAACCAGAACCGTAGGGATCTTAGTAGAGATGACTATGACCCCGAAGTTCAACTCCTTAAGAATATTCGAGTTGAGATTTCGATTTTGATGGAAGAATGAACCCTACTGTCTTCCTCGATTGGCTTTCCAACATGGACCAACACTTTGATTGGTATGCCATAAATGATGACCGTTGTGTTAGACTCGCTAAAATGAAATTGGTTGGTCAAGCTCGATTTTTCTGGCTCAATGTCGAGCGCATCAGGGTGAATGCGGGTTGTCCTCCCATTACCCATTGGGACGACATAAAGGAGCGACTTATCGAGAAGTATATTCATTTATCATACCACCAACGCCTCCTCGACCAGTGGCAAAATTTACGTCAAAGTGGTATGCCCATGACCGATTACATTGCTAAATTCGAAGAGTTCATGATGAGAAAAAAAGTATCGGAAGACCCTGAAATCACTATCTCTAGATTCCGCACCGGATTGCGACTTGATTTGCAAAAAGAATTAATTTATCACTCCGTAGAAACTCTTGAAATGTGCTATGCCGTTGTGCAAGATCTTGAACGGTATTTGAAAACTTTGGTGGTGAAGAGAACTGAGCCACAATATAGTGGTCAATGATCCGGTGAGAGACGATTTAATCCTCCTCCCAAACCTACACAACCTGCCCCTACCAATTCGATGTTTGAAAAGGGAAAATGTGTAGTCGAAGAATCCTCAAGGGTTAATTCTCAAGTAAAGTGCTATAAATGTCATGGGATGGGACACTTTGCCGCCCAATGCCCTACAAAAGAACCCCAAAGGACTATCTTCATTGAGGGAGAGGAGGATGATGTGTAGTGGGCGAAGAAGAGGTAATTGGGCCGGTTAGCACACTCAGTGATGAGGAGGGTGATGTTATTGGTCATGCTTTAGTTATGAGGTGTACCCTTGCACAGCCTCAATGGGATGAAAAGGATGACTGGCGAAGGGAGAACATCTTCCACACCTTTGCCAGATTTGGTGAAAAGAATTGTAAGGTCATCGTAGATAGCGGTAGTTACACTAACGTAATATCAACTCATGCCGTACGCCGCTTGGGGCTTACACTTGAAGCCCACCCGAGACCTTATAAAGTCGCTTGGGTCAATTCTTCATCCATTCCCGTGTCGAAAAGGTGTCGTGTACCGATTCAGTTAGGTTCTTATTCGGACACCTTATGGTGTGATATGGTGCCGATGGATGTAGGTCATATCATTTTGGGAAGGCTGTAGCTCTACGACATGGATGTGACTCTTTATGGTCGATCAAACATATACACATTCATGCATAAGGGCCAGAAGATTACTTTACAACCTTTGCCTCCCAAAGCACCATCGACCAAAAAAGTCGAGAAGAAGGGCGAGTATTCTAAAGTCATTAATATTGTGAGTCCTTTTAAGTTCGAGAAAGCATCGTTAGATGAGAGTATGGTGTACATAGTTGTCACTGTTGAGAGTGCACCGAATCAAAGAGTGTCCCAAGGAGGTTGAGCCGATTTTAAAAGAGTTTACAGATGTCTTCCCTGAAGACTTACCAAACGAACTCCCTCCTCTGCGTGATATCCAACGCGCAATAGACTTGGTTCCCGGATCTACCTTACCGAACCTGCCCCACTACAGGTTGAATCCAGTTGAGCACGCCGAGTTGACTCGGCAAGTCAATGAGCTCCTTCAGAAGGGGTTCATCCAAGAGAGTCTGAGCCCGTGTGTCGTACCTGCCCTACTCACTCCTAAGAAAGATGGCACATGGCGCATGTGTGTGGATAGCCGTGCAATCAACAAAATTACCGTTAAGTATCGGTTTCCCATACCAAGGCTCGATGACATGCTTGACATGATGGTTGGTGCCACTATCTTTTCAAAGATAGACCTTAAGAGTGGCTACCATCAAGTCCGAATCCGCCCAGGTGATGAGTGAAAAACTGCCTTTAAGACTAAAGATGGTCTTTATGAGTGGATGGTCATGCCTTTTGGGCTTTCTAATGCCCCGAGCACTTTCATGCGACTCATGACCCAAGTGTTGAGGCCCTAGGCAAATTCCTTATTGTTTATTTCGATGACATCCTGATCTACAGTCATGACAAGGAACAACACTTGACCCACCTTAGGTTGGTTTGTGAAACCCTCAAGGGTGAGAAGTTGTTTGCAAATCTCAAGGAATGCACCTTCATGCAACGTTCAGTTGTTTTCTTGGGATTTATTATCTTGGCCGATGGAATGGTCGCGGACCCTGAAAAGGTTAGAGCCATTGTGGAGTGGCCCAAGCCTAAGAACATACACGATGTCCGTAGCTTCCATGGTTTGGCTACTTTTTATCGTCGCTTCATCAGAAGCTTTAGCACCATCATGGCCCCAATCACTGATTGCATGAAAAAGGAGACTTTAAATGGGGCAAAATAGTGACCAAAGCCTTTGCTGAGATCAAACAAATGAGTAGTGCACCCGTCATGCGATTACCGAACTTTTCCAAAGTCTTCGAAGTCACATGCCACGCATCGGGTGTAGGCATAGGAGGAGTGCTTAGCCAAGAGGGTTACCCTGTGGCCTAGTTTGGTGAAAAACTTAATGAGGCGAAGCAAAAATATTCAACCTATGACAAGGAGTTCTATGTGGTCATACAATCTCTTTGATACTGGAAACATTACCTTAGACCGCAGGAATTTGTGTTGTTCTCTGACCATGAAGCCTTACGCTTTCTTACTTCACAGAAAAATTTGACCGCAAGACACACGAAGTGGGTTGAGTACCTTCAAGGGTTCACATTCGTGTTAAAGCATAAGGCTGGTGCTGAAAATAGGGCTACTGGTGCACTTAGTCGTCGAGTAGTGACTTTGCACCCCATGAGCACCGAGGTCGTCGAGTTCGAACAACTAAAGGATGAGTACCCCGATTGCCCAGATTTTGGGGTTGAGTACACTGCTCTCCTTAGTAACCCAACCAGCACACTCCGTGTACACCATCCAGGATGAGTACTTGTTTAAAGGCAGTCGCCTTTGCATCCCTCGCACTTAATTGTGTGACTTTCTGATTTGGGAGTTTCATGTTGGAGAGATGGCCGGACATTTCGAGCATAATAAAACTGTTGCGCTCGTAGAGGATAGGTTCTTTTGGCCTAGCCTGATGAGAGATGTCGCTCAGGTTGTCAAACATTATCGTACTTGTCAAGTGTCAAAACAGACTAAACAAAATACCAGCTTGTACACTCCGTTACCCGTGCCACACACACCGTGGTAAGACCTCTTTATGAATTTCGTGCTTGGACTTCCTAAGACCCCTAGGAAGCACGATTCCATTTTTGTCGTAGTGGACCGCTTTTCCAAGATGGCCCACTTTATTCCTTGTTTCAAAACCTCCGTCGCATCCTACATTGCTAAACTTTTTTTCGCGGAGGCAGTACATCTTCATGGGTTGCCCAAAACCGTTGTGTCTGATAGGGATGTTAAATTCACTAGTTATTTTTGGAAGACACTTTGACACATGATGGGCACTTTTCTCCAATTCTTGACCGCTTATCACCCTCAAATGGATGACCAATCCGAAATCACCAATAGGAGCCTTGGGAATCTCCTTCGTAGTCTTGTCGGTGGTCATGTTAGGACCTGGGATACCATTTTACCCACAGCTGAGTTTGCCTATAATAATTCTGTCAATAGGTCCATAGGCATGAGTCCTTTTGAGGTAGTACATGGTCATAGGCCTAGGACCCATTAGATTTGATCCTCAGTCTACCAATGCACTTGCATGCCGAAATTAGACAAAAGATTAATTCAAGCAATAGTCAAAATAAATTATCTGCAGATGCTCAGGCATTTCAAAGAATATCACGTGGGTGATTATGTGATGGTCCGGGTTAGGCCTGAGCGGTTCCCATCGGCATCCGCAAAGAAACTCCATCTCGAGGTGCGGGGCCTTTTAAAATTTTGGCTAAGAGTGGTCCTAATGCATACATGCTCGAGCTTCTTCTAAGTATGGGGGTTAGTTCAACGTACAATGTGGAGGACTTGGTTCCTTACTCGGGTTTCACCTCACCTCCTGAAAATTCACTCCAGCCACCTCCTAGTCCCAGTCCCAGCCCCAACCCAATCTTGTAGCTTGTACCTCTTCCTTCCCCGAGCAGACAGAGAACAGATGAAATAGAGGATATAATCAAATGATCATGTCGTCTCTACACATGACGGGGGATCCAGAAGTACTTGGTTAAATGGGTCAGCAAACCGGAGTCCGAAAACACTTGGATCCACGAGAATGAAGTTCGTCGCTTGAATCCCGACCTGATAGACATCTACCACGAGCGTGTTTTATCAATGATGAAACCTTTTTGGTCCAGGGTAATTGACGGGGACGCCACACACATGGACATTGGATTCGAACCACATCGTTTCTACCGGCGTCGAAAGAAGAGGAGAGGGAGCCCGAGTACAACATGCGTGTTTCATCGGTGATAAAACATTTTGAGTGAAGGAGAATGACGGGGACGTCAAGATCAAGAGCATTGAAGTTGAGCCGCAACAAAATTTCAACTTCAGGAAAAAAAAATATTGTTCACAGTGAACAGTGACGACGTCCGTGATGAACAGTACCAGACGTCCGTGATTTTACACCCCCACTGTCCGTATGTCACGGACGTCCGGGAGCATCGTGACGGAGTTTTCTAATTTTGACGAAATTTACCTTTTTTAGTATTTCATTAGTATTAAGACTCTTTATTTCGAATTTTAATTATTGGTGGCCTATATATTGAGGCTTGTAAAGACTTTTTAATTTTTTATTGAATATTTTGAATGCTTTTATGATTGAATATTCTTTGCTTGAGATGGGTTTGGTGTGAGGCCAAGGGAGTGATTCCCCAAAGCTATTGTTATCTTTTCTATTATCTATCACTGTTTTATTTGAATCTTTTACCTTATTGATCTCTGCTTGTTTTCTAAATTTCAATCTATTGATTTCGATCCCTAAACCCTAAACCTTTTTCTGAACCCTGAATCAATCAGAGCCAAAGCCCTTTTCAAAACTATAACCTAAAACCAAACCATAAGCCTATTGCAAAACCATAAATCCTTTTCACAACTCTAGATCGAACCAGTGAACCTACATCGGATCGAAGACGAACGCCCAAGCCTGGAAAAGCCGGAGTTCTATCTCTAAGCCCGATCTCGCCTCGATTTTAAAGTACTTGTTCATCGGACTGAACCCTAGTTGGATCTCGTGTGATATACCCACCTAATTCTTCAAACCCGAAGGTATTTGAAGATAATTTTGCGATTACGCTTGAATTAATTTATTTAATTTCGACAAAATAGCATAAAAATCATATTCACGCATTTTAGGGTCATTGTCCCGCGTCACATACAACACAAAATTAATTTAATAAAATTAATAAAACAATTAGATTAATCCATTTAGCGTTTGCATGCGTGAAAATTTCCCGATCTAGAAAAATGGCTCCGATGAAGGAACTCGGATTTCATTCTAGTTTAGGGCATCAATCAACAATCGCAATATCGTCTCTTGACTCCTCGGAGATTTTTAATGAAATAAGGCTTAAAATAATTCAGCAAAAGGGGAACAATTTGGGATTTTTTATTTTTATCAACGAAATTAAAGAAAGATAATATCTAACAACAACTAGAGAAAAGACAAAATAAAGGGATAGATTCCAAGGCTTCACACCAAGGGTTTTCTGAAGCTTCACACCACGGCTGTACGACGGCTTCGCACCAAATCGCACGAGAAACGAATGCTTACTCCTCAAGGTTTGAAGGATTCACTCCCTCAGTTGAAAACTCTTCACAAGCTCTCTAGGGTTTGCACAAAAGCAACTCTCTTTTCATTCAATAATCAAAACTAATTAATAAAGTTTTTACAATGCCTTTATATAAGCTAAGAAAACCCTAAACAACCTAAAACTCGCAATAAAAGTGCCTTAAAATAATAAGACAAATGGATAAAAAAATTTTGTAAAAATAGAAATTCCGTCGTTGGGCGGGGTCCCCAACAACGCGTTGTTGCATTGTTCACGGCGTCTTGTTACCTTATTCACGGTGTCTTTATTACACTATTCACAGCATGTTGCGGTGTTGTTCTCCTGATGCCGATTTCAGCCTCTTTTTCTCCTTTCTTTCTTATTTTCTCTTTGCACTTTCACCTGCCTTGCTTTGTGTGATGTCCCCATCACGATGTCAGTAAGATCTGTTGACATAAGTCGAGAGATGAGCGTTTTGCCACGGTGCTCAATAGGGGTAACCACTGAGCTCAAAGATTTGGCTTCATCATAACATGATCGTATCTTAGAAATTTAAACTTATCATATAATTTCATTACATTTTCTTATCATATTAAAAACATATTCCTTACATACTTCTTATATAAAATATGCGGTTGAGCTTTGAAAGTTGCCTATGTACCCTGATTGGGATCAAGCCGACCGTAGTTCTAAACTTATTATATTCTTAATAGACATATGAGCGTAAAAGTGTAGCCCATAATGCAGTAGAAGTCACAGGTATCTCTCGACCCAACTGTTGCATCTTTTCACATTGAAGCAACTCTATACGTCCCATTCCGTATAGAGGAAACTTCCGGATCGGATGGTTTAGTCAGGTATTGTAACATTTTGTGACGGTAATTACACCATGAGTAGAACGTAACATAGCTTAACCTTATGGTTGAATTCGTAATTTACTTATCATGTGTTAGGATTTCATCATTTCCACAACCTAAGTCTTGCATCTTATCTTAGCTTATTTCGCCTACGGCTTAAGTCTTGTGGCTTATCTTATCTTATTTTAGCATATCTCGCCTACGGATTAGGTCTCGTGGCTTATCTTGACTTACCTTAGTTTAATTTATCTGCGGCTTAGGTCCGGCGATTATATTTTTAAGTTCACGGCTTAGGTCCCGATCACTTTCTTATCCTTATAGGTTCACAGCTTAGGTCTCGTTCACCTTCTTATTCTTATAGGTTCACAGCTTAAGTTTCGTTCACCTTTTTATTTATAGGTTCACGGCTTAGGTCCCGTTCACATTTTCTTAATTTGACTTAGATTATCACCCTTATTCTTAACAAAGAGCATACTCATCATATCATTACCTTAAATTGTAACTTAAAATAACTTCGATGCATAGACAATAGGCTAAGACTACATACCACCGGATGCGAACATCCTACTATGTCACCGAAGGCCACGGCCCTTCTACTAATCACCGGAGGCGAACCTCTACTAATCATCGGAGGTGAACCCCCCTACCAATCACCAGCTGTTCCAACATCTGTCAAATCACCGGAAACGAACCCCCTACTAATCACCGGATGCAAGCATTCTACTAAGTGGACTTCGTATTCGACGCAAATCATAAAATGACTCTATTGCTCACCTTCAATGTGTAATAGTACTGATATATATCCACACATTTCAAATGCAGTATTGATTATATAATTATGAATTTATATTAATAATTACCAATATACATGAAACACTAAAAGGGCGGAATGCTAGAGAAAATAAATCATTTAATTGCCGCTAATATATAAGTCTTTACATCAAACGGATAATGCAATTGTGTTCAGAACACGTCAAAACCTCAAGATGGGTCTTGGCCATGATCGAAACAGGTTTGTCATATGACAAATATATAAAATTTAATTTTTCCTAAGTTTAAAGGTTAATAAAGCGTTATATTATAATTTATATTAATTAATTCAGCCCCTTTTTTTTTGTCTGTAAATCATTTGTGCAAACGGATTGTGCACTAATGCATCCGCAGCACTGAAAACCCCCAAATTCAAGTCCTAATTCATTTAAAGCCTATGTGAAAAAATATCTATTATTTATTTTTAACCGAAGTTTATAAATATTTTATACTTATAAATAAGGGGTATGGTTATTTCATCATAAATAATTGATCGTGCAGTTGAGCGGACTATGTCATCGTATCCAGGACACTAAAAAACCTTAAGGTGTATCCCGATTTTGTCTAATAGGTTGGCGTGATTTTAAAAATTAAAATTATATATTTCTTATAGTTTTAAACCTTATCTCGTTATGTCAATTAATCAAAATATGAATTTAGGGAGTAAATTCATCCAACCCGATCCATCTGATCGAAAATAAAATAAAATAATTTGGGTAGGCCACTGGACCCAACCACTAATTTGCCTCTAGGGTCCTTGATTGCTAGTCAAAGTTCTGATAAATCAATGGTTTTTTATGCACTTATTGCTACATTAGTATCCCTGGTATCTATTCGTGCATTCTGAACCGTAAGATCTGAAGATCATCTCATTTTATGATTGGTCCATTTCTGTCAATTCTCTGATTTGGGCCCACAGTCCCGAAATAACCACCTGTTTTATTTTATTTTTTTTATAAGGGTGGTCTTAGATAGGGGTTGCACCGAGTTCTGCTATAACCCCATTGCATTGAATTTGAACCAAAGGGAGGTTGCACCTGCTATCCTGATCAACTGAAGAGATACTCCTTATGAGCAGCTACAGTTATCATAACGGATCAAGGTCGGCCAATCCGACGGTGACGACGGCCGGATGCAACTATTCAACTGGTTCCGGTCCGGTGACCAGCCGGTAACTTCTGGTGGCGGACCGTCGGCACAAAATGGCTGCCCAAACTTTCTTTTTTTTTTTTTTTAACAAACCAGAGATGAAGGAATAAGCTTTCTTCTTCATCTCACCATTATATATATATATATATATATATATATATATATATATATATATTGATTCAAGCACCCGATTATTTGAATGAAAGCAATTTAAAATCTCCCCCTTTTTTTTGGAATAAACAAGAATTCATAGAATAATCTAAACTTTTCCCTACTCTATTTTATATAAATATTAAACATGGTATTAAATAAACCGAAACTAGTTGCGCATAGAATTACCCCTACCTCGGGTCCAAACGCCACATGAAGGAACCGATCCCATGTTGTTATGGTGTTATCTTGTTGATGAAGCAAATCATCGTCCTCATTACATGTCTGAATCACAAATAAGAAACAACGGGGATGTAAAGCCAGCCTCAACAATGGCTGCCTTTCCGCTACGTTGTTTCCGCGATCGACATTATTATTGTGGAGCAAAGTCAAAGTGGAATAAGGAGAGGGTCTGGTGGCCATGATGGCTGGGGTGGTGACCCAAGGGAAAGTAGAGAGAGAGATGGCAATTCTGTGTGCTAAAAGAATCGGCCATAAGAGATCGAGTCTTAACTTTAGGGTTTTATTATCGTTTATTAAGAATTGTAAGGTGAGAGATTATAACGATTGGGATGAAACGGCTAAGATGGTGTGTAAGCACTAAGTCATAGCTTCCTATTATGATTTGGATCGCGAGAGATTTATGGGAAAACGGGGTAAGCTACAATGTTAGGAACTAATAAAACTAACAGTATAAAGGAGTGATTTTAGGTTTCAACATTAACAAAATTCAAGGTCGTTACATAAGGAAAATCTAATGTTGACTTTGATATCATTGGATGGAGATTTGGGGAGAATTTGAGTGAAATTGGACTCTATGTCAATTTCTTTGTTATTTCTATATTTATTTCAAATTCTCATGAGAAAATAGAGAATTTCTCACTATTTTATTAAGAGAGATAAGGTTAGGAGAGAAAATATAGGGAGGCTCCTAAAATTTGTGCGCATTACCTTTTTCTCAATCTTTTCTTCTGTCCATGAGTTCTACTAGGGTGTTAAGCACATATATTTAAGTAGGTTATGTAGATTTTAGAAGAGTTAATGTAAAAATAATATTTATTAAGTTTAAGATGACTTAATCCCATGACCTTTGGTATATTTTTTTAGTCACTAACCATTAGAAACTTATATAACTTTTGTTGATAGACCACCATTAATAATTTTTATATTGTAAAGATATTTATATGTACTTTCTTATACAAGTTTAAATGCTTTTTGAATCTCTAATCATTTAGGTTCGAAAATTTTAAGGGTTACTATCAATCTCATTGAGATCACCATTATTACTCAAACAATCGGATTTAAGGTCCAGGAGGTCAAATTAGTCAATACTAGTTAAATTCTTCATAAACGATAAGAACACGCCATTGAAGCCTTAATTAGATCATCGAAAGTTATTTCACGAAAATCAAAGTGACAAAGAAACATTTATTATATTTAAATAAGTGTTAGAAAAGTCAGGTTATTACAGAATTCGCTCCCGCTAACGATTCTATATCCTAATGTGTAAGTGACACTAACGACTCATGGGTAAGTGACTCGAATGACTCATGTGTGACCAACACAGAATTATCTTCCATACCAAGATTAGAGGTTACTTCAACACAAGTTAGACTTCGTTTGACCTCTCCTATCTCCTCCTCACTTATCACAGTATCGGGTTCATACACTTCCACTTCTATTTTCAATTTCCCCTGAAATTTTGAGCGGGACTTTTCGTAGGACATTGATAAGCAACGTGTCCAAATCCTTGACACTTATAACACTTGTTTCGTCCACTATTTGTGGGGCTCTCCTTGATCACTCCTTTCCCGTTATCAATTTGAGATTTCATAAGAGTATTCAAGGGTTTCCCCGAAATTAGACCTCTCGTCGGTGTAAGTATTCCTAGACTCAAGTTGGACGGAATTATGACGCTTAATCATATTGGTTTTCGAACATCATAGAAGAAGGTGATGGTGTGTGAAAGGGACATACTTTTCGATAAGTCTCACCTTCATGTCCTCCCATCCTGTGATGGGTTTAAATCGAAGAGACCAAGGTATCAAAATCGACCGACACGACGGCAATACGACGATTTCAAACCGACACGATATCCGCACGATACGACGCAGATATCTAACTCAGTATCTGATAATCAGACGCCGACACGGCTCTCAGACGAGTATCGGCCGACTTTCTTTCTTTAAAAAAAAAAAAAAATAGGCCGAGTCGTATCGGTCCTTAACAAAAACCGATACCCGAGTCCAATACCGATTTTGTTACCTTGGAAGCGACTCGCGTCGACACTCCACACCGGTCCAATAGATTTTGGCGTGGTTAACCAACTTCGTTTTGGCTAACATAACTTTATACTCATCCGACACATCATACAAATCAAAATACTCCTCTATGCTAGGCAGCCACTCAACAAAGGTTTTAGGGTTCATCCTTCCATCAAAATCTGGAACCTCGACTCAAATAGACTTTAGAAACTTCCTATCATCGTATTCGGGTTCACAACAATGAAAGTATCCTCTAACTCTAGTCGCATCCCAACCTTCAGAAATCCGACTATGGTTTTGAGTGTGATAGGCTTCTCATTCTTCTCATTCCCTTTCAATAAGGTTGAGAAACTCACGACTCTCAATTGCTATAATCACGCATGATGATCGACACAAACACGAAAAATACAAATCAAATAAGAATGCAAAACTAAGTATGAGCTCCTACTTGACGTAAGAAGCTAACAAAATAAAAATCCTAATGCAAACACCCTAAACTAGAACTGTGCTCTGATGCCAATTTGATGTAGGAAAAAAACACTAAACCCTATATATGCAATTTTGAAATCAAATTAGGATTTAATTGAGCAGCAAAATTATCAAAATTTTCCCTAAATCACATAAAATATAAAAAAAAATCAATTGGGCATTCAATAATTGGATTTAGCATCCATTAGCATATGAACTTTCCCGATTTAGAAAATAGGTCCAAAGATAGACTAGTTTCGATCTAGTTTAGGGCAACAAACAACAATCTCGATGTTATCTCTTGACTCCTTACTAAGGTTTTAATAAATCGTTTAAAGGGAATCCACAAAATAGGGTTGAAAATTAGAAAATAAAATCTCAGCAATAATATAAAAAGAAAATATATTTTGGATTTATGGGTTTTCAGTAAAAGAAGCAAGCTAGATATATTACCTGACAATAAGAAAAGATAGAAGATTTAAGGAATCACTCTAAGGAAGATAGTTGGCTTCGCACTAAACCACACGTGGAAGAAGAATCACTCTTCTAATGAAAACTCATCCCAAGCTCTCTAGAATTCGCACAAAGCCAAAACTCATAAATTTCATTAATCATCAATTATTTTTAAAATTGTTTTTACAATGCGTTTCTATAGGCTAACTCGATCGATCGACGACGATGTCATCTTACGATGGCTCTCGAGTCTATCTCAGTCAATCGAGGTTGAATTTCGATCGATCGAAGTTCAACAGAAATGCCATCTACATCTCGTTTCTTTCTTTCCCACATATATGTCCTCCCGTAGTGGGGTCTTCTCACATATCGCACGTGTGAACATGGGCCTCCGAAACGCTCCAAAGCTTTGAATTTCTTTTTTGCGCTTCTTATACACCTTGTAGCGTTTGATGTCCCCATCAGACCATGTTCACTTAATCAATTTAATCTCACATTTGTAACCCAGTTCATGAAATCAAGTTAACTGTCGCCCAAATCTGAGAAGGACTTCTCAATTTTCGTAACCTACCAGAATTTGTTCCTATATGCATTGAAGATAAATGCAATCTTCCAGGTGATAATCAACTGCTTCTGAATAAATTAACTCAATCTTCGAAATTCATACGAAATCTATACGACCTTCTAGTAAATTAACCCAATCCTTTATGTTCATACAAAATCCGAAAATCATACCTAAAAACCCAAAAAATAATTAGATACATAAAATAAAAGACAAAAAAGTGAGAGACCTGGTTCACAAAACCGCGTTAACGCACGTTTGTAACCCAGTTCATGAAATCGAGTTAATTTCTGCCTAAATCCGAGGACTTATTCTAAATTTTCGTGACCTACCAGAATCTATACCTATAAGCATTGATAACATACATTTTTACGAGTAATGATTAATTGATTCCGACGTAAATTAATTCAATCTTTCAATTCCATACATAATCCAAAATACCCAA
Source organism: Chloranthus sessilifolius (assembly GCA_021018995.1). NCBI lineage: Eukaryota > Viridiplantae > Streptophyta > Magnoliopsida > Chloranthales > Chloranthaceae > Chloranthus > Chloranthus sessilifolius. The sequence continues at coordinate 102,832,146 of CM037589.1, forward strand.
ACAAACAGAGAGAAAGAGAGAGACCCAGTTCATGAAATCAAGTTAATTTCACATTTCTTACAAGAACGACAACCACCTGAAAAAAAGAAGCCCAAATGGCTATCAGAATTTACACCTATAACCATTGGAGATATACATGTTTGTACAAGTAACAATCAATTGATTCCAAAGTAGATTAACCCAATCTTCCAATTCCATCCGCAATCCAAAATACCCAAACAGAATGAGAGAGACCCAGTTCATGAAATCAAGTTAACTCTACATTTCCTACAAAATCAACAACCACAAACCAAAAAAAAAACACAACCGAAATGCCCAAATGCACTAACCTTCATCTTCTTGTAGTAAGGTGACGACACCCTCAACTTGGGAGTTCCCTTTAAGAACAGCAACGGCCTTCTTTGCAGCGGCGACGACTGTGAGAGGTTTAGATATTGTTGCAGCAGCAGCAACAGAGCGAGGTGATTTGAGGGAGAGGCCAGTGAACGAGGAGTGGAGTTGGTGGTGGGGATTTGGGAAGGAGTAAGAGATAGTGGGAGAGGAGAAGAGTAGTACTTGAGCGGCCATGGCAGTTAAAATGGCTTGCTGCATTCGATGGTGAGAGAGATGAGTAAGTGATAAGGTGGGTTGAGGGAAAAAAACTAAGAAGCAAAGAGAGGTGCCCTCGTTATCCGATACGAGCGTTTGGAACTCTCTAGATTGTAGGGTTTTGCAGGGACACGAGAAAAACGTGAGTGCCTGTTTAGTTCCGAATTTCTACCTGGAAGGGTCCCAAGTCCCAACTCCTAACTTGTCACCTATCTTCTCGATGAGAGGCTGCCCTGCCCCTATCTCTCCTTATCCGAGAAGAGATGGTCTGGATCAACGATCTAAATGTTGGATTTCGTTTCCATTTTAGGCATGCCAAAATCCGAAATCCGAAATTTTCCCCCATACAAAAATAACCCAAAATTTTGGGTTTTGGCCCGAAACTGAAACATTTCTTTTTCCCGACTAGGGTCCAAGTTTTGACCCAAAACCAAAAAACCGAGTGAACCAAATCCGACCAGCCCAAAAACTCGGACTGAAGCAGCCTGAAAACTATTCAGTCTGGTTCGTTTCTGTTTTGCGTGACGAAAACCGAAAACTAGAGAGATAGGATGAGAAGACAAGAAAAAATAAATAAATATCAATATATATATATAATAAATCGAATATGACCCTTAAATTTTTACCAAAAAATGTGCATGTGAGTTTTCTTCACTTTTAATGAGTGAAAACATTATTTATTTAAAAATAGGTGGGCCTTTACTTTTGAGAGATTGATCTGATCTCGTGTGAGACCGCGACCGATCCGTGGTCTTGTATGAGATCGATTAGTCATGGTCTCGTACATGACGATCAGTCACGTTTTCCTATAAGATCAGTCGACCTCATTTAAAATTGTGCACATACTTTTAATTAAAGGGCATTTTTTATCTGTTTAAAGTCGATAAACTAAATACCCGAGCCAACTCAATTAATACATACAACCTAAAATAAACCAATAATTTTAGATTAAAATATTTTTATTCTATCTGAGCGGTGACGGTTTGTTATCAAGGCGGGGATGACTTGTTATCAAATCAATGACGATTGTTTATCAGAGCGGTGGCAATTCATTAGTCGAGCGATAACGATTGATTATTTGATCAGTGACGATTCGTTAGTTGAGCCAATCATTAAATTTGATAGTCAACTGTGAAAAAATAAGTGTTGAAGAACATGTTTTGTGCCGATCTTTACATTGTGGCCTTCAAATCAGACGACATAGACGGTGTTTCACTTCGCACAAATATTGAAAATAGCATATTTTTTATTTGAACTAGCTCGGCTTCAAACTGGTCAATTATGAGAAAGGTGAAACTATAGGGTCTCTGACAAAAAAGGTGAATCTGACAAGGTCGATCTTGAAAATTTCCCAACTTCTTTTTTTCCTTTTTACCATCATGTCTACTAATTGTGTCGTTTCACATTCATCTTCATCTATCGTTTGTTACAACCCTAGTTTTCTGTGAGATATCTTATTGACCTTGGTAAAAGTTGACTCAATCAAACATAGGATTTTGAGCCCGATGCATTGATGCATTTTCATTGTGCCATTAATGACCCATCAATAATAGTTAGTAGGGCTAAAGAGGCCACATACATTTTTATATAGGTAAGTTGGGCTTGAACCTGTAACTTTGAAGTTGTAATATTGTCAACCTTCCATTATGATACATGCCCAAGCCCCACGTAGGCATTAATTACCTTATCTGAGACCCTGATGACCTTCGATGGCCATCACCTTGACCCTAATTGCTCGATAATTGCTTTGATTATCTTATATTCGCTTTGATGTGTCCTTCATTGTGATATAGATAATTTTTTCGGAGCTTTCAATAGCATCAAAGGTGATGTCCAGTGCTAATTAAGTAAATCTTAAGGTTTCATTGCTTTCCAATAACATCGAGGCATAACACTAAGTTGCGAAAGGACTATACTAACCAAATTTGAACAGTCTAAAATATTTGACCTTGATCAAACCATTGATTTGGCACAATGATGTAAGAATGTATAGATGTACAAGTAAGATTATATATTTTTGCCTATCACACATTATCTTTGGAAACTTTCCATGTTGATACACCCACAACATATTAAAAAGGTTACTAGCTATTGAAAAAGTTGCAAATTCGTCGCAAATTTTTTTAATCTTTAAAACATACAAAATCCTTTGAATTTTTTTTATTATTATTATTATTTTAGGTGAGCTGTGTTGGAGATTTCTAAATCTAGGCTAGAATCGTTTGATCAATATATAAGGTGTGACAATAATCTAGTAAGATAAATCTTACTAACCTGAATAGATGATAGCGAATACGTGCTTGAACGGCAGATCCTCGCTATGAGATGACGACCCTTAGAGCAAACCACCTCTCTTTCTTTCTATCTCTATTGATAGGAATAACATTGAGAATAGCCAAAGAGGGGACGTTGTCCTTCTTAAATAGACATTGATTAGTCTCCTAGCCCATCAAGGAAACTAAATCTAGAAGATGTGTCACATAATGAAAGGGGTTACCACAACCCTACAAATTAGGAATTCCACCAGATTGCGTAGTGATTCCCATTGTGCCACGTTTAGAAGGTCTCACCAATTCAAGTTTTAATAATTAATAAAAGAGGTTAGTGTGTGGGTCACAAATACCCAACAATCTCCCACTTGATCCACACACTATCAAAATATTATTTTAAATAAATTCATGAATTGGTCCTTTTTTGAAAAGCGAATGGCTATCCTTATAATTTTATAAAATCATTGACTTTCAAAGAACTTGGCATAATACATCATCCCCTCAAGTTCAAGAAACAACTATAATAACGGATCATGAATGCCTATAATGTACCATGCTTTACAATTGACAATAAGGCAGTTTCATGGTCACAAAAATTATTGCTGTTTAATGAACCCAAGAGTATTACTTGTGATTTTGTGACACCAGTATATGCACACTTTAATGCAATCACTTGTGTGTATACCTGCATTTGTCCTGCTTCATACCCTAAGGTATGTTATCCTGATATCTTACGGCATACGCCATGTGAAAACCATCACCCAACTATCAGAATAAAGGCTATACAACTGTAGTGCCTAATCACGATAGCCAAGCTTCCTTATTTGAGCACTTATGCTCCCAGGCAAATATTGCATATGTTAATAATAATAATCATGATAAATATTGAGTAGAATGAAAAACATGATATAAAGAGTGTCGACAGTAAAATAGAATGGAATAAACATTGTGGATGAAACTCCCATTCAATTAATGTACTCGAGTGTTTCTAACACTTCCATCTGGATCACGTGCGCTAAAAATCTTTTGGTTGAAGCCCCTTTGTGAGATAACTCCCACTCAAAAGGAGACCATAAAAGACTCTAATATCCTAATCTGATCACCTTAAGGAATATTATGATCATTAGTGAATTTGATGTTGTCTTTTATTCCTGACTCCCACTGATTGTCTCAATTGCAAGAAGGTTGATATAACTAGTCTCAACGGTTGTAATTAAAATAGATTATTTACTAGAGAACTATATCAAACACTAATAGAATCTAAAGTAATAGTGAAACTATCACTTAGAGGAGATAAACTATAAACAACTTTAAGAAGTCTAATATTAGCAATAAAAAAAAAATTTGTCTAAAAGATTGAATAAAAGTCCAGAATTCCTCCTTATTGCTAAAGAATAGCTTTTCATTCAGTCTGTAGCTCCTCGTGCTGCTTCTGCTGATTAGCCTCTCCTTGTTGCTTCTTCTTCATAACATTTTTCCATAAATAACAATCCTTCTTGAAGTGACCTTTCTTTTTACAGAAATGACAGCCATCGTCGGTATCATTCACAACAATTTTCTTTTTGAAGTCCTTCTTATTCCCTTTATTTGTGAAGTGATTCTTTCTTTGATCATTTTTCTTAGAATTTCTCTTATGAGCAGGATTGTGGGCAAAATGAGCAGACTCAACCTTGTTGCCCCAAGAACTGTTGTTCTTCATTATACACACATTGAGATAAGCTGATTCAAGTCCCATTTTTCTTTTTGGGCATTGTAATTTACCTTAAAGGTATCAAACTGACTCGGAAGGAATACAACAGCTAAATGTACTATAGCTGTTTCCTCAAAGGGAATGCCCTGCTCCTTGAGCTTCATTGCTAACATAGACATCTTGAGAATGAACTCCCTTACACAACCATTACCATCATAGCGCATGTTAACAAATTCCACAAGATAACCATATTGAAGAGATTTAGCAGACCCAACAAACTGATCCTCGATGTTTTTCAACAACTCGCGTGCAGTGTCAGTGGTTTTAATACCACAACGGATGACCTCACTCATAGAAGCGTGGATAATCATGATGGACATACGATTTGCCTTTTCCCACTTGGCATGCAGAGCTTTTTCAAACTCTGAAGAGTTATCGGTAGGAGTCGCTGGTTTGTTTTCCGATAGAACAAAATCATAATCTAGGTAATCAAGGGTCAAATCCAGACCCATTCGCCAAGTGGAATAATTAGTACTAGTGAGCTTTTCAATGCTCGCCATCTGTTGCTGCAACAGTGATCCGTCCATAGCTACAATGACATAGATCATTGTCAGCACACGTTCATTTAGAACTTTACATAATTTGAGTTCATACCTGGGGTCAAGGTCGAATCAATCAGAGTGTATTAACCATGCGTAACCATCCACTCGAGGACAGACATGACTCATTGTCTCACATCACCTTAGCGAAAGCTTTGACCTATTGTATGTCTCCTAGTTCTGGTAGACACGCATAGACTAGTCATTTGTGTTTTGGTTTGATCGAAGCTATCGCCTTATGCCGGTAAGCGTCCGCTCTTCTCTCACCTAGACACGCATAACTATTCTATTCATTCCCCTTTCGTGAGTTTTCTAAGTCAGCTTTGGCCAGAAGTAGTAGCTTACGAAAGTGAATGCTCTGGCAATCTTAATGAGACTATTGTCTCAAAATTCAAGGATAACATAACCTCCATAGATCGGTCACCTTTGGGCAGACTACACACCTACTTTGGCAACGTTTCCCTGAATGGCTGCTTTACCGGTCTTCCTAAACCCCTTTATAGGAAGAACCTATCTCAAGGCATTCTATCATGTCATTGGTTCAAGGTTTCATATCCTAAATACGTTGACATACCAAATTTAGGGAAAGTAGAGTCATGAAGTGAAGATGCACATACAGTAATCATGACAATGACATGATAGTGTAAGATATTTCATATAGAATATTCAAAACAGTTCAACTATGTATTTGGAATAAAAATAAATTTATTAACCTTTGACTAAAATTTTCATGTCTAAAACAAAGTTAAACAGTCCCATAGACCAGTCCAGAGTGTAGATCTCGTCGCGTAGATCAAAATTGATAGGTCATATGCACAAAACAGAGTTATAAAACTCCAGATATCGCGTTTTAAAGTTTGAACCCGAAAATTGTTCAGTCTGGTTGCATCGACGAGATTTGAGTTCAAAAGCTTTATTTGCAACAGGCGGAAGCAGTTCAAAAATATAGTTGCAAACAAAATTTTGGGCCTAACAAAGTGAGCCGAGACATGTGGGTCGGGCTGCGAGGCATATGGGTCAGGCTGCGAGCTGGGGCCATGGGCCACAGGTCGGGCAATATTTTGGGTCAATGGCCGATATGGGCAGAGTATTGAGCCGGTCCATGGGCCTAACATAGAATAGATGGGCTGGTGCATCGGTCACATGGAACCAGGCTGACGTGTGCAGTCCACGGTTAGGTACTGTGCCAAAAGGGCGATGCTATGGGTGCACCGCCGTGGGTAATCAGTGTTATCAAGTGGGCCAAAATGGCAATATGTCGGTGCATGGGCCACATGGGTTGGGGATGTGGGTCGATGAAGCCACATGAGTTGGGATATGGGCCCAGTGGGCCGGGCCACGTGGTCGAAATGGGCCGGAGCCGAAAGGGACAGGTGTGGTGTCGGGTCATGGGATAAGGCTGAGGTGGGCCAGATCCACGGGTTAGGTGGATCTCGTTTAGTGGGCCGGGTTGAAGGGTCAAGGGGTCGGGCAGCAGACTAAGTAGGGCCGGGTCACGCGGGTCAGGTGGGCCGACAACGGACCCGAACCGGCCCTATGGAACCCTAACCCACTATTCATCTTCTTCTTAAAAAAAAAGGATTTTTTTTTTTTTAACAACCGCAGCAAGAACCAGTCCATAGGGACTTGGATTCGTCGTCGTCGGCATGGGCCCGGATGTTGACGCATACCGATCTGTGATCGGGCCCAGGCTGGGAGGCCGGACCGTTGGTTAAAAAAAAAAAAAAAAAAAATTTTTGTTTTAAGTTGCATAAGCAACAGCAGCCCTTTGGGGCTTATCTGCACCATCACTTGGCACCTCCGGCCAACGGTCGACATCATCGATCGGCCTTGGCTCACGATCGATCGATGCCGATCGGTACAATTTGTGCACAATGGTTCAGTTCAATACTTTTTTTTATTTTTAAATCTGCAGCCTTTTTATTTATGCTTTTGCTTTTTTGTTTTTTTTTGTTATCAGCCCCTTATATATATATATATATATATATATATATATATATATATATATATATATATATATATATCCAGCTGATCAGGGCTAAAACAGCCACCCGATCACCGGCAACCACAAAACAGCCCGATGTAGGAATTTTTTTTTTTTTTTTTTTTAAATATATATGTGGATCAAACGAAATCAGGCCATCTATGGCTCTGATACCAATTGTTGGAGATTTCTAGATCTAGGCTAGAATCGTTTGATCAATATATGAGGTGTGACAATAATCTAGTAAGATAAATCTTACTTACCTGAATAGATGATAGCGAATACGTGCTTGAACGACAGATCCTCGCTATGAGATGACGACCCTTAGAACAAACCACCTCTCTTTCTTTCTATCTCTATTGATGGGAATAACATTGAGAATAGCCAAAGAGGGGAGGTTGTCCTTCTTAAATAGACATTGATTAGTCTCCTAGCCCATCAAGGAAACTAAATCTAGAAGATGTGTCACATCATGAAAGGAATTACCACAACCCTATAAATTAGGAATTTCACCAGATTGTGTGGTGATTCCCATTGTGCCACGTTTAGAAGGTCTCACCAATTCAAGTTTTAATAATTAATAAAAGAGGTTAGTGTGTGGGTCACAAATACCCAACAAGCTGGCCAGGTGCCTGTTTCCAAAAGCATGAGACCTGAGTTCGAATCCCCTCTCTCCCCTTGAGGCCACCCTAGGAATTTATATTATATGTTGACCCGATATATGTTGAATTTGGGGTGCCCATGTGCCCCTAGGATTAGGCAGGTGCTCGAAGAGACCCAAATACCTAAGTTATATATAAAAAAAAGAAATTCTTTTGAAAAATTGTAAATAGATTAACTCACAAAGCTAAAAATTGTGAGTTAGTCACTATTTTTTCAATAATTCAACAAATTTATTGCCTACGCCCGTGAGTGCCCTCCCTTTGCAATTTTACTACACAAGAAAGAGAAGTGAGAATTGAGTTGGTTTTCAGTCTCTCTCTATACCTGTGCGCCAACTGCCGCACCACGGATACCAAGCATCAACCCTCCTCTCTCTTTCACCCCTCCTTTTTGTAAAAACAATAAGAACGACAACCTTATTCTCACCCTCTTTTTGTCCCTTCGCTCACAAAAGAAGAAGAAACAATAGCAACAAAGCTAGCTCAAACAATCTAGCTCTCTCTATTTCTTCATGTACAACTGGCTCACCTCTCCATAAGTATTATTTTAGTATTATTGTCTAGAGCCATTCGATTGCGCTAGATCTATACCTCGTGCCACGAAAAGGCTAGTTTTCTCCTCTTATTAATCTCCATTAGATTGGCATTAGCTAAAATCGAGACTTATAGTTGATTTTAGTACTGAACAGCAAATGGGGCCGACCGGCTTGATTCACGCCATGCTATAAAAAGTGAAAATCAAAAAAATTAAAATTCTCTTATTTTCAAGAGCAGCAGATGGTGTAGGACTCGAAACCCAATTCTACCTGATAGGACTTGACCATTGCCCTATTTGGAAATTGTTTAGGAAAAGTAACATGTTGACAGCCCATTGAAGCACAACCTTTCATAAGTTAGTGCATGCATCACTCTAACGAGCTTTGATTCAATATATTAAATATCATTAGAAAGCTCTTCGATTCCCAAATAATTAATGATATAAACCTCTTCTAAGTCAAACCCAATTGGTAGCGTCATATCCCACTTGATCGCATTACAAAACAAACGCATTAATATTGACTCATAATTGTGATTCTACCTTAGTGAATTAATAATGAATCATAATTGTAATTCTACCTTAGTATATATCAATTTTTTTATTTTTTACTTTTTATAAAAGTATATATCCATTGTAAGCATGAGTGGAGGGAGGCTGATGAATTATTGTCATGCACGATCGGAGGAATGTAAGCATATGTGGAAGCTGATTGTCACGACCCAAAATTTTTATTCGATCTCGAGGGCCTAGAATTTCGTATTATGACACCGTATGCTGATTAAGGCTATAAACGAACATGCATATAATCTATAAATTAACTTAGCATATGGATAAAGATATTAAATTTGACTTTTAAATGATCAAAAGCAAAAGCGAAAATCGTGAACATCTATTAATAAGGTGAAATCCTAATCATGCATCTAAGATATAAAATAAAATAAGTTTTACATAGGATACAATGGTCTCAAACGTAAACTCACAAAAGTATCAACTGACTAAAATATGTCTCTCAAAAAATAAAAGGAAACTAGAGCTAAAGGGCTCTCAATGCTCATAGAAATCTGTTGGATCTATGTTCTCATCTGGGTGGTGGTCAACGTACCCATCTACATAAGCCGCCTTCGGAACAGCGGCTTCCGTCTCATTATAAACAAGATACACAAAGTCTTCACCTGAAACTGTTAGATTTGGGAGGGGGTTGTGCTTTCTTTATTTGTTTGTGGTAAAAGAAATTTAAAATAAAAATAAAACAAGAGATGAAATCAACACAACTGAGAAGTCCTAGACCTGCAAGATACAGGGTCCATTGTGGCAAGTTTTGATAAGTATGAGTTTGTCCCACAGGGAAAGATGATCTACAGCTCCAAGAGAACCATTTCTAGTAGTCCCTCCAGATCTGACTACAGATCTGACAGTCCTTAAGGGAAGGGAGTTTAAGGTCACTTAGTTTACAGATCCTAAGGTAGCCTAATGTCTAAACTACAGAAAGGGTTGAGAGGATGGATGGAGTGTGGAAAATAAATATAAAAGGGTGAGAAGTATGTTATTGAGCCTAGATCAGAAGAGTTTTGTAACTCAGATTCAGATATGATGTTATAGAAATCTTGTCCAATGGCTACGTTATCACCACTGAGGAGAAAGAATCCAACTCATCTCTGTGCCATGATTCAATCCCTTAAGGTTATAACCTGTCCAATCAAATGGTCACAGACTATCCCATAGGGGAACCACAATCCAGAGATGGGTCAAAACAAGTTAATCATTGTAGGCACTATTTCATCCAGGCTACCAGCTCAAGAATTCATAGGGAACCTCAACCTCTAAAGCTCTATGTGTGGGGCTAAGGCTGTATAGGACCATGATAGCCCAGACACATAGAACCAGCAAGAGATTGAGTACAACCTTCGATCTAGCTGTCCATTGCTTGAGTAAGGCTACAATGGTCCAGTCACAAGCCTACAATCTCTATAACCAGATCAGATCTAACATCTGATAGCGGATCTATACAAATATAGGGGAGTCTGCCTCTGTACAATCTCCCACCAGGCTAATACAAGCTCAGGTGCAGAGAAGAAGGATCCATCTTCGATCGGTGATTAGAATCACCCTAAGGCTATAACCTGTCCACTTGAATGGTCACAGACTATCCCAGAGGCTATCCTCCTTACGGAGCCCAAGACAAAACAAGAATATCGCTGCCACCACCATGGTCACAAGGCTACCAGCTCAAGCTCCCATGGGGATTTCAGATCTAGTGGATCCTGTGGTGGGGCTAAGGCTGTATAGGATCATGATAGCCCAGACACACAGGTCACTTGGATCTGAGTGACCCTTAGAATCAGTCCTCCATTGCTTTGAATCACAGCCAAAGCAATGGCGGATCACAAGGCAGCAGCCTTACACAGAGTAGATCACATTCAAACACAAATCCCATAATACAAAAATCCTATTACAAAACTTTCATTAAACTAGTTCAAAATACATACAAAGACATAGCCAGCAAGTGCTGGACTATGGAGAGAAGGAAAAAGAAAAAGAAAACTACTTACAGCTACAAAAGAAAAGAAAAACGATCTCAGATCACGTCTCCAAGAGATGAGATGTGTTCCAAGATATCTAAACCTAAGCTAAGTATGGGTTTATATAGCAGTGGTGTGGCGGCGCATTAGCGTTAGAAAACCCTAATTTTAATGATGCCACGTGGCCTAATAGTGATCCTTGGATGCCTCGGGGGGCGTGCACAGAGATTTAAGCGTGGGAGTGCGTGCCCTAATCGCTAGAAATTCCCAAAAAGTCCTCTGCTGAAGCGATGGAAGTTGAAGTTCAGAGCTTCGCTAGGTAGCTATTGTTTCCCAGACTTATCGCGTGGTAGCTCTTGCTCTTCGCGAAGATGGTTTGACATTGAAGCTTCAACCGTCGCGAGGTTGCCTTGGTTTGCTCTTCAGGCAGTTGCGCGGTAACTGCGCATTCGCTGGGTTGATCTTCGCGAGGATGGATTTGAATAGCGCGAGAACTGCGCGAGCACTTCTCTTCAATGGACTTCGCGAGTTTCCTGGCAAAGCTTTAATGAGTTCTGAACTGCGCGAGGTTCCATGTCTTAATTGATCTTCGCGAGGATGGCTCTGTCTTTGTGAGGATGCTTTTTTCTTGAATAGCGCAAGAACTGTGCGAGGAGTTCTCTTCTAATATCAATTTGAAGAGTCTTCGAAGTTTCTCTCTCTCGGCCGTTCTAAAAGCATGAGGTTGAGAGAGGTCTACTTTGAACTGCGTGAGACTGCGTGATATGTTCTACTCTTGAGCTTCGCGAGAGCTGCGCGAGTTTGTCCTTCTGAAGCTCTTCAGTCGCTTAACTGCGCGAGAAGTTGTTGTAAATTCTTGGGAAGCTCAGTTAGACTGCGCGAGGTATATTTCTCCTGAATCCTCTAAAGCTTGGGTCAGTTGCGCGAGGCTCATTTTAGGTCTGGATTCAGAGTCCATCCTTCTAAGGGACTTCTGGTACCAAAACAGGCTCTTTAGCAGGATTCCTGACCTTATTTCACTATTGATTATTACCTATATAAAACACTTAACAAGAACTTATTAGATGGCTAAGGGTCTAATCAAAGGTTAAGTTAAGGGGTGAAAAGTGATACTTTTCAGGTCTTAACAGAGGGGGGTGAGTTTACTCAGTCACGTAAACTCAGCGGGTTGCACAATCAATCCATCATAACTTACCCAGGTGATTGTGTGTGCAATCGTTTGAATTACGGTGTATTTTGAAAATAAAATCAGCATTTAAATAAGATGACCAAACTATCCGTAAATCATATTATATCATAATCTGAAAGACATAGTATAAAATGAGGCGTATATGATGCTTCTATTTAATTATCTCTTTTCTTATTTTTCTCATCAATTTAGCATACGTAACATATCGTAAATCTTATTATTACTCCATATGCCTATACAACGTATTTCGTATCTTAATTATTTGATTTAAACGACATGTGCTAAGATCACTTCGAGCCTATCACACGAAATTCATGTGTAGATAATCATCTAACCTCTATATCGTAATATAAACCACCATCCAACCAGATGAGGTTGTCGACGTAGTAACCATAATGTCCCCTTAGTTCGAGACAAAGCTATAATGTCCTTAAGACTCGTTTCGGTTGTAGACGTTAGACCCTTACGGTGGCTCGTAAGGTATGACACGTGGAGAACTTAATTCATGTTTAGCTGGCCTTCACAGCATATCTTAACATATCATATTATTATTCGATTTTGGGCTCAGGTACCCGCTCAAATTTCGTATTTGCGTGGGCTTAAGTCCCCACTTTTTTAACATACATGTATCTTAACATATTCGTTTCTCATCTTTACTTAAAGCTTAGTTAGAATGGGTCACAGTGCGATAGGCTTCACTAAACCACGCTTTCCAATGAATGAGTTTTGTAGTAACTTGGATGTACTTCATATGACATCCCATACTATCATAGAGAGTTGCATCCGTATATGGATGCCTATATTCTAAGTTCTACTTAACCGTAAAAGAAATCTCACCGTGACGAAGGCTTATATTATGTGTCATATCTTATTCTTAACTTATATGCGTATATCCTATCATAATTTTCTATATGATAAATGCGATATGATGATGGTGAACATATATAAGAAAGAACTATAACATACACCCTAAGTATTTCATATACTTGAAGAAAATTAATATAAAACATAACACATGAAATATTGAAATAAAATAGAGAATAAGAAATATTTAACTATATTTATTTCGTTATTGAGTCAAAAATAAACTTCATTGGGGTTGGTTGTGTTTATGGAAATTGGTGATCGATTAGTATAGCAATCGAATGTGTTTCGGATTCTAAAGGGGCACACGTGTTCATTTAAGGATTGTAGGCCTTAAAAGAGGTAACGTATGATAGGTATTGAAAAACGTTACGTTTAACCCCTTAAACTTCTAAATTTCTATCTGATGAAAGATATTTAATATATTTTGTATGGTTTTAGTGATTTATCGGTCTTGAGATAAGTTGAGCATAAAATAACTCAGGTTCAGAGAATAATATCAAATTCTTGTAACTTTGGATCATCTAAAACTTATCCTGACTTGCAGCTCAATTTTGACCTTTAAAATATTAAATTTATGAAATTACTATTTCATACAAAGTTATAAAGCTCCCTGTCTTCTTTCTAATATCATAAGAATTGCGTTAATTCGAGTTCAGAGTAAAAAGTTAGGGATAAATTATCAAGGTTGTGTCTATTGAAGAGTTTGACTAAATTTCACAAAAATCTGGGAAAACGATCCTATCAAATTTGGGCTGAATTTTTATGTTTTTAAGACCCGAAATTAGTTAGAATTTGGAAAAAATTAGAGTTTTCTTTTAAGAAATAACTGAATAATTTAAGATAAATTTAGAGGCATCCACTTGTTGAAGTGTGATTCAAATCCTGCGATGATTTGAGTTAATAGAGATCGAATTCAAGAGACGATATGTTCGAGTCTTTTCACGAGAACTCTTTTCTTACGATAAATCGGTCACGGCGATGAGAAACTTCGATGGTGGAATCCACAGTATAGTTTCGTTGTGAAAACTGATGGAGATTTGATGAGGAGTTATGAAAGATGGCACTGTCAGAGCTTTTATAGAGAAGAGAGAGCAAAGAAAGACAACTGGGAGAAAAGTAATATTTCTAAATCTCTTTCTAGGTTAACTCTAATTAAGACTCTTCGTAAAATTTTTAATAAAATAAGAGTTTTTGCACACAAGAAGAATTCATACTTGACTTGAAAGGCTTGAGAAAAGGTTTCGTTCCAGCGCTTTGTATAAGCACTGAAGCAAATGGTGTTTCTCTCTTGAAATTACAGTTATACCCTTTAACTTGCTTCATCTCTTAAAACGGGCGTAACTTTTTATATTCTTGTCAAAAATTGACAAATTATATATCATTGGAATCGTATAAACGAGCACTTCGCAATGAGTCTAATATTGATATAGAAAAATTAAAATTTTTATAAAAGAGGGTGGGTTCCAGTGTGGAGCGTTAGCACCATGCACTGTGTGGTACATCATCTAACATCGTTAAATAAAGTCAAAAAGCTCTGGGTTATTACACTAATCGATTGATTACCTTTAAGCACTATGGAAGGAATGTGAAAGGAATAACCATAATGAGATCCCAACGGCCAGCTCTTGCTACTTTTTTGAAAATCCTAAAGAGTTTTTTTTTTTTAAGCTTCATAGTGAATCTCAAATTCATTCATAGCGAAACTAGAATGCTCCTCAAAAACCCCCTCCTAATAATTATAGTCTAAAAAGTCTTGATAAATACCTATCAAATCGTTCCAATTTTTATCTAAAATATGATCAACATTCCTAAATCTATATTAAACTTCTCTAGAATAAAAACCTTTTAAATGATCTTATGAATCAATCTAAATGATCTTATGATTTTACTATAAAACTGTAATAAAAATTATCATACAAAAAAGCTTCTATAACCAATGCCTAAAATTTGTTAATCGGCCAGCATCAGGTTTGAACTAATTTAGCTTGCATGCCAGGAAGACGACCCATCTCTATTTCAACGACATCTTCTCCATGGAATCGAGAAGAAAAGCAACTGATAGACATTAAGAGAACGAGTTGCTTCATTAAATTACCCATGTTTGATACCTAAAATCAGATTAAGACTAAAGAGACTGAATGCCACCTAAGCAGTTTCTTCATCACCTTCTCCATGAAAGGGGGGATGAAGCATTCCTTAACATATGTCTTGGAGTCATTAGAACATGAAAAGATATGTTGCTTTCTTAAGAATCATGCACTACATGAAACATCTCTCATGAACAATGATATATCTAACAATGCCAAATCCGAAAGACAAAGGGAAAAAGTGATAACAAGGGGAGTCTCCTAGGGAAACCCTAGCAGAGCTCCCCTCCCTGAAGTTTTTATAGGCCACCTATATATAGACACACACACACACACAAATACCGACATACATACCTACAAACATAGTGAGATCCCTGCACTAGTGATGTAGGTTTCAATCCTTCCCTAGTGCCATTTGGGTTCCAAATGACACCTAATCCGAAGATCAAATGGCAAGGCAAGATGCACGAGGTTGATCAAACCCATAAAAAAGTAAAAATACAACTTATCCACCACCCAAAATGTGGTCAAACTTGGAAAATTTCAATGCACCAAGTTTAAGCAAGCGGATTGAAAATTTTGAGAGTTTTGAAGGAAAAGAAGTCATAAAAATGATTTTAGAGCATATGTCACATCATTGATGATCTCAATATGAGTGTTTGTTTTGGGATCATGTGCCATGTGGCACATGACCAATACTTGAGTGCAGCTTTCCAACCCTGCAAGTCAAGTGCAGGGACCCCTTAACCTATATATATATATAAAACATGTATTTTATCGTGATTGTTTAATAACATGTTTCTTTTTTTTTTTTAATTAGCATAATGGCATTTTCCTTTATCTTTTATGATCATCGTTGCTATGTCGTCCTGCTTAATTTTTATATTATTTTATTATTTAAGATATTTCCCCCGTTTTAGCTCACAATATATTATTTACTTATACATGTATTAATTCTTTGCATTTATGCATCAAGGGTCATCTTATTGACAAGTAGAAACACTGGATCTATTTTGCACGCCTTTACCTTGGCATTGTTCACTACTGAAATGATATTAAAATGATTTCAATGTTATATTTGCATGTCTCATAATTGACGGTGTGATGAGAGTGGCTAGTGTGACATTATATCGAATGATATGTCCTTCACTGTATCTTATCACACTTGAGTCCTAAACATCATCTAATTACTGATCGTTTATAATCTGAAACCTTGCAAGTGCACAAGTTCGTGGAACTATGGCAAGTATTAAGGATGTCGAACCACAGGGACTAGTCGTTTATTCTAACTACTACCTTGATTAAAGAGAGTTTATAAAAGGAAAATTTCTAATTAAACTATCTAGAAAAGAACGTAAAGCAGGTTTGAACATCAGTGAGAAAAACAGTATGGGATACCTTTGAATCGCAGACTCGTAAATAACTCATATCCTATTCCTAATCTAATCCGAATACTAGGTTATCAACCTTCTTTTCGCTACAAGCTAAAGCTTGGTAAACATATCAGATCCTATTCATAGTCATGGACCAGTAGGGATGATATGATCCATCTAATCTCTAGTGATCTAATTCGTAAGCATCATTGCACGAAGCCATTCAAACTAGACTACAAGTACTAATTTGAAGGTGCATATCTTATTAATTCTAATCCTAATCCCTACAAGGCCATTAAGATTATTAAAAATAGAATTAAAACTCTTTAAAACCATCTATCGTAACAACGTAGATCCAATCATGCAATCATTACCATCAAAAATTCAGATTAGAAAAGAAATAAAATTCAAATTATATACTCATCTTTGATATACAAGGAATCCTAGACTTTGAGAGTTTAACTGCGCATCGTCGCAGTGATCTTCATCGTTGCTGAATCGATCATGGAATGATGATTACAATTCTCACAAAACTCACCAATATCTCAAATCTAAAAACTAAGAAAACTAAAATTAAACTAGGAAGCTGCGCTTAGTTCTAACCCTAGGGTCCTTATAGAATCATAAGGCCCTGGTACATCAATTTAAACTAAGAAGGTAGAAAATCTCAGACTCCTGAGTCGACAGCTGCAATCCCTAAAGAATCTTGAAAAAAACTCATCTCGACCGGTCAAAATGCAGTCTCGATTGGACGAGTTCATATTCTTCTTTCTGGCTCACGACAACTTAGTTATGCTTGATTTCAATAAGTTGAATTCAGATTTCGACCAGTCCACTTTGAGATTCTGAAGATGCAATCTCCAGTCAGGACTGGTCGAAATTGATTTCGACCAATCCATTTTATCTTGCTAGAAACACCTCCTCCCTGTTTGGTTTCAACCGGTCAAATTCAACTCTCGACCGGTCGAAATTGCTTGTTTCTTTCTTTCTTCTTTTTCTTTTTCTCTGCTTCAACTCGACCGGTCCAAACTGATTCTCGACCGGCCGAAATTGATAGTCTGACTTCTTTTCCTTTTTTTTATCCTATGTTTTCTGCCATGGCTTTGAGTCTTCTCCTCTTTAGCCCTTTTAACCACTTTGCTTCTCTTTTGTCCTTCAAAACCTGTTGTACACCATTTAACACTAAAGGCAACCATTAGTGGTTAAATGAGGCCTAGCAACGCTGAGATTTGGGTCTAAATTATATAGTTTTGAAGGTTGATCATACCCCAAAACCTCAACTTTGTCAGTCCTCGAGCAAAGGCAAAATTTAAAACTAAACTAGAGACTGCAAATAACTACTCTACGAAAATAAATGCAGCATTCATGGGGAACATAGTTGCATTTTGTGCATGCAACAAACGTTTAAACCCTTAGGTGATTCCTAGTGGAGGAGTTGTGTCTCCTTAGGGTTTTCAGTGAATTTACCCATAAACTTCCAAAATTTTTGAAACCATCGGTAAAATTGAGTTTTCAAAAAAATAGTTTTCATAACATATATGAGTTTTAAAGCACACAACCATTATCGATTCAACATAGAAATTCTCAATTTCAAATATCAATGCCTTGCCAACCATACTCACATCTATTCAAATTAGCCTAATGCTCCAATTTTCAAATAACTCATCCATTCATGCCTAAACATGTAGTGCATGTGGATACCAAAGCTAAGGTCCATCTATCTCGGGACCAATCCAAACAGTGAATCATCGGATCTCATGTCTCGACTCAATCCTCATAATAGATACGCTCTCAAAATAGCATCATTCCGATGATGGGTAAGTTTTCGCACGTATGTGAGAGATCAATATAAAGCAAATAAAAAGTTTTCTCATGATAAAAGAAATACGATGTATTCAATGAACAAATAAAAATCTCATACGAAAGATACTTGTATATTCTAAGCATGTCATATCAAGCACCATAGATATTATATATTGATCAGTCACATATTTTACTAATTTGCACCATAGATATTATATATTGATCAGTCACATATTTTACTAATTTGCACCATAGATATTATATATTGATCAGTCACATATTTTATTAATTTTACACCCTTAACTAAGTGCTTTTAGTCTATAGTTTGCTATTAATGACATGTTGTTGGTGAATATTTAGAATAACATGCAGAAGAAGAACAAAGTGATAACCTTTGCCAAAATAAACTCATAAAGCAATAAGAAAGAGGATTGCAAAAGAATTATAGTCGAAGCACCAGTTCTCGAGCTATCGAAGAGAAATAGTGAATCTTAGGAGCCAGTCGAAGTAAAATCGAGAGCCAAAAATAGAGACAAAGAATAGAATCAAGACCTTACGATTCTGCAGAAGAGAAGACTGGAGAGAACAAGGTGGAATACGAACGATTGAGCAGAAATCGTGTGAATAAACAGAAAGAAATACAAAATCGTATCTTTGATTTTGTGCTATAACGTCTATGCAATAATACTGAGAGTCACATGAGAGATATACAACCATGCAAAGAATCGTGAACTCTAAGAAAAGAATACATGCATTCCACGAGTCTGAGAAGATTGGCGAGAACCACTATTGTAGAAGATCAGAAGAAGAAGTCCTTCACGCCTCTACTAGTCAAGTCAAGAAGGATATGAATTATGTATTAGGAAGAGTAGTTTTAGGAAGATTTATTTTAGGTAGTTTACTTTCTTTAGAGTCCTAATTTATTGTAACAGGCCTCTTGTAGATCTATAAATAAGAGGGCCTGCGTCCATGAGTAAGCATTCTAGAAATCTCGATCATAGCTGACAGTTAAGATTGGGAGGATGAAAGATCAACCTTAGGATAGATTTTATTTTCAGTCTATTATTTTCTGTAATATAATAGATTTTAATTTATGTTTGTATCACATCTAAGAATTTTTAATCTTAATTGACGACTAAGAGAATTTTTGGAGGATAAATAGCGTAAATTTATTTTTTTGCAATTTGCTTTTCTGCACTTTAAATTTCTTCACGTAAATATTCGATGACTGATAGATTTTAATTGACGACTAGAATTTGGAGGGCTGGGGATTAGATTTAATTTTCTGTAATTTATTTTCTTTAAATTTTATTTCAGCACTTAGGATTTCAAGAGTATTTCAGGTTTTAATTGACGCTTAAGATCTAAGAGACTTGAGAGCTAGTGTAATGGTTTTTAAATTCATAGAATAGATTTATTTCTTGCACCGTAGTTTAAAATAAAACAATAATTTTTTATTCTTTAAAGGCAACTAGAAGTTTTTGGAATTCAAACTTCTATGTGGGAACGATCCTATACTAATGCTACAATACCATTATGCACTTGCAATAGGTTAAGACAATGAATAATTTAACGCATATCATGTTTTTGGTGTCACTGTCGGGGAAGCAGTATTTCTAAAAACCAATATTTGTCTTTTTATTTTTCTTTTCTTTATTTTTCTTTTCTTTTCTCACTTGTTTAACCTTTTGTAGGTTTGAGTCGGAGCAGCAGATTAAAGTCTCAAAACATCTTCTTACAAAGTAAGATAGAGGCTCAGATTTGTCTTCTCTCTACCTATTTTCTAAAATAAAAATCAAATAAAAATAAATAAAAAATATATATATTTCTAATGTATGCATCATACTCGATCTCAAAATTTAAATCTTTTTTAGTGTGATCCAAAAATTGAGCAGACTGTCTTGTGGAACTTGGCTTCTAACCAAACTTTCGAAAGAGAATCTGTTACAATTGCCAAAGATCGCCCCATTCAGGAGCATTATGTTACATTGATCGTGTCCTCATGCATTGCCTTACAAGTTGCGAATGGTCAAAACTTCGAGAACAAAGCACACCACACTACAAGCCCTTCTGAATTTTCATTGCAGGAAAGAACATAATAAAAGAAGTAAGATAAGCATCTAGGCCAAACAACACATTGACAAGTACAAAACAAGGATGCAGTCATCCGATATACTTGTTTGAAATAACAGAGATGTGCATCTATTGTTCCACTAACATCCTCCAAAAATTAGAACTCCTTCCGTGCCTTAACATTAGAAAGAGTAGTAATCTAAATAGAGAGAAACATAACAGGTCAAGTGAAGTAGCCACTGACTAACATAGCATATGATTATGTTCATGGAATCTCATGCTGACACATTTCTTTTGAAATTATTGGTACTGGAAAAAATCCAATGGATGCATAAAGTTGCACATACCAGATTGAAGCAAACCTGCTCAAATGAAGATCTTGCATTGTTGAGCTCATGAATTAAGTCTATAACTAAATTAAAAGTGTTACCTTAAAAGAATGAAAGGGTACCAAAATTAAACTTTTTTATTATTCTATATATTATGATGAATAAATTATTTCACTTGACAAATTAATAATGGACAATACCTCCTAGCCTCTAAGACAGAAGCTACATCCATCTTTGTGCCTTTCCTAAGTGACAGAAACTTCTCACGAGCCTGTTGCACAAAATGTAAGTTTAAACCAATGACATGCCATTCCTAATTCCAAATCAAATCCAAACATCGTCATACTCATGTTTGGCCCCTTCAAATCATCATTTCAAATACATACTGTAAACAGGTTCTTTCCAAAACATGCTCGTTTATTTGCACATGGAAAACACAGTTTTCGAGCAATGTTAAAAACTAGTAGTCCTCCTTCTTTTCCCAGTTTGTATGTTTCAAACAATATGGAGTAATTTAATCATAAATGTCAGAGCTTCTTATTTTGGTACATAAGATACAAGTTAATTTCAACCTACACTTAAATGATAGCATTGCCATTCCAATTTCTCATATTAAGATAATAGTAACTCAAAGTCCACACTGTGAAGGATAATATTTTTATAGATAAATTTCAGGCAATATTGTGATTATGAATTAACTGCAGCCAACAGTCAGGATTGAAACAATGATTAGAGCACCAGAAAGTTACAAAATTTATCATCCTAAAATAAGGGAGGAAAAAATATATAGTTTTTGTTCTTAGAGTAATTGTACTCGCAACTGATATTTGTCACAACTCTTCCAACGAAACACCACATTACCAAAATATTACCATGAATCAATTCAATCTACCCGCAAGGAAAAATGAATCTTAAAATCTAAACAAAAGATGACAATGAGTAAAAAAAGCTCTTGCAAATTAACAAAAAGAGGTTCTTGCATCCGTTAAACCACCTTATTAACAGCGACTCATCCTGTGGTATGAGAAAGGAAAAAAACGTGTCAGTGCCCCTTTAACGAAAGTAACTAGTAAATAATATAAACTGTTGATCTTTAATGTACCTATGGTATGGCCTTCTTACATAGGATTTCAAACGTTGTCCTCCTCTTAAAAAAATCGATGTCATCCTAAAGATAGAAAGAACGATTAACACTGTTACGAAAGTATAGACAAATAAACAGCGGATCAAAATTTTCATCAAATCTACCTTAGTGAAGTTATATGGCAAACTGTGAGAGGAATGATCAACATATCTCATCACATATACACCACAATCGTCACCGTTTACTTGTTTCGGAATATCTTCACATGACTGTATTGGACATTTGGCGATATCGAAAAAGGCGGCCCTGAAGCATGCGAGTAGTCGAGGAAGAAATTTTCTCTGCAAAGCATTAAAAGTTATGGTTAAAATATGAGTGATTTGAGGTACAAATATATTAAAAAACCTCTACTAGCTCAAAACTTTGTAAAAATATCTTGTAGAGTGTTCATGTTCTCTGATTAGTAAATTAGAGTGCTTTGAGAACATACCAGTAGCTCAATCTCATCATGGTACCTCACCATGTGATTGTTGTACCACGAGTCCAATATCTCCACTCTCTTCTCTTGCATATAAAGGATAAACAAAGCCCATGCATATTGGCAGAAATACCTGTGACAAGCTCATATTTAATAATTAGAAGATTGAGAACCTTGCACAATTATCATTAATAACTATTCGTAGTTCCTTAACATAAGCATTTGAAGAATATGTACATTTTCACAACTACTGATCTTAATTTGATGTCGTATAGGGTCAAGCCATGTTTTCAAATTGTCATTTGGTATATTAAAATGCTTAGGTAGAGGACCATCTCAGACGCCATACTTTTTATATTTTCGATTTATTCTCCACTTACTGTAGGCGTTCGATAAACGTGTCAACAATTCCTAACATATAACAATAATAAAATTAAGTGTTATAGATTGGAATCATAACTCATATTACCAAGTACTAACAATCGAATAATAATTGCACTTGCCGGAATAATGCACAGGGAAGAAATGACATTTATGGAACTTTTCTGGATGTCGGTCCTCTCGTCTCATCAACAAATGGAAATTTGTTGTCATCGCCTATGCCCAAATAGATTAAGATGGTATCCGAATTAGTTAACCTAGTGAAAGAAAATTTAAAGTGATTAATCAGATTATAGAGTACATTACCGCTCCATTTACCCAATTTGACAGTTTCAGCGACTGCAACTGATCAAGGAAGAAAAGATGTACTCCATCTACATCGATCCTTTTACTGCAATATATAGCCCCGAAAAGTTAGGGGTATTTAACTTAGAGATATATATAAGATAAAATCGGTGTGAAATGGATGAAAAAAATTCACTTACCAAATGTCCCGGTCTCCCCAATGCTAGTCAACCAATTCGTTGTCTTCGTCTGAGCTTAACCTGATGGAAAGCTTGATCAATAGACCCAAGAATTATGCCAAAACCACTTTAGTATTCGTACCTCACATGAAGTCCTCAAGTGAGTATAACTATGAACGTGCATAAGGTTTTGGGGTTTGCTATTACCAGGTCAACGGGTTTTCGATTAGTGTTTTTTTTATGTTTCTTTGATGAAGGGCTAGAGTTCTCCAAGAGACTCGATAACCTCTTAAGATGTTTTACTAAGAGAATCCCCGTAGAGTAATAGAAAATTCATAATTGTTAGAATTACCAAACGAGGCGCGGTTTGCCCACCTTCTTGGGATGATGAATAATACCTCATCATCATCCGTTGCATTAAACTCCTCTACAAGCACCTATGTAAATATTTATTCAAGTCAAAATTTGCGAGAATTTATTATACTCATATAAAGTAGAATAATGTTACAAATTACCTTATCGGTCTCCATAATATTCTTCCTTTCGCATAGCTCAGTCTTCTTAGTAGTTTTCTTCATTATTTTAAAATCAGTCGTGTAAAGAGATCTCAAGGACATCAAAGGATATTTCTTTCTATGGGCCTTACCTGTGATATTTTTTACCTATATAAAATCGAATAAATTGTTAGCAAGTAGGATGGACATTCACTTATTTATTAGATTTCAATATTTTTACTTCTAACTCTCTTTTCACAACTATATCAACGATGTTCAAGGAAGGTACCGCCGTGGAGTCCTGTTTGCTAGTTCCAACACCCTCGTCTTCTATATATATATATATCGGTATAACTGGGCTTGACACTACTCCCGGAGAGAGGGTTTGTTTCTCTCCCTGGTTCTCCACCGGACTCGTAAATGTGCACTCTTCATCTACATATATGGTAGGATGCAATGAAAAAAAAATCCATTGAGGAAGGTTGTCTTCCAAAACCTTTTTCATTCGTACGTTCTCCCTTAATGAGGGCTGCCCTTTCAAAATTTCCTCCTCATGAGCATTCTCTCCCTCTTCCTCATCTAACTAAATAATCGGATGTTTTCCCTCTTCATGATCTTTCCTTGCTTCATTTTTCATTGTAAAGTTTGGGCCTTGGTAACACGACTCCTTAGGAAAATGTGCTCTTTCTTCTCTCTTTCCTTGATATGTTCTTCTCTGCCATGTTCTTATGCATGGGATGACCCTCTTTCTCATCCTTAGTGGGTACAAAATGATGAATAAAATTAAAAAATTAGGAGATTGTGTAGACACCCAAATTTGGCCCAAGGTCCGATCGAAACACCTTTCGAGAGAGGTGCAATTATGAGCTTTTGATGGTATGAATGGAACCCTTAGGGATCATCCTAAACCCTTAGGAATCACCCTATATCCCTTAGGAACCTATCCCAAACCTTTAGAAACCAATCCCAACCCTTAGAACCCATCCTGAACCCTAAACTTAACCTTCTCAGGCAATGGATGAAGAGTGGTGCACCAGGAATAGCTGAGGTCTTTTACTGATATCAAATCAAATATCATTGGAAAGAGGACTTCTCCAGCTTTCCAACGAGCCAAGAATCACCCCAATCGAAGTTATACATCAAAAGTTATGGCCATTTGAAAATCAGGAAAAATTTCAGGATTTTTGCCTGGCGCAACTAATAGTTACGCCAGGCCATTTTCCCCCTGGATTTGCCTGGCGCAACTAATAGTTGCACCAGGTATTTTTCCCCCAGAAATGGCCTGGCGCAACTAATAGTTGCACCAGGCATAAATGGGTCCCCCAACCCCTCGCGAGGCTAACTTCCAGGAACTGCGGACTATTTTTTATCATTTGCACTGGCGCAACTAGTTAGTTGCCAGCATATGAATAATAGCTCGCTTTGCCCGGGGTTTGACTTGTTGACCAACTCAACCTTTGGGGTGTGTTTTGATAGTCCTGTTGCACCCATTCCTCACCTATTGGCAACCCCTTAAGTGGCTTAAGGCCTCACCCCATCATCCACCATTGGAGGACCTTCCCACACCTTTCAAGGCCCCAAAAACCCTAGGAATCCTTAGATGCAAGATTACCTAATTGATAAACCCAATTAGCATCTAAGTGGCCCCCTAACCCACCCATTTCCTATAAATAGAGCCTCCCACCCCTTGGTTTAAGGGTTGAGAATTTCTACCTAAGAGAGAAAGAGCTTAAAGTGAGAAGATCTTTCTCCCTTTGGTGTACTATTTTCCCTTAAAATTCTAGAATTCCAAAACTTCTTCCAAGCTTGTTCTTACATCAAAAACCCATAGCCTAGGTGTGTGTGATCCCCTAGCTTACCTTTTCCCTCCCTTAGCTAGTAAGCCTTAGTGGTTAGAAATCGTTTTTCTTCCATTCAAGCCTTCAAAAGCTCCTCAAAGCAAGCCACGCAAGGCTCCTCTACGGTGCTACAAGGGCCCGAGGGCTCCGGCTCTCCCCTTTCTTCTCCTATTTCTTTTTGGCGCTCCCTATCCTCTCATTTGTGCCGTTACGCTGCCGAATTTTCTGTAGGAACGGAGGGGCACAGATAGCATTGGAGGCCCATTTGGGCAAGAGAGAATCATTTCCTTTTCTTTTATTCTATTTTATTTTTGGCCATTAGTAGAGACCGCGTTAAGCGGGTTGATCGGGTGCCTAACACCTTCCCGATCGATAACCGAAGCCCCTACCCAAGAGCCTTTGGTGTGGACCGGATTCAGAGTCATATTTTTAGCACTTCGGTGCTCATAAAAATGAACTAGGTATCCCGGGACACCGAAAGCTCCGGGTGGCGACTCTATATTTTCGTTAGAGAGCGCGTCGTTGCGACGGGACCGTCACGGATCCCACGGTTGCACAGATGGTGACTCTGCTGGGGATTAGCTAGTAGAGCTTCCCCTTGAACTAGGCCTTTTCTTTTTTATTTTTCTAACATTTTATTGCTATTTTTTTATTTTTTTTGCTATTTTTTTTATCACTCACCCCTCCGATTACGTCATTTACTCACCCCTACGATTCCGCTTTAAATTTCTGCAATCTTTGCCTAGTCACTTGACTGGCACCTTTTTAGTCACCCATACAATTCCGCTTTAAATTTCTGCAATCTTTGCCTAGTCACTTGACTGGCACCTTTTTACTCACCCCTACAATTCCGCTTTAAATTTCAGTAATCTTTGCCTAGTCACTTGACTGGCACCTTTTTTCACTCACCCCTACGTTTCTGCTTTAAAATTTCAGCAACTTTTCGCATAGTCGCTTGACTGGCACTTTTTAAATTTCAGTAACTTTTTGCCTAGTCACTTGACTGGCACTTTTTAAATTTCAGCACTTTATATTTCCCGCCTAGTCCTTGGTAGCCCGTTTTATTTATCATATCCTAACGGTGGGCCTTGACGTAGTGGTGGCGACGCAGGATAATCACCCCCGGTCTTTGAACTAAAGAAAACTTTCAAAAAAAAAAGAGAAAAGTTTTGAAAAATTAAAATTGAACCAAGTTAGGGAGCTTAATTAATCTATTTTGGGGGGTAAATTTTTTAAAAGGGTTGGTTTAGGCACACATACAAACACTCGGGTCTTAGTATGGCGGCAGCCCCTAGTGGTGATGATCCAGAAAAGTCCCAGCCCACCTAGTATCTGAGAAGGCGCTTGCGCCGGAGGTATATCGGGTGGGTTCCCATTCTTACAAAGCTTAAAACCCTTGGGGAGCGCGCTAGTGAGTTATACCAGACTCAATCCTTTAGGCGTCGGTAAGGAGAGAATCGATCATCAAGAAAACAAGATTCGAGCTAACTTCCAAAAACCAAAAAGAGACTCATTTCACATCGTGGTCGCGCTCATTACGGAGGCAATTTTTGCCTGGCCCATGTATTAGTTGCGCCAATGTAAAAACACTGGAATTTATAACTGGCGTAACTAATAGTTCGCCAGCTTTAAACTCCCATATTTTACCTTGGCACAACTAATAGTTGCGCCAGTGTAAAATTTGTCCCCTGCAACCTTGGCGCATGTATTAGTTGCGCCAGGTGTGTTCAGCAGCACCCTAGCCCAAATCTGTGGCCTTTTCACCTCCGGAGTTCCCCGATTAGTGTGTTCAGTACCTTGTTTGGGCCCCGCCACCTCCGACACCCAATACGCCCCCGCCAGTCAAAAGAGGGCAACTTCTTTTGGCTCATTCCGGGGGATCGGGTTGTTTGCCTCGTTTTTCGTGCCTTCAATAGATCGGAGGTTATCATTCGATTCTTCCGAAGTGCATCGAAACCGTCGCCGCGGGTCTTAAATTAAGGTACGAAGGCCACCCGAAAAGGGAATTCCAAGGCCTCGGAACCTCTGTTTTTCAAAAAAATCTTCATAAAATTCAAAAAAAAAAATTAAATAATTAAAAACCCAAAAAATAGATAGTTTGTGGTACCGGCACAACGACATCATCTAGTCCTCCGTCGTCCAGTAGGGGAAGAAGGAGGAAGATCTTTGGGCCTTACCCAAGGCACCCATACGACACATCGTAGCATGTAGGTGGGAAGTGGACCCGACTTCGTCCCTCATCCCCACCACACTCTCCAACCCACTCCCATTGGAGAAGTCTTTCCACCATCCCCTCACCCAACCTCCCTTCTATCACACCGCCCATTTTGGCGCCCCCATATTCCCAACCACTACCTCCAAAAATATCCAAAATCCAACCCCTCATTCTCCATCTTTTGCCCAAACCATGCAAAACCCAAACCCATTCTCCCAATCTACATCCATGCCCCAATTCCCATCATCCCCCTATAGACCCGATCCGCCCTCATTCACCTATGTTACCTCCGCCCTAACCAATCCCCCACAAATCCCCCCCCCTACACGGGGCATGCCTGTTTTCACCGAGGCTATGCCCAATTTTTCCCAAGAACCCACCCTTTACCCTCCATCATCTTTATAAACATCTCCAACCCATCCCCCTTCACCAATGCTCCACCCCATTCCTTTAACCCCTCCCATATTCCATCACCTACCGGGCCATGCCTAATTTTCCCCTCACATCCACCCCATCCATACCTAACCATCCATTAAATCCACCATCCACTTCCGATCTTTCCTCCATGGCCATGATGGAGGAGATGTTCCAAGCCTACTCCACATGGAAGGCTTCCCAAAATACCTCTCCTCCACATCCCACATCCATGAACCCATCTCATACCTTAGCCAATCTCCATGCCTCACTCCCCCATGACCCCCCATAATCCACACCATCCAAACCCCCTTTTTCCATACACCTCAAGGCCAA
The DNA here is from genome assembly GCA_021018995.1 of Chloranthus sessilifolius. Classification (NCBI taxonomy): domain Eukaryota; kingdom Viridiplantae; phylum Streptophyta; class Magnoliopsida; order Chloranthales; family Chloranthaceae; genus Chloranthus; species Chloranthus sessilifolius. The sequence continues at coordinate 102,860,421 of CM037589.1, forward strand.
ATGGCCCAACCTCCAAACTCCCACATATCCCAAGGCCCATTGGCCCAAGCACCCTCTTCCCACATGTCCCAGGGCCCAATGGCCCAACAGCCCATCACCCATGCTCCCCAGGGCCCATTGGGCCAGACCCATCAAATCCAAACCCATCAGGGGCCCATGGCCTAAATCCACCAATGGCCCATAGCCCAGACCCAGCAAGGGTCCACGGCCCAGACCCATCAAGGGCCTATGGCCCAGACCCACCAAGGCCCATCGGGCTAAACCCATCAAGGGCCCACGACACAAACCCAGCAAGGGCCCACGGCCCAGACCCATCAAGGGCCCATGGCCCAGACCTACCAAGGCCCATTGGGCCAGACCCACCAAGGGCCAACGACCCAGACCCAGCAAGGCCCATGGGGCCAGACCCCATCGAGGCCCCATAACCCAATCCCACCAAGGCCTATCGGGCTAGACCCACCAAGGGCCCATGGCCCAAACCTACCCAGGCCCATTGGCCCAAGCCTACCCAGGGCCCGTGGCCCAAATCCATCAGTGGCCTATGACCCAAAATGATCAAGGGTTCGTAGCCCAAACCCAAACCCCACACTCATACCTTCCACAATACCCCCAACACCTAACCCAACCTTCACAGCTGGGTCAAACCCATGCCGTCCCCCAAACCCAATTCCCCCATGGCCCCACACCCCAAGGCCATTCCCAAACCTTCCCTCACACCCAATGGCCCTATCCGACCCCACTTCAAAACCAAATTCCCATCACCCAACAAGCCTTTCCACACCTTTAATGGGCTCACTCAACCCCTACTCATGTCATTCCCATCCAACCCATGCAGCAACAAGTTGAGAATCCCGTCTTCACTGCACATTACGCCGATCAGTAGTATGAAGAGGACGAGATTAGAAATAGCGGGGCCTATACTGGGGCATTGACCAGCCTTCACCCCCCTCCCATAATTGCCCATCCCCTGATAGCCCAGAGTGAAGTCCAACCAACTGTCGAGAAAGTAGCTCCCATGTCCAAAGAGTCAGAACAGCTGAAAGAACAGTTGGATAAAATACAGAAGCAGCTAATGAAGATGGGTGGTGCTGAAATCCACGCCACGAACTTCACAGACCTATGCCTGTTCGCTGAGGTCCCCTTGCCCCCCAAGTTTAAAATGCCCGCCTTCGACAAATATAATGGCACGGGCAATCCTATTGCACACCTCAAGTCCTATTGTGGGGACATGTGCCAGTATGGGGCGGATGAAAGGCTACTAATAAAAGTCTTTCAGAAGAGTTTGACTGGGCCGACTTTGAGTTGGTTCACATCCTTAGAACCATCTATGATGAAAACATGGAGGGACCTAACGCACCTCTTCCAAGAACAGTATGTCTACAACATAGACATTGAGCCGCGTAAGTCCGACTTGGCCCGTTTAAAGTAGAACCAGAACGAGACCTTCCGCGACTACTTGGGGTGATGGAGAGCACTGACAGCTCAGATCGGGAATAGAATACTTGACGAAGAACATATAGAGATGATTTCGAAGAGCACTCTGCCAGTGATTTCGAACTTCTTGGTATACCAGTAGCAGCCCAGTTTTGCTGATCTGGTAAGAAATGCTAACCGATGTGAGGATGCCATCAGGGAGGGGCGTCTAAATAAGAGTACACCGAGCAGACCCAGTGGGGTTAGAAGGTTTTCTGAACAGAGGAATGAGAAAAGAATAGGGGGCGATGCCCAAAACATAGCCAACACTAGGCCCAATAATAATCGCCCGTTCAATTTCTGTGGCCCTTCTTGCAGTTAGGCGACGAGCCGGAAGAATGGGGAATGGGCAAGGAATGCAGATGACCCCGGAACAGAGGAGAGCCCGCTACGACCGAGTCTTCACACCTCTGGGGCAATCTTTGAGTGTACTGTTGCCCCTGTTAGTAGAAAAGGGATTAGTGGCTATCCGCCAACCGCAACCTCCCCCTCACCCGATCCCAAAGAACTATGACCCAAATACCCACTGCAATTTTCATCAGGGTCCAGGCCATCCTACTGATCGCTGCTTCCCATTGAAGCACGTGATCGAAGATTTGATCGATGCCGGGAAAATCATTCCCCCTGCGCCTCCTTAGCACGCTAATATCCATTAGGTGCCACTACCCCCACATCCCACCGGAGGAGCAGGTCCCAGACCCACCATCGGAATGATAGAGGATGAGGAAGAATTTGAGTTTGACCTGTCCGATTATATCAGTGATCGGGAGATTTATGTAGCACCACTGTTAAAAAATATTGAGGAAAGGAATATCGGGGTTATTGAACCCCTGAATTTGTCAGATTATTTTCCCAACCCGACTCCGCAATTGGAACCTTTGGATCTCAGGGCATATTTTCCACCCACCACACCTGTTAATTATATGAATATAAATGCATACCAACCATATATCACAAATCACCCAATAAGCCACCAGCCCCCCACTCCTATAGCCGCACCCACCAACTACCAATGGCCGGCGCCATTCATTCTCAACTACCATATACCACAACCCCCATCAACTACCCCATAAACCACCAAGCCCCCAATCCAATACCCACACCTATCAGTTACCAATGGCCTGCGCCCATCTCATCATCCCCAATGTAGCCACCAGTAAGCCCCATCACCCCGATCAACTACCTGACGGCACATCAGACCCCTCATGCCCCACTAGCACCCACCAGCTATCACTGGCCTACCTTTACCTCCTTCCCTCCAGTACCACCACACTCAAGCCTCACAACCCCCATTTGGCCCAATCTCTCCACCCAACCACCCACTACCACCGAGGTGAATCAAGTATTGCCCCCACCTCTTGAGCCGATAGTACAAGTGCCTCAAGCACCAGCAGTCATACCTTTTCTGCTCTTGGGACCAACCTATGATCCTCATCAGGTCCCACTGAGCTACGAACAAACAGATGTCAATGTTGGCAGTAGCAGCAGAGAAGGGGCAGTAGATTTTATTACTAGGTCTGGGAGGATATCAAAGTAATCGAAAGCACCAGCAGCAGCACAGGCCCAACCCGAAGGAAAGAAAGACAGCGCGGTGAACCCCTTCGAGAAGATGAGTCGAGAACATATACTGGGGACTCAGCTGAGAAGGATGCCGACCCATATCACTGTATGGGATCTGCTGATGACGTCCCCACTCCATTTCCAAGCATTAATGGGGGCGTTGAAGAATGCGCATGTATTGCTCCAGGTTAGCCCAGATGAAGTTGGGCAGATAATTGGGCAAGTGATGGCTCCGAATGCCATTTCATTTTCTGATGCTGATTTGCCAGAAGAAGGGTGTAGCCATTCCAAGTCTTTGAATATAACTATTGAATCCGGAAACATGGTCATTCCCTTAGTACTAATTGACAACGAGTCTGCATTGAATATATGCCCGTTAAGAACCGCCACCAAGATCGGGGTTGACCCATGCATGTTAAGGCCCACCAGAACCAGCGCTAGAGGATTTGATAATACCAGAAGAGAAATAATGGGAGAAGTTGATCTTGAGCTATTGATAGGGCCAACGACCTTTTCCATCTTATTTCAAGTCATGGATATTAAATCTTCCTTCAACTTATTATTGGGGCGCCCGTGGCTGCACGAGGTCGAAGCCATATTGTCCACTTTGCACCAGAAGCTCAAATTCGTGTCTGGGCATAAAATTGTTACAATCATTGGGGAGGGGCATGGTGAGAAAGAAAAAGCCACCAATAGTGTTGAAAAACCTAATATGCTGGATGTACCACACACCGCTGAGGACGTCGACCTCCACAGTTTCGAATACGAGGTGTCGGCAATACTCCCAGAGCCCATGGAGGGCATCATGTCTAAAACAGGAGGAGGTATGGTAGCGGCCGTGGCGATGCTACAAAAGTGGGGCTATCAGAAAGGAAGGGGTCTGGGACCCAAATTACAAGGTAGAAGAGAGCCAGTTGTGGCCAAGGGACAAAAAGTAAGATTGAGGGGATACAAGCCCACGTAAGAAGAGGTCAGGAGGCCAAAGAGAAAGCTGTGGTTGCACAGACGAGCTCGAGGAATCAACATAGAAGAGAAACCTCGCTCTAGGCCATACATCAGGGATTCCTTTGTCAGCGCAGGGGTCATAAAGATTGATCAAAATGGGGCAACCCATTTGACCCCACATAAACCCAAAGCCCCAGTTCTTCCCACCAATCCCCAGATTTCCCTTCCCAGCTTGGAGATAGATTTGGCCGCATTATCCCTTTTTGAGGAACGACGGTCGGTACCTGAACAAGCTCCCCCTGTGGTGAATCACCACAAAGCCGTGTTAACATTTGAGGATATCATCTCAGATGAAATGGGGATTAACATGATGGAGGCTGACTCCAATGAGCCATATCAGCCAGCACCCTCCATTCCAACAGGTAAAGAAGCAGCCCCTCAGGTACGCAATTGGGCATCTTTGCCCCAAACTCTGGAAGCAGGAAGCGGCCTAAAGTTTGGCGCCTATTTTCCAAAAAAAACAACCTATAAAAAGTGAGATAAGCCCTTGGCAGGCAATACCTTGTATATACACAAACCCGCCTTGCCAAGGGTCCGTCTCCGAAGAAAACAAAAATCTTAAAAACATAGAAAAAATACAAAATCCCAAAAACATGGAAACAATACAAAAACTCAAAAACATGGAAAAAACAGAAAATCTCAAAAACATTAAAAAAATCCAAAGTCTAAAAATATTGTCATTTAAAATTTCAGAAAAGTCCCACAAAAGGATGCCTTAATCGGAATACCCGTCCCACGTAAAATCAACCCCTTCCCTGTAGAATTACAAGAAGAGGTAGGGATTACGAGTCTAGATGAGGATAGTCCTTTGGAGGAGCTCCCCAATGAGCTCCTTGACCGATTTGCCGACTTTGAGCATGGCCCTACCCCCATTGTCGAAGAGACCGAGGATGTCAATCTAGGAACTGAGGAGGTTCCCAGGATAACCAAAATTGGAACGTCACTATCTCCTGAGGAAATAAAAAGCATGATCGACTTCCTTTGGTCATACCAAGACATTTTTGCCTGGTCGTATGAGGACATGCCTGGTCTGGATACTGACTTGGTCGAGCATGAGTTGCCCCTCTACCCTGATATGAGGCCAGTCAAACAGAAGCTGAGACATCTCCGACCCGAGTGGATGCTGAAAGTCAAAGACGAGGTCATCAAGCAGTATGACGCGGGGTTTCTCATGGTATCCAAGTACCCGCAGTGGCTAGCCAATATCGTACCTGTGCCAAAGAAGGATGGAAAGGTCTGCATGTGTATCGATTTCTGCAATTTGAACAGAGCGAGCCCAAAGGACGATTTCCCACTGCCACACATCGACATCTTGGTCGATAACACAACTAAGCACAGGATGCTCTCTTTCATGGATGGATTCTCAGGATATAATCAGATTAAAATGGCAGAGGTTGATCGCGAGAAGACAATGTTCATTACCCCCTGGGGAACCTTTTGCTATCGAGTCATGCCATTCGGGCTGAAGAATGCCGGTGCAACGTACCAGAGAGCTGTGACTGCACTATTTCATGACATGATACACAGAGAGATTGAAGTATATGTCTATGACATGATAGCTAAATCACCAGAGCGAAGCGACCATCTGGTAAACCTTCAGAAGCTGTTTAAAAGGCTAAGGAAATATCGACTATGTCTGAATCCACAGAAGTGCGCATTTGGCGCTATGTCAGGAAAACTGTTAGGATTCATCGTCAGCAGGAGGGGGATCGAGGTCGACCCAATCAAAGTCAAAGCCATCACAGAAATGCCACCGTCGTCCACCGAGAAAGAGGTTAGAGGGTTCTTGGGCAGAATACAGTACATTAGTCGGTTCATTGCACAGCTAACTCCAATCTGCACGCCGATCTTCAAGTTACTAAGGAAGAATTTGCCAGTTGAATGAAATGACGATTGTCAGGCAGCGTTCGAAAAAATCAAAAGCTACCTCCTTAATCCACCTGTTTTAGTACCACCTGAGCCAGGGAGACCACTCTTGATGCATCTCTCCACGACTAAAGTTTCGATGGGATGTGTCTTGGGGCAGCACGATGAAACAGGAAGAAGAGAGCAGACCATCTACTATCTGAGCAAGAATTTTACTGATTATGAGACGCGCTATTCTCATCTGGAGAAAGCATACCTGGCTCTTGTATGGGCTACTCAAAGACTGCGCCACTACTTACTATCCCAGGCCGTTCTACTTTTAGCCCGAATGGATCCGTTGAAATACCTGTTTGAAAAGCCAGCTCTCACTGGACGAACGACACGATGGCAGTTGTTATTATCTGAGTTTGACATCACGTACGTCACTCAGAAATAGATCAAGGGGCAGGCGCTTGCTGATCATCTTGCTAATAATCCTTGACCTGACTATGAGCCGTTAAGGACCGAGTTCCTAGATGAGGATATCTTGTTCATGACAGAGGATGATACTGAAGAAGCAGAAGAATCATGGGTAATGCACTTTGACGGGGCTGCCAATGCCGAGGGTCAAGGAGTTGGCGCCATTCTGATTTCGCCGAAAGGATCCCACATACCCGTCTCTATCAAGCTAAACTTTCCTTGCACTAACAACATGGCTGAGTACGAAGCTTGCGCCGCTGGTCTGCAGGCAGCTCTCGATCTGAATGTAACTCACCTTCGAGTATTCGGCGATTCACAGTTAATTATATGCTAGACGAATGGTGACTGGAAGATGAAAGACGAGAAGCTGATCCCCTATCATGAACATCTTGAGGATCTGATAGCTTGCTTCCAAGATGTGACTTTCTCATACGTCCCCCGGATAAGGAATCACTTTGCCGACGCATTAGCAACTTTGGCGTTAATGATTGAAATCCCCTATGGTGTTGAAATGAAGCCGATAATGATCGAGCAAAGGAATGAGCCGACTTTCTGCCTCCAGATTGAGGAACCTACAAAGCCTGATGATGAGCCACCTTGGTTCTCAGACATCAAGAATTTCCTCGAGACCCTAACCTTCCCCGAGGGTACATCCAAGACAAACCGACGGACCATTCAACGTTTAGCGGCAGGTTACGTCATTTGCGGGGAATGCCTCTATAAGCGATCGTACAATAACATCTTACTCAGGTGCCTTACTGAAAGTGAAGCGATCAACATTATGAAAGAAATCCATGAGGGAGTATGTGGAGCCCACGTTAGCGGTCACATGCTCGCTAAGAAAATCCTACGGCAGGGATACTTTTGGACCATCATAGAATCGGATTGTTGCAAGCATGTTCAAAAATGCTACAAGTGTCAAGAACACTCCAGTCTGATACACGCTCCTGCCATCGATCTTCACTGCATGACCACTCCTTGGCCATTTGCTACCTGGGGCCTTGACGTTGTCGGAATGATTAATCCAAAAGCGTCAAATGGACACCGGTTGATCCTCGTTGCCATTGAATACTTCACTAAATGGGTAGAAGCGGCGTCATATGCCAACATCACTGCCAGTCACGTCGAGAAGTTTCTCAAGAACAATATTGTGTGCCGATTTGGAGTACCCAAAGATATCATCACGGACAATGGCACGAACTTTACGAATAAGCGCATCCGAGACTTCTGTGAGCAATACAAGATCAAGCACCACCGCTCATCCCCTTATCGGCCTCAAACTAATGGAGCCGTGGAAGCCGCGAACAAGACAGTCGTCCGCATCCTTGAGAAAATGGTCGTCACTTACCGAGATTGGAGAGAAATGCTGCCATTTGCTTTGTGGGCCTACCGAACGTCGATCCGTACCGCTACAGGGGCAACACTATTCTCCCTTGTGTATGGAACCGAGGCCTTCCTCCCGATGGAGGTTGAAGTACCCTCGCTCCAAATCCTCATGGAATCAGGCTTACCCGAAGCAGAAAGAGAGAGATCACGCTTTGATTAGCTGAACTTACTTGATGAAAAGAGAATCCTAGCCTTATGCCACACTCAAGTTTACCAAGGGCGAATCGCACGCGCTTACAATAAACGTGTCCACGGTCGAGATCTAAAGGTAGGAGACACTGTGCTAAAGAAGATCTTCCCATCCCTCCACGCCGATCCGAGGGGAAAATTCAAGCCAAACTGGGAAGGACCTTACGCCATTCGAGAAGTGCTGCCGGGATACGCCATCCGCCTCGCCACCATGGACGGAGATCATTTTCCTGAGCCCATCAACGCTGGATACGTCCGACGGTTCTACTCTTAGTCCAACGCGATAAGGTAAGTATTGATGAAACAGATACGTGACTGCTTAAGAACCACCCAAAAGAGGCCATCATTCCAAATACAGTAGCCAAAAAGCATCCCTAAAAAAAAAAAAAATGATGATATCCTTTGCTACCCGATTTGAGCCTGGGCCTTTCTTTCAATAAACCCGTTCCCAAAAAAAATATATATATATACGTGTACATATACCAAAAAAAAGAGAGAGAAAAGATGCATGTGTATAAAGTTACTATCAAAATCCAAAAAAAATCGAAAAAGCAAAACCTCAAAAAGAGATTGCCTGAAATGAAGCAAAAAGAACAAAAAAATCTAGAAGAATCACGGGGCATGTACAGTAAAACCCCCAAGGAAGAAAGTATGTCGAGAAAACTGAAGCCGTATCAAGGAAACCCTTTTAACCCAGCGTACCTTCAAATCCTAACCTAACCCATGGCCAAGCTACACCCTGAAGGAAGCCCTCTTTATAGGTTCGCAAGCAGTCATAATATCTGTTAAGTCAATATGAGCCGAGTCATGAGACGACACCAGAAGCCCATCTAGCCGGCTATGACGGAATCAAGGTCTATGTCGTGGCTGTTGAAAAAAAAGAAAAAGAAAAGAGAATAATAAAATAAAACAAAAATACAAGCTCAAAGCAAGATGGACGTGGTGAAAACCCGAAAGGGCATTACGGGTAAAAACAGCAGGCTTGTGCGGACCAGGTGAAAACCTGAAAGGGTGCTTGGGGTAAGAAAGCTAAACCCACGGACGTGGTGAAAACCTGAAAGGGCGCCACGGGTAAAAAGAGGGAGATAAAAAAAGAAACGAAAAAAAGGAATAAGAAAAAATTGGTTTGGACTAATTGAGAAGATTGATGTTTGAGGAAACCTTTTGTTACTCTTCCTGAACCCTTTTGTCTGACTGGGCCGCTCATGCTAGTTCAAATCAGGTCCGGGCCGAAATTGTCTTTGTGAAACCACACTGTCAAACATATGACCCAAGGCGAGGAGAAAGGTTGGACTCAATCCAAAGGGATTAACGTTCCAGCCTTGGTGAATTTAAAAACCCACTCAGGACCGACTGCATGAAAAGGGCTCGGCCATGCTCAAAATGGGACCCATGATTTCGCCCCACTGATTAAGGCTCCAAAAAAAAAACAAAAACAACCAAAAATGCATAAAACAAAAAAAATGTAGCCAAAAAGCCAAAAATCCAGTGTAGATGTATATAGTAAACTGCCTTTCGGACCACTCACACCACATCCCAAAAGTAGTTGGTGTGGTGACTAGAGTGCTTTCCTTTTTACAAGTATAAAACGAAAGCAAAAAAATAAAAATAAAAATATATAATAAAATATGTATAAGTGTGTGTGTATTTGTAAAGGGGTTTTTCATGCCCCTTTTTCTGTGTATTTGATCTATGTAAAAAGTTCCATGTGCAGGAGGGAATTAGCGGCCCAGCTCACGCTTCAAGGCGCTAATCTCAGCATTAAGGTCATCCTCTCGGACATTCCTCTCAGTTAACCAACGTCCATGCAAGCTCTTAAACCTCTTCTGAGAAGAGTCGGCGGCTCCAAAAGGAAGGCTCAGTGATCCCTTCAAACGAAAGACCTCACTCTCTGCTGTATCGGCTCTAACCTTCTCATGCGCCAAAATCTCTTGCAGAACCCTCTTCTCGTCCACCAGAAAGTCGATGTGAGCTCGGAGTGTCGTCTCCTTCTTTGGCCAGGGACCCCCAATGTCAATGATCTCTGACGAGTCTGGGCCATTCGAATCAGGTCGCTCATTCAATAGCCAGGCCTCATACTCAGGAGAAACCCTAACTGAGTCTCCCTGCTCAATGTCGCACATCAGCGTCGACTGACGCGTCTCCCAAAGGGCAGCAATCCGATCCATGTCCCCAGATGATCCCCTAGAAAAACTCACATCGCATAAAGGAGGCCTGGCCTCACAAGGAACCTGCTGAGAGCAGCCAAACTGGCGCAGTACCCGGAATGGGAAGTAGAAGGTACTGCCAGTCAAGCCTAGGAGGGTGATGCCCTCATGGTCTCTAGAGCGAATCACTGGGAAGGTCCGATCCAGCCAAGGGAGCCTCCATATCAGCTCAGCGTCAACCAACCAAAGTTTCAGAGTTGACACGTCGCCCTGTGGAAGCAGGTGGCATCTACCTAGAAAACATTGAACCACCTCACCTCGGACGATATAAAAGCGGGGCACGGGCCCCATAACAGCAAAATGCTCACCCAGCCAAACCTGGAGCAACAAGGGACATCCCCGAAGACCCTCTGCCTTACCCAGAGCAAAGGAGTCAAGGCATCGATACAGCTCGGCCACCACCAAATGCATCATGGACCGGCTCGCCTCCAATTCCATCAAAACAGCACAAATTGCCAATGAGAAGCTATCTCCCCCAGTGTAGAAGAGGATTTCGGAGATGAGACCGAGCGCTAGAGCTTTCAAGTTAAAGGCGTTCCTAACTGGCAATTTTCGTAGACTTTCATCACCGAAAAGTTCTTTGAGGAATTTCAGCGAACACCTTGTGGGCCCCCCGACGAGACTTTTCTCATACTCGGATTTCTTCAAACCAAGAATAAGGTGGATAGATTTGGAATATCCCGGTCGGGGCATGACTCTGGCAAGGACCCGGTGAAGCTTTAGGCCAGATAGATTGGACAGCTCTTCAAGGGTTGGGGTCAGCTCCCACTTTCCAAAACGAAATACGTTAGAGCTCACATCCCAAAATGAAGCAGCAACATGAAGAAATTCCCATCGGAGAGGAACCTTTAAGAAGGAAGGAAGGCGAGATAGCCCAAGGCGTTCCAAATAGGCGAGCTCGCTCTCATTCAGGCTCCCAAACCAAGCCATTAAGAATTTAGGCCCCCCACCCAACAAAGAAGATAAGTCGGCTCCAGGCCCTCCACGTAAGGGAGGGTTAGAAGGCGGGTCCATGAACGCACAAGGATCTTTTGAGAGGATAAAAGTCAGTGTATGGTGATGGACCCGCCTTGGAAAAATGAGAGCAAAAAGAACCGGTCAAAGGAGCCAGGTCAAACAGAAAGAGCTGATTTCTGGGCCCACTCGGACATATAAAAAACCCACTGCCGCCTCAGGTTTGAGGTGGCGCAACTATTAGTTGCGCCAATAAATTGTTTCCCGCAAATAAGCCTGGCGCAACTAATAGTTGCGCCAGCATCTTCTGGTCCCCAAATCCTATTGGCGCAACTAATAGTTGCGCTAGCATCTTCTGGCCCCCAAATCCTATTGTAGTTGCGCCACACCACGGTCCCCCCCTCTACAGCCATGTTCAAACCTATTTTGAGGGGGGACTTTCACCCTTTTTGCTGTTTATTTTGTACACCTACTTTTACGATCACTAACAGTTTAAAGCATCACTTTGTTATGTGCAGGAGCGATCCTACATTGGGGCATTTAAAAACCGCTTTCTAAGAAGCGTTGGGCAAGCACATCCTGTAGAGAGATAGACATAAAGAGCAAGGAAACTATGACATGAATTCAAAAGCAAAGGCATTAAGAGCATTGTCAGAGATATATATCCAAAAGAAAATCATCACATCATCCATCCCATAAAATGTCTACAAATCCAAATCCAACCTTAAAGGTACTGAATTTTAAAAGTAAAAAAGACTAAAGCCTATTCTTGGTTCGCCCCCTTGGACTTCTTGCGACGGCGAGAGGAGCTCTGGTAGGTCCTCATGTCCCCCACTCTGGACCATGCCTGCGAGATCCTACTCAGCAGGGAGCGCGACTCCTTAGCCCTGGCACGCTGCAAAGCAAAATCAAGGCCAAGATCAGTACAGGGGCCAACAACAAAGAAAGGAAGGAGAGGAGTCAAGCAGCCAGGTACTCACCGTCTCCACCTCCCTGAGCTTAGCCAAGTGACGGTGATACTGTGCAAATTCCATTGCCGAGTTGAAGTCCTGCGAGATGATGTTCAGTTGTCAAGATACCCCTAACAACTTGTGCAGAAAAAAAACCAAAGTAGAGGAGGATTGTCACATCCGAAGACTTACCCCTGGAACCACCTCGGGAGGGCAGGCTGCCTCGGTGAAAGCAGACCTACCGATCCATGTCGACCTGAGGCAGAGGAAACTATCATCCAGCGCGGAAGGTCCCATAAATCAGACGGGCGCTACCGGGGATATCCGCTTTGAGAGGTGCGATGGACCGACACCCGAGGAACCATCACCGAGGACCTACCTTTGGAAGGACCAACACCGGAGGATCTCAGACGCGCTCACACCTCCACCATCCGAATCATCTCCCGGAGCAAACTGGGAATAAAAGAAAAGATCTACTGAGACAAGGGCCGATTCAAAAAAATATAAGGAGAAACTAATCTAAGCTGATTACCTGACCAACCGGGCCGCCAAATGCCAGAAAGTTAGCACTAGGGACAAAGCGCGGCAGGATGAATCGATGAGGCAGACACTCGTACCAATAATGATAGTCCCCAGGCACCTGAAGGGCATGAATGGGGAACCCATGGTTGAAGAAAGCCGTCGTCAGCTCCTTAATGCTACCAGCAGGACTCCAAACATCTGCCGGAGGGTCTACAGGAATGGCGCGAGTAGCCACAGGCGGTGTATCAACCTCTCCCCGATAATATGCAGCCCATGACCGTAAAAGAAGATGATCGGTGTTGTTAAATAGACGGGAGGCGCCCACAGCTGCTCGATCCCAGAAGCGTGACATTAGGTACGGGTCGGGGAGGATCTGCAACCAAGGAAGAGACACCAAGCAGGCAACACCTCAGCAAAGAAAAAATGAAGAAATGTCCAAACTAAAAGCGAACAAAGGTCGAAAAGTCGTCACCTGCTCAGGGACCATCAAATCAAGCTGAGACCTCAAGCCCATCTCTAAGTGCTTTAGGCCCACGTCGCGGCGCCGGGAATGGTTCCAATTGCGGAGGAGGGGATAGGTAAACACCTCCGAGAATAGGAGCGGACGCCCAGGGTGGAAGTGGTGATATCCCCACACCTGAAATGGGAGCATGGCACAAAAAGCATATCAGTAGCACATAAAGACCCTTCATTCAAAAATGGCAAAAACAAAAGGGATGAGGAATTACCTCTAGAGCAACCCAAAATCCTACGGCAGACTTTGAGTCCCCGGTGTGACTTGTACATCAACCATGCATATCAAACCCTCCCCAATCATACCTAGGAACATCGCCCCAAGGATCCATCCGCTTAATAGGGCCAAACTTTCGTCCCCCGGCATTTGTAAAGAGGGTCTTGCCAGTGAGTAGGAGAGTAATCTGAGCGGAACAATCGCTGCCTTTCCGTGATATAGAGCTCCGGTCCGGTGACCCAGTCCACCATCTCATCGGATAAAAAGGAGGTCAACGAGGACATCTTGACCTCTATGCCGTGGAGTGCCACGAGGATGAAACTCGATCAGCGAGTAATGTCCTCACGGCTCGGTGCTGCTAAGGTGGAGATCGGCACCCCCCCGATCTGGATACCAGTAATCATGGCCCAATCAACAGGCATTAGCGTCATCTCGGCATAGGGCATGTGGAAGGTCATGGTCTCAGGCCGAAACCTCTCAATCAAAGCCTTCAGATAGGCCATACGCTCTCATGGGGGCGGGATGAAACTCTCCAAAGCCCACCTGCTCCAACCGGATCTTCACCACCGGAGGGACATAACGATAGAACTCGTGGAAGTCGAGCCACCCCCCACGGAATACAATGGTAGGCAGCTCCTGCACCCAAAGAAATACACATCAGATTGCGGAAGTAGGGTAAAACTACGCAAAAGAAAGAAATTGAACCTATCTGTTACCTTGCCCGCTATGCCGAAGTTTGAGATGTGAGTGTACTGCTGATGTAAGAGGCCGACCCGGGCAGCCTCACCCTGCATCTCGAGCCAGGGACCTGCTCTCCGCTCCACCCAGATAAATTGTTCCCCGCATGGACCATACACTATCTCAGGCCCCTACTCCCGACCTTCCTCAGGGATGTGCTCTTCGCCGCCTGTCATGCTGGGGCAACAAAACAGTCACATCAAAGCAGATCAGTGATAAAATAACCATTTATGTGCACACGCCAAGGGAAGGTGAGTGTGCCCACCCCTTTCCCTCTTTCTCTATTCCCAAAAAATATACATAAAGATACACACACATAAATAAAAATACCCCCTTTTAATTAAAATGAGAAGATGCAAAAAAAATCCCTTACTTTCAATAAAAACAAAAAAAAATCCCTTATCCAAATAGGAAAAAGAAACAAAAAAATCTCTCTTCTTTACCTCGAATAAAGAGCCAAAAAAATCTTTCACAAAAAAAATCCCTTATCCTAAATAGGAAAAAGAGACACAAAAATCCCTCTTCTTTACCTCGAATAAAGAGCCAAAAAAATCTTTCACAAAAAAAATCCCTTATCCTAAATAGGAAAAAGAGACACAAAAATCCCTCTTCTTTACCTTGAATAAAGAGGCCAAAAAAAATCTTTCACAAAAAAAAATCCCTCATCCTAAATAGAAAAAAGAAAAAAAAACCTCTTCCTTACCTTGAATAAAGAGGCCCAAAAAAAAATCTTTCACAAAAAATCCCTTACTTTAAAATAGAAACAAAAAAAAATCCTCTACCTTAATTAAAATGCAAAAAAAAGAGAGTAAAACCAAAAAAACTTTTTAAATTAGGATTCAAAAAATGTATATAAAAAAAAAAAGAAAGAAAAAAAAAATCATCATCATTGCTTTATATACAAAAAAATAAATGGAAAACAACAAAAATGAAATCCCTTCTATGTACACAAACAAACAAAAAAGAAGAAGAAAAAAAAACAACACAAAAAATATATATATATGTTAGGCAAAAAAAAAAAACCATAAAACACCAAAAATGGGGGCATTATTCATGAAAAATCCTCAACTCATTATCAATAAGCATGCTCATAATAAAAATGAATCATTTATCATCAAGGAAATGCAAGATCATGATCACATTTGCATAAAGGAGCAAGAAAAATCAAGAAAAATGAGTTTAAATGGTTACCCTATGAAGAAGAGGGGGTCTTTGATCTAAGCGCGCACCCGCGATCAATCCACGAATAAAACAAAGGCAATGGGCATGAAGAGGCAATGTAAAGGAACCCTAGGAAGGGGGGGCAGTTTTCGGTTACAGGAAAGAAGAGGGAAGAAAAAAAATTCGAATAAAAGGCCCCACAGCCTGTGTTCGGGCTTTCTTTTAAAATCCCCAGCTAAACCTGGCGCAACTAATAGTTGCGCCAGGCTGTTTTGAGGCCTCTAGTGGCCTAGCGCAACTAATAGTTGCGCCAGGCATTTAGGACAGGTTTTGGGCCGGGTGTGGGCCAGATGAGAGGAATGGGTCCCCCGTTCCCTTTAGATGGTTCATTCCGCTGCACCCGTCCGATGCACGCGCCCCCAGGACGACGTTTCGATTATCCTTCGACTTGCCGTGGAAGCCGTGCTAAAATAAAATGGACCAGGGTCAGCAAGCACCTCAGTCCTACAAAAAATCCCCAGCAGAGAAGCCAGAGGTATTCACAAAAGACGTCACAAATTCCCAAAAGGGGGATAATACGATGAGCTTCAAAACGCCAGAAAATACAAAAAATATAATAAACTCCAAAAAATCCAAAAAATAATAAACTTCAAAAATTCCAAAAAATTCAAGAAAATAAACTTCAAAATTTCAAAAAATTCACATGAAATGATAGCTTATAAAAAAAAAAGGGGGGGTCACATGAAATGATAGCTCACATGATAGCTTTTTAATTCCAAAAATTCACATAAAATTATAAACTTAAAAAAAAATCCCAAAAATCATACAAAATAGCAATCAGAAAAAAATAAAATAAAATCATCATAAATGATAGAAAACCAAAAAAGATGGATTCCCCACAGGACGCACATGCGTGTTTTGATACGGTAAAATGTCAATATTTTATCGACAATGCAAATGTGCAAAATTAAGGTCCTAGGTCAAAGGTTCGCCTTGGATCCATGGATCCTACTTCAAAGTAGGAGCAACGGTGTTGGCCCCGGTCAAACAGTCAATGTTTCGATTGGGTCAACTCCACTGCTAAATTTTTTGAGCGATGAGCGCTCTGTTTTGGATTCGTGTGAACTTGAGTTGTCTTAAGCTTCAAATTCTCCGTTGGAAAAGGTCAATCGTTGGTCGAGACCAACCTGTTGAGAATAAGATTATGTGTCAATCAAACTATGTGCAATCATGCATTCAGAAGGGTTCATTTCCCTTTTATTTTCTGCAGGCTTAAAACCTGTATGGGCAGCGGTATCCCTATAAAGTGTACGCCATGCGTCTGGGTATCCGTATGATGGTCGTTTGTCCCCGTAAATTGTACCCGGGCGGGTCCGGGTCGGGGCTTCCATCGCCTTTGTTGTTGCTTATTGCCCCTGATGGGTACATGATTATGCATTGTTAATTGATGATTATGATCATTGCCAACAGAGGCCAGGATTGGATGCCCCCTTTTGGGAGGTGCCTAATGCTTGGTTGGATCTGTTCAAGGAAGTCGAAACTGGATACTCTGGGTCATGTGGATCTGGGGCACGTTTTAAAAAATGGCATGCACTCCTAAAGAGCGTTGTGACATCTATTCACTTCGCTCAGGTGGTCATGCTAAATAAACTTTGGGATCGATGGGTTTGCCCAAAGATCACAAACCCTGCTTTCTGCAGGGGCACCCGTGAATAATCCAATAAGGTCATCAAATTCCTTGTAGGATTGGACGCAAACTGTGGAGCTTTGCGTATGTTTACTTCGCGCCTATCTTTGAATGTGGGTCGATCACCCCTCTTACTTACGATACTGTTGAATTCAGAATAAATCTTAAACATCAAGTACCTTCAAAATCATCTCGAGAAGTGAACATCTTTCCCGACTATAGGGAGTTCACAACTCATTCCACCTCGGTTATGCCCAGTAATGTCGCTAAGCGCTTGAGAACCGATTACCTCGAGAAACAAATGATTAGCCTGGCACTCCAGGGCTTTCGTTTTCTCACCATGTTACTCACCTGATGTTTGAAGTTTGTTCTGAATACAGCGGACCCGTCAATAATGCCTTGGGCCTCTTCGGATGTCTCTTTTCTTTGGCATACGATCACTAGTGATCGGATACCAAAGAGGGGCATCTATAGACACCCAAATTTGGCCCAAGGCCCGATCGAAACACCTTTCGAGAGAGGTGCAATTATGAGCTTTTGATGGTATGAATGGAACCCTTAGAGATCACCCTAAACCCTTAGGAATCACCCTATATCCCTTAGGAACCTATCCCAAACCTTTAGAAACCAATCCTAACCCTTAGAACCCATCCCGAACCCTAAACCTAACCTTCCCAGGCAATGGATGAAGAGTGGTGCACCAAGACTAGCTAAGGTCTTTTACTGATATCAAATCATATACCATTGGAAAGAGGACTTCTCCATCTTTCCAACGAGCTAAGAATCACCCCAATCAGAGTTGTACATCAAACGTTATGGCCTTTTGAAAATCAGGAAGAATTTTAGTTGCGCCAGGCCATTTTTCCCCTAGATTTGCCTGGCGCAACTAATAGTTGCGCCAGGTATTTTTCCCTCAGAAATGGCTTGGCACAACTAATAGTTGCGCTAGGCATAAATGGGTCACCCAACCCCTCGCGAGGCTAACTTCCAGGGAACTGTGCAGCACTGTTTTACTGTACATTTGCCTGGTGCAACTATTAGTTGCGCCAGGCATATGAACAGTAACTGTTCAGTTTTACCCTGAAATTTGTGCTGGGGGTTTGACTTATTGACCACCTCAACCTTTGGGGTGTGTTTTGATAGTCCTGTTGCACCCATTCCTCACCTATTAGCAACCCCTTAAGTGGCTTAAGGCCTCACCCCATCATCCACCATTGGAGGACCTTCCCACACCTTTCAAGGCCCCAAAAACCCTAGGAATCCTTAGATGCAAGATTACCTAATTGATAAACCCAATTAGCATCTAAGTGGCCCCCTAACCCACCCATTTCCTATAAATAGAGCCTCCCACCCCTTGGTTTAAGGGTTGAGAATTTCTACCTAAGAGAGAAAGAGTTTAAAGTGAGAAGATCTTTCTCCCTTTGGTGCACTATTTTCCCTTAAAATTTTAGAATTCCAAAACTTCTTCCAAGCTTGTTCTTACATCAAAAACCCATAGCCTAGGTGTGTGTGATCCCCTAGCTTACCTTCTCCCTCCCTTAGCTAGTAAGCCTTAGTGGTTAGAACCCATTTTTCTACCATCCAAGCCTTCAAAAGCTCCTCAAAGCAAGCCACGCAAGGCTCCTCTACGGTGCTACAAGGGCCTGAAGGCTCTGGCTCTCCCCTTTCTTCTCCTATTTCTTTTTGGCGCTCCCTATCCTCTCATTTGTGCCGTTACGCCGTCGAATTTTCGATAGGAACGGAGGGGCACAAATAGCATTGGAGGCCCATTTGGGCAAGAGAGAATCATTTCCTTTTCTTTTATTCTATTTTATTTTTTGCCATTAGTAGAGTCCGCGTTAAGCGAGTTGATCGGGTGCCTAACACCTTCTCGATCGATAACCGAAGCCTCTACCCAAGAGCCTTTGGTGTGGACCAGATTCAGAGTCATATTTTTAGCACTTCGGTGCTCATAAAAATGAACTAGATATCCCGGGACACCGAAAGTTCCGGGTGGCGACTCTATATTTTTGTTAGTGAGCGCGTCGTTGCGACGGGACCGTCATGGATCCCACGGCTGCACAGATTGGTTCTGCATCAAATATATATTTTAGAAGGAAGAGATGAAATCAGAGATCATGAAAATAAATTTAATCAGAAAAGGCAATGCTCTTACTATAAGCTTTGCAACTTCGCGCTCTAACACTTTAATGGGATCTGTCACTTCCTTGTAATCTTTTAAATTCTTTTTTATTGCTCTTTGTATTTCATCAACGCGCTTAGTTAGAGCCTCGCACGAGTTACATTTACTTCCCGACTTTTTGTCCACTCTTGTATGGTTATTGTAATCTTTTTTCTCATGTGACATGGATGAGATATCTAAAATGATCTACAATAAGAAAATGCAATATAATTTTTATCGCACCACGTAAAAAATACATGTAACATGAGGATCACAATGGCTCGTACCTTGGGATTTTTAAAAGTCGCCTCATAAAAAAGCCGATTTCGCTTTTCAATCTTCAAATAGCCCAAATATCTTGGGACAACCATTGTAGCTTGTGGCGAAGCTAATTGGGGAAATTCTCATAAGCCCAAATTTGCAATGACGTCAAAAAAAAAATTGTGCTCATTTTACAAGATTGTATTACAAAAATTTGAAGAGGAAATTCTCTTCACGAGGAAATTACCTGAAGAGCAAGTGCGCACCCTTTGACAACATTGTGGATCTTCATCGACTTATACTTCAAAGCACATTTATTCAATGACTCCATTAAGAAGCCATAAACTAACTTCCCCCATGCAAATTTATTGAATTTCTAAATGATGCAAACCATTTCAACATAAGCATTATCGATCAACTTGTCACTGTTGGGAAAAGAAAACACGCAAAAAAGTATAGGAGTGAAAATCATATGAAATCTTTAAATTCTGTCGTTGAATCTAAATTAGAGAGTACCCCCTGGATTTCATGTCTAATAATACCGGATATTTTGGCAAAGTTTTTCTTAATAAACGTATTTATCTCGGGGTCATCTGTATTTAAATTTTGTTGATTACCACTGTACCCCATTTTCGCCCTCTCAGAGTACACAAACCTGTTCGATCAACCTTTGACCTCGTCCACAATCTCTGGAAAGGGACCGACCCACTTCGAAGACTCTAAAACCCCACATCTGGGACTCATACACCATACAAATAGTGTATGGGGAGCTCTGAGTTGAAACCTCAATCCATTGAGTCGGATCCAACTCAGCCCTGGAAGATTTTGAATTATGCGCTTAGACATAAGCAGGCAATTCGATTGCACGCATGGACACATGCGCGCAATTGGTCCAACTTGGGCCATGCTTTCTCTTTCCGTGAACTGCCTAAAGACCCTATTACGCGCTCAAACCCAGGCACGCAATCGATTACGCACCCCACTTGCTATGCGCAATAAGTCCAAAGTTGGACCAGGTCTCTAAATCCCAAGACCATCTAAATTCCCCAATTGCGCGCACGGATCCATGCACTCAATTGGATTACACGCAGGTCTACCGACACGTAATTGGTTTCAAGTATAATGGGACTGGGATACCTGGCTGAGCCAGTTAGCCGGTCTTTCTCAAGTCAGTGATTGACTCAAAATTGGATTACGCACATGGGAGTAGGCATGAAATTCAATTAAGCACCAAAGTGACTGCACCCAATCGGTAAATTGAGCACTTGCTCCCAAGCGCGTAATTACCCGTATACCTATAAAAAGACCCCCCCTTCTACAACCAAACAAACCAATTCACTAGTTTTTCTTCTCTCTTCTGAGCTTCTCTTAGAAAATTCGAGGTCCTCTATGAGGCTCTCAAAGAAAGGAGTTGGGCTACATTCTAGACTTCTAAAATTACAGACTCTTCTCTATGAGCTCCAGGGTAGTGAGGTTAGTAGTACTGGCCAGCTAGCCTTGACTCTCAAAGGAGTATTGAAGGAATAAGCACCTAGCCTTAGATCCCTAGGAAACCCTTACCCAAATTCTTAGCCTAGAGCCAATTAGGTCCCTAACCTTTCTCAATATTTATAAAATTGCCCCTAGCCTAGCTAATTTTTCCATGGGAGCTTACGGAGGGTACCTGGGAATGGGGCTAATCCTCCTTAGCCAGATCCTAGTAGGAATAGGAAACCAAACTAGATAGACTGTAGGCTACTCATAGCTGCTGAAGTTAATCGGTCGACGTTTAGTAAAAGAGTCAACCAGCATCCCGTAGAGGGTGATCAGTGATGTGTTGCAGTATCGATAAATATCTACAGCTGGCGATTGCATCAAGCCAGGTAATCTCTGTTTAGAATTGGCCTCTTTCCTTTCAGTATTTAATATTTTATAGTTTACTATTCTATCGCCTTCAACCAGGGTCCATGTGGACCGAATTGGGCCACTTATTTCAGGACCCGCAAGGGACCTAGAAAAAGTGCATACCAATAGACTGGCGATCGCGATGGGACATCTTTTACTTGGGCAGTATTAGTTTGTTTAGTTTGGTTTTATTTCTTGCTTTATTTCTACACACAACCCGAACATATTTACCATCCTGACTGCCCAATTACCTGGTTTTCGAACACTTGAGAATTTTGAGAGTCCATGAATATCTTCCAAAAAACTTGAAATGTCTGGAATCCGAAGACTAAACCTAAATAGTAGTAACCCGCCGTTGTGGGGGTCTCAAGATAATCCCGTGTACAACAGCGAATCAACTCATAGCTTTACTCAGAGTCATCCCGAGATTAACATGGCGGGCAAGGACGGGCGAAGACCCTTCACTCCCTCGAGCACTAGTAACAATGACAATAGGAGAGAGAGTGACATCAGGCAAAACTTCATGGCTAAGCAACTCGTGGAACTCAGTGTCCAAAAATTGTAAGGAGGAGGAGAGGAAGCCGAAGAATTACTTTGAGGCCTGGCCGCTGCATATCAGACCGTCAAAGATCAACAAGACAAGGAGGAACGGGAACAACAAAGAGAGGAGAGGTCGCCACCTACCTTGAGTACGACATCACCTCTTATATCACCACTGAGGTGAACCGCTCGTACTTTCTTCAGTAATAATTGCCAAGACTGAACACATCCCTAGGCAATCAAGAAAGATGCCAGCGTAAAAATGGAGGACCTCACTTAGGTCCTAGACGATTACATGGCCAAGAGAGAACGCCCTAGATTTTCGTTCGGATTCGACAAATTCTGTTGGGACCTCGTGTTTAACGTACCTACAAGTTTCAAGCCTCCTAAGTGCAGCAAGTACAACGACACCAGAAATCTGAATCACCATTTGGCATTGTTCTGCAATGACTGTTGACCCATACACAATAATCAGGGCCTTCTCATCCACTACTGTCAGAGGTCACTAGAAGAAGAAGCTCTCGACTAATTTGCTGGCCTTCCACTGCACAAGATCGATATGTTCGACGACTTAGCCAGCCAGTTCCTAGACCAATACAAGCAACTGATACAGAAAGCCGTCAGCCTTAGTGACCTAATGACTGCCAAGCAATATTCCAATGAGGAATTCAATGACTTCGTGAGCTGATGGAGAAGACTCGCGACACGGATTGGAAGCCAGATGAAGGAGAAGGACGTGATAGATATCATTATTGACAATGTCAGAGAGCCTCTCTAAAGTGCTCTTATCATAAGTGATTGCCTTGACTTCGCCACTCTTCATCTACGCGCTTCTCGCATACAACGACATATCAAGAGTGGAGACCTCTCCCTCTCGATAATAACATCAAAAGGTGCCTCTTCTAGCGACTCGAAGATGAAGAACAACAAGAAAGCCTCAGGCTCCGAGCAGGTGAACGTTGTTACCAACCAAGGGTAAAACTATGAAAGCAGGAATTCCCAGTTGAGGAATCTCGGACAGAACCAATACCAGAATCAGAATCAACAACGATATTCCAACCAGAGCCAAAACTCGTACCAGAACCGTAATCAATACCCAAACCATAATACATACCATAACCAAAATAAAAATACATCCCAGAATCGGACGACTAATCCTCCAAACTATAACAACATACCCCTGCCAAAAAACTTCAACCAATAAGCCAGGCCCGATTATCAGCCCAAATGTGAACATTACCCTCCACTACCTAATACCATCCCTAACATATTTTGCCTCCTTAGTAACCAGAACCTGATGAGATTCCCACCAAAGCGACCACACCTGTGACCAACACAATTAGACTACAGTAGGTTCTGCGCATTCCATCGGTAAGCGAGACACAATTTAAAAGACTGTTGGGTTTTACAGGACATGATTTACAACATGAATGATTGAAATCAGATCGATTGGGAGTCCCTCCGATACTCCACTCAGAATAACAATCAACCTCTATAAAATCTAGGGATCATCAATAATCTCATGCCCGACCACAATCAAGGACCAGTCTCCCACATTACCATGGTATACCTCCCTAGTCGACTGACTGTTCATCCCTCGACCTTGATTACCCGCATAAATCCCTGAAACACCCCAGTTAACCCAATTGCACCTCAGAGACACCTAGCCATTCGACCCTATCTTTCAACCTTGATAACTTGAATCAAACCTCCAAACCCTCCACCGTATCGAAACTTCACCAAGATACAAGTCCAATCATTCAGAGCTAGAAGGCCAAATCTCTCCATACACCTGCCAGAACCCTTGAGTTCCCTAAACCTGAAACCACCACCGCTACTTCTTCCCCTTGTAGAAACCTCGTTTTTGCCCTTTTGGAGTATATGAATTCGTTCGGTAAACCTTTGACCATTCCTAGGACCCCTGGAAAGGACTAGCCTTCTCCAAAAATTTTAAACCCTGCAAATTGGGGGTTATACACTAGTCACATAATGTATAACCAAAATCTGGGGCTAAAAACCAACCCATGGACTCGAACACGAACTGGCCTGGAGGTCCCCGGATTACACTCATACAACTATGCTCAAAATCCGATTGTGCCCTTAGCCCTATGCGCGTAATTGGTCTGTAAAGACCATGACTCTGCTACCGTAGACCGCCTGAAGACTTGGATTGCACGTATCATCACTCGTGCGTAATTCAATTCCACACGTTACCACATGCACGGAATTAGTCCCTAGTTAACACCTAAGATCGCTTGAACTCCCCGATTATGCACATTGTCCCATGCGGGTAATTGGATTGCACGCATTGTTCCATGCATGTAATTCATTCCAAGGCATATTGGAACTGGGATACTTGGTTGAGCCTGTCAGCCGATCACTCCACAGTCGGTGACCGACTTCCAGGGAATTACGCACCTAGAACCATGCGTAGAATTCAATTCCACGCCTAGTTGTACGCACGTAATTGGTTAATCCCACACATCCTCCCATGCGCGAAATGAACCCGATAACACAGCCAAACACACCAATTCATTAGTTCTTTCTTCCCTTTTTTAAGCTTAGTCCTTTTAAAAAGTTCGAGGTTCTCTCTGGGGTTATTGATGTCGCAACGCTTTTTGGAAGTGTGAGCCGCTTTTTGATAAGTCACATGTTTTTGTTATTTTGTGTATATATAATTTTTTTTTTGTTTTTTTTTTCATGTTTGTTCGGGATTCTGAGTGTGCTTATTGTCCTTAAATATTTTATTTTAGCACAATTCCCAAGCGGATAGAATGAAAGTTGGTATGCTTATTGGGACGTGTGCCACTGTCTCTCTTT
Source organism: Chloranthus sessilifolius (assembly GCA_021018995.1). Lineage (NCBI taxonomy): Eukaryota > Viridiplantae > Streptophyta > Magnoliopsida > Chloranthales > Chloranthaceae > Chloranthus > Chloranthus sessilifolius. The sequence continues at coordinate 102,884,974 of CM037589.1, forward strand.
TTTCTATTTTTTATTTTTTAGGGTTATACATACGTATGCACCTAAAAGGAACACACATATGCGTAAGGGAGGATTTTAAGCCTAGCATGTATATTATACATGCTAGGCACCGAATCAATACGTGTAATCCGTGAAAGGTTAAAGGTCACACAAAGCCAACAAAAAAGCTATGCCGATCTGAAAAGGACAAGTGTCAAGTTTCAGAAAGGAGACAATGTATTTGTAAAGATTTCACGTAGAAAAGGTGTAATGCGCTTCGAAAAACATGAAAAGTTAAGTCCGCGTTACGTAGGACCGTTTGAAATTTTAGGCCGAGTTGGTGAAGTTGCATATCGGATTACTCTACCACCGCAACTATCGAGCATGCACAATATGTTTCACGTATCGATGCTAAAGAAATACGTG